>OU343116.1:42275543-45151793 GCA_910594885.2 Bibio marci | reverse complement strand
TTTTGCAATGACGAAACTATTGATTTATTTTTTCAAATTTATAAATTTTATTTTCAACCCCTTGTCCATCATTCATATGCATTGTACTACACACACACACACACACACACAACAACAAGGCATATTTAAAATATTTTTTTTTACATAAATACATTATATTTAAGGGTTCTTATATACAACACAACATAAATATGCAAATATATGTGTGTGATAGTAGCAATTTTTTTGTTTATAGTAGACTTAAGTAAAAAATGAAATAAAAAATATGTTATTAATTTTGCTAATAAATTTGCATTACATTTGCGTCGCCCCGTATAAATTGATATAGTATTTTTAAGATAAATTATTTCAACAAAAGTATTGAGTGATGATAGAATTATATGTGTAGCCGACGTTTTTTTTTTTTTTTTTTTGCAGCCGTTACAGCAATAGCACTGGTACAATGGAAAATAGAAAAATTAAAATAGGGGTGGTTTTTTTTTTTTTTTTTTTTTTACTTTGCATTGTTGCTTTTTCAATTTACAAGGAGGTACAAGGTGTTCAATCAAATGTGTATAGTAAATTTTTAAATGAGACTGCTGCTGTAGATTTTCAAACAAATGCACACTCAAATTTATAAATAATTAAATGTAAAATCGAAATTAAGAAAGCTTTAAGTAGTGCGAACAATTATACAGAATAATATTAGTATATCTCTCATATTTTAATTAAACAAGTCATCACCGTCATAGCTAAGATTAAATGCGTTTTCCAGAGCATGTCTACAGTTTAATATAATTATATATAGTGGAATTAAAATTCAACGATTGCAAAAAATTTCTCTGTTTACAAAATAATAAAAATAACCATTAAATTTTGTCAATATAAAATAAAATTGCATATTCGGTTCGTGTCCATGTACCAAATTTTTCAGAAAATCTACTTTTATGAATTTTCAGATAAATAAAGATCATAATTTTAATGGATTTAATGGATAATTTATATTCAGAGTATATAGAAAAGATTTTTCCAGTTTAAATGCGACGCGATATAAGATTTTCCGTTTGATGTCGTCGTAGTAAAATTTTGTATGCCCTGTATTCATATATTTGAGTATTTGTACTTTATACGCATTATAATAAATTTCTATGAATTTACACTGACTGCTCGATTCGAAAATCAGCACACACGTGTGAATCGATTTTAAAAATCCCTTCCGCATACATTTTGAAAGGATGTAAATTGAATAAATTTAATTCCGCATAAAGAAAACGAAATGGACTACTGCGTAATTAAAACCGACGATAATTGAATTTTATCAAAACATTTTTACTTTCAAAATTTATAGTCTACTTTTTTTTTTAAAAGAAAAATATAGTTATATTGAAAATTAAACATAGTTTTTCGCATTGCCATTGATATACAAATATTTACATGTGATAGAAAAATAATTGAAATACACCCTGTTAGTTTGTTTGCATATATATATATATATATTATTTACGAGGGGTGGGTTAATAAACATTTTTTGTATATATATTATACAGTCCATGGCAATAAATTTTAGAACGAATGAAAAAAAAAGTAGATATTGTAAATCCCTGGAAATATCAATCAATATAAAATATAATAATAAAACGACAACACAAAACACAATACCATATTTCTCAATAATATATTTCGCAGCCACCTTTTTTAAACGAATTATAACGCAATGTCCTTTAAAACTTTCGTTGCCGTTATTGTTGATATTTTAAGAAAATACTAAAATAGATATTTATAATTTTTTTCATTTGTTCTTAAACTTTCGGCCCCAGACTGTGCGGTGTAATATAAATAATTTTACTAAAATTTATATAAAAAGGAACATAACACACCCCACAGTCAGTACACACACACACATTCTTTTTGATATATAAATATAACAGTGAAAAGATACTATAAAAAGATGAAAAATTAATTGAAAATTATTATAAGAGGGTGGCTATTGTTTTTTTTTTTTTTTGGCCGGTTGTGTGCGCGGGTCTGTCTGATGAAGAATGAATAATTTATAAAAATAAAGCACAGACAAAACTTAAAAAATCTCTAAACTTATCTTTTGTTTTTCTTAAGAAATATAAAATAATATTTTATGGTTTTTTTTTTTAGTTTGTTACTATTCATATATTTATTATACCCTGCAGAATATAATATAATATAATAACATGCGCTTTAAAAATACCACCCCTAATTTTAGACACTGTCTATATTTATTAACCTGGTTATTTATATGTGATGCGAGATAATGACAACGATGATGATGATGATGATGGTGATGGTGGTGGTAATGATGACGCCGTGCTGTAGCCGAGGCCGTCACAACTACAATTATCCTCATCACAGCACACATTAACATCTTAACATTATAATATTCTCTCTTCGATATCATAATAATAATATATATATAAATTTATATTCACACAACAAAAATCCTATTGTCTTTTTTCCCTTCATATATTTGTAGCAGCATCGACGTTGCGTGCGCGTGTTGTCATGACATCCGAATATTTTCCGAACAAATTTTCCACACATAATAGAATATAGACGAGGGAATTTACCCTAGTTATTTTCAGTTTATTCATAGTGTTCGTATGGTGTATATGTACGGTGATTGAAAATGTATTCGGAAAAATTAATTTGAAAAGAAAGCATTTTCTTATTTTATTATTTTTTTTTTAATTTTCCAATTCCATTATAGAAATTGTAAAATTGTGCTTTTTTTTTTCATTTTTTTTTTAATTCATTTGAGGAAAATTTTAATTTTGGTGAAAATGTGATAGAAAAAAAACGTAAATTAAAAAGAAAATTTGCAAAACAATTTATATTTTATAAAACCACCTTAAAAAAAATAAAAAATATATATATATAAATTAAGCTAGAAGACAATTATATTGTCCTGTCACAGCAGTACTTTTGTAGTTTACTGTTGTTTCGGGACATTTACATTGTCTCTAAGCACTTTACAACAACAAATAATAATAATAAGCTTTTGTTTTAAATTTTTTTAATTTAAATATTAATTTTTTTTTTATTATGTACAAACGAAAGAAAAAATTAAAAATGGGAGTACAAAAAAAAAAAAAAAGAAAAGAAAAAAGAAATTGAAAATTTCATTGTATCCATTTTTTTTTTCATCTTTAATATGTGTGAGTGCATTTTCCTGTTATATTGATTTGGGTTGGTTATGTATACAGCGAAAATTTCTATATGTGTTTTTGCCTTTTTGGGTGTGTGTACGTGTGTATGTATGTGTTATGTACAGTAACAAATTTTAGTATAACGTAGCCATTTTGAAATTTTCACAAAAAAGTCCTCATATATCCAAACACACATACACACACACACACATCCCTGCGAGGGTGAACATAATATTATATTCTGTTCAAACAAAATTTATTTTAATTATAAAATTTTTAAATTTTAACATTTTTCACATTAATTATATATAATTTAAAATTCATATTTATATTATAAATGTCCTTAAGGGCGGATCTTTTTAATGGTTTTGTATATATAATATAATTTTTATCTATGTATATAAATATACATTTCAAAATCAATGGAAAAATCGTTTTATTTATAAATGTGACCCGGTAAAAATTATAATTATTATTTTTAGAAGCGGTTAATTTTTTTTCAATCAAAATTGTATATTAATAAATAAATCGATAATTTATAAAAATCAAAAAAAAATTTCCACAAATCCGATTAAATATCAACAAGTATATAAAAATATATAGAAAATTAATAAAGATTATTATTTTTAAAGATGATTTAGCTTCTCTTCTGTGATAACTTAAGCTGCTATCTATATATATATATACAATAAATATATTGTATATACTGTTTTTGATTTAGTATCTAGATTGTAACAAAATGTAGGTGATGTCTGGGAAAATAAATTTGTGGGTGGTAGCAGCATTACGCTTATATATATTTCGATTGTATATATTATAATATACTGTTGTATGAATATTCATTAATATGTATATACAATATACAAATTGGATAAAATTTGGTAGACACAAATAATTTCTTTTTATATTACAATAATAAAAAATAATTTATTTTAATTTCATTTTTTAGAGAAAAAAAAACCTCACCCGTTCGTCCGTCATCCGTCATCCGTCGCACGTTATTTTCACACATTTATTTATTTACAAAATTTTTTAATAATATAATTTACAATGACCACTCCTTAGAAAATGTTATTTTACAATATATACAACGCCTTTTATATACCATATATATATATATTATAGTATGTATCATATATATAAAAAGTATGATGTTTCGCATAATTGTTGTAGAGTTAGAGTTAGAGGACGATGGTATTTTTTTTTAAATGAAGAGATGGTATTTAATTTATAAATTTAAATAATTTATATTCTATGCAGAACAATTTTTTCTATAAGAAATGTAATAAGATTTTCAAAATGTGCGACACAGCGCGCCTCCTTCCGCACAATAAGCTATTTATTTTTGTATAATTTTAGACACACACAATTGCAGAAAACCGAATATATAAATTCTAAATAAATGTATGATTAATTATTGTGTAATTACACAATGGAAATAAATGTATACCACATGGAAATTATACTGTAAAAAAAAAGGATATATTTTTCATATTATAAGATTTTTATATCTGTATAAGAATTTGTGTTGTGTATATATAGAAATTTAAATACTTGATATTATTACAAATGTTTTAGAATTAATAGAGAAATTATATTTAATTATACAAATTAAATTCATTTACTATAAACAAAAAAAACAAATTAATTTATATAACAATTTTAATTAACATTACCAACACTCGCACGAGTTATAACATGCGTCTTCACATGGATATTTATTTATTGGAAAAATTTATATTTAAATATGTTTGATTTTTTAAACCAAAATTAACAATTATAACTTCAATTTATATTGAACAAATTAATTATGTTAGAATATTTAATAAACTTTTTAAATTTTATATTTTTATTTTGTATATATATATTACAAATTTGTATATGGGAGTGTTAACTCGCTCATTCTGAACCAATTTTATGTTCATGTATTTATATAATAGACTTTGTGTTTCAACGAAACACGTAACATTCTCAACGATTCTGCTACACACAAGGATAATTTTGCAATTTAAAAATTTATTTCATATACATTTAGTTTAATTAATTAATTAATTAATATATATTTATAGGTATAGATTCTCTCACATAGTGTCGAAATCTGTCGTATACAAGTACTTCTTTTAAAAATATATAATATACTTATTAGAATATTGGCGATTTTTTGAAGGATCTGCTTGCATCTACTCTCAATTTTATATATAGTTTTACATAGTAAAATTAAAAATTAACTATATATAATTTAAAAAAAAAAATCCTTGATAATTTAGTTCGGTTCAGTTCAGTTCAGTTAAATTCATTAAGCCTTAAATTATCCTTGTATATTTGTATATAGTGCGAGGTAATATGTTTTGAGAAAAAAACCAATTCTATACACAATCTTTCAGATATATACGCAATTCAAAAACGTATATATAAATATAAAACAATATTAAATAATTAATAAAATAATATATTATCTACAATTTATATTTGCTTCCTTTGAGAATTTGTATTTTGTGATATTTTATATGTATCAATTGGCACGCAATATTTTACTATATATATATAACCAACGCATAATTCGGTCTGTCTTCGTATACATATAAATATATATATATATTTGGCGATAATAATATAATGAATAAATTATTTTTCAAAGAAACGTATATATAGGGTATTGGCACACCAGTCCTCAGTCCGTATAATCAGTGTCCAGCCCAATATCTATGAAATGCTATCACAAAAAAACATTAGACATATATGGTAATACACTACGTTCTATTTTTTTCTTGTATGGGACTGAAGACTGTATTTAGTTGGGAGCTGAGTACTGGTGCCACTACCCTATAAAAATAAAAAATACATGACTTTAATTTATATAGTTTATATATATGGTATACACTCGTCGTATATAAATATATTATAACTTGTTGATTAATATAAATAAATCGTCGTACCACATATAAATAACTATTTAGTTATACATTTTATATTATAATTTAGCCACATTCAAATATAGATCAATAAATAAGATTAAATATATATAAAAAAATGAAATTAAATTATTTGACTGTAAATAATACAATAAAATAAACTTTGATGTTTTAGATAAGCTTTAAATTTTATTTTAAGCTGTCTGTGCTGTGCGTTAAAAATTAGTTATAATTCATCATTTTTAATTGTTTACAAATATATTTTCAATACAAAAATCTGCCTATTATTTATATACGTGAAATTTCTTTAAACAGTGTGATGGGTTTCGTTATTGGCTATACAAAACTTGCTGAAAAATATATTTTATTATATATAGGATAAAAGACTGCAGTTCAATAGTTTTGATAGAAGTTAGTCATGTGACAAAACAACTTTAAAATTACTAAAAAAAAATTAATTATCGGACTATATAATTTGAAGCACATCCCTTTCATCCTTTTATGCGTATTATATATACACATATTGATAAGGCACATGGAATACCAAACTATTTCTACTATAAATATTAAGAAAATGAGTCTATGAGTGTGACTAATTTTAAATGAAATTATCTTTTATAATAATATAAATATTTACATAACATCAACAAGAAGCAAACAGTATACATCATTGCATTGCAACAAATCGCATCTTCTCTCTATACAAATATAATTAATTTAATTAATCTGCGTGCGACAATGTCTCATATCAAATGCTATTATTCAATTTAATTTTTCTATATTTATATATACGCTTTAAGTACTTTGTCATTGTCTCTATAAATGGTATTTATGTATTTAGTGTTCCGCATATACATATTATAAGTAAATATATATATTTTTTATATTATTATAGGTACAATTTCATATAAAACAATAAAATATTTATATATATAAAATTTAATAAAAAATATGATATTATAATAATAGAAATCAGACATATACAAAGGAACGAAGGAACACAGACACACACACATAAATGAACCATATAACTATACTTTCAAACATCATTCATTTTCATTTCAATTAAATATATATATATAGAAAATTATTATAATAAGGAGTATATTATAGTCTCATGTTTATGACATAAAATCTATATACATTTTACCTTTTCCTGTTTACTGTTTTAATTTTAATTTTGCAAAAATTTATAAAAGCTTTTTTTTTAATGTGTTGTATTATCAGCAAAAAAAAAATGGCTTTTTATTACTGACATTTATGTACAACGGGAAACTTCAAAAATTAAAAAAAAAATGAAAAAAGGACAATAAACTCATGAGTGAAAAACGAAAAAAAAAAACAACATCCAATATATTTTAAAAGTTAAAACATGCGCATTTTGAAAAATCAATAACCGAAGGATAATTTATATATAAAAAGTATATATATATTTTTGTAAAATACCAAAAATTTCATCTAGACATTCATAGAATGCGCTCAACAAAAAGGAAAAATAAAAAAATTTTCAAACTTTTCCGAATATTCACAGGAAAATCTTTATCATATATACAATTTTCCTCATTTTGATGTGCGGTGTGTGTGTGGTGGTGGTGGTGTGTCTTCACTTTTCATAATAAAAAAATTCAAATATAATGATATATGTAAAAAATGTACGACACGGGCAGACAACTCGTCGTCTCATTGATTAATTCTTTTATTTAATTTTTATTATCATAAAAATATATTATATATATTTTTTAAGAAAAAAAAATAATTTAATTAATTATATATAGAATTCATTTTACACAACAAATACTTATTTATGTTTCCTTATTATATTTAAGAATTTCACAAATAAATATAAACGTAATCAATCTTTCAAAATACTTGAAATATATACGCGCTATATTATATAGGACTATACGATAGGAAAAACCACATAGTTAATACAATATATAATTTATGGAAATCCATTTACCCCTTAGAATACTTGAAATAATAAATCAAATCAAACTCCCTTGAATTTTTAACCTATTGGTCACCCTTCTTCTTAGTACATATCATATATATATATATATAAGCACCATCCTGTTCGCTCCGTCCTCATGCGTATAGATTCCTTTTTTTCTAACTTTTTATATCTATATATATATAAAGAATATACACAAGAAATAGAATGTATATATAGGAAATGTTATACAGAGATTTTTTTTCTCTTTTAATTTATTGTATGTATAGATTCTTTATTTCCTTCTTGAGCATATACAATAGATCTTATATACATATCACCTATAATATACAAAAAGTATTGTAACCGCGTACAGATATAGTATAGATACGATGGATGCTATACTTGTACACTGCCTGTGAACATGAAAAATTTTTATCTTTATTATAATTCACCCCATATTTTTTGCAATTTTAATGAATGAATCATTTTTATATATTTTTTTTTAAAACATTATACACCACCCCCATCGTCCAACATACCAGCACAAACACACAAACACACACACACACACACAGGATGAATTTAAGGACAATATATAAAGTATATATGTTTGTACTATACATTTTTGGACTATTTGTTGATTACATTTTTTAATGTTTTTGGGTTATATTATTTTCTCTATGTGGGAAAATAAACCATATTACAGAAATAAATTTCCATGTAATTAAATTTACCGTTAATTATTATATAAAGAAAATTAAATTAATTAATTAAACAAAAAAAAAAAAAAAAAAAGGAAAACCATGCCAAAAAGTGTATTTTTCTTTAAGTCATATAAATAATTTGTTTTTATTATATTATTAAAATTTGACTTTTAAAAAATTTGAAATATATATTGAAAGTATAACTTTGTATATTTCTGTAAAGGAGTCGCAGCAACTGCGTTACCTACATTTGATATACAATATCTATATATATGGAAATATTGAAATGATATCCGGATATTGTGTATATACATACGTCACTGATTCATATACATCTCATATATGTAATTTGTATTATTATGTATACAACTTAAGGACATTTTATATGCGTTTTTCTTATTATATTTTTATGCGGTGTTACCGCACCACGCATCATGAACACGAAAAATGCTTATTTTTGCTTTAATAAATTACCACTTGAATCTATAATATATATATTGTATACAATATACAAGTACTTTCAAGTACACGGCATACTACATACATATATTGTAAGGATCATTTTATCATCATCAACATTATCATCAACATCATCATATAGGATATTAAAAATCCACCGAATATGCGAAACATGCATTTTATGATGAACAGACAAAAATATAATGTATATATGTAAAATGATAAATAAATAGAGAATGCGATGCTTGATCTTATTGATAAACATTAGAATTTTTTTTATCCTTTAACTCTTTATAAAACGAGAATATCAGATATAGATATTTATTACTATTAAACTATATAATACTACTCTACTACTACTACTACTACTACTATTATTGCTTTGTCATAATATATATTATTTTGATTATTTTTTTTTGCATTTTTAACAAATAAATTGTTTATTTTGAATATTATATAACAAAAAATCACAACGTTTTATTAACAAAAGAAATATTCTTTATTAGTTTCGATCCCTTTCATTCAACAAAATACGTATAGTTTGAAGTGTGTGTGTGTGTGTGTGTGTTTGTGTGGTAGTAGTTAGACGAAGTTGGAATAACCATAACAGATGCTGTATTACAGATATTGAATAGAAAAAAAATGGTTTTTGAAATTGAAGTATACCTCACAATGCGTGCCACAAAATTATATCAAACACATTTTTTCAAACAGAATAAATAAAAATCACAAAAAAAAACCATATATTAATTACTTTCAAATAAGCTGTTAGAATTGTGACCTCAGCACAATGTTGAGAATTTTTGTAACACCTTGAAAACCCATATTGTTACAAGAAATTTCATAAATCTTAAAGAATGTCGTGATCAAATATATCAATGAGGAGTGGTATGCTGTATACCAATCGAATCCAACTATTGTATACTGTTGGTGGAAAGCACATTACATAATTAGATTTTACTTTTTGGAAACAACTTCCTTGTATATATATGAATAAAATGCGTAATGGTGCGCGTTGGATATAACTTTGTGTGTGCCCCCCCCCCCCCCCCCCCCCACTGTATGACCTTCATATAATTTATTGGAAAATATTTACAATACTTATATTAACATCAAATATACAAACACAAGTTTATGGAAAAAATGATAATACTTTTCAAATATTTTTATAACAATTGATGAATTTTTAACAAACAAACAGAAGGAAACAAAAACCCCCACTCATCTTTAATAACACAAAAACCGCACAGAAAAAAAAAAAGTAATTATATGTAAATGAGAAAAAATGAATTTTTAATTTTAATAAGATTATAAAATGTGAAATGAAAATAACCTTTTCTTTTATTTATAAATGTTAGAAAAAAAAAAAAAAACAATATGCTTTAAGCAATTGTGTCTTATCGCACCTCCAGTGCCATATATTTACTGCTACTTTACCCTTAGTATATATTTTTATTTTTTTCATATACTATTATTAAACGTTTTTATGCTAATTATATATGGTTTTTATGAAATTTGGCAAAATACAAATTCGCATATATCCTTGTTTTGTATATTCGTTGTTGTTATTTTATTATTAAAACACGCAGACGTTGCGTTGTTCCATTTAAATATATTATATATAATAAAATATTTATTTAAAAATTCATATATTCATTTTAATAATAAATAAAGTATCATTTTCATTTTAATGCGTGCGGTATTGTGTGTGTATGTGCTCTGCTGCTGCCGGTCGTTGTACATATACAAACGTATTAGAAAAAAAATCTCATAGATTAATCAATTTAATTTAAATGATTATCTTTATGTTGTTTCCTTTTTTTTTTGAAAATCTTCCCCAAACTCTTACCAAAATTTTCATTATTTTTATATTGTACGTTGAGAGGGCAATAATATACAATAGCAGTTGAATAATAATAATATAAATTTTTAATTAGTAATTAAATTTTTTTTGTTAACATAGATTTGGAAAATGTATTTTAAGATTTCTCATATATTACAATATGCTGCCGATACTTTATCATACGATATATAAAAACATAATAAATTATATTATACGCATCTTTTTGATGGGAACAAATATTTATATATTTTCCGAATAAAAAATTTATATTATTTTTCGATTTATTACGCGCAGTTTATTTTTTTTCTATTATTCATCACTCAATTCAAACTCATACCTTTAACAAATGACAAATTGAAATAATTTGATTATTTATTATCATATACGATAAAATAAAGCTTTTATCAATATATTAAACATTTTCCTCTGACCATTTTTCAAATTTAATATAAATATATTTGTTTTTAAGTATCCAATATACCAATTGTTAACCCTTTTGTTTATACAATACATTTAGTATATATATTAATTATAGCCGGAAAAATTACTGCTATTTAATTAATCGATATAGTTGTGTGTGTGTGTGCGTGTGTAAGTTCTTTTGTAAAAGCTGCCCGAGAGAGGTGTGGCGTATAATTTCTATATATATATAAAATTACAAATTCACATCGAATGGAAATTGTGGATTATCCATTGGGACATTCTATTACAAAAGATTTTGAATATCGAAAATTTGTATTTCATAATCAAATCTATAGATATATATACTTTAATACTGCCTATATAATATTAGAAAAATATAATATGATGTAAATATACTTTTTTTTACATGAGACACGTGCCTGCAATAGTCGTACCCGAGCGAATAAATACTTAATTTAAACGAATTGATTATGAAAAAAAAAAATATCTAGAAATATCCTGATGGATATCAATTTTCAAAGAACTTATATTAGAGCAGCTCATAGCATTTTATTATAATTATACGTTCCTATATACAAAAAGTTATATAAATAAGAAATGATCAATGAATGTGTGAAAATATGTCCTGCGAGCATAAAACAATAACTTATTAATATATAAAAACATAGAATTTTCATGAAAATTATCTATAAATTAATAATTGTTGATATTGGTGGTATGAGAACAGAGGACAAATTTTACAAATTGATCAAATAAATAAAATAAAATTCTTTATATTTACTTCTTCACCACCTCCTCTCCTCCTCTGGGTATAATCAATTTAATCTAAACATAAATTGTATTTTTTCTTCTAAATTTATTTCATTTATTTTATAGTTAATATTTCCTTTATTTATTTCTATAAACATAATATTATATGATCCTATGTTGAACCATCGAAACAATGAAACTTTATTGTTTTGACCATTGTAATTTAATAGCCAACAAATGAATTGTTATTTATTGGTTACACATATATGTTTTTTCATGTAGTTATTGTGTGTGCGTGTGTGTGTGTGTGTGTGCTGGGTTAAAAGAAAATTAAAAATATATGTCTATAAAAAGGACATAGTCGACGAACAAATATACAACAACACGGTTCACACTGACATTATATACTATTCGATACTATAGCTCAATGGGAATTGAAAAAAAAAATAAATATGAAATTACATATATGATATTTTGGTTACTTTATCAAATGACATGTTATTTATACGTATATTTTACCATTACACACACTTTTCCATCTATAAAAATCTGTCCGAAAAATAACCGAAATAGATTTATTTATTTTTACAAAAATAATAGTATTTTTTTGAACAACTAAAAACACATATATAGAATCTACGATGTCTCTCGCACTCAAAGACTTATATTGTAGATAAACAATTATCACCATTTATAATAAGCGATTTTCAATTGTTTACAAAATTTAATAATTGTATCCCCTTTTCTTTATACTTTTTTCGACTGACGGACAAATACAAAAACTATATTGCTACTTAATGTATATTTTGGCACAAATGAAAATGCCCTATATGGTTATGTTTATAATACGAAAATCAATCCGATATGGTGTTACCTGTACCGTCATATATAATAATTACAAAGTAATGTCGGTTATTTTTCGAACACCGGCTGTGAAAATAAACAAGTGTAACAACAACAAAAAAAAATCCATATATACCTAAATCCTAGTTTATTTGATGTACGCATCATATATATTGTATATAAAAATAAGCAAACCAGAGTAATTTCCTCTATTTTTCTTAAAGGATTTTTATCAATTCAAGGAAAACGAATGTAATACTTATTTTTATATAGTCTATGGTATATGTTGTGAAAAGGATATTCAAAGAAAAAAAAATATACAATAATAAAAAGATATGTGAGTCCTCCTTTCAACAAAACACCGAAAAAAAAACACATTTTTATCTTTATAATATATTTATATAATTCATATGTTTATTTTTTTTAAATATTATATGTAGAATCCTTTTTTATATTCTTGTTATCAAAATCGCAGTGTGTGTGTGTGTGTGAGAGTGTGTATTAATTTTATTATTTATTATAAATTCGAAAGGATATTTGTTCAGTTTTTTTTTTTTTTTTATTACAATTATTATTGAAATATATAGAACATTTAATTTATTTTATTCTCACCAGGCGACACACATCACACACTTAAGCCTTTATACTTTTACGTCGTGCCCACACACACACACACACTTAAAATAAAAATAAATTTTACAAAAGGATGAAATGACTAACGATCCGGCGTGATTGGTTGAGGGATGGGGCGGTTGGGTTTGTGTTGATCTATTCAATATAAACTATTTATTTTTACATCTGCTATTATACAACAGCATATTTAGGTAAACTTTTTAATACCGCTTTTCGTCGTTTTGTTTGCAAAATTGAATTGTCAAAGTTTTTCTGAACTGTAGAAACAACAAATTTTTTTTACCCTTTTTGTATCCTTTTTCTTTTTACATAAGTTTTCTCGTTATCATTTTTTTTTTATTCCTTTTCTATTTTCAATAATATGTTCTTCATTTAATTCTAATAAATTTTATAATATTTTTTTATATATAGTCATTGAATTATCATAAATATATAAATTATTTAGCCATCGTTAATATATTATTACAATATTAGGTTGTCAACTATCTCCCTTCCGCCTTTTTGCTCTTTATTCAATGCTTTATAAAAAGTGTTACAGTAATCGGATTTAGTTCAAATATGCGCCGTTTTGTTCGATAATCTGTTTCCATCTAGACTGCAACTTCGTAATACCTCCCTCGTAGAAGCCCCCCTCCTTATTTGCGAAGAACTCGGACAGCCACTTTTCACAAGCCTCTTTTGAGATCAACTTTACACCACCAAGGGCGTTCGCCATGGACAGGAACAGGTGGTAATCACTTGGCGCTATGTCCGGGCTATATGGTGGATGCGATAAAACCTCCCATCCGAGCTCCCGTAGCTTCTGACGAGTCATCAACGAAGTGTGTGGTCTGGCGTTGTCCTGGTGGAACACTACACCCTTCCTTTTGGCCAATTCTGGACGCTTCTGGTCGATCGCCTGCTTCAAGCGGTCCAGTTGTTCGCAGTAGATGGTAGAATTAAGCGTCTGGCCATATGGGAGCAGCTCATAGTGGATGATTCCCTTCCAATCCCACCAAACACACAGCAAAACCTTCCTGGCCGTCAATCCCGGCTTGGCCACTGTTTGGGACGATTCACCGGCCTGCGACCACGACCGTTTTCGCTTGATATTGTCGTATGTGATCCATTTTTCGTCGCCAGTCACCATCCGCTTCAAGAATGGGTCGAGTTCGTTCCGTTTCAGCAGCATTTCGCAAATGGAAATTCGGTCCATTAGATTTTTCACTGTTAATTCATGTGGCACCCAAACATCAAGCTTTTTTTTGTATCCAGCCTTCTGCAGATGGTTTAAAATGGTTTGGTGACTAACTCCCATCTCCTGGGCGATGTCACGAGATGCCACATGCCGGTCTAACTCGATGTATTCCATGATTTGATCGGTATTTGTCGTCACAGGTCTTCCGCCGGCTGGCTTATCCATGGTGTCGTTTTCACCGGCTCTGAATCGTCGAAACCATTCCTCCGCGGTTCGAAGTGATAGAGTACCATCTCCCAAAACACCATTAATCTCACGGAACGTTTCTCTAGCGGATTTGCCTTTAACGAAGGAAAACTTTAAAATAGCGCGAATTTCGGCGTTAGTGAACTCCATGTTTACACGTCTATAACTGTTGAACGCAATATCCAAACTAATCATACATAGCGTCGTTTTGTTTGTTATGTCAAGAGCTTTCAAATTATGTACAGTGTTGCCAGATACGAGCTCTGTAGCGCTTTGTACATAGCCGCGAAATTAAAAAGACAAAAAGGCGGAAGGGAGATATTTGACAACCTTATATATAGTTTTTACAATATTTTAATATACAATTTATTTATTTTTTAAACATTAACGTATTTTATGCTCTTTAATTAATTCATTCAATTCAATGTTGTTTGTTCATAAAGTTAACAACTTTTATACGTATACTCGCATCATAAGGAAATATTAAATTTCCTTAATTTATTATAAATATATGATCCCATATGCAAATTATATAATAATATACACTTTATTTTAAATACATATATGTTAGAGTTAATGGTTGTTGTGTTCGGTGTAAATTTTTGAAAGGTTTCAATATACATTTTTTGTGATATATTATATTATTATTTATAAAACCATAAAATAGAATTAAAATTTATACATATAAAATTTATGAGTAATTAAAATAGTATCCTTCCGCATATAATATAAATATAACGCATGTATCATATGTATTTAAATGCAAAACTTCTATAATACAAAAAAATATAAGTTAAAATTAAAGAATTGTTACGTGTCACATTCCTCAATAGTCTTTCTGTTTTCGATTACAATTGATTTAATTTGTATACCATATTTTGTGCGTATTCTATTCTGTTACGAATCTATGAATACATGAATAAATATATGTAGGCGTTGGTGAAATGTAAAAATATATATGTGTCAAAATCAAAAGATTAATGCGAGTACGATTGGTTAAAATATATATTTATATATTGTATATATGGATAGATTTTCTTTAATATATATTTAGAAAAATAGCGATTTCTTTCCTCAACACACAAATACTATATATTGTATATAAAAACATTTCTCTCAAATAAGGGAAAAAAAAAATAGATAATCTATCTACGCATTTTCATGAACATATAATAATAACTTTTTTTTTTTTTTCCTCATCTCATTTCATCATTGTTTCATTTTTATTGTATTTTTATTCTCTATCATATATATAACAAATGGGTCATCCAATAAATTCTTGACCATGTCAATGATGAACAATTTATAGTCGATAATCTCTCACAGTTAACAATATTGCTATTATCTTTGACTGGAAAGTATTTATATAATATATATTTGTACATTGTTTCTAAACAGCAATTATTTTGAGGTATGAGAACGTAGTGAGGCTAAATCGTAATGGTAAACTCTTTGGTATATCCATCGTAATTTTTCTACCACATCAATATAATGATTTTAATTTCGGTAGTTGTATATATTCGATGAAGTGATTGCTCAGCGTAATTTCTATATAACATTTCTTTTACAACATTTTAAACGTAAAACATAGCTAAGCTGATGTCGAGAACTTATTGGGCACTCCCAATCATACATTGTTTTTTAACGTATTCTATATATATACATATCCTGTGGTATACATATCCTGTGTTCACTGTGTATACATATAGTGAAAATAGAATGATATGATGATATTATTTTTAGGATAATTTAATACATTCATTTTTATTTGATGATGATACGTATGTACTAATATATATATGCAATATCAAATATGCTATAAAAATAATATGCTATTTTTTCTAATTTCGCATATATTATGTATATTTGATGTGAGTATAAAGTATGATTACAAAAATTTTATTTAATTTGGCACATATATTATCATATAACATTTAGGTGTATCATATTTATTTATATATAAATATATATCCCGAATAACCTACGACCTATGCGCTACATGGTAAAGAAAATCTATAGATGTAATATCAGAGCAGTGTTTCTAAATTTCGTTTATAAGTATTGTATATATAAAAATATTATATAATGAAAAATTATCCTATATTCAATCTAATCTATAATCTCTATATATTATTTATTTATATATAAAAAAGTAAACTTAAAGTATATATAAATTTATTTACAAAATATATAAAGATAATAATATTTTATAATATTATATTGATTTAATAAAAACTTCTAAAAATTATATAAATATAAATGTAAAGTAGTTAATCCACGGCTTGCACCACAGCAAAAAAAAAACGGCAACTATATAATATGTATTAAAAATGAATGTGATATTGTTAAGGTTATAAGAATGAGGGTTTCTGGGTGGGTACTGTGTAAATATACAATATTCGTTAATTATATTATAAGAGTTAAAGGTATATACAGAAAGTTGTAGACATAAACAATACACCTGTCTGTCCAAAATGTAAACGGATTTATGAATTAAGAAAAGAAAACAATTAATTTATTTCGAAATATTCCCACTTCTCGGCTCCGCACAAGTGCATCACATAAATTATATGTTTTTAAATCGTATTGCTTGTAATGTTGTTGACTACTGTTAAAATCCTTTCAATTATTCCACTAATTGAAATTTCATCACCAAAGTTTAGGGAATAGAAAATAATCACATGAATAAGGCGAATATAACAAACGAGAATAAATTTAATTTGCTTTATATAATCGCCAATTACTCTCGATATTCATATGACGAAACACGAACTGATATAGATATACATTGAATACACACCACTTGAAAAAAAATTCATTGTGTTTAATAAATTCCTTTTTTTTTTTTTGAATTATAAATGCAAATATGGGCATTGTTTTAATTTTTGACTTCATCAAATGAGATTTTAATTACAATGGAAATACAATTATAATTATCATTATAAGCGAATTTAAGCCGTTCTCAAACGTTTCGTAAACATTTTCATAAAATTTATTCTTCATACATTTTTTGACCGGTACACAAAAACTACATTGTACTATATCGTATCGCTGATGCAAGAGTCATCAAAATTTGACAACTTTGTTATAAAGTTATTTATGTAATAGTTATAACAGACGACCATTTATTAGAAAGTGATTTCGGTTATTTGTCGGACACTGCGTGTTGCAAGAAATAATGAATAATATTTTTATGTACATACAATATATTAGTTTTGAATAACATTTTTAAATAACTTACAAAAATTTTTCTATATGTATAAAACCCCACACCTATATTCAACGGTTAAATTAAAAGAAAGAGCGAATGAAATAAAAATCGTTGAAAGGATATACGGAAGGATGAGTTACAGGAAAATAATATTACTCATATTTCAATAAAATAAATAATGTGTCATCAAATTATGAAAATTTATTCACCTACACATAAAAATTATAATATCTGATAATAAAATGTTCATCATCATCATCAAAATGAATGTCAATGATCCTCTTCAGCAACCAATTCACTTTCATTCATGTACGGTATATAAAAATCAGATAAATTTTAAGTGTCCTCCTCCCTTCGTCGTCCCATTGAAAATGTAATAAAATAATGAACGCAGATCCAATATCGCATTCATTCTCATTTATTTGAGATTGATATATATATTGAAAAAGTGCAATAGTTTGCATAAATTGAAACTAAGATAAAATACGAATTGCAATAATTTCTATATAAAAAAAAATTGTATTGTCCTACTATATTTTTTTAGGAGGAAAAAAATAATATAACTTTTGCTATATATATTTATGGTATAGGTAATGTGTTTAGTATTTAATATAACAATTTGTATATATAACAATTTATATGGAAAAATAAAGTAATAATAAAAAAATTGCGTGCTAAATCTTAATATGTATATCCGTAAAGATAATCTTTTGTTCAATACTATCGTTTATTTACATATTTATTGTTTGCACTATACTCGTATATAGGCAAAACAATAAAAGGAAATATTTTGAGTTAGTATTTCCTGTTAACATTATACAATATATAAATTTTGTGTTAAAATGGCAAATCCTTGCCTGTGCTTTTTTTTGGGCTTGTAAATTTTCAAGTTTTCTATATATTTTTATTATTATAAAAAAAATATGTTTGATATAGTATGAATTAAATGTTGTGGGGGTGATGCTGGTGGATGTGGTTCTGGATGATATTGTGTATATATTTAATTATTATTAATACATGTCAATTAAAAGTAAAGTAAAACATAAATAATACAATATATAATATTGTAATAAAAATTATAATTTCTATTAATGATTTGGATTTAATTTAAACGAAAATTAATTTTGTGTATTATAAATATTTAATGTGAATTTTGCGTGCATTAGTATTTTTAAAGAATTTTATATATTCGCATATATAATTTACGTTATATATAATTATCATAAATATTAATGAACACATAAATATTATAATATTATAATTAATTATATTTGAATTATAATTATATGTAACTTTTTTTTTATTTACAATGATCGGTGGCCTTTCTCGACAACGTTTATTTATAAATATATATATTGTATTTGTTGTTAAACAGGATTTAATAATAGATGTTATAAATTACTAATAGGAAACATTTTTTTGGTATATACAAATGGTTCATCCTTTTTATTCTGTGCTATCCGACGTACCTCAGCGTTCTACTTTTGATCTATGTCTATATGATAATGACTCTACACTATTTGCTTCGATTTTCACCCACTTTTGTAAACATTCGAATTTTTGTTTGTATGGAATTGTAGTTTTTAAAATAGAAAATACAATGGCAAAACCGTAAAACCGAAAAAAATAATAGTAAAACGAATATAATAAAATAAAAATAAAATACATAAATTATTGAAATAAAAAATAAATTATAATTTTTTTGTTTGTTTATAAATATAAAATCCTTTTTTATTTTTGCGATTTGTATATCGGGTATTTCTCGTTCACATATACATCAAACACACATTTAATAATAATTTTCCGTTTTCTCTTCATATATCCCCCGTTTTTCAGACTAACTAAAAGTTTTCAAGAATATATTTAGAAACGACATTTTATATAGAATAATATTTTTTGCGTTTGATATTTTATATTATTATACAATATATGAAAAAAAAAACAAAAAAGGATATTATAAAAAATTAAATTAAATTGACATTGCGTGTAGTACCACAATATTCCTGATACTAAAACGATATCTTATATAATGTTTCGTTTATGCGAGAAGGGTAATATGTTATTTAAAATTAATGCAAACAAATTTCACAGTGAACAATATAATAAATAATTTATGATTTTTAGTAACAATTTTCATAATAATAATAATAATATTTAATTGAATCAAAATAAACAATAGAATTTTAGCAATATTAATTTTTATTGAGTAAACGCTATATAAAGATAATGCCGTGTGGTATTAGGAAATTTTCAAAAAACGTATAAACATCAATTATTTTTATATAAAATAAAAATGTTGTAATTTACTGTGAATAACACTACATCGATCTCCATGATCACTCCAATATCTGTGTGTTAAATGTTTTGCAATTGAGTTAAGTATACTGAAAGAAAAACGGTTCAAAATAAACCGAAACAATTGGCAAACGTTATTATACAACAATACAACACTTTCAGGCGCATCCACTAGAACCATATCCATCAGACTATCATTTATTCCGATCGATTCGAGTTCATCATTTTTTACATCCATGGTCCTGTCGCAGCACAATAAATTGTTTTTAAAGATACTATATAATGTAAAGAATTTAACAAAAATATCATCTCCAATCATCGATTATTTTTCTGCCAACCAACTAAAGCAGTGCTGACTCTCTCCCATTCAATTAATATATTCTTCAATTTTAAATTATAATTAGTTTAATTTCCTATATATTGTGCAAGTGAAACTAAATCAGAAAAAAAACTTTGCTGTTGTCAATTTTTATGAGTGCACGTCGTATCGGTAACTTTAAATTGTATTCTATTACATATATATATATATCAATATATAGAAATAGAAAAAGGTTATTACAAATTGTTTCAAAATCATTTATTTTCTTCGATAAGTGTATTAAAAACTAAAGATTGATTAATTACTGAAAAAAAAAAAAAACACTAAAACATTAATAACAAAAAAGGAACAATCAATTAATCAACAACAACTAAACACATAATCTATTTATTTATTTAAAGAGAAACTATATATATATATACAAATTAAGAAAATATAATTTTTAGGCCACTTCACGTCCACCGGCCACACACACACACACACACACACATACGACGAAATATATTAGTTAATTTAAATATTTTTTTGACAACAATTTCGATACGATAATTTATTTAAAAGAAAATGCGTTACGTTACGTTAAAAGAAAATGCGTACATTAACTGAATAAAAGACAGATGAAAAACAGAAAAATCACTTGTGAAATGTTGCTAAACTGGGCAAAAAATAGACAAGGTTTTCGCATAGAATTGTTCTGCGGTTGATAAAAAGTGATGCTTTGGTAGAATTCTGAAGAGAATGGTGTACTATATGGTGTTAAAAGTGGATCTCTATATAAATGGTGAACGCTACCAATAACTATTTTATCGCAATATCAGTCGCAAATATGCCAAAAACTAAACACTATAAAATCATTTTTCAACATAACAATGCAAAAAAAATTGTTAAGTCGTGGTGCTTCATCAGATTACGATTTGTTCAGATCGTATCACTTGTGCGGAGACGGTTTATAGAAATTTTGGTGAATAAACAAGATATAGCTCGATAAATTCATCGCATCACAGCGGTCACAGTTTTTTTTTTCTATATTGAAACGGCATGAAAGGATTTTAATTTTAATGCCAATATATTCATTTCATCGAAATCGTATCAGAAATAACTATAGAAATTACCAAACTCGAGCAAGTTGGTAAGAAAAACTGTTCAGCGGATATCAATTTTCCACAACACTGACATATAATCTGTATACATAATGTAATACGCACTTTTAACATTCGTATACAAATATGGCCAAATTACTGAGGAGCTAATTCCAAATCATTTTATATGAATATGTGTAAAATTTCATTGTTAAAAAATATCATATTGCATTGATTTGAAGATTATTAAAAGAGAGAGTAGCACCTTATGGTTCACTTATTGGATTCGCACAGAGCTTCCAATTATATCTTAATGTAATTCATTTTTTCTTTATCAAACAGTCAACTATAGATACAACTTATTTCATTATTTTATCGTAAGAAAATTATGAGAATTTTAGTGTGACAACATTACAAATGCGTATATATCGGCGTTTGGATTATAACGTACAAAAGACGATTGGTGCGTTATATTTACTATCTGTCTGTCGTATGTGATGTGTAAGGCCATGCATATATTTATTTTATAGTTTATTATTTTTCTATGGTTGTATATATATTTTTTTGGTATTATTATTTAGTTTATATAAAAAAAAAAAAAAATATATCTAAGAATCTTCACCTTAATTCCTTATTGATTGCAATCAACATTTTTGATTTTTCTTAATAATTTTTTTGCGGCCAAAAACAATATAAATATGAAAAATAATATATCTATAATTTATTATTATATATTTATATGGTATCAATTTTTATAGTATTTGTTAATTCGTTCGTGGTGGGTGTAAACTTCCTTCGGCGTCCGTGGCGATTGGAACACTTTCGATTTCAATTTTTCCAAAATATGTATATATAAATATAAAATATATATGAATAAAACTAAAGCTGCTCAATGAAGTCGGGAGAAAATACAAAAAATTGGCGTCCAATTGATGTCATTTTTCATTGATTTAATTTTATACATATACAATAATAACATATTTCAATAATGCAATCATCGCAACTGATGGAAGCGCACATCCGTGCGTATATCAATAGATTTTCCTTTAAATAAAATGATTTTTTTTTTTATATATAGTTTTTATTTGTTATTTAAATTGGTTTTATACATATCCACTACGAAATAAACGTGATATATCGAAAAATATACATATAAAATCTAATTATATTCACTATGTGATAATATTCATTTACATATATACGTAATTCACACGCATACATTTACTACTTTCATTTTTATTTAATTTTTTTTTTTTCCCTATATCCTCTATCTATCTAAAAAAAATATTTTTTTAAAACAATAGTATAACATTAAATGAAAAAAAAAAATAAAAAACTATATAATACTGAAATCAATACGCTCTATTTAATTACATATTAAATTATATCTAAATATATATATCGCTATGGAAATGTTATACATTTACGTATTTTTATTTTCTATTACATTTAAAAAAACAACAAAAATAAAAAAAAAATAAAATAAAAAAAAGGCTTCCTATAAAGGATGTAAAAATAAAATAAATATGAATTGACCCCCATATACATATAGTCTTTAGATTATTTATTTATTTATTTATTTATTTAATACACAACAACAACACTACACACATGTGAAAGAAACCTTTATAATATAACATTTTTTTTTTTACCATCGTGTCCTCATTTATTTATTCATTTTTTTTTCAGTTTTTGTTTTTGTTCTATCGATACCATTACCATATGCAATATGAAACGATTTAAAAGATGTCAAATCCTATTATAGTATTTTTATAGGTTTCCTATTTATAATATTGTACATTATGTTCTCTATATACAATAATATATGGTTTATTTTATATAAAATGACGACGATGACGAATATGTTTAACAAAAAAAAAATATATACAAAATAATCTTATATTTAAATATATTGCGTAGTTTAGCTAATAAATATACTATCGTTGCATATATTATAATTTAAAATATCTATATCGAATACAACCAACAACGCAAATACCTAGCTAATGACAGACAGAGATATAAAAATATAATCACTTGTATTTAATTTAATAAGTTTTTATCTAATTAAATTTTTTTTTTCATTTTTATTTATAGTTGATCAATTTCCATGACACTGAACCGATGTCATACCTTGCTGACATTTATAAAGATATGTATGGTGGCAATAATAATGATGAAACCAAATAAACAGAAGCTGAGAAAAAAAAATAAATTGAACTATAATCATTTACAATTCAATTTAATTTTATTTCATATAAATTAGTATTTACCGGATACCCTCCCCTCCCGTATTCAATGAAATATATCCTATTAATGTGTAATGCAAATTTCGATAGTTTTTATTTAGTACAAAAAACAAAAATTATAAAAAAATAAATTGTTAATTGATAAAGTAAAAATAAAATTAATATTTTTCAAAAATTTTAAAAATTATAATATTACATATTTAAATGGCAAAGGATTTATTGAAAGGATATGAATTTATTATATTATAAATATTAAATAAATTATATTATAACGTATATTTTTCTTATAACGCGGATGGATTAAATTAGAAAAAAACAATAATAAATTATGAAGAAAAACATTTGACGTTCACCAAATTTTATGAATTATTATATTTATTTAATTGAAGGCCAACGAATTAAAGAATTTTCCATTTTTTGTATACAAAATTTAAAAAAATTATAATCAATTTCCAATCGTTCACGTGCAGCAAACAATTATGGAAAATATAGATTAAAACGTTCAAAAGATATGACCAATTTTTAAGATTTTATAGTGCAAAGAAAATTTAAAGAAATTTGTGATACTGACATTTGCCTATATTGTAAATCTTTGAGTAGCTCATCGAACACCGCAATGTTTTAAAAAGATATTCGTTTTTTTATTTCTATATGGAAAGCAAATAAATTGTTAAATTGCATTACGGAAAAATATTCAGTATTCAAAATAAATATCTAAAATTTGTAGATGTAAATTTCGAGAATTGAATGCGTGCGGGGTACTTCACCATCGATTAGCATCTATGATATCTATAGTGCAGTGTCATAGTGAGCGTGTTTAAAAAAAAATTGATAATATTAAATGAATTTTTTTTGTGGAAAATACTCTTAAAACTTGTTAAAAACTTAACATCTAATTATGTTAAGTATAAAAAAAAAATTGTTAAATGGGACCTAGGCTTGGCAAATTCACCAATCCCTCTTTCCCCTCGGTAAAAGAAATATTTCTTACGAAAAAAATAATTAGTTTTATTGCTTATGTTTTTATATATTAATTTTGTATAAAGAATCAAATTCTTCTATATTGTATAGAAATAATAATATAATGAAATTTGGGAAAAAAAAACAGTCATTTCATATGACAATTTTCTGTGACAAAAACTCCAAGAGGATTAAAATCACAACAAAAATGTCAACAATGATAATTGATATGTCTTAATAAATGTATATATTTTGTTTGTTATAAGACATAATTCTGTACATATATTTAATATACACTTTTTTTCCCGATTTCTATATTATTATATACTAAAAATTACAAGGAAAATTACTATTAAATATATTTCTCAAACAGAACATAATTTATATCAACAATACCACGAACTATATAAGAACAATTCACAATTCATCATTATTTATTTTGTCTCTATTCAAATATACATTTGAAGAAATAAATTGATGCAAAACGTTAAAGTACTTATCTTCGAATTTTCTTTAATATCAATTCAATGCTAACTTCGACTATACTTTAAAAATAAATTTTTTAGTCGAAAAAAAGGAGCACAGTGCTAGAGATGGAGGATGTTGTGAAAAAAATTCAATGATTTCCGAATTGATTTGGTTTAAACTTAAATGATGTGTGCTTTGTGTATTGATCTAATAAATAATATATGATAATTGTTTGTCAATGTATTGCGAAAATGGAATGAATGGAAACAAGTATTATTATTAATATATTGATCGTGGTTGAATTGTGGTGAGCATGTAAACAATCTACCATATATGCACCCATTTGACATATACAGGATGTTTAATGTGTTTGGATCTATTGCAGGTTCGTGTTACTTTTGATCAGCCAAAATATATATTCATAAAATCAAATGGAATTAAAGAGGAACATGTGAAAGATATTTTTATTTAACATGAATTGAATTGAATTTAAAATTAAAATAAAAAATGTAATTAAAACAATTTTCTCGTAATAAATAGTAAAGACAAAAAAAATGTGTCCATAACATCTGTTCGAATGTTATAAAAACAAAAACTGGGAATGCATTAATAAAAAAAGATTCTTATATATTTATTTTTCGAATGAATTTATTGTACCTCAACCGAAATAGGTACATTGAATTATCGATACAACTCACCAATTATTTTTTTGGATAAACAAGCATTTTGCGCAAAGAATTTTTAAATACTAATTTTAGTTCTTTTGTCAATATAAATTTTTCGGGACGTCGAAAAACAAACACTTAACTGTCACACAAATCAATTGAATCGTTACGTTTACACTAAAGGAATTGTCATAAAGAAGCCAATGAACGACGTTTGCAGGCTAATATATATTTTAGAAAGTCATATATTTATTTAAAATAAATAAAATAATCTTTAACCGCATATAATAATTCACAATCTTATACATATAAATTTTTCATCTATTTAAAAAATTTAAAAGATAAGATTAAGCAGAAGAAGAACGAATAAAATATAAGTGCGCGTATAAATAGAAATTGTTTTTTTCCAAGATGAAAACAAATGGTTAACTATAAAATTTATAATATTACACATATTAACAATATTTACAAAATATACAATTAAATTTATAAATGTTACCAACTTCAAATATTATATCTTTCGACAAGAACATTAGAAACTGTTCAATTAGTTTTATAAAATCTATATATATTTATATATTTATAGTAAGTTTTCTAATTTTCTTATAATTTCATCATTGCGTACATTCATTGTATTATATATATAACATATATAGCATTTTACCATTAACATATAAATAGATATATAATAAATACAGAGATACACATCATTTCCTCTTTTTTTCTTAAATCTATACTCCATATAATATTACATCATATTTATGTAGTCAGTCTTTCCTTACTATTTTATATGTTATGCAGATATAATAATAATAAACAAATATAATTTTAAATCGAATATCATATGACAAAACTTCCTTCGGATATTTATATATCTATATGTTATATTTTATACGTATAACATATAGACTTATACAAAATAAAATCAAATCAATCTATATATTTTACATATATATAATACTCATAGATATGTGAATATAAATAATAAATATACATAAATGTTTTACAAAAAAAAAATAAATATATATTGACAATAATCGGAACAGCACACAGCATAATATCTATCTGTTTAGCAATAAGTATTGATAAAATATTGTGTTATCAATAAGAAAAGGGATGAGAATATATGAATAATGTTTATTGTATTACATTATATAAAATATATATTATTAATATATGAGTATAAATATACATAATTGTCAACGATACATATATATTGTACAACACAACATATATAGTGTATATTTTTAGGTATAGAATATATGAACAATACCTCATTCCGATTCAACTTTATATATTATATACAATTTCCTTATATATATATATATATATATGGGTATATTTCATAACATCAATATACTAATATTGATTATGGGTAATATATATTGTAGAACAAAATCTCATTCAAAAATTTTCACCCACCATATTTATATGTTACAGTCTATTTTAAAAGTTATATATATATATAAAAATATATACTTTTTCCTCAATACCAACTGAATCCAATATCACGACATTAATAATAATATTTCACATTATATAGAAATTATCAAATAATAAATATAATATACATACATAAAATATCTATAAAATCATATATGTTAAAACCAGAAAATATGATCAAAGTAGCACATATTATTACATAAATATGTATATATTTTTATAGTACCAGTCTGTGACAATATTGTATATTATATATTTTTATATTTATATATATGTATTTGTATATACTAAATTTGATAGTAAATAGTACTTTATTTTACTATTAATACGTTATATTTTTTGTTATATATAAACTATATATTGTAGTACCATATATGATTTTATTACTATTTTATATATATATAAAAGTATGAGAGAGAGACGTGATAATACAAAACAAACTAATTTTAGACTATATATATTTTATTATTGATAGGCTACACATCGATGGACAAATAATGATGCATTTATTCTTTATCATACTGTAAATATTTTTATATGGTATATCAGTTTTATTTTAGCTATTTGAAGTAAGTTCTTGTATATAAATAAGGACAAAATAACAATAATACAATAATATTATAATAGTACTGGAGGATCCACAACGTATTCACTATATTTATAAAATTTTTAGAGGACATTTAACAATATATAAATAATATAATAAAATTGTTATTATAGAAATATCAGAAATGGAGAATTGAGATTATAAAATGTGTGGGATTCAACAACAACAACAACAAGTAGATCATATATATAGTATTGGGCTAGAATATAGAATGCAAATAATATGTATAGGTAATACGTTTATAATAAACAATTACACAAAATTGTGAGATATGATTTGGGAAGCAAATTAACACTTTGAAGACGGTATGTAATGAATAGCATAATACCCCCAATTCCCGCATATTTTATTAAAATTATATAAATAAAAAATGATAATTTCGAAAACCAATTATAACATTTATTAAATCGGATACATTATTAAAGATTTATTAACATATATAATGCTATTTTAATGTGTTTTTTCGTATGGTATGCTTGAAAAGAAGTCCCCTTATTGAGAGGTACTAAACAAAATTTGCAAATATATCGAATTTCGCTCCTCTTGTTGTTTGCCTTACATTCAAGTCATGTCTTACATGGATACTTTTTTTTCCCGCTATCGACAAGTTTCTCTAAAACATGTAGTCGCATATTACCAGATACTCGTCCTGGTTGAACGTAAAAAGAAGCATGCATGGTACGAGTAGAAGTTCCAGGTTGTATAACATTTGCTACATCTTCTTCTACTTCAGAATCATCACTAACCCATTTTTTTACTACTTGCAGTAAAAATTGTTTTATATTTTACCCTTTCTTTATCGTTTAACTTGTTGTATAATGTGAATGAATTGAACAGGGCACAATTTACCTACATCATTGGTTGAAATTTTAAAAAAACGTGAAAAAAAACGTCACCCGTCTCCAACGGTTGGAAAAAAAAAACGTGAACCGTCTTCAATGTGTTAATATTAAAATCACGTCACACAAAATAATACACATTTCAAAACTCATGTCTATACGAAAGAATTCCAAGAGCGTGCAGATGAAATAAATACAACAAATAAATATTGACAAGCCGAAATCAATGATCGGTCAATCAATCTATATATATATAGACTTTACTGACTTTACATCACAACATAATGAATGTGTATATAAAATCTGTAATGTAAGTCAATAAGATATTTCTAATGGTTTACGCGTAATGGAAAACCAGGTTATTAAGAGCATATGAATTGCGTGAGCAAAGGATATATTATAAAACCTTGAAGTATTGTTGAGAAATATATGAATTTATGTTAATAATCTCCTAAGCGATCCGGAAAAAAAAAAAAACAGTTAAAATTGATTCCAAAATGTAATTTCCATAGAAAGAAAATTTTTCCATGTGATTTAGATGGAATCTTTTTCGATAAGATTGTGTTTTCGATCGATGTATTTACTATAGGTTGATGAAACATCTTGAAACTGGTGACTATCGTATAATCGAACAATCGGCTATAATATTGATTAAATTCAATCGTGTGATTGATGAAAGCAAAAACAAACAATATGGAACAGTAGAATTTGTATTTGTGATTCATGAACTGTTTGCTGTTGCAAAGTGCAAAACTATATTTCAACCAGTACATCATATATTTGCAAATATGCAGTTGTTGAACAACATGGTTTGAATCTTGGATCACATATAATAGACAAAATTTGTAAATGCCACAATTTCTTTCTATCATAGTGTTTAATTTTTTATATATGTATACGACGTATACATATTATTGTATATAAGACGAGTATATAAACATTTCAATGTAAATAACATGTAAAAAATAAATAAATAAAGAGGACAATGTTATTGGTTGTTAAGGAGGAAAAACTATTTGTATATATATGATGAGATATAATACACACATGATGGTGGCGATGGTGATATGGTGATGGTGGTGGTGGTGGTTGTTATTATTATTATTATTTTATTTATATATAATGAAATTGTAGGATGAATTTGATGTGCGGTAAGAATTAAAGAAATAAAAATTTCTACTACAATCAGTAAATAGTTTTATACATAACAAAATAGGAAAGATAAAAATAAATAGGTAAGGTGTGGGTGTGCATGTTTATATTAGATTTGTAATAGACAGTACCATTCGCAAAAAAAAAAAAAAATCTTAATATACTCGAAAAAAAAAGAAAAAAGATTGTAAACTATATATTTTTATGATTTGCAAAGTCAAATAATGTAATTTTTTTTTTTATTTGTATGTTATTTATTATTATTATTATTATTTTTTGTTGATTTTTCATTATGGTTTTTTTTAGTTTTTGTCATTGTACATACAGTCATTGTGTGGTGCTGGGGGTGTGGAGGGTGGTAACGGTGCTGCTAAGGAACGAAAAAATAATAATATTGCATGTTTTTCAATTTAATATCTATTATCTAAAAATAAATTAAAGAATTTTTTTTATTTTTCCATTTTAGTCAATTAAATATATATATTTTAAAATACAAAATTTTCGATTTTCGATAATATCAATATTTATCATCAATGAGAATGTTAAATAAATATTTCTTATAAAAATTATATTGAATGAATTTTGTGTGTAAATAATTTTTTAAGCAAATATTAAAAGCAATTTACAAATTTGTATTTAAATATCGGTTTTCGTTTTCTTTTTAATGAAAGTAAAAGTTTGTGGAATTTGTAAGTGTTTTAATTTAATAATACAAATATGTGGTATATTGGGTATAAATTTGCGATTTTCACAAATAGATGATTATAAATGTTACAATTTTTACCTTTCGAAATGTATAGTAATAACTATCACCTAAAATCTACGTTAGACTATTTTTGTTTACGCAGCTGTTAATTGAGTACGTCAATTTTAACCAGGAAAAATATGTAATCATTTCTGGTGTTAATAATTTAACAGAAAGTGCTGGTCAAAATTGATTTACAATATTCCTCGTTGGAGATAGCCAACTTTCGGTGGATTTCATTGAACTAAATTTGATATATGCAAAGGAATTCTATGCGAAACCAATCAATGAAAAATACCCATATATTTTTTCAAACCGTAACATATTAAATTATAAAGTAATTGAAAGAGTAATGATGTGTTTTATTTATTAATCATCTGTCAAATAATTTTTATTTATTTTCTATTTTCAATTTCCTTATATACTTTAAATTAATAATTGCTTATTTTTACTATACATTTTTTTATATGAAACATATTCCAGTAAAATATGTGTGTGTACGTACACAAATTAGATAACATTTCGTTTGCCAAAAACCGAAATTTAAAATTAGATGTGAAATTAAATAAAAATATACACTTAAATTTAATCTAATTTCATATGCGATAGGATTTAATTTATTTAACCTCTTCGTGTACAAGAGAAGAGGAGTTAAAAGATTAAAAATTTTGAACAAATGATAAAACTTTGCTTTTTTTTTTAAATGATAAATGTCTTCGCACACATTGTGTAAAGAAAATTTAATGTAAAATCCAACTATTTCTGCTATTTTCATATAAGTTTTCGATTATTGTGAAGTTGTGTGTAAAATCTTATCGTATGTGTGTAAAAGTACAATATAATGAATGATTGTGGATTTCACGTATAATTCATAGCAAAATAAATTTTCCTTATCAAACTAAATAATAAATTGAACAGGAAAATGTAACTTTATTATAAACTGTAGCCAAATATACGATGCATTCTCTCATGCAAAAAAAAAATGGTTAAAATGTACACACAGGAGCAACAAAGTGTTTACATATTATATAAATATATACGATGATTAGTATTTAAAGTATACATATAATGCGATTGGCATTCATAAAAATTTAATCGTTCGCTCTATTTAATTATTAGAATTTTTATAATGTATAAAATAGTATACGTAACATCAAATTCACTCATTAGTTTTTTTTAATAACCTGTATAATATATTTAATTCAAATATATGTTATTTGTTACATATAAATAAAAATGTGTGATTATTTTTTTTTTCCGGCGACAAATAGAACAGGATGTATTTATGATGTGATCTAATTTATGATTAAAGGTGTGAATTTGTTTAAATTTATAGTATAAAAAAAATATTTAAGCAATGACGTTTTTTCCGGAGAAATACATATCAAAATATCAAGTGATTGAATGTTTTGTAGTGTAGTGATACTAGAAAATTTCTTGAAATATACACGAAATATCACGGCTATCAATAAATTTAGCTAGGCAAAAGATGGAAGATGTGGATGTTAATATCAAAAACACAGGTAGATGGTTATCATATAATTCAGCCATGTTGGGTATATGTGGTTAAACCAAACAAAAAAAATGTGCGTATATAAATGCGTATAAACAGCAACAAAAAAATAAAAATAAAATAAAATAAGACAACGCAATTGAAAATATTAACATATAACAACAACTCATAAATATACAATTTTCTTCACGCAAAAATATATACGATATTTTAAATCCGTATTGTATCTGTATACGTTATACGAGTACACAACAATATACATATTTTATTGGCTATATAGTTTAAGTTCAAACATAATTTTCATATAAACAATTTAATGAAATTATTTTGTATTTGTATTATAATTTTATTTTAAATAATTTTACCATAACGATAATTTTATTTTACAAATTATTCAAATGAAAATGAAATAAAAAAAAAAAAACACAAATAAATGAAATAATTTTACAAAAATTTCACAATTTTATTTTTTTTTGTATAGGCGATGATATACGACAACCGATAGTTAAAGAAAAAAAAATTATCTTCGCATTGCATATTCTTGAAACAATAAAATAGACGTTATAGTGTTTAATTGTTCCATTCTCATCAATTTTAAATATAATTTTTGGAAAAACAATGCCGGAATAGATCTCTAACGAAAGAGTTAGTTCACGAATCCTTTACACTTTTACAGATAAAACTTGAATAGAGGAGGTGCACCTTCCAATCTCGTATAAATGATGATATAATGATTACAAATTATTCAATGTTTCCTATATATCGGATCATATCATATATTGTATGTATGTGCATATATAAGACATTGTTAATTTGTGCGAATAGCATTGAAAAGCTAAAGATATTTGTATTTGACATTGATAAACGAACAAATGGTAATTCAGTTGAGTAATTTTTAGTATATTAAAATTAATACAAAAATGTTTCTTATATTAAAATATATTAAAACGTGGGTGCTTATATATATCTGCATACACCGCAGTACACATATACAGATATAAGTAAGTATAGTTATGTTAATTAATTATTATATATATTTTTTTTTTTGTAAGAAACCCTTCATTTCAAATAATGAAATTACAAATTTAGAAAAGTCATTAAAATTATTTCGTCGAGTTTAATTTCATTAAAATTAAAATTATATAAATATACTCTTGTACAATATATATATATATATATAATTAGAACGATTGACGTATGTTCATATATATATTTATTTAGCACAGAAGAACCTCGCCATTTATTATATAACACATTATGTGAAATAATAATGAGTATTTTATTGGTGGTATACAATATTGTGGGGGTAATTCAATTTAAAATAAATCATCACGTTATTTTCGTCCAAATGGAGCTTATTATATGGCATCTATACTATTATAAACCTTCATTATTCTGGAATATATTTTAAAAAATAAGCACAGGTAAATAACAGTTGTGAGAAACTCATACTCAACTCACAACATACGAAAAGTGTAATAACAACTACTATTTTGTGTATAATGAAATTAATGGATATAGAAATAGATTTTTTAAATGACAGTGTATTATTTTAGCTGAATTTACCCTTAAATTTTTTAATACATATATTAACGTACAATATGTATTAAATAAATAAATAAGTATACATTAAAAATATATCAAATAAACTAAACCTATATATATTTTAAAATATACAGAATTTTTAATCATTGCTTTTTATGATTTAATTAACAATTAAATTGTTGTTTTAAAAATCGTAATTAGTCAACGTTTAATTTTTATATATAGTTATTTATAATTATACGCATAAACACTTTATTAATATATATAAAAAATATACTTAAAAACATAAAAATTTTAATAATATTCTAATAAATTCTGATTGTATGTAAATAATATATAAAAAAATGTTTAATATTGTGCATAAATTAAATTTGAATTATCTATAAAAAAGAAAATATTGGCTATACACTATTGATAAAATTATATTAAAAATTGTTGAAAAATATACTTGAATTATTAGAATATTATTAAAGTAATATAGTACTGCGTTCAAAAAAATTAGTAGATATTTTAAATATTATAAAAAATATTTAAAAATCGTATATTCATCGAACATCATTTTTAATTTTCCAATAGTAGCACAGCAATGTCTCTAATTATTTTACCGATCATTTTCAAGTGGACCAAATATTTTAATGTGTCTCTTCGTCTTCAAAGCGTTTGGTATTGTCTTGATGACGATTTATACTATAGTTGTAAACATTAAGTTTCTCGACATAGTCTTTCTGTACCAGCTTTAAAATAAATCTGCGACAGAAATGTTATTCGGCAAACAAAATTAAATCCAAATTCTTTCCATCTTATAACGTATAATTTGGCACACATATCAAGGACAGTACTATCAAAATTATTGTATATACAATATTATTTTTCCTTTCACAATTCGCCGCCAGTAAAATTTATAACACCATATTTTTTGAACACAGTAGTACACAAATATATATATAGAATTTAAATTATATAATTTGGAAAAAAATCTTAAGTTATTTATATTTAAATGTTTTTCAAAATCAATTATTATACAATTTTATATACACGTATTTTTAAATTCCAAATGTATTTGAATTTATGAATATATATATAAAATTGATACAGTGAAAAATAATATAGATTTATATTTACATATAAAAAAACGATATTTACATTAACCAGACATTATTCGTTGAGCCGAGGAGAAGTCTTTGTGTGTTTGTATCGCAAAAGTTTTAGTAATTATTTCAATAATTTTTTTAATTTACAATAAATTGTATTATGTAAAATATTTATTTTTCGAATATTAGGAATATACAATTAAAAAAGTTATTTAGAGAGACTATAAAAACTAAAAAATACCAGGGTGTGTTGAGTTAACAGTGTTTTCAAGATGTATTTTATGTATAAACTGGTTTCAGGAAAATTTGGCAAAATTTTAATACAATGCTTAATCAAAACCATGCGAAGAGTTACTAAATTACTAATTGTAAGAAAATACGTATATATTAATAATATACTGAGAAAAAATTATAAAAGTTGTCCTAAATATTGAAAACATTACAACATATTATAATTTCTAATACACCATTTAATCGTTATATAGTTGGTATACATTTTAAGCCACAGTCTATATATAATATAATACATATAATATTAATTTGATTGAATACATTGTTAAAAATTATGTTAAGAGTAAGAAAAAAATAAAAATGTTTATTTAATTATATATTTTAGAAATGATTATGAAAGATTATAATATGTTTAAATGAAGACCAATAATTATACTCGTATCATCATAGTGGAATTAAAAAAGTTAATTCTATTTAAATGAATTCATTGATTTTTATAGGCTATGTGCTATTAAAGAAGTAAAATAATAAACAATCAATATTTTTAATTACACAACTTCTCTATTAGAAAAACGTCTAATTATTGACTATTCACATCGCATACTTATATTTATTTATTTATTATTATTTGTGTAATACACTACACAAATATTTCTATTGTGTAATTACCAAAAATAAATACGATACACTCTCACACACACACACACACACACACACACACACACACACACACACACACACACACACACACACACACACACACACACACACACACACACACACACACACACAGTTTAAAATTGGGGCCCAAAACATATTGACGAATAAAAAACTAAAATATTTGGGTATTATAATTGACGACAGGCTAAGCTTCAGGGAGCACTTGGTATATGCATCCGAAAGAGCGGCCAGAGTTCATTCGGCACTGACAAGAATCTTGCCAAATATTGGGGGACCAAGGCCAAAGAAGAGAGTACTATTGGCTGGAGTAATAAAATCTACACTGTTGTATGGTTCACCCATCTGGGCGGATGCATTAGCGACGGTAGAGGGAAGAAGGAAAATAAACAGTGTATACAGACTAAGTGCTCTGAGAACAATTAGCGCTTATAGAACAACATCTGATGATGCGGCCTACGTTATAGCTGGTATGATCCCGATTTATATTGTAGCCAAAGACGCAAAAAGAACTTTTGAAGAAAAAAGAAGAAATCCGGGTACGACAGTGACAAACAAAAAGAGGGTGTGGTCACTGGAGGAATGGCAAGAGCATTGGGACAATAGCAAGAAGGGTCGATGGACACATAGGTTGATCCCGAATATAGAGAGATGGACCAACAGGAAATGCGGAGAACTAAACTACTACCTGACACAATTTCTAACGGGTCAACAAAAAAAAAAAAAAAAAAAAAAAAAAAAAAAAAAAAAAAAAAAAAACACACACACACACACACACACACACACACACAGAAATAGAAATAATCAATAAACATTTTATTTATCAACATATTTTACAATTAGTTTAATAATAATAACACCAAAATAACAATAAATAGGAAATTTGATTTTCACCACTTTCTATAAATAATATTCAAATATTGATGTATAGCAATAAATGTTCATTAATAACATATTAGCCTATTTCTATGCCCATATGTAATATATATATACAATATATATAGCATTAAATGTGTAGAATTTCAACACCGGCGGCGGCGACGGCAGCGGTGGCATAGGCAACAATCAAAAAACCTTGATCTCAAAAATAAATTTTCAATGAATCAGCATAAAATTAAGTAACAAAAAAATGTAATAAATAAATAAATATTGTCACATATTTATAAAAAAAAAAAATAAATACTTGTTATACGCATTTTACGAATTGAATAATGAACAATTGTATAACCTTTTAAAATGTTCAACCTATAAATTCTATATAAATGTTTGTAAATCGTATTGTCGTCATAGTATTTATATTAGATTATATGGAATACATCCAATTTATTTTTGAGTCGCATATCTAAAGTAATGTTAATTTTTAATATACAAAAATACCTATATAATTTATAAGAAAAATAATCAGATAATATTATATGGATCTGATAATCGCACACAGTCACACATATTTTTATATTGTGAACGGACGTCAACATTTTTGTTAAAGTTTTATCACCTTGTTATGTACAGTGTAATTGGTAAAAATGCTATAGCACCAAAATACGATTGCAGCGAAATGCTAAAAAAATGTTTATCCAAAATATATATTCCTTTAGTGCGGCCGACATATTTAAATTCAACCATTAACATATTAATCGTCCTTTTTTCCCATTAAACCATTTGTTTTCGGACATAGGGTATAATATATATTGAAAAAAGTTCAAAAACTATATAATAGAAAAAAATTGTTTTCATTTTTGATTTTATATTTATTGTTACCGTACCGAGTGTGCCAGTAAAAATTGAATAAATTTATTAAATAAATGTGCAATAATTAAAACAAAATACTGCAATATATAATTAATAATATAAAATATTACTAAATACTGAATAAATTGAATTAGAAAAGTTTCTTATAATAATGAGAAATAATTATAAATAAATGTATCCATGTCTCCCAGCCACACACCCCATCATCATTAACACCAGGAAATTAATACTTCTCTCTGCATAAATACCCCATATACAATATAATAAATATATAAGAAAATATTCTTAGAAATTATTACTATGTGTGCAACAATTGTATATTGTGTAACATACAACATAATAATGATAATAATAATAATAATAATAATAAGAATAACAAACAAAAATCAATTTTAAATATAAAACTTTTTAATTAAATTAACTATAAATTATTTCTTATTATTTATATTATTAAGAAAATGTTTCTGAACTGAATTTATGATATTTTTATACTTGGTTTTATACTAATATAATTTAATCTCATTTGCAAACTTAAACCATTTATAATGACGACCGTCATAACCTGTTGTAAAAACAAAATATGATTAAATGGATATCATACATTACGTTTTATGGTCGAGTATCACAGCATAAAATAAACGTTCACGCATGAACTATAGAGGAAAAAATATGATTTTATACGTTTTGTGTCGAATTTAGAATTTCAAAATCAACACACAAATTGTAAAATTTGATAATTTTGTATAAAACACACATAAACTATATTGTTTTGTTTATCATTATTTTGGTGAGTCAATTGATAGATCGATATTTTGGTTTTTTTTTCTTTTACTATATAAACGTTATAGTAAATCGCAAGCAAATCGATAAATTTGTGAGAAAAAAATGAATGAATTAAATTTTATTTTTCTTATATATTTCACATGAAATTACTGCAATAAAATGGAACGATAATGATGATAGACTTTATTACAGTATATACTATCAAATTACTTAACACAAAAAATTTATGCGCGAACAATCAAACGATGGTTCAGTGTATTGTGGTATTATGGCATATTTTCACAAATGCATTCGATTATATAATGACCAAAAAAAAATTGATATTATACCACAACTAAACAATTTAGAATTTATACGTAGCTGTATGTTTGTTGAAATCGAAAAAGTGGTATAGAGTGCAAAAAACTATATGTATGTGCGTCCTAGGTCAATTATATATTCAAAAAATATCCATATATATGCGGTGAGATATGGGAATAACCATGTATACAATAAATTGATATATTTTTAATTCAATATATAACTAAATAATTTTGTACAAAGTCAACAAATTTTTTTAATGTTCTTTTTTATTTTTCTGAATATACAGATAATGCCCAAAGATCCCCAAAAGATTAAAACCGAAAATTTATTTTATATATTTATATATTATTATAATATTTTTATAGGTATATATAGACTAATATTTTTTTAGATATAAGTACCCAAAAACATGACATGATATTTATATATAATATACCGAACCTTTTCTATACATATACGTCACACAACACACAACATTTATACAGAAATATCTTATGTGATGCAAATAAAAATGATTAAAATCAAGGGATTTTTTTATGGCGTGTAGTTTAAATAAAAGCTCAAAACAAAAAAAAAAAGCTTAATTTTATATGTATTTTAGAATTATTTAAAACATTTGCGTATACGTAATATGTAATTTATTAAGTTAGCAAAAATTTATATTGTCTAAAATATAATAATACCCAAAATAAATAATAAAAATTATGAATTTCAGTTTCAACAGACATTAAAATAAATTTGTATTTTATATTAAACCATATAGATTTATAAAACTGCTGTAATATCCATATGCAAACAATTTATTTTAAAATACAATCAAAATTAATTTAAATTTGATTTTTTGTGAAAATTGATATTAATATAAAATATCTTTTATGGTTTTATAAAATTCTATTAATAAATATGTATACCGCTCACACTCAAATTATTTACATCAAAGACACATATTATATTATATATATTGCGTGTAACATAAATTGCGATGATGTCTATAATACATTTTTTCTTTTTATAAACATTTACAGGTGAATTATTATTATTTGTGTCCTTCCTGGTTTGAGTACACACACACAAACACACACACACACACACCAATTACAAAAATCAATATTTTTATGTCGTATGTACGTATACACCTAAAACGCCATCATACATATAAGAATAAAGGAAGATATATACGAGTATATTCTATATTTTGTTTCAATGAATGAATGGTTGGATGATGAAAAATTGATGGAGGATTTATTTTTCTTTATTTATAGTATATATATCGTAGTATAAAAAAAGGACGATATACAATTGACTATATTTTATTATTTATATAGGGGCATCATATGGTATAATATAAAACTTATAAATAATTTTTATATACCATTCACTTAACTTTTGACAAATGTTTAAAAATAATTTAATATTTTTATATATACCATAAAATATAAATCTTTTTATAAGTTATAAGGAATATGTTAGGTAGAGTTAGTTCTCTGGACTGTCCGCAATCGAAACCGACTAAATATTCTGTCATTTTCCTATACAAAATATAAACTATTGCAAACCAGCAACCGACCAACTATAAATGGTAACCACGATCATGTCTTTTTTTGTATGGATACCATAAAAAAAAAACACCGTAAACTTTATGTTTTAGAAAAGCTTTGCTAATCCTATTTTTAAAATGTTGTGATCTTCTGGCAATTTACTTTTTTTTTACTAAATGTTTGTAAATGTTAAATGTTTTTATTTTATTATCGCATAAGAAATTGTGAATAAATAAAATAATTCGTTATATAAAAATAAGCAAAACTTACATAAATTGCGCCCCCCGATTATTGATAAAGTTTTTTTTATTTTAACACATTAATCGCCACGATAATATCAGAAAAATTTTTCACATGGGCCATGGTAACTTTATTTGATCGCGTTGGTCAGACATATATGTCTGACATGGCTCATGTAGAACTTCTTAGCATCAGACACATATGACTGACATGGCGATTAACGTGTTAAATTCTGTATTTATAAACTGTATGCAATTTTTATGTTACATATATTTTTTATTGAATAAATTTAAATATATATCGAGTAATTGGAAGAAATCCGAAATCTTTGATTTTGTCATTGTCAATATTTATGGTATTCTATTGTACTATTTTTTTTTATAATTTATATAAATATATAATGTATTTGAAAACCTTTATTTTTCGTTTGATGAATTTTTAATCATATTTTATTTACGTTTTTCATATATAACAATATGAAATAATGAATATATATTACTATTATAACAATATCAAGTCGTCGTATAATATTAGTCAGACTAGCTCGTATAATAATGAATTTAAATTATAAATACATCGCATATGTTTTATTAAGTGGCCTATTTTACCGAATTCAAATATAATTTATATAATAAAATGATTGATTGCGAGCAACCGAAGAGTAATATTGGTATTAAAAACAATGGAAAATTAGGTTTAAAGAATGAAACAAAACTACCTAATTGATGTGCTTCAACATACATTTTTGTGATCCTTCGCATTTTTTTTTCTAATATATATTAAATTCAATAATATTCTCAATTAAACAATTACTATTTCATTAAAATTCTTTGCATAATCAAACATGTACTCCTGCGATACAAAAAAAAATATTTAATAGTTCACAAATATAATGTTCGATAAAGTTTCTGCGATTTTTATACTATAGTAAATATATTGAATTGATTGGTCATCAGGGTTTCCTAAGTATATTATTTTATTGTTATAGAGCAACATTAAATTCATTTCCAAACAATATTATATATTCGATCATTTTTATTATTATTATGATGGATATTATATAATACTATATTTTCTTCGACTTTATAGATGTATAGATAAAAAAAAATTCTCTGGTGAATTCATTTTTGGAAAACAAATTTTTATTTATTTGAAAATTCTCGGTAAAAACAAGATACAAGAGGAATATTTTTAACAATATATGCTTGAACGTTCAGTAAATATAAAATATTATTTCATCACATGACTATATATATATATGTGTGTGTGCAGGATTAATAAAAATGGTAAACAAGTGAAAATATAATATACAAAAACACGATTATTCAATAATATTATTATTTTTTTTTTTGTATAAATTTAACGATTATCGATTTAAATTTTTACCCAAAAACACATAAAAAAATATATGATCAAATATTGGGAAAAAAATATTGTTATAAATATTTATAGAACAAATAAATAATAAATTGTAACATACAAAATACAATTTATGATTTTAGTATATATACTAAAAAAAAAAACACTGAACACACACACACACAAGTGTAACCACATCAAAATATTAATTATATATATTAATTTTGTGTGCCAAAAAATTATAATATTAATAAATTTATATTTTTTACATGGTTTAATATTTTTTTATCGTTTTCCCTTTTAATTTATACAGACACGCGCACACACAAACACGCTATAAAATCATATAATAATAATAATTAATTAATTTTTTTCTATTATTTATAAATATATTTATTAATGAATAAATTTTAATTATTATATCCACAATTTCTAATAACAAAACAAAAGGATTTCTCGCAAAATTATTTCCATTGCGATACAAATATAGGAAAATCTTTTTTCCATTATTATTCCTCCATATAAGACGCATAGAAAATTCTTTTCAATTAAGTGGACGCATCGCATCAGCATAATAAAATAACGCATCCACATATAAACATATACACAGGCAGAGTTTGTTAAGACTTTAATAATTGCACATAATGCCGAATGTTGAATGTTATGCGAGAATAACAATTTTGATTATAAATATTTGTGATATTTTTAATTTTAAAATAATGAAATATATTATAATAACATTAAAATTCGCTGAAACGAATATTTATACACAAATAATATTATAGATTTTCAAAATATTATTATAGTACAAATTTATAATAAATCATAAATATCGGGGTATTAAATCAAAAATATTTTAAAATAAAATCTAGTATTTGGAAAAATATAAACTATTATATGGAAAAAACTCAATAACTAAAATAAATAAAATTGTACAAAACAAATATGTATTGAAGTGTATTACGTTCAGGATGTGATTGCATAACTTTGTGCCTGATTTTCGTATAATATGTAGATGGAAGAATCTTCACAACATATACACAATATATCGGTAACATGGCAATTTAGGATCAAACATATTGCTGATAATTTCATTTGTACTTCAAAAAAATCCAAATTGACGAGTGCGAAAAATAATCTCTACACATAACAAGTGAACAAGAGACTGCTCTCTATACACATAACAAGTGAAGAGACTGCTGAGCGCTTAAGCATTAATAATTCATTTCGCCAACTTAAAGAAAGTTGTATGCAATCATTAAGCGCGATATATGGGTTAAGTAATTAATTGATTATGATAGAAATAAACCGAACAGAATATTGTGGATTGAATGATTAGAGGGTGATGAAAAATGGATCCCATATATACACAACAAAGTTGAACAAAAAAAAAAAAAAGGACTTGACAAAGTGGACGAAGGTTCAGAATCAATTTCTATAATTATAATCAAATTCCAATTTTTCATAAATGGGATTTTTAAAATCGATTCACGCATTCAAAAGATATGACCGATTTTCCAATTGATATAGCGCAGATAACATTTAAAGAAATTTGTGATACTGTGATTTTTTGTACCATTTGGATGTGTTCACTTTATACACAGTACTACAAATTTCTTTAAAATTTATCTGCCATCGATTGGAAAATCTGTTACATCTTTTCTTCTATGAAAGATTGGAAATAGATTATAATTTACAATGCCGTAAACAAAAATGGATTAACCCGTTAAAAATATGACCCGTAATTCGATAAGATGATAATTCTTAAAAGTCGATTTTCCGGAAAATTTAGTCAGGTGAAAACCTAAATTTTTTTTTTTCATAATTTAGTCTAATTCAAGTGATTAATAAAAATGTATTGATTATAATTTTCAAATTGTGCATGAAATTATGCATTCATCCAACATATAATACATATAAAGATCAAACGTGATAAACTAGTCAATAAAAATGTCATATAAAAATATAAAAAAAGAGTAAAACATTACAATAATATTATTAATATATGATAAAGTGAAAAAAGTGTACTGGAATAATTATTAATATATATTGTACAAAAATAATATAAGAACAAAATTAACCTATAAATAAGTAAATTTAATCTATTTAATAATTACTATACGACAAATATATGACATATACGAGATGATAATGTAATGCCACACACAAATATTAATTTAAAAAAATATTTAAATTTTTGTTGACACGTGTATAATACATTTATATTTATTATAATTATGCACACAACAGTTTAGTTATAATAAATTTATATCGTATCGTTTGGTATCGTATAAGGTGACGACAAAAAAAAAAAAAAACAATGACGCTATTTATATAATTAATTTAATTTAAATATAAGCATAAATTAAATTAAAATTTTATATATTGTATGTAATTCAAAAAATGCTTGTTTATACTTTTCAAATTATACCAAATTAAATAATTATAATTGCGTGAACTTTATGATGTGTGTTATAAATTTATAGTTTTCTATACCTACACACGTATATTATATATGAAATTATATTTATAAAATTTTAATAAGTTTACAAATTGTTACTTAATTTTCTCTGTTTTTATTTTTTCTAATTATTATAAATACCAAAATTATTACATATTTATAAAATTTACATGCAATTTATTTATAGATACTTTACTTATACACACCGTTTTCTGTTACTATTTGTTACTATTGTATTATATATTACGATTATATTTAAATTAAAATGTGTACTATTAATATATATGAAAATATATATTAGCACACAAACAAGTCAATAAATATATACAGACACCATTAATAAATATAGTCATTTTTTGTATTAAATTTACTATATATGAGTATTTATTTAATCATATATATCAATATATCAGCATATATTTATGACATTGTTTGAGTGATAATATTATTTAGAATATACAAAGTATAATTACAAGTAACGATCTGCATAATTTATAATATTTATATAAGCCAGCCCACGTACTACTCACATATAATAAAGTAAAAATCAATCAAATTTGTGATGAATAAAATAAATACCTGTAATTAAACAAAAAAGAAATAAAATTAGAATTATTTTTATTATTATTATTATTTTTGTATTAATAAAAAATATTATTTTGAATTGCATTTATATTCTATTGCTAAAATGTGTGTGGTATTATTTAAAAAATTTATTAATATTAATTAAAAATTGTATAGTAAAATTATTGTGATTTCATATATACAATGGCGTCTGTGCGCAACCATCTATACAAATTGCTACAAAACGAATATTGACTCAGAATTGACTGTATAAACATTGATTGGTTACAGTCATTTTAAGTATTTGTTCTATTTAATATTTTCTCTTTTTTGACCCATTTTTGTGAGCAATCGTTTGAGCAATGAAAAAAATAGAAAACACCCATCCCCACCGTTATCGGATGTTCACAATTGTAAAAGATAAAGCAAATAACTATGACTATACGCAACCAAGTATGAATTGTATGACCAAAGTATATTCTAGTTTATGACCAATTTCTGAGCATACTAAAACTGTTTGAATCATTAGAAAAGTAGTCACACAAATTCAATTACGAATCGATAGAGCTCCTCCACCCACCATCATATTGAATTTTAATATGTAAATATATTTCTCACTATATATAATTTGATGAAAATTGAATTTATTTTTAAAGTGTTTTTAAATTTTTATATTATACAAAACGAAATACGTTGATGTGCGATTTTTCATTTTTATTTGCAACTTCATAAGGAATCGTTTTTATAATTAATAATTTCACCATGCGCATACATACTATAAATTTCAACCAAAATAAGGGTTGCAACATTTTTATCAGCTACTGAGAAGTTAATGCATACTAAACTTAACCGGAAACAATGTTGGTTAAAACTGGAATAAGAAATGATTAAGTTATATGTATAGGCATTTCTACTCAAAAATGTTATTCTATTTTTCTTTTAATTTACACGAATACCACCCATGAAGGATACCAATGGACCTTATAAATATATTACACCTATACATATATTATAAGGTTCATATTTTTCTATATTTTAATTACTTGTTATATAGAAAATTAATTATATAATTGAACCAAAAATTTTTTTATTTCAAATTAAAAATTAGTTGATATTTTTTTTATAGATTTCATAAAAATTAAATTTATAATAAAATCACAAATAATTTATTATTATATATATGAAATTATTAAAGACGATACATTTCATTTATGAAATTATTAAAGACGATACATTTCATTATTATACTACATCCATGTCCATGTAATATTATAAACACTTGTTTTGCTATAGTACCGCGTGTGCAGTATATAAACAATTACTATGTTTTTAAAAAAAAAATAATATAGTACATCAACATGTTTATTTCTTTGAGATGGATCTTATTATTATCTATCGTCCAGGCACATATTGTCTGTAAGTATACATCAATGCGTTGCAGTTCATCCATTTGGCTTATATAATACAATAATATTATATGCATATCTATATAACGGCGGCTGCTTCCAATTACATGATTATACGAGTACATATATTGTATTATAAGTATTAAGTTATAATGACACGACCCCGTTCAAATACAATCTATAATTTTAATGTTGACGACAAACGATGCATGAAAACTATATATACATATATATTCCTCTAATTATACAATATACACTAAAAAAATTATAAACAGAAATTTATATATGTTTTTATTTATTTTCTATTCTAAAAGAAGTGTTTGTTGAGTTTCTTATATAATATTCTATTCTATCATATATAACATAGTTTCTTATATTTTATTATAATATATGTTAAAATATGATTACCATTTTTAAATTAATAATATATAGTGCATTTATGAGATATTTATATATAGTTAACAATATAGTTATTTTGTTATATTTACCACATTATTTTAATAGCAATTATTCATTAGAGTCTTACTTGTTCAATTCTTATTTATGTGTGTAATGTAATATTGTAATATAAATTTATAATATTATACAAAGTTATAGTTAATTTGTATATACGTATAATTAAATGTATATATATATATTTATTGCATTATAATATTAAAAAAAAACTGATGAAAGACTTTGAAAAAAGCAAAAAAAAAATAAAACATAACATTGATGTGCACACAAACAATTGTTGTAACAACAATTTATAATGTTACAGAGCTCTATATATGTTAGTGTAGCGAGAGAGGATAAATGTAAATATATAATCATATATAGAAAAATTCATCATATATTACATTTTATAGCCATCTCTATACAAATTTCATTCCATCAAGTGTTTGTACTATATTGGTATATATATATGCACTAAATATACTATATACGTTAATATACTATACAGTGCATTTATGTATAAATAATAACATAAATGTATAGATATAGATATAGATATAGATATACGACTAGTTTGTACGATATCTATAATGGGCATCACACAGAGATGAAGTATGAAAAAATCTAGAATAAAGGGAACTAAATGTTAACTATTAATAACGTCTTATTTGTTATACGCAACCACAAAACTAAAATATGTACACACATACCAATAACAATAAATTTTAAATCAAATATATAATTTGTAAGTCGTTAGTTTGTTCCTTAAAATTTAATGCATACACACACACACTCGGCAACTTCACATAAACCATATATATTTCTATACTTATCACACTAAAAATAATTTTTTTTGACAATTCGTTAACATTTTTCACGCTGCGTACTATACTTTATATTATTATTATTATATATATTTATAGTATGTATAGTATAAATAAATATAGTATATGTGTGTACTTGATCTTGTTACATATAATATGAAAAAAAAAATATTGCAGCACATATACTACACCTACTTTGTTTGTTTGTTTGAAATGAAAACAAGAAGAATATGAAGAAAAAAATATATATATTTGTAAATTTATGGATATACGCTCGCTTACATACAACTTTATGAAAAATAATACTAAAAGAAAAATGAACTCTTTTTAAAGATTTTCAGATAATATCGTTTATATATATATATGCAATATATAAATCTACACATGATGATATGCTTATACAAAATGTACGCGTATATATATGGTATAACATATAATACAATATATTAAAATAATGTACAAGAAGTGTATACACCGACGTTTAGTATAAATGTGATGATGTGATGTGATGTATGTAGTACATAGCCGTGTATTTATGATGTTTAGCGATGTGTAAATAGAATTTATTGATAAAATTTTTTTTAGATATATTATGGAAAAAACGAAAAATAAATTCATTTGGAAAATGTGTGAATCAGTGGCGGGCGGATTCCAAACAAAACATTTGAATAAATTTATGGCAAATAAAAAAGTTTTCTTAAAGTCACTGTACTAATATATTTATAATAAATTATAAAATATTATAGCTTTGAATTGAATGGAAAATTTTCTGGAAAATTGCTTTTCAAGAATTGCATCAAATTTTTATAGTTTACTTTTTCATTACAAAATTATGAATCAATTTCCTCCAATCTTTCATATAGAATACATTTTTAAAATTGCTTAAAACCTTTGGCAATTATAGTCGATTTTCCATTCGATGTAAGGGAAATTAAAACAAAATGGGTGGTACTGTATTTCAAATACAAAAACATTTTATACACAGTGTCATCAATTCAAATGACATATAGATTTCGAAAGTCGACAATATTTTTTCTGAATGTGTAAAGAAATTTTTTTAAATTTCTTCTACTAAAAAACATTGGAAATTGATTACATTTTATAATTTTGTAATAAAAATGGAAAATCCGTTAAAATATTAGAAAATTTCATAATTTATGAAAATCGATTTTCCAGAAAATTTTCCATTGAACTCCGAGCTACAATATTTTACAATTTTTATTAGTAGCGACTTTAAGAAAAATTTTATATGGAATAATCTTAGTCAAATATTTCTCGTCGCAGCAGCCGCTCCTGAATTATGTGAATTATATAAACGATATAAATGTTGAGAAAAATGTATAAATAAATATTACATATACAAGAAAAAATACTTATACACGTAATATTTCCTATTTTATTGTTTAAAAAATGGATTCATATATCAATCAAAATTTTCTTTTCTTTAAAACCTATATAACTTTCAAGTGAAATTATTGAGAAAATTAAAGTAAATCTATATAAAAAAAAAATATAAAATATAGAAGAAGAAAAAAAACTATAGTTTTAAATGGTTAAATATCTGTAGAAGAATATTTAACAATTCTTGTTGAAAATTTATAATATTATATTAATATATTGTATGCGGATTGAGTCATGTGATAACTATTATTATTATTATTATTATATAAGTGGCTGCTGCTGGGGACAAACTAATATGTAATGAAAAACTTTCATATATTAATATTTACATATTTTATGCATCACCCAACATAAACCTTTTCTGATATATATTTATAGTATATTCTAAAACTATATACAAATTCAGAACCTCCGGAGTAATAACCGCACATAAGAATTTATATTAATTAACAAAATAAAAGTTTTTGTCCTAGGTTGTTCATTTGGAATGATTTCTATTCATATATTTAGGAAACCGGTAAACAAATTTCTAAAGAAAAAAAAAAAATGTATAGGGTTTTTTTTTTATTAGGGAAAACAAATAAATTTCCATTAATTAATTCATGCAAAAAATCGATAATTTACCACATTTGTAATAACGTCTTTGCATACTACGACAAATGTTTATGTCGATGTAGTTATTTATTGATTGAAAATTTTCGATTATATATTTTCTACCCGCCGTTCAATAATTTTTAAAATTTCTTTAATTTAATTTATTTAATTTCCCGGAAAATATTTCATTTTCCGAAAAAAGGATTAAATTTCCGGAAAATTAAATATGGAGTCAAATCGAATTTTTTTTTTTTTCCCAGTATAGTCAATTTTATATGTGATACATTTTATGATATTACGTATAATTATAAATATTGAGAGATAAAAAATACTACTTGACCACAAGAAAATGTTTAAATATAATTCGTTTGAATGCATATATACGATTATATGGGGGTTGTATTCTCTGTATATTATTTTCATTGACATAGAATCGGCTATAAAATTTGAATGCGTAAATATCCTCTATCTACACATAAACGTGAAAGGATGTAGAAAATCACTTATATTTTAAATTAACAAAAAAACATTTTCAATAAAATTGGATTTTCTGAAAATTTTGTAGATGAACAACAATCCATTTTTTTTTAATTTTTTGCATAATAAATGAGTCTATACTTTCTACACAGCTATATATTGTCATCGCTGAATAGCATTTCTCACACTTTGTCAATGGTATACATATTATTTAGTATATTTGAAATGTAAAAAGTGTCTCTCCATATCATTATACTAACAAACAAAATAATTATTATAAATATATGTTTTGATTTGTGTAATTTATATTAAATAAATATGTGAAACAGCTCACACACAATCAAGTGAACTTTTTAATATAATTATAATTGTTGTATATAAAATTTATAAGAGAAAAGGTTTTAAAAATAATAATAAATTAATGTATAGCACAAATAAACACTAAAAAAAATTTAATATAAGAAAAAAAAAACAGGATAAAAGAATGAAATTGAAATAATAAATAATACTTAAACATTATAATGAGCTACTAAAAAGAAATTTAATGTTAACTAATTAATTAAATGTATTTATGTATAATTAAATATAACAAAATCTCATCAAAAACTGAGGTCATTAACACATATCCCCCAATTACATATACTACCCTACGTCACAATATTGTATAACGTCTATAGTCAATAATAAAAAATAACGCATACATCCAATAAAATTTAATTAAACTTATTAAAAATAAAAAATTATAATTATTTTGTTATTATTTTCAAGATGTAAAATGCCTATAAAATTTAAACACATTTTTATTTCATAAGCGATTAGGCTATACGTATATAAAAAAAATTCAACCAATTGGATACATTTTTTTTATTGACTATTTATATAGACGTTATACTTAAACGAATATTAATTCAATTAAATTATTAATTTATCACATTGTTTTACACAAAAATATATAATAATTAAAATCACCACTTTTCCATAACAATCAAAATTATCTATATTAAAATTAATTATATATTTTTATTATAGATATAGAAGTGACCGGCGGTGTTATATATACGAATCATTATAGGAATTTCTGCTGAATAAAATTGATCGGTTGTATTTTCATCAGCATATTTTTCTGGTAGCCTCTGGTAGTTGAAAGTATAGGGGGTACATTATGAAATTAATTGGGATGTCTACTTGTACTAAATTTGCCGGAGAATCGCATTTTAATAATTAACATCTTTATGAATTACGAGACATAGATTTAACAGATTTCCATTTTTTTGTACCATTTGGGTGTTCACAAATTTCTTAACATTTTCTCTGTCATCGATTGTCAAATCGTTCATATCTTTTGAGCGAATGAATCGATTTTAAAAATCTTTTCTATGAAAGATTAAGAATTTATTATAATTTGCAATTCTGTATATATACAAAATTGGAAATCCGTTAAAAATATAGCTTGTAATTCAAACAGATAATAATTATTTAAAATCGTTTTTCCGGAAAATTTAGTTTGATAAACATACAAATTTTTTTTCAAAATTTAATCTAATTTCACCCAATATATTGATATTTAAAACTAAAGGTTATTTCTCTGGTTTTGCCACTCGTTCACGTTCACGTTCATGCAGTTGTATTTATCCAATTCTGTTGAACATGATTTACACAAAACAAATTTTAATCAGAGCCGATTTCATTTCTGTACGCAGAGATAAATATATATCTGTGTTAAAAATATTTTCCGAAATATGGCTTTTGTCAAGTAAATCATATATGTATACACACCTGGTCGACCCTATACATATATATAACATAAAATTCATATAATAATTTAAGAAAATTTAATTTTTACAATGGATTATGTCAATTTAAAGTCATATAATTAAATGAATATCGGCATCGTTGTTTTTATATTTTGTTATATTTAAATAAGATATAAGAAAATGGAAAATGGAAAATTGAAAAATATACAACGAAAATCAATATAATAAGATATTTTTTATATTAAAAATTAACCCATTAATAAAATTATAGTTTTGTAACTAACAATTAATTTTTTGATTATTTAATAAAATCTCTATTTTTAATAGTTTACACTCTTAAAAGTTTACAATCAATTATTTCAATTTTTTTCTTCAGATTTCCAGATGCTTTTTTATATAGAATTTATTGATATAGACAGCATAAAATTGATATTAAAATAGGTTAAAATGATTTAATTAATTATGAGATAATTTTATTTTATGATTTTAATTTTTAGTTTTTCTTCTTTTCTGAATAAAAATCATACGACAAAATATATAAATCAAAAGGTACGTTACGACATTGTGTGTGTCACAACATATTTTAATTTTTAATTTTATCTTATTTACATATTTATATTATTCATTACTACACTTATGAATGCATACAGATAAACAATTGTATATCTGCTAAAAAATATCATATATATAAAAACGAAGTCTATACACGAGACGAATAATTGCTAACAAACATATATAATATTAGGACAACAAAATGAAAAAGATAATTCCCAACAACAGCGAGTTAATATAATATAGATAAAAAAAAACCCAATTCACTGTGACATGTAGATGCGGTTGTTTTTATTATTTATGAATTAGGCCTAATATTTTATATGATATTATATTTTAAATTTTTAAATTGTAGTTGGTTGCTTCATTGCTGCCGCCACATCAACTGAATATTCCGTCTATATATATATATATATGTCACTGATGGAGATGTATAAAATATCACATGCGGTACTACACCGACACATACCCAATATATGTTTAATTGTTCAAAAATATATTAATAAAATTATATATGGAAAGTTTACTTTTTTTTATAAGCGTGTGTGTGTTCGTTACCGGTATACAGATTAAATAAAATCGTCTAACAATATATAAAATGTTATAAAAATAATGATATGAGAATTTATCTATTTTTTTTTTTTTTCTATCATCTTATCTTATGTTTAATGTGTAATATTTTAATTTTTCTATTTTATTGTATTTTATTTAAATTATTATATAAAGTACTATGGGTAACGTGTAGTACATCTCGACGCTCTACATATATTTGCGATTTTAATATAATAATACACACAATAGCTTAATACATACATATTCAGTATGTAAATGATTTATAAATATATATATACATTTTGAATTTAATGTTAGTATATTTATCCAGCATTTATATAATAATTTATTAAAATTTATTATACCCAAGTTGTTATAACAATATATGGTATTTAGTAGGAAATTCAGTGTGCTAGAATAATTTATAATATTATATTAAATGCACGTATATATATATATAAGTAAGTTAAGTTTATAAATAATTATATATTTATAAATAGTAGTAGAAATGTATCAAATGTGTGTGTGTGTGTAAATGTGAATAAGAAACCTAAACACAAACATTCACATAACATATAATATATATATTTTATATATTGATACAATATATATTCTCTAACTAACTAAAGTTATATAAATAATCTCTTATACCATATATAAGTATTTACTAACATATATTTAAATTAATATATTATTTAAAATATTCTTATAATAATGACTTGTGAATTGAATATATCTATCTATATTCTATATATAACTAATAATAATTAGTATTTTAAATTACTAAATTATATGGTTTAAAATTTAATAGCATTAATGATATGGTACTCCGTCTGTCTGTGACTGTGTGCATGTTTGTGTTTATACAATATATACAAAAGCAAAAGCAAAATTGAATAAGATGAATTTTTAATGGTTTTTCCATTTATAAATATGAATTATTTATGTTTTTTTTTCTTTTTAAAATAAGGAAAAGTAGTAAATATAGAAAATTTATTGATTTTTATAGTTTTCAAAATTAACGCCTGCGTAAATATATTAATTTTTTATTTTTATACAGAAAACTCGCTCAAACTATAAACGAAATATTTTTTCGTATTTTATATTTTAAAAAATTGAAAGCTTAATTTAACTTTTATAATTTGTTTTAATTATTTTGAGAAATAAACATTAGTATTCAAAAAAATTGCAACTATAATACATAAATTAAATATCCATAAAGATGATAAATTCGAATAAATCTCGGCGGTCAATTGATTTTATCTTTTTCTAGAAATTATTACCATTTCAAATTTTATTCGCAAAACATAAATTATTAATTAATAATTTTAATGCATTGGTTTTTATAATGATTTGATAAAATAATAAATAGATTACGTGATAACGAATATTCGCACTAAATCCATATATGTTTCACATTCTTCTATGCGTGAAATAATATCCTGATAAAAAACCAATTGCGTTATAAAGACCATAATATTTAAAGATTGAAAATTGTCATCTCAAAATTAATTATGAAAATTTTATGTATGACATTCATCATTTTGTATAATTTCCATTTGATCGATTCCATAAAATAGCTAATTTTTTGATTGATTATTTTGGGTGTTTGAGAGTATTTCTAACGAAAACGGTGGTGCGTGCCAAATGTTTGGCCAAAAATTATTATTTAGAATAAAAATGAATTAACAATACAAAACATAATTATAAATATAGTAAAAAAAAAAAAAAAAAATGTATCGATTAATTTTCCCAATTAGTTAAAAGCAAAAAAAAACTCTATCTTAAAATAAATGAAATTGTAAAAAAAAATGTATAGATATTTAAAATTTAATATTTTAATTTAAAATAATTATACGCACATTAAAAATTATGTAAAGCAATGGAAAACATAAACATACACACACACACACACGCACGTAATAATTATAAATATATTTATTTAAGAAAAATTATTATTAATTATTTATTGCCAAAAAGCACTTGTGTGTGTGTGTATGTGTGTGTTTTTTTTCCATTTCATTTTTCAATAACAAATTTTTAGATAATTTTTTTGTTGTATAATTTTCTTCAACTTCTTCAAAAATTATGAATTTTTTTTTTTTTCTTGCGCTTATACATTTTTATATGTGTACGTGGGCGATTTGATAAGAAAAGTAAAAATCTTACGTTGTAATGACTATAAAATCTAATTTAATTTTTACATCAAAAGCAGATTCTTTCTATTACATTTACATGAAGAAAAAAGTTTATTCGCATATAGAAAATCGTAGATAGATATATGTAATGTAATGACTACTGATGAAATTATCGATAAAATCCGAGTGCGTTGAACGATTACAAAATTAAAAGTGCATGCACTAAATGATTAATCGCAACTGAGGTACACGGAACTTACACGTAAATTTTCATATGAAAAAGCTATCTCGTTATGAAAAATGGGTTCGATCATAATATATCACAAACGCCAAGTTATCAATTTTCTATTTTCTTTGAACATAAGCAACTTATTTTTACCTTCCACGTAAAACCGTTCACTTATTATAATGTTATAAAGAATTTTTCCTTTTGATATAAATTTAAATTTTCATTATATAGTTATTTGCATATATAGCTTCGTTCGTACATAAGATACAAACAAGATATCGCAATATATAAAAGCCGCATCTAGCAACACATGTACTTAATTATATAATAATCTTTATAAACGTTTTATCTTCTTATATATATATTATACGCGCATTTGCGTATTATAATGTATTTATATTTATTTATTTATTTTTTTTTCTATATATAATATGAATATCTTATTATTAAAAGATTTTTGAAACCATTTCAAAAATTAAAAAAAAAAAATAAAAAATCATTTATATCAAAATAAATTATAATACAAATATATTCAGAACATTTTCCTCTAATATACAAATATTTTATATACGCACGCAAAGAGCTTAATTTTTCATCTATAACATTTACTGCTTATATTGAAGAATTTGAAAATAAATTATATATGTGCGTATAATTTATTATGGTATTGTATGTATAAATAAATACACGCGTGTACATCATATGCGTATAGCTGCGTACAGAGTATAGCTTCATTTTTGATATACATTTTAAAATATTGAAAAAGAATTTATAAATCGATATTTTATTTAATATACGTGCACAAACACAATTATGAAAAGTAGAAAAAATACTTAAGTATTTATATTTGTAAATATATTAAAAAAAAATTAATATAACGCGTGCACAAAATACATATTTTGAATAGGCTTCCTATAAATATTAATCCCTTTTTTAAAGCCGACAGTTATACAATTTCACAATAGTTTTTTTTTTTACTGTTTTGCCAAAATGCGATTATAACGCACATGCATTTATAAAAAAATTAAACTATTATAATTTGTAAGAGAAGTATTTCTTATAAAAAAAAATATTACGTAAATGTATAATGAAACATTACAAATAAAATTTATCGATAAGTAAAAATTTCCATACGGCGGTAAAACCCGGAATAGAAGTGAGGTGGTACACTTTACAATTATATGTAAAAGACAAATAATGAAATATAGAAAATTTTAATATTTTTATATAAAATGTACATTAATTTATTTCCTCGTGCCACATACGGACAAAAACCACACATTAATAAAAAATAAATAAAAATATACACCCTCTGTCCCAGATTAAAGCCGGAATATATAAAAAAGAAAAAAAAAACACACAAAAATAAATATTAAATTATCAACAAAAACCATTTAATTTATTTAAAATAATCTCCATCAATTGAAATACATCGATCTGTATACGTTCAACAAGTGAGAATCAAATGACCGTTTTATGCATGTGCGATTGGAATGCTGTTGAGAACGGTGCCGGTCGTATTATTTTTAAAGGCCTTCAACTGATGCAAAACGGTTTTGCTTTCAAATGAAGTTTAGGGAAAAGAAATTAGTCAATTCAGTGTGAATTTATGGTGAATGATTAAGCAAAAAAAATTTAATTATTTAATTCTATGAAATTTTTTATCATTTAATTGATGTGAATTTGAATTTACATATCATATCGACCAGTTAAAATTCTATGAATTATTTTTGTCTGTATTCCAAGCTCTAATTCCATGAATTTCGCTGAAATTTTCTTAGAAATTTTCACGAAATAACTATCACTTTTGAAAGCTTTCTTCAGATCATCACTTATAGTATCTCTGCCTTCTTTGAATAATTTATACCATCTTAAATCTTCTGTTTTTAACATACAATTATCAACATACGCATTCGAAAACAAATCATACGTTTGAGTATAGTATTTTTACCAATTTCAAAACAAAATTTAATGTTGGTTCTATGTTTTTTTTTATTTATTTTTCGACTCCAATGCACAAAAATTGCTGTAACTTTATGTGTTATATTTTTTATTTTCTACTGAATGTAATGTTAAAAAATTTGTTGTTACTATGTTGAGGAACGTTTACAGAACATAATCACAAGAATAAGTAAACTAAAGGGTGGCGCTACGTGTTCTATATATGGTTTACACATAACCATTCCGGTTTATTATGGGACAGAGTTTGTATATATAACAAAAAAAAAAGGAAATAAAATTTTATGAACAATATAAAAAAAATATAACCTGAAGAAGAAAATCTGATTAATGATATGCAAATATTTTCTATACTCTATATAGATTTTTGATAAATTATATTTTTCTCTTATAATTTCAAAAAAACAACAACAACAAATACATCATTATAAAAAAAAAAAAAAACCAAAACTTCCACAATCAATAATAATAATTAAATTTATGCAAATATTTACAAAACTGAATGCACAAACATAATTTGCACAGAATCTAAACAAATTATTAATAAAAAAAAAAGGGCTATATATGAAATAATTCACAGAACGTACACAAGTTCATTTAGTAGATTTCAAATTTATAATTATAAATATTGGTATAAAATACATTTAATACACTGATTTATAATTAATTTTGTGAGATATAACATCGATATTAAATAGAACAGAAATGTTCGCACACTGTGAGCGTGTGTTAAATCTATACGAGCACACAGCAAATTCAAATCAAAGTTTGACAATGAAAATTTGGTTATCGCACGCAAATTTCTGTCATCTATCTCATTGATTATGAATATATACATCAAATGATACAAAACTCAATTGGCCTATACTTTGTTATTAATAAGTGGATTGACTTTATATATAGATTTCGATATCAACCAAAATATAATTATTAATATCATTCGAAATCAAGGAATAATTGTAGATTTTGAATTAGTGCGAAAAAAAAAGGTGTGCCAACAATTTTAGAAATTTTCGTTTTAATAAATTTATATTAAATTGTCACCATATATTATTTTCATATCAGCACACACCACACTCCTCAAAATTTGGTAAGGTACTGTAATTTTATATTTGTATATATACAACAAAAAAAAATATACAATTGAAATAAAAATGTGATTTTGTTGTTTTTCATGAAAATTTTCAACAATTTCCATTTCCTTCAATGTTTTTATATATTTTTTTTCGTTTCTGTTTTTACTATAAGCTTGTTTTTTTTAATTTTTTTTGAAATCATCCATGTTTATATGTGTTCATGTGCACACAGGGTATATCAAATACAGTGTATATTGTATGTATAAGCGATACACGACGATATAAGCGAATTTATTCAAAATATTTCTTTCAATGGAATCTTTTTGTATCACCGTCAGTTTACTCTAAATACAATATTTACTGTAACATATACTAATACAATAAATTTTTATTTTAAATGATGTACGAAATATAGTTAAGGTATCGGTATGTATATTTTTGCTGAACAGTATAAACATACGTGTATAAAATTTAACTATATATATATATATATTTTGTGTACAAACAGGGTGTTGTAAGATATTATGCAGAAAATTTTAAAAATTATATAAGAAAATATGTCTATATTTTAAAATTTAAATAAAGAGAGAGAAAATTTATGAACTGTGAAAAATATACTTATTATTATTATCATCTTTAAACTAAAAATATATATACGTTACGTTACGTTACGTTATATATTAAATGTGAGTTAGAATATACAATTTCAAATAAAGTATAAACGATTTTGAAAACTTATATATTTTAAAAACAATACCATGTATTTCCTGACTACAATTTATTACATGTAATACCCTGTTTTAACGTACATATTATAATATACATATCATACTTAAATAATACATTATAAGAGTCGACGACTAAATGTACAATGAACATATATATGTAATATTAAAAATATGTAGTAGTATAAAATTTTAAAATAAAAACCTTTTTTTTCCATGTAGTATAGTTTTAAATCCTTCCGCTGTAGCTACCACTACCACCACCACCACCACCACCACCATCCATACTATTTATCTCTTAATTACAAAATGGTAAAAATTGTTACGTGTTTTTGTTTTCCTTGCTCTATATAAAATTGTATACCCACCCACAAAACACAAAAATAAAATTTTTTATTGAAACCAAAACACAAACAAATTGTGAATAACATTTTGGAAAAATTATATTGATTTTCATGAATCATATGACCTATCTTTTTATAATTTTATTTTATATATTATTTGGTAATTTAAATTTATTAAATCGTAGACATTCACAGAAAAATCGTTAAAATACAGGACAAGGAGAGATTTCGTTAAATTGTCCTATAATTTTATTTCATTTTATTTATTGTAAAAATATTCGATTACATATTTTGTTATTCATTGAGAGTTACACGAACTATGAGCCTTTCTGTTCCAGGTATTTTATAACACATATGATTGATATAATAATTGTAGTCACAATATGACATCTATACATAATTCTATATTTTATTACATAATAAGTATATGATAAAACAGTTTCTGATTATGCAACATGAAATCTAATTTTATTCGATATTTTCTAAATGTAAACAGGCTGTATACACACACACACACACACACACACACATACTTAAATACAATTCAAGGAATTTATTTATAATTACTTTATATTGTTATCGTTCGTTGTACAAAAGAATTTATTTGGAATTTCAGAATTCATTAACATTTTTGTTTAATAAAAAAAATAATAAATTAGATATAAAACTGGATAAGTTAATTACAAGTGTTTTATACGCACTCCAGTCCGAAAAATAACTGAAGTCGATTAAGATAAATGTATGTTTTTGTGAAATATTCTAACCACAATTGCACAATACATCGATTATTGCGCCCAACAAGTGTGCTGATTGGAATGTTTGCTGAGTATATATTTATATAAATAAGTATTCAAATAATTCAAATCGGTATCCTTTCATCACCAAATGAGGGTTAGGAAATTAGAAAGTCACATCAAGCTAAAATGGAGTGAATTATGCGATTGTTGAGGGGTGATAAATTTGATTTTTAATAAAAAAAATAGTGATAATTGTTACACGATAAGAAGACGAATTATCATTCAATAATCACCTAGCTCTCGATATTCATTACAAAACAAATCAACCCATTTATGTTTTTTTTATGTAATATAATTTTAAAAATTATATATTATAAAATTTAAATAATTTTCTGTACAAATTAAGCCATTGCCTTAAAGATAAAATAAGAATGTGTATATATCAAATACAAAAGAAATATATGTGTTGTAAATATAGTCAAAATTTAGTATATACAAAATACACAATAAAATATAATATAATGTAATATTATTGTATAATAATAATAAAAATAATAATAATAATAATGATAATATATTAAGCGCATTGCCCCGAGTGATGGTAATTTATATATCTTTTCATAAATCGTAATGTGTTTTCTATTGTTTATGTTATTAGTTTAATTCTTTTAACGCAAGAGTAATAAAAGTAGCCTTGAATATGACAGCTCGATAGCGAGTCCACCAGCCTCTCATTTTTTCAAATTATAATAATAATAATAATATGTTTTTTTAATATAAGCAAGAAAAAAAAAGAAACAATAATATTGTTTATACAAACAAAAAAAAAAAATAATAATAAACAAAAATATATAAATAGATTAAGAAAATTTGCTGACTTAAAACATTTTTTTTTTTAAATTTATAATAAAATTTATATCTACTCTCGTATAATAAATGCGATAGAAAAATAATATATATATACTCGTAAATCTGGACATTCATAAATTTAATCATAATTAAAATATAATATTTCCCATTATTCGTCTATATATCAGAATTTATTTATTATAAAATATAAATAACAACAATTTTACACAACACAACAACAATAATAATAAAAATAACAACAACAAACAAAAATATGTAATTATGTTTGAACAACAAAAGAGTTTAATAACCTGTTATATTTTATATTTATTATTTAATTTAACTTTGCTGGACAATTTTTTTTTAAAAACATTATAAATAAATACATAAATAAATTCGGAAATATGTATTTTAGGTGGATTAATTTTTGTGGTTATAATTTTTTATAATTAATAATTTTATAATACAATAAATAAATAAATACACAATCGACAAAACAAAATGATTTTTTATATGCACATCATTATTATTAAATATATGATTTGTATTTATACAATATATTAAATTATAGTAAATGTGTAAATAACATAAAAATAAATAAATATTCAAGGTCTTCTCAAAACAACCGAAACGAGAATTTTGGTCGTAGGGAAGTTTTTTTTGAATAAATATTGAATACAATATAAAAAATAATAATAAAACGAATAAATTGTTTTTCCATTTATCACCAAAACCAAAAGAGTTAATATTATTAAAATATATATTGTACAATAATGATTTATACACATATGATATTACATATGGGTGGATGTATAGTTTCCGTATTTTATATGGTTCCGAAGATCTATTGTAACGAACGTCTTTATTCCTTGTTATGGTAATTGCTATGTTTACAGTATATATATACTCAAGACCTGCATATTGAATGGATTTCATGATATGCCGTCGGTTCAATGAAGACACTTCACGATTACCCATGGCAGACAGAAAACCAATTTTCATTTTATTAAAACGAAATAAATTCATTAAATTCATAAAAACACACAAAGTATTTAAATTTAGTAGTGGATACTATATTTATATACTAAAATTATAAAAAATGGTCATCGCATTTATTTAAATATACAAATTGCAAATTATAATAAAATGCCATATATTTATACGTCATGTAATTCATATACACTAAAAATAAAAAAAAAAATATCTTATCAATAATGATAATAACAGATATACGATATTATATATACGAATACAATACATGTACACATTATATATAAACATTACAAAAACTGCTACCTTATATATAAAAAAGCTCAAAATTTTACTGTTTCAGCTTCATATAAATTCAATTACCTACACATTTATAAGAAGTTATAAAAATTTATTTATATGAATTGTATATAAAATTTAAAATTTCCCCTTTTATTAAACATACCGCGAGCTTTTATATTTATAATCTCTGTGTGTGCGGTGTTTGTGTGTGTATGTCGTATATATCTATATGAATTTCTGGCTGCTACTGAAAATTTGATTTTTTTATGTTTTAGAAAATAAAATAAAGAGTTGATTTATTTTTTTTTTAATGAATTGAAGTAAATATGTGTTTGTTTTATAATAAATATATGTAAAATACATAATTGTTGAATTTATTTATTATATATAAATTAAAAAACTATAAAAAATGTTTTTTTGGGCAAGTGCTTACAAAAGCGCGACTTAAGAAAACATTTTAATTATTTTGTAGATAAAAAAAAACACAATACATTGTCAAACATTATTGAATAGAAATAGATACGGAATGCATTTGCTACATTTGTAATTTACTGTGGTAAAAAACCGCTCCTGACTTCGCAACCATCCATATCTCATATATAATGTAAATATATAAAAAATTCATCATGGTTTTCTATATTGAAATCGGAAACGTATATATGATTATAGTCCATTATTATTAAGGGTTAAATATATTGATTTTATGAAATGGGTAATTACAAAATGCACAGCTCGTATGTGTGTGTATGAATTATGTCTGTTTGTTAAGGAAATATAAAACTATTGAATTTCAAATAAATAGTACAAAAATAATTCAAAGCTTTCACTAGGGAAAATTTAACAATGCGTTAGTGGAATATAAAGAACAATCGTTCCATGTTTTGTATTTCTATTATTATTAGATTATAGTAAAACAATAAAAATTTATATAGAATATTTTGTAATAAAGCCGGAACAAAAAATTTTTGACATAATATAAATCTCTGTTTTAATTATTTACAATATATATTATAGTTTATTATTTACTCTAATCTTATCCATATACACATGCAAAGGCATATACTTAAAATATACTAAAAATTTTATTCAAATATATAAAAAAAAAAAAAACCATCATCCCCGCCATCATCTTCACATAATTATACAAATTCACATTCATTTTCATATATTGTATATACACAACAATTTTAAATATAAGAATGGAATTAAAAATAAAAGGCATATGCCCCAGAAAAATAATCTATTATATTGAGATGAAAAATAGCAGAAGTATAGACTTAAATTGAGAAAACCATATGCCTTTTTATTATAATTTATTTTAAAAGTCTATATGAATATTATATTTCTATATATCTCGATATATAAACGAGTATATAGTTTTATGATTGCTCCACATTTAAATGTATATACAATACATTTTTTAAAGTACTATTGTATATAAAGTTTATCTAAAATATATAATATAATAAAGATAAAATTTTTCTCTTGTTGTAATAATTTATTCGTATATAATGTGTAAGTGATGGTGGTGGTGTTGTAATTTTTATAATATACATATTTCAGTTATTATTTTTGAAAACTTAAAATTTTAACTATATATTATTATGTATTTTATATAATATAGGAAATTGTTCCTCTCGGGCATTCATCTATCTGCATATATATATATATATATAACGTTGCAAATATTTGATAAATTGCTGTACATGTGTAAGTGACTAACGTGTTTATATAACAATTTATCAATTTATCTACAATTATGTTTCCGATACATGTATTATCAATTCAATTATTGTTATATATTATATGAAAATGATGCTGCTAGAGGGCTACTATTATTGCGGCAAGATGATTTAACGAATACCCATATCAACTGATATTATTAGAAATTATTTATTTCAAATATTAAAATATAAATTGTACGAATCTCAAAGGGTAGTAACATATATAATAAAATGTGAGTGTGTTATAAATTATAGTTTTAGAAAATTTTTCACTTCAAATATAGTATTCAATCCGATGCAAAAAGTCATTGCACATTTGCATAATGTATTGGTGTATTGGTATATAGGTACAAAAGTTTCAAACAATTATAATCTAATTATATTGTATAATCATTATTTTTATATAATACATTTTTTATATCCACCGAATTCATTCAACAACAAAATTCATTAATAATATTTTTATAAAAAAATATGTACAAAGAATTTGTTTTTAACGAACCGTAAAACAAGTGTGAGAATTTTGTTTGGAAAAAGAAAACAGATAGTAGAAAAAAAAATAAAAATTAATATTGTATAAAAAAACACAAAAAATATACTATAATAATTCGTTGGAAGAAAACATATATAGACTTAAAAATATATTGTATATATACAGAGTACATTTTTATTTGAATATTATAATGAATGCATAATACTTCATGTTATATATGTCTATCTATAATACCTTTGTATATAACTATCTATATACCCTATGTCTTACCTATATTATATAGCATCTCTATAGTCGCGCACATGAAGAACCATAGTTTTGTTAGTATATTCGATATATAGTATAATTTTTCACATTTATATTATTATTATTATTATTATTATTATTATATATTGTATAATAAAATAGTATTAGTGACTTAGTGTATAAAATAATTTTATATATACACCTGAAATAATAATTGTTAATAATAATAATACATTCACATATGAAATGTCGATAACCTCTTATATAGAAAGAAATATAAAGCTTCCATATATCTAAAAGTGGAGCCTTTACATATCCATTTATACATTTCTTCAATATATCTATCTATCTACATAGATATTAATTAAATCTACTTATATTAAAGTATATGATTATGTAACATTAAAGGTATATATATATTGTGTATTGTTTATATACATTTATTTAAATATTTATATTAGGTGTGAGAGTTAGTATTCGATGATGTTCAGTAAAGATAATGATAAAAAAAAAAAAAAATAACTTTACAAAATTGTTTAATGGTTTTCATTTATAATCGTTTTTCATTCAATATGAGAGTTCAAAATTATTTGTGGTTGTTGTGTCTTCACTTCACTCGTATGCAACGAGATAATGATAAATCGAAAATTCATTATGATTCTTTGTTGTCACACATATATAAGATCATTTTAAGCTCAGCAATATGATCAAAAAAAAAAAAAAAAACTGTCCAGAGTATCAATGTTAAAGGAATTTGTTAGAATTAAATTAATTATTTGTATATAATCAATTTTTAAATTCGCATATCAATAATATTATCCAAATTGATGAAAAGATAGTCACAATTTGCAATTGTATTCAGTTGTAAAACTATACAATTAATAAATTGGTTCATAATGTAATTGGATAGTTTTGATAATTTCGTTTACTCAGCGAATTCAATTGGACGATATATACCAAATTAAATTACAATTATGAGTTGTTACCTAGATTTGGTACTCAACTACATTTAAACCAAATTCCTTACAATTTTCGAATTGGCAGAAAATATGTATATTTTGGAGAGAAACATTGAAATTCAATTGACTGATTTTCATTAACAGAATGAGTGTGCCAAAAGCATTTCCATCCAAAAACGCAGGTGCTGCTCTATTTTATATATATATGACAGAAGTTTGTGTGAATGTGTAACGTAAAATTAACTAAATAAATATATTATTAAAAAATAAATTCGGCATTTACGAAATTTAAAAAGAGATCGTGAATTTTGTATATTTATTTAAATTTATATCGGTTAGGAAATAATTCCTTGAAAAATAGTATCAGCATCATTTCCTGTAATAGAAATATAATTTAGAATAAATTTAAATTAAAAAAGGATAGAAATTCTTAATGGAAAATATGTATATAGGTTAAGTTCTTTGTTGGAAAATAGCGAATATTTCCACGGAGAAAAAAAAAAAAGACATATTTTCACAAAATTGACAGAAATTTCAATCAAACTGTTAATTAGAATTTCTGGGAATCTCCGTTGAAATGTCTACCAATGTGATAATTATAAATTTATCACTGTATATCGTTTCGATTGATATAGTTTACTATGGGTAGCATATATTGATTAAAATTATCGTATTCGATGTTCGTTTAGTTGGTTTTTTTTTCTTTTTCGCAATAATGTTGGAAAAGCTTATTCAAAAAATAGTGTATCTGATTTACATTGCAAAAAAAACATTACTTTTTTAAAACACATTTACCATAAATAAACTTTTTTTTTTGATTAAGGTGGTTCAATTTAAAATAATGGAATTAAGAAAACATCTATATTTTTTGATTACTGCATATGCCAATTTGTGAATTAATATATATACTGGCATGAAAATTAAGTTACCAATTTAATTGTAATGAATATCTCTATGGAAGCTATATCGAATAATATATACTCCACTTGGAGTATTATATAAATAACCTGATTATAGATTATAGCGTTGGTAAACAATATATTTTAAATGGTTTCATTTAAAAATCGACTTTCAAATACCAACAAACTATAGGCGATGGTGTTATAACATAGATTTTATAAAATGTAAATAATTGTAAATATTGAAAATTAATTCCCAGCCAAAACAACAAATTATATAAAAAAATAAAAATACTAAGAATAATGATTTCTTTATAATATTATGCATATACTCGTCGTAAAGTTAAAATATCAAAACATTCAGTTTTATTGTAGAAAAAAAAAATAAAATAAATAAAAAGAAGCACTGAAACGCTACATTTACAATATTCGTATAGAAATTTTTGCATAATTTCAAATGCACAATGTGTTCAAAGAAAAAACAGCGAAAAAAAAATGCTTCATTGTAATAATTATATATGTAAAAAATAAATATAAATGTTTGTGGAGATAATTTGTTGATCACGAAATAAGAAATTAATAAGCAAAAATTAATGATCACGTCCTCCCCCCCTCCCTCTCCCCCAGCTGTTTGATGCTGGGTCTTTCAGTTGATTTCTTTTAATTTTTACTTTTTAAAATTATTATAAAATGTACACACAATATGAAATTAAAACACATTAATTTACTCAACATTTGAATTTTGAAATTATGACTTATTATATCGCCAGTGCCACACTGCCATGATTAGGTGAATGAAATTTTTTGTAACTTTTGAAATTCCAATAAAATAGTTAATATAACATACACCACATCGATCACACAATTTTACTTGTGTTATTTCTTAACAATTCTTTTCAAATTTTGTTTACTTATTTCTAGTTATATACAAAAAATAAAAGATTCTTTGATTTCTTCCGCACGCAACACCCATACCCATCATTATTTAATTAAATAAACAATATTATACATTTGTATATACCATTATTTTTGTATTTCACTGTACATTATTTGCATTTTATTATGGTATTTATATATGGAAATAATTAGAGTTGAAGGTCTATGCTGCTGTTGCTGTTTGTATGTATAATCGTAATTTCAATTTAAAAATAAAACTATGTTAATTATAAGAGTGTGTGAAAGGTTTTATTATTGCTTTATATAATATCTTACGTTTTTTTTAGTTTTTTAATCTGAATTAATGTATTATTAATAAAAAAAAATACTGAAATTTATAATTATTATAAAATAGGCTTAAATGATTAATATTCTGATTAAAAAAAAATGAAATTCATCCTATGGAAAATTGTAAATGTTAATGTTTCTATTAAAGAATTTATAGGTATATATTGAATTGTAACGATTGGTTTGAAATAATAGAGATATTCTATAGTTATTTAATTTTGTTATGTGAAATTTTCATTTTCTGTTTAAACAATAATTTGGATGTACTTTTAATATTCTTTTTTCCATTATATGAGTATTGTGTATTAATAAATTATTAAAACAAATAACCAAAACAATAGCACACAACAATGTACATTTTAATATATTTTACTAACACAAAAAAACTATATGTAATTCATAATGGTAAAATAAAAAAAAAATAAATAATAATATGGATGGGAATGCTTGAAAAGTTTTTAATTTTCAGTTGGTGATTGGAATTTTTGAATTTTCTATATGTACAGGGTGTTCGTCGCCGACATGGTTTACAATTTTATTTAAACTTATGCAAATAATGAAAATAAATGTTTTATTGAATGTTGGGAATTATTTTATAGGATATGAAAGACAATGTCAGCTAAATGACAACTTCTGTTTCTCATTACATTTTCATAAATTTCAACCATAGTATTTTATTAATTTCTCCACGAATGTTTTGTTTACGTTGCTGCGAAAAGTGTTTCTGAAGTGTTTCTGTGTTTATTGTTAAACCTTGCCACTTGCAGAAATAAATCTCTCTGTAGCCTAATTCTGCGATATCAAAAATTTACCAATAATGTTACGATAACGTTGTCCAGCAAACAGTAACGCATAACATCACGTTTATGATATAATTGACGATACTATACAAAAAGTAGTAAATCTTCTCGACACGAACACCCTGAGTAAACCACATTTTTTTTTTAAACAAACACAAATATCGTAGAGGGTGGTTTTAAAAATAATGAAAAACAAATAAGTATACGTATATTACAAATAGAAAATTAATGTTTGTTACATATTCATTATTTCTGAATATATATATTGTATATAGGGTTGATAGAATAATAGTGGTATAGATAAAATATATATAATATTACTGAAATCCATTGGAAAAATAATAATATAGAATATTTCATATATGCAACAAATTCTTTTTATATATTTAACAATATGTAATTCTATAAAATTTGAACTGAGTTTATAGAAATAAAAAATACAAAATTTCGTTAAAATGGAATTATCTACAATATATATAAAATATTCTCTTTGTATAATAATGGTGCTTGGGTTGGTGGTGCGGTGATGCTGGCCTATTATGAAACGAATATACTATGTATGTATTGAATATTAAAAACTTTAATGTAGGTATACGAGATAGGGAAAATAGTTTTGTTTAATAATATGAAAATGTGAAAAGCATTGTTTGAAATAAAACCAAAAGAATATTATAGGAGGAAACTGTGCTTTGTTTTATATTTTTTTCCATACACCCATATATTGTATACACAATTTTTTGTATATTGTGAATACAATAAGGAAATATATACCATATATATATATTATATATTAGTAAAAAAAATATTTCAAATACTTTATGCTGAGTATGGAATTTTTTTATTAGCACACTAAAAATGCTATATATTTATACGTGTCTATAGTCATATGTATTACTCGGCGGTTAATATTAAATTACTATATGTATAACTTTGATAATCCATAAAAATCGACGCTGATCTGTATCCCAACCACCATATTGAAATTATCTCGTTTATATATACCGCGATATGGAAGGTAAAAAATTATTGAGCATTGTTTTCACAATAGCTATATAATAATATGACATCGTGAATTTTTTAAATGACAATATATTCAATTCATTTTGATGCTCAACTATGTCAATTACTTTTGTTTAGGCACATCCATTAAAAGTGCAATCAACTTTTGTATTTGTTAAAATAGAAAAAAAATTAATTTGAATATTGTTTACCGATACACCGTCGTTGCACAGAAACAAAAGCCGGACTTGATATAAAAGATGTGCAAACTGTGTGTTTATAATTTATTTACTGGAATTTAAATTTATTCTCATAAGTCCAACAAGCAATACCATCATCAGGTGATAGCCGGTAAATTATTTTTGCTCGATGACATTAAATCACTGGAATATATATATATATATGCGGTTGTAAAAAAGTATATGTGCAGCTATATAAAAGAAAATTAAGTAATTTCTTATTTTCATTTTTACGCGTCTTATCACCACAAAAATTAAATCAATAGTTAATATAAAAAATTATATTCCATAATAATACTATACTTTCGCACACGACCTTCTATGAATATATAATTATTTTATTTGAATTTGAACTTATTAATATATATAAATTACGTAAATGTATGTGCGAATGTGTAAATTTACTTTGCTATAATATTAGCACCGCACATGTGTACACAATAAAATAAATATTCTTCTATAAAAATTTAAATCTTTTTGTGTATGTTTGTTGGCCGCTCCGCCCGTGCACCAAATAAATAAATATAATTTGTATAGTTTTATGTTTTATTATTAGAAAACGAAATACGTACACCTATAAAACATAATTTTTTATTATTATTATAAAATGTATAGATCTTGAAAATATATAGTAAATAAATCTTTTATATTATAATATAAAAGTATATTTTTGTAAATTATATATTCTAATTTCGTATATAAATATATAGAGTGCGATAGGTTGTTGAATACTAATGAGTATAAACATATGTAACATATATTTTCACTTTCTTATATTCATAATCATAATGTATCGTTAATTATGCTATAGCATATGTTTGTGCGTGAATTTCTCCTACTTATAACATAAAATTATAATATCTATACAAAATAGAAATTACTTTTATTAATTTTTTTTAATATTTTGCAGATAATTTAACATTAACACAGACACATTCATATTTTCTGTAGCGGCGGAAATGAATTTGCAGTAATAGATTTACAAAATAGTATTATAGGTATAGGTATAAATTTTTTGCTACTTTATTTATATGCAATCACCTTTTTTTAAAACATAATATATTTTATAGTTTGTGATTAAAAAATATGCAACATTTAATATTATAAAATACAGGATATAATATGTTTTATGTTATGGATGAAACTGTCATTATATATATACAATATAAGAAAACTAATACTAAAGAAACATAACGCATACATATTTTTTAGGTACATATGTCAATATAAAATCAATAAAATAGTTAATATTTATTTAAATTTTCATTTAGTAACTTTATATAAAAAAAAAAAAATTGTTGAAGGTGTATTTTAAACGTTTTTCTCTATGGCAAATAATATATTTGTATGTAAATTTCATAAAATCTGATACATATATATTTAAATCATATGGAATAATATTATATATATAAGTGTAAATTACTAAATTCCATATACCAATTGAGAACATTTTAATAAAATTGTTTATATACCTATTTATTATGTTATATGCGATATGTTAACTACAACTCCCCGGTGTGGTGAAAATAGCGTGTTGCCACCACATATGTAACATATTCATGTACAGTATATACATATATGTGGGACATGTGTAGGTGGTTTTATATTACTTTATATTTTATTGAATTATATTTACCCAAGAGAATTGGATATTTTTGCATAATTTTAATGCAATAAGAAACATTTATTTATTTATTTATTTGTATGTATTAGTAAATACTATATTTAATATATATCAATATTATAAATAATTAATTAATTATTTATAAATGCGGCAATAAAATATTTTGCAATAAATAAATATATATTAATTCATTAATTTATTATCGAACACGTTATTTTTTAGGCAATAGCTATTTTTTGTTATCACTTTCATATTAATTTTAGTAAATTTTTTCTTCAAATTATACGGTTGTGCTTGATGGTGATATAAGACTGAGTGAATGTGTGTGTGTTATTAAATATTTTGTAAATACAAAATATGTACTACAAAAATATAATTAAAATATGCAACTTCCATATTGATGATACTGTGTGTGTGTGTGTGTATATATAATATTTTAAGTAGATTTTTGTGTATTTACATAAACATATATATATAGAGATATGGTTATAATTTCAAGAGAAAATATCTATGCGGTAACACAAAAAAAAAATAATATGATTAAACCTAAAAATATTTTAACATAATATTAATGTGTACGATAATAATGTATATATTTTTAGAGTATTATATACGTAATACAAAATGATATAAAGATGTATATGGTATGGTATATGGTAAAGGTATAACAAAATTGTGTAGGTAGACTTATGGTTGATATTTTAGATGATTTTGTGCGACGAGGAACGGGGAAGTATATTATATATATATATATATATGAGAATAAAAATAAGTATATCTTTAATGCATTTGACGGTTGTGTGTACATATAAATACAATTTATTATATGTGATGTTTGAACGTGTAGTTTTATAAAATATATACTTAACATTTTTTTTTTCTCTTCATTATTTGAAAGAGAAAATAACTAGGGCATAAATATATATGATTCCAACAAGTTAACTATATATTTATTTATATTTCAACTGTAATAATAATGTACAGTGAATATTGTATATATATATATATGTATATAGGCAAACGATACACGATATATATAAATCAATATATTCCATTCCAATCCAATCCATAATCCAAGTCACATTCAATTTGTATATATAACAATGTTAAATTATCATATCACCAAAAAAAATTGTTGGAAACATTTTATATTCAAGCGAAATTGTTTAAAATCAATGTATTCAATGGTTATATTATTTTTATTTTGTCACCGTCAGTTTGGACCATATACAACATTCACTGTATACAATTTATATAATATACATTTTATATTTAAACATTACCGCACACATAAACAAACAAATATTTACAAATATATTATAATTAAAAAAAAAAATTAAGAGTCTTATCTTGTACAATGATATCCATTAAAAAATGAAAATGAAATTATTTAAAACATTAAATTTAAAAATATTCTCATGATTTTTCACTATACATAGTTTTTAAACGTATAACGCAGAGAAAATATCTATTCGCAATAAGCATTTAAATAAATGTTATACGATCAGTGAAGTATAAAAACTCGTGCGATATATCGTCAATAATTTGAAAACGAAGTGAAATATATAAACCCATAATTGGAGTAAAAATTTTTGTAGAAACATTATCACAGAGACACCCTCACCACCATCATATATAGATTTGAGGTAAATTATTAAAAGCTGTATTTTACAAAAAATGTTATTTACCAAAAAAATCACACAATAGATGTGCGTTTTAAAATTATTATCGTGTTTAATTTGTTTTATACTTGTGTCTCGACGAGAAATAAGTGCTTAAGGACTGTGACCACTCTACTGTTAAATAATTAAAATTGTATTACAGAGATGATAAAATGGTTGACGATATATGAATAAAATTAACAAACTTCTGACTATAAATAAAAAAAAAAAAATTGGAACTACATCAGGAAATGATTTATTGAATTTCGTGCCAATCAATTTAATTATAAAAAAAAAAAATTTTGCTTCTCTTTAATGAACAACAACCGGTATACGGTCCGTATCGTTTGAGCTAGCGCGCAGAACTTTAAACGATTGTGGGTGATGTATGATAAAACTGAAAAACTAATCGACACACTGTGTAATATATGTGTGACCATAATATACTTATACCACCATATTGAGTTCTGAATACTAATAAATTTATATTTAGTAATCTCATTTACATAGTAATTTCAAATACATACAAAAAATAAAAAAAAAAACTTAGGATACAGACGGAGACTTTTATATTTAATTTATCACATATGTTAAAAATTATCATTCTTTATAATTGTAATTATTTGTTATCAATAATAATACCATAACAATTCCCCTATAATGCGGGTGTTGAAAAAACACAAATATATTATTTTTTATTTATTTATAAAAAAAATATCCTTGTAAGGCACCAAAAAGGAGCTTCTTTTTGGCTTCACTCCTTGCACATTAATTTCTTATCATTTATGATGCATTGCTGATGCAATAATGTTATGAAAAAATGTATAATTAAAAATTAATTTTTTAAAATAATAACGTGACACTTATTTCTTCAAATCATAAAAGTTATCTTATGAAATCTTATCGATTTTTTACAATCTTTTTACAAATGCATGAAAATTAATATATAAATTTCAATTATGAAAAATTTAAAATCTATTAAATTCATAAAATTTATTCTACATATTTTTTGTTTAAGCTACAAGCAAAAAATGTATAATATATTCTATACTGCAATTTTTTCACGTTTCATCCCTGTTTCATTTATTTAAATAATAATAATAATAATAATAGTTATAATAAAAAGACAAATGAATAGAAATAAAAATAAAATGTACATATTTTTATCAACATCATATATTTAAATTATCAAAAAAAAAAAAAACTAATAACATAAAATTTTAATTTCCTTTTCAATTCTAAAAATGCAGTGTACAGAAAAGAAACAGAAAAAAAAAAAAAAACACACCAACAAGCCAGATAATGTTTGTTGAACTGATTACAACATTCTTTTCCATATACGAGATATAACAACGTCGTATTTTATAAAATAAAAAAACCAAACAAATTTTTCTCTCTCTAAATGTGTTTATCTTTTTACCTTGCCTTATATTTTGTAAAACGAAAACAATTTTATGTGCGTGTGTAAACAAATATTTATGTTAATATCAAAATATGGAAAAGTTTATATTAAATGTTGTTATACTGAGTAGTAGTGTAGAAGGTAAACCAAAAAAAAAAAACATACTTTTATACGCACATTGAAAATTTATTATATATACACTTATATAATAACAACAACAACAACAACAACAACAAAAAACACATTACAATTTCTCACTATATACTATAATGTTATATATATATACAACGCACTATATACCTTCTTAAAGACGTACATACATACCTAAACAACATATCTTTTGAATAGAAATAAGAAAAACAGATCATTTGTATAATCCCGCGTATTTATCTCATTCTCTATATTTGAATTTTATTTTTATCTTAAATTCTAATTAAATGAAAATGAAAATAAATAACAACAAAATAAACAAATAAAAACATTTACAATTATGTAATGATTTTTCTTCTGTTTCGAAGTGTATATTCATAATATAATTATATAAATATAGAGATGTCATTACCATACCTGTTCATATTTTATTAGTAGTTTAGTCGTTAGTAGTAGATGTTATTTAGACTGTTTTTTTTTTAAAAAATGTTTCAATAAAATATTTTTTATACAACTGTACACAAGTCAAATTACCTGTGAAATAGAAAAATGAAAAACCAAAATTAATTATATATTTCAATATGTGTGTGTGTGTGTGTGTGTGTGTGTGTGTGTGTGTGTGTGTGTGTGTGTGTGTTGATGTTGATGATAATGAATAATAAATATATAAATTTGTTAAATATTTTAAATATTGTACTATTGTTTTATTCAACCAACCACCCGACGCTACATAAAATGAAGTAGTATATAATTAAAAAATATATAATGTCAAAGTCATTTTATATTGTATATTTTTAAATTTTCTATAACCACACAATTAATTAGATTTTGTTCTATATTTAAATTTGAAAAAAAAAAACAAACTAAAATCAATATAAAATAAATGAAGCATATAATAGTAGCACCTTCACATGCCAGAAAATTTTTCTCTCTATATATATATTTTCATATATAATCTATAAAATTTAAAATTATCTGATTATAATACATTGTTTATTTTACATGAATATCTATCTATCTATACACCTATACGGAAAATTATTTGAAACAAATTTCAGATCATATATATATAGTGTAAATTTTCTATGTATATATAAAGAGGATGATCCACAAAATATATGCATTGTATCTTTATTTTATATAAGGATTTAAATTACATGTCCTATATTAGTCACTATATATTGTATATATATACAAAATCAATGCATATATAAATATAAACGTTATATATTGAAAGCAACAGAGTTAATGTTAAATAAATTAAATAAAACTGTTGCATGGTTACGATGATGATGATGCTGTATTGAAAATTCAATGGAAGTATTATTGCAAAAAAATCAATTCACAACGATGCATCATTTGATGATTAATATCAAAATATTAAAACATGTATATATTTGCTTGAATTATGTTAATCGAAATTCAGAGTGTAATACAGAAATTATTATCTATGAAAAGTTCACCCACTTACAGCAAAATTTGATCACCCTACCAAAGTACCAACTACTCTATATTATAAAATATAACACACACACACACACACACACACACATATCGTTATACAGAAGAAAAATTGTATAATTATATAAAAATTGTTTATATTTTCAATATGGATTATATAAATTAGTAAATTTATATTTATACCAATACTAAAAATAAAACATAATCAATCAATATTCGGTATTTTTACATAAATCGCGATGCAGAAAAATTTAAACTTAAAATTAGATTCTTGAAAAAATTAAATTCAATCATACTTTTTTTTTTTTTTTTTTCCCCCCCCCCTCCGTATGTAAGACTCAACTCAATAATTTTATTTATGTTATTTATAGAGAATATATTGGATAGTCGCGAAAAAGTACGTGAACGAATTTACCAATAGCAAGTTTTTTTTTTTTTGGTGAATTTTAAACGTATCTAAATTCATTTGAAATATTTTTTTTTGTTGATAGTGTAGGTACTTCAATTGCGATCTCAGTGTGTAAAAAAAAATTTGAATCGATCGATTGTGTATTTTTTTGTTAGGTTTTTTATTGAAAATGGATAATCAAAATGAGCATTTTTGTTATATTTTGGTTTTTCGTTTCCAAAAATGGGAAAAAAAAACGCATCAAAAGCTTACACAAAGTTATGTGCTGTTTGTTTCTATGACCGCGCAAATATTTTTGTTCACGCGTCAAAAACGATTGGAACTTGATTGGTTTAAAATTGAATTCCGTACACGCATGCAAAATGCACTTGTATCAGTTTTTTTGTTCAGAAATTCTACAGTGATGGGATAATGTCTTTATATCAGAAAAATGACAGAAGATGATCGAACAAAATGACACATATTTGGTTTAATAAAGCTAATTTGAAATATAAAAAAAAAAAAAATGGTTTTAATTTTTAAAAAATTAAAAGGCTCAATACTTATTTGACTATTCAATATTTACAATATAATTAAGATGTAAAATTTTTACTTTTTCTCATATTATTTATTATTTTAAATTTCAGTGTATATTGGTCTATTATTTTTTGAATAGATTTGAATATCTATAATAAAAGGATAAATGATGAAAAATGATAATAAATCTATAGCTTTGTGATTTATCATTTTAACTGTATGTATTGTATATGAATGTTTGGTATGCAGATGCAATCAATAGTTCGACTACTTAGTTACCCGCAAATTTTATAACCGATCTTATCATTTATTTTGCAATTATTGTTAATAAAATTAATTTTTATTTATACGTATATAATATAATATAAATGATAAATGATATGAGTCCTCAATGTCAATGTCGTTTTTAAAACTACCATTATATTCGATAATAAATTTACTAAAATTAACAAATTTCTTATATCTACAACAGATGTGACCAGATAATCAATTTAGATGGTACTTGTTGAAAACAGTAATTTGTATATTATAAAAACCTATTTTTTAAACTATGAAATGTAAATTTCAATTATATCACAAGATCATTTGCATCAAAAAAAATGTGACGTAAAAATTAATTTTGGAATAGAAACTACCCGTGTTTAATCCCATTCTATATTCCGTATTTAAATCGACATTGATGCAATATCCATCCAAACTATTCGTTATACCTTAATCACACAGATATTGATATATATTTTATTTTAAACACTTATTTTAATGAATGAATTATTCCACAATAATTATCATAATCATATATGCTGCAAATTCACATAAAATGTAACATAGATTGAAACAGTGGAGCTAGAAAGTGATTTCTGTCGCATAATGCATATAAATAAATACTATTTTACGTGTTACATTAATTTAAAAAATTACGCTCATACTCTGTGTATATGTAAATTATAGTTTTGATTTTGTAATGTAATTCACTATATGAAAATGTTAATTTAAAAAAAAAACGGTTTCACAGAAATAACTAATATATAGTTTGAATTGAATTGAATATATATATAATGTTTCAGCAAAATTTCCTATTACATAAATTATTCATTTTATCTATACAGATTATGTATATTGAATAATATATACGCGTACGTTTATAATTGAGGTTCATCATAAATAAGCGGTGTATAGAATTTCAATTATTTTTCAGTGTATAAATATATAAAGTTTTTTGCATTTTTTCTTTTAAAAGTAACACATTTTTAAATTACATATACGCAGATATTGACCATATTTGTCAAAAAGTTATATAGTTAAAATAAAATTAATTACAAATATTTCACATTTAAGCAACAATATTTTCTTATACATATCACATAAGTATTATTATTATTATTATTATTATTACGAAAACTTTACACATATATATTTATATATGGAAAAAATCACAAATTTATATAATTATACATTTGTAATTGGTGGTATTGGGTACTATAATTTATGTGATACTCATAAATTTTTAAAAGAAATGTGTTCAAATGTTTTATAAATAATAAATTGTAAATAATATAAAACAAAATCTTATACATAAAAAAAAAAAATAAATAAAACATAAAACATAAAAACATAACAAGAGACATTATTACAGACACACGCACACACACATACGATACACGATCCATTTAAAATAATAAAATATATAAATAAATGTATGTGGTGGTGGTGGTTGATTGTGAATAAAATAAAACAAGTTCCATAAAACAAAATTATATTTATTTTAATAGACCATTAAATTCAACAATTGTACAATGTATAGGAAAGAAGTGCGAGTACAAACATATTACATATTTTTATTATTATTACGGTCATATTATGATTTTAAATATTAAATTATAATTTTTTGTTATTATATTAAAAAATACGAACAGATTTTATTTGAAAAAAATTTTATTTTTGTATACCGAACTACTACAAATATATAATTAGTATCAATAAGTTTATTGATTTTATTTTAAACTTAGAAAGGTTATTGATCTGATATGGTGACGGTATATATACGGTTTTTTTGTCTTATAATATGTTTGCAAGTATGAATCTGTCGAAAAACTGTGTAAATAATATTTGATTACATTGTGTTTATTTTACATGGGTATATATGCCCATACGGAAAATTAATTGAAACAAATTTCAGTTGATATATAGGGAAAAATTTTCTATATATATAAAGAGGATGATCCATAAAATTTATGCTTTGTATCTTTTATTCGGTATAAGGATTTAAATTACATGTTATTAATTGTACAAAATCAATGCATATTTAAATATGAACGATATATATTAAAAGCAACAGAGTTAAAATGTTAAATAAATTAAATAAAACTGTTGCAAGGGTGCGATGATGTATTGAAAATCCAATGGAAGAGTGAGTTATTACAAAAAAAAACTATTTAATATTTTATTAACTACATATGAATTTCAAGCCAAATCTAGCTCTTGCCGTCAACACCATCAAAATCAAATCGTTTTGCTTTCATATAGTAAATCAAATAAAACTAAGAAATGATAAATTCTGTAAGATATTTTTGTGATTTGTTACTATTTATAAAATAATTGAAAACAACTGAAAAGCATGAAAAGCTTATAATAATTTATTTTTTTTTATTTAACGTATGACTGATGCATGTGGAGTAAAATCAAAACGTTAACTGCAACGCAACTGAATGATATTGAATTAGAAATAATGTAAAAACATATAATAAAATTTTAGAAAGGTGTAAAAAATGAAACTTAATAGCATATGTAGATTTAATAAAATTACCATAATAAAATCTTATCAATAAAAGAGCGAAAATTTTCCGTGCCCAATACTCGGCGATCCAATAATTTGCTGATTTAAACTATAATCACATAGTCCACATATAATTATTGAACATATAAATTTAACAATAAAACGTTTTACAAAAACCAAACAAAATAATAATAATGTATATTTTTAGTGAAATTTTACAATAACAATGCGGGACATTATTATAAAATAAAAAATTAAATTAAAATTTCTCGTTATTTTTCATTTGGTTTTTCAAATATTTCGTTTATAATTAATTTTTTTGTTGTTATTTATATGAAATATATATATATGATGATGTTCTTGTATAAATTCAGAAGAGAACGAGTTAGTTACTCTAATTCCACACAAAATATATATATATATATGCGCGATAACAAAAACCGAATTAAAGGACCTTTTTTTTTAAACAATAACAAAAAATTCTACTCACAACACCGCACCAACAAATAAAATAACATAAATTTTAAAATGAAAAAAATCTATATAATACATGGGTTTTCGTATTCCTCATACATAATACAGATGGAATATAATAATACTATATCTCTATATGAATTGGATTTTTATGGTAAAACATAAAGTATGGCAATATCGCATCAACAGAGGAAAAACTTATTTCATAGCATATAAGCTTTAATATTGTTAACATACATACACATACTTGTACAGATATTTTGTTAGGCAAGGTCTATCTCTATATATCTTTATATATAAGATTATATAGAACAATATATATTTAGTCTTATTTGAAATTTTTTGTTATGGTCTATACAGTGTTTTTAGTTGCTGTCGTCCGCGCAGACTTTCGATATATATACAATGTCACTCTAGAGAGGTTGTACACAACAAAAAAAAAAAACCATCATAATACACAAAAACTTCTTTAATATTAATAATAATAATAACCCAAAATCATAATAATAAATATGAATATAGGAAAAAAAAAAAATAAATATGTAAACAAGAAAAAAAAAAAGCAATAAATACAATAGAATTTGCCTAAAGGGCTCTTGTGACACACAAAATTATAACAAAAATTAATATTTAATTGTAATATAGTTTAGTTTAGTTAGCGTTTTTTTTTTATTTTGCTGTTGTATATACAATACAACAAAATATGTGCGCTGGTTAAATAATAAATAATATTGATTTTAAAGCAAACACGTATAAATTTATGAATATTTCTCCATACTATATTTCATAAATATATGAATATAATATAATACGGATGAAAATTAAAACATATAGAGAATCCAAATATAGGAAATCATTTTTTATTAATAAATAAAAATAAAAAAAAAAAAATTATGTATTATTGCATTGTCATTTCAATAAATCAGGAAATATATTTGCGCAATGTTTGCTGCGAAATTCTATAATGGTTCACATCGCACATACAAATAATGCCTTTAGCGACAAAGCAAATAAATAAACAGTGTGTCGTATTTACATTATAATAAAATAAAAGAAAAAAGAATTAAAAATGTTCTAAATAATGTTAAATATAAATTTTAAAATAAATCCAAGTGTATGTGGTAGAGGATGTGGAGTTGAGCGGAGGGTGTGTGAGATGGATTTGTTGGTTCACTTTTTATGGAGATGCCTCGATTTTGTGAAGACTGCGAGACTAAATCATCTGGATGTAGTATTTTATTTAATTTAGACAGCCGGCGGTTTGTTTATTAAATCATAGTCATTGTCATAATGGAACTAAGCAGTTGTGATCATCGGCGTCCACCAAATTTATCCACCATATAACTTGTTATTTTACTTGCGTGTATGGTGTTTCTTTCTAAAAAAAAAATTTAATATTATAGTTTCTCAAAAATATAGTTACTTCTGATAATGAAGACGATAATAGAATTTAGCCATTGTATATAATTTAGAATGGGTTATATATCAACCAGAGCATTTGTCAAAATTGAGAGAAATGGTATAAATTTACATGATTATTATAATATCACTAAATTTTGAAAGTCTCAACTGTTTCGAAAGTAAGAAAAAATTCTTAAAATGTAAAAGAAAAACTTGTCTGTTAAATTAACAAAAAAATTTTTACGCAATAGAAAATTGAATTCTACGCTATAGCGGGCAGTAGGGCAGTATAATTTTTCTGCTGAAATCCTTTTAAAACATATTTCTGCTATATATTGGTATTGTGTCTGTGCTGTAAAAGGTGAAAGTGTTATATCGCTAGTATAACATAGTGTGGGTGAATTTTGAGCATACCACAATTTCAAGTTTATGGTAAAATATAGAAAATATTGTTCAACAGTTTGATATATACAATTTCAGTTGCAAATAAATTTAATTAAATCATTTTATCATTTTATATGATCGACAACAATTGAACAATATTAAGCTAAAGAGTATATAAAAATGACCGTATAATGTTCGCAAAATCAATGTTTGTTTGTGGTCTCGATATCTCAGTCGATTTTAGCTATTATTTTCAAAAATTTTAATTTATACATACTACCGCCATCATTATTTTATTGTCATGAAATTTTGCCATATACAATAATAACAAAATAACATTAAATGTTCATGCGTTCATATGACATACACACCATATATTATTTAACAAAAATTGAAATAACTCTCCCAATATAGAAGAAAAAAATAAAAATCAAAAGAAATTTTCAAAATAAAAATAAAAAGAAAATGTTTTCTCAAGGGGGTCACCAAAAAAAATATGCGTCCCTCAAACACCATTATTAAAATAATATACTTTATCATAAAATGAATTTCTGTTTTTTATACATAACAAAGATTTAGGTTTATTAATAAATCGTATATAAATTTATACGTAATATAGAACAAGACAAGAAAAAAAAAAAAAAAGATATCCTTACAATATCCCTTTTTAGATATTACATTTAAATGTATAGCGCAATTCCCAACAGGAACAAAAAAAAATCCACTGTGCCAATAATTTATTACAATTACAATTTATGAGCAATTTATATTTATTTTCAAATATATATTATATAGAAAGAAAAACTAATACAAAATACTAAAATAAGAAAAATCCTATTTAATAAACAAAATACACTTCCTTATATTATTTTCGCAAAAAGCTATAATATTGAAATTGTTATTGTTCGTGTATGCATTCATTGTACGAGTACTATATAGTTAATGTTTGTTTATTAGTTAACCCATCGACGAAATATGGATGATAAAATATAAAACTGCTATTTTTTTTTTCTGTATTATTAACAAAATATTTATTTAAGATTAGAGTAAATATTTAAGAAAACCAGAAAATATAAAACATAAAACACCGGTCAAATATAAAATAATCATCGTCTTTTCATTAGTCTATAAAAAAAAAAAATAATAATAATTCAGATTTCATCTCATTCAATTCTATATTTTATATAGTGTACTAACCATAAAATGTGATATTAACATTAATTTTAATATTTGTATTAGTATTAGTTGCGGTTGTTTATTTTTTAATTTTAGTTAAATTTACATATATAATAATTTAATATTGTACGTAAATATAGAAACATTAAAGACTATGATGTATATAAAAGAACACACGTTACATATAACATTAATTAATATAGCGCAAAGTAATATACATATTTTTGTAATAAAATATAAATATATTAATATCTAATAAGATTTGTAAATAAAATAAATTAATAATAGTATTAAATTAACACGTATTAAAAAAAATTAAAAAACTTATGTTAATGTCTATATTTATTATTGATATTTATTAACTCTATAAAATATAATTAATTTATTATACGAATATATTTAATATCACACAGTTACACAGTTACTCATTTAAATATTCAAACCATCCAAAAGAATCTATTAAATATACCTGCACAGGCTAATAAATAACAAAAAAAACGGCATATGATCTGCAAAAGCTACAAAGAACCATTATAAGTTCTATATATGTACCATATATAATGAGAAATGAGGAAACGAAATATTACCCCATTAGAATATATTGTAGGAAAAATAACATCATCTTATACAACAAATAAATAATCGCAAGGACACTATATTTCAATAGATTGCCTGCGTGGAACGAAGAACCACGAAGCAATACAACGTCACATACACACACACAGAGAGAGAGAGAGAGAAAAAGGAAATTCTTAAAAGAAAGATCATTTGTATTTTAAAATAAAACAATAAAAAATCTATTTGTTTTCAAAATAAATTAATTATTTATTTTTTTTTTAAGTCAAATAAACCAAACATTTTAAATTAAATAAAAATAAATCTTGTAATTAACAATAAAATACGCAATCAAATACATAAAATCAAAAAAAAGTAAAGTAAAAGTTGATTTAAAAAACGTATATTAACGTTTAAAATGTAACACTCAAATAATTGCTTGAGATTTACCCGCATACATTAACTTTTAATTCATATTATAGACACAGCCTAATGTCTGCATCATGAATCAAAGTCAACATATTTAGAAAAAATATATGGCATTAGTGAAGAGATGATATAACTACACGCATAATGTCAACGCGAATATGTGATAAATAAATTTATTAACTATTTGAGGAAAAATTCAACGATTAACATATTACTAATAAATTAGGATACAGCAGATAATACATATAAAGGAAGTCAGGTGCAGCACTGAAATACATCTATATATTAAAAATGATGGAAGAAATATATGTGTAACTATTTTATTTATTGGGAAAATGTCAAATTATTAGTAAATTTGTAATTTCAATTAAATCAGATTTGAGAGCAGCATTGACGGGCGAAGAAGATCACTCAGAATGCTTTATATCATTCCAAGCAAGCGCAAAAGTTGTTGAAGCAAAATTATTTACCATAAAAAAATGGAAAATTTAAATAAACCATAAGATTATTTATATCTGCGTAAAAACGAACTTATTTTATTTTTCTAATTGATCGAATATTAAAATGATCAACTGTTTGTCGTTGAGCAGATCATCATTATCACACATGAAGCGCGCGATCATATTTATTTATTTTCACTAAATAAAAAAGAAGTAGAAAAGCGGCGGCCGCCGCATAAACCCAAACAAACACTTAATTAGCATAAACAATCAATTTAAATGTGAATGAAATTCATAATACAACAAATATTGTTTAAAATGTTGAATATGAATAGTATCGTATCGTATCGTATTATTATTAGTTATTTATTTAAATAAACGTGATAAATAATGAACAATTTATTGATTTGATTATGTTTTTATTTTATTTTTGGTCTTTCATTTATAAAAAAAATAAAAATAAAAAAATTAAAAGAAATACGACAATTAATTACATCATTTATTTATTTATCTGAATAAAAAAATGAGTTAAATACCAGTAGCTACTAGACACACACACACACTCTGCTATGATGTTGATATGTTGATACTTTTTGGTCTACTGATTTATTTGTATTATATATAAATTGTATATGTGGTTGGTTATTTTTATTTTTACCCAAATTCGGATATGCCAACAAAAAAATATCATATAATCAATTAACGGATGCAACTATATATTTATTAGGTATGTGAATTAGTTTCCTCCAATGTGAATAATATATTATTATATTTTGTGGGCCAACAAAACCAAAGTGTATTTACTAATTGAAAAAATTATTTAATAAAAATATAATTTTAACCAAAGCCTGTTGAAGTGTTTCTCGACACATTATTTTAAATGAAATGTTTTCAAAAATGAATCGATGAGGAGACAAAACCAAACCATCTAAAATATAAGTGATGGCATAATAAAAAAAAACTAATTCCCACACCTAATAATTAATATTATTATGCAATAGATTTTCGAGTTATTATATTTCCAAAATATATGATATGATATGTCACATATGCAGATAAAAAGAGAGACGTGTATTGTCTGTTGCATTTCCGTGTTTTATTATTAGTTTTTGGTTGCATTCGTGTATAAATGGATATTATGTTTTTGATATAAATATAAAATAATGAAAATTTTTAGATATATATATTATTTTTTTAAAAATGGGTCAATGAACAATTGCACTATATTTACAGTCAAAATAATATACTTGATGCGATTCAGCCACATCAATTTGTCGTTTAAACTAAGAAAATGATTAAACATAATGTTTTAAGGGGGTACTTTTGGTGAGTTAAATTCTTTTGTATTTAGCAAAAAACGGTTCATGAAGTACTTTATATAAAACTGATCAAAATAATCTTATTCACAAATTTATAAAATTATACAGCTTTAAATTATCTGTTCCTATAAAGACTCTTGTCCTTATGGTATTTTATTTTCTATAAAATGTATAAAAACTGATCATATCAAATGCAGCATCAGCAATCTATATACGTACGAAATTCACATCAAAATGGAAAAGGAATAGCAATAACTTACAAAAATTATGTAATCAAATATTTTATTTAGAAATTTTATATATGAAGATTTTTTATATAAACGTAATCGAAAGATAAATAGATAAATAACAGATAAAAGATAAATATATTTTCATTAAAATATAATAATTTTATATTATTATATGTGATTAGCCAAATATTGTGCGGGCATTGTTAATCTTTAACTTCATATTTTTAAAGGTATTAATATTCATTGTTTTTTTTAATTCCATATAATAATATTCCATAAATATTTGCGTAAATATATAAAAAATAACTATAAGCAAATATGTTTCATTAAAAAAAATGGGAAATATTATAAGAAGTATTTTTAGCAAATATTTGCATTTAACACACAAACACAATTATTTATTTCTCTTCAAATTCAAAAAATACATTTTATTCGAACGAATATAATCCAGAATTTGTGAGAATAAAATAAGTTTTAAAATTTGAAGAGATATTACCAATTGTTTGGGTTTTTTTTTAAATGTAAATATTTGCTAAAAATGTTTCTCAATATTTTCCATTCATTGATTTATAACAAAATATTGTTATTTAGTGTGTTCATTGCAAATAGTATAAAGTTATTCTGTACGTTCGTTTGGCTTTGATTTTCGTGAATTAAATCATAAACCGCATATACTTTATATTTTGCTGGCGCACACACATTCATCACATACACTCTTCACCACACATAAATTATAAATTATTAGTAAATATAGGATTATTTATTAATTAAAAATATTAAATAAAGGTATATATATTTCACTTTATAATATGTCATAAAAATCGACAATTTATATTAAAAATAAATATATATAGATAGATCTGCTAGCACCAGAACAAAACGGACGGAATATATAATTTTTCAACCAACGCTTTTATTTTCAGTTTATTTTTCATTGTTTCATATATATACTCGTTAATATTATTTATTATGTTTTAATAAACAAAAACAATATATCGTATAAATAAAATATAACAAATACAACAATAATCAAAATCAGCATAATAATATCAATAAAGAAAAATAATAAAAAAATACAATATATAATTGAGAACATATTCTCTGTTTTACCATGAAATAAAATATACCTTATGGTTTATTTAATTTCATAACAAATTTAGTTTATAAATTCTTTTTTTAATTTACAGTAAACACCACAGAAATTTGTTAATTATTATAATTTCTATTTAATATATTTTTTTAATTCATTTATATTTGTCCATATTGAGGACAGATTAAAAATAATCCCATAAGACGTTTTTAGTTGTTTTTTTTTTTTTTTTTGGAAACATAGAGTACTTACTGTACCTCATCTGTATATATTTGGTTTTTTTAAACTAAATAACTATAATAATAATAATAATATGTGCGGCGGTGTGTTGTGTATATTATAATTATTAAATGCAACTCCTTTCCACATCGTAAATATGTTAAAATAATAATAATATTTATTGTAACTCATCGGAGCGTTTTTTTTATTTTTTAAGAGTATGGTAAAAATAAAAAACTGTATATTAAAAAAAAAATATATTGTACGAGTTTGGTTTGGTTCTTTTTTTCCTATAGTTATATTACATACTATAATTAACAAATGTATGTATTTAATCTCAAATATATATTTTGTTGTTGTTGTTGTTGTTGTTCATCTTCTTATGCTGATCATAAAATTTAACCCAAAAATTTATTGAAAAAATATCAATAATATTAAGTTTTTGTTTTTTTTCTTAATGTATATATAGTTCAAAAAGAGAAATGCTTCAATGTCAATGTAACTGGTAATAGAAAGATTTTGCAGGCCACATGTATACGAAGAAATACGTTAAACTTTATATACGTAATAAGAGGATGGATAAAAGTAGTACAGAAATTATTGAAATGAACTAAATTGAAAAAAACTGCATATTAACGATACGAACAAAACGTAGTACGACAATGGATTTTACAAAAAATCTCTAATTTTATTTTAAATGAAAGAATTGTGAGACTATTTTTTTTTTGTTTGTGTATATTTTATAGAAAAGCTATAATTAATTTTTTATTAATTGAAAAAATAAAAATTACTATAACGTAAAACGACAATGATATAATTGAAATATTAAATTATTAACAAATATTGTATATTTATATCAAATCGTATTTTGACCGAATGTAAATTTTCTATACTATTATTTATTATATAAAAACAAGTTAACAATCACGCGTGAGTTATTAATAATATTGCCTGTGTCCGTAAAATAAACACAGCCGGAGTATGAATAATAAAAAAATTATCGTCATATTTATTTTTAACGAAATCTTTGGAATTTATAATTCGGTGCAATTTTTTGTTACCACAGTCAATTGTGATGAATAACAAAATATTTGAATTCACCTTTTGTAAACCATCTCTTTTTTTGTTTCAGTTAAATTATCAAAAAATTGGAAAAAATATTTTCTATAACTTTAACGAAATTATTTTGAATAATCGATGCCACTAAAAATTTGGTGGTTTTTTGTATAAACAATTCATAAGTGATATCAAGCGTTTCGATTAACAAGATTTACAAAAATTTATTATATTCGTTCTATACACTCTTTATACACTTTTTGATCGATACTGATTCAAATATCATGACAGCGACATTAACAAATCCATATATTAGAAGATCATTTCGGTTATTTATCGGACAGAGTGTATATGATGGATTTTTACTGATACATTGGACAAATATTTATATTATATATAATTAATAATGATACATCTATACATTATTTATGAGATATTTACAGTATTTATTTGCACGATTATATTAGTTGTTGCGAACGATGATTTTGTTTACGTATTATTTTTGTAATATGATGATCATTATTTATTTACAATATTATTTATAAATAAGTTAAAATAATATATTTAAGCAATATTAAATTAATAATAAAATATTATAGTATAATTTTATAGTGAGCATTTTGTAAGTAAATTATAATTTACATAAATGAACAATGCCTGGGGGAGTGTAAAAAATAAATAGAAATAATGTAGAAAAATTAAATTAAATATTGTATTAAAATATAATTGTATTTTACAATTTAATATATATATATTATTAATTACAATACAAATTATAGATGAAAGTAAAAATTAATAAATTTTCTTGGTTGATCAGTAGACCATAATTAAAATAACACCACATATGAATATCATAATATATAAGTAAATTTTTATCTTTACTTTTAGTAATTTTGTCTTAAAAGTTACATATATTATTTATCTAATTAATTATTTATACACAAATAAATGCGATTTGTTAGAAAATTATTAATATAATATTTGGTGATAATGTATTATAAAGAGTGGACTGAATATAGATGAAAATGTGCATAGAAATGACATAAACCTTCATCCGAATTAATCATAAATATATCACATGTAACCAAAACGAAATTTCTTTGTTTTTCGATGATGTTAACACTTGAACATCGTAATATTATCATTTTATTGCAGAAATGGAAATATTAACCTAAATAAAAAAAAATCTTTGCACAACAGTTTAAAAATACATATATTTACAGAACAATAAAAACAACGTATTAACAAAGTTTATATTGTGACATTGAAAACGATATACAAACGAACTATAAATAAGGTAAAAGTTTTGTGTAATTATTCGTTTGTTTGCGATTAATTCATGAAAATTTATATAAATATATATAGAATTTATTAATATAACTATAGTTCGACAGAGGTAAACCAGTGCTAATATATATATATTAAATATTCAATTTAAAATATATATATCAACATTATTAAAAAGTTCATGTACTAAGTTAAGTTATATATACGCTACGCACCCATAAAATGTAAATATATATTTTCGTAAAAATTGTTAACTTTTAAAATACTTATTATATAACAAAAATTAAAGTTACACTCCAAAAAAATATTCCTTTAACGAATATCTCACATAAATTTTGATGAAAATTTACAAATTTCGAAATGATATGGTTTTTAAATTATTTTACTATTTATAAATTCCTGTTTTTTCGTTATTATTTCATGTCATTAACCGAATTCATTGTATTAAATAATATGTAGTCATTATATCATTTGTACAATATAGACAGTATAGACAGCTCACCGATATATAATCAATGACTCCCAATGTCAAGTTATATTGGCTACTAAATAAATTGACAGTAAGTTATGATATATCGACTCGATACTCTTATTAAATCGATCTTTACTGTGTGTGATTACATGCAAAATGGTATATAACTGCTCAAACATGTCATTTATACGTATATAATTTTTTTTGTATATATATTTATTTAAAATCATTAAAAAATGAGAGTTAAAATGTTTATAGTAAATCACAAAAATTACATAAATAAATAAATAAATAATAAACTTTTTGTATTAAAGCGTTTTTTATTTTTCGTTTGTGGTTGTTTATTAAAACCGATATAAAAGATAAATATACAATAATTATTAAAATTAATTTTAAGTAAATAATCGAAACGTTTATAACAATAAGTTTATATAAATAAAATGTGTGTGTGTGTACTGTAAGAAAATTAAAAATTTAATATAATAATATTATAAGAAAAGACAAATATTTATGTATAAATAAAAAAAATGTGAATAATGTGAAGAAAAAAAAATGATAATTTTTCTGTGTTAATAATTTAATTTACAATGGCATTTTGTTAATTTTTATGGGTCAATGTCTGTTTACACATAACTTTGGTTATTGTCTTACATCATCATCATCATCATCATCATCATCATATACCGCCGCACAACGCATATAAATGTAACGTGCATGTAATATATATTTTACACATGATTTTGATCACTGTAACTTATAATACCATTACATATAAAATATACAAATAATTAAATAAGTGATATTATGTTTTGTATTCTTCGTTTATCAGTGACTTAAGATTTCATATATAAATTGTAAATAAATTATGATGAAATTATATTATCTAAAAAAATTATATCCTTATCGTTGTAATAAAATAAGACATATATGTTTCATTTCATTCGCATATGATTTCGATAATATTTTATTTATATAGTTATTCTCACAAACACACACACACACACAAGCTGGGTAAAGTCTTTTTTGTTCAAATAAAGTTCAATACCAACAATTCTACTTTTGTACATTTTGTAAAAAAAAAAAAACAATAGTAAATAAAATATAATTTAATATTTTTTCATACAAATGATTTTTATCGTTTTTGATTATATAATTTATTTTAAAATTTAATTTTATATATAATTTTAAGTTTAGCATCCATCGCCGCATATAATAATACAAAAATTTATAGTAACCATTGTAGCCATTTATATAGAGATATAAAAGTGAATGTAAGTAACAAATTGCGAATTATAAATATATTTAATTCATTGTTTAATTTTTAATATATTAATATTTCATTGGTATTTATTTTGTATATAATAATAAATTGCAAAATAATCAACAATAATAATTATTATATTGTAAATAATATGTATCTCTACGATATTTATAATCACCACCCATTTGAAATTATATTATATAAAAACAAACAAACAAATATGGTAACTAAAACTATAATTATTTATTAGTTTATTTATTGATAAATCAAAAAAAAAAACTAAAGCCAAGAGAAAAAAAATTACATTTTTTTATAATATTAATTAATTTTTCTATTTTATATTCGACTTTGAATTAAATACTTATTATACGGACGATATTTTTTACAATATATGTGTAACAATTGCGTGGTAGTAAAATGTAATGTTTGTTGTTAAATATTTAAATTGCGTTAATTTACATTTATACATTTTTTAATTTTTTTTATTTTTAAATAACAATATTATCCATCGAAGTTACCAAAAATAGAGAATCCAGATCATGTACAAAATAAAATAAAATATAGGTAAAAGAAAAATAATTTAGAAATAAAAAAAAAGGCATTGTTTTGTGGCCATGGTTAAAAATATTTGATTATTTAATTAATTTTTTTCGCTCTCTTTTTTTTTTTTTTTATGCATTTAAAATTAACTAATTTATTTATATACAAAAATATTTTCGTAAAATTAAATATAAAATGTAATTATTATACGTAAATATTGTGGTGTGTATTATAATATTAAACATTTATATTAAGATAAAGACGAAGAATCTTAATATTATAAAAATCAATACAAACAAAAAGTTAAAAATGAAAAAAAAAAAGAAAATCACCACAAAAACCAGTTTTATATAATCTGTGACCTTGATTATAGGATAAACAAATACATTTATTTCTTATTTATTACTTACGTACAATTACTTATACAATTTATGTTTTTTTTTTGTGTTTAACGTCATCATCGATCGCACCATCGAAAAAATTAAACATTATATAAATTACTTCTTTTTTTTATATACAACAGAATTATTAATCGCACACACACACAAACACACACACACAACATCAACCAACATCAACCAACAATACAATTTATAATAATATTTTAACAATATTTGGATCATTAAAATTATAACCTTCAAAATTGTTTGATTATTAACTATGTTTTTTTTGCCATTTCATACGATGTATTTAAATGTTATAGCAACAAAATAAAAAAAATTCGTTAATAATTTATAAAAATGGATGAGTTTCAATTAAATTAAATTTATAATACCTAAGGTGTTGCGTCGCCAAAAGTGTACAAGAAAAAGGAAACAGGTGTAGAATCTAAATATAAATATAGGTAATTATTTTAACACGTTAATCACCATGTCAATCATATGTGTCTGACGCTAAGAAGTTCTACATAAGCCATGTCAGACATATATGTCTAACGTACGCGATTTGGTAGAAGGCCCATGGCCAATGTGAAAATTTTTCTGATATTATCGTGGCGATTAACGTGTTAAAGATATTGAAATTCGATTTTTTTTTTTTAAATAGGAATATGTAGCTGTCGTGTTTTTATATTGTATCCGATTGGAGTATTATACTGTTGTGCACCATATTAATCTTTGTTTTGTTTTTATTTATATTTTGGTCCCATTTTTTTTTATGACCCCATACACTTAATTTTTCGTTTTGCATTCAAGACAGTTCAAATGGAATAAATTTAAAATTTAAAAATAAAAAAAACAATATCCAGTCATAAAATACTTATAATAAATTCTTAAAAAAACACTTAAAATAATTAAAATTATATAATCGGTTACGTTTTTGAAAATTGATGATTAATGTGTGTGTGTGTGGCAATAGACAAAAAAAAATAATTAGAAATTTAATTTAATTTCAACCAATAAACAAAAATATATATATATAAACACACTCACACAGAGACACTTGACTATAAATTTATATATATATGGAATTAAATAAAACCTATGTATATAAACAAAGATTTATATAAAGTATATAATGAAATAATAATAATAATAATAATAATAATAAAGTATATAATAAAAATAAAATTGATATCCTTTTTTTGTGACCGAAAATTACATAAAAATTACATAAAAAAATAAATAAAAATAAAATAATAATAATAATATAAATTTTTAGGGGTTTTTATTTTTTGCAAACCGGAAAATTATTTATTGTATTTGATAAAAATGTTATTCCTATTGAAATTGATATATAGAAATTATGGATTTGGATTCTGTAATATATAATATTGGAATTCACTAATAAATATACGGATAATAAAGGTTCATATTATCAGTAAGTAATAATTTACTACACAATAAATAAATAATTAATTAAATGTATATGGGATCACGTGTATAGCGTTTGCTGGATTACCTCTATACAAAATTACAATGGAAGGAATGCGGTGAATATTACATTTTATAATTATTCTAGGTTCCATACACTAATACCGGAAAAAAATTATAATATTTTAATTTTAATTTTTGACAAAAAGATTTTTGTTATATACATTCAAGTTTTCATTTTTAATATTCAAATAATAATAATAATCTTTATTCTTTATATATTTTTCAAAATAAATCGGTCAAGGGAAAATTTAATCTATCTGTGGCATTTATATTATTATAATATTAAAGGATATAACAATAGAATTAGTAAATCAACTGCCAAATACCATAAATTTAATATTATTATTATTATTATTATTATTATTATTATTATTATTGTTGTTATTATCGTTGTTATCGTTGTCGTCGTATTATATATACAATATAGGATATTAAAAACATCCTTATTATGTAAATAAGGATCAGCAGTAAAATTAAAGTATTATTATCAATGTCGCGTTTGTTGGGCGTTATATATATTTATATATATATTTGTCGTCAACATCTCACTCAACACATAATCTAATGTTACTAAAACGCAATATATTGTATTAGAGTACATACAACTTTTACTATTGTACGTATATTACATAAAAATCATAATCATAAAAATACATTACATACATTTTTTTTATTTGAAAAAAATTATGTTGGTTGATGATGAGCAAAGAAAAATACTATATAAAATAGAAAAATATTGGAAATTACAATATATGGTTTATATGTGTCAACGAGATCTCAATGATATCAACACAATATATGTATAACATATATACGTAAAAACAATGATAATAATCTAAAGACTTTAGTTAATACACAATTTTTTTTTTTTTTTGTTTGTGTTTCCTTGTATTAAAATTGAATTAAGTATATTTGAGTTTTTGTAATTGTAAATAATAATATAATATAATAAATAATTTTATTCTCATAAATTCATACATACTTTCTATTTTATATATATATTTGTATAAAATTATTAAATATACATACATTCTTACGTTATTTATTTATTTATTTTGCTATAGCAATGGCATAGCCATTCATCTTCAATTATATTATTTAGTTTTTGCAAATTCAATTAATCAAGTATTATTGGAATAATTCCATAAAATATAAAAAAATTATATTAAAAATATATATAAAAAAAAAAATTATATTTTTAACCGATTTATTATTGATTAGAATCGAAGAATTTTATAAAAAGTGAAACACTTTGTACATCAGACTTTTGTTGCGCGCACTCTTATCGAATAATGGAATATAAATTCATTGAATTTAATTTTTTGTTCAATTTCAATGTATTTAATTTTATTTTATATAATGTTGTGTTGCAAGACTAATTTCCAAAAAAAAAAACAAAAAAAAAATTATAATTACGTAACATCCTTGAAATATCCTTGATACTTAAAATTTAATTTCTCTTCAATTTCGCATTTTTAATTTGTTTTCATATGAGCAGCGCGCAACGCAAGACTAACTCCATTAGTTAAACTATATTAAGGTCTACGAAAAAATGTGCATATGATTCTTTGTTTTAATTTCTATATAATTATGTGATTAACTTAAATTGTTGCAAATGTCTTACAAAACAAATATTTTAATTTTAAGCATTGTTTGAAATAATATGACAAGTGATGATGACACTTATCGAATTATATATATGGAAATAATTTGTGACACTCATCACAAAAATATCATTTCTTTTTGATTGCAGTGCTAACCGTAACTCTACACAAAATTGTTGTTTTATATCAGATAATTTCTGATTAATAGTTAATAATTGTTTGTTAAATCATTATTAGGTAATTTAACATAAAATACTAATAAGTGTCTATACGCTAATAATAAACATCTTATTTATTTATTTATTTATTTATTTATTTAAATAAAAGCCAACACAAATACACACACACACACACGCGCGCGTGGCTTAGTTGAACAAAAATAAAAATCAATCATTCATTTCTTAAATAAATAAATAAATAAATAAATAAACAATCAAATGTATCATTTATTACGACTATATACAATAGATATGTATTTGTATTTGTGCATATATTATACATAAACGATTGACTAATAAATATTCAATCATCTATTATTTTATTTCATCGATCCATCAATTTACGTTTTGTTATTTTTTTTATTTTATTCTTATTAATGCATAATTAAAAACCACTTTGGAGATTAATCCAAATAAAAAATGTATACAACAAAACACAAAACACGTAGAAACACAAAATTTTAAATCAGAATTAATTAATCTTTTTGACTTTTGTGAAGATATAAATAATATTAAATTTGTTAAACAACATATTCTTTGTGCGGAGAAACAAGAAAATTCATCAGTAATTATTTTTTGTTGTTTGCAAAGAATGAGTTAAAAAAAAAACAAAAACAAATCTAAACACATATAAAAACTGACTGAAATTATAAGTTAATTAATTTCCCATATATTATTAAAATACCCAGATTCAGAATCTTTTCCGTTTTTTATATTCACAGATCTGATATAAATTCGGTCGTTTGTTCTCATCAAATAATGAAATAGCTTTTTATATATATTAATAATTTTTGGTATGGTGATGAAATTTTTGATGATATAAATTGTTTTTGTATTCGAACAATCGTAATATGGTATATGATCAAAATGACATAATATAATCGTGTGTCGATTGTGGACAAAGAATATGTCTCAAGATATTAGTTTCGCTCATGCTGTTTGTCGCAATGATTGATACGAATTTTAATAGTGTTGCACTTCCACTTCTATATATATAAATACACAAGACCAATTTACATTTACCAAAATTCAACCGTAGTTCATCAGATATAAATCTTAAGCATTTTTTTGCGATCAGTCGGACATGCTATCATATTATATAGATACACACACAAGATCACAAAATGTGTGGAATAGATCAATAACATGCTACAGATTTATGGCGTGCGTTCTGCATCATTTCACGTTTTTTTTTCATTCACATTTAGATAAGAATATATTGGAGGACACAATTCTGTTTGTTTCCATCCGGTTGCTCAATCTATACATATAATATACATCATTTAGTATAACACAGTTAAATTACACATATATGGGTATATAATCAATCATTATATATAATTCTAATCCTAATCCTAAATCCACCTTCTAATTTTCCATTCTGAATATAAACAGAAAAATTTTATTTCATATATATGCTTGGATTTTCTATATAGAATAATACTCTCGTAACATATAAAATGTGATTATTATAATATCAAAATAAATTTATTACACGCACAGAGAGGCAGGCAATCAATTAAAATATTATTTTTTAGATGAAGTGCGTATATATTGTATATATAAAATTATAATTATAAAATCTATAAGACCAACAATGGTTTTACTCTATATTTTTGTTTCATTACAACTTGATCAAAAATAATTGAAATTATTGCAATATTGTCGAATATGTCATGCGATGATACATGCGGCTGCTGAAAATATATAACCCCACCAAATTTCAACTTTAAAATGTGATTTCTAAATATAAATCACTTTTACGATTTTTGCAAAAATAATGCAAACGGTTTTGAAAAATTAAATGATTTCTATAATTATTGGAATAAACAGCATATATCTATAATATTATAATTTGACGAAAACATATGGAATAAAATTAACTCCTCTCTCATTTCACACCATTATAGTTCTGTTTATTTTTGATCTAAATAACATTCATATTATAATAATAATAATAATCCATTCAATACAAAAACGTCGTGCACGCACGCACATATAGAGAATACAAAATAGAATATTGTATATGCGTATTCGTTTATGCGTTATTATAAGTGCCCATCATCATATAACATAGTAAATACAAATAAATAATAAATAACTATAAATATATGCATATTTAAAAACTATAATGTACACACAGCTGAGACAAAGTTTATGTTTAAATTTTTGAGTAACACAACCAGGTGGTTATTACAATTTTTTGGCCGCCAAATATAACGTGATGGCAATGGTAAATCAGCTGTCAGTATTTTATTTATTTTTTGCTATATAAATATATATATATCTTTTAATGAAATATTATTACAAATACAAATATGCGCTGCTGCTATGTATAAAAAACGAAAGAGAAAAAATTGAAAAATAATTTAAAAACACGTATGTACATGATATTATTTATGTATTTGTAGGTTTTAATATTTAAAAAAAAATGACGTAAAAAATTTTCATTTATAAATTATATTATATTTTTTAGTACTTGGTGGTGAAATTAAACAAAACCCATTTTCTTAAATCTTATAGATCAGGTGAAATGTGATGGTAGTGGTAAATTTTTGTAAATACGCGGATAGAAACTGGAGATGATGTTGCTTTTTATTTATAAAATATATATCATACATTTTATGATAAAATTCGTAGTATGAGGAAAAGAAGATATTTTACATTTTTATTTCTACCATATTTATTTGTCAGAACAAAGTATTATATTTATGTGATGCAAACAATATTATCTCATTACAAAAAAAAAATATATATATATTGTAAAATAAATAGAATTTTTATCTTATTAAATTTTATTTCAACAATAAATGTAAAAGTGTATTATTATTAACACAGAAAAAATCTATATAAAATATAATTTCAACGATGTATAATGAACTTTATAAAGAATAATAAATTTTGTATACAATATACGAATTTTAAAGTGGCACTTTATTCTTTATATGCATTTTTCGACCGAGGCGCACAAAAATCTATACTGTCATTTAATGCATTCATATTTTAACGTACGCACTGAACGAAGCAGATCTTTAAAAAAATCGAGATTGGAAGACGTTGGCTGCGAATAGGGCGTGTTGGAGAAGGCTAAAACCGCACCTGAGTTTTAATACCATGAAGTAAGTAAGTAAGTTAACGAAATTTCATGACAGCATTTTATTAAAATCACTTCGTTTATACAATACATAAATCAATCAATAGTTTGCGTTACATAATTTCTATTATTTTTCGGACACACGGTGTATTTTATATATATGAAACCATGTATTTTAATCGTATTTTGAAAATTTTACAAATATTTATATATTAAACAAGTAAACAGAACAGATTGCACCCTTCATCTCATATTTATAAATAAATTATATCATATACCGCATCTGTTTGTGAACGTTAAAAAAAAATATTGATATTTAAAGGTGAATGTAATTACAGGTGAATTGTAATATTATATTTTTTACCAATACAAAGTGTAAATTTGTTATATAAATTGATCAACATAAAACTGAGCAACGAATAATAATTTTTAATTTTTAAATTTTATAAAATCTTTTGACAATATTGTAATAATAAATAAATTTTAATGTTTTAATAAAGAAATAGTTACAAAAAGGTGATTATTACTTACAAAATTTGTGAAACAAAATCATATACACAGCGAGAAATTTTATTATATGTAAAAACAACAATAATTTTTACCTGTAATAAAATAAAAATAAAAATTTAATTAATTAATAATATTATTAAGGATATATAGTTTTAAAGTAAAAATATTTTTATTTTTAAAAAATTATTAAATGAACAATTTAAAATATTATATATATATTTCAGATGAAGGATATTTCAAGGACGATACAAGAATATCACAAAAATATTTCAAGGATCTTGCAAAGAAATGTTTTTTTAATGATGGTTAGACGTCACCTCATTTATGAAATACAGAATGAAACACAGAATTGATTACAGAATTGATGGACTCAAAGAATTTGAAAGTTTAAAATAAAATTAATATGTGAATACATTACAGAAGTTTAGTTAGTTTATTCAAGAATCTGCGCGGATGCTTTAAAATGAAATTATGCTATTTATTTGTATATATAGAAAGTTGAAAAATGAATTTATGGTGAGAGATCAAATCAAGAGAAATGGAAAGATCATCGATCACAAGTAAAATTGTAGACAATTTAAAAAATCTCTTAGCTATACACTGCCACAAAAACAAAAGCAGAATTCAAAACATGGAACTAGCTACTCTTAGGTGAACTGCCTAACCTTTAATTCCGAAAAATCTTTTTGTACAAAAATTAAATGAAATAAAACATATTTTTTTAATTAAATAATTATTTAATTTTGTAATTTAAATGCAGTTTCGTATTTTTTATTTTACTTTTTTTTTTTATAATATGAAGTGAGCCTGTACAAATTAAAAAAATATCCTTTTAAAATTCGATCAGACGTAATGCCCTTGATAAATAAAATATCACGTAGTTCTGATAAATTCCGTGATCATAATTCATGTGATCATGAATAACGCGTAACGTAATTTATAAATAATTTAGTTTATCATCCTCGACACATATATATATATAGTCAATTCGCGATAACCAATTCTCTTTCTTATAAAGTTTTGCATGTACACTTTCGAAAAATATCCTTGTAACATCCTGGAAATTTGTCCTTAATTTTTAAAACACAAACTCAAGACGATTAAAATTAAATCTCGCCAGAATATACAACATTTTATTATAATTTGTATGATTTCAGATTACGATTTATTGTCTATTAATTGTAATTGTAAAATGCCGATAATTAATCTTAAACAAAAACCTACAATTCTCCATAACACAAATACTCTCATATATTTATATAATTCATAAAATATTCAAATATATATATATAACTAATTATCAATTAGCCTACAATTTAAAAAATTTATCATTATATGGTAAATCACTCAACAAAACTATACATACAATATATAAATGTAATCGTTAATAAAAAAAATACAATGAATGAAAGTGATCGTTAAATGAGAGACCAAAAAAATAAAAAAACCAACAAACAAACATTTTTCTTAATGTAATAATAAATAAATAAAAAAAAAATTAAAAAATATGAGATGAGAAAAATTTATACTAGTCACAAAAACCCACACACCAAAAATAAATTTATTAAAATAAAAAAATATGTTTAGTAAAACATAAAAAATACTGGACCGGGTGACTTAATTATTTTTTTTTTAAATATAAATTTAAAATTATGATCATATGGACCACGTGAAATAAAGAAACTATTTATTTTTATATATATATATCCACACTCTAACGTTCTTTCATCTCATTCGCATCCATCCATCTATCTCCATACAATATTATGTTCTGACAAATTAATTTTGGTGTTCGCGTGCCATTACATTTAACAAATTTATATTGTTTTATTCGGGCACACCATAATATTTTATTTTTCAAATATATTTATATATTATTGAACGGAAGAAAAATATATATATTATGGATGGAAAAAAAAATTCATAAATAATAAATCACTCACGATGTGTGTAAAAATACGATATTATAAATTATATAAACAGCGTCGTGTGTTAATAGTAAATATAAATTTGAATTATGAAATTAATAAGTTTTATTGAATTTTTTAAATTTGTGTGATTCATTTTAATAAATTATTTGATTTTGATAGTCGCACATAGAAAATGAAAGTAAAGTAAGTAACATTAGTTAAACTTTTAAATATAGGTGTGAGCCTGAGTTGAGGGTGTGAATGACGTGACAAAATATATGGCAGTCGGATGAAAAAGTAAAAGTTTCGATAGAATGAAAATAGAAATATTAGATCGATTATAGATCACTTAATGGTATCAAGTTACACGTTGCAAATGTTCCTTATTTATTTATTATTAATAATATTTAAATTTCCATGACAACTAATGCTTGTATTAAAAAATACAATATATTTAAATGATTTTATAATAAGTCACTCACTCACTTAATTTCAAAATTGCTCAATTTATTAATGTATGCACATTTATATTTCTTATATGATAATTCTTCTAATATATTATGTGTGTGCGTGTGTGTGTGTGTGTAGGTAGGTATATAGGTATGTTAAGGTAACCCAAATACAATATATATTGTAATTGAATTATATATTATAAATATATGTTAATAATATGTAATTTAATATGGAAATAAGAAAGTAAATAAACATAAGGAAAATAAATTATTTTTTAACATTGGAATTAATAACTTTTATTGTATAATAAAGTAATATAAATAAAAATCAAATATTTATTTGTCATCTATTTGTGTGTTTGTGTGTGTGTTTATAAAATAAAATAATAAATAATAAATATTGGCAACAATATATGAAAAAATTTAGAAAAAATGTTCTGTATATTTTTGTAGTTTGTGAATAGTCAAATATTTATTTAGAAACAAGAAGACCACGTTTTTCACATTTTTTTTTTCATTTTGACTTTTTAACGAGAAAAACTATAATTTTTATTTTTAAATTATTATCAAATATATACAATCACAAAAAAAAACTCACAATATTTAAAATAAACTAAAAGAAAATCATATTAAAACAAAAATTTATTTTCGTATTATGGCTCTTATAAAATACCACAGTAAGGTCTGCCCGCATTAAAAGAACCACCGTGTAAATCGGAGCAATTTCAAATATATATATATATGGGATCACGCACTTGATATTGGAGAAATTAGATTTTCTTGTAATCGAAATAAACCTCACAATTTATATTACTGCTAATTTTTGGCTGATATTTTCTCACACGGACCAAATATTAATAATAATTATAAAATATTGAAATTAAAAAAATACATATATAGTTTACGAAAACCAATAATATTTGGACAAAAAATGTAGATCAACGTTTTAGTTTGTTAGCCAGCGCTGAGGTGATGATCAATTTTTAAAGATTTTACTGTATATAAATTTTCTATTGTAAATTTAGATATTGTGCGTTCATTATTATTGTCAAAAAAAATGTTCGCCAATCGAAATATCATGATATAATTATCATATGGTCATTATCAGCATCACCATCATCGTCATAATCATCTTCATCATCATAATCGTTTAATATATAGCAACCGAATATATTATATAGATTTTTTAAAATATATATTACACAAAACGATACGCGAGGTTGTTGGTCGTAGTATGGGTTACAACACAAAAATAAATTTTTTCTTGACAATCTAATTAATTATTGTTTATATAAATATTTAATAATTTTAAGAACCTAAAATATATAAATAATGTTTTAGAAAATATTTTTTTATTTTTTTCCTCATTTTCTTATACAAATATATTTTTTAGTTAAAGTGTTGCGGATACGATTTTAGATGATTTTCATATATAAATATAAATGCTTTTTCAACAAAGTGAAAAGAATATTTATATAAATTTTATTTTATCTTAAAAGATATCTTATCTAATTTGGCAACTTTGCAAGTATATATAATTTTATGTACTATAAGATTTGTATATAATTTTCCCGCAAGACGTACGTAAAGTAAAAATGCGACATAGAAAGGAATTTTTTATATAAGCAATACGCAATACAATTTTTGTTTCTATATTATTACTAATAATAATCGGCCAACAATTTCTTCCTTCACCATATCAGCAAAATGTATAAAACATTTCAAACTATATACATTGTATTGAATACCGAACATAATATACTTATACCTATCCTATCTCTATATATACATGAATATAATGTAGTATACAAAGAAAAAAACAGCCACTTATGTCTCTTGGTTGTTTATTGTTTTTATCCTATATATATATATATATGTTATATTGGTTATATGTGTACTCCAAAAATGGAAGAAGAAAGATAAAAAAAATATCCGAATATGTACATTTATTTTGAATAAATGTTCATAGTACAATATACAAACAATAAATGTATGCTTAATACAAGCACGCACGCAGGACACCAATATATAGACAACAGAGTTCACAAAACCAACCAATTAAATATTATATCCATATTTATATTGACATATATTTTAGTACGAAATAGCGCAGTATCAGCATATTATGTATGTGGAAGGATTAGAAAGAACAACAATAATTATTGGAAGAGGAAGATGAAGCAGCGAGCACCAGTACAAACAAAAACAAAATTAAAAGTAATGCAATGGCAATTAAATTAATTGACACATACTAACTGCCCGTTTATTCTGGATTCATTTAAAGTCATGCTTCATATTCAATTCTTGTAAGCAGACTCAATAATCGATTTCCGGATATATAACATTTTTTTTTGATTCTTAGACACAGAGTGATATTCAATAACAATTGGTTAGTTTGGTTTGTATATAATATTTTCCTGTAATAAATAATATTGTATATATATAAAAAAATAAAAGATAAAAATTGAGATAAAAATTGAGATAAAAGATAATAATTCGAAAAAAAAATTACATCTTTCTGTAGTATTCTATTCCATAAATATATTACATGTTACACATATTGTAACACATCTATTATAATAGAAATATTTAATTTTGGGTGTTTAATTTGAAATTCAGCTATTCTTCAAGGATTCAAACGACTAAGTTAAGCGTATGTGGTGAAATCAGAAAGTAGTTGTGTATTATGAGAGATAGAAATTAAATTCTATACCATAGTCAATTACTTAATTAAAAAGTTCGATTTCAAAGGAAACACCCAATCAATTATAGTATATTATAATAATAATAAAATACACATATACTACTATTAGATATTGTGTGTTAGTGATTCTTTGTATATTTATGCGAGATTGTTTCTTGATTTATTTAATTGATTCCAAATCTAATTTTGTTTATTATGAAAATTAATTGAAATTATATTTTGCCAACGCATAAAATAATATAATGGCGACATTATTTTGAAAATCAGTAAATTAATATATACAATGGGCTCAACATATACACACTAGACATAAAATTCTAATAAATGTAAGTAATAAAACTGTGATAAAATCATTTGATATACAATTAAGATAAATTTTGATGATACTCAGACGAGAGGCAGGAGTTAGATTGTTAATTCTGTGAAACTCAATACTCAGATCAATTTTATACCGATCAGATTGTACAAATGGTGCAACTATATTGGACAATTTAAATGAAATTTGATATGTCAAATTGAATTGAGATTATTTATATCCAGTGAGTACACTTCTACTGATAATTCCATCAGAACATCAGTCTTATATTTACTGCTTAATTTATATGAAATTATGAACGTATAATTCATTCAAAAAATTATTTTATCTGCAGAGACACTTCTACCGATCCGATTGCACAACTGTTTCAAATAAATATAATATTTGTATGATAGCTCACTATAAGCCAAAAAAAAAAAAAAAGGTTAAGAAACTTTGTTTTTTTTTTGCTTTTCCTCAAACATTAGCATTTGATACACAATGGAAGCAAAACAATAAAATTCATATTAATCATATTCAATGTAAAAATATATATAACGAGAGAGAGACCATATAGATGAAAAAAAATTGTATTGTTTTATTTATATAAAAATAAAGATAAAAAAAATAATAAATATTGCATTATCATTTCTGTAACATTTCTCACGTATCATTTTTGGTTTTATTTATTTAATTCAATGGCATCACAACACACAACACACACACACTCACACACAGACACACAGGCATGGACACGCATATAGATTATAAATTACATGTCGAAATGAAAGTTCAGATATCACAGTATGTATACGCATTTTCATATAATTTATAAGACTCTGTTGACTCAGCATTTGTGCATAATTAGATCAAAACAAAACGTATTAGTATATGTCTTTAGTGTTGTTATATGAACATTTACATATTACATAAAATAGTAACAAAATTAATTGAATTAAGGACATCTCAATTGTTAAATTGTATATCCTCTTGGTTGTGATATGTAATTTACCAACGAAATATATATATAATGAATTTTAATAGATGGAATAATCAATTAGAAACTTTAAAAAAAAGGTATTTACAATTAAATAATTTCACTTATTAAATTAAGTAAAATTAAAGATGATCACCATATTTAATTGGCCGGCATAAGAGACACATTTTAAATCTGCTGCTATCGACACAGCATACATATATTTATACTTTTCACTGCAAGGTTCAATTAAATTATATAGCTCAATTAAATATAGAAACACATGACATGACATGATTCAGAAATGATATATATATTACAATGAAATAAATGTATAGCATTTATAATGAAAATGTATTTTATATATGAATGTTGACTAATTTTAAATACGTAATTTTTATGAGAAAAAAACTCCACAACAAATCAAAGTCCGCGGATATATTTTTATGATTTGTCAATTTTTTATTATCTTCATCGATATTATTAATCTATACTTTTTATGTATTGATAGACAAATTTATGTTTATCGCAAACAAAAACATACATTTTTTTTCGATACAATTTATTTAGAATTATTATTATTTTTTTTCGTTTACGTTTTATGTTTTGATAAATTTTGAATTTTTTTTAATACAATATAGAAAACCAAAAAAAAAATAAAAATAGTCTGCCGTCGCGTCGATTTAGCGATAACGCATAATGAAAAATTTTTGATCAAATAAAATATGTAAGAAATAAAACAACAAATGATAACAACACTTTTTTTAAATAGCAGAGAGACAGACGCATAGACAAAATTTCATAAATTTAGTATTACGAGAATAATATGATAGTAATAATAATAATAATAATACTATAGCAATATTTCGTAGTCAATAATCTATTATCTACAACATAATAAATGGTCATTTTATTTAGTTATACATTTCAAATATAAATGCAATACAATAATCATAAATATTTAGAATTATTGATAAATAAATATGGAGAGATGTTAAGAGATAGTGTAATGATTTAAAAGATGATATATAAGATGAGATGTTGTGCCAGACGATTCATATTTGATCATTATATAGAGTAGCGGGGGGGTTGTACAATAAAAAAAATATTTCATTTCAATATTTGTCCATTAATCGAAAATGTATACAAGATGTTACGAAATCGAATATGTGAATAGATGCCAGTGAACTGTGATATTATATAAGATCCTTAAAGATAGGCAGACGTTGGCTGCAGATAGGTCAGTTTGGAAAAGGCTAAAACCTCACCTGGATTTTAATGCCATGCAATAAGTATATGTGAATAGAAACGAAACGAACCCATATACTTTTTTTCCCATTGTATATATTGTTAATATTTCTATATACAATCCACCAAAGACATAAACATATAATAGCAATATTATTAAAAAAACGTATTATTACTTAACATTTAACTTACAATATATATATAATAAGAATCTCGCGTCTATATTTACCATCACGCTCAAGGTTATCCATCTCTAAATAGATGTATATAATATAATCGTTTGTTTTTCTACTGAGATGATAAATTATAAACATATTTACAATACAAAACAAATTATATTAAAATACAAAATAATTGAATCACTAATCAACCATAATATAATAATAATATTAAATTGACTTTAATTTAATTGAAATTATATTATATTATATTGTTACGTGTATTGGTGTATTATATAAAATAAGCACAAACACAAAAACAAACAAATAAACACGCAAAAAACATTTTTTTATATAAAATATAAATAATTTAATTAAATTATAATTTTTACCTTGAATTATTTTTTATTTTTAATATATGATGAAAGTTAATTTGTGCAAAAAAATTAATATTACATTAAAACTTAATGAGAAAACTTTTGCAGTACTATTTGAAATTTGCAATGTGAAAATGTGAAAATGTTCGAAAAACATGTGCGTTACTAAAATCGAACATGTGACAAGAAAAAAATATATAATAAAATAGTTATACAATAAATAAAAACCAAAATGGATGGCAAAAGGAAGTTCTAAATAATATATCTTAAAAAAAATCTGTCTATTGGTACATTCTTTGATAGACAACGGTGTGATGTGCAAAAAGTTCGCAGACCAATATTTTCATAAGAATTGTATATTTTTTTAGGTTTTCTTCTTAACATTTCACATGCGCCATTTCATTTCCGTTTCATTTCTGTATCTGTAAATTTATGCGTTAATTATACAAATTGGAAAATATTGAAAAACGTACGTTGATTAAATTATTTAGAAAAAAAAACGCAGGTGGCCGAAAAAATGTTATATATCACAAGAAATTAAAATTAAACTTAAAAGTGAATAACATTGCTTGACGATATGTGAGATTTAAAGTACAATTTATTAGAACATCCACCATATAATTATCGGATTTTGTTCATTCCGATTTCTACTTGTTCCTACATCTTAAAAAATCTCTTTGTATCGCAAAGTTGTTTTTATACCAGCTATTAAAATAAAATAAAATTATTTTGCAGAGCTTTTGGGAAAATCATCGTAGCAGAGGAAATTTGAAACATAAGTATCGTTGCATCAAATGTATTATTGAGTTACCATAGAATGATTATATATGAAATATAAATATAAATATGTGTTATCATTTCCAAACAAAATATTTTTGAACAATCCATCTATATAACAGTTGTGTATAGATAGATAAAAACGATAAGCTGAAAAACTATATAGACGATGACGATGACGACGAAGCGACGCGACGCTGCATATACATATAAGAACTTTATTTTATTCTTATATTTCTTTCTAATATCTAATATATATATATTTTTCATACAATGAACATGTTCTATACACCAAAATTTATATTTCCAATGTAAAAAAATTCCGCTTCTTTTTTCAATAATACCATAGCATGTCAAGAAATGGCAAAATTCTTTTTTATTTATAAATGGTTTTTGTTTAGTTTTTATATTATATATGCGCTTGGTTGTGGATTTTCGTTCGTATATATACAAATACATATATAGGGTGAGTTTTTAACAGTGACACACACACACTATTCAATGTGTCGCTTCTTAAAAGTATAATTAATTTTGGTTTCTGTTGGCAAATCCATAATATGGAAGATTTTTAAAACACACTATACTCTTCAACAACGGTTACAAATATACAAATGAATGTGATTACTGCAGATTATTTGCAAAATCAAATTTGGTCCACTATAATGTGATTAAAGATATAAGTCAAATCATTTTATTATAATGTCGATAAAAATAATACACCCTGTAAATTGTGACTCTCTATATATAGAAAATGTTTTTGTTATTTATATTTATAAGATATTTCAGTTTTTTCAAAATAACATATACTAAAAATTTTGTCAAATATTGCATAAATATAATATAGAAAAAATTAATCTTTTGTTATCTACTTTACACATCTATTATATTGATATTAAACAAATACAGTGAAACTTCTTTATTTATTAAAAAAAAAAAAAATATGGAACATAAATATAAAAATATAAATAATTAATAAATAAATAAACGAATTTCGATAAGTCAAACATTGCACATACAATAAATGAAAAGGTGATTGTACTGTAGAAGCAGAAAGTTACAGAGGCTCAGAGTTTTATCATATATAGCAAATGTTCTGCTGTATATAAGTCAAGATGATTTTTTGCTTATAATATCGCAGAATTAATTTTTTTTATTTACAGCAAATTTCAAACAGAAATTAATATTACAGATTAAAATCTGCACATCATATAATTTCGCAAATTTATATAATTTATTTGTGTGTGTGTGTGTGTGAAAATATATTTTGGTATTGCATTTAAAAAATAAAAAAAAATAAACTAACGCAGTGCTAATGTGCTCAACGTGGGGTAGGTCAGCAAAATATGAAATTTTTAACACAATTTTTTATATTTATATTTAAGAATTTTGTTTTATTTTGTTGTTTTTTTTTTTTTGTTCTATTTTTTGGGCGACAATTGCCAAGTTTTATTTTCGATATTTTCATTCTCACACATGAGATTTGAATATTTTCGAATGAACTAAAATAAAAAAAAAATACATATAATACTATAACTTTTTCTAGATTTATGCAGAAAATAAATGGTTTGTTATTCTAATAAAATCACTTATTCAATACTATTTATTCAATTCTAATCGATGACCATCACAGAAACGTTCACCATTATAAAATAGCATAGTATACGATAGATTTGTCAAATGTCCGTACATGTGGCCACGTAAACGTAAATATGGCCTACTGCGATTTATAATCATATTTTTACAATATACGAAATACGACTAGGAAAAAATATATATGATTACGAACAAAATTAAATACCAAAAACTATATAACAAATTATATTTCTTTATTTCTATTGAAATGCCAAAATAGAATATATTAAAAATAGACATAAAAATACAATTTTCAAATAAGGCAGCATAAAAAAAAAAAAAAAAAACCTAAAATAAGAAAATCTTGTTATAATTTAAAAGATATATTGAAATATACAAAATAACAAATATTTTTCTTGTTATCTGCTATTTGAATTTTCTGTTTATTTTCTATTTTATTTTAAAGGCACAAAAAAAAAAAAAACCAAACAAAACAAAACTTTTATATTCCATTGAACAAAATTTCCCTTGAGATTACTGTGTGTGTGTGTGTGGTGTGTGGCAGCGTAAATATATGTTTACATCATTTTCTTTGTGAGAAAAAAATATCATTAATGGATGCAGAGGAAGGAGGTAGTGTGGGTGTGTGCGGTTAAATTAAAAAATTTAAATAAAATGAAAATATATAGTATAAAATAGAAGTGGTGTAGAAAAAAAAATATATTTATAAATAAAAATACATTTTTTTGTTATCTTCTGTCAATATTTGCTTATATTATGAGCTTTTTGTGAAAAAAAATTTTCCACAAAGTACATTTAAGAAAAAAAAAAAAACTAAACATTCCATTAATTTAATGTATGTATTTTTCTTTCCCATGCTGTTTCAATAATATAATTTTTATTTATTATTTTCTTATAGCTACAAACCATTCACCCAACCGCCCTTTTTTCATTTTTGTTATCATCACAATAACAACATAAACATTTTAAAGTTATAAATATTTAGGACCGCATAGCTTTTATATAAATGAGCCGAAGGAACGAAGAGCGTAAGTTAAAGAGATGTCGACATTATTATTATTTTCATTTTATTCCATTAAAAATTAATGAATCTGATCTACATAAAATTCTAATGGAAATATTAGCAAAATAAATAATTCTACACCAGTTCTATTACTGCCTGTAATACGAATAATTCTAAAAAATATTTATAGAAATCCTGCTTTACCCAAAACATGATTTACTCCAACAAGGCACAATCAAATAATTCACAATGTCACGACGAAACCGATAGCGTATCCATAATTTAGCCTAGTTTGGTAATAACTAGTTACCGGCGGTTGCCACGACGAGGTGTACGAATACTTGACGAGATGCAGATAGTTTCAAGTTGCGAGTATTCATTTCCTCATTTCCTCTCGACATGACCAGATTGGGAGTGGGATTGGTTTTGGGAGTGAGGGTGGTATTGGTGTTGGAAGTGGAAATGGGATTAGAAAAAATTATAGTTTGAATCTGAAGAAATGATATTGTGGTTGGGTGACATAGTGAATTATTTGATTGTGCCTTGTGGAGTTACATAATCTTTTGGTATGAAATCTAATCTGAAATCCCTATATATTAAAAGTATTCGCGCTGCTCCCCTTCTCCAAATTCTTAATTTATTCTTAGCCAAGTCTCTGTAAACATTATTCTCCTTTATAGAAGTTATACCATTCGTATTTTTCAGTGGATATTTCTATATTTCTGAAGATTTGCATTTTCGTTTATGCGTGAACTACTAGCTCCCATATCTCAGGAAACAAAAATAGACTCAACTTCAAACGTCACAAAACAATCGCTTATGACTCCGCCTTAAGAACACAACCAATTGGATTGGACATAAAATTGGACAATTTTAGAATTAAAATATAAAATTATAAAGATAACACACAACATTACAATTAACACAAAAAATTAATTTTCAATTATTCTGCAAACAATTTTATAGCTTTTTTTTTTTCTACTAATTCATTGACCCCGTCGTATAATTATAATAATCTAAATTTAATTGTGAAATAAATGCGCATATGAGATAATTTTTAAAAAGAGAAAATTATCTATTGTGTGTAATTCTTATGTTCAAAACCAAAAAATCAGTCGATAAAATTTGAGAATTGATAATAATTTCATATACAACAAAATCAATATGTGGAAAATTTTTTTTTCATTTCCATGACAAAATTAAAATCAACGATGAATAGTCAAAGCAGAATAATGGGTGGTTTCTAATCCAACATTATACTAATTAAATTATGTTTTTATATAAAATATAATTATTTCTTTTAAATATAAATTTGTATAATCGCGGTGCTTAGATAAAAAATATAATAATTGAGATTATCTGCAGAAACACTTAGCGTCGTTTCCCCCACAAAAATTAAATACCCATAAAATAAAATCAAATTAAAGATTATAAATATCAAAAGATTTCGTTTAATTTCAATTTTAACAAATTAAAGTATGGCATGCTGCGTGGTCGATAATTCTGTGTTACGAGACATTGTAATTTGTTGATGATATTGGTGTGATAAATGAGGTTGAAACAAAAACTGTTATCAACTTTTTGTTTCCATACAATAATAAAATAATACACGTGTGCAAATATATTAGGGTAAAGAAAAAAAAAGCGCATAAAATATTAGTGATATAAAAAACAACGTATCATTGAAATTAAAAATTTATAAATAACACTCTGGCCATACCGTATAACAATTTAATAAAACATTTTAAAAAGCATTTATATAAAATTATCATACAGCAATGATAGACAGCTCTATATTGGGAAGCTTAGGCTAAAAATGTAGGTATAAATGGTACATTATATGACAAAAACAAACAAAAAAAGGGTTTTATCAAATAGTCAGCAATAAAATTATATAAAAACAACAAATGTATATGGGTTGTTGTTGTTGTTGTGCGGCTTATAAAATTATACATATGACGTCAACAGAAAAATGTAAAATAATTTCTCTTTTATTTTTATCGGGACCGATTATTTATTTATACACACACACATATTTTACCATTTCCATGAGTATATATATATTTTATATATTACATTATTATATAAAAGATTTTTCTCTATATATGGTACATAGACGCACACGCATAAACTGATGCTGTATAAATCTAATTATTAATATTATTATTATTACATATCATCAATTTCATTGTCATTATTATATTATTATATTGTTATTATTATTATTATTATTATTATTATCATTTACTGTATCAACAAAATAATACTAAATTTATTTAATTTTAATTAAAATACCACATAACAATTATTATTTTATCTTCTATTAACAGCTGCTTTTATATAAAAAAAAAAAAAAAATAATTCTTACCCCATCAGAGGATAACAAAAAATTAAAGAAAATAATAGTATCTTTTAATAGTTTCTGGTTTTTATTTTTATTACTACTAGAATTCATTATAACAATCGAATTCATTTTAAATAGAACTCGTTATATAAAATCTAGTGTTTTGTGATGTGAAACCCAAAAATTAAACTTGACGCACAAATTACTTTTTCAATTTGTGTGTGTGTGTGTGTGTTTTGCCATATAAAATTATAAAAAGAAATTTTCTTCTCACCACAGGAATCATGTATTTGTATTTGTATTTGCTGTCAGATAAATTCTTCGTTTTTTCTTTTTAATTCTCAATGCGGAAAACGACATAATATTTTTGATTATTATTGCAAAAGTTCTTATATTTCTATATTGAAAATTATTTATAATAGAAATGTATAAAACTAATTTTTATATATGAATTATTTTATTGGGAAAAATGTGCTGGGAATAAAAAAAAAAATTTCTGAAAAGTATAGTATTATTTATTAAATAAGTTTGATTGATGGATTTATATTATTTTTTTGGTCTCTTGTTTTTAATATAATGAAAATATTATTATGCGAGAAAATGAATGAGACTTTGTATTTTTCTTTTACACAGGATTGTTCCTGGTTTTAATTTTTTTATCAATCATATAAATAACATAGGCTGTGAGGAAAATTATGCGCTAAAAAAAGACACAACACCTCCGTTTCTAATGTTTTACACCACACCAAATATATAGTTCCACAATGGTCAGGTTTAAAACTTAACATATTTCGTCAACAAAATGTTATGATGCGTTGCAAAGCATTATAAATAAAAATAGAAACGATGGCATCGATGCGTCATATCATTGATTGATAATGAACAACGTTCAGATCGTTCAAATCAATGCATTACAATAAATAAAGTTATTTCGTCCTTTCAAAAAATTTTAATATTTTTCATAGGAAAACGTAATTTATGCTCTCACAATTATTCTTGATTAAATTGATTAAATACTTTTATGTTAGAGAAATTGTGATTCTTTGTAATCGCACTGACATAATAATTTGGCGACATTGCTTCAAATCAATTTATGGAGAATTTTTGTACAATGATAAAATGTATTGTAATTCTAAGCGCAGACACTTTGTAAATTACGGAAACAGAAAGAATCATTGATACTCTCTTTTGCATATATACGTAATCATGTTCAACAACGCCCGACGCATAACTATAGTAATTTTCTGTGCGGTTACCTAAAACTATACGACAGTTCAGAGTCAATATTTTATTAAATAGTGATCATAAAAAAAATAAATTGTGCGATTATAAGGACACATTTTTTTTTATGACGAATCAATTTATTATATTTTTTTTAACGATTGTTCACAACTCCTACACCTAGTCTTCCTCTCGCATCCATCAATTCTGTAGTGTTGGTACAGGTTTACAAATTAAATTGATTTTAAACATAATTTGTGCACTGTTATTGTAATATTATCATTAATTTGACATGGATTTCAAATATTAAGGATAAGGTAGTCTAGTGTGTCCTTGAACAATTTTTTTTTTTTTTTCACAATATTCCACAAAAACTTCCCAAAATACTATCAAATTTCATTTCACTTGTGAAGAATAAATTAAAAAAAAAAAAAAAAGGTATCTATTCTATTCTGTATATAAAAACATCGGTCATAGATGGAAGGAAAGTGGGAGCGTTCGATGGAGCAGGATTACAGGCTAAATCCAACCTGTGGCGAAAAGTTAAGTTTTTGATAATAAAATCTATTTGATGCCTCATTTGCAATTCAAATTTATATAGTTTTTATTTGATGGCGTTCGCATTAAGAATTAATTGTTTATTGTTTTCTTTGAATTCTAAATATAAAATAGAAAGAGTTTTTCATAAATTTTCTATAAGTTTTGTACTACTTTTGTAGTTTGAAGAGGAGAAATGGTTGTAACGTCTTAGATTTTCTCATATTTTCATTTATAAAATTTTATAAATTATTAATAATTTGTTTGGGTTACGTGACGTATGAGGTTCCTTTATTTTATATATAAGTATAGTTTTGAATTTATATATAGTATTTTTATTTAGTTATAGCAAATGTTTGGGTGGAAGTTATTGTTAAAACATTTACTAATTTATTATTTATGAATTATTTAGTTGTTTCATAAATATGGCTACAAAATCTACACAACTACATACAACACAACACAGCACAGAGCATATAACATAACAAAACTAAAAAAAAAATTTTATAAAATAACTAACTTGGTGTAAAACCGGTTTTGTTTTTTTGTAATACTTTTTCTTTCATTGTTTAGAGAGGTTTTTTTATTTTTTTTTTTTAAAGGTTTATCTCGTCCTCAATTATAATAATAATCATCATCATCATCGCAGTAACAATAACACAAAAGTATCGTAACTATTATGGTCCGCATGAACTTGTTTCAATAAAGAAATATGTGTATATCAAAAAATAACAGTACTCGTATCTGTGCAGGCAGATGGTTTTTTATTATTAATGGCGTGTGCAGTTGAACGCATGTTTGCAGGACTTTTTATATATATATATATAATCTTTCTTTATTTATGCACACATATTGATGTGATGAATTTAATCAATTACATTAAAAAGGATAATTAAAAATTTTTTAACAGAAGATTTCAATTAATAGATTTGATTAAAATTGTATCGCATAAGATGGTGTTTTAGCAGTACACTAAACATATAGTTACAATTTGCAATTTATCAAAGTGAAAGTATTTCAATTTATTCAATTTTTTTCTAAAAAAAAAAACTAATATATTATTATTATTTATTTTTAATTTATACCTTTTTCTATATATGTATTTATTTATATAATTTGCAAATAAAGATAATAATAATTATTTGTACATATTCAATATTTATTATTATACAATATATAAAGGAAAAGAAATAAAAATAAATACCATACCTAATTTTAAATTAAATATTATTATGAAATATTTCCTCATTAAACCTATATATATATATATATATATTTTTATTACAACACATGCCATACACACAAACACTAACATATACAATTATTTAAAAATATTCAAATTTGCAATTGTTTATTATAATATTACAGTATTTCGGTATTAATGTTACATTTTACATAAATGCATTGAATGTATTAGCAAAGAAATTATTGAAATGGAACGTATATAAGAAGGAAGAAGATTCATTACAAAATTATATATTTACCAAGATGAAACGATTGGTAAACATACTAACTATATACTGAGAAAGAAATTCTATAGTCATCGCCAGAAAAACGTATATTATAATATTTATAAAAAGAGTCTTAGAATAGGTATTGAATTTACAGCCGAACAAAAGTTGATTGGCATCACAACCCCTATACATCGATACACATCTCTTACTTTTCGAATCCATCTAATCATATTTATTTTAATACTTTAACATACTAATAATTTTAATTATTTATTTATTTCGCATACAAAATAAATAAAATAATAAAACATTTTGCGCAAAAATGTATTTTATTGACAATACATAAGTTTTACTTTCGCAATTATTATTTAAAAATAAATAATAATAATAATAATAATCTTTTCACATATAGGCATGGACACACGTATTACACATGGAGGAGAACGGGAAGAAAATGTGTGCAAAATGAATGGTTGAATGGTAATCGAAAAGGAAGAAGATCAGTAGGAGCTAAGGCTCTATGGCTATAGATACAGTGAACTGTGATATTATAAGATCCTTAAAATTTGGGATTGGAAGACAACAGCTGTATACACAAAAAATAAATAATTAAATCAGGAATAGTGTATTTTGAAACCGTTTTGTATATGGAATTTTTATGGTATTGTTGTCTTGTATATTACAAAAAAAAAATATCGACAATTCTCCCAAACAACACACACACATAAAATTGTTGGGTGTATTGAATGTTAAATAAAAATGTTGTTTCTTATTTTTATTCATATTTTATAGTACCGACGTGAATGATGATGAAGATGTTGAAGATGGTGATGAAGAAATAAATGACTGAAATAAGTATGTTTTTGATGCTGTGTGAACGGGGTAATAGAATAAGAATAGAGGAATATAATAATAATAATTATAATATAGAAAAATTACACCAAAAAAATAAAAATCACAACAAGAATGGGAAGAAAAAAATAAGTACTTTTTCAAACTTGTTTTATATTTAATGGCAATGCAATTTTTTTTCTTCCAATTTCGTTCTTTATATGGTTTGGAACTAACTCTTGTTAACAACAACACACACACACACACATACATTTATATATTTTAAGAATTTCTTTTCTTATTTAGTTTTTTCTTTGTAATATGTTAAAGAGTAAATATATATATATATATCAAGTTTTTATATTCTACATCCTATTAATTTAATGAAAATCGGGAAAATGAGTTAAGGAAAATATAAATGGAAAAGATTAATTATTGATTTTTTTAGAATAGCATCGCATCCGCCGCATGTCTGCACAATAGTATGAACGACACGAACATCAAATCAGTGGAATGTGGCGAAAAACATATAGCAAATTTTTTGGAGTGGAAAAACGTTGGCATGAATGCCATAAATCATTAGAATCAAAAATTTATAGTATAAAACATTCTAGGAATAATATAATAGAAATGAATGAAAAAAAATTTTAAAAATTGATAATTGTTGTTACAAAACATTAAAGATAATAATTGATTTAATTTTAGTTTTCAAATCGGGCACGATGTTATGCACACATCCAATATAATAATTAACAACTAATTACATTTTAAATAATCAAATAATAATAATAGTTATGTTAAAAAGAAAATTTATCAGAAGAAAGAAACAAAAGCTGAAGTTTTTATTTTTTTTTTCTTTTCAAAACACGTTTCATTCATTTATTTTGTTTTTAATAAATTTTATAGTTTCAAAAAGTGGTTTATGTTTCAATTATTTGCGTTGGGTGTGTGTGTGTACACTTTTTTTTTTTGTTTGTAATTTTACAAGACAATAATAAAATAAATAATTTAAATTTTATCTGGCACGAGGGAAGTGCATTGTAAAAAACAAAATATACTTGTACGATTTTTGTCTTTTAAACTTAAACAGACGTATTTAATTGTTGTTAATTTAAATGTTATTATACCACGTCTTTGTGTCACACCGTTTAAGGTAATGGCTATACAAATGTTTTAGTAGACCATATTTTGATTTATTTTTGGAAAATACAAGACTTACGAGAAATAAATATAACATATGTTTTTGTGTTCTGTCAAATTTGGATATTATCTGTAATAATTTATGTTGTTAATTTAATTTCTAGTGTAGTTGTAGATAGAATGAATGTAATTATAAAATTTAAATATTTATTGCATTGAAATACATTTTAAATTCAATATCAAATATATTGTATGTGTGTGTGTGTGTGTGTGTGAGTAAAGATACATGTGAATTATCTGAATATCAAGGCAGACATGTCTGTGCATTTTTTTTATGCATTTTGTTGTTATATTCAAATTTTTTTTTTCTGTTCTATTCTTTCAAACAAAACCTTAACCTTGTCGTTTTATTTATAATTGACGTATAAAATATATAAAACGTTTTTACAGGTCAATATATTTTCTTCACATATATAATATATAATTTTATTTACACATGCATGTGGTCGCGGCTCTGAATATGCTCCAATGGATTTTTTCTGATTATTTTTCACAATCAGATAAACAAACACAAACACAAACACACACACATTATTGTGTATACATTTGTTTGCACTAGTTTCATTTTCATAAAGTATGTAATTATTGTATATAGTATTGAAAAATTTTTTTTAAATGTTAATTAATATACCATTATGAAATTGAAATAATGTTGACTTTTAAAGTTGTTATATTGTTGAAATTTTTTCCAAGGTCTAATAATAAATTAATACTAACGTTTATTTTATATGAAAATAAAAAGGTGTCCCACAAACAAAAATCATTTCAGATAAAGTTTGTGAAATAGAAAAAAAAAAGAAACGACATTCTTGGAGTTTTTTCAAAGTAATAAAATAAAAAAGATTAAATTTGCTATAGAAATTTAAGGAACAATTGATTACCTAAAAACGCTGTGAAAATGTTACATTGAATAAGAAAATAACAAGTAAAAATAAATGAATTAACGTTTATTTTATAATGAAAAGAAAAAAAGTGTCCCACAGACAAAAATCATTTTAGGTAATATTTGTAAAATAGAAATAAAAAGACGCGACATTCTTGACCTTTTTTAAAAGTAATAAAATAAAAAAGATTAAATTTGCTATAGAAATTTAAGGAAAAATTGATTACCTAAAAACGCTGTGAAAATGTTACATTGAATAAGAAAATAACAAGTAAAAATAAATGAATACTAACGTTTATTTTATAATGAATAGAAAAAGTGTCCCACAGACAAAAATCATTTTAGGTAGTTTGTAAAATAGAAAAAAGAAGAAACGACATTCTTGGAATTTTTTCAGAGTAAAAAAATAAAAAAGAATACATTTGTTATAGAAATTTAAGGAACAATTTATTACCTAAAAACGCTGTGAAAATGTTACATTGAATAAGAAAATAACAAGTAACAATAAATGAATACTAACGTTTTATTGAAACTTTTGAAATTTTATAATGAAAAGAAAAAAAGTGTCCCACAGACAAAAATCATTTTAGGTAATGTTTGTAAAATAGAAATATAAAGACGCGGCATTCTTGACCTTTTTTAAAAGTAATAAAATAAAAAAGATTAAATTTGCTATAGAAATTTAAGGAAAAATTGATTAGTCAAGTTTTGTCAAAATGTTACAATGAATCAGAAAATACAATACAAATAATAATAAATCAAATCACTCAGTATAACAATTGCATATTTCTACCGACTTCATAACTAGAAATTTTAAAATAAATGTTAAATAGAAAAAACAATAAATTTAAAAATATAACAATCTTATTTTTATGATGTACCTTCTTTTAATAATAAAGGCAAAAAAAAGGAATATAGTCATTGTTTTGTTGATTAAATTTTATGACCATGGAATAAAAGAATTTATTAAATAAAATCCTCGCAAAGAATAAATATATAATAAACACACACACACACACACACACCCACATTTACACACACCAAATCATATAAAATATATGTGTTGTGTTTTTGAAAATAAGCCGACACAACGTTGCATCATTTTCATTGAAAAATAAAAAAAAAAAAAAAAAAAACCCTATAGTCAGACCAAAAACCAACAACAACAAACATAATAAAATACAAGAAGGGAAAGTACAGTCATTAACAAAATTTTATAATAATAATTCTTTAATATTTTCATTTTCCAGGGAACCAAAAATTTGTTTACCTGCTCATTGACAAAAATAAAACTATAAAAACAACACAATTTTTGAAAATACAACAATTACCTGATATTTGGTACGGCTGATGTTTGTATTGGTGGTGGAACTGTATAAGGATAGGTTAGTTTTGGGGTAGTGGTTGGTCCTTCAAATAACATTTTTATATAGTTGATTTTTCTCGTTTCAATTATTAAGATATTAATATTAGAAATATGTTTCCAAAATTGTCTGTACAAAAACTTGCAGCAATCTTTTTTATATTCTTTTTTTTTTTTTTTACTTTTAAATTACGTTATAAAAAAAAAACAAAAATTAAGTATAAATAAAACAAAATGAATATAAAAGTACGATAACACTGCCTCATGAAGCACAACAATCACAATAAATACCAAATGTCATACAACACACCCCGCACACAATTTTTTTTTTTTGGTACGCAAGCAAAAGAAAAAAAAGGAAAAAAGGTTAATGCACTGTTGTTTTTTATAATTTTTTATTTTAAAATTATTTAATTTTATTTTTAAATTAAATTGTTTATTCCAAAAAAAAATTCCGATTAATATTCACAAAAAAACAGAAAACAAAAAAAAAAAAACACTTTATTTTTTGTTATTCAAAAAGGAAACTCACATAGAAAAAAAGAGGATTCTCTTTTAAAACTCTTGTAAATTTATTTATTTTTTTTTTCTTGTATTTTATTTTATTTTTTTTTACAAAATGGCATTCATTTCATAATTTTTCTTTTCTTAAATTGTATTGAAAAATGTACCGTTTTAAAGAAAACTAAAAATTAACTAGAAAATTATAATTATTGTTAGTGTAAAAATCGTATAAACGATTTATTCAATTATTAATTATTATTTATTTGTTGTATATTACTGTAAACTGTAAATTTAATACATAATACTCTTGACTACACACTATATTTTTTCTTTTTTCAATGTAACAATATATTTAAAAAAAAAAAAAAAAAACTAATAAAGACACATCAAAACTTCACAAAAGTTGAACGCAAACTAACCAAACAAAAATTGTTGTTTCTTTTTCCAGAGTTCAGAGTGGTGAGAAAAAGAAGTGCAATTTATTGTACTTTTGCTATTTTGGTTGTTATGTTTTGCTACATAGAGAATAGAGTATTGAGTGCTACCGTCGCTCGCTACCGTTGTGTTCAGTCTTGTGCTTATTTATATATATATTTTTATTACCAAACAAGAATACTACAAAATTTATAAATAAATACATATTTATATATTTCATTTTGTATTTATTGAATGTGTGCGTATGGTAAAGAAGAAGGAAGTGTGTGTGACATTCAAAAAAAGCAAACGAAGGAAATATGAAAAAAAAATAGATTGTGTTCTTGTTTACTCTATAGTAAACAAACATTGTCCTTTTTTTTTTAAAAAATATTATGTATTATAAAAAAGTAGTTTTTTTAGGAATAGTGTTTTTTAGGTGTGAGCGGTAGTGGTATAAGTTTTTTTGTATTATTTATCCTTTCTTTCTGTTTATTGTTTTTTATACCTATATACTTAATTTGTCGTGAATCATTCACAATTGATATGATTATAAAATTACACATTACTTTAAAAAAAAAAATAATGGAATATACCAGTATTTCTTTTCAGTTTACTTGCTAAAAATAAATGCTCTTATGTTTTGTGTTAGGACAATGATATTCTGTTATCTCTTTCGTATTTTTTAGTTTGTTTGATATTACATAAATAATTGTGAATGTACAAAATACAAAATACAACTACGAATTCATAAAACGCACAATGTACTACAAACAGATATAAAAATGTTAATAGAGAGAGGGGAACGAGAGAATTTATTTCAAATATCGCATAGGGTAACCACCAATAAATTATTTAGCTGAATTAGAATTAGAAAACGCTGAATGCATATAAAAATGCATTTTTAAATTATTTTTTAAATAAAGACTTCAATTTCAACGTACGTACGTAACGTATCTCATATGAAAAAGTTTTATACAGAGAACTGATCCAGACACTGTGCAAGCTGATACTTAAAAATGGAATTTAGTAGAAGTGTTGTTTTTATGGATCAATTATATACCAATGATTTTTATATGGATAAATAAATAGGTAATTGAATTATTGTTCACACAAGGATTACGGATATCCCAAGGATCTTATAATGATAATTTTTTTTTCCGATTTCTTTGTGCTGCACCACATATTAAAGGCAATTAAACAACAGATTGAATACTATTGCTACAAATTGTTGCACTCGTTAAAAAATCTACATGAATATAATCCCATTTCTAGTAGAATTAGCCTGAGTTTAAAATCATGAAGAAATCATAGTCACATTACAAAGTGCGATTGTACGAAAGCAATATATTATTTGTTACTAAACATGTAATATAAAATTTAGCTAGTCTCACCTAAATATACTGACTATAAATACTAACAATTGTAATTAAAAACATAATCAGCGATTTTTATACCGAATTATGGCATTACCAAAAATACTGTAGATGTTTGGCAGTCAACAACTCGAAAAACAGTGTACACCGAATTTTTTGAACTGAAAAATTACATTTTTGTGCCGTTCATAAGTCTTGGCTGTCCCCTATATGTTAAACAAGCCAAAAGTTTTGTTAATAAATCTGTCCCACCGTGGGCATTTAGAGACGATTGGGTAATTCTGATTAACTAAAAATACTTTTACCAGGTGCTGTACACTGTTCCAAGTATTTTTGTTTTAATTACAATATATTATTTGAAATACAAATACTTCTTAAAATATAATTTCTTATATTTCTTATTTATTCTATACATATGCTAAAGAAGTTCTTGCCTATAATGAACATATAGTATAGTTTCAGTAAATAAATATAATAAAATTAAATGATAATAAAAATACACAAATGATAACAAATATAACACAAGCCCAACAATAATGTAATAATACAGGTAAATGAGGTGAAGCATTGGAGAGAACATACATGAAGGTATATAATTTTATTGATTCAGAAGTCATTTATATTGTGTTTGACATCTTCAATAACCTCTCTCTGAATGTATTTAATTGTTTAATTAAATTAATATAGATAAATCTTTATCGATATATTATTGGCAGTTGCTTATATATTTTATTACCTAGTTATTATTTGAATTTGTATGGATTCTATTTAGTTTTGTCTTGCCTTGTCGCCCAATGTACGACGATATACATATGGCATTTTTAACTGTGTTTCACATGGACAATGTCTCTACAATTTAAAGGTTATAAAGGTGCAGGTCACACACAGAGGTAATAAATTAAAGTACACGTATTATATTATTATGAGTCAATCACAGGTATAGTTGTTGTTAACATGAGACAAACAAGAGGTAATTTATTTCCAATAAAAATGGCACAATTGTTAAATTAAAATTTCATCTCATTATCATTTAAATTTTGCCATTAAATATATTATGAATTATTTGTGTTACTAAAACTTAAACTAGGAGAGCTAAAAAAGGAGATTATGTAGGCAAATAAATTTATTTTTAATACGATCCGAATAGTTTTTTTTCTTCATTTTTTTAATAATTTAAATTAATATGTTTTTTTTTAGAATTCGGAAACCCACACGTGCGCGACTTAATCGCATAAGGGTAGATCGACCGTTCAACTATATATAGTGATGATGTCGTTAAAGAATCGCCTCAAAACAGCAAAAAACCAATTAAAAGTGTATTGTTTTAAATTTGAATATAATTTGCGACACAAGAAAAATCGATAAGAGAAATACGCAATCTTCTCAGACTTGCATAAGAAGTGCAACCTTATGCGTATAAGATACAAAAAGTAAACTATAGATAATGATGGGTTTTTTTTCCTCGACTGTATATTGTTACTATCAATACAATTTTATTGTATGTAACCGCCTCTGTCCACGAAATAACCGGAAAGAAAAAATCAAAAAAAAACCTCATTTATTTTTACAATAGACAGAAAATCCGAAACATAACCGGAATGGTAATGAATTAATAAAAATCCATTCCGGTTCGTAATTATGTGATTCAAAAAAATATTTTTATTTTCGATAAAAAGCGTTAAGCGTAAACGTTTTACATATTTTAAATCAATTCTTCATTCTTTACTCACATTTTCAACAGATGTATTGCATTTTGACTAATATATAAGTATACACTGAAAGAAATTTCATGAAAATTTAACAAGTTTTATTGTAGTAGTAATGATATATCAGAAAGTCATATCGCTTATTTTTAGGACAGACGGTGTTTTACACAGAAATTAAAATAAAATCCATATATTAAATTATAATTTTTCTATATATACAGGGTGTCGTAGTATGAATATAATGAGTATAATCGGTGCCATGTGTTTTTATTTCGAAATTTCATTACATTTGTTTTTCGTATATTTGGCTTTATTATACATTTATGCATGCGGTGGTAATCTTGTGGTACATTTTGTATAGATGTTGTCAGTGTATAATTGTAAAACGAAAAATGGCTTAAAATAATTCCAATAATTGGGTTATAAACAGACGATATCCGAATCATAAAAATTTAAGTTACGTGCAGGCACACATCGTTGGTATACGCGGTTAAACTATTCTTACAACAACACCCTATACTCCAAATGTAAATACTTTTATTAATAGCAATATCAATTTATAATAAAGTGGTAATTTGCATGTTTTAAAATAATGGAAAATTTATGCGATAATCTTATCAGAAAATCTGGTAATTATTGCACATATAAATATAAACAAATTGTTTTGTTATACTTTTTTTTCTGCTTTATGCTTTTTTATATTTTATTTGTTCACAGCAACTCTCTCGGCTGTATTTTATTGTGTGTAATTTATATTTTATTAGAAATGAAATTGAAATTAATCGTTATTTAAAAGGCAATTATTTATTTATTTATTTATTTGTTTCGTTTTATAAATATATGGAATTAAAAATTTTTACGATTCCGTCTGTTATTTATAGATTATTTTCTATAACGTACGCGCACACATCTGTAATTTAGTAAATGGTTCTATATTTCTGGCTGCCAGAGAGCGCCTAATATAGAAGTTATTTTTACATTATTATTTATAACAATCGATTAAATTCTATAAATGTATAAAAAATTATATATATGGGCACAGATAATAAGCGATCAATATTTTCAGTAAATACAATCATTATTGGGTTAACACATATTTAACAGAAAGAAAAACAACATAAATATGATTGAAGGATACGTCGCAGTGTTTGGATAAGTTTTCGGTTCTTTACATATACATAGGAACACAATATTACACATAATTATACCCACATTTTTTACCGTGGATATAGAAATGGGTACGGTAAAATTATGTTAAGGATCATATTCTAAAAAACTCCTCCTCGTATCAATTTCCCTTATTTTAAATTACTATTGCTGTGATTTAGTTTCATTCAACTTGAATCTATTTCTATATATTGAACCCAATTCGATATTGATTTTAACTATCACTATATTCATTGAAACCATATCTGATGTGACAACGTCGCAGACAATAGAACACAAAGAATTTTCGGAGGACATACAGCCAAATCAGTATGCACTCATATTCCATAATATACAATTTTCTTATATTGCTCCATAAAGTTTTTACACCCGTACAGTATTACGCATAGAACCATTTCATTGGATTTTAGAAAGAGCATTAGATTTTGTGTGAACGTGCGAATGTTTTATTTTGGCACAACATTTTTCCCATTGAAGACTATCAAAGTACATTTTTCCTAAATTCAAAGTAGTACAAATGTAACAATCCAAAAAAATACTTTATCCATTTTTCATAGAATAAAAAAATTTAATGTTTACACAAATGCCTTCTGAAACTAAGTTAAAACCCTAATTATGTATTCCTTTACGAAAAAAAAAAAATAACAAACATCCAGTCCTTTTTAAATGCGATAGGTTAACATACAAATGTTACGTACATTTGCTGTAATAATTCATTATAATGATTTATGTGCGGCATATGTGATGAGTTTTAAGTTTATGCACTGAAACACACTGGACTAAACGGATAAAAATTGAATTAATTTTACATTTTTATATTTTCTATATTGTCGTAGCCATACATTTTTTCATTACCTAATAAAATTGTATTTTGTATTCGACGTCCGACAAAATCGCTATTATAAAATGTTAAATATTATAAGTATTCGTGTTAAAATTATTAGTATTTTAAGTATTAGGTCGGCGAGAAAATATTGACCGTCGTTTATATAATTCCTTCGTTGCGATTTTATCAAAATGAAAACATTACTATAGCAAAAACTTGAGAAAAACGGCAATTATTTTTAAACCAACGACAACACACAGATAGCATAAAAAAAATTCATATATTTAAGTGAATCCATATGTAAAACATATTTCTAAAAATTATAAATTCATAACACATATTTTTCATTAGATAAAAAACGGTAAGGTACACCTACACATTAACGCACACATACGGACACACATATAGTTGCATATATGTATCCTATGAAACTATGTGAAAAGAAAATGTACAAATGCATATAATGAAAATGTACTTTTAATTTTCTCATTTCCCATAAAATAGTTTTTTTCAAATAAAAACAAAAAAAAAACACTCGGCACCACAATCTTTCTAAACGCTGTGTTTTATGAATTTTAAGAAGATCTTTGAAAATAATATATACAAAATTACCGATACCGCATCGAACAACCTGGTATAAATAAAAGTAATATATGAACATAAACCCTACGCCCTTACACGATAGTACATGTATGTAATTAAAACATAAATGGCATACAAATATCATCAATCATTTTTTATGTAACCGAAAAAAAAAACACAAATATTTTATCTTCTTTGTTCGTCTGGGAAGTCTAAAGTAAACGTATATCACATTATTTTAATAGAATTGAAACAAATTTGAGTATGTACAGTGCGAGAAATTCGTATGAATGAATTAGTTTACTTCCACATTCCCAATTTCATTAATTAATTATGATTTGGGCGGCTGTTGTAGAACTAATAAAAAGAAATTATCGTCCAAATTCCCAGTGCGTTTTTAATGATGCGTCCCAACAGGAATGATCAATTAGGTAAAATTTAACAATTGATAAAAATTTGATTTCATCTTTATAGACAGTAGATTAATTTTTCCGGTTAAAATCTATAATAAATTATTTAATTTTTGGTATATCAAATTCCGTTTCTGCATGAATCTCGCATTGAAGTTTTCTTGCTATCCAAACACTTTTTGGATGATATTTTCGGTAATCGTTGTTTCTGTACGACGTTCAAACATTGCCCATCTTCATTGATGTCTTTGTATCGCCGAGGCAACACAAACACTTATAATACATTTTTCGACCGATGCACAAAAACTGCTGACACTTAATTGCCTGAGTTATAGCTTCGTTTATATACACTGAAGGAAATGTTATGATATTTGGACAAATTGCGTAATGATCCGCGGTTCACAATACATAGTATTTAACAAGCAATTGTTCACGATACACTAGATCCTAATAAATTATAAAAAGTCGGCTTATTTTTCGAACAGACGATGTATATTATAATATTATTCTAATAATATAATTATTACCTACAAATATAAACAATGATTAAATGGATTTGAAATGTATAAATACAAAGTTTTTCAGTTTTTATATTACGGGTCGGATAAATATTATTATTATTATACAGTCCTTAAAAAGTCATCAAAAAATAATATCATATTTGAAAAAATATAAGAATAACATTTTTTTTTATTCGCCAAAATTATGTGTTGCTTATTGTTTTTGTAATTTATTTATTTTTTTTTTTGTATTTTCTCGTTTTATTTAGAGTTAATAAAAGCTTGTACAGCTTTCAAAACTAATTTGCATATATAAAAATTGTGTCGCTTGTACATTTATGTATGTTTTAGTGTATAAAGTTTAAATGAAAAAATTTAATTTAATTTCAATTGCCCCTCGCGTTTATTAAATACAATTTTCTTTTATTATTAATAAATTTTGTAAACGCACCTGATCTTATTTATATATATCAGAGGGGCACACATTTGTCTACACATAGCTGGCAAAACATACCAAAAATATCCATATCATATTAAATTTAAAATAATCATAACAATAATAATAACAATTGAAATGTTAAATAATAATAAAAATAAAAATGAATGAAGTAAGGATAAAAAGGAAAAATTTAATGAATTAAAGATACGCAGAGCAACGCAAAAGGAACTAATTTCTTATTATATCGCATTAAATGACGACTATATTTATTACAAAATAAAAAAAAAACTTATGTGAAAATTGAAAATCTAATTTTGTACATATTAAAATAATTAGTATAATAAATTTACTGTTTGTCGTCAGAGACCGAAAATATTGTACAATTTCCTTTATTATTATTTTTTTTTTTTTGGTAAAATTATACATTTAAAAATTTTCTATAATAAAATTATTTTTTAATGAGTTCAATTAAAATAAAACTTTTATGTTTCAAACAATAAAAACACAACAACAAAAAAAAACATCGAAAAGAACAAAATTATTATAATTTAATGAAAATTATTATTTTCCTTTTTTTTGGAAAACCTATCAAATGCAGCGCACATGTTTCATGACATAACATATTATCCTCTAAGGATATATACATATATATGTGTGTGTGTGTGTAATATAAATATATATAATATCGTTTTCTAATTGAGTGGAAAATTATAAGTTAAGTTGTCGCAAAATTCAACGAAGCAAATGTAAATTATATTATGGCATACAATATTTATTTACAATAGAAATCACAATTTTTGTGTGCACAATTTACAATTACAATATTTATACATTTATGGTATTGATTCACAGGGTTTTTCCAAAGCAGGAACACGAATATAAAATGGGATCGTAATAATCGGTTGATATTTGGTGCAAGGATGAGCATCCTTTTAACAAATTATCACATCTGCAGAACACTTCGATATACGATACCATTAAGTTTACATCATTTACAATATATATTTACAAAAAAATCAGTAAACATAGACTGTTCTATGCTCTATAGCAATATCCATCAATTTCATCAAAATTCTGTTAAAAATATAGTTGCTGTAGCATTCCTTGCAGATACACATATTTTCAATTGATCCAAATCAACCAAAATTGTTCCAATAAAAAATTCATAGAAAATCGAGTTTTTCTGTGCACATCAGAATAGTGCCAACAATTAATTAAATTTAACCGTAAGCATTGAAAGCAAAACGACACGTATTAAGGGAATGTTATTTTGTTGGAAAATAATGTCAGACTACGGAAGATTCAAAATTTACAGTGCACGCAGAAAATATTGATGCGGAAGAATATTTGGTTGAGTTGTATTACCATAACCATCGTATTCACCAAATGTTGGTTCATCACATTTTTTATAGATCGATGCCGTGTATTAACTTTCGATATAACATAAAGCTTTTGCACAATTATTCTTACAGATACATTTTTGTTAATACAATTAATAACGACCATATAATTCCGTAGACTTTCATTCAAAATTATTGAAATTTTGTATTTTATATTTTGAGACCAAGGAGAATTTTATAAATTTGTTATCGACTCCCACGGATACAAAAAATATAAATGACAGGAATTTTTGAATTTTTACAAGTTATACTAACCCAAAAAGCTTAGTGTCACTTAATCTATAGTTTAAAATTTAAATATTTTACAAGTTTAGGTACAGGATATGAAAACAATTTTAAGGCTCTGAATGTATATAGCCGGTGTTTTTTTTTCAATAATTTGAATGCGTTGTTAATAAGTCACGTGAATATAGAAAAACCCTGTACAAATTCTACTGCAATGTGTGTTTTCGAAAGGTACAAAGAATATAATTTATAATGTATGCGAGAGATTGTGTTTTCATAAAAATAACAAAATTTATTAAATTTATTTCCAGATAGTTTATTTATATGAACTTTCCAATTTTTTCTTTCAATTCATATAACATATATTGTCATATGTGTGTGTATGTGTTTGTATAAAGATACATATTATTATTAGAATAACTTGGAAAATTATTAAGGTTTATTTATTATTATTATTATTAAAAATATGTTTTGAATTTTCTAATAATAGTTTTATTTATAAGATAACAGAGATACAAAGCCCCGCCGTCTACGTATAATATTTATATTTTACATATAAATAAATCAATAAAAATTATGAAAGGATACTGAAAAGGATGTGGTAGGTGTGTGTAAGATGTAATTTATTAATTTAATTTTTTTTTGATAAATGAAAATTAATTGAACTATAAATATTTAATTGGGCAAAATATATACTGCAAACATTTATTGATGTTGTAAATATAAATTGTTGAACATTTATATTTTATGTTGGTGTTAAAATTAATGAAGATACAATTAAAAAAGCATAAATAATATATTTCATATATTTTAGTTTTAATGTGTGTCGGTTTGTATAAATGAAATTTAAATGCTGCATTTAATATATTATTATCATCATTGCATTATCATTTCGATAAATAAAACTTAAATAAAAAAGATCAATTACAGTACTGTGATTTGAATACACTTTCCTCGTACTATCCTGCGTAAATCCACTCCAAGGATGCCCTTGTAAATATTCAATATTCGCAAATAAATCATTTTCTCCGTAATCAATTATATCTATAAATTGTTTGAACAACTACTTCTATATATATGAAAAGAATAAAGTATATAATTCTCAACCATCAGTTCAGATTCAGAGAAAAACATTCTATACAATTGATCAAATATACAACACCGTTTGACGGATATTATATTGAAAGAGTGCATTATATATGAGCATTAACTAATTTACTATATTCTGGGATGCGTGGCATTGCATAAAACTGACATCCTATCTAACGAATAGATTATTTCCAATTAAAGTAAGTAAGATGAATACTCTTCACTGCCAGAGAAATCGAATATAGTTACAGCTGATGTGAGTGATTAAATTTATCATTGAACAACAATATGGAATATGGTGAGCGCAACATGATCTTAACGGAATATATAAAAAATAATACATAACTATTTTGTATTATTTTATAACATTCAATTAGAAAAACACTTATTTTATTATTGTACATAATATTTAAAATAGAAATTAATTAATTTAAAAATTTAATTCTTTTTCATCTACTAATTTTTTTTCTACAATATATTATACATTTAACTAAAATAAACCTCGAAATCTGTCAAGATCATATATTTATTTATTGTTTTTTTTCCTATTATATTATATATTGAAATTGGAACGTGTGTGTCCGTCCACCCAAATTCAATAATACAATAGTACATAATAATAGAATTTGTGAGTGGGTGCAAATATTTCAATCATAAACTATTATAATATAATTATTTATAAATAATCACTTAAATAATTTGAACCATATAATTATACTAATTTTTAATATATAACGTGTATTATTAATATGTAATAATAATAATAATGTATATTAATATTAATTATTAAATATATATTTCCTATAATAATTGATTGTTTTTAGTTTAGTAAATAAAATTTATTATTATAATATTCAATTTGTTGGGGGTATGCAAAATAATTATAAAAATAATAATAATAATAATAATAATAATAATAATAATAATAATAATAATAAATTTTAAAGAAATAAGAAATGTGGAGATTAAATGTAAAATATTGCTATTAGTACATAAAAACCATATTATAATTAATTATGTAATATTAAATTTGACAAATAAATGATATTTTAATTGAATTTTTAAAAATAAATTAATATAGGAATTTATAAATGGTTTTTCAGTATAACATAATTTATTTCATGAACTCTTTAATGTGAATACGAGTCTCGCTTTGTTTGTATACAAATTTAAGCAATTACGAAATTTTATATTAATTTAATAATGACATATTATAGACGACTTATGTATAAGGGAGGGAATTGGAAAATTATATATATATTAATATTTGGAAAAACCCACAGAAACAATGTGCAGTAATTTCACCTGTTTTTCCATTTATTTATTTTAAAAATACAATTTTAAATAATAAAATACATTTTAAAAACATATAAGACTTCACTTTTTGTTCACGTATGCACATGTGTATTTGTAAAAGCAAATATATAATAAGAATTTTGATTTATTTACATAATTTATATAGACGTAATTATGGCACATCTATACATCCAAAAAAGATACCAGGGTATGGTGTAATCAACGGCTGTATGTCCTAGTATGTGAGAGCAATGTAAGTAATCTTATGAACGAGCACTATATAGTTTTCCATCGCACAGTGGAAGATTACGAAAATTTTACTTATACCATGCGAAAAAGTTACATTATACACAAAAATGTATAATCAAAATTATTTGAAAAGCTATAGGGCTAAAAATCGATTTAGAAAAAAACTACAAATTATATCATAGGTTTTTGAAAGGAATATGCCGCATAATAAAACACATATAATTCATATAGAATAGATTAACATTATTATTGAATTTTAAATCAATATTGCTCTGTGGTATTTCTTGACATCAGCTGCATGGAATAATGGTTTACTACATACACTTGGAAAAAACCATTATATTGTGTCCAATCTTATACCTTACAGAGTAGCCGCCTGCAAACAACAAATAGAACATCACATTTACGGATTATACGGCTGCATAATGGTGTCGTCATAGATCGGAAAAAAAGTTCGGAAAATTTACAAGAACGTCTAAAAACAACATACAACAATAAGGTTACAATAAAGGTGCAACGAATCAAATAATTAATTAATTGAACGAGAAACATGCCCACCGCAGTTAAACAATTGTGTTCAATAAGTAACCGCAGTATCGCTAAACAGAAACGGTCAAATATAGGATACTAAAACATAGAGCACATTCAGACAAAAAGAAAGTAATTTAAATCAGAAATAGTTTTGCGGCTAATTGTGGTCATAATTCGCATCGTTATCAATGCTGAGATAACAATTTATTATATTATTTTTCAGACGGTAATATTAAAAAAAAAAAACCAATATAAGGAATACAAAACAGTGTAGGGTATACAGCAAATAATATAGATACATTACAACGTTTCCAATCAAAGGTTTATTTAAGGCGTTGTTGAGGGTGTGCGTCAAGGTTCGCACACTATATAAATGAAACAATTCAAGGGAAGCAAAACGTGGTATATAAGTACAGGATGAAATAAGGAATTATACAGAGCCGGCAACTATCAACTATGCGACTTGTAAATCATCCAAATAGATTGAACGATAAATCGTCTTAGGTGGATTAACAATAATATAGTGTAAAAAAATTATGTTTACCATATTTCTTACATGCGTTTTGATTTTGTTGCTACAATTAAAATTTTAATATTAATGTGATTTTATTTTGTCTATACTCTAACACATATAAAACTAGTTATTATATTTATACATGCGTCGATATGAGATCCTTCGGCGATACACATGTAATCTTCATCAGTTTTCCACTTAGAGAAATCATTTTTTTCAGATGCAGTTTTCATTCCACACACGATTTATTATTTGAAATTCATATGGAACAAATAAATTATATTTATATCGTAACTTTATATTTAGATCGCAGTCATATTCATATAGATGCGTTTACAACAACAAATTTTACATATTTGAGCGGTATAACTAATCGGTAATTTTAGCTATCCTGTTTTTTCTATGTAATTTCTATACCGTAAAAAAACAAAGAGAAATTATGAGTAAACATTTTTGTAATTTATGTGACAACAGTCGTTTAAATACCTTGCTCATATAATTTTTTATGAACAATTAGAACGGTGGTGTGTTAAAAAAACATACAATTAATTTAATTTACACATACAAAATAAGTATATTATTATTTCGATTCATAATTTCATAATATTCGACCAAAAATTATAATATCAAATTTGCAATAATAAAAAAATATGATAGCACTTTTTTTTCCATTGATTATTTATTAAATTATGTTTTCAAATCATTAATTTTCAATAAATTAAAAATTATATGCGATGTGGAAGGAAAAATATATGATTTTATTTTTTTTTTCTACAAATTTGTACGATAATGTGGAATATATACATAAAATAATAATAATAATAATGAGATGACACAATGATTAACTCAATTTTGTGAATGTTAACGAGTAAAAATGTGCGTGTGCTATTAGGTGGAAAGTAGTTAGATAAAAATAATTAAATTTTTTATATAGGACATGATATTTTATATTTTATAATTTCATATATGCTCTATAATCATATTTTACAATAAATACAATACAAAATGGGATTAATACGAGGGCATACATAAATTTATAAATAACTACACGAACGCAAGGATAATGGGTATGTGATTGTGAGAAAATATATTTTTTTTCATATTCATATTATAAATATGAATTTATTGAATTAACTATTCATGCATAAAAAGTCCATTGGTAGAAATATAGAGATTAGTTTTATTAAACAAGCGAATGACTGACGACATACAACATAAAATACGACGTAAAAATCATGAATCCACTTTATATAAAATAAACGTGATTTTATAACGTACAAATATTTTGTATATGAAAAAAAAAAACAAACAATCAGGATATTATTTTAAACATTTATTTAAAATTTATTTGTAGAATACATTTTTAGTATAAAGTGTTCAACGGAAAACAGTGTTAATCTGTTTGACACACATCTATATATATATATACAGTATTTTTAGTATATATACCTGCAGCATCTATCCGAAAAATAACCGAAATGGATTAAGAAATAATTAATTTATTTGCTTTTATACCAACAATTTGAACGTTTAACAAGAAGTACAACTGTGTTAATTGTCACTGTTTATGGAATGTTGTTGAATATTGGTGGCGATCATTGACCATGAACAATGTTTTCAATTTATACAAACATAAACGTAACGTTTAGTAAAAGAGAAAATATTCACAATATTACTATAGATCCAAATATTATAGAAAACCATTCCGATTGCTTTACGGACACAGGGTGTATATAGATAACAGTATATATTTAAATATGAAACAGGAAAACAACCATCTATACCATCTATATTTTTATTATATTGTTACGTATAGAAAAGGATGCGCCTTGTCATTTTCTATTCGTCTACACCTGCACCATAATAATAATATAATAACAAAATAGAATAAAAATATGAAATACTTTGTATGATTTTCATTTCTTTTTGTACACAGTACGAGTATAAATATAGTACGAGTATAAATATACAGGGTGTGTCAGCAAAAAAGTGCAAACAGGAAACGAACAGTAAATTCTATAGTTACAACATTTTAAAGTTATAATTATTATTTTTTCAAGTATATTAAGATTAAAAATACGTCCATTGAGACGATTATGATTTGCTGGTCTTTCATTTACACAGAGATGTAGAAAATATATGTTACATCTGCAAATGGTTCGTAATGGCCACAAAAAGACCTATATATGGTACATTTAGAAGATTTTACTGTTTATTGAAAAAAAAAAAAAAATAGAAAAGGAATACTAAAAATTATTATCCTTTTTTAAAACCAAAATAAAATTATATTATCCATAAAAATTTTAATGACATCCCCGCGTAAATGGATACAGAGCTATGATTTTATCCTTTTTTTGTTCTTTGTGTATGTATATTTCATTCGTATGTGTTTGTTTACGAATTCTATAGTTCGTTCGTTTAATTGATTTTATTGTATAACACATTCATTGTTTTAAATGAAGTTTTATCAATTTTATCAATAATATGCGAATATCCTTGTATAGATGCCGCATATCAATAGCCCCTAGTTGTGGGGAAAATCGTTATTATATAGGAGAAATTTTTATATTCCACCAGTATATGGTATATTTTGTTGAGAAGTACGACTGTTTTGTTGCTGATACCGAATCAATCTTTCATTCCAATATTTATAATTTTACTTTAAAATTGTGTATACAGATTGAAAAAATCAAAGACATCCTTTACAACGCAACGTTATAGCTAAACATTAGATGCGGTTTTATATAAAAAAAAAAACTTCACTACTTTCGCATTCACAAATATTTGGCACTATATATTCGTTAAGCTTTAGGTTTAATGAGATGTGCATCAATTTGATTTAGACGATTTTGTGAGATTTTTCAAAAAAATTCAAATAAAGAATATATATAGTGATACGAATAAGTGTCACAATTCGATTACATGTCACTCTGATTGTGAGTCCCAAATGATGATTCAACCATTAAGGATATTTCAAGAAGGACCTCCTTATACAAGGATACTTTTTTTTTAATTGTACATTCAACACCTCATTTCAAAATAAAATTAATATATTTGGATTCGAGAAGAATTGGTGTTTCCAGAAGAATTAATGACAATTTAAAGGACTGAACAAGGTAATTTTTATTTAAATTATGTTAGATACCATGAACTTCATCATTAAAAAGTTTATATTTTAATCGAATTCCTCCACACATTTAAGTATGAATGAGTTTGTTGAATTTAATTTAATATGTATTAAATTTACTATACATAGGCAACCAAAAGATCACATCAATTTGGTAATGCGGTCAACTAAACTGATCCTATATATATATATATGTTTTATATAATTAGTATTTGGGTATTATTTATATTATACTCGGATTTTCAGATATATTTCTTATTATTTATTATTTATATAAAGTTAGAGTTAATATGTACGGCTGTCATAGATGAGAAATGTATTCAATATATTCAATTACGCGTGTATTTAATTTAATTAAAGTATAATAATATATTTTGTTATATCATTGGCCGTAAATATGAGCACGTGTTTTATCTCATATAGGTAAGGAATATGAGTACATAGAATCATCATAGATAATAATAAACTTCATTTTTAAACATTTATTACTGCATTACATATTGTTATTGATAAGAAAAAAAACGAACTTATGTTTATGCCCTGTGTCTCAAAAATACTTGTACTTACAGAAAATCTTATAAAACAAAGGTGTCATGTAATACTGGTTGTTTAGTTTAATGTTGAGTCTAAATTTCATGTTATTCCACTGTTTACAAGCGCACAGTTATTACGCTCAAACCATTAGTCTTTAGATATATTTAGTGATACAAAAATGAACATCACTCAACCACTTAATACTATTATATTTTGTTTTGTACTACAACTTTTTCGGAGAGATTTGAAATGATAGAAAAATATTATTGTGTGGTGATTATTGCGCAAACGGCAACTTATTGTAAATTCGGGAATTTTTTTAGACAGACGGTGTACATACACATATTATTTTATTAGTTATCATATATATGTACAGTAAATCTATTATATTATCATCCTACATTATCCAGTGTTGATAATATATATTACCTTCCGATTCCAATGTTTTTTTTCCATCCAATATACATATTTCTATATAAATATATATATAAAAAATATGGGTAGATGTACACATATAAGATCAAATTCAATCCAATATAAGATTTATATTAAATATATGTGGCTGTGTGCATATTCTGATCTGATATGATATTTGTATATAAAGTATTACCTAAAGATATTTATAATAATATACCAGAACGTGATATTTGTCGTCGCCGTTAATAGTAAATATTGTTATATTCCAAAATTTTTAGTGACTAAAAGAATGTGATATCTATAAAAACAATTTATAGACAGAAAAAAAATCTAATTTTCAAAATATTTTAAATATTTTATCATATCATAAACATTTTCTTATCACTAATTCTATATATTGTTATGTTTGCGAACAACATATATATTTATTTGATATTGTAATGAAATGTTCCCCCAACGAATTTTGCTTTTTCATTGTATGAATACTTTTTTTGAAGGAAAATTCTCTCTATATTTAATATATATTTATTTTTATGTTTACACACACACACCAGGTTCATGTGTGTACGCGATACGCGATGTAGAAATCGGGAAATTTATTATAAAATTAATAAAATTAAATTCCGTGCTAAAGTCACAATCTCATATCATTTTCTTTTATAGTAGATATACTTAAACCTTAAATAGACTACATTATGTGAAAGTAATTTTTAAAACATATTCTACATGCGAGTACATGATATAGATTTATATTCATATATCTTGTTGAATCATCGCGTACATAATATTATAATATAAAATGTATACCTATAACCTACCATTTTATTACCATATACATATACCCCCAAATATAAAGAAAGAGTAAAAAAATAAGATTTAGTCACAAATATATTTAGATAAGTTACTTTTATTTTTTAAGAATATATTTAATTAAAAATTCTAAAAATAAATAACAATTCAAACGGCAAAGAATATAAGAAATAAAAGGAATTTTTTATTTTGTATGAATTCTAAATTAATTTATATTAAAATATCGCAAGTGTACGTCGATTGTACAATAAATGATGGTTTTGTTATGGTGGTGCGGATTTTCATACTTACAATAAACGAACGGCACCGTTGTACAAATTTCAGTGTTAAAATTCTTCCATAATATCAGCATATGCATAAGCATACAATTTAACGCAAATCTTGACATACAAAATACTCATTTTATCAGAAAGATTTTAAGGCAGTGCTCGTTCACAATATATATATAGATATTAGATATATAGATGAGGAATTGAAAAAGTGATGCACTTTTGTATAAATATATTGTTTGAACTTCATGGATACAATGTGATTTTTAAAAATCTAAACAGGAAAATTTTTAACAAAATATGGGTTGCCACAGTTAAAATAATAGGTGAGACAGAAGTGTATAGAGTAGGAAACCTGCGGATAAGTAAGGACTCAAAATAGAATAAAGCATGCTTTTTTATTATTATTTCCAACGAGGAATAACAGAGATCATCATACACTACTCTGTGACATATACATTTATATTGGAAGAAACCAAAAGTTTCATGTCGGTTTTTAAATCTGATCTCCAAACAATAAAAAAATGCTGTTTAGTAGATTTTGGACTGGCGATTTTAATGTCAATAATCAACAATTATCTGGCAGACCTTCATCGCGCATATGTTGATATTGTGAATGATCTATGGTGTAAAATATTTCATGTACATATATAACATCTTAAGAGATAGCTAAGATCGTAAAACATTGATAACTCAACCACATTTCACCATTTAAAGAAAGTTGTATTCACTTCCACAGTATATTGACTATACCGTTTTTTGTTCTCATATATTGATGGCATAAAAAATGAAGATTTTGAAAAATGATGATTTCTATATATCCGAGAAAAAAAGTTCATCGTAAAAGTGTTTGAAAAAAGTATAGCCGATGGTCTAAAACTAACTATGTGAAAGTGATTTCCATCGAATGAATCGAATGTTACCGCGGTTTTTTTTCATGTTGGCATTTCAGAATGGAATAATTCACAATATAATGAGTTACTTTGCACGGTGTGGTGAAACAATACCGTAAACAATTCACCACAGACTTTGAATAAAATAAAATATAAAGATAAAATGTTCAATTTTGCCCAAAACGTAAAGTTGTGATTTTTCTCTCACAAAGATAATGTCATACCATAAGTACACCACAAAAACTGTACGAATTGAAATGAATTTAAATCTGGTGCACCATCAGACTATCTATGTCGTCGATCTCTGCACAATAATTACGAGTGATAAAAACCATCAACAGTGCCAAGGAATAGGTCGAAAACCGTAAATCCAATCAACTTCCATGTACAGAGAATAACCGTTGTCATTCTATGTTATACGAATCTGCGATAAATTAAAGGAAACACCATCGTAAAAACATATAACATTAATTAAAAAAAAAATGTGTTTATAAAACTAACGAAAAATTTAAATAAATTATTTAAAAATATGGACTTTAAACAAATGTTTTTTTTCTTATTTAATATTATATATTACCGGAAAAAAAAAATTAAAAATAATCTACGAAAATATTTATGGAATTTTACATAAATGAATATATAAATATAGAAATTTTAGTATATACTAAATCCTATGTATAGAATTAATATCCTATACTTTATGTGTGATATAATAAATATGTCTCAATGTAATAATATTTTCCCAAGTATTTCATAGAATTGAATTCCATATATTCTATAGAAGAGTATATATATATGGTACACCCACTATGGGTTATGGGCTTAGGTATATATGCGATATAAACGCGTTTATGCCAAATAGTTGTATAGTCATAATTAGCATATAAATCATATTATAACACAATTGCTTTATTTAATTTTAATTGTCTACTATAAATATTGTGTATAATTTGTGTTGAGAACAATTCAATTCAATGAATATTATTTATGTTATATATAAAATAAAATTTGTATAATATTATAAATATATCAAATATAGTTATAGCTATATAAAAAGGACATTTAAATTCCTTATTTTATATGTTTACACTTTCGCATTCACATACCACAATATCATATACATCATTCTTCACATACATACATATATATACAATATTTATAGCATCTGCAACAACGTATCCAATATCTATATGTTCGTTAATATCTAATCTATTATCTATAAATTTAAAAATTATTAAAACCTAACACGTTCTTTATATTATTATATTAAAATTAAATCTATAGTAATATATTTTATAGTTAGAGATTTATAATAGTATTTATACACAATGATGATATTCTATTCTATTATTATTATAATAAATTCACACCACCAGTACTACTACTACTACTACTGGCATGGGCATCATCAACAACATTATAAAAAAGGATAAACGAACGATAGTATATTTGAAATATTATATTTTTTTATACTATTTATGGATTTACTAAATTTCAAAATAATATATTATTATATTTTAATGTTATTATTTTGTTACTACTTGTACTATATAATTTTAATTTAAACATATATAAATATATTAGAAACTATATTTTATTATTATATAATATAATATTTAACAACTACTAATTTATTTTATCATAATATTTATATCTAATATGTATTTCATATATATTCCATTATAATTTGTATAATTGCAAAGTGATATTTTACTTTTACTCTATATATGATTATAACTATTTTCAAAATATAATACGATTATATATTGTATTGTGCATAGTAATTATATATATATGTAGTACTCGAATTTGGTACCTCTTCGTATATAAATAAAGTTTCCATACTAACAAATATGTATATTCCAATATAGGGTAGATGTACCGGCGACACAGTGCCATAAAGATTGCACAGCAACACACACCCTAAATATATAGTTTATAAATATATATGTGTAAAATAAACAGAGTTTTGAAGGAAAAACGACTACAGAATTCACAGACACAGAAAAGTTTAAACATATTTGGCTAGTGAGTTTGAGTTATATACCATAGCTAAAAACTGTTCTTATGCACCAGATCCGTCCTCCTCTGACCGACCGCATTTATTTCTATCGATTGCAGCATGGTTGCGCTCAAAATAAGTAACACACGCACCTCCTCGTAACACAAATTTTTATAAATATTTTGAAAAAAATATTTCTGTTTTCGTATTTTTTTTTGCAATTGAGTATGTGGTAAAAGTAATGAAAAAAGTGGTCATATTGGACGGTTTACTTCCAAATGGGGTATACTAAATAATACTACAATAGTGTGAGATGTTTTTGTTTTTGTACCGACTGCGACCGTAACTATATGTACATTAAAAAAATTATTGATATTAAAGGAATTAAAAGATTGCCATGCAGTTCTGCTATTTTAAAATTGAAATCCTTTTCACTCGGCAGAACAGAAATATACCATTTATATATCAATATTTACTATAGAGAAATTCAATGTATATATACGTAAAAGCAGCTGGTGTACGCTGCAATAGGCAGATATATTAACAATAATAATAATAAGCAGAAATTTCACCAAAAAAACAATGAAACGATGTTTTGGCGGTATCCATTCGAAGCAGAAATATATTAAGCAGAAATTATTGTCGATATGTGCATAAATAATTGGTATCAAAATCGTTTAGGATTAATTTAATATATGATCAAGGTTATATATTACTGCTAATGAAGACATCTTACAATAAAGCTTAATGACAATTTATATATATACATTTCTAATTCAACAATATATTCTGATCACAATTTGTGTAATTTGTTAATATAGGAATTATAGAAAATATTATAGCCAAAATCTTATGTCAAAATTGAGAGATGTGAGATATACTATTTCTATAGAATCTGTCATTTGATTGTCCTATTCCATATATTGTAGCTGCACGCATAAATATTTATGAATATTAGATCGACGGTATAAAGGTACAATGATTTTGGTGAACTGAATTGTATAAGCATTTATGAAGACTCTATACAGAATCATTTAACATTGATGTAAATCAACTGTCGTTTGATTATATGAAGGAAGTATTCAACAGGAATAGCTAAATTGCCAACGAAAACGTTATTTCTTATAGCTTATTTTTATAACCACAACATTATTTCAGTATAGATTTGATAATGGAAGTATATATGGTAATTTCATATAACACAACTATGATCGGTTGCTGGTCTTTCTACCCCATTATTTTGTTATATATACGAGTATCTCAAAATTAAAATAAAATAATAGCTTTACAATAAATTCATTTAGTTTATTTTATATTCACTATATATACTCAACACCATCGAATATATTGTAAGCCACATATTTAGTTATAGGTATAGGTATATAGTAAGTAATATATAGTAACAATAGAATTTAATAATAGTTATAGAATAGGATTATATTATTAAAAGTATTCTGTTAAAACAAATTACACGTATATATAATACATAGAAAAATTGAATCCACAGATCATTACCATTCGAGTTGCGAAATATTATCCTTCGGCTATTCATGGATCCATCTAAAATTGCAGACAAATTGCTGATAAATTACGAGAATATAAGCCGCCGAATCGTTTAGCGCCTATAAGGATACTTGAGATAAATTTCATTTTGTGTATACACACAGAAGCTGACTCATTATTCGAGCAAAAATCTATCGCATTAGCTTGTTCATCGCAACTGACAATTTGTCTTGGTGTGTAAACTTTTTATTTTTCCAATTATAGCAATTAACTCAAATATTCAAATAACAAATATGTTATATATGTGGATCAGGAATAATGCAGTCAGATCCTTAAGGAGATCACAACAGGATGGAGCATGCAATATCACTTTGGACCAGTATTTTTTTTTTATTTATTACACAATGAAATTATATCATTTCAATGTGACAGTGTGAAAGAATTTTCCATTGATGTTATAATCCCAAATATTTTCAAATTGATGTAACATGAAAAATTTCAAGAAAATCAAATTATTGTTAGAATTTTTATTTTATTTCATTTTTAGCAATTTCTGTAATTTTTATTGAAACTTCATTAAAACAAATGTGCGACTATGTGAAATTTGATTAAAATTAAGAAATATGGAAAAATTATCTACATAATAATTCCTAATAAATAATCAATATAGTCCTTAACTTAAAAAAAAAAACTAACCAGATTATGAATATCTTATGAGAAGTTGGTTACCATTATACAAAATTTTTTATCAAGAATATAAGAAATGGCAAAATTCTGAAATTAAGCTGTTATCAGGAAAACTATACAACTTCCCATAATTATTATCTTATTTATATAATTTTAAATTGTTTTCAAATCCAAAGATATTCAACGGAATAAAATCAAAACTAAACCGCGCCTGTAACGCAAAAACGAATGGCACACATTTACGATAGTTGATCGCACAAAATTAACAGTAGTACGCTGCATATTTATATAAAGAAAAGCTGAGTGAAGTTAAATGAAAACTAAAAAAAAAACCGCATATACAGGAAAACAAAAAGGATTGTTTTAAAAATATATATTAAATACGTGCGATAACATGATCCAATGTACGACTGTATGATTATATATTTATATTTATAATATTATGTATTTTATTATTATATGTAATGAATTTTAAATAAATTTTAATTATAATATTTATGTATTGTATTTGTATATTTTATGTTGGTAAATGGTATAAATATATTAGAAGGAGAACAGGTGTTAAATAGATTTATATAAATGGAGTAAAGGATATATCTGGAAATAGGTATATTTAGAAAATAAATTTCTGTATGGAGTTTATTAAATTTATCTGTTTAATTATACAACTTCGTTTTTTTATGTAATATTTTACATTCACATATATTATGTAATCTAGTGTAATATAGGCACATTATGTGTAAATGTATGCGTTCGATAATTAATTATATATCATATGTAAAATGTAATATTTATTTCTACAAATAATTTAGAAATGAAAAAAAAACATTTTCTGAGGAAAATTAAAAGAAACTTTAAAAGCAAATAATATATAATTGAATTAATGAAACATATATAATAAAAATTAAATTATGGGTAATTTAAAATATAAAAATATATTTTAATATAAATATAAACAACTACTGGCTGCGTTTACATATGCAATAATTAAAACAAAAAACCACTTAAACTTTATGTGAGCTTTTATATATTTTATATACCACCAATTTACCACCACATACAATATACGGCACAATTTAAATAAAAGAAAATATACAACATGCACCACACATGAAAATAAATCACAAATTATTATAAAATATATTTACCATACGGCACACCATTGCAAACACAAACACAAAAATAAGTAATTGTTTTCATTTTATCATAAATATTAAAATTATAATTTTTATGAAGTGTTTTTAATTTTAGTTATATGCAATAATATTAATTGTGTACGTTGCACGGCAGAGAGGTATACGTTTAATACTAATAATAATCATAATAATAATAATAATAATAATAATAATAGTTTAGTATTGTTAGGATAAACAGTGTTGCTATAAAAATTTGATGAATCGCACAAAAATATACATGTGTTGAAAATCAATTTTCCATCATAATTATATCGTAATTGAAATTTATATATAGTGCCAAAATAGTTTTTAGTAAAATTACCTGTGCCGCTATAATAATCATATAAATTGTTATTGACTCCAATTTATACAAAATAACAAAATCTCTTTATAGATTTAAATAAATAATGTTTGTAGTTGTAGATTTATACCAATTATATTTGTGATATAAAAAATAGCATTCAATATTATTTATGTTATATAAAAATATAAATATATATATTATCGCTTTTTTCATCTTATATATTCAAAAATATTATCTAATTATATCTAATATTGCATAAGAATCGAACAGGCATATCTTTATATTGTGCAGATAGAGAGAGTATGTCGAAATGTATCGCGAAGCTCACCATATCCTTAATGTATTGTAAGAAATTAAATTATCTAATTATCTATCTGGATTTGCAAGCACATTAGAATTGATCATATAACAAAACATCATATTCTGTGTATACTAATCGAAAAACATCTGATCCTTTCATAGTATATATGGTCAATTACAAAAACCTGCAAACTTGTATATAACAAGGCATATTGCACATAAGATTTAAACGCGCAGACACATCTCAAAGTTTGAAAGAATTGATCTATATAGAAAATGTTGCCTTATATATGTACTCACAGAATCGGACACAATAGATTATTACCATTTTCTCAGTAGTTCAAATAAATTTTTACAAGAGAAGGTGAGTCGTGTGTAACGATTTAAGGCTATACTACAAAAACTGCTACTTAAAATGCACACAGCTTTGATTTTATATTGTAATAAAAGTATAATTATTTTCTTTCCAAATTAATCAATACAATTCATATAATAGTGATTTTCAATAAATCACAGTACACATTAGGCGCGGATGAAGAATCTGAAATTATATACTTATAATAAAATTGCGAGAAAAAACATCTAGTTAAATTTGGTTAAATTTATATCTATATAAGCACTGTGAGACACCCTGTCTACATATATATTTTCATATACGCGTATTCATCAAAAGAAAAAATTTTAATCAATAAGTTTTTCGATTTTCTCCAAATATATATTAGCTATTGTAATGTAAGCGGGAACGAGGGCGGTTTGCTAAGAACGATAAAATTATTTTTCACATAATTTGCATATGCATAAAAAGAGCTATACAAGATGCGGGTGTCATCGCATTTTAGCTTACAAACGTATATTCGTGTAAGGACCACTTCTCAAAACGTTGTTTTAAACCCGATTTTTGCATACGTAAACATACGTAATTTTTACATCGATTTATCACCGCACACACAAAACAACAGTCAAAACAGTGGGAAAATCTGCTATGTATAACAGCTCACAAAAGAAGACAAAAACAATTACTTCAGCTGCGGTTACATGGTAACTGTTTTCGCAGAGATGCTGTAATTTTTATTGATTATCTATAGAAAAAAGGTTATAGTCAAATTTTTACCAGATTATAGGCATCGATAAGTAACTTTTTCCTCTGTTCAAACAGAAAAAAATATTTAGCTATGTGCATTAGCTCCCGAAGTAATCGACCATTCAACAAACGAATTGTATTGTTTATGATAGACCGCCCAAAAAAATCCAATTATTCCGAAGGACATAAAAAAAGTTTCAATTATATTATTATTTGTAAAAAGTGGTATATAAAAACAGGTGATTTATATGTCGATTCAGTAATTTCTTACAATATTTTTACGTTCCTTATCAACCCTGAAGTGTTACACACTTATACAATAAATATATTGCGTATGTATAGCAAAATACTTATAAACACACGCATTCATAAAAGTTCATATAACAAACGATGAAGAAAACAAGTTGAACACAAAAACCATAAATATTAAAGTTCATAAATCTTCCCAAGTGAATTGATACAATTCTCATTTTATCCAATTTTATACCGATGTATAGGTAACGAACGACGTATATATATACTTTCAAAATACATAATATATCTGATTATATACATTATTATTAGTAAAAATGACTGTACTGATATTAGAAAGAAATGATCCTTTCCACAAAATAACGTATATATTATTATTATATTTTTTATTGTGAAAGATTTTTTGATATGTTCATCGTCGTCGTGCAGTACACAACAAAATATAACATATAGAAAACAGAAGCAAATGGTGTCAATTGTACATTTTTATTTGTTCTTCGAATATGTGTGTGTGTGTTAGAAATAAAAGAAAAATTTCCAAATATGCCTAAACAATGTATGTCTAACATCCTTGCCTGATGGCTACATAGAAATATATAGATAGTTAAACACAGGCACAAATCAATAAAATAATATTAAATGACATAATAAATTAAGTATTGACATATAGAAAATAATAAAGAAAGAGTTCTTAATAACTTTTATAGGAAAAAAAAAAAGTTTGTAAATTAAATTTATGCACCCCATCTCCTCTTCTCCCATATTTTATTTATAACATGTCTTTTATTTTTCCATATATATTCTATCCTATTTAGTTTCTCACAATCAGTTATAAATAGCTTCCTAAATCTATGTATATTTGCATGGCAATGTGTGTGTGTGTATATGTGTGTGATGTGTACATAAAGGACTAATGGTTTTGTTATAATATATTATATTTTATTTATGTATAATATTTAAGATTTTCATGTTAATATAAAAGGTATGTAAAGCAGAGCAGACACAAATGGAAATTTGTTAAGTAGTAAAAGAATTTAATTCTATATATAGAATATCTTTATAGATGTGACTATGTGTGTGTGTGTATGTTACGATTATTGTCATCAAAGTATATATATATCCTTCTTCTTGTATCGTTTAAGGATATATAAAAATACAATATTCTTATGTACAAATATTATAGTTAAAATATACTCGTACACATAAATAACACAATAGAATTTTTCCTTTTTTTTTTCCCATTATTATACACAAAATATAATGTATAGTATAACATAGATTTTCACCACAAATAAGTACCAGTTATAGATGTAGCAGTCAGTAGCGTACACATACTCGTATTTATATAGAATCAAGAATAGTTGTCGTCGTAATCATTAAAAAGGATTATATTGGATATATTGAAACACTTCTATTATTATATTATGTATAAATAAAAGGCGTTTATTGTTTGCAAATATTCGCACATATTTATACGAGTAAAGGATATGGATATAGGATGAAATAAATATATACAATAAAATGTATAATAATATCTTCTATGTACTTGTACGTACATATATCGTATTAACATACAGTGCAATAAAAAAGGTTTTTCTGATTTTAATACACAAAGATTAACTTTCTTTATTTCTTCAAATGGTTTTGATATGTTGTTGGGTGTGGTGGTGGTGGTGGTGGTTGGTGGTGGTATTTGTTGGTTGGTGGTGGTCTGTATAAAATATCGAATTGTGTTTTCTACACACATTTGTATTATAATAAATAAGTAGAGTTAAAGGTATATTACATATTATAGTATTCCGCAGTATAGTAGAGGCAGCTAGCACCATGCTTAATATAATTTTTTTAAAAACAGATTGATTAAATAATTTGGATGCGATTTAACATCCCCAGAAATTCGTAAAAAAAATGTACAAGGATTCGGCAGCACCTTTTATTTTCCACTGTAAAAAAGTGGACTCGATTCTTTTTAAATCTGCGATCGTACATGTCTTGTGCAGATGATTCACGCAAAGATTGTTCATCGCAGCTGCTATCATTGATGTGATGTTAGGTTATCGACGGATGAAATTGTGTAACGCACAGGCATATATTAATGGAATTAGTTAGAAATGAAAATGGTTTGTGCATTTCCTAACAATTGACTATTGCTTATTTCTTAAGCATTTTTAGAATCTTAATGAATTTTAAAACATTATTTCATAAATGCGTATGATGAATAAGTTAAATCCGTCACAATATATTCGCATACACTCCAGACCGAAACGAAACCGACTAAACAATGGATTGAAACCGCTGGAAATGCATCATATTGATGGCAAAGATTAGCGCGGTTTAGTTGATCGATTATCTTAAAATAAGATAAAACAACTATATATAAATGATAATTTTTATCAGTTGGTTGTCAAAATTCTTGAAAAAAAAAAGCACCCTACTTTAAAGAAGAGAATTTCAATAAGACAATATGGATGTGTTCACGCATGAATTGCTATTTAAAGCTAAGTACAATATATCGGATTGAAAAATTGAACGAATAAGGAATTTTTAAGTGAATATCTCAAAGTAGTTTTTCTCCAAAGTTTTATGTAGAAGTAGGTGACGCTACTTCCATACTACATCGACGGGTGTTTTCCCATATATAGAAACAAAATATTCCCAAAAGAATATTATTGAACCAAAACGCTTTTTATTGATAATGGTAACATTTTAGTAAAACCTAAAGATTTGTGGAAGTAAAAATGACACTAATCCGACTTTGGGGAAGGGTGGCATTAACTATAGAAGCGTTAAGTTTAAAAATTCGTATCGAAACAACATATAGCAAAACTTTTGTGATTCCAGACCTTTTTTCCGGAAGTCCACCGATACTTACAAATCAAAATCGAATAAGCAATAACCGATAATTAATTTGGGTTGCAAAAACGATTAATTTTGTTATAGTTGGGTTCGGATTATTCTTATATTTTCGATTTAAAATTATCCAGCAGCATAAAAGAAAAAAACTTATGTTCAAAATTTCATCAAAATAAAACCCGGTATTTTGGAGATTCAAGTGTAAACACAAGCAGACAGACAAATAAAATGGCTATATATAACATAAGGTGTTTTTCTTACGAAAAAATTCTGAAAAATTGAACAGTCATTAATGGCAATTTTTGGGTGAAGGGAATGTCACGCTTTTTATACATCTGCAACTAATGTACATAATACTAATGGTATTGGATATGTCTGATGCGGGCAAGTAGGTATTATTAATAAAAATGAAGTGGAATCCTGTAACAGAATTCTTTATTTATTTTCGCTGTGCGTTATCCTTTTTAATGCTGTGCGATATTTAATATAGTCTCTAATGAAAAGTTATATTTGTAAATAATTGTTTATTTGTGCTACTACTATATTTGCGTAAAATTTATGTTTTCGCTCCTTATATATTATTAAATCAATCAAAATTATATAAATGAATTACTACTCCTTTTTTATCCGTCCGTTAATATATATTATTAACAAACCAGCGACAAAATATATATATATCATGTACCAATAATTCGTTCACAAACCTATGTTATCCTGTCGTGTATACAAATAATTACATAAATATTATAAGAAATAGTTTATATATACAAAAAAAAAATAATGTCAATCAAATAAATTATAAAATTTTTATGATTCAAATCACGTATAAAAATTAAATTTTCCATTTGACTAAAAATAATATTATAATGGAAAATTATATACCGATTAAGAAAGCTTCTCACATACATTGTTGTTGTTGACATTTTATATTTATTCTTAATAATATATTTGCTTGAATTAATGTGGAAATAAGAAAAAATTACTTTCATGTGTATACACTTTTTACTTTTTTAAGTTCTTAAGAATACAAAATCATATTATAATAATGCTCGTATAGACGTGCCGTATAGATTAGACTGATGTTGTATGCAAATAATATGAATGTTTATGAAATATGTATAAATATAAATTTGTTTGTTGGTGTATTTTATATTATATTGCCGTATTAAAATCATTAATTTTCATATTTTTTATATGGGCAAACGAGCGTGCTTCTTTTTTATTAACATTTATAACAAAAATCCATATAACAATTTACTTACAAAAGAAATTTTCTATTATTTTTGTTTTCTAGTAAATATAATATTAATAACAGCCCGTCATTCTCTCCATATATATTATGACTATATTGTATATGATACCACGCATATATATATTATCTTCATTACCATCATTTTAACATTATCACCAGCTTTCCAGACCATTTAATCAAATGAAATATCGGCAAGGATATAATTGAATTGTTATCAAACATTGTCATCATTAAATCATCATTAATTTCATTGTGTGTGTGTGTGAGTAGTGTGTGTGAGTGTGTCTATTTTTTATTTATTTTTTTGTGGTGGGTTTTATATATAATATTTTGTAGATATGGTGGTGTTATACAACCTGTGTCCCATAATAATCCGAAATGGATTAAAAAAAACACAAAAAATAAATATTAAATTTTCATAAAAAAACCAATATATAATCTTTATCAACTGAAATACATCGATTTGTGTACGTTCAACAAGTGAATCAGATGACCGTTTTATATCTGTGCGATTTTAATGCTGTTGAGGAACAGTGATCGTCGCCTTTTGAATGCCCTCAACTAACACAAAACAGTTTTGCTTTCAAATAGTCGAATAAAGTTTAGGGAATAGCATGGATTTAAATTAAGTGATTATAGTGTATGATTAAGTTAAAATATATGATTATTAGTTCTATTCGGTGCAACATTGAATCATCATTTAATTGATGTGGAACAAACTTTGACTTTTACTTATCGTAAATCAATTAAATTTCAATGAATTATTGTTCTCGATATTCCAAGCTCCATTTTCGCATGAATAAGATTTCTTAGAAATTTTCACGAAATCTCCATCTTTTTCAATGTTTTCTTCAGTAAATTGTTTCAGATCAGTCAACCTGTACGTTCATTTTCACTTATAGACTTCTGTGAATGGCATTATGCCATTTAAATACTTGTAATTTTAACACACAATTATCACCGCATACACGATTTTACCCAATCAAATACATTTGAGTAGAATTTTTACCAATTTTAAAATAAAATTTAATGTCACTTCTTTGTTTTTATATTCATTTTAATTTTAGGTGTTGTTGTTTTCGTTTCTACTGAATGTAATGTCAAGAAATGTATACACAGTTTGTTGAGCAACGTTCACAGAACAAATGCTCACAAAGAAACTAAGAGTTGGTGCTACGAGTGGTATGGTTTACAAATAGTCATTCCGATTTATTGTGGGACAAAGGGTGTATGTATATTATGCGATCTTTAAATGATACTCTCTGTATGGGGTTGCATTTAGTTTATTATTTATGCGATAAATATAGATTTTTGAGATTATAATATAATACATTGAGCGAACACATAACAGTTGTACTGCAATCTCAACGCAACGGACAAACATTTCCTTTTGTAATTAAATTAACTAAAATTCAAAAGAATTTCCTCATTTTTTGTAAAAATACATAAAAGCATTTTTTTCATTTCGATTTAAGATTTCTTTCAATTATTATTATTTAAATATTATTTAATAAAATTCATCACGGGCGATAAATGGACGAATATCTGATTAAGTAAATAATTTTTATATGGCAATGTATTTGTCTATCGAAGTAATTGCGTCTATTGGTATATAGAAAATCTTATTTGTTGTTGTTATTTTATATATTAAATTCCATAAATAGCATTGAATTTATATATAAATTTTTCATATTATTATTCGAAGACTATCTCGGGCACAGAATTTTTCTATTATTTTATTTTTCTATTTATTTGTTTGTATTTTTATATGTGTTCGTCTTTTTATTTAATACTTGCAAATATACATCTTCTTTTTTTTTTGTTTTAGTTCATTGAAGCATATTACATGAAGACAAATTTACTACAAATCGAAAATGCAAACATTTTCAACATCATCCACTTCTATTATTTAATAATACCTACACCGAGATGTTTATAATAAAATGTTAGCAATATATAGAGTTACCATTGTAAATAGTGTAGTGTCTGTAAAAGAGCTTCATAAGTTTTATGTGTTTTTTTTTTGTGTTTTTAAATTGGATGATGGTTGACAATTTTCATATTAACTATATGTTGTAATATATGTCGTGTACACTTACATAACATACGTATTTAGACATAGGTTGTATACATAATAATATGTTGTAACTTTTATAGAAACCGTAAACTTAGTGATTATTTTACTTTATTTTCAATTTTCTATATATATTTTAAATGTGCATTTATATACTGATTTATAAATATATGTGTTCTGTTTGTTCCGGAAAATAACCGGAAAATCCAATCATTTATTTTTTACACAAATAACAACATAAAATCGTTGATGTCGCACTCAAAAAGCGTGTATTTTTATGGATAAACAAGCGCATTTCAAGCTCATTTCTGTGTATAGCATTTTTATCAATTTTAAAACAAACATTATTCGAAATGTTATATGAAATTTTTGAGACCGTTTGTACATTTGCATATATTAGAAAATCATAATCAGGTTATTTTTCCGGACAGAGGGTGATATATATATATATCATATATAAATCTATATGCACATCTAAGCGCAGTTAGTTAACACTATATAAAAAATATATTTACATATAGAGAAGATGATAAAAAATTGGAAAATGGAAAATGGATTTTCATTGGATGCAATTTTCTTCATTTTAGTGAATATGTTATATGTTATTTATGTTGTGTGTATAAAACTATAATTTATGAAAATATTATATTAAAACTGAATTAGTAAAGCTATATAAACTTTTTCAAACAACACATCGCCGCACGTATAAACAAAAACAATTTGAATTTAAAATTAAATATACATTAATTACAAGAAGTTGATATAAATTATTAAAAAGGGACAAAGTAAATTTGGGTTAAAAACACAAAATACTTGAGGGTTTGGTATTATTTATTTCAGAGCCAAATTATGTTCGTGCGTTATGGTATACAGAGACAGACCATTTTATAGGAGTTTGTTTTTCTCTGTATTATAGGGCCGATTAAAATGTATACTTATCTATATGTAACAAACAATTGAAAGAGATCAAGACGAGAAAAAATTGTCACAATATACTGTACTGTATAAGCTTTCTTTTTACTGTATCAATTATGGATGACTCAATTGGTTGCAGAGAAATTCACTAAAATCCGCAACGAGCGTATGCATTCACATATACACTCTATAACAGTGTCTAAAGAAATTACTTAAAAAATTCGCACCATTTGTTTGTTGTGGCATGTCACACGTAAGTTTTTCGAATACAGTTTCCAATTCCTTGAATTTAAGAATGGCTTCACATGAATGAAATGAAAGTACGCGAACACCATCACTCTGTAGCATGAAATTACATTTTCATGATAATTATGGTATTTTACTGTCGCACCAGTTGTTTCTTCTGTTGGCACTCTGCTCCTTCTGAAAATTCTTTTCATCCTGACAATATCAATAAGCAAATTTTTATATTTACAGTTCTCAATTTTGCAAAGCATCTTCATTGAGAATTTTAGAACATAATCATATACCTTCGATTAGAATACATTTGAAATTTAAAAAATCGTATAATTTGAAGAATTTTTGGTCAATTATTTATGTAAATAATTAAAAAGAATTAGTGACTGTAAATATTCTGTTCATAAGGTAAAACAAATTATAGTCACAAAACAAAATATATAGGACTTTTTTTTTCAACGTAAAGTAAATTAAATCTTTCTATCTATGGTGCAGGATGCTAATCTTATCATCATTAAAGCATCTTCTTTATATTATTATTATTATTATATGAAAATTCAAATTATAACAAGAGAAATATTATACTTTTTACTTTTACTCATCATCAATTCATTTCCTATGTTATTCCTAAGAATAACGAATATACATGGTATTGATGGAATGTATTTATTTAGTAAAACAACAAAACCCATGATGAATTGAATAAATTACGTGTATATATGCGGTGCGTAACGACTCATATGGGAAAATGTTTACAACTTTCCAACTTTTCTCTAATAAAATAAAATATCAAAATACACTATAAGCCGTACGGTGCGATGCTGTCTCTATTAATGCCATACGTTTATACATATAACCAATACAAGCGAAATGCGAAATGTTAACATTAGACTGTCGAAGAGTATCTTTCATCAAATGTCACTATCAAGAAAAAAAAAATGTTATTACACAACATCAATTTTAAATATAGCAGTGTTGAGATAGTACAAATAGTCTAAATGTGAAATTTGTCCGATATACTCAACAACAGAACCATATAAAATATATAATTAAATACTAATCGATATATATTTTATATCTTCGTTGTAATTTCTATATAAATACGTTAAAATTTGATCGTATATATAATTAATTGAATTATAATAATCCTATTTACGTTAATATTTGGAATAATCTTTGTAAATATGATTTCAAAAAAATGTTCAACAAACAAAAAGTTAAATATAAAACGTGATCGTATTCGTTCTACCTCTATAGCTAGAGACACATATATATTAATTTAGATGATGTGCGTTACTAAGATACGCATTACATACTACCCTTATTACAAATTTTTGGAAATTAATTAACTTACAATATAAGATTTCTCGTATTAATGGAAAGGTAACATTATATATACCTTTCGATAATTTTACAGACCAATTGTGATTAATTGTGATATACTCACACATATGCAAAGCATTTTACCAACGTAATAAAAAGGATAGGTTATATAGATTTGGATCGCTTTTATGCATTTGTATTAAAAATCCTCATATTTACCACACCGTACTTAGTATATGGATTGTTCCATGCCAATGTGATCAAGGACAATTAATTTTTATCGTATAAATTTAATACCAATTCTGTTGGTTGGGTTATTTATAGAAATTCAATATTTATAAGATTTGTGTATATAAGTCATAAATTAGTTTACACACAAATCAAACAAATTTTACAATTGGGTAGTATATTATTTTTAAAAATAAAAGGGATACAAATATAATTCCCAAATACACTTAAGTGATTTTTTTCCGTTTTGATTAATCTTATACAAAATTTACTTTCTTATATCGCATGTAAATATAACATTATTAAGTTAAGAAAATACGTATGAACAGGGTGCGATCTCCGTATGCGGATAACTCATATTTAAAAAATAGCGAAGAAGAGTTGATTAAGTATATTTATATATACGCCGCGTTCATTGGACCGATCGTCTTTATTTTTTGGTGTTACAATTCGAAAGAGAACTTAATAATATAAAATTAGTTTCCTTTAAGCATGTGAGGGTTGGACACGACTATATACGAGGACTTAATCACCCTGCATGCACATCGGCATATAAAAAATATAGATTCTCCTTTGCACGTCATACACATACTTGTCTGATCAAAAATAAATTGAATTATGTACTGTATAATTTATGAAGTAATTATTGAATTACTATATTAAATACGCTTGTTGAATGTTCAAGTTTCCTGATGTGAGGTGATTACCGCGGTTACAATCATGCGACAAGCACCGCGGTCTCCATCCTATATTCTATACACGCTAATCAAATAGGATTCCCAAAACCATTGTGTACAAATTTTCAACAATATCTTAAGAGTCCTTTGCTTCATTCTTGCAATCCTTCTATAGATTCGCTACACTTTGTCATGATCTGTTAATGTTTCGGATCCATTTCTAAATTTGATTTCGTACCAGAAGAAGTTGATGGTAATCGCAAAAATAAAACAATTTTGTAAAGTCTTTTAATGATTGATTTATGGAGGCGACAAAAATCGTATGAAATGAAAAGGTTATCATTTTATTTCACTATAGTTCCAACCTATTATTGATCATTATATAGTTTATATAATATTTGTGTTGAATTTAAGAAAGTGTATGGATTTATTTTATAAATAGATCATGTGATGTACAATAAGTTTAAAAATACAATTAATAATACTTAGATTTTTTATATTACCTCCACGTTTCACGTATATGTTGAAATTATATTCGAATATATACGCACAATATAAATAAATGTATATACTACACATTCCATGTAAAATGTGTTAATCCCAGCCGGCAATACACACTCTGTCCGGAAAATATCCGTAAACATTTTCTATATGGATCTGGTAAGTCCATATCTACAATATATTGACTGCCGATTAAAGTATGTATTGTATAAACCGACTGCCAAATTTTGACATGACAAGTCCTATTGTGTATGTGTACGCCAAAATATATACAAATAATGCTATTATGTTGACTGTTGTTATTATATATCAAACAAGCCACCTTTAAATGAGGTCATTTGATAATACACCCTGAGAAATGTACTGTCATGAATTTGTTGTCAGCAGTTAAATGTCGACGGTGTGATTGTGTGAAGGATTTTAAATAATAGTTAATAAGGTTCTTATACTTAATACTTGTATCGTATCGTATATACTCCAATCTCTATAATTAAATATATGTAACGACATGGTACTTTTGCGACTTTAATTACGAGTATATTTTATCAATATTAAACTATTTCCAACGATGTCATGATTCACCACAGATAAATATATAAATAATATTAAATAAAATATAATCAATAAAGGAAATAAATTATTGTTAAAAAAAAGTTCATAAGTCTTATGTTGAGCAAAAAAAAAAAAAAAAAATTGAACTCAATTCCATGATCAATTTATTTATATACAAATAAATACAGTAAAATCTATCATCATCATCATCATCATCATAGGAGCTCATGTGTAGGTCCACTTGAACATCTTATTTATGTATTATATTTATTTATATTTATATGGAAAATCGTAAAAATTATTATTATGTGGAGCATCGTAAAAATTAAGATTGCAGCGGTGCACGCTTGCGGTCTATTAAATACAGGTTTTACTGTTTCTATTAGAGATTACTTATAAGAAAATAAATGTAATGTCCTTTTTTGATAAATTGTTTGTCAATATGTTAGGTATCTATTTACAATTCCTTCCGATATATGGTATATTTAGTAATACTCGTATTTATACATTATATTCTTTATACATTTAATAAAGTTTTTATCAATTATGTTGAACATGTACTAACACACACACACAGTGACTGTCAAAAAATAAAATTTAGTCAATTTATAGTTTATTAAATAGAGGGTTTTACGTTTTATATATTTTCTAAATTATACACTAACAATCAATTCATTATTTCATTGTCATCGTCGTCATCATCGTCGTCGTCGTCCTCGCATCCATAGCCAAAATTATATATAATATGAATATATTTACTATACCACCGAGAGCTTTTCGACAACCTGCATTTTGTATAGGTATTGGATATGTATTTTATTATAATATAATAAATGGATCTATGTTCAAAACATAATCTATGCAATATGTGGTGCCTGTATATAATAGAATATATTTTGACTACCAAAACATGACTTTATGTACAGGCACAGGTTATATATTGTATAGAACGAGGGTTGCATTAAATAAATATATAAATGATTTATAAAACCACACCCTTTTAATGTTATGCCACTTTCTGTCCAGTGCAGATCTTTATTATTTTTTGTTATTATATTTATGGGTACTAATTTATTATATTTATCTCATAACTTTTTCGATTTTCTTTCTAAAAGAAATTTAGATTGAATCATTGCATAACTGTGTGCCCAATTATATATTTATAAAATTCTATATATCCTTTTCTATGTTATACAGATACCCATCACGTTCTATATTATAACGTTTTGATTCCTGCAAATTGATAACGAATGAGAACGATGTTCCTATACAAAGAAGAAGTTGCTGCGCTCTGATGTCATTCAAACTACTCATAGATGTAGAGATCGGAAGGAACAGGATTTGGAGAGTTTATGCTGGATGCTACAAAATTTGTTATTTCAGCTTATTTAGTTTCTGCCATTTTTGATTAAAACCGGGCATGAATTTATGGAATCATTCGATAAATATCGTTTTATTTACAAATTTTATGTACGCATACAAAAGTTAAACAACAATGCTATTTCTTAGGATATTATTGAATATAGAGTATTTCAAAGTCGCACACAATATAATCTCATATATAAATTCAATAAATATTTAGTTTAAATCTATATGGAATGGATCAACTCGTAATAGACCCATGATTCATGCTCCTTTTTTGATATTCCAGACAGTTCTGTTTGGCAAAGCTTAAATGTATTAATTAATGTTGCTAATGGATCAGCTGTGATAATTTTTATTCGATTGCAGTATCTCGCAGCAAACATTATAGACATTTTAATAAGAAAATTTGATTGTGTTGAAAATAAAGGTACTGATAAAATGCTAAACATACACTGCAGTAATTTTCCTGAACACAATAACATATAGCGTATAAATACAAATCCAAAATTGACTCCAATTATGCGGACAGTGATGCAAAATTGGGAGATAAAAACTGTATTTACTATTGAGAAAATTACTCCAACCCCAAGTACCATAATAAAATTCAAATTAATTCCATATATAAGTCAATATTAAGACTAACGTATGAACCAGCAAAATAAGCCAACCAAGGTATACATTACGCTGTAGAACAGTGTGATTGCCAAAGTCATAATTAAAGACTTTCGTTTAAAAAGAATTGCGCTCTGTTTTTCTGATCCTCTGTGCTTCAACCCTCAACTAAAATGTATGATAATGATTTCAAAAATAAAAAAAAAAGGGATGCAATTCCATTCAGAAAATATGAATTATTAGGAAAATTACATGTTCTTTGTACAAAAAAAATTAAAATTGCATCTTAATTAAAAGTAAACAAAAAAACAATCATATGATCATTGATTTTTCTGGTAATTTAATTGCAGGCAATTGCAATAGCAAAAAAACAAAAAAAAAACAAATAAATAAAATCAAATTTAGTTGAAATAAAAAATAGGCACCATAAACATCTATTGAAAATGTTAAAATTATTAAATTATTATTCAACGGCAATTTGCCATCCAATGAATTTGAAAAATTTTATAAATTTCTCAATTTATCCAAAAATTAATATTGTTGGAAAGTTTTCTGGTACACCAACAACAAAATCAATTTCTTCCGCTGCTGATGATGAAAATGATGTAGAAAATTGTGCAAATCAAACAAAAATTCAAGAATGTTATGATGGCTTAACCGATACCGTAGATAAAGAAGATGAAACATGTAATGAAAATGATAATAGACCAATTACAAATGAAACAATGAACTCTGGAAAAGTAATTTTTTTCCTAAATCAAAGTGTAAACATCATCGTAATTATAAAATTTAAATTATATTCAAATAGATTATAGGAATTATTGGTGCTATTGTTGATGTACAATTTGATGATGAACCATTACCATCAATTTTAAATGCATTAGAAGTATCAAATAGGCCAACACGTTTAGTTCTTGAAGTACGCACACACACACACACACACACAACACATTGAATTGAAAATAATTGTTTGGTTTTTCGCTATAGGTTGCACAACATTTAGGTAATCATACGTGTCGAACAATTGCTATGGATGGTACAGAAGGTTTAATACGTGGTCAAATTGTTGTCGATACGGGTGCACCTATTAAAATACCGGTAGGTATTGAAACCCTTGGACGCATTATGAATGTCATTGGTGAACCAATTGATGAACGTGGACCAATCGATGCCAAAACATTTGCATATATACATGCTGATGCACCAACATATGGTGAAATGAATGTACAACAAGAAATTTTGGTGACTGGTATCAAGGTAATATTTTTAATTGCGTAATTACATTTAAATGCGTAAATATGATGTAATTAAAAATATATGTTATAATAAAAAGGTAGTAGATTTACTGGCACCATATTGTCGTGGTGGTAAAATTGGTTTATTTGGTGGTGCCGGTGTTGGAAAAACTGTATTAATTATGGAATTAATAAATAATGTAGCCAAAGCACACGGTGGTTATTCGGTATTTGCTGGTGTTGGAGAACGTACACGTGAAGGCAATGATTTATATTATGAAATGCAAGAATCGGGTGTTATTTCATTAACAGATAATAAATCAAAGGTTATTGTTATTACTATAATATTATTTATTAATGAAAGCGATTAATAAACCTAAATTAAGAAATATTTGTATTATTATTTATACAAATATAGGTTTCATTAGTTTATGGACAAATGAATGAACCACCCGGTGCAAGAGCACGTGTTGCATTGACTGGTTTAACATTAGCCGAACATTTTCGTGATGTTGAAGGACAAGATGTATTATTTTTTATTGATAATATATTTCGGTTTACACAAGCTGGATCAGAAGTATCAGCATTATTAGGACGTATACCATCAGCTGTTGGTTATCAACCGACATTAGCAACTGATATGGGTTTTTGTCTATCCAATTATTTTACTATTATTTACAATTTATTATATGGAAATAAATGAGTTTAATTTATAATTTCATTTTAAGGAACAATGCAAGAACGTATAACAACAACAAAAAAAGGTTCAATAACATCTGTACAAGCTGTTTATGTGCCAGCCGATGATTTAACAGATCCAGCACCGGCTACAACTTTTGCTCATTTAGATGCTACCACAGTATTGTCACGACCGATCGCCGAATTAGGTATATATCCAGCTGTTGATCCATTAGATTCAACATCACGTATTATGGATCCAATTGTTATTGGTGAAGAACATTACACAACGGCCAGAAATGTACAGAAAATATTACAAGATTATAAATCATTACAGGTATTTACATGCGTAGTTTCTATAACACATACGCTGCCATGTCAACGCTTCTTCTCACTCCGTATAAATATAATTTATATGTGTATATTAAGACGTTAACTTAGTTTCATTTGGCAATTATAGCAGTCATTGGTGTTCAATCAGCAAACGTTATCAGTTGTGTAAACATTAATTTTTTTATTCTGGTGAAAAATCGAACGTGGTAAAGTGTTTTTCTGAATTTTTACTCTTACATAAATCGCGTCAAACAAATACTCATTTTTACGCGATAGATACCTATTTTCATCATAAACCAAAAGTTAAACTCCTATATAATATTGTTTATAAGACAGAAAATTATAATTTAATTGTTACACACGAACATTTACAGGATATTATAGCCATTTTAGGTATGGATGAATTATCAGAAGAAGATAAAACAACAGTTGCACGTGCTCGAAAAATACAACGATTTTTATCACAACCATTTCAAGTAGCGGAAGTGTTTACAGGTCATGCTGGTAAAATGGTTGATTTAAATGATACAATAAATGGTTTTAAATGTATTTTATCGGGTGAATTAGATGATTTGCCAGAGGCTGCATTTTATATGGTCGGTAAAATTGATGAAGTTAAAGAAAAAGCTGTACAATTGGCTATGGAACAAAATTAACTGATATTATTATTAATTCCATTTTAATATTTATGACATTGAAAATAATTATATTTATTTAATTTAATATAAAAAAAAAAAAATAGAAAACCATTGATATTAATGAAAATTGTGTCAAATGCACACATTTCAGTAATTTAGTAACATAAGATCATAAATCATTATAATTTATGTATACGTAAAATAACATATACATAAAAATATGTTGTTTTTTTTTTATGTTGATGTATGAATATTTCCATTAATAATAAAATATTTCGCATGCAATCACACACATGAATTTGATTGAAAAGTTTTTATTATTTATACATTTTTAAATCACACATCGTCAAAGGGTTATTCTTTTATATACAATATAATTTACTAAATGAAAAATTAAAATATATCTATATTTTAAAATTTAAACCATATAAATTGTATGCCATTTGAATAACTAGCCGCCCTTACATCTGGAAATAACAAATTATGGACGATATAAATCATATACCACTTCATCAAATTCAAGTATATTTAAATTAAAGTGTAACCACCGATGATAAACAAACAAACTGGAAACTGTTTGATTTATTCCAATTTATTATAAAATTATATTCTATTGTATTAAAGAAGTTATTCAAATATTATAGCTTTTGTCGCAGTAGGTACCAAACGAATTATAATTTATAAAACATGAGAGCAGTCAGTGTGCATTTGCAACTGAACCCCCGATTCGATGTATACATCACAAAATACTATTGGATTGGGATTCGAAATTAATTTCGATTTCACAAATTAATGGTCATATGTTCCTTTTAAAATTTAGTAGCAAAGTCATCTTTAGTTTAGGAGGAAATTTGTTTACAGCTCTGTTTGTACAGTGTCAACAAAATGCATTGTGTGGCGCGGTAAAAATACCTCAAGAATTTTAAAACTACTGTGATTTATTCGATTTGAGATGGTAATAACAAATTGGAACTATTATAAGGACAATCTGTTTGTTGGCTATAGAAGCACGTGCATATTTGAGCATTCCACGACACATATTAATTCGTGCGATCAATTTGAACAGGTTATCTGAAAAATTTGGAAACATTACCATCAAATTTGTACGCTCTAAAACGATCTTCTTAACAACTTCGATGAAAGGTCTTTCTCTTATACAAACATTGACTTCAAATCAGATGATATAATTAGAGTATTTAGTGGATCACATTAAAATACTTCATTGTATTAATGTTTATTTTTAATCTTTATATGTACTGTGTAACGAATGACATGATGTGTGCATAAATTCGTTGAAAATATATATTAATTTTGTTGTTATAATGGAGATTATTTATTTAATTTAATTAAATTATAAATTAAATATAATATATAAATATAATCTTTTTTAAATCAAATAGGTAACGACGTGTATTTAAAAAAAAAATTACATGAAAAAGAAACCCTATAAATGTATTTTGTTATGCTTAATATTATTAATAGAAAAGAGATTATAGAGAATATTTTAAGTTACCTCGTGTTTACCTACGTGTATTATTTTACTATTGTATTTGTGTATTCTATTTTCTACACAAACATATAAATATGAATGTGTATAATTGTATATAGAAAACCATTGTAAAATTTCATTCGCATTTTAATAATGTATACATAGTTTTTTTTTTAATAAATAATTTTTTGGTTTTTCTAATTGAAATAAATTTAATGTTTTTAAACTTACCTTTGTTTAAATTGTGGTAGAATTAAACTATAATCATTAAAAAAATCCATTTTACAATGAATTATGTGTAACACATGTAAATTGCTGCTACTCTGTTTCCTGTTCCAGTCTAGTTTCTAGTATACCTAACACAACACTCACAGATTTTTAATAACGCGTATAATTTATTTATTTATTACTTAATTACAACAATTACACTTACAAAACAAATAATAATAATATTATTCTTAATTTAAAAGCACTGTAATAATTTATATTATTTTTTTTATATTAAATTACCTTTTTTTTAGCAAATAGAAAAAAACGAAGGAAAAAATACCGCACACGACACAACACAAACCAAACAAATGAAAACTATTTCAAAAATGTCTATGCAAATGTAATAAAAATATACTGTTGCTTTATTATAATATAGTTGCTGCAACTGCTGCTGGCTGACTCTGATTTACCTTCTCTTTTGTTTATTGTAAAAATGTATATATCCTTTAACAGAGAACAAAGAGGAAAGAAGAAATAACCGATGGTGATTTCAGTGTGTGTTAGTGTTAACATATATATAAAATTATAACAGCAATAAATCTTTCCATTTCACTCACACGTCAACGCATAACAAAACAAAAAAAAGTAAATTTGTAGCGTAATTGTGTGAATGGGGGATATTAAATGAGTAAAAATATTTAAAAATATAAAGAGAAAATAATCAATTTTCTTTACTAAAAAAAAAACAAACCTCGTCCATCACACACAAACGACCAATGATTTGTATTCCCTCCAAAATAAAATAACAAAATATTATTGCTTGAGAAAATCGGTGTGAACATTTTATTTTCTGGTATGAGTTTTTCTGAAGAAAAATCTGTAAAAAAGGATAATTTCAGATAATTATTTCTTTCCACCAAAGCTTATATATTTCATTGAAGGCAAGGATGATTTAAGGTTTACCTTTCTTTTCTATGCAATATTGTTAAATTAAACTTTTGCATCTGTGGTTCAGGATCCGGTTAACTTCCACGATGACCAAAATATCCACCTCTCCTCCATGGGAATAAATGCCTGATAAAAAGAAAAATTATTATTACTTGAATAATTCCAAGTAGTTTTTTTTAAACCATCGATTTGAAAACTTGAACATAAGCTTAATAAATAAATAAATACATTCATCTTGCCCATTAATCTCATTGGTGGACGCCGTGGAATGTCGATCGGGTATTTCACACACCACCTAAAAACATCTCAGCAATGACTGTTGCATATCTTATGTAGTGTATATATGATATCCCTGCGATAGCAAAACAAAATCCAACCACATCCTATGGATATCTTTGGGATCATCGTGTTATGACCGCCTAAAAACATTAGACCACCAACATCAGTATAACATATCACATGCAGGATATGTGATATCCCTACAAAGGCCAAATAGTTTCCAACGACACCTTATTGATATCCCAACCGAGTATGTTCACTTGATGTCGTTTAGACATCTTAACCAGCATACAAACTTTACACGAATGGTGGTATAACTCTCAGGATATGTGATAATATATATCCATGGCATTTCCAATGAATGTGTCATGGCGTTTTAAAAATATACAAGAAAAATGTTGCAGAAAGTGTGTTAGCCGTATAGCAAATCATAGGGATATCAAAATGATAATATACAAGGATATAACAGGGACATTGTGATATCTGTGCTAATTGTAAGATAGTACATTGTTCCAACTACTATTTATTTGGTTATCGTTAAAAAAAAAACGAAGCATATGGTGGTGATAAGGGCTAAAAATTTGGGAATTGTATTGGTGATTATATACACCCACTTCTTTCGCGTGCATGCTTACATTTAACAAAAATATTCTCAATAGAATTGCACGTGTACAATTTATCCAGATAATTTTTCATATTTTCGAATTGAAGTATTTAAAATGCTAATTTCTATTGTATTTGCATATTTAGACTTAAATAATTAATGATAAATTGAAAGGATCACGTGCAAAATATATTCCCACACTAATACAAATATTTCCATTAAAATTGTTCGACCAGTGAATGTTATACGATTTTCTTAAATTAAACATTAGGTTTTAAGGAAGTGTGCAGAGTAGATAAAAATATCCTACCGATTTCGAAGTTTCCCATTCCCCTTTGAACTGCAATTAATTTTTATTTGGTGGAAGTAGATAAGATACTATCCTTCCGATCAAATATTCATAAAATCGAATTGTAAAATTTATAAATTTAACATTTTGATTTAAATTAAAGAAAAATACTAATGTTTTCCTTATCCCGTAATTCCTAAATGTCCTTAAAATATTCGCACTATAAAAGTTTTTTTAATTTAATTGCTTTTTAAATGGGAGGGTGTGTAAAGTTTAAAATAATAATTTGAAATATTATTATAATTTTAATTTTATATTTATTTTTTTTATTTTTTATTATGGAGTTAATTTGTTTTTTTTTTTTTTTATTATTATTTTATTTCTTACTCATTTTTTATTGTTATTATTTTTTTTGTTTTTTTTATATTTTTTATTTATTTATTGTTTTTTATATTTTTTCTTTTAAAATAATACATGTTTTCATTTGTTTTTTAAGTTATTAAATAAAATAACAAATACATTATACACAATGTGTTTTTTCTCGTTAATTAATTAATTTTTTTATCGCGTTCCATTAATTAATATTTCATTTTATTTAATGTGTGTGTGTGTGTGTGTGTGTGTTTTAATCAAATTATTTTTATTGTTTATATATATTTATTAATATTTCTTCATTTTTATATTTTAAAAATAAAAGCGTAAAAACTTTTCTCAAAAATTAATCATATATATTTTTATGTGTTTTATAATTTGAAATTCAATTTCTATTCACAATATCAAATTCAATTGAAACATAATAATTAACAAAAATTAATTAAAAAATTAAATTTATATATTTTAATTTTTATTATTCATCCATTGGGGGAGGGGTGAGGGGTGGGAGACATATATATATTTATATATTTAAATGTATATAATATATTTATTTAATTTACATATTTGATTAGTTTTTTAATAGAAAAAATTAAAATATTTTTCTTTCTTTAATTGAAAATAAAAATTGAATGATTTTCTTAATCAAAAAATTAAATGTTTTGTAAGTTTTTTTTTTTTTAAGATATGACTTAATTAAATTATTATTATAAAAAAAAAATTAAAATAACAAATAATAATATAAAAATTGTGAAAAATTAAAAATTAATATAAAATTCAATGAAGTATTTTTATTTTTATTTTTTTGTTGTTGTCTGTTGAAAAAATTAATTTAAAAATTGTTTTCCATTTTTCAGATATATTAAAAAGTAATAATAATAATTTAATTTTAAATATATTTTTTATTTTTACAGTGAATTATTATTGTTATTTAAATATAGTGTCAGTTAAATTATTATTATTATTATTATTATAATTTATTTTATTATTATTATGTTATTATAAAGGCAACTCCGTGCATAATTTTAAAATAATTATGTTAATTCTTTTTTTTCATTCTTTTATTAATATTATTATTTCACTATTTAAAAATTTAATAGATTTTTTTTTTATCGTGTATATATTAAATATATATTATAAAAAAAAAAAAAAATACTAATAATAATAATAAATCAAAATAATTATAAAATTAAAAATAAAATCTTTTTCTGTGTAAAAAATAAAATAAAACATATTCTTTTTATATATAAATTCCTATAAAAATCATAATAATTATTATAATTAAACGCATTTTAAAATAAAAAATTTCTATTTATTGGCGATATTGCTGACGACAAAAACGACGACGAAAATTGACATTGCTTTTTTTGCTATCCGATACGATTTAATGAATTTGGTGAATTCGATGCTGTTGTTGATGGTGTCGGTGTTAGCGTTGGTGTGGCCGTATTTCGGATGCCATCACCTTCGCATATATATTTTCCTAATAGAAAATTTAAAAAATTAAATTAAATTAGTATTAAAAAAAAAAAACAGTAAATTTAGGTGATTCAGGCGTTATACATTTGTTGAATTTTTAAATCCCAATTTAATTCGACTTAAACAGAGTGAAGTATTACTTGAATTTTTTTACTTCATGAAAATATCCTTGTGATATGGTGGGGATGTGTATGACATGACCTCAATTTATTTATTTAAAATTTGGGATTAACGTTAATACTTTGAGACTGTGGCTATCTCATCCCATTCGATAACTCAATTATCAACAAGAATTTCTAAGTATTCTTGTAATTTATCTTAGCATAGCATTAAAATACACTTTTATGTCCGTTCTATCTTGTTGTTTTGTTTCGATCAAGATTTTGTTATGTGGTTTCTATTGACGTTCCTCTTGCAGTGAATTCTATGATTCTGCATGTCGACGACTTTTGCGAATGCTCTGCCGTTCACAACAACTAATATATGCTTTTAATTTAATTCTAAAAAATTACTTACCCGCAACGAAACGTCGCTTCACTAATGATATTCGATAACCATTACCATATAATTCAAAATCAATTCCCGATAGGGTTGTACCTTCACAATTAAATTGTGTGGTTAATATTGCCGGCGTCGATGGACCATTTATGACTTCTAAACGGGCACGTAATGTTCCAACACCACTATTGTCTGAATGTTGTGATATGTCTGTAAAATTCCATACTAAACGATTCGATTCACCCAACCAAGCCGAATGTGGTTTTGATTGTACATTTTTAACACCGCCATCAACCGGTACCGATACCGATACATTTAATAACGGTGATGGTACAGCCATTGCATGACTATTATATTTATAATCAATTTTAATATCAGTATGTGTTGATTCACATTTCCAATAGCTAACCAATTGAAATGGACATGATGCTGCACCTGTTTTTGATTTTATTTCATATTTTAATATGTCAACATTAAAATATGAAGCTGTTGGATTTTTTTCCGATTGGCTACGTAACAATTGTGTTAATGCGGCCATATTAAATTCTAAAATTGTACTATAACTTGTTGATTGAAGTTTATCACTATAGAAATTTGAATGAGGCGAACACACAAACACTCATTATAATTTAACATTATTATTATTATTATATATTTAAAATTATATACTTACACTGTCACAAGTGTTTTATTGGGTAATAAATTATCGAGATTCTGTAAATTTTTTAGCCGAAAACCTAATTTTGCTGGATTTGGATTCTTAGCAAATACACCAACAATTCCAGCTGGAAATGATAACATCATGTCACCAGACATTTTAACTTTACATCGACTTTCTTCACTTCCACTGTATCATTTTTATTTTTTTTTTTTATTTTAAAATTAAAATTTTATAAATTTAATAAATGGAATTGTATAGAAAAAATTAACAAAAATATAATTTTACCGAAAATATGCATGAACAATTTCATGAAATGCTACCGCTAATGGAATTGTATCACTCATACCAATTGTTAATGGTGATGGTCCACGTGATGAACCCAAACCAATACTAGCCGTACGAAATTCTAAACTACCAACACTATCCGCACGTGATATATTCGATGGACTTATTCGACCTCGACCTACTGCTGCTACTGATACTGTACCAGAGGTGCCGGCCGATGCTGCTGCTGCTGCGGCGGCCGCTGCTGCTGCCTGTTCTGAACGTCTTGATGGTGGTCTTGGTATTGCTATACTACTTATTGATGTCGGTGTTGGTATTTGACGATTTAATTTATTTAAATTGGCTGATGTTGGCACTGATCCACTTGTTATATCACCAATTTCAGAAAATATATCACCTAAATCAGCGTATCTACGTGTATTTATTTAAAAAAAAAATTAATTTTTTTATTTCCATTAATCGCACTCCATTTATTCCATTAATCTTAATACACAAACCTTGATGTATTTGAGACAGATAATGTTGGAGATTGTAACGGTGCATATGGATGTGTTATTGTGGGCGTTGATGCATTTGATGCTCCTGGACTTTGATGTTGCTGAAATAAATTTAGACCTAGTAAATCATTACTAGGTTTTTTATCGCCTAATTCTTGTGAAACGGATTGTGAACGTTTTATTAAAGTATCATTTTCGGAATTTGAGCCTCTGCGTGCCTATAATATGAATTTTAAGATAAACACACAAAACATATTTAAACATACACGCACAAACACAAACACACACATATATATAATTAAAATTGAAAGTTTTCAATTCAAGATAACCATAATTTATAAATAATTAATGAAACTTTTAGATTTAGAGTATATTTATTTTATAAATTTTGAAAAAAAACTTTCAATTTATTATACACTCACATACAACACATCCAGCCACATTCATATTTATTAGTTTACAACTCACACACATTTAATAATTATGAATACAAACACAAAAACACATAAGTTTTTAAAACAAATTAAAACAAAAACAAAATGGATGAATGAATAATGGATAAAACATAAAATGGTTGCATAAATTAATTTAGCCATACAAAATACAATTAAATAAAGCAGAAAATAATATGAAAAAGCATTTTTGTTAATGATGTCTCTTTGTCGAAAGAGAGAGGCTTACAACATTCGCGTAGATACGTGACTAATTAGTAAAAAAAAATTAATTTACCATAAATTCTTTTTCAATTTTACACTTTAATTGTTACACCAATTTTTTAAAATAAATTATATGCGCAACCGCAAATTTAATAAATAACCAAAAATTAAAAAAATTTTATTTTAAACTACATTTTTTTTGTTTTTTTTTGTTCATAATCCATTTTGTATTTTCAATAAATTTTAAGTAATAATAAGAAATAATTCAAAAATAAGTGATTACACACCACCTATTTCGTATATTATTCCTGTATTCGACTTACCGACAGTACACCACCCAACGGTGATAATGATAAATTTTCTACAGTTGCACGTAATTCATCAACACTTGCTGATATCGGTGCTATTCCATTATTTAACGGTTTTATTTCAACATGAATTTTACGTTCACGTCCATCATCTGAATCACTATCAGAATCTGAATAGAATTCGGCTAAATATAGAAGAGAGAGGAAATATGAGATTGAAAAAATTATAAAATAAAAGAAAAAAACTACTGCAGGTTTTACATGTTTTAACAGGTTTTTTTTTTTTTTTGTAAAATGTATTATGGAAATGGTTATAAAATTGCGGCTTATAATAACAAAACTATGCTGAGATTTAGCAATACATCTCAGTGCTCGTAACAATGATGTGCAAATTGTTGATCAATCTAAGATTTTCGAATAGTTGTTTTCTTTTGGTAATCGCTAAGTACTTACTTAGTAATTTGGTTTGAGTATATGATAATTTTTCTATTTCTACCTACTCGCACTTTTTCTTTTGATCACATGCAAGTAGTTATGAATAGGGGAAGAAATATAATTTCTTGACATATTGATGACTTTTATGTTGTTTTTTTCGATTAATTAACATCTAATTTAATTTAAGTTAATAGAATTACTTTGTAAAAAATATTAATCACTTTTAGCACAGGTTTTTGTCACTGCTAAATAAGTACTGAATTACAAAAAAACGGAAAATTCACAGGCTTTCAACTGAAAATCTTAAAGTACACTTACGACTGTAATCATGGTGATGTTACGCAATAGATAGATTGGTCAAAGGAATGGACCAATCGAGTATTGTACGATCTCTACGCTACGCTACGAAAATAACATTTATCCGATAAGATTTTTAAAATAACAGCGTGTCGTACTAGAAATAACTATATAACTTTTAATTTATTGGTTAAACAAAAACCAACTGAACTCGTTGCGCAGTCAGAATATCGACAAATAGACCGAAAAAACCCCAAACAAATTCAAAACTTATCTCATTCGATGGTAAAACATGTAAAAACAAAGAAAAAATATTATATATAATAATTACATTTTTTACTGGCTTGTGTTTCCCATAGTGGATCTTTTGGTTGAATACCATAACCATCTTCATCAACTTCGGGCACGGCCGTCGGTGCTATATGCGATGCGGTTATTATTGTATGTGATAACGTCGTCGTCTGATTTATTGGTAACGGTGTTATATTTTCTGTTGATTTTGCAAGTGAATCTTCACGTTCTTCTCTAAATAAAAAATATTAAAATAAATTTTTATTAATTTACCCGTACATTTTTAAATAAAAATAAAAGATATAAAATGTGTCAACTAACGGAACACTAATCTTATCATCTATTTCGCCCAATGTTGAAGCCGTCGTCGTTACTTCCAACGAATCTTTTTTCTTCTTTAATTTTTTAACTTTTGCTTTATTTCGTCCGCTTCGAAGTATTGCTGAAACTTTTGATTTGAAAAAAAAAACGAAATAAAAATTAATTAATTAATTTAATAAATAAACTAAATTATTGTATTTAATTTAAGAAATTTTGTTATTATTAAATAAATAAAAAAAAAAAAAAATAAAACAAAATTAAACAAATTAAATCCATAACCATCTCAACTCTAAAATATTAAATTAATAATTTCTATAAAATACAAAAATTATTGATAAAATAAAATGTATGTGTGTTAAAAAATAAATATTAAATATTAATTAAATAAAAAAATTAATTAATTAAAAGCTCCTCTGGCAGCACAACTCGCAACAAATTGTATTTTTTTTTTTTTTTTTTTTTTTAGATTTGAGAGAGAGAATGAGAAGAGAGAGATATTTATTTTTTTGTTTAAAATTTATGTGCTTTTATTTTTTTTTTTTTTAATAAAATAAATAAAAATTCATTGATTATTTTATTAGTTTTTGTTTGTTAACTCAAAAATTGATAAATATCACAATTAATTGTTTGAAAAAAAAAAAAAATGTAGCTTTTCCGCAATTCCAGTATTTGCAAAAAAAGAATTAAAAAGACGGTGAGAGCCGAGGATGTTAGGAAAAACTAATCATTTTCCGAAGAAACCACTAAATCTATATATTTTTATTTAGATGACATTAAAATGTATAGTGCCGTTACCAAGGAAAAATTTATATAGTAAATTTATACAGATAAAATATAATAATCCTTAAACGTGCTAATATTTAAAATTGTTGTGAACTTAATGCACTTTATTTTATAATTTCTGAGTCACTCAACAAATTAATAATAAACAAAAAGTTCCTGAATGAAAAAAAAAAAAAAAAAAAAATACAAAAACTTGTTAATTTTAATGCACATTTTTTTTTTTTTTTTTGATAATTAAGAATTAAAAAGCACATTTTTTGGTTTTAATTTTCTTTTTAGCATTACTTTTTTTTCTTATTATTGTCATATTAATGATATATCGTTCGCCGCACACACGTACACAAACACACACCAATAACTACTTGTGAATTATAACAAAATTAATTTAAACTTCCATTAAACAAACAAAAATTAAAAATAACAACAACAAAAATAAATATTTATATAAAAAATATTCACAAGTTCATAGTTTAAAAGTTTATGATAATTATGAATTAATTAATTAACTTTCCAATAACAAAATACAATTTTTAAATAAACAAAATACTTCCCGCCCCACTAATTTTCATTTCAACAAAAAAAAAAAAATAATTAATTAAATATAAAAAACAATTGGTGGATATCCAAAAAAAATGGCTATTTTAAAACATTTACTGGTGATTTGAATTTGTTCTCTATTTTAAAGTACTTTTTTTTTAGGTGTTAAATATATTTTTGTGACACAACAATAATTAAATATTATATGCAAAAACAATAAATTAATAAATAAATACAATTAAATAATAAAATATTAAAAAAAGGAAAGAAAAAATAATTATAAATAAAAATTAAATAATAATAAATAATAAAAAAAAAATGTGTGCAACAGTAAAATTAAGCAATACTGAAAAAACAAACGCTTAAAATTATAATCGATTTCGTGTCATAAATCTGTAAACTCAAGTTTTCAGAGTTCGTGTATACACAAACAATACTATGCAGTACTAATTCAATAGCCGCGCGCGCTAGTTCAAAACATTAAAAAAAGGACATTTTGTCCTTAAATAATAGCGCAACAAAAATAACCAAAAATTCTGTTTGGCTTGAAAAAAATTTAGTACTACACACAATACAATTTCGAACACTGAACACTAAACAACATAAATTTACAATTAACAAGAAAATTATAAAATTAAAATATTAAAAAATTCAAAAAGCTAAAATAAATTATATAATTAATAATAAAAAATTAATAAAACATAAAAAGGAACAAGCAGTGAACAACATTCTCTTAAAAATTTAATTTGTATAAATAATTTTAAATTTTGTACGTGCATAGTTTGTTGACGGAGGACTTAATTTATTTTATATGATGATAGTGGTGGCCAAAATAATACCCATTGTGTGTGTATTAAACAATTGGGAATTTTTAGGAATAACTTTAAAAATAATATTATAATAAATTTAAAATTAAATTAACTACACAATAAGTTTTGATGAGAAATTTACAACTTTCGGAAATATTATTATATTGGTTTGGTGAACCCACAAAATAATAAAAATTCACTTTTATATCGTAGCTATTGTAAAAATTAAATTAATATATATTTTATTTATTTATACAATTTATACGAGATTTGGGTTGTTTGTTAAAGGCATTTCTGGAAATAGTTCCCGTTTAATTTTTACAATATTTTACGAATTACAAAATATCTTATGAATTTCTTTGAAAGGCTATAGCATTAACGCAATATTAATTCAAGATCCCTATTTTTTAACACTTTTTCGCATGAGCATTTAATTGTTTCTCAATAAAGAAATGTGAGAGAATCAAAAAAAGTAAATTGATTAATTCTAAAAATGTTCAACGTTTCGAAAAGAATTCAGACAGATATAATACACCAGTAATTTTTGATCCAATTATATCATTGAGTTATCCAAATAACTCATTTTGAATAGTTGAAGCTATAATTGTAATTTTTTTTAAATGGAACAATTGTGAAACCACAAACAATCGATCGCACTTTCTGCAACAAAATGATGCATTTCAGTTCAAAATTCGTTACACTTTCACATTTTAATACACATTGAATTGGAGGATTTGTTCACCGATACCCTTTTTTTTACAAGATCTACTCTAAAAGCAGAATTATATTAATAAGAGAAGAAGACGACGACGAATAATTAATTTTAGATTAATTTTATTAAATTGAAATGCATTATTTAAGTAATAGTATTTTATCGTCGGTTGTCATTTGGATATCTGAACAAATCGTGCGAAAATAGTACTGTGTACAATGTAAATAAAACGTTTGAGATGTGTGACACGCATCGTCTAACAAACAAACATAAATCTTTGTACACGCTGGTGTCATGTAAATAAAATATATATAAATGCAAATTGTTAATAGTATATTGATAGTGGATATTATGAAAAATTTATGGAAAATGTTCGCGAACCTTATTCATACTACGCTTTTTGGTAGTAATATAATAATTGATAAAATTTTTTATATTAACATTAGAATTTTGTACAATTTTTGTTATTATAAATAAAATTATTTGCCCGGATTAAAGATTAAAGAAATTCGATATTGGTAAAAAATAAAAGTGTTTTTAATTTCCCCATATCATCAGATTAAAGTTATAAAAATTGCAATTACTTTGACACACATTATGTTTTGAAGTTGAAGGTGGTGTGAGATAAAGACAAAGCAGTAAAAAAAAATACAATTTCATTAATTAAAAAGAATCGATGAAAAGTGAGTGGTGGTGCCTGAGAATGAAATTCTTAATGTATTAAATATAAAACAATTCATGCAGTAATAAACATTTTCTATATAATTAGTAATTGATGAACGCGAAAATGAAAAGGAATTAATTACAAAAAAAAAGCACTTATAAAATGTTTCAAATTAACCATATTTTAAGAGACTTTATGAGATGCGATTGATAATGCGATAATGTGAATTATGGCAAAAAATCACACAAAATTAATTAATTAATTATTAAATTGAAACTACGAAAAATTGTACAATAAAAAAAATTAATATAGTCATTCAGAAATTCATCTCTCTTAAATCCCCCACCATTTTACTTCTTACTTCTTTTGTTGAAAAAATATTAATTAAATAATTAAAAAAAATAAAACCATGATTAAAAATAATTATAAAGAAAAAATAAAATCATACAAAATGAAAAAAAAAAATAAAACCTTAAATTGAATTTTTTTTTTTTTGGTTTTTATAAAAAATGATTATTTTCTTTACATTTTGATCCTCTTAAAGGATTCCTTCCAATATTCGAATTATTTGTTTGATTTGTTTGTTCACTTGGACTTGTTGGAGCTGAAATGACTTCAATTGAAGACGAATCACGACTACCACGACTCTCTCGACTTCCTGTAAAATAGCTTTTATTGTGAATTTTTTCTTTTTTTTTTTCTTAAAAGTAATTGTTGTGAAATGTATTTTTATTTTTTTATTGTTAGATCCGAAAGTGTTTTTGTTCGTGTTTTATTATGTTTTTTTTTTTTTTTTTTTTAAAGAGAATGAAAACATAAAAAATAAATCAATAAATAAACATAAAACATAAAAATATAAATTAGTATTATAAATTTTTGTTTTAGTAAACATTTAACAATTAACATATAAAATGATAGATGGTGGATGGAGGGGGTGGGGGAGTAAGGTGGCGAAGGAATAAACGATGGCTTATAATTGCAATATAAAGATTTTTTTCAATGATTTTTAGAAACGTTACAGAAATATTTATTTTAAAAATAGTAAGTGTAGAAAAGTTTAATCCCCTTATTCAGGGATAACAATTTATGGAAGTGGGTGTGTGTGTGTGTGTGTGGGCGCGAGCGATATGAATGCACTTTGGACAAATGAACAAAAATATCTATTTTGCATGTGATTGGGTGCGTACAAAGAAAATATATGGAATAAGTGAGACTTAATTTGATATAATACAATACAATATACAATGAAATTATTATGGCTATAATTAGTGACATTAATATTATTATTATTATTAATATTTCTACACACTATATTTATTTCCTACTCTATATTTAACAACTTTTAGCACTAATTTAATTTTGAGAAATTTTAAATTACTATTATTGTGTACAAATATGGTACATTGCTTTTTTGAGTAATGCTCGCCCATCTCAATTACATATTAATTGATGAAACATAATTGACTGTACAATATTAAATGTAGATGGGAACGCGAGTGGGAACTATTGAATATATAATCCATATAATGGACCAGTTCGCCTAATTATATGCTATCAAGAATATATTAATATTTTTTTTTGCGCGATAAATAAAAATAAGCAGATTAACTTAAAATTTTTTAATCAAATGTGGATAATTACTTAAATTTTCTTACAAAAGTCACTCAATATGCAAATGCAAAAGATTCTTTGTTTTGTGTGAAAATTGAATGAATTGACATATTTTCTAAAAAAAAAAACACCTTAATTCCTAATTCCATAAATTTAAAACTGATTTAGTCCACATGAGAATAAATAAAATGAATAAATGATGTTGTTGTTATAATAAAATATAGAAAATATTGAATAATGGGAAAATTAATTTTCGTTAATTCTAAGAAGAAAAAAAAATACGCGTAGTATTTATGCAAAAATAAGCCATAAAAAAAAAACCATAAATTAATAATTAGACGACAATAATTATAAAAGTTTAGCCAACATTAAAGAAAACAAATTAATAAATTAAAAAGCGGCAACAAAAAAAGCTTCTTTTAAATTTAAATTTAGGAAAAAATAAAAAATTAGAAAAAAATTTAGCAATATTTTGTTGTTTTTCTTTTTATGTTGTTGTGTATGATAAATTTTTCCTTTTCCATCGGACCACAACCACTTAATTATATGATACAACCAATTTTATGATTGTCAAACATATTGTAATTTATTTGTGTGCTTGCGATTCAAAAATTTCATTTGTTTGGCATTAGTGTAATATAAAATGAATAGAGTTGATCCATCAATTTTTGTATACAATTCAGATTTATTTGTTTACAACTATGTGTTACCACGAAACGTTTGTTAAATTTGGAAAATGTTGATGATTGTTCCAAAGAAAAAATGAAAAATCTATCATACAAGTTATTTTATATGTTATTTGGTAAATTGTATGTTCTCTGTGTAAAAGTTTGTTCGTTTTGTGTGGTATTTGTTTGTGTGTGTGTGTGTCTGTGTGTGTTTGTCTAATATAATGTATTTAATTAAATGTAAATATATTTGATGACGATTTTTGTTCTATATAAAATAATGTCAAGTGATTAAAATTGTTTTGTTTAATTTCTTTCATTATTACCCTGAGAATTAGACATGAAGAGATTTAGAAGGGAAGTAGTGCGGCGGGAAGATTTCGATTGTGATGATTGTTGCTGTTGTTGTTGCTGCTCAATCGCCATATTATTATTATTATTATTATTATTATTATTATTATTATTATTATTATTATTGTTATTAATATTCTTATTATTATTATTGTTTTTATTATCATTTTTTATTTTATCAACATTATTAGATTTAAATATTGATTTCGTACTTGGTACCGTTGCTGTTTGTGCATAATTTTGTGATGATTTTGATGTTGTTGTTGATATAGATTGATTTGTTGTAATTGAATTTTGTTCTAGTTGTTGATTATCTAGATTTGTACTTAATTGCATTGTTGTTGTTGTTGTTGTTGTTGATGCTGCTGTTGCTGCTAATGATTGATTCAAATTATTCAGTGATATCACATTTGATGATGACGATGTTGGTGGTGGTGGTGGTGGCGGTGATGCTGTACTACTACTACTAGCACCTGTAGAATGTTGTTGTTGCTGTTGCTGTGACGATGAACTCATAAACCAATTTCGTAAATATGGTTCTTTTTTAGTCGTTGTTGTTGTTGTTGTTGTAGTTGTTGTTGCTGTTGTTGTTGCTATTGCTGATGTTAAATGTAAATTTATTGGTGATGAAATTCCACCACTACCACCACCAACACCGCCACCACCACCACCACCACTGCTTAAATCTGGTGATCCACTTAATATACTATTTGTTCCAATCGATGAAGATTGTAATGTATTGTTCGATTGATTTGTTGTGTTTAAATTTGGGGAACTAGTTGACCAATTTGTTAAATCAAGCTCAACAATTTCTGTAAATATTAATGTAAAAAAAAAAAAAAAACCAACCAAACAAAAAGAGAAAAAAAAATAATAATAACACAAAAAAAAAAAAAAACATGCAAGGAATATTAATTAATTTATTTATTTTTTTAATTTATGCATTAAAATTAAAATCCTTTAAAAGTATGTATTTTTTTTATTATTATTATTATTAACGCATAAAATTACACATTTAATTTAAAAATGAAAAATTATTAATGCACTCAAAATGAAATGAGAAAAAAATTCTAATTAATTTTTTGGTTTTTTTTAATAAATTAATTATTAGGTTATTTATAAAAATTAAATTATTAGTAAAGATTTTTTTTTAAAAGTTTTAAATAAAATTAAATATTTTTTGCGTAATGTTTTTTTCTTTTTCTTTGTTTTTTTCCGAATTTTGGGCGGAAATTTAATTATTATAATTTACCTGGTTTTTCAAATCCAGTATATTTTGTTAATACAAATTGTTCCAAAAGTTTGTCAACCGTTAATTCTGTAAATTGTCGTTTAAATTCTGAATGAACCTGGAATTAAAAATAGTCATTCAGATAATTTAAATTGATTAATTTTAAAATAAATTGAATTTAAAATATTTTTATAATCAATTCTCCATTACATGTTACATTGAATTGAATCTATATTAAATCAGTAGTGTTATTAGTTTCAATTCCCCAAACTTAGTCTCGAGCAACTTGTGTATACGTACGGATAGTGCTGCAAGGATAATTTGTGGGTCAGCACATAGGAGATGCATCCAGGCAATAATTAATCTGATAAAAATTGAGCAAAATAAAAAGTTGCAGACACTATCGTCCAAACTATACGTTCAAAGATATTCGTATTTTTTATATCATGCAACGAACTGAAAAATTTCACATATAATTTTCGGGAATTGAACCCGGTAACTTCTGATTGATTAGCATTGAAATCAACTTCGTATGTGAGTATTGCACAATACACCATATGATCTGCAATTAAGTTTTTGTAGATGCATTATTTATTCAATTATTTGCAAATTGGTGAATACCAATAAGTGTTGGGTGTAGAGATATCGATGATCTACGAATAGTCTAATACTCACATCTCTTAGCAGATATTCGCTAACTGCGATTTCATAAACAAACAAATGATAATTCTGTTGTAAAATATTTATTATGAACAATCTAGTACCGATGCATTAATACCGAGAATCAAATTCGCTATAGCTTTAAATTGAATGACTTGATTTTATTTATTCATCATAAAAATATACTCTCATATTTTTTTTCCTTTTGAATAATATATTTCATCATGAAATTTATGAAATAATAAAACATACCTGTCCAACCATGTCATGATTTGTTTGTAATAATTCTATATAATGAGATAGAAATTCTTTCATCTGTTTCAAATGATTTACTTCGATTTCTTGAAAACGCTAAAATAAAAATAATAGTCACCACCACAATTTAATTGTGAATAATTAAATAATATCAATTATGAATACAAATATAAAAAAAAAAAGCACACATACTTTACACGTTAACGTCATTTTCCGTTCAAATTCATTTTTAACCGGATTATGTTTATCTAATAAATTTCTATAATCATCTTGTTGTTTTTTTAATTTTGTTTCAGCTTTTTCCAATTCTTTTGTTGACGCACTATTATCTTTACGTAATTTATCGATTTCTTGTAAACGATTTGAATATAAATCTTTAGATTTTTGTACAGCTATGGTTGAGGCTTGCATTGCTTGTACCGCTTCCAGTGTACCGGCCTCTTCTTCCTTTACACTTTTATGTTTTTTATGTAATTCATCAGCATATTTTGCAACATCTTTTACTAATTCGGATATTTTTTGTACCATTTGTAAATGTAATGATGATAAACGTTCGGCGGACGATTTTAATATAAGCCATATTGGTGCAAATGTACCATGGACACAACCGGAACCAGCTTTATTTGCTAATTTTGTCATTAATTTTGAATTATGTTCTTCTAAATTTGATTTTTCTCGGAAAAATTCCGATAATTCTTTGCTCGCAACCAAACCATATTTCATATTATGATATAATACATCAAAACCATTATTTTTTTCACCCTAAAAAAAGAAGAAAATTGAAATTATTTATAATAAATTTTTTTGGATTTTTTTAGTTCGATTTTAAAAGCACATTTTCCATATGCAGTTTAACGTCAAACAGATATCTCGCATCAATAATTATTAAAAGTGTTTAAGGTACCACACTGTGAAATATGTGTCCCAAAAACTGCTATAACACCACAAATAATTGAACAAGTCCATAATAGTATGGTATTAGATAAGATCGACACGTTTAAGCATCACAAAAGAACGAATTAAAAATATTCAAAGTGGATTGAAGCGGGTGAAAAAGTACCATAGTAATAGCATCAGCATGCGATTCCGACAGCTAAAATAATTAACTCTGAATATTATTGTAACAAAAAGTGCAAAGTTTATAGTTAAATGTTTCTCTCTTATGTTAAACATTTATACAGACAGAGCATACGAACTCTTAAAATATTAACAGATGTAATATGTTCTAATAATAGCATTGGCTATATTTTATTTACAAAAATAAAGAAAAAATGATAAAATAAAAAAAAAATTATCAACACCAAGGGTATCATCAGCAGCAACACTAAGGAAGTTAATACAACCCAGAGATAATTATAATATATTAGGTTGTCAACTATCTCCCTTCCGCCTTTTTGCTCTTTATTCAATGCTTTATAAAAAGTGTTACAGTAATCGGATTTAGTTCAAATATGCGCCGTTTTGTTCGATAATCTGTTTCCATCTAGACTGCAACTTCATAATACCTCCCTCGTAGAAGCCCCCCTCCTTATTTGCGAAGAACTCGGACAGCCACTTTTCACAAGCCTCTTTTGAGATCAACTTTACACCACCAAGGGCGTTCGCCATGGACAGGAACAGGTGGTAATCACTTGGCGCTATGTCCGGGCTATATGGTGAATGCGATAAAACCTCCCATCCGAGCTCCCGTAGCTTCTGACGAGTCATCAACGAAGTGTGTGGTCTGGCGTTGTCCTGGTGGAACACTACACCCTTCCTTTTGGCCAATTCTGGACGCTTCTGGTCGATCGCCTGCTTCAAGCGGTCCAGTTGTTCGCAGTAGATGGTAGAATTAAGCGTCTGGCCATATGGGAGCAGCTCATAGTGGATGATTCCCTTCCAATCCCACCAAACACACAGCAAAACCTTCCTGGCCGTCAATCCCGGCTTGGCCACTGTTTGGGACGATTCACCGGCCTGCGACCACGACCGTTTTCGCTTGATATTGTCGTATGTGATCCATTTTTCGTCGCCAGTCACCATCCGCTTCAAGAATGGGTCGAGTTCGTTCCGTTTCAGCAGCATTTCGCAAATGGAAATTCGGTCCATTAGATTTTTCACTGTTAATTCATGTGGCACCCAAACATCAAGCTTTTTTTTGTATCCAGCCTTCTGCAGATGGTTTAAAATGGTTTGGTGACTAACTCCCATCTCCTGGGCGATGTCACGAGATGCCACATGCCGGTCTAACTCGATGTATTCCATGATTTGATCGGTATTTGTCGTCACAGGTCTTCCGCCGGCTGGCTTATCCATGGTGTCGTTTTCACCGGCTCTGAATCGTCGAAACCATTCCTCCGCGGTTCGAAGTGATAGAGTACCATCCCCCAAAACACCATTAATCTCACGGAACGTTTCTCTAGCGGATTTGCCTTTAACGAAGGAAAACTTTAAAATAGCGCGAATTTCGGCGTTAGTGAACTCCATGTTTACACGTCTATAACTGTTGAACGCAATATCCAAACTAATCATACATAGCGTCGTTTTGTTTGTTATGTCAAGAGCTTTCAAATTATGTACAGTGTTGCCAGATACGAGCTCTGTAGCGCTTTGTACATAGCCGCGAAATTAAAAAGACAAAAAGGCGGAAGGGAGATATTTGACAACCTTATATGTATATTTACTGATCGTATATATATATATAAATTACACCGCGATTAAATGAGAGGAAGTTGATAATATTATTATTACAAATATTTTATTTTATGTTATTTTTTCTTTTAATTAATATATTTATACTTTACCATCGGTGTCGGTAAGTGGTTTTTTTTGTTGGTTCTTTTTGGTTTATCAAAGAACGAAAAAATTACTACAATATAAAGTAACGCATATAAACAGTTTTATACTAATTGTGTAAATATTTCTATTAAAATATATATATATAGAGTTCATATGCTCACATAAATGATGCCAATGTTTGTTTATATGTTGTTGTCAAGATATTGAATATATAATAAATGACATCATCATGAGAAAAATAATTGTAATTTATTAACGTAAATTGATGAAAAGAATATATTTGTTTTGTATATAGTAATATTTGAAAAAAAAGGTTAATCAAAAAAGAATTGGAAATTATTACGAATGTTAATTTAATTAATTATATATACGTCTGTCACAAACACATATACACACAATGTATTATATATTAAAATATTTAACAATGGGCAACATGTTTGATTATATATGATAATAAAATAATGCTGAAGGATTTAAAAATGGTGTATGATAGTAGCGTGACGATAGTCAACCGACATTAAATACTCACACCAAGACCACTTTCTATCTTCACGAGGTAGAACCGATAATGATCGAATCTTATGCGGCGATGAGACGACACACACAATGATGGGTTATGGGATACAAGGATCAGACGTATTCGAACAGGAAAACAAAAAATTTCTATAATAAATGTACACGTGCCCTTTGATTCAAAAATTACATTTCATATACACGGAATAAATGAAGGATGTAAACCAATTTGTGAATTGTTGGTTGAAAAACAGAAATGAAAATCTCTATCGAATTGTTGCTAAATAATGAAAATGAATTGAAATTGTTAAAACCGGGTCAACCATCAACAACATGGAAGTATATAAAGATACGTTGTCATATAGGAACAACTCAATAAGAAAAACAATTCAATTTTATAGCCCTTTTCTGTGAAACCAATAATTGTCGACAAATATATAAAAAAAATAAAGAAATTAAGATTAATTAAATCGAATTAGGGTCAATTAAAATGGATATAGAATCTAATGTTCTAACTGAAATGAATTTAAATAAAACAGAAATGGATAAATTCACGATAAGGCTTCGCTTCCGACCAACTCTATGTATAACTTAAGAAGAAATCGAGTCTGCTTGAACATTTCTTATATCATACTTGGGAAATGCAGATATTTTGACAATCTGATCGACAAATTATTAATAGTTTTAAACAAATTTCGAAATTTGTTAGGAACTTCAAATTGAAGAACAATACAATGTGTCAACAGGTCTACACATGGATATACTAATATAAAGTTTTGTATTCTATATATAGAGTGTTATGAGGTACTGCGACTGTCGACAACAATTAAATTAAATTTGAATTGAGATGTATAGGAAAATCGAGATGATTACATCAACAGTAATTTATGAATATATGAACAGATGTTTCAAAATCGCATCATAGTCAAGGCAACGCTATAGAGGAAGCAATTTGTTAGGAAATTTTACCACATCTAAAATTACTTCTTCTTACGCGAGCATTGCAGAACAGCATTTCAAATATTTTGAAGAAAATTTTCAAAAATTGAATGAATCACATCCAAATAACAAGAAAAACCTTAGCCTTAGAAATATGTGGATGATTGATTATTGTTATGCAAAAGAATGACTTTATATTGTTTCTTCGTTACTGCAGTTCATTCAATTTGAATTATTATGTGGTGAAAAAATATAGTGAAACGCAAGTGTTGTTCATTATTAGCCCGCAGCCAATCATTCAATTCATATTTTCCCATAGTTTTGTATTTCTTCCATTGTGTTCAAACAAATTCAATACCAGTCATTTAAACTAACATTCCAACGTGCAATGTGTCTGTCGTCTGCATAAGTTCTTTGTATTTAGTTTTCGTTTAACGTTTCGTCAAATGTCAACGATTATTAATAACAATTTTTAACACAACATTGTAGAACTGCTATATTATAATATAGAAATAGAACTAAAATTAAAAAATTCTTATTAATTAAAGCAAATAAAACACTTACCCAAAAATAATCATTAAAATCGACAGTCATTTTGATTATTGTTTTGAAAAAACAAATTCCCTTAAATATAATTAATTTTTTTTTTAGTATTTTTCGTTTTTATATCACCAGAAAATCATTACAAAAAAATATATTAATATTTTATTTAATTAATTTATATAAATATGATAAAATTAAATCATTTTCGCACCTTCGAATTTCCAAATAAATAATTTTTTACAAACACCAACACTATTTTATCGTATTAAAACATTTAAAATAAATAACTAAGAAAATTTGTAATTTAATCACAATCACAAAACAGAAGAAAATCTTGTAATATTTATTTATTTATAAAACATCTTCCTTTACCGCATTACAGATGTTTTATATTTATTAATAAATTCTCTTGATTTAATATTAATATAAATTTTATTGCTGTTTTTGTTATTGTTGGTTGTTATTGTTGTTATTGTTGTTGTTGTTGTTGATATCTTTTTATATTGCTATATTGTATTTATTGCTATTTCTTAGTTTATACTCCTTCTGAACATGACTGCACTGCGATGTAGACAAACAAACAATTTTTATTATTATTAATTATTTTTTTTCTTCGTTTTGTTTATCTTTAACTAACGTAACGTTTGTGTTTATTTTTTAAATTTTTTAAAATGATAAAAACATTACAATTTTCCTCATAAAAAACGAATACATATAAATATATAAACACATATACACACACAGTCGCGCAGTAATAGCACCACCAATTTTTATTATAAAATTCTAAATTTGAAAATATACTCGTACATATAAAATTTTGTTGGTTTTTCGATATTCGACTGTGGCATTCAAATTTTTGGAAAATCTAAAAAATAAAAGAAATGAAAATTCATTAATTTTATACATAAAATTGATTAAAATGTGAAAAATGTAATTCTCATAAAGTTAACAAATGTTTTCTATATAAATAGTTAAACTATATGATGTTGTTCGTATATATATTTAAATTAGCTAAACTATATATATATATATATTGAGTTGAACTCAAAGTAATTGCAACACTTTATTCTGTAATGTATATTGTCTATTTTGTTAGGTTTGGTTTTTGGTGTAATACCGAGTTCATAGAACTTATGGTGCTTATCGATCGCAGAGTAAATACTGTAACAAGTAGGAATAACAAAATAAATAGTAATGACATAACATAACATAACATTCAAATCAAGCTCCAATAATTTTTGAAGAGCGACCAACTATAAATATATATGTGTGTTCATTGCCTAGGTGGAACACAATGTCTTTCGATATCCCAACTCTGGTTGCTTTTCTTGAATTGCATTGCTCTTTCTTGAATTGTAATGTTCTGTTTGGTTTGGCACATCTGAATTGATCGTTTGGTTACATAGTAAAATTTCAAAATAGACAATTCCTTTGCAATCCAACCAAATTAATAATGCATGATAAAAAGCAGATGTGTATGTTTAGTTGCACTGGTTCATATTGCTGATCCTTATTATTGTAATTGTAAACAATCGATTTTTCCTCGTCCTCGTTACGTTTTTAAAAATGAATCATTTTCGTTACGTTTCAATAGCATATACTTAAGTTCATGAGAAAAACAAGTTGTTTTAAAAGCTTTACGCAATCCATGTTTGTGATGCATTGTGCTTCTCCGAATTCTCATGTGTTATGCTATGACAAATTGTTTTGATTTTCCATCGACACCATACATAAAAATACACAACCTATTGATTTAATATAATTGAAGTGTACACCCTTACTAGCAAACAACAATATTTATCGGTTTGACATTCCGACATTCCGCTTTACCGATAAATGCAAATAAAGTTATCTATTCGTAGAATGTGCAATCACTTTGTTGTCAACCCAATATTAAAATATAATTTACATAATTTATAATATATAAAAACGGATGTTGTAACTAAACTATATATAGTAAAAATGGGCGTGCGGGTAATTTAATATTTTGCACACACATATACAAATGTAAACACAAGCAGTACAATCTATTCAAATAGAAAAAAAATATATATATAATTAATGATTAGAATATTGATTTTATTAAAAAAATGTTTCTTCATTTTGTTGCAGCATTTGCAAACATCTTTCAGTGTATTCGTTATACGAACTTCACAACAGATCCTCACAACACAAGTAATTTTCGTATAACTGTTCAAAAATGTTATATTCAAAATAAATCATTACAGGGAACAATGAATGGGTTTTTCAATTAATAATGTTTTAGAACATTTCAAGAAACCATAATATAAAAAGAAACACATTACAGCGAACGGTGAGAAAAGAATAGATGAAATGAAATGATACCGAACCGGTGTATCAGCAAAGAATACTAAATTTGATATTTGTGTACTACTGTACCTATTTAAATCAAAGATCATACAGGTGACAGCATCAATGCAATTCAAACAAGAGTTGTTGAGTAAACCATAGGCAAATTGCACATATAAACCTTCGTAACGTGTACCTTTTCTACTGGGTATACCATATAGCAGCATTTTTTCAGTTTTTTTTCGTTTTTGATCATATCTATATTTAGTCTAAGATGAGAATAGATAAGTGAATTATTGTTTGCCGGTAACATACATAAAACAACGGCAACAACGAGTTTTTCATTCATTTTTAAAACACATCGTGATTATTATTATGCTTGGGCTGTGTGTGTATTTTATTAATATTTATTTAAGAATAAGATATTATAAAAAATAAGAACCATTATTTGGTTACTTCTTCTTTTTCTTCTTCTTCACGCATACCAAAAAAATCTATATTTATTTTAAGTTATTTTTAATAATATTATATTATTTTGTGGTTTTGTGGTCGTGTTGTGATACAGTACACCAAATAAAAACAAACAAAAAAATGGGAAAACCAGAAGTAAATTATTTATAAATTTTTTTAAATTGTGATTATAAAATAATTAATATTAGGTCAATATTTATTGATTGATTTTTAATTAAAATTACAGCACCTTATTTTTGTTTATAGCACTCTTCCAAGATAAATAATAGCAGAGTGAACCAGTGCAGTATGGTACACTGGTTCGAAAACGACAGCCTTTTAACATAAAACAGCAGGTTGATAATTATTGTTTTATCATCTGTTCTGTTACAACACACTGATGTTTTCATAAAAGTTTATTATTTATATAACAAAAAACAGGGAAATAATAAATAAATAATAGTAGAATATTTATAAGGTGTATGAAACTAGTACACAATTCATTCAATGGAACGATGAATGTAAATAAACAATCACTTAAATACTACACACACACATACACACACACGAGCACTCAAGAAGCGTCGTTGTAAAAAAAATACAAAAAGTTGTTTATCCAGTTAAATATAATAATTATAATGTAGGCAATAATTAAGAATTATGTGCTATTCAAAGAAGTTTAGTTTTAGTTAGATATTATGCAAAAATATATTATTTAATATTCCAATTCTATAATTTTACGCAAACATTAAAGAAGACTGACCATAAATAATAATAATAGTAAATGTTGTTGATTATTTTGGAAAATAATAAAAAGGGCGTTGTCACAAACTAAAATTTATCTATCGAATACGATATAATCAATCAAATAATCATCATTAAATAATAATTATAACAATTGTGTCCAGTGAATTGCATAATACAAAGTAACACATAAATTAATTCCGTTGAATTCCAAAGCTTAAAGCGAAAAAAAAAACAAATTTGATTGCAATTAATAAAATATAAAACTTAATTACGTTATTTTTATATCAATATAATTGATTGACATCCTTCAATTTCATATGTTGGTCAGTTGGTTGATATATAACAGAAATGGATTGGCAATCCAGATTTAATTAACTATATCATATTAAGAATCGATCTTTCTACAGAGCTACTATTTAGATTTCAGACGAAAGTAATAAACATATAAGTTAACTACTTTTACAGATCCTAATTTGAAAAAAGCACAAAACTAAGTCATTAGCAACTCTACAAGTAGATGACCAGCAACTAACGACTTCCCGAAAAGAAAGTATGATATTTAAAAAAACAAAAAAAGTTGGGTCGTGAATGCCAAACACTCCTATATAAAATAGAAGATTTCTTTAACTAGATTTTCTCTTCCTGATAAGGCAACATAAGGGTTACATTTAAAAGCAATAAACCGGATTTATCAGATGAACTAACAGAACATAAAAATAAAACAACCTCTCCCTTTGTAAATATTTGATTACAAAACGAAGATTTTACTGTATCATTTAATGATAATTCCATGACATTCTGATTTGATATACAAGAAAATAAATTGCAATTTACATAAAACTTGCCTCTTACACACATTGCTTAATTGTGGTATAAGTTTATATCTTACAAGTATACAATCAAATTGTCTTATATTCTTATATTACCATTTCATTGGAGTCATTCCCTAAGGCCCAGCGAAATCCATTTGCAAACCCCTAATAAACCGAGCCAAAGAATTAATGAATATTGTTGGTAAACAATGCAAACAATGAATTATAATTCGTCAATTGTGCCACAGAAATTCAAGATGTGTGAATATAGAAATTGGAATCATGTGTTCGTGACTCATGTGTGCGGTTAACATCCATCATCACATTATATTGTCATTATATAGATAGATAGTCGCAGAATTTTTAAACTTAACTGCAATTTTAATATACAATTTCAATTATTATAAAAACACAATATTAATTAAATAATATCGAGATCAATGACATATTAATTATAAGTTTTATACAAAAATATATATATATTTATAATAATAATAAACTATTAATTTTCTTATAACAAAGCATAAAAACTTTATTAGAATGTTATTATCACACCTTTTATCTTGCAAGTATGAAAAAAATACAAGTAAATAAAAAAAAACTTGCTATATTTTGCCAACAAAAAGCTGTACACAAATTATAAATACAAGAAAAAAAAAGTAGGATGATGACGTAGTTATTCTTTTTTTGGAGTCAGTGAGGTAATAATAACATGCGAAAAAAATTCGTATAAATTATAAATGATACAAAACAAGAAAACATATAAATAACGCTTATCTCTCCTTTTGCTTGCATATTTTATTTTGTACTATATTCTGTGTGTGTGTTTGTATCAAATTAAATCATATCAAAAAAAAAGTATCAAAAGGTCATCAAATTATAAAATATATTAAATTACAAATAAATTACAACAAATTACTATGGAAAATAAAATAATAAAAAACATACAATTCTTTATTATATTGTCATTCGTATTGACTTTGGCGTCACTTTACATAAATTTATGTTGTTTTTATTCTCATTGTCTATTAATGTTTTGTTTGCGTCTGTTTTTTTTTATTAAATGATTGCATTAAAAAAAAAAAAAAATTATGTTCTTTTCAATATAAAAATAAAATAAAATAATAGGTCAAAGAACAAATATAAAAAAAAAATGGCAATGTTGCAAAAATCATAATCGATTCAAAACATAAAACAAAACACTTTTAACCTGTACATTTTATGAATTAAAAATTATATAATTTTGCTAATTTTATAAAAGAATATGGTAAAAAATATTATTAAAAAATATTATAAAAGTTGACGATGATGATGATGACAAAAAAAAAAAAAAAACAAATGAAAAAAAAGGGTGGATTTAGTAAAAATATTTTAAATTTATTCTTTTATCGCTTTCGAATAGAATTGGAACGTATAAATTTATAATTATCACAAAATTTATTAGCTTGGCTATCGTAAAACAATAAAATTTAACAAAAAATTAATATTTTTCTTTTATAAAATTAATTAAATAATTTTCAAAATCAGAAAAAAATTAAAAAAAGAGAAAAAAAAACGATAATTTACCTGCAAAAATTTTTTTACGTTAATCTTTTTCTAAAATTTAAATCACTTTTATTATTTATTATTTTTATTAAATAATTAATTATTATATTTACGGTAAAAAAACTAATTTTATATGAATTATTAATTATTTTTCTTGTCTTTTTTTATTTTCAAAAAACTATCGCTGTTTTTAACACAAAACAAATTCACCATTTTACTTTCAACATTCTGACTGATAGATGTACTGAAATTATTTTGTTCTCCTCTCCTGTCCTTCCCTTTTTTATCTTTGATAGTGAACGCAGCTAACTCAACTGAATTTTTGAAGTTTCTAAAAATTTGAAATGTCAAACGCCATTGCTGCCAGTTGCCAATGAATGCGGGATAAGTTCATTATTCATTTTTTTGATGCTGTTATAGGCATTTTATTTTCAGCCTTATATTATAAAATTATTAGTTTTATTATTATAAATAATTCCGAAAATAATAGAAAAAAAAAGACAAATGAACTGGATATTCTTCTATTTTCTGTTTTAAAAACTTCATTTTGTAGTTCATATTTACTGTTTCGATATGAAATCAGTGTATTACAGTGAAATTTAGGGCTATCCATTTGGCAGTAATACAATTTCGCTGTTATATTCATATATTTTAATGCGTTTAATCTATCAATATTGATGTTATAATATCACTTCGTGGACCTTTTGTCAAATTGTTGCCGAACATTTGTCAAATGAGATTTTTTGTTAGTGCAGCTGTAATTCACAAATACGAACACACTGAAAATAAAAGCATTACCACTTTTTCTTTCTACTCTATGCTCTAATATATTGATAATCATCGTCGAGCAGTTCGATTACTGAATCGAAACCATAATCTTTAGTTTGAAAATGTTATGTTGTGAACTTTGTGAACAAATCATGACCTTGCGGTAGCAAACATCTGTGAAATTAATTTTTTTTTACGTAAAGTCAATGAAAATCAAATGTATTCTATATGTAAATTATGTCTATATTTTTCAAAGCACTTGCGCTGTTGATGTTACCTTATTAAAATTAATTAATAAATAAATTATAAATTATAAATTATAAATTATAATTAATAATAAAGTAATTTTATTATTATTTAATTCTAACATTTTCTCATAATCTAATTTTTTAGTATGGCAATGCTGAAGTAATTTCTCCTGCTATTTACATCAACATACCCCTGGCGGATTTAAATCGTATTCCACTGAACCTATAATGCGATACAAACGTTCTTGGAATTAAAATAAGGAATGTATTTATCCCAATTCTGAACTTTTAAAAGCTACATAAAAATAATATTGTGTAAAATATCATCAGAAGTAATGTAGAAAATTATAAATACAACGTTTTAATTTTAATAAAGAGTTGTAATTAATACTAAATTTACTTCAGCATAAGATAATTTACGACCAGTCATATTGTTATTTCTTGGTATTATCAGTATTATTATTATTTTTAAAATAGAAATACGACATTCATGATTCATAATTAATTAATTTTAACATTCATATTGTACAATTCAGAACTATGTGTGCACTATTATATTCAAAATATATTTTATTTTTTTCAATTTTATTTTATTTTTTAACAAAATCATTAGATTTAAAGCAACATTAATTTTACAAAATATCAAAAATCGATGTTTAATTGAACGCACTCATTTTGGAGAGTTATTTTATTTTATTTTTGTTTCCACGGCACTGGCTTGTGATTTTGATACTTCTTCTTCTATTATATTTTGAGTGTGATTCTTTCCCTCTCTTCGGCTGCAACATCCATATAAGAATTCATTAAATTTGTCTCATTTATTCAAACATGTTTTTCTATTTCTTTTTTTTTTATTATTATTTCTATTGTTTTGTATTTTCTCTCTTTTTGCTTATGTTTACATTTGAAAGTAGTGCTTGTTGTGTGCATGTGTATTGAAATTATAATAATCATTTTTTGTTTTTGTTACTCATTCATCCATCTACCATCATCATTGAATTCTTTAGCCAGCAAGCAATATTTCGTGTTTGTTTACTTTTATTTTAATAACATTTTTGTTTTTGTTTTTGTTATTTTTTTTTTTTTAATATAAAATTCAATCATATTTTACGCTACAGTTACACACCGACACGTTCATTTCATATTACAATAGACAACAAAAAAAGAATAGAATTAATAAAATAACACTCACACATATGTAATCCCCCTTTTAGATTTGTTTTATTACAATTTGTGTATTAAAAAAAAAAAATTTATTCAATGTAAAAAAAAGAAAAGAAGTAATATTTTTTAGTTAACAAAAAAATGGCATCGAGTGAAGAGGAAGAAGTGCGGTCCTTGTTAATGCGACACCGTCTGCAAATGATACGTGAATTTAATGAAATAAAATTGTTGCCGGTATTAATTAAAAATAATGTTATAAATGAAATTGAAGAAAAAATTATCCAATGTGCTATTAATTTTAATACAACTAATATTAATAATAATGATAAAAATAGTGATGATTATGACATTGAAAAAAAGTGTTTAATTATAATTGATATTGTTGCAAAAAATGGTTTTCAAAAATTTAAAGAATTTTGTTATGCTATCGAAAATGTTTGTCCCCAATTGATTGAAGATTTAATTAATGATCGCTTAAATTATGGTATGTTTTATTTTCTTTGTTAAATTTTAATATTATAATTTTATTATATAAATAAGTAATTGCGTAATATATTATTAAAAGAAAAACAAAAGTAACTGTTAAAACAAACAATCGGCGTAAAAGATCAACATGTTATATATTTTGTTATGTACCTATTTTTCCTTTTGTTTTTCTCATGTCCATTCTTAAAAAAACCTCAACAGCGGCAGACGCCATTTAACAATGTTGTCGTGCGCAGACCAAAAAAACCACAAACAAATTTTTTTTTATTTAAATTCATTTGTTTTGATTTTTTTTTTTGTTTTCTTTATTTTAACTTTGATTTTAATATTTTTATAAAATGGAAGTTTTTATTTCTTTTCATTTTTTACACAGATAAGAATTAATAAATTAGCATATTTATTCTTTTTCTTTCAATTTTTTTTGTTATTATTCCTTTTTTTATTCCTTTTTTTTTTTTTTTTTTTTTTCGTTACTTATTTAACATAAAAAAAAAAAACTATAGATAGATTTTCTTACAAAAAGGTATAATACGTAATAATTTCCAATTCTATTTTAGTATTTTATAAAAACAATTACTTTTTTTCTTCTCACATTTTTATTCATTCATTAATAAAGAAAAAAAAAAAAGTTGATTATAATTATTCCATTTTTTTTTTCCACTTGAATTTCTATTGTTTTATTTTTCTTAACCCTTTAATTGCATAGCCTAAAAAAAACATGAGCATGGAACTGATCATCAACATATTTTTGTGGAGTTTTGTGTATGTAAAAAGTTTTGCATTTGATGAGAATGCCGACTATCACCAGGCTATTGTCGATTGAGCACAAAATAGGTTTTTTTATAGTCACCAAACCACCACATAATGTCCAGGCAGTAAAAGACACTTCATTTGAACACGATCTGCATTCCCTATGAAAAAAAATTTGTTATTTTTGTTTTTGTAATTAATTAATAACTATTCTGTTACTTTTTTTTTATCAAATTTATTTACTAGAACAAAAAAAAAAACTATTATTAGTCCCCTTTCTTTTCTGTGTGTTAAAGTATCTTGAGTGGTGGTGTGGTTGTGGTTTTTATTTAGGGTGCATTTATGTTTTTTTGTATATTTAATTTGATGCGGCATGTGCTCGGTTCTCGTATTACTTTTAGTGATCATGTGGGTTGAATTTTTGTAAAAAAAAAAACTGAGAAAATGACAATGGCTAAAAAAAAAAACACCTCAACAAGTGAGTGAATTTTGTTATATTTTTCAAACATATTTTATTACTTACTTTATATAAGAATTCATGATCATTTATTTGATCAGTGTACACAAAGCCCGCTTAAGTTCAATGGATCACGTCTATAGTTCATATAAAATTCTATACATTAGTTTGCTTTCATTTGATTTTTAAATAAATATTTATTCAGATTTAATCGTATTTTCTCTGCCAAAAAAAATTAACTTCTGTATTGTAGGGCATTCACAATGGCTTGACTATCTGAAATGATATTGATTTTAATATTTGTTTTATTTGGTTTATTTTTCTTTATTATGTTTGTCCTCCCATTTGATCGGAGTAAACCTTAGCGTGGAAGATCGATGCATCACCACGTCTATGTACTCTGTATTTGTGAATGAATTTTAATTCCCATTATACTAAACCACTGATGTGGGTATCATGAACAACAAATAGTTTACATGCCAGATTATTTCCAGTATTTTTCACCCACTAAAGTTGAGTTCCTCGTGTAGGGGTGGAATTTACAGCACATTGATTAATTTTTATAAGAAGTAAAGTATGGAATGTGAATAATTTCAACCTACATTACAGCAAACGTAATCGTTCGAATGGCTCCCATTATGATCATAGATAAGGAATAACCAGAATGAGGTAAAAAACAGCCGTTTATGATGTTAATAATGAAACTGAAGGAAATGTTATAGAATCTTAACCGTTTGTTAAAATCAATCAACAGGCAGTAGATTCCAGATTACCAGATTTATATATTAGATAGCAATTTCGGGTTTCTTTTTTTTCGGACACAGGGTATACATTGTAAACTCCACATTTATATCTCAAAAGGGTTAACTTATACATTGTATCATTTATTTATTTATATCTTGTTTCTTTTAATAATATTCTTATTATTACTTAATCATTTTAACTTTATAATAAGTACACATAAACACATCCACACACAGAGGCGGCACACATACACTGAATGAATATAACCGACAAAACAACACTACACACGTTGTTAATTAATCTTCAAAGTTCTCATATATTTATTTTCCATTCGTATACACATAAATGTTTAATGGTGTAACACATGGTCAATGGCACGGCTTGGCCATTGTTGTTAGATATTGTTTGTTATACATTATTATGGGATATATGGTGCGGAACGGTGTGTTTTTTTTATTATTCCATTTTTGTCTTTCAGTTTATATATTTTTATTCATACATTCATATTTGTGTTCTAATCTTTTAAAAAATGTTTCAGTAGATAGTTTTTATTATATCTGCACGAGTTTTGTTGTATATCAAATGAATTGATGTAAACATATATAGTAAAAAAAAAGTGTTGTGATTTCAACTATTATAATATATTTTGTATTTGTGTAGAGATTTTAAAATATATACTACTTTAAAAATTATATACTCATTTCCTATGCAAATAAATTGGTAACCAAAAAGTTCTTAATAATAGATAATTTTTTCTTATTTATCTGACATTTAGTCATCTAGTTGGTGATCGTATTAAAATCACTTGCACTTGAGACATCCGAAATAGTCTGTATAGCTTGGCGGAGTAACTTCCTTTTATTTAAATTTAAATTTTGCTTCCAACTTCTTTGTACCCATCCTAAACTATTATACAATTAAAATGATATAGCTGCAGTTGGGCAATTGTAGTTATTTTGGCTTACGTGCGAGTCCTTCACCATATCAAAACACAATTATTAATTTTAAATTTTTGTTTTCACAACTTTTGTTGACATACTGCGATAATGGTTTTGTTCGATGAAGTAGAAATTATGCTCGAAACATGAATTTATATATGCAAAAGAAATAAAATACATAATTATTATTTTCATCACAATCTTCTATTTATTATTATTTATTATTATTTTTTATAAACAACATTTTCCATTAATCAATCATTAATTATCTTATGGATACGTATATGGATTTACAAATTTGTTAATAAGATGATATGCGATATGTTGAAATACACTTTTATTATTCACGAAAAGACCATTTAAAAATAAATATTGTATAAAATAAACAAGAAGCACAAATTTCTTATAAATATAAAATTAAAACAAAATAATTTTTAATTCATTTTAAATTATAAAAAGTTGATATTTTATTTATTTATACAACGTCGGTTCGAAGAATAACCATAACGAATTTCTATACAGTAAATGGATAACGCCATCATCTATTTTTATGGGTTGCTAATTGATTTATGTATGTTGTGAACAATATTGGTCAATGTTTCATAAGCTTTTCCTTAAGCGTAAGTCAATTAATTGATAGTAGTTTTGGTATACGAAAATAACGAAGAATCAACATTGTTTTAAGACTGGTAAAAATGCTATATTTTCTAGTTTCCGTAAACTTCATTTGACGAAATAAATTAAACCATCAATTGAAGACTGTCAACTACTAACAACTAATTTGATGTACTTGTTGCGAACGTGCAAATCAATGTTGCTGTTGTTGAAGGTGGAATATTTCGTATATAAATGAAATAATATTTGTAAGAATATATTAATTGTTTGCGGTTATTTTTCGGACACATGGTTTAGTTTTATTGAAATATGTTTTTATAAGGAAATAATAACTAACCTTACTTAATAACCTTATTTTTTTTTGTTCGATATTGTCGGCTTATCTTTTTTTTAAATACATTTATGGTTGATTTTTCTTTATTTTGTACGTGTCTCTGTCTCTGTAGACGTTTTATTTTTTTTACATTTTTAACATTTTTATTGCATGAACCAAAATTAAAATTTTACGTTATTGGGGAAAAAAATGGGGAGAAAATATTGTGTTGGTTTGAATTCCTTGATATGCCATGATTCAAATTAAACTATATTAACATTGTGGTACAATAGTAATTTAATAAATGCATGACTTAAATTGAACAGTCGATTGGCAAGCACTACTGGGACATCGCGTACATTCTATATGTGAATGGATAAATAAAGAGGTGCCACTAAATATGACGTATAAATATAGGCAATAGATTATTGTAGGTATTACGTTTTACATTTAACGTTAAAAGTTTAAATAAAGTTCCTTGGCATGATTTGTCCAATATCTATCGTACATTTTAAGGTTTTTTATTTTTTTATTCCATTTTTCTGTAAACGAATGAACCAACAACATAACCACAACAACAAAATAGTAAATAATAGACCAATTTAATTTATATAAAATTCCTTTAGGGATATTTATAATTATTATTATTATTATTATCATATGCGGGGCCCAACAACGCATACATCATGTTTGTTATGCGTTATTGATTCTCTTTATGTTATATTATAGATGTTGTTTTGTTTGTAATGTAATTTGATTTGATTTTACTAATACCACTCACTAATAATGCTATGTATATTGTACATTTAACTATTCCTATATCTATATTAACATTCTGTACGTGTATTAAATTGATTTAAAATTTATCAAATGATTCTCAAGTTTTTCTATAATGGAAAATATTTTATATTTTTTGTGTAGTAGCAAAAGTTTTTGACACTATTAACACAACCCTATTAGAAACGCTATCCCACGTATGCAAACTCAATATTCCCATATTATAAAATACCTTATTCATATGAATTTCGAATAAAATTAAATTTATGCTTTTGACGACGAAAAAGCTGTCGAATAATGTATCTGAAAATAACACTCACAAATGCTAAAAAATAATTTATCCCATATGTTGTGCAATCCATAATAAAGCTGGCTATTAATCTATGCTAATTCACTGTTAAACTTTGTTTTACCTTGATGGGCAAAGGTAGCATCATCATCAAAATAAACTATTTGCATGCAGAACATTTTTTTTGTATGGCACCTCCACAAGCAATTAGAATTTGTTATTGTATTGACAATATACATTTTAAGCCCACTTTTCGTTTCCACGAAATAATTGTTTTATCATGACACGCTTCACTGTCGCATATTTTCAACTCAATTTTTATCTAAATTTCTAAATTTGCTGTGTGTATTATAAAAGAATTACTATTCTCGATAGTGGTATTTATTTGGTTTTCTTGAAATTATCTTAACTAATATTTGGTGTGTGTGTGTGCGAGAGACACCGGTGCAATTAAATATTAATAAATAATAAAAGTTTCTTACAAATTCTTATCCAATATCAAACATACGAAGTCAATCATTGACTCTGATTTTCGTCGAAAAAAATCAATTGTCATAATATAAAATATAGCAAAGAATTTGTTAAAAAACGAAAATTATTGGGTTTCATGTATAGCGAAGATATTCTAATCATTAATATGACAAAATATCATATTAAGGAAGAATTCTTATTAATAAAGGGCAAAGAAAGGATTGTTTTTATATGAATATATTCTTCGTTGTGATACAGTCTTCGTTGTGACACATTCTTTTCTATGTATGCAACGTTTTTTTCTAATCTAAAATTAATGCTTGCTGCGATCTGGCTCTGTGTCTATCTGGCTACATCGGTATTAATACATAAATGTTTGACAATCACTGGTATTATACGGTTTCATTCACATATAATATATTCAATGTACTATGATGATCCATTATTATTTATTTATTCATTCAAATCACATTACATACATTGAGAACATTGAAATTCAATAAATAAAAGTAGAAAGAAAAAAAAACCCCTTGTTTTTAAGAAATAAAATACTATAAAAATCGAAATAAATAAAATTTAATTTATACTCGTAATATGGAAAAAAAAAATATTACTATAGAATTTTATTCATGGAGTCGAGAAACAAAACAAAGCCAACATATTTATATTGATATTGTATTATTGTACATATGAAAAGCCCTATTTTTCTGTGGTCACGGTTATTTCATGTAATACATCTCAGCTGTCTGTCTACATCTATACATCATCTCTTATTACATATCCATCATATCTCTATATATCAATATATTTCTACTTCCACATTTTGAATTTTTCTTCTTCATTATAATTATAATAAACATTTGTATATGTGTGACTCTCGCATTTATATCATCATCAAAACATAATGTATGGTATGTATTGATTGGTGGATGGTGCAAAAAGTTTCCAACCAATTTTATCGATTTTGTGTGCGGGGTACGTCATGAGATTCTGATGTCTACTACGTCGCTATACAATTATTAATCAAATTGAAGTGATCAATTAAAAAATTAAGCAATCGCTTTTGATTGAAGCAGTTGTGCTCCATTCACACAATTTTTCGCTACAAATTCAGAGAGATTGAATGGGAATTTTTTCATATATATAGTTCAGACCATAATCACTTGTCGACCTCAAAACGATGTCCGTACACATCACTTGTCACACTTTTTCGTTTTGATTTGACAGCAAACTTTTTAGACCATTCAATATAATGGGCAGAAGAAATACAACAATAACTAACTAATGGATAATATCAAAACATCAACAACGCAACGCATACCCACAATGATTTGTTTACTTGATGTGTATATGTATAAAAATTTTCTATTTTAATTCATTTATAATTTATGAATAAAAAAAATATTATTATATAAACAATTGTGTGAACAAAAATTAGATTCTCATGTACATTATTTTATAATATCATTAAATTAAATTTATTTATACATTAACCCTCTGTCCGCAAAAAAATAACCGAAAGAAAAGCTAATGTAGTCGAAAAATTTCACCATTAACTTGGAATGTTGTTAAATAAGCAGGTGGTTGGTTCACTTATCAATACCTTCACAACCGGGTTTCTTTCACCGTCAAATAGCGTTAATGGAATAGAAAATACTCACATTAAACTAAATCAGTTGGTTGTCCTTTATCTGCGGTGACCGCCATTCAGCAGGTCGACGCTTAGTATTGAAAATATATATAAATCAACACGTTACAATAATTTTTAAGAAATTATCGTCGCTTCCAACGTCTTTGAATTGAAATAATAAATTCGCACCAAATTTTTGTAATCGCAAACAATTAATGTTAATTAATTATTTTTCTCAGTTAAAATATCATGAATGTAAGTTCCATTTCCATGAATTTCATTGAAAATTTCTTTCTAGATTTCACTAAATCAAGAATTTTTTGAATGTTTTTACTTCGCTAAGCGTTGTGATTGGCAGCCCGTTCGTTTATCCTCAATCATATTTAATCTGCCGTCTTTTAATCGTCGATGGCACTCAAAATGGATAAACAATTATCATCATTAGTGATTTAAAAGAATTTCAAGAGTTTCGATAGTATTTTTACCAATTTTAAAATTAATGTTATGTTATGCATAGTGGCTTTGGCTTTCCACACTGAAGAAAATATCATGAAACTTTGACAATTTTTTTTAGATTTTTTCACAACACAAAAATTAATCAATATAGCCAATAGATAGCTTTATCAGATTCCGTGCATTAGAAAATCATTATGATTATTTTTCGGCCAGGGGATTATATGTGTATTATGTGTGTTTACACGATGACGCCGCCGCCGCCGCTGCCACTACCATCGAATACATAATTTTATGTTGTTATACATATGGCAGATGAACTCTTACAATCTTTAGTGTAGTACGTATATAACTATATCCACAAGCACTTTATTATTAATATTAATATTTAAACCTAAGAACCATTCAACTATAATATCCTCTATCTATACACTTCTCTATATGTTATATGTTCTATATACGAATGCATTTATTTATATACAAATCTTAATGTTTTTTTTTACTATATTTAAAATGCATTTTGAATAATAAAATAAAAATATATATTTAATTTATAAATGAAATTATTCAATTTAATGTTATTAATTTTGTTAAAATTTTATTTTCGTGTGTATATACTTATGATATAATTTTATTAAATTATACAATAATATAATTAATATTTAAATGGAGAAGAGCTACAGTCACAACGAAACTATATTGTTTTATGATTATTATTTTGTATTATTTATATACAGAGTCATGTTCAAGAGTAGTAATAGCACAATATTTTAAATAAAATTAACCAGTAAAAATATTCCCATCGCGGTTGCTCAAACTCCTATAATGTCATAATGATGAATTATAGGTTTATTTGGAAGGGTATTATATAAACTACAGACATGAAGTTTAGGGATTGAGTTAGACGGTGTGCAAGATGCATGTAACAAACTTAACTGTTCAATCACGCAATGTATACATTTCTCTATATGCGGAAAAAGTTGTGTATCATTTTTCATGAATTCAACAATATTTTCAGAAGGATTAAATTGTCGCATAAAAGTGTTTGCCAATTATTTTGAGAATTGTTAATTGTAGAGTTATGGCTTGTGTCATTACTTTTGAACATAACTATATACATATAAAATATTATGATGTGCCACATGCGATATAATAACGTTTAATAAATAATAAAAATATTAATTCTTTTTTTTTCTATGAATAATTTATACAATAATTTTTTGTAATATATTTTTAATGCTGAGTTAAGAATATTAAAATACATATATGATTATCATTATATTGTTTTGTTAATGACATTGCCCTTTTGTTGTTATATGTGATATTATATTTATATTCCTATTGTAATGTATATATACCTCCGAAGTCTAACGTATAATCTATAATATGTGTACATTTTACAATGGAATTTGTTTTTAAAGTTTAAACAACTTTTTAAATCTAACTATACATCGCATACATACAGTTTACATATGTATTTTTGATGTATTTATCATAAACGTTTTCGATATAATTACCATATATAGAGTAAAACATCTAATGAACGACTGATCGATCACCTATTCAGAAAAAATTTTGAAACAATATAAATTACTTTATCTTGAATGGAGTTTATGCACTGCAAAAAATATATATTTACGTAATTATTGTAAATATTTGTGTTATATTGTGATTTAATGAAATCAATCAGACAATAAAACTTTATAATGAATGGTCATCTTGACCTCCTATATTAAGCGGCAGGTATGAACCCAATGAATGTCCATGTATAAAGACACAATTTTATAGTTCGTTATCATTCATTCAAATAATTCAAGAAAATCAAATTACCTCTGAAAATAAAATCTATTTTACTTTAATTGATACTTAAACTGATAAATGGAAATAAATTAGATAATTTTCCTTACGCAATAAATAAGTTATTGGAAAGTGTAAATATTTAAAAAATTTCCCAGTCAGATTTGAGTTTGTTCACTAAAATTTATAATTTCGGTGTGTTGGTCGTTCATTATTATTGTATAGGGGTTTTGTCCTAAATACCATATATATTATTATTTATAATTTAATTCATATACACAATGAAGTGTATTAACAATGGTTATTTATGTAGCTGCGTTGTCGCGGAATACGTAAATACAATTTATTTGAATACGCAGAAGAATTTTGACTGAATCTTTTTGAAACTGTTAAATTTTCATACGAATAAATATTCTATATTCATATAATTAATATTCACTGTATTTGCTAATTTGAATGCAAAATTAGGTATGGGTGTTTAAAACTGTAGTTTCTTTAATTCTCCGTATGCATAAGGTGTGTACCATGACTAAATGTGAAAATTAAATATCTAAGATCATGTAAATGTACTTGAGGATCAATCAGTTCTAAACGATTTACCTTTTAATTTTCTTGCATATGAAGTGTATATCACATCACAATACAAAAATAAAAATTTATCCTTATAAGGTCCTGGAAATGTCCTTGATGCATTCTTTTATTTTTATCTTTATTTTTGTGTGTTTGCAAAACAAAAAACCTTGAAAATATATGAGCATGATTTTGTGTTTTTCCTAAGACGGATAATTGCAACATCTGAATGTGAATATTAGTGAGTTTTTAAATGGATAGAAATCATGACAATGCACCCGCGGACATAAGAGTTATTTGGCTATGGAAAAATTGTGAGATTTAAATTATACGAATTGTTGGAACATCCGAAATTGGTATATGGGAATACCTTTTCTATCAGTTTACAGTGTGAGAATATATACAGTATTTGTATACATATAATAATTTATAGTATATGTTTTAAATGTTTTAAAACCAAATTAAAATTTGTTCCAATCATAAAATTGTGTTATGTTGTTCTTGTCACAGTTAAATTCTATATAGAATATTTTAGTTATACGAAACATATTTCAAATATATTTCCCATATAACAACAAAATTTTTGGCTATTAAATATTTTATGATCACATCAATATTTTTTCTCACAATAAAAATAATAATAATAATAATAATATATTTTATTGTTTTGATGGGGTATTTCGATTTTTTTTAAGTTAAATATTTTCTATATATTTTTTTTTTATTTCGTTTCACCAGATATTATATGAAAATGAACCATTATTATAAATAATAATTATAATAATAATAATAATAATACCAATCCTCTTCAGAATTCATTAAAAACGATCGTCTCTTATTTTTAAAATACTACAAAATATATATAATTTTATAATTTAAATATACATTTATGAAATAATAAAGTTAAAGAATCACATATGCTCTATATTAATTATATACTTACTTAAGTTATATCTGAAATATGCTTGGAAATATACAGTGGTGCACTGGTTAAAAATATCAATTAGAGATAAACATAGAAATAATTTATCATTAAGCATTAATAATACAATTGGAATTTTGGAAAAACCATTATTAATCCATAAATTTAAGTACATCTGTTCATATTCAATAATAACAAGAATGATTTTATCCATAATTATTGCTTACATGTTGGACTTTTTTAATTGAAAACTGTGATTCTTCTAAGGATGGTGCGCTGTATAACGACGGTATCGTAATGTCTTGTTTGCAATTTCACCACTAATTCTTGTCTTACACCAAATTTTATCTATTGGTAATTTATTGTTGATGTTTATCTTTTTTTGTATTTTCATTTTAATAAAGATTCAGAACAATATACGAATAATTCCTGCTGTTGTCAATTTTGATGCTTGCATTTTCTGTAAAATGACAAATGGCAAAGTGGAATTTCGTCAGGACATAGAAGATCCTTTATATTATTATGCGAATAATTCCTGCTGTCGTTGTAATCTTCGGACCATCTGCATCTGCATATGAATAAATTGCTTTATCTGCAATCTTTTGTCTATTGTCAACAAGTATTCACACATATTTTTAGAACAAAATACTGTTTATGCATTGGTTTTTTTTTTTTTTTTGAACACCGCTATAACCGCTGAGAACAAAAATTTTTCAATTTAAAAAAAAAATTGTATGCAATAAAAAATAATGAAAAAACAAAGTGGATTAATTTTAATATTGAATAATAATAATAAAAAAGTCATATAAAGCAATCTAATTTTTGCCTCATTGAACCAGAAAGAACACTTGGTAAATAACGTTTCAAATCTTAAAAATATATATATTAATTATTTAAAATAAATAAATTATATGTTTTGAATCAAAAACCATTCGTATATGTATAAATAATTATGGTATAAATATAAATATAAAGTAAACGCACACATCCAGAGAATATGTAAATGCGTAAAGAAAGAATTTGAATTAAGTATAATATTAAAATAATAATAATAAAATAGTAAAGTAAAGAGTACACCAACACCAGCCACATTTTCAAAAAACATTTTATAATACCAAAAAATATTATTGAATTTTAAGAATAGATTTTATTTTATTATTTGTGAATGTGTGTATGTGTGGTGGTATTTTGTTGGTATCTATATATGATGGTATATAAAATATAAATTTAAAATTACCGATATAAGATTTTTGAAAACGTATATGTGCAATGCAATGCAATGCAATCCAATCCAATGCAATGCAATGCAATATTATTCATATAAATAATTTCTATATGTATTTTTAGAATATATACTTTCGTGTACAAAAGAAAAACAGATGCAATCAATTTTTTTTACATTTTTTTTCTGTTCTTTCACTTAATACCAACAACATACAAAAAACATTGTATGTTTTGTAGCCTTTATTACTACACAATATATACTATTTATTTATATATAGTTTGTTGTTACATATGTGTGTGTGTGTGTGTGTTATGCATTTTATTACATATGCACAGAAAAAAAAAATGCATTTAAAAACACTATATAAATTTTACACAAAAATGCAGTAACGTCGACGGCTCTTTTATATCTTTATTTAAAAATTTGTGTTATCAATCAAACTGTTATAGAAATTGATTATCAAAATTTGTTGCATAATATTTCTATATTTGTTCTTTTATTTTATTAATTATTATTTGAAAAGGATATCTCAAAGTTAATACATATTTTATTTATACTATAATTATATATCGAAAAGTCAAAAACACCACTGGGTGTAAAAAATTTGATTGATGGTAAATAATAAATAAATAAATAATATTGTTTGTTTTCATTTAAATTATTTATTTTTATTTTTGTATTTTATGTAAATTTACATAAAATTTTGTGTTTTATAGAAACTAATAATAAAGTTGTATAAATGTACACTTTATTATTTATAAAATTTTATACAAATAATATAAAATAGGAAACTACAACATAATATATATTATCAAACACATATAGAACTCTTATGTTTGTGTGCCTTATTTAAGGAAATATATAGATTCTTAAATATTCATTAATAAACATTATATTCTCAACATTTTGTGAATATACAGATACACTTAAATTATATTAAACATTAAATTAATATATTTTAGTGGATAAAACTAGTATATGGATAAAATAAATTCATTATATTTTCACAAATTGTGGATAAATGGAACTTTTCGGATACATTTTCAACCCCCCCTTCAGTTTAATTTTCCGGCAAAAATCGACATCCAAATGGTTAAATTTTTCCTGAACTAAAAAACTAATGAAAGTAACTGAAATACAGGGATTTTCTATATTCGTTAAACTCCTTCTACGGTTTTAGATTATCTCCGCGTAAGTTGTTTACTCCTAATTGATTCACCCCGAGGAATTCTCGGGGTAACGTTTTTGGTAAAATCTCTGGTTGTAATTAAATGCTATAAAAAACAGTAAATTTTAAATTACAATATGTCAATTGACAAAATAATTTATTGACAAAATAATAAATACATTCTCGATTCCTTAATCTGTCATTTGGTATTTATTTAATGTAAAAATATTAACTACAACTCGAGATATTACTAAAAACGTTAACCCGAGAGGTACTATACGCGTGATGTGTCTCAAGTGACGAAATTAGATTTATGTTAGACGAATTAGTAAATAATAATTTGGTTATGTTTAGTTCAGGTTCAATTATAGAATAGCACGATATTTTTGGTTTGTGTTTAATATGAAGTTTAAATATAGTGACTGGCTATAGATTATAAATAGAAAAAATTTTAATGTTCATATTAGTAAATTTTCCGGAAAATCCATCCAAATTTCCATATTTTTTGAAGGATTTCTTTAATCTTTTTATTTTTTAAACAGAGATTTTCAAATTTTCATAGTTTCGTTCGTTCAACAGATATTACCGGTGTTTCATTTTGATGTCCGATTGTCAGATGATTTCTAATCGATTGGAACAAAATACAGGAAATTTAGTCCCGATCATATATCCACAATTTTTTAATCCATAAACTAATTACTAAAGCTCGTGTTTCTAAGAATCGTTAATCAATTTTATGATTTCGACAATAAGTCAATGGTTCTATGACAGAGTGCGTTTTGTATCCATAATATTTTAATAAATGCGCATGAGGTGATTTGTGTATGGGCGTGAAAAGACTGAATGTGATGTCCGATTGGCAATTTACCACCAGTACCATAGTGTAAAATGGTTAAAAGAACACATGGCTAAATAAGTTGAAAAATTAATTAAAGAATGTATATGAAACTCCTCAATGTATATATTACACGATATACTTCAAAAAAAAATTAAAAACTCTAGAAGAGTAAAGTTAAAACTTTTAAAATCTCTAATATACATAAAATTTTGAACTGAATGTGCGAGATCGTGTTGCAAAATTTCATTGAAATTGTTGCTGAGTACACTTCATTTCATCGTTTCCATTGTAATTTTCAATTAATTATTACTTCGCTAAATATATACAATGGAAAATTATTCACGGTTCTCTATACTGAAGACAAAATTAATTGACTGAATTGACTGTGTATGTAAATGTAATCTTTTTCAAATATATTTTACTTAAATACATATAATAAGAAATATATAAATATTTTTCAATTTGTATATTTTCAAAAACAACAACATTATGCGTATGTAAATATACTGGCTGGCAATATCCATACATAAAATCCTTTGAAGTAAATATTTATTTTATATATGCGTATACACATTTACCTATGTACAAAAATTTCTTAATATTGACCCAAATATTTACATTTACATCTGTCAAAATAGAAAAACAACAATATTTCTGTATACCGCCACTCTGTATTATTGGAAAATAGAAATGAAAAATTAAGTATTTAGCTTGCGTTCGTTTTTGAATACTGTACATATTGTGAACATTTAGAAATATTTGTATAAAGTACACAATGCTCATTTGATAAATTGACTTTTAAACTTTAATAGTTGTTTTTTTTTATTATCTAACACGCGAAAGTAATTAACTTAAATAAATCTTTAATATAGACAGAGTGCAGTGAAAGAACAGAATTATATAATGTTTAATAAATTTTCTTGTTATTTGTTGGTAACCAAATCACTGACGAAAAATGATTTTTTAAAAACCAACCGATAGATCTTTTAAATTACATTTATAGACAATTTGAAAGCTGATTATTGTTGATGGTATACCTGGTACGACTGCAACTCATGCGTAGCAAATAATAATAGTATACAATTTCTTTTTTTTTTTTTCCAAAAGCACCCGCTGCAACACCCTGTGCGGATATTGATATATATCAATATACACCTCTAACGATTAATCGATTCAGTAAATTCACCGAGTGTGGTACAGGTGATTTTTTCTTAACACATAAAGACGTTGTATCGAAGAGAGAGAGAGAGGCAGTCTGATTAGGTTGTGATTTGATGCTAGAAGTGAAAAAATTAAATATTAAAAATGAAATATAACAGATAAATTTTGTTTAATGTTTTGCCGCTTCCAAATAATCCGTATTACCATTTTGAAATTATAAATGATCATAAATATAGAAAAACTATTTCCATTAATTCACTTGAAAGTCTATTTAGAATTTCTGTTTTGTATATGAGACTGGAATGTAATCAATTCAAATGACATTATGCTATACGTTTAAGATTATCAATTTGATTTACGCATTTCAAATGGTAACAGAATATAGAATAAAAAAAAGAACAAACAATTTTTTTGTTGTTAAAAGAACAAACAAATTTTTTAGTATCTATTGGGTGTTTAAAATGAAAACCGACTTTTTTTTTTTTGGTTTAAACAACAAATTTTAAATAAACAATACCCGGCAGATATATTTTAATGAAAGTATATTGTCAAAATATTGTTCGCTATATAAAGCTTTGATAATCTTTCGGTCATAATAAACCAATTCCACGAAATTGGAAAAATTGTGCGATCCGTGTTGTTATCAAGCGACTTTTTTTTTGTATTGACTTCGTCGGAATTTAAGTAGTGATAAGAAATGGTAAGACTATACATCGATCGGAATGTTATTTTGCAAAACATGAACTAGCGTTAGTCTTTTGACACATTCTGGACGTTATAGTTTGTCTTTAATGTTTGTTTCAAATTGTTTTTGGAAATGTTATGTGACAAAACCACATTCATATGTCTTCACCTATTATACATTATATAAAAAAACAGAATTTATATTCAATTTTATTATTCATTTCATCCTGCTCGTATTATCTTTGCTCTTATAATTACACAAGCAAAAATGTCTAGAATGCAATAATAAAAGTTATTTAAGAATTTTGTGTCATAAAAATATTTTATATTTTTTTTTATCTAGCTAATTTGAAATGAAATATAAACAAGAAATATTTCTTGTTATATATATAAAGGTGTATACAGAGACTTAATAACCTCTATATATATATAATATATTGAGACTACTGCATAATTACTATATGGGAAAAAATTGCTGAAGACAAAACCGATAGAAATTGACATAAATTTTATAAATTAATATAGTAAAATAAAATTTATTATTAAATTTTAAATATTTTTTAAAACCAAATTTAAGAATTAGATAGAGAATTCGTAGTTTAATAAGAGAATATAAATTTAAATTTATTATTTACAAATATGATTTAATATTATTTTGAATATTTTTATATTTCTAAGAATAACTATAGAATAATTGCGATAAATTAATAATTCGATATGGTATGACGAAACCGATAATTTGATATACAAAAAAAAGGAAAAATGTAATTCTACATAAATAAAATGATTCATTAAAATTTCTATATAATTTTACATATTCATGTGGGAATCAAGCAAATAGGCAGTTTTACCTGGGTAATCAATCAAACTCAATAGAAAATTGTTGCTTTTAAAAATAACTCTGGATCTGCCCAAGGTAACTAGGACGATGGAAATAGTCCAATGGTATATAGAAAAGTTCTTAGTTGAGTAACTTCTGATGTGAATAATAATGAAATGTTATTGTAAAATCTTTTGTTATTTGTTTTTATTTAGATTTAAAAATATGAAATTTGAACGACCACCGCCGCCTCAAAGTATAAATACCATATATGGGAGAATTTACTATACACCGCTCGTCACTATATTTAATATCGAGATTTGTCTGTATATATAATTAAAAAAAAAACAAAATTTTAAAAGAATTCAACTAAAATCTATCGTATCATTGTCTTCAATTACACAGACATAATTTATTAACACTCTCACTCGCTAGTCTTTTCTGTATATATGGGCTCAAAAATATATACGAAAAAGAAACCAATAATAAAATATTTTAAGTGACTTTAATTTTCGAAAAAAAAGCGAATGATCAATGAATGAATGAATGAATATTAGTATGTGAATAAAAATATTAAAATACTGCAAGTAATTTCCGATTTAATTAATTTCTTTATTTTATTTTCATGTATTCCGCATTTTTAATTTGTTAAGAATGTTATTATGGTGCGTCTGACGGACGACTATATATTTTTTATATTATATTTCCAATTTCAATTTCAATTCAAATAATAAATAATAACAATAAAATTGATACAGGTTGTCGCATAGTATTATTATACCGGAAATATTTTGAATATTTCAATTTATACGTAGTTGTATTAGTTCATCCGCGGTGAATGTTTATATTAGTATATAATTTTTAATCCAGACAACACACTCTATATTTATTGTTTCAAAAATATGTGTCTCCGATATATGATTATCTATCTATTTTGTTTGTACAGCAACACACCCTGTACAAAATATAACTGATTTCCTATTTAACATTCCAGTTTGACCATATCATTCTTATTATTTATTATTATTATAGTTTCAACATATTCTCTAAATAAAGTTTATCTTTTAATTTCCATATATTCTATTCATTTATGCATATTATTACATACATAACTTACTCAATGTATAAAATAATTATATAATTAATTATAATTTGTCATCATAATGTTATACATATGCTCGTCGACATCGTCTATGGATATAGCGATATGCATATAATGCAATTAGTTAATTTAATTAAATATTAAATGATAAATTTAAAACATATTTAAATTATTTATAAAGTTCAAGTGATATGGTATCCACAAGAATCAATTTATTATTAAGAAGGGGAGGCGGATTGGAGATTGCAATTTTGAAATGTTTGATTTTTTTTTTTTTTTAAAACATAAACACATTCAGTAGACAATTGATCGAATTTTATTTTAATAATTTTTAAAGTCTCAAACATATTAAATACGTTTTATTTTTAAGTTATTGAAAACACCCAGATTTTGAGTTATGGTTAATTTAGATAAAAATTATGATATTCTTGTAAATTTTTGGAAAAAAAATTAAAATGATAGCTATATATAAGAGATCGAATCTTTATCGCATCTCTGATAGAAGATCGGTCGAGTGTAGTAACTATAGGGTGTCAAAAATTTGCTTTAGATAACATTGTTTCTGGAATATGAAAATCATATTTCCAAAATAATAGCTAGGGAGCGAAACTTTATGTAGTTAATAGAGGTTTGATCGGATGGGGTACTTATACGGTGCTCAAAATTAAACTATAGAAGTCATTATTTACATGAATCGCTCAAAGGCTGTATTCAAAATTATGCTTTTCTTGTTAATTTTTTGAACAAAAATATGTTTTCCCATAGATAAAATCTGTAATTTTAAAATGATAGCTTTATAGGGGATCGAATCTTTATCCCATCTCGGATATAGAAGATAGCGCGAGCGGCGGAGTAACTAAGGTGTCAAGAATTTCCTATAGAAATCATTATTTCTGGCATTATGATCGCAATTATGTTTTTCTTTTAAATTTTTGGAAAAAAAAGATGTTTTTCTATGGATGGAATCATATTTTCAAAATAATAGCTAGGTACCGAAATTTTATGTATAGTTTATTAAAGCTGAATTGAATGAGTTATCTATATAGGGATGCTCAAAATTAAATAGAAGTCATTATTTGCATGAATCGTTCAAAGGCTGTATTCAAAATTATGCTTTTCTTGTTAATTTTTTAACACCATAAATATAAGACATATTCGCAAAGGTGGAATCTTATTATAACATGGATGGGCTACGATAAATTCGCTTATATGGCAAATTAAAAAAATTATAAAAGAATATTATTCGTATAATATGCCTCTCCTAAATATTCCCTATAAAATTAAACTGTGTGTGTGTGTGAGGCGGCTGTGTATTATATTTCAATGTAATTAGAAATTTTGTTTTCCGCATGAGATAAAAATGCTGGGTAATAAAATATTGCAACTGCAAATCTTTTCTGTGTATGAATCTTAATATTATGATTTCCAAGAATTTATAAACATAAATAACAAAATGTAATCTATCGTTGCGCCGTATATCTTTAATCTTTTTTATAATATATAAAGCAATGTTTGAATTTTAGCATAATTCATATGCTGCGTGCTGCGGCGGCGGTATTTTTCTATTATAAATCGGCTTTGTTAAGTTTTTTGCATTTTGCACAATTAAAATTTTATTAATAATTTCTAATGTTTTTTTTTCACAGATGTTGCTAGTCAAGAAAATGTCAATAAAAGTAAAGATAAAATAAATCAAATTAATGGTGATGATAATAGCGGTGGCGTCGGTGGCGGTGGCGATGGAGGTGGTGGTGTTGATGGCAATAGTGAAAGGTAAGTTTTATTTATACTTAAGTGGTTTTTTCTTTTATTACTTATTTTTAAGTATATACAAAATATTAAAAAATTTTATAATTTAAATTGTTAATAATATTATTTTGTTATACAATTGAAAAATATTTCTCATTGAAAAATTAAAAACTGTCATTTATTTATTATTTTTTTGTCACTGTCACAAAATACAATAACATCAAAATGATGGATATATAAGAAAAAGATTGTCATTTTTAAAATTTCATTTTTATTTTCTTTCCATCATTATATATGTTTTTTGTGTGTGTGTTTAGATTAGGCCAATATTTAACAATTATATGTGTAAGGCCTGTGTGTTTGTGTGTGCAAGTACGTGTTTTTTTTTAACATTCCGATATAATATTAAAAATAATATAATAAATATTTGAAATTTAAATCATTCAATACATAAATATTTCTATACTATTTCCATTCCCCATGTGCGTTGTTCTTTCATTGCCTGTGCCTGAGCGTCGTTTATATATACAAAATTTTTATATATTATCAAATATAATATTATTTCGTAGTGTATATAAATTTTTAAACTACTATAAAATTGAGTTTCAGCTTATGTGTAAATACCTCTCTATGTATATATATATATATATATGTCTACTAAATATGTTTACATGTGCTGACGAGACTTCCTTTCTATAACGCAGATAGATCAAATATATAAAAAAAATTTAGTATTTTACCCCTAGTTTACATTTAAATTAATTGCGTGCACATTTTGTAACACGCGCGTACGCTATATTAGTATTGGAATAATACTGCGTCATGTACCCCTATCGGTCGACATTTTCCACACCTGCCCGGTGGATTTTACTTAAAGAATTCCCTTGATACATCCACCGCATCACAATCCTCCTCGAATTTTCTCAAGTATATTGATTTTAAAAGGATACCTTATTTCTCAATTGGATAGTAATTTAATTTTCGATGTGTTTATCTTCTGTGTGCTCAGAATTTATTTTTAAATCAGTTGAATTTGTTATGTCATCTCTTTTATAGTATTTGTCGCGATCAACAATTTCATAGCATCAACAAAATCGTGAACCGTATACCAACACCACACCTTCACGAAATCCAATCAATGGATACTGTACCGCTTCCTAACCAATATATTTTTCACTTTTTTGTGTTATTCTGGTAGAATAATTCCTTATGACCAAAGGAATTTGGGGATAGAGGTGATAGATTGTCGATAGAAAAGGAATTTGTTAGTGGTGAGTTGGAGAAGGATGAGGTATGGGATAGAGTGAAAGTATGATTGTGTGCAGGGAAAATCGCAATCACGCGACTTTAGATTCAGTGTCTCTTTCTGCATCACATGCAATCCGCGTACCACTTAGCATTGGATAGATCCTTAAACGGCTATACTATTGTGAACCTCAAATAATTATTTATAATAAATACATCTGTAATAATAATATAGAAATTAAAATTATGTTTATATATATTTTGGTTTTGGTTACTACTCTAACACTGGGCCTCAGGACAGGACACTTGTATTTTGCCTGTTTTTTATTTATTTATTTATTTTTTTTTATGTAAATTGCATCTTGCATCTTTGCATTGACAAACATCTGTTAAGAATAGTAAATGAGCGCGCGTTCCCATTGAAATAGATTTTGTACAAAATTAAAAAAATGGTACGACTTTAATGAAATGTTTTAAAACCAAACGATGGGAGATAAATTAATTAATTAATTTAATACTTTGCATAACTAATATAAAACTTGTTATTGTTGAAATGCAATTTGTATTTATCTGCGGATACAAATATTAACCAATGAAACTTATTCTCGTTCGCTCCCTTTGCATTTATGTTTCGCCACAAGAATCTTAAATTTGTATACCAATAGCAAACCATAAATTGAAATAAAAATCTTAACATTTTCTTATAAAAATGACAAAAAAATACACTGCACTGCGATCTGTTATATTTTTTTTCTATATATTAATTCAATTTTGAACTGTTAATCCGGTAGTTTAGGTACTATAAATATTTATTTTATAATAAATAAATACATTTCGGAATTAAAACCATTTCAAAATAACATAGAATACAATAATATCTTATTTTTATAAGACAAATTGCTTGCTATATTATTTGGTTGCGTTTCAATATAAATGTAATATAAATATTGAAAAGAATAATTTTGATTCCATTCGTTCGTCGTATATCTTTGTAGCAGTTGTACGCACACGTAACGTAAATACAAATCTTATTTAATTTTTTTGCTTTGTTATTATTATTATTACTATTATTAATTTTGATGTTGTTGTTGCGATATGATGAGTCATCACTTTCTCAGATCATATACATATTTCTGTATATAATAAAATAACAAATTTTAAATGACCGAACATTAAAATATTGAACAAAAAATAAACATCTTGACGATCGTCACCAATCAACAGCATCATGAATATCATGATCATTATTATTTCTATCGTGATCATCATTATTTCTATCATCATCTTACATATATTGTTTATACGTTCTATGTTCTAAATGGTTCTAGATATTTGTACGCATATTTTATATGTATTTCTATATTACATTGTGTTTGGGTGCACAGTATAAAAGATAAGAAATTAATTTACTTAAAAGATATTTTGTTTATTTATTCTTTTAAACTATTTTTATTCTTAATTTTGATTAAGTAAATCAAAATAAACTATTCTTATAATTTTAAAGTATATTTTTAGTTTAAAGTATAATTTAATCTATAACATTTTACATTTGTATATTTATTTACAGTAAAATAATAATATAGTATAAAATTTGGTACTTAATTCAGCAATTATTATATGGTAAAATATCCTATTCGAAAATTTCTTGTTATTGCTATATATACTAGGAATTGTCAAAATAGTCATATAGCAATTCCAAAAATTGCTATGTATCAATGAATTTTTTGGTAATCTAAAATAGTAGCAAAGTTTAACCGTATTAAATGTCAATTTAACAATTTATTTATTTTGTTTGAAGGTGTATCTATTAATAATTTACATCAACAGAATTGTTAAGTCTTTGTTTATAGAATGTTTTTATATTCTATAAAATCATACCAATATTTAAAATAATTAAAAATTATTAAAAATCAATATACTTTTTTAAAAACTCCAGTCACAATCAGTTTCTCGCACAAATAACAAGAGGTTAACCTTTAATCGTATATTTTTTTTAGGAAAGCTTTTAAGATTTTGTCTTAATAATAAATTGGTTTTTTTCTTCAATTTTTTTATTCTTTGTTTATAATAATATTTTAACACATTGTTTTTTTTTTTTTTAATTATATTTTTTAGTTATTGTTAAAATGTTCTATTTTTTATATATAATAGTTTACGTAATATTTATTTAACGCATTTGTAATATGTATTTTATACCTATACGTACTTTTTAATTAAATATACTTCGTTTATTAATACTATAATATTTATTTATTTATTATATGATGATTTCTGTACAATAAAATTTAATTACTATTTGTTGACCTTAACTCTTTAATTGTATACAATGTTCGTATATGATTGAAATATTTTTTACATCTCAAATTATATATATTATTCATATCCTGGATTATTTTGTTATTGTATTTGATATTTGATCTATTATATTAGGTTGTCAACTATCTCCCTTCCGCCTTTTTGCTCTTTATTCAATGCTTTATAAAAAGTGTTACAGTAATCGGATTTAGTTCAAATATGCGCCGTTTTGTTCGATAATCTGTTTCCATCTAGACTGCAACTTCATAATACCTCCCTCGTAGAAGCCCCCCTCCTTATTTGCGAAGAACTCGGACAGCCACTTTTCACAAGCCTCTTTTGAGATCAACTTTACACCACCAAGGGCGTTCGCCATGGACAGGAACAGGTGGTAATCACTTGGCGCTATGTCCGGGCTATATGGTGGATGCGATAAAACCTCCCATCCGAGCTCCCGTAGCTTCTGACGAGTCATCAACGAAGTGTGTGGTCTGGCGTTGTCCTGGTGGAACACTACACCCTTCCTTTTGGCCAATTCTGGACGCTTCTGGTCGATCGCCTGCTTCAAGCGGTCCAGTTGTTCGCAGTAGATGGTAGAATTAAGCGTCTGGCCATATGGGAGCAGCTCATAGTGGATGATTCCCTTCCAATCCCACCAAACACACAGCAAAACCTTCCTGGCCGTCAATCCCGGCTTGGCCACTGTTTGGGACGATTCACCGGCCTGCGACCACGACCGTTTTCGCTTGATATTGTCGTATGTGATCCATTTTTCGTCGCCAGTCACCATCCGCTTCAAGAATGGGTCTAGTTCGTTCCGTTTCAGCAGCATTTCGCAAATGGAAATTCGGTCCATTAGATTTTTCACTGTTAATTCATGTGGCACCCAAACATCAAGCTTTTTTTTGTATCCAGCCTTCTGCAGATGGTTTAAAATGGTTTGGTGACTAACTCCCATCTCCTGGGCGATGTCACGAGATGCCACATGCCGGTCTAACTCGATGTATTCCATGATTTGATCGGTATTTGTCGTCACAGGTCTTCCGCCGGCTGGCTTATCCATGGTGTCGTTTTCACCGGCTCTGAATCGTCGAAACCATTCCTCCGCGGTTCGAAGTGATAGAGTACCATCCCCCAAAACACCATTAATCTCACGGAACGTTTCTCTAGCGGATTGGCCTTTAACGAAGGAAAACTTTAAAATAGCGCGAATTTCGGCGTTAGTGAACTCCATGTTTACACGTCTATAACTGTTGAACGCAATATCCAAACTAATCATACATAGCGTCGTTTTGTTTGTTATGTCAAGAGCTTTCAAATTATGTACAGTGTTGCCAGATACGAGCTCTGTAGCGCTTTGTACATAGCCGCGAAATTAAAAAGACAAAAAGGCGGAAGGGAGATATTTGACAACCTTATATGATATGCGCGCGTTAGCCTTCTGTACCAAATTAATAACAATTGTATTATTATTATTATTATTTATATTTTATATTTTTTAAGATATGATGGCGTGTGTGTTCCGTAGTCTATATAATTTAATTTAAGATACTTGTGAAATGTACAACCAAACATCGATAAGAGTAACATCTGTTCATATCATACTATTTTAACACCGCTGCATATTAAATTGCATCAATATCGAATAAGAAATCCACGCAAATTAAGCAAGATAGATAAGAAAAACTGATCTGATTATCGATTTTCCAGAATCTACTTAGAAACTGGTTCATATAATTCATTCACTCACCGTACATAGCAAATTTCATGAAAATCGGATGAGAAAAGCATTCTGATTATCTAAATAAGACAGAATTGATGATTTTATATATTCACGAGTATATGTAATCCACCTAATAATAACTAAGGCAAAATACTACTAAATTGATAATGTAATATAGTGTAGGTGATGAAAAATAGTGACAGCTGAATGTTAAAAGCGAACGAAAATTTTATAGATGCAAAGTGATTGAAATGGGTGTTAGAATTTGATATTCAATTAGCTGCGCGAAAGGAGTTTGCTGGCCTATTAAACGAGCCAAAAGTTACAACATGGCAGCAATTGCAATTGAACGGTAAGCAAACAAAAAGTCTATATACTAACGCGTGAACAGAAAATCGATTACTACAATAATGCGGTTAAAATTATGGGACACAGAAAAATTGGCATTGGATATATCGCTTTTTATACAAAGATGACGATGTAATTAACCGAAACATCATTACATTTAGTGTTAGGATTGTCGAAATAAATTCGTTTTTCAACATCATATAGTTGCAGGAATGTGTGATACAAAAAACTAAACAAACGTTCTATGAAAATTTCGCTTAATACAAATGCGACACCAATTTTGCTTCCAGTTTGTATCTTTCCCATATTGTCTATTTTAATAATTTTTCCACTATTTTCGATATGGTATCTTTGTCATTCACATCAAAATCACCTATTTTTGAATCGTTGCACAACAACTCTTTCTTTATTTTATTTATATGTAGACATAGTCGTATACGTTCATCATCATAGCAATTATGATCTTCCACAATAAATACACAGCAATTTTCCTCTCAATTAAAACTATTAATAAAACTATTAATGTTCTTTATATCTTAATATAAAAATTGTTATTTATATATAATCGTGTCCATTAAATAATAATAAATATTTCGAAAAACTATACAAATTACTAACTGAATTTATAATAAACAATTCAATCATTGTAATTGTAATAAGACAAACCAGAACAATTACAACAACGTAAAATTATAATATCTTTGTTTATGCTATGCATAAATTTTTTTTTTGTTTAACTAAAATTTGATATATTTATTATTAAAAAAAAAATAAATAAATAAATAAATAGTAAAACTTGATATTGACCAATATCTGCCAATATTATAATTTAAACGCGCGAGTATGATTTGCTAACTAAATAAAAAATAAATAATTAATTTCCATGTAAATATTGTATAAATAATTTTAAAATGATCTAATTTTACCTGCGGCGTATAATTTTATTTTATTTTTATAGTTTTTTTTTTCATATACCTCTGTCCGAACAATAATTGGAATGACTTTCGAAATATATTTGTTGATCTAGTAACATCAACTATTTCGCTGCTGATTGATTTACGAGTATAATTGTGACTATAACAAAATGTAAAAAGCTTCATATTAAATTTTCTTTAATGTAAGCGTTGTTAGCGAAGAATGTATAAAGAACAAAATCAAATCAAATTTTTAAAATTGATAAAAACGCACTATAGCGAAATGTTTGAAATTCGTGTTTGAGTGGTATTATTGACAATTGAATGTGTTTCACGTGAAGGACCATAAATCCGTTGTAAAAATAACCGAAATATCCTTTTTATTATTATTTTTCAAATAAATGCAATGTTTCTTCTTTTTCGTTTTCTTAATTCATTCCGTTTATTTTTATTTTGCGGACAGAGTGTGTATTCAATTAATAAATTAATTTTAAACTTTCAATTGATTTTATGAATATTTATATATTGAGAGTGTGAAATAGATTTAAATTTATGCACATATTGAAAACTATATAATTTATTGAATATTTATTAAAATAAAAAAAATCTAATATTATTATAGTGTCTTTGAGTTCATTGTTCAAATTATATGCACTAAATTTTATGTATGGAGTATAATCGGAATTTTATATAAACGTCAAATGATCTTCCATATTAATATCCTCGCACATTCCAAAATTAATTTAATATTAAATTAATGGCACACAAACAAAATATATGCATAAACATTTTAAATTCATTTCTATTAAAGTGATTTATTTTTTATACTAAATTACACAATAGTATAAAATATATATTATTTAGTTACAATCAATTTAGAGATAATACACATTATAGCAATAATAACAATAATAATAATAATAATATACCTTTCAAAATCACGTGCTATTGCATGTCAATTATTAATAACAATATTGTATATATATATATTATAATATAAAATAAATGTTGTAACTTGAAATTTTAACCCTTTGTTCGTTCTACAAATGATATCGTATATATGTATGCATAAAATACAATATATCTATTATCATTATTACATTTACGTGTGCAATAATACAATTCATTATCATATCAAAACAATAACGATATATTTTCTTGTGTGTTATAGCCCGTTACACAACAAATTCACCCTCCTCGCATATAATATACGATAGTTAGTTACTTATATTTATAAAATTGAAAATCCTATTATATTTATAGCATTTTGTATCTATAAATATAAGTAATATTCACGTATAATAATAAATAATAAATATATATGAATGAGTCTGTTAACTTAACTGACGCTATTTCAAATATATAGAAGACAGCATATCGCATCAAATAGTAAAAATGGAATATTATAATTTGAAATTATAGTCAAATGAAATTTACATAAAAAATCAAATACACAACGGATAAATGAATATTTGTATACGGACGCCTGTTTATAATAATAATAATAATAATAATAATAATAATAATAATAATAATAATAATAATAATAATAATAATAATAATAATGTGAGGGTGCTGTACTTTAACCAAACATATTGCAACAAGCATAATATTGATTTTAGTTCATTTTTACAATAACATTATTATTCGTGTCTACCAGTGGCGAGCGGTTCACGAAAGCAGAATAATCACTGTTGCCCAAAAAGTTTTCTAATTTATGTATAAACGAAAATTATGCATTTTGTAGTTATTATAAAGATTATGCAGAATTTTCATCTAGCCACTGTTCTTATAATCCAATATAATAAGTGTTTTTTGTTGAATTTCATTGAAATTAAATGATCTGAACAAGTGATGATGTAATAGAGCAACATTTGGTTAATAAACGCGATGGGAGAACTGATCCCATTCAGGTTCTTGCCACGTATCAATGACCGGTTTTGCGATATGCGGGATAGAATTTTATTGTTGTGTGAAATCATTCTATCGTGACTGGCAAATCTTTGTTACTTTTCTTGTAACAAACACTTTAAATTGATTCGTTGTTAACAGTACAGTTTAATATTGACAGTTTCCCTATGAAATGCAATATTATAACCACAATCCTTTCAGCAAATTAGTTTTTTACTGGTACAAAACACAATATTTTAAATACAATGTGCAATATTTTACTCTTTAACAATATACTAATGGGTTCGGAATGGATGAATTTTTCATGTGTACAGAACAAATAAATCCACTGGTGAATTTATTCATGAAATTGGAAGTACTTACAATTAATTGAATTGAACAAATTGGAACTACATACAAAAAGTCGCAATGGATATATACTACATACACACACACACACACGACACACACATTTTCGAATAATAAAAGCTCGGTATGTTTAATGAAGGGGAAAAAATTTATATGAAGCCGTTGCAGCAACAAAATATCTGCTTTATTTTAAGCAGTAGTCGTAAAATTCATATAGAAATTCTACATATTACAAATTTATATATGTGTAGGTGAAAAAATTTATGTGAAGCAGAGCTTTTTTTATTTGTGTATGGTATCATCAATAGCTAAATGATTATTGATGATAAGATATTTCATAAGTTTTTGTTGTTTATGAATTATTATATGATATAAAAATAACATTTTATTATAATTTAAAATTTGGATATTTAAAAGATCATTATTAATTAAATACTTTGTGTGTTTCTATGAATGTAATTAATTTATTTAGTTTCAATAAAATGAAAATAGGCTAAGGAAAACAATTTTTCGCTATGACAATTCACACATAATTTTGAAAATTTGCATTGTTGGGAAGAAAATTGTTGCATTGTTGCATCCCAATCAGTTCGGATAAGAAAAAGAAGTGCAGATTTTCACTTTTAGTCATATGTTTAAAAAACAACAAGAATCTAAATTTGTTTTGGCCACTTATAATATGTGAAAGGATTTGTATATTGTTTGCTTTAGTTTCTGCAATTTATTCTTCCTCTGCTTTGCTTACCCAATACGAGTGTTCACCGCTCGTCACTGGTGCCCCCCGTATATAGTTGTACTTATATACATTACAAGTGTTATTTATATATTATATTGTTATCGAAAATGTATATTATCAAATAGGGTTGCTATTAACATTATTTCTCTATATTTATAACATTTTTCGTACGACTTTCTGCCACATTAATATTTTTATTGTATATAGGAATATAGGCTGTCCATCCTAAATATTGTAATGTCGTTTTAATAATAATTTTAATTCTTCTACTTTTCTTCTCGTATGCTTCGCTGACTAATCTATTTTGATGAATTGTGTACACATTCGATATTCCCCTAAATATTTAAAATTAAATATCGAAAGTGTTGATATAGTGGCGCAAGACTGGTATATTTACCCTATGTAAATATATATATTAATGACCCAAAAAAAAAATATAATAATATAGCAATTGCAAACATTGACCGGTTTTGGCGACGGCACAACCATTGCTCTTTTTCTCTTTTTGCAATAATATATACTACATTTTTATTGTTTAGTTTTTATGTTATAAAATTTCACGTACATATGCAAATATAAATTAATTTATTAATTAAATATGAATATAAATATATTACAATATATCTGTAATTCGCTGTACATTAAACCTAAACATATACAATTGTTAATTTAGACTATATGTGCACAATGGCTGTAGGCTAATTAGAAATCTAAAATAAATATTAACTTCTATTGTATATATGCGCAGCACACTTAGACACACGTATATAAAAATAATGATAATCATCTTAATTGATTTGTCACACCCTCAATAATTATTATATGTATATTTCCCGGTTTTTCTATACACACTTATCAAAAAAAATAAAAAACAGTAGTGATAGTTTAAATAAGCTAATGTAATTTTCATAAATTAAAAGAAAATTATGTATTATAAATATTGTTTTTCTTTTATTTATATGTGTGTGTGTGTAGGTGTTATACACATAAAATACCCACCAAAACCTATAATAAATACGAATATCAAACTCTTGCAGGTAAATGATATTCTATACTATAATAAAATGGTTTTTTTTTGTTATAGTTATGTATTTACTATTTACAAATTGTATAGATTAAAATAACCAGTCAATTATATGTAAACAGGGTGTACTTGCAAGAGCTGTTACTCATGGCAGTTATCCGAAGCTTTGTATTGAAGAGTTAAGGCTCACCACCGCCACCCCTAGCCATCCGCTTCCCACTAATAATAAAAAATGATGTCGAAAAAATCTAATGTTTTTAGTGTTATGTGGAGATTTGAACAGACCGCAAGAAAATGCTTTTTCTGTTTAAGTCCATCCACTATATTGAGGATTATTTATATGGTATAACATTATATATAGAAGTTTTTTGAGGTATGAATTATATATAATTACCTGACGTTTCTTTTTAGTGAGAAACGGTTATCGATACACCCAATATATGTTCTGCTGCGAGTGTATATATTTGTGTATTATAATATATAATCTAAAATTAAAATCTCAGACATTTGGTCGCCATATGCGTATGTGGAAACGTATATATTATTATTATGTTATGTATATATATATGTGAATGTGTGTGTGTGTGTTTTCTAAAATTCTATATAAAATGTGTAACAACAGAAATTGGTAAAAATAACAATATACTAATAACAAATAAATAATAATAATGATAATATTTATATAAATTTCAACCCCCATTTGTTAGTATACACTTAATCTTTATATACACTGTAATAAATTATATCAATATCAATATATATATATTCTTGCTAGGCGTAGGCTGTTTGAATAGTTTTCGGCCTGGGACACATTGGTGGCACATTTAAAAATTTATTTCGATCTGTTAATTTTTGTTACAGTAGGAACAGTCGCTCAATATTGACGTATCAGTATCAGATTTTTTTTTTTTAATTTAAACAATTGAATATCATTCAGTGATTAAGTTATCTTTAACATCCCAACAGAAATTCAGTTTTTTTATTTCATCGACTATTCTTATCAAATCGTTGGTCGTACATGTGTATAAAGAAATGCACCAAAGTAGGAAAAGTCATTTTTCCATCAACATGAAAAGATTTTCGGATTACAATAATGTACATTTTGTTGATCGAATACCTTCGATAAGGTAAAACAATTAAATTTGAATATTCTTTTATGCTTTTGGATCAGTTGGATGCAGAAATTTGTAAGAAAAAACCATATCTAAAGAAGAAAAATGTAATTTTTCATCACACGATGACGAAATTCAACGAATTGTTCGAAAATATCTGCAGCATATTGATCAACTTTTTTCGCGCTCTCTAACTATATTATCTGCTTTCAAAATCTGAAAAAATTCCTGGCTGGCCATCGTTTTACATCAAATGATGAATCTATTGCAATCACGGGTGGATATTATGCAGACTATCCGTAATCACACTTTAATAATTCTATTGAATTATTGGAAAAACATTGAAAGAAATTTTTGGAGATTTTATTGAAAAATATAACATAATTCACATTAATAAAAATTATCTATTTATTGTTAAGTTCAAGAACAGATATCCCTCAAAATAATTCATATTTATAAAATATGTACCAGTAATTCCAAATAAGATGATGCGATTGTCTTTTTAGCGAATGTTTTAATAAAATATAATTGAATTTATAAATAATACAGAATTCAAGATGACATTTCGCGTTTCCCGCATATTGATGCTCTGTTTTTGTTGTTTATATGTTTGCATGTTTGCCGACTCCTAGCAAATATAATGATGGACACACACACAAACACTGCAACTATCAATTAATTAATTTGTATATAAAATTATATTAAATAACATTTTAACTTTTAAATGGTTTTTTTTTTTTTTAATAAAATATCTTCATAATATAAAAAATTTACTATTTCATTCATATTATTAATGTGGTGGGTACGCACGCATTCATTCATTTTTCAATCATTAATAATAATTAATGTTAATCTTCTTATCTGACGTTATGTGATTTTTTTTTCACATTTACAAAGCCAACAAACATTTTATTTTATAATAAATATGTGTGACAAAGTTGTTTTTACCATTTATGATTTATTTAGTATTTATTTAATATTTGCAAAAATAAATTTAAAACAAAAAAGGTGCGGTTTTCTTTCATATGCAAATATATAAATAAAATGTATTTGTTTTAGAATAACATTAAAAATAGTGCAGACATAGTTAATAAAATGAACTATATTCATATATATGAAATATAGACGCCTAACAATATAATAATAATAATAATAATAATAATAATAATAATAACAATACATATATGGAATTTTATCAATAAATATATGATAATTAATTGATATAAGTTCAATTTATTTGACAACTATTTGTCATAAATTAAATAATATATTTGTTATAAATTAGAAAATGTTATAAATTGATTGATATAAAAGAGTATTGCGTACGAAATGAAATGTGGACAAAAATTAATTAATTTGTAATATATAAAAATAAATAAAATTATCAAGAATAGTTACGAGTTAAAGTGAATCGCGTATATGTCAACTACCGCCCGACATTCATTACAATTAAAAAGTGGTAAATTAAATAACAAATATGATTAACGTAAAACGGATCGATTTTTAATTTCATTGCTAATTTGTTGCCATATATAACAACTCCATTTTAGGTTTGTTCCATTAATTACATTCTAATAATTACATTCCGAATATTAAATAATGGACAGTTTCTTAAAAGACACTGTCATAAGTCATACCATAAAATCAGTAAAGATTTACAATCGACCAGACAATTAATAATTTTCAAATTTATTTTGTTTCTAATATAGAAAAATGAAAAATTTATAACTTCTAAAACTTTACTTTATGAGTAAAAAATTATTTCAATTCAATCAACGGCCATAATTAAATAGATATCACACGTCGCCGGCAATTATTTTTTTGTAATTGTATACACAATTTCCTTTTAAAGAGAAAATATAAAGTAATTAAATTACATTCGCTTTATGCTGCGGTGTATTTAAAATCTATATGATTGCGGTGTGAGAATAAAATGCATTAAAAAAAATTGATTTATAATATTAGAAATTATTTTTTTCTATCATTTAAATAAAATTTAATTGTATTTTTTGTTGTGCCCTCGTTAAAATTGTTCTTCTTTGAAAAAAATACAAAAAAATAATAAAAATTAACAAAATAAAAAACGAAAATATATAATTTAAATTCGAATAAGAAAATTTATTTATGTATTTTTGTAGTTTTATACCGCGCTTAAAAATAAATGAAATGAAAATTAAAACATGTTGTTATAAAACTTTATAAATGCACGCACATGTAATGTGAAAGTGTAATATTATTATTATTATTATTATTATTATTATTATTATTATTGCGACGAAAATAAATTTTAAGCATGACATTATTAGAACAAGAATTTCGAGTATTTTCCAACAAATGTTTTATATATATTTAAAATAAAATCAAACTGAAATAAGTGTGCGAGTGTGTAGAGAATGTATTGGTTGTGTGTGCATACATATGAATCCAATTTTTTTTAAATATTTGTTTGTTATTGTAAATAATTTTGTAATATTACTGTATAAGAAGTGAAGTTTTACGCTTCACAAAGGGCTGCACTGCAAACGATCACAGAACAAATTTTAATAAACTGTCTTGCAGCAATAATTGCTATTCACACCAGGATATACTCTATCCAGATGTACGCAAATATCTTCTATGCGGTCTTAAGTCATCCCATAACAAATGCATATGTTATTATACCACGGGTCTTATTCTTTGAAGCATACCTCTATACTCATTGTGTGAAAATTCTTCAAGAATTTAATACTTTTTTCCGCAGTATACTTTTATCTTTACAATGAAATAATAAAGTAAAACTTTATGTAAATGCGTTTTTTTTTCCCAATCGCTTGTTTTTAATGAGATGAAAATAACTGCAGTATATTACAATTATAAATTGAACTAATAAAAAAGTAGTAGTACAGATAAAGGACGCAATCGTAGGTATATTATATAATCCACTCCAAAATTGGTGGAGTCTATGTTTTCAAATGTGTGCGGTGTTGTCAGAGACGAGGGCACACGCCATGCCACACACAATAATGATTCTATATTATTTTATAACAAATTTGTTTGGTTTATAAATAATAATAAAAAATATACAATTTAATTTTATTAAATTTTTTGTTAATCTTAATCTCTTATATTTATGGTATATTATACTGGACGCTAGCAAACAGAGCTATATATATATATATCTATTTCTAAATCTGTAGGTATATAAATTATATTATTATTTTTTTTTTAATCTATAAAACAACATATAATAAAACATGATGTTAATTTATATTATATTACTTATGAGCGTATATCATCACAGTTAATAATATTAAATTGTAAAAGTTGTTAATTGTCATATTTATAATAAATGTACGTAATTGTAAAAAAAAAAAAAAATAATTGTTTTGTGGTTTCTTCTTTATGAAATCTCAGACACGTATAATAATAATATGTGATGCTGACATCTAAAGGAGAAGAAAGACAGAGAGAATGATCAGACGTTAAAAACTAGTTTTCTTATATTGAAAAAAAAAATATATTTATTATTTTGCAAAACTTTAATTATTCAAATACCAAATACTAATACAAATAATTTAAATAATAAATATAAAGTATAGGAAGAATAGCATTGCACTTAACATTGAATTGAAATGGTAATACATTGTAATATTAACAATTAATGAGATAAAAAATAAAATAAATAAATATATTATAGGATGATCCGCCTGCTTTGAGATGCTGATCGGTTATGGGAAGATTCACTGATTAATTTGAGTTTAAGCATATTTTGAAGGTGTCATGAAAATTTAAGAAAATATTAACAAAAATACTATATGTTTTATAAGGACATTTTTTGAGAAAAATGTAATTTACTGTCTATGTGTGGAACAACAACATATAAACTACAAGAATATTTGTAGTTGAACTTAATCAATTACCTTTCTATGAAACACAAATCCTAATTTGTTACTCTGAGGTAAAATACCATACAAGATATGATTTAATATGAGTTAATCCAAGTAGACCACACTGAACGAATTTTTTTTGTAACCACTCTGCTCAGTGGCGGTTAAAAATAGATACAACTCTGCGTCACACAAATTTGTATACTCAATGAATCACCACATCACGGGATCAGCATCCCAAATCGAACCACCATATTTATAATATAATTATAGTGTGTAAAATATTAAGTGACATTTTAATCATAATTGAAAAAAAATTGATTATACAGGGTGTCGATAAAACCATTACTCATGAGATTTTGTATTGGCACCAAACATAATCGACAGAAAAATTCTATAGATGTAGATCAAATTACACCGCAAAGCAAGAATAGATATTACATGCTTCACATAAATCCGGCAACTTAACTTAATCCATTTAATTTTTTTCGAGACGAAATGAAGGTAGTATAAAATCTGTGAAATTTTAAGTTACTCAAATAAGTGTATAAATAAGAAAGTGTTGGATTCATATGCCATATTTCGTAGAATTCTTGTAAGTAATAGTTCTTGGGACACCATATACGTATAATATTTATTAAATGACGTAATGTCTTTATAGTTTTTTTAAATAATAGATATATGGCAAAAAACACAAAAATACAATATAATTTGAAAAATTACAAAACCTTGCAACTATTATTAATGTGAAATAATTAGATTTGGTTATAATATGGTTTTTTTTTGTCTATATCTCAATTTATATGGTATATTATTACATATATTATTGGGTGTGTGGATGTATTGTCTGTGTGTTAAAAAGTATACTAAATCGCATGTTGTTTGTCTGATTTCTTGTGTGTTAGAACTTACGCAATATAAACGTGTTTACACAACATAAATTTCAGTCATTTACAAGTTACCATTAAATTATATGTATTAAGAATGAAAAATGTGATAATCCTAAAGAAAAGCGTAGTAGTCCAGTTGAACACTCAAAGCCAATCACATTCAGTATAAGATATCCTGCAGAAGTTATCTTCTACTAAGTCATGTAACATTTTCCATCCGAATAGATCCCTTTTGATTGCGACCGCGTTATTATTAGACCAATAGCAGTTTTCACAAGGAAATTGTTGGAAAGAATCCATTCACACACCTAATACCAAATGATAATAATATATTAATATCTGTTTTATAGAGCGAATCTTATATTATATATTGATTTAAGTATACATATATTCTATACAATTTACGCAATACATATTAATGAATGCTAAATGTAATGTAAGTACGTACGGTCGTACGAGGTTAATAAATATACATTTTATAATTGTATATTTTATTAAAATTTATCTTATATTTTAATCATACATTAAATTAATGTTTTTAATTATAACAATTAGAAAAAAAAAAAAATAATAAATTATAACAAAAATACAAAACGCGAAAATGATCACAATAGTAATTATATTTTTTTAAAAACAGAAGGAATTTACTTATAGAAACAACGTCTCTGTAGACGTTTCATTTGAAATATTTAACTTGCGAGCTCTTTAAATAATTCTATAGACCGTTTTTGGAATATCTGATCTGTTAAAGGATGATTAATTTAGTTAGAGCAATGAATTGTCATTTGTTTGTTTATAAAATAATAATACAAATCTCTTTGAAAATATGGTAAATATTAATAATAATGTCTTCCGAACGCAAATAGTACTATTAGTGGTGATTCAAGCATAAAAATAATTGATTGAATAAAGCATCTATCGAAACATAATTTTACAGACCACCAATTTGGTGAATTGTGACATAGTACTCATGCACAAAGTAATTTACCAATTTGACTCCAATTTTATAGATGTATAACCTAGGAGCACTATTGCATATATATAGAGGGTAACTTATATATGTTTGAGTAATCAATCTGTATATAGGAAATAATACAGAAAATTTAAAACGCAATGCGAGTGGTAACGATTTGCTTGAATATTAAACATACAAATGTCATCATCTTTGAATTTTATATTTACCCATTATCAATTTGTATTGGATTTCGTTTGTGGTTTATAAAAAATGATTTTACTAATTATTTTGTTTATTTTGTCTATTAATTTTTTACAATCTGTCAAATTAATCGCACGAAAATACACACTTGAAACGACAGAAGACTTAACGTAAGCCATTGAGTCTAGCGTTTTATATTTCTAATTTGGTTTCACTTTTATTGATCAAAAATCCCAAACTTTTCAAACTACTACTTTGTATCATATATCATTAGTTAAACTCCGAGTTTCCAAACAACACACACACACACGCACACATAACTAATTACTATATATATTTTAAAAATAATCTAAAAATAAATTTATTTAATTTATTGAGAAGTGATTTTTAAAATTAATTCTATTTATTTTATGACATAAAAAAAAAAAAAAAAAAACGAGTATGTTGTAAAAATGAAAGAAAAATATTTAAATAAATTAAATGCAAAATACTAAAATTAGAAGAAAAAAAAAGATAACACACACAACAAAAAAAATGTGTCCCAGACTCTTTTCGGATTTTTCTTTCTTATAAGATTTTCTTTTAATTTTCATGTCAGTATCTTTTCAGATAATTTGTGGAACAGACGGACGTCGTGTGTGTGTCTGTCTATAACTAAATCTCTTAAATATTTATGTGCCAATTTACTAGTAGTGAGTGAGTGATGCATATGCGCAATATTATTTCAATATAATGTAATTTTTTGGTGAATTATATCGCACTAAAATTGTAATTTTTAGTTATTTGCTTGTGTTTTTATGTAAAATTCAATCAAAAATGGTTTTTTTTTTATAAAATCAAAGTGTAACCAAAAGTGTTTTTTTTTTCTTGTGTTAAGTAAATTTTTTGAAGGTTTTTTTTATTTGTTGTTAATTATTCTTGCCGTTTTTTTTTTCTCCTACAAACAAATAAACAAACAACATAGGAATGATAAATTTAAATTATAATTAACACATTTAAAGTATATATACAATAACATTTTGATTTCATTTGTATTTTTGTACTCTGTTGAGATAATAACTTTTCTTATGGGGTTTTTTTTTTTAATTTTTTCATACGGATTTATAATTTCACTTTTAATATAATAGTATAAAATAAAATAATAAAATAAGTGAGGAAAAACGCAATTTTTGGATAAAAATAATATACTGTTCGCGTTCTCGCTATCTCACCACTGTATAACTATATAAGCCGCCGTGTGTGTGTGTGGGTGTATTTTAAATATACAACAAACAGGTGCCAACAAATGTGATAGAATTTTATATTTTAAGAAATAAATTATTCATAAAAAATTTTAACAAACATATAACCAACAACAACAACAACCAAAACATTACGTTATTAATATAAAATTTAAGTTATTGGCGCTTGCGACAGCTTCCTATATATCTATTTTTTTTACACATTTATCCATAAATACATAAATATTATAATATCACAACATAACGCAGTTTTTGTGTGTAGATTTTCATGTTATTTTAAAATTTGAATATAGTTTTAATGTGTGGACATCAAGAAAAAAATAAAAATACAAAAATATATTGTGTGCGAAATAATAAATTTTATTAATTTAATTTATATATGCCTACAATAAACACAAAATAAATATATTTGTAAATGTGTCTGTGATTAATTTCGGTTTAGAAAAATCAAATCAAATAAATAAACAAATAATATATTTGAAGATGAAATAATAATGAATAATATGACCATCATCGGGGCCATCGAGCACCATAAAAAAGAAATAAAAATTAAAGTGCATTTTAAAAAAGGTGTATTTTGACTTGCCCACATATACTCAAAATATAATGTGCGTATAGTGCGCGGGGGTCTCTATAAAATTAGTGTATATTTTTTTTATTTTTAAATTATGTAAAAATTAAAATTTTAATGATAAATGTATTTTATAATATATTATTAAGTCATCAAAAAATACTCTTAAGTATCTTGTTAAAAATGTGTTCACTCTCTATATTTATAAAAATTGTGTTGAAATTATATATATTTTACTATATGACATTTTATTTAATTAATTAATTAACATATCTTTGAAAAATAAAAAATAACAATATATATTGTGTGTAATAAAATCTAAAATAATTATGGAATATCAATTAAGAAATCCAACAATTTTTAGTTGTTATACTGTTCCGGAATATTCGGCAAACTATAATGATGGTGGTGGTGGTGGTGGTGGTGGTGATGGTTGTACTATTGGTGAAAATGAAAACAGTGACGCATCATCATTTTCATCAAATACAAAACATGAAAATTTATCATATTTAGATGTACCTGCATTTGGTACATTTCATACGGCCACCGGTAATGGCAGTAATAATGGACAATTAGGTTATTTTGTACCATTAAAATCTATGGGTTATTTTAGTCCACAATTACATAATAAAAAATATCGGTAAACAATATTTTTTTAATTGATTTTATTTAATTGCTTATTGTTCTTATTGTTGTTGTTGTTAATATCCATTTTATAATCATTCATTTTATCAAAATCCATCATCATCTAACTATTATTAAATTTTAAAATTATTATTTGCATATAAATATTGTTTATTATAATAAAATGTTGATGCTAAAGAAAAAAAAAGCTCTAATATTTACATTTTTTTTTCTCGTTTCTTAATATCAATAAAAAATAATATTTATTTTAATAATTTTAATTTTTTTTGTCTATTTTTGCTTTGTGTGTTGAAGTTGATGTCTTTTGGCGGGTTTAGTTTAAAATTAATTGATGTTAATGAAAATGAAAATATGTAAATACAAAAAAAAAATGTTTAATTTATAATTTTATGAAAAAAAAATACGCTTAACACGCTCATGTCAACCGGATAATTTTAGATCATATTCGAAAACTTGGAATTTTCTTTGAATTCAAATTTTCAGCATATATTTCATGTTTCAGCAGGACTCAATTTACGTTTTGTATCAAATTGTATCTTAATACTATTTTTTCTTATATAATAGACTCGATTACATCTTGTTTTTACAACAAGCAATTGCGTTTCCAATGCGAGAAAGGTTTTTTTGTTTTGTGATTTTTGCAATATTAAAAGTGTATGACTACAATTATATTCAAAAAAAAAATAAGAAATTAATTAACGAAAGCACATTTGTTTACTTAATATTAAAAAAATATTAGAATTTATTGTTAGAACAAATTTATCACTATTTTATTAAATATTTACTTAACTTTTCAAGGATCTTTTTTGATCAATACTTTTCTCCGTTCAATTTCATATATGAATTACATATGTATTACTATGTTAAAATTATACATGTAATGTCCTTTAAGCGCACTTGATCCGTGAAGCATCATTGGCTTCCCTATTTTATTCTGTTTCATATACATATCAAAGTAGTACATCGCACGACTAAATATGAAATTTATCTTTGTTAGGTCATTGAAAATATGTCTTTGATATTTGATTACATTTTTAAATTCCCATTAATATATGAATTACAGTACAAATAATTGTCAAAATTAACCGAATATAAAGTATTCAAAATATCTTTGATACTCGATTTAGTTACGCTACACGAGATTCCACTTTTTAATTCTCTTGTTCTCCATTAGGTGTTGCATACCTACTACGTTTTTGTATATAGGGTTTTGAAAATGTTTTTGATTTATTCTTGTAATCGTTGTGTAAATAATATAATATACGCCTGAAATATTTGTGAAAATGACTTGATTCGTAGTATTTTTAACATGACAATATTTTCTATTTTCAAATTTTATACGTATCACATTCGCATGCATATACAATTTCTTTAAAATCAATTGAGAAATGTTCAAGTTTTATATAATATTGAAACTGTCTTGAAAGCAAAACTCTGATGGCATGGTCACCGGATTATCAAATTATCAATGTATATACCTATATAATTAATGTGTATTTCACCTTTGATTTGGTGTAATGGGATTGTACCAATTTTTTAAATGTGTTTAGTGGCACTTAGCTCTTAATGTGCTTGGTTGGATGAGCATAGTTCTCATATGGAAGTTCTATATAATCGATAGCCAATGATAGTGTTCTTCTTAATCTTTTCTCATTCGATTTTTATTAAATCTTTCATGAAATTTTATATCATGGTCTTATATGTAAATAGTTAATATATCAATTATGGAAAATCATTACCCACATTGGTTTTTCTTCAAATCTGATTATTCACATTTAATTTTGAAAGAAATTTAATACGAAGTACGAATAATTTTTTTTTTATCCAAATTATAAAAAAATTTGGCGATAAAAAATCGAATTGTTGTTTGTCATAAATTTAATTTTTTGACAATTTATAATTTGATGCAACAATTGTCTTGTTTTTTTTGCAAGCACTCGGCGCACACAGCTAAATCTTTTATCACAAATAATTCTGGCAAAATTTATGATATTTTGCTGCCAATTCTTTATTACAAATATTTCTTATAGTTGCCGTATTACAATTATTTTAAAAATATATTTTATAAATTACCGGGATACTATAAATGCGTGTTTTACACAAGGTGTTACGATGGGATTAAATGAATAGTTCATAATAAAAACAATTCCTAGAGCAATTCCACTGTTCACTTTGCTCTAGAATTGCAACTAAACTGCAGTTTAATATTTAATTTATATAAAATTGTGTATATGAATATTTTTACAATGAAATTTTATACTCATTTCCTCGTACTGCTTTTAAAATTAATACCCAGATCCAGTTTTACAGAAACCGTTTGCATAACTGAATGCAATTTTGTATATGTAGGTTTAGATTTGGATTAAAAATTAATTTCCTATATAGAAATTTCATTAAAAATATATGCTTGACCACAACTTAATTAAATTCCTTCAAATTCTGAATGGATGTATATACAATTGAGCAGCCATTCAATTCTGTAGTTTGGTAAACAGAACTGCAGTGTGTGTGTGCAAATGATGGATTGGGGTTTATATAATTCGATAGTTTTAAAGATTATTTATATACAAACTCTTACCAGGCCATATACTTTCTCGGATTTAAGTGTTTTTTTTTTTGTAAATATTTTAAGATTAATGTATAGTATTTTCTAAAATGTATTACAATAAGTTTAAAATAATAATTCATACGAAAAATTCTATTATTATTTTAAAACGGAAATAAATTAAATTAGATTTTCTCTAGTTTTAAAAAGACAAGAAAAGAATAAAAGAAAAATGAAGATGTGTAAATTTTATGTTTTTAATGACCTGTACAGCAAAAAAAAATAAATAAGTGTTATTCAACACCTAAATTTTATAGTTTGTGCTATTTTTTTTTTATGCTTTTTATGTTAATTTTAATGTTCTAAGAATGCCTGTTTTTTTTTGCTTTTTTTCTGATTTCATCTACAATTACAATACAACTTTTATCTATTTTATAGTAATTACAATAAAAAATAATATACGTATAATAATTTCTTACCACTTCTACTTTATTAAAATCACATATAAAATTGTCTATATAATTCGTTTTTTTTCTAGTGCTGGTGTGTTGTGTGTGTGTGTGGTGCTGCTTGTTATAAAATATAAAATTATAAATACAAAACTTAAACAATTCTTGTAAAATACACTGTTTTTTTTTTAATGGGGGGCATAATTATGAAATATTATCATTAAAATATAATTTATTTGTAAATTTTTACTATACTATATTAAAATACATTTTACAAATATACAAAAAACATTAAAACACCCATTTGTGTGTATAGTAAAAATAATTTAATAATATTTTATAATATTTAGGTGTAATGAACTTTACATTCACATACCTACCGACGTAACAACAAATCGAATATGATTATATAAAAAATTGTATTGTTTGTATACAAAGACATGAGAGTGGATCTATATTGAAAGTATAAAAAAAATAAATAAAACAAGGCATTTACTTTTTATGAACAATAATTTATTTTCCAACCGAATCTCTTCCTGGCGCAAAACACTTCTTCCAACGTTATTCCAATCTTTTTGTTCTGCATAATAGACTAGATTGTTGTGTGTTGATTATTTCTCGATACTTATTCATAATCGAATGCAATCTGGACAATACGATGAAAGTGAAAGTAATTCAATATATAATTGTAAGAAATTTTTTCTGATTTAATTACGTGTAAACAGGTGGCCCCAAACAATGTTAAAACTAGGTTACAATTGATGCGAAGATTTTTTTTTACACCATAAATAACTAATTGCCATATTTATCTGAGATTTTGTATACAATTTGTTTTATAAAGAAAGGTCCCTACGTCCAGAAAAAAAAATCGCTTTATAGTGAAAACAGTACCATCTCATAGTATTTTACCTTTAATATAGAACTGCTCTCGTAAATTTATTTGATAATGCACAATTAAATTCGGAAATTATACAATATAAAATTTACAATAATAATACGATTTTATTTCCACTTTTTTTTTTCCTCTTAATTTGTGCTATTTATTGCGTAATTGGGAAAGGTGGTGATGCTAAAAGTAAATAATAATAATAATAATATTGAAAAAACAAATTATATTTAACTTTTAATTTTAAAATTTTTGTTACTATTTTGTTTATAATCAATTTAATAATTTGATTCTCAACACATTGTATTATTAAAATATTCAAAACAATTGTTAACATCTATTTTCGGAATTTTATTATTCATCAGTTCTTGTATCCATTGTTGTAATAATTGTAAATATTTAGTTGGTCCATATGGCAGATAATCTTTAAATGATGGTGTACCCGGACGTGCTTCTTCAATTTGTGTACCCAATGGCCAATCATTATAACTTGCAATACTTATAAATTGAACATTACAATTAATGGCTGTACGCCAACCAACACCTAAATATTGTCCATTTAATCGATGACGTTGTAATGTTAATGATTTCTGTTGTTGCTGATTATTTATGGATAATTGTTGTTTGTTTGGTTTTTGTTGTTGTCGTGACTGTCGTCGTTGTTGTCGTTCATCGTAACCGGGACCAACCGTTGGTATAAATAATAATTTATATTTATCGGCCATTTTTTTTAATTGTGACCAATTTTTCCATGTACTTGAATAGGTTGCACCGTTACTGGGTAAACGTGTATAAAACCCATTAAATGATGATTTTCTGATTATTGATACATGATCTTTAGAACTATGTTAAAATAAAAATTAGTAAAAATAATTTGATTACTACTTAAAAATTTTTTGAATCGGTAACAACGACCAAATTTGCATCGCTTCCCTATAACCCGAGTATTTCCATATGAAATAACAAAAGTATCATTTATACGGTTTTCTTAAAAATTGTAGTTAATTATTACACCCTTAATATTCCCATAAGAATTAATAAAAACTGTATTTATCCCTATTTCGTTGAAATTTTTTAAAATGAAATACTGATTAGTAGAGGCAGAGGTCATCATAGCCCCATTCATTCTAGAAACTCTCATGAATCCTGAATAATAAATTAATAAATCTAACAAAAGAGTTATATTTTCTTGGAATTTGTAACATAAGCATATTTAATGTGATAAGTTCTGAAGTTTGTGATACTAATCGCATGCCACCAACGGACGGGGTTGTTTAGGGTAGTATAAGGAGATGAAATTATTATGGGATTAATGGAGGAGAAATAGAAGGGGTGGTATGAGGATAAGTTGTAGAGTAAGGTGCAAAGGACATATGTACACTATACGGTTTTTCGTTATTTATCTATATCCTTATGATATTGTAATATCCTTATAATATAATGTGTTTTGTTGCGCAGTTATGTATAAAGAAAAATTACCTTATGTGTCCGATAAAAACAGCATCATAAATTGTTTTATGTATGGATATTTTTGAATTTACGGATAAAATTTTATTCCAATCCAAAACCGATATATTTGTAAATTCAACAATATAAAATAATGGCATAGAACGTTGTTTTGACATAACATAAATTTTATAATAGGCAGGATGTGACGAAAAATGTTTGTAAAAATATTGTACATCTTTTAATATTGTTATCGATGTACGTTTGAAATAATTTTCAATTTCAAATGTTATTTGTAATTGATAATGGTGGGCCAAATTAAATATTAATTTCAATACATTTAAATGGAATAAATTTGGTTGCCACGGTATAATTATTACCGAAATACCTAACAATTTAATATTATTAAAATGATGATGAATTATTTTTTCATAATCATCGCTGACACTAAAATTATAAATTCCTAATAATGGATAGAAAATAATATTTAATTGTTTTTCCATTGTTGTTAAATTAATTATTGTTGTTTTATTATTTCTATTGTTATTATTATTATTATTATTATTATTGTCATTTATTCGAATATTATTTGTTAAATTATTATTATTATTATTATTATTATTATTATTATTATTATTATTTGAATACCATTTTATATAAATATTATAAAATATATGAATATTTTTTGTAGTATATTTTGATTTATGTAATAATTGATCATCGTCGTTAAATGGTTTATGTATTTGTAGTTGTTGTTGTTGTTTTTTATTTATATAATATGATCCAGCATCATCTTCGCCACCATCATTTCTATTAATAATATTATCATTAATTAATTTTTTCTTTGATGATGTTAATTGGTCAATTCTATTACGAATTAAACGACTTTTTATATTAAATTCATTATATTTTTCTGGTATTATAATTGGTATATTATTTTTATTAATATTATCATAACGTTGTTGTTGTTGTTGTTGATTTAAATGATAAAGATTTACAGATGAAAATGCCGATAATGATGATGATGATGATGTCGATGATGATGTTGATAATGGTATATTTTTTTTATAATATTTATTTTGTGTATTTAAAACTCTTGGTTTTTCAAGGGGATGTGTTAAAAATTGATTTATATTATTATTATTTGGATGCATTGTTGTTAAATAATATGTTGTTAATAATAATAATATTGTTGAGAATGCACAAAATAATATTAATAATTTATAAATTTTATTCTCACGAAAATATTTTGTCAAACGCATTTTTTTTTTATTATTATTTCTTTTATATATAAATGATGAATGATATTATTTTATTATTGGAAAAATGGGAAAACTTATAGAGTTTACAAACACATATACACGAAAAATAATAAATAAATTATATTACTATGAAAAAATAAAACACCACATTAAAAATGAAAAAATCAAAGAGAAATTTATGTGTAAACAATATTAAAATACTGAAAATATTATTTTCAATTTTATGATTTTTGTTTTTCAGAAAATTTCTATTCCATTTGATATTATAACAAACTAAATAGTTTTTTGTTACGCGAGATATACGCATCTATCTAATTTTGAGAGAAAATTCACCATGAATATATACGAAAATAAGGATGCATTTTATTGTGCGCATGATTTTGGTTTTTCCTCCCTATATATTGTATTCTTTTTGTTCTGCACAGCACAGCAGCAGCAGCAGCAGCAGAGGGTTGCGATTATCTCTTTAAACACAAGGTATTATATAACTGTAAATATATATATATATATAAGGATTTTCATTGTTATATGTATATTTAATATATAAACTAAAAAGGTACAGCATATAAATATACAGTGGGCGCTCAATAAAATATATGCGTACTTTAAAATTCCTTTAAAACGCTATTAATATTGATTTATAATTGTTGTGTTTGTATGTCAGTACTTACTTTACTAAATGCATGACATTAAAACCTATAGGTGCTCCAACACTCTTCACCAAACAGCAACCTATCCGCAGCTATCGTCGCTCAATGCCGAATTTTAAAGATCTTAGAACATAATATAAACGTATATGTATATTGACGTTTTGGGCGTTGATATTTTGATGGTATGGATTTGATCTATTTGTTTTACATATGTAAAATTTCACATAACTTAGCCTCATATCCATTTTCTTTCGTAATTGAATCTGTTGCATCATGTGTAAGGTAAATGATCATTAGAAATACTTTTTGTTGTGTGTTGAGTGTCATCTATACTATCATCCAATAATGCATATGTAATTAATTCATCATCAAACAAATTTTTACCATATGCTTTTTACTCTTTATTATTACTAAGGCAACAATAAATATTTTTCGTTTATATATAACAATTATTTTATAAAATTTACTGCGAAAAACAATAGACGAAACGTTGATTTTATTGGACGCTATTGTATCCATCCATATATTTAAATTTGTTTTTTGTGCGTAAATGCAAATATATTTTAACCCTCTATATATGGTAAAAGAAAAATCGTATCGAAGTGGTGAAGGTATTATAAATCTTAATGTTAAAATTATAGAAGTTTTTGTTCTTAATGTGGCCGACCGGTCTATATATAGTACACAACATAACAGTATAAAAACTACTCAATTGAACCATTTGTTCTTTTATGGGCGGAATCAAAAAGTGAATATCTTTGAAAATATGTGGTGTTTCATACGTTAACAATTTCTTTGCACACATTCATAAGAATAATTGAATTCTTAGCATCTATCGTAAATAGAATGACTTGACGTTTATTTGAGTTATCAATAAATTTGGTCATTTTAAATATGGGTTGACGTAAATTATTATTATTAGTAATAAGACGTAATTTATTAAATTCAATAATAGATGCTGCAGACACGCGCGAGTTCGATACTGTTATTATTGATAAATTTTTCTGATGATAATCCTCAATTAAGTTCGTATGTGTGTTTTTCATTTGATCATTACTAAACGAACAATTTTGCTCCACAAACTGTCCGCGTCCAAGGACCACTTTTTGAACAAAATAAACAAAATTTGATCATTTAAGGGTTAATTGTGTGTATGTATTTGTAATAGTTGAAATGGATCAGTCATCTACTTTATATAAAATGTTTGTTAAGTGCATGTTTAAACTAAAGGAAAAACAATAAATACAATCTATGATTTATTAAAATATTCATAAAATATTTATACTGTGTGTCTACGTATTTATAACAATATATCCGATTCTTAGAAGAACTCATTTTCAAACTACATAAATAAACATTTATGAATTTTATATTAAATATCGTTTAAATTTTAAATATATAATATTGAATATATTAATAATTTTTCATACGTACTATTTAAAATGTTAAATGCTAATTTAGAAACATTGTTTACAAATATTTGTTGTACTACCATATTCTTATGAAAATATTTCGATCATTTATATATTTTAAATAAATAAACAATGAATGAATTTAAAAAAAAGCTTTATTTGCACAAATAACTCTCAAATACTAAATATAGAAACGAAAATGAATTCTGTTTATATTTTTAAGTTTATTATATGTTCAAAATAGTTAGTTTAGTTTAGACACATTTTTTTTATATATATTTTCGATGTTTTTTATTCTATCTATACATTTAATATATTCAAATTATTATTATTATTATTACAGATATATTGAAGATTCAAATCATTCACAACGTTCAACAAGTTATTGTGGTTCAACAACACCTCCAATATATAATATAAGTAGTAATTTACCAACAACGACACCATCATCATCATCATCACCACAATCACAATGTCGTCATCACACATCACAAATAGCAGCAGCAGCTGTAACAACAACAGCAACACCAACAACATCATCATCATCGTTGCCGTCATCAACATCAACATCAATAACAACAACACCAATAAAAATATTGTCAACAGCAGAAGATATAATACTATCACCACCATCATTGTCTCCACTTTTACTTAATCAAAATACAATAAATTTATTGAAAAATTCATCTCCATCATTAAATCATAATAATATAAATATAAATACTAATAGTAATTCATCGTTATATGAAAATCATCAATCAATAATTTTAGATAATTATGATGCAAAAACAACAACAACAACAATAACAATAAATGATATTGATACAACAATTAGTCCAAATTTAAAAAAACGTAATAAATTAAAGTATCGTTTTAGTGATGTTGGTAGTTGGGGAAAATTTCGTAAAGGAAAACGTAACAATAATGGTGGTGATGGTAATAAAAGTGGACGACGTCCTTATCATTCAATGAACGAAACTATTGAATTATTAGGTGATCCAGTTATTGAAGATGATTTTTTTGTAAGTACCTATTTTTTTTTATATTGTAATATTTATTTATTTATTAATTTTAATACATTTTTCATTGATTCCAAAATATCCATTGGATCTGTATAATAATATTGATATAAATTTAAATCATTACGAGGATTTATTATTTCTTTTAAAATTTGTCCCGTTGATGTTGCAAATATTATTCTATTATTTAATTTAAATAACATATTTTTATATAATATATTTAAAAAAAAAACTATATAGGTACTAATTATTTATATATTAAAGCGCATACCTTGGAACATAACCACCATCGAGTGTTAATCGCTTTAAAATGGTTTGTTTATCAATCTGGTTTTGGGTGTTGTCACCATCATCGTCCTCAATAAAATTAACCATAATAAATTTTTTACTTAAATTTAAAATATCTATATTATCGGAAAATTGTTTTCCTAATCGTATGCATGCTAAACACCATGTTTTATGTACGACAAACATTATTGGTTTTTCCGTGTCTTTAGCCAATCGAATGGCATCCGTTAAGTTACATATCCAATCATATGAATTACCAAATCCTTTACCTTTGTCATCGTTTATTGTATTTATTAAAATATTTTGACGTATTGTATTGATAATGTTACTGTATGTGTGTATGGAATTGGAATGAAATTATTATTTGTTTGTTTTGGGGTAATAAAATTGGTTATTGTCTCATTTTTTGGAAACATTTGTACATCATCGAGTCACAGTTGTAATCACGATACAAAAATATCTTATACTCACTGATTAACCGAAATACTGATCAAAATTATATTTTTTTTATACTTACTATTTTTCAATTTGTTGAAATTGAATAGTTTTAAAAATACTATTGAAAATAATTTTTTTAAACATTTTTATATTTATTTTTATTTTGACATTTACCAAATTTAAATGTTGCTTATATTCACTCAAAAATTTAACATATACTATAATTAAATTCACATAACAAAAACATTTAAAAATATTCAAGTTGCCATGTTTACCTATACGATATATATTGAAGTGAATATTATATATGTTCGACACAATGCCTATTTTTATATAATTGAATTTATCGTTAAATTATTATAGGATTTAAAACTCACTCAGTTCATACGGAATAAACTTTGATTTTCAAATATAACCCCGCATAAAAAATAGTCTAATGAAGGTACACCGCTAATCTGATCATCTGATGACAACGTAACTTTAAAAAGAAAACGATAACAAAACAACTATAAAGTAACCATTTAGCTTCGAAATTGTATAGTATTTTTCATCGATCGTATGACAAAGATACATTAAAAGATGATCGAATTCAGACTAAATCAATATTTTTTTTCTCTCCAAAATGCTTGACAATGAACTTATGGAATAAAAAAATACACTTTTTATTTAATTATTTTATAAATTTCTTGTTTACACCCCGTCGTTACTGGCGGTATGTAAATATATTAATTATTCTCTATATATTTCTTATCAAAATAATTTTATACGCATAGAAGCTTATGGTAATTAAACAATTAAGAAAATTTTTATATTTACCATATTTTGTGGGCGATAAATTTATTGATTTTTTATTCATATTATGTATTAACAAAATTATTAAATTAAATTTATATATGAATAATTAAATTTTAATAAAATAATGTTGGAAAATATTTGGGGGGCGTTTAGTCACGTTTATATTCAAATATATATGGATATTCTTATATATTATAGTATCAAAAAAAATTTGATAAGAATTTGGGTATTTTCTTAAGCGTAATAGAACTTTTTTAATTTGAATAAAACATATATTAATTAAATGAAGGTTTAATTTTTCTACACAATTCGGAAGTTATAATATTAACGACATGCATCTGTCAATTATATTGTTGGTTCATCTGCATAGACTAATGATTTAATGTAGACTTAGCTCCAAATAAAATAATCGAAAAAGGAGATCAATTTCTTAATATAATCATTGAATTTGATTTTTAAATAAATCGTTTGTTGCAGTTGAATTATGGTTTGTAGTACCGCATCTTATTGTAACCACACGTCGCGTCTTCATCTATGTGTCATTCTTATTTGGAAATTAAAAAAAAGATTGATCATTTATTTGTATATAACGATCACCGCATTTACCTCATAACGGCAGCTTCTTTTCGATTTTTCGAAAACAAATACAAGATCGATGATGCGTCCTGTGTGAATACATTTAATTTTTGTAGATGTTATGGAGTCTCATTAAATGCATGAGTATGTTATTTTTATTGCATATATGTTGGACAATTTTGCCGTTTTATCAGAAATGACAAACGTATCATAGATTTTTTTGCAATGGTTTAGACGCCCTGTTTCGCTAGGCGCAAACGAAGATCATTTTATTTTATTTCTTAAACCAATTGCGGATTTTGTATGGATGTAAGTAAAACAGAATTTCTCAAAGGGTAAATTTTAAGTTGTTGTGAACGACGAAGATTTAAAATTTATGAAGATCTTTGCTTAAACTTTCGAGCCCTGTTTTTGCTATATGAATTTATCATGTGTAATGCGAATATAAGTGGTGCGGAATCACAATTCTGGATTCTAAAAAAAAATTCATGAATCACTCGCTATATAAATTTTACGACATTCAGTGATTTTTAAAATTTTTTCGATGATTTGTTGAAGTGTTACATGATGATTTATTAAAATATAATTTAACATTTAAAGTTCTATCACACTGAAAAGCACACTTTGCCTATAATTAAGATTTTATTTATTTATTTATTTATGGAAATTTATAATAATCAATATAATTATTCGAAAATAATCGATTTTAAAAATTATGTCAACGTGAATGATTCGTATACTAAATATTGTACATATTTTTTATTATTTTAGTACATATATTATTTATAGTTCAAATAATTTGTATATTATATATGGCTTCCAATGTACGTGTGTACAATATACGTGTTTAGGATTTTGTTGGATTTGATTTTATTTTTCTTTTGTTTTAATGTGTTAGATTGATGTTTCGATATTTTTATTTATGCGGATTCAATTCATTTTAATACGTTTATATACGTGATATATTATATAGGGATTATTTATATATGGATAAAGTATAGTATATTTAAAAATTTGTATATTTGATAATAGGCATCATATAGAAATAAAAACAGAAATATGTTATATTTGTGATAAACATAAAACGCCCCTAGAAAATTAATTTTGATTGGGTGTCCCGCATGTGTTAGTTGTTTTTGCTCATACAAATTAAATATTATATTGGATAATATTGTTAATATTTAAAATAAGTTAATAGTTAATAATTAATTGAATTGAACTATATTTATTTTTTCCAATTTAATAATGTTTTCGCAGTAGTTTGTTCTCATAAAATGTAAATTTTGGACCACGTATAAGTAGAGTCACATTTTTGTTTACACATGTACAATTGTATTCAAAATAGTAGTAGTACAAAAATAAATATTTAATGAAAATTGATAAAATTTTTCAACAATGTTGAAATTCATGTTTTCATTATTATTATTTCAAGTTTTAACGCACTACTATTCCTTAGAAGAATTAAATGTTTTACGATATTTCTAAAAAAATCATGTATGTTCTCTATGCGGTAATGAGTATAATCACTAAATATATAACGCCGTATACGACATATAAATATACTAATTCAATTGTAAATTTACTATTGAACTATATTTGTATTGTATGTATTTAATTTTTTCTATCATATTGTAAAATTTTCATTATTTTGAGAAAATCAAATAGTATGCATATTCCGCTATAGACACATTAACTAACTATTGTTCATTTCGACTTGGCGGCGATAATGTTTCGTCGTACACGTTAACGTATATTATTCGAAAATATCTGTTTAAATATAATAAAATACTATTTTACTTTCGCAAAAATTGTTTTGTTATTATTCAATATATAATACAATATATTGTTAGTGTTTTAATAGTGTTTAAATATATTTAATGTAATTAAACAGAAGAAAATAGGTAATATTTTGAAAGTGATAAGTGATTAAAAAAATATTGTTTAAAAATGATGCAATGAAATTTTTAACAACTATATTATTTTTATAATATATGAAATTTATAAATATCAATAATTACAATAATATAATACAATTTCATAATATAAACGTTTCTATATAAATACGATATAGTGTATATGAGGAACAATTTTTTAATATTATGGTTTCCTTGTGCACGTCTAAAAATAAAAATATACCTATAAATTTAATTTTCATATTATAGGGTACACTATTGGTATATAAGTATTGCGATCACCGCTAACAGATTAATGTAAATCTCAAAATAATTGTAATTCACCCTTATCTAAAAATGTTTTAAACCGTGTAGATCTATCGCGTAGCGGGTGGTATATAACATTGATTCTATTCAATCGTGAAATGGTGGATTCGATTCCCGAAATTTATATATACAATTTGTCTGTATTTATTTTTATATACCATTTATTCGTTTTTGGATAAGATTTGGCTTCAAATTATAGTGTGTTACTCAAAGTTTAACAATGTCTGCACACATCATTATGGGTTAACAATAGATAAATAAGAATAATTGAAGTGGTTGCCACGTATTTGTTGTGATTATGTTTGCGATTCGTCTCGCACTATCTTGAAATATATATATATATTGTAATAAAACACAAATAGAATACAAAGAAATACACAATTTTTATAAATTGTATAGTGGTCCGCAAATACATTGTTTACCTTATATTATTATGATTTTATATTATTTATTATTATTATTATTATTGCCATTGAAAATTTCGTCGTAACGTAATATTATTAAGTGTTTATTTAAAAAAAACTTATATATTAATATATATTTTTTATGTAATATGAACAAAATGTTAAAGTTTAGTGTTTAAAATTTTGTGTTTATCATTTTAGTTTAATTTTTAATTTTGTTTATAAAATACGTTGTTGATTTAGTTTTATATAGGCGAGATAATATTATGTATTTAATTTAAATAATAGAGAATAAAATAAAATTAACTATAGTATTATTTATATTATTTTGTTTATAAAATGATTTAAATAATTTAGTTTTTCTTCGATTTTGGTTTTTATAAATAAGTGTTTTGATAGTAGATATCAGAACATATATATCCTCGACAAACAATTTAGTATATAACATTTAAATTGTAAATTGATAAATTGTTAAAATGAAATTTTTAAAATGTGGTAAAAAAAAATCGAAATCATCACATGACAGTGATAATGATGGCAGTGAATATACAAAAAAACATCAACGATCACAACGATCCAAACGTAAACGTAATACAACAAGAACAAGAACAACAACTTATGCAGCACCATCGATAACAAAACGATCAAATTTTTATCCATCTGAATATTTTCCAGATAATAATAATAGCAATAATAATCGTTTAAGAAAAAATAGTATTTTATCAATAAATTCAAATAATTTAAAATATTTAAAAAATTTAAATTATTATAATTCTCAATATCAACAATTATCACCTACAACATCATTAAAAACAACGACGTCCTCACAACCACAACAACAACAACAACAACAACAACGGCAACTACAATCTGCTACTGATTTGGATTATAATTTATTAGGATTACCATCTATTGATCAACCATATTTTAATAGTAAACAAAAACAACAACAATTATTTAATGTAGGTGTGGTACCATCAGCCGAATTACAACAATTACAAACTTTAGGAAAACAAATAGTAGAACCACAACATCATCAACAACAATTTAATTCATCATATATTAATTTTTCATATCCAACAGCAAATAATCAAAATTCATATCAAAAACAAGAAATTTATAATAATAATAATCAACAACATCAGAATATTAATAATGTGAAAAAATTTTATTCAAATTATTACGATAATAATAATAATAATAATGATTATGGTGATGATGGTGCTGTAATTGTTGTTAATAATAATAATAATAATAATAATACTAATAATTATGGTGATGTTAATAATAGTGATTATTTAAATTTAACACAAAAACAATATGGTGATTTAGGTAGTAGTAGTTCAATAATTACTAAACAATTTGAGAAAAAACGAAGGAAAAAGGTTTGTTTTATTATTAAATTGTATATTATTAATATCTTATATATTCTATTGTTATTCAAGAAGTGTCCGGGAGTTTCATTTTATACATAGTATTTATGTTAAGGTATTTACTAATTCATTTTTTGGTTTTTATAAATGTTGAGCTATTTAATTTATGTGTATCATCTGCATAAAACAATTTTGTCATCAACTAGTTATGCGAGTAAAAAATATTGATAGATCGCACAACAATAATTTTATGGTTTATTGTAAATTCGTATTATAAAATTTATACATACAAATACCAAATTTGATTGGAATTGATTATAAGAATAACATTTTATATGTGTCTCTGGAGGGTGGCGGTCTGTTATATCCGTTACAGATCAATCCTAGAATATGTGTGTTATGTCAATAATATATTATATGCATTAGAATTTTTTTAATAGTAATCGTAAAAACAATGAAAAAATGATCTACGCTGGTGGACACTCAAGAAGCGATAAAAAACGACTATTAAGATTGCTAATGCTATTGGCATCGCTGTACGACGGGAGCGACGTCTAAGATATAATCTTAACATTTAGTTATGTGTGTCGCATTTGCTATATCATGTAATCAAAAAGCAGTTAAAATTAAACTGTTTGTGAATAATGTTTTAACCTGTTTTAAAAATTAATTTAAAAATTTAGTCCGTTGATTTACAATCTGTTTTCACCGCAGAATCAGAAGAGCAGTCAAAACATTGGATAGAATTCTGGTGGAACTTAATTTTCTGATATGTATCAAGTAATCAAAAAGCAGTTAAAATTAAACTGTTTGCGAATTGTGTTTTAATCGGTTTTAAGAATTAAATTAAAAACAATTGCGTCCGTTGAGTTAGAATTCTGGAGGAACTCAATTTTCTGGTACATATGCAAACGATATTTTATTGATGGATTATTTTGAAAAATGGTAAAACAGTAACCAGAGACAAATTTTAGAATAACTTAAATTGCAAACGAAAAAAATCTGTTTCTGCATCAATGCACGTACACAAGATGCTTTTTGATGATTGGGAGATTGAATAAGATTTAAAGTACGCATTATTGAATCATTCAGATTATTCACCGAATTTACTATTATACACTTTATTCGCCTTCCATCAGTTCCACAAATTTTAAAACCTTAGCGATAGTATTTAGCAGACATTCCAGAAAATTGGTTAATTATAAAAAAAAGAGAACTAATCGTATTGTAGACTGAGAGTTCATTGAAAAATAAAATGATAATCAACAAATTTTAAATATATTTAACATTTCCAAATATAAAAAATCATATAATTTATCGAGAAGACTGGGCCAACATTTTTAATAGAATTTAAAAAAATATGTTAATTTTACTAAAAATCTATTTTAATAAATTAAATAGTAAGTGCGTAATTTCATATTATTCTTATAGATGTATTTAAATTTAACGAATAAACTAACCCAAATTTCTATAAATAATATATTTAATCTTTATATAGTGTTTTTTTTTTTTTTTGTTTTGCTTCTTATTTTTTGTATAAATTATACAAAAAAAAAAACATTAACATCTGCATGCAAAAAATAATAATTTGAAGACCGGTTTCAAAAATCCGAAAAAAATTTTTCTTATATAAAATTTATTAACATATTTTTTGCGCTTTATAAATTATATTCGAAAAACTTATATAGTTTAAATTTAAATCTAAAACTACTTATTTAAAACTAAATCTTGTGTTGTTAAATTGTTGGTCATTAGAAACACATTGAAATTTTCTCTCTCTCTCTCTCTCTCTAAATTTATATATATATAAAACAATTCAATCCTTAAATATAACGGCTTCGGGTCATAAAATGTCCTTGAACTTTCTTTTCAGCTTTGTTTTTTTTGTTTTCGTTTTTATTTTTCGTATCTATAAAAAAAAAACATTATTAATGCGTACGCACGCAGCAAAGAGAAAATTATGTTGATATTTCCGCGGCAATGATAGCAACACCTTTATTTCACATAATAATCAGAATATTTGCAAATCTTTTATTTAAATTTATATTTATTAACAAAAAAAATGTTATCTTTTTATTTACACACAATTTATAGATAATAATTAATACAAAGTCTTTATTTTATTTTTCCATTTTATCTTTCCATAAACGAATAGATTAAATTCTATTGTGTATAAATATGGGAAGAAAGACACAACTACTAACTTTTCTTTGTACATATTTTTTTTTTTTTTTATGTTGTATATTTAATACACACTCATACACTGACAACATAATACCTGTTCCTCATGTGGTAACAAAAAAATAATAAATAAATAAATAAATAAATAAATAAATAAATAAATAAATAAATAAATAAATAAATAAATAAATATAAATATAAATATAATTTTCATCGGTTTGTTTCCAATAAAAATTCTTAAGTTGATCATTTTTTTAAATTTACAAATATTATATACCAATCATTGCGGCAATGATTATCATCATCCTCGTCATCATGACACACAGTCAATAACATTACAACATATATATAAAAATCACTATTTATACTACCACTAATAGGCATTTCTTATTTTTATTTTTTTGTTAAATAATTATTCAAGAAAAAAATTAAAAAAAAATAGTGGTGCGTTGAGTTTCTTCTATGTGTTATACTTTAAAAGAAGTTATACATATATATTCCAATCCAAGTGTATATAATAATACAATATATGGTATATATACCTTTCCCGATAAAATACCTGTAATATGCCTACACACATAATCTTATATTTCTTTCTTTCGTTATAAATATTATAGTTAAATAAATGTATGTGTGTGTGTGTGTGTGTTTATTATTACAATAAATTTTAAACTTATGCTGTGCTGCTGTTGTCTGTATAGAATTAAAGAGACCATAAATTTTGTAAATATATATTTTAATATGGATAGATATATATATAGTAATTTAATGTATTTGTGTTGCGCGATTGTTATGTTGTAAATACCAATGACTAAATAATATATATAAAAAATATTCTTATTCTTATTAAAAAAAAAATATATATATATACGATTATTTTATTATTATCAGGAACTTCTAACATTCCACCGCATTGACAATATATTGGAAACATTTTTTAAATTCATATATTCTGAGATCACACATCGGCTGCGATTTGCCTTCATCATAGTATGATATGGTGATGTGTTGACCATAGACTATATAATTCTCGTAAATTCTCTCAAATATATAGAAAAAAGATAATTTTTTTTCTTCTATTTGAGTCATTCAAAAAATAATAATAATAAAAATATAATAGTATTTCTCGTAAATTTTTATGGTAGTCGTTTTCCTTTTTTTTCGAATCTTCACCCAAGCACAAGTTATACGAGTTACAAGTAACTGTTTCCATATGCTATTTCAACGTTTCAGTTGAGATTTCATTTTCGCAATTCTGTTCAGTTTATGATTTGTCATTGTCATGGTACCAGTAAGCTCGGGAGATTCTCTAAAATCTCTTCCGAATGAACGATGTTGATTGATTATTGCCCACACATACATCAAATCACATTACTCATTTTGTCAATCATCTATCTAACTTTATGTTTATTTTATAAAATAAAAAAAAAAGGATATTTTTTTGTTATGAAAAATATTCAACAAGTTCTCATCGCCCTATCAACTTTCTCCACCCGATTTAATGACACACTCAATACGATGCGTTGAAGAGATAGCAAACATTTTTCTACTATTCTCTGGTTGGTTGTTGTGATAAAAATTAAGTCATCCTTTCACATTAATATATGTCTCGTCATTTCTTCAACATCTGTTCTGTGAAGAACCGAAATATATTCCTCACTTTTTGTAGGATAGCTAAATGTCAGCAACCCTCAACCCTTTGTTGTTCAAAAATCGCACATTGGCATGTGTTACACAGTCTCCTCGTCAGTCCTTCATGAATATAACCTATAACATCTTCCTACAGGATTTGCCCATTCCACTAAGTTTTAATTTCCTTTGGTTTCCTATCGCTCACTCCATTTGTTATAATATCAAAGATAGAACAATTCATTTATTAAATTATCGATTAATATCGCAGTGGCAAGGAATAAGAAAATTCATATAAAATTTTTAAATCAGCAACCGTGTCTTTTGAACGTATAACTAAAAATCGATTTTAAAAATTTTTCTATTCGATAATGGAATGGTTCGAATCACGGATTGAGTATTAAAAATCTAGTAAAAATGTGACTAAACTTGTTTTGATATTATTCTTAAATGTTTCCGTTGAATTAAAAACCAAATACATATTTATTTTATAATATATTCTTATCAGAGATTATTAAGCATTTTTGGTTAGGTTAGATACTGTGTTTTTTACGAAATGGCTATTTATAACAGGAAAATGTATCCTACCATCATATTGGATATTGAATTAGGCGAAAAGGAAATGTATATATAAATATCAGATTGAAAGATAAAGGATAATCGTTACTGAAAATTAAAAAAAAATGAGAATTTGTGCACTAATTTGTTGATGAATTAAATGTGCGAAGTCATAGTCGAAATTTCTAAGTTGAAAATTGGATAATTGTGTTTCAATAAATTATGTAATATATAAATACATGTCTCTGTATTAACATACAATATGAACTATGATTATGGACACATTAGATTAGTGTTTAGTGCAGGTGTGAAAAGAACACTGTTATTATTGTTACCCATTTTATTGCAATTATGTACATCACGTAATAATGTATATCCAGCAGCAGTATAGTATTCGTCTTTTTAGTCGGATGTTTGTGTGTCTGTATGGAGATGGATTGGAAATATCCTTACATTTCATTATTTATTATTTATATATAAAATTTAAGGTCATTGTAGCAAATGCCGGTGACAAAAAGTACTTGCTCAAAACAAAAATTAACCTTATCTGTATTTATTTTTGAGTTGCAAAGTTTTTTTTTTTTTTTCAATACACAATAAAGCGATCAACGAAAAAAAAACATTAATTTTATGACATTTTTACTTCAAATACTTAAATTATTTCAAGGATGTACTTCAAATATTATATTGTTTGGTGTGTGTTGGGTATAAAAAATTCATAATAATAAAATTTTTAAAATTATTTTTTTTTCATAAATTTATCTCGATCACTGCGCTCACACAATGTAACATTTTTAAAACATATATATTATTTAAGTCTACCACTTTACCATACATACTTTTTAGTTCCCCCATCATTTTATGTGGTATAAGTATTTGTTGTTGTAGTTGTTGTTGTTTTTTTTTTTTTTTTTTTTTTTCGAAAACAACATTTAATACAAAACTTGATCAACAATTTTTCGATTGTTAAAATGTTGCTTTTACCTAAGTAACTTGTTGGCGTCCATTTTAGTTTCTGTTGTGATTTGAAAGTGATTTGAGCAGCGTACAAACAAAAAGTAAAAAAATTAAAATAAAATGTAGAATTATTATTTTTTACACTAAAATAAAAATTAAATGTATAGTTTTTCTGTGTGTGTGTGTGTGTATGGGTGTAGGGAATTGTTTGTGATTTTAAAAAGGTGCATATTTTATTTAAATATTATAGTTAAATATAAAATAAATATGTAAAATTAATAATTTAATAATTTGTGAAATGTGTGTAATTCATTGCATTTTTATATATAAATATGTAAAGCGCGCGTGTGGTGGAATTCAAATATAAATAAGAATTTCTGCAATCAAATTTTTGTGATTTTTTTTTTTTTTTTTCTTTATCTTTTGTATAAAAAGTGTATTTCTTTTACCTGTTTTCTTATACGTATATATCGTCGTATCTTATAGATGAAGAAATAAGAACGCATGTTCAAGGTTTTATACTTGAAAACAACAGAATCTTGTGCGTCCGCTGTCCTCCGGTTGAGTAGTTGATTTTTTTTTCTTATGCTTTTTTTTCTTAAAAGAAGCGAAAAAAAAAATATGTATTAAAGAATTTTTTTTCCATCAAAAGATATATTCTTTCATTTATGAAGAAAAAAATAGTTATTTCTTAAAATATTTAAACGTATTTTGTGATTGTGTTTGTGTTACGGTGTTACTAAATATATATATATATAAAAATATAAAGTCCTTTTATTTAATTTGTGAAAGGAAAAAAAAAAAAAGGATTTGATATATAGAAAAAAAAAATTTGAGATACAATAATTACAAAAACGAATTATTTTGGGAAAAAAAAATAATTTCATATTTAATAAAATTTTCTTATAAATTTTTATATTAAATTAAAAAGTATATAGAGAATGTAAATGAAAAAAAAATAAAAATATAAATTCTTTTTAATTAATTATTTTGTGTGTGCGTGTGTGTGTGTGTGTTTGTGTGCGTTAATTTTATTATCAAAATTAAAACGTGGTATAAAATAATATATGAAAAAATCAACTAACATATTCATGTAATTGGGAAGGTGTACTGTATACATTCTACAATCTTTATAAATAATAAATACAGATTATGAATACACAACTCTATAATAATGCAACTATAATACACATGTATCAAAATTAAAATTAAATTAAAATATGGATTCATTAGGCACACCAATTGGACCTAATAATAATTTACCAAATAATCATTATCGTAATGATTCACAGGTAAGAAATTCATCAATATTATTTTGTGCGAGCGTGTGTATACATAATTTTTATACATAAATAAATATTTATATTTCATATAAATTAACAATGCGTTTATAATTAATATTGATGATAAATCACTTAACTAACTATAAAAATATATTATTAAAAATATAATATGATAAATTAATTTTTAAATCCATATACAATTGATGTTTAGCTAGCTCGCTATATATTAGCGCTTATATAGGTTTAATGAAGCAAAATAAAAAAAATTAATGCGCTTCATTGATTCTCTCTATAATATATTTATTATTATTATTTATTATTATTATTATTATACGTTTAATTGTCCATATTTATTTATATATTTATAATTTATTATTTATTTTGTGTTGACATCGATGACGATGACATTTTTAATATATGTATTATTTAAAAAGTATTTCCAAACTATAATTTTTTGTATATTCAGTCGTCTAATCATAGTATGTATAGTAATTAAAATACAATACAATTTATAGTATAACAATTAGCGAGATTTTCTATTATATTCACATTGTTTAAAACTAAATTAAATTATTACAACTATATTTTTAATTTAAAAATAACGATTAATATTAAATTTGTAGATAATGGGAAAAAAAAAATGGTTATATTTTGAGTAAAATTGATCTGTTATGTATTAAATAAATAAAACAAATTATATGTAAATTTAAATTTTAACTTCTATACGATCCCATCGTGTGCGCACAATCATTCAATTGAAATATTGATCAAAATATTTTATTATATATATTATAAATAAAATTGTTTATAATAACTCGCAGTGTGTACGTGAGAAAAGAAGCGTTCATTATTATTATGATTTCTGTATATAAAAAATATTATAGGAATTGCTGTCCTACACCATATACGCACAGAGTCGACCTTAACCGATTTAAAACAAATATATTTATTCGTCAATGTTTAACACTTGTACGCAGTAAGCTTTTATAAAGATCTGTTTGAGTGTGAATTGATATTATATAGTACTACTTAATATAACCGATTTATTCTGCGGTCACATGCAGTTAAATTAAATGGTATATATATCTCGAAAAACCATAATCACACCAACAAAATAGTTGTAATTAAACATTTTTTTTTTTAAATACACTTGGAGATTCCATTTCATTCGATCAATAAAAATGAATACATTTTATATGCGGAAATGGGGTTTGAAAGAAGGTTTGAGTGGGTAAGATCACGCTCATATTATATGATCTAAAATGATCAAGGATATACGCAAAATTTTGATATCTTCGAAAAGGATAGAACAATTGAATGCCGAGAATTTACTTTGTTTTTACATTGATCTTTATCTTTGAAAACAACTAAACTGAATATTAGAATTAATTTATGTAATCTTATTCTCCAAATTGCTATACAAAAAAAAAATACTAAATTATTAAATTTTATAAATTTCTCACGAAAAATTACAAAATGATAGTCAAATGCAATATTTACAATTCGAATAAGTAATGATTTTTAAAATTTTTATATTAATATCAACAGTTTCGGTCCCGATTCAGGCTTCTCGCATATATAGCGAGAATAGGTGGGCTGTATATTTACTTTTTCATGCATATTATACGTAAACTATTACAGTTAATTTATACTGCGATCGCCACATGATTTAAATATTAAATCACACACCTTGTTTTTTTTTCATCTCAAAATCATTGTCAATCCTTAACATAACTGCTGGTCGATTTTATTTGTTAAACATATTTAACATTTATATTATATTGATGGATTTCTTTGAATATACCATGCCATTTTATTGGGCCCTCACGAATAAAAAAAAAAAACGATTTTAAGGATTTTAACAATGTTTTAGCTCCATCGCATGTACATAATTATATTGTACATATATAATTTTAACGTTTCTATGCGATGGGTTTAATATTATGACGAGGTACTCTGCGGGTGTATACACATAAATTCATATAAATCTAATCTACATTATTATAAATAAATAAATAAATAAATAAATAAATAAATAAATAAATAAATAAAGAATAAAACACTTTATATACAAAACACTGACGTTTAGCAAAAAAAAAATGTTCATGTTATTTATTTAAAATATATTTTATATATATATTTGACCTTGACATTTAAGTTGTATTTTCTTTGTTTTCTGCCAAATGGTATGTTTAAGGTGTGTCGCAGAAGAAGAAGAACAGCTCATAATTGTGTAGAATAAAAATTGTATTACTTCTTTTGCTGTTAAAAAATTCCAAATCATTAATAATATAATTATATTTTAAAAACGTATTCTTATTTATTATTATCTAATGAGTTTGTGAAAATTTAAATATAATTAATGCAAAAATTTGTTGCAATATCAAGGTGATTATAAAATATTGATGATTTTTAATATGTATACGATTAAATATATATATCTATAAAATTGGATAATGTAGTCGTTTACAATTCTATATCTCTATATATTCAATAATTTTATCTTCTTATAATATAATTTAAAAATACACAATAAATATAAGATTATTATAAAAAGATTAAAAATGATATTAAAAAAACATAATATGAAAATATAATTTCTTATATACATTAATTTTTAATCGATTATTTTATTATAACAACGCGATGTATTTCTTAACTTTATTATTTAAAACATTAAAGAAATAAGAAATGTGTATAGAAAAATGACATCCAATTATCATTAACATTATTAACAAAAAAAATAAAAAATAATCCATAAGAAAATGTTTTATATAAATACGTAATTATTTACACATACAATATTTATTAAATGTTTTAATTTTAAATTAAATTTATTAAAATATTTACAATTATTGCGTGTAGAAATTAATTCATTAATTTCGTAAACCCCCTGTTGATCGGTCCAGAACAAGTAATAAGTCTCGGCGACGCTTTACTTTTTAGCGACACCAGATTTATTGTTTATAATTTACAATAACAACTAAATTAAAACCCAAAAAATCAGCATCAGTTAATTATAAATAATTCAAGTCTGATTAACACTTAAATTTCAGTTGACGTATTATGAATAAAAAAAAAACTGGGGTAAATTTATAATCTCGAAAGTAAAAATTTACATTGCACTTCGGATAGAAATTAATCGAAATTTTATAAAAATAATTTTATTTGTATAATATTCTACTTCATTACGTCGTCAAATTTATAAATTTCACACTGCATGGGAGGTTATTTAACAATTCACTAATTTATCTTCAGTATTTGGTTCCTTTATGCCTATGCCGTATTTAGCTTACAATCCGGTGTGTACATACTTGTGTGTACATACTTGACTTGTGCATATAGATATTGTTAATCTTTGCGTATAACTAGCATATTTGAAAAGATATTCGTTGTTCTATAATCCCATTTACAAATTTGACTATTAAATTTCACATATTTGTTTTGATATTATTATTATAACGTAGTGGCTCAATTTCTGCCATATTAAGAAAACTTTCACTTTGAACATAATGATAATGATGCCGAAAAAAATTTAAAGAAATTTGTGGTATTGTATAAAGTTGACCACCACCGAATGGTACAAAAAATTTACACAGTACCATTATTATTTCATACAAAATTTCAATGACATCAAATGGAAAATCGGTCATATATTTTGAACGCGTGTGAATCGATTTTAAAAATCTCTTTTATGAATGATTGGAAATTAATTGTAATTTGCAATTATATATACAAAACTGGAAATCCGTTAAAACTATGGCCACAGCGTAATTCGAAAAGATGATAATTCTTACAAGTCGATTTTCCGGAAAATTTAGTAAGTGAACAATTCAATTTTTTTTCATAATTCAGTCTGCTTTCAATTCGTCTAACCAGAAAAATATGATTATTGATTATATATGCGGTAATATGAATGTTTAAGCTAAATAAAAATAGGATAAATCGCAGCGGCATTGTATTATTTTGTACACCCAATAATAATTTTGTCTAAATAAATAATGCTTGGAATTTTAATAAATAACTTTGATGATGTAGTTTTTTTTTGTAAATATATAAATTTGTATTTTAACAAAATAAAAAATGCATACCCAAAACATTAATTGAATTTGTTGTGTTGTTGGTATTATAATTTATTTATTTATTTTTAGTTTTTATTTTTATTATACCTATTACCTTCAGGTTATATTAAAAATCTTTTTTTTATGATGTCATTTAATTGTTATTATCTTGTTCTCTCTTAATAACTCTATATGCGTTTAAGTTTTTTTTTTCTCTACTATAAAAAGAAATAAAATCCAACGATTTACTTTCATAATTTTTTATTTTTATTTTTAATTTATTATTATAATATTGTAATTTATTAATTGTTTTTTTTACATTTTTTTGTAACTTTGCACGTGGTGTCACTTATATTAATATTCACTTTTCAATTTTTTTATATTGTTGTTGTTGTGGTTGTAACATATATCAACGCAATGTGATGATCATCAAATTTTTTTTGTTTTCTTAATTATATGAATGAATTTAATATATGTTTTTGGCTGCGGTCGTGTCTCCTATTGGCAAGAAAATTCAAGTGAAAGTTATAATATACAATAAATATATATGTGCGTACTATTTATAGATGGAATGCTGCTGCGAATGGTTAATTCTTATATCTATTATAGATGAATTACTATATATATAATTAAAGTATTTTGTTTATATGAAATTTAATATATGGCAATAGTTGGTATCAACGTATGGTAATATAATATGTACTTTCTTTATTTTCTTATTATCATCATATCAAATATAGTAATATTTTCAAATTTTCAATTATGATATTATGTGGTATAGCAAATATTTACAAAATAATTAAAATAAAATCATTGTTCATTCATACATTGACGCGGTACATTGAAAAAACTACATATGTTCATATATTTTAAGAGCTTTTTATGCGTACCTAATATACATAAATATTATTATGCAAAATGCAACCGTACAGCACATATAGTTAATTTTATGTTACCAGCATTGTCCTCATTCTGCATTAACTGCAAATTTCATTATTAACCATTCATTTATCGCTGTATTTATTATTATTATTATTATATATACACTCGTACACTGATGAAGTTACAACAAAGTGATTAATGTCCATTGTTAATAAATATAAATTATAATTTTAAATGAAATTTATATATATAAATTAAATGCACGTACTATTCACACATATAATGAAAGATAAAAAAAAAATGAAATATTTTAGAAACATTGAGTTCCTTTTTCTTTTATTTTAATTTTTTAGCACAACACAACGACGACGTGCATTGAATATGTTTTTTCTAAGAATTATAAATTCACAAAAAAAAAAAAAATAACTGATAAATGAATATATTTAATTTTTTGCAGCCAAAGCAGCAGCATATATTCATAATAATAAAAATCTATTTGGTTATAATACGAGTAAAATCGTAGTAGAACAGAAAAAAATGATTGATTTACTTTTTTATTGAAAAAAATTTCGCATCCAAAAATTTTGTAAACTGCAACGATATTTATTGAAACAAAAATATTATAAATCGATGTAATGTTTTATTAGGAGAGATGGTCTGGTCTTAAGAAATCTCATGAAATGGAACCGTATATACCTCATCCTACATCTACCACCTTCAATTCATTGTTTTGATTTCTGTAGCTCCACATTTTTAACAATTTTTGATGAATTTCTGTTGGTGGTAAAACACAACAAATGAAATCAATTGACATATCGAAATAAAAATTGTACAATGATAGTTTCACAGAACATCAGGTCGAAAACTATTTAGACAGTCACCCACGTATATACTCAACATGCATATATTATAAACAAATGTAAACCTATTTAGATATACTAAATTTCAATTAAATGCATATTTCATTTGCATATTTATAATTTTATTTATAACTAAATTACATAATTCAATTTTTTTTTTAATAATATATATAATTATAATAATATGCCTTTTGGCAATTTAATCTATTCAAATGTGTGTGTGTGTGTGTGTTCATATAATATATAATTGTATTTTTCAATAATTTAATTTCTATTAAAAATATTACATTCACTTCTATTATAGGTGGTACAGTTAATTTTGTATTATAGTTCATATATAACAATGTATGAAGTGAAGAGAACAATTAAAAGTGAAATTTATCGTAAACTTATAATTTACCAAACATCCCAAATTATAGACAGACAGATATTTCTGTTCCATTGAAAAATATCTCAATCATTGTCAAACGGTAACCAATGTAGAAAAATATTGTCGAGCATTTTACAATTCAACAAAATCACTTTTTTAAATTTTCAAACAAAACCAGATGTAGTGGTGGTGATTTGTTTTCGAAAAATAACTAAAATCTTCTATATTATAAATGAAAAAAAATCTTTTCTTTTGAGTATAGGAAAAGTTTCTACTAAAATTGTATATGTAATTCACCGCTTCTCTGAATTGACCGTAACCGATTTCCTCCTTTTTAGTGTAATTTCTGCTTATTATTGTATTTATTTACTATAACTATTTATAATCAGCAGTAATTTCAGTTTTATTGGTATTAGAAATTAATGCTCATATTTATAAGAATAATCAAATCTGAGTTTTTCTGTATGTGCAATATTCTGCTATCCTAAAATAAATCTGCAAGTTTTTTTTTCTGCACACGAAGCCGAATTCATATTGTATTTCTTTGTACAAAAATCAATATATTTTTCAATCATAATCTCCTTTTACAACGATATTCTAATCTTTTAATCCATTTGAATTAATAGGGGATTGGTTGAGGCCTGCAAAAATAACGCCTTTGTTACGTCGATTGCTTTGGAATTTGGTACACAATTTTACCTTTAAAATTACCCGTACCATCGATAATTATTTTCATGTATATTATTGGTAATATTATGTTATTTCTCTATAATTATTATTATTATTATTATTATTATTATTATCGTCATCAACATCATCATTAACATATATTTAATCAATCATTTAAATTGTCTATAAATGTAACTTAACTAATATTATAATTATACGATAACGATAATTGTTTTATTTTCACTTTTCTCTGTATGATTATTATTTATACGCTTATATTTTATACTTGCTATATATGTAATTAATAAAATATAACTAATAGATAGATGTGTCTCTTTAAAAACATATATAAAAATATGAAATTCAATTAATTGAAAATGTATAATATAGTTTTGTTTAATTCATTAAGTGAAAATTTATTTAATTTGTTTTCTAATAATACACATACAAGTCATTAAACTTTATCACACGCATTATACGCACATATATTTATTTTTACATAACAAATATTATTAATGAAAGAAATTAAAATATTTTATAATAAAACCTCTCATCATTGAATAAAAATCAATAAATTCAATTCGAAAAAAAATTTCATTCATTTATATGTAAAATTGCAGATACACACGTAAAATATTACAAGTATAATAAGATCTGTGACAGTCTGCGTAACAGTATATCAAAAATTAAGGAAATTAAGAGAAAATTAAATATTTGTATGTTTATAATAAATAAACAACAACAACCACTTTCTTAATCAATAATGAATTGAAATTTTTGTCATGAGAACCAATTTGTAAATAAAATAAAGAAGAAATATTAAAACGAAAGATATGTTTAAAAATAAGCGACGAACCTTATTTTTCTGTTTTTTTTGTTTTTCTTTACATATTAATTTCTATCAATTATAGGCAAATTATTTAAATTATGTTTTAATTGTTACCGGTTGAATTGCTATTATATGCGGTACCGGTTTACCGGAAGTTTTATTTATTTTTCATATTATTATTATAATTATTATTTATTGTATGGTTTTGACAATTATGTGATTAAAAAATTCAGTTAATTTTTGTTATTTTTTTAAAAAATCTCTCCTCTATTAATAAATTGGAAATTGATTATAATTTGTAATTTTGTATATAAAAAAACGGCAATCCACTTAAAGTGTTGCCCACAAAATTAAAAAAGATAATAATTCATATATAAGTAGCTTTTTCGGAAAATATAGTTTGGTGATCACAAACATCGTGATCAGAATGCTATTCGTATTCTTCACGTCACTAACGTCCGGAACGATTTTCCTATTTATTTATAAAAATACATTAATTATTTACTTTTTTCTTAATCCATTCCGGTTTATTATTGGACAGAGAGTGCATATTACAGATAATTAGTATATATACTCGCAGTGATCGAAATTTGCTAATATAATCATTTTAGTATTTGGTATATGCTAAATTAAGTTCCGTTTTAGATTGCGTTAGTCTTCTGATATTATGTGTATCAATTAGGTAATATATGCTCTTGAAAACTTACTTTATAAACCTTTGATTGATGTATAAACAACAGATATATTTTATTCGCATGAAAATGAAAAGTATTGTACCACCAAATTAACGAAATTTACTTGAAGCATATCATCTTTTCATTTTTAAAAAATCCGTTTCTAAAAATGTGACTGGAAATGAAAAATACATTTACTATGACAATCTTAAGCGTAAAAACTTGGTAAAATCTTGGGTACAGCCTGATGAAACTGGTCCATTACAGCCAATGATGATAAGGTTATGCTTTGTATTTGGTGGGATCAGAAATTACAATATTCTCTGCGAATAACATAACATTATTTTAATTTTTCTTTGTATAAATATTTTTATTCAAAAATTTTTGTACTTTATTAAGAAAATAAAAATAAGTACACATTATTTTTTTTAACGTTTTGTTGTTGCGTTTAATGTTATTGTTAATTTTCAAATAATTTAAATTTATAATTTAATTAATAATATTACCAATTATAATATAATAAGAAAACAATTAATAAATTTGATCTTACATAAAATAATAAATAATAAAAGAATATAAAATAATATGTAATTTAATAAATTATGTAAAGTGATTTTAGTGACTAAGTATCACCATCACCGTTGTTGAGTTTAATGCCGGTATGGGAGAGTATGTTGTTTGTTTGGTGTATTTGTGAGTTTGTGATGTGATAATGTTTAGGAAATCAATGCAGCTTTTTCCAATACTAAGTGTACAAGTAATGGGATTAATACAATGATATTGCGAAAAAATTGAAATATATGAACATACACCATCGCTTCACAATAGAACTCATTTATTTTCGTAGATTTTTTTTTGTGTCGGAGCTGCTCACGACGACATTTATCGCCTGAAAAGATGACGACGATTACTTAAGACAGGAGATCTGTAAATTGTCTGAAAGATGGGCGATGTTTGAGGTATCTCTGAAGGAGCATACTTTGTGTATACCACTTTTATGTAATTACTAAATAAAAATGTAATCTTAACGAAAAAACAAAAAAACGGAACTTACTTCTGCATATATCAAATAGATAAGATAAAGATAATCTTAAATTTATTTATCTATAGATAAAGATAAAAATATAAATTTTTTATTTTTTTTTTTTAAGATATCATCTAATAAGATAACTTTCAATTTATATATAGATAAAATTTTAAGTATGACAAACTTGATAAGATAGGAATTATATTTGGCTACGTTAACTTACAGTACTGTTTCAGATAATCAATATTTTTTGTTTTTTTGTAATTTAGGATTAGAAACATACATTCATTTGCGGCAATGTTATTTAATTCTATAGATTTTCTAAATAATAAATTATTCTTTATATAAAAAAATATAAAATATATATGAAGGAAGAATTATCTTAAAGAATTTCCATTATTCCATAATTTATTATATAAATACCATATATACGCAGAAGCTATATATTTAATATATTTACGAGTAAATAATATATTATAAATAAATGAATTTCTTCATCAATTTATTTTATATTTATAATTTGAAATTATTTTTTGTTATTATTATTTAACCATATATTATGTTGTCCAACATATATATGCTCGTACATATATACAATTACATTTACAATATTTATGAATATAATCAGTACCTATAATATGTGTACCTTCGTTTTATGCGTATATATTATAATATGGTTAGTACCAACGATGATGATGTTTATATATTTTAATATATAAAACTAACTTATTTACCATAGATTTGAGAGAAAACAAGTTTTAATTTACCAGCAAAATAATAAAATAAATACATTGTAATAATTTTACGGTTTGGTACTCTTCCAATGATGGATATAAACAGGTGATTGTATTATTATTATTATTATTATTATTTCATTTTTTTTTTACCCAACCTATACGACGACGTTATATTTTCTATTACTAAATATTGAGTTGAGTGTTGGGTTGTATTTTGTACGTATAATGCGTACGTAACGTATATATATTTTTTGGTATATTATTTATTTTAGAGTATTTTTTTTCGGTTTATTCTATTTAATAACATAATATTATATGTTATTTTCTATACAATATTAGTTATACGTGTTCGATATACGAGGGCTACATAAATCGTAAAGAGACAATGACCATAACAATTTTTATTGTTATATATATTTTTATTATTATTATTATTGTATACGTACACTAAGAATATATTTTGTTCACATACGATGAGTAGTAGTAATTATTTTGTGAAAAATGTAGATTTTTATGTCATATATAAATAATTAATAATATAGCGAGACAGAATTAACAAAAATATAGTATTTTATATTATTATTGTTTTTTATTTTTATTTTATTCCTATTTATATTTAATTATAGACCTTTGACATTTTTTATGGTTAATTGAGTATGACGTTATTTTGTATAATATATATATGTTGTAGCTTACAATGTGTTTCCTATATATATTCGTATGCGGATACTATGGTATGTATGCATATAAATTGAAAGTGATGTTAGGGAGAATAAGGAATGGTATATAAGTTAGGTTCTTTTATTTTTCAAATTTATACAGAACTTAAAGTTGGATCTACACAAGGCTCACCTATTGCATTGCATAACAAATTCAAAATTGGTATTGGTTAATTCATTGCTGTCATTTATGCGGATTAGTGTACTATTTTCATTTTATACAAAATATTCAATTTTCCTTTTAACCATCAATCATCAATCTGCGAATGTTATTTTGTTTATAATGTGACTCGTACGAATATAATCAGAATATATGTCAGAATAAAATGTGTTTTAAAATTTGAAGAGAACTAAACAATTGTTTATGTAAATATTTGCTAAAAATGCTTCTTAATATTTGCCAATCATTATTTTTTAACAAAATTTTGTATTGTTTAGTGTTAATTGCATAAAGTTAAGTTATATGCTGTTTTTTCGTTCGGTTATAATGTTAGGTTTTATGCTTTAATTTCAAGTTCTTTAAGATATTTGTTTATTATTTTTTAAATAATTGTTTGAATTTATATTTTATTTAATGATTATTTGGGCAAATAAATAATGTAGAATGTAAGCGTTCCAAAGCATTCTAAAATTGTTGGTATAAAATTACAATTTAATAGGCAATGATTATTTTTTATGGCTGGATATGGCAACCAATTTCTATATAATTATAATAATATTTCAATTTAAACAAAAGTAAAAAAATTATAATAACTTAAATCGCATGCATCACCATCACCTCGCCCAGAAATGGTTGCTGTGTGTTGTATTTCTGTAATTTACGTGCTTATACTTATAGAGTTTATTTGTGGTGTTTATACTTATTACAATATGGAACATGATATTTTTTTCTTAACATAAAATTATATTAAATCAATATTTATTTGTTATTCATAATTTGGCACGCATTTTAAGATAAAATAACTACGTATGTAGTTAGAACATTGTATTGTGTGTGGGTGTGTGTGTGTGTTTAAATATATTTAATTTTTACAAAAATATGTTTTTAAATAATTTCCATATGTGTGATTTTTATTATTATTTATATACTCTGGAATATATGCAAATATTTATATGCGTATACGATTTTGCAATATTGTATACAGTTATGATCATTACAATTAGAACACATCAATATTATATAGTTCAATTTTTCCTCATAATCACATTTATATGTATATGATGACGTGCTTTCCATTTACAATAATCTAATCAAATGCAGAGTTAATAGTAAAACAAACAAACTGTATGGTTATATATATTTTTTTGTAAATGCCTCAATCCTTTTGAAATAATTTCCATAAATATACACCATATTATGATTGACACATATACAAAAATATAAAATTATCAGCATTTTTTTAAATATATTTATATTCCACTATAAATTCACTTATAGTTTGAATATTTTTGGGGAGAGGTAAATAAATCTATATTCTTTAAGGGATCAAATAAATCTTAATATCCAATTCTATGTTCTATAAAAAAAATTTTGTCAGACATTACATTACTGCGGGTAAACTGTAATGTTAAACTGTTTTGTCTTAATGTACACGTATATTTTATATGACATTTTCAACAGATGTTTATAGGAAGTTAAATTTTTCTCAATTTACTATTTATATAATATAAACTTTTCAACACGAACACTTAACTATATATAGAAATTATATGTTTTAAAATCCTTATTTTATATTTATATTATAGTATTTACCCTTCTTCATATTTAATGCACACACATATTATATTTTGAGATTTTAATTTCTTAACAGAATTCGTTTATATGATGATGCTGAACTCATGTTTTACAATATATAAACATTGAAATAAATCCCAATTAAATGTACTTATCCATCCGACTATATTTTGTTGCAGCTTGTAATGTTGTAATATATATGTTTTCAAAAACTATTATGTACACACAATTAAAAGTGTGTGTGTGTGTGTGTGTGTTTATTGTTAATAACAAAAAAATTAATTGTATATTAAGTTTTATCATATAAACGAAATCTGTTGTATATATGAAAATTAATATGTTCTTTAACAAATATTCTTAAATAAAATGAAAGAAACTCTATAGCTTTATTTCACAAAATATTTATGATTTTTTATACCATCAGAAATATTAATAACATCAAAAGCGTATATGTTCTAAATTCTTCCTTTACCTTAACTGTGACGTGTGCTTTGTTTGGTTTTTTATTTTTTTTTGCGTATTGGATTTGTTATTTATAAATTAAAGGTAATTATTTTATTAATCGGAGGACGATAATTATCGTGTTCCTCATAGTTTTTAAAATATATTTTGTTCTGTAACAAATAGAACGATATTTATCGCGCTATCTATTGTAAATTTTGTTTATGGTTTTATAAGAACATATGAAATATTAAAAAAAAATTTATCATATAAAAATAACAAATAATTTTTTTGTATACATTTTTACTTACACATAATTTTATTTCCATTTAACAAAAAAAAATTATATCTCCCTTTCTATGCATGTATGCGTTGCGTATGTTTATTCATTATTTTTGTTATGAGAAAAAGAAGAAGAACGATATAAAATTAAATTAAATATAATTTTGTTATCGCATCATTTTTTTTCTGTATATTTTTTTTATATTTGCAATCAAGAAAAATATCAATTTAACATATATAAAATTGTTGTTTTAGTTAGACCCCGTCTTATAACTAATATCTCTATAGTACAGTGATGGAATTATGTATGCATATGTGAATGGATGAAAAAAGTATAGATAATCAGTATGTATAATTGGAGCTATAATGGCGTTTACCCAACATTCTGTAACAGTCAAGTTATTCCGCTCCAGAGCAGATAACAATTTACCATTTGGTCTGAAATTTGTTAAATGCTTCTTTAATTCCATTATTTTTTTTATATAGAAATGATTATAGAGATTAAAGAATAGTGTAATGGGTTACATTACACATTTGTTAATCTTTAATTTTTTATTAATTAAGTTATATCGTGAAGTTAGTTACTGATTATGTAGATGTTTAACCCCTTAAGGTTTTTGCACGAGCCAGGCTCGTCCTAACGAATTTTTGAAAAAAGGCATATAACGAGTCAATATAGTTTGATCTCGTCGTTTTTCCACTTTTAAGACTTTCATCATAAAAGGTCAAGAACCTTAAGGGGTTAACGGTATAGCAGTGAATAATGCGAAATATTTTGTCTCGCTGGGAATTGTTTCATTGTTATTAAGATTAAATTTTTCATTCGTTCTCTTTATATATATATATATATTGCCACCACTATACATATATAAATTAATGTTTATTAAATGACAGACAATATACATAAATTTAAAATTGTCTGTGACTAATGCACACATACTCGTATGTTTAAATAAGATTATCAATAATAAGCCGCCTGTATATTATTTACATGTCATAAAATTTCAATATGATGTGATGAAATATTTGAATTTAAAAAATTGATATCATTCAATTGAAAACAAACGTTCATCCGTCTTTCAAGTCCAACCACCGCCGATCGAGATCATATATATTAGCATTTCATAAGTGCATATACGAAAGAAGTCTGTATGTACGATATGCGTATGAAGTTTGACCGACAAAACTTACACTATAGAAATTAGATTCGATCATCCACATTATAGAAATATAAATCTTAAACATTTAGTTTTTAAACTAAAATATATGCAATTTTTATGCATCACTTTGTTGTTGTATATTCGAAACAGATTTATTTAAATTTTTTTTTTTTTCTTCTTAATTTATAAAATCATTTCCGTTTCAAATTCTTTTTGCATTTATCATTTATTGGTTCAAATATTTTAACAACTATGAGTCATTTATACAATATATATGGTCATCAAATTATAGTTATATACCCGCTCGTATATGCACAAATGTTATTTATTTTGTTTAATAAAAATGATAACAACAAAGATTATTTCTTAGGAACCTTAATATTTTAATATGTTTTTTTTAATTATATTTGAAATGATTAAAATAAATAAATAATATGCGTATATAAGTGTATGATGGGAGAGATGGTTTAAAGATGTTTTTAAAACTATGACCACATCTATTTGATTTTACAATTATTTTACGAATTCACTCTTAGCTTATTGTGTTATCACTATATATTATACGATATGGTTTTTCTAAATATTCAAAATTTATCAAATTGTTACCAAATTAATGCTTTTCATTTGAACCAATTATTTTTTCGATCTAGTCAAGTATTATTTATTATTTGTTAACACTTTCATTGATAATGAGCTTTTTTCATATTTTGCATTATTCAAATGTTTATATAGGCGGTAATTATTATGAACTTAACCGTAATAGAAATACTATCATTGTTAGCTATATATCGCAGAGGTCACATATATTTTCTGGTAATAAACATTTAACACTAAATTTTATATGTTTTTATTTTAAGTTTTACCAATTCTGCCATATTTATTTATATATTTATTTAGTCAGAACATTATTATTATTAGATGACAAACCATAATCACATCACCGTGAGTAAGAACTGCGCAGTAATATTGACAATAAATGAGAATTGAGCACCCGATAACTACAAAAAGTACAGGAATATAATGCCATAATATAAGATCTCTGCAGCCAAAAAAACAACAACATGACCATTAACAATTGGTAATGAGCAGCTAACAGCAGATGGTTAAAAACGATTAATTATATACAAAACAAACATACTTAAACCTATAGAATCAAGATTTATAGTTCTCGTAACTACGCCGATGTTCACATTCCAATGGCAACATTTAAACATATTCATAAATTGTGGTTGTGTGTATGTAGCCGCGACTATATACGTTTAAATATAACAGCCGTCCTTCCAATAATTAACAGTTGATATCCTTGGGTCAATTATAAAATTATATGTATATTTGTTTCTGCATCGTCGCTAACACTGAACCGATCGTTTAAGTAAACAATTTTATTTCTGCCGCATATTATACTCTTTTTACATCATCATATCATGTTCGATAACAGTCATAACATTAATGATTAACAATAACATTTTATTTTGTTATTACAATATTGTTGTTATTATTATATTTCAAATAATATAAAATACTGTTCATATATATAATATTTGATTTAAAAATATTTAAAATTATTATTATGATTTAAAAAACTATTAACTTTTAAACTAAACGAACCAAACATAAATATTATTTATGTATAAAAAACAAACATATTAAATTCGGTTAAAAATATATAAATGCTTTTATTATCCTATGCTATACATATTCCTCGTACACACGTAGCCGTACCATATATATATATATATGTATCGATAATTTTGACCAAAAGAAATGCGTTTATAGAGGCGAAAAAAAAGCTATTATTATTGTGTATTTGAACTAATCATTTTATGATGGGATATGGGTGTGTATGTACTTGCATTTGTACTAAATTTACTTCATAAAATTGTACACATTAAATTGTTAATCTATATATGTTTTTGTTTTGCCTAACTTTAAATTCATGTATGTACTCGTCGTCGCCGTCGTCGTCGTAGTCGTCGTATATAAAATACAATGCAGTATTTTAAAAAATTTTTTAAATTTATATATATATACCGATTTACTTTAAACATTAATATTTAGTATATATACTAATATAACTATATATATATATAGTGTATGTATATAATTGATGTGATTGACTCTCCCTTCATAAAATACCATATATATATATATATAGTAATATTAATATTATGCGGTGGAAACCGACACTGTTCATCATCATTCATATGTTATATATAATAATAAGTCAATATATATATTTATAACGGTATAGATATAATTTCATTTATGTGACTGTTTTATAAAATTGTATATAATTTGGTGTAGTTGTTTTTTGATTCTACTCCATATATATGTATATGGAATATATATATACCATATAGCTACCGATATTGCTGCTGTTGCTGCTGTGGTATATATATATATATATATATTCAAATTCCATATCTAAATAAATTGTATTTGTATGTAATAAAATTATAAGGTGATGACTAAAAATTATTATATCTTTTATATAAATGGATATGGTTTTAGTTGCCGAAAACCAAAACATCATTAAACTATATAGAACACTAGGACTATTATGACTGGTTGTGACGTTATTGCGACAAAATTTCTATTATGGACAATACCAATTATATATATAAATATATATGATATTGACTGATGGTTATAATACCTCCAAAGAATCATTGATATTTTATACCAACCTGTGTCTTCCAAACAAAAATGTATGTCATTCCGAAAAGATTGTGACCAAATTAAGCATAATGACAGACAGAACAATGTTTCACTAGAGCACCCACACGGCAAATACTGAGCGCTACACGTTCAAATAAACAAAGAAATAAAACAAATATTTTAATTCAACATATGGTCAGATACATATGGTCAATGGGGAGGGGAGGGGGCGACTCTGAACATCTTAAGAGGTAATAGTTTTTAAATTAAAAAAAAAAAAAAGCCATATAAAGTCATAAAAATGAACTATTTTTAGAATAGCGACACCGATGGTCGATTTGGTGCCATCATCGATTGTGATCCAACAATAAAATATGTACGATGAAATAAAAGAAATTTATATAAAATTTATAATAAGAAAAATTTCTAATATATGGGTATCAATGGGGAGGGAAGGGGGCGACTCTGAAGATCTTAAGAGGTAATAGTTTTTAAATTAAAAAAAAAAAAGCCATATAAAGTCATAAAAATGAACTATTTTTAGAATAGCGACACCGACACCGGAATTCGGCAAAATTAATATGTTTGCCAGTTTATCAAAAACATGTCTTTTTGTAATTAATTTAAAGTCTAACCTGCCCATTGAAATTTTAAAAGGCCGAAGTATTTTGACTGTGCAAAGGTAGCACAATCATTAGTTTTTTAATTGAGAACTAGAATGAATGGTTGAACAAAATATATACTTAAAATTATTTATTGAATTTTATTTTTTAGTAAAAACGCTAAAATAAACTAAAAGACCCTATAGAGTTTTATATTATATTATTTAGATATTTAATATTTAATAGTAAGATGTTAAATATTGCCAAGGTGGATGACCACCATCCGTGCGCAACTAACTACCACCATATATGCTTAAACTTTATTTATGATTAATACGCTAAAAATGTATAGATACCATGTGAAGAAGATCTTAAAATCATTACAATATATCCTTGCAACTTGTTTTACATTACTATCTGCATAGGTTTACTGCCATAATGCGAAACGGTAGTGACACATGATGACTTTATTAATATTCACTTCAAATATCCTAAGTATTTTAACGATACGGTATATCTACAGTTTTAAATTAAGTATTTATTGAAATTACTCGTTAAACTGATCGTTGGTATGCTATATATTTACATATACATTTTTTGTATTTTCTAAACAATTATTTCAAAACAGATATTATTCAAAATTATGCAATAATTATTTATTTGTTGAATCACCCAGTTTTATTTATATAAATATAATATATATTTATTTGTTGTGTTCATCATATAAAAGACTATATCATCATATAGTATAACAAAAAAACAACGAAAAACTTTGTGAGAAAATAAAATATTCATTCACTCTGTCGTCGACTCTGTTTGCGCGCATATATCCTACATAACGCAAAAGATATATGTGGTATGTGCTATATATATGACCGTATGGCTATATATATAAGACCAAATAAATATACACAGCACCGCATACATTCATTTATAATAATATTATTATGTGTTATGTATTTATATTAAACTATTTATATACAAAACAATAACTAACTAAACACACATACAACCATAATAATAAAAAAAACAAAAAATGTTTTTAAAAAGAAATAAAAAATACACACAAACACGAACACACAAATACACATCACACATGAAGAGACGTATAGCGTAAAGTATAAGACGAAAAAAATATATGTATAAGATTTTTTCTGAAATTTAAATGTAATTTTAGTAAGAAATCGACTAATGAATAGTTATAATCTGCCGGAATAATTTGTATATTTTGTGTTGTGTTGTGTTGTGTGTTAGGAAATTAAAAGTGGATAAAAAAAGAATAACCAACGCTCAACAGGCTGTGGTGAAATTGTGGCAGATAATCTCTATTATTCATTAGAAATATTTTATATTATATATATACACCGAGGAGTAATAAATAATAATAATAATAATAATAATTGTTATATTATTTTTGTTACATTAATAACAGAAGACCTAAAGAGTCAGTGGTGGTAGAGCAGTGGTTTTTTTTTTTTTTTTTATCCGAAAACGATTCCATATATTATTTATTATAATTATATTTTTTTATAATTATAATTATTTGATAGTGGTTTTCTCAACGATTTTATATTATCGTGCGGTGTGTGTGTGTGTGTTAGTGTTATTATTGTTTGGTGTTTTTCTATCCGATTTAAAAAACTATTTATTTTAATTATTTATTTAAAAGATGAGTTAATAATAATATACGAATATTTATTGTAATTTATATTATTGTTTATATATAATGTGAAGAAATTCCTGTCCATCTATAATTTATACCGGTTAAAGTTAATGATTGTGAAATTCTATTGTTTTCAAAGGTGTTTTTTTTTTTTTTGTTTTATGTTAATACTTTGTGTGTTTGGGTGTGTGTGTGTGTGGTGAGCGATCGATCGAGCGAAATTCATTTGAAATTCAACAATTATGAGATTATATAATTTTATACCAAATAATATTTATCAGGTAAATAAAAATAAATAAATAACATTTAATAATTTTAGTATTATTTAAAATAGCAGAAGAAGAAGAAGAAGAAAAAAAAACAAATATTTCTGGTTTTTTTTTATTATTATTATTATTAAAAATTTTATATTTATAAAATATAGATTTTAAATTTGCTTGTTTTATTTTTTCTTTTTCTTCTTGAATGACATATCTGCCCAAAAATAGTATTTGAATCATTCAATGAAATATTTATTGTAAATGTTTCTTTACCGAAAAAAACCGAAAAAGGTGTTAATGAAAATTTTTCAATAAAATAAATAAATACAACTTTAAATTAAATTTCACTATGTTAAAATGCAATATGTTTTATTGACATTATATGAAGTAATATAATAATTATGAGAAGACAGCTGCCTTGAATGTTTTGGAAATAAAAATATATTAATAATTTTTATTTTATCTATATGCACTCGTATTCGAAATTGAAAAGGTAAAGAAAGGTACACGCACTTTCAATTCACAAAATATATATATTCATTCTGTCTCATATATTTATTTTATCACTATTATGCTATGAATGAATATTTAGTGGCGCCCACATCAAACATTTTATAATATTTTAAAAAATTATTTATAAGAAGTAAACAAATGTTTGTCTGGTAAAAAAAAATAAAAAAATAAAAGTTTAATGTTATCAAAATTCCAATACAATGTATATTTGTGTATATTGAAAACTTCACACATCTATTTTAATATAAAAATATTGAATTCAATGATCATAACCATTGGAAACATTAACTCTATCCGGATGATGATGATTGTGATCGAGCGGGAAAAACAAATAAATGAATTGCTAGTAATTAGACTATACCTTACCGTGCATTGTAAGCACATCCAATGAGTAGCCCTCGAAGCGTCACTGTTCTCAGATACATGAAAGAAGAAATATTACTTATAAATGTGATTCATTTACCGTGGAAGCATTTATGTTGTAATCCTCAAAAACAACTATATATGTCTACACCTCGCATATGTCGGCTATTCACATAAAAGCATATTTCTCAGCCACAAGAAACATTTATTGAAAACCTAATTTATAACCAAAATCAATTTGTCATTCATTCGTACACCGCAATACACCGCTTTATTCAATTATTGAAATTTCCAGTATATAAGACGTATAATGAAAGAAAAATTAAAAGCAGATAACTCAGAATCCACCATACGGAATATGTCTATTGTTTTTTCTAAAAATACCTTCACTTCCCTATATATGGAATATTAATGAAAAACATCTTTTGAATTGAATTTTCATTGTACCTGCAGCCGGTTTACATTAATGCGTGGTAATCTCTCGGCGGCGTTCATCCTACTGTTTTTTCGTATAATTCTGCGAACATGTTGTGATGATACGTTCCATATATATCTATATATATGCAGTTTCGATATTCTCATAAAAAAATCTGTGTTCTTTCGAATTCCAGCTAACCCATAATTTTATTAATTTTAGATGGTAGATCCACCATCCACAGCGATTTTTTCTATATTAAATTGTATACATTTTTATCTTAGTTTCCTTTAACATTTATTTTAAAATCTCATTTTATTTTCGTTGAACCGCATTTCTATCACCGCCGCCTCTCTAGGTATACCATTTTTATTTATTTCTTTTTTTCAAATCCACCCATAAAACGAAGCCTATATACAAATTTATCCTTTATATCTCATTGTGCTGCGCAACACTTAAACGATCCTTATTACAATTTTTTATGAGCTGTTAATTGTTCAATTCTATATAGAACTCTCTCTCTCTATGGCTCGCGCGTCTATATAATATCCTTTTTAGATAATAGAAATCAACCATTTTGAATAATTTCATCTATGCACCTACATTTAAAAAATGTAATTTTTTCTTTCGTGAAGAAGTACAATACTTATAATTTTGTCAAATATTTTTGATCTTCTATTTCTAAATCTAGTATTTCTAAAATCTAGAAAGGAATTTGTTGCAAATAAAATTTTTTTTTAAAGTATTTTTGCTTGCTGCAAGTTGTGGTTAGTTTAAAATCTTTGATTTTGTGATTGTGAAATTTTTATCAACCAAAAACGTATAGAGATCTTTTAGATTAATTGAAAAAAATTTGCAAACAGCTTTATTTCATCCACAAATATTTACATTCCATTTTGTTTCGCAAGTCATGCGTTACTCAAAATATTTTGGTGCTTATCTACCAAATATTCATATTACGCAGTTAAGTCTACCGCATATACGGTAGAATGTAACCAAATCAAATTGATCTGTAATGATCGCAATAATTGTTTACTTAATTTCATTATTATTTTTATATGACCATGATTAGCCCGCATAATGGTACGTATACTGCATAGAAATTGTTAATCTGTGAGTATATATGGCGTCCAACTATGCTGCAACACCGTTTTTTCTTATTTACATAAACGAGAAAATGGTAACTCCCGTAATAAAAATTTAGTATTAAAATGTATACAGAAAAATTTTACATGTAAATTTCTAGAATTGAACTCTGTCTTCGGTATAGTGTTAGAAAATAATTGTATTTAGTTACTTTGTGTGCACAATAAATAAATGCGTGGCGTAGAAAAAAAATTGGGTAACTTAAAATATATGAATTTCATAATATAAAAAAATAATGAAAGTTTGTGTTTCTTTTTGTTTTTTTTTTATTATCTTTTGGTGCACTATCTTGTGAAATGTACAATTTAAAAATATTTAAATTTTATACACATAATTTACATATACACAGATATTTATTGTTTATTGTTATTATGCGTTTCTAATTTGTTTTCATTCATAAATAATTTATTAGAAAAATTACGCAGAATTTCTGTAAAATACTATATTTTCTCGCGTAATAAATAAATTAATAATGAAATTTTTTGAATAGATAATGCGGTGACAATAATAATTTTGAGATTTTAATTTTATGGAAGTTTATTATTTTTTTGGTTTTGTATAACATCTGTTTTTTTTTTATTTATATTTATAAATAATTAAATGAATTTGTTTACGAATACGTATTTCGTTTGTTTCCAAAAAGAAACTATATACAATCTTTCTAATAGTTATGTATCGTTTAGAGTTTAGTTTAGATAATACATTGTATAGATTGGAGGGAAGTCTTATATTTAACTTAACCATTTTATTTTTAAATACAACTGGTAACTGGTGGTATACTAAAAAAAACAATTTCTTCTCTTTATTTATTTGTTGTATGCGACTATACGACGTACGTACATACGTAAAATATGGTAATGCACGTTTGTACGTTCAGGGGGTTTATAATTTAAAAATAAATATAAATTATTTTAAAAAACCGCATATACATTAACTTTGAATCTATCTGAATATGATTTCATGTATAGTAAATTTTTCTCTTGAACATTGATGATGATATAATGAGAAGAAAAAAATGATATAATATAAAATTTGAACAGGTGTATTTCTTAACGTGTGTACGTCGTATAGATATATAATATTAGAAAGAATAAAATGAATAAATTCTTGAAACCTTGAAAATATAAAAGTTTTTTTTATTCTTTTATGATAAGTCCTTTGTTTGATATAGTTTTTTTTTTTTTTTATCATTTTATCTCATTTCAATCCTAAGTAGTTTTATGTATTTCATTGTATGTGAATTTTATAGAAATAATAACCTACATTTATTTATAAGCACGAAAATTATACTTGAGAGTTTTGGTAATGCGGTTGAGTATTTTTTTTTTGTGTGTATATTTTAGTATATATTTATAAATAAAATAAAGAATTTTATAACGCTTATTTGAAGTTCAACGTTCTATAGTAATTCTATATTTATAATAAATACCCAATATCATAAATCGAAAGATTCAATAATATATTGTGGCCTGCAATATTTTCTAAAAAAAAGATGTTCCTCACCCAAAGAAAATGGCTACAACAGTCTTTATGGTCTTTGAACCCGGTTTTTGTATTAAAAAGAAATCGTCCATATAAATATTTCTCTTTTTCTATAGTACTGAATAACTTCTCTGATTATGATTCCATCGTTTCGATATGCTAATCACAAAATCTGAATTTTTTCAAATTATAATCTAATTTCCTTATAAGTGATTGTTGCGTAACTATCGTCCACACTTATGGGAAGATGTACCTTCGCAGGATCCTTTTTTATTATCAAATTATACATACATTTTTTTTTTTAGATTGTCTCCTTGTTCCGTACCATTTGTCCATAGACGGGTCCACCGACAATTATGCTGACAGGCAAGATAGAGCCTCAATAAAGATTGATTACTGCGTATAGCCACAGATTTTGTTTATATACGGATCACTGCATGCTAAATGCATCTTTACACAATATGTGTTTTTAAAACCTCTCAATATTGTACTTTTTTATGTGAATAGGATATTATGGAGAATATTTTCAATATGCGTTCTAAGTGTTACTATCTTCTTTTTTGGAATACATAAAATCCATGGATATCAATTGTCATGGAACTATATACCACTACAAGAAAGTGAGGTGGTAAGACTGTTCACCATCATCATTGTGTTAAGATCTTTTATAAATTGATAGTCAGAAAATTGAATGGAAATCAAATTAATGGTTTGTAAACATATTTTATGTTTGGGTATTTTTAGGAATTAAATTAAAATTTGTATATCTTTCTAAACTCGCCTTAAGTTCAAATATTAATGCATTTATCTCGATCATATGATACAAAAAACTTTGTACAAAAACTCTATAGTCAACCCCATGCGTTTATCAGTCCCTTGAAAAGTGGTAGAGCAACAAGTCTACACTAAATATATATATAATAACCATTTATATAGGAATTTATTAGTTGTGTAGTATATGAAAAAATTAAAATACCTTAAAACTTGTTTAACACCTATACAAATAAATACATATAAAAACATGTTTTTCTTATAATAAAATTATGACATTTTCACATAAAAATCTTTAAAACACACATATTAAAGTATTGTAATAATAATTCTGACGCAACATAAAATTTAAATAAATTATTGTAAAACAAATATTTACAAATTTATTTTTTTACATATTTTTTAAGATTATTATTTATTCCGCATTTTTATTTATTAATATCATCTTATAATTTAATTATAAAAGTTATTTAAAATTTATTAAATTATTTTCTAAAATATAAAATATTTGATTGAAAATACTAATTTTAATTTAATTTATTTATTTTGTTCAATTGTTAGGGTGATCGAACATCTTGGGAATATCATACGGTATCGGTAACACGTGTACCCGGCTATGGATTTGGTATTGCCGTATCCGGTGGTCGTGATAATCCACATTTTGCAAATGGTGACCCATCGATAGCAGTTAGTGATGTGTTAAAAGGTGGACCGGCTGAAGATAGATTATTGTAAATATATATAAAATTATATTTTCTTTTTTAAATTTATTTACAATTAACAAAATTAATAATTAATTTCTATCGCACGCAGAGTTAACGATCGTATAATTACAGTAAATGGTATATCATTAGATAATGTAGAATATGGAACGGCTGTACAAGTATTACGTGAAAGTGGAAATACAGTAACATTAGTTATAAAACGACGTATATCAAATATTATAAATAATATAACAAATAATAATATAAATAATCATAATAATAATATGAATAATAATAATATTAATAATAATAATAATAATAATAATATTAATATTAATAATAATAATAATAATATTAATAATAATATTAATAGTAATAATAATAATATGATAGCAGGATTACAACAACATCATTCATTATTACAATCACCACCAACAAATAATTCACATCAACATTCACATAGTTTAATTAGTTCAACGGGATTGGCTGGTGGTGGCGGTAGTAATATTGGTGCTGTTGGCGGTGGACCAATACCACAGCAAACAATAAAATTATTATTAACAAAATCAAGTAAAAAAGAAGATTTTGGTATTGTTTTAGGATGTAAATTATTTATAAAGGTTAGTGACGCCCGATGTATTGTATAATATAAATTTAAATTTAAATATTCGGTGTATACGCTTGACTTTGACTTTTTCAAAATTTATAAATTTATTATTATAGGAAATATCATCAAAAGCTCGTGAACAATTAATAACAAATGGTTATTCATTACAAGAAGGTGACATAATAACAAGAATACATAATACAAATACAAATGATTCGATGAGTTTAAAAGAAGCCAAAAAAATTATTGATGGTTGTAAAGAACGTTTAAATTTAGTTGTATTACGTGATGTTACAAATATTGGAGGACAAACAATTGGTGGTGGTGGTGGTGCTGGTGGTGCAATGAGTTTAATAAATAATTCTGGTATGCAAAGTCCAGTTTATTCACATACTGCACAAGCATCAAATTGTAGTAATTTGGAAGATTCATTTTTAAGTGGTGGTGGTGGTGGTGTTGGTGGTGGTGCTGGCGTTGGTGGCAGTAGTAGTGGTCAGGGTTCTGGTCCTGGTCCTGGTAATAATTATTCGACACAAAATTTATATGTTCAACCACCAACACGACCGGCAGCACACAGTACATTATTAGATGATAAAAGTAATTTAACACCTAGAGGTAGATCACGTGTACCACTAATGGATGTATCATTATCACAATTAGATCGTCCAAGTACACCACCATTGCCAACACAGTCATCAATGCAACCGGCAGGAGGCGGTGGTGGCCATACACGTAACCGAAGTGGTGGTATAATCGATGAACCGCCAAGACCACCGCCACCACGTAACAGTGCAGGTGTTGAAGATTTTTATAGTTCACGTAGACAATTATATGAAGATGATCCATTGCATCGTTCTAAACAATCGGCTGAACCAAGATTTATATCATTTCAAAAAGAAGGTAGTGTTGGTATACGTTTAACGGGTGGCAATGAAGCCGGTATATTTGTGACGGCCGTGCAACCGGGTAGTCCAGCATCGTTACAAGGTTTAACACCGGGCGATAAAATATTAAAAGTTAATGATATGGATATGAATGGTGTAACGCGGGAAGAAGCTGTTTTATTTTTATTAAGTTTACAAGAACGTATCGATTTAATAGTACAACATTGTAAGGATGAATATGATAATGTGGTGGCCAATCAACGTGGTGATTCATTTCATATAAAAACTCATTTTCATTGTGATAATCCGTCAAAAGGTGAAATGTCATTTCGTGCCGGTGATGTGTTTCGCGTTGTTGATACATTACATAATGGTGTTGTTGGATCATGGCAAGTATTACGCATCGGACGTGGCCATCAAGAAATGCAACGTGGTGTCATACCAAATAAATCACGTGCCGAAGAATTGGCAACGGCTCAATTTAATGCATCGAAAAAGGAAATGAATGCATCCGAATCACGTACCAGTTTCTTTCGTCGCCGTCGTTCAACACATCGACGATCGAAAAGTTTGTCACGTGAAAATTGGGATGATGTTGTTTTCTCCGATTCAATATCAAAATTTCCAGCCTACGAACGTGTTATATTACGTCATCCGGGTTTTGTACGACCCGTTGTATTATTTGGTCCCGTCGCCGATTTGGCACGTGAACGTTTAGTCAAAGATTTTCCCGATAAATTTACGGCACCGTTACAAGATACAACCGATAAAACAAGTTCATCATCATCGTCATCGAATTCAAAATGTGCCATTGTACGTTTATCAAATATACGTGATATTATGGATCGTGGTAAACATGCATTGCTTGACATTACACCAAATGCTGTGGATCGTTTAAATTATGCCCAATTTTATCCAATTGTATTATTTTTAAAAACCGAATCAAAACATATGATAAAACAATTACGACAAGGTATACCAAAATCGGCCCATAAAAGTTCCAAAAAATTACTAGAACAATGTACAAAATTGGATAAAGTTTGGTCACACATATTTAGTAACATAATTTTATTGAACGATGTAGAAACGTGGTATCGAAAATTACGTGACAGCATTGATCAACTACAAAGTGGTGCTGTTTGGATGTCTGAATCTAAGGTAAGTGGAATTTGATTGACATTAAAGAAATATAATAACATTTTATAGCATTATAATTAGAAGTTAGTTAAACAAAAAAGTAAACAAATATATGTGATATGGGGGAGGGGAATATAGATAAAAAAAAATTATATTAATATAATAATTGAAAATAATTGGCTGCGGGATGAATTGTTATTTATTTATTTAATTTGTTTTTTTTTTTTTCAATGGGCTTGTTGGTATTTTAAATAATTAATTATTTATAAATGTTCGTACATTTTTATAATTTCAATACAATAATGAATACAAAAGCAAATAATTGTTGTTAATAGACAATAAAACAAAACATATATCAATTTAATGTTAAGTTAATTTAATAAATAATATTACCGGCTGTCCGAATAGTAACCGCAATTGATTAAGAAAACGTGTATAATTAATTTGTATTCACAAAAATAATTACATTTATCCAAAATAATCTTCCTCAATTGAAATACGACATCGATTTCCAGACGTTCAACAAGTGTATTAAATAAGGGTTTTTTATGTGGTTGATAAATAGATTAAGCATTAACAAATCCATATATAAGAGAGTCATTCCGATTATTATTCGAACAGTTGGTGTATAATTTAATATTTGCATATAATTTACTTTTTCTCATATGTTTTCCAAAATAAAAAAACATCGTGGATTAGAAAACAATGGCTAAATTAAAATAATTAACATATTTCTTTTAAAATGGATTAGTTTTTTTTTTTTTTGTATGATGTGATGCTGTAGTGAGTCATTATTATTTTGATTATTGTTGTTAGTTTTTTGATAGAAAAAAATATATATAATTTAAAATACATTTCTATTGTAGTTTTGCATAAATTATTTAGTTATAATAAGCTAAAAAAAAAAAAATGAGTGCGAACACATCAAAACACAATCGTTAATTGTATTTTTATTTTTTTTACTGACTGACTTCTATATACCACACGATTTTTTATTTTTATTTGGGAATAGATACATTCTTGTCTAGACCACTTAAAATAGCATTAACTATAAATGGTTAATGCGACATTTTTAATTTACGAGCTATTTGATATTCATCACTTAATTAATCGTTAATATTTTGCATTCTTTTTTTTTGTTTGTGAATAAAAATGATGTTATTTATAATTTAATTTGAACGTTTAATTAAGTGGAGTGTTATACATAAATTAAAAAATTAAAATATGGATCGATTGTTTATTAAATAGTTTACAATTTATTGGTGCACGTGTTCAAGTGGCTTACGATAGTAAAATAGGTAAATGTAAATTTCTATAGAAATTATATTTTTCAATAAAAATTCGCTGTATATCCATGAGCAAATATCTATAGGTAAACGTACTTTTAGTGGTGTTTATCTTCTTTTACAATATGATAATAAATATCTGATACTCTTCTGGTGCTACAATATTTTATATGGCATATTTTCACTTGTCGCAAGATTTTACTCTTCGGCAGTTATATAGTTCTGCGGCATGCACATATATTGTTCGATGAATCACCTTCCTTCAGTGATGCCCTATGTGAATTATTTTGTTATGTTTGCTTACAAGTACTCATCTTCAAAGTGTGATCGATCCATCCGCATTTTCACGATTCACGATTCAGCCACGATTTCAGATTCCGGGTACCGATTTTCCAGAACGTCTGTCTACTAATTCATTGCTAATTGCATTACACACTACTTGAGTTGAGGAACAGTGCCAGTATAAATAACCCAACAGATCTCAACGAACCTGAGGTTATCATACACCTCGATCTGTTGACTTTCTCATATTGAATTGTTAATAGAGAAAATTTAATGTGGTATAATTTAAATTAAACTTAAATTAATCGCACTTCTTCTATATCAGTTAGATACAAATTTAATTTGAAAAATTTTTTGCAGAATTCATATTTTCGGTAATCGTATCAAATTACAAAATCGCTATTAAATGAAAAATTAAAATATATGGCAAATATTAAATTTAAAATAATTATTGTAATAAGAATGAATAGTTGATGTAAAAAAAAAATCATAAAATTAACAATTCTATTTATAAAATTAATTTTCGAAATTCGTATTGACACGACCTCACTTGAAATTAACAATAAAAATAAAACAAATCATTATAGTATGTAATGGATTTCACATCGGATTTCTATTTACCACCACCTCCAATATTATCATCATATTTATCTCAATCATGTCAATATTGTGATCATCAAAATTATCAACAACAACAAAAACAACATCAATACCAACAGCAACATCAAAACCAACAACTACTACAACCATTATCTGTATCGATGATGACAACAAAACATAAATCAACACCAACAAGAACAATGCGTCATTCAATGCCACCATTTTTATCATCAACATCTTCTATACATAATTCCTCACCGCCGCCTGCACAATATCAAATTGTTCCAATTAAAAAAACTTTAAATTATCATTCACATTATTCAATGCCATCAGCTTCATTATCCGCCGGTTCATTATTAAATCAAATACCGTCACAACAACATCAACTGCTACGAACTCCACCAACGCCACCACCATTACCACCACCGCCTCCACAAAATTTATATACATTTGGTAAATTTTCAAATTCGAAATTAAATTACGAAAATAATTCAAATATTATTCGTAATACAAATAATGATAAAACAAATAATGATAACAATAAAATTCTTCAACAAAATCTTATCAATTTAAATGCAGTGTCACGTAAAGATCGTCGTAAACCAATTTATTATAATCGATATAATAATAGTATTAATAATGGTGTTGGTGATGGTCCTTTAATTAATAATATTTGTAATGAAGATCATCAATCATTTAATTCAAATATTGATTTACATTATGTTGATGATGTGAATGATAATGATAATATTAATAATATTAATAATAATAATGAACCTTTTAATAATCGAAATTGTTGTAATAGCGTTTTTTATAATCCTAATAATATTATTAATACTCATGAACGTTTTAACAGTATATCGTAATACCTGTGCCGATATTTATTTTTGTATTTGTTATATATTATGTAATTGTTATATATTGTATGTGTTTGTGTGTGTGTCTTTTCGAAAATCAATATTATGCTTTTCGGCTAAAATTAATAATTATAAAACATTTTATGTTTTGTTTATTTGTTGCTTTTTTGTTTAGTTGTCGTAAAACGAATTAATTAATTTTTGTTATAAATATTTTATTAAAATTTATTATATGTTTATTTGTTATTTTGTTAGGATATTTTTCTAACAGTGTGTTTTTTATTTTTTCTTATTTTTTTATGTTTTTCATATACACATCCTCAACACATCCAAATTTAAATAATGCTTTTAAATTGTCCTTTTAACAAAAACATTTATATATGCTTTAATTTATTAATTCATAAAATTATTATTAATCCCATTTTATTTATAAATGGATAATTTATTTATATTAAATCACATTAATTAAAAAAGCCCGTTGAATCATTGTCTGATGATTTCCTGTTTCCAATGACTACATCCCGTTTATCCTATGCCTCAAGTCCTGAATCGGATTTGGAACTTAGTCCTGGACCATCAGCATCATTATCATTAGGAAATTTACCACAATTGGTGAAATCAAGTTCTGATCCATCGATTGCAACTAATCAGGATAATTTAGAAAGGGATAGGGAATTAAATATTGGTGATGGAATGCCACCACCATATACGGTAAGATAATTGTTTGCCTAAAAATATTTTTGTTAACACATTTTTTTTTTTATTTTAATGTTTTAATTTTTTTATTAATTAATGCCTTTTTTTTTTAAATTTAAAATATGCTTTATGCAATTTTTTTTTAAAGCTTCTTGCTGATTCATACATTTATTGCGTACACACGCATATATAGAATTGGTGATACGGTTGCCAAGTAGTATATCAGATTCCACTATTTATGCTCAAAGGCATTTTGAGTCATTGCCAAGTGAACTGTTTAGTTTATCTGCTCAAATTTCAGTGAATTCAATGACGTGTTCCTCTACGCTGTGCACGATTATTTTCTAAGGCATCTAATAAATATTACGAATTGGTAAATTACTCCGACTGTGAAAATAATTCACGTGTGTTTATTCAATTATTATAAAATCGGTGAATTACCCGAATATAGACATTGTTTAGTGTGTATAAAGATAGATTATTAATCTTTAAAGATCGTCCAATGCGTTCATATTCACTTTTTAATTTCATAAAATTCAGTAAATTTTAGTATAGAATATATTTTTTCTCTATAAATCTTAATACCTGGAAATAAGCTCGTCGCCACCTTCAGATTAAGAATTACATGTGCTTTAACTAAACTGTGCTACTGAATCATTTGCGCACATATTTGCACACTCATTTACATTCAAAAATATATCCCAAAATTCATATGCAATTTATTGGTGTTCCAAAAATCTGCTTAGTCAGCTTTTTATCATATTCTTAAATTTAATTTTGATCTACTGCAAAATCATCATTATACTTATTATCATTTCAAATGTAAATTGAATGGTATGTTGACGGCGCCCATCTCACACGCACCCACCCACACCACGATATATTACAATCACTTGAAACATATATTATTTATTATTAAATTTTTTTAAAATTTTTATTAAAATTAAAATTTCTCATTGTATTGTTTTTTGGGACAACAACAATATTAAAAATATATAAATTATAGAATCCTTATGAACATTCAACAAATGCAACACATGCAGCTGCTGCACATACACGTCGTTTAGATACAACAAATAAATATGGTTTTTCAAATGATACACAAATAAATAATGGATTATCGGGTGATACCTTTAATTCTTTATCGTCAACGTCAAGAGCAGCACCACCAGTGCATGCGGGTGTTATGGGCAGTCCAGGCGGTCCAATTTATGGAGTACCAGATTTACCGCCACGAATAGATCGTGGATCAAAGCCACCAAATACTCATCCAAACATACCACCGACAACGGCTGTGGTACCATTAACAATGTTAAATTCACCATCAAATCGTAATCCATCATCGTCGTCAGGTGGTGGTGGTAGTGGTGCTGGAACATATGGACGTTCGGCACAAGAACGTTTATTTGGTACAACAAAAAATTTAGATAATTCTGAACATTTACAAGAAGGTAATTTATTATTATAATGCACACGCCCACAACACTTGCAATAATATTATAATTTATTTGCAGCCGATAAACGTAATCCAAGTGGTGGTAGTTCATTGGATCGTAAACAAAATTCATTAGATCGTACCGTTCCAGTTGGTAATGCAACGGTATTAGTACCACCATCAACAGGTAATAATAAAAATAATGGATCATATGATAGTGTATCAAGTTATGATTCATGTAATACAACCCAAATATCAATGCAAAATTTACGATTAGGTCCAAATGCACCAGATGATTTAAAATCGGTGCCACCAAATGCAAAGTAAGTAGTTAATTGATATTGGTTTTTTTTCTCTTTTTTAATTTAATAATTTATATAATTAATTTATTTTTCTATTATTATTATTATTATTATTATTATTATTATTATTATTATTATTATTATTATTATTATTATTATTACAGTGGACGTCAACCACCACCATCTAATACAGCTGAGCATCATCAATTAGCATCACCATCATCTAGGCATCATCATTCCAGAACTCATTCAACAGCCGGACCAAATGATTTGAATAGACATAATAGTCCAGGTAGACCAACATTTATGGTTGAACCACATTCAAGAAACATTGGTAAGTTTAGAATTTAATTGACGCGCCTGCACTATGTACGATTACCAGTTTCTGCTAAAAGGAAACATTTCGATGCGTCACAATTTTGTTGTTCCACAGAAACAGTATAAAACATAAACTCGACCATTATCCATTATGAATTTACAAAAATGAATATATATTTTAATTTAATGAATTTATACAAATTAATATATATTTTAATTTATAGATCCGAGACAACAACAACATGAGTTAAGAACAGGTGGTGGTCTAAATGCGCCACAACGTCCATCAAATTTAGTTTTAGATTCAACACCGCCACGTAAACAACATGGACCAGTAGAAACAAAGACTGATTACGGAAAATATAGGTATAGGCGATATTCCAATAATTATTTTATATCATAATAATATTGACAATATTTCTATTCAAATTTTAAATTAATCTAATTTTTATTCTTCATAAATTACAAATGAAAATGTTTCTTTTTTTTTCTTTCCTTTTTGTTAAACCTTGCTAATCACGCCCTCTGTGTTTTCATTTTTTCATTTTGTTAATTATTATACAATAATAGACCACATTTTTATAGTAAATCTCATCAAGATTTATACAATGCATTTCAAGAATTTAACTCATATATAATTACAAAATCTAAACATAAATTATATGTTTCAAAATATGATACGCTTGTGTAAAATTGTATGTATGCGCAATATATACGAAAAAAAAAATTAAAATCCTGTGTTGTGTATATTCAGTTTTTTTGTTATCTTCTGTAGGATAGAATCACATATTCATTTCATTTATCAATTATTTTGAGAATATGTTATACGACATTTAATACATACACTTTCATTTACAATTGATCATCTTTCATTTTCCTTTCCATTGTATTGTTGTTTATTGCTTGATTTTGTTAATTACTTTATTGCTTTGTTAGTCGAAATAATTCAGCATCACAAGCCGATTATACAAAATCACCAAAAAGTTCACATATTGGACCACCAGCTGCTGTTGGAATAGCATTACCCAATAATAATATTAATAATAATAATAATAATGTACCATTTAAACCGGTACCACCGCCAAAACCAAAAAATTATCGTCCACCAATACAAGGTGCTGGAAATGGACAACAAATGCCATCAGGACAATGGGAAAATGGGGTAATTTAAAATTATTTTATTATGTTTATGTATTCAGGGCGAGAATGGTTTAGACCACATCCGGTCGACGTCCCACATCGCATCTAAAATGCATAGAATTGCGATTTTTAAACAAAATTCAAAAAATTTTAATAAGTAAAAAAATACCGTACGATATATCGAATTTTATTTGAGCTCAAATAGATGCAATCCCGATCCAAAGTTGATCACCATTTGATAGAGCTCTATTTTACATAGTAAATTTGTTTAAAAGCCTATGTCAATCATGTTAAAATGAATGGTTTAGTGGTGGTTTGAACAACCCGGTGCATTAATGTATATAAAAAGAAAGAATTATTAAAAAATGTTTTATATTTTCCATATAGGAACCAATATCACCGCGTTCACCTAATGGATTCTTTTATCCATCAACTCCATCACATTATCATCATTCACAAAATTCTTCTGCCATACCATTATCACCACACCAAACATCAAAATCAAGTGGTGGTGGTGGACCACATCATGGACCACCTATACATGCATATAATCAATTTACAAATAATAATGTTGGTGCTAATCATTATGGAGGTGGTGGTGGTGGTGTCATTAATAATGTTCCTTACGGTGCTACTAATGGATATAATGGCAATCATTCTTATTCTGGGCAACAATATATGCAGCATCGTACACCATCCGGAATGGGTAAATTTGTTTTTTCTTTATTGCTTAAACGTATGTCATAAATTTTATTTGTAAAAAGGTCCACCCGGCCATCATCCATCGGAACGACATGCATTAGATTTAGCTGGTAGTCGAGAACAAAGAGGTTCAGCATTTGAATTATATCGTAAACCACAATTGGGTACAGCCGTTGTTGGGCACCACCACAATATCAGGTAGATTTCAGTTTTTTTGTTTTTTCTTATTATTAATTATACCATTTTTCCTATAATTGGAATTTCATTTTTAAACAGAAACATTTTAATTGGAAAAAAAATTAATTATTATTAATTACATAATTAATTTTTTTTTTTTTTGCTTAAAATAAAGTTAATTAAAATTTGCATGTCCATTTTTATTTTTTTTTTTATTAAATAAGAATTAATTATTAATATTAATTTTAAAATAAAAAAAAAAAAAAACATTATTAAACGGACAGTCGCACTAACTTACTTTTTTTATGCGCACATCACATCGCAGATTAAAAAAATTAAACCATCTCTCCATATTTATTTCCATATAATTATAATTTTTAATTGTTTTTTTTGTTTTCTTGCTTTACACTAACCATAATTTAAAACCATAAATTTTGTTGGGAATAATAACAAACTAAACTACACAGCAGGGAAAAGAATAATATTAAAATAAGAAAAATTGGGTTTTAAATTAATTTTTTGTAATATGGTACTTAAAATATTGTGAATGGTTTAAGTTAATTTAATGTTTTTTTTTTTTATTGTTCTTGGCGCCAATGTAAATTTGAAGAAAAAAAATACACGTTAAAGATTAGGTTAGAGACTTTTTCGATTCTCAAAATAGCCAGATTCGTGCACATGCGTTGGGTTGTTTAACTTAACCATGCACCACTAGCTATAATTCAAATCATAGTGATCTCATATTACCGTTCCTATTATCTCGCCTCCAACTTCTTCTCTTACTTGCCGTCTTCATAAATTTGAGAAGTTAATCAAACTAAATGAACCATTATATATTTTAAAATTAATTACAGAATTTAAACAGGAGCTGAAAACATATATGATTAACAAGCTATAACTCCAACATTGGTTAATCTTTTATTTAACAGAATCAGAATTGTTTGCCCTAGAATCATATTGAATACATAATAATATAATAATATAATACATGCAACTTTTATGTAGTTAAGCACATCTAATCGTGACGTTTGATTGTCGATACTGGTGTATGTCAACTGTATCACGATAGCTATCGAGAAATAGATTAGCTAACACGTTAACTTTACCCGTTTGGTATGTATGTTTTAAAAATGTCGGGTCGACCATCACGACTTTCGTCTGCAGATCGTTAAAATCGGTATCGAATTATGATAAGGTACAGTAATCGCGTATTGCTTGACTGTCGATATTAAGGGAAATCACGACGAATACGATTTAAGCAAATGAGATTATTTTGGCTTTCCTTGTTAATGACCGTCATTCAGTACTTTGACGCTTGTTAGTTTCTGGTTCGTATTGAAAACACAATGTTTCATCATAACTTAGAACAGTTGTTAAGAAATTACCGTCACTTCTAACGTTCTCAGTGATGTCCATGGAATGGATTTACCTTATAGACCAATTCTATCGGCAGCCATAAACTTCATATATTTGAAAACCATTGTGAATATTTTTCGGACTGACGGTTAAATATACTTAACACGTTTTGAAATTATACAATCATAAAGAAAAAACTGCGTCAATATTATAAAAAAATTGAATATTTTCACAGAGAATAACATGTAACAAATAAAAAGTTGTCCTACAATTATTTACACAAAAAGCTTTCCAAAATTTTTCAACTATTAAAATCTTTTGTTATTATTGTAATGGTGGTGATTGGGGCCAAAAATAAAATTGTAATATTTGTTTTTTTCTTAATTATTTATTAAAATTGTGTGAGTGTTGTGTGTTTGAAATTATGTGTACGTATGTGCGTGTATCAGAGAGAAGTTAGTGCATGCGTCTATTGTTTTTTCATGTATTTTTAAATGTAATTAATAATTACACGCAAATAAAAAAAAAAAAAAAAGACAAACAAAAATCACAAAATTATTACACACACAAAATAATTAAATTTTTTTACTAATTAATTTTTATTAATTAATTAAATAAATAAAATATATAATTAAATAAATGTGAAAATAAATATAAATATAATTAGCGGATTGGAGCCAACTTATTATAATAATTCGGCAATTCTATCGAATGAATTAAATGAAAGACAACAATTGCAACAACATTGTAATAATATGAATTGTCAAAATTGTGAAACACCGCCACCGTTGCCACCGCCAAAATCTAAGAAAAAATTCCTAAAATCACCATTTAGTGCCATCAAAAATGTAATTTTAAAAACAACAAAACCATTGCGTCGTCAAAACAGTTTAAACGATACATTTGCAAATCGTGATAGAAAATCATTATCGAATGCAATAAATTTAAGGCGTCAACATTCAATGTTAGAACAATGTAATTCCACCACATCACCTTATGCATCAGTTATTGATTATCATCATATACAAGCATCACCATCATCATCATCCACATCAAATCAAACTTTTCATAATCATATGCTACCGCACCATCAGCATCATCATCATCATCATCAGCAGCAGCAGCAGCAACATCATCATCATCAACATCAAAATCAAAATGAAATACATAATTTATGTGAATATCGTTCGGGTGCACAACCACCATTACCAGCAATACCATTACATGAACAATATTATCCCAATCAATCGATATGCAATAATACAAATTATGAAAATTCTTATCAACAACATTATAATCATCAAGAAAGTTTATATGCAAATCATGCGCTTATTGAGTTAGAACGACATGATCAATTAAATAATATTGGTAATAGAAAAATTATACGTCGACATAGTATGGCTGATCGTACAACATCAACATCAGGAGGAAAATCACAATATCGTTATCAATCAAAGGATCATACAACAACATATAAACAATTTACTGATTTTAGTAATGATGTTACGATTATCGATGGTAGTGGCGGTTTTGATGGTGCCGTAACCCAAAACATCAATGATCATCGATCAATAATGGACCATCATCAACAAATTAATAATGATGGCATTTATCAAACACGTAGTGGTGCATTTTTAATGGATAATATACCTGAATTTATTAGTAATTCTAGGCAAATTAGATCGGTAAAATTTATTAATAGTAATAATAATACTAATAATAATAACAATAATTGTGATACGGAATCAATTTATCAAATTCGTCGTCGTGAAATGCATCGTAATCATTTATATCAAAGTAAAAAAGAAATGCAAGAACGTATACAATTGGGACGCACTGAAATAAAACGTGCTACATCTGAATCACCACAATTATTACAATCGTCGAGTGGAGCAGGTCGCAGAGAGCTTTTACTATCATCGTCGTCGTCATCATCGTCACCAATACAAAATCAACAATCACATCAGATGCAACAACAACAACAACAACAACAACAACAATCATTATCACAACAATTATCATCATCATCGTCACCGTCTTCGTCAAATGATATACATGTACGTGATGACATTTATCAGAGTCGGCGTGAATTAAAAGAAAAAGGATATCGTACACGTACACAATTACGTGATCAAATCTATCAAACTCGTATTGATGCATTAAAATCAATGGCTGAACCATTGTATGTATCGAAAAGAGGAGATGGTTATATAAAAAAACAACAACAATTACCAGCACCAATTTATGAATCTAAAGAATCTGAATTGGATACAAGCAATACCGATAATAATACAATAATTTCAATTGATAATGATAATGTGTCACAACATCAACAGTTGCCAACGACAATTACATCATCATCAACGCCACCAATAGCAATAGATGATGAAGCAAAATCAATTAAACGAATAACTACCAATGATGATGTGAATGATGATAATGATGATGATGCTGATCCAACAATGACTAATATAAATCAATCGGATATAGAAAAATCAAATACATCAACTACATTAACAAACGATGAAAATGAATATATATCATCAGTTTCACTACAACAACAACAACACCAACAGCATCAACAACTACTTAGTCCACGTTCATTACGTTCACCATATCATATATCAAATATTATAAAACGTACAGCTCCACCGCAACAACAACATCAGCAACACCAACAACAACCAAATCAACAACAAATAACAGCTAGTCGTACATCAATTGAAACTCAATACACATCACAAGGTAGTTTACCAATTGGTCCACCAAATGCACAAAGTACACCATATACAAGTGATATGACATTAGGTATTGGTGGTGGTGGTGGTGGTGGTGTTAGTGGCACATGTTCTAATATTAATTATAATCGTAATATACATACAACATCATCGGTGCCACCGCCAATACGTGAACCATCTGTAACACGCGGTATTTTTGATGAAAATGGTGGTACACTATGTGATAATGTATGGAATGTGTCATTAAATATACCAAAAGGTGCTATTACAATGGGAATTAAGCAAGAAATTTATTTTACTGTTACTGATCCACGTTTAAGTCAATCAGTTGGTGGACCACCATTGGATTTGGAAAATGGTTGGTTAATATATTGTATATATTATTATATATGTATCTTGTTTGTTTGCTATATAATGTAATGTTTGTTGTGTGTATGTGTAAGTGTGTGATGTAATTTGGTTTTGTCATAAATCAGTTCTTTTTTATGTAATTATTTATTATTTAGTTTTTCTTTGTAGGTTTTTCACTTGATTTTGTTATTGTTGTATGTGTATAGAATTTTTTTGTGTTAAATTATTATGTATTTATTTAGAAATCAAAGTAAATCAAAGATGTCCTGTTCTATTCAATGTATTTATATTTTTTGAAGAGAATTTGTTTAATTATTATTACATTAAGAAATCGCCTGTAAATATTCTAAAAAAGACTTCCTTACAACAAATTCTATTGACAAAAATATAAATACATTGTACAAAACATCTTTGTATATTAATTATCCTTGGTTAAAAGTGCTGTTATTATACGTATAATTAATATTGGTTTTTATATTGTAATATTTATTGCATGTTTATATTTCTATTCTATTAATTTTTTTTTGTACCATTGGTGTTTGGTATTATTTTCTCTCTGTCAAGCATTCCTTTAAAGAGACCGTGGTTTGCTTCTATAATCAAGTTTCTAGGGAACGACTTATAGAGACACTTTTTTTTTTCATAATTTAGTTATTTTTTTTTATCCTATATGTGTTTATCAAATTTTGAATATATGTTTAGAAAAATTTGCCAATCCTAATCGGAGTTTCATCAAAACCGATTGAGAAATAATAAAAATGATCAAACTACCAATTTCCGACAATTTCGAAGCACTAGGAACTGTTCTTATAATCACACTATAACAATCAAAATAAAGAATAGCCAAATTGACCAGGTTTTTATCGAGCCGTTCAAGATAACTTACCTGGGTATCGATTTTCCAGATTTTTTTTCATTAAATTTAATAAAAATTGCACAAGATATTATTCAAAAAACAATTAATTTATTTACTAGCCTTACAAGACAGAGTCATTTGCATTTGTTCCTTGCTTATAAGGTGAATTTACTGTATTCATTTTTTGTTAGTTTTTTTTTTATTTGAATGCTTTTATTAGAACCGTTGCACCGTTGCACCGTTGCACTACGCGCATACTCTTCATAATTTCATGAACGCACGCCCCTGCATACCACAGTAATTGAAGTAATTGTCACTGCGTATATTTTAATTGTAATTCTTTTCATTGTTTTATAATTTATAATATTGTTTTGTTTTATATTAATGGTTGACGAGACAATTATTGCAAATTTGTACAATGGTTCGGTTCTTCACAAGCATTTTTTATTTCATACATTTTATTTGAGTTGAAATTTTAATAAAAAAATATGTATATATATAAATTTTTATAATTTAAATCAAAATCTATTTAAATACTTATAGAATTTTCGAATACTGATTGAAATATTAGTGTATAAATTGGTGTTAAAATATAAAATAATTGTGTTAAACAATATAATTAAATTATGAAAAGAAAATTGAGACAACAGTTTAAATAAAATATTACGCTTATATTCATTTTGCTTTTGTGTGGTTTTCGAAAATTTTGTTTTTGTTTTACTTATAATTAATATCATCAAATGCAATTCAATACGTTTAATTATTAATTATTTAAACAGTTTTAAACATTAAAAACAAAACTGTGTAAATAAGTTATATAGAGACAGAGAAAGAGAGAGTTCGCCGCGACAACGATTATATTTTTTAAACGCAAATAAAAACAAAATAAAATATTTTTGTTTTAGGTGAAACAATGTTATCACCATTAGTGATGTGTGGTCCACAAGGATTGGAATTTTTAATACCAGTTACATTAAATATACCGCATTGTGCTGGACGTACAACATCTTTAGGTATTGCACTTAAAGCAACCGATAGTGAAAAACATTTAGAAACAAATTGGGATAATATTGATTTACCAAGTAATGCAGCTGCTCATACTGTTTCGGTAAAGGTAGATCATTTTTAATATTAATATTTTTTATTTTATTTATTATTTTTTTTTTTTTTTTACTATAAATAACAATATTACAATATATATTATTATAAACATTTTATACAATCATAAAATAACAATATATTTATAATAATAATGTTTAATAAAAAAAACAATATATAAATAATTATTCAATTCCGCAATATGTAAGACATATTGTCTTGCATGATTATTTAACGAATTTGAATTTTTATTTATATTATTAAAATATGTATTTTATTATTACTATTATTATTATTATTATTATTATTATTATTATTATTATTATTACGTGTATTAGGGTTTTTAAAACGAATTTTAGGATATGACAAATGTAAAAATTTCTTATACAAATTTCGGGAATTTCAACCGGTCGTTTTCCATGCATATGTTACCACTGTGACGACACTGAGCCACTCTGTACTGCACCATTTAACAATCGCCATCTTATACCTTCGTATTATCTTTGTATAAATACATTACCAACATTAGTTTTCAGTACTCCAACGTCGTAACAACGTCCATGATTACCGCGTTGCTGATAATAAAAGGACATCAAAATTTTCGATTCCATTAAATTTAAATCTCAAAAATTCATGTTTATATGAAATCCATTAAACTGTTGTATTTATTTTAATATTTTCCGTTCGCACGCGCATCAATTGTTTTGTTGCCATACGGTAGTGTACAAAAATACACTATACAATTACAGAACTGCGTTCGGAGATGCTGTTATTTCTTTTATAATTAATTTAACTCCTCTGATAGCTTGTACAAAACTTTGTACGCTTTTGTCTTTTGCATTGACTACTTGGGTCACAAGAACAAGTATTGGATGAAACCCTTACTGGTTAATACACTCACATATATAGTGACATAGTGAAGCTCTGAAGTGATCGGTATACATCATTCCCACTGTCTGCTGTTTGTTTCTGGTCATCATACAAAAATCGCTTTACATCACATAATTGCGATTCTCAACAAAATTGCTGTCTTGCAGTAGTTTTTTTTTGTATGGGACGCAGTTTTTTTTTCATATTTCTTGAATTTACTGAACTTTTTCGTTGAATATTTATTGTATAATAATTTTTTCAATTTTCGAATACTTTTTGTCGAGATTGATGGTGGAATAGTTTTTTTTTTGTCATTGGGCTATACCATAGTATTTTTTTTATGATAATTTTCTGTTATACATATGAATTATTTAGCTAACAAGTAAGCGGCATTTAATGTATAATTATTGGTAGAAATGAGAGTATGAACTAACCATTTTTCGTCCATATTTCATGAAAATCAGATATGTTGTGTTCGCGCAAAAAATTAGTAACCACCGCTTAATAACTATTTGAATTCCTAATCGAATCGCCCTCATAATTCTTTAAGAAAACTTTTCAGCGTTTCATCGCTGAATATAAATTGTATGTTATGGGTATTGAATGCCTAACAATTCGCAATGAGTTTTATTAATCCGGCTTGTATGTATAATTATTATTATATTTAAAATCCTAAAGTATGAAATGGAAAATCCGCTTTCAAATGTATTCTATATAAATTGACTCTTCAAAAAAAAATACTGAAACAATCATTTAATTGCATTTGTATTAAAGAAAATCTATAAAACGTGACGTAATAGTGAAATAGAAATACAACTGTGTTTATTTTATATTATATTAAATTATTCAATTAATTAATTATTATTATTATTATTATAAATTCCAATTATATATAAATTTTTGTTTTATTGTTTTTTGACTTTAATTATTTTTTAAGAATTAAAATTTATTAAAATGTGCCTTTTAATTATATATATAAATTTTTTTCAATTAAAAATTCAATTGAGACTAAATTATATATAAAATAAAAAAATATTAAAATTAAAAGAAAAGACATTTTTTTAATCAGCATTTTAAATTTTATATTTTATTTGTAATTTTTTTGTAAATATAGTTTTTATAATTTAGACAAAAAAAAATCGGGAAAAATATATTTGTAAATAATGTTTTAATTAATTATTTTTTTGTGTATAGCGCCAAAGTATAAGTTTTTTCTGTTAATATTATAATTTTTTATTGATAAGGTCTTTTTTTTTAATATTTTTATGAAAATACACATATTATTATTAATTATTAAAAATATTGTAAAATTTATAACGTAAAGCTTTTTTTTTTTTTTTATAAATAATTAAATAATAATAAAATAAATTAAAATAAATGCATTTGTATTTTAATAATTATTGTTTTACGATTGTGGTGAAAAGAAAATATTCTGAACTATTCCAGTAAATATTTAATATAAAAATTTACCATTAAATTAAATATTTACGTTTTCAGTTTTGTATTGTAACGCCATAATTTAAAAATATTAAATATTAAAAGAAATGAAAAAAATATCTCAGGCAAGTGGAAAATTTCTATGGGTTTTGCGCGAGGTAGAAGATTGACTCTGTTAATGTAATGTCATACATACAACATTGTATAGGAGAGAGAAATATTACACGGATTTGTGGTTATCAATAACTTCTGACATTGTCATCATCATCATGAATGAGTGACAATCTTCGTTTGGAGATGAATGACGTAACTATATGTAATGGAAAGATTATGAAACAGCAGTCGAATTGGAGAACCATCGGTTTAACAATATTGGATTGCACAAATTTTCAAATTAAACTGTAAAACTAAAAGAGAATAAAACAATTAAAATTCCCTGAAATACAATTTGTTAAGGGGACATCAATGAGGATGGTAAAATACCGGAAATGTGGAGACACAGCAATATAAAGAACAGAACGAAGAAGAAGAAGAAGAAGAAAATATGGTTTACTGAGGACACAAAAGTAAGAACTGACCAGGAAACAATTCTCAAAAAGTATATGGGCGAAACATAAATTCAAAAAACGAGGAATGAATAAATATGTGGGTGTCTACTGTATACGCTCGTGGTGCGATTAATTTTGGTTTTAGCTGCTCTACCATATTATTTAAATCTGTGGTTATATACTTCAATGTAGGTGTTGTGAAGAAGATTTTTTTTTGTACTATACATCCAGACAATTAATAAAGGCATATGGAACGGGAAAAGATGTGTATATATATCTATGGCTTTACAATGTGTAGATTTTGAAATTAGGAAATGGCATGAGCGAACACAGTCTTATTCGGGTGGATATACATTTGTTTTTGGAATGACACCAATTCATTATACCATATCTAAATTCGTTTGCATTATAAGTGTGTAATTTCTTATAGATTTGTGGTAGTTCTGTAATATTTTAACAAATGATACTTTACATTAATTCTTGACTTAACCACAATAATAACAGTACGAATGGTGTTATCGAAAGCTTGCTCTATATATTCATGAATACAAATAAATAAATAAATATAGCCTAATGCCTTTTTCCTTCAACATATTATAAACCAAGGTAAGACGAGACTGATAAAATTAACATTCTATGTTATAGCCCATATTTTTTTTATCAAAGACTCAAACCACAACAAATAATTTTTTTCCACAATAACATAGTAAAATATTATGTACAACTTTACATATTACGTATTTTTTAAATTATTTTACTCATCTTGTAAAATATCTTGAAATATAGAAATTATTTGGATACTGTTTTTCGGATACAATTGTGAGTATTAAAAAACTAAATAACCCTGCAGGAAAGGCGTAATGATCAATGCATCTGAGATTTAGGAAAAGCTCAAATTTGCTACTTTTTAACTGAGATCAGCATAGAATAAAATCTGATCAATTGTTATTTTTTTTTAGTGGTAAGAAGTTAAATTAATAAGAATTTTGATTCATCATAACTAAATATGCTAATATAAATTTTATATATATTATGGAAAATATGTACATTTGTTGTGTTTTTTCAATTCGGACTCATAGATTTCATAGGTATTAAATTAGGAAACATATATTTGTGTGTTTTTATTCGTACCATAAATTACTCAACTGAATTATCATTTATTCGGTTATGAAATCAGATAGGGAACATATTTTTAAAATATGTTACGCATTGCATGCTATTCAAAGATTAACGATATGTCTCCATACACATTGTCACACACACACCCACTATATATTCACTTATTTAAAAATAATAAAGGAAAATCACTAATAAAATAATAATTACAGATTAATTATTGAATTGTTATGTACTCACATACGCACCAGCAATTTATTAAATTGACAAAAAATTGTTTATGGTATTGATGGTTTGAAAAATATACGATCAGCACTATATTTTATTTTGGATTGACTTTTTTTGGTATATGTCTTTGCTAGATCATCGACTCTCTTTATTTTTAAGTAAAAGACATCATATATTACCAAGAAATTTAAATGAAAACGATTGATAATAAAATTGTTATAAAATCCATTTGAAGAGAGGAAAATATTCTATTAATTAATATCGAAAATATTCGCCTGATGAAAGTTATTTCACATTACATAATAATGTAGCCAAACAATAAGGAAGTGTCTTCTTATAATAATAAATATCATTTATTATAATTTTATTGCATTTATAGGCGACAGATATGGCGTGCGATCTCGTAATATCTTTGGTATAATAATATAAAATATAATTTATCAATAGCGAATAGATTTGTTGTTATTTTAATATTTATATTTATTTAAAAAAAATATTGCATGTGTGTGTGTGTGTGGTGTGTATTTTTCTTTTATTATATTGCACATCTTTTTAACAAAAATTAAACGATAATTATGTTAATATCTTATATAATTTTTATTTATTTTTTCCAAATGAGCTAATTTTTGGGTTGTTATGAATTATATATTATATATATAGTTTGGTATATCGTCGTGATTAACAAAATATAATATAAGAAAACAATAAATATATTTTTATTATTATTATTATTTTGAAAGTATAAAATATAAAAATAATACCTTCTTTTTGTTCCGTCTACTTCATCTTCTATTGTTTTATTTTGCACACATTTAAAATATTTTAAATAAATAAAGATGCGATCGAATATATTTTTTAGACTTTTATAACTTTCATTTATGTTATATATATATTTTTTTTTCTTTAAATAGTTTGCAATATTTGCTAAAAAAAAAATAAGAAAAAAATTAAGTGTAATATGTTGTTTTTTTAAAAATAGAAAAGAACAATATTAATTTAATTATGTATTTTCTTCAAATGAAATATAAATCTAAATTAATTATATTGTTCATTTACAGTCATCAACCGTAGTGGTAAATATAATAAGACTGGCAGCAGTGTCTCCTATTCGCTTGTCAGTTTGTTTATTTAGTTTTATGTCGTATAAGGAATATATTGTTCTTTAATCATTGTCCTATAATTCATGATATCTCAAATATATGTTGCAACTATTGCTTCAACCGTATAAACGACTGTGAGAAACGTTACATATATATAGTGATTATGGGTGGTTTAATCGTAAAATTGAAATTATAATACCTTGTCTTGAAGCCACATATTTGAATGGATGAAAGTTGCGACAAAACACACTTAGAGGAATGCTTGGTAGATGCTATAAAATAAGTTTCGCTTGGAGTACAGACATGACTTGTGTAATATGCAAAAATTGGGTGAATTACATTGGATCCTTATTGGAAACGTTATCTTCATAGTCGTAGTTCTCACCGTACGATTTGTGCGCGTCACAGGTATTATAATTACTGTGGTAAAACATGTTTGACACTGCAGACTACGGCTGGCAACAACGATGCGAGACGCCGGACAATTCATTGCGGTCGCACCTCTTTTGTATGATTTTTTGTTTACACAATATTTCTCAAAATGATGTGTCACCACTGAATCCACTCCTCACATCGTGAAATTCATTAAAATAGAAGGATTAGAGTGAGGAAATCTGAGGATGAGCAACGCACCATTTAACGCGAGTCTATAGAAGGTGGGCACTAATAGAATAGAACCTATTACATTATATAGTGTATAATTTCAAAACTAATCTTAGCCAATTGTTTCATGTATAACATTGTGTGTAAACTTTAAATGCTAATAGTATTTATAGTTACATTTTCAATACTTCTGATAATTATTTTAAGTTTTTCACATAGATCTTTATTAATTAATGTTTTTAAAACTGTATTCTATTCAAATTTTTTTCTTTTTACAAATGGATTTTCCTAACCATTGACATCCATAGCACGACTTTTAAATCGTTGAAAACCCTCGCCTTACAAATTTTGTTGCTAATTGTTCACCGTTTGCTGACTGTTTCAAGGAATGAAGTAAACATTGACATAATTTAATTGGAAGTATGAATATAGATTTTTCAAAATATTTTCAATATCATCTTCTTATTTTTTGGGAGTATCGTATATTTATTATATAATATACCTTTCCAACTAATGATCGGACAACAGCACACACACATCTAATAATTATATACTAATAAACGAACAAAAACTGATAGGTTACCATAATATATTTCTTCATCTTCATGATGATATATTGTGTTTATATACTTTAATGATGCATTTTCATTTACATAATAACAAATATTATTTGCGTATAAATATTATGATGATTACATTCTCTTTGATGCGGCGACATTTTACTTACATTACAATATACAATAATTTTAGTCCAAACTAATTTGTTTTAATAATACTTAATTTATAACATTGTTTAACATAATATGTTTTGCAAATTTTTATATATATTTAATATTTTCATTTTTCAAGTATTTATTATTTTATTTATAGTCGTCTAATTTGTGAATGTTAACGTTTAAATTAATTTATATTATATAGCAAATACCGTCGTCGTCGTAATTACATATAAATTAGATGATATTTGAAATTATTCAATAATTTATATAGAAATTAATGTATATGAAAATGAAATGGTGTGTATTTGTAATATAACACAAATCATTTCTATCTATATCGCATATATACAATAATATAACATATGTAAATTAGATTAGTGATTTAAATTTATTATTTAAATTTAATATATAATAAAACACCTTTCGAAAAACTCGTTCGTGTAAAATTTGAAGATGAATAAAAATAATATTATAATATAGAGGAGATTCGTTCATGTATTATCGTTTGCATTTGAATTTATGTATAAAGCAAAGCGATTGTATTTATATTATAATAAAAATATTTAATATATATTTTACATTAAAAATTAGCATATCTTTACAAATCAAAGCATCAGAAAAATCATTTAGTAAAAATATGTGATATAAATAAAATAATATTTAGGTATTTCTATATATATATAATGTGTAATCATTGCATTGCATTGCAATAGGTAATAGTAGCAGTGGTAGAGATATGTATATATATACACAACTCCATACACATTGTATATTGTATAGTGAAAGTATAAATTTTTAGAGTTAGAGTTTCATTTCATACTTTATTTTTTATTACAAAAATATATTGTTTTTATCTGTTTCGACAAGAGCAGCAGCAACAAAAAAACCAAACAACACCACGCGCAATAAAATTAACAAATTGTTTAGTTAACATTTTTTAAATAAATTAAATTAATTTTTTTTTGTATTTTATAGATAAAAAATTATACTATAAAATTAATTGATTTTTAAATATCAATTTTATATGTGAAAGCAAAAAATGTATATGTGCTTGTCACTCGTACCTATAATATTTATAAAGATATGCGACAAAATCAAAATAAATACACACATGAATACGAATTATATGATATTTGATAAATATATACAACCTCTGTCTCATAATAAACCAATATGGTTATGTAAATCATAGAATACGAAGCACCGACTTTTAGTTTCATTGTTATTATGTTCTATGAATTTACCTCAACAACGTGCCAAAATTTCCATAACATTACATATTCAGTAGAAACGAAAATACAACATATAAAGTTAAGCTGTAAGTGATGATGAAAGACTAGGTCGACTGATCTGAAGCAATTTACTGAAGAAAACATTGAAATAATGCGTGATTTCGTGAAAATTTTTAAGAAATCTTTAACGATATTCATCAAAATGGAGCTTGGAATACCGAAAATAATAATTCATTGGATTTTAACTGGTCTACGCTGTATAGATGAATTCAAAGTTTGTTCAATATCAATTAAATGATGATCAAAACGAATTGCAATGAATTTAACTAATAATCAAATTTTTTTGTTTAATCATTCACTTAATTTAACTCACTGCGACTAATTTCTGTTCGCTAAACTTCATTTGGCTATGAAAGCAAAAACAGTTTTTCATCAGTTGAAGGGATTCAAAAGGCGACGACTGCACCGTTCTCTAATGCAACGTATACATAAAACGGTCATTTGATTCACATGCTGAACGTATACAAATCGATGTATTTCAGTTGATGGAGATTATATTGAATAAATAAAATGGTTTAAACAATTTTTTTATTAATGAATGCATTTCCAATAAAATAAATCTGAGAATTAAGATTGAACTTTTCTTCAAATGTCTGAAGCATTAGATTTTAGCAAAATTGAGTTCTACGTTTCCAGCCATTTAAATAAAATAATGTAGATCGATTTTTTTTTTTTCAAATTACAATTATCTGTAACTAATAAACTTTATTCTATTTTCAGATGAAATTTAACTCAAATCAATTTCACCATAGTAACATCAAAAATATATTAGATGGATAGATTCGTATACACAAAAAACTTAAATTCACTTCTATACGAATTATAAATTGACGTTTGTTTTCAAGATTATCTGCATATACGCATAAAAACACAAAATGGTTCAATGAAATTAAAATGTGATGATACTGATGTTAAATGGATTAAGTTTGGATAAATAAACCTGAACGATGAAAAATTGTGTCAATAAACCACAAGTCATTCCTGATCCAGATAGAATTAGCATTCTATTAGTTGGCATCAGAAAAATCATCAATCACAATTAGAACGAACAATAAACTACAGCAAATCGCAATAATATTTTATAATTAATAATTTAATAATATACAAAAAGCAACAACTTTAAATTAAAATTGAATAAAAATAACAAAATAATAACAAATTCTGATTGCCTGATCACCATCATCATTATCATCATCATCATAATCATAAATTTAAAATATTATTTAAATTTTGTCGTTGGTATGTGTTGTTTTCGATCATTGTTCTAAGTATAATTAAATTGTTGTTGTTTCGTACAAATTAATATTTTTTCTCTTTGAATATTTACTTTATTTTCTAGTATTATTTTATTATAATTTTAAATTTAACGTCGGAAATTTTGTTGTAACGTAATTTAGAATGGTTTATTAAATCTAACAACAAGAAAGTGTGCATAGTTACTATAAAAATAAATAAATAAATATTATATTAACTAATAATAATTTTATATTGTGAAATTAATAATTTATTTATTCGCAGAACAACTAACAAGCATCAGCATCAGCAGCTGTGGCAGAACCAACACCATCAATAGCAATAAATTTAATTAATTTAAATTATGTTGAGAATTCAATAAGAGGTTTTAATTAATATTAAATAAAATATTGTAATAATTCTGCTGATGCTAGTTAGTATTGAAAATGTAATTATGAATATTAAATATTAGTTTGTTGTTTTAAGTGTTCGCTATAGTTTTACCATTTGCATTAACATTCAATTATAAATTAAATTATCCAACAATACAACTAGATTAAAATAATGATTGGACAACAGCAGTTTGCATATATTATTAATGAAATTTAACAACAACTTTAACTTTAAATTAAAATTGAATTAAAATAACGAAATCTACAAATTCTGATTGCTACAGAATTGAACAAAAAATAAAATAAAATAAAAAAAAAAATGAATAGAGACCGATTAATAGAACGAAAAAACGCTATATTTGTTGAAATGTGTAAATTTTATGGATTGTAACGGTTATACAGAATTTGAAAACTAGTATTTTATTTTCCAATTTAAATATTGTTTGTTGTTGGAATTGAATTTATTCTTTTATACTTCTATTGCCCATGATTATAATTGTTGTTTTTATTTATTATCATCGTCATCATCATTAAATTAAAATATTATTAAAATTTTGTCGTTTGTGTGTGTTGTTCTAACTGTATTGCATAATTAAATATTGTTGTTTCGCGCAAATTGAATTTTTTTTTCTTTATGAATATCTGTTTTATTTTCTATTATTATTTTAAATTTAACGTCCAAAATTTTGTTCTAATTTAAAATAGTATCGGATTTTCGATTACTTTTAAGTAATCTGTCGGACTCGAATCTTTTCAAAAAGTAATCATTACTTTTTATTCGATACTGATAACTCATTTGAGTAACATTTTTATGCTAAATGTTTGTGTTGTGTTAAAAGAGCTTTTGTAATAGTTTTTCTCTTGACTTCACTATACATACTCAAGCGAAACTGAGCCGATACAGTCACAATTGGTTTATCGATCCGTCAAAATCGCGTCACGTCAAATAAAAACAACAGCTGTCTTCTATATTTATATTCAATATTAAAATTAATAAAAAACAAAAAGTAAAAGGAAAGCGTTTTTTGTAGTCGAAAAGAAAGTGGTGTAAAAGAAATGTTTTTTTAATTTTTTGTTTATAATTTTTTCATAAATAATTATAAAAATTTCCATTGCAAATGAAGCTTATATATTTCTTAATGACTTTGCGGTTTCCAACTGAAAAGGAATAATATTCATCTTAAGATTGTGTTTTAAAAGATGTCTCATGTAACATAACCTCTAAAAAAAAACGTATAAAAACATTTTAAATTAATTAAAAATAAAATTTAATTTTTACTTTAGTTAAATAAGGGATTCAGCTGCAGCCAATGATGATTTTAGTAGTGGATTTGGTGTTCGAGGTAAAGAAAATCGAAAATAAAATGTGCTTATTATTACCGTAACAAGTTTCAACATTTTGTTAATGAATGTAATACACACGTAATTTGTATATATAAAATCAGTAAGCATCACACAATTCAATATAAGGTAAAAAAAATACTATAATTTAAAAATATAAATATGTTTCAATTTGAGAATATTTTTCTTTTTACATTTTCCAACAAAATTTTTTATCATAGTTAAATGGTACCCGATTAATTAGCAATAAAATACAAAAATTCCAAAATACAGAAGTAGAACTTATTATATAGACAATTTGTAGATATGGATCATAAAAAAAGTCTATATTGAAAGACTATTCATAATGTTTTTCAACATTATTGAAGTGCTACCTGCTACATAAAAAGTGCGTTTGAATAATTTATAGCGATTCTATGCAAGAAATCGTTTTGCGACACTTTCATTGGTTTTTTTTTTTTTTTTTCTATTTGTCTTTTATTGAATTGATTTTCCTTCATTCTGCTAATCTTTTCGATGACTATTTAAAATTGACATTAAATAATAACGTATAAAACAAATTATATAAATTATAATTAAAATTAAAATTAATTTTAAAGAACTTTTGCAGTAATAATTTTTTATTATGGTATTATGTTTAATTGACCTACCACTTTGTTCTTGAATTTGTATACCGCTATATCGAATAATACATGTAATTGCATATTGTCAGACCTTTTTTTGTTATTTTTGAACATTCTTTATCTTTCACATCACATTCAAATTGTTTAAAACAGTTTTCAAATTGCTTTTTTATGTTTGCTTTTTTTATTAAAATCAGTGAAAATATGAAAACACAAATGTTTCTTTATTGCCTCGAAATCCAATATTTTCAAAATTATATAATGCATGCACTTTTACAGTTTTACAACAAATTGTTATATCAAATTGAAAAAATATGTTCAGAATCCTTTAATTTGTTAAATTTCCAATATCTTTTAAAATAAATATAATATTAAATATATAATTTTATTTACATTTCCTTTTCAACTAATATTCCGGCTTTTCTTTCAATTTTAAACAGATTTAGAAAAGATGAAATGTTCTGGTATCTCAGCACCAATTATTGAAATTAACGTGTAAAATCAATGGAATATTATGTGCATTTAATGCATCGGATTAGAGGTAATTTATTCTTTATAATAATATGTAGCTAGTATTAATTAATAATAATAATTTAATTTATAATATTATAGCTGAAGAATCTATATGGTAATGGTACTTCAAGCAGAGATCAGAGTTATAAACATAGCCATGATATAGTTTACCAACCAATTGTGTCAATTATTGACAGGTTAGTGTTAGAACATAAATTAAATTTACATCTATCCGTACCATATTATAAAACAAAACAATTAGACTGCTTAGACCTTTCAAAATATTCATTACGCATATTTAGTTGTACAATTAATAAGGATGCGCTAGGTGTTAATTTAAAATAAAATTGTTCATAAATAACTGTATAATCCTATTTCGAGAACCTTTTTATACAAAATTTCATCGAAATTGATCAAAAAATTATGCAGATATTTCCTTAAACAGAAATGCATAGCATTACGTATACATATACTCACCCATACATACAATACACACAACACTATAAACAACAAAATTAACATATGCTGCACATATGATACAATCACATCATTAAAATAAATATACAGTAGATAATGATGTACTAAAATATGTATTGGAATTATTACTTAAGTTCGTCATACCATTGATGATAATTATTAAAGTAAAGGACTACAGGACCACAACCAATGAAAGCTTACATATAGCATTTTTTTGCAGTAATGTGTGATAGACAACTACAACAAAAATCTATGCCGCACGTGGAGATAATAAAAAATCAGGAATATATATCATTACAGTGATAAATTTGACGTAATGGGAATCTATCACAATTCACCAATTGGTCTTTAATAAATTACCGCAAATTATAAATTATATTTTATTTGAGTGATTGCTCGCCCCCATATTTGTTTTGTTTATTGGTAATATGAAATGTTGTTTAAAAAAATTCTCTGTAATATTAATCTTATTTTTTTTCTATATTTGCAGATGATCTAAAAAAAGTATATTGAAATAACACATAATTGAATTATTAAATTGCGACAAACTTATGTTACTTCTGGCTCAGAGTATTATTAAATGATTTATTAGCACCACACCATTCAAAATCAAATTGATGATATAAAATATTATATTTTAATAAATATATAAATAAAATAAGTTTTAGCTTTAAGCATGAATTAAATTTTAAATATTGTAACTATCACAATGAAATATAATACTCGTATTAGAAGTAATATTATACATTAAAAATGAATATGGTATTAGTTAAATTAAAATTTCAACCAAAGATTTCAATGTTAAAAAATAGCTTTATTTTATTATAATTGAATTTAATTTAATGAGTATAAAGTTTAACAATTACAATTACATGTAACACTTATTATATAAGATAAATAACAAACAAACCCGTAATTATAAAGTAATCCTCATTAAATTTAATGACAATTTGCATTTTAAACTTATTATTTAAATAGAACTCTCAAGAAATTGTTTTTCTTTTTTTTTTAAACCAATCGCTGAGAATGTTTTTTATTGAATTTAAATTAAAATATTAGAATTCGTTCATTTTAAAATATTAAAATAAATATGTTAAAAGAACATATAGTTATTTAAAATTCATTTAAAGTATATTTAGTTAATTCATTTACGTTTACTGAATATATGTTAAAAGGGTTAAAATTAATAATAGATGATAATAGAAGTAAGATATTTATATATAATTATAAGTAAAAATTACTTATTTATATGTATACTGTTACGATAATTCGATATTAATTGACTACAGTGTTCAGTACAATTTGAAAAGACCTACAGAAAATAATTACAAGAAATTAAATACCTGTATAATCCTATTTCGATAACCTTTGGAATAGGATTATACTGGAATTTATTAACAATTTTCTTGAAAATTAATACTTAGCGCATCATTGTGCAACTGAATGATCTCTTGACCAATTTGGTATGTAGATTTGAAATGAGATTATACACAAGTATTAACATTAACAAGTAACAAATGAAAATTCAAATCAAGTATTTTGAAGCCTTTTAATATTAATATAAAATAATATAAATAATAGATATAAAACAATATATTTATATGGTAATTATCACTAATTGTGATCTTTATTTAAATGTTTAATGTTATTAAATATAATTAATTTAATTTAAAAAAAAAAAAATTTGTGTAATTATTTTATTAAGTTCATCAATAGTTCCCCAACCGTTAACCACCGTCCATTGAAATCTGAAAAGAGAAAAAAAAAAAAAATTAACTTATAAAAAAATATCATTGCCTTGATTATGTCTCCGCCTGAGAAAACCAAAACATCAACAAAAAAAAAAATGGTAAGTACAAAATAAAAACATAAATAATATATAATAAATAAATATTTCATATACAAAGTTCTACACCAACACTATATATATAAGAACGAGAGAAAAAAAAAAAAAAAAAAAAAAAAAAAGCGACCCACATGTGAACACCTATAAAAAGTATAAATATCGGTCACCCATAATGTAATCCCCTATAAGAATATTTAAATTCAAAATTTGTGTAGCTTATATATCGGAACCGACATACTAATATTAATAACAAGTGTAGTGTATGAGGTAGAGGTGTAGCGAATATACATATGGGATATGTATAAGGCGGGTTCGAAATGCGATGATGGACGCATGAAAAAAAAAAAAATTTCACATAGGTGGCTCCGGCCGCCTTGTGAATTTACAATTTTAAAAAAATCCGAAAAAAAAATATGAAAAAAAGTAAATAGAAAAAAAAGTAAATAAAAAAAAAAGGTAAACAAGAAAAAGAAAAGGGAATTTCTTTTTTGCATTTTTTGCAGTCTTGAAAAAGAGTGATGGTTAAATGCCATTCCGACCGACCTCATCGCTCCGATCCATTTTCTTTTTTCACAGAACGTAGAGCACGTCGATGCGCAGTTTATAGGCAAGCTCCGGACCCTGGATCCCTCCGGGAGCGGAGTTATGGCCATTCTCCGGTACCGAATTTCCCACGTTTGGGACCCCCTAACTCCGGAAATACCCAATATTTTCCAATGGACTTGTTACCAGTTATAGCCTCCACCTGGGCCTACAATTTATGGAGGAAAAGTTTTTCCTATCTACAACAGGTTTCCGGCTATGGCTGCCCAAAGTTGGGAAATCCAAATGTAGACCTTTCTTCCGTTGGATGGAACTCTAGGAAATACTCAAATATTCGAAAATCTAATGATGTAGAAAGATAAAGGAAGGTTTAATCTTTACGATAAAATTTATTTTGGAATTTTCCGATGAGAAATGTGGCTTTTCCTAGAACAACGAAAAACATCGATTTTCGCATGTTTTCCGATGGGATTTTTCCGGCTTTCCCGACCGAATTTTCCGAAATCCTAATTATCCCATATAATAGACTATATGACACGTATTTTGAACTATAACACAAGTCTCTAAGTATTTTAGTGTTCCCACAATAATTGCTCAAAGTAAAGCTTACCAAAAAAAACCAAAATTTCACCCCTTAATAACTCCGCCATTTTGAATTTCCCAGAAGTGGTCCCACTACAAAGTTGTGGTCCTTGTCCTCCTCTACTGGATTCCCAAAGGAAAAAGCTCTAGCTCTAAAACTCACGAAATCCGGTTTTTTCATATTTTGAGTCCGTTCCGTACATCACCACAAAAGTTATGAGACGATTTTCCACATTGTGTTTGAAATTCATTGAAATGTCCCAAAACTTATGTAAAAAGTGTTTTTTTTAACGTTTTGGACATTTAAATGTACCATTATGTGGTCAAATTCGGACATAACTTTTGCGGTGCCTTTTTTTTTAAATCGAATTAATGGTCCGATTTGCCTGAAAATTTCCAATTATCTTAATTAAAATATTAGAAACACATTTTACCATTATGGAACATCAAGATTTTCACGGGTTTTCCCAGAATTTTCATTTAAAGTTTTTCATATGTATGAAAAAAAAATTTTATTTTTGTATGAAATTTCATGGGAAGAAATTGCTCGTCGAAGGAAAAACAATTTAAAAAATATTTGTGTGTGTGTGCGTGGTTTATTTGTAAAAAAAAAAAAATTTTAAATAAAATTAATTACGAAAAACAACAAATACAAGTCATTTGTTTTTATTTAAATTTTTTTCTTTTCCATTCGAATTAAAGGTAAACAATAAAGAACAACAACATTGGAAAATGCAATGGAAGAAGGAAAAACAATTACAAAAATATTTGTGTGTGTGTGTGTGTATGGTTTATTTGTAAAAAAAAAATGTTTAATTAAATTTACATACTAAAAACAACAAATACAAGCCGTTTCTTTTTATTTAATTTTTTCTTTTCCATTGTAGTTAATGCGAACAATAAAAAACAACAACATTGGTGCGTGCGTCGCTTATTGCAGAATATAATGGAAGAATGCTCGTCGAAAGAAAAACAATTACAGAAGTATTTGTGTGTGTGTGTGTGTTTATTTACAAGAGGAAACTTTTGATCTAACAAAATAGGATTAAAATGAAATGAGCATTTGTTTTCATCAGTAGACGACACCGAAGTTTTCCTAATATTTACAATTGAAATTTTTCATATGCAAGAAGAATGAATTAATTATTTTATATAGAAGAAGATTTTCCCGAAGAGAAAAAAAAAACAATATAGATTTTATATAGAATTTTTATTACTTCGACGAGTGTTTCTTCCCGTAAAATGTTTGAGATTTCATATCAAATTGTCCATTTCAATTTATTATTTTTCAACGAAACAGATAGAGATCACATAGAAAAAAGAAAAAGAAAACAACAAATCACTTAAAAATAAATAAATAAAATATATAAAAAAAAAAATTATTAAATAAACAACAACAAGCACTGCTAATAATTGAACCACCAAAATATACACATAAATCCATAATACAAAATGCTATTAAAAATTTATCTGACAAAATTATTCTTTCCTTTCGTTTGGAAAAAAAAAAAAAAAAAGATAACAAAAATGATAATCGAAAAAAAAAAACAACTTAAAAATTGATAAACAAATAATTAATCAATGTCTACGCAAAATTAATTTTAATATATAATACAGCCGATAGTGTATCGAGTATGATGCTTGGTCGACATAAAAAAATTTAAGGTTCGGTTCTTCAATTTTTGCATATTTTTCTTTTTTTTTCATTTTTAAAAATATTCCTAACCTAATTAATATTCACTTAAAAAGTACAAATGATCCATTCGATATTTTCTTTTTTAAGTAAAATAAATAAAATTAAAAATAATAAATACCTTTTTGAATATGTGTAAAAGCCAAAAAAAAACACAAAAATGGAACTTTGTATTTTGTTATACACTTTGGAAAATTCATAATGTAAATGTTGAATTGAATATAGCATCTACCACTCATCCATTACATTATATTAAAGGGAAATGATGATTACAACAATTGATTAATATGGAAAGCACAAAAATCTGAATATAAAAATATTTATACATTAGCATTAGATGCTGAAACTATAAGATAGTTTTCGTTTTGTTTTTGTTAAATTTATTAATTTTATACTTACAATTTTATACATCAATAAAACTTTCAGATGGAATGGTATTGCTGCTTTATATACATTTAGGTGTTTCTTTTGTGTTGCATCTTTGTGAATTCAATTTCAAAATCCAAACATGGATGGGCTGCAGTCGTATACTTGTCAGGCTGTCTATCATTTTTATTTCTTCCTTCGGTTAAACATATAGAATTTATTGTACCCGAATTAAACTTACATTTAGTAATTGTTATTATATTACAAATTTTTATATTTAGCTATATTATTTATATGCAAAACCACACGCCATACACGTAAATTTTCCATTAAACCTGAGTATTTAACTTGATGTAATATTAATTTATCATCAAATGTGTCCGCTATTTGTACATCATTTCATTTTATACTAGGTATATACGACTGCTCTTTACACATTAATATATTCATTAAATTATTTAATGAATTTTTAAATTGTGTAGCAACAGTGTGTGGACGTTTTTTTTATCTAAATATTCTTTTTCTGGCAAATATTTACATATTATACTATTTACTGTATTCGACATAACCCCTATAATATCTCTAAATAGTAAATTATTCTGTACATAAATATCTATTATGTATCCATAAATTTGTCTTTATGATGTTTCGCAACAACTTCTTGAGCTTTACTTATATTTGTGGTTTTTTTTGTGCGCTTTGTTCTGCACGGCACGCTCTTGCGTTTCTTCTTCCATAGTTTTATTTACACTTTTTGATACAATTTGTTTTCACTCTTATTGTTCAAGAAATTTACTTTTTTTTTGCTTGAATAGGCGCATCTTTAATATAATTAAAGAAAAAAAGTTAAAATATTTTTAGAATTAACTGTAAAGAAGTCAGTAAAGTAATCTATATCTCTCCAGCATCACAAAAGTATAAAAAAATTACTCACTTGAACGATGTGTAAGTGCTTTCCATTTTGATTTATTTTATATTATCTAACACTTTAGTTTTATTTTTTAATTTTCCTTGTGCCATTTTGTTTTTACATAATTAACAAATAATTGAATAATAATTATACGTACAACAGAAACAAAGAAAATGTAAATAACTAAATAGAAAACCGAACCAAATCTATGTTCTATGTGGTTATATGTAATAAGAAGAAATAAAAGCACTGGCACTGCACAAGCGTAACATGACACGACCACAAGCTGTCGTATCACGGTGTATATATAGTTACTGTATCGGCCCAGCTAAGCTTTGGTATAGTTCGGTATTTGTTGCGTTCAAATTATATTGCACGATTTACATCGGTCCAGAAGTACCGCACAAAACGCAGCTTTTGTAATAAAAAAACAAAAATTTGACTCCTGGTAATTCTGTTCGACTGTAGCTTGGTCTGAAAAATGCCTGGTATTTTAGTGGAAATTTTTATGGACTTTTTAAAAACGCTATAACTCAGCCGTTTGAAGTGGTAGGCGGGTGGGATAGGTATCAAACGATAGGTAATTACATAACCTAACTTTTGGTAACATAAAAACATGGACTTTTATCCACAAAATTTTTCAAAAAAAATTCCAAAAAAATGACTAAAAATAGGCTTAATCGATCGGGACTGATCGTGTGAACAAGAATCCGTTGAGATCTTTCGAAAATTCCGCCTCTAAGTGGGTCAAAAATGAAAAACAAAAAAAGAAAATTCCGGAAAATTCCGAGAAAATTTATGGCTGAAAATAGGCACAAATGATCGGGGGTGATCGTGCGAACAAGAATCCGTTGAGATTTTTCCAAAATTCCGCCTCTAAGTGGGTCAAAAGTGAAAAAGAAAAAAATTTAAAAAAAAATTTGCCTCCTGTTAATTCTGCGCGACTGTTACTTGGTCTGAAAAATGCCTGGTATTTTAGTGGAAATTTTTATGGATTTCTTAAAAACGCTATAACTCAGCCGTTTGAAGTGGTAGGCGGGTGGGATAGGTATCAAACGATAGGTAATTACATAACCTAACTTTTGGTAACATAAAAACATGGACTTTTTTCCACAAAATTTTCCAAAAAAAATTCCAAAAAAATGACTAAAAATAGGCTTAATCGATCGGGACTGATCGTGTGAACAAGAATCCGTTGAGATTTTTCGAAAATTCCGCCTCTAAGTGGGTCAAAAGTGAAAAAGAAAAAAATTTAAAAAAAAAATTTGCCTCCTGTTAATTCTGCGCGACTGTTACTTGGTCTGAAAAATGCCTGTTATTTTAGTGGAAATTTTTATGGATTTGTTAAAATCACCATAACTCAGCCGTTTGAAGTGGTAGGCGGGTGGGATAGGTATCAAACGAAAGGTAATTACATAACCTAACTTTTGGTAACATAAAAACATGGATGTTTCACCATGTTTTTTGTTTATTAAAAAACACTATAGCTCAGCCGTTGGAAGTGGTGGGCGGGTGTGATAGGTATCAAATGATAGGTAATTACATAACCTAACTTTTGGTAACATAAAAACATGGACTTTTATCCACAAAATTTTTCAAAAAAAATTCCAAAAAAATGACTAAAAATAGGCTTAATCGATCGGGACTGATCGTGTGAACAAGAATCCGTTGAGATCTTTCGAAAATTCCGCCTCTAAGTGGGTCAAAAATGAAAAACAAAAAAAGAAAATTCCGGAAAATTCCGAGAAAATTTATGGCTGAAAATAGGCACAAATGATCGGGGGTGATCGTGCGAACAAGAATCCGTTGAGATTTTTCCAAAATTCCGCCTCTAAGTGGGTCAAAAGTGAAAAAGAAAAAAATTTAAAAAAAAATTTGCCTCCTGTTAATTCTGCGCGACTGTTACTTGGTCTGAAAAATGCCTGGTATTTTAGTGGAAATTTTTATGGATTTCTTAAAAACGCTATAACTCAGCCGTTTGAAGTGGTAGGCGGGTGGGATAGGTATCAAACGATAGGTAATTACATAACCTAACTTTTGGTAACATAAAAACATGGACTTTTTTCCACAAAATTTTCCAAAAAAAATTCCAAAAAAATGACTAAAAATAGGCTTAATCGATCGGGACTGATCGTGTGAACAAGAATCCGTTGAGATTTTTCGAAAATTCCGCCTCTAAGTGGGTCAAAAGTGAAAAAGAAAAAAATTTAAAAAAAAAATTTGCCTCCTGTTAATTCTGCGCGACTGTTACTTGGTCTGAAAAATGCCTGGTATTTTAGTGGAAATTTTTATGGATTTCTTAAAAACGCTATAACTCAGCCGTTTGAAGTGGTAGGCGGGTGGGATAGGTATCAAACGATAGGTAATTACATAACCTAACTTTTGGTAACATAAAAACATGGACTTTTTTCCACAAAATTTTCCAAAAAAAATTCCAAAAAAATGACTAAAAATAGGCTTAATCGATCGGGACTGATCGTGTGAACAAGAATCCGTTGAAATCTTTCGAAAATTCCGCCTCTAAGTGGGTCAAAAATGAAAAACAAAAAAAGAAAATTCCGTGAAAATTTATGGCTGAAAATAGGCACAAATGATCGGGGGTGATCGTGCGAACAAGAATCCGTTGAAATTTTACGAAAATTCCGCCTCTAAGTGGGTCAAAAATGAAAAACAAAAAAAGAAAATTCCGGAAAATTCCGAGAAAATTTATGGCTGGAAATAGGCTCAAACGATCGGGGCTGATCGTGTGAACAAGAATCCGTTGAGATTTTTCGAAAATTCCGCCTCTAAGTGGGTCAAAAGTGAAAAAGAAAAAAATTTAAAAAAAAAATTTGCCTCCTGTTAATTCTGCGCGACTGTTACTTGGTCTGAAAAATGCCTGGTATTTTAGTGGAAATTTTTATGGATTTCTTAAAAACGCTATAACTCAGCCGTTTGAAGTGGTAGGCGGGTGGGATAGGTATCAAACGATAGGTAATTACATAACCTAACTTTTGGTAACATAAAAACATGGACTTTTTTCCACAAAATTTTCCAAAAAAAATTCCAAAAAAATGACTAAAAATAGGCTTAATCGATCGGGACTGATCGTGTGAACAAGAATCCGTTGAAATCTTTCGAAAATTCCGCCTCTAAGTGGGTCAAAAATGAAAAACAAAAAAAGAAAATTCCGTGAAAATTTATGGCTGAAAATAGGCACAAATGATCGGGGGTGATCGTGCGAACAAGAATCCGTTGAAATTTTACGAAAATTCCGCCTCTAAGTGGGTCAAAAATGAAAAACAAAAAAAGAAAATTCCGGAAAATTCCGAGAAAATTTATGGCTGGAAATAGGCTCAAACGATCGGGGCTGGTCGTGCGAACAAGAATCCGTTGAGATTTTTCCAAAATTCCGCCTCTAAGTGGGTCAAAAGTGAAAAAGAAAAAAATTTAAAAAAAAAATTTGCCTCCTGTTAATTCTGCGCGACTGTTACTTGGTCTGAAAAATGCCTGGTATTTTAGTGGAAATTTTTATGGATTTCTTAAAAACGCTATAACTCAGCCGTTTGAAGTGGTAGGCGGGTGGGATAGGTATCAAACGATAGGTAATTACATAACCTAACTTTTGGTAACATAAAAACATGGACTTTTTTCCACAAAATTTTCCAAAAAAAATTCCAAAAAAATGACTAAAAATAGGCTTAATCGATCGGGACTGATCGTGTGAACAAGAATCCGTTGAGATCTTTCGAAAATTCCGTCTCTAAGTGGGTCAAAAATGAAAATCAAAAAATGAAAATTCAGGAAAATTCCGTGGAAATTTATGGCTGAAAATAGGCACAAATGATCGGGGGTGATCGTGCGAACATGAATCCGTTGAGATTTTTCGAAAATTCCGCCTCTAAGTGGGTCAAAAATGAAAAACAAAAAAAGAAAATTCCGGAAAATTCCGTGAAAATTTATGGCTGGAAATAGGCTCAAACGATCGGGGCTGGTCGTGCGAACAAGAATCCGTTGAGATTTTTCCAAAATTCCGCCTCTAAGTGGGTCAAAAGTGAAAAAGAAAAAAATTTAAAAAAAAAATTTGCCTCCTGTTAATTCTGCGCGACTGTTACTTGGTCTGAAAAATGCCTGGTATTTTAGTGGAAATTTTTATGGATTTCTTAAAAACGCTATAACTCAGCCGTTTGAAGTGGTAGGCGGGTGGGATAGGTATCAAACGATAGGTAATTACATAACCTAACTTTTGGTAACATAAAAGCATGGACTTTTTTCCACAAAATTTTCCAAAAAAAATTCCAAAAAAATGACTAAAAATAGGCTTAATCGATCGGGACTGATCGTGTGAACAAGAATCCGTTGAGATTTTTCGAAAATTCCGCCTCTAAGTGGGTCAAAAATGAAAAACAAAAAAAGAAAATTCCGGAAAATTCCGAGAAAATTTATGGCTGGAAATAGGCTCAAACGATCGGGGCTGGTCGTGCGAACAAGAATCCGTTGAGATTTTTCCAAAATTCCGCCTCTAAGTGGGTCAAAAGTGAAAAAGAAAAAAATTTAAAAAAAAAATTTGCCTCCTGTTAATTCTGCGCGACTGTTACTTGGTCTGAAAAATGCCTGGTATTTTAGTGGAAATTTTTATGGATTTCTTAAAAACGCTATAACTCAGCCGTTTGAAGTGGTAGGCGGGTGGGATAGGTATCAAACGATAGGTAATTACATAACCTAACTTTTGGTAACATAAAAACATGGACTTTTTTCCACAAAATTTTCCAAAAAAAATTCCAAAAAAATGACTAAAAATAGGCTTAATCGATCGGGACTGATCGTGTGAACAAGAATCCGTTGAGATCTTTCGAAAATTCCGTCTCTAAGTGGGTCAAAAATGAAAATCAAAAAATGAAAATTCAGGAAAATTCCGTGGAAATTTATGGCTGAAAATAGGCTTAATCGATCGGGACTGATCGTGTGAACAAGAATCCGTTGAGATTTTTCGAAAATTCCGCCTCTTAGTGGGTCAAAAATGATAAACAAAAAAAGAAAATTCCGGAAAATTCCGTGAAAATTTATGGCTGGAAATAGGCTCAAACGATCGGGGCTGGTCGTGCGAACAAGAATCCGTTGAGATTTTTCGAAAATTCCGCCTCTAAGTGGGTCAAAAGTGAAAAAGAAAAAAATTTAAAAAAAAAATTTGCCTCCTGTTAATTCTGCGCGACTGTTACTTGGTCTGAAAAATGCCTGGTATTTTAGTGGAAATTTTTATGGATTTCTTAAAAACGCTATAACTCAGCCGTTTGAAGTGGTAGGCGGGTGGGATAGGTATCAAACGATAGGTAATTACATAACCTAACTTTTGGTAACATAAAAACATGGACTTTTTTCCACAAAATTTTCCAAAAAAAATTCCAAAAAAATGACTAAAAATAGGCTTAATCGATCGGGACTGATCGTGTGAACAAGAATCCGTTGAGATTTTTCGAAAATTCCGCCTCTAAGTGGGTCAAAAATGAAAAACAAAAAAAGAAAATTCCGGAAAATTCCGTGAAAATTTATGGCTGGAAATAGGCTCAAACGATCGGGGCTGGTCGTGCGAACAAGAATCCGTTGAGATTTTTCGAAAATTCCGTCTCTAAGTGGGTCAAAAGTGAAAAAGAAAAAAATTTAAAAAAAAATTTGCTTCCTGTTAATTCTGCGCGACTGTTACTTGGTCTGAAAAATGCCTGGTATTTTATTGGAAATTTTTATGGATTTCTTAAAAACGCTATAACTCAGCCGTTTGAAGTGGTAGGCGGGTGGGATAGGTATCAAATGATAGGTAATTACATTACAACAACAACAACATGTGATTTTTTTTTGTAACATTAAATCAAAATTCTGCGAAAGCCCAAAATACTGCTGATGCAAGAAATGAAATAAAGTATTCCTTTAATACTTTCATTTGATTATAACAGGGAATAACATCTATTAATCAATGAATGAATAACAATTTTATATTTTATATTATAAATATTTTATTATATCAAAGTTCTAAGGTATGAAAATAACTTATACAAGATTTAACATTAATGAAATGAAATTAAATAAAGGAACAAATATATTCTTAATTTTAACATCATGCACTGTTTTTAAATCGTATATAATCTATGATTTCTCTTTGTAATTTAAATTTTTTATAAGTTTAATAAATTTTAATTATATTTTATATTTGTTATTATTTTCTTTAGTTTTGTATTTTGTATACTCTTCTTGCAATTAGTGATCATCTGTATAGGGTGATGCTGATGCGATGTACGTTAACTGTGAAATAAAAAAAAAATAAGTAAATAAATAAATATATATTGAAAATAATGTATGGAAAATATAATAACGTAATCAATGTGCGTATAGTCCACACTCAATGACTGGACATATATAGGTAACAGAATGGTGATCTGTTTTGATATTCCCCGGAATACTATGTAAAAACTTCTCAAATTATTTGTACGCAACATCAAACGAGTAACGATAAATTGACTTGATTCACACATCAACATTGATGAAGAATTTTTAATTTTTTTTCCTATAACTATATAAGATTAAATAAATTATATTACATAAAGTTATTTTCATTTTTATGTCTATAAATATCAAAAACTATTATTAAACTTACTTACCAACTGCCTATGGCAGATTAAAACCAGCATGGGTGAGATTTTAGCCATCTACAACATGCTTCTCCAACTTATCTACAAGTAAGCTTTTCCAATTCCGCAAATTATTGTCCGTTTTTCGTTGCTTGAGTTTGGTGGTTGCGCTTTATTCTGTCCGATCCGATGCCGTATTGTATAATTTATAACTACTTGTTTCAATCCAATTTAACCATTCTGTAAATTCGTGGATAGGAATGCGATGGATATTTCCAACGCATTATACTTCACTTGTTCTATCGAAAGCAGATATTATGGCTCTGTTTCTGGCTCGCCACGCAACTGTATAATCATAAAATTATTAAGTTTTAAGCCTGTACTTGCAAACAGTACACTTAATTAATTCTCCTATACAGGTGCCACATTGATGCTGCTTATATACTTATTTGTTAGTCAGTAAGCCGTTGTAAATTACTTACCACATTAATTCCATAAAAATACGTATTTGTGGAAAAGGTAAAATTAAAAATAATTAACAAATTTTCTTTCTTTATTTTTTGTTTTCTTAAATATAATAATAATAATATGACTGTTTATTGGCAATATATATAATTATAATCCTTTTACATATCTCCTGTATATAATAATTTTCATTTTATTTTCATATACACAAAATTTAGGGAAAAGAAAAACATTTTCCTTTCACATTTGTATTTTTTCTATTTTTGTTAAATTTCTCTTAAAATTAATAGTAATTTTTTGCAATTTATTTTTTAAAATTTTATATTTAAAATATCAATTTAATATTAACATATAGAAAATTTTTCTTAATTATATATTAAATTTATTTAAATATATATATTTTGACTTTATTTCACATTATTGTTTTTAGGGATTTTTTTTGTTTTTTTTTTTCATTTAATTTTATTATATATTTTTTTTTTTTTATTTTTTATTTTTATATAAAATAATAAAATAAATAATCAATTCAGTCTTTTTTTTATTTTTTTTTTTTTTTTAATAATTTATTTATGTATAATTAATTCTTTTGTTCTAAATTTAAATATATTTTTATTTTATAGTTTTATTTTCTTTTAATAAAATAATAATAATAAAAAAAAAAAAAAAATTATTATAAAAGGAAATCACTTATTATTTTTTATTTTCTATTCTTTATTTTTTATTAATTAATAAATAAATATAATTTTCCGTAAATATTTATTATATCGATATTTTATTTTTTTTATAAAAAGGATATACGGGGGGAAAAAAAGGATATTTCTGATATGATATTTTTTAGTTATCACTATTACTTTTAAAAATATCGAATACCATTTAAAAGAAATATAAATTTTTAAATATTTTTATAATATAGATATTTAAGTTAGGCTTTATATTTAATTTATGCATTTATTGTCTTTTTTTTTTTATTATTATTATTATTATTTATATTTTTGTTCAATATTATATTTATAATTTAATAATTACTACAATATAATATTTAATATTAAATTATGACATTAACAAATTTAATTTCGCATAATGTTATATTTTTCTTGTAATATTATAAAATTTTCTATTTATAAATTTTAACAGAAAATAAAGGACTATTTATATTTTAGTATTTTTTATTTTTTCCAAATACATACATTTTTATTTGCCATTGCATTTGCATTTGCCATTACATTTTTAAACTTTTTTAAGTGTTGTATAGAAAGTATATAAAAAATTAATTAATTAATTAATCCTATATAAAATAAAGGAAAATATAATGTGTGCGTTTTCATATTATAAGAAGACGACGGCGCGTTAACAATCAAAGATAAGTAACTCGCTCGTGTAATTGCGTTATATTGTTATTATAATTTTTTTATACAATATTTAATAATATTTATAATATAAACATTTTCACACCATCGTCATATACATAATAAAAAAAATTGATAATTAAATTATTATTTTTAATAATAATTTATAAAATTAAAGGCACAAATAATAAATATATGATTAATATTTTTAATTACGAAAATTTATTAATATTTATTCAAACAATTTACGTGGCCGTCAGATAATTTAAAATAAATATATATTTTCTTTTTCAATTTGAAATCATTTTGGTGAACTCACGTTTTAAAAACAATTACTAAATTTTTGTATTTTTTTATGTATATTATAACACTCGCAGTCGCTGCATTATAGATTCCAATTTGTCATATTTTATTTAAAATTTAAATAAATAATAATAAAAAAAAAAAAGGTCCATTTTTACAAAATTAGAATTTCATTTTTAAGAGTATAGAAAAAAAATTGTATTTCTATGATTGCATAACTTCGTGTTCGCATTTTAAAAACTAATTGAAGTGATGTTGTAAGAAAAGATGTTTTTTCTATTACATATATTCTTAATGTTTTACTAACTATTTGATGTCAGATTGTTGAAATGTGACAAAGAGGTTTCCTATCAAGAAAGTTGGTGTTTTTGCGTGATACAAACTATATATGTAGTGCAGAAATCTGAATAGAAGTTATAGTGTGTGACGAAGAGACATGGTGGATACGAAAAACAAAATCCCATTTTAACTAATTTAGTTTTTGTAGCATATTTTGTGCCACACAGTTGTACTTTGGAATTATCATGCAATGGAACATCATACCTTTTCGTTTGGCCAAAATTGAACATTTTCGGTTTTATATCGGCAATCAAATTGTTAGTTATTCACACACTGTTATTATTATGCAACACCGAAATCGCTCATGGTAAATATTTATATTTCAATGGAATCCTATCAAAATTATACATTAACACCCTTATTTATATATTATTATTTATATTATAACACCTTGCAAGTCAACTTTTATAGCAATTGTACCTTTGTGTAATTTTTTTCCAAATTCATTTTCGTTGAAATTGTTGTATATTTTTTTATCGCCCGTTACCATGTCTAATAATCTAAAGAAAACTTGATTTTATTCCGTTTAAGAAAAGGAAACGCGGAAACTGGCGAATCAATCAATAAATGTCCAGGTATTCGAATATATAACGACTAGTTTGAAATCCAACTTTCTTTAAATGGCCAATATATCAATGTCTATATATAAGGTTGTCAAATATCTCCCTTCCGCCTTTTTGTCTTTTTAATTTCGCGGCTATGTACAAAGCGCTACAGAGCTCGTATCTGGCAACACTGTACATAATTTGAAAGCTCTTGACATAACAAACAAAACGACGCTATGTATGATTAGTTTGGATATTGCGTTCAACAGTTATAGACGTGTAAACATGGAGTTCACTAACGCCGAAATTCGCGCTATTTTAAAGTTTTCCTTCGTTAAAGGCAAATCCGCTAGAGAAACGTTCCGTGAGATTAATGGTGTTTTGGGGGATGGTACTCTATCACTTCGAACCGCGGAGGAATGGTTTCGACGATTCAGAGCCGGTGAAAACGACACCATGGATAAGCCAGCCGGCGGAAGACCTGTGACGACAAATACCGATCAAATCATGGAATACATCGAGTTAGACCGGCATGTGGCATCTCGTGACATCGCCCAGGAGATGGGAGTTAGTCACCAAACCATTTTAAACCATCTGCAGAAGGCTGGATACAAAAAAAAGCTTGGTGTTTGGGTGCCACATGAATTAACAGTGAAAAATCTAATGGACCGAATTTCCATTTGCGAAATGCTGCTGAAACGGAACGAACTCGACCCATTCTTGAAGCGGATGGTGACTGGCGACGAAAAATGGATCACATACGACAATATCAAGCGAAAACGGTCGTGGTCGCAGGCCGGTGAATCGTCCCAAAGAGTCGCCAAGCCGGGATTGACGGCCAGGAAGGTTTTGCTGTGTGTTTGGTGGGATTGGAAGGGAATCATCCACTATGAGCTGCTCCCATATGGCCAGACACTTAATTCTACCATCTACTGCGAACAACTGGACCGCTTGAAGCAGGCGATCGACCAGAAGCGTCCAGAATTGGCCAAAAGGAAGGGTGTAGTGTTCCACCAGGACAACGCCAGACCACACACTTCGTTGATGACTCGTCAGAAGCTACGGGAGCTCGGATGGGAGGTTTTATCGCATCCACCATATAGCCCGGACATAGCGCCAAGTGATTACCACCTGTTCCTGTCCATGGCGAACGCCCTTGGTGGTGTAAAGTTGATCTCAAAAGAGGCTTGTGAAAAGTGGCTGTCCGAGTTCTTCGCAAATAAGGAGGGGGGCTTCTACGAGGGAGGTATTATGAAGTTGCAGTCTAGATGGAAACAGATTATCGAACAAAACGGCGCATATTTGAACTAAATCCGATTACTGTAACACTTTTTATAAAGCATTGAATAAAGAGCAAAAAGGCGGAAGGGAGATAGTTGACAACCTAATATAACCACTCAGAAATCTCTTCAGTTGTTATGATTATTTTCCACCACTCACAAAATTATATCGCATCAATAGCTGAAAGTCTACCATAGACCTTAATTGATCATTGACATTAAAATAGGTAAATTGGACACGAAATTATGCATTCATCAAATATATATATAATTGGAAAAAATCTATGTTAGTAAAGAAATATGAGGAAAATATAAATTCGTATTATTATTTTACATTTCTGTCAAATATTTATCTGTAAATAGATAGTCGAATAAACTCTATATATATTTTTAAATTAATTATATTAAATATTTCCCATAACCACATATATATTTATTATATAATTTCCCATAATATATATATTTTATTTATTTATTAGTTCGTCATTTCAATATTATTTCTATATGTTTTATATAACTTATATTATTTTAATGCAAATAATAATTAATTATATGTTTTTAATTTTATAATTATTATATGAGCGTTTTTATTAAATTTTATAAAATAAATATCACTTGTTTTGTTATTATTTACGTTAAATTTAATTATAACATTATCCAAATATAATTAAAAATAACTGTGTGGGTGGTGTAAAAGATGATTGAAATTTTTCTAATTCTATATAATTTTGTCTTTTTCTTTATATATAATGTGGGGGGTTTTCCTTTTTTTTTCCTAGTTCTTAGACTTTATTTTGGAAATCGTTATGGTTCTTTCCATATAGCATTTCCATTTTCGACGACGGGTTTTTAAAGTTATACATTATGGATTCTCTATATATATTTGAAAGGACATTTAGCTGTTGGTAAAATTGTATGAACAATTTTTATGACAATTCTTTTGATAATATGTTAAACGCTGGTCAAATTTTCATATAAAGTAGCAGAAGAAACCAATGGTAATTTTGTCAATTTTCATTCAATTTTAATGAAATTTTGTATGAAAATACTATAAATAGTGATTAATATAAGCGCACATAGTTGTTATGCTAAAGTTCTGCAAATGCATTACACAATTTTATTCTATATAAAAACTATTTTTATATACAAGTTGCTCTTGACCAAATTCACCCTCATGGGGATGGCCTCGTTTAGAATGGGATTATACAGTGGTTTTCCACCCATATATATATATAGTTCCTTCAAAATTATTATATAGTTGTTGCATTTGATCAAAACTTCGGTAATGATTTTCCAATATTCCCATCAATTCAAATAATTCCATTATAAATAGCATTCATATAAATTTCAAATGAAAATTGATCAAAATTACAGGTTTTTTGAAAAAGGACTACTGTCCGCAAAAAACGTGTATGTGTTGCCTTTTGGTGACAATCACCGAATGCGGTTAATCCTGACAACAATCAAACTCTATCGATGTTCTCACCAACAACTTAATTATCCTATATTGATACCAACTTTTGAATGGAGTGTATTTTTAATTTTACAAATAAACTTTTATAGTTTTCGAAATAGAAATTTCAGCATTATTTTCGTTACCGTATAACAAAATTGCTTTGCAAATTAAAACAGAATTTTATATAGCAGGAAAACTAAAAAGTTTTTGTTTTAATCAAATACCATCAATGGGAAAATGTTATCATTTAATTAAATATATGTTTTCTTCTTTTTAAAATATAATAAAAACCAAAAAAAGACAAAGTGTGCAGATATAGAAAAAATTCAACAATACTTTTTTCCACACATAATTCATTCGGATGATAAAATGTATAGTAAAGCAACATTTAAATTTTCCAAAAAGATTTAATACAATCACACACACACACACAAATGCACACATATAGAACAGAAAATACAAAAGACAAACGTTGCTTTAGTTTACAAATTATCTTTTTAAAACAATAAATCTAAAATATAGAAATAACTTTATATTATTTATAGATTTAAAAATATACATTTTAACCATTTAACGTACCTTAGCTTAAAATGTCGTTCAATCGTTGATTGTTCCTTTGCCTGTGCCTCTCTCTCTATATATATTTATTTTTCTATCAACAATTATAATTTATATATCGATTTATACACAAAAAAACTAAAATCACAATACATTTTTTTTTTATAAAATCTACAAAAATCACCGTTCAACATTTGTAATTTTTGATGATGGCCCGCCATTATTGTTATTATTATTATTATTGTTATTATTATTGTTATTATTATTATTATTATTATTATTATTATTATTGTTTCTAAAAAAACCTAATGTTTCTAATGTTTTAACAGATCGACTGACCAGTTCATCTTTATATCGCCACACGGTTGGATCTTTAATTGAATGTTCTCGAAAATCATCACAACTTTTTTTCAATGTTTTAACACAATCGGCACGATAATGTTGTAATTGTGCGTCATCGGTTGAGATGGGAAAGGATTGACAGCCACCACCTAAACACGACAGCGGAAAATGATTGTGTAGCGTAAGCACACGTTCTGGATTATGAAAACATTTAACATATTGATTTGGTTTTGTATAGTTTTGGGCACGATGTACATGTTGTAACATATGCAAATATTTTGGTATATCTTTGTACCAACCGTGTTCATGTTGATGTTCGTCCAGAAAATAGACATTTCGTACATTATAACTGGGATATGTTTCGTTTTTAATTTTCAGTGCTTTCGGTAGAACACGTTCCATTAATTGATGCCATGTTAAATCATTTTTAGGCATTATCACTTCATCGATGTCCAACAATGTAATAAATTCATACATATACATATTTTTGTATAAACAATCATTGTACGGAATGATTTCATTTTGTCGTTTATGATTGGTTTTTTTCGTTAAATATAAATGTTGAAATCCGGGTACATTTGGTTGACCACCGGACAATGTTAATGGTGTTACTTGTACTTTACCTTCGGCTTCATAATGTTTTAAAATTTTCGATATATTTGGATGCACTTGTAGTTCATAGAAATAAATTTTTTCAGCACCCAATATATTTAACAATTCAATCCATTCAACTAAACGTACGGACAAATCATCGTACAGAAAATCTAAACCTTTAACACATACAGCAAATCCTTTTTTCTTATCGTCTTCGGGTCGATTATAAATAACACGTAAATTATTTGTAGCCGTATCACATTCTTTTTCAACAATTGATACCGATGCCGGTACAATACCATGAAATGGTTTTGGTATTTGACATGCAATTAAATATGGTTGATAGATACCTTGTTTATAATTACCCCATTTATTAAACCATATGTATTTGTATTCAAATGTTTTTACAATATACGGTTCTTTCTGGCCGTTAAACCAAAATTGACAATATGTTTTTACCTTTGGTTCAATTCGATCAATCATACCCAATATACGAACGGCCGGTCCTAAACGATTTTGTTTTCTTATATCATAATAGGCACCAAACAATTGAAATGTACCATTTGTTGTACGCAACGTTTGCCAATAAATATTATTAAATTCCAATTCAAATATTGACGGATATTTAGCACACGTTGATGATTTTTGTTTTTGTTGAAAATTTTGATATTTACTCCAATATGCTAGCGGTAACGATGGTACACGTGATTCAACATCACGTACTAATTGTTCATCATCCATACCTGTAAATGATACACAGAATAATTTAATATAGTATACAAATATATGATCATGTATAGGGCAGAGAAAACACTCAGTAGCGCAGTGGTATAGCGCCGAAATATATATTATTAATCATGAAATATAGCGTGTTCAAGTCACGCAATTATTCATAGGAAATCTTTCGGTTATTATTTTAATACTGGAAATTTTTCTGCTGGGTGACCATAACCAATTTTACGAACGTTTATGGAATAAAAAGAAAAACGGAGCACTTGGAGCAATATATGACAAAAATAAAATAGGGCAGAGGATCATAATTCTGGCGGGAATTAATATGATCCTCTACCCTACTTTAAATTTAAGTATATTTAAAGTGCATGCGAGAAATTATATGCGTAACAACTATATACAAATATAAAAATAAAAACCTACCTTGTCGATTATCAATTAAAATATCATATGGCATATGATCGGTTGTAGTTGATGTCGCTTCAATATATTTATTATCTTTTTGTAATAAAAAACGTCCGCTCAACGGTGTATCGATATGATGTTGTAAAACTACATGATTACCATGTAATTTAAATAATCCTATTAACAAAAATGACCAAACACCTAATGCAAATATAATTCGTAATATTATTCGTGAATGCCTCATTTTTATGCTTTTTTTATTTTTATATATGAATTTTAACAATAATAATCGTATTTTGATATTTTTGATTGCGTCAGTTTGTTGTTGTAAAAATTCCAAAACTCCAGGTATTGGTTTTTTTTATTTCTATATCGAATTACGGCTGAAATGAAAAGGAAAAAAAAAAATTATTATTATAAACATCTTCTTTTTTATTTTTTATTATAAAAGAAATTGAAATTAAATTTTCTTATGTGTATTCAAAAAAAAAAAAAATACAACAACGATGGAATTTATGTAGGAAGACGGCGACGACGACTCCAACAATATCAACACAAAACAAGCATATAATAAATTTTTACATTTTTATATAAGGAAAAACATTAATTATTTGTTAAATAAATAATATATAAAATATTGTAATAATAAAATTTATGTATATTTTTATATATACCATATAGCGAGCGACTGTCTCTGCATAGATACATGGTGAAGTGAAAGAGAATCATGTAATCGTAATTTATTTTTATAAAATTATTAATAATATTATAATATTTTCACACATCTATTATAGCGTCCGTATATCTTTCTTGTATTTTCTATAGATAGATAGAATGTCACATACAAAAATATGTGAAGACGGCAGCGACGACGACGAGTCGTTAAAGATGAAAATTACATACATATTAAATCTGTATCGCTTGCACCAATAAATTTTCTCAATGAATCATTTCATATTTAGAAAATACTAATTATTTTCAAATCGATTGCATACAAATTTTCGAAACACCTGAAAAATATAATCTTTATTTCGTGCCAAAAAAATTGAATTCGTTACCAACAATAATGTTTTTATTTTACTTTAACTTTCCTATACAATACATTTTTGTATACTTTTGAAATAAAATAAAATGAAACATTTTATTTAGAGACACAGCTCGTCCGTCTGCGGTGCCGGTATTTTATAATACATATGTACTCGTACAATTGTAAATTTATAATTATATTATATTATTTAGTCATGCACATTTATTACAAGTTATCCATGGTTTTTAAAATATTTATATAAATTTACAAGCACAAAAAAAGTGCATTGTTATACCCATTGGCATTTCAGTATTTAAAATAAAAAATAATTTCACTTTTTATTAATTTTATAATTTATTTTTATTTTTATATTCTCTCTTTAAATGAATTATCAAACCAAAACCAAATGTGGAAAATATTTAGTAAAGTTTCTTATAATAAAAAATACATATATTTTATGATGTGTGTGTTTTTGTGATGATTATTATAAAATGTATCCACTTTAATAACAGTCTGTGTGTATATAATAAATAATTTTAATTTACTTGAAAGTGTTATCATTTCATGCAGTAAACTGTGATATAAAGATCCTTAAAATTCGGAATTGGAAGACATTGACTGCGGATAGGTCAGGTTGGAAAAGCGTGTTGGCGAAGGCTGTTGTAATGCCAGGGAGTAAGTAAGTAAGTTATCATTTCATTTTAGTATGATGTATGGACGATGTAAAAACAAACCCTGGTCAAATATAGACCGCTATACATCTGTTTTATTAAATTTTACAAATGTTTATTGCTAACAATATTGACACAAATAAATGTGTAAAATCGTCTTTTCGATCCGATAAATAAATAATGAAATTTTATTGATTAAATTACGCACAGTGTAGTTTAATTTTTCTCTAGTGGGACACGTTAATGTTTCTCTGCGACCGATCATCATCAATTCGTTAATGTTTGATATTGCTCATATTCCGACTGCAAGCTAAATAAAAGTTGACTCTCTGTTTTGGAATCATTGATTTTTACTTTATTTATAAATCAATGCCTCACTTATTATATTGTCTATATGTCCTTTATTTGCTGACCCATATTAAATTATATACAACGGTTGCGTTCATTAGACGTTATTATAATTTTTTAATAATATATAATTATTGATTTTGTATATGGTGGAAATTTATTATTGTTTGAGATTTTATCACTACAATCTCATATATATAGAGTTGTAACGAATTGATTAGAATTCTTACCATATGAAAAGTCGGATGCTGTGAGAAATAATTGAAATAATATTCTTAAAATAAAATAACTTTTAAAATTGAAACTGAAAATGACTTATATTTATTGATGAATGGAATTGTTGCGATGAAGCTATATGTGTCAAAATGTATATTTGTGTATAAATAGAGAAAACTTTCCAACCACCTCGATTCCGATCGATTTTAAATTATAATATTCTTTTGAATAATAACAATAAACAATATATATATATATTTATATGCACGTGTTTCAATCACCTGTCTATTAATATTATGATATGATTATGTTATTCATAATGTAATACACATTTATAGTGAACACTTTTAATCACATATATACCAAAAAACATATATTAAATGTATAACATAATACAAATATATACAAATTTACATATTTATTCATACAACACATATATGTTTTTTTTCGCATAATACATAATAATAATAATAATAATAATAATAAATAAAACATATATATAATGAAATAAATTAAAATAAAGGAACTTATGTTTCCGGTTATTTGTATTTGAAATTATACCTATATTGTGTTTATTATATCATATAAGTGTTATATAAAAATAATTATAATATGAAATACGTTTTATTTTTCTATATAAATTTATGTATTGTACAATTCATGCAATTTTTAATACATATAAATGTATTATATATTTGCATAATGACCTTCAAATTAAATAAATAAAAATTCTTTATAAAAAATATAAAAGATAAAAATGAAATGGATTAATTTAAATATACAATTAACACGCGAATATAATACATATTTATATTTTTTAAATTATATGCATTTTATAACAACGCAGCGTGTATTATATAATTAGGTTACAGAGAAAATTTGTGTAATTGGAAATGTAGAGCGCGAAACATATAAATCAAAATGTAAATTTTTTAGTTTTTTTTTGTACCTAATTTCATGTCATTATAAATTTGAAATTTTATAAATTTGATTTTATTTTGAATATTTTTTGTATATATATTACACATAAGAAATAATGTAAATCTAATATTAGGTGCACCGGAAAATTATGACCTATACAAATTAACTAAAACGAAGATGATTCATGATAGTATTAAGTGAGACGCGATCGTGTAACAATCATGGTTACTGATAAAGTTCATTTACGCAACTGTATTTTGTATGGAATCCAACAAGGAAGAAATAAAGTGTGTGGAAATTTATTGAAAGTGTTTGGTGAAGGTACACAGTTTCTGATACAACATGCAGAAGATTGTTTGAAAGATTTCGAATAGATGATTTCAATATTTCTGATATCTGTGATCGACGAAAATACTGTCAAACTGAATGTTAGAGCAAAATCCTTTTTTTTCACAACATCGAAGATTGCGCAAAGGATTGATTCAAATTCAATAAACTATTTCGGACCCCATATTCGGAAAATAGTATAGTGGTGTGGAAATATTCGAGAAGGATGCCCCACGCATGATTTAAGTGAGAAGAATTTTTGAATGATCGAGTCATCAGACTCTAAACCGAAGTTGAGCCTGAATAAAAGAATGTTGTGTATATGTGGTGGAACATTCGAAGACTAATACATTTTGAGGTGTTCAAGCCAAACGAAAAGCTAAATACGGAGAGTTACTGTCAGCAATTAGATAATTTAATAGGAGTAGAATGTTTTAAAAGGCGTCTTTATACTACGTCAATACTATAGACACTTACTGTTTGTAAAAACAGACGCAAATGATGATGTTCGTAGCGTTGGTTTACATATTAATAAAAGTATTGTAAATATAACACAAATGCTTTTATTTTTAAATAAAATTGACCAATAAAGTAGGATTTGAACCATAATTATTTCCACCAAAAACGATACGGTATATAATTACTCTTTGTGTTTTTTTATTTGCCGGATTTGGTCACAGACGACACAGTACGACAATTACCTCATATACAGCATTTTTTTATTTTTCAAATTTAATTATTTATAAATAAATATTTAATTTATTGTATATTTTAGATATTCTAATTAAACTACTATAATTAAAATGTTCAAAGCAATAAAAACTATAATATAAATATAATAAAAATTAATGAAAATGGGTGGTTAATAAAGTTTCTATAAAATTAAAATAAATTTACAACAATAATATAAAAAATAAATCATAATAATAACAATTGCAATAAATAAATCTACAATATTTTTATATGTTCCGTGTATTACGTATTCATCTATCTATTATCTATTATCTATTATCTATTATCTATCATCTATCATCTATCACATCAATGACATGTTTCATTTTTTTTCTATAGGAGCTCTATATGGTATTGATATTTTATAAATCGTAAATATTACATCAAATTGTATATTTTATAATGGTTTGTTATTCATACTCATCTCGTATACCCGCCGTCGCATATATATTATGCGTTGCGTAATAATTATTGTGGTATCATTATATTTTTAAATAAACTGAATAAAAGTAATATATCAATAAATTTTATTGTTTTTTATTAAAAGTATAAATAATTTTTATTATGATTTCTATATTTTTACTACAACAAAATTATATATAATAAAAAAGTATAAAATAATAATAATCTGTCAATCATAAATCAATAAACTATTCTCTATCAATTTTATTGATTTCTTTTTTATATTGTTTCACATCATATTGTGTGCCTATATGTTAAATGTTGTTTATTCACATTAATTGGTATTTGGTTTGGTATAACTACAAAAAAAAAAAAACGCTATCATCTTCGTTATTCATAACTTGTTTTACCATATGCAATGACATTTTGAACATTGATGCATTTTGAGAAATAATATTTGTATAGATAGTATTAAAATGTATACGTAATAAATTAAGCAGATTCGATTTCTAGCAATTTATATGTGATTTAAGCGATAAATTGTAATTCTATATTTCACTCCAAAAATATAGTGAATTCATTAACACATATAAGATGTTTCAAAACTAAGTTAAATATAGAATATATAAAATATATGATTGATTATTCAAATTTTAACATATGAATTATTTATGAATAACATATATAATAATAGTAGGTATATTTATAAAGATGTGACAATTTCATAATATACACCAATTATGTTACATAATATTTTATATAAATTATTTAGATATAATATCTTATGTTATATAATTATTGTCACATGGTGCTGCGTATTACTATATTCACATTTATAACATTACCACGTCATAAACATAATATAATATATAGTGTAGATACATATAAATACTAAATATCCTATGAATGAATATTACTAGTATTACTTATTAGTGACTTACTACATAATTATTCTATATTAAATTTTGTATACAACACATACAACATCTGTTATTATAAATTGCTATACGCATATTTTTTGGTAGGTATAATTTATATTGAAATGTTCTTAACAAAAAAATATTGTATACTATTATTTTATCACTATATTTTATATTTATGTGTGTTATTTAATATAGGTATCACATATTTATAGAAATGAAATAAATTATATTGCAAAAGCATATGTTAATAATTATATATGAAAATTAATTTTATTGATAAATACCATTTAAACACCTCCAAACAGTCGTGTCACACACACACACATATAAATATATATGACCAGTTCTACTAAATTTTTGATTTCAGATTTCAATATAGAATGACATTGATTTGGTAAACTATATTGTACAGAGATCGGAATAGATGATGGTCTTTGGGAGAAATATCTACTATGTATGGTCTGGCATTTTTGTTGGACAATCACACATTTTCGGATGGACAAAATTTGACGTTTTTTTCTTTATTATAGTTTAATGTGTTATTCAAATAGTAATTGTTGGCTATTATTGTTTTACTATAAACCGAAATAATTCAACTATACAACTCACAGTAACACCTTCATTTGGATGCAAGCCAACTTTAGCAATTGGTTCAATAATTTTGCATAATTTTTTCAAAAAAATTTTTTCATTGAATGTTGTTGAATGTACAGAGTATACATTTGTCAAAGGCCATGAAAGAAAATCAGCTACGAAAATATGCAATCATTTATCATAAATTTATGAAAGGAGTTAAAATATATTAATATATAATTTATAAAATTAAAATTCTTATGTTAACAATATCTTATACCCATTCTTAATCATCAAAGGTTATTTCGTTCCATGTAAAAAAATTGCAATTACTATGTGTTTACGTTAATATACTTTAGTTTATATTACATTATATTTATTATTACATTTCACCCACAATCTTTTATTATATAATAAATATATTATCAATTATCATAAATTCTACCATATATTTTATTACCAATTTTACGATAAATAATATAACAATAATAAAATAATAATAATAATAATAACAATATTATGTATGTGACAAAAAAAAATGTACAATATATGTAATAATAAAATAAAATACACACCTTTTTCGAATACATATCATATTTTGTTCACATTTATGGTGAAAAAATCAAATTAAATAATAATATAATTTTTATTTTCTTTCTATGGACGTCTGTGTACCGCCGGTGTACGTGAACATATATAAAATACCAGGTAAATTTATTAAATATTTAAATTAAATTATAATATATTTTCCTTAATGTATTGTACATTATTATTATATTTTATATTTTAATATATATATTTGCATATAATATACGACCAACTATTGCATATTTGTAGAAGTGCATATATGTTAGATATGAATTTTGTGTATTTGAATTACACTGAAAGCGATTACCTTTGTGTGATAAATAAAATAGTAAATAATGTTTTTATTATAATATAAACGTATACGACGAAACCGTAGCGTGTGCATATGAAAATTTATTTTCAATTTTTAAGTTTATAATATTAAAATGAAAGTAATAGTGTTTTTTATTTATTTTTGCTTTACAATATTATATTGTTGAATTTATAACAACATGTAAAAAAAAAAAATGGTAACTGCTGCTGTTGAGTTTATAACCAGCATATTTATTGCACAAAATTTAATTACATATAGGGTAAACTGTTTAGCGATAGGCGTCCATATGTGATAATATTTTCTTGATTTTTAATCATTAGAATTCATTTGTAGAGTATCAATTTTGTTTTGCAATAAAAATTTAGTTACTCATACCAATATTTTCTAAATTTATTATTCATAAATATTTTTACTAATTACATATACGAAATCCAGTGTATATGAAATCCCACGAAAGTGCAGGCAATGAGGACATTTTAGATATAATATATTAATTATATTATAAAGTTATATTTAAGAAAATTTGAATTCAAATGATATTTCTACTGAATATAGTGATATCTCGCATTTTATACAAACATCAGATGATGTGCAATTTTTTGAAAGAAATAAAAACATCACAAAAACAAAGATAAAAAATAATAAAATGAACTATATTATCATTTGCATTTATTATACAATAATAACATTAAAATTGCAACATATTGTGTTTCCAACATTGTTCTATATCCTAATACTATATTCTCACAACATGTTCTTAAAATGTATTCTCAATAGAATATAATTCACAATCAGCACAGTATTTTTTTTACACAATCATTGAAGTGAAATTCAAACTGCGGTCTACTTCTAAATTCGCATTTATATATGGGGTGGAAAAAAATATCACCTCAAATTTGAAATATAATAAAAACCAGCAACATTAGCAATTATAAAAAGAAAATAAAAAAAATTCAACAGTTACAATTGAAAAATATATGATTTTAAAATTGTTAATATAGTTTCATGTATATACTTATATGGGATCATTAGTAAATTATGTTGAAGAAGAAATTCGCCACAGAGTGGTAAATGGAAATAGAGATGTGCGCTACTAAGGACTAAAAAAAAACAATTCCAATCAAAAATATTACAACGAAATCAATAAACCTTTACAAGACTTTAATATATACGTTCAATATTTTACATATGACACCGAACCAGGAACAACAAACATCCAATTTTTGAACGAATGATACTCCATATGACATATTTGATTCCGTAAAAGAACAAAATGTTTGGCGACGAAGATACAACTTCAAAATAGATAGGATTACGGCATGAAAAATCAAATATTTTCATAAACAATTAAAATCAATAGACTATAAGATGGCTTGATCACATGGGCTATGTATATACACTGAAAAAATAAAAAAGTACATGGATCCCATTAAAAAGTAACGTCACAACAATGAAATATTAATTAATTTTGCTTCAAGTTACATGGTTCATTGTTAAAATGAAATAACATTTATTATTAAATCAACGAATAATTAATAATTAAAACATAATATCGAAAATGAATGTTTTTCAATGAATTCACATTGGTTGGTTTAAAGAATTGTATAATTGTTTTGATGAATATTATTCATTTTTTCAACGTATTCTATTTAATAACTTATTATTCTGCGCGTTAGTTAATCAATGATCGTGAATTCAATTAATTCAATAAACAAGTACATTAAGATAATTTTTAAAAATGAAAAATATTAATGAATTATACATTGAAACTATGAAAAAAATGGGCTTATAAACGATATTCATTGAAATTATGTACAAATTTATTTTCAGTGTGGAGAAACACCAAAAAACCGGTGTTCCTGAAGGAAGAAGAATAACACGCAGAATGGCGTATAAGGCTAGATGACAAGATTCAATAAATGGTGATTTAATGTACATTAAAATTTCGGATTGGAAGACGTTAGCGGCGGTTGAAAAAGGCAAATTTGTGTTGTTTATTGTGACGATCACACGCGGACACTTCACCCTATATATACACATTATTTTTTATTTATAACTTTTGTTAGATTTTTTTATTATGATTACAATTATAATAAATACATATTTACACCGTGCTAATATATCGCATTATTTATATAGCTATTTATTACTATAATATATTCTATTAATAAAAAATTCAATATATTAAATGAAAATTGTATTATCGCGTAATATATCAATAATTTTTTTTTTATTAATAAAATATCATTTATATCATACTGAAAATAACAATTTATTGATTAAATAACTCATTCTACAATATAATTAAATATTATATAGGAACATATCGGATAATAAATCGAAAATGCAATATTTACGTACGTGTAAAAACCACACAATATAATATAAAATTTCATTGTTTGTAAATATAAATGTAAATCATATCATATGAGGTACGGCCAATGATTTAATATATGAATACATATTATATATTTTTAAACATATGGCACCTACTTAAGATATACATAAAAATAATTTTATGATTGATTATGAAAATTCATGATTATATGAGTTTATATGTTATAATTATTATTTATTTTATTTTGATATGGGGCGAACATTGATGCGATGGATGATGATATGTAATATCAAATATAATTACACATGATAACGAAACAGTTTACATGCAAAATTATCGATATTATATCCAAAATATATATATATATAAATCGGATTAAATTTATTTATTTATTTACCTATTTTTATCTACTATATATAGTCGTTGTTATAATCTTTTGTATGGATATAACATACGCAATATGTTTATTTATCATGATTTTGATTTTGTATCACACACATTATAATCCATTTTTTTTTGTATCAATATTTAAATTTATTTATTTATTTTAGTATAATGCTAATCAAAAAATAAAATAAAAAATATATTTATTATTAACCCTTATCGAACAAGCGCATTTTTAAGAACGATGACCAGTAGGTTGACGGATTTTTAAGAAATTAAGTGCTTAATTTCCAGAGCGAAGAAAAGGTGAATAATTAATTTTGCTTTATTGGATTTTATGTAAACTTTCAGTAATAAAATAGGTAGGATATGAACAGATATGTCCATACACAAAAGGATAGTGAAGTGAAAATATCAGATAAAATAATGCGAGTAGAAATAAACGAATAGATGCGGGTAGATAATGTATTTATTTGTACACATTTATAAATTTATTTTTTTTGGATTAACAATGTATTTATACAAAATTACTTATAATTTTTTTGAGTATGGTACTCCTCTCAACAGTCCCCTATGTGAATACCAGGTTTTTTAGTACAAGTATCGCAATAATTACGTGTTTCCCGCCTTCCTCCCGGTTTTTCTATCCGAGCAAAGTTTTGTAAACACGTAAAACGTATAACTTTATGTTAAACAGTAAACATTAATATGAAAGAACATATATTACGTTATGTCGCATGTATGGCGGCATTCGATTTTTTTAGAATATTTGCGATGTCGCGAGTATGGCGACATTCGTTCACTAAAGGTTAAATTAAGTTTTTGCTTATAGCAATTAGAATAATTTAGAACCGGTTTCGTCCTATATGCATACCATTTCTATAAATTCGATGTGAACTACATATTTTTTATATATATATTTACGTTATTTCGTATATAAATGCGGTGGTATAGTTATATTAATATTTGAAATTAGAATATTTATACTATATTTTGAAATAAATTTTTAAATCGACCTTATACTATATATATATACGACGTATACATATCTATACAGAAACTCCAACGCTATAAACAACTATAACTCTATATAAGTATAAAAATAACAAAGAAATTTATTTGTAAAAGTTTTTAGAAAAAAATCAAAGTAATCCTGTTTTTCTATATGGATAATTTATTCATAAAATAATTGATTATTTCAATGGAAAATGTAACACATACGAGGACTGCTTGATATAGTGATGCAAGCTGCGGTATCAATAAAATAACAAATTAATTGTTTGAAATTAATTTTTAATATTTATAATCTCATTTTATATTGGCTCCGATTATTATACGCAACGATTAATATGACTTCGAAATCATATGGCGGACAGGTTGATATATATAAAATCTCTTTCTGCATATCGTATTTTCATTTGTTTAGAAGAGGAATAAGTGACAAAACTGGAGAATACGAGATGTTGTGAAGAAGTAATACCATGTATAATTCGTATAATTTGTCAATATATATAGCAATTTTTGCTTATATGTTCAGTCATGGTGAAACAGTAATTTATTCTTTGTCAAATGTGACTGATATATCTTCTTAAAATTTTTCTTTCAAACAGATCTATAATCTTTAAAAAATAATGGATCAATGACTGAATTTCGATTATGACAAAATCGATAATCTTTGCGTAAAACGTTAGTACAATTAATACTATATTATAAAGATAATTAGTTTGGATAAAAGTATGTTATTACTTTTTTGTAAACAAGCAAATTGGAATATGAAAATAGGCTAAAATATGTTATGAGTTTGGTAACGAAACGTTTAAAAAATGAGTAGTAGTTAAAATTGATTAGATTTTCATTATGTGCTGATTTTGATTTACATATAGATGAAAAATGTACCACTGAACCATTCCGTTTGATGTTGATGACCATCGCAAATATATAAACCAATAAATGATTTGAATTTTCATATCCGATTACCATTTACAGTTTACAGTTCTTTTACACAAAATTTACTTAAATAATGGTAAGAATTTATAATAATTTTAAATATACGATCACACTTTTAGTTTCATTTCTTTAAATTTATAAATGTGTCATCATTTGTGTAAAATTGCGATGCTATATGAAAGATGGCGAAAGATTATTTCCATATATAAAAATTGATAATATAATCATTTAGTGAATAAAGTTAATTCATTTCCCAAAACCAAAAAAAAAAATTCAATTCAATTATTTAAAATCCTTTATTTCAATCACAATCAATCAGAATGAAAATCACAACATATTTTGGATACAAATTTATAGCATACAGTTTTTCTATTCTATTCTATTATATCAAATCCAAGCACATAATACCAAATAACATAACGCGTGTATACGTATAAAAAAGTATAAATTTAAATATAATTTTAATTTCAACAAACATCAAAAAAAAAAAAAACGGAACCAATAAATATTTAATTAATGTGAAATTTGAATTTGATTAGGGTAAGAGGAAAACCTATCAAAATGACAAAAAAATAAATATCCCAAACATTTTTATTTTTTTAATAAATAAAAATACTTGAATATTTTATAAAATACTTTTTTTTTTCTTGTATAGAAATACTCAACAGAGTTTTTTTATTTTAAATTTTTCATATACTTTTTTCATTTCGATTTCATTAATCAATCAAATATCAAATACACGCAGAAAAAAAAATCGAATTTATTTATTTTCTTGTAATTATTTATTTATTTATTTATTTATTTTTTTTTTCTTAAAACCATTGTTGTTATTACTGATTTTTTTTTTTCACTAGCGCATTTAATATATATACACTTCCTTTACAAAATTATCGCGCGAATTCAACGAACAAACAACGTAATAAAAAATTTAAAATTATTAATCAATAATATGATGGAAAAAATTAATATTATAATAATAATAAAAAAAATCAGCCGAATGTAAATATCTGAAGGTTATTAACAATATTGAATAGCTGCGTGTATTGTATGTATTTGTATATTTTTATAACCATCACAGGGGCGACGTGAAAAAAATATTTTTGCATAAATCTTTATAATACAATATAACAACAACAACAACAACCAAAAAACCTTATCATTATCATTAAAAGGTATGTATTATAAATTCATATGACACGTCGTGTTTCATGAGTTATTAATTAGTTAGAATTTAAATAAATTGTATATATATGTGAAAATGTATTACAAATATTATGATGAGAGATCGTATATAGAGATGAGTCAATCGATTAAAATATAAATCCACTGATATCACTTCTATTATATTATTTGTGAATATATCTGAAAAAAAACGTATGTATTTCAATTTTCATATATTGACACATCACTTGTTGTATTTACTAGGAACGTATCCAAATATAGTATAATAATTACATATATATTAAATAAATAAATAAATAATTTGTAATTATTCATTCATGGCACAAAATAATTTTGATGAATGCAATTTGCATATTAAATGTTAATTTTATTTATAATATTTTAAAAAATATGCATACATTTACAAGCACACACACAAACATGTATATATTGGTATATGATAAACGTTTTTATGTATACAGTTTGTTACCTTACCATTGAATTGAAGGTAATATAGAAAAATGTTTAAATTATTATTATTTTATACCTTTTATTTTTGCTTGTTACTATTAAAAAGATTATATAATATTCAAATTATATTTATAGCACATATACCACAACCAGACACTTAAGATTAACTCATTTAAAGTCAATTGGTATCGGTATCGTTAATGAAAACCTAACATACGAACAAAATTTGTCGAACCACTTAACCGCATACTTTATAAAATACCTTAATAGTAATAATTTTAAGCATAATAATAATAATAGTAGAATTTAGTTTATGTATAAATATAGTTTATAGTTATTGGCTATATCGTCGGCATATAAGAGGAAAGGATATTTGAATTTATACTTTATAAGAGTGGTGTGATAACATTACGATTGAATTTAATATAACGTGAAACCAACAAGTGTCTAAATAATACTAAAATTATTCTTATAAATATATAACATCTTTGTAAATTAAAACATTAATTTCATTTAAATTTCTTTCACACCAAAAATAAATTGAATATATCCTTTCCAATATAACTCTTATAATAGTCCTTTCGTCCTTGCGAAAAATACTGATTCTACTAAATTCTTCGTTTATATCTCTTTTATATATTATCAGCTTTACAGTATTGGATAATTAATTAAAATTAATTATTATATATGGTCCTTGAAATGTCCTTGCGATCTCTATATTTATTCATATTTTTTTAGTTTAATAACTATCAACTGTTCAACATGGTCTCTTTTTCATCGCAAACGTATTTGTGCAGATATCGGATATTCTCGTTTTGTGCGTAGATGGTAATTACATGCGTGTAAGTTAATGCATCCACGAAGCATTTTTGTGTGTACTATACCAATTTTGAGCATCGTTTCTCAACGAAATTAGGTTTACGTTCCATAGTCATGTTTTGTAGGAATGATCACTTCATATTTATATATATATATATAGTTCTTTTTGAATCATATTACTGAACTGATCACTGGTTAGAGCGATATCTTTTATTTGTTCATTTGATTGCAATATTTAATGGTACAATATAGCACCTCCGTTGCTGCCACGTTGGTGTGTGTGCTACTCATTCCTACAATAAATTACAGCAACGTTTAATATGATTGGTCCTATACCATTTGGGTAAGTCATCCTTGGGTTTAAGTCCCATGCTCTTTCCAGACTTTGTCTAGTATATATAGGGTCTTTGTTGATCTTTTGGTTACACAAAGTTTATGTGGGTTTTCTTGGATAACTCTTTTTTTCCATCACTATTCTTATAAAAATTGTAATTTACGCCACTTCCTTTAGTTTTATCAATGTTTTTTTTTTCTATCTTTAAAGTTCGATGGATTCTTCTTTTCAAAAAAAAAAAAAAAAAACACTTTCAAGTTAGATTCAGCACGTTTTACATCAGCTCATATCCTTTTATGACATTTATGTGCAAATGCACTCAAACAATTACTCTTTCTTTTCAGCATCGTTTTGTTTTGTTGTTATTGTTCCATTATGTTATTTCTGTGTGTTTTAGTGCAACCCTCGTTGTGCCATAGCTGGCATTATCCGATGGCTGTGTCAATGTTCATCATTATTGTATTTATTAGATAGATATCTTTTGATTCATGTGCTATATTTTCTGTGACCCTGTGCAGAAACATATTATGAAGTAGATCGTATACACAGATCTTAAATGAAATTACAGTACAATATACTCATGAATAAAACGTTGAAAATTGTATTTTTATACTAAAATGCCAAAATGTACACATCATCTATAGAAAGTATTTATAGTGTGTATGTGCATATAAGACAAACCAATAGTTGTTATAACAAATAAACGAAAAATGTTATCAAAAGTATATTATTAAGTATTGTGCAAATGTAAAATAGAAGATAAATCTAATATAACAATGTAAAAATGAAAATATCTAAAAAATCTCTATATTAAAAATCATTTCATTTTTAAAATTAAATGTCAGAATAAATATAAAAAAATGTAATTTCAAATTCTATTGTATAACAATAATAATAATCTTGTTTTTTCTGCTGTGGTCTCACGTTAATCATGATATTATAAATTTATTCGTATTCACCAATACACATACGTTTATTTTTTTATTTTTTTGCATAAATTGTAATTCATGTGAGCAAAGAAATTGTGTGTTGTGTGAAAGAATAATATACATTTTTATCCATATACCAAATCCAATATAATTTTATATTTATTTTAATTCTGCATATAACACAACTACAAACAAAATCGAATGCGCGATTGTTTGGGTTTTTTTTTTTGATTTGTGAAGTTCGGAAGTTATTATTTTTTTTTTTTTTTTTTCCCATAAAACGTGATAAATATACATATTTCAATTCAATAAATTAATAATTCTTTGTGTCTGACTATTTGATGATGATAAGAAATTTAAATTATATATGGAATTCATTCTATTCTATATTCTATTCTATGGTATTCTATTCTATTCTGTAAAACATGAAATGAATAATGTATATTTAAATAATTTTATAATAACTATAAAATAATAATACTAAATTACACTAAATATTTGCACACAAATAATAAAATATGATAATATTGACAGAAAAAATAGAATTTACCATAAAAAAAAATTATGTATTTATTTTTAAAATTCACAAGAATTATGTAAATGTGAGCTTTGTAAAATATGATTATATATTCGAATAAAAATAAAGCATATAATATAATTTTTAGGTGGTGTTGTAATTTGTTCATAAAAGAAATTATTTATTTTTTTTTCATGAGAATTGCATAATTTATTTAAATTATTATAAGAAAAAAAAATAAAAAAAAAACTCTTTTCACATCGCATTTTAATTTTTTTTTTAATTTTAGTTGGAAAAAACTGTGAGTCAATAAATATATAATTTGAAAATAAATGCACACAAATATTAAACTAAAACTATACTAAAAACTAATGAGCAAAATGTATCCATTGCATATGAGGAATATTAATTTTGATATTTTTTTTACAATGTTTCCCTTCATCGCAACCTATTTTTTTTTGTTATATTAAACCCGCACCCGCACGCACAAACAAATAAAAAATATATTGTTTATAATATTATTTTTATATATTATTTGGTAAATAAAATTTATAAAATAAATAAAATAAAATATATTTTGCATAATTTTGAAAAATCGAAAAAATATTAAATTAATTTTTTATTGTTTTGTACAATAATAAAAATAAAATATTTATGAATGAAATATACATGAATGCAATGAAATATATGCATTATATAATGTCACATGCAGATATTCTCTGATGTCATATAATACAATATATTTATAGTCATATAATAAACAATGTGATAAATAATATATTTGTATTATTTCAACTGCACTTTATAAATATTTAAATAAGTGGTGTGTGTAACACGAGAATTAACAAATATTGGTTTTTGAATAATTGTTTTAATTTATAATTTCAACGTATTGCCCATAGACAGGTCCATTCGTTAGCCACGCGTGGGTCTATATATATATATAGATGTTTTAGTATTATATATTAAAATATAATTCTGTTTAATTATTTATTCACAAATATTTTGTTGCAAGCGATGTATTGTTATGAAATTTTGACATCTATAAATCAGGATATAATATCGGAGATGAGCAAAATTTAATAAAAACCCTTCGAAAACACGTCGCATATGCGTGAAATGTCGAATTATTTGAATAACTCAAGTATTTGGCTATCTATGGAATTGAAAATTTGAACTAAAACTGATTTACAAATTGTTATTTGAATATTTGTGATATAAAATATTTTATCATCACCATTTTCAAATAATTAAAGAACAAATTTTTTAATTATCTTGAAAATTTAAAGAATTGTTTATATAAGTTCTAAAGGTTCCCAATAAAAAAAAACAATTTTCAACTCAATATAGAATTGATAGAGTATAGCATTTATCCGGTTAGTGATACTACATCTACTCCAACCAGTAGTCGAATAGTGTTACATTTCTACACTCACATTCAAATGGAAGGAAATTTTATAATACAATTATTCATATCTTCTCCACAATTCTATGTCCGTTGGATAAGTATAGCAGTGAAAAGAGAAAATTTATATTGTGAGAAATAGAATTTGCTTCAATTCTACTATTCTTCAAGAGTGTTCATTACTCTTCTTCTAGAGTGTTCATTATAGAAAAAATATTAATTTCAAAAACATCGTAAATATACTATAAGAAAAATCGGCCTATATTAAACAAATAAAAATGTGGAAACGGAACCAACACTTTTAAATGATTCCATATGTGCAAAATAAGTTCTTAACGATCTGAATTCGACTGTTGGTGTTCTCATAGGATCCAAATATTACAAATAGAATTGTTCTATAGAGTATCATTTATCCGTTAAATTATTGAACTGCAGTATTTTATGCGAGATAAGTAACTACTTCTTGTATAGGATTCCCATATATAGGACCAAGATATTTTCAATGTATAATAGCTTTAGAACGCATGTTTACTTTAAATTTTCAAATTAATTCATTTATGAGAAGTTCTTAAGATCTGGATCTATAAAATCATATTGGAAATTACATTATAAAAATATAACTGAATAGATGGACCACGTAATTTTGACAATTTTAAATTGATCGCTACACGCATGAGTTCTATCTTCTTGTTCTTCTAAATACGAATATCTAATATTAGAAAAATTAAAAACCATATATGAACTGTAACGCATGATGAACGACGATATTCATATAATTTAATTAAATATTTTGCAGTAAATACCTTGTAAATACTTAAACCTAACTATTACTTATAATATTATAAGTTTTTTAAACGTGAGTTTTAATTTAATAAATTTGCTGTCTATTGATTTTTTTTTTAAATAAATAGCTAACTATCGCTTTTGCACACAGTGCTCTGAAATCAATGCTATATATTAATTTACAATGAATTATTAAATTATTGAAATTATTTTTAATCACTATACAATATTTGGTCAATTTTTGTAAAAGATATCGAATAAATTCATTAAATTCATTAAATAAATTAAATACTGTGTCAAATATTTTTAAAATAACTGATATACAAATTTAATTAATTAAATTAAATATTGCGTATATATATAACATAATTTTTGTCATGTACATTAATAGCGATAATTTATAGCAATAGTATAGAAAATATAGCATCAACAAATTATTCACAAACAATTAGAATCAATTTTTTTTTTTTTCATAATTAAATTATAAATATTGTATTAATAATCACAAAAACATAGAACATATGAATAATATACATACGATTTCATATCACGCACAATGGCACAATCATATAATAATTATCTAAATATGAAATCAATGTAAAATTAAATATAAGAAAAACCATTTCATAATAAAATTAAAAACACTTAATAAAATTAACATATATTTTTAAAAAATATTTTTTAAAATCACGATCGTTAATAGATAAAATAAGAATTAAAAATAAAATAATTAACACTTACGAACGATTTAAAAACTATGTTTTTCCATCATCAATTTACTTATTATAACAACGCACTCAAAAACATACAATTTAATTATATACTTTTTATTGCAAAACGAAAAATTTATATATTCGAATATTATCAAAAATATGCAAACAAATAACGTAACGTGTACAAACGCACACACACCCGAATCAAATGATACAAAATTATTAACATGTATTGTAATTTAAATTTAATTAATTTAACTTATAATATATCTAAAAATTGAGTTGGTTATATACAAAATTACAATACAGAAAATATGAATATAGTAGCACCGCAAAATATCGTGCGGTTATTCTAATGTCTTGTGTGTTTGCATGAGGAACCGCGCGATTTATTTTTACTATGTGTGTTGTGATGTTGATCCAGAAGATTATTACGTATATATAGAAAACAAATTTTGTTCAAATTAATAGTTAATAGAAATAAAATATGTATATACGCAAATGTTTGTATTTCTACACACACACACCACATTATTTAAATTGAAATAAAATTTAACGAAGGTTCATTAATTATTATTTATATTTTATCACGATTTTAAAATGTTATAATGTTTTATTTTGACAGCTTAGATATAAATAGAAAAGAAAAAAAAGCAAAAATTTAATTAATGTTTCTATATTATAAGTATTTACACGCAATCATGAAGATATTATTGATTTTAAAATTTCTTTTTTGTCAGCATATAATATAATAGTGGTGTGTGTGTGTGTGTGTGTGTGTGTGTGTAAGTAAAACATATAACAATTACTTGAAATAAATTATTAATGGATTTTTTACTCTAAATTGATTATAAAAATGTAAGTGATTTTATTAATTAATTTTTTACCAATGTTTGGTTTATTTTATATTTTTTCTTTAGTTACTAGTATTTATTTATTAGTATAGAAAACATTTTAAATGCATTTATATAATTAATAAATTATTATTTGGAAAAGAAGTTGAATGTAATTTTATTTATGCGGCACAATTTATTTATATTGCGATAAAAATTTGTTCACAAATATATAAAAATAAATGATTGAATGTTAGATCTTTTTATGTTGTTATCATTAATCTTAATCAAAAATATATAGAGAATATGTATTGATTATGGGAGTAGATTAATGGTAAAGTGTTTTTGTTTTTGTCGTATATGTATCAGGTGTGAGAGAATTAGATTTTCAATAATTTTTTAGCTTGTCACAATTTTGTGTCAGCATTTTTCTGTATAGGTAATACATTCGCGGATTTTACGATACAAAATAAATGTTTATCTTTTTTACTCATCAGCTATTCATTTTTAAACATCTTCATATTATTTATGTACAATATATAGTGTTTCAATTATATATTCAAATCATGGATAGAAACAAATGATAATATCGGCAGATGTATAAAGTTTGATGAATATACTGTATATTCTTCAAACTTTATGGGATAAGATTTTCTATTACAGTGATGTTAACATATTTTATTTTTTTGGAAAGGTGTTGCCCACGTAAACGTTTGAACCACACATATGAGATAGATATAACAATCGGTATGCCTGAGAAGAAATATGATTTCGTAAAAGATTATAAAATTTGTTATGTAACACATTTGAAAAAAATTGAAATACAATAAAAGTCGATTTATGAAAAAATTAAGTAATTGACAATATTATTTCCTATAATGTTTATGGTAAAAATGGTATTAATAAAATACATTGTATACTATAATACAATTTTATCTAAAAATATAATCTAAATACTTTGCCTGCAGTGTTTGAGGGTGTCTTACTTATATATAGCTATTGCAAAACAAAACAAATTCTATAATGTCGCGACAAACACAAGCCACTTGTGTACAAATGCAATAATTTAGCAATAGTTTTCAATAGAAAAAAATGAATAATTTTTAAGGGTTTTTGATTAATATAAAAATTCACAACCGAATAAATATAAAAATTTAAAACCGAATAACATATTTGCTGTAACAATATAATCTTTAATCTCATTGTTAACATTGTAGTAACAAACTAAATTGAAAAATCAATTAAACTTGATGTTTTTTGATGAAGACAATTTTATAAATTATAAATTAATTAATCATTAGTATTTAAAATAATATTAATCCTAATTTTAACCATATTATTTTCTTATTAACATTTAATGCTTTTATATATAAAATACGCGTATATTAAAAAATTACATATAATAAATGTGGTAATATTAAATAAATTGTTATAATATCTGACGCGTATACTACACCGCGTTTAAGAAGTGTATAGTAAATATTTTTAATAAATACAAATTAACTGAAAAGCTTTATTTAAACATGTTCAATTATATGAGTATAATTTAATTGATGTATGAAGCTAGCAATAGTTTTTTTTTAAAGGATATTCATGTCCATATAGATATATTTTTTTATATTTATAAATATTCTTTCTTAAAAAAGTAAAAGGATCTATTTTACTGTACCCGTAGTAGTGGTATATTAAAAAAGTAAATATTATTAATTTATAAATTTTATACTTATTTTATATTGTATAATAAATTTTAAAGTTAAACTAATTAATTAATCATTTTTATGCAAACATATAATATATCTATTTAAGTTCATATTCAAACAATATGATGACACATTTCTTTTTCTATCATATATTTAAACATAATTTCCATATATTTTTTCGATTTTATATAAGGTTGTCAAATATCTCCCTTCCGCCTTTTTGTCTTTTTAATTTCGCGGCTATGTACAAAGCGCTACAGAGCTCGTATCTGGCAACACTGTACATAATTTGAAAGCTCTTGACATAACAAACAAAACGACGCTATGTATGATTAGTTTGGATATTGCGTTCAACAGTTATAGACGTGTAAACATGGAGTTCACTAACGCCGAAATTCGCGCTATTTTAAAGTTTTCCTTCGTTAAAGGCAAATCCGCTAGAGAAACGTTCCGTGAGATTAATGGTGTTTTGGGGGATGGTACTCTATCACTTCGAACCGCGGAGGAATGGTTTCGACGATTCAGAGCCGGTGAAAACGACACCATGGATAAGCCAGCCGGCGGAAGACCTGTGACGACAAATACCGATCAAATCATGGAATACATCGAGTTAGACCGGCATGTGGCATCTCGTGACATCGCCCAGGAGATGGGAGTTAGTCACCAAACCATTTTAAACCATCTGCAGAAGGCTGGATACAAAAAAAAGCTTGATGTTTGGGTGCCACATGAATTAACAGTGAAAAATCTAATGGACCGAATTTCCATTTGCGAAATGCTGCTGAAACGGAACGAACTCGACCCATTCTTGAAGCGGATGGTGACTGGCGACGAAAAATGGATCACATACGACAATATCAAGCGAAAACGGTCGTGGTCGCAGGCCGGTGAATCGTCCCAAACAGTGGCCAAGCCGGGATTGACGGCCAGGAAGGTTTTGCTGTGTGTTTGGTGGGATTGGAAGGGAATCATCCACTATGAGCTGCTCCCATATGGCCAGACGCTTAATTCTACCATCTACTGCGAACAACTGGACCGCTTGAAGCAGGCGATCGACCAGAAGCGTCCAGAATTGGCCAAAAGGAAGGGTGTAGTGTTCCACCAGGACAACGCCAGACCACACACTTCGTTGATGACTCGTCAGAAGCTACGGGAGCTCGGATGGGAGGTTTTATCGCATCCACCATATAGCCCGGACATAGCGCCAAGTGATTACCACCTGTTCCTGTCCATGGCGAACGCCCTTGGTGGTGTAAAGTTGATCTCAAAAGAGGCTTGTGAAAAGTGGCTGTCCGAGTTCTTCGCAAATAAGGAGGGGGGCTTCTACGAGGGAGGTATTATGAAGTTGCAGTCTAGATGGAAACAGATTATCGAACAAAACGGCGCATATTTGAACTAAATCCGATTACTGTAACACTTTTTATAAAGCATTGAATAAAGAGCAAAAAGGCGGAAGGGAGATAGTTGACAACCTAATATATATAATTGTATCTTGTTCAATATATATAAATAAACAGTAAGACAGTGTGTAAGGTTAAATATTTATATTAAAAAAAAAATCCAGTATTTAACAATTCAACAAATTTTAAGCATATTTAATTTTCATGTATTATTAATTTTCTATAAAAGCACATATACTTTTAAGCCGAAGAATTTCAATATAATATAATATAATTTAGATATGATCTTTGTATAATACAATAATTACTGCATAAAATATATATATTTACATAAATTTTTGTCGGTGATTTGTTTATCTTCTTTGAATCAATATACAAATAAATATATATATAAAGTTAGTTTCGTTACACACACACACACACGTGCAAACAAAAAACCAAAAAAAAATCTAAAATTAAACAATCAAAATTTTATGCTAATAATTATCATATAAAACTAATATATAATTAATTTAAAATAGGAAGTTAATATGAATATATCACGAATAAAATTACACGTATGTATAAATAATGAGTCCATCATCGCATCAATATCATTAGACTTTAAACTTGAAAATTTTCAAGTTTATTTTTTCTTATAATATATTTTTACGATTATTTTTTATCGCATGTGTGTAAATAGTAAACACTTGTTAAAGCTTTTTAAACATTTAATATATGCGATAAATTGATATTGATAACACCATAATATCCTTGTGACCGTAAATAATTTAAATATTTGAGAATAATTTGTTTTAACATTTTTTTTTTTTTATAAGATTTTAGCAAAACAGAAAAGAAAAATTTTTATCTTTTCAAACAAAAATTATCATTAATTAATAATTTCTACAGCAATATGGTACTAATAATATTTATTGTAGTTTTAGATTTATTTATATATTCATACGTGATTCAATGATAAATTGTTGTTTACTCTATTGCAGCAGTATATCTAATGATCATGAAATATTTAATTTATTGACGATGACACACATTATGATTTTACAAACAATATTAATAATTATCTTTGCTAAACATATATTTGCAGTAAATATAATAGTATCTTAGTCTTTGTGACATCAAATTAATTATAATTATATATATTTATTTATCATTATCACACAAAATGTCAAATATATATATATATATTAGAAACACATACCTCTGCACAATATAGGTTGCATGTGTATTTAATTTATTTACATTTCAATTATTATCATTTTCTTTTTTTAATAATTATATAGTTTAGTTTTTAGCTAATAAATATACAATAAAATTTATCATATAATGATTTAAAATTATAATTTATACTTATTAAATTACAAAGTCATTAATTGTTTGTGTATATTTGCAATTTAATTATTATATATTGTTTTTATAATAAAATTTCTCTTATGGTATGGTTAGTTATTTACACCGTCTGTCTGAAAAATAACCACACTGGCTTTCAAACATATGTGGAACTACTGGTATGGGTACCCAGTACTTACAGGATGTTGCAATTAAATTGTGTAGCTTTGATAAACTTTCAAATTTTCATGATATTTTTTTCAGTGTGTAAGCCGAAATTTTAAGTGAAAGTTGTTTTTGTGTGTCGCTCGAACAGGCGATATAAAAAACGAAGAACCATCATTATTAAATTTTTTTAGTAAAAATAATATTGAAATTGAAATATGCTGTTATCATCGTGCACAACAAATATCACTGATTTTTTTTTTCTACTATAATCAAATAAAATGTATTTTCTTCAACATTTGCAACGTAGTCAACCCCGATTTAGTTCCATATGTGACTATATATTTTCTATTCCCTAAACGTCATTGACCATATATATATTGAAGGAACACGATTTGCATTTCAATCGGAGACATAAATACAGTCGAATTTGTAAATTAGTTGAGTGTGGAATTGTTTACTATTTTTCTTAATCCATTTCGGTTATTTTTCTGACATATACCACATAAAATTTATACAATATATAAAATAAATAAACATTAGATTTTAATTGCATATTGTGTGCAGAGTGCAGAGATAATATTTTATCATTAAAATTTTTATCAGCTAATAATAAATTAATAATATAACAATATTAAATTCAAATGAAACTTGGTCTATATAATTTATTTTATATATATAATATAATAATATCAAATCAAAATAAATAAAGCTATAATTAATTGTTTTGTTAATAAAATACGATAGTGTAATAATAACGAAAGTAGGAATTTATTTCTATATATAGAAAACAATTGGAGACAATTTAGCATTAATGTATAATTACGGTCAATACTGTATTAAAAACTCATTCATTTAACAAACAGTTGCAATTATTTTGACCGTAACTGTTTTTAATGATATTATACCTTCATAATCACAAGATATAGATAAAATTCGTATTACAGTCCAATTAAGAAATTTCTCTGTTTCAAAATATTTGATTTTTGATTCCAAAATGGTAATTAATCTAATGCAAATTAACAATTCTACGAACAAATCTTTATATATATAATATTAAAACCACATCGAAATGTAATACAGCCAATAGTGTTTCACTGCCAAATTTCCATATAATTTATATTCATATATATATAAAGGATAATTACTATTTAGTCTAGCAGTTTGTAACAGTCTAGAGTATATTTTAATAACCACAATAATTATATAGAAAAATCATTAGAAATACATAAAAACATACAATTTTTAAAACTCCAGTCGTAAAATGCATTATGCAATTCGTTTTTCTTATAAAATATTATATAACAACCATGAATCATCTGACCATTCTCTATTTATCAAAACATATTTTAACATCATTATCAGGATATAAAAACCATATGATACAAAATTAAAACATAAACCGCAATTGTAAATAGTTTTGCAAAGCAATATCTTGTTAAAGGCTTTACTAAAATCGCGTAATGATGATGAAATAGGATTCAAAAATTATTCGATATCGTACATAAAATTGTGTATAGAAGATTCAAACTATCATAATTAATAGTTTCGTCATATGGCCCCACATCACATCATACTGAATGGTTGAATATTAATATATAAATAATAAACAAACATTCAACGCATGTTTTGAATAATAAATGGTAATCGATGGATAAATGAATTTGCGCGCTTTCCATGAAATGTAGTGTGGAATTAACACCGAATTAACGATACAGTTAAACTGCGTGTATATTATAAATTATCTATTTTATACATTTGTAAAATAATACACACTTATTTCACTCAAAAAATATTCTCAAATATTTATAATTGAATAATATTCAAAAATACTAACAATTTTTTTTCCCATGTATGCAAATGACAAAAAAAAAATATGTGAATAGTCAATTATATAAAATTTTAATGTTGAATTTCTTAAAAGCATAACATATTTTTCAATTTATTAAATATTAATGTGAACTGTGTCTCTCGCTGTCTGAGTAAAAGCATACTTTAAAATTTATATATATTTTGAATATGAATATAAAAACCACTTGACTTATATAAAATCATAGCACAAAAAAAATTGTATGAGTTATAATAAGTTATATTTAAATAAATGTAATTATAAACGCATATATATATAATATCAAAGTTTGCATTTAATTGATTCAACAATTTGATGTGGAGTACTTAAACTTATACATACGCGATGAGAAATAAAGTATCTTTATATAACAAACAATAAGATTAATATATATTTAGTGGATTTTATGTTTTTGTTGTTGTCATTCAAACTTTTTTAATTAGTATTTATTATTGAAATTTAATACATCAGCTCATTCATAATTAAATCAAGGACTTTTAATATAATTAATATATATATAACTTAACAAACTATACACAAAATAATATTTTTTTGGTATTTGTATATGTATAAGTAATAAGTGTACAATAAAAACTATCAAAATAAACATATTACATTAAATTTTTTGAATGGATTGCAAAGCATCATAGCAGCAGAAGATGAAAAAAAAAAATTTGATGGTACCAGTAAAAAAAAGAAGTATTTTTTTTAATCTGTTAAAAATATTGTATGTGATTATGTTAATTATATTACATGTATAGACAGAATTAAATAAAATTATTAGTGAAGTATAGGCATTATATCATCATCATTATTATTAGTATTATTATTATTATCATTATCATTATTATTTTTATTATTATTATTATTATTATAATAAGGCGATATATGTTTTGTTAATAATGTTAAATTTCTGTTTATTATGTCTTCAATAATGATAGTTTTTTTTATATAATATGAAAAATTAGTTGGATGCATAGTATGTGACAAAGGAAAATTATACAAATTATCTATATAAATTTCGAAACAATATATACTTTAATATAGTAAATATATATTTAATAAACCAATAATTAGATACTTCTTGAATGTTGAATTGTATAAATAATATTGTACATATTATATGATGTAACCGCATCGCATATATTAATTAATAACAGCATCGGTCCGTAAAATAAACGAAATGGATTAAGAAAAATAAATGAAATTAGTTTCCATTGTTCCGTGACATTAGTATGACGGTCGTTATAACTATTTCAATATTTGTATTCAATTGAATGAAAGAATTAAAACCATTTATTGGAAAAAATTCTTATCAAATGAAATTTTTTTTTGGGATTTAGGAAAAATGTGATAATCGCCATCCATTCTTAGCACTTTAACGCTTGATTTTAGATTCTTATATTGTTATAATTTAGTTTTTAATGATGTCTTTGCAATGCTTAATTTGTTGAAAGTTTTTAAACCATTTTAAACAGTATAGCATTTTTACTAATTTTAAAACAAATTTTTTAATGTTGTGATTCTTTGTTTTTATAGCGTCACACAAAAACTCCTTTCACTTAATATTTTGGTTTACACCGAATCAAATATCATGGTAAATTATATTATCTCTTAAAAAGCTGTCCTTTTTAAGAGATAATATAATTTACATAAAATTAATCAGTAGCCAATACATGAAACCTTATAAAAGATCAATATATTTTATAGGAAATCATTTCGGTTATTTTTCAGACAGATCATATATTCTCAATAAAAAACATATATATTTATTTAGATAATACACCATAATTTGTATAAAAATATATTGTATTTATACATTTTTATACGATGACCTTCTTCAAAGTATATATTTATAAAGGAGAAAAAAAAGTCTATATATTAATTCTGGCATAAACAAAATTGAAACCCTAAGAGAAAAAAATATCTATATACTTACAAAGAAATATAGATATACTATAGACGATGAAGATGAACAAACAGAAAAATTAGGAAAATTTTAAATTCCGGATATTATACACTAAAATATAATATGTATTTATAAAAAAAAAAATTTAATTAAAATTGTTAAAAATTACGTAATCGCATAAATAGTGATTATTACATGAAAATATGAGAATTATTAAAAGTGTATGTATTCGTATAAAATAAAAAAAAAATTATGTATAGATTAAATAAATTTGATGTTTTATTTTATTTATTGTGTGTTTACAATGATTTGATGTATTCATAAAATAATATAAATATACACACACAATGGATATTTATATATATTTATTTATAATATTATAGCTGCCGCCGCGCCGTCATTCTTAAATAATATGCTCATCATATTTGATTTATTATTATTATTGTTATAATCATACTAAAAAATAGCACATATATAAATATACAAAAATAATTATAATTTCTTATTATTTATATACTATTTTATAAGGTACCCGACAAGCAAATTATTTATCGTAAAACTTTATAATATATTTAAGTATAGAAGAAGTCAACTACTTAGAAATACTTGATAGGTAATTTTAACAATAATTTTTATTTATAATTTCTATCAAAAAACACGATCTATATTTTAACAGGTTACAGCTATAAGGTATCACCTATATTATGTCATCACAGCTAAATTATCTAGCGACCCAATGTAAACTGATAGTAAGTATATATTGTATTGCATAGAATGTAATAATGGGAAGTTACATTTTAATGTAATAAAATAGGTGTGATGCACAAAATAAAAAAATTACCACGACATAATTTTTACTTCAAATGCTTGTCGGGCCATCATCTCATCATATACAATATATATTTATATATTAAATAATCATCTTATTATAATGAATTATTTATAAACAATAATAATAACAACAACAAGACAAGAATTTATATAGGTTTTATGGCAGTGGCGAGCGATGAACATTCGCATTATAGGTATGCAGAGCAAGATTAAATTGCAGAAAGTAATGCAAACAATAAATAAATCCATTCAAATAATTGTATGCAAAAAAAAATTTGATTCTTGCTCTTTATTAAACATATGGCTAAAATTGAAAATCTGTACTGTAGTGATCTTAAAGATATATTGTTACCTGTTCCTTGTTATGGTAATTTTCACCTTTACAGTATATACACCTGACCTGCCTCTTGAATGTATTTCTTGTTATGAAGTCGATTCAATAAAGACACTTCATGGTCATCCAGACAGTATCCCAGAAGTTCTCTTCTTTTGCAGATAAATACCGCACAGTTTTTAATTTAATTTAATAAAATATTGTGTACTATTTACTAGTCTACATTTTCATAAGATAATATTTTGAAAAATAATAGTGCGAATATAACATTCTTTTTCTTATCCGAAATTTTAGGATGCTATTTAAATATTACATTTATTTGATAACGCAACTTCATTTTATTAAAAACTAAATAAATTAATTAAATTCATAAAAACACACCAACTATTTAAATTTAAATAGTGTAAAATTGCCATAGTATTTTTTTTTCCAAATATCCAAATTCCAAATTATAATTAAAATGTTATTTTTATATTATAAATTAAATTCATAAACACTAAAAATTTTAAAAATATCTTATCAATAATGATATAATTACGATCATATTTCATTATGTCAGAAAATATAGACTAAAAATAGAATTTAAAATTATGAACAATTGCAAGTACACATTTTATACACTACCATTCTAATAAATTTAGGTATTTATGCAATAGTAGCTTTTGATGATACCATACATAATAGAAAAAAGCTCAACTGCTTCACCAACACTTATAAGAAGTTATAAATTTGTAATATCCATATGTTGCATTTCTATATGAATTTTACGACTACTACTGAAACAGATATTGTTGCTGTTACGGCTTCATAGAAATTTTTTCCCCTTCATTAAACATATCGCGAGCTTATTTATGTTATAAATGTGTGTTTATATGTCGTATATCTATATGAATTTATAGTTGCAGCGTAATGATACAAATAAAAATATGGTATATAAACGATAACACATGGGATATATAGGTGATATATTGCCGTGTTGCGGTCACAAGTATTGTTCGTTTTAATGTTATTTGTATGGTGCTTAAAATAAAGAGTTGATATTTTTTTTCGATAATGAATTATAGTAGATATGTGTTTGTTTTATAATTTATGCAAAATACATAATTGTTGAATTTGTTATATACAATAAATTATAAAACTGTTTGAGCAACAATGCTTACCCTGCTGTCTTGAACTGTTCGCCACTGAATTGTTTACCTATGTACGTACGACGTTACTATACGCATAAGAATTACGTATACGTACGAATATATTTATAGAAATAAAAAAACAAAATTCTCATAATTATTATATTATGTCATTATTTTAAGCAGCCTAAGGAATTTACAAATTGTACTGTATTTTATTCTTTATATTTTCTCAAGAGATCTTATAATAACATCATCATAAATATTGTACACAGAACACAATTGTACATAGGTAGATGATAATTGAAAGAATATTGACATCATAAGACAATTTATTTATGATTTATATTTTTATATAATATTTTTTTATATAACATTGTTATTTTGTCATTTTCTATACCTTAACATTATTATTGTATTGTTTATTTAATTGTTAAAATATTAATCTTTATATATATACGAAAAAAAATACAAATACATATACGGCTGTAAATTGTAAAATAATTAATTATTTATTATACCATTCACATATTTATATTGTTTTTTATTTTATTTAGATAATTATTTGAATAATTCATAAACATATATTTAAATATATTAGGTTGTCAAATATCTCCCTTCCGCCTTTTTGTCTTTTTAATTTCGCGGCTATGTACAAAGCGCTACAGAGCTCGTATCTGGCAACACTGTACATAATTTGAAAGCTCTTGACATAACAAACAAAACGACGCTATGTATGATTAGTTTGGATATTGCGTTCAACAGTTATAGACGTGTAAACATGGAGTTCACTAACGCCGAAATTCGCGCTATTTTAAAGTTTTCCTTCGTTAAAGGCAAATCCGCTAGAGAAACGTTCCGTGAGATTAATGGTGTTTTGGGGGATGGTACTCTATCACTTCGAACCGCGGAGGAATGGTTTCGACGATTCAGAGCCGGTGAAAACGACACCATGGATAAGCCAGCCGGCGGAAGACCTGTGACGACAAATACCGATCAAATCATGGAATACATCGAGTTAGACCGGCATGTGGCATCTCGTGACATCGCCCAGGAGATGGGAGTTAGTCACCAAACCATTTTAAACCATCTGCAGAAGGCTGGATACAAAAAAAAGCTTGATGTTTGGGTGCCACATGAATTAACAGTGAAAAATCTAATGGACCGAATTTCCATTTGCGAAATGCTGCTGAAACGGAACGAACTCGACCCATTCTTGAAACGGATGGTGACTGGCGACGAAAAATGGATCACATACGACAATATCAAGCGAAAACGGTCGTGGTCGCAGGCCGGTGAATCGTCCCAAACAGTGGCCAAGCCGGGATTGACGGCCAGGAAGGTTTTGCTGTGTGTTTGGTGGGATTGGAAGGGAATCATCCACTATGAGCTGCTCCCATATGGCCAGACGCTTAATTCTACCATCTACTGCGAACAACTGGACCGCTTGAAGCAGGCGATCGACCAGAAGCGTCCAGAATTGGCCAAAAGGAAGGGTGTAGTGTTCCACCAGGACAACGCCAGACCACACACTTCGTTGATGACTCGTCAGAAGCTACGGGAGCTCGGATGGGAGGTTTTATCGCATCCACCATATAGCCCGGACATAGCGCCAAGTGATTACCACCTGTTCCTGTCCATGGCGAACGCCCTTGGTGGTGTAAAGTTGATCTCAAAAGAGGCTTGTGAAAAGTGGCTGTCCGAGTTCTTCGCAAATAAGGAGGGGGGCTTCTACGAGGGAGGTATTATGAAGTTGCAGTCTAGATGGAAACAGATTATCAAACAAAACGGCGCATATTTGAACTAAATCCGATTACTGTAACACTTTTTATAAAGCATTGAATAAAGAGCAAAAAGGCGGAAGGGAGATAGTTGACAACCTTATATGTAATCGTAAAATAATTGTAGAAGATAAATAAAAAATGCTTTTTTTTTAATAATTTTACTGTGAGTTGTGCAAAATTAATATGAGTGTTCGATTTTACTTAAGTCATACTGTACTGTATTTATAAATAGTATTTATATTAACATAGGTATTAAGTTATACATATATATAGTAAGGAAAAGATTAACTTTGATTGATTGTGTATTGTGTACATGGGTATATTTAAATATCTAACTTAATTGGTAATCCATTATTTATATTCATACACAATAGATATTTTGTATTATAATGAATCATATAAATTTTTATCTATAATTATATGAAAATATTATCTATTATAAATACTAAATGTTTGATTAACAATATATATATTTATAAACAATAATATTTATTTAAATATACGCAGGAATATGAAATATGCGTTGTTATATGTATCGCATATATAAAGGAAAAATTCCATTCATATATATTTTGAAATATCTATAATGAACTATTATATATATAACATTCATGCAATAATTTGTGTTTGAAAGCTTGAATATGAATTAAATTATCTATTTTGCTTCAAAGAAATCGATAACATTGTGAACCGTTTTCTGAATCGTATTCTAGAAAATTTACAACTTTGATCATTTCTCAACGAATTTTGATAAAATTTTGTATACAGACATAAAATCGGATAATATGACAAAGGTTTATGAAGTGTTTACAAAACCTATCTATATATGGTTCTACTATTTTTATTATTATATTTCCAAGATATTAATAACATCATTGTTAATGGCAATTAAAATGGGTAAATATCACTCAGCGAAACATCAATGGATTTTAAAAAACTCCTATAAAATCAAAATGAAAATATCATAAATAGGATAAATTAAAAAAATTATTAATCTATCGCCAAAAAACGAAATTATTTGAAAGATTATTTTGAAATTACATTGTTATCAATATTGCTAGACTTCTTCATATTATAAATATAATATCATCCATTTACATAAACATGCGGACGATTGTTTAGATCTATAATGTTCAACCACTATAATTATAACGATGAGTGAAACCACTATTTCAAAACAACTAATGCAATGATTAACGCAAATAAAAACACCAATTGCGGAATGGATGCAGAATTAGAACAAAAGATTATCCTATTCATATATTAAAATAAACTTAACAGTGAAACCAATAATATATTTACAAATGGAACAAGCGGCGTACGACAACATATACCAGAAATAATAAGTAAAGTGAAGGGTACGAACTATCCTGTAGATAAATACAATACGTAAAATGGTCAACGAAAAAAGAAAAAGTTATTACTTAAAAGAAACCATAATGGTTATTCATCACCAATCAAAAAAGGAGGTTGGTTCCTGTACGGCAAGTAATATACAGGTAAAAAGTAAAAACGATGAAATTTCGTAAATTGTTATGAAAAAAGCATACAGCTTCAGGAATTGGTAACATAAAAAGCAACATAAAAATAATTCAAATTTTCTACGATGCATGATGCATGATGGTATATCCAACTACTAAGATAAAATCATTGAAAAATTCCTATGTAGTAGAGACGAAATTATAATATAATAAATAACGATAGCAAAATCAAAGAGGAGGAACGCATTGGCTTTAACTTTCTATATAGTAATGTTTTTATGTAATAAAATTTATTGTATAATTTACAATCCTTTTGTTGATTTTTTTTTAACAGATACACCAATTATTTAATATAAATTACAATCCTATATAATTTTATGATTGAATAATAAAATATGAGTAATTTCCATTTCTTGATACAGCGGCTGTATAATGCTATACATATTTTTTTTTTTTTATATAATTTTAATTGGTATTTCCATAAATTACAACACACACACACACAATAATATTTATAAATAAAATCTTATATTCAATGTGTATGTGATTTATTTCATATTATAAATTATAATTTTGTTGAAGAGAATTGCAAAGAAATAAAAAAAAATATCCAAATAATTTTCTTAATGAGAATAGAACACGCACTATATAATTATTAAGTTATGTAAAAAAAAAATAACAAATCACTACTAACACACAATAGAGACCAAAATAACCACACAAAAAACACGATTAATGAATAATCGATGATGATGAATAAGTAAAATAAATAATAACCAGAATTAATCTTTTCGCAACATTTTAATTTACAAATACATTATCAATATTTATTATTAAATACAAATGTTAAGGTAACACATGAAAGATTTGTAATTCATTAAAATCACATACAAATTTAAATTTAATAAACGTATTATAGGTATATAAAATACAAATAAATATAATATGTGAAATATTTGAGTAATTGGTATATTCATATATCACTATAATTGGATAAAATTAGATATTTATGGATGCATTTTTAAAAAAAAATTGAGAACATAAATAATGTGTATATAATAACCAAAAATGTAAACATTTATTATATAATAACCTTCTCCAAATGAAATGATGAACAATAAATTAACACACCAAAAAAGTGTATTACGAAATATGTTTGTATATAAAATATAATATTATAATGAAACTGTTACGAATTTAAATTTCAAGGTTTCCATTACATACATCAATATATAAATTAGTTACCACCAATATAAATATTACATACTCTAACTAACTAAACTAAATACATGGCGTTTATGTATTTTTAATGTACAAATATATATATCATGCGAATTATATGCGATAAACAAAAGATTAAATTGCATTTTAAAATCTCATACATAATTATATTTATATACTTAAAGTTATATAATTTATATAAGATTATTAACAAATGTATTAAAAATTCATTTCATCTCACAATATACTTTGTATTGTATACCAAATATTAATGTGTATAATATAAAATGTATACACAGGGTATTGATTCACAACTAGGGAATAATATGTGCTGCGGTGTACCATCAAGCATGTTTCTTCTTGTATTTAAAGAATGTTAACTCATAAATGCATATATAAAAAAATTTGAAATTTTCAATAGTTCAATATAATCTGTTCCGACGACCATACATTTACGCTAAATCGGTGTTGATATGGACCGGACCTACTATTATTGTGTGCTATAATAATTTTCTTCTTACGAAGTGTATGAATTGTGAAAATTGATCACAACACTACACCGCAGTAAATAACATCATTCCGTTCATAGAATGAATTAATTAATATAATAATTAATTAATGAAATAGCATTCTTCAGTCATTAGCTTATAACAAAATACAAAATATTACACGTTAGTTCTTAAACTCTTTTAGAATTAAATGCTATAGCTTTTGCCGATGGTATATGGATGTTGGTATTGCTATACTGTATAAGGAATATTCCAAATTTTGTATATATGTGGACTTGTCTATTCTAAGACCAATTATAGAAATTCCAGTTATTATTTCTTCCTCACACATATTTAAAATTTTAACCAACCTGAAAAAGTGATATAAGTGTCCCCATATGTTGGATTAATTCTACGATAGTTTGACAACCTTCAATTTTTGGCAACTGATTTGCATATTCAAATGTGCAATTTTTTCACATTTCCAGCATACAATTTATCGTATAAAAAATACATTTCAGAGATTTATTTATGCTCATTAATAAATATTTTTTTATGTTTCAAATAATTTTAAATTTAGTTTTTTATTTGTTTGTGTCTCAATTTCTGTATGATGTGTTTGAGTTGAGAGTTACCGGCAATCATCCTCATCCATTTGTCATACATAACTATAGTCAATAGAGTTGTGTATATACACAGAGTACATGGCACAAAACTTATATGCACCGCACACAACATTCAGAACGAAAGAGTTAATCAAATTTTTTTTATTTTAAGTATGCGTAAATAATTATATAAAAATCTTGACATTTTAAATAAATCGCGTGCTTTAAATTTATTAAACACTGTTATATAAATAAATGAAAAATCCATTACCAATCAATATACAAATCTTTAATATATTATATATTCTTATACGAGTATATATATTATATGTATATGTTGTATTTAGTTTTAAGTCATATACTTATTAATTAAAATTAAAATAAAAAATTAATATTACAGTCTACAGTTTACAGAGATTACGTTGAATTAAATACAATATTTTATAAACATTTTTTTTTTATGTTAATGTATAAAGTCAATTTTTCAAATTATTTTGACATTACATAATTATTTATAAAATAAAAATGTATACAATAACAATATAAGCGCGGAGGGTTGTTCAAAAATTTCTTAACCCTTCCGTTTTCTTTTCAATTATTCAAAAAGGATTTGATGTAATGCAAATTTATTTTCAGCCAGTCATTTGCATCATTTGCATTGAGTGAATGGTGGTGCATTGTTTTGATGAAGAAATTATATACATTTCTTATAACGTATTTTTGTGTCATTATTCAATGGGTTCGATAAACAATTTGTAAGTTATAGATTATAAAATAGATTATATAGATTAAGGAATGGCTTTTTATACAAAGAAATTGTGTATCACAAAAAAAAAAAAAACGCTTACACATCTGCAGTTTTGCTCTATTCGTCTGAGTGTTTCGTTTTTTGTTTCAAGCAGTAATTAAAATAACTTTATATTTAATTAAAAGTAACAAAAAATTGTTCCTTTTAAATCTTCATTCTTCTAATACATTTTTGATTAATTATTCAGTTCAAGAATTTTTTCGTATTAATCTTGCTATCCCAGCCATATATTTATTTATGTGTCCATATGTTTGTTGGGTATAAAGAAATTTTCCGAACAGCCCTCGGTATTTATTGTACATTCATCGTTATCATCATAAAATTGACAATGACAAAATTTTTATTGAATTCGCAGTAAAACAATTTTTAACGTTTTTATGAGATAAAATCACAAAATTAAGAACAACCGTTCATTCCTTTCCGCATGATATAAAGTAAAAATATTTCTTTGTTTTTAAATTTAATCGATGTTATAAATAATTAAATATTGAGTAAATCCTTTATATAAATAAATAAAAATGAAAAAGGAAGTTATTTAGACAATACCATGATATTTATATATATTTAGTGTAAAAATCACATTGAAAATATTTAAGAATTAAAATACGATTATATTGCGATTATATTATCACGCGATAAATTATAATAAAATATTTTTTCTATTATTTAGCTTCTTTTTATTTATTTATATATTTTTTAATCAATATCCTTTCGTTTACTTGGTCTCGGCGGCAAGTGTATTTCATCCTTTTTATAATATCCATATAAAATATAAAAAACTATATATAAAACCATTTTTTTTAACCGCTCATGACGAGGTTTTTTTTTTTTCTTTTAATGATAAATGTGTAAGATTCATGCAAAACGGATGTTTTAATCCATTAATCTATTCTCTTAACGTGTGTTTTTTTTTTTATTTTCGACGTTATATTATTTATTTATACCTTCTTTGGTTTTTTTTTATTATAAAATACTAATTATTCAACTTAAACTATATATTACTTTGACGCTTAAATACTTTGAGTATAGAAAAAAAAAAATATATATCTATACTAAATATTAGATAAAAAGTAATGAATCATTTATACGCGATATATAGTACAGAGTGACCCATTTTAATATATGTTACATATAGCTAATTGTAGGTATGTGTGCCATAAATACTAATTGTAAACTAAACTTTTAAAATTCTAAAATAATAAATATTATTTATTTTAAGTGAACCATTTCAAAATGAATTACCCAGTGTTAATATAACATATTTAACATATATTTTTAATATATTTTTTTCTTAATTTTAAGAAAATTTAATATTATTATTATTTATTATTACAAATTATAATTAATATTCGTATAATAATTTATTACACATAAATGTTTAACAAAATAATAATAATAATAATATAATATATTTTAAAGATGCAACAACATATTATATAGATATATTTTAGATATACACAATACAGGCAATGTTCAAAAGTAAGTGCACAACTCAAAGGTCTACAAATAAGTTACTTTACAACCATCTACTTCTGATATACAAGTTTTTCGTGAACTACCCGTTTTAGCTCCACGACGCGAACCGCTTTACTTTCATCCACAATTTCTACACCGATTTCTTCCTTTAAAATCTTCTTTCCAAATACTTTTACAACTTTAACTCCAACATGAAAGTTTCCCAAAAAATCAATCCTGTTCACTCAAACCTTTCTATTTAATTTCACCTATGTGTGGAATTAGGATAAGGATTAAGATAATTTTTTAATTAATTAATAAGAAACATTAATTTTTAACTGCACTGCAACTAGAAAGATCTAATGTGATGCATTTATTATTTTTTTTTTATACGTTCACCTTCCCAATGGAATTGGGCAACAGCAGTCTACCTCTAAAGTCTTTGAATCCTTCTCCTTTTCCATAGTGTTGGACAAGTTTTGAGGATGTATTTCATCGTTTTTATATTCTCATAGCAAAATCTCTATTCAATACGTGTTCGCCAATCCAAATTTACTCAAACGATATAGATATGGATAGTTTTCAGAGTCTTCTTCGGTTGATGGATGCACAAAAAAAAAAATCTAGGACCATAGAACCCCACATCATTCTGATCGCAATTTTTGAACGTTCTGCAGTACATCATGAAATGAAAATAAAAATGACAATTTCAAGGGAATCGCTGGAAAATAGTATCTTTTTGAAATTCTAATCGAAATATTCAGAAGTTATATCAGCGCTGAAAATGGTAGAAGGTTATAAAGAATTTATCATTAAATACTTACGTTAAAAAATTTCAAAATAAATCGGATGAATAATTGTTAGGTAAATTAAATATGGAAATATTCAAGATGCATGCAGGAGTTCACCAAAAAGGAGTGGTGCTTGTATCACATGTATACCTATGACAACCGATAAAACTATTCGAATTATTCAAATAATCAATATTAACGATAATTTTGTATAGGTGTTAATAAGAGTACTGATCGGATCATATTATATGTTATACGAACTTAACACCCAAATAGTTATAAATTTATGTATGGAATTTTATCGACATCGATAAGTCACATCGAATAAATATATTAACTATATTATGGTGAACATTTATACGAACAGATTGAGTACAAAGTCATAATAAGGTATTTTTCAACGAGAAGAAACCAAAGAATTGTTTAAACTTAATATACACAATATAACTCTGGACAGGCAGGAAGAAAGATTTATTTTGTCAGCAAAAAATATAACATTTAAAAATATAGTTGTTCATCAGTTGTTCATTTAATTTTAAACATGACTGTGCTATGTATATCGGCTATAAAGACAGCTGCAGATTATATATTGATATAATATATAATAATATAAATACCAAGTGTTTTTAAAAATTTGTATTTAAAATTGTATATATAAAATGAAATTTTATCATTGTAAAATATGCACAAGAGAAAATTTCTTCTATTGGTATACTACAACTAGTTATAGTGTATAAAGTATATAATTTATATTATGTTATACGTGTGTGTATGACTGACGATACGTTAATATTTATCATCATAAATAATTTTCCATTAATTAATGTTTATTTTAAGACAACTCTTAGAGAAATTATTATACATTAATATATTATATTAGATATTATATATTATCTATAGGTAATTTAATTATATAAACATAGAGTTTTTTTTTTTTTTGTAATACACAACTAACGCTCGAATAATAATATAAAACTATATGGATAATTATACATCCGTTTTGCATATAAATATATATAGTACATCACTTATGGCAAATACACACTATATTATTATTATATATAGATATACACACACGTACAATATTCAAACATACTTGATTTTCTTTAAGTATACACATAACTAAGGTATATATACACTTCTTTTCTATTTTTATACTTCAAATATTGAATATAATATATGTGTACCACCATCATCACCATCACCACCACCACCACCAATCAATATTGAATATTAATATTCATTATTTTTCATCGATCTTCCGTATGCCAATTTGTTGTAAAACACTTAAGTATGTATTATTATTATTATTATTATTATTTTATGAACAATATATATATAGATGAATATATGAATTAATGGTAATTATTATATAGTATATATACTAAAAAAAAAGAGATGATGTAGCGCACGTCGTAATACAAACAATTGAATTTATTTATTTATTACGAAAAGGATGATGTATTATTATAGAATATATATTAAATATTAAATCTAATTGTAAATTAATGATACAAACAGATATAGGAAAATAAAAAATTGTGCTGCCAAAATTATAAATTGTTAATTTAAAATTTAAATGAAAATGTGATATATCTATGATAACCGAAAAAATTATACTTATATACATTTCCTATATATATATTGTATATCCCGACAAACAAATAATACTATATAATATACTTTCTATTTTCGAACATTTATATATATTATAAAATATAGAGCGCATCTTATAAATTTAAATTTATATTATGTGCGTTTCTGAAAGACCATATTAAATTGATACTATGGTATATTCGTATATTATTTTATATTTATATTCTATTTTAAAATCACACATCCAATAGCATGTTTTGTTCGTGCATATATTTATCATCATTTAACAATAATTTTATTTAAATTATATATTCTACTGAAATTCATGTGCTATTCATATTCTTATTTCTATTATTGTGTTATAAATATTAATAGAATCAAGCAAAACACACAAATTTTTCATTTATACAAATCGTAAATGAATGGAAGTGTGAATAAATGATACTTAAATATTTTAAAATAAAGTATATTTATAATATATATAAAAAAAATTGTTTTGTTTTATATAAATAACATACCGACGACGCCATTGGTGTATATTTAATTTCTACGATAAACAAAAAAGACAAGACTAATTACATACACCTATTTTACATAAAAATAAAACGAAGTAATATAGTATTAATTAATACGATTTTTATATTTTTTTAATATTCCTATTTTACTAATACATATAAGTTAAAATTGGAAAATTGAAATTCTATATTGAAAATTCTATAATATATGAAATTATGATACCGCCATTTGAATATAGAGAAATGTTTTCTAAATATCAGAATAAATTTATTGTCAGTATACGTTTCATATAACATTCAGCATACGACTTATAAATTAATTAATTAAACAAAACTAAATAAATTCAACGGAGTCAATATTAGAAGACCCAGAAATAACATAAAAACAAAGACCATCATTTAACATAAACATCAATCGCAAAACAATATAACACCAATCGTTGTACACAAAGATTATTAGAAAACATATTATACAATATATATATATATTAGAAAGGAAATTCCAATAATACTTATAATATTAGTATTTATCGACAGTAATTTTGCAAATATATATAAGTTGTAAGAAAAAATAAGAAATAAAGTGGAATCGTGTTAATATAAGTGACCTTTATATAGTAAATATTTTATATCCATATTATTATAACAGAAAAAAAAAAACAATCAAGTTAAATTGTTTTTCTCCATCAATACGTCCGAGTATATTTTCAAAATGAATATATATTTAATGAGAAAACGTATAAGAAAAACTTTCTTTATTTACTATTACACATTAATAATAATATTATAAATAAATATATGCAATATCAAATATAACCATCATATTTAAATTCCTATATGATGCACATACAAACAAGTATAAACATTATCTATTATAATATAGGAAATTCGCGATAAGCAAATAATTAAATGAAAATACAGTAAAATCTTCAATGCCAAAATGTGGGTTAGCATACAAAAACAAAAAGTTTGCAATAAATTCTAAACAAAAATGTATAATTTATTTTCTTCTTCTTTGCCGCCGCATTCAGATTAATCTCGTTTTTAAAGATTTACACATATTACAATTTATTAACTAAAGATTTTACTGTACATATAATTATTATTATAATTATTATTATTTATTTATATTTTTAAATTAAATATTATTTTTATAATAAAAAAAATAAAGAATTAAACAAAAAAAAGAGTATTGTTATTTTTATTAGTTTTTTGTTCATTAATAAATAATTTATGTATTTTAAATTTATTTCGCACACTTATTTACTGCGCCGCGTATGATTGATAATTAAATTTATTTAAATAAATATACTCTTGTTTAACACTTTTTATACACTTAGACGAAATTTTAAATTTTTAATATAATTAATATGTCATCTTAAGCTGTTTTCATATAACACATGATTTGGCCGGTGCACAGGTAGTTGTCATATATAGAACCCCATATATATAAATGAAAAGAGAATGATATAAGAATTTACATTCGAATTTGCATATATATAATGGATCGGATTATATAGAAGTGATACAAGAAGCTTTTGAACTTATAAATTATTCGATTTTATTGAGAACTCCACGACAGAGAATTATATGAAATTCATTAGGAACAATATTCATATATAATTCCATTATACAACTACATACAAAATTTGGATCTAAATTAGTACGCGAAATGATCAATTTCAAAACTTTTCAGAAGCTCTATTATTTTGCATTGTGTATAAATTCGCATCAATAAACTATATTTGTAAAAAAATATTGCATCATTGATTGTGTATGCCGTGCAATTATTTATTTATATATTTAATACAAGAGCGGCTATGGTGAAAAAATGTTTTCACAATATAATATAGCTATTTTTTTCCAGGTAATCAAGTTGAAAGTAGACTAAATTTTCCGCAGCACCATTAAATGGTACTAGAAAAATTTATACACTATTATTTTTTCATATATTCAAAATATCAATGATAACAAAAGGAAGATCGGTCATATTTTTTGAATGTGTGAAGATTCGAAATTTATTATAATTAATAATATATATAAAACTAATATAATAATAATTAATATAAAACTATGACCGGTAATTAAAAAAGATGATAATTCATAAAAGTTAATATTCCGGAAAATTTGGTTAGGTGGACGTACATTATTTTCTTTTCATAATATACTGCAAATACTTTTAAACTACGATACAAAAATATATTGAGACATTGTAATTTGAAAAGATTTTCTATAATTGTGTTTAAAATTATTGGAATTTGATTAATATCAAAAATTAAAAGTTATTAAACAAATAATATAAACTTTCTATCTATCTATATAATGTACAACACAACATAATAATGCTAATGGATTGATAAATATAATAAATAAAGTTATGTATAGTTGTGAAATATATTGCGTTCTAAAACATATTTTAATTCATTTTATAGAATATACCATATATATGGCCTTTCGTATACACATGTCACCGCACATATATAGCAGCACATTCTAAATATAGCCAATAAAATCTATAAATTACGAGAAACATTTAAAATGAAATCAAAAACAATTTATATTTCATATGATAATATTGTAATAATATTATTTAATGTTCATTCTATAAACACAGGGTTACGATTAACACAATTTTTAAATTCACATACATAATTGCTATACATATTTTAGATGAAATACTATATAATGATGAAAAAAACCGGGGCCAGCACTTTGTAACAAACAATGGGATTCTTAAATTGTGATTGTTATACATTATACGAATAATTTTTTAAATTGTCCTTACACAACTTAATATCTATGCTCCATCCTGTTTATTTTAAAATTTTCATTCATATCGCATAAATTAATCTTTATATTATACAATTTATTAATATATTTATTTAAATTTATAAACAATTTGTGTTACATCAAATATTTGGTATTTTCCAATCAAATGATATAATTTATATGATAATATTCAAATATTTTACATATCTATCTATATTTTTGTATAATATGTGTGTTTACTAAATGGGTTATCCAAAAAAGAGACGCACGTAAGTACAACTCAAAAGTAACAAATCGCATAACAAAACATCGATGTGGGAAGCATATAATTTTTAATGATTTTTCAAATATACATTGTGCAGCGAGTTTATATTTCAATTCCTCAATTTTTGTTGATGCAGTTTTTTTTGGCATTTCAAATGTTGATGTTGATGATTTTCAAGGGGAGAAATTATTTCCTGGAATTAGAACACAGTATAGGTGCCATTGTGCTCCCCCAAACAAAGTTAGTAGTATATAGACCTTATATCTATTTCATAAAACTCCACTGGACGATCAATATATTGATATTTTCATTGGAAAAACTGATTTTTTCCATTTGACACCAATCGAACTAATCGAAATTAATAGAATAAAAACGCTGAAATGTGTGATGCGTAACGAAGGTCCGTGTTTCATGTATATTATAAAATTACTATGTATAGATCATGCCTTCGCAGCTGATCCAAAGACTAACATCTATATAGACGTTTACCATTTGGATAACCCATTATAATATTGTATATATTAAATGTCGTATGTGTGTAATGCATAATATATATTATTGCATAATTACAGTTATATAACATTTATCTCAACATATACAAAATTAATTGTCAAAGATGATGATGATACACGCAGATACTAACTACTAAATAATTTAATTTGTATAATATTATAAAATAAATTGATAAAATATAGTAGGTATAAATTGATAAAATAAATATTAAATGAATAAATAATTTATTTGATAAAGTTAAAGATGCGACATAACATCTTCATCATATATTGTATGTATATGAATATGTACATACGTAATATAAAATATTATACAATATACGCAGCATGCACAGCGTACTCAACTATACTCGTACATATGAGGAAATAAATATTAATTTATATATAAAATATTTCAACATTATATCCAATATATGGATAAAAAAAAAAGAACTATAATATATAACATATATTTATGTAAATTTAAATGCATATTTCATATTATGTATACCATCTACACCTATAGCATTTACTTATTGTATATATGATCTGCAATACATATACATAAATTAAATACATTAAATATTATAAAAATATTGTCAATAATTTATGTGCAAATGAATAAATAAATTCTTTTATATTTAAATTTAACATTAATATACACATTATTATTAGTTGCAACATAGTTTTTATAAGATTTGGTAATATTTCATATAACAAACATCGCCAAATAATATAAGTAATACACATTGTTTTATGATGGTTTAAGATGTATGTGCGGTATATTTTGTATTATGCAATCATAAAACCTTTGAATTAATGCGGTAATGTTTGGATTTTATGTAGGTTTACGTATCTTTGCAATATCATCCGTATGAAATAAACATTATTTGAAAGTATCATTTCCTTTTTAATTGATACTCGCATAACAAGTGAAATAATGTATAGCAAAAATATAGTTAATCAAATGTTAATAAGTCTGCAGAAAACGCTTGCTATACACATCGAGAACCGTCGAGAAATCATTTTTACGTTTGAGTGATTTTTTTAAAGATTTATCAACATTTTGAAATTATTATCATGTAAATTTATTGTAAAAAATTAATTTAAAAATATTTCATATTTCAATATTTAATTTGCTGTTTTTCTGTTTTTTTATCAAAATATATTTAACAAATTTACGAATTTTTTTGTGAATATTAAAAAATTTTTCGATCGATCGGCAGGTAAAGTAAAAGTTTTTGATTGAATTATTTCTAATTAAAATTTTGAAACATATTTCGTATACAGATAAGTTTATATATTAGAAATAATACTCGATGGACAAGTTATACTTCTTTGTATTCTCAGATTCATGTTTATAGATTAGACCATTATAATATGAATAGTTTTTTAATAGTTTCGAAAGAAGAAATTACAGTCAGGAGTGCATTATATAAAAACCGAAACAAATTGATAATTTTTTATGCGTAATGTTATAATCAAATTTCATATTTTGGTTTACAATACGTATGATTATTAGAACGCCGTTTTAATGAAGTATACATAAATAGAAAATATAATACCAAATTATTCAGGAATATTATATTTTGGAAACCTAAAATATATTTAATTAAATTTTTAAAACAAATTACGTATTTAGGTTGCGGATGGGATTATAAGAATGATTATTGTGGAAATTACCTATATAGAAAATAATATAGTACGTGAAAAATTATGGATTAAAATTTTTGCTTCAAATAATATAAAAATATTAAATTACAAAATAATTTAAGAATATTTATGTATATACGGTTTTTCTGTTTTTTTTTTTGCTTCCACTTACAAACCTGATTGATTACAACTCAACATATATTTCTATCTAATATACAAAACACGCATTACAAATATATACGCATGTATTTCTTGTAGGCCAAATAGCCTACCTCTATCAGTGACGGTTGCTGAGATTTTACCACAAAAAATATGACGGTTTTATTTTTTTTTCTTTATAAAAGTGAATACATATGAGATGTATTCTTCGATCTTTGTCGAAAGTAAAGTGTTCTATTACGTTGCCGTAAAAATATAAGAATTACTCTTCATATAACTTTGAAGTTGATATATTCTAAATTTAAAGTATTAAATCAAATTAAACATCCTTTATTTTTTATATGATGACAAATATTTCCAATATAATTGTTTCAATTTTTTTTTTTCTAAACAAGATTGAAAATTTAATTCAAATTAAAACATTTCCATAAAATTAGAGCCACACCACTGCATATAATAATTGTACATATTAATATACATTTATCTTAAATAAAGAAAACTATAAATTACAATTTTATATGGTAGTTTTTTTTTTTGCTCCATCAGAAAAACCGTTAATATCAATTACTTCTTCTTTTTTTTTTTTTTCTCTAAGGTAATATATAAAAACTTTACACTTTACACACGCAGACATTCCAATTTTATTTGTATCTTCTACTAAAACATATATCTAAATATCTATAAAATGTATACGCAGGCGGTGGTATATAACAAACAAGTAATATGCGTATTTATTTATTATATTATGGGCTTTTTTCTTATATCTATATATTTATTTACATACATAATTTTTAAATCAATTAAGGCTTGTGGTAAAGTAGAAAAGTTAATATTTTTATTGTATTTATATATAAACCACACACACACACACACACATATTATATTACACTTAAATAATTTGAAAAATGTTTGTGTACAAAATGGTATTTAGATGAGATGAAATTATTGCATATAACTGTGATTTCCAGTTTTATGTAATAATACATAAATATATTATTATAAATTGAAGATATAAATAAATACATATATACTATCTTTTTCTTTATCATATATAACAAACAAATCATATATATATTTATGTGCAAACATAAATAACACATAAAATTATAATAAATTTTTAAATTTAATTTCATATAAATACATACACTTTTATACACGGACAATTCTAATGTATGTAGCGGCGCAGGTATTATTAAATTTACCTTACCTATCTATCAATATATATATAATTTCTATATATTGCGTATGTGAAGTTAAAAGGTTAAAAAACTAATAATTTAGCCAACAACTGTATAAACTTTTCGTTTTTATTATTGAAATACAATAATTATTAATATGTAAATAAAAATATTATCATTAAATATTTTTAATATAGAAATTCTTAATATAATATTTATATGTTTATTTTGTACACGGTTTATTAAAAAAAAAAAAACCAACGGAAAATTATTTGTAGAATTTCAAAAATGAAAAAAATTAATTAATTATATCTAGAATTTGGCTATTGTTTTATATACACAAGAAATTTTATGTATATAATATTTACCATTCTTCAATTATAATTAATTTAAACGTTAATAAATTTCAATAATTATTGTATATATACCACAAAAAAATGATACACATCACGTATACATGAGTATAAAAATAGATAAATACAGAAAGTACAGTAGTTTTTGATTAAGCGCGTATGATTAATAAATATATTTAATATAGGTACCATAAATAAATATTTATTAGATATGATAATGAGAAACATATTTGAAAATTCAATATGTTAAATACTAATAATAATAATCGTAACATTAATGGGAAAAAAGTCTCAATATCTCAATATTTTTATAAACAAATCTTTTTAATTTACTGCCTGTGAGGTCTTTCTTCTATATTATTTAATTAATACACTAATGTATTATTATAAAAAATTGTTAAAATAGGTAAATTAAAATAATATTATATATAGACAAATGCTTTATGCAATATTAATATGATATGATATTTTGTATATAACATAAAAAATTTGTATGGTAGGATCGGTTAAAAAAAGACGATGGACTGATCCGATTCATATGTTCAATCTAAAATATCTCAGTATATAGACAAAAAAAAATGTTATACCAAAAATTTCATAAAAATCAAATAAGAACACATATAGACAGGTAGCTATACTAAGGAGGGAATAAAGCTGGAGCCTTTAAAATATAAGGTATTTTTGTTGAAAAAGATTTTTTTTATTAAAAATATCATAATTTTATAGAATTCTGTTGATATAAAGTTATGCGCTACCAAGAAGATATATTGAAATTTAATTTAAAAATCATATATTTGATACTATATATTGAGTCTTTCGTATGTATTTTGCTTTCATCAATCCGAATTACACACAACACTAATTATGCAAATAATAATAAATAAATAAAAATGTACTAAAATAGCTACTGCTGATCTGCGAACTATAGATATTTGTATTACTCTTCATACGATATCTCATAAACATAAATATTTCTTCAAAATAAAATTAAATTGGTACAAAAATTTACAAACCAATGGGAAAACTATATATTAAACTGGGCATGCATCAGCGCTAAGGAAAACTATATATATATATATTAATGCAGCAAATTATTAAACAATAATTAAATATTTGTATGTTCAATGTTTGTGTAAAATCTTTTTCTTTGCAGATATCATAAAATATTTTAAATAGTATTTAATGAAAAATTTCCAAAGAATTTGCGATACTTCCATTTATATTTCTTCAATTTTGAAAAGGATAAAGACAGAACTTAACTTATTTAATCATCAAATCAATTTATTATATTTATTACAAGAAACAATACTCGCGCTGATATTAATATTATAAAATAATTTTGGTTCTGGAGTTTTTCTTTTCTTCTAACATTTCATTATATCAACAGCGCCGCGCAGCAAAATAATAATTTAAATTTTATTACAATAAATATAAAATTTGCAAAAATAGAATATAATAATTTATTAAATAATGAATTTAAATTTTCATGGTGCTGTGCCGCACGAAACCAGACAGACACCACACCATCATAAGCATATAATTTTTTTTTTTTTTATTATTATTTTAGATTTTGTATACTACGAACGAAGAATTTTTCAAAAAGTATATATAATAATTTATATTTTATGTAAATTTTTCACTTTTATATATATGTATAGGTAAAGAAAATCGTGAGCGTGTCGTGCCAATGAACCATTTTGATTTTATATAATTGAACATTATACATTTTATAATATGCAATTATATACAATATATATTATTATAGCTATGCATTGTATGTATTTATATAGATAGAGAGATAATAATATATAATACTGTATCTATATATGAATGCATATATAATTCGACATAGCATTGTATATATATAAATATATAAATAATTGCAATTTCCATAAGTTTATAACAAAATTTGAAATTCAAAACAGTATATGCGCATCTCTCTTATAACTTCCTTTTAGTGAAGACATAAAATTTAAAACATATCCGTTTATACATTTATATATATTTGAATAAATCGGTATGAAAATAATATAACATACTTATAAAAATGATGAATCGTACATCAAAGAAATAATTATAATGTATTCATTTCAAATATAAATGCGTGAATATATTTCCTACATAATATAATTGTACATATAAATAATAAATAATAATGCAATTTTAATTCTACCTGTTTTCAAAAAATATATAAAATTATAAAAAAAAAAATATACTTGTAATTATTTATTTCCTTTGTAAATATTATTTTATTTAAATAATACTTGTCGATCGTATAAAAAATGATCTTATATATATAAACGGCACGCACAATATATTATATATATATGGACGCCGGACAAACTTATTAATAATATTAAAATATTCTCATAAAATAATAAATCAATGTCTTTAAAAAGTCATATTTTTATTTACAAAAAAAAATCGTAATATTATATTATTTTTATTTATTATAAAATTATATCTATATTCGTTAACGGCAAGTGTATATAGAAAAAATTACTTTGGCGATTCTACAGAAATCTTTCGGAAAATCTACAAAAATATTCATCAAATTTTTAATTCATATATATAAGAAAATGTTCTGCATTTATATACGATTTTTTTGAAGTGTTGTGAGACATACAGATGAAAGTCTGAGAGCGGCAAATCCAAATTGTATTGGTTGGATATGGTTTTTCACAACATATATAATTAATAAGCATAAATTTGTATATGTATATATAAGAAGTTTTCGATGACCAGAAGTTTGTAATTTATTTTTTGCATGTAGTGCTGAACAAGAATCATCTTCAAAATGCATGTTCATATATATATGCAAATACAATATATATTGTTCTAAAGAATTTCCCACAAATATATGTGGATACATTTTTGTTATATAGTTATCGTTTATTAAGAAAGAAAAACAACGATGAACTCAGCCGAGATCTTTTACAGAAAAACTTCGACTATCTATATATTAGCCGTAATTAAATTAACTTAAAGAAATCTTTAATATTTATACGCTTTTTAATAATACACTTTTATAATTTATAAATAATTTAAGTATATGATATAAATAAAATAATGTCGTAAGGCAAAAAATAATATATGTAAGATTATTTTCTCAGCTAATCTACTTGTTTGATAAAATAGCTTGAAAATGTAAAATTTTTATCAACCAGAGAGTCAAAATTAAGAAATAATTAACTAAATTAAAAATTTTCTATATAGTATCTGTTTTCTTATTCATAAAAATTATTTCCGAATGTCATTGATTGCTTGTAAAAATTATGGTTTTGATGTGAATGATGTTCAAGACAAAATAGTACAACACATTAATTTTATTTGGGCGTGAGTGATGATATATATATATATATATACAATCATATGAAACACATCCTATAACATTGTTACGATGAGAGACATGAATATAATGATATATTATAGACACAAATGAACGCAGATTAACCCGATATTTTATATATATAGAGATACGCACGCACGCATATTATTTTGGTGCTGGTTATATGTACAGTTTATAATTACAGTCTGTTAAGTAGACCACATAATTTTCCTTTAATTCATAAAAACAACTGCCGACGCGTATATATGTTATATCGAAAAATTCTGTTAAAATATTGTTTCTGACAAATTTTTGTCATATTTTATATAATTTTATTTTAATCGTATACAATCTGCTGTTTCTACAATAAAATGATCACTTGTAATTATCGCAATAAATACATTTATATCATAAAAATATATATTTTATGCGTATATTAAAATAAGATTAATAATGCGAGAACAATGTTTATCATATATAAATTTATTTTATAAATAAATTAAAGTAAAATTTGAATAAATACAAATACTGTGTATTTACATCTGAAAATATACTAAATCGTATGACGACAAAAAAAAATTATAATAAATATAAATATTATTTAGAAAACATTAAAGAAATGCATTAAAACGAGATGTTCCGCATATTAAAAAATCTAAATATTATTTAGTAAACAATTGAAAAATATAAAAAGAAAACTTAAAAAATTAACCATGTCTTATTTTTTCATTTATACAATAATAGTAACCGACCGGCAATCTAAACAATATTTTTGTAAACATCGATCGACCAAAACACAATTCACTCACTCGCACCGCAGATCGCACCGCCAACCATTATACACATATTAGAATATAAATATAATATTTATATTGATTAATTGTTAAAAGTTAAAAGTTAAAAATAATTTTTAAAAAACATTTTAAAACATTATAATTAATAATAATAGGCGCGAGTTAATATATATATATATATATAGAGTGGTGTACTTACATATTTATCTAAAAAAACATATTATGTAATGTTTCGTCTCATAATCGGACAGCAACACCTTATTTATGTTCACGTGCGACCACCAAAAGTAACCTGTAAAACAATATAAAAATAAATATCAGATATTTTTGAATTTATCTTATGTAATTAGTAAATATATTTGTAGTATATAAGACATATTAAGTATGTACAGGAATTAGGTTAAAATATTAAATATTTATTTATATACATATCGATTTATCTTAAACATTACTCATATGTATATGTGTATATGTATAATATGAATGAAAACATCATGTTAATATAATTAAAAAATAAACATACATAATACATCATATAGAGAAAATTAGAATAACTTTAAAATTTAAATTATATATATATATTTTAATTATATAGAATGAAATGTGACAAGTTGGAAATATCACATTTCCTATATTATTTATATATCGTATCGTCGTTAATAATCTCTGTCTGTTTGCGTCTATATATATATAAATATATATAAATAAGACCTACTAGACATATATGAGTACGTATGCGTAAAAAATTCAGTCTATATATATATCTATAGACCTATAATAAAATATGTTAAAAATTAAATACCTATAATAAATATTACAAAATGAATTTGATTAACATTATAAATAAATTTAATAGTTTTTAAACCGCTTACAAATTTAATAATATATGCGTGAGTAGATAATAATATGTTGAATATATATATACACAACGCATTTATAATATTTAAATACGCAGCCAGAGATACATTTTTTTTTGTGAATACCGCTTAATATATTTATATTACAATATATATATATATGAATAATATTATTTAACCCAGAAGTTTTTATGCAGCAGAAGCTATTATATTATAGATTCATCTTGAAAAAAATTTATTTATTTATTTTTTTTTTTTTTTACTCATGTCATCATCATCATAATTTGTGAAATTATCATCAAACACACGTATTTTGTGAATGTAATATACGTAAGAATAATACTAAATTGATCGTAAGTATAATATATGGTATACAAGTATATGATCAATATATGTATTATATAAACCAAGAATTTAATTTAAAATAAATTTGAATACCGTTATATAGAAAAGATGTTATTTTATTTTTTCCTCATCATCGTCTTCAAGATTTGGTTTTTCTTATTTTAAAATAGTTGCTTCGTTTTTTTGTTTTTTTTTTATATTTTTTTTCTTTTTATGAATGAATGAATGAATGGACCGTGGACCCACTTTTATAAATATATACAAATTACTTATTATATATTGATATAGGTATACTATATACTTTTATTCGTACACACCTATGCATACCTATATATATATCTAGATAGATATACTTAAAATTGTGGTGATGAGATGATGATTTTGTTCTTCTTTCTTATATAACGTTTAATTTTTTATTTATAATTATCACCAACGCATTGAATATATTATTGAGTATTTATATTTATATATTAATAATAATAATAATTGTATAATTTAATTTTTATTTTTATTTTTTTCGAAAGGTAACATAAATTCAATTATAAATGAATGAATGTTGATCACATGTAAACAACTGCGTTGAATTAATTAATTTAAATTAATGACATATGCATTAATGTGGTATTTAATGTAATTTTATCCGCATAATCGATACACCGTATAGAAGCATATGAAAAATCATCAATGTGTTACGATTTAACATTCCACCCGCATCAGCGATACTGAAAAACCCCATCAATACAACAATATATCATGAATTAAAAAATTTAAATTACACATTTTACATTATAGTTATCAAAAAATAACAAACAAAAGAATTGTAATTGCATTAGTAAAACTTCTAATCCGAACTAAAACGGAAATAATCGGTATTCTATGTGTCCAAGATAAAAGTATTCAATGTAATATTGAAAGAAGAATTTATATTAAAATTTTGTAATAAGATAATATATGAAAAACAAGCCGTTATGCCTTTCAAGAGAATTAAATTTTGCAAACCTATACGTCTATAACAATGGGTAATATTATAATGAATAGGTCCATGGAACAAACGTAAGCTATAATCTCAGAAATATTCACTCAATCAACTCCAACCTAGTCCCTCACCAGAAAACACACATATTCAAGTATAAGCAGATGGAACCAAAGGCAAAATAAATGTATGAATAAAAAAATGGGCTACAAAATTGATGGGAATCGCGAAACACAAAACCAACATTAACCCGATTAATAACATAATCCGCACATGAGATTTATAATTTAATTTATACAATTAATATTACCACCAAAATCAAGTGTTCTGTCTGTCTGTATTGTTTTGAAATATAATACCACCAATACCAAAATTCTATATTTATAAACTAATGTTGTAAAGTTAATAAATTTGCGTTTGTCAATATTTACAGAAAAAATATTTTCAACGAAACACCAACCAATATAGAAAACAGCCAATGGTATAATAATTTTAAATCATCGGATGCGTGAATAGATAAATAAATGTTAATACTATGTACAATTTTGTCACATGCAATTATCGAATCAATCATTCATTATATTGTTAATTATAGACAAAAGCTAAATGAAAGATAACCATTCAAAAAGAATGACTTCTATTTTCTAACAACAGAGAAATCCCAAATATGGGCGATTAGGATTATGATTAATTTTCGCATAACTGCACATCTCTGCGTTAGAACATTTATACAGACATCAGGACCACCGGAGGGTTGAAAGAAGAATAAAACTATAAATGATTTGTCCTTGGTCCGGTACACTGTTGACCTGATAACATACTATTATATACACACACACACACACACCCACCTATATTCCATATATCGTATAAATAATTTTTATATAGTCGCAATAATATAATTTGGTTTTTTGAAATTTCAAAGTTCATTGTATATAAATGGGTTGAACTGTTCTGAATATTCTTTAAATTTGTCATTAAAATAGACTAAATTTTATTTATAAATTATACAAAATGTCTATGCGAGAGAATGTGGGAGTTTTATCAATAATATTACAATTAATAAAACATCTAAATTCTCTAAATACATATACACATTGGCCAACACTCGACAAATTTAAATACATTAAATAATAAATAAATAATAAAATATATATAACTCGTAATTGTTAATAATTTAAAAACACTTTTTAACTTTTAAAGTTTGTTAACCATTTCTTCTTAAGACAAACAATTTATTATTTTAAAATAACAAATATTGTATATACTCGTATTTATTCTATATATACGAAAGTTCAACATCAAATTTATTATACAAATATTATTATATAAAATTTAAAAACATTTAATCATCATAAATAAAAATAAATACTATTTATAAACAAATACAATTTATTGTATAATAGTATATTGTTGTTAAAATAGCTAAACATCTGTCATTTAAAAATATAATTTATTTTTTTTTTAAGTGATACTTTTAGTAGTGATATTTAGAATTTGAGTGTTAAAACAAAATTGTTTAAATTAAAACTTTACTAGTATATAGTTTTATATATATTCTTAATATAAATATAGAACAAATATGGTATACTCTCGGTCGGTACATGTGTATTCAACTATACTTAAGTATGTGATATGAAAATATTATTGCAAATTCCAATTCATTAATAGTTTGTAAATTATGTATTTAATAATTGTATGTAAATGATTAAATTATTTAATTTTTATTACAGTCTATTTACATTGCAATTATATTCGATTTATTTATATGTACATGTAAGTTATAGGCTATTGGTCTCTAATTCTATATATATAATAATAATAATATTATAGATTATTACAAATAATAGACTTAAAATAGATTTTATGATTTCCGATAAATAATATAAATATTATTTTTATATGCAAACAAAATTGCACGTACTTGTTCGTGATCATTTGAAAAATTGGTTATTGCGACGTATAAACGTTGTGTTTCATGTTACCGCCACCGCATTGACGTCAATTTGAGATAATAAAAATTTCAGTGTCGTAATGGAAAAAAAGTTAGCAATTCTTGAAATTTGTGGAAAATTCTCGAGAAAAAAGAATTTAAATATATGAGAATTCTCGAATTTCGAAAAATTAAATAAAAATTTATAGTTTATAAATAAAATTAAATAAATTATATTTAGAAAAAATATTGTATATTGTGCTGTGATAAATAAGTTTGAAATGTAATTACCCTGAATTATGGATCCAGCAAATAGTGTGCATAAGTTATCTAATTTTAGTAAAACATAACATGGGAGCGGTTGAGGAGTGTTATTTTAACTTATGGAACAATGATTTGTGTGTCGTGAGTGTGCCAAATATAATTTTTATATAAACATTTAAATTACGTGTTATTCTGTTCATTTAAATTCTATAACATAAATAATAATAGCAAGCATTACTTTCGATATTACAGAACACAGACTGTTATTGTTATTTTAAAATGCTAATACAAAAAACTACATATTCTGTAAAAATATCGTTCCATCTCTAGTTATTATTAATATTATTTTTATTAATTTTATTATAATTATTATCAATATTATTATAGTACAATTGTATAGCTATTTAAAAGTAACTGCTTCTACAAAAGATCGTTTGGCTCGTCCATTAATTATTTGGCCAAAACGCAATAATCATAAATCAAAAATTAAATAAAATATAAATTCAAATTATTATTAAAAAAAAAAAACCAAATCTTAAATAACTTAAAATTGCCGAATTATTTGCGGATACTAAGTATTTTTTAGACGAAAAAAAATTAAAAACAATATAGTTGATTAATTATTTATGTAATAAATTTAAAATTTTAATATTTCTCTGAATGTGTACACAAATATACTATGTTATTTATATGAATATGTCTCACTAATACTGGTTTTCATTTTATAGTAGTCTAAGCATCGCTAAAATAGACCAACCATTAATTATTAATATTAATATTTATTTATAAATGTTTTGATATTTATTAAAATTACATATGTTATTTAGATTTGTTATTAATATAATCTATTTATTATTTATTATTATTCATTCATCAATATTGTACAATTTTCTAAGTATTATACACAGAAACCTCTATGTCAGACAACGTAATTTTTAAATGCGGAATACGAAGAGGTTAAACTAATAATATAATATTTGTAATTGCGATAATAATGTCTGTTGTAAAAATCAATACTTGATTCGATGTATATGTACTTATTGATCCGCAGATCAATTTGTATGAAATTACAGAAATTGTTTTGGAAGGAGATAATGCTGCAGATATTTAGAAAACAAGTTACTACAAATTTAATATTTAGAGAAATTCTCTATATAGAACAAAATTGCACAAATGGATGATGTTTTGATTAATTTCGATGAAATCGATAAAATTGGTTTGTAATGAAAATTTTACAAGTATTTTTAAACAAGTTCTGCAGAACAAATTGCAACACTGAATGATTTCCGTGCCCATACGAAAGAAATCGTGTATAAATGCATAGGTTTAGAACAAAATTATGGACTTAAAATTAGTTCTAACGTCGCATTATAAGTCTTCATATAAAATTTTAATCAAAAATGGATGTGAATTGATCATAATTATCAGCTATCCAAAAAAGGCATATATTGAAATAATTTTATGAACAACGTATGATAGAATTTATAACGTTTTATACGTATGATGTTGAGGTGCTGCTGTATTGAATCTTATAATATTAATATATATATATTGAACAATTTTTATGTTTCTATTTATAAAGACTAACATTTGTAACTTTAAAAACCATATATTATATTCATAATCATATAAATCATTTAATTTAAAAATATGTAGATAGAAAGAAAGAACTAGAAAAATTTGTAGTTAGATTTATTTAGGTTTTTTTTTTTTGAAATATATGACATTGACAGCTTACATAATATTTTTATTGTATTTCCCCATATAAGTAATAACATAAAATGAATATACAATATATGAATATATAGGTGTATTTCGTTTTTAATTTGAATAGCATTAAATTTAATATTATAAATTAATATAACAATAAGAAACAATTTAATTAGTTTTTAATATTTGGTGGTGTGTCTGTGTAACTATAAAAAAATTTTATATACAATTATTACAATAGATCGTATATATGGTATATGAATGAGACTATATATATATATATTCATATGACACAATTTTCAGATGGAATGCGCAAAAATATTGTAAATGTAATAAATTTTATTTTGAAATATAATACACATAAAGTTAATATGCAACGATGAATTTTAAAATTAGGTGTGTTTGTATTGAATATATGATCAAATTATAATGTTAAAATACTTATTTTATTAATGGTATTATTACTATATAGTGAACAATTTTATATGTCGACAGAATAATCATGTACATGCTCTATTCTCTAAATACCCTCCCTCTATATACAGTTACTCATATGTAGTAACATTTAATATTGCATAATTTTCTGTTTATATATTATTTAAAAAATTAACAAGTTACAAGTTTTACTCCAAGTATGGAACATATTATTTATGGCACGTCTATCAACAAAACATATTGTTCTTGTTTGCGAAAGGATTACTTGGCCATAATAGTACATATATATGATAATGTTAAGATGGAAACAGTTTTGATAATTTCTTTAACAATAAATTTATAGAAATATATTTTTACTCGGACAGAAATTATATTGTTTCTGTTATGATGAAAAAATTAATTTGTTTTAATTATTTAAAAATTTATGAATATAAGAAAAAACGTTTTACTCTCTAAATAGTTGTGATGTTGAAACATACTATAAATTAGTATATTGTATTGATATTTCTATTCATTCATAATCATCAAATTGATAAATTATATGGAGCGTAAGAGTGTTATAAATACATTGAGTTAATCAGTGCAGATTCCATAGTATATCCAGTCGTAGTCTTACATACATTTGGTGAATTGTAAATATACTGTAAAATAATATAACACTGACGCTGTTACTGAAACTAATCCAAATATTTTGTGGGTGATGTCTATATTTTTCGTATATGCTATATCAAAAAAAAAATCATTGTTGCCACGAAAGAGTGCGACGAAGATGTTCTCACACAATACTAATTGATTGAAAAACAGAAATGTTTTTTAAGTTTTTACAATGTATATTAAGCGGATATGCATAATAATATTTGTTATTTAAAATACAAGTTTTGTACATAATCGCCTCAAATGCGACTGCATATATTTATATATATATAAATTTTATAAGAGGACAATAATCTTAAGTTCAATGTTGTGATTAAAAGTATATTATAAATAAATTACATAGTCCAAGTGTACATAATTTATATTATATATTCATAACATTTTCACAAATAAAATTCTAGATCAAAACAGTAAATAAATTTTATTTTTATTTTTCTTACTAATAACAACAAAAAAACCAGTTTCGCAAAGTTGAAACTAATTTATAAATAGTAAGAAGAAACAAAATTTATATTTATACATAAATTAATAATATTATTTTAATCCAGGAAGTTATGTTTAAGTAATAGTGTATATTATAATGCGTACAGGTATAAATTTACAGAAGAATGCCTATGCACATATAGACTGATATTTCAATGAACTTGAACAAAATATCATCAAGTTATCATTATCTTTAAGCAGACGTATTTTAAAAATTTAGTATCTTATCTTATTTTCCGACAAGATTGCATTCAAAATAACCACGCAGCAGATCACACAATAATATGTTTGCATATTTCTGGAATTTACAGTCTGCAAGTATATGTATTTTTATAGTTACTTTATACAAATTATTCATATATATAATCACTGTTATTAGTTATGTTTTAAACAAAGTACAAAAAAAATATTACCATCTCAGCCAAGACCATTCAAGCAAAGGAACATCTCCACCGCAGTATATAATGAAAATTCGATAAAAGATATCACAATGAAGAAGTTCTTATAGAACTATAAATATCATCACATGCCAATATATAGGCATAGAGTTTTACTGTACCGAGTATATACACTTTTATGAATAATGTTATTTCTTTGTATACCGACATTTGAATCCATTCACTTGTGTCATGTGAGATTTGTGTTAAAAAAAAAATAAATATATTATCGGTTTTAAAATTCAATCAATTGAAAAGAAAAGAAATATAATTAAAATTAAAAAAAAAAAAAACAATATACTCTATAACGCATCAATTATGGATGAGAAGAGGCAATGTTGTAGTACGTCGAAATCAATATCAAAAATGTCAGTTTAATATATTTCTTAATCTTTTTTTAAAGGACAAACCATGCATTATAATATGAAGAATATTGAATTACATACCATAGTTAACATTCACTTTTTATAGAAAAAAAAAATCCAAAGAATTCAACATAACATAGACAGAGGTATAATTTTAATACACAAATTGTATATATATTTATAAATTGATATACCGGGATTCGGTCACTTTGTCAATGGTTTTTATTTTATTTTATAAAATTATTTCACATTATAAATTATCACTCTATTCGGGAAATTATTTTGTAATTTATGGTATGGTATGCGGTACAAGGACTTATACAATAGAGATTCCAAAATTTGCATATTCACTTATCAGGAAACCTATTACACCTATTGTGTTTATCTTAAACAATATCGTTCCTTATCCGAGTGACATTGAGTGCTGGTTGATTGATCAGACATAAGCAACAATAGTACTACTAGTTTTTTAAGACATCTACAACTAAACATTATATACCGGCAAGTCGGTAAATTATTACGCATATATGAGATTATTTAAAAAATACACCAATTGATCTGTATACATAATTATAGTTTTTATAAATGACTCATATGTTAATTTGCCTCCTTTCGTAAGAAAACCCATTGTGATTATAAAACTAATTAGACATCATTTATTACAATATGTATTTACAGATTTTAATGCTTGTGGAAAATCGGCTATATACACATGTGAAGGAGTAAAGTTGTATTTTTAAAGCGGAAAAAAATTTTAATCGCTGAACCGCTTTGGAAATCAAGACAATATTTCAGTCAATATGAGGGAAAATTAAAAATAAATGAGTCAATGCATTTAAAAATATAAAAATTTATGGTACACAAAAAAGGTATATAGAATCATTTTTTATACTAATAAAATTATGGTTTGAAATTCAAAAAAAGCTAAATTTAATTATTTTTTTTTTTTCAAGAATTTAATTAATTTTACATAAACCGTTCAGAATAAATTAGTCACGCTTTATCAATAATTGGAAATTCAATAACCGGTGAAGACCTTTTTTTTTTTCAAAAAAACTCTATTATTATTTTCATTACAAAATTATTCCTTTTTTTTTTAGTTAGTTATTAACATATCCAACTTACTGAATATATTATAGTTTCAAATTAATTCCAAAAAATATATAAATTACATAAATAATCGTAATCTATTCTACTAATTTCTTTTATGTAACACACCACAACACATTTCACATCGATATGATATGATATGGTGGTAACTATACGATTTATTCATATAAAATCGTATATATTGTTACCATCGATTGTTAAATGATTGTATACATCTATACTGAACGTATAAATAAAATTAGTAGAATATATACACACGATTACATAATTATACAATAGGTATTTGCATATATATATATGTAAATAGGTGTAAAACATGCATATTATAAATAAATAAATATATATAAAATAGTATTATTTACATATATTCATTTTAAGAAATTATACGATATATTTTTTTAAAAATAAAAAAACCACCGTATTATAAAAAAAATGTAAAACATTGTTTTCCTTATTATTATTTTATTATAAGCGCACACATTTTCATTGCATTGGTATTGTATATATTCCATTATACAATATATTTACCACAAATAAATGAATAATATCAGATATAAAATTGTTATAAAAACATGAAATGCGATCAGCAATATATAGTTATTATTTTGCAGTGTAAATATGTACGTAAATTGTATGTGCATTTGCCTATGCCACAAGGCTAATCTACTTAAACTTTTGTCGCATCAAAATTGATATGATTGTTTTGTGTAAAATATAGTATAACATACATCGAATTTATATAATTATTGAAAAGTATACACATAAACATAAATTTGTAGTATGTACGACGTATTCTTTTCTTATCGAGTATATCAGTAATCGATCTCACACTATCACTGCATGTGTCATCAATATTGATTTCACATTTCAGGTTTAGTATCGAAAATTCTGTTATGATTATTTAACAATAAAATGGAAATGCTTTAAAAAAAATGCTTATATAAATATCCCCGCAAAGATTGGTCGGCCTTTGTCATCAATATTTTATGTTATGAATGGCGTCAATGAAACGCCAATTACTGCACGTATGCACGGAATAGGATAATATACAATTATAGCGTAAGCACACCGTTTTATACTGCGAAATATCAATAATCACTTGTTTTAATATACTGAAAAAAAAACTTTATATCCCATGTATGTTCATTTATTTGTGATTTGATTAGCTACATAAACATTTTTAAATTTATTATATAAACGCACATTAACATAAATAATTATATACAGAGCGTGTAATTAAATATATGTATATGTATAAATAATTGAATTAAATTATATTATAGAATGTTATATATATATATAAATTATATACCATATTAAAATTATATATATATATGCAATGCATAATGCATTTAATTTAATATTGGTTTGTGTACATTATATTATTGTATGAAAATTGTAAAATAATATATAGTTGAAAAAGAAATAAATAAATTTTCTTCCTATTGTATATTTTATTAACTATAATTATCGCATACAGAATTTTATGCATATCTTATTTTTTTTTATTCTCATTAGAAATAGTATTTATATAGCAAGGAATACGAATATATATGCACACAAATGTATAAGTAGCTAGTATTTTACAAAGGTGTATTATATATATATATAACAACAATCAACAGAATAATGGCGACAATAAAATTACATGTATATGGTATAAAAAATTATTTTAATTGAAATTCAGAATAGTTAATCACGACAAAATGCTGACGACCTTGCAACAATTGAATATAATTTTTACAAAGTATTTGTTGAAAAGATACGTTATGTGTGTGTATGTACGGAGCGTACAATATTATATTCATTTCATCTGTATTAAATCTATATCAATATATAAGAAGAAATACCACAAGAATATTTATAACTCTGTATAGTTTGTGTCTATATACATTATTTATATATAACAAACGGAAATCAAAATTTTGTCTTCGTCGTTTCATATTACATATTTTATTTTTTATGTTATATACAATATAAAGTTATATGGATTCTGTAAAAGAAGCAACAGTAAACCGTATGTATATAGTTAAAAGATGATAATAATAATTGTATATAACTTTATAAAACTATGTACATATGAATAAGTACATAATTATTTATGTGTAAAATTTTACAAAACAATAATAATAATAATAATAATAATAAAATACATATAATCATCAGCAGCGCTCGCATCATATAAATTTAACAATAGAAAATATAATTAAAATTTATTATATTATATTCTTGTTAGTTTTATTGTTCACATAAGAAAATCACAAAATTATATAATTTTTCTTTCCTTCAATTTTATACATAAATATTTATGCTTCGCTTAGATAATATATGAGTATATATTTTATATAGATAAAATATTATAATAATTAGATATTATTAACTGATTTATCTGCAAATTTTATTTATATGCACAAAAATATATATGACACAGCAAAAAATATATTTCGTAGAATAATTATTACATGTACATAAACTTTGTATAGTTATGTGTATTTACAAAAAAAAAACGTGTGTTTATGGTAAGGAAAATTAATTTATTTCTATTATTTTTAGGTAAATATAATACAATATAAAATGTTTTCTATTTAATCCATATAAATTCTTAAATGGTCGAAACACCTAAAACACTGACCTTACGTGTGGTGTGGGATTTTCACTACATATCACCCGTAACGTGCGATTATTAAAAACATATTTTATATATATACACACAGCCATACTCATATATACTCGTATATTTATACCATATATATATATCTACAATATATAAAAACAAATGTAAATGAGATTGTTGACTTTATAGAATGGTCATTGTCAGAGTGAGGAAAGTGTTGTTGAAATGAAATGAAATGAAATAAAATAAAAAAAAAATAAAATAAAATAAAAACAAAACAACAAAAATGAATTGCTGCTGCTAATTATTACGTTGTTTTGCGGTTGATGTAATCACATTGAATAATTTAAATTAGTTTAAAAGGTGCTATTGTGTGTGTATATTTGTTTGTGTACTTTTAAAATTTATTTCTTAAGTTTGTCGTTTGTTAATATTTACAATATAATTCATACACTCTGTGGCTCAAAACTGAAGTGCACACACATAAATACGGAAAACATTGGTATTTTTATACAATCATAAATGTAGTGAAACAAAAATAATATTCAGTATACGCATATTCGACAATTAAATTATTTAAAATTATTTGGGAAACTGTTGCCCAATCAATTTAGTAACGCTAACCATCATTTCATCGTGAATCTTCGACTGATTGTGTTCAAAATATTTCTTATGTCAATAATTTACAATTTTTATTTTTCTATCATTGCTGGACTATTTTTGTTTATTTTGGCGGTAAGCATAAATAGCACGTCTGTTGAACCTCTTTGATTGTGCTATACTTGTGGTATATTTTTACTGATGTAATACAACAATAATTTTATTTCAGGTTTTTCAAATAGATTATATTCAAATTATATAATACTTCCACGATGCGAATGTTATCAGAGATGCTTTGACAAGTTCATTTAATACAATTGGGACTAATTTCAGTAACACCTTCATTGCAGTCGTTGGACATGTTTGTGCATAGCAACGGATGAGTGATGATTAGAAATGTTTTGTATTCATATAGATGCATTTTTATCTCACTATCATCATAAAGATTTACCACAGTGCTGCATCTTTATGTTGTGTCTGTTACATTTCTGCATACAGTTAACGTTAGCTTATTTATTTACTTTTCACGATTTCATGCTGTTTGTTCCAGAGAAATTTTACCAGTTATATTGTTGTTACTTATTTTTAGTAGTATATTTTTTTCAAAGCTAACTTTATGTTGCGGTTTCCTCTTCTTGGTTAGTGCTATTAGTGTGATATTATTCGAATAGAATCGTATTCCCACTGTTAGGTGTTCTCCCAAATTAATTTTTTACCATAGATAACAATATTTGTGCTTTGACATCTTATGTCATTTTATTCTAATTTAATCAGTATAGTGCATCTACAATACTAGGATTGATATATTAATGGTGATATGATTCCCGTTTGTGATGTTCAGCATTTCTTACATTCATGCGTGAATATGGTGCTGTCAACCTTTCATCTTTCTATAGACATCGTTTGATTGTCACATGTGAGGGTGTTATAAAAGTTCACTTCTATGTCCAGTGGAATATTTGTCATTCAAAATAAAACAGTCTCTTCGTAGATCTAATTCCTCTGTATGTACAGAATGTTTCTTTATTTTTAACATGAATGTTAATGTTAATCTGATACGTATAAACACTTTCGGTTGTGTTTCACTTTGACAATAAAAATTACCCATATGCCCTTCTCCATAGCATTGGCATTTACCTAAGCGTTAAGTTATATTTTACATTGAGGTAAAATTCAATTTTATTATTATTATAAGTAAATATTTTTATTCCATTCGAATACTTTATTTTGAACGCAAGTGTACTTATAACTATATTTATATATTAGTTTTAAAATTTAAATATATAAAATAATATTATTAATTTTTTGTGATGTGTTTGTGAGGTTAAGGTGGTTGTTTTTTTTTTTTTTCCATATATAGTATATCAAAACAAAACATTTATAAATAATTAAAATTCCGTGTGTTATTAAGACAATGTATATAACAAATACGTATATACAGATCTATATATGATATATTTACAAGCATAATTAAAAAACTACTTTCAAAATTTGCATTTTATTTTAAAGATGAATATAATATATAATATATTATTACGAAGAAAAAATTTATAAGATCCTTTCTAAAAATAATAATATAATAATTATATGCAGTTTTGAAAGTATATTATTTCCTATATATATCCCAGCATAGATAGAGAGAGTATATGAGTATAAAAAAATCTTTTATTATTTGAATTACATTTTGTGAGAAATTTAAATAATTTTTTTATAAATGTATACTCTGTTATTTTATTGTGTATAGGGTCAAAATGTCATATCGCATTAAAAGAATTAGTAAAGCAATTGTTTTGTATATATATATATATATATATATTTATGAGATGGATGGACGTTATATAGAGTTTAAAAGCGTTCAAGACGATCGATATACATACATTGATAGTTTAACAAAACTATACAGGAGTGATTTAATTTAACTTCAATGTGGCTATAACTTGATATAACTTTTATTGAATCGACATAACGTCTGCGGTGGACATTAACATTATACATATTATATAACAAATAATATAATAATTAGTTTATAGCAATAAATAAAAACATATAAACCTTAAAACTATACAATACACCTATAGTAGTATATAATTAATTACCGCAAATAAAGTTATTACATATTAATAAAGATTACAAAAATTTTAATTAATTTTATGGCAATAACATATTTTTATTTGATATATTTAATATACGTTATTATACGTTATAATAATAAATACTATATAAACGCACCTGTATAAATATATCTATATATATATAACTATCTATATACGCATAAATATGCCATGTAAATACGTGTACATATAAAGAGTATAGATATTTGTTTATAATACGATTGTAATACATATTCATATAAAATTGTGTATATAAATAACATAAATATTGAACTTGACATTAAATTTATATGTATGATGAACTTGTTTTTCTCTATAATATCTATATTTATCTATACATACTCTATTTATAGATTAGTATATATAAATTCTATTACATGTACATACGTACGATGTGTACTTAAATATATAAACTATAGCCAAGCCATGGTATATTTAATCTATATGATGGTAAATAGTATTATAACTAAATATTACAAGAAATAAATACAATTACATAGTAATGAAAATATTGCAAAAAGTTGATTTTATAAAATTTCTCTTGTAAAAATAATACATAAATTAAAGATATAAATTAATATTATGTTTTACTTTTTACATTTATGTTATACGAATACGAATTTTATTGGATTACATATGATATGTATAGAGGCAAAAAAATTGCGTAAATAATAATTATAATATATAGGGTAATCTATTTTGTGTCCGGCAACCATGAATTTTTTCTATGATTTTAATTGCAAATTTTGCTATTTTCACAACATAAGATATTGTACTGTTGGGAAACAATCATTTTTTTTATCGAACGTTTTAAAATTTAAATAAACAACAGCATAATTATTATTATTATTATTATTATTATTTTAAACAAATATAAATAATATTTAAATAATAATAAACAGTACAATTGGTAAATTGTTATATACTTCGATGAGGAGTATAGAATGTTGTGGTATGGCACCATACACAATATAACATTTTAATATTATAATTTTTTTATTATTAATATTATTTCAGTAGTAAAACATTGAAAAATTTCCCATTATTATTATTAGTTTTCTTAAGAAATTGTGTTTAAAATTTATTTGGAAATATATTTTATTTATATTATCGCAGTATTAGCAGTATTAATATTAGAATAAACTTAAATTTTATTCATTAACATTGATAGAGAATTAATAATATACAGTAAAAATTTGACTCAAAGCACATTTTTAATCGATTGAATTTATAAAAATAAAAAAAATGATGCTGTGGTATATTAATCTCATACCCGAGCAAAATGTTATCAAAAACTATATATAAGATAGAAACATGAATTATATACATTTTATATGTTATAGCTTAAACCATTCACTTCTTATATATAGTCTCCTAAAAATTTAATTCTAAGAAAAATAAAAAGTGCTGCAATGCTATTCCATTTTAATATAAAAATTGAAAATTTCTAATGAAATTATACATAAATGTGTAAATAATATTGAATGTTTTAAGATAAATTGATGGGTATACACAATAAGAATACTTAAATATATATATAGACAATTTCATACAATTTTTGGAACAATACGGATATACGATACAGTTTGATGAAATCTTGTATATATATAGTTTTATATTGTATAGCATTATTATAAACAGTTCTTATGGATATTCTAAAAAATCTATACATTGGACAGTTTTCCAGACCAGCTCGGATATAGGGTGCGATCATATAGACAAAACTGTATTTGTAACAGAGTAAATTTGATTATATCGTAACTGATTTTGATAAAAATCAAAAATTGATATATAAAAATTTTATAATGGGTGGTATAAGAACAATTTTTATATGAAGTTTAAATGAAATGGATGCCCGCTCAGCATATTATCTATTTTAGAAAATTTGAAAAACTGACTCATTAATATTCACAATTTTACATTTTTCATGTATTTTCCTCAAATTATTATATTTTATCTAATTTTGAATATACAATATCGAAACGGAGCACTATCGACACAATTTGTAATGGTTCAAATGGATTTCTAGTTTCCCATAAAATTCGAGTCAAAAACGAGAAAATAATGAGAACAAATACATAAAATGATTGAAAACTTATCAAACTATTTCGTTCAACGTCAATTTTGTGTGTACCAAAATTACATAAAATTTTGATTTAAGATATTTATATCTATAGATAAATGGTATTGGTGGCAGAAAATTGAAATTTCCTTAACGGACGCTGCCTATACACATACTATATATCACTATACACAGTTTACTCTACCTTTTTGTGTGTGTTTTTTTTTAAATATGATACATGTGCACATACAAATACAAGTATTTATATTGTAAAATGTAACATTTTCTAAGCACAAAAATATTTTACCAAGTTCATTTTATTATTGTAAATAATAAAGTTTAACATAAATATATTTGTGTTATTTTATTATATAAATATATATATATATACACATTTGTATATAGAAATAATTATAAAAGGAGTTATAATGGATATTATAAAATTTTATTATTATCATTATAATATCAATTTTTGCCTTTAGCTATATAATAACAACGGTGAACAATTTTTTTTTTCCTTCTTCAATATATGTACTGGTTGATGGGTACGCGAACTGCGTATAGTCTATACAACATATATACACATATAAGTTTAACCATTATAATAATAATAAAAGGTTATATGCCCTGCGTATTAAATTCAAATAATATATATATATAAAATTTTCTATATAATAATATAACTTTTGTAAATAAATAATAAAGTTAAAAGTTTTGCACACATGTAATTTTGATTTGTATGCCACAGTGTGTTGTAGTTTATTTTTGTATATACCCACCTATTCATATTATATATATATATACCAATAACTAAACTCGTATATATAATAGTAACAATATTTATATTATATATTAACACAGGTATATATAGAAATTGAACATCGCGCAATTCACCACTATACGTGTATCTATACAATATATAAATAAACATTAAATATGCATACATAAATTGTATGTAAGTAAATTAATATCAAATGGCTAATCGCGTATGGCGACAGAAGTTAACATGCGAGTATAGTAATAGAAGAATATCCATCCATACAATAATGAAAAAAAAAATTAAATAAAATAAATACAATTTATAAGTAAATGATGCTGCAAGAATACATATACAATACAATATACAATATATATATGTGCGGAGAAAGGTTCAAACACCTTTCAATTCAGGTTCTTATGTTTTTCTTATTATTATATATGGGATGGTTTTTTTTCTTTCAATTTTTTTTTGTGTTTTTTTTTTATTCTACTGTTTTCTATATATATTTTATTTATTGCTTATTTGTTTTTCTTACGTTTTCAAGTATGTTTTTACAGTATTATTATATATACCATATATATAGAGGTATATATATTTGCATTGTAGATTATATAGTATATAAAAACATTTGGCCATTGCGTTCGTTCATTGTAAAATAAATAAATGTATATGCGGCGATGTAAAATTATATATAGAAAAAACGAAAAAAAAAAGGGTTATGTGATGAGAGTTAGTGGTCAGTATTTTATATAATATTTACATTTCTTATATATTAATATTATATATAGATAGATAGATAGATATGCAGATAAATGGATGCTGATAAGTAAGTTATATTTGTAATATATAAAACTTGAATATTCTACAATATACAATATATATATATGTTGAGGAGAAGGTGTAGGTTTTCCACATAGTCAAGCGGTTTTCATAATTTAATTTTTTTTTTATTTATTTCTTTTCAATACATATAGATAGATGTTATTGTGGTTAACATTGCATATGGACAGTTATGATTATGAATAAATGAATAAATTTATATTTTTTCTTCTATTATTGAATTTATTATAATTATATATATATGTGATGACCTTTTCATAAAATCTTTATATTTTATTATACATTTTTTTTTGGTTTAGTAAGATAATGATAAAATAGTACCTATAGTAATATATACATAAATTTTCTTTATAGACTAAATATAACGTTTCTCTATAATGTGTGTATGTATATAGTACTAGCAACGCATGATATACGTTTGAAGAGCATGCATTATAATTACACAAGTATTTCTATATACACATAAACATATACGCAATGTTAAGTTAAGTGAAGAGGTTTATAAAATGTTTTATATATATTTAATGTTCCAATAATAATAATAATAATAATAATAATAATAATAGGTTATATGTATACATATAAAAGTATATAATTATACGAAATTATATAAGAGTTTAATATTTATTTTTTTTTTTATTGAATTATGTAATGTGGATGCGGTGATTGTAACATATAGTTAAAGATATTAACTAAACTGAAATAATAAAAATTAAAAAAAAATATTAAATTATTATAATTAACATTTCTATATATATATGACACCTCTATGGAATGCGATTTTATAAACCAATCGCAAAATATTATATATATTCAATTTTTCTTTTAAATAAATAAATTGAAATTGAAGGTATACAACCTATATGACACAAAAGTTGTAAGTGGTTGTAAATATTTCACGTAAGATTTAAAAAAATTATTATTTATTACTTTTTTTTGTTAAGAAATCCCATACGCAATACGTAGGAAAATATGGGAAAAGTTTCAATAGTTGTGGCGACAATTCAAGAAGGAATGATATCCAAAGCGAAAGTATTATTTTGGAAAATTTTAGTATATCGATTAGTGACAGCATTTTAAATATATTTGACGTGCCAGATATCTGTAATGTAAATTTTTTAAATTTTCGGAATTATATATAGAATTTAACTTAAGACATTTAAATTCAAATGAATAAATAAATGAAATAAACAGTGTGGTAGAGTTAAATCGCCCAAGTTTGTAGTTAGTGTCTATCACAAGTCATTTCACCTACGTTTTAAATATCAAGGCAATTATATAAATGTTTGTATATATATAGAATAATTCGGTTAAGAATGTTCAGATTCTAAATGGAAGAACCATTAAGCAGTACAAAATAGCGTCGCCTACTTCCATCAAACTTACTAGAATTTATTATAAAACAATTATGTTAAAAATGTTAAAAATGGTTTTTTTTAGTAATTATAAAGTCTATAATGAAGATTCGTATGGTTTTTATATTATATAAAGGTCACATACATCGTTATAAGCTTATCAATATGGAAACGGTATATATTGTTCTTATTCTGTTCTAAATAAATGTATATATATATATATATATTACTACAAAAAAATGTAATATAATAATTTTGTTAAATCTTAATGGCAAAATTTATTATATCGGATAACATAAATTGCAAATATTTAAGTTTTAAAATAATGTTAATTTCAAAGAACATTTTGATAAAATTGCGATAATTTAGTAACACAAAATTTTTTTTTGTTCCATATATATAAAAATGAAAAAAAAAGGAAAAAAAAACAATATCCAATGTGCCAAAGAACTTTAATTGGACTATAAAATAATAAGAATTTTTTTGGGTTTACGAAAACCATTTTAAAATATACGGAATTGCAATTGCGATATTTTATTGAAACTAATAAGAAATTTCTGCTATTGAAATACACAAACATCTATATAACTAAATCAATTTTAAAATATAATCTAAATTCCTTGATAATTATAGCTACACCACTCAGATATTATGTTTAGGAAGGTAAAAAAATTAACAGATATTTTTTAAAATATAAGTGATCTAATTATAGACACGGTTTTTTATTGTTTTTAAATGAACACATCAATACATTATTTTAATAGTATAGATATTAAAAAAATAATGCAATGCATGTGTGCGGTTGCAAAAAAAAAAATGATATTCGCGTGACCACACACAATATATACTCGTATCTGGTCGTATATTTTTATATTTAGCAAAATAATAATACGATATACGAATTATATAATAAAAAAATATTAAAACTTTACAACAAATTATTTTTATTATGGTAAAACATTCAGATTACTTGTATAATAAAAGCAAAGGCTCAAACATAAACATCGTATCGTATAAGTATAAGTAAATTATTTGTATTTATGTAATATAAATTTTAAGAAATTTAAAATTAAGATTAAAATCGTACCGAAAAAAGAAATACATAAAAATTATTTTATCTTTTATTGATGATTAATATGTAATTTTTATGTGTTTTTTTTATTTTGTTAAAAGTAAAATTATAACAAGAAAATTATCTAAATAATACAATATTAGGCGATGCGAATATATACTTATTATACAGTGTGTGGATATATAATTGAGTATGGGTATAACAAATTTCGATTGTTGCGATATAATTGATAATTGAGCAATTGTACAATTCAATAAATCATATACGATAAGCAAATGAAATTCGAATGTGAGAAAAATGACATATGATAACGAAATTATTTCCATACAATTAATTTATTAATTTATTTGTGTATTATATAATTATTTTTGTGCACCCAGTGAGTGTATAAATAATAATAAAAACATATAGCGAGTACATATAATAATATTATATTTTTGGCAATGATTCAGAATTATATTTATATAAAAAATGATAACAAAATTAGCGCATTAAAGAATATAAATAAAATAATTGGGTTTGGGATTTAAAAGTCATCGCTTTTTAATCGGTATACATGTCATAAATTACCTACTGCGCATTTACTATACCTTTCTTATATTTAAACGGTGACCTTAGAAACAATTAATCAATTTGAACCGAGAAGAATATATTAACTGCACTAGTTAAGGAATCACTATGCGAACCGCACACTGGGTGAGAAGCCTTACTACAATCGCTATATTCACTATATATTTCATTTCTGCATATTACACATTTGTATCGATCGAGGTAGCATGGACCTTGTATTTCGGCACACTTTAAGGATTATTTTAAAAAAGTGGATTAGTGCTAATAGATCGTTTTAAAATGATTTAATAAGACTTTGACGAATCGAAATTATTGGAATTTTACTATTCTACATAAAAATGAATACCAGTGTCCATATTGATTTATATTTAATGTTATTATTCTTTTAAATAATATAAATAGATAAACAACATAATATAAGACTTATTCCGCTACGGCGTATATTATAAAATTTAAAATTCTTATGAAAAATTGTTAGTTATAATTATCAACATTTTGTATGTTATAATAAAAATGTATTTTTAAAAATCATTAAAAAAAAATTTTTTTGCATAAATCTACGTTATATTTTTATTTAAAATTTTATCTTATTTTTTAGGTCATTATTATTATTATTATTATATAAACAAAGAATTCTTTGATTTAGAAAATGCTTTTAAATATTTTATGATTTTATATATATGTTCTTACATGTTTTTAAATAATATTATGGTAAGTATATTACAATAGCAGTACATAATTTCTCGTAGTATAAGACATAAAGACAAAAAATATATGATTTTATATATAAATAAAGATAGCACAGAAATATTGTTAAAAACTCCTTCGACTAAAAAAAATATCAAAAATAAAATACTAATTTTCATACAATTTTTCAATGATTTTTTATTCAATAAATAACTTGACAAGAAGTTATTGCATTCGAAAACCGTCTGCCGAAATTATTACTGTATATTACAGATACTGTGAAAAAGGTTAAAAAAACTGAAACTTGTGAACAAAAAATAATGATTTCTTATCAATTATGGGCAGCAATATCTAATAAAGTTGTAAAATTGTCATCAAAATTTATTACATGGAGATTTTATAAGGAATATTTTCATCTTTATATATATTAATTAAGATAGGTGCGTGTAAATTAAAAACAAAAAACTATAAAATAACATAATTAGAAATGTTCAACGATATATTGGTGAAATATATGTATATTTGAGCTAAAATTTATTCAATTATTATACCATTTAAAATATCTCTGTGTATATGCGTAGTATGTACCAAAGTAACACATAATACAGTAACAAAAAATGCAAAGAAATTCATAAATTAAATAAATTCTCTCATAAACAACAATTATAATATGGTTAAGCAAAAAAAAAATAACAATTAAAAATAAACGTGTTATATTATTAATTATATTTAGCTGCGTGTTTTATTTTTCAATGGTTTTACTTTTAATTTCTACAAAAATGTCGTATTATAACATAGCAAATGATATTTTATATACAATATTTTTAATTTATGCTATATCAAAATAAAACTCTTGATTATTTTGTCTATTTAAAAATTTGTAAGTACATGGATGGAAATGGAATATAATCTAGTACACACGTAGTTGATATATAATTTCGTTTCCCATAATTTCATAACTTTTATATTTTGTTTGTTATAAATGAAGTATTTTATAACTCTAAATAATATACAATATATGTATAATAAACACATTGGTGGATATGGATAATTACAGCTGTGTTCAAAAAATTACCTTTTTAAGGATATAGCTTTTAATTTAACAAAGTAATGCGCTTTAACAAGATATATTCATTAATGAATTTCACATAAAATCTTCGTATAATAAGTTTTCGATGTTAATTCATATATTAATGAAAAATGCGGTTATTGTTATAAACTACAACGGTAATTTTTCTGTACACATCTCATCACCGCCGAAACAATTAATTTCCCATCAAGTTGGATTAAGTTAAAAAAAAATAGTATAGGAAATCACTGAGAAATAATGTATGAAAATTACCACTTAATTTTTTTAAGTCACTATATAACTCAACACAAAGTATCGTCGTATAAGGTATATTTAGAAAAAATTACTCCGCCGTATATTTCATCTATACAAAAACTGTGACAAACATTATTGTATAGAACTAGACTGTAATGGGCGAGCCATGCCATTTAAAATTATAATGAAAACAGAGAAATTTCTTCATAGTAAGAAAATTTTACAATTTTTCATCAATAATTGGACTAAATATCTATATGTACGAAAGTTTTATATATATTACTTATAATCCAAACATATATTATGGAAAGATTTTATGTGAAATTTATCTAGAAATATTTCTTCTGGTATAACTTTGATTTTAATATAATTACACTATTTTAAAAGTTGTCCTAAAATATAAACTAATTTTTTTAATGCATTATACTATATTTTTATTTTTTTTTTTGAACACAGCTGTACATGTAATTATTTAAAACTCTAACTTCTTTTATATATACAATATTATATGTAGATATATATAGAGAGTAGTGTATATAACTAAATATGTATATAGATAGTAAGTACATATATATATATACATAAGTGTATATAATCTGCAAAATAAATGAAAATGAAACACATTGCACAAGAGATGAAAAGATTTTATTATTATTATATTTTTAATGACTTAAAAAAAAAACACATACTTATATAAAACTATAATGTATATAGAAAAAATTACACATAGTATATTATGTACTAAGAAACACATACATTCAAATAATAAAAAAATCTTCAGACTGTTAAAATGAGTTTATGCGGTTTATGGATTGTTTCAATATATAGGTACATATTTTTATACTTTTATTTAATGTTATATTTACTACTAATATTTATATTATATACTTTTACTTCAAAAGTTTTAGAATGCAAAATATTGTAATTGCATTATATGTATAAATAAAATTGCATTTACCAATAATTTGAATGTGAAATCTATTTACATATGAAAATATTTGTTATATATATATACTTTGCTATCAATATTTATTTATCACGATATTGTGCAAATTCGAATGTATTTAGATTAAATACGAGAAAATACTGAGAAAAAAAAAAACATTGAAATGGTTGTGAAAACTTAACGAAACGTAGTACAGGTAAATTTTCAGCAAAATATTTTTATCCACCCCTAGTATGCTCCATCCCCTGTATTAGCACATTCATATAGTTTGAAAATTCGCATTATTTTTACAACTATATAGTGCTATAGAGTCTATTTTCAAGCTTTTCATATTTTCCAGCACGCATTTAATTTAATTGGATTTTTATTGAAATATTTTTATTTTTGTTTTGCATCTAAATTTGAGTTATGGCATTGTATAAAAATCAATCCACATTTGAATGAATGTTTTTTTTTTATATTTTTCAAGTATATATCTCTTATTTTACCATCTTTCATTGTATATATTCAATAGCACAACATCGCAAAATTTTCATCTATGTACTATTGCAATTTTTATATATTTATTTATATAATAATTAATCGTTTCGTTAAAAGTGAATGTTAAACTTTATGAAATTTGTCAATAGTGAAAAATATATATATTATATAAATACAAATTCAAGTGTCAAATTTATCAAGATTATGAAGATAAAAAAAAAATCGACATATGATATGAATTTTTAATAATTTAAATTTAAAATATCGCAATTTATGTATAAAAAATAACAATACACATTTAATGTTTGACACATGTTTGTGATGATTTCATGCTTTATTAATATTGATAGATTTTGACACAATAATTTTTATATCATTTCAATATTATAGAATTTATTTATAAATACAGTATAATATTTATAATGAGAACATTTCCCACAAATTTTATTACCTATATAAAAAAAAAAAAATAGATTTTTCTAAAGATTACTTATTTTTTTTTTAATATATTAATAAAAAAAAATAAAACAAAATGCTGCCATTAATTCACTAAACATTTGTTTACTAAACTTAATTCCGCACCGATAAGCTTTTATATTGTATATAACATATAATTATTTGCGGAATAACTTTAGAACATAAATAACAATATAAATTTAACAAACTATTCATAAAATCAACTATTTACAAACTATTTCATGTTTAATATATTAATTATAAAATAAAAGGGTATATAGAAAATAAATGATAATAAAATTGTATATAATGATTATGTGCCGCATGCATCATACAAATAGATATATAACAACACAAAACACATAATATATCATTATATCTATCTATCTATATATAACAAATAAAATATATAACAATATAATTAGCTGAAACTTAAAATTATTTCATTTTAAAATTTTATTATATCAATTCACTTTCGTATTATATTTTATATATGTGCAATTTATATTTGTGCAGCATTTCATATACCCATTATAAATATATTATATGTACAATTAATGTAATGTATACCCCGCATATATATGATATATGGTATATATATATGGTATATTGTTAATAGTACAATATGAATATATGAATTATATTCAGAAAAGTTATGTTATTGTATACTCGCTCGTATACAATAAAATAAACACTGTTTTGTTTTGTTTTATAATTTATATTATGTTGCATGTTTCAATTTATAACACTATACAGCAGATAATATAGCTGTACGTATAGATAGATATAGCGCAAATAAATTATTATTATTATTATTATTATGTACAATCACAGACTTATATATAGTAATAATATACAGATAATTATTTCATTGTATCAAAAGTAACGTGGTTTTATATTTTCCATACAAAAATGGTGACGATTATGGTATGCGGTAACGGAGACAAGGATCTGTAATGTTCCTTTAAAATTTCGTTATAGATGAACTATAACAAAATAGTGATCATACTGCACGCACGCATTGAAGCAACAGTAGAAGTATGGTATACATGGTTTCCGGTGTACGGTGTGTACGAGTTGTATTTGTAAATATACTTAATATAAAGAAATATTACTATTTTAAAAAAACGCTCTATTTTTTAATTTAACTTTTCGTATACAATTCAATTAATAACATCATTTGAAACATTTTTGTATATTACAAGCAATTATAGTATTACATTCACACATCTGAACGCACATAGATTTTGGAATTGTCCTTACAAGAAATACATACAATATTGTTATGGTTCAATTAATATTTGCAGTTGGAGGCTGCAGTTTTTCTTCTTTTACACTTCAAGCACCAACGATGAATGGGGTTTTAGTGTCATACAAGTGCATCAAAAAATTATTATGTTAACATTTCATCAATTTCAAATTTGAACTGTTTCAAAACTGGATACTGCAAATTGCATATACTTTTGTCAGTATATAAATAAATTGAAAACAAAGAAATAAATATCCGAATATAGGGATTTGTCTGCGTGTTAGAATTTATGCGTATAATATTATACATAAACGCATATACAACATAGTTTATACATAACAATATATATATATTTATTACATTTACTAAATAGAAAACATTTATTTAATTGTTTAAAAAGGCAATTAAATAAAATTTAAAGTTCGCATATGTAATACGAGAGTATATTTTAATTAAAACAAAAAATTCTAGGGTTCTGTAATTTTTCAATCAGACGTAATTAATAATTATATACAAACATTACTTTTTTACATAATATAACATCAAAACAGCAATTTGATATTTTAAAAATATTTTCCTTCCAAATAGTTTCAAACGCAATGTTACGGTCAATTTTAAACTGAAAATTACGTTCCTATATAAATAAATAAATTAACAATGTCTCAAATGATTCTATACGCGATATAACATATTTTTACACAAATCTTAAAACGTTGTTAATATATCGAAGAAAGAGATTGGAAAAATTAATAATAAAATTTTAAAATTGTATAAATGGTAAGTTTAATATATAGGATTGAATGAGTTTTTTATTATTTAAATGAAAATTTTCAGATTTATAAGAGTTTTACGAAAACAATTTTGTTATCTCAAAAAGTAGTATACGTAAATTTGAGTTTTTAAAAAAAAAAAATCAAGACCCTGCCCCGTTGTTATATATTCAATATGCATTTATTTAAATTCATCATATTTATATACAAATTTAAATATGTAATTTATTATAAACAAAAACAAGTAAAAATTATATGTAAAAAATACAAAATAATATATTACTATACAATACAATAAACTTTGTTTTTACATTATCTTCTGCGGTTATAAAACTAACAATGACAATGTCATTTATGTTAAAAGAAAATTCTCATTTTTAGATGATATTTTAATCCTACATATATTATAAACAATGATCTGCACAATAAAATTTAATTATGTCATACTCATATACGATAATTATTCATATACCTTGTCTGTTCCAAAAATAATGAGAATGACATTATATATTATATGAAATGCGTAGCTACTAATTGATTTATATGTAGTGTGAACCGAATCTAACAAATTGTTATGACCTTTCCTTCAATGTAAGCCAAAATATACAATAGTTACGTACCTAACAGATGGTGCCCTGGGTTTTGTAATATAAATTATAAACCCATTCTCATTATTTATGGGACATCCTATATACAAATAATTATCTTTGTTATAGTTAATACCGTAAATATAATAATATAATTTAATTTATTGAATTTAAATTTAAATTATAAATTTACATCATTTTTAAATTAAATATAATCCGCAAATACATAAATTATAAATTATAAAATTTTACAATATAAAATATAATACAAAAAAAAAAACAAAAATTGCAATTATATTATTTCAATATAAATATTTTTGATAATAAATTAAACAACATAAAAGAAATAAATTGATAAAAATACGATATCGATTTTGTTATCAATACGTGTGTGTGTTTATATAAACGCAATAATTGTCAATCATTATACTGTAAAATCGCATACACAATATATAATAAAATAAAATAACATTTGAATTTATAAATATACTAATAATCACATATCACAATCGCATAGATAAGACTAACATCAAGGTTCTCATATACACGCATATATAGATATTTTATTTCCATTCGACGAGCACATTATAAGCATTAGATAAATAAATATAATAGAGTATATACAAAATTATTAACGTACTGTCAATCTGACGAATAAAAGATAAGTATAACTAATTTATTAGAATATTGTGCGCTATATTATTATAATATAATATATTTTTTATTTAAAAAATGGTTGATTGACATTCGTTCGCAACAACAATCTTTACATTGCCGTTTATATTTAATCTAATTTATCTACCATAATCTTATCTATTGGTAATATCGTAATCACATACAATATATATATATATATATATATATTATAGTGTATATAGTAAATGTATGTACATGCAGACTTTTTGAATTATACAAAAATCAAATAAAATTTATATTCAATATATAAAATATAGAGAAAATATATAGACTATTGTTGACTCAAATATATAAATATATATTTATAAAAGTAAAATAAAGTTATATGTAAACTATAAATACTTGTAATTAAATAAGTTTATAGTAAACTTTTAAATTTTAGTATATCACAGACAAAAATATACCAATTGTTATAAATATATATAAAAAGTAAAAAGTAAATATATGTATGATACATTTTCCAGTTTAATTAAGTTTATTTCAGTTATTATATATCTATATATTTTTATGGACGACGCGAGTGTATCAAGAAAAAGTTTATTTATTTCAAATGCTACAGAGGGTATATATTATATATATATATTACCCAGATAAATAAATAAAAAGATGTATATAAGTAGTTTCAAAATAAGATAAAACATATATAGAAGACTAATAGAAAAGGTTATTTTGCATATATTGTTATTTATTTATAGTATTTATTATAGCTTTTATTGTATACTATTTAGATTATCTAAACTTATTTTATATTATCTAAAAATTTGAAATGAAGTTAATTAATGTGTCATACTTGATGTTTCGTGCTTATTGTATTAATAATTAATATGTATATAGTTATATTACAATATATATATAGATAATTTCACATTTAATTCGAAATTGTCAAAAGTAAAAAGCTATATTTGGATTATTCATTTATATACAATGCATTTGAATTGAATACATTTCTATATATACAATATAATACAATTTTATTCAATTGTATGTACCTCGGGTACGTAATAGTGGCGAACCGTGAAAATAATGTTGCTAATCGTTGTATATATATGAGAGAAGGATATTCTTGAATGTATATAGTTTAATAAATAATTGATGGAAAATAATCTGGAAAATCACATTTTGTAATTTCTGAAATATTTGAATTTCGCGATAAATTATTAACTGATTTGTTACATGTTACACTGAAAATATTAACAAATTTCTAACATTTCATATAGAATAGATTTTCAATATGGCTTTACTCATTCAAAAAATATAGCCGATTTTCAATTCGATGACATTGAAATTTTTGTTTGAAATTTTGTACAATACACGATTTTTTATTTATACTTTTCACTGACATTAACCCGACCATATTTTTTTGAGTTTTTAGAATCTGTATCGTAAAATTTTGGATCCATTAATAATTGCAAATGCAAATATTTCAAAAATTATATAAGCTGATTTTCTAGAAAATTTTAATCAAATTTTTAGCCATAAATTATTTATTAATAAAAAACTATATGACTTCAAGAATAGCTAATCAGTCTAATGATTACGGTTAGTCACCGTTCGTCCCACACCAAATATATGCATATCAATTGCAATTCGTTGCGGTATTGAGTTCAATACATATTATATTATTTATATAAAAAAAATATTAATTAATTGTGTACATTAATTTTCATTTTCTATAGCATATTCAAAAATTAAATATCAGCTTTCGACTAATATAGTGTTTATAGTTGCAGACTCTAAAATGTAGACTCTACATGTTCCACGTTTTTATTGTCATAACTTTTAAAGAACTTGAGATGAATTACAACAAACAGCAGCTTCTATATATAGTAGCTATTAAAGTTACTCTAAAACCTATGCTACATTTCTTTCAGGATGGTGCGGCTGGAATGATGTAAGAATTATTATTTTTAAAAATAAATGATATCGGCAGATGTACGCAAATTAATTTTTTTAATAATAAACACCACAACGATAACAGTGGTTTGAAAATATAAAGATTTTACATTTTCATAAGATTTTATTGTTTTTATTAAAATAGTGTGTCTGCTGAATCTAAACTAAAATGCAAGGATTATTTCTGCTAATGAGAGTAACTTTAAAATTTGGGTTATTATATGAAGAGCCTATAAAGAAAATATTGGCTGTTTAAATATAGAGAAATTCTCAAATTAATAGATTTGTAAAAAAAAATCGTCTTTTTCTATATATAAGTTACTTCTTAAAAATTGTTTCTGAAAGCCATTTAAAATTTTGTGGTGAACATGTTATTTTGTATAGCTATTTTATGTATAAAAACTTCTGAATATATTGTTTGGGGGCTTTAAATTTTGATACATATGTGATATCGAACTTATTTCGGCAAATATACTGCTTAGTGGAATTAGACGATTTTTGTATTTATCAAAGAATTGTAGTGTGTGAGAAGCTCTTAAGTTCTGAGGTTAGGGTTGGTTACTATATCTTTTCTGCTTCAACAAAATTTTCCAGTTCTGTCGTATCTTATTGCATTATAGAAACGCTATAAAATTGTTTCTTTACAATTTTAAACTAAAGCATTTGTTGTTTCCCAATTATAGAATATTTATGATAAATATAATAATTTTCAGAGCAATAATTTAAAATTCATTGAAAATATGAATGCTGCATGAATTAATTTAATTATTCATTACAAAAGAAATTATAATTATAACACAATTAATTATTAACAATATAATTTTAAGATGTCGATTTTTCTTTATTTTCTAGAAAATAAGTAGAAATTTGTGTACCTTTTTGCAAAAACATGAAAATATCCTTCGTTTTCTTTTTATTCCTTTTCAAATGTATAAATGTTATTTATAAATACAGGTCAATTTATTTGGAAAATTTCAAAACTTTTAAAGAGTAGTATATATATATTGTATATGTTTACTAGTGTTTACACATAACTGAACTACTGTATATATATATTGCGTATGTATTTACTATAAATATAGTTGTATAGTTTAATATAAAAGAATTTTTAAACAATATATTATATAACTTTTGATTTTCTTTATTATATTCCAGTCGTTTATTTAAGAAAACTTTATTTTTTTTATATTTTTCTCATCTCGTACGAGTAAACACACACAGTACACACACACACACACACACATATTATATAATAGATTTTTTTATTCTTTAAATAAATACAATATGTCTGCTGATATATTTATTATTATTATGTATGTATACAATTGTACATTTAAGAAAATTGTTTAGAAACTGCTTTTATCTTTTGTATTATATTATTATAATATATAAACAATAAATTCGACTACTTTTTAAAAAAACTTTAAAGTTAATTCATTCATTTTAAACTCATAAGAAAAAAAAAACTTGCATATATGTTTATTGTACGCGGGAGTAAATAAAGTTGTTATATTCTATATAAATATTGAAATCAATAAAAAAAAACTATATACAAATAGTGGAGTACACATTTAACATATGTTGTATTATAAAATCTCTCATCAATATATGACTCAATAAACTGACATGTATTCAATAAAAATTCTATATATTTATAATACAAAAAGGTAAAAGTTGTATTTCTTTTCGTATTCATTTTCAAAGTTAAATTAAGTTTAATAAGTTTAATATAAATGTGTTACCGAAAAATTTGGTAGAATATATTTGGATATATATTTTATATATTTTATAACAATTAAATATTGTACAATAATTTTGAAAATCATCATTATAAATTTCATTAAAATTTATTTATAACATTTCTACAATTTATCTATTTTACGATTTATTATTACACATATTTCTGCTGTGGTAATATGTTATATATGTTATTATTAAATCGTGATCAATAATCAATAATATCTATCTATAATAATATATAACTCTATACAATATTTCAATTGAAACTTTATTAAGTAATATTCTTGTTCTTTCATCTTACATTATATTATACATCTTACGAGTATATACCAAAAAAATAGTTAAGAAAGGTATAAATTATTATTATTATTATTTTTAATATTATACATTATACACACATCTATTCGATTCGTATATATATATATACTTCAAGTAAATCTGGTTGATATACGTATAGTTCTTGATTTTTTTTTTACATATAATAATTGGTACATGTGTATAATATATATGAAAACAATTATTTTCGATTAATGTTATATGATGATGAGTCGTCTATAATTCTATATCTAACGAACCATAGAAAAATATGACATTAACATGAATCAAATAAAATGAAAATAATAGAAACAACAGGACAAACCAATCGACAACATTTTTAATTTTTTTTTCCTTCTACGTATAAGTTATATGATAAATGATGAAAAAATTAATTTTGACATGTAATTATTTGTATCGCATTATTATTGATATATGTACAAACACACATATATTTATATATATATATTCAGATAAAAATCTTATGATGATGATGTTGATTATATATATATATATATATAGAATATGGATGATCAACATCATGATAACAATTATTGATGGAATTTTTTTTATATATTCGTGTATTATCATTATGTAAAATATATATTAAAATGTATGTAATTGAAAATAAAAGAAATATATATATATCCATCCATACCAAAGGTAATTAAATCTTTATGGGCTTGCATTTATGTTTATATAATTATATATAACACTTATTTTTAGAATATATATATATATATATATAAGGAACTTTACTAACATTATAACATGAAATTATTTTGTTGATACACAATCTAAATAAATAATACATTATATATTTAAATTCTCACTAATACAATATCAGTATATATGTTATTACACGAAATTTTATATAATAAATATATATATAATTATAGAATTATTTAACTTTTAAATTTATATAGAAAATAAATAAATTTTTATATTATATTCTGAGAAAATATTATTATAAATATAATATTTGTAGAGTTTTTAGTGTTATAGGAAATTATGCTTATGTAATACAAAATAGGGATTTTATCGTTTTACCATGTTAAAAATATGATGAACATATGTGTTAATAATACAATATATATATATAAAATAATTAAAAATATTAAATTTGAATATAAATGTTGAGACCATACCACAATGTCTTACCTATTCAAATTTAATAAAAAATATACGTTTTTTAAACCTTTTAGATGTACTAATTATAAAGAAAAAAAAAAGACATTGGCCAACTCATTCCCATACGCAATACAGTGCCACTATGGATAGTGTACGGATAACAAAACATCTAGATTATATTATCGTAATGTTCTAGATTAATCTAAATTATTTTCAATTATAAATATCAATGTATCATCATCATCATATATTTGCGAATCTATTTTTATTATTATTATATAATCTAAAACTGATCTAAAAAAATGATCATTAAGATGATATTACATTTCTTATATTCAATATTGATTATACAATGCGTAAATGTATATGAATATATCAAATTAATAGAAATTTTTTATATCTGCTGTGAAATTTTTGGTTGTTGATTTAGTTTTAGCATAAATTCATAAAATTTGTTTCCGAAAGTCATCCATTATTACTCGCCTCAAATCTTATATTGTGAACATATTTTCTGCAGTGTCTATAAAAATATGTTAAATTTAGTAAATTTGTGTGCGTATAGCTTTAATAGTGGTGATTTTGTACTGAATGACAAAAAGGACGACCCTGATTAACGACAACAAATGCGATGAGAGGATCCATAATAACTTTGCAGTATTAAATTTTAATATAGATCAACCGTTTCGCTAAAACGTATGCAAATTTTGGAAGAATTCTAAAGATAGATAAAATTTTTGTAAATTTTAAAAACCAACTTTAAAAAAAAAGGAAGCATATCGGCTGAACTATCTTTTATATGTTTTATTTTTTCGGTGCATAATTTCAAATTATTTAAATCTTTATACTTTTTTTTTGATATTCTTCGGATATAGGCATTAAAATTTTCAGTAATCTTTTATCTGGTTGTATTTCTTTTAATTTAAAAATATACAACTACATCGCTGAAACCCTATTTATCAAAAATTCACAATTATAATGGTAATAAACTATAGTTTCCTATGCGTCAATTTTTTAAATCTTTATTTAAATATTTAATATAATATATTAATACTGTGATTTAATATAATCGTTTCTGAATATATGTTTCACAATAACCACCCTCATAATTTAGAAACTACAAATATACACAAATAACTTAATATTGAATTAAATCAAGATTATACAATATATATATATTACAATATAAAGAAATACTAACATATATTGTTAAAACATATTTCATATTATGTATACATATTAGGTGTGTGAATGTATTTTCTGTAAGTTTATATATGGTATCTTCCCATTTTTTCGGGTAACTTATATGCTATTGGTACGCAAAATATTTTGTTTTCTTTTCGAAACATGAACAAGATGGAATGAAGGTAATGTTACTTATGAAGATCCATATTGTTACACTTTGAAACACCAACTGCGATATGAATAACTGAAAGTTAATAAAACGGGGATATATGACAAAAACCTAATATAACAAATTGGTGGATCAATTACACATTTATTTAAGTATGGTTTTTAATGTAAACAACTCGAACTTAATCATTATTTATTCATAAATTCATAGATATATAGGGGAATGCAAAATACTATCTAAAACACAATAAATTGTAACTTTATAAACATACACAAAACCCATCATATATGTTATGCATATAAATAGAATATATGAAGAATATAGGAAAATGGTAAATGCTATACATTTATATTTATTTACAAGCAATCTTCTTTATTGGTTATTTACATATAAATAATATATTAAGTTGTTTGTAGTAAATGCATATTACGTATATATATATATATAATTATCATATAATAATGTGTAAAGGTTACCCAGAGTAATTGAATCGTTAAATCATTTTCCGCATGTATGAATTATTATTTATATTGAATTGATACATATTTTTGTATATACATAAGAGATTGTTATGTGTAGATATTATAGTGAGCATTATATATGGTATGTGTGAAGAGAAAAAATTATATAGGAAAATTATAAGGAAATGATTTTCAACGCATTCCTTTATTTCAATCATATTCGGGTTACACCGTTGTACAAGAAAAAAAGAAAGTTCATTTGATTTTTGATTTATATATACTAGTAATAGAAATGTTCATTCCATATTACATTTTTATTCGCGCACACAACAATCCCAAGCATATATATATTCAATAAATAACAAAGTTATCGGTTTAGTATTTAAATGAGTGAATCAATATAATAAAAACTTTAAGGAAAATTTTTAATATTATAAAATAATTATTATTTTAAAATTTTTGTTTTGTATTAACTTTCAAATGTCGATAAAAAAAAATGTTATATAATATGGTAATGGGGTATTACAATATTGTGTGGAATTTTAAAATATATTTAAAAAATTCTTACCTTTCACAAAAAATCTATCGCATAATTTTGTGGTGATGAATTGAAAGAAAAAAACTCAAGAAAGTCTAGAAATAGAAAAAATAGAAATATTTATTAGTTATATATTACATATTTTAAAATTAATTGAAAGTATAATTGTGTATATTATAATATAATAAATAAATTGTATAAATATTTTAAAATAAAATTTCCTTTTCATTTCAAAAATTTAAATTAAACATGATATTCATAACATCATAAATTTTTTTTTCGTTCGTTAGTATGAACACGCGCGTGTATATTATATATTTTCATTTAAAATGTTGTATTATAAATATTTTAAATTCTTATTTATTATATAAAAATATATGAATCGTCTCGTCTCGTGGCTCTGTACCGCATTCAAACATTATTTATTAATAAAATGTTATTTGTTGATTATTTATTTATTTATTTATTTATTTATTTATTTATTTGACCATCTTTCGGGATTATTTTTTACTTTTATTAGCAAAACTATTTTATTAATCATCAAAATATTTATAAATAAATATATATATATATATACGAACCATATTCATATTATATATGAGAGCCAGAGAGTATATGTCATGCAAATTATTCATGAAATTTATTACATTTATTTATTATTATATTATTGATAGATATTGTATATTATAAATTATAGTATATCAATAATATATATTATGGTTGAATTATGTACATCTATACCGAAATCTCCATCTAACTATAAACTATAAATAGTTTGTCAAAAGTGATATATTATCCGAAATTCATTTTACATTTATATATGTATAAATAATTATGAAAACCCTTCCATCCATATCGAGACTATATTTATATATTATTATTTCAACACAGAAAATATATATATATATATACAGCTACTGTACGAAAAATAACCGAAATGGCTTTTTTATATAAATATGGACAAGTGGGTAACACCATCTACTAATTTTTGAAATATTTGAATTTCGTGCTAAATAATACTAATGAATTACCAAATATTGTTAAAATATTACCTTGACTATGTATTATGTTAACGCATAAAATATGAATTTGAAAAAATGTATCTAAAAAATATCTTCTACAATTACAGATAAAAATTATTTATATCTAAAAAGTATCTTCTACAATCCCAGTTAAAAAAAATTTGTATCTACATATTTTTATCTATAGATAATTTTTTTTTTTTTTTATCTATATCTATAGATAAATTAATTTTAAAGTATCTTTATATGTGAATCGCTGTATATTTAGATACAAAGAAAATGTATCTTTTTAAACAACACTGGTTCTGCGATGATTGATTTGTGAATTGTCAATGTATATTTCAGTTGATGGAAAATATTTTGAATAAATAAAATTATTGTTATATAGAAATAAACTATATTATATAGTTTCCATTCTGTTTATTTTTCGAACAGAGAGTCTGTCTGTAGTAGAGAAATTATACAGAGTGTAAAATAATTGCCATATTGTATATGAATATATATATAATTAATATAAAATATAACCTTCATTTTATTTTATAAATATAAACTTTATATACAATATTCTTCTATGTGTAAGAGTATTAAATAAAATATAATATAATAACTTAAAAACCCTTTCAAAAATAATTACACATTAATTTTTTTTAATATCTACACACAAACAGAATGTATATCGTATTTATTACAACATTAAATGGATTAAGTATATATGTGGAGTTGCTCTATATATTATTATTATACAATATATTTATTTACAAATTATAAAAGTGAACACCCACAAGTTACACTACATTTTAAAAATATGTATGCGTTATTTTTATATATTGTACAATAATTATACAAAATATATAATATATAATAAAAATTGAACAGTTTAGCAAAATCAAAAATTATAAAAAACCACTTTCATTATATTATATTTTACTCGTAATATTTACGTACAATAAAATGTACATTGAAAAGAATTATATCAAAATATAAAATAAAAATAAAAATCAAAACTGTCAAAATTTGATTTAAATACAAAAATTTTTTTGTAAATGTAGAACACTATTTTTTTTTTGTTTTAGTTGTTGGCGGTCATATAACCTTTACAAAAAAAAAAAATAAATGCTGTGGTGTTAAGCTGTTGTTATAAAGGAAATAATACTTACTTAAAGATATATAACAAAAAAAAAAAAAAAAACAACACATTCTAAAATATATTAAAAAAAAAAAAATATTATAATAAAAAGAAAGAAACAAATTATTATTTATTATTATATTTATTATTATTATTATAACAATCATTCACTGTGCAGAGTTCCTTAAGAAAAAAAAAAATATAACAAATCACGAATTTTTTTCTACATATAAAATATTTCTAATGTTGTCGTTTGTATATTATTTTCAGAAATTATATTGTGTGTTATATAATGAAATGTTTATTTAACAACAAGTTATATACTTAACAGTAATAATTATGAAGGAAATTATTAGAAAATCCCTCAAAGTTTTCATATATTCAAATCCGATATTTGGATCGAAAAATAAATAATAATGAGAGCGAGGTAGAAATGTCTGCCATGGTGAATGGGAAGAATGCGGTAAATCATCAAGTGCTTCTAATCTTTTGTTGACAATACATAGCATTATATTATTCGCACAATGAATATTACGTTTAGATGGCGTGTACGTGAACCAAGAAGTTATCGTATTACAGACAACAAATTAACTCTTATAATGATGAAAAAATCAACATTTTAAATTATATTATTTTTATATACCATAAAATATACAATATTTTATATTTCTAAAATAAGACAAAGTAAAGCGCATAAGAAATATTACCTATATTATACTAAAAAAGTACAGCACTATCGAATGCTTCTATAACTAAAAAAACATTAATTTTTTCTTTATCGAAAGTACATGATATCTGTAAAAACGATCAGCATGAAAATATTATATAATGTGACACCCAACAATCGTATCAAGATATCAAGATGGCAATATATTTTATATATTGTACTTTGATAATGATTATTATTTTTGTGTATTTACAAAATTGTATTACATTATGGTCGGTCTATGGACATAATAAACTATATTATAAAGCAAAGGTTTACAAATTATTTAAATTGATCGATGTTTAATTATATTACCGTCGTTAAGCACAAACCTTATGGTATTATATTTTTGTAATATATTATGTTTTTTTTTTTTTTGGTATTTTGTATATTAAATTAATTTATTTTTTTTTTCTTACATTTACATTCAAATGATTTATATTATCAGATAAACAAACCGAAAATTGTTATAAATAAAATCTATAATGTAATATTAAATTTTTTACACACAAATGTTTTAAAATAAATATAAAACTATAACAAATCACATAATTTTTATTATTTGTTAAAAATTTATCTTTCACTTTTTTTTTTATTATTTTTTTTTTTTTGCATATAAATATAAAATTACATATTTATCAATTTCTATGACAGTTTAACAGATATCAGATATAATATAAAAAAAAAACGTTATGTTGCTACACACAATACCAATTAACTCAATTACAAATTTAATCAATTTTGTTATAAGCTAAATAATTTGAATTATTATTATTATTATCGTAATCTATTGGTTTCGACATATATACAATAAATATGTATGATTTCGATGCAATAAAATATGTGGCTATATGTGCGAATAAATTAAATAAAAAGGTATATTGATTTGAATCAATTTTTAACTTTTTAACGAATATATACGCATTTGTTGCTATACGATTTTATAAATACATAAAGTCAAATTAATATATTTGTGTAGATTAAAATTGCAGATTGCAAAAAAATTGCCATACATGAGCAAAATCTTTCTTACCAAAATTTACAAAAACGGAGATGTGAGACTTTAGAATGTGACATATAGTCTAATACATTCTCTATAATATATATTTATATATATATAGTTTTATATATATTTGGATTATAAATAAGTGAGTTCACCAATGAGTTCATTAAACTTACGCACATATAAATAATGCCAAATACATTTTGTATAATTTATCAGACGAATGATGAATTAATTACATATTAAAAATAAATTTTTTTAAAAGTGGTGATACTGTTCAGAATATATATATATAGTTAAGAAAAAATTGTTTATTTATACACAACAATATATAAAATATCCGCAGAAGAATGATTCTGCGAAATATACAAAGAATATTTTACAAATTAACCGCAAAATATTATATGTTACATTTCTAAAAACGATTTTTTTATTTCATTTTAGTCATGGGTTTTCAATATAATAGTGAACCAATATATGTATTTATAATAAATACACCTATATACAAATATATATATATATATATATAACTTTAATTCTTTGTATATTACAAAAACATCGTCACAAAATCTAAATATACAATATACAAAATACAATATATATTATACTAACGTAATGTAATGTGTGACTCATTGGGCCGTGAAATGAAACATTTTTATTATTAAATATGTTATAATAAAATACAAATATATTAGATATATGTTATATGTGTTCCTAACTAAAAAGACCTACATGTTATGCATTTTTACCTTTTGATTTATTTTAAAAACTTAAAATTTCAATATAATATAATATTACTAATAATATAAATATTTATAAAATAACTATAGCTTTGTATATTATAATTTATATTAAATAATATATGTTTTATATACCATATATTGTACTAATAATAGTAAATGTTTTGCAATGTACATATATTTAAGAAAAATAATAATAATAATAATAATACTTTTGCTATATATATCATTCATAATATAATATACGATAAATCAAAAAGTTTATTTGTCCTGCCCATTATTTATATGAAAATAGTTTATATAAATAAAAATATGTACGTATATAAAATATAATATGAAAATGAAATTTTATATTAAGAAGTTAGTACATTATTAGTTTAGTATATATACCATTTACTAATATATAAACTAAATCTAATAATTTATTTTTATATACACCTAAATACGTTATGTAATTGCACATAAGATTATAACGCTCTGTTAAACAAATATTTTCTAGCTAATTTGTTTATTCTATACATAATAATTGAATTTTTGTGCAAACTATTACTATATACATTTCGTTCATTAGGCTAATTAAATATTTGCATAAAATGCATATATTTATAAATTTAATTAATTTTAATGATATTATATTTATACTCGAATAGAGCATACATCGAGAGAAATAAACAACAAAAATATAGTAGAACAATTATAAATAACATTTGTAATTATTAGTTTATTTATGCATATAATACTGTAAATAAATATATAAATCTTTCTTATCTGATACTCTGTACCCAATTTGAATAATATTTATTTTAGATGTAGTATACAAAAAATGTAATATTATTAATAATATACAGTACATGGATACTGGTAGCTGAAAATGGTTTCTATATGCAACATATAATTAACAATTGACACAGAGCCTAGATAGAAAATACAAAAAGAATTATATGAAAATGTATATTTAAGAAAATAAATTCATTTGTATGGATAAGAAATTAAGGGTACGCAGGAAGGCAGAATAAAGAAATATTTATTCAAACATATAGTTATAATTTGTTAAATTTTCGTAAAAGAATTGATTTTCCAGAACTGTATTAACCCATTGCATGGCACTACTACACTGGTTAAGATATCGGCATGAAAATTTATATGAGGTAACTCCATTTGGATACAAAATGACTATAAAGAATTTTTAGAATTTACTTCTGTTCTTACCTATACAAATTTTATAAATCAAAAATCACATATGTTAATACCTTCAGAAATATTTCCATATTTATAATAGGCAAACACGTAAATTGCGAATAATTCTTGAATTAGGGAAGTTTCGCGGAAAAAAAATGTTTTATTTTCTTTATTATAAAACCATTTTTTGTTATTTTCCGGCAAAATACATGTGAAAATTCGTGAAAACGTCGACAAATTCCACATAATTTTTCCTCGAATATTAAGCTATCTATTAAAACCATATATTAAAATCATTCAAAAGTGAAATAGGTGATTCTATAGAAATAAAAAAAACAGAAATATTACTGGTCGAATTTTTGAAACGGACTCTAAGAACTCATCATATTACAATCAAATATTTATACGCTTACATATAATTTATTATAAATTCAATTTTAAACAAATCAATGATTGTTAGCATGTGATGTGTGATTATTTGAGAGGTAAACTTTGTGATATAAATTTTAAATAAATTTTTTTTTTGATATTTATACAAAAATTCTTTATTAATTATTTCAATTATGAACTTGAACAAGTTTTTGTTTTGAAAACAAAATATAGAAATTGGAATTTTCTATTGATTTATACTAAATTATATTCACTAAATTAAATAAGATATAAATATAATTTTTATTCCAATAAAAAAAAAAAAAAATAAGTAATTTAAAGAAAAAAGTAAAAATTTCATTCAAGCTACATATATTAGTTTATTATAACGAAACCGAGGCAACCGAGTTCCTCGAACCCAAATAAATCTAAAAGAAATTATTGTTATAAATTAACAAAAAAAATATAAATCTAAAAATAATCTCCACCTAAAAATATTAAACATGTTAATATTCTTAGAAATAAAATTCTTCTATATTTAGGTAAAAAAATTAATGCAAAACCTCCTCTTCTGTAATAAGTATTAATAATTAATCGTATAAGTTATTGCGTAATTCATGATTAGCACCAAGCAAAATGTATTCTAATTGCCATGAAATTTCAATTATCGAGGTATTGAAATTATTGTTAATTCAATAAAAAATATAAATAATCTCCACCTAAAAATATTAAACATGTTAATATTCTTATAAATAAAATTCTTCTATATTCAGCTAAAAATATTAATGCAAAACCTCCTCTTCTGTAATAAGTAATAATAATTAATCGTATAAGTTATTGCGTAATTCATGATTAGCACCAAGCAAAATGTATTCTAATTGCCATGAAATTTCAATTATCGAGGTATTGAAATATAACATAATATAAAATGTCCCAATGTGTCAAATATATATTTATAATTTATTATTTTAATATTTGATACCATTTAAAGAAGCGCGATCGATTTTGAAACTTTTTCACTATATAATTACAATGTAATCGAATCTATATATTTATATATTATTATTAAAAATTAGTTACCAGCAACAAATCCATGCATAAATGTTATAAATTAAATTATCAGAAGAAGATGAAAAGAAGAAGTGTAGGTGTATCGATATAGACGTATAGTATAGTGATAATCTAATAATACGCACAATTAAATATATAATATTCTTATACAATTATAGATTAGAATATAAATGTATATTTAAACTTCTTGTATGTTTTGACAAAGAAATTTTAAGGATTATTTATATTCAATTTATATAGGATATTGGTATACAACTCATATATATGGTATATACCTTTTTTCGTTAATATAAACATTATGCGGGCTCGTAACAACAGATTGTATAGTATTATATAGTATATATATTTAGTCAAATATATAACATACACATAAGTTAATATATATAGAATCAATATATATATATACCATATATACTGATAAAGATCCTTATTATATATATATATGTGTGTAAGTATATGTATCGTACATTAAATATACGCATTATACATTGATGTGCTTATAATAAAATATAACAAATTAAATTATATATATTATATACCTAATATAAATACAATTTTTTTTTTAACCATAAAAGATTTTAATCTCACTTCTTAAAAAAAAATGAAAAATAAATATACCTTTTTTTTTCCCATTTTTATATATTTTTATTTAATACTTCACACCACATGTAACATAATAGGCATATAAAGAAAAATTATTAACATTGATTATCAAAAAAAATAATCTTTTTAGTATATTTATTATGTACATGTAGTCTCGCGCGTTGTTATTTTACATATTTTATTTGTTAACTTCTATATTATATATATTAATATATATATATATACACCATACATTATATAATACTTATTATATGGTATGTATATATAGATAGAATGTATATAGATAGATATATGTGAATGGTAAATAATTTTCAAAACGAAATGTTATGTGCTATTATATTTAATGTATTACCACCATATTTCTATACTATAGAGAACGTATATACATAATTCTTGTTGTGTATATATAGTGTTAAATAAATATGTGTGTATTATATACTCTTTTGCGTATATCAATATATATATATATATATGGAATATTAACATAAAAAGGCCTGATATGGCTTTATTTATATATATATATGAACACATCTCTATGTATGTACAAAATATATATTATATAGAATTAGAATATATTTGTATATAAGTTATTTTAGTTTAATAGTTATATAAAAAGAAAAACATATGAAATGTTGTGTGTGAATATATATATTTTATATGTGTACGATGTCGAAAATAACTATAAAAAAGGAAGAATAAAAAAAAATACCCATTTTTATGGATTTTATGTACAATATATATTTATGTACGATAAAATGTTTGACGTGATGGGAAATGCTAATTACTGCCAAGAAAAATCTATTTCCTTTTCCTTCGTTTTTTTTTTTTTTTTCTATTCAATATATACACAAAACATATTATATGTTTATTTTTGAAAAAGTAATATACAATTTAATATTATATGATTATTATTTATAATATATGTTTAGACAAGAGTTAAGTACATAATATATATATTAGAGAATAGAGTTTTTTTTTGGAATTAAAATCTACCGTTCGATTCCCAATCTAATGTAATTTTGGTTATATCAAATTTATTTTATCTTTACAAAACTAATGGTATAATATGATAAGCGTTGTAAATATTTTGATACAAACACATAAAAAAATGTCATTATAACAACTATTGAATGAATGTAAAATGGGTGATGTTTTGTGACGATGAGGAAATTATTTAGAGTAAGTTTTATCGAAAATCGGACACATAGAAAATACACAAATTTTGTGATGATTATTTAATATTTATATTATCGATATGACTGGTATATGTCAGCAAAATGATACTATATACGACTTCCCATACAGAAAAAATTGTTAGTCAGCTATACGCTCGTAAACATATACACAGATAAAATTTTTATAATAATCTAAAGTTTTAAAATAAATTTTGTGTTATATTCAAAAAAAAAACCTTCAATTGGGCATCACACTCATACCATATATATTGTAAGTAATAATTACTTGTATACAGAGGAGGGTTAATGTACCATTAAAATACATAAACATATATGTAACATATAAATATAATACTACTAAAATAGGTGTGGTGGTTATCGCAAACTATACATATTTATTTAGAAATTTTGGTATTCCTTGAAAATAAGTAATAAAAATTAAAAACCTATTATATTTCATAATATAGTTTTAATAAAATCTATATTGTATATATAAAAAATTCAATGTTATATAATTTCTAAAATCATATATTTTTATTTAATTAAACGTGCATATATAGAAAATGTCTTTATATAATTTAAGAATATATAAGTCGAAAAATAATCGGATTAACTTTCTAATCAAATTGATGTGGTAATGTCATCTGTTTTGTAATGTTTGATTGCAGTACAATGTGAAGCGATCCTAACAAACAAATTGACGGACCATCAACTGAAGAAAATTTAGCAAAAATAGTGAACTTGAAGTTAGCAAGAATTCTTCAGTGAGATTCATGGAACTCGATGGTATATTATATACCAAAAACATAATTCATGAGATTTTAACACACGATTTAGCTGTGTGTAATAATTTTCGTTTGATTTCATTTGGCCATGAAATAAAACATGTATTGCAGGGAGTAAACAGTCAACGACCGTCATATACTCAACAAAACAACATACACCAATCAGCAACATAATCATTTTATGCATTTGTTAAGCGTGCAAATCGATAATGTACAGTACATTTGAGGTAGAGCATTTCGAATAAATAAAATAATTTTTATAAAAATAAACTGTTTGCTATTTTCTTAATCCATATTCCGGTTATTTATTGGGCAAATAGTGTATGTGAGTACATATAAACATAATTATTTTTTTGAATTATAGCACATTGTTTAACCATAATAATATAATGTTTAATTAAGTATACATAAAAATAAAAATATGTATAATAATATAAAAAAGAAGTAGAATAAATCATAATATTATTAAGGTTATCAACATTAATAAACTACAATAATAATAATAATAATAATAATAGTAATAATAATAATAAAATAATAATAATAATAAAATAATAATAATAATAATAATGTTTATATTTTTATAATAATAGATAATTATCTCTATAAAGCTAAAGTGTTAATTTTCAATTTTGAACATGAACAAAAAAAATGATGTTATATAATTAATTTTTGTTTTTTCACTTATTTATTACTGCTGTACGTATATTTATGTTTTCTAAATTTAATTGATTCATTATTTTTCTAAATAAAGCATATATTGTATTTTGGCGATATATAAGAATACAAAAAATCCTTCATGCGAATAAATTAAATTAGTAAATTTATATACAGTACAAATCTATTAATTTATGTATTGCGAAATATCGGGCTAATGTGAATCAGTAGAGTAATTTATTGGAACACTCGTTATAAATAATAGATTTGACACCAAAAATACTTATACACCTACACTATATATAGTGCATGAAATGTCTCAATTGTTCTATATTTCATTAATAATAAATCACTGCGATACATTTGATATTAATATTACTGAGTGTTTTATTGGCTAATAACATTTTCTTATAACTAGAAATAAATATAATAAAGTTTATGTTACAAAATACAAAAAATTTTTCCAATAGCTGATCGTGGACCGATAGATTTTTTTTTCCTTTGATTTTAATATCAGTGTGTGCTATACACAATGGAAAAATATTGTTTTGAAGAGCACTCCGTGTTTAAAGTGTGATGTACACTTAAGTGAAACAAAAAATTAACATAATATTATTTCGAATTTTGTCATGTGAATTTTCTGGGTTTTTAGAGTTCTAGCTAATTAAGTGTTACTTATAAGTTTAATATAATTTATGTAGATAATAAAAAAAAAGCAAATAAATAAAAAACTTTGTTTTATCAAAAATAATAAAATTTAATCATGTACTAATAAAAAATACAATATTAATAAAAATATGTATAATAAAAATTAATGTTTAAAAAAGTATTATTTAATTATTTATTTTACTTTTACTTTTATTATACACTTAGAAGATATCCACCACATATATTAATTTAACAAATTATATAACATAATTAAGTTTTACAATTCATGTTATTTAATATACCTCGCATAAATAAACATTTATGGTTATATGATATGATATTGATATAAATAAATATACAATATAGATACATATTAAATAAGATAAACATATGAAAATATAGATATTTTAATATTTATTTTATTGGTATAATTATAAATATTTTCTGAAGATAACATATTGCAATTTGGGCTTTAAAAGTATATAGTATATATATATACCATAGTACTTATATGCTCGTGGCATATTTGGTTCTGCTAAAGAACTAAATGGTTGGAAGCAAAGATACAATTTTGAAATAGACAAGATTTACGGTAAACCAAATATTATCAAAAAAATCTATAGACTGATCATAAGATAGGTTGGGCAAGTATCACGTGTGAAAGAATACGTGTGCCAAAAACACTAATCAATAGTATTTCATATCTTTGCGTAGGGCACAAAAACGTATAAAATTGACCTTGGCTGGATATTTAAAATTCTGGATTGGAAGACGTTTGCTATAACTAAATGCAGTAAGTAGATAAAAGTATATGCTAAATAATAATATTATGAAAATATGTTCATGATATTATTACAAAAAAAAATACTATAAATAAGAATTGAAACCCAAAATTAAGTGTATATGGTAATATGCAATAAAAATTTCAAGTAAATATACCTTTTCATATATACACGCAATACATAAATTATTATTAATATTATAAATAAACTGAAATGTACGTTTATAATACATATAATAGTACCCATAAAATTGTTAAAATAATATCTATAATTCTGTAATAACCGATATAAATTATTATATTTTCACATTTATAGAATATTTTTCGCATATTAACGTAAAACGTAACGTTTTATAGACATAAATATATGTACAATATAAATTTGTATAAATTCTATATACATACAGCTCTTCTCACCTCCAACTAATACAATAAAAATGTATAATAAATTTTCTATTTTATATGTTAATTTTCAAAGAACTCGTATAGCAAAATATATATTGTACAATATATAATATTCGATTTAAAATTTTATTTAAAATAAGTTATTTTCGGTAACGTACCAGTGGCATCTCCTGAGATTTGACAAATTCGGGTCTATATATCATAAAACTTAGATTAGATATATTCTTCGAAGCATGCTTTAGTAAATAATTTATGGAAAAAAATTCTACTATTAAATTTACTTTTATGAATAATAAGAATTTCAAATTTAAATAGAACATTTTTTTGTTTAAAATCGATTAACGCTGATTTTCTCTAATTGATGTCAGAGAAAATTTTGTGGTATACTGTATATATAAGTGAACAAATGGTGGAATAAATTTATAAATTTGATTGACACATCGAACGGAAAATTGGTCACTTATTTTGGAAGAGAAAAACGATTTTAAAAATTTCTTCAACAAAAGATTGGAAATTTATTGAATTTTACGCAAAATATATGTTTAAAAAATAAGAAATTCGTTAAAAATATGAAAAATTCCGCTAGGTGTATATCCAATTATTTTTTTTTCAAAATCTATAGTCTACTTTTCCACAAGTGCATACTATAGAAAAATCTCTGGATATCGTAATCCAAATACAATTTTTTTCAAGAAACGTCCCTGAAAACACACCGTCTACGTAATATTATATACAATATTTAATATGATGTGTGCGATGATTGTAAAATATATAAATGATTATTATACAAAAAATTTAAGATTTTTTTCTTAAAAAATATTAAATTATATTCAAATATCTGTATCTCATTGAATCATTATATTTATCTATACATAATGTTGTATATGAGTAGACCACATAATAAATGAAAATTTTATATATATACATCAACTACAGAAACAGTGTGCATATATATATATTATTTATGTGCTTTTTACCATATTGTATATTTAGAATAAAATACTATATTAAAAAAATTTAATATTTTTCTCAATTCTTTTTCCATTATTGCAATATATATTTGCGTATATATTGAATTTATAATACAAAAAAAAAATAGAAGTTTTCTCTCAATTTTTCAATACATCATTTAAAATTTTGATATCTTTTTTTACGTTTTTTATTTTTTTACAATATATACCAGCGCACAGTACAAAAAAATTTTACATAGATTTTTTTGTCATATAATATTTTCAATTTATATGCAATATATTCGAGAATATAAATAAAGATATAATATTCAATATATATATTTACAGAGAAAATATCATGAAAGAAATAATTTTTAAAATTAGATATATTGATATTTGTTGATTATTTATTGTTGTTTGATACAATTCATAAAATGATTATATTAAAGAATGATTTTTAATTAAAAAATTATTATAAATAAATATTCAAAATGTGTACTAAATATCAGAAAAGACTTACACATAACTTTATATATTTTATATAAATAATTAATGAAATACACCAACAGTTTGATATATAATATTTCGTAACAATTAATCTGCAAAATAATTATAACACTATTTAGCTGACTAATGCAATACAATATTTTATTGTAATGATATGCGAAATTAATATATTTTGAGTTTGTGTCAATGTATATACGAAACTATATTTCAACCAATTTAACCGGAAAAAAATATTGTTTAGGTCACATATAATGGGAAACATTCACCATCATCTATAGAAGATTTTCGAAATTGCTATATAATATCAAAAATACCGATCTTACACCGATTACGATTTCATTTGAAAAATTAAATATTCTCTCTGTACCATATAAAACAAAAACAAAATAAAAAGGATTACATTTTGCTAATGTAAAATTAATTAATTGTAAAATGTAATTTTAAAACAGAGATTAATAAATTTAACGCAGAAAAATTCACTACTTTGGTATACATAAAAAAAATCGGCATCGCAAATATTTGTTTGCTATTTAACTAATCCATACGATATATATAGAAAAAATCATCGAGAATGTTATAATTATAGCATCGCAATAACAACTCCAAGCAAAGCAATTTACAACTCCAAATTATTATTGCACGACCCATGTCATTATATCATAAATATTAAAATATATAGAATTTTTTATTACAATACATAAAATTAAATTAGTTTTTGAAAAAATTTCTTATATACACAGTTATCGATGCAACTAACACACATGTACGAATTAATGAAGTGTCAGTCATGATGGTATGCCGTTCGGTCGTCAAATCAAATCAATATGGGGATACAAATTTAGATGAGAAATATCTGTGATATGAATAACACCATAAAATATAATTCGGATCTTAATGCAACCTGACAACGTTCTCATCTCTCATATAGTGTTGTCATCATTATTCGTGAATTTTAAACAAAATATTCACCCAACCAGATCTCAAAGCGAAATAATTTTTTCAATAGTTTATATAAAACACCACTTCGATGTAAACATTTTGATAAACAAAAAAATACGAAGAAGTAGCTACTGCGCGGTATGACAATATATCATATAAAACAATTTTGTTAAAATGTGATTTAATGAATGAATTAAACGTTTACCAATAACGACACGTGTCTTGCTACTACAATGTGTAATTCGCAGGCATATATATGTTATATACGAAAACGATATGAATACATTATTTAATACACTTGTTACTGCCTATACTACTTGAACTATCAATGCAAAACAGAAACTTCTCCGCCCGCATCATACATGTACCAAAAAAAATGTGAAAAATATTTTAGCATTTCAGTAATATCTCTATAATAAAATCTTATATATTGTGTACATTTATTTAATTTTAATATTGCATATATATCCGAAGAATTATAATTACTATTTTAAAAGATATGTTACAAAAAAAAAAAATAAATTAATATTTTTAACGAACTGCTATATTATTTTGACAAATATAACAAGATAATTTAAGTGTAAAATATTTGAATATGTACATTTAAATACTCAAAAAATTTAAAAAAAAAACGACTATGTTAATGTGCTTATTTACATTTACACCTATTTTATATATATTTGATGATTGATTATGTGGCTTTTCCTTTAAATAATAAACCATCTGTATTAATACAATACTCAAAAATAGAATAAAATCTATATAATGTTAATTTGCGGAATTATAATATTCAAATAAATGAGTGTCGTTAAAATATTCACACACAAAATATTTATTTTTACAAATAATAAATTGTTGAAATGATCATAAATTGTTACGTTACCATATTATTAAATTAAGAGATATTATGCGAATTGACTTTTACTGTGTAACATAAAAATGTATTCTACTAAATCTATATATGATTTATACGAACACTATATATTGTTTATAAATTTAAATAATAATATACATAACATAAAATTATTAATTCATCTGCCTTCCTGTGCATAATATACAATTGTGTTGTGCGCGGGTGTATACGTGTATGGTGTTTTTATTTATAATATCTATACTCACTAGTATAATATTTCTATATTTATGTAGTTTTTATATAGAATATGTTATAATATTATAGAAAGTCACTTCTATGTGTCAAAAACCAAGAAAATTGTAACAAATATAACATAAAAAATAAAAATAAATTAACATAAAGAAAACACTTTTTGTATATAGAAACACGTTGAAATCATTTGCGTTGGGATCCTTTGAGAGAGAGATGTGTTAAATGCAAGTATATATACTGAATACAAATATTTATTTACATATATATTATCTATTATATACATAATATTATATTTTCCAAATATAGGTGAGGTGTATACGATATGCCTACAGCTATAGATGATGGCAGGGAATTTTTTTCTTTAATATAATTTAAGTGATGGAAATAATGCATGCAGCATTGCATATATATATATGATTTATTTCTTATATGGTGTGTTTGTTTATCTTAGCATATACTCGTATATAATAATAATATATGTGTGTATTTAACCTTTCAACAAAATGAAATTTATATAATTATATACATAAATATTTATGCTGAATGCATAAGGTAATTCAAATACATATATATATATGGTGTTTAGATTAAATAACTTGTATTGCCGCCGATTCTTTGAAATTTTATATAGAAAATATTTAAGATTTTATTTAAATTTCTTTACTATAATTTTTTTCAGCTGGCAAATACTATTTTCTTAAAAACCCGTATTGAGTTGATGATAGATTTATTGCAATAAATTGTAAATAAATAAATGATATAATCATTGAAAAATTGGTTTAGTGTACATATGTCCAGAAACACAAAATTGCAAAATCAATTTAGATTTTGCGTATAATAAACTACTGTCATTTTCTGCGACACATTATATAGAATCTAAGCATGATCTGAACTTCTAACCCTTTCCCATCTATTCAAATGTACTGCTTTTTGTTGTGATCTGCATATACAAACACAACTCGGGCAATGACGATATTCCATTCGATATTTTTGTAATGTTGTAAAAGATTTGCGATCAAATCACAAGGAAAACAAATATATATTGGTCAAATAGGTGATAATTACAATGGGAATTTTTAGTAATTGATAGTAGTGATATAAGTTGGAAAATAGTCGAAATTTGCCGGTTAAAAATTTTGCTTGGTATCCCATTTAATAATCGTCCTGTGAGAATGAGGCCTGTTATTTTTTCCATTCTCCGATACAAAAACAATTTCCATTTACACGTTATTTCAAATGTATATAGTAATTCCATCACACACAATACTGTACCATATTTTCAAGGAATGAGATTTCTCAAAATTGCATGTGTGGCAATTCCATTATTAAGTTTTCCTGTAAAATTATTCGAATATTTCATAGGATAGAATTGAATTAGCTTATACAGTACTACTGTTAAATTACTATAATTAAGTATATAATATGAATTTATTTGAATTATCAGCAAATTTATTTCCAAAATTATCCAACACCACACCAACAACAGAAATTCATATATTGAATGTAAACGAAGCAAGTCACAAAATTATTTGGTCTACTCATTCCGATACGGAAAATCATTCGATTGCAATTCCATGTTGAAAAGGTTGGCAATGGTTAGATCGAATATTTTCCAATGTCCAAATCCAAAATAGATATGATAAATGTCGAGTAAGTATAAGCATGCAGCATAGTATAAGCGGAAAATTAAACTTGCATTATATATTGATGTTGTGAAGAATTTGTAGAATAGCAAATAGAAGTGAGGTTGTAGACCAGTAATTTTATCAATGTGTAAATTAGTATTTAAAACCATAAATAATATAAGAATAAAAAAAACGTATTTGCATGAATTTTCTTTATCCTATGTTGCAAAACATAATGGACCAAAAATATTTGTACCATAATCGTAGTTTAACTTCTTGGTATTAAATTTGAATCATTAAAATCAGTATTTTTCTCTTTTTAGACAATACTTGATCATTTCTTATAATATTTATACATTTATAATATATACTACATAATATTTTTGCCCGGTTAAAGCGCACGCATATGCATATTGATAAAAAACCCAAACATATTTTGAATATATAAGAAAAAAAACTATATATAACTATATTGTTTTTAAGTAGCCATAGATTTTACAATTCTAAAAGAAAATTTATAATTGGAATTTTATTTCATATATTTAAATAGACTTTAAAATAAATAGGCTTAAAATGTTATTAAATTTTCAATTTAATATAAATATACTACAGACAGTCATATATTAATATTACCAATTGAAATACTTTTAATATAAGACTCTTCTGGTAAAATAAAGCGAAAGTCTTTCATAAATCATTACATAATATAATAAAAATGGAAATCGATAATGAAAATGTTTTTGTATAAAACCGAAAATATATTAAAACTTGAATAAGTTACAATAAAATTGAATAAATATATCTACTTTTAATGTACAGAGGTACAATAATTTAAAAAATTAAACATCATAAATGAAGATTGTTTTCCATATAAACTATATAAATTTATTTATTTACAAATCTCAATAATTCATATTTAATTTAAGTTTATAATTAATGTATCTTATATATTGTAATATTAGAAATATATAGAATAATTTTCAAACTACTGTTACAGCTTACTTCTGATATGGTATGGTACATAAGATTATAAATTCTAAAAGATTAAATAAATTTTAATCTTAATAAATTAATTTGCATATTAATTAATACTTTAAAAAAATACAATTCCTTCTGTATAATATATATTATTATGTGTATAATATTCAATAAAGTAATTCGCTATAATAATATGAGTATATATATATAAATTTTTCTCATGCATACACAAACACACTCGCATTTAACTTTATATAAAAAAGCTATTTTTTTTTTAAATAATAAAGTATATTATTATATTTAATAACAATCAATTTTATACGTAGAAAATATTTTATGGAAAAAATTAAATCCTTATGAAAATATTTATTTTTATAATATTTTATATATTATTCTGTTCCTCTTTTTATGTACCTTAAATTAAAGTACACACTTATCTATTCAAACGAAGGATATATATTCATATATGAATGTTTTAAAAAGTATACAAATATTTATTGCATCCATTAATTCCGTTATTCATTCATTTATTAATAATAATTAATATATTTTCAAATATTCCAGAAGATGTATTATAAATACTTCAATTAATTTCCTATATATTCATGAAAAATAATATTATGTTATTATGAGAAATATTTTCATATTCTTCTGATGTAGATTTTATATAATATATTATTGTATAATAATAATAATAATAATAATAATAATAATTTTTATTATTATTATTTATTATCATTACAGCAACAACAACAACAACAACAACAAATTAAAATCCACTCTATTATAGGGTATATTGAATATCTATCTATCTATCTAACTAACTAACAAAAAAATATAGAATGAATAATTCTAATTCATAATTTGAAATATAATTTTTTTTCTGTATTATAATACTCGTCTCGTATACTTTATTTTTATAATAATAATACAGTATTATATACACAATTCAATATTTTATATGAATTATGAAGGATGGGGCGATCCTTTTTTATTTTTTTTTGTTTGAATATATGTGTGTGTGTGTGTGTTTGTTGTTTTCGAATATATAACAATAATAAATAATTTATCAATATATAATATATTATTCAGTATAAAAAGGTTTTTGGTAACTACTTGAATATAGTCTTATAAATATATACCTATTATATATACAATATATACCATATATATAGTTGGTATACTAAACACACAATAGATATGAGATTGGTTGGAGGTATAGTATACGTTAAAATTTATATATAAATTTATGATGGCAGACTCAATTGTACATATTGAAAAAAATAAAAATATCAAAAAAAAAAAAAAGCCAAACAAAAGAATTTTTTATTTTTTTTTGAAATAATTTCTTTTCAAATTCATTTCATTGTATTGCAAAAAGCTGAAATAGAAAAAAAAAAAAACACATTGTAAAAGTGAAAATATTTCAAAAGACTACACACTGTGTCAGAATCATAACTGCACAACGATTTTCTAAATAGATCTGATAGCGTCAACAATTAAAGCTTCTGAATGATTTATGTTGTGTTAACAAACTGTCGAACTGTGCATGACATTTCCCTCAGGGTATTGTGCGTCCATCAAAAAATCCGTAAAAAAATCAACAATAAATTTTGAAACACTTGAAATGTTTGGTTTTTAAATTGCTTATTGTGATAATTGTTTATGTAGGGAAAATAAGTTTTTGAGTCACACGATTCAAAGACGGCAGCAAGAAGATATTGTATGTGGTTTGATTATTGTTTAGGGTGAACGATTAACAACGATTACCGAAGAAAAAAATTCAAAATGTGAGTAATTTTACGTAAATTAGCAACAAATCTTCTGTGAAATTCATGGAAATCGTAACTTGTTTGTTTGCGACACTGATAACCAATTCTCAGTGGTGGTCATCAGATGAAGGAAATAAAAAAATAAAAGCCACAAATCAAAGCAATGATCAGTTATTTTTACGATTCCAACAATATTATCCACAAATTATAATAATATATTTATCGATTCAATTAAATCGGTTTGCAACAATTAAAGAAATTGCAGTCAGCCAATGATACTAAACAAAATTCCAATCAGCAATACATAAAAATTCATAGTAGAGGGTTATTTTTCGAACATGGAGTGCATGTACTCGTAAAATATATATATAAATAAAAAAAAAAGACTAAACTAATAATAGAACATGATTTTATAATAGAATTTCATATTTAAATATTTTATTATTATAGTTTTTTTTGCGGTAATCCAGATCTTTATGTATAAAATATTATAAATCATAAATAATATATAAGAAAATTAAGTTAATTGATTATATAAAAAAAAAAAATTAAACACTTATTAAATTTTCCGGAAAAAACTATTGAATTATTATAAATTTAATCATAATTTTTATTAATAAAAATTTTATAAATTACTTCACAAACATTCGGAAAATGTAATATATCATAGATTTAGAATGTTTATTTGTCGTTACGCTTTATCGATATCAAAAGAAAGAATGATTTTTTTTTACACTACACCACTGAAATGTACACTCAAAAGAATGTTGTTTTTTTTTTTCTCATTTTTCAAAGTTTATCCGCAACTTAATATTTCAGTAATTACTTATACAAAGAAAGAAAAAAACCAAAATTTAATTCATCTATTTCCATAATTTCGCATTTATATAAGATTATTTTTAATAGCCGATATTAATATAATAAATTGTATTTGAGGAGGTTAACCTACGCTATATTATTTATAAAATAAATAAAACATTATTTATTATTGTATTTCTTTTTTTTGTTCTATTATAAACATTTTTCTATAATATCACAAAACAACATTATTATTCTGATATATTTGTGGATAATATACCCTCAAGATATTTTATATTGTTTATATATTATATCCATTTCAAATCTTTCAATAGATTGTTGTAAGATATGTATACATAGAGATGATGATATTGAGATTGGAAATGAAGAGTCAGTAGAAGATGAAAAAAAAAAAAATATTAAAAGAAAAATCAACATTTATCGTCTTTTATTAATAATTATACATCAAACAAATTTTATGTTGATATACTTGTGCATAGTCTATATGAAATATACATATACATATTATAATCACATTGAAGACGGCGGCGGCCAAACGAGAATTCTCGTGCTGATACTTTTCCCACTTTACTGATAATTTCTGTAATAATAAGATTATTCTATTGCATATGAAATGGATTATACAGAATACTATTTATAATCGCAACTCCTCAGATACTTTGAAATTTTACCGATTCTTACTAAACCACACCATACAGTACATTTTTCAGGATACAAAGAAATCTGCTGAATTTTTCGAGCAATTTTATTTGATTACATAAAACCATTTAAGCAGAAATGAGCTGTATTACTAAACAAAATTTTTCGATTAAAAAATAATATATTAATCGAATTCGGTTTATCAGCGATCTAGTCAAAAAAATTTGCTTCAAAATTAATTTATTGTATTTATTTGTTTTATTTCAATTCGAATCCATCTGAAAAAATTACTGCCTTTATATAAATGGTTGGCAAAATCAGATGAAATATGCGGCATAAGAATAATGTTCGATTTATTAAATAAATCTTAAATTGAAATATGGTGGTATGTTCTTTTGAAATGGGATTATAATAATATATAAATATATAAATATATATAAATATTTCTTAATAATTTTAAATCCAAATCGGTTAATGAGGAACTTGTAAAAGAAGAGTATTCAATTTTATATTCCCATTTAAACATATATTTGTACTCAATTTAAACGAAATTCTTCAAGAAACAACCGATTAAATAAGATGTATTACAAAATTGAATTTATAAATTAAATGTGAAATAGTCAAATTATCAAGTTATCCAGAAGTTTTCTGAGTAAACTATTCATTTAATCATATATTATAGGATTTCACACATATCAAAATTCCATCAAAATTAAATGAAAATTAATCAAAATGCAAAATTTTCTATAAAAATAATGATAAAAAGAACAAAACTATCCATAGAGTAACAACAATTTAAAATAAGGACAATAAAATAATTTAAATCGATTATTGAGTGTGTATTTTTATCGTAAAAAAGATTAAAGGACTAAATTCATGTTCCATATTTATTAATTTATTGTTACCGCGCACGTAACATATATTTTATATAATCTAAATTTTAAAAGAAATATAATAACGCATCATTTTTATTGTAGACGGTCGTTCGCCAAAGAGATTCCATGCGTAATTCGTGTAAAAATTTGATGAATAAAACAACTATATATATATACGTAAAAACATAAATATATGTGGTGAAGCTTATTTAATAATAAAAAATACTTGATTCTGTACGTGCTGCCAACACAGAACTCGTCAGAATTGTTAAATTAAAAATACGTTACTCTATAGTTAACACACGAATTTGTTATATAACCTCATATTAATAAATCTTGTTATACATGAGTTTGGATGAACTTTAATTTACTTTATATATATATATAGTGTTATTTAGTTGTTGTGCACATTTTAATGTATATCGTAAGAGAAATTAAAATTATTGTAATATATATTATGTGTATTATAATGAAATTAATGAAAATGTAATTCATTTAAATTATATCAATCAATTAAAGTTGACACAATTAATCCATCTGTTATTTTAATGTGTTATATTATAATGTTAGATATATGAATTAATTTATTTGAAATATTTAATAATATACATCATTTGAGCGTAATCATTATAAAATCCCATAATACATATTAGGAAAAAATTAATTTTTATTTCATTTAACGTTTTATTTAATTACAGACAAATACAAAAAAATCAAGAAGAACCATGTGAATTTTCATAAAATAATTGAGAAACTATTTTGTAATTGTATGCGTGTGTGTGTGTGTGTGTGCTAATTATAGCATATTTGAAATTCAATTGATAAATTTAATTTTTTTTATAATAAAGCATGACATCAAAATATTAAAATTTCAAATATAAATGATATATACGCGTAAAACTAAATAATATATAAAATAATAACAATAAGTTATTTTTTTGGCTTTGCTCTAATTATTTCAATAGTTTATTTATTTATTTGTTTATTATTTTACCATTTTTTTTTTTTCTTCAAATTTTAAATGTATTGGAATTTCATATTATAAATTTCACTATTCTACAATATATTAGTAGTAAATATTTATTAATAATAAACGTAACAAATTTACAGACATCGCAATTTATTTTGTATTTCAATAAAAATGGGAATGTGTGTATTAAATAAATACAATTAGTTAATTGAAAAATAGATAATATAGGTATATGTATGAGTAAATTAAAATATATATTAATTATTAATTATTGTTACATTTTCTTTCTTATATTAATAATATTCGCAAACAATTTATTAATTCATACATTTTTATTTTTTCCTATATAAATAAACATATTATCCAACAATAGATCGTTGTGTAAATTTATAATAGAAGAAATTAAAGTATAAAAACCATAGTCAAAAATCGAGAGTGTATTATATAAAAAAATAAACATTATAAAACTTATAATGTAAATCATTAATTAATGGAGTAAAAGGGCAAAGATCAATCAAACATATGGATACATAAATAATAGCAGAAGTAAATTAAGCAAGTAGATAAGCTACAGATGATCAACCGTATCGAAAATCTGGAAAAAATCAATAAGTATTTAATGTTATTCACAATTTTAACAAGAGCAGTTGACGTTGTATTTAGTCGAAAAGCAGTATTTGCAATTTGTACAAAAAGTGATTTCCAAACACTTCTCCGCACAGTCTTCGACAATGGTAATATTAATAGGCGTAAAACTAGTTATAATTTGGGAATGGGAATTTCTGTTTAGAAAATTTATTCGATTTAAAATATATATGTAATCACAGATAAAATAAGTTTATTATATATCAAAAATTATGGAATTAAATACCAAAAAGGATTTGATATTATGGCGCAAATAGAGATAAATCAGAAACATAACGCAAAATCGAAAATATATGAAGATTCATCAAAGCGGCCATATACATTATTAAAAAAAAAAAAATTTTATCCCGCATACAAAATCCAATAATAATACCCAGGATCGAATTCTTCACACCCTTTGATTGTCCCACTGCAAGAGTAATACAATATTTATGGTATAGTCACGTAACGAATTCATTTAGCAATTGTACGGTTTCGCTTTCACCACACAACTCATATATATATATAGGGAGAAAACTGACATGCACAAGGCGCTCATGTTCATTAAACAATTGTTGTTGTGATAAAAAAGAATGACAGCCAGCATTATTGTGTCAGCATATTATATACACATTTTGCAAAAGAATTAAATTAAAGTAACATGGATTTACAATTCCTTAAATATTAAATAGATATTAAAAAAAAAAAAAATTTGATATAACCCGTAATCATCAATATTTGCTTAACATTTTACTCTTTATATAAACATTATATTACACTTATATATATTATATATATATGAGATACATAATATGAAGCTTTATTTTTCTATTTTTTTTCCCAGAATACACCATCTGTTTGAAAAATAATTGGAATGAAATAAGCAAACATTAATTTATTTTATTCAAAAGTTTTCTTTCTCAACTGAAATCCGTCGATTTGAATGATTTGCAAACAAGTGCGTCAAATGATTTATTTCATAGTGTTGATTGTAATTTATGCTGATGCATTTATGATTTTTTCTTCGGTAATTGTAGATGTTGATGATGATGACCAATGCCGTCTTTGAATCGTCGATGTAAAAGATGTGTTTTGGATAGACAATAAACGATTTTAAGCATTTCGAACTTTCCGCTGGCGTTTTTCCAGAATTTTAAAATAAAATTTATTATTTTGGTACGTTGTTGTTCTTTAAACATTTTTCGACCAACTTTAACTTTAATGTGTTACAATTTGGCTTACAGGCTACAGGAAATAGCAAGAAATTTTAACAGTTTGTTACGTTCGGTCTACATCATACATAAATCAATCAATCAGCAGATAATAGATTTACCATTACCAGATCGGCAATCAGGTAGACATTATTACGGATATTTTTCTGACAACTGGGTGTACATAGACATTAATGTATAACGAAAAAAATTTTATTTTCAATTATCCAAATGAATATTGAACGGATGGATAGCATATTAAAACGAATACATTTATTTATATATGAATATATATGCAGAATATAATATAACCATATTTTAGTCAAAAGAAAATAATCAATGCTTTATGTTAATGGTAATATTTTCTCTATATAAATGTATATAATATATATAAATCCTTATTTAAAATTAAATTTTATATATACTCGTATATGTGGTAAGTATAATGCATATACGCAAATGTAAAATATATATGAAATAAATGTGCTACTTACTATATATTGATATTAAATATTAATATACAGTAAAAAAATATATAAAAAAAAAGGGAATAATCTTAAATAACCATCATATCCAATCCGCATAGAACGTACATATATCGTTTTCAATATATTCGCGTATATCCACACATTATATATAAAAGATTATGGATTTAAATTTCGTATTTTTATATTTATTATATTGTATAAATATATATATAAATTTGTATATTATAAAACACGTATAGATTACAAAAGGGTACATTATATATAAAATATATTATAAATATATATACAATTCGATATTATAAAGATGAAGAAAAATATTATTCATGGATTTTTAATATACATAACCATTTTTTACTAAATTCAAAATGTTCTACTTTTTTTTTTTTTTAATATGGATGGATATTCGATAGAAGAACAAATATGATGGTTTATATAGAGATTTACATAGTTCCATATACAGTCTATATTATATATAGATAACACACACACACACGTAATATACAGTGTCTTGAGTCTATCAAGTCTATTTTACAACTGTATTTTAACATGAAAATTAAAAAGTTTTTCAAGTATTTTTTTAATAATGTAATTTACGAAATTCCTTGTTATTTATTTTATACTGAAATTTTTCCGATGCCTTACTATTTTATTTTTGGGAATAAATAAAAAAAACGGATATCTTTGAAAAAATTGCTTTTTGGATACTACTTAAAGATTAACAATGTCTAATGTACACTCAACCCCCCACATTATAAGCTATAATTGAACTCATTGTAAATTAATGAAATTAAGGAAACATCTACCTTTCGATAATATTGCAGAGAAATCGGAGAATTTTTATATACTCTCATGCAGAGTAATTTATCAACTTGACTGCGCAAATTGAATGTTTATGAGATGTATGCCACATATAAGCTCTATACTGCTAAAACTTTGGATATAACAGGCGAGTTACATACATAAAATATTATTTAATATAATGTTTTTTCGTTTATCGTGCCTGCGTCGTAATTCATAAACTCATTTTAAAAGTAAGGCAGAATTTTATTTCAAACAATATACAATAACAAACATAAATATTGAATGTGAAACATCTCGCGAAAATATTTGTCAAACTATCACATATAATTGTTTATAAGTAAGATTTTTAAAATATAACACAAACATTTTTATAAATTATATTGCTTTCATTACATTTAAATATAAAATAAATAACATTTTGAAAAAGATATACAAAAGTTGTAATTACTAATTTCATCCACTGTATATACATTCCCGACATTCAAAACCGATGATGATATATACAAAAATACATATATAGCTTATAGTTACACCTACACAGTATACATATACATATATGTATGCATTATATTGATATTATACTTTCAATGGTAATTTTTATTTCATCATTCCATCCACAAAGTTATAAGGTATATAACATCAATTTTATTGCAATGAATACAGACAAAAAAATTTAATGTATTATTAATTGGATGTATATTGCAGCACAGTGTGACGATCAAAAATAATAGCATCGTATTAGGATAACTTTTAAAATACTATATAATTATAATATATAAAATGTAATGTTAAACAAAAGTGATTTCCTCTTAATGAATGTAACATAAAATCTCAATACAAATTTTTCGATGACAATTGCTACGATACTTTTTTAATACTGTAATACAAATCGAAAGTCTTTTTTTTCACATAAGATCCCTTTGGTTTTCTCATAAAAAATATCAAATTTCCAATAAACCAGATGTAACACTTTAACTTAACTTAACTTTTTTCCCAACCAAATGTATTTAATATTTTATATATAATTATATTTGCACCAGTTCACAGAAATTAATTTAAATTGAACATATATTACAATCCGGTTGCTATCCCCACATACATACAAATTAAAATTTCATTATATAATTATACGACAATTTCATTTCAAGTCAAGTCAATGAGTTAGGTAATTTTTATTTTGTAAGTAATTTGCATATACATTTTCATATACAAAAATTGTCATTATATATAAGGTCATTAAATGCAAATGTTTTATAAAATCTCATCATTATATACATTTTATATGCGACTAAAATTTTAAGTATATATGAATTTCCATTCTATATTATATAATAAAATACATATTATAAAATTATTTTTAAACATTTAATTATATGTATTTCATCAAAATAATATAAAAATTTAATGCATTTATGGAATAATAATATATATTTTCTATATTATATTTGTTGTATATATATATCAATACAAATAAATCATTGTCTTGTCATCTCATATATAGGTAAAGGTATATAATATTTAGAGTTATATAAATATTCGAATGCAAATATTATATAAATATAAACAGGACGCTAAATACGTTGATATACTATTATAACAAAATAATATGTAATTGAAAATTTTATCATCAATCATTATTCAACAAATCAAACAAATGATTTTATATTATAAATATTATATAAATACTGGTATAAATATACCTATTTTAGGCTTGATTTTTATATACATTTTTATTTCATTTATTTATATTCTATATTTAAAATCCAATAAATAATGGAGGAGATGTTTCAAAATCTATATAATACGTTTTATAATAATATCGTTTTCAAATACTAGATTAATATTTATATAATTATTATTTTAGATATCATTTAATTGAAGTTTATAATTATATTATATTATATTAGACATATTTATTAACAAATTGACAGCTTGTCATTCACAATAATTGTATTAATTGCTGTACATAAGCAATATCTATATATCTATCCTATATATATATGGAAATGTGTGGAAAATTGAAAATATACACAACAATATTTGATGATAATACTAAATATACCATATAATACATCAAAGAATAGACGAAATTATATAGTCTATGTATTTTAATTCATATGTAAACGTATTGACATAACATTTACTCAGGATATGCATTTCAATTATTAAGCAATGTTAAATTAATCCTAAACATGAATACATATCATCATATATACAGAGTGTCCCAATTTACGGCAGCAATATGAAAATGATATACATTTTTTATGGATTATTTTGAGTTAAAAATATTATGTCGACTTCGGTACAAAGTTACACGATTTTTAAATTTTGATACATTAGCATAAATAGAGAAACCTTTAAACTAGACCACAGGCGAATTTATAATATAGTCTACTTTCAACTCGGTTATAAAAATAATATATATATATAGTTTAATTGTAATCTGAACATTTTTCTTCAAGCTTCGCCAATTAAGTACGGTGTCGCATGCCACAAACTATATATAAATAAAATTATCATATATAGAATATTTAAGGATTTTTATATGAAAAGATATTATAAGAAAGATTGTATCCTTTGTATGTTCATAAAATTAGTTGCATTTTATAATTTAATTTTAATACACAATATATAAATATGTGTGTGTTTGTATATTGTCTGTTGTTTATATATATATATAAAATAAAAGATTTCTATATAAATACAATGACTTTACAAATTCAATTTATGAATGAAAAATTAATTATTATATTAAAAATTTCAATTCAAATAAAATATGTTAGCTCATTTTTCTACAAAAAATACGTATAGGTAGCACAACACATCGTTAAAACAATATAATAATATATTAGTATGTGAAAACACACACGTTATTAAATTATAAAATAATACATATTATTTTGGTTAATAATTAATATTTTACACATTAATATATGCGCGTTTTTATATTATATAGAAAGAAATCGAATATGGGTTCATCAAAATTTATTTAACATATATGTATTAAAATTTATAAATAAATTAATTATAAAATATATAAAGTTTGTATATAAATATAAATAAAAATTAACATATATATTATTATATTTTATTATAATAATAATAATAATAATAATAATAATAATACAATAGAAATTTTTGGGAAACCAGTTGTTTTTTATTTTTAACTTAAATAATTACATTATGTTGAATTTTAAAATTTGAATGAAAATACATTCATGCATAGATAAAAAATATAAAGTTCATAAATATCGGCATATAAATGAAAATAAATTATAACTATATATTGCATATACCATAAATTAATTAATTATCCATTATACAAAAAATTTTATAATTACTAAAAATTTAATTAATTTGAAATTTCTTTAATTTCATCATTCACTAATCACATCACATCACATCATGCAAAATGGATATGTGTGTTAATAATATAATAAAAATTCGTTTCGTATTACAATATACAATATACAATATCTCATTTATATAAGATTTCAAAATGTTATTCAATGAATTTTATCTATGATAACATATTGTTAATGATTTTTTATTTATCTATAATTAATATATGACTGCAGATTAAATAATATTGCTAATGCTTATGATATATAATTAGAAATAATTTTTAAATTATATTGAAAAAAAAACACAAATTCAATACAATAATTAGCAAAGCAAGTCACGTAACCTTAATATAAATCTTATGATACCAAACCAACATGTTTAATTTCCATTGATTAATGATTAAGATGCAGATATTGTTAATAGTTGAGTAGTGTCCAATACTATGTTTTAAAATATATCCGTTTTTTTATTCCATATATGCGAAAACATCAAAAAAAAATATATCAATATTAAAAATATGTCTCGAAAAATTTCACATGTAAATTTCGGGACTAGAACCGCAGGTATTGTTAACGATTAAATAATAAACTATTATAATAAATTGATATTAAATTTAACGAAGAGTATGCGAAATTTACTATGTTGGCTGACTGATTACGAATTCAAGACGATGGTTTAATATGGTAAAAAAATGAGTTTTGTTTTACTATATCGTATTTGTGTACGTTTCAGGAGTAACAGAAATATACTAAATTGATTAAAAATATGTGTACGTATTTTGTAGAGGTACAAAATTTATTAATCTCATAGACTAATTATATACATAAACTATAGGTGAAAACAATTATTTTAACTAATTTCTTCACATTTATTTTTATAAAGATCAAGATATAACAAAGCGAAACGAAAATAGTAAAATCGAATAAAATATCACACATCACACCGAGTAATTTATATATATATATATTATATATATGTAAAATTAGAGTTTACATACGCATATATTTAAACACGTCTCAGAATCTCAGAAAATAAACAACATTAACCCTTAAGCGAAGATGCTTGATTTTTTTTGAAGATATTCTTTTTTTTTAATAGCTTTACAGTGATAATGTGAAACATTCATTATGTAAATAACATTAAATAATATAGGTCAACATTTAGTGTTTAAAGAAACTATTTGTAACTACGTATTTACTTATAACGTTGATATTATAGATGGTAGATGAACACGTATACAGCGACGCATTCGTCCAAATATAAATAATATATAAATAAATATATGCAAAAAAGACAAAAAGTGAATGACAAAATTTTAAAATATTTTTAAATCATTAAAAATACTATAATAATAATAATAATAATAATAATAAATAATAGCAATAATTATTATTATTATTATTATTGTTAATTTATGATAATAAAAATAATAAATAATAAATCTTTATTTATTTTATTTATTTTATTTTACACTTGTACATTTCAAAATCTGTATTATTTACATTACATAGATTTTTTCAAATTGAATACATACGAATACATAAATGGGTTGTAATATCTTAAAAAATATAGGTATAGGTAAAGATGAAAGATGCAGCATATAAATTGAAAAATTGTACAATTTGAACAATTTGTACACACCACACACAACATCCATCAGAGAGACGAATACATATTATAAAATAATGTATAGTTTTCTTTTTATTTATACAAGTGTTTTATGTTTGTATGTGAAATGTTTATTTATTTTTGAAAATAAATTTTCTATGCAAATATGTAAATAAATAAATATCTATAATCATCCATACTATATAACTATATCTATATAATAACCATATAGGTGTATGTCTAATGTATGTAAGATGATAATATATGTTAATGTATGGATGAATGTTGTTATATATAGCCTAAATATATATATAGAAATATATGTATATACAAAAATATGACGACATAGTACATATGCTAACGAAATAATATATATATATATATATATATATATAGTTACTTATAGATTATAGATGATATATATGTAAACAATCAAACAATGTATATATGTGGCACGGCACGTATATATAATTTCATTTCGCACTAGTACGTTTATTCATAAAAAAAAATTTCAAGCTATAATAATACATATTTATAGGATTTATTCAATATTGATTTACACAATAGACGTCATTTATTATATTATAAAGGTATTATTATAAATAATATTACAAACGCGTAATTCTTTAATCTTTATTATACAACAAATTACTGTTGCCATCATATAATATATAGGAAACGAAAATAAAAATATACGTACAAATTTATAATAATCGCATATATTCAAAAGTATGATATGATCACACATTGAGGTAATAACAATTGATTCTAATTACAGCAAATCGAAAGAATATTCGTTGATGCATATAGATTCAAATCTAGATTAGATAAATTTCATAATAGCGTGACCAAATCTGACATAATTATTTCATACAATATAGGGATCGGCGGTATCCTTCAACGTATTTTGGGTCTCAAAACTATTATTAATCGATAAAAGTATAAATCGCTTAACATCACCATCACAAATTTTATATTCTAAATTCTTAAATATTGATGGCGCAACGCACACCATAATATATAATAAATAAAGTAAATAAAATAGTATGTGACAAAGTAACTATAAACCAAAGGTGTACAGCAGATGCGACTGAATATAATACACATATTGTTAACACCTTGAGAAAATCATTAAGATTCAGTGCAAGAAACAAAAATTTAAATTAAATGAATACATTTGATACAGGTATGATGGAATTATTCATCTTTTGTTATTTTGTATATTCATGAAAATCAAAAATTATTTAGAATTGCTATATAGACAAATCGGTCGGATTCAATTGTCGCAAGGTAAGAATTATAAGAATTTGCCTGTTATTAAATATGATAACATATAAGTAAAAATCGCATAATTCTATTGAAAATATTGTTTTATATTTAAAATACATGGCAATATATATATAATCAATTGAAATAATTATCGTTCTCAATAACACAGCCACATATTGTGCTAGATTAATCCTCAGTTTATATCTAGGTCATTAAATATATATTAAAATATTTACGTGTCCATAATAATATATTGTATATATATATATATATCAAAACTTATCTAATTTTCCAATTATATATTACATATATTATATTAATATTTATTATAATTTATAATAATGATAATTATAGAGAAAAAAAAACCAAATAAATAATTAATATTTTTTAGAATATATGAAACTTTTTACAGAAAAAATTCATTCAATCATAAATAGAATAGTAAATAATTTAATTAGTTTTTATCATTTTTACCAAAATGTCAAATTTTTAATGTATATATTAATATATTTTTTTTATTATTATTATTATTATTATCGCATACGGATGGAAAAAAACCAAATTCCATTTTTGTGGTTCACACAAAGTTGCATAATAAATTAATATATTATCAATATAGATATCAAAAAAAAAAAAAAAAAAATTAATCTCTATATATTTTTAATATATATTAATCATTTAGTGTACGCATAATATAATAATACCAATATGAAAAAGGAAAGCAAAGAAAAAATCATTATTATAAATAATATAATAATATAAGATCTTAAGAGATTATAAGAAAGTGCAGATAATTTTTTTTTGTACTTATAAAAATTGACTCATTATTTATTTATTTATTTTAATTTTTTTATTGGACAAGATATGGACAAGTAAAAATAAAATATGTGCTTATTTTTAGAATTTTGAACAATTACTCATTTATTTAGTGTATTCGCATTAAAACATACATATGATAACAATAGATAATTATATTATTATCTATAAGTATTATTATCCATATAGTTTTGTGTTATATTTTCATTTAAATAAGCATGCATATGGTCAAAACAACGTGAATTCTAATGTTTGTTATTATAAATTATTCAAAAAAAACCTTTCTTAAGCTTAAGCGTCCATAACAAATTGTACTTTATATTTTATCGGTGATTTATTTAATAACATATAAAAACTATTCCCTTTTGTTTGACCCATTAACTTTAAGTTTTTTATAAATTTATCTATAACAAATACATTTATTGTGTGCACCATATACTTGGCGTAATACTATTAAATATATATATAAAGAAAAAATGCGGTATAAGTGAATAAAAGAAATATTGTGTATAAATAAAGATTGAACGATGAAATTGAGATTTTAAAGATGATAATAAAAAAAAAATAAAACGGGTATAATATATATCTTAGGTTCAGTGGCGTATTGTGAAAAGCATTAAACAAAAAACTTAACTAAATTGTATTCATTTTTTCATTTAAAATAAATAATTTTTACAAAACTACAATGAAGTCTAAATACTCAGAGCGTTGTCTGGGCGAAATTTACGAATGAATTTCTTATTTGGATTTTTTATATATAATTGTTTCTATAGAAAAGTCATTCACAAAACATACGCCGCGTTCAAAAATCCGGTAAACTTTTGTAATAAAAAATTATTTTCCTGTGACACTTCAAAATTGAAAATAATGTGATAAATTGTTGATTTAACTCCATCAATATTTTCCTGTGTCGGGGTATAATATGAAATAAAATTATCTATATATTTTTAACATGTTTTGCGATTACTTTATATATATTATAGTAACTAACACACTGATATAATGTATATATAAAATAGAAAAATGTTGATGGGTCGTGTTGATATAGTGTATTGATCTTTCTATTTTAAAAATTGAATTACCCTGCACTCACAAATAATAATTTAACATTCGTAAATTTCCCATTTCCATTTCATTAATTTTACTATTACATGTATACATTGAATAATATAACAAGTGTTATATCAAAAATACACATATTTAGTTTTATGTTTTATAAGTTCATTCAAATTTAACATAATATTTTTAAATGTAACATGCCTTTCATAAATTTATCCAAATGTTTCGGTATATTATATATGTTAGGGATATATAGTATTATATAGGCAATATATTAGAATAAAACTTATATTAAATTTTGATGTTTAATAGAGTATAAAATAAGAAAAAAATTATCATATGTCAACCATATTTTAAAATATGCGTTATATACGAGTATATTGAATAATATATTACATATTATAATTATGGTATTTGGTTTCACGCATTTTCTGTTTACACATACATGGCTATAGATCTCATATATATACAATCTATATAAGAAATGTTGTCTTAAATTTCGATAATAATTTATTTATTTACTTATAAATATATGTAAATATTTTTTATAGTGTGTATAGCATAATATTATCAATACAGCATAACAACGAACGCGCGGTATCGACCGGTGCAAATTGAAAATATGTATAAATGTCTATCATATTTTATTATTATTATTATTATTTTAGACAACGCATATTTGAAGCGACAACAATATTGAATTATGAAATAAGATAATATGTCACCAACACGTGTCTATGGAAAGTTTTGGGATAAGGTTAAAATTAACATTTTCATATTTCTCAGCCATACTTGATGGTATATCATCAAGAAATTCCATTGAAATTTAAATGATGCGGAATTTTAAGAAACATATGATCAAACATCTTTTCGGTATATTTCGACAGGTTATATAATTAATTAATTCACAACAACACACGAAAACATATTTAAAAGTAAAATGTTGTAATCCTATATTAAAAATCATGCATTGTTAAAAAAAAGATATACGATTTAGTTTCATATTCGAATTACAATCATTAAAATATCCCATAGGACAAAAAGTTTATATTTAAAATTTAATCAAAATTGAACCAGTCATTTCTGTGATTCAAATTTGATTGCCTAAATGGGCAAAGGGACATACGGTATTTTTCTTATGAAGATAAAGAAAAATATGAAAAATTAAATTATATTATAACAAAATAAAAAAGGATTCTGCACTTAAAGTGACAAAAAGGATAAAAAGGACAATTTAAATTTTTTCTGATTTTTTCACATAAACTCCAATTTAAATATATGGTATATATTTTTAAAGGGTTTATTATATTATTTTATATTTATTCAATCAATCAATATTATTATATATTTATATATTTTCATATTTTTTCTAACATAACAAATACAAAAGCTAAAAAAAAAAACATATATATGTAAATGTGCGTGTGCGTTGAAACGATAAAATATATAATAATAATAATAATAATAATAACATAACAAGAGGCAGTTATGGTACAAAGAATATTTATAATTTCATTCTTATATTCTTCTACAGTATTCCATATATTATATTCAAATAATAAATAAAATAACAAACAGTTCATGCATGAGTAACAAAATAATATCAAAAATATGAGAAACAACATTATTGTTTTCAAGTTTCAAGTATAAAAGGATATTTGATTTGTAATACATGACGATATAATCAGGAAAATTTTATTTATTGGTGAATAATAATAAAATTGGGTGTGTGGAGCAATGGGTAACATTCATGATAATCCAAAAACAAGATTAAATTAACAAAAATTTCCATATAAAAGAAATGTTTCAGCTGAATGTGAGTTACAATTTGTTTGTTAATATGGAATAATTAAACGATTGTTTTTGAAAATAAGATTAATAATGTTTGCCTGCATCAAACACACCACATCATTGCGGCTAATCAATCAAATACAAATATTGGAATTAATTAACTGTAACAATTGTTAAGTATATATATACATAGAAATGGTGGATGTCATAAATGCTACACTATAGGAGTAACATAACGTAAAGATGAATATACTAAACAATATATGATAACTTTCACTGGTACCTTTTAGTTACGTTTTTCATTTTTGTAATATATATGTACGTAACTTTATATATTATATAGCGTCTGTCTGTAAAATAGTCTGCATATTATAAACTTGTTAAAACGATCTTTTTTCTTTGTATAATTTAGTTAGTTATTCTTTTATATATATATATATATATCAATTAGGTTTTTGTATAATATATAGACAGATACCCGACAAAATACGATGAAATATTATATCGAGAAAAATAAAAACAAAAAAAAGTATATTGAGTAAGAAAATAAAAAAAAATACCAAACCACAAGGATTTTTTTTTTCTTCACACACAACAACACCAAGACCAACAACACTGAAAAAATAAATATATACATAATTTTATATACTATAACTGTTTTCATATTATGTATAAAACATAACCAACTAACTAAAGCATAAATCAATAGTTTTATGTTTATTTAAGAAAATTATATTTAAGTAACAGCAGAGAAATATGAGTATTTGAAAGTATATATGTATTTATGTTTTTTTTTATGATACAAGTCTTTGATTTGTCTGACTGCATATATATATATAGTTAATATATTAATAGTATGGTTTCCTAATCTATATATACGATTACATAAATATAATGTATACATAATTTATATGGCCAACGACAGCACAACATTAGTCCCCCCATAGTCATACAGCATAAAATAAATATGTACCTATACACTGCATATTATTTATATATTAACGAATTTCTCTTCATTCATATCGAATACAATTTTCATGTAAAATTTTTTATAGCGTATTTTGTCTTATCATTTTACATATACATATATATTGAATTATACGATAAGACGTGTCAGATACAACAAAAATATAATATATCACTAATCGAGGTGATTACAAATAGGAGAGTTACAAATACCAACCAAAGTTACTAAAGCTAATTAATCCCAAAGTTTCATAACAATGCATTTTTGCTATTACATTATTTGTTAACTATATATATATATATATATATATGTAGCACAAAACTTGAGCGAAACGGCTAAGTTCTACTTTTTATGAACTGATCCATCTAAGATCGCCGTCGACATGTCTAAGTCATTTTTTTTTAAAAAATCACCTTCATTTACTATTTCATATTTTCCGTCAACGAAAAGCAAACAGGATTACTTCATTCATCATATGGATTTTATTCACGCATTTAAATGAAGAAAATTTAAAGTATAAATAAAAGGTTACTTTTATGTTCTAAGAATGTTTAATTTGAATAATACTTAATATTTCTATACACTTGATAGTTAAAAAATATGGAAAAATATGATATGTGAATAGATTAGTTAAATTTGCTCGCCGCGTAATTATCCTTGGCAAATAAGGACCATTCGAGTTAAGAGCTAAAATTAAATATATAAAATACTTAAATACAAAAGTTTAAATAAATCTAACAAACAATTCTATATTTATAGATTTAATCTGATTTATGATAGAAAATTTTAGGATCACATGGAATTTTTAATTAAAGTTAGAATCTATATACTACAATATTATAGTTCAAATCAAAAGTTTAGGTAAGTTTAAAATTATTGAGATGCCTATGTATAGCATCAAAAATTTCATACAATTGACAAAAAATTGATAATTCATAAAGAACAATTTTTCGGGAAATTTAATAAATAAACGCCCTGTCATATTATTTAAAAATTTTATGCAGAATATTTTATAATAATTTAATAAATTCAGACTAGTTTTTATATACCAGACGTTTCGGCGCATATTATCTAATCAGAAAAAATTGTTCAAACAATCACGTCTTATTTTACGCGGCACCATAATGTCAATTACAATCTAATAAATATTCGTAATTATTAATACAACATCATAAACAAAAACTAATTAGTTACAATAATAAAAAAAACTTACCAAAGTTTTCCAATAAAGATTATGGTATTACTTTTTTTTCCCTCTTTTTATTGATTATGTTGATAACGCGACGCAACAATTTCTATATATAGTTTTTATTATTATTTATATATTTATAATTTATAAAATTTATTTTTTATTTAATTTATTAATATCGATTAAATCAAATTAAAATTATGACAACATAAATTTCTAAGCACACTGTATTTATTAATTGGTGTATGACGACGACAATGAATATACTTTACACACAACAAAACCTTTTCTATATTTATACTTGTGTGTATAAAATTTGTACAAACACAAACACGATTATTTCATACATTTAAATTTAAATGTATATTTTTTTAAAAATGATATGTTGATTCTACTATTTAAATTTACCGACCAAATAAATGAATAATAATATATTTTGAAAAATATATGGTAAAAATAGTAAATAAAAAAACGATGAAATCATATAAAAATATATATAAAAAATAAAATAAATATAACTATATGCGCGCAATAAAGGTAACAAATACCACACCAAACATTTCTCGTTATCTGAAATGAAAGAAAAAAAAAATCAATTGTTTATTTAATTATTTTTTTCATTTTTTATATAATTTATAAATAATTTGTTATTGATAAAAAATAAAATATAATATAATAAATGATATAAAAACAGATATAAATTATAATAAAATTATGTTACAGAGCTTTTTTTTTTGGTGCTTTATATAGTTTATCAATGTTTTTTTTTTTTTAGATACGTACACGCTAATTGTTATAAATATTTCATACAATCATATAATTATATAGTTTAATTACAATTTTTAATTGTACCAACTGTTTTTGGTGCCATATACTCTACTAAATGACGGTGTATATTTTATTTATAATTTTTAATTATTCCATCAGGTACGGTAATAAAAAATTACAATAAAATTAGAACAACATAATTAAATTATAATTAGAAAGCGATAAAAACATGATTTTTCTTATTTATTAATTATTATTATATATTATACAAATATACAATTACTATTTTACACATATACATTATTATTTATTGAAATTAAAATTTGTTGTAACAATGTAATTTATTGAAAAGATGCACATATTGCACATATTTTTTATATATGTAATATTTTATGTATTATATTTATAATAAATAACATAAATAAATAAATATATAAATGAGACGTGTTTTATAAAAGTGGTTTCACTTGGAACAACAATTTAATATTTTTAAAATTTTTATAAGTGAGAAAGAAAAAATAATTATTAAAAATTCCTATTTATTTACATCGTTTTGTTATTGCTTATTTTTTTAAAAATTTACATTGACATTTAAATAAAAAAAAAAAAAAACAAAAACGTCATTAAAAGATAATAAATATTATTCATATATATTTTAAAACATAAACATCGCGTAATCATTTGCTAAATTACATTTAAATGTGCAAATTTAATTGGGTGTATGTGTGGAGGACAATAAATTCAATGGCGTGCAGTGAAGTAATGATTTAAAGATTTCGACGAATATCATACATTAAATATATTTGCATATAACTTCACTTTAAAATTAACTAGATATCTATAGTCAAATTACACAAAAATTCACAATTATATAATCAGTGTTTTAATTTTAAAAAAATTACACATGTACTTTAAAATAATGTTACACTACCAAACTATTCATTTTAATTTAAGCAAAAATAAAATTTCTCTTTACCAGGAAAAAACCTTTGTTTTTATAATAACGTTTTTCTCTACATTTTTTTTCCCACAATTTTAGTCAAAACATTTTATTATAATGCACGCGCAAACATAAATATCAACAACTTATATTCCCTTGTGTGAGCTTAATTTTCGAACTTGTACTAAAGTAAATTAATAATTAATAAATAATAAAAATTTCGTAACATTAACAATTATAAAGGAATACAGTAACATGTATATACTCAAAAACAGGTTTCCACTTCTTGAAACATTAACACTTTACCATTAGACAATCTAATTATTGTTCACCAATGTCGATCAAATTTGGAATGTCCGTTGAGAATGGAATTATATCGGAAAGTCGACTATTATAAATTATTATCTTTTTAATTACCATATAGTTTAAAAGGATTCCCATTTTTATATACAAAATAGTAGATTATAATCAATTTCCAATCTGTCATAGAAGAGATTTTTAAAATTGTTTCACGCGTTCGAAAGATGTGTGATCAATATGCCATTCGATGTTAATGAAAATTCAAAGAAATGTGCCATACAGTTATAAAGTGAACATAATGTGGAACAAAAAATGTATTCAGCATCATTATTACAAACAAAATTTCACTGACAACATCAAACAAAAATCCGATTTTAAAAATTTATTCCATGAAATATTGAAAATTAATTATTATAATTTGTAATTTTGTATTCAAAAATGGAAATCAATTAAAACTATGGCCAGTCGTTTATAAAAATAGTACTACATAATATTGTTATACTCATTTTTTCATCTGCCATTCGTCGACCGCGTCTGGAGTTTAACTCCTATTTGAAATTTATAAGTTATTCTACACACATCACGTAAATTTGCTCACCACTACGTATAAATTTATATGCCAATGTAATTTTTTTGTAAATTTAACTTTATTATTATTATTATTATTATTATTATTATTATTATAAAATATTCGGTTTTATTGAATATATTTATTTATTTTATATATTTTGTAAATACATTTTATAGAGGCTGTGTACAAATTGTTTTCTGAGGCAGGATTTTCATGTTTGTATATAATAAATTTTATATTATATAATAAAACTGGAGTTGATTTAAATTTAAATAAAATGGAATTCATAAAAAATGTACCACAAAATAACGATTTGTAGTGATTTATTTATTATAAACATATTTATAAAATTACCACAACAAAACAGTAGGAGAGAGAGATGATATAACAAATGCACACAATTTTTAAATTTTTCAAATTGTTCTTCAAAACAGTTTTAAAAATAAATAAATATATATAAAAATTTTGGTAAAAAAAATATTTAATAAAAAACACAATTGTTTTTATAACGAAATTAACAATAGAATTCAATTTTTGTTTATTTTTATTTAATGAAATAGAAAAAATAATTAATTTAAGTTTGTATATATACAAAAAAAATTTTATTCAGTTCAATCACTTTCCCCCCATTTGCGTATTTTATTTATCTATATTACTTTTTACGCAAACATAAAAAATCATTACAATTAAAATAAAACGCATAAATTTTAGAAAATATTATTATAATTTTTTTTGTTTATAAAATTAAATCAAAATCAATAACATAAAGTTTTAAAATACAATGCGTAAAATATTCGATGCGTATAAAATTGAAAAATATACTATAAAATAAATTTTGTTAATTTTTAATTTTATTTATTTCTAAAAAAAAGTAAAAACAATCACATTCACACACACAAAAAAGTGAAATTTTTTTGAATAAATCAAATTGAAATTGAAAACATTTAAAAACCATTAATTTAACTATAAAAATTATTTCGTTATATGAAATTACTACATATAAACGATAACGTGTGTGTATACAAACAATTTGGACGGAATACAGCAGTAGTAAAGAGTGCGCCGAGACACAATGCGATTATTAGATTGTGGCTATTTCGAGATTAATCATAAAAAACCAATAACAAAAGTGTAACATTGATGATTGGACACTCTTTTCGATTCTCAAAACTTAAAATTAAAGTTAAAATGATGTTTATTTTTATGATATTTCGACTATTGCAGAGTCGACGCGTATTTTGAAGACAATTCCGTAATTGTGTGTAGTGGAATCATTATTAAATTGCACTGTAAAAAGAGTTGTTGATACCGGCGGAATATATATTCTGAATAAAAAAAAAACCAAAACAAATAATAATAACTTGTTTCTATTTTATTTTACAGATCAAATCTATAAAAATTCTTTGACACATTGTGTATATACAATTTATATAAATGAAATATAATTCACATTATATATTGCGTGTGTTTGGCTAAAAAATAAAATGCTATATATGCACACATTTTTAAAAAATAATTAATAACTTACATTCATTTATTTTATTATATTATAAAAATATAGAAACTATGAGCATTTTAATTAAATTATATTAATAAAAAATTTGAAAAAAAAACAAGCTATAATAGCGTGTGTGTTAAATGTACAATATTTATTAATTTAACACATTTATATATTATAAAAAATATTTTATAGTTTTTATTCAGATTCGTTTTGAGGACATCCTACCATTTTTTTTTTGTTTTTATAAATACAATAATTATCATTAATTAAAATTCAATGAAATTAAATTAATGAAAAGCATATACACACACACAATTTTCATGGATAAAAAATATGAATTTCTTTATTATAAATTATAATACAATATTATGAAACCGTTGGGATGAAATAAAAATAATAATAATAAATAAAAAAAAAGGTATCATCATTATTTGTTTATGTTAGTTCACGAGGGAGTATTGGAGTGTCAATAAAAAAAAAAGAGTCAGAATCTTCTATTTTGAGCCAAAGTTATCATCTCCAGTCAGGTTTTAGCCTAGCCTTCAATGTATGATCGTGTGATCCTCATATTCGTCGTGCATTGAACTTACAATTCCAATTTAAGAATTTATATATATATTTATATAATATATTAGCCTGACTAATGAACCATTTTCCAAAAAAACAAGTTTTATTGAATCATCAGATTTTTTTAAGAACGAGCGACGGACCTCATGTTTTAATGGATTTCTTTGAAGTGCAGAATCATTATTATGGAAATGGATTATTATTTTATAAAATTACTTACGTGTACGAAAAATATAACTTTCACCACAATATCTTTGGAATAATTAATTATACACACCATTTTATTGTAGATAAAAAAAAATGATCTTCAAACTTTCGCATAATAATAAGAAAATATTTTAAATTAAAAAACCCATTAAAATTGAACATCAATTATAAGGGGATGGAATATATATTAATCAAAAAATGCATATTAATTTCAAAAAAGTACATATACATCAAATAAAATTTATTATTATTATTTTTTAAATTGAATTGAATTAATTTAATATTTCAAAATAAGATGTAATTTCCATTAGCTATACATAAAATAAAAAAAATTATAAATACAAAAACATCAGTTAAATTAATTCGATTAGTTAGAAATAGTACATTTGTATACCATCATACCGCCGTAATAATTATATAGATGTGCACATAATAAATTATAAATTAGGTATACAATATTAGATATATATATATATATGTAAAAAAGACTATATAATAATATTCTTGTATACATATTTAAAATTCTACCCTGTCAAGATGACAAATTTTATACACTGCCACACAAAAAAGCTCAGCTGCTTCACCTTACCTCCGCATATAAGAAGTTATAAATTTGTAATACGCATATGTTGTGTATTTTTATATGAATTTTACGACTACTACTGAAACAGATATTGTTGCTGTTACGGCTTCATATACATTTTTTTCCCCTTCATTAAACATACCGCGAGCTTTTATATTTGTAATATGTGTGTTTATATGTCGTATATCTATATGAATTTATGGCTGCAGCGTAATGATACAAATAAAAATATGGTATATAAACAATAACATATGGGATATATATGGGTGAAGTATTGCCGTGTTGCGGTATTGTTCGATTTAATGTTATTTATATGCTGCTGAAAATAAAGAGTTGATATTTTTTTGTAATGAATTAAATATGTGTTTGGTTTATAATTTATGCAAAATACATAATTATTGAATTTATTATATATAAATTAGAAAACAGTTTGAGCAGGAGTGCTTACTCTACTATCGTGAACCACTCAAACACTTGTTAAAAATATATAAATTATATATAATATTATAAATATAATACATTTCTAATATATAATTCATATCGTTAATCAAATTACTTATTTACATATTTATTAGTGCTCTCCGTCTCCGTATCGACTGTATCAAATACGTATACTACTATAAATAGGTGTTCAAAAAATAAAATATTATCAATTATTATAGTATACCACAGATCCCTATTAAGATAGATAGATAGATACAATAGGGAGACGAATTAAATTCTATTTTCTTCAAGTGGAAATTTTAAATAATCTACAAAATTTACAAATTTTCCTTTTATAAAATTGAATAATAATATACAGAATGGCATTTGTATATAAATAAAATATATGTATATATTAATTATGGAAAATTAGTTGAGTCACCATAATTTTTTATAATAATTATAGACTTCTCATAAGGATATAATATTATATATATTTATATTGGATGTTTACATTGAAAACTAGTTATATATGTAGCCCAATATCTTATAATTTAACTACAATATTGTCTATCGTTTGATATATACGCAATCTTTGCTCATCTCGCGAGTTCTAAGTGTCATGGACCTGAACAAATATGATAATTGGATTGACAACAGCCAGTGAAAAATCAGCGGGCGAAATAAGACATTCTATAACCAATCTGCCATATACAGCAAAAAAAACACATACAAACACTCAAACACGTAAAACCATAGCTAGTTTATAATGTAAACATTCACTTTAAATATACTTTGTAGAGTTACCAACGCATAGTTATATTTAGTATAAACAAACATTTTGTGAGAACAAATAGCTATATACTATACCATATATCTAATAGTAAAGTATAATATTGAATTTATATAATACCAATTGCCAGCTATATTTATACTTTTATAACAACTATCTATAACTATGTTTATTATGTATAAGTAGAAAATAAACTTTAATTAATAATTTTTAGTATATTTTCACTGAACAGCAATGGTATCGTAAATACATATAATTATTAATTAAGTAGATATTGTATAAGAGGATTATATAAAATTTATTAGAGCATAAAATAATTGAAAACTGAATCCTTTGGATCAAATAATATGTATATATATATAAAGATATAAGCCATATATTGTATAATATAAATTACTATATTTATACTATAATTTTAATTAATTAATATTTATTATATAAATTTTTGTAATATTTAATTATTTAACTACTGACCCAAAAATTGTATTGTATTTTATCAATTTTAACCATATATATTATTTATTTAATTAATTGTCGCTTATCATTTGATATACGTTTGCAAATAATTCAACTAATATACGATCATGATTTCCTTTTATACTTAAAAAATTTAATTTTTGTAATTTTACTCCTCGTTACAAATGTTTATAAGGAGCAAAAAAAAAAACGACAAATTATACATCAACATTTCAAATTAAGTTAAGTTATCAATTTTAGGGTTGTATATTTTTTTCAAATTTCTAAATATGTATGAGAATTAAAAATTATATATTTGTTAAAACCAGTAGATGAAATATTAAATTGAATAAAAATATTAAGATATAAATGTCGTGTCAGTTAGAAAAGAAAAAAAATTCACCAAAACAAAAACTTAACATATTTATAACTTGTTGAAAAATGAATGGCAGGTGATTGACACAGCACTACACAAGCATTTATGTATTTTATTATATATATATATAACATTATTATTAGAAATTTAATAATAGATATAATACATGCAATAAAATACATATATTAATGGGTGTTTGCAATATGAATGTAGACAATCTTAAGCGATCTAATTATTAGACTCATGACAAAGATCAACCAATCTACTTCAAGACGCAGCAGTATCCATTGAAAAAATTGTTTTGCAGTATAGCTGGTGAAACGAATATTAACGATCGGTGGTATCAACAACTGGTGATAAAATTGAAGAGAAAATTAAAGGAAAAACGCCCGGAATGAAAATAATTCTCATATATGTAATTAATGATATTCCATTAAATTCACAAACATTGACTTTGGATTATTCACTGAGGAGTTGCAACATTACGTGATAACTTGTCATCGTTATACGGAGCTTTGCTGCGATTACAATCAGTTCTTATTTCCCAAAAACTAAGTGACATTGGTAGGTATATACAACATGACATATACTTCAAATGGTCCAATCCAATTATTGAAAATCACAAATGAAAAAGAAATTAACTTTCAATTATTATTTATTTAAAAAAAAAAAAATAAAAGGTAGGTAGATTTAGATGGTGACAAACGAAATAGAGAACACAAATTATAGACTTTTTTGGAATAATTTTCTGCAGCCAATTGTCTATTCCACATATAAGATTATGATTTATTAAGTTATTTATATAGTAATAAAATATGAAATCCTTGTCTACATAACTGTCCAATAATAAGAAATTTCTATTCAATGTAATCGCAAGGGATTGACTTTTTCTTTGACAGTAGCACTTAATTACATAGTAAAACATTTATCATTGTGCTTTAATTGTAACCGATTTTGTAGATAAATGAATGGATGCGGTTATACACGGCTTTGTGTAAGAAAAATAAATTTATTAAGTAATTCATATAGATTGTGCGATATATAATACAATTATTGTATGCGATGGTATATTATTAAAATGAATAAGAAAGCAAGAGTGTATTATATCTTTTATATTTATGTATCAACAAAATAAATAAACAATCATTTAATTTAATTTATTTATTTGTTTAATTCTAATATATTTGTTAAAAAATAAAAACTACATTTAAAATATTAGACCAACATTATTAATGTTCGGTTTGTGTACTATATACAAATTTTAAAATAAAATGCATATGTTATTCATATATATAAAGTTATTTACCACCAAATGATACGAAAAAAAGATTTAACTATGATTTTGATCAATGGATAAGAATTTGTGGTTTTGCAATGAAACTAACCGGTTTTTAGAGCTTATTCTTTATTCTCATAATATTTTTTGAAAAGTAAAAATTTTTGTTCCTTTCTATGATGATTCAAAAAAAAAAAAAAAACTTCACATAATAAATATAAAAAAACATATAGTCATAGTGTGTGCGGTACTGCAATGAAATATAAATAAAAAACAAGAACTAACCTTTCCAATATTATATTATTATTCCAATATTATTATTTATTTATATGATTAAGAATTGAATATCAATAAATAAAATAAATAAACATATTCACACGCACACACACACACACAATTCACTTCACTTTACTTCACTTAATTTTCAATCAATATTTTATTCTAATTATTAATATAGTTATTAATTTAATTTAATTTCTATTTTATTTCTCTTCACTCAACAAAACACTATAAAATTTTACTGCAAAATTTAAAAATTTTTTTGATCATATATTTTGACGAGAAAAAAGGAACAGGACTATTATTTTTATATAGAATTAGAGCATGTTAAATTATTTACAAATAGCAACAAAAAAATTGCATTATTTTACACAAAAATGTATAGACATTATTTATAAATAAAACACGATTTATTTTTAATTTTTTTAGTAAATATATTAATAAACAAACGGCATTACACACATTAATATATACAGACAGCCAGTGTGTGTATAACTAATTCAAAAGCCGGCAACATACTGAAGTCAAAGTCAACTCAATCAAATGATTTTGTGCTGTTGCCTGCTGATTTTTTTTTTCTTTACGATGGGAATGGGATAGTAAACATTTTGTATATGTATTATAATATTATCTTTATAATATGCGATTGTTATATGAATGTTGTGTTACAAGTCCTATACACATGTCCTATATTATATATACAAATAATATTTATATACTTATTCCATTCATAATTTTATATAATTTGTTTTTGTATATTTTATATATATAAGATAAATTAAAAGTATAGATAGAGTCATTATGAAGAAGTATTACATTATTTTGGAGAAGAGAATATTTTGAGAATTTTACCATTACAATAGTTGCGCATGTATCTTATGGTAAAGAATTAATTGAATATATTTTATTACATATATAAATATATATAATAAAATATATATATTATAGGTTTGGTATATAAAATAAAAACACCGGCTGCAATAAAGAATTAGAAAACTTTTATATTTTGCCAAGCCATACCAAATTAAAATACAGCTTTATTTTGAAGAAATTATTAAGAATTTTTTACCATCTAGTTTTTGGGATAGTTGCCTGGTTTTTTTACGTGTCGTTGAAATAGCTCCGAGAACAATAAATTTTACTCTTTGAATCATGACTCCCCATTCTTCTTCTAATATTTCCATACAAAAAAATTTGCCAGAACAAAAATTATAGTTTTTAAATCACATAGGGTGTAATTTACCAACATAACTTTAATGTTACATAGTTACGCCGTAACACGAAGGACACCAACTACGTATAATGTTTTGTTATATTGCTCCAAGAAACTAGTGGCACTATTATATATGTTTTAAATCTCTGACAATTAAACAAAATAATAATAATAAAAAAAAATTCATATATAAATTGTATTTCCATTCCTTTTCTTTTTTCTTAAAATTGTATATATGAAATTTATTTTCTTTCTTTATTGCATTTATATATTTTACGTAAAAAAATTTCAAAGAATATAAAATAACTAAAAAAAAAGAAAAAAAATCTGGTAAATCTGGTTTTGCATGAATAATAATCAAAAATTTTTCAATATGTATATGTTCTTATTATACAGACTCCGACTTCAAGTATACAGTACACTATTATGTGGATAGTGTATCTTGTATGTAATAGAGTAGTAAAATAGTATGCACGTTTTTTACCAGAAAATAAATGCCAATACTAAAGTATTACACGTGATTATTTGACTACTCATACTATTAATTTGTTAATAAGAAATCCGATCAAATTGATAAAATAATAAAAATATTTATACTCGTCGTAACAATAAATTTGTACGATAATTGATAATTAATTTTATTTATTGTACTTCTGCGTGTATTGCATGCGTGTGCGATGTTGCGTAACGCATATTTATATATTCGTTTTTATAGTTATAATATAAACGTATACGTATATGCATGCGTACGTACATCAAGCATATGTTTAAAAATTGTATACAAATCTATTGAAATTATAACAAGTAACGTTAATTAATTGATCTGAATATGCACATATAGTTAGGGGTGCGCTAGAGAACAAGTACAGTAGAGTACAATTCTATGTCTTTAAGAATTGTACAGAGACTCAACCATGATTGTGAAATGACATCTTGATTTCGGTTATCAACCGGAGAGCCTGTCCTATAAATATATATTTGAAGTGGCAAGAAGCATTGCTATGGAACTATTGGTTTTGGTGTTTATCAGGATAATCAATCAGTATAGTTCTAATGGTTTAATTTTTAAATTTAACAGTGAAAAAAAACTACCGCAATATATTTTTTTGTTTATATCGTATTGTTACAAATTGTTATTTGATGTAATAAATGATACAAAAATGTTACGAATAATTTTGATTTAACAGAAATTGGTAAGAAAATAAAAAAACACTTGTAGGAGTTCTAGTACTAATGCATACATCCATTAAAAAATTAATTAATGAAATTAACAAATAAAATTAATAAACTAAAAACGGTTATAAATTAATAATAATATATAGATATAAGAAGAAAAAATTAAATATAAAAAAAGGTAGTTGTTAAACAGATTTTGAATAGAGCAGTTCACAATATTTCCATAAGGAATAAAATATAATTATTAAATGCATTACACATACTTAAATTGGAATTAAAGTAACAAAATATGCAAGAAAATTGTAAAAACCACTTGTTTCCCCGATACTTTAAATGATCGCAGCCAACAACACAGCAAAATTCCTTGAATTCCAATCACAAAATTTGATTTTTTTTGAAAAACATAGATTTGTCAATACAATGGCAATTGGAAATGATGCATATACGAATTATATTTACGTTGAAATTTATGCATGTAAAATTTTAAACACTTAAAATTTACCAATAATATGAAGAAATTAATATTTATTTATAAAATGTTAGAATAAACATTAACGTTTATTGAATTTATTCATTCCCATAACATTGTAATTTAAATTTAAAAAATTTTATATTTACCAAAGTCTACACACATAAACAATTAATTGATTTTAGTTCGACAATTTATGTTCACGATGGCAGCAACGGCAACAACAAATGTTGTTAAAACCTTCATTCACATTTACACACATTAGAATGTTCAGCATCCGAAATTATTAATTATTAATATTATAAACAACAATTAAACATAATTGATAAAACTGCGATATATAATAATAATAATAATGATTCTTGTTCGTCGACCAATATTGTGGTGGGACAAACAACAAATAGAACCACAATAAATCATTGTGAATGTTTAAAAGAAAGTGGATAATTGGTCAATTGGAATTATAAATATTATTGTTTAATTTGTAATGAATATCCATTTTATTCAAAACCATTTTCATATAACATTATAAAGAGTGAAATTTTCGGAAATTGATAAAAATGTAAGATCATTAATATACCAATTGATCAATATAAAGCAAATGTTGTGAATAACTAATTCACATGTCTGCAGAATGTGTCATTGAGACATCAGTGTCGGCGATGCGTGAAAAAAAATATTGTGGTGGGACAGACAACAAATAGAACCACAATAAATCATTGTGAATGTTTAAAAGAAAGTGGATAATTGGTCAATTGGAATTATAAATATTATTGTTTAATTTGTAATGAATATCCATTTTATTCAAAACCATTTTCATATAACATTATAAAGAGTGAAATTTTCGGAAATTGATAAAAATGTAAGATCATTAATATACCAATTGATCAATATAAAGCAAATGTTGTGAATAACTAATTCACATGTCTGCAGAATGTGTCAATGAGACATCAGTGCCGGCTATGCGTGAAAAAAAATATTGTGGTGGGACAGACAACAAATAGAACCACAATAAATCATTGTGAATGTTTAAAAGAAAGTGGATAATTGGTCAATTGGAATTATAAATATTATTGTTTAATTTGTAATGAATATCCATTTTATTCAAAACCATTTTCATATAACATTATAAAGAGTGAAATTTTCGGAAATTGATAAAAATGTAAGATCATTAATATACCAATTGATCAATAGAAAGCAAATGTTGTGAATAACTAATTCACATGTCTGCAGAATGTGTCAATGAGACATCAGTGCCGGCGATGCGTGAAAAAAAATATTGTGGTGGGACAGACAACAAATAGAACCACAATAAATCATTGTGAATGTTTAAAAGAAAGTGGATAATTAGTCAATTGGAATTATAAATATTATTGTTTAATTTGTAATGAATATCCATTTTATTCAAAACCATATTCATATAACATTATAAAGAATAATCATTCAGATAAAGTGAAATTTTCGGAAATTGATAAAAATGTAAGATCATTAATATACCAATTGATCAATATAAAGCAAATGTTCCGACTAAATAATTCACATGTTTGGAGAATGTGTCAGAGTCGGCGATGAGTGAAAAACTATATTTGTAAATGATCAGTTTATATAATTTATTGTTGCATTTGATTAATTTTACAAAAAATGTTTTAATGGCAATTTTGGAAATTGTGCCCATACGTTATGTTTACGGTGTGAAATTATTAAATTTTATAAACAACAATTGAACATAATTGATGAAACTGTGATAAATAATAATAATAATAATGATTCTTGTTCGTCGACCAATATTGTGGTGGGACAGACAACAGATAGAACCACAATAAATCAATATGAATGTTTAAAAGAAAGTGGATAAGTGGTCAATTGGAATTATAAATATTATCGTTGAATTTGTAATGAATACCCATTTTATTCAAAACCATATTCATATAACATTAAAAAGAATAATCATTCAGATAAAGTGAAATTTTCGGAAATTGATAAAAAATTAAGTTGTTGTATTTTAAAGCATATTATTTATTATTTTAAAGTAAGTAATTGTTCTATTTATTGTCAATTTTGAATTATTTAATCGCATATTGATGTATTTATGTTATAATGTTGTTAAATATTTTGTTATTATGTATTTGCATAGACCCATAAATATGATTTTAAATAAATCAAAACGTCGGGCAATATGATGTAATAAATATTGTATGTTTTTTTAAAATTACAAATATTTATATTTTTAAATTTTTGATAAAAACAACACTGACCAAGAAGCCAATTTTAAATTCATTACAATAGAATATATGATCGAAGAAATTAAATATATCACATGATTGGCCGGGGTGTTCATCATTTCAAAATCAAAACTTCAGCGGCACAACACAAATCCAACGATAATTTTGTATATGGATTAAATATTAATTTTTTTATCTCAATATAAATGTTTTATATAAGAAAATAAATTTAATGAGAAAAAAGCAAAATACAAATAAGAAATATTGTTATAATTTTTGGTAATAATTTTTTATTTTTAACACATAAATATATTTATTAATTTAAGTTTCTTTTCTTGTAAAATTAATGTAAATATCTCTCTGTATAATATTTTATTATTCTTTATATATTGACTTATTATAGTATAGTATAGTATATATAAATGACGAATATATTCAAATATATATATAATAAGCAATATTAAATACTTATACAGAAAATAATATAAATTAAAATATATTTAATGAATATTAAAAATTAATAGGTGAAGGATTTCTGTTTTTTTTTTGGTTTCCATTTAAATTCAGTAAAATAATTAGTCATAACAAATTAATTTTCAAAATCTTTTTTCATATAACATATGTGTAATGTAAAAAAAAATATACCTTTAATATAGTGTGTAAATTTTTAAATAATGGTTAATTACTCGCAAAGGTGATATATTTATTTATATATAGAAAAAAGAAAGATAAAATTTAGTTTCTTTTTCATTTTTATAAATTATAATGATTAATATTTATTTAGTGAGTTATAAATTTACGAAAAAATATAAATTTATTATATGTAAACAAACAAATATTTTAAACAAAATATTATAATAAATTTTCAATATTTATACACCCACAATATAAATAAATTATTTTACGTACATACGAATTACTTTTTTACCCGTTTGTATCTTTTAAAGTTGAATTCACATATTGTCATAATAACTATATCTAATGCGTTGTCAGATACTACAATATATTAAATTTGTATGATAAAAATAATAAACTACATTGTGCAAATAGAAATATCATTCAATTTAAATGTGGATATTTAAAAAGTTATCCAAGAAATCCAAAAATTCAATTGTCACGTCAGTATATGGTGACCCAGAATGCGATGGCCATTATTGCCTGAGTCATTATGAGAAGTAAATGTAATACATATAATAATTTTACTAGATTTGCTTTCGTTTTAGTTTTTACAAGAAATATTATCATTATTACGTACTATATTTGATAATTACAATATTATAGTCAAATCTCAATTAAATACATTATAATATTAAATAAAATGCTTACTGTTAAAATTTTAGAAAACATAATAGATGTTATTTAATTACCATCTAAAATCTAAATAATAGTATCTGTATTTTGTAATATATATAATAATAAAGATAAACTGTAAATAATATATGTTAATTAATTAAAAACTGTTAATTTAATTATAATTTATATTTTGTAATTATATAATTAAAAAATAAAAATAATTTGTATTAGTTGTTATACAATTTATAAAATATTCATATTTATTATAATAAAAACATTGTTTATGTCACGATTGTCGACCGTATGCTGGACCCAGGTACCACACTTTCTTATATCATATTCTTATTTATTTATTAAAATTTCATATTTTTTTTCAATTTCCATAGCAAATACATATCCGAATATTCTTCCTTTAATAAAAATTTAATATTATTTTTTATTTATTCCATGAATAAATCCTAGACGTACAGAATTTTTTCTATAATAATTTTTGTCCCAGAACACCCAAGGCAAAATTCCATTTAATTAATACAGATCGATCATAATCTTGCAAATACTTATCGCTTTGATTTATATTTATTCTATGGATATTGTATGAATTAATTTCCAAAAACAAGACCCATATTCTTCAGATAATTTCCAGGCAACTTCCCAACAACATTTAATGGTAAAAGAAATTATGTGGATACATTTCTCTGAATATTGATAACGTTAGGAATATTTGCACAGATGAATCAATGTCTTTTAATGAAAATAATGGAATTATATCAATATTTTTTCATCAAGTATAGAATATTGTGTAAATTATAGATAATTATTTTCCTAACAATTGATTTGTTTTAATATTTTTTTTACATTAAAATTGTGATGGACATTCAGAATGAGGTACGCCATATACGACTAATATGTTGGGTTTGAAAACTGTAAAGTATACACTTCATTCTTAAAATGGAATAAATATTTGTAAATACGGAATTATATAGTATATATTAGGTTGTCAAATATCTCCCTTCCGCCTTTTTGTCTTTTTAATTTCGCGGCTATGTACAAAGCGCCACAGAGCTCGTATCTGGCAACACTGTACATAATTTGAAAGCTCTTGACATAACAAACAAAACGACGCTATGTATGATTAGTTTGGATATTGCGTTCAACAGTTATAGACGTGTAAACATGGAGTTCACTAACGCCGAAATTCGCGCTATTTTAAAGTTTTCCTTCGTTAAAGGCAAATCCGCTAGAGAAACGTTCCGTGAGATTAATGGTGTTTTGGGGGATGGTACTCTATCACTTCGAACCGCGGAGGAATGGTTTCGACGATTCAGAGCCGGTGAAAACGACACCATGGATAAGCCAGCCGGCGGAAGACCTGTGACGACAAATACCGATCAAATCATGGAATGCATCGAGTTAGACCGGCATGTGGCATCTCGTGACATCGCCCAGGAGATGGGAGTTAGTCACCAAACCATTTTAAACCATCTGCAGAAGGCTGGATACAAAAAAAAGCTTGATGTTTGGGTGCCACATGAATTAACAGTGAAAAATCTAATGGACCGAATTTCCATTTGCGAAATGCTGCTGAAACGGAACGAACTCGACCCATTCTTGAAGCGGATGGTGACTGGCGACGAAAAATGGATCACATACGACAATATCAAGCGAAAACGGTCGTGGTCGCAGGCCGGTGAATCGTCCCAAACAGTGGCCAAGCCGGGATTGACGGCCAGGAAGGTTTTGCTGTGTGTTTGGTGGGATTGGAAGGGAATCATCCACTATGAGCTGCTCCCATATGGCCAGACGCTTAATTCTACCATCTACTGCGAACAACTGGACCGCTTGAAGCAGGCGATCGACCAGAAGCGTCCAGAATTGGCCAAAAGGAAGGGTGTAGTGTTCCACCAGGACAACGCCAGACCACACACTTCGTTGATGACTCGTCAGAAGCTACGGGAGCTCGGATGGGAGGTTTTATCGCATCCACCATATAGCCCGGACATAGCGCCAAGTGATTACCACCTGTTCCTGTCCATGGCGAACGCCCTTGGTGGTGTAAAGTTGATCTCAAAAGAGGCTTGTGAAAAGTGGCTGTCCGAGTTCTTCGCAAATAAGGAGGGGGGCTTCTACGAGGGAGGTATTATGAAGTTGCAGTCTAGATGGAAACAGATTATCGAACAAAACGGCGTATATTTGAACTAAATCCGATTACTGTAACACTTTTTATAAAGCATTGAATAAAGAGCAAAAAGGCGGAAGGGAGATAGTTGACAACCTTATATTATAATATATAGTATAGCCCTGAAATCATTGAAGATTATCAACGTATTTAGTGGACGCTCATCTATATAAGAGTTACAATACCAAAAATGATCTCTTGTATGATGTTAGACGAACGGTTTTGAAAAAAAAAATTGTTATCTATAATTAGGCACCTGAACTGAATAGACATAAAAAAATGCTATATATCATACTTATGTAGGTTATGGCAACTATACTTTTGAAAAAACGCATTCCTAATTTATACAAAAAAAAATGGCGTATTTCAAGGGAATTATAATAACATTCATTAAATATTGGTTTTTATAGTTGCATGTTTTAGTGATGTGCATGATTGTACAAGTTATCAAATATTATACGTATAATTTCATGTTATATAATATATACAATATAATCTTCGATGATAAGATAAATATATTTGCTAATAATAATACACGATATTTTTCGTTTTTATATAAACATTATTGAAATTGAAAAGAAAATAAAACCAGCAAAATTATTTAATAAATTATATATTAATAATCGTTAAAATATTAATTATAATTACAATTTATATAGCATTGAAATGAAAAGGAAATTATTATAATGTATATATTATACATGACGCAAATATACCATACATTGTATAATACGATGTGGATGTGGATAGCTTTATGGATTCACAGTATTATTATTATTATTATTATTATTATTATTATTTATGACATGAATTCTAATTGAATTTTTAAGTAACCTTGAAAATTGAATATAATATAATAGGTATATTTATTTCTCTTATATAAATAAAATAGATAATATAGTATATTATTTTATAAAATGCATATTATAAAATTACAGTAACTTACAAAAGTAATAGTAAAATTAAAAGTAAAATTTTTCATAATTATGGCATAAACATATAGACAGCAGCGTTGAAAATCAATATAATTCATAAAAATCATATTAAACATCAATTTTACTTCGTATCAACAAAGTTTAATGGGAAACAGTAAACTTATAAAAAAAAAAATACGGCCACCACAAAATCTGTTTATGCATTGCATTTTATATGCATTAGATTTTTAAAATAACAAAAAGTCAGAGAAAAATTCCAAATAATTTGAATTTGAAAACGAAGTGATATTCTAATCTAAAGTCTATTTTCCAAAAAAATTTTGCATAGTTTATAATACACATTTTATTTAACAGTGGGCTTCGACAATAGGATGCATTTTGAGTTTGCAATTGTATCTTAGCTTGGCACTTTTTTTTATACAATATTTATTTTTATTATTTTTTATATATTTATACGTGTCAATTGTATCTTACATTTTCTTTACAATAAATTTGTCAAGAAGCGAGCACATCATCTTTAAAAAATATCAATGGAATATAATTTAATTAACGAATATAGTTGCATTGCATAAAAAACTGATTTTTAGAACAAAGGACAAGTAGAATGGAAATATTCTCCTTTAGGAATACGTCGAACGCAGTGTGTAGTGTATTTTGATTACTTTTAAAAGGAAATTTTAAATTTCGATTTGATGGCTTGCTACAAATAAAGATGCTTGTGACAAGATACAAAGTCTGAGGTGAGAGAATGATTGATATAATATTTGTGTCAAGATGCAAATTGCATCCCGTCGACATGATCGAGGCCGCTCCAAATGTAAACTATAAAATGTGTTTTATTTAACATAAAAATTCGTATTTATCTTTATGTATAGATCTATACAAAAGTAATATAAGCATAAGTTTATATTTATATATATATATATATATTTTATAACATATGATCAAGATCATATTTATGAGATATAATAAAAAAAAATATACATGAGATGCAAGTGAAACAAAAATTACAAGTTTTAACTGATCTATATTAAAAATAGTAATAATAATAATAATAATAATAATAATAATAATAATAATAATAATAATAATAATAATAATAATAATAATAATAATGTTAATCTAAATTAATTTTATAATAATTTACCGCACATTATATTGAAATTTTTAGTAATTTATTTTATATATACAATAAATTTACGTATACGTTACGTGCATATGCAGTATTGTGCGCATAGCGTATATAGCGTTGTTATTATTAGATCCATAAATATTATTACAATATATTCAAATAAAATTGGGTTATAAAGAAAATAATATAGTAAAATCAAATTATATCAGAATCTATGCATAAAAATACATATACATAAGTTGTTTTGAAAGCGCCAATATAAAACAACTTATAAAATATAATGAACTTGTTAATAAAAAAAACATTAATTTAACATTGTCTATTATTGTAGAAATTATTTTGTATGCAGCAAAAACAATATAGAGATTTTGTTGAAAATAAGAAAATTTAAATTTATATGTAAAAATTTAATTTATAATTATTTTCTATTTTATATATTATAAATAAAACAAATAATAATTTTCAAAACTGTTTATTTCATTTCGCATATTTGATTTGTATTCAATAATAATAATAATAATAATATATAATTAATAATTTTATAGTGAGCAATAATATATTATTAAGGTTAGAAAATAATAATTGTTGTGTACTCAATATATATACCATCCATCCACGTCCGCCTAATCTCTAAAGAGATTGGAGTAACAAGATATTATATACCATCAAAAATATCATCATAATCAAATAATTACTCGGATTATTTAAATAATTAATTTAAAAGTCGTGGATGTGGAGGACAATTGGCTGCAGAAGCATTGACATGCAAATATTATATAGGTGTGTGGCAGAGGAACATGAATCATAGCGCAACAATATAGTTTAAAGCGAAACAATTACACTATATATTAAAATTCGAAAAACTAAATGTACAAATGTGTATACATTAAAAATTTTAATTTACTCATCAATTATATATGGACAAAAAAAAACCATTATGTAAATGTATAATTGTTCAATGTATTTTAAAATTATATTAATAAATTTAATTCAATAATTTCTGGTTAAATGAATAAATTAAAAAATAGTTCAATAACATTCATTTAGTAAAAAAAAAATATTAACCAGTAAACTTGAATGCACTACTTAAAAATTATGGACGAGATTGAAAAAACAAAAAAAAAACCATATTACAAATTCATAAAAGTCAATGTCTGTTAAAAATAAATTATTATTATTATTATTATTTTATTCAAGAAGAAATACCATCGAATTTTTTTTGTTACAATTTAAACCAGAACACTTTACAAATTAGTTACACATCATATTTAAACTTAACCCTTTCGCTATATACTTAACTATATAGATATTTTAGAAAATTGACACAATTATTCAACGTATTGTTCTCACTCTATGGATAACGTAGAAACTGAACCAATATAAAATGATCGTAAGTAATTGGATTGAAATAATACTATAATTGGGAAAAAAAATAATTGCACAAATATGATATTATTTTACACATAATTAAAGTGTATGTTCATTTAATACTGGATGCCACCAATACCGAAATGGTTAACTGAATTTAATTTAATTTTATTTATTTATGTAATTTTTATTGAATCGAGCAAAATAAAAAAAAAAAAAACAGAAAAATAATGATATGTAAAACAACTCCCAATAAATATTGGAATACAACATTTTTATACCAAGTATGTGTACAATACTTAACGAGACGCGTCTTTATCACGTATATAGTTTATATTCGTATTTCTATATTAAATGCAAATTTTGTATAAAAGAATGAATATAATTAAGTCATGAGATTCATGGATAATACTGTACTGACCACGTTATATAATCAATATACAAATTGTATATACAATAGTTACGTGTACAATCAATAGAAAACCCAAAGATAAATATTATTGGAAACATTATTTAATAATTAATACATACAATTATGCGGTACGATTAGTGCAATGTGGAAAATCCATTTATATTCCTACCCGTTCATATTTAAAAATCAATTTATTTACAAGGCATTGCAGATGGAAAACGCAAAACACGGTCAAATTGTATAATAATTACGAAATATTCATTGTATCAATTGATCAATAAAAAGCCATTGATGATTTTATTGATTTTCCAGTCCGTATACTGGAAGGCAAATGTCGTTGATATACATATAAAATATAAAATTAAGGTAGGTCCAAAATGAATGAATTTTATCAAAACAATATACGTTAAACAAATTCAAGCAGATTCATATAGATTTACCACTAACAACAATATGATAATTTGATACAACGATTCTTTACCGCATCTTTTGCACAGCGAAATAAAACGTAAAAAGTTTTCCATATAGAATAGGAACATATAACTTTAAGTTAATAATTTACTAAATAAATTTCATAGGATTATAATAGTTCAGATATAATAGGGAATTAATAATAAATAAAAAACACATTAGATCCTCCAAATATTCTCAGTCTAAATTGTTCAATTTTTTAGTATTGATTGATTGAACATATTGATATTTATCCAACTGAGAAATCTAAATTAAATGTTATAATTAAATTTAAGTATTATCATTTGGTAATGGCAATTATTATAAAAATTATATGATATACAATTGATGCAAAGAATTTATTTCTAGACGCGATTATTAAATTTAATCCAATCGTTTTTGTTTTTAAATGAATTAATTTGACTAAATATCAAAAAATTGCAATAAACTTTTATAGATACTAGGCGTTAAAAGATTAGATAGAGTTTTTGCAACTTATATTATTATTAATTAAGGATTTGGATGACTCAATTCCATTACGGACGTGTACTATATTTGATAATTATAAAATTTAAATATAATATTTTTATAATAGTAATTAAATGCTTATTGTTTGATTTAAAATTAAAAAAAAATTGTTCCAATTTAAAAGAAAAGTGTGTATTTTGTAATATAATAAAGATAATTTGTATTATTTGTTATTGTTAAACAATATATGTTATAAAATATGCATTTTTATTATTATGAACACATTTTATTATTCATTATAATTTAATGGTACAGGAAATTATCTGTATAAATTTATATAAATATTGATAACATTTAAAATATTTGCAATATTTGCTGTCTTATATTTGTATGCAAAAAATCTAAAATTTTTCATAGTATAGAATTTTGTATAAATTATAGAATAATAATTTTCCTAACAATTAATTTGTTTTAAAATTTTTTTTATATACATTAAAAATATGATGGATATTGTTTGAATAATATTTTCATAATTCATAGTTTGCAGTTTCTTGGCCGGGCGGAATGAAACTAAGGTCAAATGTTGGGATAATAACGTGGCACACCCACTATTTAACAATAAATTATTTTTGAGAGTGTACTGCACAATCAAGTTTAACTTAACACATATAAATTGCAATATCATTCTATTACATTTCACACAATTAGTCTCTGAAATTATCGAAATTTTATAGATGTTTCCTTAATTGCAGTAGAGCTACCAACACCATATTTTCAAAGATATCTGTTTTTGTTCGTTTGTTCCAAAAAGTGGTAACAATATCTAAATATTTCACATGTAAATTTCGTAAATTGAATCTGAGAGTGTTGTAATTGTAATTGAATTTATATTGTAGCAGTAAATATTTGGCACAAAATTTTTAAAGTATAGCGATATATAATTTCACAAATATTGCAGTATTTTCTTAACACATTAATAGATAACAATATTTTATTTAAATAAATAAAGTCTGTAATATTTTACTAATTGTTTTAAATTATAAATACCACAATCAATTCAAACAAAATTGTTAAGTAGTGCGTTATCATTACATATTCCAAAATGATAAGAAACAAATATCAAAATATAAGTAAGTTAATATTTGGATAATTTAACGAATAATTCGCAATATTTCTAACTTAAAGCAATTAATGATAAAATTAAAAAAAAAAACACTATAATATTTTATAATCGGTTAAAATGTTAAATTTATGGTATTAAATAATAATATACGCACGCTATTAAAATATTCATACATTTGTATTTAACAACACCAACAAATGTATTATATCATATTTTAAATTATATAAATAATGCAAAAATTCCTTTCTATTTTCTTTTAAAAATATAAAATATTATAATATATTAACTATTAAATATAGTATTTGTATTGTATTTCTTATTTTTCGGAAAACAATTAAAAAACAGAAAATGTAATAAAAAAGATAATAATCGCACCCATACTGTTTTTTTTTTTTTTTTTTTGGGATACAAAAAATTAATTTACAAAAATAAATACACATTCAGATTAGAGAAATTGTATAATTATTTAATTTTTAAAGTATTAAATAAAATAAAGAAAAATAAAAAATTCATGGGAGTATTTATGTTATATCAAAAATAATAATTTCAAATTTTGACAATATTTTTCTAACAATATAAAGGCATTTACAAAATCCGGATATTTTTTAAAATATAATGAATGAGATTTACTTTATACTTTTTTTACGCACAAATCTGATTGAAACAAAATTATTATTTGGTCAATTGATGTAACCATTTCGAAAGATAATGGCATTGTGTCATCACATATGAATATTAAAAGCTTAGTATTTCATGACATTGCAGTACACTTTATATATATACATAAATATATAGTTCATAATCATTACAATTAGAACATTTTTTCATCCATAACCAAAGAACGATCATTTTTTTAAATCCACACAAGTGGCGGCATATATAACAACGTAATGCGTATATTAATTAATTTAAAATTTGTATATGACAAAGATATGTATCGAATTTGTGATTGACCAAAAAAATATTATTATATCAATATTTTTATTTATTTTTAAATTTGTTATGCAAAAAAATTGTTTTTTTCACAATTTTAGTCAAGGAAGTTACAACATTTTTTTTTTTATAGTACAATATATCACCGAGCACAACATTTGATGAAAAAAAAAATAAAATGAATAACAAAATAAATTTTCATAATATTTAAATAAATATTATTCTACAATTTTAAACATTTTGCTGTGTTACATTATTTTATTACAATATTTTTAATATAATCAATTTAGTATGCAAATTAAAATAAATTCATCTATGAAATAATATTTATATATTATTTATTGCAATTTGCAAACAAACACACACACACACAAACTTTTTATTTTTACATAATTTTAAAATTTAATAAATTATAGTGCTATTAAAAATTTATGGCATTTTGAATATTAAATGAATAGGTTATTATGGAATTAAAAAAAAAAACACAATTAATAAATGGATTAATTTTCTATAATTAAATATTAGACGTTTGTAAAAATATTTTGTCATTAATAGGTTACTAATTCAATGATAGATTAATTAATATTCTTTCTTGATACGCGTGTAAATATACTCCATTTTAATAATATTCTAATAATTTAAAAAGGTTATCACCTTGACAAATTAATATTTTTATTCCATCGTTATTTTTTTTCGCAAATTTCTTCATAGAACATTTAGTCTGATGATGTTTGATAATGTAATGTAATGCATAACAAATAAGTAAGTAAAAAAAAATTAACCCATTTTGAATATGAAAAATTATTAACAAAAGAAAGAATGTATGTTTCATCAATGACGCATATAGAATATACGCATAGGTGTATATAGACCATATATGCATAAAAGACCTTCGGATTATAAATAATACAATACACGGTGTGTTTCAATGACTAATTTTATGTGTGTGTCTGTATAAGTATAACATTTATAACAAAACCGTTGTTAATAATAAATTAAGATATTTAGTATTAGTTAAGGTTTCATAAATTTATTCAATTACAATTACATATATTTTATTATAAATAAAACAATATAGTTTAAATCTACACAAAAGTATAATTTATTTATATGAACAATATTATAAGACTACTGTAGCCACATAGCCATTTAGATACATATCATATCATATATATATATTATACATTAAGTAAAGTAAAGTATTGCAATGCCAATATCAGTAACTGGTTTCAAATTACACTTATAAATTTGTGGTTATTATAAATATACATACGACGACGTACATATTACACCTATTATATAATTTTAATAAAAATTTTAAATTGATATTTAAATTCAATTTTATTATAAATAATTTTTAAAGGTTATTTATAATTTCTGACAAATGTTGTAATAACGTCGAATTGGATAAGTATGTCTCTACACCCGCAAAGCTAATTTGTTGTATATGCATTTTATGTACATTTTATTTTTCACTATATACTGTAAATATAACGATTGGAAACACTTTCACCAATTTTTTTTTACTAATCTTGCCAATATAATTATAGCACAAATCTGTCCAAAAAACTATATCAAAATAATAGCATAAATTTTTCAAATCTATGACCCTCGAACCCTTCTTCTTAACCTTATCGCACTCAATGAGTTACTTAAATTCCAATAAATTTCTATAATTAGAAATGTATGCAGTTATAGTAAAGGTGGAAAAAAAAGTGAACTATATATATAGAAACCCTTCACTTCTTCTCAACAAGATATGTTTGTTTTACTTTTCCTTAAAAATGTTTCGACACACTTGATTTTTATCTTTTGTTTATATGTCAATATAAGTATTACCTCAAGGGATTCTCTGTATTTTTACAGAAGGAATTAGAAGGAAGTAGTGATTTAAATCCATGGAAGGTTTTAATATTACAATTTTCTAGTTAAACGGAAAGAATTTGCGAAAAAATACAAAATAATTATGTCGATATATTTTTAAGTTTTGTAAAATGCAAATAAAGTTAATTTCTATAAGTATTATCAAATGGCATTATTTCTTTGAGTCACTTGATTTTATGAACCGTTTTTTTATTTTCTTTGAATAAAGATCCTATATTGTAAATTTATCTAATAACTTAATAAAAGGATAATGTGTTTATAACTCCTGTACCCTGATAAAGTATGCGTATAACGCAGAACTTATTGAAATTAATATTAATTACATAAATATAATGAATACAAATACGAGTAAATCTAAGTTTAAGAAATTAACTATACATATTTAAAGCTTTTCGAAAGAAAGTGTAAAAAAAACTCAAACTTTCTATGCTATTAAGCTTTATTCATTGTTTAATAACAATGTATATGCCTACGGGTATCAAAGGTATTGATGTTTTTGCTCAAAATTACTATTTAGAAGTTACAACAATACTCAAAATTATCAGAATGTAGCGCAATGGGTATAGCTTATTTTGAATTCATAAACTACACTCGATATTTATTTTAATTCTAAAATTTTTCAACTTAATCACTATTTTTTCGTTAAAACAGAAAATATATTGGATATAAAGATAATAACAATATCTGCTCTGCAAAAACACACACAATATACCGTCTAATCTCTCAAACAAAAATATAAATTTTTATATTTAATTTACAGATCAATTGTGTTATAAATTGTTATTTACTCCCCAAAAAAATGTACACCAACATTAGTCATTCCTCCCCATTTGACGGTAATATATTGAATCAATTTGAATGGTATATCATTTTTCTTATATAATGTGTATATTAATATTAAGATGATATTTTAATGCGATACGATGAGATACAGTTCAAAAAGATGTTATTTTAATAATGTAAATAAATATAAATTTAATTTTTTATTTCAAGGTTTATTTTGGTAATACCAACATTTTATACTGGAAGTCAATATTTTAAAAAAATAAGTGAATAAATATAGATTATATAATTATTTTGTATTTAATTGATAAATATTAAGATATCCGTATATTAAAATTTTAAAAATAAACTAATAGCCATAGAGATATAGAATTATTTATCAATTGCATTGCTCTAAATAATTATATCAGCATTTATAATTTAAAAATATATAGAATTTAAGTTTTCGTTTACAATCTAAATTGTATATGCCTTAATTTTTATAATAATGTAACAATATTTTATTTAAATTTTACAATTTATTTTGAATATATTTAATTTAATTAATATATTAAAATATACGAGAGCATATATTGTAAAGGGTTTACCATCCCAATCTCTCGAATTTTAAATTGAAATATAACAACAACCGTAAAAATAAATTGTACAATATTAAAGTATATTTTATATACCATTAAAAAAAAATGGTGAGGAAACTATTTTTGCATCCGAACTGATATTCTTTTTCAACAACAATATAAAATATTATATCTTTCCTTTTTCAATACTGTAAAGACTGTAAACTAATATAAAAATTATAAAAAATAGCTTTTAGTTTTTTTCCATTCAATATTGTAATTGAAACATGTTACGACACGATAAAATCCAAATTTTTTTATTGGCTATTATTATAAAAAGTAACGTCTCATACGTCATACATATTTAGAAGTGGTGGATCGTTGCACTTCTCTCTTTGCTATATATAAATATAACAACTTTGTGCTACTAGGTTTATACAGCCAGCAAGCCATAGTTTTATTGTATGCATTATATTTATCGCATTTTACTGGAATGTAAATGTATACAGTCTACAAACAACAGAAATCATATGGACAACAAATGAAATAATACAATAAATAATTCAAATGATCGTAGCATGGCGTCCTTTTAAAAATGCAAGGATCTTTGGACACAATTTTCGATGATGCCTATAGGTGTATATTAAACAATTATTATTTACACAAGTCTATTGATGTTGGTGGTAAATTGGTCAGTATATTTCTTGAAATAATCGAATCATGCTAAATTTCTTCTTCAGAATAATTAATCGATGTATCAGAGCACTGTATTATGAAGTGAAGAATGGGCGTCGTATTAAATCCAAATGTTGTCTAACGCATCTAAATCATATTGTATTGGAAAAAAACATTAATTGATCTATGCTCTGTGGTAAAAGTTTTTATGGACAGTGGTAATTTTTTAATTCTTTCATTATATTAATTTTGAATAGTGTTTTCAAATCGAAAATTCTACCATTTAGATTGTTAATAAATTCGCATTCAATCAGAAAAAAGGTGTTTTTTTTGTCAACATTGTGTCCAAATAATTTATGCTATGCTATGCTATGCTATGGAACGAAGCCGTTTTGAACATATCATATATATGTTTTAAACTTAAATCAAATTATATACTTTGATATTGTGCGATATTTATAAATGTTTTTATTTCTATTTAAAGTTTGTTGGTGATTTAATGGAAATTTGCTGTATAAATAAAATGGGTATATATAAAATGTTTAATTGACCAAACAAATATAATATAATAAACGTAATTATTTAGAAAATATGAATTATCTAATTGAAATAATATAAATGTTTATAAATTTATGCACGCATGCCTAATTTTCGTTATTTAAATGAATTAATTTATAAATTAATTCTTTTTTTATTTACAATAAAACAGCTGCTAATATGTGATTTAATATTTTAAAATGTGTTTATAATAATTATTTTTATAATGAATGAAGAAAAATATAACTTATAAATTAATCATTTAATTCTGATCTAAACTAAACAAAACCACTAACCTAATTTCAACGGTATAATAATTTAAACTAGTTTTTCTTTTCTATTTACCACCTGGTAATATTAATATTAACTCTATCATGCATATGCCGATAGTCCACATATGGGAATAAATTTAATATAAAAATATTTTCTATATATTAGTTAAAAGAATGCATATTTCAAATTCAAAACTATAGCAGTTTTATTTTTTTTTTGGTTATTATCGTAATATCATTTACATTATCAGTCATTTGACCATTTGTAGGAAAATAGTGGAGAACATCCATACAGCAAATTTATTAAACAGATTACAAAAAAAATCTTTTTATTGTTTTTTTTTAACAACTACCACGAATCTATAAACAATTTGGTCATTTCTCATTCGATTTTGATTAAATATAGGTGTGCATACACGCAGAGAATGGGGTTACTTAAACAGTTCCTACAGAAGTTCTGGAATATCAAAACTGAAGGCAATATTCCAGGAGGAACTATGATTTGGTTATTATTACTCAAATATTTATCAAATATTTATTTGTAAAGACGTACATGGAATTATAGAATAGTTCATATGAAATATCTATAAAATCGTTACTAGGAGCTGTTTTCTTAGATAAGTTCTTATAACAATCAACGTGCACACCAAATTCAATCACAATCCAATGAGACATTGCCTTTCGTGTTTTTAGGTACTCTTCATTTAATCAAATTCTCTATACGTTCATAGAAAATATTTGTCAAAATCATATTAATGATCACATTATCCAGCAGGTCCGTAAGGTGTATAAGTATTGTATCCAAACAAATGTATGTATGTTGCATTTAAATTAATTTCGTTGGGTGTATTCTCTACAGTAAACAATTTATTTTTTTTGTTATAAATGTATGTACAAATCGGTTATGGTTATATAATATTTATATACGCGTTTTTAATATAAATTTAAATTTTTATTAATCTCTAAAGATCAATATTCAATATAAGAAATTATTAATTGGTATAAATTATTATGTTTACATTTCCAAATAGTGACCGAAGATGATCTTATAGTCCCTCACTATCTCTCTGTACACACAACAATTTTTCAAATAAAATTTAATTGCTAATTTTGTAGATATAAATACAAATAATTTTGTTATTTCTTCCTGGTATAAATATAACACAATATAATTTCATTATAAACCCACTTCAATTATATAATATACCAGAGTAACAATACACCTCATGTGTCCGAAAAATAATCAGTAAAATTTTCTAATATATTATATTAATGTGGTAATGTCATCTATTGGCGGCTGGTTTTTTTTTTCAGGTATCATAAACCAATCTTCAGTGTAAGTTAAAATGCAGAACGCATTATGTGGCAGTAGTTTTTGTGCTTCTATCGAAAAATATATATATATAATAAGGAACCAACATGAAATACTTAAAATAACTTATGGTGGTAATTGTTTATCCACAGCAGAACACAAGTTTTTTAGTGACATCGACGATTCACAATATATTTCAGTTGAGGAATAATATTAATATTTCTTGGTTTTTCCCATAATCCATTTCCGGTTATATTACGGACAGAGGATGCATGAATTTGTTTGTGTATACAAACGAGTAAATATATATCGCTAAATTAAAGCTATATTAATTTATTAATATTTGTGGTTATAATGAACAAATCAGTCGTTAATTTATGCAAAATGGTAAATATATAAATATTAAAGAAAAATATAATAAACAAATTACATAAGAACTTTCTTTTGAACAATATGGCAATAGGTCATCTGATCTGATCTTATATTGTATAATTAAGTATATATTGTTATATTATTGTATATATTTAATTGAATCTTTTATAATTTGAAATCAAACAAATCAAAATTAATATAAATTTTATTATGTAACAATAATAATTTTCCTTAGCACAAATATGAAATATTTCATAGAAGAAAGGAAATTGATTGGAAAATTGCCTATATTTTTTAAGAAGAGTCACTTACTATGGATAAATCTGTGTTTTCATTCACATTTTTTTATTATTATTATCTTTCATATCAGACATTCTTAAGATTATTTATACCTGCAGACTCTGTTTAGTCATTAAACTGATTCATAATTGGTTGATACTATATTCGTACCTATGCACAACCACAACTAATGAACAAAGTAGTTTCCTAGCACCAAAAACAGTAGCAAACCACCCATGAAATGATAATCTATGATTTCGTTTTGAATGATTAAAAATTGAAAGTTAAGTGAATACCCAAAAATACGCTTGTTAACATTGTTTTTTCGAGCAATGTTTGACGATATATAATGTCGAGATAAATTTTTGTATCTATTTATAACTATGTAGATAAAAACAGTCGAAATAATTCAACTTTGTAGTAGTACACAAAAGAAGTTAAAAGCAATTAGAATTAGCTGGTAAGGTAATGGCAACTAATATTTTTGGATACACGCTTATATGATAATTGACTATTTAAATATGTTATTTGTCGATTCTAATGTGTGAAAATTCCTTATTTTATTATTATTTTTATGCCTTCATTGTTCTTATTGGATATTATGGCCAATTCTAATAGATAAGAAATTAAATAACTTACAAATATCGAGGATATCATCAACACACACGATATTTATATGGCAAACATTTTTAAACAAATTATTTTATTTATTTTACCATAAATCTCATCGCACATTTCTCTTATTTCTTTCCATTTTTTTTTTTTTTCTCAATATTATTATTAAATTAAATTTTTTTAATAGAATAAAATTATTATTATCATTACAAAATATGATGAGAATAAAAAAATTGATGTAATAGAAAAAAAAATGTTTAAAAATATAATTTATAAACGGAAATTTTGTAAATAAATAAATGTTTTTGGGTTCAATAAGCATGAAATTTATAGAGAAAAAAAATTGCTATAATTGGGATATAGAAAAAAAAATATGTATTTAAATGAAATTGTTAATTTTTGATTATTATTAACAACACATTTATGGATAAATTCGATATATCAAAAAAAAAAAAAAAATTGCAACATAAATATTTAAACAATAATTTGTTGGTGTCTTTTTTCTCATTTGAAATATTAGAAAAAAAAAATAAATATGTAGTTTTATTATGCGATTTAGTATCGATTTAATGGTAAATTTAATTTGTTCAATTTTAAAACTATATAAAACCTACAATTTAAATTAATTTAGATATAAAATTAATTAATTAAAAACGCATGATGTAAATTTAACTTGAATTTATAATTATAGTAAAATATATGATATGAGCAGAGTTTTGAAAAAACCTTCAATAAAAAACAAAACAAACAAAAAATTTATAATAACATAAAATTACATATATTTAAAAGTAATTTATGCGTAAAAAAAAACTATAAAATTATTAAAAATGATAATAGTATAGAAAAAAAATCACTTCTTTGTTTTTATTTAACATTTAAATGCATTACCAAATTCTTTATACTATAAGTTACACGCGTATATATATATTTTTTTTAATATTATTATTACTATAAAAATATTATATAATCACATTCGTAAAAATTTTAAAAATTATAATTATGCATATTTTATTACATCACAAAACATAACATTGTGAATTTATGTGAATTAATAAAAATAAAATTAAGATATAATTGGCGAAAGCATAATTTATAAATGATTTGAACATTTGTAGTAATATAAAAATTGGGATAACTTTATATTCAATGCTATATATACAATTTATAAAGTCAATGGAAATTAATTAATTAATTATGGACATTTAATGGGAACGCAGTCGATGCCGTTTGTTGTCGAAGATAATATATTGTACATCAAATTATAAGCGAAGCATATATTGCACGATCTGAAGTGAGAATCTTATAAAGCTTAACATTTACAATATTTATTTTATAAGAAAATATTTCTTACAATTTAATTTATAATTAAAGTCTGCCGGTGAAAGATTCGGATTGGTCATCTTTGTTGTTAATAATATTTTTCTACATTGCAGTTTATTTGAAACAAAAATAAAGTTTTCAAATAAGAAAGTAAAAGAAATTTCAAAAAATCGTTTTAAGGCACAATCTATTAAATTAAAAGAAATTATTGAATCAATTAATGGTACATAAGCTTGCCGCAGTTAAAGCTTTAACTCCACGAAATGTTTTACATCTGTAACTCCTGCAAGCGGTTTTTGCAACCATCGTATGAATTAAATCAATTGCATAATTGCATATCTGAGTTTTGTCCATACGATAACAGAATTTTTCGGAATTTGTATATTTATATGAAGATGTTACATAGCTAATCATGGGACAATTTTGTTTAATGATAGGGAGAAAATAATAGGCATCAAGGTCTTATATTCTATTTTAAGTTAAGCACAAGTATATCGCACACGCCTTTTTAGATATAGGGGAAACGCTTTTTAGTAAGTAAACAAAAATCGTCTAGGATATAAATCGTCATGAAGAGTACAGAATTCATATACCATCAAGAACTAAATACATGGCTTGATTTTTTTAGCAATTAACAAATTATTGCATTATTTAACAGCAGAACTTTAGTATCCTCCTGCTAATCATTTTAGTGAGAAATTATAATTTCGTCAAATTCGGTTTCGCACGAACTTTATCAAAGATTTTCTTCTTATGGATTTTAATTGATAAATGCCATGCACACGGTGTGTGTGTACTCTGTCAAAGTTATATGCAAAGATAGATAAGGAATAATTAAATTATTTCAATGATTATTTTTATTTTTTTATTATTTAATTATTTTATCGCTACAATTAACGCGTATATGTATTTTTATAGATTCATATTCCGAGACATTAATTCAATTAATTATATAATAATAACATTATTGGTGCGTGATTTAACTCTTAAGATATTAAACGATAAATATATATTGAATTTATATTTTAATATATAATAAAAGATTAAAAACATATTTTTGTTATATTTGAATAATAATACTATAATATTTAATTTATAAATATATAATATTAATAATATTAGTATATACTTTTGATGTCGTCTCGTATATACTCGAAATTTAATATTATAAATTAATATATGTTTAATTAAAAATAAAAAAACTTGGATTAATTTCAAATTCAAGGTTGCAACTTTGCCAATTGAGATCGCATATAAGTATCGCTAGTTTTGTGGGTTTCTAAACACATATTTTAAATTTTTTATTTATAAATTATAAATTATAAAAATATATTTGTATTAGTTGGAAAAAGAGGAGATTATTGTTAATTCGTATTTACAACTCGTGTTAGTTAGTGAAATTATTATTAAATTTTTATTATTTAAAAATTTTTTTATAATTTGTTTGGGTATTTATACGCCAATTAATTTCTACGTATACATTATAAATCCATATAATTATATAAAATAATGTATACTAACAAATTTTAATTCTTTATGTAATTTATAAAGGTTATATTTTATTTTATAACAACATTTAAGAATACATTTTAAAAGTAGTGCAGGTAAATAATTTTGTTTTTATAATATATTATCTAGATATTTATCAAATAATATGTATAAAATGATTACAAAGAATTATTTACATTTATTTACAAACAATTAGTTACATTCTTTATAAGTTTATACATATTAAATATGCTTTTAGAAAACATTTAGCCAAGACGAGAAGAAAGTACACTATAATTTATATTATAAAACAAATAATAAATTTATTACTTCTGTGGCTCAATTTCTACAAATAAATTTATTTGCTCTCCGTCTAAAATGCATAACATTCAAATCCTAACAATTATAATAATTCCACGAATATTGATACTTTTTGAACCCACATCACCAGTATAGGAACTATTTATAAATGTAATTTTATTTAACGTCGTCGTGTACTTTACAATATAAAATACAACTAAATTTAATTTTAATAATTGCTTATAAATATTTTAATTTAATATTAATTTGTTGTATTATTTACAAAATAAAAAGGTTAATTTTATTGTACACAATTTTTTAATATCTATAATTATATTTTTAACAATATAAACTTACAAAAGCGGATCAATAAAATTATCAATAATTATTGCGCAAATGTTTCTATTTTAATTTTTATGTGTTCATTGAGAAATGGCTGTAAATATCAACATAAACATAATGTAATGCTATGAAACTCTTCGTCGTTAGTGGTCAAACACATTATTCGCTGATAAATGTTTAACTTCACCAAAAACAAAATTGAAGCAGTGATTTCCGTACGGTTTTTGGCGCTGCAGATAAAATCATCACATTTGAAACTACCAAATCTACAAAGTTATTTGAACTGAGGCGTGTGTTCACTATATTAGCTTCTATACCAAAAATCGATAACTTTCCACAGCTGTGTTTTTTAAATGACTGTTTACACTTTCAACAAATTTTGATCGAATCGCATATAATTAATTATTTTTAACAAAAGTTTTCATCGAATTTTTTTTTAAATAAAAAATAAAGCAAAACAAATTTCATAATTATTTTAGTATTATTTTCTTAATTTTATCTAGTTATATTAATTACCACTCCACTACTTACGCTAGACTAAATCAATTAATTAATTAATTTTATTTATGGTATATAATAAATTGCAATTAATTATTTACTTTATTCCTCACCAATTTTATTCCAATGGTTTTAATTAATATTTTTTATATATTATAACATACCATTAAAATTAAAATCAAATCGCAACACAATCAGCGGCGTGCAATAAATAATAAATGTTATATTTTAAAATGCAATAAAATATAAAAATTGCATATATGTAAATAAAATAGATATATATATATGTTGATATTTACAACCGGTTCACAATGAACACATAAAAATTAAAATAAAAACATTTGTGCAATGAACATATATAATTATTGATATTTTTACCGACCCGATTTTGTTAATTTATTCTGTTAACAATATAATTATAGATCAAAAAATTGTATACAATATGAAATTAACCTTTTTCGTTTATAAATAAAACAAAAAATTAATTTTAAATTAAAAAATGTATAAGAAATTATTAAAATTAAATTAAGTTGTATAGTAATATTGTAAAGTACACGACGAGGTTACATAAAATTATACATTTATACATATAGTACCGACTGAAGATGTGGGTTCAATAAGTATCGCAGTATTGGTAAAATTATGATAATTTTTAGGATTTTAATGTTATGAATTTTAGACGGAGAGCATAGAAATTTATTTGTGAAAATTAAGCGACATATATTAGAGAGACCGAAATTAAGTAGATTCACCTCGACTTTAGGTGGAAGTATATGTTAAATTTTATAAATAAGCCACAACCACGGAATCAAGACATATTTATGAATAAGCGATTCCTTACATATTCCTCCACCATATTGGTAAAGTCACAGTCGAACTCTGGTACTATAATAAAATGGGCATATAAATATAGGAAAATATTTTAACAAATTCCTCCAAAATTGATAACCATGCCAGTTATCAGTATATTTATATATTGTATATACAACTACGAATGATATTCTTACCAATTTCGATGAAATTATAGATTTGTTCGTAGAGAATGGACTTATTCAGTCTGTTGTCCTAACATCGATATTTCTTTCAAAATATAGATTTTCGAAAATGGCAATGGAAATGGTTACCGCTCGTCGATATGCTTTATATTTATATATCATGTGGTGGGGGAGCGAAACAATACAGTCACTGCTGTATTGTAAGATGAAGAAAAATTTGTATAGATTTTCTCCACGGGAGAGATCGACCGGATGATAGTGTTGGTAGAGGGTGAACAAAGTTTGAATATATAGAAAGTTGCGAAACCGGACGATATGGCGAGGTGATGAGGAATATATAAATGTGATGGAACAGAGGTATAGATTAAGTGAAAAGTTAGATTAATATCTCAACACTTTTTGTATATAATCTAACATATTTCAAGTATATACGAATGTGTCTTTAAATATTATATATGCATACGATTATAATATCTATTTATAAAAAATATAAATATAACATCAATTTTCTGTTCGTTCGTTATAGTCTATCATAAATATACCATTATTATTGTATTATACAAATTATACATTTACACATTTTTATAATGCACTATGTAAATGTATCCGAAATTGTTTTGAGTTATATATGGTAATTTATAAAGTTTTTATCATGCAAAATAAATATACTTATGAAAATTAAAATTTAAAATTACTTTTTTAACATTATTACACCATATATTACATTCTCATATATTCATATATTCATTCTCATATATTCATTCTATCTGCTGTATTATAGGTATATTTGCTATCGAAATTATAAGATGAAATTGTAAAATGTGAATATATATATAAAAGACATTAATAATAATAATACATAATAATAATAATATATAATATATTCTATGTATATAATTGTAATATAAATAATTGCTCAATATCAGCACAAAATTTTCTTATAACTTGTATTTTATATTGTATATAATATACCTATAATTTTCTATAAATATTGATTGAAATATTATGATTTTTCAATATAAAATATACAATATAGTCCCATATAAATTTGTAAAATTTTCCAAGAATATGCTCAACTTTTAATTCAATTTAATTATATGTACATAAAATATATATATTTTCAAATAAAATTCAATGGACAAATACAATCATCAAATACTATACACATTTTTGGTTATTGCATTTAGAATAATTTATAATATATTTATACGAGATGAGATATTAAAATTGGTACAAGACAAATGAAGCATCAAAAGCTATATATGGTTTTTCAAAAATACATTATATATATGCAGGGACGGCACCAAGAGATTAGTAAAATTTGGCATGCAAGAAATTAAAACAAACTATACAATATATTAGAGAATTGTGAAGTAATTATAAAATATATGTGTAGAGTAGGACTGCCGCTAATAGCTTTAAAGACTATAAAATAAAACAGATACTTATTTAATTGTGCGACAATGCAGCAAGACATAATGTTCTGTGAAAGTGCTAATTGTGGAAATGTACTGATCTCAACACCAACCGAAGAAAATAATATTATGCATATTTGGCATATACAAATGTTTACCCAACACCTCCATAGATTATAAAAATTAACCGCACTAAACAATTAAGTTCAAAAGTATAAGTATAAATTAACTATGACAGCGATTCGAGTGTAATTCTATTAGGAATATTAGTAACGTATGAGATAGCATAACAGCGACTGAATTGTTACCTATATATTTCACACACAACATCACACATATATGTTCTAAAATAATTGGTAATAAGGTATATGAGACATTGCAAAAGACAAAAAATAAGATATTTTAGTTAGGCATAAAACAATGCACATGTAGTATTCATTGAGGAGCCGTTATTGTAACAACATAAATTGCATATTCACATAATCTTCGTATATACCAATACAGGGTCGCAAAAATATTTGCTTACTCAAGCAAAATATTAATAAAAGTTAAAAATAAGTTTATACTTATTGCATTTTATTTCTAAATTATAATCGAAAAATAAATATCGTATAATTAATTAAATATTATCAAATTTGGTGGAGATGTGGACGCCACAATAATTGTTTTATTAAAGAAAAATAATGTAAAAAATATACACACAATCAATAATATTAATCCAATTTGTTAAATCACAAAATTATATATTTTATAAAAAGGAATCTAATAAAGCGAACTTTATATAATTTCATTTGTATTGAAATTTTAAAAGAAATATGTTACCAAAGATTAATTTACAATAAATGAGTTAATAATTATTTTATTATATAATATTATTTGGTTTGTAGGAAAAAATTGTCTACTCACTGTACTGTAATGTTTGTTTTTTAACATTCGCATTATTGTAATGTAATATATACAGCGAAACGAAAGTCATCTAAAAAATTTTTGCAAGAAAAATATATATGGTAAATTTATTCTTGTGTTTGTTGAAAAGAAATAATATGTATACAATTATATATATTTATAATAATATACAATATATATATAGAAAAGTTAAAGCCAAACTTTTGAACTTTATGCTATAAAGCAAAAATTATCATCATGATATCAAATCACGATTTAACATTTCGTGACATACATTTTTTAGTGGATAATTTAAAAACTATTAAACTATAATGTAGATATTATATATATTATATTGTTATATTTATGTACAAATGTGTACATATATAAAATAGGAGTACAAATATGACTTGACTATATGTGTCAAGATTGTGAAAGTACAAAACATGTAGCATATGTTCTTATCACTTATTGAAAATCTGCAAGTTTTATTTTATAAAATTTACATCTGAAAGCTTGTTGAAAAGAATGCTTGTTCAAACATTGAGCATGCTTCATTAAAAAAAATAAACTTATGGATTGTAACTATTCGTATATGTATCAGTATTTGGTGGGATCCAGAAAGGATCGATGCACAGTATGTCCATTTAAACCAAATGGTGAACCAACTGATTAATTTAAAGCGAGCAATACAAGCAATAATACGACCGGATAGTCAAAATTAAGATTAAATGAGTTTCTCAATACGTCATTTCGCGAACACATATTTTATAACTGATCCACAGAACTTAAATGTTAATAACCATTACTTGGATTAATTGCGTAACCAATCACCAGCTGTATTCCTCATATTTTACTTTAAATTTTCTCCTGAATTGCAATTCCATCCATTATATATAAAGTCGCCGAAAAATTGCACGATATCTTTGATAACAACAAAGGAAGCGAAGTTTTTTTAAAGGTATTCATAAATTGGAAAAAAAAAAAGAGAAAATGTTATGGTGATGGTAATTATATTTAGAAAATGTTTTAATAAATATACGCAATTTTCTTAAAAACACAAAAACCGTCAACTCATATTTGTACATTCCAATTTATTTACATCTAATAGTTGAATGATATTTTATAATGCGTTGGAATATATATTGTATGCAATATGGATAATGTATATATATTAGGGTTTCTAGACCTCTATCTATACTCCTTTTTTAGATACTATATATTGCTCTAAAAGATGATTATTTCAGTCCAGTGAATACAATCTCAATAGTAATATCTTTTGATCACCTAGTTGCTGTACAAAAAATGTATTGGAAATGGATATGTATTTAAAACAACAAAAAAATGTTCTTTTGATTTGTACCAACTGAAAATCAGAACTACCGAAAATAGTTTGCCGTCAAACCGTCATGTGCTTTTGGAACAATTTATCGATTTGTATTCATTACAGGAAATACTACAGTCTAGAAAATGAAAATTTGTTCTTTTTTTTTTTTCTTTTTGTGATTTGGTTTTGTTCAGTAGCAACAATGTGATAAACGTTGTTTGTAATTTCAAATAACTTTTTTAATTATTTTAATATTTAATAAATATGTGTACTAAAATAAAATTTTATAATCTATTAAATAGTACGTAAAAACTTTTCTTACGTAACAAATAAATTGTAATACCATATCTCAATTAATATTTTTATTGTAATGAATGAGTACTGAGGGTACCGAGTGTAAGTAGTACAACAATAGACTATATAAATAAAAATGTTCACTATCGAATTGAACTCATCCATCTTTTTGTTATAGTCATGATTCGCAAAAAAGAATTTCAATTTTTATTTAACATTATAATGTTTTATATGTAGATTTATCACAAAATCAAAATGTAGCATAATTTAATTAATAATATTTTCATTAAACGATAATATTAATAAAATTGCATGAAAAATAATATAAAATAAAATATAGTCAAAATTAAAAAAAATTGTACTCACCAATGTCTTTATGCATTGTTAAAAATGTGCGTAACCTAACTATTTAACAATTTGCTTATAGGTTACGCACACCAATATAGAAATACATAAAAATGTCATATATTATGTGTAATAGAACAAAATATTCAAAATAAATAAAATAATGATTAAAGTTAAGAGTTTTAGACAAGATTTTTTAATAATATTACATTAATTATACAAAATTTTACATATCGAACACGACACACATCAGACGCACACACGCACAATAAGAAAACTACTAGACAATAAAAATTACCTGCGTACATATATTTTTTTCCTACCGACGTCGACGACTAAAACTTAAAAAAATAATAAAAAATATAAAGATTAAACTAATATCGTTTTTTATACAAAAGAAAATATTAACTATACTGGCGGATTAATATAATATAGTTATTAATTAATTTTATTAAATATTTATGATGAATAATTAAAAATTTATATAAATATTTTGTTCTTTTTATTTATTACACAATGATGATGACGAAGACCAATGAAGACACAAAACACAATGGCGGCGGCACAATGAAAATGCTACCATCTACGAAATTTTACATCAAAAGAAACGTACAGAAAATGAAATGACGCATAACAAAAAAAAAAAAAAAAAAAACACTGCATTTCTATTCTGTCTAAAAATTCATGTTTTTTTGTTTTTGTTTTTTTAAATTTAAAATTTTAAATCAAAAATTCAACAAAAATAATTTGTTGTCTTCTTTTTCAATTTGACATTCGATGTCTCTCTAGAGGGTAACCCTAATGTTAATATAAATACAATAATTGTAGTAATTAAATATTAATTGAATTAAACATTTTATAAACGATTTATGGGTACAAAATAAACAGCAACAGCACCTATTATTATTATAATTTTATATAAATCATAATAAATTCATCAAAACAATTAATTATATTTTTGTTTTTGTTTGTTGTAATTTGCCCTACCAATTTTCATTCCACTTTCTCTACACTTTTATAGATTTTAGAGATTGAACAGTTAAAGATTATTGTTGCAACATGTAAATGTGTTTATTATTTTAAGAAGTTTGTATAATATATTGTAACAGCAATATCGATTGTTTGTTGAAACATAAAGTTTGTTGAAAACTATTGATTTGTATGGCTCAGTATTGGTGGTTGGAATCAACAAAAAGTAGTTTATTATGACTGTGGAAATTTTCTGTTCAAAAAAATATTCATATAGAAACAATTATTGAAAGAAAAACCACAAAAATAGGACAAAGTAGTTTTTCCGAATACACATCATTAATATAAAAATACTTAATATCTATCTTAATATATAAACAATTTGCAAGCACCCATATGCACAACATATCATTATTCGTTTAACATTTATTATAACATCAAATCTAAATTAATTAAATGAAAAAAAAACAAAAACAAATTATGTATATAATGATAAATTAACACGATTGGCAAGTGATTTATAATTGCAATTAACATAAAATTCTCTAATTTGAGGATCTATCAGATTCTCAGCTGGTAGTGTTGTAAATATTCGTTCACCATACCATGTTCCAACTTTCCAATCTTTAATATTTTGCATCAAATTAATTTCTTCATTACGCATACGATGTAATTCTTTTAAATATGAACGATCACGTTCAGCTACTAAAATCGGATGGATGGCAAAACGTGCAGAACGTATTTCAATGTTTTGCCTTTGCATTTCTTTAGCTGTTTTATAATAAATGCATAATCCAATAATTGTTATGGTAACATAGCCGGCAAACATTTGAAAACCATTAAAATATGATTTGGCTGGGTTTCGGAGAAATGGTATCGGTGGATAGCCACCAATCGGTGGCATATCTTGTTTTATTATTATCATTTTCTTTCTATTCCCGAAATAATAAGTTAATTATTTTTTTTACTATTAATAAAATTAAAACAATATATATATTGAGAATAATTATCAATAATTAATATTATTTGTTTAAAAATTGAAATGAAAAAAAAAAATAATAAAAACTCAAATTCAAAGGTTACTTTGTTTATTTTTTTTTTATAGCAAATTGCATAATTTATTAATTGAATTTCAATAAATTCATCATCACACACCACCATTTTTTGTTTTATTTGTAAACCTTTTTTTAATATCAAATTGTAAATTGTGTTGGTGGTGGTGGTACTAAACTAAAATCTAGATCGGAAATTATATGTGAATTACATTTTGAAACAAATAAACTAGGAAGACTTTGTAAATATATTAAAAAATTTTCAACTGCATAGTTTTCTTTGGTTTTTGTTTATTTATTTTGAATGTTTGAACAACTATGTCCTTTGCCCATGTGATATTACTTTGGCATCACCTTTTTTAATCTCTGTAACTTAATAACTATTAGATAATACTATTTACGTTTGGTTAACTTTTAGCAATAACATTTTTAATTATTAATTTTATTTTAATGATAATTTCATGATTAAGTTTAATGTGATATTTTTGGAAAAACTAAATTCTGCAAACACAAATTTGTATATATTTTACATTTTTATTTTAATAAAATAATGAATTCATTAATTAATGGATTGATAATTATTATATTTTATTTTTTTTTTATTTTTAATTATTTTTAAATTAAATATCATATATACTTTTCTTATAACCTTAATTATATTTTATTATTAATAATTTGTTTAAACTACACAACGTCAACATTGTTTCTGATTGGATATGATGTAAATAATATCATGATTCATCAAATAAACAAATAAAAACTATAAACTAATCCAGAGGCTGGCGAATGTTAAATAAAAATCGGATAGAAAAAAAAATAAGAACTAAAAAATATAAAAAAAAAAGGATTTGTTTCAACATTATTCAATAATTTAATCGATGATATGAAGAATATTTACGATTATTTAGTCACACTATTTAATACTAAATTTTGATCAAAATTATTATCTGGAGTTATTTTTAAACATATCGCTTGCAATTCATTCGTATATATATTTAATTTTTGTATCATAATTAAAAAATCCATTAATATAAGTGAATCCAATGTAATTATAGAGGAATTTGGCATCTTTAATAAAATAGTAAATAATAATTTAATAATATTTGTAGATTTTTCAACTATCGCCACCGACAGTAATTTATTAATTGTGTCGATTTCATATTGATAATTTGGTGCCATAGCGATAACAGTTAAAAAATGTAAATAAAAATTAATAATTGTTTTATCTTTATCCTCAGCAATAATATGTGTTATTATATTAAGTGCGTCAACCGAATTTTGTGTACGATTCTCCATTAACAAATTAATTGCTTTCAACTTTGACATACCACATTTAATTAATCCCGTTAAAATATGTGGAAAAAAACTGAACGTATTTCGGGTGAAATGTTCACAATCTTTTATCATTTTAATTAATTGTAAACTTTCTGCTCGTGTGCCAAATAATTCACAAAATTTTGGGAAATATAATATAAATATTTTATGATTACGTAACAGAAATTCGTAGGCTTTCAATAACATGTCATTATCCAGTGATACCAATTTTGTATGGATTAAATCGGGATGTAAAATTTGATGTGAAAATTTACATTTATTATTAGCACAATCATTAGTACGCAAATATTTAAAACATAAATTTCCAAACAATAAATATATTTGTTTTCGCATTTTGGCTGCATCATCTACTAACGGTATTAACGGTATTTGATAATTTACATCACCAAAAATTTGCGATCCGATTGTAAAATTTTGCATACAATTACTATTATTTTCAACAAATTGTATTGCATCAAAATTATTAATAATATTATTATTATTTAAATTATTATTATTATTATTATTACTATTATTTGGTAACGACGACAATTGTGATGCTAAATTTTTAGCATTAAAATTAAATTCATTCATTTTATATAAAACTGTGTCAGTCGATTCTAGCGCATTTGTATTTTTTATATTACATTCATTATTTTTAATATTATCAATAATATTATTATTATTATTAATATTCATTGGTGATTCTGTTAAATTTGCAGTAAGTATTGAAATTGAAGATGTCGATGTTGTCGAGGTGGTTCCAATAGATTTAATAATTTTTGGAATTTTAAAATTTGTATGAAACGTTTGTGATTTCATTAAATTTGAAATTGGTGCTGGTGTCATAGCAATTTGGGGTCTTAATCTTTTTTCTGGTGACTTTGACGGTGTTTGTACATTATTTGTCGTTGCATGTTGTTGTGATTTTTGTTGTATTAACACTGAATCTATATGATTGCCAACATTATTTATTCCATGGTTTTCATTATTATTATTATTATTCTTATAATTATTATTATTAGATCTAGTCACATCACCTTCATTGGCCATTAGTTGTGGGGAAGGAAATCTGTAAATGAAAAAATGGATTAAAAATATTTAAAGTTGAGAACAATGATTAACAGATTCTTCTCACAATAGTTCCACATACTATTTAAGAAGAGATGCAATAAATAAGTAGTCTCACACTAATAAAATAAAATGAAAGCAGGTGATAAGTTAACGAATATCAAACATCTCAGACTCTGATTCATTTTCCAAATAATCTGTCTAAAGGAAATAACTTATAAAGTATATAAATCTAAGATAATTAAGGAAATTTAAGTTAAGATAAATATAGATCTGTAGAACAGATTGACTTCGCTCTGAGAAATATCAGATCATTTGTGATTCTATCGAATGGGATACTTGTATATCTATATTTAGATAGCCATATTCGTTCTTATAAGTTAAAAAGAAAAACTTACCCACATGAACCATATATAGATAATACATCATCAGTTAAATCAGAATTATATGAGATATCATCATAATAATCGGTAGTTGAATTCAATTCTTGTGTTTGTTCATTAATTAATTGTGACTGTTGCTGTTGTTGTTGTTGTTCTAATAGCATATCATTTTCCATTTCTTGTTCAAATTCCCGTTCCATTTGTTGTTTCTGTTTCTGTTGTTGTTGTTTCCGCTGATATTGTTTCTGTTTCTGTTCCTGTTCCTGTTCCTGTTGTTGTTGCTGCTGCTGCTGCTGCTGCTGCTGCTGTTGTTGTTGTTGTTGTTGTTGTTGTTGTTGTTGTTGTTGTTGTTGTTGTTGTTGTTGTTGTTGTTGTTGTTGCTGTTTCTGTTGTTCGAAAAGCATATCATTTTCCAGTTCTTGTGCTAATTCCCGTTCAATTTGTTGTTTCTGTTGTTGTTGTTCCCGCTTATGTTGTTTCTGTTTCTGTTCCTGTTGTTGTCGTTGTTGTTTTTGTTGTTCCTGTTGTAGTTGTTGTTGTTGTTTGTGTTTTTGCTTTTCTTCATGCTGTTTTAAAATTTTAAATGTTTTGGTAGAAATCTGTGTTTTTAAAAATGCATCGTCCATTTTAAATGTGTTATTACATTTTCGAAATTGGTTAAAATTTAAATTATCAAAGTCATCCAATTCTCCATTAATGGGTTTTTCAGCTGGTTCAATTATAGGTATAACTGATGGTATAACAATAGGTGTATTTGTAATTGTTTTTATTATATTATTATTATAATACGGAGCGGCATTGTTATTATTATTAACATCATTATTATTATTAGTATCATTATTAACATTAATAATATAATTATCATTATTATTTATACTATTATCATTTGGCAAAGGTGTTGTCAATATATTAGAAATTATATTGTTTGTATTTGTTTGCATAGATAAATCTATTATTATTGGTGATGATGACGTACTTGTATTTAATTCATTGACAGAAAAAGTTTCATATAGATTTCGTAAATCATTACATTTATTCATTGATAAATCTAATGCAAATTCATTAGATGTATCCGAATTTATTGATAGATCTAATGGACGAGTATTTAATAATAGTTGATCAGAAAATGATGAATTCAATGAACAGGCATAATTATTTTGAATTATTGGGGTGTGTGACAGGTGCGCAGCAGGTGACACATGCTGCTGCATTTGTTGTTGTTGTTGGTAGTGAGGTTGATGGAAGTCTTGGGTGTCAATCGTATTTTGATTTAATATTGATTTACCTGTATATTCAAAAATGGAAAATATTTTTTTATAATTTTAAAGTTTAAAATTATAAATTATATATTATTTATTACCTGCTGCTTGAGCGTTTCCATTATTATTTGCGGTAAATGAATTTGTTAAAACGACTGAATTTTTTTCAATAAATTTGACAAATTCATGAGCATTGTCTTCCTATAAAAATGAAATAAATATTTAATAAAATGTTAAATAATTTAATTTATACAATTTGATATTAAATTTAACTGATTTTATATGTATTAGTCAGACCTTAGTAATTATAGTGGATTGAAGTTTTTTTTACATACTATAATTAGACAATTCCTCAAACATACATTATTACAAAAATTATTAATAATATTAAGATAAGTATTCTGAACTCAGTTCACAAATGAGATTTGTATCTTCATGTTTATGAGTTTAATCAAGAAAAGGAGCAACAGTTCTCCCATTTTGTGGATTGTATATTTATATGAGAAAGAATGGAAATAAATAACACAAACGTTAACATACTAATGTTTGTGCTATTTTTGCTAAATAAGGGACTTGAACTGGTTGATGGATGGAAAACTCGTGTGTCGACCCTATATATACGTAGAAACTTACATCTGATGGGATTACAATTTTTTCATTAGATGATTGTAAAGTTTCACCAACAACAACCTTTGAATCATTTTTCATTAATATAGGTAATGATGATAATGAAACCAATGATGAAGCTGATGATGATGATGACGATAATGATGATGAGGGTGATGATGATGATGATGATGCTGACGCTGACGCTGATGATGATGCTGATGAAATTAATGATGCTGATGATGATGATGATGATAAATTTGATCTCTGTAATTTTGATAAATCATTCATATCACGATTATAATTGTCCATTTCATTGCATTTATTTAATTGCAACAAAGATTGTTTTCTGAGCTCATGTAGTCTTTGTTTACCTGTATAAGGTAAATGATTCAGCAATTCTTTTTGAATTTGATTCTTTACCTTATCAAAATTAGAATTATTATTTTCATGTGAAATTTTTGAAATTCGTTGAACCTTTAAAATAATTTTTCCATTTTTCTGCGCATTTGGGGAATTATCAATTTTAGATATAAAAATATCATTTACTTTTCCTTTTATCAAATTAGGACTATTAATGCATTCATTTTTCTTTGAATGTTTTTTAAATTGTAAATCATCATCATATTGTATTCGATTTAGGTAAATTGTAGGACGAGTATTCTGCTCAACTTGTTTTTCTCTAGGATCAATTAATGTTAAACTTTTTATAGATATAGTCGAAGGTGGCGGTGCAAGTGATGCTTCTTCTAAAATTAATTAAAAAAAAACAATTATTACGTTTGAATAGGAATGTTACCAATTAGAATATAATTATAAACAAATGAAAGAATGATTGTTTCGAAATAAATAAAAAGTTATTGCAATTAGAATATTCATTGAAACACAAGAAATGGTTAGTGAAATAAATAAATTCACACAAATAACACAAAACGAACATTATATAATTCTTTTACAAATATATTTTGAAGTACAAAATTATTTGTGATTAAAAAATTAATCAATATATTAATAAATATTAACATAATGTTCTCTCAGTAGCGCAGTGGTATAGCGCTCATGTTTATTAATCGTGAAATATAGCGGGTTCAATTACCGCTATTTACATGTGAAATTTTTCGGTAATACAGAAATTTTTCAATGGGTGACTATTTGTTCGTTTATAGAGTAAAAAAAAAAACGGATATCTTTGAAAATACGGTGTTGAACACTACTCAAAGATTAACAATATCTGCACACACACACACACACAACACAATGGGCTAATGACCCATATAAAAATATTAGAATTATGGAAGTTATTATCTTTCGTTAATTGTAGTACAATTGGTGAATTGTTATATACACCTATGCGGAGTAATTTATATCAAGTTGGTTGTAATGAATGTTTAGTAGCTTCACTTGAAATAATATGACCTGCTATTAACATAATGTCAACTATATATAAAAATCGTAGTATAAGCAATATTTTACATTATTTTCTATCTGTTTGGACATACATAATTAATTAATAAATAATTCTCTACTTACTTAGTTTTTCCAACGAAACAGAACATTCTTGCAGATGTATTAATTTTGCTTTCCATTTTTGATTTATCTCTGAAATTAGTTTACCGAAATTATTGTTATTATCAATTGTGTAATCCTCCTGTATTAAATTAACTGTTTCGGTATTATCAGTAATATTATATAATTTCTGAATAACACAATCGTTCAAATTCTTTGATTTATGTGTATATAATATATTCAAATTTACAGATGTTTTATTACGTATTGATTTCATTCGTGTGTTTTTTCTACGGGTAATAGTTCGTCGTAAAAATATACCTTTTGACGATGATTGTATATGCGATTTAATTTCATCTCTGGACACATATTGATTAATTTTTTTATTATTCTTATTATTTTCTGAAAAATTAAATTTTTGTTTGATATTTAGCGGTTTTTTGCATATAATAACGGTTTTTGATCGTTCGGATTCACCATTGCAAACAATTTTATTATTTATTGATTTTATTTTAATTCCATCATTAATAATACTTTGCATCTGTTTACATGCCTCATTCATTTCGACGTTAAAATATCTTTCCATTTCTTGTTCATCCATATCTTGATGATTTTCCAATTGTTTATAGTTTATTTTTTTAAGATTTGCTGCTAATGAAATTGATTCAATTGGAATATTTATTTTAAATTGTTCAAATAAAATGCTATTCAAATCTAAAAAAATAATAAAATTGTTTATGGTTATAAAAAATGTTGCTTTTAAATAAATAAATAGCAAAATAACATAAGGATATTTGAAAAATTAAAAACAAAATTATTTTTCGTAAATTCATGTTTACAATTAATTAAATTAATCCACACTACAACAGGTTAGTATGTGTATGTGTTTAGTGGAATGTTAAGCAATAGCATATAAAATTGTGTTGTATAAAATTGTGGATACATTAAGCGTTAGTACTTTCCTCTGATACTCGTCGAAATACTTGAACCGTATTAAAAGGATTCAGACTGGAGGAATATTTTCTTTGGATTTGGATTGTTTAATTATTGTTTTAAATAACATTGATTAAATCTGAATATATTATAACTAACTCCGACAATGCCATTTTTCTCGCAACACAATTCCTTCAATTTCAATATCATTTTTAATAATTTGTGTGGTGGCGACTTATTGTGATGATATATCATTGTTTTCTTCACTAAATTCTATCTTAAATTTCAGCGTTCAATGCAGCTAACAACTATGTATAGCATTTCACAATAGTCTGTAAATATTACACAATGTGTATTCCTAAAAAATCAGTTCCCATAACCTTAGCAACTAATTGTAGCTTTTTTGGTTACTTTGATCGAATTTCACCAGGTTATATCAACTATATAGACTCTTGTCATGAATTTGATGTACACTGATGTACTGATGTTTCATCAACATTAATGAATCGACGAATAAATTTTGACTAAGCTCAAGCTCGTACAAAGAATGCTTTATAGTTGTTTGCTGTTACAACATTTAGTCTTCCTGAACGTGAAGCAACCATTCTGTTTATGGGACCATGTTTGAATATATTATATCAATAGAAAACAGTTAATTTTGAAGAAGCATATGTGTCCAAAGTTTTAGAGAAATTATCGATATTTTCTAGATACTTTAAAACTTTCAAAAATTGAAGTTTGATCACTGCACGAATTTTGGTTTGTTTAATTTTTAACATTAATAAGTTCATTCACTTATGTGAAATGACTGTATCTCATAAACTGAAATGACATGGAATTTTGACAGCAATCGTTGGAGGGATTGTATTTCTCAAAAATAATATTACTGGGATACTACCTATAAGCTACTCCCGGAAACTTATTATATCTTGTAGTATGTATATATATTTTTTTTTATTAAATAATTAAATTTTTCATCATTCCGTTAATTGAAACACCATTTTTCGAACAATTTTATCGCACTATATCGCCCATAACCTTATTGCTATTGCTTTATTTTAATACTAAATAAATTATTTATAATACTAAATTGTCTTTCTTTTAATTTCTAATTTCTAGTAGCAAAAATTTTAATTCTATTATATAAATACAAATTATTAATATAATTATACCTTCATTTTCTTGAATTGTCAACAAATTAGAATGATTATTATCATTTATTATAATTAATGTATTTTTATTTCCCGCATCATTTGATTTAATAATAATTTGATCAGCTTTTGATGAATCAATATCTTTTAGATTTGTAACAATTACCGGTTGTGATATGGTTTTTTTAACATCAGTTTGATTTACGTTACACATGTGGTTTTTATTAGTTGCCTTATTTTTTAGTTCTAAGCTATTTAAATTGTGTGATTTATTAAATGTTGTAACATTTGTAGTACCAATTTTATTCAAAATAAAATCTGATAAATCAATTTTCTTTGAATGTATATCCATAGAAGATTGTCCTAAATTATTCTTATCAGTATTATATGTTGGTGCTTTAACTTCAAAATCAATATCGTTTAACAGTATTGGAGAAATTATTTTTGAATTATTATTTAATAAATTATTATAATAAGAATGACAATCGGTTACATCTTGGAATTCCATTAAATTAGTTGATTCTTTGCAACCAGCATTATCAATTCCTATTTCAATTAAATCGGTTGATTGATTCAAAACGTTCGTTGATTTTCCAACTTCCATTTTATTTGTTTCTATAGCATTTTCATCAATACAATAGTTTTGAGAATTTGAAACATCAACAATATAATTTGAATTTGTGCAATCAACAGATTCATCATTTTCAATGGTCCGTTTGTTTAGGACATTTTCAAAATCAGTGTTCATTATATATTTTTTCTTAAATGGTAATTTCGTTAAGTATACAGCTGGAGATAGTAATACTAATTGTTGTCGAGTTTTTTTGCAAAATGCTCTGTATGGTATTTTTTTTACACCCATAAAATTTTGATTAATTATTTTTTTATGTATTCTGTAATTCTGCGCAATTATTTTTTTTAAACTATAAGTTAGATTATCTTTTTTTTTTTTTGGCATTATTAAACATTTACTGTAAATTGCTTCTTTTCTATTATTTCGTGTGTGTCTATGTGTTATGATATATCTATCATATGGAATAAAAAATTTAAATAAGATTAATTGAAACAAGAATTAACATATACCTATAAAGCTTTTCCTGCACACGATGGTTTCTAAATTTTTCAAATGATTAAATATTATAGCACATATTGATACTCAGGGTCAGAAAAAATTAATAATACATTTTCACTAGTTTTGGTTTTGAAGAAAATATATTGGTTCGGTAAAATTTCATTTTTAAATTTTTAAATTAAAAAGATGCTTCACCAGCTTATGCCATCCTACTCCTAGGCGTACTAAGTATGTATTTTTTTATGTTATAGGTATCGTATTTCTTGTATAAAATAATGTAATATTTGATATACAAAACAAGTATAAAATATAAATAAAGTCTTTTTAAATAATTATAAAATTAAATTTTTACATACTTACAAATTTAAATAAAATACCATATAATCATTTGATTCTTTTTATACAAAAATACGAATAAACAGTTACAGTATTTATTTCGGTAATTAATCTGTTAACTATTTTTTATTTTAAGTAGATTATTCCAATAGAAATGTCAGTAAATGCCACCAAAAATTAAACAATATTTATTCTTTTTAATTTATTATAATTAAAATTAAATTATAAATTTATTAAATACAAAAAAATATTAGCGATCACCTTAATTATAACGGCAGTATAAAAGAAAAAATAGAGTCTGTTCATTTGTGTGGTGTGACTCTTTTAAAAAATTTCCAAAAATTTCCAATTTTCTGACAGTCAGTGTGACACAGTTCAATTTTGTCATAACTATATCAGCTGCTGTTAATCGGCTAATGTGGCTATTTATATAACGTAACTTCGAGCTTATTATTCGTCTGTATTTGGTCTGAATGCTATTTTTATGTAATTTTAGTACTAAAATCTGGACAAATTGATTCAAGAACTTAATAGATAAACAATTTCAGAAGCAAACACTAAATAGTACGTTCGTTATCTCTGGTTAAAAATATCAGGTAAATATTACAAATTGTATAAAAAATTGTATTTTGAGAAATGGAGAAAGAACATTTTTTTTGTTTGAAATAGATTTTTAAGATAAATTTGAAACCAGTTGTACCAATAATTACTTATTTGACTCTTATTTGACATATTCGATAAGAACAAAAAATTGCACGTTCGTTTTCTTCATAGATTAATTTACATCTGATTATAGTTGTATTATTTTAATATTATTACTATTATATAGAAATGAAATTGTGATTACTTATTATAAACAATAAAAACAAAAAGTTTTATTTCAAATTATTTTCCATAAGATTGTCTAATGTTATTGTCGCACTCCATCCAACAATCACTTTGACATTTTCATTTGGTGAAATGTATTATATTCTTGTACTCGCCCTAAACTCTTATCTCTCTATCAGTAATTTTCAATTTGACAACTGACAGTAAATTTCTCCACAAAAAACAAAAATTTTTTTTTGCACGAGCATCCTATCGTCGATCAATCAATAAATTCTTCTTATAAAGTTTTTTTTATATTGCTGTTAATTGTTACATCATATTTTCAAATAAATAGTATAAAAAATAAAGAATATGATAAGGTGATTTGAATTTTGTATATTTTGAATAAAATAATAATATACAAAAAATTTAATTTAATTCAGAAATACATATAAAATGTCTGATAAACAGGTTAGTTAAAAAACAAATATCAATTATGAAATTGTAACCTTACTTTCACAAAAATAAAAAATTTCCGAAAATTTTTAATTCACTTTGTATTTTATTATAATTACCAAAATTTTATTCTATATTATTATTATTTAATATAATTGTAAAATTTTTAATTTACTTTTTAGCAATATGTGCATATTGATGATTTACTTTTATTGAAAATTTTTCCATTGTCAAATTATATTTTACAAAACTACGTTACAATTTTTTAATAATTTCTTTTTCTTTGCGTCAGTTAAATTAGAATATATATGAATATTATAGTTACGTATTATAAGAATATATAGATTAGAAAATACATTAATTTATACGTGGAAAGATTAAGGAAGATTTGTGATTTTTTACTGAATAGAAACTATTCAAAGATATTTACACTGAACAAAGTTTTGCTTAACTTACAGTATATAATGGAATTAATGTCTATTTCATATTTAATTTTTATTAAAATATTTTTTTTTAACAAAAACAAAAGCAACCCGAAATTTCAATATAATTTATTTATTAATGGATTTAATGCCAATTCTGTCATTAATATCTATATGTTAAGTTCGGTTTCACAGTTTCATCGTATAGTTTCCTTTATTGTCAGATGTATGTAACAATAATATGATATCCAATATTATCCTATATTTATTATTTATTTTATTTTAAAGATATAAATTTTAATTTTGTTATTATTATTATTTTTTTTATTTTTGTTTATTTTCAGTTTTTATTCTTCACTTTATTTCTCGATTTGTAATTATAAACTTTAAAAAGCAACATAAGTTGGACATTTAAAAACATTGCATATTGCATTTAGCTTTTATTATTATTAATTTTGTTGACCACTGTTATAAAAATTATTAAAAACGCATATTGTAATAATTTTTTTTCATTTTTTTTTTTTAATTTATGTTTTTTTTTTATTTTTTATTATTTTAATAAATACGTAACTTTTTGGTAAAACCATTCTTAAAAATTATCGATAGCAAATAAACAATTTAAAAATAATTTAATTTTCAAAAATAATGGCGGCATATTTGAATCGTACAATTTCATTGGTTACTGGAAATGGGACGAATTCATCTTCATATGATGCAAATGCATTACCGGATGCCTCAACATCTCGTACATTACATAATGCATCAAATGAAATTTCACCGTTACAGATATTTGTAAAAGCTAAAAAGAAAATTAATGATATTTTTGGTCAAATTGAAGAATATGTTATAGAAACAGCACGTTTCATTGACGGTAAAGTTTTATGAAAAAATAATACAATAACACAATTTTCATTGTCTTTTTTTTTCATATATTTAATTGTACAGAACATCCAGTGGAACTAAAAATTGTCGATAAAGAAGAAATGGATCAGTTTCATAGTTATGTTAATAAAGTAGCTGGGATACGTGAAGTCTTAGCTAGAGATCATATGAAAGTTGCATTTTTTGGACGCACATCAAATGGTAAAAGTTCAGTTATAAATGCTATGTTACGTGAAAAAATATTACCTAGTGGTATTGGACATACTACCAATTGTTTTTGTCAAGTTGAAGGAATCGATGGAAAAGAAGCGTATTTGGTTAAGGAAGATTCTGATGAACAACTAAATGTTGTTGTAAGTATATGTAAAATCTTGACGTATTTTCTTTATATTTATTCAATCAGGATAATAAGATAGTTTTTAAATACAATTTGTGTAAAAGATATTTTGTATTTAGAACTAGAAATGAACGAAAAATTATATGGGAAAGGATACAAGATTGTTTTTTTTTTTTTTTTAACTCATATTTTGCTCCTAGTGGAGCTTTTATGTCATCTAATAAACCTTTCATTACAACCAAGTTGGTAAATTACTCCATGGGAGTATATAATAATTTACCAATTGTGTACTGTACTGTAGTGTAATTATCGAAAGATAGATGTTTTCATAATACTATTATTTTTATATGGGTGATTAGCCCATAGTTACTGGATTGTTACTGGCAATGAAAAATATGTATTGCACGACGCCAAAATACGTATAAAATTATGAATTGATCCAGAAAAAATGTTCCACATTCAGTGCAATGCCGAATCTCTTTTTTAAGCAAACTTCTGATGTGTGTTTTCAGTGATATGAAGAGTATTGTGTTACAAAACTTCTGTAAAAACTGTTCAACTAATATAAAGTTTTTCAAAGAATTTTCTATACGGTCATCATAGGTGCATATAGAACTATTAGAACTACTAGAGATGGTAATAGGAATAACGCTGCTTCACATTCAATGAATATATGAGGCAAAATGGATGCATATAGAATGTATGTTAATGGGAAATGATTGTAAACATGGATGATAGTTGTCATCTGACAAAATGGAACCAAACTACACTTAGCAAAATGATATTATTATATTATAGCATAATCTTCACGGATGAATCAAAAATCAATGACGGATCTGGAGCTACGTGGTACAGATGTCTATGTGGTATAGACTTAAGCGTGAACGTCGGAGTGATACGACCAGTAACGGATGAAGTTGCCATTAAAATGAAGACCGAACGCCACTCACTATAAATATATAGTTAATTATACATTTTTTTAAATTATTATACTTTTCTATTTCACACAGAACATAAAACAACTAGCAAATGCATTATGCCAAGAAAAATTGAGTGAAAGTGCGTTACTGAGAATATTTTGGCCTCGTGAACGTTGTAGTTTATTACGTGATGATGTTGTTTTTGTTGATTCACCGGGTGTTGATGTATCATTAAATTTAAACGATTGGATTGATAATCATTGTTTAAATGCTGATGTATTTGTATTGGTGCTAAATGCTGAATCAACAATGACATTAGCTGAAAAATCATTTTTCCATGAAGTCTCAAAACGTTTATCAAAACCAAATATATTTGTATTAAATAATCGATGGGATGCATCGGCTAGTGAACCGGAATTTCAAGAATCTGTAAGTGAAAATAATTATCATTACAAATTAACACATTGTTGACCGGTGACTAGTTAACTCATCATTGCACTTGCATTATCTATTACTATTTATGAAAACCAGGTCGATATAGAATAGTAAAATTGACGGTCAACAATGGGTTAATTAAAGTGAAAATATCCCAAATAAAATGCCCTCCTCTCCTTAATCGATACTAAAATAAAAAAAAAAAACTTAGATTTTTTTATTATTATTATTGAGAAAACTATATTTTATATATTTATTGCTAACATTCAAATTCAACTCACTTATAGAAGGATTTAGCAAAGGTTTGTTGTTATATTAGTTTCGTAACTTTACGCTTTTCAATTATATTAATCGCATTTATATACACATACCAAAACCACCACCATTTTGTGGTAATCAAATCATTTCGTTATTATTATTTTTTTTTATATAATTAGTTTAAGTTTACCAAAAAAATAGTATTATAATAATTTTGTTGTCATTTATTTTTCAGGTGAAAGCTCAACATCAAGAACGTTGTGTTGATTTCTTAGTTAAAGAATTAAAAGTTAATACACAAAAAGAAGCAGAAGAAAGAGTTTTTTTTGTATCGGCTCGTGAAACATTACAAGTTTGTTTATTACCATAAAACAAAAACAATAATCAATTTTTGGTTACAAATTATTCTATATATATTTATTTATAGGCTCGTATGAAAGAAGCCGAAGGTCAACCAGCCCATATGGGTGCCTTAGCTGAAGGATTCCAAAATAGATATTTTGAATTTCAAGATTTTGAAAGAAAATTTGAAGAATGTATATCAAAAAGCGCTGTGAAAACAAAATTTGAACAACATAGTTCAAGAGGAAAAACAATTGTCAAGTAAATAAAATATTTATAAAAAATAATATAAATTTTAAATTGGTTTTTTCGTCTTTTTTTGTTTTTGTTTTTTTTTTAGTGATATGCGTTATATGTTAGATGGAATTTTTGAACGTGCCGGTGTAATAAGAAACCAAAAAATTGAACAGAAAAAAATGTTAACAGATCGTATAACAAATACAGAAAATCAATTGATGGCCGTTACAAGAGAAATGAAATTGAAAATACATAATATGGTTGAAGAAGTTGAACAAAAAGTATCGAAAGCATTAAATGAAGAAATATGGCGTTTAGGTGTTTTAGTTGATGAATTTAATTTACCATTTCATACCGAACCATTAGTTTTAAATGTTTATAAAAAAGAAATTAATGCACATGTTGAAAGTGGTTTAGGATCAAATTTACGTGCACGTTTGTCAACGGCATTAGCTATGAATGTTGAAACAGCACAACGAGAAATGACCGGTAATTTATGTTTTATTTAAAAATAAAAATATATATCATTTTTCATATTATTTCATTCATAATCAATTTGGTTATGACATTCCATTTAAAATAAAAAAAATTGATTCGCACTGCAGCTCGTGAATAATATTTTTTTAATTAAACTTTATATGAATGAAATACTGAAATAGAAAAGTAAAGTTAAACCCTCTAATGCTTTAATAAATTTAAATAAGTTGGTTTTCAAAATAAAAATTAATATCAAAATAAAAAATGCATATATACGTTTGAGGGCGGATTGATGTGATAATGCAGATAAAAATCAAAGCATTATCATAACACCAAAGCGATATTATTTTTCATATTTTGCATTTCTTAACAACTTTATTTATTTGTTAAAATGGAAAAAAAAGGTATTTCGAATGTTGATTAAAAAAGAGGTATCGGAAGACTGTTCTGTCAATTAAAATGAATCAAAATGAATAATTAAATAAATAGTAATTCCTCCTACTAACTAATCATATATAAAGTATAAGATGTTGAGAAATGCCATTGATAGATTTGTTACGATTTTCATTCAGATTTACAATTTTACTTTTAATTAAATAGATACAAATTATAGACATTCTACAGGATATTAGAAGTACTAGAGGGTTAAGCAATTACGAACTAATTATTATATTTTAAACATCTGCTATATTTATATATTTATATTTTTAATTTTAACTTGTGTTGTCTAACAGAATTTATTAAAAGCTCACAAATTATCTTTTACAAAGAACACAATAATAATGGTTATAAAAAAAGTATTGTTTTATTGAACACAAGTTAGTTTCATATTTTCAAAAGTATCAATCAAGAATGCGTTTATATTAGGATAATATTATAAATAATATATAAATTAGTTACTTTAACATTTTAACATTATAGTTTATAGTTATTAATGTTTGCGCAACTAATCAATTTTTTAAAATTATATAGAACAGAAAATATGTGACCACTCTCCTTCTCTAGCATTATATTAATTTAGTATTTTGTAATAGTTGAAATTTATATATATAACTAATATTGTTTATTATTTAGATCGTATGCATGCACTTGTGCCGACCGATAAAATAGCTGTACAAACAAAACAAATTTTAACACGATCACAACCATTTGAAATGTTTTATACATTGAATTGTCAAAATTTATGTTCTGATTTTCAAGAAGACTTAGAATTTCGTTTTTCATGGGGTATTACGGCAATGATACAACGTTTTACAGGCAAAGCTAAATATACAAAATCAACAAAAGATGCAATAGCACATAATCAACAAAAGAGTAGTCATATTAATGTAAGTGTGTGTGTGGAGTATAAAATTTTAAAATTTCTATGTCATAAAAATAATTTTTTATAAATAAATGTAGATTCCACAATTATTGTCACCAATTGATACTGAACCAAATTCACCAAGGAGTCTTATGCCACAAACTGGTATGACACAAGAACAATTATCTGTTATATCACGTATTGCAGTTGCATCAATTGGTTCACAAGGAACTGTTGGTGGGTTATTGGTTGCTGGTTTTGTAAGTTATATATTAATGTTAATTTTTAAAATGATATAAATTAATAATTTTTTTTTTGTTTAGCTACTCAAAACAATTGGTTGGCGTGTTTTAGTTGGTGTTGGTGCTCTTTACGGTTGCGTTTATTTTTATGAACGTTTATCGTGGACAAATAGTGCTAAAGAACGGTCATTTAAAAATCAATATGTACGACATGCAACAAGGAAATTAAAATTAATTGTTGATTTAACATCGGCCAATTGTAGTCATCAAGTACAACAGTAAGTTAATAAAACTACTCACTACTTAGTATTACACTTACTTATTTAAGTATTAATATTTTATGTTATAATTTTTTTAATTTTACGATATTTTATTAACAGAGAACTTTCAAGTACATTTGCACGTTTATGTCGTGTCGTTGATACGGCCACAACTGATATGAACGATGAACTTAAACAAATCGAATGTAATTTAGGTGTTTTAGAATCAAATCAAAAACAAATTAAATTATTAAGAAATAAAGCAAATTATATAACAAATGAATTAGAAATATTTGGCACTAATTATATTAAGCCAAATTAAATGATTTCATTTTTTTTTATATTAAAATATGTATGATAGTCAAATAGAAACCATATTAATGAAACTACCACATTTTTTTTTTGTATTTAATTATCATTATAAAATATAATTAGTATCAAATTTATTGTTATTTATTATTATTTCAATCGATTTAAATATTTTTTATATTTCAATTTTCATTTCAAAAATTGTCATAACTTTTAATATTATTGTTATTGCGTTATAATTAATAAATATGAAAATATTTACTTACCGACTTAAACATATAATTAATAATGTATTATTGTAAATTTTTTTTTTAAATTTAAATCACTACCATCACCATCTGAAAGAATTACAAAGAAAACAAATTTTAATTAATATTTAAAAAAAAAACATGATGATAAATTGTAAAAAAAAAAACAAAATAATAATAAATAATAATAATTAATAAATAACAATTAGGAAAAATACTATTTTTTGTTAATATATTTATAATTTGGTAATTAAATAAATAATAATTAGAGATTTTTGTAGATAGAATTATTAACATATGTAAAATGATAAAAACTAGTATTACTTTCAATTTTAAAATTACAAACCATTTTTATTTGTTAAATATTAAAATAATAAAGAAAAAAGAAACCAAATTATTGCTTAATTTTTTTTTTTTTTTTTGGACGATATACGAATAAATTTTTATAATGCAGAGACGGAAGGTACATTATACACATGCAACACAATGACATGAATAAATTATACTATTGGAATATTTTTCTGATGTAATTAAGAACTTTAACAATAAGTATTTTCAAAAATGTGTATCAAGAGAGCATACTATCCGGAGGCGGTAGTATTTTCAGAATGATTAAAGTTTATTTAAGATATTTTCAATAAATATTTAAGAATATTTTCAAGAATTTGTATTGGAAGAGCATAATAGTATTTGTAACCGAATCAATCGGCTGCATTTGGATGACTTGATTTGGTAATGTTCGTTTGAAATTTATTTGAAGTGCAGGCAAATAAAATTAGAGTAAAGAAATTATTTTTCACTTTATTGATTAACACACACACACACACACACATTAGCGGTGCCAAAATGTATCAATCATCAAAGATGTGACCTACTATATCACATCACTGCACATTTATTAACTTAACACCCCCGCGCATGTTGGTAGTTTTTAATGGAAAATTCTTTAAGAAAACACAAAAATATTTTATAATATAATAATAATAATAAGCAATAAATATGCTGTTTATTTATGCTGTTTATTATTATAATTTTTAATTTACTTTTTAGCAATATGTGCATATTGATGATTTACTTTTATTGAAAATTTTTCCATTGTCAAATTATATTTTACAAAACTACGTTACAATTTTTTAATAATTTCTTTTTCTTTGCGTCAGTTAAATTAGAATATATATGAATATTATAGTTACGTATTATAAGAATATATAGATTAGAAAATACATTAATTTATACGTGGAAAGATTAAGGAAGATTTGTGATTTTTTACTGAATAGAAACTATTCAAAGATATTTACACTGAACAAAGTTTTGCTTAACTTACAGTATATAATGGAATTAATGTCTATTTCATATTTAATATTTATTAAAATATTTTTTTTTAACAAAAACAAAAGCAACCCGAAATTTCAATATAATTATTTTTTTAATAAATACGTAACTTTTTGGTAAAACCATTCTTAAAAATTATCGATAGCAAATAAACAATTTAAAAATAATTTAATTTTAAAAAATAATGGCGGCATATTTGAATCGTACAATTTCATTGGTTACTGGAAATGGGACGAATTCATCTTCATATGATGCAAATGCATTACCGGATGCCTCAACATCTCGTACATTACATAATGCATCAAATGAAATTTCACCGTTACAGATATTTGTAAAAGCTAAAAAGAAAATTAATGATATTTTTGGTCAAATTGAAGAATATGTTAAAGAAACAGCACGTTTCATTGACGGTAAAGTTTTATGAAAAAATAATACAATAACACAATTTTCATTGTCTTTTTTTTTTCATATATTTAATTGTACAGAACATCCAGTGGAACTAAAAATTGTCGATAAAGAAGAAATGGATCAGTTTCATAGTTATGTTAATAAAGTAGCTGGGATACGTGAAGTCTTAGCTAGAGATCATATGAAAGTTGCATTTTTTGGACGCACATCAAATGGTAAAAGTTCAGATATAAATGCTATGTTACGTGAAAAAATATTACCTAGTGGTATTGGACATACTACCAATTGTTTTTGTCAAGTTGAAGGAATCGATGGAAAAGAAGCGTATTTGGTTAAGGAAGATTCTGATGAACAACTAAATGTTGTTGTAAGTATATGTAAAATCTTGCAGTATTTTCTTTATATTTATTCAATCAGGATAATAAGATAGTTTTTAAATACAATTTGTGTAAAAGATATTTTGTATTTAGAACTAGAAATGAACGAAAAATTATATGGGAAAGGATACTAGATTGTTTTTTTTTTTTTTTTTAACTCATATTTTGCTCCTAGTGGAGCTTTTATGTCATCTAATAAACCTTTCATTACAACCAAGTTGGTAAATTACTCCATGGGAGTATATAATAATTTACCAATTGTGTACTGTACTGTAGTGTAATTATCGAAAGATAGATGTTTTCATAATACTATTATTTTTATATGGGTGATTAGCCCATAGTTACTGGATTGTTACTGGCAATGAAAAATATGTATTGCACGACGCCAAAATACGTATAAAATTATGAATTGATCCAGAAAAAATGTTCCACATTCAGTGCAATGCCGAATCTCTTTTTTAAGCAAACTTCTGATGTGTGTTTTCAGTGATATGAAGAGTATTGTGTTACAAAACTTCTGTAAAAACTGTTCAACTAATATAAAGTTTTTCAAAGAATTTTCTATACGGTCATCATAGGTGCATATAGAACTATTAGAACTACTAGAGATGGTAATAGGAATAACGCTGCTTCACATTCAATGAATATATGAGGCAAAATGGATGCATATAGAATGTATGTTAATGGGAAATGATTGTAAACATGGATGATAGTTGTCATCTGACAAAATGGAACCAAACTACACTTAGCAAAATGATATTATTATATTATAGCATAATCTTCACGGATGAATCAAAAATCAATGACGGATCTGGAGCTACGTGGTACAGATGTGTTGAAGTTGCCATTAAAATGAAGACCGAACGCCACTTACTATAAATATATAGTTAATTATACATTTTTTTAAATTATTATACTTTTCTATTTCACACAGAACATAAAACAACTAGCAAATGCATTATGCCAAGAAAAATTGAGTGAAAGTGCGTTATTGAGAATATTATGGCCTCGTGAACGTTGTAGTTTATTACGTGATGATGTTGTTTTTGTTGATTCACCGTGTGTTGATATATCATTAAATTTAAACGATTGGATTGATAATCATTGTTTAAATGCTGATGTATTTGTATTGGTGCTAAATGCTGAATCAACAATGACATTAGCTGAAAAATCATTTTTCCATGAAGTCTCAAAACGTTTATCAAAACCAAATATATTTGTATTAAATAATCGATGGGATGCATCGGCTAGTGAACCGGAATTTCAAGAATCTGTAAGTGAAAATAATTATCATTACAAATTAACACATTGTTGACCGGTTCTTTAGCACTATTTGTCCACGATAAACGTTCATAAAAATAAACGCAACCGTAAAGAGCACCAACACCAACTAAAACAGGCCAACCAATTGTTTTGAGTAGCTAAACAAAAAAAAATTATTAATTTATATCATTTTAAAAATTAACATTAATATATAACTTACAAAATCAGCAACCAATAACCCACCAGCAGTTCCTTGTGAACCAAGTGATGCAACTGCAATACGTGATATAACAGATAATTTTTTTTGTGTCATACCAATTTGTGGCATAAGACTCCTTGGTGAATTTGGTTCAGTATCAATTGGTGACAATAATTGTGGAATCTACATTTATTTATGAAAAATTATTTTTATGACATAGAAATTTTAAAATTTTATACTCCACACACACACTTACATTAATATGACTACTCTTTTGTTGATTATGTGCTATTGCATCTTTTGTTGATTTTGTATATTTAGCTTTGCCTGTAAAACGTTGTATCATTGCCGTAATACCCCATGAAAAACGAAATTCTAAGTCTTCTTGAAAATCAGAACATAAATTTTGACAATTCAATGTATAAAACATTTCAAATGGTTGTGATCGTGTTAAAATTTGTTTTGTTTGTACAGCTATTTTATCGGTCGGCACAAGTGCATGCATACGATCTAAATAATAAACAATATTAGTTATATATATAAATTTCAACTATTACAAAATACTAAATTAATATAATGCTAGAGAAGGAGAGTGGTCACATATTTTCTGTTCTATATAATTTTAAAAAATTGATTAGTTGCGCAAACATTAATAACTATAAACTATAATGTTAAAATGTTAAAGTAACTAATTTATATATTATTTATAATATTATCCTAATATAAACGCATTCTTGATTGATACTTTTGAAAATATGAAACTAACTTGTGTTCAATAAAACAATACTTTTTTTATAACCATTATTATTGTGTTCTTTGTAAAAGATAATTTGTGAGCTTTTAATAAATTCTGTTAGACAACACAAGTTAAAATTAAAAATATAAATATATAAATATAGCAGATGTTTAAAATATAATAATTAGTTCGTAATTGCTTAACCCTCTAGTACTTCTAATATCCTGTAGAATGTCTATAATTTGTATCTATTTAATTAAAAGTAAAATTGTAAATCTGAATGAAAATCGTAACAAATCTATCAACGGCATTTCTCAACATCTTATACTTTATATATGATTAGTTAGTAGGAGGAATTACTATTTATTTAATTATTCATTTTGATTCATTTTAATTGACAGAACAGTCTTCCGATACCTCTTTTTTAATCAACATTCGAGATACCTTTTTTTTCCATTTTAACAAATAAATAAAGTTGTTAAGAAATGCAAAATATGAAAAATAGTATCGCTTTGGTGTTATGATAATGCTTTGATTTTTATCTGCATTATCACATCAATCCGCCCTCAAACGTATATATGCATTTTCTGTTTTGATATTAATTTTTATTTTGAAAACCAACTTATTTAAATTTATTAAAGCATTAGAGGGTTTAACTTTACTTTTCTATTTCAGTATTTCATTCATATAAAGTTTAATTAAAAAAATATTATTCACGAGCTGTAGTGCGAATCAATTTTTTTTATTTTAAATGGAATTTCATAACCAAATTGATTATGAATGAAATAATATGAAACATGATATATATTTTTATTTTTAAATAAAACATAAATTACCGGTCATTTCTCGTTGTGCTGTTTCAACATTCATAGCTAATGCCGTTGACAAACGTGCACGTAAATTTGATCCTAAACCACTTACAAGATGTACATAAATTGCTTTTTTATAAACATTTAAAACTAATGGTTCGGTATGAAATGGTAAATTAAATTCATCAATTAAAACACCTAAACGCCATATTTCTTCATTTAATGCTCTCGATACTTTTTGTTCAACTTCTTCAACCATATTATGTATTTTCAATTTCATTTCTCTTGTAACGGCCATCAATTGATTTTCTGTATTTGTTATACGATCTGTTAACATTTTTTTCTGTTCAATTTTTTGGTTTCTTATTACACCGGCACGTTCAAAAATTCCATCTAACATATAACGCATATCACTAAAAAAAAAACAAAAACAAAAAAAGACGAAAAAACCAATTTAAAATTTATATTATTTTTTATAAATATTTTATTTACTTGACAATTGTTTTTCCTCTTGAACTATGTTGTCCAAATTTTGTTTTCACAGCACTTTTTGATATACATTCTTCAAATTTTCTTTCAAAATCTTGAAATTCAAAATATCTATTTTGGAATCTTTCAGCTAAGGCACCCATATGGGCTGGTTGACCTTCGGCTTCTTTCATACGAGCCTATAAATAAATATATATAGAATAATTTGTAACCAAAAATTGATTATTGTTTTTGTTTTATGGTAATAAACAAACTTGTAATGTTTCACGAGCCGATACAAAAAAAACTCTTTCTTCTGCTTCTTTTTGTGTATTAACTTTTAATTCTTTAACTGAGAAATCAACACAACGTTCTTGATGTTGAGCTTTCACCTGAAAAATAAATGACAACAAAATTATTACAATACTATTTTTTTGGTAAACTTAAACTAATTATATAAAAAAAAATAATAATAACGAAATGATTTGATTAATGTTTATTTTGTGGTGGTGGTTTTGGTATGTGTATATAAATGCGATTAATATAATTGAAAAGCGTAAAGTTACGAAACTAATATAACAACAAACCTTTGCTAAATCCTTCTATAAGTGAGTTGAATTTGAATGTTAGCAATAAATATATAAAATATAGTTTTCTCAATAATAATAATAAAAAAATCTAAGATTTTTTTTTATTTTAGTATCGATTAAGGAGAGGAGGGCAATTTATTTGGGATATTTTCACTTTAATTAACCCATTGTTGACCGGTGACTAGTTAACTCATCATTGCACTTGCATTATCTATTACTATTTATGAAAACCAGGTCGATATAGAATAGTAAAATTGACGGTCAACAATGGGTTAATTAAAGTGAAAATATCCCAAATAAAATGCCCTCCTCTCCTTAATCGATACTAAAATAAAAAAAAAAAACTTAGATTTTTTTATTATTATTATTGAGAAAACTATATTTTATATATTTATTGCTAACATTCAAATTCAACTCACTTATAGAAGGATTTAGCAAAGGTTTGTTGTTATATTAGTTTCGTAACTTTACGCTTTTCAATTATATTAATCGCATTTATATACACATACCAAAACCACCACCATTTTGTGGTAATCAAATCATTTCGTTATTATTATTTTTTTTTATATAATTAGTTTAAGTTTACCAAAAAAATAGTATTATAATAATTTTGTTGTCATTTATTTTTCAGGTGAAAGCTCAACATCAAGAACGTTGCGTTGATTTCTTAGTTAAAGAATTAAAAGTTAATACACAAAAAGAAGCAGAAGAAAGAGTTTTTTTTGTATCGGCTCGTGAAACATTACAAGTTTGTTTATTACCATAAAACAAAAACAATAATCAATTTTTGGTTACAAATTATTCTATATATATTTATTTATAGGCTCGTATGAAAGAAGCCGAAGGTCAACCAGCCCATATGGGTGCCTTAGCTGAAGGATTCCAAAATAGATATTTTGAATTTCAAGATTTTGAAAGAAAATTTGAAGAATGTATATCAAAAAGTGCTGTGAAAACAAAATTTGAACAACATAGTTCAAGAGGAAAAACAATTGTCAAGTAAATAAAATATTTATAAAAAATAATATAAATTTTAAATTGGTTTTTTCGTCTTTTTTTGTTTTTGTTTTTTTTTTAGTGATATGCGTTATATGTTAGATGGAATTTTTGAACATGTCGGTGTAATAAGAAACCAAAAAATTGAACAGAAAAAAATGTTAACAGATCGTATAACAAATACAGAAAATCAATTGATGGCCGTTAGAAGAGAAATGAAATTGAAAATACATAATATGGTTGAAGAAGTTGAACAAAAAGTATCGAGAGCATTAAATGAAGAAATATGGCGTTTAGGTGTTTTAGTTGATGAATTTAATTTACCATTTCATACCGAACCATTAGTTTTAAATGTTTATAAAAAAGATATTTATGTACATCTTGTAAGTGGTTTAGGATCAAATTTACGTGCACGTTTGTCAACGGCATTAGCTATGAATGTTGAAACAGCACAACGAGAAATGACCGGTAATTTATGTTTTATTTAAAAATAAAAATATATATCATGTTTCATATTATTTCATTCATAATCAATTTGGTTATGAAATTCCATTTAAAATAAAAAAAATTGATTCGCACTACAGCTCGTGAATAATATTTTTTTAATTAAACTTTATATGAATGAAATACTGAAATAGAAAAGTAAAGTTAAACCCTCTAATGCTTTAATAAATTTAAATAAGTTGATTAAAAAAGAGGTATCGGAAGACTGTTCTGTCAATTAAAATGAATCAAAATGAATAATTAAATAAATAGTAATTCCTCCTACTAACTAATCATATATAAAGTATAAGATGTTGAGAAATGCCGTTGATAGATTTGTTACGATTTTCATTCAGATTTACAATTTTACTTTTAATTAAATAGATACAAATTATAGACATTCTACAGGATATTAGAAGTACTAGAGGGTTAAGCAATTACGAACTAATTATTATATTTTAAACATCTGCTATATTTATATATTTATATTTTTAATTTTAACTTGTGTTGTCTAACAGAATTTATTAAAAGCTCACAAATTATCTTTTACAAAGAACACAATAATAATGGTTATAAAAAAAGTATTGTTTTATTGAACACAAGTTAGTTTCATATTTTCAAAAGTATCAATCAAGAATGCGTTTATATTAGGATAATATTATAAATAATATATAAATTAGTTACTTTAACATTTTAACATTATAGTTTATAGTTATTAATGTTTGCGCAACTAATCAATTTTTTAAAATTATATAGAACAGAAAATATGTGACCACTCTCCTTCTCTAGCATTATATTAATTTAGTATTTTGTAATAGTTGAAATTTATATATATAACTAATATTGTTTATTATTTAGATCGTATGCATGCACTTGTGCCGACCGATAAAATAGCTGTACAAACAAAACAAATTTTAACACGATCACAACCATTTGAAATGTTTTATACAGTGAATTGTCAAAATTTATGTTCTGATTTTCAAGAAGACTTAGAATTTCGTTTTTCATGGGGTATTACGGCAATGATACAACGTTTTACAGGCAAAGCTAAATATACAAAATCAACAAAAGATGCAATAGCACATAATCAACAAAAGAGTAGTCATATTAATGTAAGTGTGTGTGTGGAGTATAAAATTTTAAAATTTCTATGTCATAAAAATAATTTTTTATAAATAAATGTAGATTCCACAATTATTGTCACCAATTGATACTGAACCAAATTCACCAAGGAGTCTTATGCCACAAACTGGTATGACACAAGAACAATTATCTGTTATATCACGTATTGCAGTTGCATCAATTGGTTCACAAGGAACTGTTGGTGGGTTATTGGTTGCTGGTTTTGTAAGTTATATATTAATGTTAATTTTTAAAATGATATAAATTAATAATTTTTTTTTTGTTTAGCTACTCAAAACAATTGGTTGGCGTGTTTTAGTTGGTGTTGGTGCTCTTTACGGTTGCGTTTATTTTTATGAACGTTTATCGTGGACAAATAGTGCTAAAGAACGGTCATTTAAAAATCAATATGTACGACATGCAACAAGGAAATTAAAATTAATTGTTGATTTAACATCGGCCAATTGTAGTCATCAAGTACAACAGTAAGTTAATAAAACTACTCACTACTTAGTATTACACTTACTTATTTAAGTATTAATATTTTATGTTATAATTTTTTTAATTTTACGATATTTTATTAACAGAGAACTTTCAAGTACATTTGCACGTTTATGTCGTGTCGTTGATACGGCCACAACTGATATGAACGATGAACTTAAACAAATCGAATGTAATTTAGGTGTTTTAGAATCAAATCAAAAACAAATTAAATTATTAAGAAATAAAGCAAATTATATAACAAATGAATTAGAAATATTTGGCACTAATTATATTAAGCCAAATTAAATGATTTCATTTTTTTTTATATTAAAATATGTATGATAGTCAAATAGAAACCATATTAATGAAACTACCACATTTTTTTTTTGTATTTAATTATCATTATAAAATATAATTAGTATCAAATTTATTGTTATTTATTATTATTTCAATCGATTTAAATATTTTTTATATTTAAATTTTCATTTCAAAAATTGTCATAACTTTTAATATTATTGTTATTGCGTTATAATTAATAAATATGAAAATATTTACTTACCGACTTAAACATATAATTAATAATGTATTGTAAATTTTTTTTTTAAATTTAAATCACTACCATCACCATCTGAAAGAATTACAAAGAAAAAAAATTTTAATTAATATTTTAAAAAAAAACATGATGATAAATTGTAAAAAAAAAAACAAAATAATAATAAATAATAATAATTAATAAATAACAATTAGGAAAAATACTATTTTTTGTTAATATATTTATAATTTGGTAATTAAATAAATAATAATTAGAGATTTTTGTAGATAGAATTATTAACATATGTAAAATGATAAAAACTAGTATTACTTTCAATTTTAAAATTACAAACCATTTTTATTTGTTAAATATTAAAATAATAAAGAAAAAAGAAACCAAATTATTGCTTAATTTTTTTTTTTTTTTTGGACGATATACGAATAAATTTTTATAATGCAGAGACGGAAGGTACATTATACACATGCAACACAATGACATGAATAAATTATACTATTGGAATATTTTTCTGATGTAATTAAGAACTTTAACAATAAGTATTTTCAAAAATGTGTATCAAGAGAGCATACTATCCGGAGGCGGTAGTATTTTCAGAATGATTAAAGTTTATTTAAGATATTTTCAATAAATATTTAAGAATATTTTCAAGAATTTGTATTGGAAGAGCATAATAGTATTTGTAACCGAATCAATCGGCTGCATTTGGATGACTTGATTTGGTAATGTTCGTTTGAAATTTATTTGAAGTGCAGGCAAATAAAATTAGAGTAAAGAAATTATTTTTCACTTTATTGATTAACACACACACACACACATTAGCGGTGCCAAAATGTATCAATCATCAAAGATGTGACCTACTATATCACATCACTGCACATTTATTAACTTAACACCCCCGCGCATGTTGGTAGTTTTTAATGGAAAATTCTTTAAGAAAACACAAAAATATTTTATAATGATATAATAATAATAATAAGCAATAAATATGCTGTTTATTTATGCTGTTTATTATTATAATTTTTAATTTACTTTTTAGCAATATGTGCATATTGATGATTTACTTTTATTGAAAATTTTTCCATTGTCAAATTATATTTTACAATACTACGTTACAATTTTTTAATAATTTCTTTTTCTTTGCGTCAGTTAAATTAGAATATATATGAATATTATAGTTACGTATTATAAGAATATATAGATTAGAAAATACATTAATTTATACGTGGAAAGATTAAGGAAGATTTGTGATTTTTTACTGAATAGAAACTATTCAAAGATATTTACACTGAACAAAGTTTTGCTTAACTTACAGTATATAATGGATTAATTTCTATTTCATATTTAATATTTAATACAATAATTTTTTTTAACAAAAACAAAAGCAACCCAAAATTTCAATATAATTATTTTTTTAATAAATACGTAACTTTTTGGTAAAACCATTCTTAAAAATTATCGATAGCAAATAAACAATTTAAAAATAATTTAATTTTCAAAAATAATGGCGGCATATTTGAATCGTACAATTTCATTGGTTACTGGAAATGGGACGAATTCATCTTCATATGATGCAAATGCATTACCGGATGCCTCAACATCTCGTACATTACATAATGCATCAAATGAAATTTCACCGTTACAGATATTTGTAAAAGCTAAAAAGAAAATTAATGATATTTTTGGTCAAATTGAAGAATATGTTAAAGAAACAGCACGTTTCATTGACGGTAAAGTTTTATGAAAAAATAATACAATAACACAATTTTCATTGTCTTTTTTTTTCATATATTATATTTAATTGTACAGAACATCCAGTGGAACTAAAAATTGTCGATAAAGAAGAAATGGATCAGTTTCATAGTTATGTTAATAAAGTAGCTGGGATACGTGAAGTCTTAGCTAGAGATCATATGAAAGTTGCATTTTTTGGACGCACATCAAATGGTAAAAGTTCAGTTATAAATGCTGTGTTACGTGAAAAAATATTACCTAGTGGTATTGGACATACTACCAATTGTTTTTGTCAAGTTGAAGGAATCGATGGAAAAGAAGCGTATTTGGTTAAGGAAGATTCTGATGAACAACTAAATGTTGTTGTAAGTATATGTAAAATCTTGCAGTATTTTCTTTATATTTATTCAATCAGGATAATAAGATAGTTTTTAAATACAATTTGTGTAAAAGATATTTTGTATTTAGAACTAGAAATGAACGAAAAATTATATGGGAAAGGATACTAGATTGTTTTTTTTTTTTTTTTTAACTCATATTTTGCTCCTAGTGGAGCTTTTATGTCATCTAATAAACCTTTCATTACAACCAAGTTGGTAAATTACTCCATGGGAGTATATAATAATTTACCAATTGTGTACTGTACTGTAGTGTAATTATCGAAAGATAGATGTTTTCATAATACTATTATTTTTATATGGGTGATTAGCCCATAGTTACTGGATTGTTACTGGCAATGAAAAATATGTATTGCACGACGCCAAAATACGTATAAAATTATGAATTGATCCAGAAAAAATGTTCCACATTCAGTGCAATGCCGAATGTCTTTTTTAAGCAAACTTCTGATGTGTGTTTTCAGTGATATGAAGAGTATTGTGTTACAAAACTTCTGTAAAAACTGTTCAACTAATATAAAGTTTTTCAAAGAATTTTCTATACGGTCATCATAGGTGCATATAGAACTATTAGAACTACTAGAGATGGTAATAGGAATAACGCTGCTTCACATTCAATGAATATATGAGGCAAAATGGATGCATATAGAATGTATGTTAATGGGAAATGATTGTAAACATGGATGATAGTTGTCATCTGACAAAATGGAACCAAACTACACTTAGCAAAATGATATTATTATATTATAGCATAATCTTCACGGATGAATCAAAAATCAATGACGGATCTGGAGCTACGTGGTACAGATGTCTATGTGGTATAGACTTAAGCGTGAACGTCGGAGTGATACGACCAGTAACGGATGAAGTTGCCATTAAAATGAAGACCGAACGCCACTCACTATAAATATATAGTTAATTATACATTTTTTTAAATTATTATACTTTTCTATTTCACACAGAACATAAAACAACTAGCAAATGCATTATGCCAAGAAAAATTGAGTGAAAGTGCGTTATTGAGAATATTTTGGCCTCGTAGTTTATTACGTGATGATGTTGTTTTTGTTGATTCACCGTGTGTTGATATATCATTAAATTTAAACGATTGGATTGATAATCATTGTTTAAATGCTGATGTATTTGTATTGGTGCTAAATGCTGAATCAACAATGACATTAGCTGAAAAATCATTTTTCCATGAAGTCTCAAAACGTTTATCAAAACCAAATATATTTGTATTAAATAATCGATGGGATGCATCGGCTAGTGAACCGGAATTTCAAGAATCTGTAAGTGAAAATAATTATCATTACAAATTAACACATTGTTGACCGGTGACTAGTTAACTCATCATTGCACTTGCATTATCTATTACTATTTATGAAAACCAGGTCGATATAGAATAGTAAAATTGACGGTCAACAATTGGTTAATTAAAGTGAAAATATCCCAAATAAAATGCCCTCCTCTCCTTAATCGATACTAAAATAAAAAAAAAACTTAGATTTTTTTATTATTATTATTGAGTAAACTATATTTTATATATTTATTGCTAACATTCAAATTCAACTCACTTATAGAAGGATTTAGCAAAGGTTTGTTGTTATATTAGTTTCGTAACTTTACGCTTTTCAATTATATTAATCGCATTTATATACACATACCAAAACCACCACCACAAAATAAACATTAATCAAATCATTTCGTTATTATTATTTTTTTTTTATATAATTAGTTTAAGTTTACCAAAAAAATAGTATTATAATAATTTTGTTGTCATTTATTTTTCAGGTGAAAGCTCAACATCAAGAACGTTGTGTTGATTTCTTAGTTAAAGAATTAAAAGTTAATACACAAAAAGAAGCAGAAGAAAGAGTTTTTTTTGTATCGGCTCGTGAAACATTACAAGTTTGTTTATTACCATAAAACAAAAACAATAATCAATTTTTGGTTACAAATTATTCTATATATATTTATTTATAGGCTCGTATGAAAGAAGCCGAAGGTCAACCAGCCCATATGGGTGCCTTAGCTGAAAGATTCCAAAATAGATATTTTGAATTTCAAGATTTTGAAAGAAAATTTGAAGAATGTATATCAAAAAGTGCTGTGAAAACAAAATTTGGACAACATAGTTCAAGAGGAAAAACAATTGTCAAGTAAATAAAATATTTATAAAAAATAATATAAATTTTAAATTGGTTTTTTCGTCTTTTTTTGTTTTTGTTTTTTTTTTAGTGATATGCGTTATATGTTAGATGGAATTTTTGAACGTGCCGGTGTAATAAGAAACCAAAAAATTGAACAGAAAAAAATGTTAACAGATCGTATAACAAATACAGAAAATCAATTGATGGCCGTTAGAAGAGAAATGAAATTGAAAATACATAATATGGTTGAAGAAGTTGAACAAAAAGTATCGAGAGCATTAAATGAAGAAATATGGCGTTTAGGTGTTTTAATTGATGAATTTAATTTACCATTTCATACCGAACCATTAGTTTTAAATGTTTATAAAAAAGCAATTTATGTACATCTTGTAAGTGGTTTAGGATCAAATTTACGTGCACGTTTGTCAACGGCATTAGCTATGAATGTTGAAACAGCACAACGAGAAATGACCGGTAATTTATGTTTTATTTAAAAATAAAAATATATATCATGTTTCATATTATTTCATTCATAATCAATTTGGTTATGAAATTCCATTTAAAATAAAAAAAATTGATTCGCACTACAGCTCGTGAATAATATTTTTTTAATTAAACTTTATATGAATGAAATACTGAAATAGAAAAGTAAAGTTAAACCCTCTAATGCTTTAATAAATTTAAATAAGTTGGTTTTCAAAATAAAAATTAATATCAAAACAGAAAATGCATATATACGTTTGAGGGCGGATTGATGTGATAATGCAGATAAAAATCAAAGCATTATCATAACACCAAAGCGATACTATTTTTCATATTTTGCATTTCTTAACAACTTTATTTATTTGTTAAAATGGAAAAAAAAAGGTATTTCGAATGTTGATTAAAAAAGAGGTATCGGAAGACTGTTCTGTCAATTAAAATGAATCAAAATGAATAATTAAATAAATAGTAATTCCTCCTACTAACTAATCATATATAAAGTATAAGATGTTGAGAAATGCCATTGATAGATTTGTTACGATTTTCATTCAGATTTACAATTTTACTTTTAATTAAATAGATACAAATTATAGACATTCTACAGGATATTAGAAGTACTAGAGGGTTAAGCAATTACGAACTAATTATTATATTTTAAACATCTGCTATATTTATATATTTATATTTTTAATTTTAACTTGTGTTGTCTAACAGAATTTATTAAAAGCTCACAAATTATCTTTTACAAAGAACACAATAATAATGGTTATAAAAAAAGTATTGTTTTATTGAACACAAGTTAGTTTCATATTTTCAAAAGTATCAATCAAGAATGCGTTTATATTAGGATAATATTATAAATAATATATAAATTAGTTAATTTAACATTTTAACATTATAGTTTATAGTTATTAATGTTTGCGCAACTAATCAATTTTTTAAAATTATAAAGAACAGAAAATATGTGACCACTCTCCTACTCTAGCATTATATTAATTTAGTATTTTGTAATAGTTGAAATTTATATATATAACTAATATTGTTTATTATTTAGATCGTATGCATGCACTTGTGCCGACCGATAAAATAGCTGTACAAACAAAACAAATTTTAACACGATCACAACCATTTGAAATGTTTTATACAGTGAATTGTCAAAATTTATGTTCTGATTTTCAAGAAGACTTAGAATTTCGTTTTTCATGGGGTATTACGGCAATGATACAACGTTTTACAGGCAAAGCTAAATATACAAAATCAACAAAAGATGCAATAGCACATAATCAACAAAAGAGTAGTCATATTAATGTAAGTGTGTGTGTGGAGTATAAAATTTTAAAATTTCTATGTCATAAAAATAATTTTTTATAAATAAATGTAGATTCCACAATTATTGTCACCAATTGATACTGAACCAAATTCACCAAGGAGTCTTATGCCACAAATTGGTATGACACAAAAAAAATTATCTGTTATATCACGTATTGCAGTTGCATCACTTGGTTCACAAGGAACTGCTGGTGGGTTATTGGTTGCTGATTTTGTAAGTTATATATTAATGTTAATTTTTAAAATGATATAAATTAATAATTTTTTTTTTGTTTAGCTACTCAAAACAATTGGTTGGCCTGTTTTAGTTGGTGTTGGTGCTCTTTACGGTTGCGTTTATTTTTATGAACGTTTATCGTGGACAAATAGTGCTAAAGAACGGTCATTTAAAAATCAATATGTACGACATGCAAGAAGAAATTTAAAATTAATTGATGATTTAACATCGGCCAATTGTGGTGATCAAGTACAACAGTAAGTTAATAAAACTACTCACTACTTAGTATTACACTTACTTATTTAAGTATTAATATTTTATGTTATAATTTTTTTAATTTTACGATATTTTATTAACAGAGAACTTTCAAGTACATTTGCACGTTTATGTCGTGTCGTTAATACGGCCACAACTGATATGAAAGATGAACTTAAACAAATCGAATGTAATTTAGGTGTTTTAGAATCAAATCAAAAACAAATTAAATTCTTAAGAAATAAAGCAAATTATATAACAAATGAATTAGAAATATTTAGCACTAATTATATTAAGCCAAATTAAATGATTTCATTTTTTTTATATTAAAATATGTATGATAGTCAAATAGAAACCATATTAATGAAACTAACTTTTGTATTTAATTATCATAAAATATAATTAGTATCAAATTTATTGTTATTTATTATTATTTCAATCGATTTAAATATTTTTTATATTTCAATTTTCATTTCAAAAATTGTCATAACTTTTAATATTATTGTTATTGCGTTATAATTAATAAATATGAAAATATTTACTTACCGACTTAAACATATAATTAATAATGTATTATTGTAAATTTTTTTTTTTAAATTTAAATCACTACCATCACCATCTGAAAGAATTACAAAGAAAACAAATTTTAATTAATATTTTAAAAAAAAACATGATGATAAATTGTAAAAAAAAAACAAAATAATAATAAATAATAATAATTAATAAATAACAATTAGGAAAAATACTATTTTTTGTTAATATATTTATAATTTGGTAATTAAATAAATAATAATTAGAGATTTTTGTAGATAGAATTATTAACATATGTAAAATGATAAAAACTAGTATTACTTTCAATTTTAAAATTACAAACCATTTTTATTTGTTAAATATTAAAATAATAAAGAAAAAAGAAACCAAATTATTGCTTAATTTTTTTTTTTTTTTTGGACGATATACGAATAAATTTTTATAATGCAGAGACGGAAGGTACATTATACACATGCAACACAATGACATGAATAAATTATACTATTGGAATATTTTTCTGATGTAATTAAGAACTTTAACAATAAGTATTTTCAAAAATGTGTATCAAGAGAGCATACTATCCGGAGGCGGTAGTATTTTCAGAATGATTAAAGTTTATTTAAGATATTTTCAATAAATATTTAAGAATATTTTCAAGAATTTGTATTGGAAGAGCATAATAGTATTTGTAACCGAATCAATCGGCTGCATTTGGATGACTTGATTTGGTAATGTTCGTTTGAAATTTATTTGAAGTGCAGGCAAATAAAATTAGAGTAAAGAAATTATTTTTCACTTTATTGATTAACACACACACACACACATTAGCGGTGCCAAAATGTATCAATCATCAAAGATGTGACCTACTATATCACATCACTGCACATTTATTAACTTAACACCCCCGCGCATGTTGGTAGTTTTTAATGGAAAATTCTTTAAGAAAACACAAAAATATTTTATAATGATATAATAATAATAATAAGCAATAAATATGCTGTTTTATTCAATATGGATGTTAAATATGTTTTCTTCTTCGTGTGTATTATATAATTTACCTTTATAACATATTGTGCTCGTACTTAAATAAGCTGTGTAACACGTGCCTGTCCTATATATGTGCCCGTTGTAAAGCGCTAGCTGTTTTACAAAAACATAATATGTGTACACAGATTAATGTTTTGTGTCCTTGCATTAAGCCACTATGAAGACACATGTGGCCGTTAGTTCGAGAACACATTATGTGCACTATTGCATGTGTGGTGCAACTATCCAAAGACACCATGCACAGGCACATGTGCCCGTTAGTTTAAATACGCATTCGGGGTGTAAGTGTACTTTTTTTACATATAATTTTCAATGAGTAGAAAAATAATATTTTTTGAAATCAGAAGTTTAAAATATTATAAAATTTTCTTTTCTTTTTTTATTTTATTGAACCTTTTAGGTAGGTAACAACTTTAGTTAAGTACATACTACGGCAGGTACACAAAACGTCTACTAGTGGCAGGAATGTGTCTAAGAACTTACAGGCATAATACGATGGCACATGTACCTGTATGGTGTCTTTGGATAGGTGAACAATAAGTGCCCAAAAACTATATGTTTGAATTGGATTAACCGGAACATGTATATGTAATTATGTCTTTGGAAAGGTACACACACACAACACATGCACTAGGTGTGTCCAGAATGTGTCCTTAAAAATAAGAAGTATAATATACGCGCAAATATATCTATAATTGTTAGGTGCATTTCATTTGTGACCTCTCACGAAATAACACATATATAAATAAATTAATTAAATTTTGTAACATTTGTAAGTGGCTTTCTTCTTTTTTTTTTTATACATTTAATAAAATGTAACGTGTTAAAAGAATTAAAATTATTCTTTTAATAATAAATTAAAAGTGGTGAAAGTAAAACGGACAGCTACCAATTCTTCACTTGGTATTGTTTATATTTTAGAAAGTGGCTACTTTACATTATAATGTAATGGTATATAATAGCACATTGTGCCTGCCAATTTTTTCGGCACATTGCATTATTTTGTGGACGTATATATAGTGCCGTGTGCTTATGGTACACTTTCGGTACACACAATGTGATGCATACATCGAAAAAATGTTTTACTGGTTACTCGAAATACTAAATTAAACCTCTTAAATTTTGTGCAATAAAATAAACATGGCAAAAACTAATTTCTAATTTACATTTTTTGTTCGCATAAATTTATAAAAAAATATTATTTGTTTTAATTTAAATTTAAATTTAAAAGAAAAACATTTTTATTTATGCGCAATTATTAATTTATTATAATATTATTTTAATTTATATATTAAAATTAAAAAATAAAAACCAACAAACAAACAAATAAACAAACAAACAAACAAAACATGCAAAACAACAATCATTTTTGATTTTTTTTTTATATCTAATAATTGTTCACACATTTTCTCACGAAAAAAAAAAACTCACTCACTCACATTCATCCATTCCAACTTATTTTCGTTCGTCCTGTTTTTAATATAATGAATTTTTTATTCCACTTTAATATTTTACATAAAATTTTTCACTATAAAAAAATTTCTATATTTTTATTTTTATTTTTTAGAATAGCATTTATTTGTTTTTATTTTATTTTTGCATTTTGATTTTTTATAATTAATGTTTTTTTTTTAATTTTTCTTTAAATTTGTTGTTTTCTATATTTATTATTTATTTATTTTTTATTTTATTTATTTTAGTAATTGATTATTAATAATAATATATATATATATTGTGTAAGTTGAGTAGTAAATATATATAATTACTTATAGATTTTGATTTAATTATTAAATTCAGCGGGGCAGTAATACATAAAAAAATAATGTTTAAATAAAAAATGTGTGTAAATTATAAATTATAGAATAGAAAAATGTTGCTAAATAAACTAGAGGAAAAATTGTGAAAATATACAAGAAAATGTAATGGGCATGGTGGTGGTAATAAGGAATTAAAAAAAATATAATTAAATTATGTTATTATAAAACCGAAAAATACAAATTAAATTGTAATTAATGACAAAACAAAAGCAATTCATTTTTTATTTTTCTTTTTATTATTATTATTATTATTATTATTATTATTATTATTATTATTATTATTTATTTATTGTTTTTTTCGTTATTTTTTTTTTCTTTTTAATTTTTAAATATATATTTTATTAATAATTAATATTATTAATTAATTATAAAATTTAAATTTAATCTATTTTTAGTAATTGAGTGTGTTTTTGGATTTTACTATATTAAATATGTTAGTTATTGATTTTGTTGTTGCTGTTATTGTGTGTGTGTGTGTGTTGTTGCTTGTTTATTTTTATTTTTTTTTGTTATTATATTATAAATAAATGATTTTTTATTTTTTATTAATTTTTAATATTATTATTATTGTTATTATTAATTATTTTTACTTTCTATTAAAATGAATAGAATGTTTATTTATATATATTTTTTGAATAATCTATATAAAAAAAAGAAGAAGAAGAACAAGAAGACAAAGAATTTCTTTTTAATATATAGATTTTATTTTTATTTTTTCTGTTAATTAATTAATTAATTAATTGTTTCTTGTGGTTATTTTTTAAAAATAACTGTGTAGCAAGAAAGAATTGTTTTTTTTTATTGACAAAATATTAAAATAACATTTTAACTTATTAAATTAAAAATAATTGTTTTTTTTTTTATTAATTAGTAAATCAATAGTAGTAGAATATTTTTATAAATTAATTTTTTAAATATATACATATTTTTTTTTTTTTTTTCTGATTTTTACAATAAAATAAAAATATGGTTGTGGCGGATATTTCGTTACGCATTTAACTACTACTCTACCACACTGTTTTTTTAATAATATTTATAAAACGTAAAAAACAAAAATAAAAAAAAAAAAATAACAAATAATTAAACTGACAATTTGTAAAATAAATTAAAAAGATATTTAATTTATTATTATTAAATTTTTAAAATAAATATAAGACCCTCCCCCCACCCACCCAACACACAATTTTGTATTACAAAAATTTAATTGCATTGTTTGTGTGCAAATAAATCGCACGTAAACAGAAAAAAAAAAGTTTGTTGTGTTAAAATCATAACAAAAACATTTTCCAGTATTTTTCATACTAAAAAATTACTCGTCCCCATATTGAACTATGATTTTGTTATTATGTGAATATTTTTGAAAATATGGTATTGAACGCTATGCAGAGATTAACAATGTCTCCGCACACAAACGGCCATTGGTCGATCATCATCAATTGGTATATAAATAATTAAATTTGATTGTCTCGGTGTCATGATATTCATTGCCAGAACTGTTTCATTACATATTTATCTCGATTCAACTCTACAGAAAAGGCGACGATCCACAACAATTAGTCTCAGTACCTTTTTTGATTCTTGTTCGTATGTATGACGACTCGACGGGGTACATTGTGCGCGACTTTTACGATACTATAGCCCTTGTATTTATAGTCAAAGGACATTTCAAGAATTTATATAGAATTCTGAGATGCTTGCCTAGACTAAATGGATTTTAGAATATTAATAATTGTTTTATTATTTATTTGATTATATACAATGTGACCTATAACACTGAACAAATCAACCATTCAGTAAGTGTATCACATCTTATCGTCAGTTGTTTATCATTTATTGTTTCCATTTGCACTCTATCTATGGGATAGTAAGTATATACCTTGTGTATTTGTGAATCAAGTTCAATTCTCGCGTTGAATATAATAACTGAAAAATCTACAATGGCAATAAATTGTGTGTGTGATTATAGTAAAAATTTCCGCGTCGATAAGTTGGCGTTATTTTTTTTTTTTATTGATAGAATTTAGCGTATGGCAATTTTCTTAATTTATTATATTTGCAATTGGAAAGGCGTCAATATTAAAGTATTGCTATCGCTAAGGAATAGTCGTTGGTCGTTCTAGTGACCCACGTCCCACTCCGTTATGGTACATAAGTTTATGGATAATTATATGAATTTAACTATATAACAATATTCTATGAATTGTTGTATTAAAATTAATTATAAATAATTACGTTTTTAGTTAAATAAAAGGAAATTAGAGAAAAATCCATAAATTCCATCTTTCATAAAAAAATTATTTAATAATTGTTTTGGTCATTAACAACCACCACTGACTGTGGTGTGATCGCCACCGCATAAAATATGTTAATATAATTTTTTTTTTATATATTAAAAATAATATTGAACGAAACTATTATAATTTTATGGCATTTTCATCAATTTAGGAACCAAATGCCAAAATCGGTTACACATAAAAAAAAAAGTAATTACAATTTTTTTTGTAAAATATTTAAAAATTGTCATATAAATAATATATTGTAATAATAATAATAATAATAATAATAATAATAATAATAATAATAATAAAATAATAATAATAAATTAAAATCTGGTGTAAAAAAAAAAAAAAAAAAAAACAACCATATAATTATAATTTTCGAAATTTTTTCCAAAAAAAAAAAAATATATATTAATAATTATCCCAAAAATGGAATGTCTTTTCTCATATTATTAAATTATTTATTTTTTCCCAACCCCAAAATATATCAGCATCGCATAAATACTCTTTTTTTTAAACTATATATTCTCATTCACATTCTCATCATTCACATTCATTTAATTATTATTATTATTATTTTATTGTCGCCACCCTCATCCCCCGCGCGGATTGATATATTTTTGTGTTTTTATATTTTTTCGTGATTGCTTTATTTTTTATTTGTGAAGAAATTAATTAATTTATTATCGATAAAAAAAAAAAAAAAAAAAAAAAAAAAATAAAAATAATTAATGAAAATTTTATTGTACTTTAAACTTTTTATTTCTTTTTTATTTTTATTATTCCTTTTTTTTTTTTTGACTTTATTTTAGAGATGATAACGCGCACAATTTATTATTATTGTTTTTTTTTTATCAAAGATTAGAAGAAAAAAAAAACAAAAAAAACAAATTATTTTATATATAATTAAATAAATTCTTATCATTCAACATTCATTCGCTGCTTGCCAGCTTATTTATTATATTTGACCATTAAAATTTATAACATAAAAATATTTTTGTAAGCAATTGTTATTAGGAAAAAAAAAAAATAATAAAAATTTAATAAATAATTTAAAATAAAAAATTTATAAATTTACAAAGTATCGAAGTCATCAAATCAATAAAATAAAATGTAATCAACATTATAATATAATATATTTTGTGATGATTTTTCAAAATAAAGATTTAACTAGAAAATAAATATTGATAATAATTTAATTGACTGGAATTTTTATTGGTTAATAAATCTTTTGGGTTTTGATGCATTTTTAAATTTTTAAAATATTGTTATCCCAAAGACGTTTAAATTTTTTAATTATTTCTAACAAAAATTTGGTATTCCCGTGACTACAAATTGGTTTGACTTTTGTCTCAATTGATATTTTCAATCCAATTATTAATGTCTATGCGTATATTGTTTATTCTAAATGTTCAATTGTGGTTGCAGAACAATCATTTGGCATAATTGATTATCGTAATTTTTCATTAAAAACTATTATTAAAATGGAACAATGATTTTTCGATAATGGAAATACATAGGTTCGTTTTGGTTCGATTTAAAAAAAAAAATAAAAATAATACAAATAAGTAGTATAAAAACATTGAGATTTGATGATAAAACTAAATTGTCCAAAATATTAGCTGAACTTGTTCTACGGTTATATTTAAAATATTTACAAACTGTCTGTGAAAGCGCTAGTGAGGGTAATTTTTTTTTTTTCCAAATATAATATGTCTATAAAAATATGTATTTTATGTAAAAATGATAAATTATTCTATACGAATGCCAATTCAAGTGATCGAAAGAATTAAATTCTAAAAATTAATAAATTACTGCTATTTTCTTTCGAACTATTAAATGTTAATATAATGTTAATCACATTTGAATATCATATTATTTGTGAATATTAACGATCATATAATAAAATGTCTGTCTATGCGCGCATCTACTATTCGATATCATATTATTTCTTACTAACTTTTTTAACATTAACCGTAACCGTAAAGTCACGGCACATATATTTTTATTCAATCATTTGAACATTATTTGTAAGAAATTGTGCACAACATACATGCATTTACATCAAACTGGTACAGTTTTTTTTTTTTTGTACCGGTTAATTTGACCTACTGCAGGTACACAGTTAATGTTATTAAATATAATTATATTTGATTATGGGCTAATCACCCATATAAAAATAATAGAATTATGATGAAAACATCTATATATATATTTCGTTAATTACAGTACAATTGGTAAATTTTTATATACTGCAATGCGGTTTAATTTACCAAATTGGCTGTAATGAATGTTTAGTAGATGCCATAAGCTCTCCCCTTGGATTAATATATATTTGATTTGATTCTCGATACTTGTTATTTCATATATATATATATATATATAGAGATATTATAAAAATTTAGAATAATAATATGCAATTATAGATAAAAATTCATATAAGGAACGCTTACATTTTTATAATTTAATTAATTTAATTTTTTTTATCTTTTTTTAATTCGATCGTCTGCCAATTTTTTTTTTTTTTTTTTTATATATTTTAACTTTTACATAATATGAATTTATCAAAATATTCAGTTTATTGAATTTGTTTATTTTTTTTGTTTTGTTTTGATCCTTTTTTTTTTATAAAATTAAAAAATAATAATAATAATAATAATAATAATAATAATAATAAAAAAAAAAAATAAAGAAAAATATTAAAAATAAAAATTAGCAAAAAAATTAAAGAACTCAGAGTTCTGGTTTAATAATTTTAAATTTGTTGTTTGTAAATACAATTTTAAATTTATAAATAAAAAATAAAAAATAAAATATAATTAAAATATAATTTTTCTTTTTCATATTTTGATATTGTTATTTAATAAAAAAAAAATTATAGTTAGATTAATTAAAAAAAAAATAACAAATGTTACGTGTGTTTGTTATTTTATTATTATTATTATTATTATTATTATTATTATTATTATTATTATAATTTAATTGTTTTAATGGATTTTTATTAATCATTATTTATTTATTTATTTATTTATTTATTTATTTATTTATTTTTACTATTTTAGAAGAATAATAATAATTTTTCGTTCTAATATTATTGATAAGTTTTTTTTGTTTTTTTTTTTTTTATTTATTAATTTAATTAAATTAAAAATGGTTTTTAATTAATTATATTTATTAATTATAATTTATATTTGTTGTATTTATATATTTTAGATTTATATATATATATAAATTGTTTTTTTTTTTTAGTTTTTTATAATTAATTATAATATTATGAATTAAAAATTAAATGAAAATAAAATAAAATAATAATATAAATAATGAATTATACGTTTTTTTTTTAAAAAAAATTTTTTTGTTTTTTCTGTTTTTAGATATTTTGTTTATTTATTTTTTTTGTTTTTTTTTTTTTTTTTGTTTTTATTCTTTTTACATTGAACGCCGACTTGATATCGTTTGCATCCAATTATAAGTTTTTTGCTAGAGCGAACCAGCCGGAAAACTTGTTGAACTATTACTATGTGCCAAACTTATCATTGAACCAGATAAACTACCTTCTTCGTCGGGATACGTTTCTTTTGATGCTTCAGCTAATGCTAGTGCACTATTTTTTTTTTTTTATTTTTTTATAAATATAAATTAAATTTTTATTATTGTAAAGAGTGGAGCGATTTAATATTTTATATTATAAATACTAATACTAATTGGGCCAGTCAAAGAATATTATTGGATAGCTGGAGAGGAAAATACAATATTTTAAATTACACATAAGTTGTACGGTCAAGCGAATATTGTCAAAACAATCAAAATCAATAGATTAAGATGACTTGAACACGTGTTAAGTGCCGAAAAATTTATTGAATGATAATGCAAAAAGAAGGAGAGCCGGAGGCCAAGGATTAGATGGCTCTAGATGCAGTGAACTGTAATATTAAGATCATTCAAAATTCGGGATTGGAAGAAGTTAACTGCAGATAGGTCAGGTTGGAGAAGACTAAAACCGCACCAGGATTTTAATGCCATGGAGTAAGTAGTAAATATATTAGCAATTTACAGACATAGAATATATTTTATAACCCAACCCGCTCCGATTTTGGAGCATAACCCATATAGTTAAATAATATACACTTCAGATCTGTATCGTTTCTATATTCGGATTTACAAGCATTTAAAAGTGCGAAAATGTATCTGTGGTGCAGATACACTTTATGAATTTTAAAAGAGAGAATTAATTTCCGGAAATTAGACCATATAATGTCCATTGTGCATGCCCCATGAGTTAATCCTCGAAGCGTCTGGTTACGGAAATGAAACCAGAAATGTTTCTTATAATAATTAATGTATTCCTGGGCAACCCCAGTAACGCAGCCAGCAGTTTCCGCATTGGGACCACAGCACATCCTTTTCGCCTGACGATAATTGCCACACAAACTTCATACACGACAAAATTCTACATCTGATATCCAGTCAGCAAAATGCACCGCTTAACCCAATTACTGGAAACCGATAGGCAAGTCTCAGGATCAGGATTTTAAGTGGATCGTGTACCATTTTGCGGATCAGTATGTTAGTCTCTTCATTACCAATTCATTACCGCTATGCACCTGTACCCACCACAAAATTACCACATCGTTACACAATACTATTTTATTTAATATGTAAATACATTCGTTTAACAACATCGATCGTCTTACTGTTTTGTCTTGTTGAGCGCCATCAAACATACAGATTTACTGATGTCAGAGCATATGTCGGCAGAAACGCTCGATTTTATAATTTCAATCGTACAATTAATAATCACTGTAAGCTCCAATTGGAAAATCGTGGTATAAGCACCCAAAACATTCTAGGTCCGTCGATTTTAACTTAATAATGGTATATTTCTGCCGAAAGCGTTTCTCTTAAAATGTTTATATAGTGAATTTGATTTACACTACTGCGGTCATGTATTCGACCACAATAACAATTTTAACATTTTTTTTTGTTGATTGTGTGTGTAAAGGGGAGATGTGTTTGTTTTACATATACTTCGGGTCGTGATTTCTGTGTAAGTTGCACATGACTTGAATTTTATGTTCGTTGCATGTGCTTTGTTAACAGCAGCGTAAATCAACAACGTAACTCAGCGAGAGTCTAAAGGTGTCGTAGAGTACAAAATGAAAATCTCACTTAAAAAGTGAAAAATCATTTATTATTACCTAAATCCCATTCTTGTTGATTCATTATCAAATCCATCTAAATCTTTTTCATGTTTATCATGTAATAAACGTATTCGTTCAGCTCTTTCATTATTGAATTGTTGTAATTCAGCTTCCATCTGTATAATATAAAATAAATAAATTAAATAATTTAATTTAATATGTATTTAATGAAATAACTTAAATAAGAGATTATATTATAGAAAATTTAATATAAATCATCATCATCATCATCATCATCATCATCATCATCATCATCTTACCTTACTTTCCAATAATGCCCTTCGTACATTAACACGATCTTCTAATTCCTTACGTTCACGATCACGTTGTGATTGTGCTTGCATACGATTTTTACTTTGATATGCCATCAATATTTCTAATTCATATTGTAGCCGATCTTTTAACTGTTGACATTCAATTTCTTGACTTTCGTCAAGTCTAAGACTTTGTTTTTGTAACATATCAGCAATACTTTGTTCATACTAGATGTATAAAAAAAAAACCCCAACAATTATAGTTATTATTATTTTCTTTATAATTTGGTTAAATATTCATTTTATTACCTGATCTCCAAGTAATGTTAATTTACGATGTTGTTCTTCTTTCAATTTTTTTATCACAGTTTTTTGTTCTTCTTTCGGTGTATTTTGCAATATTTGAGCTTTTAATGCTTTATATTGCCTAGTTTGAGTTTTACAAGTTTCACGAAATTGTTTACGTATTTGTAATTCTTTTTGCTAAATAATAATAAAATATTAATTTAAAATTAATCCATCGTTTTCGTTTTTTTTTTTAAATAAGTTCTAGATATAAAAATAAGAATACTTTTAAGCTCTTTGGTTGTTGTTTTAGCTCAAGTGCATGCTTTCGTAATAATTCTTTTTCGGCACGTTCCATATAATCTTTTTGATTTTGTAATTCGGTTGCATGTTGTTTTGTAATTTGTTCTTCTCTTAAATTATGTACACTTTTCTGTTGTCGATATTCTAATTCCTGTGTTTTTTCATGATGTTTTAATAGCATACCATGTGCTTGTTCTAATTGTTGCTGTTTTTTACTTAATTCCTATCAATATGATGATAAAACATTAACAACATTACAAATAAATAAAACAGTATACATTATAATATAATGAAAACCTGAAGGTATTCATTGAATGGGGAGCAATCACATGGAATCCAATTATTTATACAGATTTTAACAAATAGTAAACATCACTTACGTCACGTAATAATTGATTTTCTAAATCATGTAACATTAACATCTTTCGTCGTTTAAACTTTCGCATCTCTAATTCTATGTAATTCTTTTGAACACGTAATAAACGTTGTTCTTCTTGTGCTTCAGCTTGTTTTAAATTATCTTTTTGCGATTGTAATGTTGCATCACGTTGACGCTTTGGCGTCGAATCATCCATTGACAATTCACGTTTCCATTTTTCTTTATTCGCTTTATACTCTTTCTTTCTATGTAAATCGAATGCCTTCCGATCACTGTCTTGTTTCAAGGATATTTCTTTATGCAATTTCTTTTCGGCACCATTATTTTGTTTCATTCGTCTTTCAACTTCTTGTTGATGTTTAATCTGTTGTAATATAAAAATATATAAACGATTACAATTTATTTATAAAAAATAAATGAGAAAACAAAAAAAAAGGAAAAATTTATTATTACAGATAATCGTTCTAAATCCCTTGTGAAATTATGTAGAAGAAGATCGTATTCTTTATCAAGTGTCGTTTTATGATTATCCATTTCAACTTTACATTTTTCTTCTAATTTTAATAATGATGCTTGATGCTCACGCCGCATACGTTTATAACCAGACATTTGTTCATGCATTTCTTCCTATTTTAAAAATTAAAAAAAAATTTAATAATATTATAAATGCGTAAATTTTAGTTACTCAATCGTTCATATAAAATTCAATAGTTTATTAGACTTAATAATTTATTGTATAGTATCCACAATATTTAATATTTCAGTAATTACACTTGGAGGCCTGTTTATGTCCTGAATTACACGTCACACCCTCCGTCGCGCTACCGATTAGACTATGTGAGTTTGCTGCCTAAACATACGCCAAGCATCTACCGCAAACTTAACAATCAATTTGGTAAATTACTCAGCTTGTGAGTATGGTATTTAACAATTTACCACTGTAATTATGTTTTTATATAGATGATTTATTTATTCAATTATTTTTATATAAGTGAATAGGTCATAGTATTTATGTGTAGACATTAACGTCCGACACCATATTTTCAAAGATATTCTCCTTTTGATTTTATAATCGAACAATTATAATTCAGTTGTACCTCCGGATTGAATATGAAAATGCGCTTTTTATAACTGCGCTATTGAATCATAGCACAAATATAAATAGAAAATTAATTAATTATTACCTGCATATGTTCCTTTTGTTGTTTTGTAACAATACTTGTCGTACGAATTGTTGCAAAATTACTTGCTCCATGTTCAGATACAGCATTCGCTACCGCTTGATGTTGTATATTATTATGATAGTTACTATTTGGTGGTATTTGATTTGATGAACTACTTGGTTGTATATTATTATTAATATGCATCATAGAAATTGAACCACCGCCACCACCACCACCACCTGTATTACGATGCCTTGATGAATTCCTAGATATACCTCCATGTGGCAGTTGCTGTTGTTGTAATTGTTGTTGCTGCTGCTGTTGTTGCTGTTGCATATGTTGTTGATGATGATGATGATGATGATGATGCGGATGTTGATTAGTAGCTGGTGGAATTGAATTACTAGATGAACTCTATTGAATAATATTATAATTTCATTTAATTTAATAATTATATATTTAAAATCAATTATATCATTAATATTTCTTAATATTTCGTACTTGACTACTAGTTGCTGATATACCAACAGATTGTAATGAATGCTCTGATGTTATACTATTACTTTTACTACTATCACCACCTGTAATCTCTTCAGGTGTATCTTCTGAATCACATATAACACTTTCAGTCTCACATGTATCAACCATAAGAATTTTTTTCATTTTTCTATAATTTAAATTATCTAGCTCACGTACAGCGGCTTTCGTTCTTGAATAAAAAAAAAAGAATTAAAATTAAAAAAAATCTTAAAATGCATATCAACATATAGAAAATATAAATGATTTACCTTGCAATTAATTCTATTAAAACGTTAGAAGCACGTGGTCTCTTTACAAAATAATGACCTAATAATTTTGCTGATGTTGGTCTATTTGCTGGCGATATATTCAAACAAGTTTCTACAAAATTTCGAAATACGTCGGACCATTCTTGCGACTATTTTAAATAAAATTTATATATATATATAAATAATGTCAATAAATATGAACTAAAATAAAAAAAAATTCAATTAAATTCTTATTGGATTTCTTGTTTTTCTCAGTTTGAATGGTAACAGAGCAAATATTTCATTAAAAGATGGTTGGAATTTATAAGTAATAATAATAACCTGGTTTTTACCGTACCAATCTGATAAACAACATATTTTTCAGAACACCAACCATCGCTATTATTCCTTTATGGAATAGTCACTTATGTAAAAATAATGGAATTAAAATATTTTTCCATAATTTCAGACCAATTGGTGAATTGTTATATACCTAAACGCTGAATATGTGATGATAAACCATCAACATGACCGATCGTGTATATATTTCATAATAAATTAATAAATTTATCTGTATTGTTCCAATTTATTCTAATTTTAATTACTACTGTAATTGTTCATTCATGTCTTGAAATAAAATATACGATCCAACGTATAACTATCATATCAGCTTTAAAACTATAATACACTGTAAATCTTGAGGGCATCATCAAGATTAACATTTATGTATTACATATGGACACTACAATATTACACGTGCTTATATTGACATATACGAGATCAAGCAGAAAATAAAACAACACAATAAAAGGTATGCAATATAAGCTGACAAAAATTAACTCATATTATTATACGTCACTCTGCCGAGGAATAGCAGATACATAATAATAAATAACATAAAGATGTACTAATATGAAGAAAAAAAAAAGGAAAAAAAAAGGAGAAAAAAGCTATCTCACCTGTAATGATGGTGCTTCATTTTGAGCAATATGATATAGTGCTGACATTGCGTTCATATTAAAATATGGTGGTTTACGTTCAGCTAATTCAATGCATGTTATACCTAAAGACCAAACATCAACTTTACCATCATATTGTCCTTCGTCCATAGCCAATATAACTTCGGGTGCCATCCAATACGGTGTACCAACAAAACTATTTGCCGGACATTTTACTGACGCACTACCGAAATCAGCTAATTTAACAATACCAAATTCTGTTAATAGAATATTACCAGCCTTAATATCTCTATGTATACGTCCTAAATTATGTAAATAACTTAATCCATTTAATACACCATCACAAATGGCGGATATTTCTTCTTCACGTAACGGCCGCTTATGTACTTCAATTATATCCGATGCAGAACCAACACAATATTCCATAACTAACCATGCTGTACTTTCACGTAAATAACAACCTTTATATTCAATTGTATTTGGATGATTTAATTGACATAAAAAGCGTATCTCTTTTAATATATCTTGCCATTTTTCTAAACTTTGTTTACCAACATATGACATTTTTTTAATGGCAACAATTTCTTTGGTTAAATTACATCTTGCGTAATAAACAGCTCCAAAAGATCCATGACCAATTTCACGTAAATCATCGAAAATTTTTTCCGGATCATGTTTATTAAATAATTCTGCAATTTCAGGATCTTTTAGACTACCAGGTCGTACCGTTGGCATTTTTACAGATTTTATTATTTGCTTATTTTTATCTTGTTTTATTTTTTTTATTTATTATTATATATAATACTATTAATTAATTTTACTAATCAAAAAATTATTTCTATTAAAAATATGGTAAAAATTTAATTTTTTCTTTTTTCTTTTTCCTATTAATTTATTTTTAAAATTTTGTTAAATTCTAAATAATAGACTTAATTTGATATAATATAAAAATTTGTTGACGCACACACACAGACACACACACACACACACACACACGCACTATTAATTTGAATTTTATAATAATATTTTTATTACAAAAAATATTATTGGTAAAAAGTGCATTTGTTGATACAGCTAAGGCATTCTTAATAATGTAATAAATATTTTTTTGTTTAGAAGGTGGGCGCACAAAACCTGTAAATAGAAAAAAAAATTAAAATTATTATAAATTAATAATAAAAAAAAACAATAAAACAAAATAAGAACTTAATATAGAGAGATTCGGATAATAAGTTAATGAATTAAATTTAATTAATATAAGCCCCCTCCCCATAAAACCGGAGTAACCGAGAGTAGACTAATTTATTTCAATTAACACTAATCGAATATATTTTATAACAAAATTTGATTAACATTTTTAGTCGGTAACTATTTTATTTTGTAACAAACTACTTTTAACACTAATTAATTACAAAATCTTTATACTGATTCTGTTGGAATGCAATTGGTATGTCAATTTTAATTTATTTATTTACTTAAGAACCATGAAATTCTAATGTTAGAGCTATACTATTGTTATATTATTCAAAAAATTTCCATTTTAGATAATTTGCCGTAGTAGATTAAAACGACTATTATAATTGGGACGATATCTATTACTTAAAAAGAAATACCAGAATCAAATCTCAAATATAATGTCGCAAGCAAACTTTGAGAACAAATCCCGATATTCGATAAGTTCATAATAAACGATAATTTTAAATATCCCTATACATAATTGGCAAGTGTAACAGGCGAAGTGTATTGTCTTAACAAGAAGAGTAACAGTCTTTGCCACACACACTTTTTATTAAACTTAAGCAAAGGATTCCAAAATTCCTTTGCACCATCGATTTAATTCCTATTTTCTGTATGCCGCAATGCAAATACCAAATCGTATACATATCAGTATATCCAGAAATTCATCAATAAGAGCAATAAATAATGTGTCATGCATTTAATTTAAAGTATTTCATGTTTAATGAAATCTAACACGGACAGATTGGCCTTATTTCATATAAAATCAATGTGATTGGCAAAACTAAGTAATCAAGATATACCTGCTTCCAAGATTATATACATTTATAATTTGACAATCATTGATGTAAACGCAGTGTAAATAAACAAATTGATGTTTTAAAAAACTCGCTGGTGGATGTTGCTGTACTGGATTTAGTTGTTTTGGTTGCCTAACAAAATGCAATTAATTTTGATGAAACTTAGTAAATTACACAAAATTGATTGTAACTTTCTTTAAAAAAAATATAACTGCATTATGTAAAAAAATTGTTATAATGATACCTTATAATATCAATATATTCTAATTGATTTTAATCAGTATATGAACATCTACAAGACTACAGCAAAAATAAGTTGTACAATTTACATAAATACTTTTATGAGCGCCGAGCGAACAGTGGTCCTGCTTCTGCTCTGTCTGCACACGAAATTTTTATCTGTACATATATTATTATTACAACATAAAATTTACACGGAAATAAAATTATATTGTATTTATTATTTTCATATATTAAATTATATCATACATAGTTGTTATATTTTTATATATTAATATATATATAATACATTTATTAATTCATTAACTAACAATAATAGAGACACAATAATAAATGTTGACCTGCATTTTTCGTTTGTGACAAAAGTGCATTTATATGTGAGGTTTGTTTGATATACGTACGTATATCATTTACTGATAAAGTGATATTGGTACTGATAAGAGATGTTGATTTGAATTTTATATATCATATAAATTTAATGATGCCGGTCTATTTTTATTTCTTTTGTTTTTTTTTTAATTTGTATCATAAACAAACTAAGAAAAACTTTACAATTTTCTTCAAATGACATTTGTTTTATTATTGGAAAACGATATCGATATATTTTTATTTAAATAATTTTTTTAATAATTCAATACACTTCAATACATAACACAAAATTATTCTATTGATTTTTTTTTTCGCTAATCCAATAATCGCACCTCATCATGCCGTGTGCCGTCAAACGGTAGACAACAAGGAAAAACCTACTGAAAAGAAAATACCGCCACCACTAACCAACCAAGATCTAACAAACGATTTAAATTTCTGTTCATTTACTGATAAAATACGTTTTTTTTATGTACAATAAAATTTACATAATTACGTTTTTTTTAATAAAAAAAAAAAAGAAGTCATTCTATCACAATAATTGTTTTCGCGTGTGTGTGTGTGTGTGTATGTTTTTTTATTTTTCTTATTTTTATACACGCACACATAACAAAACCCAAATGGATAAAATTGTTTTTAAATTAATCATAAGAGGAATTAATGAAGAAAAAGATTAAAATACGAAATAAAAAGTATTTTAAAACATTGTGTATTTATAATTAAATCGAAAAATATTTCCTTGTCTTCTTATTTTGAAATAAATAAAAAAAAAATATTTTTTTTCTTCTCAGGCAAAAGAGAAGCAGGACAGATGTTTAACAATCTAATAATTCCGTAATAATTATTTCATAACATTGACAAATTTACGGCAAAATTAAGTTGTAATAAAAATTTAATTTATTTTTAAATTCAATGAAAATTGAAAATTATTCTCAATAAATAATTATATATAAAAAAAAAAAAAAACCTTCCTTCAAAATGGCGATCCACACTGAACTCTCCGCAACTTTTATACACACCATAAGTCGTCAGACATGCACCACTTTTCTTTTTTTTTTTTTTATTTTCTTTTATAAAATCTAGCAGCAAACAAATTGTACCGATATTCAATTCCGATAATTTTTCACATTTAATTAATCAAAATAAAATAATTAATTTTTAAATTTCACTTATGCAAATTCACAAAATTTTTAACATTTTTCTTACACATTTTTTTTACTGTTTTTTTTAAATTTGCACACACCACATTTAAAGGGCGTTGAATGTGGTGATATTAAAAAAATTAAAAAATATATATATATAATTATTTTTTCATATGGAATTTGGTATATTGCAATTCAATGAATTTTATATTTTTGTGTTTGCGTTCACCGCGACACCACACAAGGCCCTTTTTTTTTAAAAAAAAAAAAAAAAAAAAAAAACAATTTCTTTTAACTATTTTTCATTTCTTTTTTACAAAGTGTAGAGATACTTTTTTTTAATGTGGAATAAGTAATTTTTTTATGTCCAAGCAATTTTGTGTGTGTTGCGTGCGTGCGTGTGTTTATGTGTGCGCGCGTCAAAAAATGAGACAGCAGATACAATATATGAAATTGTAATGATTATAAAAGGGTTAGATATATAAATATATGATGAAATATTTTGTAAATTTTTTTTATTTTGAGATTTAGTAGCATGAGTGTGTGTGTGTGTGTGCGTGCGTAATGTGCAAATTTTAAAATGTCAAATATTTTGATGTTTCGAAATTTTTCACAATTTAAATTTTATTGATAAAAATATTATGGCACTTTCACAATAGAGTTTTTGAACTTGAGATAACGATAATTTTTTTTTCAAAATATAAAGCAAGCAACACACAAGCATCGCGCGACAGGTAGAAAATAAAGAATACTAAGCAAATGCACCAGCTTCAATTGCTTACTAGAAATAAATAATGAAATTAAATTAAAACTTAATCAATTGGTTAAAAGTTAAAATCCAATTTATACATTGTAACTGCTACTTCAGGAACTTAATTTCCTTATGTAACATGACATTTCATGTTTATTCAATAATTATTATTAGTATTAAATGCCTCTAAATAAAATCTAAAGAAAATCAATTTGCCAACATTTCATTTTGGTTAAGTTGTCAAGTTTACGCAACGTGGAGTTTTCTTACAAGAAATTGTATATCGTTTCGTTAGGTCTATATTTTGATTGTAATTTAAACCTAGTTTCTTTTTTGTTTAGAAATTTTTTCTAAATAAAATTGACCCAGAATAGTAGGAAATGGCGAACATGTAAAAAAAATTAGTGTATATTTTTTATATTTACTATCGACAACGTTTTTTTCTTCCTATTTTTTCTTTTTCTGCAACGAAATTGATGAAATTTTTCATTAATTTTAGTTTATCCATAGAATTCTATTAGCTATTTAGTTCGGCTTTTTTTTTTATCACGAACAATCAAAATTTATATTGTTCATAGTTATGGTTATTAAATTAATTTTTATTATTCCTAAATCATTTTTTATTGAAGAAAATGAATTCATTTTCCAAAATAATTTAATTAATTTAATTATATAAGCAAAAAAATATGAACAAATTTTTGAGTTCAAATCAATTATGCGAATTTGAGTGCATTCGAAGTGTAATGGCTATACCGGCTAAGCCATTTTACTGTCATCACTGATCGATGAGTTGTGCTTGATGTTTGACAGATATTTCGGAGCTTCTATGTTCTTCAATGCTGTTCGATAATTAAAAAGAGACAGTAATAGGAACAAAATTCATATTTATCTCATTTAATTTATTTTGTTTTTATTTTATTTAAATCGTATTAAAATAGAAAAAAAAATGTTGTAATAATATCAGAAACATTACCAAAATTAATAATTTACAAAATATTTATTATAAAAATAATACCTACACCTACAATTATTTTAATATGTTTTCACATTTAACAGGATGGCGAGTGAACCTAGGTTTATTGCAGGAAGCATCCAGTAAAGAACTTTTTACTATTTTAGAAAAATGTGATGGAACAAAGGTGTAGTAGATAATAATTCATTTATCATGTATTTAATAATAATATTTATTATATTTCGTTTTTTTTTAATCTATTAAATTTGATAAAATATAATAGGCAATAGTTTGGGATGATACATTATCGGGTCCCGTGGGACTTGTTACAAAATATACTTTTTTAAAGGAACGAAATGTTATGACAATGATACCGTTACGTGCAGGATCGTTACCCGATATAGATGTAAAACATATTATATTTATAACACGCCCAAATTTAAAATTAATGGATCATATTTCCGATAATATATTAAATGAAGATAAAAAGCGTAAACAAAAGAATCGTAAAGAATTCCATTTATATTTTTTACCAAAAATATCAATGTTGTGTCAGGAACATTTAAAAATGAAGGGTGTATTTGGTAGCTTTTCAAATATTGGTGCATTTAATTGTGAATTTTTTCCAGTTGATAATGATTTATTGTCTATGGAATTAAAAGATTCTTATCGGTATTATTTAAATTTATATAGATTATTTAATTTCATAAAATTGTAAATACTAAATGTACGTTAATAAGTTTTATAAAACATCATTAATTTTCAGTGAATTATTTATTGATGGTGATCCAACTTGTTTACATTTAGCCGCTTCTGCATTAGTAACATTACAAAAGACTTATGGTCGTATACCAAAAATTTACGGTAAAGGTTCGTCGGCTCATAAAGTTTGGGAATTAGCAAAAATGATGGGAGAAGAAGAAATAGCGTTAACACATTGTGATAAAGGGCCAATTGATCAATTGATATTAATCGACCGTTCAATTGATTTAATGAGTGTTCTAACAACACAATTAACATATGAAGGATTAATTGGTAATGTATATATTATTATTATTATTAATATAATTTTTCTATAATTACATTTTTTAGCGACTTTTCTTATTGTAAATCTTAACGCTATGCTACTTTATTTCATAACACATTTTATTTTTCAGATGAAATATTTGGTATAAATCATTCGACAGCACATTTTCCAAATGAACAGTTTTCAAAAGCAGAAGACAATTTACAAAATATATCAACACCAGAAAAAAAATCCGTTATATTAAATTCAAGTGATGACATATTTATTGAATTGCGTGATAAAAATTTTTCAGCTGTTGGTGACATTTTATCTAGACAAGCAAAAAGTATATCAACACAATTTGATGAACGACATGGTGATAAATCGATACAAGATATAAAAAAATTTGTAGAACGTTTACCGCTAATGCTGGCAAATAAAGAATTACTAGCCTTGCACACAACAATTGCTGGACTTATCAAATCAGTTATCGATTCAAGTGAATTTACCGATGCACTTGACTGTGAACAAGAATTTTTACTTTGTGCTGATACGGATAAAGCTAGTACATTTATTGAAGATCAAATAGCTAAAAAGGCACCACTTAAATCAATTTTACGTTTAATTTGTATGCAAAGTATTGCCGGTACTGGTTTAAAACCAAAAATTTTAGAATATTATAAACGAGAAATTGTTCATGTGTATGGTATTGAATGTCTATTGACTATTGGTAATTTAGAACGTGCCGGTTTATTAGCAGCACAAACAAGTAGCCGAACTTATGCTGTTCTAAGAAAAACACTTAATTTAACTGTTGAAAATATTGTTGAAGTATCACCAAAAGACATTAGTTATGTCCATACATTGTATGCACCATTATCGATACGTATTATCGAAAATATATTAAAACCATCTGGTTGGCATGCACTTAATGATATTATTAATTGTATACCGGGTCCAACCTTTGATGATTATCAATTAAATTTTAATAAAAATACTGCAACGGGCACGGTTGGACGTAGAAATTCAATGACTAGTGAACTATCACAATCAGATAATCCACGTGTTATATTAGTATTTTTTATTGGTGGTTGTACATTTGCCGAAATTTCAGCATTACGTTTTTTAGCCCAACAAGAAGAAAATAATGTTGAATTTATTATTGCAACAACAAAATTAATTAATAAAAATACATTTTTAGATAGTTTTATAGAAAACTATTAATTATTTTGTTATTTAAATCATTTAGCAACGTTGAGCTCTCCACACCTATAAAATTTATATATTTCATAACTCAATTATTTTTAGAAATACCATTTAATACGTTCACGACCGAGGTGCTCAGGCTAGGCAGGGGTGGCTACAAACCAGATGAAAATTGTATTATTATTTTATTTATATAGAAAAGTACGACGCATATATGCTTCTCTGGTCTATGGTCGTAAACGTATTAATCTTAGATATATATCCTCTGCATAATTTCATTCTTTAAAGTTTATATGAAGAGTTCTACAGTTCTTTTTATTTCGGGAGCATTATGTAACATTATTTTGAGACATGATGTCATTGTGTAGGAAATTTTGTAATAGATCGAAAAAGTAATAAAAAAATTTAATTCTAATAATTTATAATTACTTGTATTCATACACAACATAATGTATTTTGGATATAGTCTGCAAATATTATATATAATTTATTTACAAAATATAAATAACCAGAAATTATTATTATTATTTTTCTTTTTAAACAAAATATTTATTAATTATAGAAAATATATACACATAAAAACATACAATTGTAAAGAATTTATTTTATAGTAAATACAAAAAGAAATCTAAATTTCATATTAGTTTTTTTAATTGGCAAACAAAAATTTCTCTTTTGTGGAATTATTGTTGAAATATGCTTATGAAATATTTTATAAAAAGAATAACAATAATTTATAGAAATAATTAATTAACAATTTTTATTTTCCTTTTTTTTTTTTTGTAAAATTTACTATAAAAATTTAAATTTAAATATTTTAAATAACATCAACATAACTGCAATTAATTATTTATCCAATTTAAAAACATTCCATGTTTTAATAATTTGTGTAAAATAATAGTAAAATTTTGAAATTTTATTGCTAAACGATTCTAAATGGGAACCAATTTGACTAGGAATTAATATTTAATTTTTTTAATAAGATCATAAGATCATTTCGAACTATAATAATAATAATAATAATAATAAAAAATTAAAAAAAAAAACAATTAAAAATTATTTAAATTAAAATGCAGAGTGTAAAAATATATACAAAATATGTTTTTATTATTATTATTTTATGTTTTCAAAATAAACATTTCGTTAAATTCTTTTAATTAATATTTATATAAATGTATTTTCTGGTATTTTAAAACTTAATGAAGAACAAATAAAAAAATAGCTATTTATAATTTTTAAGTTGAATTGCGTGTAGCAATAAAGAAAAACAACAGAAACGATATAGACCGACAAAATTTATTGGGTTGGTGAAAAATTTGTTGGTGCCAAAATACGACAATGCATTTCACGAATTAATGGTACTGTATAAGCAACACATTCATCCCAGCCCGGTGAACGCCATGCTGCTTCACGTGTTTCTTTTCGTTCTTGTAATGATTTGTAACCTGCATACAAATTTTTATAATACATTTATTTGAATTATTAATTAAATTTTTAAAACGGAATTCAATGCTAACAAAACCCTAAACTTTTTACATTATTTAAAAAAATAAAAAATCTAAATAATATAATAAACTATTCATTGTTTTTTAGTGCTTTGGTAAATTTACGATCACTTTTTGTAGAGGAAGAGCTTGTAGACGTCACTTTTAAATCAAAAAAACATTAAGTTTACACGTCAAATGGTGAGCTTGTAAGATAAGACTTTAAATTAAGTTATTAATACTTTTCTTTCTAACTGTTACAGGTGCAGTAATATAAAGATTAAACGTTGGTAATAAGCAACAGCAAGAATGATTCGTCAAATATCCTTACATCAGAAGAAGATAACCAGCCATAATTTGTCATAAGAAATCTGGCATATTATGGTAGAAACACTAAGCGCTGCCTGTTAGTTGGAATTGATGCTAGCGTAGAGAATCAAGTCTATAATTAATAAATAGGTGAGTCACATTTAAATAATTTAAACCCTACAAATCCATAGAACTACTGACTAGATATTTTGATACAATCAATCAAAACGTCGTACGAGGCAATCTTCATAATTGGCTACTTAAAAACAATGTGTGTTAACCAACATCTTGAAAACAATAACAATTTTTGCAATACATAACAACTTTATGTCAAATTAGTAGAGTCGACAATGCATGTAGTTACTAATATAATCGATAAAATCTCTAAAAGTTAAGGAAAATCCTTGTGACTCTTGATTAATACAGGAATTAAAATAGTTATATATACAGATGACGTGTAACATGGGTATGCTGATTTGCAGTGGCTTCATCTCCACAATCTGTGTAGCAGAAAGAATTAAACGGTCTAAGCACAAATCCAAATAAAATGATATTTCATGGGAATATATAAAATATATAGAATTGATTTACCAAAATTAAATTGAACTCTAAAATATTTTGACATAATATTAGACTCCAGTAGTGAGGTCAACCCACAGAAATTAACTTTCTACAAAATCTGTTGTGCTATAACTCTTAAACAGATACACTTCTTACAATTAACAGAGAATCAATTCAAACACTCAGGTGTGTAAGTTGGTAAAAATTATTGATGTGCTATTGCAGGAACGAATGCTTCTTATACTAGGGTATAGCAGTACTTTGACGATCTTATAGGTAAATACATTGAGAAAACCCAACAGGTTTCTAAATAAATCGAGTTGATTTTAGTGATTTGTCGATTTCTAAACACATCTAGCAGAAAGTTTAAGTTATTATACATCTATTTTTAATATTAGGAATACATAAATAATACTTACACCAAATATGATGAACATTATAAAGTCTACCAATTTGTGAAAAAAATCCAGCAAAAGCTTCATCATTATTTTGACGAAAATTAATAGCACGTGCCCAATTATTACCCCATTCAATCATTGTACCTGGTTTTAAACGATACGAACGCATTTCATAAATATGTCCGCCTTCACGTAATTTTACTTGCGGCCAATAACTAAATGCCAATAAATATTGTAAATGACGAGATCTCAAATATGTACCGCGTTCATTCATTAAACTTAGATATTCCTAATATTGAAAAAAAAAAAAATATATATATATCCAAAATTTAAATTTTTAAATATTGAATGAATTATCTTATTATATTACTTCATCATGCCATAATTCATCTTTGGCTTGATCAATTTTTTCAAAACCACCAGTATATCTCCATAAATGTAAACATTGATCCAAATCACCGACTTGAACAGTCCAAGAAGCTATTAATTCACAAGAAATTGTATCTTTTTTAGAATTTATTTTATCCACTGTTTGTTTACTGTTAATTAAATAAAATCAAGCAATTAATTATATTCAATTATTAGTTGGTAGCAATACGAGTTGAATGAGGCACATTAATCAGGACATTAGCACTCACTAATTTATTAAATATTTTTTTAATGCATCCGGACGAACATTATGAGTGTGTAGTGCATAAATTATTTCCTTATCACTTAACATTCGGCTATGCGGTTCTTTGGTAGGTTCAATTTTGCGTACCAATAATTTGCTCAACCATGAATCAGAACCATCCCGATAATCAATTTGGCTAGTTGATAATGCTCTATTAAAATAAAATTGTATATTTTTAAATCATACGACATACACATATATTGTGATAATGCTATCGAAAAATTTCTACACAAAAACTAAAAATATAAAGTGTACGATAAAAAAAAAATCCTATTTATAGAAATTAATTATTATTTTTTTTTTCTTCCAACAAGTACAATTTTCTGTTATCTATTTATTTATTTATTTATTTATAAATAATTAATGTATTTACTAATGTAAACCAAGCCATTTCATAGTTACCGTAACGAAGAATTCCCAATTAAAGCTGTTGTAAATTTTTGTAAACGAGATAATGCAGACATTTTACCACTTTATTTTGTTTGTATTTTTTACTTTTTTCGAAAATTCACAATTTAAAATTATTATTTATTGTTTTAATAAATTGTAGAAACTAATTTATGATGACATTTGTTGACTTTTAAACTATTCAGTGAAGGTTATTGGACTTTTTAATTTTTTACATCAAAATTCGCGAAAAATGATAAAAAAAAAAGGCAATAAAAGCAAAAATATTATCAGAGAATAAAAAAATATAATAAAATAATTTAATTATAATTGAAAAAAAGCTTCATATTATAAGAACATTTTCAATATATACTCTTTTTCAATTATATATATCCTCTCTTTTTTTAATTGTCATTTTTATAAATTAAAAATGTCAAAAACTCAAAAACATAGAGGATTGCGTTTTATACATAACATTTATTCGAATCTATTCAAATCAATTATTTTAATCGAAATTAGGTATTTCTCGAAACAATAAGTTAAAAATATGAAACCAATGAAATTTCTAAAATAAAGTAATATAGTTTTTCGATAATAAATAATATTTAAAATCGTTTAGCCACCTGAATACTTAAGGTTAGGTCTAGTTTGGAAAAATCAAGACGCAGCTCAACCTATATGAAAAGAAGTAGCAAAATATAATTTAAAGAAAGACACAAAGCTAATCTTATCGAGGTCTGAAAACTAATTGTATATTGTCTTTATTTAATATGATGAACGCATTCTCGCATTTGTGTTTACGTATCCTATATGTTGTGTAAATCCAGTAAAATATTTGACATTCTCTTTTTCCGTCAAATTCAAACACTGCAAATGAATCATAAATATTTATGTCACCGTAAGTAAAGTTATTTTTATTTGTTGTACAAAAACTTTACGATTTCGAAATGTTATTATAATTGCAAGTATGTACAATTTTAATTGTACATTATTTCCATTTATTTTTGTTATTAAAAATAGTTATTTTGCTTATTTATAAAAATTTGATTATTAACTACTGTTTTAATTTTATAATTTCTTTAAATATCATGTACAAAAGTATAAAAGTTGAACCTGAATTAACAATAAATGATGGCTTTTCAACTACAGGTACTACAGCAGAAGAAGAATTTCAACATGAAATTTTCGTTGATAATAAGTTTAATGGAAGAAAAAATTATCATTGTTCAATAGTTAATGATAGTAACAAATTCAATTTAACAAATTCATCTGTAGTACCAAAACTAAAAATACGTACTTCTTCTAAAAATGATAATGGAAATAATAATACCATTATAAAAAATAATGATGTTACACATGTGGTATTAGACGAAGAATATAAATGTGATTTATGCCTTATAACATTTGCATCTGGAAAATTATTAAAAAATCATATAATTGATCATCATCAAATTGACATAAATAATGTGTTAAACAATAACAACTATAATAACAATAATAATAATAATAATAATAATAATTACAATTACAGTAATAATAATTATAACAATAAAGTAAAAGCAAAAAGTGAACAAGGATTTCAACAAGCATTGGAATCAACCTACTCGTCGACGCGCGCATTATCACCGTCCATAGAACAATATGGTATTTCAATGGAAATTACTTCAACATATAATCAAAAAATACATAAAGTTGATATTAATCGTATAGTTAGCCAAAATACCAGAATAATTCAAAAAGATTCAATAGAACGGTTTGTATGTACATTATGTGGTTATAACTATTTAAGCCAACAATTATTAACGCAACACATTTATAATAGCCACGTTTTTGGTAAAATAGACTGTGTATATTGTTCAAATAATTTTACGTCAACGACAACGTTACGAGCACATTTAGCTGTCTATTGTAAACATATTAAAGAAAAGGAATATAATCAAAAACCATTTAAATGTGATTTATGTGATAAAAGTTTTTCACGGCCAACAAAATTGAAAGAACATCGAACATTGCATACCGGCGAAAAATTACATAAATGCCAGCTATGTTTTGAAGAATTTCAGTTATATTCACATTTAGTATCACATCGTTATCGTGTTCATATGAAAAAATTGCCTCATCCATGTCAATTTTGTTCAAAATCATTTACAAGACCATCTTTGCTAAAATTTCATATCAATAAAGCACATATAGTAACGGAACCAATTACATATAATTGTGATATATGTACAAAAACCTTTTTTACATTATATTCATTAAAAACACATAAAAAAGTGCATTTATCAAAACCACATATTTGTAAAACATGCGGTAAGGCATTTAATCGTGCGATAACATTAAAGGAACATGAAACATTACATACAGGTGAAAAACCCTTTAAATGTCAATTTTGTGATCGCTCATTTCAACGCTATTCAATGCTTTTTGATCATCGGAATGTTGTACATTATAAGAAAAAACCAATAACATGTTCTGTTTGTGACAAACCATTTAAAAAGCCACATCAATTACGTGATCATATGCGAGTGCATCTACCATCATCAGTGAGTGTAGTAAAAAGTGTACCAAATAAAAGATAAGTATAATTGGAAACATTTTGTATTATAAAACTATTTCAAAGTAATCCGACTTCCAAACATATAAAACAGTAAAATGAACTGTAATAAAAAATATATTTTTATATAAATATATAGATTTATGGTATTATAAATAAAAATTAATTCATTTCGGTTAATTTTAATATTTTTTTAATTAAATATTAATAGCATATAAAACTGTACCATAGGCTAATAACATAACACTACACTACCTACAAATATATAAATTTAAGTTTTTTAGATATAAAAAATAAAGAATATTTCTAATTATTGTAATAAGGTACACTGATAAGAATATATATTTTAAATAACAATATTTTTTGTAACATAATTCAATGGGTTTTCTTTTCGTCAGTGCGAAAAACTAACTTTTTGTTTTAAAATTTGGGAATTACTACTAAAAATAACCGATATTTTAGAATATCCACTGCACCAGTATAGTCAGTAAGTAGTAATTATCAAATTACAAATTTACACATCAGAATGTAGCAATTAGCATTTCATAATATCCAGGTAGGCATTAGTATTCTCCAAATTTATTTCTGAAATATTTAAGAATTTACATTTCAGATATTGAAAATATCTAAAATAATAACAGAAGAAATTACTACTGCCTGAAGTATTACCCACACCTAATACAAATACTTAAAAATGGTCGGAAATTGTCAATTCCAAGTTGTTTAATATCTACCAGAAAGAAATTCATTGTATACATACTCTAAACTTACAACTAGTTGTACCTACCTAGTATTTAGTAATAGTGGTTTTTTATCGTAGCATTCTGTGCAACTAATTTATGAGAGATTATCTTGGGTATAATGAAGTCAAGAGAAAAACTATTACTAAAGTCGCGTTCTAAAGTCGGCCGATACAGTAACTATAGATACAGCGTGATATGACAGCTCTTGTTCGTGACATGTTACGTTTGTGCAGTGCCAGTGCTTTCATTTCTTCTTATTACATATAACCACATAAAACATAGTTTTGGTTTGGTTTTCTATTTAGTTATTTAATATTTACATTTTCTTTGTGTTGTACGTATAATTATTATTTAATTATTTGTTAATTATGTAAAAAGAAAATGCCGCATGGAAAATTAAAAAATAAAACTAAAGTGCCAGATAATATAAAAAATAAAAATAAATCAAAATGGAAAGAATGATTTACTATTTAGAAATGTTAAAGAGGTTATGCCGAATACAGTAAATAGTGTAATACATAAATATTTTCCAGAAAAAGAATAATTAGATAAAAAACCATCACACATTGCTACTACACAATTTAAAAATTCATTAAATAATTTAATGCATTTATTATTGTGTAAAGAACCAACGCTGTATAAAACCAAATGATGTACAAACTGCGGACACATTTGATGATAAATTAATATTACATCAAGTTAAATACTCAGGTTTGATGGAAAATTTACGTGTACGACGTGCCGGTTTTACATAGGAATAATATAATGAAATAATTATGTAATATAATAACAATAACTAAATGTAAATTTAGATCGGGTGCGATACATTCTATATGTTTAATCGTTCCATCTGAAGGTTTTATTTATGTATAAAATTGTAAGTATAAAATTAATAAATTTAACAAAATCAAAACGAAAACTATCTTATAGTTTTATCACCTAATGCTAATGAATAAATATTTTTATTTTCAGATTTTGGTGTCATCCATATCAATGAATTATTGTAATCACCATTTCGCTTTAATATAATGTAATGGATTGGTAGATGCTATATCCAAATTAACAATTACATTATGAACTTTTCACAGTGTATTACAAAATACAATGTTTCATTTTTGTTTTTTGTTTGGCTCTTACACATATTCAAAAAGGTATTTATTATTATTTTTAATTTTATTTATATTACTTTAAAAAGATAATATCGAATGGACCATTTGTACTTTTTAAGTGAATATTAATTAGGTTAGGAATATTTTTAAAAGTGAAAAAAAAAACATTAAAATAATGAAAACTATGCCAAATAAAGAAGCGAACACTGATTTTTTTTATGGCGACCGAGCATCATTGTCGCTACACTATCGGCTACGTTATATTTTGAAATTTATTTTGCGTAGACATTAATTAATTATTTGTTTATCAATTTTTAAGTTGTTTTTTTTTCGATTATCATTTTTGTTATCTTTTTTTTTTTTTGCAAACGAAAGGAAAGAATAATTTTGTAAGATAAATTTTTAATAGCATTTTGTATTATGGATTTATGTGTATATTTTGGTGGTTCAATTATCAGCAGTGCTTGTTGTTGCTTTTGTAATAATTTTTTTTTTTTTATTATATTTTATTTATTTATTTTTAAGTTATTTGTTGCTTTCTTTTTCTTTTATTCTGTGTGATCCCTAATGTTTCGTTGAAAAATAATAAATTGAAATGGACAATTGATATGAAATCTGAAACATTTCACTGGAAGAAATACTCGTCGAAGTAATGAAAATTCTATAAAATCTATTGTTTTTTTTTCTCTTCGGAAAAAGCTTCCCTATCTTCTATATAAAAACATTAATTTTCTTCTTAAATTTTAGGAAAACTTCGGTGTCGTCTACTGATGAAAACTAAATGCTCATTAAATTTTAATCCTATTTTGTTAGATCAAAAGTTATCTTTTATAAATAAACACACACACACACACACACTCAAATATTTCTGTAATTGTTTTTCTTCCGACGAGCATTCTTCCATTATATTCTGCAATACACGACGCACGCACCAATGTTGTTGTTGTTTATTGTTCACATTAACTTGAATGGAAAAGAAAAAATTAAATAAAAAGAAACGGCTTGTATTTGTTGTTTTTTGTAATTAATTTTATTTAAAAATTTTTTTTTTTTTTACAAATAAACCACGCACACACACACAAATATTTTTTAAATTGTTTTTCCTTCGACGAGCAATTTCTTCCCATGAAATTTCATACAAAAACAAAATTTTTTTTTCATACATATGAAAAACTTTAAATGAAAATTCTGGGAAAACCCGTGAAAATCTCGATGTTCCATAATGGTAAAATGTGTTTCTAATATTTTAATTAAGATAATTGGAAATTTTCAGGCAAATCGGACCATTAATTCGATTTAAAAAAAAAGGCACCGCAAAAGTTATGTCCGAATTTGACCACATAATGGTACATTTAAATGTCCAAAACGTTAAAAAAAACACTTTTTACATAAGTTTTGGGACATTTCAATGAATTTCAAACACAATGTGGAAAATCGTCTCATAACTTTTGTGGTGATGTAGGGAATGGACTCAAAATATGAAAAAACCGGATTTCGTGAGTTTTAGAGCTAGAGCTTTTTCCTTTGGGAATCCAATAGAGGAGGACCAGGACCACAACTTTGTAGTGGGACCACTTCTGGGAAATCCAAAATGGCGGAGTTATTAAGGGGTGAAATTTTGGTTTTTTTTGGTAAGCTTTACTTTGAGCAATTATTGTGGGAACACTATAATACTTAGAGACTTGTGTTATAGTTCAAAATACGTGTCATATAGTCTATTATATGGGATAATTAGGATTTCGGGAAATTCGGTCGGGAAAGCCGGAAAAATCCCATCGGAAAACATGCGAAAATCGATGTTTTTCGTTGTTCTAGGAAAAGCCACATTTCTCATCGGAAAATTCCAAAATAAATTTTATCGTATAGATTAAACCTTCCTTTATCTTTCTACATCATTAGATTTTCGAATATTTGAGTATTTCCTAGAGTTCCATCCAACGGAAGAAAGGTCTACATTTGGATTTCCCAACTTTGGGCAGCCATAGCCGGAAAGGTGTTATAGATAGGAAAAACTTTTCCTCCATAAATTGTAGGCCCAGGTGGGGGCTATAACTGGTAATAAGCTCATTGGAAAATATTGGGTATTTCCGGAGTTAGGGGGTCCCAAACGTGGGAAATTCGGTACCGGAGAATGGCCATAACTCCGCTCCCGGAGGGATCCAGGGTCCGGAGCTTGCCTATAAACTGCGCATCGACGTGCTCTACGTTCTGTGAAAAAAGAAATTGGATCGGAGCGATGAGGTCGGTCGGAATGGCATTTAACCATCACTCTTTTTCAAGACTGCAAAAAATGCAAAAAAGAAATTCCCTTTTTTTTTTTTCTTTTTCTTGTTTACCTTTTTTTCTATTTACTTTTTTTCATATTTTTTTTTCGGATTTTTTTAAAATTGTAAATTCACATAGGCGGCCGGAGCCACCTATGTGAAATTTTTTTTTTTTTATGCGACCATCATCGCATTTCGAACCCGCCGAATTCATATCCCATATGTATATTCGCTACACCTCTACCTCATACACTACACTTGTTATTAATATTAGTATGTCGGTTGCGATATATAAGGTACAAAAATTTTGAATTTAAATATTCTTATAGGGGATTACATTATGGGTGACCGATATTTATACTTTTTATAGGTGTGCACATGTGGGTCGCTTTTTTTTTTTTTTTTTTTTTTCTCGTTCTTATATATATTGTGTTGGTGTAGAACTTTGTATATGAAATATTTATTTATTATATATTATTTATGTTTTTATTTTGTACTTACCATTTTTTTTTTTGTTGATGTTTTGGTTTTCTCAGGCGGAGACATAATCAAGGCAATGATATTTTTTTATAAGTAAATTCTTTTTTTTTTTCTCTTTTCAGATTTCAATGGACGGTAGTTAACGGTTGGGGAACTATTGATGAACTTAATAAAATAATTACACAAATTTTTTTTTTTTAAATTAAATTAATTATATTTAATATTTTTTAAACATTAAACATTTAAATAAAGATCACAATTAGTGATAATTACCATATAAATATATTGTTTTATATCTATTATTTATATTATTTTATATTAATATTAAAAGGCTTCAAAATACTTGATTTGAATTTTCATTTGTTACTTGTTAATGTTAATACTTGTGTATAATCTCATTTCAAATCTACATACCAAATTGGTCAAGAGATCATTCAGTTGCACAATGATGCGCTAGGTATTAATTTTCAAGAAAATTGTTAATAAATACCAGTATAATCCTATTCCAAAGGTTATCGAAATAGGATTATACAGGTATTTAATTTCTTGTAATTATTTTCTGTATGTCCTTTCAAATTGTACTGAACACTGTAGTCAATTTATATCGAATTATCGTAACAGTATACATATAAATAAGTAATTTTTACTTATAATTATATATAAATATCTTACTTCTATTATTACCTATTATTAATTTTAACCCTTTTAATATGTATTCAGTATACATAAATGAATTAACTAAATATACTTTAAATGAATTTTAAATAACTATATGTTCTTTTAACATATTTATTTTAATATTTTAAATTGAACGAATTCTAATATTTTAATTTAAATTCAATAAAAAACATTCTCAGCTATTGGTTTAAAAAAAAAAAGAAAAACAATTTCTTGAGAGTTCTATTTAAATAATAAGTTTAAAATGCAAATTGTCATTAAATTTAATGAGATTTACTTTATAATTAAGGGTATGTTTGTTATTTATCTTATATACTAAGTGTTACATGTAATTGTAATTGTTAAACTTTATACTCATGAAATTAAATTCAATTATAATAAAATAAAGCTATTTTTTAACATTGAAATCTTTGGTTGAAATTTTAATTTAACTAATACCACATTCATTTTTAATGTATAATATTACTTCTAATACGAGTATAATATTTCATTGTGATAGTTACAATAAACAATTATATTTAAAATTTAATTCATGCTTAAAGCTAAAACTTATTTTATTTATATATTTATTAAAATATCATATTTTATATCATCAATTTGATTTTGAATGGTGTGGTGCTAATAAATCATTTAATAATACTCTGATGCCAGAAGTAACATAAGTTTAACACAATTTAATAATTGAATTATGTGTTATTTCAATATACTTTTTTTAGATCATCTGCAAATATAGAAAAAAAATAAGATTAATATTACAGAGAATTTTTTTAAAAAACATTTGATATAACCAGTAAACAAAACAAAAATGGGGGCGAGCAATCACTCAAATAAAATATAATTTATAATTTGCTGTAATTTATTAAAGACCAATTGGTGAATTGTGATAGATTCCCATTACGTCAAATTTATCAACTTCACTGTAATGATATATATTCCTGATTTTGTATTATCTCCACGTGTGGCATAGATTTTTGTTGTAGTTGTCCATCACAAATTACTGCAAAAAATGCTATACATAAGCTTCCATTGGTTATGGTCCTGTACATCATCATCTATATTTATTTTAATGGTGTGATTGTATCATGTATCATGTGCAGCATATGTTAATAGTGTTGTGTGTATTGTATGTATGGGCGAGTATATGTATACGTAATGCTATACATTTCTGTTTAAGGAAATATATGCATTATTTCTTGATCAATTTCGATGAAATTTTGTATAAAAGGCTCTCAAAATAGGATTATACAGTTATTTATGAACAATTTTCTTGAAAATTAATTGTGCAACTAAATATTTTAACATAATATTACATGCGTAATGAATATTTCGAAATGTCTAAGCAGTCTAATTGTTTTGTTTTCTAATATGGTACGGATAGATGTAAATTTAATTTATGTTCTAACACTAACCTGATCAATAATTGACACAATTGGTTGGTAAACTATATCATGGCTATGTTTATAACTCTGATCTCTGCTTGAAGTACCATTACCATATAGATTCTTCAGCTATAATATTATAAATTAAATTATTATTATTAATTAATACTAGCTACATATTATTATAAATAATAAATTACCTCTAATCCGATGCATTAATTCCTTATAGTATTCCATTGATTTTACACGTTAATTTCAATAATTGGTGCTGAGATACCAGAACATTTCATCTTTCTAAATCTGTTTAAAAGTGAACGAAAAGCCGGAATATTAGTTGAAAAGGAAATGTAAATAAAATTATATATTTAATATTATATTTATTGTAAAAGATATTGGAAATTTCCCAAATTAAAGGATTCTGAACATATTTTTTCAATTTGATATGACAATTTGTTGTAAAACTGTAAAAGTGCATGCATCATATAATTTTGAAAATATTGGATTTCGAGGAGATAAAGAAACATTTGTGTTTTCATATTTTAACTGATTTTAATAAAAAAAAACAAACACAAAAAAGCCATTTGAAAACTGTTTTAAACAATATGAATGTGATGTGAAAGATATGTATTATTCGATATAGCGGTATACAAATTCTATAACAAAGTGGCAGGTCAATTAAACATAATACCATAATAAAAAATTATTACGGCAAAAGTTCTTTAAAATTAATTTTAATTTTAATTATAATTTATATAATTTGTTTTATACGTTATTTAATGTCAATTTTAAATAGTCATCGAAAAGATTAGCAGAATGAAGGAAAATCAATTCAATAAAAGACAAATAGAATAAAAAAAAAAACCAGTGAAAATGTCGCAAAACGATTTCTTGCATAGACACGCTATGAATTTATTTTGAGAATTTTAAACGATGACAAACTCAACTCACTTTTAATGTAGCAGGTAGCACTTCAACAATTTTGAAAAACATAATGTATAGTCTTTCAATATAGACTATTTTTTATGATCCATATCAACAAATTGTCTATCTAATAAGTTCTACTTCTGTATTTTGGAATTGTTGTATTTTATTGCTAATTAATCGGGTACCATTTAACTATGATAAAAAAATTTTGTTGGAAAATGTAAAAAGAAAAATATTCTCAAATTGAAACATATTTATATTTTTAAATTATAGTATTTTTCTTACCTTATATTGAATTGTGTGATGCTTACTGATTTTATATATACAAATTACGTGTATATTGCATTCATTATCAAAATGTTGAAACTGGTTACGGTAATAATAAGCACATATTATTTTCGGTTTTGTTTACCTCGAACACCAAATCCACTACTAAAGCAATCATTGGCTGCAGCTGAATTCCTTATTTATCTAAAATATAAATTAAATTTTATTTTTAATTAATTTAAAATGTTTTTATACGTTTTTGTTAGAGGTTATGTTACATGAGAAATCTTTTAAAAACACAATCTTAAGGTGAATATTATTCCTTTTCAGTTGGAAACAGCAAAATCATTAAGAAATGTATAATCATCATTTGCAATGGTAATTTTTATAATTATTTATGAAAAAATTATAAACAAAAAATTAAAAAAACATTTCTTTTACATCACTTTCTTTTCGACTACAAAAAACGCTTTCCTTTTAATTTTTGTTTTTTATTAATCTTATTATTGAATATGAATATAGAAGATAGCTGTTGTTTTTATTTGACGTGACGCGTACTGGACGGACCGATTAACCTATTGTGACTGTATCGGCTCGTCTTCGCTTGTGTATAGTGAAGCCAAGAGAAAAAATATTATAAAAAAGCTCTCTTAACACAACACAAACATTTAGCGTAAAAAATGCTACATTATTTTATTAATTTCTCAACAAAATCTTCAAATAAGGAATCAGTAACGAATAAAAAGTAACGATTACTTTTTGAAAAGATTTGAATCCGATCTATTACTTAGAAGTAATCGAAAATCCCAATTTATTTATTTTGTGGCCTATTTATGCACACGTGTGAATTTTATGTATGGGATATACATAATGTTATGCATTTCTTTGCTTGGACATAACTTCGTCATTTCTTCACAAATTTCGATGAAATTTGGTATATGGGTTTGGAATAAGATTTTTCAAGTATTTATTAACAATTTTCTTAAAAATCGATACACAGGGCATCTTAATTAATTGAAAAACTGATTGATCTCTTGACCAATTCAAAGAAATTTAGTGCGTAGATTTGGAATGATATTATGCATCTTAACAAATTTCTTTAAAATTGATACACATGACAGTTTAATTAATTGTACAATTAAATGATATCTTCACCAATTTCGATGAAATTTGGTATGTAGGTTTGGAATGAGATTACATATACATCAGGAAGTCAATTATGTTATTTTATATAAATTATATTTCCTTCTTTTATACAACTGATGTTGATGTAAAAAAAGAAAACATTAACCAAATCATCTCTTAGACAATTTCAATGATTTATGAAGGTAATACAAAAATGTGTATATACTTATAATCAAATTAAATTATTAATAATATTAACTGATTATTTATGTATGTACAACAAATTATTATTTAAATTTGAATGGAAATTTTAGTGAAAGTGAAATTACACAAATAATAAACAAAAAAAAAAAAAATAAACGCAAAACGCATATCATAATTAAAATTTACTTCACAAAATTTTATTTTTAATTCGTAATTTCTATTATTAGAATTTCAATTTATAACTAAATTATAAATGTTGTTATATTTATTATTAATAGTTTTACTATCTAAAATTTATTGCTTATAAAATATAAATCTATATAATTATTATACAAAATTTTAAAATATAATTTAATAATTTACATAAAACATTTTTGTGTATGCATATTTTTTTTTTATCGTTCATTATTTGTTAATTTTTCTACTTTGTATTATTATTATAGTGTTGGGGGTGTCATACATTATATATTTTTAATTTATTCATTTTTATATTTTTTATTTATATGTTTTTGGCAGTGTATATTTTTATTAATCGATTAATTTTTTTTTTTAATAAATTTTTTTAATATTTATACGAATTTTGATTGTCTCCATGACTCCTCTTTCTATATATATATATAAAAGTTTTTGTTCGGTCCATTTAAATTTTAATAATTTAAAATATATGCTTACTTTTATCAATTTTACTTAATAATTTATGTACAATAATAATATGTTATAATAATAATAATAATAATAATAATAATAATAATAATAATAATAATAATAATAATAATAATAATCAGCTCAATATGAACAAATATTTTAATTTTAATATATTATATTAAAATATGTATATAATAATAATTGTTTATAATCTATATTTATTTATTTATTTATTTATTTTATTCCACATATACTTAATTAAGTATATTATTATTTTCTTAAATTAAATTTCGTTTGAAGCAACCCCATATTTTATTATTTATATATTTTATTTTTACATGGCACTTTTTCTTTATTAACAATTATAAAATTATTTATTATTAAATTTTAATTTTTTTATTATAAACTATTAATTAAGCATGTATTTATGTATTAATTAATTAAATCAGACTTTCAAATTTTTAATTCTTATTATTCCGTTGTAAGTTATTATATTACATAAATTATTTTATTAATTTTATATTGAAAAAATTAAAATACTTTCAGTTAATTAATCACAATTTTTTTTTCTAAAAATTAAATTACAAGTTAATTAAAGGGTGTTTTTTTTTTAAGGGATATGAAGAAATATGATATAGAGAAAAACAAAACTGGCATAATATTATATGTATTTTTGATGGCATAGTTCAAATGAATTGTTTCTGTTTAGTTAAATAAATTGAATTATATAATTGATTTTTAATAATTTATTATAGCATAGTTTATTTTCTGTCAACATTACGCAGATGCTATTCGATAAAAATTAAAAATGAATAACTGAAAGGAATTAATCGACGATGTTTTTAATGAAGTGTTGAAAAAGTAAAAAGTTTTAGGAATTAATTAAAAAAATGTATAAAAAAATTAAATTAAAATTAAATATACTAAATAAATTATAAGACTAATATATGCATTGTAATGAAATGAAATTTTAATTTTATTGTATATGTCGCTGTTATTGTTCCTAAAGTATATATTATAAATATTAGCTAGAAACTTGTCTGAATATCGATTGAAGAAACATCCGAATTTCATTATGTTAATTTTCGGCAGCTTTACACATTTCTCACATAGTCAATGTCAATGCGATGAAGAATCTTCATCAGTTTCCCAACACGACCCGTTTCATCAGACATTTTAATGTTGTTCTCGTCTGAACCAAAGTTTTCACTACTCGCCAAATTTCAAACGAACTACTTTCCACCTGTCTTGTGAACTACACTCCAAGTATATTCTTGCAATATGCACCACAATTATACATAAAGTATATCCGGTATTTGTTTGCATTTCGTCACATGATATTTACCACTTGGTTCGGGCCACAGAACACAAAGTTACTGATGTTATTTAGGATGTTAAATGTAATCAGTGGTTTCCATATATTATATTTTGCGTATTTCTATCCAAATCACCATCATCACATACCTTTGTATAGTAGATGCCATCAACGACTTCCCATTTTTTATAAGTTATATGACCATAATAGCATTGTTCAAGTATCATCATATTCAATTATATCGAATTTTAGACTTAACCATTTAATGATAAGTTACAAAGATATGTGAAACAGTGCCTAGGTGCATTCATCATATTTATTCACACTAATTGTATAGTATTTTTTCTATGGTTCACATAGAGGACGAGTGTGAAATCAACATTTACATTTTTCGAAGTATTTTAAATTGTATTAAGCGGGCAGGTGAAGGCGGATCGTCGATTTTTTATTGTCAAATATAATTAACATATATTTTCATTTACATATTAATAAAATTAGATAATAAATTAATCTGTATTTTTTTATAGGCACATATTTTTTGAATTTAATATTTTAAAAATAAAGCAATTATTCCATGTACCGACAACCTGCTCTTATCCCACTCGCCTACTGATTCTGTTATCAAAGTGTATTATATAAAACAAATAATAATAATAATAATAATAATAATAATAATAATATTGATAATAATAATAATAATAATAATAATTTATATTATAATATTTACAGTAAAAATTTAAAATAAAAATGAAAAATTTTGGCACATACTTCACATTTATATAAAAATTAATTTTCATATAATATTATTCATTAATTTATTTTGTTCATTAAAAAATATAGGATTTAATATTATTATTAAAATTGTTTTGTTTTAAATTTCATATATATTTAAAATTAATATATAATGTCTTTTTAATCATCTATCTATCTATCTATCTATCTATCTATACCGTCAATATAGAATTTTATAATATATACTGTGAGTGTGTCTGTTGTGTGTGTGTAGAAAATTAATAATTAAAAAATATTAAATATCACTTTTAATTCTAATTAAAATATATAAATTAATTATTATTATATTATTAATTATAATATATAAACAATATTATATATAATTTCTATACACAAAATTATAAACAATCACAATTATATAACAAGTATTTTTTTTTAAATGATAACAATTATTATAAATTGTTAATATGAATATATGTACTTCAATTTGCAGCATCATTCATTTGTGATCCATCATTTATAATTTTTGAAACAATTGTACAATATATAGTTAATTCTTTTGAGAAAATGAATGAAATACAAGAGCTCTTAATTTTTCTCCAGTTTATACAATAACATTGTAATAACACAACAATGAAACAATTCCCAAATTTGATTGTCAATGGATGTAAATAAATCAACAGATAATTTGCAAATAAGCAAATTTTTACCACTTTCTCCATATGGGCTTTTAAATTCAGTAAAACCATATTAAATATATATAATTTCAATCCTTGTGTGTGCGTATAAACTATTATTATTTTATTTGTGTGTGTTTGTCTGCCTGTTGACAATAATACAATATATATTTGTATCTATTCTATTCTGGATTCTGGTACAATATAAATTTGAAAATTTTCAATTTTCTTATATGTTAAACAACAAAAGGAGATCAAAACAACGTCTATATATAATTTAAGATTATAAATTCTTGACCATAAATAAAACATCACACATAAACACACACACATATACACATTAAAATTTATCATCATCAATGTTACGTATCGGTCGATTATTATTTAATCCATGTGAATTTCGTTTTATTGTTGCTGTATCAATATCAACATTTGATTTAGATAATACTTTTGGTGTATGATGTCCGGTTACATTATTTGATTTTGTTAATGTGCCGCCATGATGACCATTGGATAATAATTTTTGTGTAACACCACTATTACTATTATTGTTGTTACTATTAAATGATGATTGTCGTTTAACTTTAGCCAATTGTCGATCGTCTTTCGTTGGTAAACTTGAATATTGATTTGGGAATGAATCAAAACATGGTGACCCCATATTTTTCACCACCTCACGAGATGTTCCATGATTAATATTATTATTATTATTGTTATTATTATTATTATTTTTAGTATAAATACCACCGCCGCCACCGCCATGATTTAATCTACGTTTCATAAAAAATATGGTAGACAAAATAGTCATCGCCATTGCACACATTACTATAATTCCAAATATAATAAATAGCGTCATGCTACCAATTCCAGCTTGTTTAATTTCTGTTTTAATGAAAGAAAAAAAATCATTTTAATTATATTTATTATTTATTATTTATGCATTTATATTAAAGTCACTAAATGTAAAGAAATTAAGATTTAGGCAACACTATCTAAGGGAATATATATTAAAACAGTGTGAATCATACGTTTTAATCTGGAAGGATGGAATGAAGAATAGTGTCCTTTTCGCAAAGACCAAAATAGCGAGTCGGAAGTATACTATGAAGAATACAAAAAAGAAAAACCGATACTTTAAGTTCAGAGTTAAGCATTTCACAACACCAGGAATCACTGTGTGATTACTTGTACAGAATGTTAATAATGAAATCAATGTGTACGAATCGTGTTATCCATTAATTAAAAATATAAGAAGACATCAGGATGTCCTCTGATGGGATAAAAAAAACTGTCAGTACTAAAATCTAAGGTACGAAAACTGTTTATAAAAGTGAAAAATGGTACGCTGTATACTCAACGGACCTAACCATATATGACGTAATATCCTACACCACTTTATGACAATCAACATGCACAAAAAGTCAAGCTTTGGAAAACATAAAATAATCGAAACGACCTTTGGCAGGGGCTTCATCTCAAAAAGATCAGAAATTTGGCTAAACTCAAAGAAAAAAGGGTGTTAGAATTCTTACAAGAATGTTTAGATATCACTAGGAGATTAAAGAAATATCTCAAAAAAGGAATAAGGGCGTGCATTTCACTATGTTTTTTAGGACGCAGTAGTTAAATATCACTAATTTTATCTTAATCTGTTTTTTAATATTTCAAAGTAGTAAAATTACCATTAGCCATTGGCGGCATACATTCACGTAATTCACGTTCATTTCCTTGACATTCTTTCGGTCCCGGATTTGTTGTTAAACATTTTCGATAACGTGATCGTTCACCGTCAATATTACATAATGTCCATTCACTCCATGAACTCCAACCCAAAAATGCTAATTGTAGATATCGAACAAAATAAAAAAAAAGGAAATTTGATAAATTAAAATAAATAAATTAAAAATTATACAAAATAAATAATATTTGTATATAACAAATAAATAAAGAAATAAATAAATAAATAAAAGCTTACAATCACAATTAGGCATTTCACATGTATCGTATTCAATACTAATACCATCACATCCCATTCCATATAAACTATTACCATTTGATAAACATTGACGTATTCTTGTACGTTTACCAATACCACATGATACCGAACATGATGACCAATCGCCCCAACAACCCCATTCACCTATAAATTATGTATGTATGGTTTTTTATTAACAAAATAATTATAGACAAAACTACGTCATCATAAAACATTACAAAATAAGTAAGTTAATAAATTATTATAAATATGAGTGATGCGTTCTTGAGTACACAAAAAAATGCGCAACAAAAATATTGAAAATAATTAATTAAAATAAATTGTGTATAAAAATTGTACCTACCTTTACAAGAATGTGTATTACATGCTCTTGCCATTTTTCCTGTTCCTTCACACGTACTACCACGTTCACATGTTCGTGTTCGAAATTGTTGTCCGCCACCACATTCTTCACTACATGGTCCCCATACACCCCAATCACTCCAACCTGGTTCATCGCCGCCTTCACCCGATCTATTTAAATTTTAAATTATACCCCAAAATTATATGAATTAAATTATTTGAATTATATAACTGCAACTAATAACAATAATAAATATACCTTTGACATGAACCATCTGTATGACAAACACGTGTTTCTTCTTTTGCCAACGATACCTTTAAATTATTACTATCCGGTACATTTGCTTTACACTGAAAACGAAAACGTCTTTCCAAATGACCACCGTCACCAGTTGAACCATTTACTTGCATCATCCATGGTGTCCATGACCCCAGTTTTTTAGTTTCTGAACATGTATGCGTATTACATATTTCATAATCTAAATGACATCCAGCACAATCCATACCACCATTTTGTGGTGCTGGATCATCACATTTACGACGTCTATAATAAATGTAAGAAAAAATTAAATCAATACTCTTTTAACATTTATTTATTAAATTTAAGAACATCTGAGACGTGCGATATGTGTCTTCATAGTGCAAAAAGTAATTGTGAAATATCACTTATTTGCATTTATCGCTATAAAAACTGACTGAATGAAAAAGATGATATTAACTTATAAACATAACGATTATCATATCGTGACCTGTACAAATGTTTTTAAATGTAAGACTTACCGTATACGATAACCACCACCACATGGTGTACTACATTCACCCCAAGGTCCCCATGGGCCCCAACCACCTTCGGTTGGCGGTTCTTTTGGCACAGGACACGGTGGCAAATGACTACAATACAATTCAGCACGATCGGGTCCAACACAAACACGTCCACCATGTGCTGGTTTTGGATTACCACATGTACGTCGACGTGTTTTAACAGCCATACCACATGTTTGTGAACATGATGACCATGCTGACCAATCTGTCCAACCACCATTTACTGTACAATTTGTAACTGCAATATTTACACCAGTACAACCATTGCCACCATTTCTTGGCGCTGGATTATCACATGTTCTTGTTTGACATAAACAATTATCGCCACTACCACCACCATTATTACTGTTGCCGCTGCCTTGTTGTTGATGCTGTTGTTGCTGTTGTTGTTGTTGTTGCTGATGTTGTTGTTCATCAATTGATTGTTGTCCATTTGATAATATACATTTATTCCAATTGGACCAGGCTGACCAACCACCATCAACTGGTGCTGTTAAAATTGGACAATCGGTAGCATTTTGTATCCAATATCTAGCTAATGTATCACCATTTGGTGGCGATGTACATGATTCTTGTAATTCATTCCAACCACAATACGGATCCATTGAATTTAAACATGTTGATTTGGATACATGACGATTACAATGTTGTGTTGATATTCTAATTAGAGCCACCTCGGTGCCAATATAAATTGATTCGGTTTCTTTTAAAAATTGTATTGTTTTAATTTTATAATTTGGATTTATTTCTGGTTGCCATATTTCAATAATACACGTTTCTTTTGTACGTGGTAATACGGATATTTTCTTGATTAATCCGGTTTCCGTGGCCACATATAAAATACGTACATTTTCATGTAATTTTGTTGGTATCATATCCAATGCAATGTGTGTAAAACGTTCTAATTTTGATACATGTAATGGATTGATTGTTGTTGGTTGTACAGCTTGATCCATTAATTGAAAACGTGGGGCATCTAAAAATTGTTTATTGACACCTGTACCGCCTTTACCACCATTACCATTACCATTATTATTATTATATCCACCAATATTACATTCATAATGTTTACGATACGTGGTATCATGTCGTTCCCATGCCGAATTTATATTATCTTGATGTTTGAAGGGTCCATTAAATGCTGCATTTATTGCCGACATATTAAATGAACATATTGCTGAACCGTGTATACTATTTCTGAAGTAAAATAAAATTATTATTTAAATATATAATTCAAGATAAAGAAATAGAAAATATTGTGTATTTACTCTGGCGTTGTAAATGTTGCATATAAAACACTTTCTTCTGGTGAATATTCAACACCTTGAATTTCATCAAAATAAAATGGATAATCACCGGACAATGAACAATTTAAACGGGCCTTAATAAATGATGTCCAATTATCTTTAAGTATACGTTCACCACCTGGATCTGATTTACATACACGTGCAATACGTGAATATACAATCTATTGTTTGATATTGGTGTAAAATAGAATAGAAAAAATAATAAATATTATTATTTATAATTATTTTACAATATTTTATAATAATCTATTTATTATTAATTATGTATAATATTATATTTGTACCTTTCCACAATTTATAAATTCAACAGCAGTCTCACGAAATATAAAATATATAAATTCACCTGCCTCAAAACTACCAACAAATTGTGGTTCATTTAACCATTTTGAATTATATTGACTTGTACGTAACATCCTTTTTCCTTCCTGTATAAAATTAATATTGTATAATAAAATATATAAACTAAAACAATATATGACATGATATTATAAATATCCAATTAATAAATATAATGTGAATGAACAATAATGCTGTGTATACATACCTCAGAAACATCTGCTCTTATAATGGCAGGATCTGATCCAGAAAAATCTGTAGGTAAACCAACAAACATATGTCCATTGTTTTTCATAAGGGTTGTTATATTTGCATTTGGATTAAAAGGACATTTAGCAAGACCTTTATCATATTGTGTTACATTTAAATTTTCCATCTGTTTTATAAAATTTAAGAAAATAAACAAAACAAATGTTATCATATGCGCTAGACACAATGATGCGGATGTGATAATAAAATAATTTAAAAAAATAAAAAACTTATTCTTATCGTATTCAGTTTTTGACATTATTTTTTTTACTATAACAATTTCATAGTTGTTTGTTGTTTCTTATAAGAATAAAATGAATTTTAAAATTTAACTTAAAGGGTTCTAACAAAATTAAATTTACGTACAGGCTGTCTTCATATAAGCGTAGTTAGTCTTTTTAGTTTCACTGCGGACAAGAAAAACGGCGTAACAACTGAAGAAATAAAATAATGATTTTATGAAATTTATGATGTCGCCAGAATTGGCTGCTGAATTTTCTGCGCGTGCAAAAAATATTCATTTAGAAAATATTCCAATTTTATTTGGAGAAAACATATAATTCTATGTTATGCTACGATTCATCAAAATGTATTTTATATCATCATATTATTAAACGCTATATATAATTATGTATAATTTCTTAGTTTCAAATTGTTACATTTGTATGTGAGAAAAAAAAAATTTATAAATAATATATATAAATATAAAATTCCGTACCTGTCGCCATGAACATAATGGACTAAATGCATATGTACCGCATGTATATAATTTGCCATTACCATATGATTGTAAAACCATAATATAATTATGACAACTTATTTCACTTTGTCCTTTATTTTGACATGTTTCCATCATCGGAACGGTTGCTTCCCATATTGATTTTTCTCGTAATTTTAATGAAAATGACATACGATACAGTGTATCTCTGCAAATAAAACAAAACAATATAAAAGTTATTTCCAATAGTTAATTTTATATAATGTAAATAATTAAATTAAACATTTTTAAACATAATTTTATATATATTTTGTTATAAGATAGATTTGGAAACCAAAAAAATCAAAGACTACACAATACAAAATGTATACAAGATTTTTGTCTATATAATTATAATAATATAATATACGACATAACATACGAACACGAGTATTAAAATATATATGGTATATTGTAAATGAAATAAGTGTGAATATTATAATAATTTGTTGTCATTAATGATGACATTTATGATGCTGAAAGGCGCCAATGATTAAATAAAAATGTTAATAAATTTATATTGTACACGAGTATGATGAAAAATGTTAAAATACACAGAGAATTTGTTGATTTTCTGTTTTAACGTTTTCATGTTGGTGGATATACAATTCAAATGGCTCTTTTATTATTATTCACCAATATCAAATTACAACTTAAAAATATATAAATAAATAAATGTGAATGTAAATTATTAGAGAAACAAAATTTTAATATAAAAAACATAACTATCAATCGTTTCATATATAAATATTAAAAAATATTCTTCAATTCAGAGCAAATTCACACACACTGCGTTGAGTTTTGTTGAAAGTTATTAATATATAACGAATGCAGAATTATATACAAATATTATATGAGGAATATAATAAATATATTATGAAACATCAATATAAAAGTTTTAGTGTAAATCTCGACTATATGTAATTTGCGTTTATCGCTAGCCACTTTATAAATAAATACTAAATATATTAATTTGAATAATTAAAATAATTTGTTTTTAATAGATATTCAATAAATTTAAATATACATTTATATAAAATATAATTTCTATCATAAAATTATTAAAAGTATATAATAAAGATCAAAAGCGATTTAATTTATATTAATTTTATGTAAATGTTTAAGAAAAAATATGGACAATAAAAAAACTGGATATATTATTAATATAAAATCCCTTTATGAATGCAGACCGTTGTGTGTGGTCGCGCGATCTTCGCATAATAAATATATAATAAAATAATAAGAAAACATTATAATAAATTTTCATAATTATTATTGAAAAAGTAAAATAAATAAAAGGGTCACAAAATTCGAGATAAACTAATACTAATAAATCGATTAAATTTATATATTTATAATAAAATCACAAATTTATATTTATAACGCATTAAATTAATTTTAATTTTTAAAAAAATAATGTCTTCAAATACCTGTGATGTGTATAAATGAAAGAAAAATTCTTATATTTTAACAAATTTTAATACTACGAATATGGTTGTGCAGTTAATGAATGAAATCTTCGAAAAAAACATATCCTAATTATATATATAAAGAAATTAACAGAATGTCATGTAGATGATCTGGTTGATGAATGCGGATACATACGTAGAGACAACACAAATTAACGAATATATAGTACATGGGCGAATTAGTATCAGTCAGCTAACATATAGAAACAACAGAAAGTTTTGTCGCAGTCATATTTTGAAGTAGCTTAAGCTTCAGTCAGGCAAATAAAGTAGAAATAATGTTGATAATATGTATATGTGAGGATTTTCTGGATGCGTCGCTACAAACGCATAATTGTATAATTAATATAATAATAAGTACAATGGAAAAAATTTACCACTACACAGTTAATTCTATCATCGGCCGGGAAACCACCACCAACGCCAATAGAAATATTTATCCCATATAAGTTGTTAATCGCATGCCTATACATCAACAATATATGAAAAGTTATTATTTAATAGGATAAAACCGCAATATGATATAATAGAACGTGAACTGAAAATGCGGCAATACAAATTGATTTCAGACAACACAACACTCAACGATTGAACAAATTCATATAGAATTATAAATGTTGTCTGCGGAGAAGATTTAGTAGAAAACGATCCTATATACCTATAATGAACGCGCAGATATGTATTTGTTAGCGAATGTATTTGATGGTGTCATATTGCCTATAGATGGACTTCATAGTTTTGGTGTATATTAATAACTCGGGATGAAAGATACATTTCAACGATTTCAATACAAAATATGCTGCATGAATTAAATAACGAATGCATTTCGTGGTGTATTTATGTAACTAAAGAAATAATCAATAATGAATTTAAAATACCATAACGATAAGTGAAAAAATGTAAAAATGAATGAAAAGTATAGAGTCCATAGTGCTTTATATAGGATCTTTAAAGTTAATACGTACCGTTTACTATATATTGGAATAGAATATCATAATATCTATTGTACACACAAAAAACTTTAAATTATACTAATTATTATGAAGTCAAATACAATTGACGTAACAAAACTTTAACATATAAAAATACGCGGGTGCAAACCAAATTAATGGCAAGTATATAGAAGAGATATTTGTATCAATAATTAATCAGTTAATAACTAAGTTTCTATATTTCACATATCGGCTATTCCAACAATATTATTCAGTTATACCATAACGAACCCGAACTTCAATTTTTCAACACAAAAGTTAATGTTATTTAAATATTTATATTATTATAATTAGGTGTGTAACATATTCGTACTATGGTAATAATTATTAATTAACCATTAAATATTTTTTATAATTGAAAGATTCAAATCAAATTTATATTGTGTGATGATAAATTTAAAAAGAAATCATTTAATTCTATATTAAAAAAAATCGTGTATGCAAAAAAAAAAAAAAAATGGTAATATATTAATAATAATAATAAAATCGGTAGTCAATATATTATAATAAATAATAAATAAATTATAAACATAAAAGCGCAATATATACAATAAAATAGTTTAAAAAGTTTCAATAAAAATATTTATACAAAACACAAGTCAAACAAAATCTTTTAAATAATATAAATCATAATAAAAATTAAATAGAAAAAATATATTATAATATTATATTTAGTATAAATAAAGAGATATTAATAAAATTAAATAATTTATATATATATTTAAATATAAGTCACGTTTATTAAATATATTATAAGATAATTTAATTAATTTTAATTTTCATTTATTTTGACAAATTTATATATCACAGATAAATTCTTTATAAAAATAAATATGAAATAATAAATAATCAGCTGCAAGTTTTACATAAAATCCAAGGACACAATTATTTATATAATAATATTTATATATAAATATATTAATTCTATATAAATTCAATTCTGTATATGAAATTAATAAATACAAAATATGTCTATATAGACAAATATTATTGAGAATGGAAAGCCTAAATATTTAAATTTATTATGACGTCTATATAGAGTATACAAAATATGGTAAAACAATGACGATGAAATAGATCCAAATATAAAATATCCATATATAAAATACAATATAAGATATATTTCTCATATATATATATATATACAAATTACAACATGGTAACGTGCACGCGCTGAAAAATAATAATAATAATATGTTAATATTAAAAAAATCATCAAAATAAATTACAAGAAAATTATTTATAATATGCCAATATTACATAAACTCCTCCAAATTCATTTATGAAATGTACAATGTTAAAATTTTCAATTGAATGTTAAACGCACATATCATTTTTATTTAATATACCATATTATTAATACCTACTTAATACAAAAACATATGCCGAAAACATATACAATGTTGTACAGGTCTTATTGTTATTATTATTATTTTAATTTATGTGCAGCAAAGAACAACAACAACAAAAAAAAAACCCCAAAACCAAAGAAAAAATAAATAGAAATTAAAATGGGAAATAAAATGCATTTAAAATTTCTTTTTATTTTTATATTGTATATTATGCACAGCGACAGACAGCAGAGTGCACATCATTGCATATTTATTCATACACATTATTTATATATATTATATATATATACGCAATATATTCTCAGCTTATATTTTTATAATATATATACAAAATTTTGTGTACATAAGAGATGCTCCGGCAGTACATGACTTTTATTGTAACTTTAATGAATAAATCAATTTTACGGCACAAAACTAAAATGAGATGAACAAAAAAAAAAGGTGTTCTTATACAATTCTTTTTTAAATACATAAAATATACATTATAACTATAATAAAATCATAAAACACATATATGCGGCTTATATACATGGAAAGATTTAAATGTGCTAAATGTGACTTTAATTATAGTCACTCACGTTTTGACGAGCTATTACCAAAGACACACAACCAAGAAATTAATATTATACAACAGGGTATTTCTATATTTCTGCGAAAAAATCTCGCGCGCACATTATCTATATACATTTTATTATGGTATAAATGTAAAACTCGTGTTGGTAGATGTTACTTATATATTTTAAAACATCCTGTGTATACATGTTGTATTTATTTGTACATTATAGACACAAGACAAATTACAATGATATGGTGTGCAGTCTATAAAAAATAAAAAAACAAACATTTGTGTTGATATTTTAAGGTGCGATATTCTTATAAGAGCATATGCATATAATGAACATAATGTGATTTTCCAATAGGAATTTTATGCGATGAAATTAAATTGAATAATTGTGAAAAAAAGTATATATTTTTTAGTCGGCTATATCACCTGATATCCCATATAATAGTTATTGTATCCATATGACGTGCGCTTATACAATTACTACTGTATTTTTTCAGGTATACAAAAGATCTAAAGACCATATAAAGCAAACTTTAACAGTGTTATCAACTATGATTATATTGGCGTAGATTGTCATCGAAAACATATATTGTTTGGAGATTTTTGTTGCGGTTAAATTAATTTTATATTTTAATATTTTTTATATAACTTTGACTTCAATATATAAATTACCATTTTACTTATTTTAAAAAAAATATACGCTATTGTTTTAACCGAGCGGTGTATGGTTTCTGTTGAAACAGATCCCACAAAAAAATGTTTTACTATTCGAAATTTTACAAATAAGTCAATTCTCAAAGAACTTATTATACAGAAACTATTTGCTTTTATGTTCAATATTTAACTAAATTTGTTGCGCATCTATTATAGATCGGCATCAATCTGGTCGGTCAATATAGAACCTACTGTGAGTTTAAATAAATAAATGTTGGCATTGGCTATATTTGTTTAGCAAATTTCTTTGTTTCAAATATTTAAATAAAATTGTCATCGATTAAACTTGTCGTTCTATTCTATGGTATAAATTAACTTAAAAGAAACCCCCTTTTGGAAAACCACATGTACATTGTAATGGTTAAATATACAAAATAAATTGTATAAAAATATATATGTGTATGCAAAAGATGCGATGGTACATTTAACAAACTATTCACATTATTTTTCTTTTGATTCGAGACGCACTGAACCCCAACTTGACCTCAACTTGAATCAACACAACTCTGATGATCGAAAGATGTTATAAGATTATTAAATTGATTTTATATTTTTTTTATTTTTGCATATCGCATAACACATGTTGATTTTGCACGTCGATCATTTGATGTTTCCTTTAAGTCATCATATCAATGTCATACATGTGTGATGTGATGCCTTTTAAAGTTTTAAAAAAATGCAAAAAATGCAACGAAATATTAATGGAAGATATAAAATTAAAATAAACAATATTTTTAGTGTAAATAAATAAATTATTCATCGTCTGTCCGAAGCATAACCAGAATATGTGGATTATAAGATAAATTAAAGAAATTGTCACACAAAAAATTTGTGTTTTTTTGATAAACAAGTATTTTGTATGTGAGAGTATTTTTTTTATCAAAATTTACTTTTCTCTACCGAAACGCAAAACTACTATCACTTAATGCTTTGTATTTTGGCATACAATGAAGGACAATTAAGGTTAAGTTCGTTTCGCAATACATACAATAAATGAATCAGCATATTTCGTTACCAGATTCATGTGTTAAAAAGTACTTCCGATTATTTTATGTACAGATGATTTTATTATTATTATAATTTCATTTTTATATTGTAATAATTTAAAATATTTTTATATATATATTTTTTAAATTAATAAATTATTATTATTAATGACAAGAATTAATTATTACAAGGACTGCTTTTTTTTTTCTTTACATAATACATATAATTAAATTTATAATATAATAACTGCAGAGTATAAAAATGTAATGTGTTTATTAACAATTTGTACACATTTGAACGTAATGGATGCTCATGTCCGCTCACAGATTAATTATTTAAAATAATTTTTAATAATAATTAATTACATATATGCACTTCAATTTCAATAACATCATCATTATAGGACATGCGCTACTTCAAATAGTATCTATCTAAATATCAGACATTCATTGTTACATGTCAATTTGATATAGAATTGTTAAATAATAACACACCACAATATCAACGATAACTTACAATATATTAATGTAGCAAAATTAAAACCGAAACGAATTTCTTAAATAGATTATTCGTTCAACAATATTACGCGGTCAGATAAATTGTGTCACATGGCTTGATAAAAATCTGTGATTCACGATATAATTTCTCAAATATAAAATAAAATCAAACAAATTAGTTGTTGTGGATGTACCATGAAAAAAAAAACCATATATGATGTTCAGGATAATTTAATGGACTTAACATTAAATACAATAACATCAGTCTAAATATACATTCAAATATTTTTGGGCGACTGAACGATACGATTAAAAAATAAAGTGAAATATCGGAATCTTGATTTTTTTCATAAAAACACATTTGCTAAGGACAACACCACCATCTGGACCATAAAAATATTTAACGGAATTGTAAATGCACATCACGGCTTACAGCAAAGTTTATATTTTATATACAAATTTTAGTCAAAGGATTGAAAATTATCATAATATTAAAATTATCAGAAATGTATATTAATTAACTGCGATTAGTAAATACATATACCCACATTAAAATCATAATGGCTGGCGCCCATTTAGTATATACAAACATACACCATATAGCTATTATAAATATTAATCATTAATTATATTACGTTTATGTAATGCTAAAATATATATATATATTTTATTACAAAACATATTATAGTATCGATATATAGATAAACTTTAAAAATCATCATCATATTACATTTACATATGTATATTTTCTGTATTTATCCTATATTATAAAATATCATATTGAGATAATAAATATATTGACATTTATTAATATGTAACTATATATAAATATATATTTAAAAGATATATACTTAATTTTATAAATTAGAATAACATTTAGTTATTAGTTATTTAAATATATTGTAAATAAATATACATATAATTATTGATTGCAAATAAACTTATATAAATTAGAGGTATATTATTATTATTATTGAAATATTTTATATTATACAAATTTATTAATAGTAATTTTCTTATAATTCAAAAATGTGCTTCTGGCAAAGAAAAATTATTTTACATTGTGTATTTTTCTTGTATATATTTACAGTTGATTCGCGACAACGTAAATTTTTGTATATAACACAAATTGGACAATCGAAAGCCTATAAGAAACAATTGTAATAATTAATTGTGTTAAGTTATATTGGTATATATTCTTCCTTGGTAAATTAAGCTAACATACAAGAAGAAATATTCGTTACTCTTGATGACGGACTATTGGTATATAGAAGATAGAAAAAGATGTTTATAATTATGGTTCACTTTATCGTAACCCAATACAATATACAATATATAATTATATATATTTATTTATTAGTGCGGCATTGAATCAGAAATTATTTTAATTCAATATACAAATTACGCTCCTATACACATATATTGAAATAAATCTTCGCATATACATTTTCTATATAATTATATTGTATATTTAAATGGATTGGAAAGGATGTTTGACTGTTAAAAATTGTTGTTAAATTGTTGCAAATTTTTTTGCTGACAAACAGAAGTAATTAAGAAAATATTTTATTTAACAAAAAGTTAAACGATATGCTCGTTTCAACGGCAGTAATTCAACAATGAGACAATATACACTGAAGACATAAGTTTGTTTTCGTTGTTGCAGTGATATGTAATTATTATTGATATATTTGTATATACGAACAGAAGTGCTGCTCAGAAAGAACTGACTGCATCAAATTGATTGGGCATTGTCTAATGTGAATATACACCACCACCACCACCACCGGTAACATGAGATAACACTTTATGCAGTCAAATATTTGTAAAATATAAATATATCGAAGAATTTTGTAATGCATTTTTTCGCCATATTCTGAAACATAATTTCAGTAATTTACTTTTTTGCTTACTTATACCCCATATACGCGCGCACCTTAAATGGTTCAACCAAATGCACATAATAAATTTATTTGCATATAAATATTCGATGGAACATGATCACCGTAATATTTTCACAAAGACATTTGTCTTATGCAATAAATTAATGAAGTTAAAATTTTCTGCAAATGTTATATTTTTGGAATAAAATTTTGTACATAATAGGCATTTCTTTTATAAGTTAAAACTTTCAATAAATGTCAAATACTAAATGTTAAAAAAGGATTAAAAAGTACGTAAGGAAAGACTGATTTAGGTATAGTGGCAGCAATATAAAGGTATACATGTAAAGCGTAAAAAATAATAAATATATAATTACAGAAAATAATTTGAAGTGATTCTGATTCTACCAAAAGTCTTGGAAAAGTTCAAGATTCATTAAAAATCGGTATTTTAATGAAATAATAAATAGTTTTTCATTGAGTACATAAATTGTTTAACATTAAAATAGTTAACGCGTAGGAGGGCATGTCTAAAAATTTTAAAAATATTCATAATTTCCGTATATATATATATTCTAATCACCACAATTGTGTCGATGATTACATTACGTATGCTTATAAAAGGTTTAGTGAGATCAAGGCAATATCTATATTATAATTTATATTATAACTACTAATAATTAATATACACATAAACATTTAATGTAATTTTATGCTTCTTTTCAAATATGCAGCTATATATAATATTGAGACAAGTATACAGATTGTGATTATTATATATCTTATAAGCAACATAATAATATATAAGTAAAAATGTATATATATTTCTTAGTAAAACTATATAATATTTATTTATCATATTATTATTATTATTATTATTATTATTATTATTATTATTATTATTATTATTATTATTATTATTATTATTATTATTATTATTATTATTATTATTATAGACATATCATACGAGAATGTATACTTATATAAAATATATAATACAATAAAATAAATTATTATAATATCATTTGTGCGGTAATGGTGCTACCTGAAAAATATAAATCAAAGCAATTCTGTGTAAAGTATATAACATTTTATGGTGGTAATAGTCGTCGTCGTCGTCGTCGACGTCGTAGCCATCATCATCATAACATTGTTATCGTCGCAACATAAGTTTTTTAAACTTTTTTTTATTATTATATTAATTTTCAAAGCCATAATGGTTATTAATGTTATACCATACTTTATATACCTATACATCATGTGATTATGATGTGTATTATAAAAATAAATGCGCGATTGTATAAATAAAATAAAGAAATTTTTATTGTTAAATTTTATTTAAATATTTAACATAATTTTTTTTTTTGAATTTTCTACTTTGATAATGGAGTTATATTTTACTGTATTTTTAATATATTGTATATAGTTTTTATCTGTTTACATATAAATATTTATCACACAGCAGCAGCAGCAGCGCGTATACGCTATCTAGACGATACGCACATACGATGCGTTATGTATTATGAATATAATAAATATTAATAATTTTTAATGTTTTATTTATTATTTAAAAAATTTTTGCCGTAAAAACACCTTTTGGCACACATAAAATAAATTTAAATTCTATGCTTTGTATTTTATTATTTGTATATAATATGGTATACCATTGAATAAAAAGAAAAATACAGGTATGACTTATATGGAAGTGGTCCGCCCATCTTTGTTTTATTTTACAAAATATATTCAACAAAACATAAATATTATATGCTTTGCAATAAAATCAAAAAAAAATTAAAATAAAACATGTTTGTTACCATACCTTTTATATAAAATACGAGCATTTATATACATTTTAATAATTATTTTTAAATGATTTTATTATTAATTTATATAACATTTTTTGTTAATAATTTTGTTTTGTTCATTTCATATTTTCTATATATTTCAATTCAATTCACATTTTAATATTTATATCAATCGTCGTATAATATATTGTATGTACCAAATAAAATTAAAAATATATAAATAATTTATTATAAAAATTTCATTGAGAGTCGTTGTCGTCATCGTCCCGATTGCATATATTATTATTACTTTGAATTCTAATTTAGTATATTATAAGAAAATTATTATTAAAAAAATATAAATACTATAAACATATGGGCACATATAAATAATAATAATAATAATAATAATAATAATAATAATAATAATAGATAGGTACACATTGTTTCTTGGGCGCGCATTCATTTCACATAAATTAATTATTATTTATTTATACACATATTTGTTGATTTGAAAAATTACCTTTAACAAAAAAATTAAAACACATAAATAAAATAAATGTTCATATTGAACTGAATTGAATGAATTGATAAAGTCATTAAAATTTTATATAGATTATTACATCGCATAAATATTAAATCGATGATATGAGTTGAGAATCAAAATACATATGAATATGATGGACAAGTATTTAATAGTATTTAATAAAATTTGAACGTACAGAAATTTATTTTTAATTTTTTTTTTATTATAATTTTTATAAAGATTTAATTATTGTACATATTTTATTTAAGAGACTAAAGTATTATATTACATAAACCTGTTATCTTTGTATCTATAACGTGCAATTTTATAAAATAATCATATTCTTGCATTGCAGATTTTATACATCTACAGACATAGATGGGATCAGAAAAAAATCCGAAGACAATAAATTTATATTCAATATTTTAATATGATAAAATTTTAATGTATATATAAATATAATGATTTTTTAAAGGATTTCACATATCCGTACTGCCACCACAACGTTACAAAATATTTACAATTTATTTTTATTTTAAAAAATATTTATTGTTTCACTTTATAATATTTATATCACAAAATTCAAAGTTAATATATGAATTAATTAAATATTTTTGTAAATTAATTTTATATATTTATTTTAATGAAGTAAACTTTATATATTTAAGAACACAAAAAAAAAAAGGAGTCAAACCGAATTGAAGGAAATTAATAGTAATTTGTGAGAGATAATGAGATTTTGCAATGTATAATAAAATTTGGTTTTGTGTTTGGCCTTTTGTTTTGGTAAGTGTTAACAAACTTCTTTGGTTGAATCAATAACTCATAAAAAATCCATGACACTAAAATAAAATTACCATATATTTTATATATTGCTCTTCGCCTTTAGTGTTTCGTTATAGTTATTGACGCACTAAACATTTGATTTAATTGTTTGCTTAATCTTGTAAGCATAGTGCCAAATATATATAACACACCATCAAATTGACCATATTTTTATATAATTCAATATGTTTATATGCTAAAATTATCGTTTTCGATTGCAAATAATCCATTTTTCATTAGTTTCAACAACGAATCGATTTCATTGCAATTGAATAATGAATATCGCTTATATATTAAATCGTTGTGTTAATCAGTGTAAAGCCATGTGAATCTCTATTACAAATATATATGTGTAAATCAAATAACACGAGGTGTTTAAAATGTGCAATATATTTTAAATGATTTTTAATAGTTTGCGGTGTTATTGATTCAACCGAATATCTTTGGAATGATCTAAATTTTGAATTATTTGAAAAATTATAGAGTAATAGTTATCCAAGTTAAAATTTAATTTCCACTTTGTATCCGTAAGACTTCGATATTTCCATTGGAATAATTTATTATTATAATTTAATTCTTAATATTTATTGTAATATTTTCTTATTGAAATTATTGAACATATATATGTTTTTAATTTTAAATTGTAATTAGTTTTATGGAGGCGGATAACACTAAATGGAGTCGCATCATTTAAGGGTAGCATCAGCATATAGATACTGAATATTATACCAACAATAGAAATATTATAATTGAACTAATTTTTCCGATTGTCTTGAAATGCTGATTGCAACGAAACGTGTGAAATGTAAGTGAAACAAGTGAAAAGGTTTGTGAACGAATCTATGTATTTTTATAACATATTTAGCAAATTAGTTAAAAAAATTAATGTTTTATGCAAATTAACGTGACATGTCGATGTAAATTTTGATGATATAGTATTTCGTTCAATTTTTCTGATGTCTTAAAACTGTTAATTTATTAATTTTAAAAAGACAGAAACATTTTTAAAATTACTATATAAATAAAAGAAAATATTTTACGAAATATAATAAATGTTTTTTTAAATTTAAAAATAATAAGTGTTAAAATTAAAAGGTTAATATAAACCAAAAGTCTTTCAACATAACAATATATAAATTATTATTGTTAATTTTATTTTTTTTATATTAGTCATTCCATTAAACTATACGACAATTGTATTTTTTTGAATGAAAAATTGAAAATTAATTATATATTCTTTCTTTTGTTATTTTGTTGGAATATGATAATTGTTATGTTGTTAATAAAATTTTAAAAATTATTATTCAGTAAATTAATGGTGATTGTCACCTGTATTATGTGCAAATTAAAAATAAAAAATGGGTAGTTTCAATCATAACAATACAATAAAAAAATATGTAAAATTAAACAAATTTAAAATTTTTATTTTTTTTTTAAAAATAAAAAGGATGTACCTGAAATTATTGTGCCATTTATAAAAACAAATATAATAAAACGAAAAAAACACACACGGTTTTGATTATGAATTTATATAGCGTAAGTATATATGGTTTTTCTTTTATTATTATAATATTGTATGTTATTAAATATCAATAATATATATATATATTTTTTGATTTATTGAATGGCATATAAATTTACATTTTTATTTTAATTTAAAATAATATAATATATTTTTTTTTTAAAAAAGAAACAATGTACACTACATAAACACATATGTGTATGAATATATGAATATAGTAACAAATATATAATAATATATATACTTTTAAAACATAAATTATATATATCTATACCTTTTAGTATGTACACATATAATTAGTAGTAGATGGATATTGGTTTTGAATGTATAGATATAGACATAACAATGAAATCAGTTTGCAAGTTTTTGTTTTAAATTTTGATTTTTATTATTTCTTGTCTTGTTGTGCATACACATACACAAATACATAACACATTATCCATAAAAGTTATTAAAATTTACATATTGCATTTTATATATATATATGCAATTCATATGTTTTGTGTTCTGTGTTTTATACATTATATATGATGAAGTATATATATACAATATATATATTTATAATGTCCGTCAGACGTACTACATAAATATATATAAACAAACAATAAATTTACAAGGTTATTTATTGTATTTGTCGCCTTTTTTTACCCTTCTTTATACCTAATATCTTTGTATTTCTATATATAATAATAATAATAATAATAATATAACATATATGAATAATTATATACAATTTTAATTATTTATAAATACATACATATGATGTAAATGTATATAATAATAAAATTAAAAAATTACGAATATGATTTATATTTATATTTATAAAATGAAAAAAAAAAAAAAAAACCATTCCATCAGGAATTATAATGGGCATTTCTGTATAACTTTATATATATATTATAATTTCTTCAAAACAACTCGATGTACCATATATATATAAGAACAGCATCACATACTTTGTATATATATATATAAAATATATAAATATAATACAGTCATGTTAAAACGGAAGTGCACAACTATATATTGAAATGGAGCCTTAAACTATAATAGAATCTGCAGTAACATATATTTTAAGTAAACTCACTGTAATTGTAATTTGTATAGCAAATTTAATATTTTGAGAAGATATTGCTGCAAAATCCATTTTAACTATGATATATAGAGATAAGATGGCTGGATGCAGTAAACTGTGATATAAAGATCCTAAAAATTCGGGATTGGAGGACATTGACTGCGGATAGGTCAGGTTGGAAAAGCGTGTTGGAGAAGGCTAAAACCGCACCCGGGTTGTAACGCCATGGAGTAAGAGTAAGTAAGTAAAAATTCTATTTTCATATTGCCATAAATAAATGTAAATAATATCCATTAAAATTTGTTCCATTAAATAAATAGTATTCAAAATATTATTAAATATGTGTGTCCTGTTTGGTCATGGTATTATATAAATATGCAATGTAACTATAGATTGGAATCAATACAGAAATTCTTAAAAGGATTTTTCTTGGATTGATCCATATACGTATATTTCCTAGTTATATAAACATTATTAAAACATAGGGAGTACATATAATTTGATTTAACCTTCGTCTGATGTAATGCATTAAATTTAAAGGAAATTATACTGAAACTATTATGATCGTTTTAATCCTTCGAATGTTTTATTAACGGAAATTCTCTTATAAACTGTTATTATTTTTATTATATAAATTCCAATTAATATTATTTATTTATTTATTTATTTATTTATTTAAAAAACATTAAATACTAATGTATAATTAAAATGAAAAATTAGACTTTAAATATTTAATGAATTATGGAAAAAGTTATAGATATAATGCGATATGGGTGTGAAAAATTATGAAAAAATTTAAATTTTAAATTTACATTATTTACATTATTATCTATTGAGAAAATAAAAAACCACTACAAGAATTATAAATCGTATAATCAAATCATTCAAGGAACTAAAACGGCCATAATTGGTACGATATAATGATGTCAAGATGAAAAAATTGTGCAGATCGAACTATTTAATTTAATTTGAAATCTATTTAAAATGCTTGGACAATTCACTATATGGTATATATGTTCGCAGATTACATATGAAAAACAATCCAATAAATTCTCTATGTCTTTCAACTTTTCAAGAGTAACCATATTCAATATTACAAGTCTGTGATTATAGCTACGCAATTTTAATGGGTCAAACCAATGGAAGATTTCAAAGAGCAAATCTTAGAAACGAAACCATATGCCATATGCATATTCAAGGAGGGAACAAACCAACGGAGAAAATACAATGCAGTACGAATCAGAAAGTTCACGAGACTCTAGACGATAAATAAAATCCATTGCTGAATTTTCCCTATTTAATAAATAATCAGGATGAATTTAAAAATTTTATTTAATATCAACACCCAAGTGTCAAGTGTCCGGTCCACATTATTCAAAACAATACCATCAAAATGGTATAGGAAAAAAATTAAAGTCAAATTTTTACGCTTAAAATTACGTAACGTTATATTTGTCAATATTTAAAAATATTTTGTTTACAGTACACCATTCCATTCGATTGCGTTCAGATCTGTCGGTAGTAATTCAGAGTGCTTTATAATGACTCAACAGATGTATAAATTTTTAACATCATCTGCATATATTCTAATTATATAGATACTATAATTATGAATTGATTGATACATTAAAGAATTTTTATTTTATTTCAATAAATAAATAAATAAAATATGTTCTAATATATAACTTTTTCAGTTGTATACTCTAACTTTTGATGTTGACTGTATACACCATAAACATTATAATAATATATGAAAAATTATTGTTAATTTTATGTACGTGTATAATAACAATAATACAAATAGTAATAACAATAATAATAATAATAATTTATAAAATTTTTTTAAACAGAAATGTTGGTTTTCATTTATACAAAATAAATTATTTCATATATATATTTACAATATTATACCATAGTTCATTGAACGATCATATAAATACAAACACTTGGTTTTTCTTTATTATTATTGTTATATTGTTGCACACCACAAAGACCAAAACCATATATATATTTATTAAATGATTTTTCATTTTATATTATAATGCTTTTTTTTTCTTAATATAATATTAAAATTCTAAAAAATTATATAATAATAATAATAATAATAATATTATTTTATTTATTTATTTATTTATTTATTTAATTTAATTTTTATATTACATTCTCAAATTCGATTCGCTGGCATTCATTTATTTATTTAGAATAATATTCAATACCGATAATAGACCATATTCAATCATATCAATATTTGGCAAACTATATAATTTATTGATGATGCGGTTATTGTTTTACTTTTTTTTCTAAACAATCGATGCATATATTTAGACTATCCCTAAAAAAATCAGTTGCGATAAAATTATTATTATAATGCGAAATTCAATAGATTTATAAAAGTCGATTTTTCGGAATTACATTTAATTTTCTATAACTTATGCTGACACAGATTTTTCCAAGTGAAAATAAAATTCAGTAATTGTTACTTGGTGTTACACTATACGCTAAGCTAAATTCACTTATTTATTGATCCACATTTATGTGCTTCATTCAATAAAATATAGGAGGCAGAAGTATACACCGTTGGGGCGGTGTGTCTATACAATTTTTTTCTATAAAATTTTACATAATTTTTTTATCACTTAATTTACACCGTACACATATGTACTCGACGACTTTATGTAACCTTATAACAATAAACGTGTATACCAAACGGTTTCAAATCAAAAATACACTGTATAATAACATAAAAACATAAAATAAAACTAAATTAATATAAATACATATTTATTGACAATATAATGATGTTTGGTTTTTTTTCATTCAATTCTAAAATTATTGTGCGTTGGTTGGTTTTCATTGATTTTATTTTCGTATATATTTTTTTTCCCAGCACAAAACTATAAACTCAAAAAGCATAAATTATAAATGGAAATGTCTGCGTAAAAGTAAAATCACATGTACCAATATATTATTGTATATGATTCAGATGGATGAGGAGGAGGTGTATAATATACATTTATTTCTTATTTGGTTTTATCTCTTACAAATATTTATGTATAAATAAATTTATATTTTTATTATTTTATATTTATAGACTTTGAATTAAGTGATTTTATATTAAAATCACAAAAAATTTATATGTGCTTTTTAAATATTTGTATAATATTGTATTTTATATATGAGCGAACCGGGCGTGCGGTTATAATACATTTTATATTATTTTTATATTATAAGTAAAAATGTGTGCGTGTGTGTGGTCTTGTATGGAAATTTATGATTTTATACATAAATTATCAATAGCTTTTAATTAAATGTTTTATTTTTCTTTTTTTTTGCCATCAAACTATATATTTTATTAAGAAATTATTATTATTATTATTAGTAATAATATTTAGGTATTTGTGATGCGTGTGAATATAATAATATTATATGGTAAATGTAGGAAATAACAATGAAATGATTTTGTAATAATTTTTATAATATAATCATTCATTTACATATATATATATATTGTATATCACCAAAAATTCTTACCGAGATTTTATGATGGCTTTCCATATATAGAGATGTTTTTAATCATAATATATATATATATATAAAATATAATTTAGTGGTTATTACCGATTTTGTAATAAATTCTATAATTTATATTATACAATTTTTATATACAAAAATCACGTTTTACCATACCGAAGAAGTATCTATATATAGTTTAATATATAATAGGATATATTTCATACATATATACGCATATAACATATATAAATTTTGTCAGATTAAAAGAATACCATATATGAACCTTGAAACTAAATTAATATTTGTCGTTATATAGTCGTTATATATATATATATATATATACATTTCTTCTTCATGAGAAAATTATTGTAATTGTTAACAATTTCCATAGCCTATTCTTTTATAAACATACATTATTCTGCGTACCATAAATATATTGCAAAAAAAAAAATAAAATATATGTGTGAAAATAATAAATAAACAGATAACATCTGCATTTTTTTTCTCTCTATATACATAAAAGATACATTATAAAATAAACTATTAAAAATATTAAATTATTCAATTGTTCTGTAAACTAACAAGTTATTCTATAAATTGATTTATTTTATTATTTATGACAATATCTTAGAATAATATAATATCAATTTGTCAGCGATATACCATATACACAGTACGGATGCAGATGCATTATTCATGATTTTGTATAGACATCAGTTGAGTAAAATTTATAAATATAAATACCACTGAAATTATTATTAACGTACACATTTTAATATAACAATTTAAATAGTTATTCAATGGAATACTAAAGTAACAAGTTTATATATTTTAAGAAGACCATAAATATTATGATATATGTAATATTATATAAAATAAACAATATATATATATATATATATATTTACAATGCATATGCACTTCCTTTGAATCCTTTTTTATCTATATAAGGTGTATATAATATATAGACAAAATTGAATGTATATATAGTGCCGTGTCTATATATATGAATTTATAAAAAGTTTGTATATGCATAAATAAATATAAAATATGAAACGAGACACCCACATTATTATTATTATTACATATTGTTGTTAACATCGCATATACTAAAATATATAATAATGTATTAATATTTATTGTCATAAAATAAGAATATATCCTATAGAATCTGGAAAAACAATACCTATTTTTCTTTTAGTTATGGCTGTATTTGTAAAATACAATGGAACAAAAACAATATAAATATATTTTTTTGGTTTTTATTTAAATTTGTTTTATTTTCTGGTTAACAATATATATTCACTTTTTTAAATGCTGCGTTCAATTATATTTTAATTCTTAGTATTATGTATTATTATAAACAAGTTGCATTTTATTATCGATTTATATATAGTCCCTTTTTTCTTGAATAATTCTTTTGAAAATGATTTATGTTTTTAAAATAAACATATTTTTATTTAATTCATTTATTTTTTTAATAAAATATTGAAAGAAAGAAGAACTATTTTTTAATTTAGTAAGACGATAAAATATATTATTATATACGCATAAGGGGCGACGACTGCTACAATTTTAGGGAATCAACTATATAGTTTTCGTGCCACAATACGCCAATGCCCATACATACACCAAACTTCCATTATACACAGTCAAATTGATAAATTACCGTACATTACACAAGAGAGAAAACATTTTAATTAAATTATTTACAGGCTGCAAATAAGCCACAATAATTGTATAATATAGATTGTATTTTTTTTTTATTCAATTTATTGACAAAATAATAGAATTTTAAAAATTGTATTACTTTGCATGACACATTCGTATTTGATTTTAACACAAATTCACTAAATTTTATTATAGATGATATGATACTAACTTTCTAAACATATACATTTACAAAATAATGTTTTTTTGTTTGTAATAAATGCAGTTAATATATAATTTATTAACTACTATATAATAAATTATTATAGAAGCTATTGCTTCAATCTATTGACTCATATATAGATTGTAAACAATTAATACTATTACTCTGATTAACAAACATAATAAAAATAAAAAACGGCCGATAAACATTATGTAATAAAAAAATTATGTTTGCCCGTATTAAAAATACTCAACTCATATGAGATGATGCATTAAACAATTTGAATTGCTATTGAATTTATCATAATAGATGTTGTAACATCTATTATAACGTTCTGTTATTGCTATTATTGCGTTCACAATAAATATTATACAATATACCATTACAACAATAACAATAATAGTTTCTCTCATTAGAATTAATCAATAATGTAGTAATAATAAGAATAGAAACAGTGGTATAGCATTAATTACAATCACAATAATATAAGTATTACGCTATAACTTTCATTAATTAAAAAGTACCTTTTGTTATTGTATTTATAATCTTGTCTATAAATACTATCACATCACATGTAATAGGTAAGTGATTTATTACAATTGAAGAAATGCGTTATTATATAACTATTACGGTGTAATAGGTCATGAATCAATTGCATAAATAATAAAAGAAACTATATGCAAATTTAATTGATTCTATTGAAAATGTTTTTCTCTTTGTACCGACGAAGTATGTGATTATTTACCAAAATAAAAATTCACCAATTGATACAATATGCAATTATCAAAATAAGGTATATTATTTTTTTGAAGTTGCACATTAATTCTATATTATTTTTAACCCATAATCTATGGCTATGTAAATATTTTTAATTTCGCACCAAATTACATGACGGATTTCCAAATTTTGTTACAGATTCCATAAAAAAATATCAATGGATGTACTAAAAGAAATCGAATTAAAATCGATAATATTTATATAAATTATAAATATTATTATAATTTTGATTGACGTGAACATTTTTTAAATAATTATTATTATAAATATTATTGGTATTGTGCGTATGTGGTATTAATAATTTTATTGGTATTATGCGTATGTGGTATTATAATAATTTAATAAAACAGCAGCCCATTTTTATGTCACATTTTAATTCTTGTGTTGTAATATATACCTTTTGCGCAATTTCTTTCTATAAAAATATTGAATTTACATTTCATATATACGAGTACTAATGTGCGTGTAACTGTATAGAAAACTGAGGAACAAAATGTATATGTTTTTAGTTTAAAACAAGAAATTATTTATTATTATTTATTATTAGTTTTAGATATTATGAAGATACTATCTATCTGGTGGCATGGTTATTTAGGTTATATATACATAAAAAATGTTTGTACCTATAATTCGTATAATAATTTACAATATATGAATATAATTAATATTGTTTGTTAAAAGTTACGCATATATAGGATACATTTGATTATTTTACACAAACAATAAATATCTATAGTTAATTATATTAATATAATCAAAAACGAGTATATACGTTTTCCATATAGTTGTAAGTATTTGATAAAATATATAATATATATATATATCTCTTATATACAATTGGATGTAATGTATTTATATCAACAAAACAAATACAGATAAAATTATTAATTCAATACAAAAAAATATTGATGTTTTTTTTCGTATTGATTTAACAATTAACATTAATATTAATAATAAATCTTACATTTAGATATTTATTTATTTATTTATTTATTTATTTATTTTATTTATAATTGCATTTAAACATAATTAAAAAAAAATTGTAAGTATATAAGATCTATTATATTTATTTATTAAATTAATTGTATATAAAATTATATGATTTTTTCATGATAAGATGCGATATATAAAAAATATAATAAGACCTTCGTTTTTTTTGCAAAAAATTATTGAATGTGTTACAAGAACAAATATAAAAAAAGATATTTTTTTCATATGATAATATATTTGTGCAAATTTATTGAAATTATGCAATTGAATTACCAATACAAAATAAAATATTAATATTCAATTTTAAATTAATTATTCAATTTGATTTACATAGATAAAGTGTAAACGAATGCTGATTGATGAAACTATAATACATATAACTAATAAATGTGTTACAATTTAATGATATTTATAGTTAGTAATAATTTATAATTAGTTTTATGGGAAAATTAAGCTTAGCAAAATTAATTTAAAATATATACTTTGGAAAATATTATATATAATTATTTTCATATAAAAACCATATGAAATATTTATTTTAAAATTACTACTCAATTGTATATAATGAAAGGCTGCAAATTTAAAGTAATAAAATCAACGATTATCAAACGAATACTGTATACAAATCGAGATTTAACTAAATGAATGATTAATAGGTCAATATTAGTTAAACTAATGATTTAAAAAATTAATATCAATTGAATTACACCGAAAATTTTGCGGATATTTATTTTTAAAAATGATATAATCAGACATAAAATATATAAGTAAATGTATACGTTAAGGGCCATATAGTGTTAAATAAATCATTTATAGAAATAAATTTCTTATGTAATTAATATATCAATGGAATGTTAAGTTTTGGACAAACGATTGAATATTAATTATACTAGTAAAATCAATATATATATATATATATTCGAATTAAACACTAAAGTTGGTCGTTGTTATAGGGGTTGATCGCGCTAGATATCTATACGAAAAAAATTTTCATAGATTATCGCATCCATATAATCAACTATGATCTAATAATAAATAATTTTCATGTTAAATAATTTAAGTACACATATCACACATATATATATATATGTATACTCAAAATATGAACTTATTGTTCGGGTACCCATTGTAATTCATGTATTAATCATGAATCATTCATAATAGATAATACCATCATCTACTAAAATTTACTTTCATATAAAATTTAAGGTTATTTCACTATAACAAATTCTAATAATTCTAAATGAATGCTCTCATTCGTTTTGCTTAACCGCATAGATATATTTTCATTTACACCTCTATAAAAATACCAATATATACCTATAGGAGGAATACAAAATATTCACAAGATTCTTGATAAACGTGCGGTGTCATTCGGTCTACTACTACGTCATGTATTAGTTACAATTTAATTTTGAACATTTTCTTTTTATTATTTTGATGATACATAAATTATGTCAGAAATTAAACTAATTATTTTGTAAATTAATTTCGATTAACTGATTAATTGTTTTTTTGTAAATTAAATTCGATTAACTGTTAAATTTTTACTAAATCCATATATCATAAATTAAAAGTATACAAATTAAATGTTACTCTAAATGTATAATTAAATAGGAAATAAAGTCGCTTTTGCCAAACTAAATTAATTTATAATTTTTATTCTGCATACACACATTTAGCGAAAAATGCATGAATTGTATAAGAAAATATAAAAATTACTTACTTAAAATCTATTGTATTGTATTGTTTTATACGTTTTTTTTTTAATTACACATGTGCGGACATTGCGATATATAAATTATGATTAAAAATCTTATATAATATTAGTATAATATGATTGAAATAAATTAAAAAAAAAGGTGTGTAATATATAGTATTTAATCACATTATATAATAAAATATATAAATAAATCAAATATTATTTATTTTAATCTCATTTTTTTTGGGGAAATAATTATGTCTCCAAAAAAAAAAAAAAAATTGTAATATTTACACACACACACACGACTATATCAAAATAAATTTAATTATACCTTTATGTAACTAAAAAAATTCAATTATTAAAATGGGTGTAACTATACAATATTATATGTATATAATTTTAATCAATTCATATAATATTGACCTTAATTATATAATTTTTAAATGTATGCAGAACATAAAAATATAAAAAAATATGAATATCAAATAAATCATGAATGAAAATTTGTAAAATTTAAACATTAACATATTAAAAATATAACAAAATTATAAATATAAATAATTAATGACAATCAAATATTATTAATATACTCGTAACATAACATATATAAGTAAGCACCAATGTATTTTATATTAATATATTAATTGTAACAACCCAAAGATATGACTTAATTTAAGATATATATCATTTTTCTGTCTGTTATAAAGTGGTTATTTTTTTTTTGCTTTATAATTAAATTATTTATACGATTTTGGTGATTAACACATAAATAATATAATGTTTATAACTAATTATTTTACAAAAAAAAATAAAAACCACTAAATGATATTGATTTATATATCTGTTAATCACATCATTTAATGTATGTAATCTACGTAAATAATCGAGAGTTTGCGTCCCATAAATGCGTGCTTTATATTCCGTACACCATATATTGAATTAAATTTATTAAAATAAAAAACAAAACGAAAGTTGGTAAAAAAAAAAAAAATGAAATATTTTTTTGATCTTCTTAATTACCAATAATTTTAATAAAAAATTATATTTTTATATTATAAATATACGCCGCAAATACATATATTTATTTCCTTTTTATTTATCACATCAATATAACAGGCCAATTGAAAAGTCCCCGGTCTGAGACACACAAATGGCAGTGCTAGTATTAAATCCATATGATTTCTAGTTAGTACCAACCTTCAAACGAAACGTGTTAAAATTTGGCAGCAGTCCGACCATTAGTTTGTCAGATATTGCGTTGTGAGTGTAGCTACTTTTGTTATTTGGAAAAAGATGGGAAAAAAAAGAATTTCGTGTGCTGATAAAATATTGCTTTTTGAAGGCAAAAAATACAGTTGAAGCAAAATCTTGGCTTGATGAAAAGTTTCCGGGGTCTGCACCAGGAAAATCAACCATCATTGATTGGTATGCTAAGTACAAACGTGGTGAAATGAGCACCGAAGACGGCGAACACAGTGGACGCGCCCAACAGAGGCTGTCACCGACGAAAACATCAAAAAAGTTCACAAAATAATTTTGAATGACTGTAAAGTGTAGTTGATCGAGATAGCAGACATTGTGAAAATATCATCTGAACGTGTATATCATATCATTCACGAATGTTTGTATATGAGGAAGATGTGTGCAAAATGGATGCCGCGCGAGCTCACAATCGATCAAAAACAACAACGTGTTAATGATTCTGAGGAGCAGTGTTTGAAGCTGTTCAAGCGCAATAAACCTGACGCAAAAAGCGTCGATATGTGACATTGGATGAAACATGGCTCCATCATTTCACTCCGGAGTCCAATCGACAGTCAGCTGAGTGGACTGCACATGATGAAAGTCTATTTTGAAGCAAAAGACAAATCGTACTAAAAAAAAAATGGTATCGAAAAGTGGGAAGATCGCTATAATCGCTGTATCGTCCTCGAAGGCAACTATGTTGAATAATAAAATCAAATTTTGCCAAAAAAATGTGTTTTACTATGGTAGACCGGGGACTTTTCAATTGGCCTGTTACATTGATAAAACATTAAATGGTTATGAATTTTAAATAAATGATAATATTGAATGAGTATATAAAGACTATTTTGTAAAAACTCATTGTATTTGTGGTATATAGTCTGCGCACAGTGCCGGTATATAGCTCACTGTTTGAAACCTTAAAAAATATAATTAAAAGTGGTAAAATAAGGTCATAAAATATATGAAATATATACAATATATGTATTTTTGCCAACGGGTTAATAAATTTGCAGATTTTTTTGTTATATATATATATATACGAGCATTATATTTACGTTTAATATATTATATATGCACACAATAATATTAATAATTTTTCACAGAATAACATCAAATCTTTAATATCTGTGGTTTAAATATCTGTTTTCAGAAACATAATTTTGTTTTTTTTCCATTTTATTGAATCCCAATACAATAATTAAGATATTAAAAAAATTAATGTTCATATAAATATTACATGATTGACAGTATTATAATTAACAAATAAATATTAATATTTATTTGTATACGACAATAATACGAGAGTGTAATCATATACGTTAAATTATATATTGTATGGTGTATATTTGAAATAACAAAAAATTAATATATGATCATTCGATAAGTTAATTTTTAAAACATTTTTTAAACACCATTTTTAATCTATATAGGATTTTTTTTCCTTCTTTTAAATATATTTGTGTAACGTATATTTAATTATATATTTTTTATTATAATTTCATTTCATTAAAAAATTAAACCAAAAAAAAAAAGAAACCACCTACACAAAAACACATCAATTGAGAGAATATATAATAGCAGTATATAACCATTAAAAAATTATTCCGTTTATATAAATAATTATTAAAAATAATATAAAATAAAATAAAATAAAGAAAGTTATATATATTTATTTATAGAGGATATAAAAAAAAAATTGGTTTTATAAAATCTATTTTTATACAATATAAATTGTAATAAATTGTAATAAATTTTTTAACACTTAAAATAATTTGTCTATTGCAGCATGTACATGCAATTAATTGACGCCAATATGTAAATATTGTAGACATGCATATTTATTTATTTCGAGTAGATATACTTAATTTTAACATTCCACATTATAAATATTGCAATTATAAATTATTAACATTTAACATAAGTTATAAACGGTTATCTGTACACACACACACACAGTTCATATTATTTATATATTGTATATTAAATTCCCATATGGTCAATTATTTATTTTACATTTCTTTCCATAATATTAATAAATTAAATATTGTATTATAAGTGTAACATAAAAATATATAGGAATATTATATATATGGAGTATATAAAAACATATCGTATCGCATATATATACAAATAAAATAATTATATATTTTAATACAAAAAATCAAGAAAGTTATGTATTATTTCTTTATAACATTATTAACAATTAAACAAATTTAAATTATGCAAATCAAAAAAAAATAAATGTCAACAACAAATTTTATATTGAAATACACATTTTATTTATATATATATATTTCTATGTACAGTGAATATTTTTTAATATAGTCCAAACTGACAAATTCTCTTGAAACGAAATTTTTGACTCAAATCGTTGTGCTATATAATATTTATATTTTCATATTAATTAAATGTGATGTGAATTATATTGAATTTGAATGAAACATTTGCTTATATCGTGTGTATCGCTTGAATACCAAAATATGTAATGTCTATATTATATTATAAACTTTTAAATTTGTATATCTAGTCGTATATATAAAATAATTTAATAAATGCGTATAAATTTAAATGAATTTATATTTATTCATTAAATATGGGTAGGTTAAAATGTTAATATAAAGTAAATATTATTATTTTACATTAATTTAGTTTATACGTATTGATATTTTGTCAAAACAAAATCCATACCCAAGTAATATTATTTTGTGTATATGATGATATTTTACAATGGTATATATAAATAGATTTTTCTATATAGATTTAATATTTATAAAATATTTTTCTTCTTAAATAAATTTTATTTACAAAATTTCAATATATGATTAAAATTTCTTTTATCTGCCAATTATTTTGTTGATATTAAAATATATATATATTTTTCTTCATTAGCGCATATCATCAATAATAATTCATCTTGCATTAATATATAAATAATGGCATGGATCTCATCAATAATAATTCATCTTCAATTAATATATAAATAATGGCATGGATCTATACATATCATGCAGCATTAGTGACTCACAAGAAGTTTGGATTGTATATATACAAGAAAGAAGGTCATATAAAATATAATAAACATAAAATTTACTAAATTTAGAAATGATTATTTTTTAATCAGTGATTATATACACCAAAACCTATAAACATATAGAAATATTGCTCGCATAAATTAATTGCGAAAACAATATATATAATTTAATTAATTTTTTCAAAAACTATAATATATAATTTTGATGTAAACATATATTTGAAACTATATTGAATTTAATATATATTATAAATTATCAATCGCGTGAAACATTGCAAAGACTGTATATTGTATATTTTGCAATTCAAATTCAGCATTTCAATAAAATCATCGCTTTTCCTAAAATACAATTTTATTATACCCGCACACAACATTCACACACAATACAATTTTCATATCTATTTAAAATTTTTTGCTCTCCGTTTAACTCTTCGCACACTGCCACATTGGTATAATCTGTAATATTATATTGATATTTTTTGTGGATCTCTCGAAGAATTAATTAATAAACTTCACGAAGAAAACTATAACTAATGTATATAATGTATGGTTAATTTAGAGCAACGTGCCGCAATTCACAAGACACATAAGGTGCCGAATATTATGAATGAGACGAATCATATACCTTAGTATTTCTTTCACCATATTGTCCAATTGAAACGACTTTTTCTAAAACTAAATTCAAAGCGAAGCAAGAGAATTTATTTTTGTATTAATAAATCTATGAATTTGATTTTTGGAAAATTTTGAATTTAATTTTTAAAATCCTGAATTTGATTTTTAGAAAATTCTGGATTTGCAATTAAAAACCCATATACCATACGTGCTTATTTTGTTAATAGTTGTTTATAGTATATTCTTTATATTTGAGATAAATTACGGTTCATTAATAGGGTGAAATTTTGCTTATAAACAATTCAAAAGAAAGTCATTATTATTGCGTGGTTAATCATAAATTCACAAATTTTAATTAATGCGGTTATACAATCATCAATATATCAATAAAATTTGCTATATATATATAGTTTGAATTTTGTCCACAGTTATTTATGACGTGCTATATTTCTAATTGATTTTTAAATTTGAATACGTTTCAAATCATTTGTAGAAAATCGTTTTAAAATGATTGCTACATACATTCGTTCAAAAAGACATAAATATAGTGAACAAAACATTTAAATCAAATTGTATGTAATTTTTATGATATTATTATACGTTATACGGATAAAGTCGCCACCGTTCTTTTAATTATTAATATATAATACGCACATATAGAAAAATATTGTATGCGAAATTATAATATAATTCTATATAGTATAAATAAAGTGTAATAAAATAAAATATATTATAAATTCAGAATAAATTAAATAATTATTAATATAAAAATTAATTTTCTTTCACTTTTTCTTATAATTTTGTTTTTTACAAAACGTGTTAATATTTGTTATAATAAAATATCATATGAATATATATTTGCATAAATTTCTTAAATTAATTTTTAACTTGTAATATATGTAATACATAAATTATTTATAGTAATATAATATATAATATACACTAATCGCATATATCATATAAAAATGATTAAATAATAAATTAAATTTTATATATTTTATATATTTTCGCATACGATATATTATTTATATATCGATTTATAATTGAAAAATATATATGTTTATGAAAAAATTTTGAAATGTACAAAAAAAAAACCTCTGCACTTATATATGATAAATTAATGTATGCACAAATATTTTTGTCTGAATGATATAATTATATATATATTTTTTGGATTAATAGTAAATTAAATTATTATATTATTTTAATATTTATTTACATATAACAATATATATAATATATTCATTTGTATATAATAATAATATATAATTGCCGATATATGGTATACATATATACAATATGTTATGTTATATGATGATAATAATAATAATAATAAAATATAAATATATTTAATTATATATAGATCACTTGTAATTTCATAGATATATATTATATATAATATGCGCATATATTAAAAATAAAGCTATATAATTTATAAGGAGTCTGTTGATATTAATTCATATATATAGAAATATATATAAGATAAGAAGAGTGTTTAAATTTAAAAAAAAAATCATTTTTATACATTATATAAAGTGTTGTGTATTTGAAATTTACGATTATAAATCATATACATTTTATAAAAATTTGCCTATTGGGAGACATTAAAACCTGTTGTACACACATTTTTATATAGATAATTTATTTATATATTTTGTGATTAATAAAATTCTATATAGTTTATTTCTTATATATTATTATTATTATTTTTAATAAAATATATTATTATTAAGATAATTGTATATATAAAGTTTCAGTTTGTTTTTGTTTAAAAGACTAATGGTGAGTTTGATGGCGCCATTGTCGATTTAATATATATATATATATATAAACTAAAGAAAACGCGTACTACTACTACTCACTTTATTACAAGATCAGTACAGCAGCAAGAAAAAAAAAACTATATCATACCGATATTATTAATTTATAAATATTAACTTTTACAAGAAAAACCTGCTTAAACTACGCGAATATTTTGAAAAAATAAAATGGAAAAAATGTTGATTTATTTATTTTAAGTTATTTGGTATATTACTTTATACTGGTGTGCGTTCGCGTATATACAAATAAAAAGTTAAAGAATTGTATATGTTAAAAAAAAGTGTACTTCAACAAATTTTTCATCATTTTTAAATCACATAATTTTTCTCTTCCGAGTTCTACAAATATACGTTTTACGATAACATACCATAAAATCATAAATAATACATAGGTATGCGCAATATACACAGTGTATATTGTTGTTATAAATAAATATATTTTACAAATTAATAACTTGTTTCATCTATATATTTTCTAGATAATTTATATACAGAATGAGTGGTTTATAAAAATATATATATAAAATATTATAATAATAATAATAATAATAATAAGAGAAGTGTTTTGATTTCAACCCGTTCGTTCACATATAAATAAATTAATAAGAGAAAAAAAAAATGATAAAGGATAATTTCTTTTATCTTTTTATTTATTTTTATTTTAATTATATTATTTTATATATTTTTTTATGTAACGCAACTGAATATGCGTGTGCTGTCCAATTTTATTTTAATCAAAATTCCACACAAAAAATCATTCAATTATAGCACATTTTTTATTTGTTTATTACATTGTCATTTGTATTACAATCGAATTTCAAAATAATTATAATATTATAAAAGAAGGAATTTAATATATTGTTATTATTGCTTTTGTTTATCTTTCTTTCGAATGTATAATAATGCGATAAATTAAATAATTTTTGGTTGTCACCAACCAATTTTACAAAAAAAATAAATGTATGACATGGCCCCCCTTTGACCGAAAAATAATCGGAATGACTTTCTCATTTATATACACATATAGGGATTTGATAATTTTATGTATATACATTGAGTAAAACAAATTTTTCCATTTTTACTTACACCATTACAAATTATAATCATTATTCCGATTTTTCATAAAAGAGATTTTTAAAATCAATTCACGTACGTTCAAAAGATATGATCGATTTTCCAAAAGATGGCAGAGAAAATTTAAAGAAATTTGTGGTACAGTATAAAAAAGTGAACATCCAAATGGTATACAAAAAAAATGTATACAGTACCATTATGTCATACAAAAAATTTCAATGACACCATATGAAAAAGAGATCATATCTTATGCAAAATGTGAATCGATTTTAAATATCACGTCTATATGAAAGATTGGAAATTGAGATTATAATTTGCAATTCTGTATACAAAACTGAAAATCCGTAAAAAACTATATCATTCAAAAGAATTATAATTCTTAAAAGTCGATTTTCCAGAAAATTTACTAAGTGGACATTCCAAATTTTTTTTTCATAATGTAGTCTACCCTCAACTCGTCTACCAGAAAAATTTAGTGATATTGCAATCGGCGGTAAACATTTTATTCAGCCTTCAGTGTAAGTCAAAATGATATAGTAATTTTTTGTTTGCCTGTTTGGCTGAAAAATATATTAAAAAAAAAATCAGTAAATATGTTACCGAAACATTCGATTTACTTAAAATCGTGAATTTAAAGTTTGTTTCACATTAATTAACTGGCGCGTGCGATGACCAAAAATATCTCTAAATTGATGTATTCCAAAGATATCATTAAAAACATTGAAAATTATGATAATTTCTTAAAAACTATATTGTAACTATGATGATGAAACATATATAGTGTTTTGAATATACGAACCAGAAAGTAATAAGCGCAGTGGCCAAACGAAAGAACTCCAAAATAATCTTATATTTGCTAATGTCAAAATTCAAATAATTGCTATAAATAATTTTTATAAACGATTCTAAAGGTATAATTCATAAAGAATATGTTCCAAATCGTATATACAAACGGATAATGCTTTGGTTTGTTGAAGTGAATACTATCTGAACTATATAATATGAAGAACCAGTCAACATCATTATAACAAGTCGTTCGATATGTTGAACGTGTGTAAATCAATGTATTTCCGTTTCGAGGGAGTATTGTAAATATAGATTGTTTACTATTTTTCTTAATTTATTCCGGTAATTTTTCGGACGAACAGTCTATATAAATAAGTATAAATTTCATTATCATTATCATTATTATTATTATTATTATTATTATTATTATTATTAAGCTCATTATTACACCTTTTTATAAGATTTATGAAAGGCATAAGCGCGCACACGAGATATACAAATAAATATATTATATATATATTTATATATAAATAAATTAAATTTTGATCTCTTTAACAAGCATAAAATAAGCAAAAAAATAAAGATTTAATTAATTTACTGGAAAATTTTTCTTGTTTTTTTTTTTGTAATTTTTATTAAACGTACTTTATGCGTATTTTTATTTTTTTATCTTTTTTTAATGCATTAACTAATAGTTGGTTTTTTCCATTCATTTTAAATATTCATTTGTTTAACAAATAGGAGGATGCAATAAAAAATATATATATAGAAATAAATAAAAAAATAAAATTATATTCTTAAAGAACGAAACAAAAAAAAAATAAGAAAAGATTAATTGATTTTTAGTTTTATTGTGACAATTAAGTACTTTTATTTAATAATAATAATAATAATAATAATAATAATATGTAATAATAAAAAAATAAGAAAAATTAACATGGTTTTGGTAATGGATATTTTAATTTTAATTTTTTTTATTTTTATTATAATATTGTATAGGTTTTTATATTAACACATAAATTAGTAAATGTTTATTTAATGGGATTTTATATATTATATTATTTAGAGTAGTATAGAGTTTATTTTAAAACGCGTATTTTTATAAACAAGTTTTATTTTGTGACCATAAATATAAGAAGAACAAATTCCTACTACAAGATTTTATTGTTTTATTATATATTCTATGATATTATATAACTCGATCGTATGTAAAAATATTGTATTTCGTCCTTTTTTATGTCTGCGGTCTTATATATATATATATAGAAACAATTGATGTTAATATTACTTCAATACATATATGACATCTACTAATAATAATAATGATATTTATTACTAACAAAAATTTATTATATTTTAAATATATTATATTAAAGAATATTGTCTATCTTTAGTCGCCCAATAATTTTGCCGCCGCAGCATATCCCACGTTATAAAATAAATTATATATAAAGTATCGAATACTTTAATATAACATATATAGAAAAATTGTATAAGGGTAAAATGTAGCTGACAAAAGATATTTGATAAGAATTTTTCTTTTTAAACATTATTTCCTGTTTCAACTTTCAACTACAATCCATATTGAGTATGCCAATGTATATTACATACAATATTTTATACAAACAATACCATATATCGTATATTAAAGTTAGTAATAATATTTTATGTCAGTATATAAAGTAATACTAAATAATCGATAACCTTTTGAACAAATTTCTTGAGATGAATTTAGCTTTTTAATATATGAATACTTCATTATGTGTGTGATAAGAAGATATATATATATATAGATATAATTATTATGTATAAAATATTTACTTTATTTGTCTCACTTAATTTATACCAATTAAGCATTATCAAATGATCCTTTTTGTATATTTAAAAGTAAACACTATTTAGTAAAACGAATTAGGGCACACACATTTATATTGATAATTTAATTGTTATTTATAAAATAATAAAATTGATTAATTTTTATAAATGGGATATTAGCATATTTATAGTAAGTAACATCGCCGTGACGTGTGCGTGTAGTAATGTTAACCAATCAAAAGTTAATATATTATATACAATTTTCCATTTAAATATTTTAAATATATTCATTTTATTTGTATTTGAATTTATATTTTGCAATTTCTTAATATATTGTTATAAATTAAAATATGTATGTTAATAATTTTTTTTATTTTCTCAAATTAACAACACGCAATTGCATATATTAAAAAATTCAACTTGTTAATTGATTTCAGATAAAAAATATTAATTTATTTCTACAAATTTGTACAACCAACAAAACAAGTGGCTGATGATGGTCCTCCTGGCGGTGGATAGTCGGGTGTGATTGCAATTTTAATAAAATATAATTTTATTTTCAATATAATAATAAATGTTAATATTTTACTCATTCAATTTTATGATGATTGCAAAAATGAATGAATATTTATATGAATATTATTATTGGAATTTTTTTTTGATTATATTTAGCGCATATAAATCACATTATTTTTAAATTAAAATTTTCATAATTACATATAAGTAACACCTTTTGTATGTGTGTGTATGGATGGACAGTATAGTGATTGTGTGTGAATTTAGTATTGTATGTACACTCATTCAAAAGGTCCATTGTATTTTACACATATATTACATATACTTATTTTAAATATTGTTATATAATGGATATTCAATAAAATTCTTATGAATATTTTTGTATGGTGCTGAACACATATATAAAAAGTTATTGTTACAGTAATAATAATAATAATAATAATAATAATAAAAATTGTATATAAGGTAATGGCATCAGTTTTAAAAAATCACAAATCAATCTTAAAAATACATCTTACTTATTCCTTAAGCGTTCAGTTAATCTTTATAGATTAAATTATCTGAAATGATCATCATCTATAGATAAAGAAAATTGCATAGTCATTAGACTAATACCATCTATATCTTATGTGTATAAATTACAAAAGCTAATCACATAATATGGAACTAAAAATATTATAAATTAGAAATTTGTCTCTAGTGTTTACAATTAATTGCTTTATATCGGATATCGCGTTATATCGTTAAGCTAAAATAAAAATATACCTTTTTTTTTTAGTTGTATTGATAATAATAATGCCAAATGCCAATCTACTTTATGATTTCATCTATAGATAAATTACACATTATTTTTATCTAAAATTATATTTTTAAAAATATGATTATCTGAATGAAACGAATCATCATGTTTTTTGTTAACAAAAATATTTTCCTACAATAATTGAAATAATTGAAAGAGTCCTTTAAAAATAATATATTTTTAAAATTATAATCTAACAAAAATGTTATTAATCACATAAGAGAATAAGAGAAATCGTTTTCATTCGGTTTGTTCGTTATAAACTGCGTTTAACTAAATTATAAAAACTACAATTTGTATTACAAATTATGAGCAAATATATTGATATTATAGATTTTAATAAAATAAAATTTACACCATATGGTTAAAAAGTGATCAAAAATTTTGATTTGTTGTCAATGACTGATGGTGTCACTACCATCCTTCTATATATACATATCTTATTATGTACGATGATGATACTGTGTTATAACAAACGTGAATAAAATAATACATTTTTTTTTACCAATTGAAAAATTTTCGTACTTGGTTTATTTTGTTGTAGATACACTTCACATATCGTATTGTATATATTATATACGCGAGTAAAATCGCAAATTCATATACGCAAGATGTACACGTACAAGAAGAAGTAAATGAAAAGCATTTAAAAATGAAGAAGAGAAAACCAGCAATTATATAGTATAAAAAAAAAAAATATAATTTCTTTTTATTTTAAATTTTTTTTATTCATACGAGTACAAAATTTTTTATAGTTATATATTTAACAATAATATTATAATATATATGTAGACATCGAATCATATATATAATAAATGTATGAACCAGAGAGACAAGAACCACCCAACAAGAACTATATATATATATATATATATATACAATTTGAAATATTAAATTAATACCATATTTATTATATAAAATGTTTGGATACGAGCGGTGTATATATTGATAATCATGATTTTTATTTCAATTTATGTATCGATCAATGTATAGACATATATATTACGATTTTATAAATAGTATCTTATAGCGTGATCATATAATGCAAGGTCGTTTCATTATTATTATTATTATTAAACAGTTTTATTGCGTTGACATATAATTTTATAAATAACTTATGTGTAGGACTTAAATTTATTGAGTATATATAGACGCGCGTACGATATTACACATACGAGTATAGTCAAAAAATAAAATCCACCTCACCACACACCACACAACATTAAATATCAACATAACAACTTAAAAAAAAAATGATTTTTTCTCAGATAAACTTAAACTACTACTCACTACTATATAATAATATATATTTTTTATTATTTACCTCGTAATTATATATTATATTAATTATTTCGCAGACAAAATACACATTATTATCAACGATAAATTTTTTTTCATATGGTATAAATATGAATAATAATAATAATAATAATAATAAAATTTTAAAATTATTATATTTACCTATAATTTTATGGGCTGTGATTAATAAAATTATGAAATTAAAGATTTTTTAAGGTGATTTTTTTATGACGACGACACACCACATATATGAAAACAAAAAAAAAACTGGTCTTTTACAGTAGAAAAAATAATTAAAAAATAATCGCATGACCTTTAAAAAATAATTTTTGTTCACAAATGTATAGTACAGTATTTTTCGAAATTATCTCTTATATAAATATTTTGGGAGATATCGAATAAGATCACTATTTTCTTCATGTCCATATCGAGTGGAACATATGGGTTGATTACTTAAACATACACTAAATCATCTCTCCATAATAGTTTCTTTTGATTTACACTGTCACACTATCTAACAATGCAGTCAAGTTGGTAAATTACTCCGTATGTGAGTACATAAAAATTCATCAACTGGTCTGTATTTATGTTTCAATATAGATGCTTTATTAATTCAATTATTCTTCTGAGTGAATCGCCCGCCGTTGTGTATGAAGAAATTGTTAACGCTATGAATAGAGTCCAACACCATATTTTCAAAGATATTCGCTTTTTGATTTTTTTCATCGATTGAAAATATAATACAATGATATTCTGAAAAACTATTTTTTATATACATTTTTGTATTTATAATAGAAATTTAATACTAAATTCTGCGATTATCATTTCAAATACACAAAATATTACTATATATTCTTTCAATATAGTATAATAAACTTTAAGGATTAAAAATATGCGGTTTTAAATAAAATCTTCGTAATCAATTTTATATAATGACAGTTTAATATATTTTTACTTCCATACAAGATTTTATAGTTACATATAATAATAAATGATCGAATTTGGTTATAGTAATGATATTAAGAAATTTCTGTTTTCATTTTACTATTTTCTGTAGGTATTGATGTTGTCATACATATTTTTTCGGAGCACGCATCTGATACGTGTGACACTATACAACATAAAATGTGGAGAGATCTATCAATTGGTTATTTTTTGCTATATAGTCGTTATCCAATTTTCCCATTTCATTCAAAATACCATTTCTCTATTAATATTCTTATTATGTTTTTTTTTGGAAATTTCTCTGAGCACATTTTCAATATTCAAATATAAAAATGGAAAATTTACATGTGAGATTTTTGTATAGTTGAGTTGCTCGTTTATGGAATACATACCAACGATATCTTTGAAACTATATATGGTGTGTTGTGAACACCAGTAACAACATTAACAATGTATGTGCTGACACACCAGCGGCGGGTCGTGAAAATAAATTGATGTTTTTACCTAAAGTTACTACTAACACTACATAAATTGTAAAATATTATTATTATAGACAAATTTTAATCAATTTCCAGTCATTCATAGAAAAAATTTTTTAAAATTGCTTCACGCATTCAGAAAACATAGTCGATTTTCCAATAGATGTCATTTAAATTTTGTATGAAATAATGATAGTTTTATATTTGGAATACAGTACCGTATTATTTTTGTTATAATTTCTCTTGCATCGGATGGAAAATCGACAATATTTTCTGAATGCGTGTAGTAATTTTAAAAATGTCTTCTATGAAAGATTGAAAATTGATTACATTTTATAATTCTGTAATAAAAATTGAAAACCCATTAAAACTATATGATCCGTAACTTACAAAATTTGATAATTCATGAGAAGCTATTTTCCAGAAAAGTTTCCATTCGCCTTCGAACTAATATTTTACAATTTATGAAGTATTAGTAGTGACTTTAAGAAAAATATATTTTTGGAATAAGCTTATTCAAATATTTCGCAGGAGTCGTCACTGTGTCACACAGCCTTATCACAATATAATAATATAAAAATAATGGCATTAAGAAAACATCTAAATGTTTCGATAATTGAAATGATCAATTGGTGGAATCGTTATATACTCCTACGGTATATACGGAGTAATTTACAAACATGTTTGCAATGCGAGTAACATGACATATTATGCTTCCACATTTAAAAAGGGTTTGAAATGCATTATAATCGTCTATTTATTTATTTATTTATTTATTTTTATATAAACCAGGATTTAGCAAAATAAAAAAATACAAAGAACCTTGACTCGCTTTATTTACATAAATTTAAACAAATAAAAAACATAAATACTTATAAATTTTGAAATAATCCTTTTGTGAATTTTCTTTGTTTTTTTCTTTTTTTTTTGGTTATAAAATACAAACATCAAAAGGAATAGAAATAAATTAAAAAATGTATAATTATAATATGTATATAGAGTATTTTATTTGTGTGCATTGATAGTCTAGACAAAGTTTATTGTACTTATATATGGTTGTATGGGAATGGTGCGGTATTATATATGCGTATACAATTTCACCATGTACATATTCAGAATATAAATATAAAAATTGTAATGTTATGCGTATTTTTAGACCAAGGACGATTTTGTATCATTTAAAAATGTTTGTATATCAGAAGAATCTCTATATACGACTAACAATGCAATTGAAAATCTAAATATTGTTGTACATTTTATTATTAATTTAATACACACAATTTGCAATACATCTTCAAATCAGCATGCGGGGTTACTTTGTGTGTTTGTGTAAGTATAATTTTCTTATGGAATATTTCATGGAAATTGTTCATAGAAATTAAAACTTTATCAAATGAATTTTAATTGTAAATTTGTTCATAATAATTTATACAATTATCTCGATCATATTTGATTATATATCATTTTTTTTTACTATTTCTGCAATAAACTATATATTTATAATTACATATACTGTACAATATACCTACCATACAAATAAAATATTATGAAAGATCAATTAATATTATATTATATTTTATATTGCACATAGAGAATTTGTATAACATAATTGAAATACAATTTATATACAATGTGACACATTTGTCATATATATGAGATATATAAATATGTATAAATAAAATATCTATATATATATATATCTATCTATCCACGTATAGATACAGAAATATAAATTAAATTTAATTAAATGAAAGTTTATAACTTTTTAAGTATACATGTATACATTTCTGGTTACAAATAAATATATATAATTTTTTATGATTTGATACAGTATAAAATAATGATAAAAATTACATAATATTCATATGTGTATTATTAAAAATAAATAAATACAATATATTATAGAGTATACAAATAAATGTGTGTCAATAGTAATTATTATTATGGTACATATGCGTCCGTCGTACGATATACCGATCGATTATAAAATATATATCATAAATGTGTAAGTATATAAAAAAAATAAACAAGAAATTCTTATACTATACAATTTGTGATGATTGGCGCCTTTTTTTTTTTGTAAACTTTAAAAATATTGCAAAAAAATATACAATATTCCATTTATGTGCACACGATTATAATAAATATGAACAATTAATAATTTAACATGGAAAAATGATGAAATTACAATTCATATATATGAAAAATTTCGAATTGTTGGTAGTACCTCTTGATATGGATATAATAATACAATTGTATATTATATAATAAATGTAAATAAAAACCAAAAAAACCAAATAATTTACATTTGTAATTGGGAATAACTTAATTTCATGTATAAGTTAAATGATTTTTTAACAGTGGTAATTAGTCTTTTAGTTTTTTTTTAATTTAAGTATATACATTTATACGTTATAATTCAGTTTTTTATAATATTCATATTTCATGGCATTATCATTATTATGGTATTGCCTTTAGCAATCAGTCAGATAACAGCATAAAAAAAACAAAGAAAAAACAGAAAAGATAAATAAATGATGGTATGGCGAAGTCCATCGAAATAAGAATAATATATATATAAAAATATGTATTTAATTTTAAAATATAATAATCCAATTAAACTATGTGTCAATAAGAAATGGAAATAAAATTCTATAAATGAAAAATTGGAAAAGATTATTTATTTATTTATTTATTTATTTTTTGTTGGTAATTAAGTACATATATATTAGATAGGTATTTTGAAAGATTATTTATCTATACATTTTTAAATGCAACGCAGTCATTTTATAAATATACGATTATATAAGTTATATTTTTTTTGCTTCTCATTTGAAAACTAAATTTTATTTTAATTTTTATATTTTAATCCATTCATAAATCTTTAACAAAACAAAAATTAAATTTGACATTTAAATGATTATAAATTTAAATAAAGTGTCTGGACAACAATTGCGAAGAGTAATTTTCTAATATATATAAATTCAAATTATAGGTCTTTAAATATATAAATACAATATTTTGTTTGAAATGCACAAATAATAATACATATTTATTTATAATATTTTTCTAACATCCTGTATATAAATTCTTTGGAATAAATACTAAAGGATAGGTGTACGTATTTAATTTATTGTTTTTATTTATTATTATTATTATTATTATTATTATTATTATTATTATTTCAGTGCGATATGATTTTTTTCATTCATGATAATCATTTATTTATTGTTTCAATACAAAAACGCATATATGTTTATTTTTTTTTGTAATAACGATAAACTTTAAAGAATTTATAGCATCACATAAATGCTTAAGTTTCAGTTTCATCCAATACCATATATATATGTTGTTTGTTTGAGATATATGCGGATATAAAACAAAATAAAAATAAAATAATATATGATAAAATTTTTTCTGTATAACCTAATATATGTTTATTTATTTTATCACCTTGCATCCACTCATAAAATATATAAATATATAAGTATATTTTCTTGTCAATATTATTCATTTGATAGTGGCCGAATTATCTTAAATCCATCATATATATATTCCTAGAATATATATAAACATATACATCAATTTTATTATAAATGATACATGCAAGTATATTTATATAGTTATAGACTTGATTATAGATAAACTTCTAAATGTAAACGTTTTAAGGAATTTACACAAAAATATTAGTTATTAATATAAAAAAAAAACAGATAATAATAATAAATTATAGAAAGTATTGATTTGGAAAATGCGGTGTGTAGAGGTGTGTAATAACTCTTAATTTTTATATGGTAACTTTTCTTAAAAATACATATATTAAAGAGTTTGTAATTGATAGCTAGCATTCCATAACATTCACAAAAGTTATTTTATAATTGTTTGTAAAATTTATAGTAATTCTACAATTTAAATAAAATTGATGAAATGGTGCCGCTCGAATAAAGCTTAAAATTAATGGCAATTATAATTATTATTATTATCGCCTCTCTTAATAAACCCGAATAGTGCTATACGTTATGGTGCAATATTGTTCCAGAATCAGTTTGATAATCGACCATTTGACCATATTTTTTACATTTTTCGAAATGTTGAATCAAAATTTTACATAGTTATGTACGAGTTGATGGAAACATTACCGGTTATATAAATTAGTTAAAGCGTTTTATATATATGGAAAATCATTTGCTTTTATCGAAGAATTTATTAATCGGAAAATTGCTGATGATTTGGTATTTTATAAATATTTTTCATTATTTATGGCATACAACATCATGGATTTTCATATATGAAATAAACGATTAAAGCTTGATAAATATATTGAAAATTGCATATATACACGCGATATATATATAATCGTTGTTTAAAGGAAAAAATAAACTAAAGGAATGTATACTGAACAGTATAACTAGAAATTTTGATTTGAGTGATTTAAATTCGGTTCAATGAAACCATACTGTTATGCTGATTTTTTCGCTATATGAAATAAATGTAATCTGAAAAATTTGGTACACTCTTAAGAGTGGAGCAAATATATTGATAAAATTGAGTTTATATATAGTCATTAATATACACTATCAATCGTTTGCATTATTAAATTCTTTCAAATTTCTTTGGTTTCAATAGAAAGGAGGGGTTTGGAGGCAGATATAGATAATGTAATGGAACATGTTAAACATAGAAAAAAACATTAATTTCAAAGACGGAAAAAACTTACAAATTACAAAATACTTCACACCATTACAATGTGATATTTGAAATATTTACAGAATGGTTGACTTCCGGTTAGTGGTTCAAAGGGCAAAAGCTTTTGTTTTTAAATCCTTTACGCAGACAATAAACGTAAAAATGTTATACGTATTTATTTTTGCTTTTCAATGCATGCTACCCCATTATCAAGAGTTTCTAATATATCGCTGAGAGTATGAATTTGCCACAAAAAATTTATGAATCCATATATTAAATTTCCAAATTGTCGAATACTCAATTGAATTAAAGCGAACGTGATTATTATATAGACCGTTGTATATACGACTATAGTTTGACTGAATTATATATTATTATCAAAACAGATTTATTCATTATTATATTATAAGGTCATTTGAAATCTTTCACAAAACTATTAATAGTTTATTTTTTTATTATAAAATTAAAAGATAAATATTATTTTATTATATAATATTTCTTCTCCAAATATAAAACAATAAAATTAGGTTTGTGTTGTTCATCGCATCATCTACAGAATATTATATATATATATATATATTGTATTTTTGGAGACGATAAACAAATAAACCCACCTTTATAATTTTTTATTACACAAATCTTAATATATAAGATTGTATTATTTCTTAATTTTATTATTATATAATATTACATTAACATTATATATTACAAAGGTTACAAGTATGGAAAATTCCTTTAAATCATTGAATAACCGGGTAAAAAACCTAGAAAGTACCTCGAAAGGGCTGTACCCGAAAACAAATACAAATGATGCCTAGTACACTCAATATATTATTATGGAATGCGAATGGACTGCAGCAACACAAAAACGAACTACAGGCAGTCCTTGAGCTGAAGAATATAGATGTGTGTCTCATTTCGGAAACACATTTTACTAAGCAATCCAATATCAAATTTTGGGGATACAAAACTTATCATGCGAATCATCCTGAAAACAGTGCCAAAGGAGGAAGTGCAATTATAATAAAAGAAAATATTGAACACCATGAAGAGGCTAAATATGAGACAAAAGAAATACAGGCTACTGCTGTAAACATCAACATGAAAAATTATTCCTTTGTAATATCGGGAATATATTGCCCACCAAAACACTTACTGAAGAAAGCGCAATACTTAAAATTCCTGGATTCGCTGGGAAAAAGATTCATACTGGGTGGTGATTTTAATGCAAAGAACTCTGCTTGGGGTTCCAGATTAACACTACCTAGGGGAAAAGAACTGTATGGCGCAATTAGGGAAATGGGATGCGAAGTACGGTCAACGGGAAGGCCTACATACTGGCCAACTGATCCTAACAAAATACCCGATCTAATCGACTTCTTCATAATTAAGAACATCCCCGCTAATAAATTACAAGTAGAAGAAAGTGATGAGTTAAGTTCGGATCACTCTCCGGTAAGTCTAACCCTAAGGGAGAAGGTTGTGGAAAACACTGAAAACCCAGCATTAACCAACAAACTCACAGACTGGTTGGGTTTTAAACTTTGTGTGGATGACAGAATAAATCTTAATATACCGCTAAGGACACCAGAACAGGTAGATAAAGCTACAGAAACATTTACAAGGGTCATACAAAACTCGGCATGGATAAATACCCCACAAAATAAAAAGAAAATAAAAGGAAACGGCTATCCGACAGAAATTATGGAAATACTTGTTAAAAAAAGAAGGATGAGGAGAAGGTGGCAACAAACCAGAACCCCAATTGACAAAACGAATCTAAACAACATCACTCAACACTTAAGAAGGAAAATAAAAGAATATAAAAATAGGTCGGTACAGTGGTATTTGAAAACGTTAACTAATAGCATTAACTCCGACTATTCTCTATGGAAGGCTACAAAAAAACTAAAGGGACCTATAGTTCATGTTCCGCCAATAAGGAGGGGGGACGGAAGCTGGGCAAGAAATAAAGAAGAAAAAGTGGAAAGATTTGCGGAACATCTTGAAAATATTTTCCAACCACTTGATAGTCGGGCCGAGGAGTCATGGGAGGTGCGGCATATTCAAAATGAAAATGTAGATATGGATATGGAACCAACGTCGACTACTGAAATAATAAATGAAATCAAAAACCTAAAACTGAAGAAGGCTCCTGGGTATGATCTAATTACGGGAGAGGTTGTGAAGCAGCTACCCAGGAAAGCTATAACACATCTAAGAAATATCATTAATGCCTGCTTCAGAATAAAACATGTACCAAATATATGGAAGGTGGCTGAGGTAATAATGATCAATAAACCTGGCAAACCACCTCATGAGGCATCATCTTATAGGCCAATTTCATTATTGCCAATATTATCAAAACTATTTGAAAAACTTATTTTAAAGAGACTAAAACCAATCATTGAGAGTAAACGATTATTACCGGATCACCAATTTGGTTTTAGAGACAAACACTCAACGATTGATCAGGTACACAGAATAACGGATTTGATCGAAAGAGCACTAGAAGAAAAAAAGGTGTGTTCCTCAATTTTTCTGGATGTGGCACAGGCCTTCGACAAGGTATGGCATGAGGGTTTAATACACAAGTTACAAAAAATGCTACCAGCACGGTATGCAGAGATATTAATATCTTATATGTCAGAAAGATACTTCAGAATAAAACAGGATGGGGCCGTTTCTCAGCTAAAACAAATCAAGGCGGGAGTACCTCAGGGAAGTGTACTTGGACCAATACTTTATTTATTGTATACTAGTGATCTTCCACTGATGGAAAACAACTTGATAGCAACATTTGCTGATGATACTGCCATCCTGGCTGTTGGGGACACTAACGAAGAAACAACCGCGAAACTGCAGGTGGCTATTACACAGATAGATAACTGGACCAAAAAATGGAGAATGAAACTAAACGAAACAAAGTCGGTTCACGTAGACTTCACAAATAAAAGGATTGTATATAGGCCTATATTTATTGGCAATCTGCAAATACCATATTCTAATTCGGCCAAGTATCTGGGCATGACTTTAGATGCTAAATTGCGTTGGAAAACACATGTGAAGAAGAAAAGAGATGAACTGGATATACGTTATAGACAAATGTATTGGTTAATAGGAAAAACATCTTCTTTGACAATAGAAAATAAATTATTGCTCTACAGGCAAATTCTAAAACCTATTTGGACATATGGTGTGCAACTTTGGGGGTGCACCAAACAAAGTAATATAAATATAATACAACGATTCCAGAATAAGGTGCTCAGAAATATTGTAGATGCACCTTGGTACATTAACAACAAAAACCTACATAGGGATCTAGAAATAGATAATGTGGTGGACGAAATTAAAAACATGGCACAGGGTCACGAAAGAAGACTACGGGCACATGTGAATATTGAGGCTTACAGGCTAATAGACAACTCAAATATAACAAGACGACTCAAAAGGATAAAACCTTTTGAATTGGCATAATACTATAAACGAACAAAACTAAAATGAATCGCTGGATAAACTTTTAGTATCCTAAACAAATCAACAAAATAAAATTGCTTATTAGTCTTTAGACTAGATTGTAATAGGTAGTAGTATTGACATTCAAATATGGATGTTCATGCTCTTGGGAGGTTTTTTAGTGGATTAGAGTTCCACACTACCACCAGGATAACGCGCGCGTTCCTCGTGGTGTCTATTGAGATTTTTACCTACCCACGCACAAAAAAAAAAAAAAAAAAAAAAAAAAAAAAAAACATTATATAAGTTAAATATTTGTACACTATTGAAGTATAGAAATTGTTCCATTATTTATAATATAGTAGATAACGCGTCGTGTTTTATATATTTTCAAATTAAATATTCGTATATTATATTCAATTATAAATAAATAAATTATATACATCGTTTGCAGATTGCATTATAAATATTTATAAATATAATAATTCATATTTTTGCCAATAAAATATATATATATATATTTATCATCGCATATAATAAATATAGGAAGAAGAAGAAATTATTGTTATTTATATCAATATATATTTAGAATAATTTAAATTTTGTCACGATTAATATATAATATTATATTAAATATATTAGGTTGTCAACTATCTCCCTTCCGCCTTTTTGCTCTTTATTCAATGCTTTATAAAAAGTGTTACAGTAATCGGATTTAGTTCAAATATGCGCCGTTTTGTTCGATAATCTGTTTCCATCTAGACTGCAACTTCATAATACCTCCCTCGTAGAAGCCCCCCTCCTTATTTGCGAAGAACTCGGACAGCCACTTTTCACAAGCCTCTTTTGAGATCAACTTTACACCACCAAGGGCGTTCGCCATGGACAGGAACAGGTGGTAATCACTTGGCGCTATGTCCGGGCTATATGGTGGATGCGATAAAACCTCCCATCCGAGCTCCCGTAGCTTCTGACGAGTCATCAACGAAGTGTGTGGTCTGGCGTTGTCCTGGTGGAACACTACACCCTTCCTTTTGGCCAATTCTGGACGCTTCTGGTCGATCGCCTGCTTCAAGCGGTCCAGTTGTTCGCAGTAGATGGTAGAATTAAGCGTCTGGCCATATGGGAGCAGCTCATAGTGGATGATTCCCTTCCAATCCCACCAAACACACAGCAAAACCTTCCTGGCCGTCAATCCCGGCTTGGCCACTGTTTGGAACGATTCACCGGCCTGCGACCACGACCGTTTTCGCTTGATATTGTCGTATGTGATCCATTTTTCGTCGCCAGTCACCATCCGCTTCAAGAATGGGTCGAGTTCGTTCCGTTTCAGCAGCATTTCGCAAATGGAAATTTGGTCCATTAGATTTTTCACTGTTAATTCATGTGGCACCCAAACAACAAGCTTTTTTTTGTATCCAGCCTTCTGCAGATGGTTTAAAATGGTTTGGTGACTAACTCCCATCTCCTGGGCGATGTCACGAGATGCCACATGCCGGTCTAACTCGATGTATTCCATGATTTGATCGGTATTTGTCGTCACAGGTCTTCCGCCGGCTGGCTTATCCATGGTGTCGTTTTCACCGGCTCTGAATCGTCGAAACCATTCCTCCGCGGTTCGAAGTGATAGCGTACCATCCCCCAAAACACCATTAATCTCACGGAACGTTTCTCTAGCGGATTTGCCTTTAACGAAGGAAAACTTTAAAATAGCGCGAATTTCGGCGTTAGTGAACTCCATGTTTACACGTCTATAACTGTTGAACGCAATATCCAAACTAATCATACATAGCGTCGTTTTGTTTGTTATGTCAAGAGCTTTCAAATTATGTACAGTGTTGCCAGATACTAGCTCTGTAGCGCTTTGTACATAGCCGCGAAATTAAAAAGACAAAAAGGCGGAAGGGAGATATTTGACAACCTTATATATGAATTTCTTAAAAATCAAAACAATAATATAGAAATTTTTTAGAATAATAAAATATAATTGTTTTGACAAAAGAAATGAAATGCATAATATTTTGAATTTTTTTTTTATCTATTGTTTGAAAATCTTAGAAAAAAGGGAAAGGTGTCAGGTGACAATAAAATAATAAAGATAAATAATGTATAAGTATGTATAAGTAAAGTAAAAATTATATACAACAATTGAGTATAAACGGAATAAAATTTCAATTTGATAAAAAAAACTTCATCATATATCATATCAAATGCATATATTAATGCATTTAATATATATAAAAATAAATTGTCATTATAATCATAAAATAAATATATGTACACAAATTTATATGCAAAGATAAGCAATTTCTTGTGTTATACACCTATAAAATATACACATATTAAGTTCAGTTGTTGATGAAGTTTATTGCCCTTCCTTATAATTGTTCATTGAATAAATATATCATATATATATGTATAAATGTGTACAATATATAAATTGTTTTTAAAAAGAAGTACACAAAGAGTACACATTTATTTAATTAAAAAAAATAAAATCAAAAAATACTTGGAAAAATAATTTATTATTGTTTATTTATAACTCACTATACAAAGTATAATAAATTATTGTATTCGGACGTGTGTTTTTGTTTGTATATCTACGCTTTTTATATGTAGTTATAGAATATTTTGATTATAATAATATAACAATAAGTAAATATAAAAACGAACAGTTTTATGACATCCTTCTTAAAACAGAAAAACTATATAACCATTACAAAAAATCGAATTTATATATATATATGTGAGTTTTAATTATAAACCCAAACTAACATTGTATAACTAATAATTTTAAATTTTAATTTATTTATTTTAAATAAAATATACTATAAAAATTCAAATTGTAATCAATAAAAAATTAATTAATTTTATATTTAGCATCAACATTAATTAAACTGAAGTATGTGTATCTGCGCCAAACATACATACAATAAGAATGTGCATCCTTAAATAAGGATTATATAGACGAATAAATAAATTACTATTTTTATCTTATTATTTTAATATATATTTTTTTCTGTGTATATAAACCCATTTAATAATAGGTATATTTATTTAGTAAAGGTAAAATGTGTGCTACGGCGGCATACAGAGATTTTAATGTTAATTAATTAACTTAAAATGTGGGGGCTGCAAATATTTCAGGCGCCTCCTCATTTTTCACATTACATTATATATTTTTATAACAATATATATGCCATTGGATTGATCATGTGTGATGTAAGATATTTTGGAAAAAAAGAAAAAAGGTTTTATTTATATTTATTTATTTGTACATAATATTATTATTATTATTATTATTATTATTATTATTATTATACGAATTAAAATTATATATATATACAAAAAGCCCAACATTAAAAAAATTATGGCTATATATATATATATAACATTTATTTATATAATACATAATATATAAGAAATTGAACATAAATAGTATATAAATAAATAAATAAATAAATAAATAAATAAATATAATATAATATAATAAAAAGAGATGAAATTTATGATGAACACGCGATTTCCTCATTTAATTTTATGTTTATTATAATACAATATATTGAATATAATAAAAAATATATAAAAATATAATATTTTGTTTTTATTTTTATGAATTATTGCAACAATTTTTAAGTTATTGTTATTTGATTTATTCTCATTTTGTGGTTTATTATTTTAACATTTTATTTATACGAGTATAAGTATAGTATACTACAATTATTTATTGTATTAATATACATTCTCTTGAGTAGTGTACTTACTTAACCACTATATAACAATATCATTATATTATTTATTTAAATTTAAGATCATTATTATTAAAATCGTATTTCATTTCGTTTTTTGGTTATATATTTTAATAAAATACATATTTTTTAATAAAACGAAATGTGCAAGATAAATGCGATATAGATAATTTATAAATACTATATGCGTTAATGTAAACAAAAGTTTGACATACTGCATGTGCAGAATTTAACCCATTATTGTCCCCGTAGCAAGTCGGATTTGGTGTTGGAATTTTTTAAATATATTTTATGTCACATATAAATTATGTCCATAGCAAAGATGATGAAATAAGTTGCAATTAATTTTCCCGGCTAAAAAATATTTGCATCAATTTCATATTTTCCAATAAATAAACAAATTCAATGATTTTCTGTACGCTTTGGTAGTGGAAACAATTATTTATTACAAGTTGGTATTAAATATTACAAATGTATCTAAATGTATATTTGAAACACTTTATTATATAATATGAAGTTTCTCATAACAGCGAGACTCTTTAAAATCAAGTGTTTTGATCTAAACGATAATTTTACACATGCAGACAGAGGATTCAAAAGATAGAAAAATGTCTATATGCAATATTTTTTAATGAAATTCTTTCGGCTATAAATTAATCAAAAATAAAAATGTTTACACAATCATAAACCAATTGTAATTATTCACATTGTTAGAAAAGAAATTGTTAAAAAATCCATTATTATATAACTAAATCTTACTACAAATTAACTAAATAGATATTGCTAAATAAATTGTTACTCTGACATTTAACAGCAAGATTGCTGTACATCTAATTTAGAATACCAAATCTATAATTGCTATAGCAATTTTCGGAGTTGCTATTGTTATTTTTGGCAATTTTTAGCAATAACAAGAAATTTTAAAATACGTTATTTCAAAATATCAATTGCTATCATAGTACATATAGCAATTACTATAATTTAAATTAGAATAGCATTGAATAACAAATTGAATGTATATATATATATATATATTTGCATTTCAAATTGCTATATTGAATGTATTTATCAGCCGAGAGGTTCGGCTGTTTCCGGCTACACATTTAATATAATAACAACACATCGCATTGATCTTTTGATTAAAATAAAATAAAATTTTTTTTTGTATAGACGCATCGACGGACGACGGTCAAAAGACAGGCCAAGGTTACAATTAAAGAAATTATATGTTATTTATTTATAAATTAATGAAAAATAAAAAAAAACTTATTAATTGGATATTATATTGTTTTGAAAAGGGTATATATATATATAAAATAAGTCAAATAAATTATATATGTTATATAAAATATATGGATGATATGAGAGAGGGCGTATTAATTAACAGTTGTTCCGCAGGTATAAACATATATTTATATTTTCATTTTTAAATTTTATCATTACCTATATCAACACATATATACAAAAGCGACGAAGAACACCTACACGTATATATATATATATTATTATTATTATTATTATAGAAATAAATTGATTTTTTGACAGATAAATGAAAGATTTTATTATATTATATATGAATATGAGCATTCATTAGAACCATATGTTTTAGCATATAGTTTGTGTTTTTTTTTTTTTCTTTTTGGTTTTCTTAAAAGAATAAAGTGAACGGAACAGAATATTATTGTGCAACGAAGCGTACACATCATCCGCCTATTACATGTATTATATAAATTATATTGTTATATACAAATTATGTATATAACAGATATTGTTGATGGTATATAATTTACTTGACGATATCACATCATAATCAATATTTAATCAATATAAATTTTAAAATAAAAATGTCAAAATAATATATAGTAAGATAATAATCAAATTTAAACATTTAATAATATAATTTTAAAAACATTTTTATATAATTCAGTAAATGAACAAAAATTTATTATATCGATGATGTTCGCGCTCTCATTTATAAAACAATATTATTATAATACGATAAACATCACAATTATGTGGTATATGCAGGTATATGTATGTAATGTACTATATATGTAAGTAATAAATAAAATAAATATATTCAAAATACAAAATATATATAATTTATTGATAAAAATATTATTGCATATACACCTTGACATTTAAGAAAATATGTATTTTTATATCCACATAAGTATATAATTTCACAATAATAATATCCAATAAATTACATGTACAGAGAAAATTTTCTAAGACCACATTATTAACACACAAAAAAGAAAAAAAAAAACAATATAAAATAATATGTAAAATTACTAATAAAATAAATTTGATAAATTCTTTATAACGCCTCAACAAATTGGAATTTCAAATAAATATCTATGTATAAACTTATACCAAATTATAAGCGTATGTTGAGTAAAAGCTTTCGTAATAAAATGTATACAATTATTTGTACACAAATATATTATTCCTATAGATATATATGTATATAAAATTAAGTTATGATATACACTTGTCACAAAATATTGACATAATTATATTTTCGTTGTATATAAATTAATATATTCTTTATTTGTTATTTTGTAATGGATAACATTCTTTTATAAATATTATAATATTTGAAAACTAAAGGTAATAAATAAATAGATAGATATATAAATAAATACATATTGTATATTGAGTTAATGTATGTATTTGTAATGATAAATATGTGTATAAGTAAATTCACATGTGATTATAATTTGCATTTGATGTGTAGGTTTTTACCATTTTTCATTTATTATATTATTAAATTTTACACACATTAATATTATTATTGTTTTTTTTATTTTTTCTTCTTATATTTTGATCTGTGATTTCTATATAAAATTATAGTGCGGTTAATAAATATAGTAAATAGGTTCATTTTGAAAAGAAAAATATGTTTACCTATAAATAATATATATATATATGAAGAACGAGTATTTATTAGAAAAAGTTAACATTCAGTTTAATTACATGTGTTTGTAACATATATTATACAGTGAACAGCAAAAATTTATGAGTTATTAATTATTAATTAATATTAACTTTATTGTTTATTATTATATTAATTATAGCAATATCTTTTAAAGAAGAGCTAATGAAAATTAAAAATAAATATATTAAATATGATATTTTTAAAATTCAATAAAATGCAGCTTTTGGCATATCACAACGCGAAGAAATAGTATTTTGATTATAATTGATCGGACGTTCTTATATATTGATGAAAAATATTAGAATTTGTTAACGCCATTGCATCCCTCCTATATATTTTCTTTCAATATATTATATAAGACGGTGTATCACAATTTTACATAATTAATTAAATTGTGTGTGTGTGTATATTCTCTACAAAATCTTTATAAACTATTTCAAATACACTATTTTGTATTATACATTTATTCTTGAAATCATATATATTTGAACAAATAAATTATCGAAATATTTCGTAAAAAATGGATTTTTGTGATTTTAAAAAATTTCAATATAAATTATTAATAAATTGTTCAAAATTGGTTACACATCAATTTCCAATCTTTCATAAAAGAATTTATTCAAATTGTTTAAGCGCCTTCAAAAGATATAGGCAATCGATTCACATTCACGATGTCACTGAAATTTATAGTATATGAAATAATATTATCGTATAATTTTGCCATCATTTTTTATTGTTAGTGCAATATTTATAATAGTAATTTGACGCAAAATTAAAATATTTTAAAAATAATAAAAGTGGATTTGCCGGAAAATTTAATTCAATGTACAACCAGATTTTTTTTCCATAAATTATTTTTTAAAATATATGATGCCACACCTTATCAACAATATCTATTCAGTTTTTATGATATCGATTATTGATTTCTCATTGCAGATACACAAATCCATTCGCTTGCAGAAAGTGTTACTTTAGTTTGATGAGAAATCATTTATACAATGAGCTTGTCAACCACTTGTAAAATTGGAAAAGCTGAATGGTTTTCAAGCCTACTCTTGACAAAAAAAAAAAAAAAAGGTCATTTACAACCAAAGAAATTCGTAAATTGATTTTATTTTATGACAATGCGTTGGAGCATACAGCAAAAGCTATCCAGGCAGGCGTCTTCTACTTGCTGTGGAAGGGGATGTTCGACAATTTTTATTAACGTTTAAAATAAATTGTTAATTGTTATACAGAAAATGTAAATGCACACACACACACACACACACAACAATATTATATAATTTAAAGAAGATTATAAAATTTATCGTAATTCAATAACTTTTTTACAACACTGTGTTAACCATTTTTTTTTTTTAAAAGTTATTTTATGGCGTTAAAATATTCAATATATATTTATAAATAATAATAATAATAATAAGCATTTAAAAATGCAAAATACGCGAATAGATTCAATTATTATTAAATTTTATTATTTTTTTTTTCATACAGGTAAAATATGCATATATAATTATTTGTTATGTCTATGGAAATATATTAATGAAATATTATAAAAACGATATTTATTAATAAAAAAAAAATAAATAAATATTAATAATATATTGTGAACTTGTTTCATAATAAAATTTATCTTTGTATACAATCGAAAAAAAATTCTTGTTATACATTATTATCTTATAAAAAAAAAACATAGATCATTAGTACATAGATAGATAAATAGATACTTTTACGTATACATAATTTATTTACATGGTGCCATAGCCAATGAAAATATGAAAATTTATATATACATAGGTATTTTTCATTTTATTCAATAATATTGTAATAATAATAATAAATAAATAAATAAATAAATAAATAAATAAATAAATAAGTAAATGGAAAGGCCTACGTTTTTCTTGTAAGGTTAAAAATGTCTTATATTTATATAAATATATAAAATTATATGTGTAGGCATTAAAATGTATTTATTTATATTTATTAAAATTAAAACGCACCATCGTCTTTTTATATTACATTAAATTAATAATTATATTTTTATGTTATATTTTGCATATGAAAGTTCTTTGCCTATAAATACATTAATACATTAATAATTTTAACAATTATTATTTATATTTTTATTATTGATATTATTATTATTTTTATTATTATTATTATTATTATTATTATTATTATTATTATTGAAATAAGAAAAAAAATGGCTTTGGAAATTCTAAATACTTTAATAACAAATATAATTTATTAATTTAAACAAACATATGGATTGAATAATAATAAAACTTTGATGTTGATGGTTGCATCAGAGTACATATGCAAATTCAGATAAATATACTCATATATATTTTATTTTATATGTTAAACTATATTTAATTATTTTTATATAGGAACATTATATACAAGATCCTTTATCATTTGCACATAATATATATAGTAAAATTATGTAAATTTTAATTATACATTTAATAAGGCTATTTTGTATATTAGAAGGAGGTTTTTTTTTGTTTGTGGAGAGATAACAAATGTACAATGTAAATAATTACTCACATATAAGTAAATATTTAAATAATAATGTTATAACAAATAAAAAGTGAATGTTTTGGTTTCATTTTATTATTTATATATCGCTAATAAAATAACTAATTCTATATTATTAATATTAAAATTATATGTACTCGTATATATTTGTTGTATAAAATAAATTTTAAATTGATGCGGTTGATTATTTGTTATGTAAATAAATTAAATTAAATTTTATATATAATTATATAACACATTATATATATTATAATTATATAAATATATTTACAATATGAATGTGACCATTTAATGTGATTAGTTAATCATTTTTTTTTTATCATATCTCTATTCATTTCATATAAATATATATATATATTAATTTATAAATACAATCAGATACATATCATATAAAATACAAAAATATATAGTATTTAGTTACATTCAATATAAACATTAAAAAAGAAAGGAAAAGTAAATTTGAAATTTATAATAAACATATTTTTTTTTCTTCGGCAAATAAGACTTAATTAAATATTTAACATTCTATACATAGCGCCGGCATACGTGACCACATAAAATTCAATGTATATGCTGTTAACAAATAAGTGATATTGCAAATTATCCACTGCGATACATATTTAATTGAATTTATATACCTATATAAAATATATATGTTTATGTATGCCGTAAGAAGTGTAGGTACTTCAATTGTCATACAATAAAAATTTTATATATTTTTGAAGTATGATAACACCAAAATACCAGATCATCATAACAAGTGATATATTGCAGAGACGTGTAAATAACAATAAAAATCTGATTTGTTCATCAAAAGACGGATATGTTACATGATTCGGTACGTGTACACATTCAACAAATATCTAAGCTAAGCAAACCAAAGAAAAGAGATCAGAATTGGATAATTGAAAATGTATTGAATTCGACCATAGGCCACCACACACAAACCGTAATTTATGTATACAATTATATACGCAATCACTTAGTTGTCAACTTAACAGTAGATATGTATATGAACTACTTTCAAATTTATTTGTATATAATATGAAAAAAACAATTTTTTATTATTTAATTTAAATATTTCTGAAAAAAAAAAAAAAAACGATTATTGGGTGATGGTGATTTATTTAATGTAATAAATTGAAACACTTCATTTAATCTACTTAATTGATTTAAATTATATTTCAAAAAAAGGTGGGTGGGATTTTATTTTTATCTGAATTTAAAAAATTTAATTTCTATGCGATAGCAAGGAACTTTTTTTTTGTTTAAACTTTATAGCAAAGATTTTTTTTTTATATATGTAGCAGGTGTAAGGTGCCGTATAAGGCTCATTTCACACGAAAAATTAATATCAAATCTATTTTTTTTTTAACATTAAACCCGCACTCACAAAACTGTTAAAGTTTAAAATCCGTAATATTTTTATTTTCAATTTTACACAGTTTTATTTTCATAATAATTGTTTTACATATTTGGTTAAGAGGTTTATATGAAGAAAATTTTTAATTTGGATTAAAGAAAATATTAAAACATATTGGCACCATCAATGGGATAGATTAATTTAAAGTAGACATAATAAATGAACAATATAATTAGTTTTATCTTTTATTATAACACCCTATACAAGTATATATAGAGTTCGGATTATCTTTGTGTTCAGAATATATAGTACACCAATAATCGATATGGGTTGAAATTCTTTTAATAGAATGACAAATGTGAACGTGGGTTTGACTTTTATACAACACTTATATATATATATATATTTATTATACACACGCATACAATCCGTCAATTTACATGTTATTATAGTTACATATAGTGAAAAATTGTATATAATTAATAATATATTTTTGCGTGGTAATTTTATCTTCTTTAATATTTCAAGAGACACATAAATATACTCGCTCCATATAATATATTGAATATATGGATGGATAGATCTCAAAGAATATAATAATAATAATATGTATATCAAAAGATCCTTAAATAAACAAAAAAAAAACCAATAAACAATATAAAAAGAAGAAAGTTTCATAAATTTAAAAAAAAATATATGAAAATTTTTTCTACATAATACGCAGATTAAATATTTGCACACACGAAAAACCAAAAATTGACCTCTATATATTTAAACAATATAAATAAAATATATAAGGTTGTCAAATATCTCCCTTCCGCCTTTTTGTCTTTTTAATTTCGCGGCTATGTACAAAGCGCTACAGAGCTCGTATCTGGCAACACTGTACATAATTTGAAAGCTCTTGACATAACAAACAAAACGACGCTATGTATGATTAGTTTGGATATTGCGTTCAACAGTTATAGACGTGTAAACATGGAGTTCACTAACGCCGAAATTCGCGCTATTTTAAAGTTTTCCTTCGTTAAAGGCAAATCCGCTAGAGAAACGTTCCGTGAGATTAATGGTGTTTTGGGGGATGGTACTCTATCACTTCGAACCGCGGAGGAATGGTTTCGACGATTCAGAGCCGGTGAAAACGACACCATGGATAAGCCAGCCGGCGGAAGACCTGTGACGACAAATACCGATCAAATCATGGAATACATCGAGTTAGACCGGCATGTGGCATCTCGTGACATCGCCCAGGAGATGGGAGTTAGTCACCAAACCATTTTAAACCATCTGCAGAAGGCTGGATACAAAAAAAAGCTTGATGTTTGGGTGCCACATGAATTAACAGTGAAAAATCTAATGGACCGAATTTCCATTTGCGAAATGCTGCTGAAACGGAACGAACTCGACCCATTCTTGAAGCGGATGGTGACTGGCGACGAAAAATGGATCACATACGACAATATCAAGCGAAAACGGTCGTGGTCGCAGGCCGGTGAATCGTCCCAAACAGTGGCCAAGCCGGGATTGACGGCCAGGAAGGTTTTGCTGTGTGTTTGGTGGGATTGGAAGGGAATCATCCACTATGAGCTGCTCCCATATGGCCAGACGCTTAATTCTACCATCTACTGCGAACAACTGGACCGCTTGAAGCAGGCGATCGACCAGAAGCGTCCAGAATTGGCCAAAAGGAAGGGTGTAGTGTTCCACCAGGACAACGCCAGACCACACACTTCGTTGATGACTCGTCAGAAGCTACGGGAGCTCGGATGGGAGGTTTTATCGCATCCACCATATAGCCCGGACATAGCGCCAAGTGATTACCACCTGTTCCTGTCCATGGCGAACGCCCTTGGTGGTGTAAAGTTGATCTCAAAAGAGGCTTGTGAAAAGTGGCTGTCCGAGTTCTTCGCAAATAAGGAGGGGGGCTTCTACGAGGGAGGTATTATGAAGTTGCAGTCTAGATGGAAACAGATTATCGAACAAAACGGCGCATATTTGAACTAAATCCGATTACTGTAACACTTTTTATAAAGCATTGAATAAAGAGCAAAAAGGCGGAAGGGAGATAGTTGACAACCTAATATTTATAATGATTCTAATCAATCCGGTTTATGATGTGTAAATACGTGCGGTTCAACTATATAATTACATCTTAAATTATGTACCGCGAAAGATTTAATTATTATATGGTGTGTGTGTGTGTGTGAATGCAAAGAATAAGTTAATGGCAATTAATTTTTTGAATGTTTTTTTTTTTTTTTTCATCTTTTCTATAACAACAAATGTCGTGATTTGTATTTAATTAATTTTTTTTTTTCTTCTGAAAACATTGTTTATTGTGTGTTAATTTTAATAATAATAATATTAATAAATATTAATAACTAATAAGTTGTGTGTGTAGTATATACTCTATTATTATTTCATATATTAATAAATATAATATAACAATAATATAACAAATTTATACACTTTCTTTACATCACGTGTATACTTTGAAAGATATGTATTTTATTATATACAAAAACGCTTATGTTGTGTATAACTATAAATAAATAAATCATATATAAATATAATACAATACATATTACATTATGTAGCGTAGTATAGCGATGATGTGTATAAATATAAATATAATATATATAATTAAATTATAACACATACAAAATGGTAAGGCTTTTTAAAGTTTTATTGGTTCGGCGCCGCGAAACGATGTTATTGATTTAATAAATAACTTTTTTATTAAACAAAATTTATAGTTAAAAATTTGAATATCAATTAATTGATGCTATTAAATATTAAAAACATTAATTTTTTTTATGTTTACCATTAATAATTAGGTATAAATTAAGTGTAGACTAAACAGATGGTGTGGTTCACAAACAACAAATATATTATTATTTTTATTTTTTCTTAAATAACATACAAAAAAAAAAAAGTTGATTTTCTTATAATTTTAATATTATATATGTTCAAGCAATACATGCTCATTATATGTACGAGTGTGTATACAACATATAAATAAATATTCGCATTTATAGTATATTTCAAAGATATATATTGAAATATATATATTATAAATAATATTATATTAAAGTTGTAAGTTAACTTTAAAACTATATAATACATATAAAGTTGGTATATAAAATCAAATGAAATCAACAAAACTATCGTAGTTTGCAAATAATATAGTATAGGGTGATTATTTGTATTTGTAATAAGTAGCCGCAGCCAATCTCTGCCAGCTGTGTATGAGAATTATTATGGGGTGTGTTGTGTGAAAGCAGCATCCGATTAACACTTAGTTAATGATTCAGTGCGATCGCACAGTAACGGCGTATCAACGGTGCCATTATAACTGCTTTCAGAAGAGATGATATACCCCTGTAAATGCCCTACGAATTTACAGAATGATTAAGTAGGTTAAACATATGGTTAACTACCAACTTCGGAAAAACCACCAATTATAAATTCTACAACGTGACCTCTCGGATCGGACAGGATGGATAAACGGAAACGACGACTCAAGCAACGAAAATTTAAGAACAATGATTTTAAAATTGCATCTTGGAATGTTAGAAAGGCAAGATGGCTAGATACAGTAAACTGTTATATAAAGATCCTTAAAATTCGGTATTGCAGTGGCATTGACTGCGGATGAGTCAAATTGTGAAGAAGCGTGTTGGAGATGGCTAAAACCTCACCCGCCGTTATAATGGCATGGAATAGTAAGATTATTTGTAAATATATACATAATGAATTTTTCAAACTATATAATATTAAATATTTACATAAAAATCTATATAAATATATAAATTAAGTGAATAATTTTTAAATAAATGAATATTGTTGAAATGATTATAAATTTGTAAATTTTCCGATAAAATAACATCTTTTTTTTAATTATTTATTCATTTTTTATGTATTATAACCATAATTTAAAATTTGTTGTGACACATACGCTTAAAGCTATAAATATGGTATATATGTGCGTGCGTGTATTTTAACATTTGAATTACCCTTTTAAATGCGAAAAGCGGTAGTAGGCATATATTTTTCCATAAATAATAATTCTTAAGTATACCTAAACCTATAAATATAAATATATATATAAAAGATTTTATATTTAAATAGTATTTTTATATTTTTACTGTGCTCTTCAATGGATGATGGAATATTGCATTATGCCTATATCGATATGTATTATATGTATCAGAATCGACGAAGCGTACTATACATACAATGGTGAGGGGAATTATATGTTTCAAAGTATTCCATTATATAAATATAAATATATATATATATGTAAACGTCCGTATACTTGAAATGCTTAATTGACGATGTAATATTATAATTATAATAAATATAAAATCTTTAAATTATTATGTATTTAATTGTATTTATTTAACATGAATTTTTCTATAGATTTCATTATAACATTTGCTTTAAAAAACATTGTTATGCTAAAGAGTTTGTAGTGGTGCGTCTCTAAATTGAGATAACTCTATATCACTACAGCTAAACGGACAAATAATAACAGCATATGAATAGTGTCAAATTGGATAAATATTCATAGTATGGTACAAATATAAGCAATAGATTTTAATGAACACTACAATGATCGAGATAAAATGTGATGTTAAAAAATGGTTATGATATTCGTTTGCTGCAAACAATATATAAAGAGATAAACCGTAAAAAGCGAGTAGTGAAGAAAGAAGAGAATTTCTTTGGAACAAAAACTCATATAAAGATTTAATGGAAGAAGTAAATATATATAATATAAAAATTATATCTTCTACGTTTTCATCTAGCACTATTTTTTATTATAAATATATTTTTGTATATAATACTCTCATAATATATGAATTAAACAAATCTTTACAAATTTTATATGTTATTTAAACTCGTATTTGTTGACATCATACCGATATACATACATATTTAAAAAAAACAAATATAAACGTAATATTTTATTATAAATTTTTAACACTTATAAAATTGCAGCATATAATATACGCAAAGAATGAAATATAATACAATATTGTAAAAATAATATTCATCATTAAAATTATATAAAATTTCTGAAGAAATAATACTTTGATTTTGTGTAATTCTTTGAATTTAATCATATACATTCGCATATACGAATAAAAAATAATATATTTTACCTTTAATACACATGTCATTGTATTATTTAAGGAAAACATACAATATATTGACATATAGACAAATGAAAAAAAAACAAATTCAACCAATCACCAAAAAATTAAAATTTATGTGGTTTCATATTAAATTTTATTGGGAAAATAATAATAATAATAATAATAATAATAATAATAAAAAATAATATTAAATATGTTCGTTTATATAAATATAAAAAGATTTATTATATAAATTTAAAATAAATGTACTAATATGAAAATTTAATAAATGTTTAAAATAAGCATTTAATAATTTAAGACGCATGAATTTATTATTTATTTATTTATTTCTTTTTTTGAAATATTGTATTTTATAATAAAAATATTATTATTATTATTATTATTATTATTATTACATTTTTATTTATGATATTAAATTTAAATTATTAAAGTAATCTCAGCAAAAATTATAAATTGCACATTGGTATATTATAAAAAATATAATTTATATTTATCACATGTTTTAAATCAAAAGAAAAAAACATGTTTATTAATTAAATAATAATTGATTAAATACATAAATTTTGGTAACATTACCATCAGCGATATTTAATTATCTACAAATACATCTATTATCTTTAGATAAATTTAATGTATCTACATTCTTCTATTCGATATCTTAAGTTATTATCTTAAGTAATAATCTGAATATGAATCTAGATAGAATATTTGTTAATTTTAAATAAAAGATACATATAAACATTTTAAAAAGATAACGATTGAAAGAATTACATATATTGTTTTACTAGGCCACACATGTCTGTTGTCACACAATTCAATTCTGTATGTGTAACTTCTGACGACGAGAGCGACATTCTGAATCCACAAAATAGGATATAAAAAATTAATATTCATTTATTCCGATGTTATAACAGTATTAGCGGTATAGTATTATCTAAAAAATTGTATGTATTTAGATAATTAAATGTATAAAGTATCTGTTATCTGGTAACGCATTACCATTAAATTTTCATAATAAATTTTTTTTCTTACACTTTGATGATTGCTCATGTTCTTCTGGTTTATTTTGTTTAGTTAATATTGTTTATGAACGATTAGGAAGACGAAATTTATTAATTAGTAAAGGGCTATTAAATTTTATACCGTGGATAAGTTTATGGTGATTTTTATTATGTCATTAAATTTTCTATGCCATCGTTTTTGAAAAATCGAACATATCTTTTGAATGCGTGAATCGATATTAAAAATTAATTTTATGTACGATTGGAAATTGATTGTAATTTGTAATTCTATACGCAAAAATGGAAATCCGTTAAAAAAATGGCTCGTGATTAAAAAAAGATGATAATTCATAAAAGTAAATTTCCGTAAAATTTAGTGAGTGGTGAACATCCACATCATTTTTCATAATTTAGTTTAATTTTACCAAAGGTTATAAGAAAAATATATTGACATTAAAAACTGAGTGCTTTTTCTCTGTCATCGCCATTGACAATTAGTAGCTCATTCTGGTTATATTTTTAGAAAAAAAAAAATGGTGTATAATAAAGATTATAAATTTAGCGTAAAAATAGTCTTTGCTTTTTTGTATACATCATTTCTTTTCCAAATTCCACACACATTCTTGTAATTGTTTACATCGCCGCATATTCGTACACTACTGTTTTATTATACCATATTTTCTAATATTATAATTATATATAAATTAAATTTTCTTAAATACATACTTTCTTTGGCAATGGTATTTATGCGTGATTGAGGTATATGGAATGGAATGAATATTCTTTGTATGCACAATTTACATATATAATAACCATACAAATCCCGGTAGAAAAATTAAAATATCATATAGCATGGTAACAAGAAAGTACATGTATTTTTAATTTATTTATTTATTTATTTTTTTCCATAAACATAACACTTTTATATTGATAATATTATATACATAAGCTCGTCGTATGAAACATGTTTATGAATAATTAGTATAAGAGTTAAGTTTTATTATTATAACTCTATATATGTATAGATTGTATATATGGTATATATGGCACAAATATATTTATTATATAATAGTTTAAATCTTTAAATTCTAGATAATTATATACCATATAATTTATTTATTCAAAATAAATATAATAATAATGATAATAATAATAATAATAATAATAATAATAATAATAATATTATGTACTTGTGCACGTATTTTATGTTAACATATTATTTAAAAATCAATTGATTTTGTACACGTTATATAATAAATACATATATATATATATATGCGTTTTTATACTATACATATATTTATTTATGATTATTTGTATATTGTGGTCACGTTAAGTCGACTTTTGAAAACAATAAGTTATTTGAAAAGTTATTAGAAATTCTGAAATATGTTTATGATAATTTCTATATATATATATTCTTTATCGGTTTCAAATGATTTTTCTCAACCGGCTTTCATTCGGAAATCTTTCAACGTTATCGAAAGACTACGATGTCATATATAATTGATGTTAATTATATCATATTCATCAAGCGGTAATTCTGAAAATATATCTATTACATATCACATCGACAGTTTATAATATATATATATAGACCAAAATTCTGTATACGTATACATTCTACATACTATATCTGTAATCTTAAATTTAACGGCATAGTATATATATTAAAAATTCAAGTCACAGATATACGATCATAAATTATATTTTATACGAGGAAATGAGGATAATTTTATTATATTTAATTATATACTATAATTTTTATTAAATATATTAATTTTTCAAATTTTTTTTATTGTTTTTAATAGTACAAATTCGTAATTATTAACAAAAAAAAATTTTTGAAAATCACATCAAAGTTTATTATTTATTTTCATATATATGAAATAGTATTTAATTTTTCTCATCTATTTAAATATTGCACAATATTTAAAAGAGAACAAAACATATAATAATAAGCTCATAAAATAAAAACAGTATAATATTGTAATAATAAAAATTTTATTATTATAGTATTATTATTCAATATAAAATTAAATTAGTTTTTGTGGTTTTTTTGTTATATATTTTTATATTGTACAATATATAAATATGGAATAGTAAATAATAGAATAATATAATATTGCATAGGTCACAGGTATAATTATCATTTATATAATAATAAATATATATTTTCTATGTAATATTGTGCGTAAGTGTTTGCATGAAGGTATATATATATATGTAAAATGTATATCGTCGCAGATATATAATTGTCATTTGGATTTATAAATGGCATAAAATAGAAATAAAAAACAATTAATAAATTAATGTCACCTCTATAATTAATATTTGTGGCATAAATTTGCAGTGAATCAATTTTTTAAAACATATATGAAAATGTATATAAATATTTTTTGTGTCTTATTCTAAATACTACCATTTTTGTAACACATATATTTTGATTGATGGATTTTATATAATAATAACTATTGAATAAATATATATATAATTTAACACTAAACGTACCGACATTTCGTATATACCTATTCCTACCACAGGGGGTCAAATGACCCCTATAAAAAAAGTTATGTATTTTACTATATTTTGGCAAGTTTGGTGCATGAATTAAACGTTTTTTTAATAACGATTACAAATTGTTAATTTATTAAATCCAAAAAAATAATAACATAACACAATTCAAATTTCAAACATAATAATTAATGTTATTTCAAAGAAATTTATAAATAAATGTTTAAAAAGGATCATTTGAACCCTCTTGGTAGTTTTAGTGTTAATTAACTATATATATATAGTACAATATATAAATATATAAACCATCAGTAACCAACCACACACACACACACACACACCATATTGCAAAATTAGATTAGATAAATATTTTCACATTATATACAAAATTGTGACACATATAAATTTTAACTCATTCATATTATTTAACAATATTTTTTTATTATATTATTTAAAAAGATGTTTTATTCGCTCATCGATTTATGTATATTTGTAATTTTTATTACTAACTAACACGATAATTAATTTTTATTTATATATAGAATATTATTAGTATTTATCAAATAAATTATAGTTGACATTTGAAATAATGTAATTGATATAATAAAATTTAACATGATATGCGAATGAAAATGATGATGTTGTGCACATATATTGAATTATGAAAAAAAAATAAAAATATATTAAAAATATTATTAATGTGATTTAAAATCAAGACAATATAAATATAAATTTTATTTTTCATTTTAATAAATCAAAAACTTTAAATATTCTTTCATGTACCATCATTTATTGTTGTAGATACAAAAAAAATTATAATTTTAAATAAATCACGATTTGTTCAATTCCATATTTGTTATATTCACATCATCATTTTCATTTATCGCATATCCTTATGTATATATATATTTATATTATATAGTACATCTATCTATCTATCTATCTATCTATGTATGCAATCAACATGTATACACATTTTGTACACGGAAAATAATGTAACTTTACCGACAGACTCAAACCAAATTATTATATATGGATAAAATAGAGAGCTATGTCGCATTCAATCCGGTGATTTGTTTATATTGAAAATACAATAAAAAAAAAAGGAATATCTTTGAAATTATATATGATTGGTTGGTTGGATAATATTCAAAAATTTTGTAACATCCTTACACAGGACATTGTATATGCAATTCACTGCTATATATATATATATATATTTGTGTGTAAGAATAATTGATTTTAAAAAGTATCATTATTGAATTGAAATAAAATAATGTAGAGTAATTTACCATCTTGCGCCTGTAATGTGATTGATAGATGGTTTAAAAATAAGTGGTACTATTTTGCAGGCAGACAGTTGGTTTGACGTTACACTGGAATTATTCTCATAATTCACCGCTATATATATATATATATTATATATATGTGTGTAAAAATAATTGATTTTAAAAAGTATCATTATTGAATCGAAATAAAATAATGTGGAGTAATTTACCATCTTGAGACTGTAATGTGTTTGATAGATGGTTTAAAAATAAGTGGTACTATTTTGCAGGCAGACAGTTAGTTTGACGTTACACTGGAAATTTCCACATCGGCATAGATGGGCTGAGGTTAAAAACAATGGATTAATATATGCCCTCCCTCGAGTGTTGGGATATTCAGCCATAGAAAAAGGTAGCGGCGATAATCTGTCAGTTGACTGTATTGCATCAAATTAAATAGTTAGGCATACAAACACCCATCATATTTATTATTTTTTTTTTTCACAAAATATTATACATAAATATAATTATATGCCCACAACAATACCACATCACACCATCGACAAATGACAGATGATTACAAACCGCAAAATGAAAAAAAAAGGAAAAAAAGGTATGTATATATATTTTTTTTTGTAATCATCATAATTATATTGATCTATCATCATTATAATTATTATCATATCAACAATAATATTATTACTGTAGAAATTTATATAATATAAATAAATGTATATTTCATTTCATAAATATAAAACTCCTACCTTTAGGGTATAAAAAGAAAGTGTTTTAAATTAACTATTTCTAACATGCAAGCGAGAACCCGGCCAATATTTATAATATTAGAAGAGTGAATGTTTTTGATTATTGGTTGTTGTATAGATATATCTGATATTATTTTTATACCATTAAATATATAGAGGTGTAGGAATATTATTATTATTATTATTATTATTACTATTATTTTTATTTTTTTGTAATAATAAATAATCAACATAAAATGATCACATCGTTAAGTCTACAATGTATTTTTCTTCATATATAAATATATATTTTATATATGGATAGTATACAAGTAAAATAATTGATTCAACGCGCTTGTACGAGTAAGTTTTATATATATTTACAATAAGATAGATATGGGTATGTAATGTATAATATAATAAAAATTGTAAGTATTTATTAATTCCGTATTTTTTCCATATAGGTAAAACTTTAACTAAATATATATATATAAATATATTTATTAAGTCAATTGTGCCAATTGTGGTTTTATAAGTGGTGGTATACTGGCGCACAAGAAAACTTTCATATAATACATTCAGCGCAAAAATTACATTATTTCTAATTATACATATATATTAGAATATATGAATATTCTCATAATTGCTTATCGACAAACGTATCCCTCTTATTATGGTTAAATATAAAATATCATTCAAATTTATTGTTAATTGCACACACACACACATACACACAAGAAAATAATAATTTAATTTAAAAACATATTAATTTATATACAATATATATATGTGACATTATATAATCTCGATGTAAATATATATTATAAAATAAAATAATCAGCATTTTAAAACTATGTTACATTCGTTTTATACCGCACAATATAATAATAATAATAATAATAAAAGGTATAGAAATAAAATGAAAAAAAAATAAAAACTCTTTTATAAAGTGTGTCCGTTTTCTTTTTTCGATTGTGGGAAATAAAATTGCGTGTTTATGTGAAATTAATATTTATATTTTCTATATTAAATAAATTTACCGCGTGTGGTATGGTGTATATTTTCTTGTACATATACCATTTATATGAAATAATTTTATGTTCATCGAATTTAACCCATAAAGATCTTATTAATTATTCAATATATATAAAAAAAAGTATGTATAAAAAGAGAGAATATAAATATTAAACTTACCTAGCACCTACAATAACTTGATCTCTTGATACATCAAATAAAAGTCGTGAAAATGAGGTGACATTGCCATCAGTAAAACGATCAGATGATGGTAATAAATCTAATAAAATATAAGAAAATAAATAAAATTACTATAGGTATGTGAATGAATAAATATATAGAATCAATATATGGTACATATATATAGAAATAAATATAAAATTAATTAAAATAAAAACAATCTCTCACAACACAACAAGATATGTTGTTAATTTTAATATTGTTGTATGCATATAAAAAAAAATCTCGTACAACAACAACAACAACAACAACAACAACAAAGTAATACATTCATTAATTTAGTTTATAGAGTTTCTATAATATTGAATATATTGTATTTATTTATATATGCATTTTATTTATATAGAATTTCTATATATTATATAGAAATCAAAACATATATATTACTTACCATACTTAGATACAACATCAAAACATTGAGATTCAATAACAAGAAGATTTAATTCTTATTTTAAGATTTTTATCTTTCATTTTATTTATTTATTTTTGGTTTTTTTTTCCTCGTTGTTGTTGTTGTTGTTGTTATTATTCAAACGGAAATAATTAGGTTAATATGTTGGTCTGTTTATGATTTGAAATTGGAAGTGGATAGAGACATATTAAAATTATTATATACAATTGATATTTTATTGAAGTTGTATAGAATTTATTGTTATTGTTTGTTTATAAATAAAAAATATAAATGTAATGAGTTGTGGTTACACCACAAAGTTTTATGGTATGGTAAAATTCGTAAAAACCAAAAACTATGGAGAACTAATTTTATATTTTAAATTTATATCAACCGAAAACCTTGATGATATTATGTGTAAATTAATTTTTTAATTGTATATACATATTATCGAACTAATGTGCAATTCTTTAATGAATTTTAGAATATTTGTGGGTGTTAATGGTGCCCAAACCATAGATTATTCTTTTTTTTTCAGATAAGTGCAGTGTTCCACAAAATTTAAATAAATGTTTTGGGGCACATTCTCAAAATCTGCATTCATCTCTACACCGATATATTTATTTTAAATGTTTCGCTATGGTCTAAATTATAATTACAAATCATAATTTTAAACCCGTATTTCTATAAATTGTTAGGCAGATTTTTCATCTTTTTTGTTTGATGTTGAAACACCCCAAGAGTTTTTACTGATATTTTCCATATTATAACAACGTAACCAATATCTATAATGATACTTTGTTATTTCTGGCAAGTTCATTCAATCAATTTATATAGTCTGTCATATTATTTTTGAATTGATATTGAACTGATTAGTCCAATGGTTGTTTGGTTGTCTGTCATAATTGTGCAATGGTTTCAATGTTGTAATTTCAGGCGTGCGGTTAAATTGAGCACATCCTTCTAATTGTATGCTACGCACCTTTGCTTGAAAACCCACTTGGGTATGTTACCACATAAATTTTGAGTATTTAACTCTTGACCCATATAAAAAATATTATAAATATTGTTAAAAATTTACATATATTTTAAGAACTATATAAGAAAAAAAATCTTGTATTTATTCGCCGCCTTCCCAATAACCAAATATTTGTAGATCCGGCATATAAATAGATAATCATAATGCTCACAATACATCATACGGCGGCGGGCGGGCGAGGTACAAAAATATATTTACTTATTAAATTTTAAAATTGTAAAGTAAAAAATCAAATACACCGCAAATTTCATAAAATTTGCACATATCTCATTCTAAATAAATATGTATTATTATTACTTCTTTTTTTTTTTTGTTTCCTTTGTATTGTACACACATACATTTCAAATTATTTAATAATCTTTTTTATGATCTGTTAATAACGACCTTGCAGTTTATCTTTTAATATTATGTATTATTTATGTACATGGCTTAAATAGGAGAGAAGAAAAAAAAAAAAAAAGCTCTTTGTGTTGTAATTTGAAAAGAAAAAACAAATCCATTTGAATCTCATAACCAATAACTACTACATAAATAATATATTGTATATACACAAAATGTTCATACATCCATCCATGCATTGCATGTATAAAATAATAAAGATGTGACTGACGTCTCTGGCATTAAATATTATTTTTATAATAATGTTAAAATTTATACATTATTATATAAATACCGAATACAAATGTAATTTTCGTAATGTGGAATTTCGCAAGTAACATCAAGAATTAATTTTTTTTGTATTATAATTATTATTATTATTCTTAAGGTATATTTCTTTTACATAAATTAATACATATAATTGTTGTTATATCGTTGAGATAGAATGTATGGTATAAAAAACAAACATATATATATATATATTTTACAACAATTAATATACATATTGAAAAACAGACATTATATATATATTAACAGATTTAATGAATCAAAGAGAAAAACACAAATAAACTGTATGCAGTAAAAGATAAATAAATATTTATTTACATAATGTGTGGTATGTATTATAAAAAAAGGTTATACATTGAATAATACATATTTTATATACTCATATATATATATATATATATTGTAGATTTACATAATACATTAATTACAGTTTTTCATTTTCTTATCGCAATATGCAAATTAAACGGTGAATTTGTTCTACAATTTATTATAAATTGTATTAATTATATTATGTATTTATTTATATTGTATATAAATTTGTATATTATAATATATGATAGTTTTTTTACATAGGTAGGTACATATATATACCATACAATACACTGTTGGACACGTACATATACTATATTTAGTTATTTAGTTATAGGGATATAGATTTAATAAATACAATTGATATAATATATTTAATGCTTATATTTAATATATAAACATAAATATATAATAATTTAGTTTACAAGGTGTCACACAGTATACAACACACGATAAGCTTCAATTTTTTTAAAAACAATTTTAACATATATATGTAAAGGTAAAAAACCAGCTTCTAATAAACTATAAATGAAATTTAACATTATATAAACCTTATATACCTGCCGACAAATAACCAAATATATTAACGAAATGTCAATATACAATTTAAGCGGACAGCTGGTAAACTAAACTTGCAGAATTTATTGTTAGGTAATTTCATATACAATATATATATATATACGAAGATATAAATTATAAATACTCCTTCTAAGAGTGAAATTTATTTTTTGCAATCCTCCAACTGTGTTTTGTTTAATATTATGATCATCTATAGGACAAAAAGTTGAAATAATTAAAAGGTATTGCATGTCGTTTCTGACAGATAAGTAACACATATATATGTCTGTATATTATATTGATGATGAAAAGGAATCAATTGTGAATGACATTTTGGTTGAAGAAATTCATCGTTTTGTTTGGTGACAATAAAAACAGATCAAAATTTCTCGCTACCAGAATATAATATAACATAAAATACTTGCAAAAAATATATAGAGAGGTTGGTGAATCTATTCTATAGTTCCAGAGCAGAGTGAATAAAAAGAATATATATTGCTCAACGACTATTTGGGATATTATTGAAGAAAGATGGTAAAAGGAAAAAGTATACCAGCAGTTGATGTTTCTACTAATAACAGTACACGGTTGATTAAAATTTTCGACTAATCCATGAATCAAAATTAGTTTACACGCCGTTTATAATCAAAGAAATATTAAATAATAAACACAACGAAATTTACGTTGATATTTAAACCATTTGAGATTAATTTTCAAATCAAATTCATATATATGTACAATATTGTAAATTATATCAATATAATTTTAAATAATAATATTATTATTTTACGATTAAAATTATATTTTTAAACCATCGAAGATTAAAACAGCTTTAACCGTGTATGCATTTATAATAATCCATATCAAATAAATATGAAAAATACTAAATTTCATCAATGTATCCTTTTCAATTACCGGAATAGGATTGATAGGTTATTGCAAGTGATGCAGAAAGAGTAATATGCAAGTGTAGGTGTGGTGATTTCTGTTGGTTGAACTGAAAACGATCATATGGTCTAAATATTTTATGGAGATATTAAATGGTTCTTCGTCCTATATACCAAAACATAAAATCACGTAATTTTAATATAAATGCTGTAGCACACAGACTGAACTGTGTGAAACAATAAAAATACTGAACAAGGGAAAATCAGAACTTTTTGCATCAAATTTAACAAGTAACTACGCATTAAATATAATGAAGAGCTTATAAAAATTGATATTCAAAGCAATTAAACTGAAAAGGGATGAAGTATAGAAAGGACCTACACGGACAAAATTTGAGTATAGTGTAAGTGAGAGTAAAACATAATAAGAAAGATTTTATATTCAAAAGTAATTGTAATTAACAATAAGTATATAATGGAGATGTATAGAAATAATAGCTATATGAATATTGATAGAAATTGGGTTTACCTTACAATACATAAATAGTGTCTATATTCGACACCCTGTATAATTTGTGTTATAAAAATGAAACAGGTTCTGTGTGTGTGTTTTTTTTTCTCTATATAGAAAATAAAACAAGTTCAAATATTCACAAGAGATAATACAAATATAAAAAAGTTAATATTTCTAAAGTGTAAATTATAAAATGAATATCACCAATTTATAAATTAAGATAATAATATAGTTTAACATATTAAAATAAAATACACTCGTTCGTTCTATATATCGATATATATATATGCGAATGTACACAAATATAGTATAAATACAAAGTTTAAGAACGAATAATTATTATAAAAAAACATATATATATATATATAAAAGATTAATAAATGACACACACAATTAATCTTAGCACACTATATCTATATAAAAGTTAAAATGTATTACACATCCTAAATAAATGCAAAAATTCATCCAATTATAATTTTCTTATCTACAATATATATGTGTAGAAGAAATAGATATTTATATAGTTATTATACCAATAATTATTCTTGTATTCATATCCGCGGTTCTCCGCTGTTACATACCTATATTTATTATATATATATACACCAATACAAAGTGTTATAATATAAAATATAAGTTTTACATAGAAAAATATTAATTTAATTTTAATAAAATATCATCGTACACAGTGTTGCAAAAAAAAATGTTTAATACTTTCTTAAAAAATACAATTAATAAACTCCACTTCTTCTATACATACAACAATTTATGTTAATAATTAAACCAATATATGGTACAATATATAAATAAATGTACATAAGAAAACGATAAATTTTATAAAAATATATAAAATAGTGTCAAGAGCGTGGATATATAAAGAATTTAGTTATTTTATTATATGGTAAATATTAGTATTAGTATTATAAAATATTAGTTAAATTATGCTACAAAATATCCTGCTCAGTAAATGTGTACAGAAATGAATATTATGAATTAAATACACCTGCGTATATATGTAGCTATACCGCATACACAAATATATTACATTTATCTTTCAAAATATTGCTGTATACATAATACAATAAACTTTATGTCCGATTAACAATTTAATGATACATGACTTAAATAAAATTATTGATTTGCGGCTTTATATATATATAATTTTTTTTTTCATAGTTTTGTATCGGCAGCAGCTAGACAGATATTCCTATAATTTATTATTTTGTTCAATTAGTTTGTCTTTTTTTTTTTTGTTTCAAATTAATCTTCTATATATTATTTATATATTGTATATAAGAAAATCTATATAGTTATAAATAAAAGACAATGTATATTAATTTCAGGTTTACTGTATATTAAATTTTCACGTTTTGTTCTTAAATGAGGAGTATGTTTATACGTATTTTACGAAACATGTCATTTTATATTTTATTATATTTGTATAATAGAAAAACACATTTATGTACACATTGTATACACACACACACAGCAAATAATATATAATATTTTCCAATATATGGTATATTGATGCGGAACATATATATTAATAATATATATATATACAGAAGATAGTAAATTAAATATTCGCATCCACATATTGTATTTAGAAAAATAAAAAAGAAGATATTCTTTTTATCATTTGGTATTGTGTGCGTTGATTATTTTATATATTAACTATGTTATAATAAACGCATAGAGATGGAGAGAAATATATAAATTCATCAATTGAATGGTAGTATTAAAGTTATAGCTTTTCTTATATAATTCTATACATCTGTTGTATATATAAGGTATATATAAGAAATAATATCTATACAAATATTATATATATAAGAAAATAGTTCACTTTTTTAAGCTAACAACTTTTAGTTTATTGAACTTTTATGTCTTATACATATTTATAATAAAACTATTATATATATTGCATTGTTTTGAATTGTATATATATATATTTATATTATTAAACTATCAAAGAAGCAGCTTTTCTATATATATATATATATATATAATCCGTAATACATCTTATTTTGAATTATATACGCAGATAATTCTGCTAAAAAGCGGTAGACATACATATCCAAATGTATTTAATATACGAGACTAAAGAAAATACCGACCGCATTGATTATTAAATGTAAATATTAAGTATGAAAACGGAAGGTAAATCATACAATATATACATTGCACAATTTTTTTTTTGTCTTCGCACGGTATACACAATATTAATTTAAAATATAAAAACGAATATACCTATACCATCTGCACATTAGGTAAAACAAAAATAATATATATTTAGCGAAATGATGACAACTGAAATATGCACTGTGTGTGGTGAAAATTTAAAAAGTTATATATAATGATCTCATATATAATATAAAAATGTATAGTATTTAAGAAAACAAAAATTCTAAAACAGAAAGTATATCAGCGGTCATCAAAATATAAATAAAATTTATTTTTTCTTGATCAATTTTCATATTTTCTGAAAATTTTATAATAAAATTATATATAAATGGATGTGGGAATTGGTAAAATCCCAATATGTATGAAATTATATACTTAAAATTATGATATAAATCACATATAATAAGGTTTTTTTTTTACCCATATACAATTTTGAATGAATTCATTTAAAATAAAAATCGTTTACTCATTTACATCAAACGAAAAATGTTAGAATATATCATCAAAATCTGCATATAAGATTATAAGTGTTATGCAAAAAAATATATATACCATAGACGTACTCGAGAGAATATATCTTATATATAGAAGAAGTAGTACACATCAGGATAATGTATCTCAGATTAATCTAAACACATGAAAAAATGTATCTTAAGTGATGTTTTTAAGCAATACGAACGAGATTATCACGAATCCAATAGAAAATATCTTATATTAATATTTTTTATTACTAAGATTACCGACACCATATACGCAGAGAGGAAATGAATTTGGTATTGAATTTAGACTAAGGCAACCAAAAACACAATTGTATCAATATTATTTTTATTAATAATAATAATAATAATAGCCTCAGACAGATATAAATATGAAAACAAACGTTACATAGACAAAAGACAAGATCGATATAGTAATGTGAATATAATCTGTTAAATAAGTTTAATTATAATATTTTAGAAAATTTGAAATTAATATATTCAATTTGTAACAAAGTAATTGTCTATGTTGTGTATTTGCGATATCTCATGTGAAATATAGTTGTTGTGCTATATATGATTATGACCAAGATCGTGATTATATATATATACGTATAAGAAAATTGTTACATTGAAAGAAGTTGTTCATCGTTAAAATGAAAATTGTGATAAGTTGTTTTTTTTCTTCTGCGATGTGTATACTTCTACTACATAGTTTCGATAAGAAAAAAAATTCGATATACTGACAATGAGACATTCTTCGATTGTTTTTGTATATATATTGAATCAGCTTCACATCAGAAACAGTATATATATATATGGTTTAAGCAAATTGGTGCTGATGATTCGTAAAAGCTATAATTACGACGCATTCACAGATAAAAACTCTGCGTATATATATTTCTAAACGAAACACAGTTTCTGCAATTAAATGATAATTTAATATTATTCGGAGCGTTGTAATACGAACAATTTGAAAGATATATGTATTTCAATAAATGTAGAAGTTGGAAAAATATAGTTTACTGACTGAATTCGGTCAAACATATAATGCGGCAATGTATACATAATCAATTCTATATATATATGGCTGAAAAAAATATATTATATAATTGTACGTATTTTCTTCATATTTTTATTATATAAATACACAAAGATAATGTGTTCTATATATACTAATAATAATAATAATAATAATAAGTGTGTGTTATATAACATATGAATGGTTTTCGAAAGAAAGAAAAATCTTTTTAATCTTTTGCTTATATTTATATATGCGCAAATTGTATATTTTCAAAAAGCATAATCATACCTTAGCTCTTTTTCTATATATGTAAATGGTATAAAAAAAAAATATATATATATATACATTTTTGTTTGTGATATAAGAAGCATACCATTTGTATTCCCATTCGTATTGTTCTTTCAATATATTTAAAATTTAAAAATGTATATATTTATATAAAAAGAAACACTTTTTCGTACAAGGCACCTGTACTTATATTTTATAACTATATGCAATGCTATATAATTTATACCTTTGCCCGCTATTGCATAATTCAAATGTGTGTGCACAATATCAGAAGATTCCGGTAACAAAACATCAAAAAACTATATATTTTCTGCGTTTTTTTATTTTAATATATCTATGAATTTTCTACATAAGCATTTCATGTTGTTATTAAAAATACATTTTATAAAGTTGAGATTTCCATATATAATGGGTATGAAAAATATTATCATAAAATAAGAAAAATTCTAATGATGACAATATACACGTAATAATGAACATCTTCATAAAACATAGAACATAAATATTTAATAAATTAATTAATTATGCTGTGCGTATATATAAAATTTATGTTAAATATCCATTGCTTATTTATTTACCATATATATGTAATATATTATATGAATGAATATATTTTGAATTTAGAATGCAATACATGTAATATTATTACTATTTTTTTTTGTTCAGAAAACATTTTCTATATTAATTGTACTTCTTTTATATACCATTTATATATAAATATACGAAAGAAAAATGTTATAATTATCATATGTATTACAAACTTGATTTAAGTTGACAAAGAACCATCACATATATATATATATTAATATAAGAGTTGATTGACTGCGCGCTGACGATGCGGAGATATACTGTGCGGTTGGACAGACGCGTTTTTTATTTATCTATTTATATATTCATATATGAAAACGGCAATGATTGATTTAAAAATATATATAAGATGAATGTCGCCCATTGTAATATTACTTGTATGTATGAGCATATGGTTTGATTAACTTATATATATATAATATATAATGAATCCTTTATGATATGGCATCAACTCAAACGTTAAAAAAAGTATAAATATTTTAATATGTATCACATAAATTATATATAATAGTTTATAATACATATTTTAATTGTTACATATATAATTAATTGATTTAATAAAAAAAAAAAAAAATGCTATAATTACAATAAGTGCATAGACTTTAGGTGTCTATACGCGTGATATAACTTTTATTATTACTTATAATATATTATATATTATTATATTTACGAGCATATGTATGGGAAATTATGTTCTAAATAAAATATAATCATATATTAAACTCTTCCTCTGTTCGAAAAATAACCGAAATGAATTGGGAAAACAGCAAACAATTAATTTATTTTTACAAAATTAATTTTATTTATTCGAAATATTCTCAGTCAACTAAAAATATTATACATCGATTTGCACGTTCAACAAAGTGCAACACATTGAGAATTTTTGTAGAGCATGATTGCCGTTGACAGTTTTTATTAATGTCTTCAATTAATGCAAAATGTCATCATTAAATTAAGTTCAGTGAATAGAAAATATTCACATTTTCTCTGCATCGGCAATTTGAATAAAACAATTATCACCATATAAACAATTTTAAAACATAACTCAATCATTTCGGTAGAATTTTTACTAATTTAATATTGGTTCTTTGTATATTCCGATTTCGACAAACCCAAAAAAAAAATTACTACTATACTAACTTCAAGCATAGTCTTTTGGCTAACACAAAAGGAAATGACATGAAATTATATATAGACAGTTATATAGTAAAGTTTGCGATTCACAATAATACATAAACCAGTCAGCAATCACTTTAGATGGTGATATTAGAAAGTTATTTCGCGGTTATTTTTCGCACATAGTAGTAACCTTATATGCCCTTTTTTGTAGCAAAAAAAAACAACTCGTCTTAATATTTATATATAAAAAATATATTTATATTTGTGAATTTGTAATTTAAGAAAGAAATATTTAATACATTATTGAAAAAAATTGTTATGATGAAAACGAAAAAAAAAAATAAAAAATAAAAATCCCATTTAATTTAAAGATAATGAAAAGTTTTGTATAGTTTTTGAGCAAAAATAAAAAAAGACTGTGCACATTTTCTCCTGTCAATTCTTATTATACAAATTTTAACATATATTGTGTATAATAAACAATTCTATTTATGGTAAGTTGAGAGTAAATTTTTTGTGAAAGGATTCACAGTTTGTTTTTATAAATTAAAAAAAAATTCATATATAATATCTTATTAATTATAATTATAATAATAATAATAATCATTCACTTTATAACATTTTAAAAATGTAATTGTGTTAAATATATGCGATAACTTACAATAATTACGTGTAATATTACATTAATGCGGCGCAAACAACTAAAAGGAATACCAAACGTTTTTCTAAAACTAAAAATATTTGTATTGTAATGTAATTTTTTTAAAAAATGTAAAACTAAACTTTCCGCAAAATTAACGTTTGCCAAATTTTTTGTAATTTAGAATTTCTCATCAAACAATCATCCGTTTTCCATTAATTTTATTATGAAAATATAAATTATTGATTTATAGATATGAGTACAGAACAGCAGATATATTGTAGAATATGTTATTACACCAGTCATCCCCACACACACACAGTGCGTATAATACCAATACTATTTTTATGTTTTTTTTTGCATTTTATAAATTAACTTTATTTATTATGTTTACACACAAATGTAATATAATTTTATGGATAATTAAATATCGTAAGGTGAGGACGAAATGTTAACCTCTTTTATCATAATGTTAACAATTAAGAAATTTTGTTTATAAAATATATAATAATTTTCAGATAATATTAATTTATATGTTTTTCTTAAAATGATGTGATCCAATTGGTTTGTAGCTGCGTGCAACTTATCCCACCACCTTACACCGGCGGTAATATTACAATCATTTTCGAACATTAATGCGATACACAAGGATCGATAAATTTATATATAAATTTTAACGATTTGTTATTTTTTTCGTGTTAAATTTTATTTCTTCACGTGAGATTTATTAACATTAACCGAATTATTTATTTCTTTTGTGATCACATATAAGAGTTATTACATACGTTTGGATGAGATGAACAAAATTTTCAAATATAATAAAATTAATTACCGTTAATATTTAATGTAATTTAATATATGTTTAAAGAAAATTTGTTTTGCATATTTATGCGATGTGCGAAAAAGTGGATATATAAAATAAAAATATAATATATATATATATAGACAGACACACACACACACACCTCAAAGTTTCAATAAAAATATAATAATTATTACACAAATGGATATGAATTTTATCAATATATAAATAATATAATAAAAAAGAATATCAAATTTCAGAACAAACAAGGAAATTACAAAAAGAAATTTTTCTTTTCAGTTCATCTCACGTACGTGTACGTCTATGGTATATATATATACAATTCATAAATTATATAAAAATATATACAAATTGTACATTCAATTCAATGGCTTTTTAAGTACATCCATACAATATATAGATAATATAAAATAAGGTATATAAACGCGTTTGCAGATATGTTTATATATATTATTTTTTTAATTTAAAAAAAGAAGAACTTGTCCTGCATATCTTTGTCGAATTTGGTAAAATATTCGCGACATAAGACATCCCATCAATAAAATCAATATATATATTTATGGTATAACAATTTATTATATAAAAAAAGAATACAATAAAAAATACATAACATTCTCGCTGTACTATATACGGTTGAAATTTATATAATATAAGTTACATTCTAAATAAAAAAAAACGATAAAACGATAAAATTGTTGTTGCTGCTTGCTGCTCACGGTTGTGTTAAATAAATATTTACAAAAAAAAAATTTAAAAAAAAAAGTCATACATTGGATACTTTTTTATTTTCGCGTAATTATTTATTATAGTTTTTTTTTTAACATCAGAATTTGTGTACACATAAATTTTTGTCGAAAGACTAAACAAAATTCATATACACAAAAAAATTAAATAATGTAAAATAAATTTGTTGAAGTCAATAAAATATAACAATAATAAAAAAAATGTTGTTTTAAAATTGGTTATTTTATTAATAAATGTATACGTGTATGTGTGAGAACAATATTCGCGTATCATCGTTTGTTTATCAAAAAAATTACCTCTTCAATTGCTTCAAATTAATACAAAATGTGTATCGAATTTTTTTTATTCTTAAATTTCTTTTCACATCATTACACACACGCGCGTTTTTGTATTAATAGTTAAAAAAAAAAAAAACGACAAGAAAGAAATTTTGCAAGTTTAATTTTAAACAATTTGTTTTGTATAAATAAGAAATATTTTTTTATAGACCAATAAATTGATTACATTTTCTCATCGATTCAATATTATTTCAGTTTTTTACTTTTTTTATTTATAGTTTTATATGTTTATCGAAACGAAAAATAGGTTTTGTTAAATTTTGTAAAATGTATACGTTTTGGTATTTGATGAATTTCTCTCTTTGTCATATATATATGGAACGAGGGAACTTATCGCATTTTGTATATAAAATGGAATTACGATTATTTTTGCCATTTGAATTGTTGATGATAACGCAGTAACACTAATGTCAAATTTTAGTATTATTCGATTGCTTTCAAAATATAAGTGCAAAAAAAATAACGATTTTATCTTGTGTCTGATTTTATTAATTATTCAATAATGGAAAAATTTTAAAAACAAAGAATTTGTCTACTTTTTTTTTCAAAGAAAACTGTTGCTGATAGTAATCGTTTGTTTGTATGGAAACCTATAGTGTGCAGAGATGGACATTGTAACAAATGGTTTTTAAACGCTTCAGAAGTGGTGAATTTCATGTCAATTTGGCGAAAATATGATAATGCAAGAGAAAAGAAATGATGATTTATTCTGCAGAAATAGTGCGAATGGAAAAAGGAAAAGGAAAGTGTTGTTTAAAATTTTTGACTATAGAAATAAAAGTATTTTGAGAGTAAGTTGCACCAAAAAATTTATCTTGATGCAATTTTTTGAAAATTGAATACCCACTTTGTTTATTATGAAAAAATTTAATATTAATTTAATTTCATTTACACACACTTAATATATATATAATATTCGGTAAATTAATGTATTATATTTGCGTACATAGAAAAAATTGTATTTAAAACTTTTCTATCCACTTACAACATACGCAGAAAAAGTATTTCGTTTCATATATAAAAATCATAAATCAATATAAAAATTAAATAATATATAGTTCATATATAAATATAGTAGAATTTCGTAAAGCCGTCGCAGCCACCACACAGCTAAAATTCATTCGAACAATAAAAACAACACATTTTCCAAATAATAATAAAATAACTCATTAAAAATTTAATATCAAAATATACAATACAAAATATATAAAAAAAAAACTCAATTTAAATTATAATAATAATATAAGAAAACATAAAAAAAAAGTCTCTAAATATCATATAAAATCCATACACTTTTAATATAATACATTAATGTAGCAACGGATATAGCCCATACATAAATAAGTTATAAATTATAATTATAAATGGCTATTAAAATTGAATATATGAACATATATTATTGATGTAATAATTATTGTACATTTTTTTCGGGTGAAATATATTCATATGAATAAAAATATTAAAAGTGTATGTGTGCGTATTATTTTCAAACAATTTGTAAATTGAACAACTGAAAAAATAACTATATAATTCTTTTTTTTTTTTACATATTGAACCGATATGTGGATGAGAAATACGCGGAAGGATATTTAATTATATAGCACCTTTTTTTTCTTCATATTTATATATACCAACAATTGTGCATTATCATTATCCTCGAATCTTGTTGCATGATAATGATGATAAAAAAAAAAAAAAAACCATTCAAGGTCAATGATTAAATATTTATCTTAAATCGTGTGTATAGATTTACATACAATATATATAAAAAAAAAGCATAAAATAAAAGATCAATCATATTTTTATTTATACACACAATCAAAAGAATAAATTGTATAAGAAATAAAACTAACATAATACAACCTTGCGGTTCGTTATTTATATATTATTAATTTTTTTTTTTGTTGTTGTTGTTGTTGCTGATTTGCAATATATTTCTTTTGAATTTTATATATACAAATGCAAAGATAATAATAATAATAAAACATCTTCAAATTCGAGTTTGTGTTCCTTTTAATTTTTTGCCTTTTTTTTTTTATTTTGGCTGTGTTAATATAATGGCATAATGATGATGATGTTGGTGATGTTGCGGTAACCCATTAAATTATAATGGCTTCATTTTTACATTTTCAAAAATAATACCGATGCGCGTACAATCAACAACAATATACAAAAAAAAAAATTAAATGAGGCGAAAATCAAAATAATAACATATTAAAATTTTATTATAATATAAATATTGAATAAATAAGAAGCTTAAAGTGTTTCTTTTAATATTTACAATTAATATAAATAAGAAAAATAAAATAAAACAGAAAAGTATATTGTAATTCGAAGAAAAGAAAAATAAAAATAATACATATGGACCGTCACACAATTTTTAAAAATTTTATATTTCAAATCAATATATTTTTGTTTATATTATTATAACGCGTATTATAAAAAAAAAAATTAAGTTAATGCATAAAAAAAGCTGCAGGGATTATGAAAAATATATGAAAAATATATGAAAATTATATGGGTCTGGCTTTTTATGGTGTAAAAATATATACGTATAGAGATAGCGACAGTATTGAACAAAACAATTGCAACTATGGATCCTTGTACTCGGCGGCTAATTAAAATTTATATAGTACTATTTTTTTTTTATATAGTTAAACTTTCGCTTGCGGTTATAAATAATGCAAGTGTTCTGAATAATGAATTTGATATTTTGTTGCACAATATTTATAAATATATCCGGAGTTTAATATAGCCGTTTTTTTTCCTCGTAAGAACTTAACCATATATAAAATAATGAAATTTATTATTCAATTATTATCATTCATTTCATTATATACAATAAACAAAAACATTAAAATAATAAATTCAAAGTAGAAAAGTTAAAAATTATATTACCGCATAATTGAACTGAACAACATGTTTTTCATAAATTTTTGAATTATTGTACATTGGGTCATCATATTAATAGTTTTAAGATCATTGAAATACATCATCATTTACCATATACAAAATAAGTTACCATAAATTAACAATAAGTATAGAATATATATGCGTTGAACGTATACATAGACAAATTTTGCTGTAAGGGTAGAATTGACGTATATCTCAGAGTAACTATTGGTTATAGTCGGACTATAAATTTGATTTGATATCACATAAAAGTGTATAAATAATGACAATTATTTTGTTCAATACTGTATTATGTATATATGCGTATAGTAAAAAACAAACGTAATTTATGCAAATGGAAATTAATTATTAATGTATACATGAATTCCTGTCAAACCAGTATTTAGAATGCATTTTTTGCTGCCTTATAACCTATTATAAATTTATATAATCGTATATAGTTAAACACGAAAAGAACAATGTAAAATAATTTGAATATACAAGTATACGATGATGCTGGGGTGAAAAAAGTTTTGATATATATACTTAATTTTCGATATTTATTATAATCAGGTTTAATATTTTTTTTCCTGTTTCAGATTACCACATAAATCACATATATTTGATATATATTTTTTTTCTTATTATGTGCTTATGACCAACAATTTTTTCCGATCTTTAAAAATTCTTTTTATGGTAAATTGGTTAAAGTAAAAATTGCATTGTAAAATAGTAATTACAGCAACAACGGCTATTCTAAAAAATACGATATTATTTTATTTGTGCAATCATTAAGAAATGGTTAACCCCAATTGATATTTAAATATTAAATGTAAATTGTTTTAATTTATTTTCAATTTAATTTAATAATATAAATACCCCCATTTACATCGTCATCATCAACAAGTTCAAGTGGAGCATATGGTATTTATAATATATATATATATATAAACATTCATTACAGTAACGATGGCATAAATTGCATTTACCATACATATGCAGGAATTTAAATATAATAATAATAAACTAATAAAATGATTTGTCATTAATTCCATAGTTTTTTTTTATGATAAGTGATTAGCCAATAATGATGTGGCAGTATATAATAATTATATAAATAATGATATTCGATTTTTTTTTATTTAATTCCATGAATGCGGAATAATAATTCAGCTGAAAAATTTTAATATTAAAATAAATACAGACACAATTTTCTAAAATTAAACACAATTCTTTACCGATTGTATGAGTGAGCAGCACCATACCCTATATACCATATTACATATACATAAATATATATGCATTCACAAAGTACTCATTGACTTTAAAGAAATTTCATATAAATAAAACAATTTATGTATATATTTATCGCACAAATTCTCAGTCTCACGGCCATACCTCTCTGAACAATGCCCCATTTTTTTTTGTTTTCTTTTCTTTTTCAACAAAATCCTTAATCATGTGCAAATTAATTCAAATGAACTGATGATTCAAAAAATTCATTCAAATATCATAGCATATGCTGCGGCGATAAAAATTGTATAATTCATATATTAAAGAATATTAAATATAAAAATTAAATTTTAAATTATATACCAATCTCACAATGGGAAATAATAATAAATTTAAAAGAATAAAAAATATTGTTAAATTTTATTTTCTGTTCCTTTTGAATATTATTTTGTATATTCGGTATACTCAATAAATAAATATAAGTCCAAAATAATTAATTAATCATTATATTTTATTTATATATAGTTAAAATAAATTATATACCAAAAAAATTTGTATTATTATTTAAATATAGTAATATGTTATGATGTGTGACACGCTACGACTATTCAATTATGTATTGTATTAACAAAAACCTATTTTATTATTTTTTTTAAATCACAAGTTTTAAAAACAATATGATAGTAAAAAATGATGTTGTCATTGATGATGGATAAACACATTTAATAATTAATATATATATATAATACATGTTATATGTTGTGCATATACATATAGTTATAAAAGTAATAATTCTTTTATTGTTACATCGAATTTCGATGTGAGAGTAATAATAAAATTAAAATTAAATAAATATTCTTGTTGTGTATGTGTGTGTATGTGTCCTTTAATATATTTTTTTATTTCGGCTGTATATATATATATAAAGCGAGTATACAGTACAGGCTATTGTTTAAGAACATATATATAAATATATATGTACAATTGACGAACGCATGAATGGTTGCTATATGTTATAAGTAATAATGTATATATACAATATAAAAAGACATTTCATTTTATTAAAAATACAAAAACCCATTCATATGTTGACAATGTCATTATTCATTATATAATATATATTCAGTATATATATATATATACAATATATGTGAATATATACATTTTAAAATCTGATTCAAATAAGTATAAATATATATATCACATATATCGTCGTCAGTCATCATATATGTGTGTACAACATATACGTGTCCCATATGGTATATTTAAATACAATATAATCAGCCAAAGTTTTCTTATTATATATATATGATATATATTGTACTTAAATATATATTAATATTTATGTACGCATTAATGTATATTTCGGTGTACACTATATACAACAATTATTATACATAATAAGCAGAGACATATATAGACAAAAAAAAAATTATGTATATACAGAAAATATATTAGTAAGAATATATTGTATTATTAAAGAATGAAACTTGATTTTTTTTTTTTTTTTTATGTACGAGAACTTTTAGTAATGTAAAAATATATGGAAAAATAAATAAATAAATAAATAAATAAGTACATAAATAAATAATAATAATAATAAGACCTTAGAATACAAAATTTTAAAAGACGCGCAATGGTAACAGAATAAAATATATAAAAATAAAAATAAAAATAGTTATAACAAAAATTAAAAACAACGTAAAATTATACATTTAATAATATAATATATATAATATATAGTACTATATACAGACAGATACACCTATATACATATAATGTATATAGCAAATAAATATATATATATATATATATAAAGATATAAATAAGATATATATATATTACTCGTATAATAAGAAGAAGCTATACACAATATACAATATATAAGAAAAAGTTAAGAAAAACGTTGCGCTGATGGTTGTTTGCAGTGATGTGATGATGAGGAATAACTTTGATCGGTCATTGCCGTTATTATCTGCACTGTATATGATGAGAATATCAATCGATGTTTATAGATTTAATATATTATTATACATATAAATGTGGAGGAATGTAATTTTAAAACAATATACATATACAATATATATATGTTATGTGCAACTGTTGTATTATTACATTCATATTGATGTTATATATTTTATGATGATTATTACGCGACTTGCTCATGTTTTATGTTGTGTTTGTGTGCGTGTGCTGCATTTTTTTTTTTTTACTTATACTTTACATAGCGTATTATGATAATGATAATAAAAAAATAATATATATATATTAGGTTGTCAACTATCTCCCTTCCGCCTTTTTGGTCTTTATTCAATGCTTTATAAAAAGTGTTACAGTAATCGGATTTAGTTCAAATATGCGCCGTTTTGTTCGATAATCTGTTTCCATCTAGACTGCAACTTCATAATACCTCCCTCGTAGAAGCCCCCCTCCTTATTTGCGAAGAACTCGGACAGCTACTTTTCACAAGCCTCTTTTGAGATCAACTTTACACCACCAAGGGCGTTCGCCATGGACAGGAACAGGTGGTAATCACTTGGCGCTATGTCCGGGCTATATGGTGGATGCGATAAAACCTCCCATCCGAGCTCCCGTAGCTTCTGACGAGTCATCAACGAAGTGTGTGGTCTGGCGTTGTCCTGGTGGAACACTACACCCTTCCTTTTGGCCAATTCTGGACGCTTCTGGTCGATCGCCTGCTTCAAGCGGTCCAGTTGTTCGCAGTAGATGGTAGAATTAAGCGTCTGGCCATATGGGAGCAGCTCATAGTGGATGATTCCCTTCCAATCCCACCAAACACACAGCAAAACCTTCCTGGCCGTCAATCCCGGCTTGGCCACTGTTTGGGACGATTCACCGGCCTGCGACCACGACCGTTTTCGCTTGATATTGTCGTATGTGATCCATTTTTCGTCGCCAGTCACCATCCGCTTCAAGAATGGGTCGAGTTCGTTCCGTTTCAGCAGTATTTCGCAAATGGAAATTCGGTCCATTAGATTTTTCACTGTTAATTCATGTGGCACCCAAACATCAAGCTTTTTTTTGTATCCAGCCTTCTGCAGATGGTTTAAAATGGTTTGGTGACTAACTCCCATCTCCTGGGCGATGTCACGAGATGCCACATGCCGGTCTAACTCGATGTATTCCATGATTTGATCGGTATTTGTCGTCACAGGTCTTCCGCCGGCTGGCTTATCCATGGTGTCGTTTTCACCGGCTCTGAATCGTCGAAACCATTCCTCCGCGGTTCGAAGTGATAGAGTACCATCCCCCAAAACACCATTAATCTCACGGAACGTTCCTCTAGCGGATTTGCCTTTAACGAAGGAAAACTTTAAAATAGCGCGAATTTCGGCGTTAGTGAACTCCATGTTTACACGTCTATAACTGTTGAACGCAATATCCAAACTAATCATACATAGCGTCGTTTTGTTTGTTATGTCAAGAGCTTTCAAATTATGTACAGTGTTGCCAGATACGAGCTCTGTAGCGCTTTGTACATAGCCGCGAAATTAAAAAGACAAAAAGGCGGAAGGGAGATATTTGACAACCTTATATATAGAGGCTTTAAAAAAAGTAGCAAGACAAAATCTCTATATATATATATATAGCGACCGAACTACTGCCGTTGGTTTTGATTTTCTTCTTTTATTCATATCATTCATATGTATATTGTTGTACATAATTGTATATGTATATAATAATATACAAGAATTAACAACCATTTGATGTATGGTATATATAAGAAGAAAACCAAAAACAATATTATAATTTCCAATAATGATTTGTGATTTTGATAAATAAATTATATTATATACCAGTTTGTTGTTATACAATATTTTTATAGACAGATAATATAATTAACAATTTTGTTAATTATTATATAAATTAATATATATATATTGTATATGTGTGTGTGTGCGACAATATTTTGTGATAACCATTAATAATGTATAAAAATTAAATATACGATTAATTATAAGCTGCTTAAATTATAATGATACAAATAATAATTAATAATTTATCTAAAATAATATATATTAAAAAGTTTTGAGAAATTTCGTTCAATTGATTGTTTTGCAATACACGTATGATTAATATTTTTAGCGCATTCGATATGTAATATATGTTATATGAAAGTGTATAAAAAACATTAATTATTTCGAGAATTTGTGAGAAATTTTACTGAACATTTTAATTAATTGTGTATAATGAAAAGTGCCATAGAAACCTATATCGATTGATATATATACGGTGAGCATATATAATCTATCGAATAGCATATCGAAAATCAATGTTTTGGGTATTAAATATTTCGTATTTTCCAATTGTTCTTGTCTTGCTACTATATTTACATTCACAATCGGTATAATATACCTCTATCTATAACTACAATTATATGTTGGGCACAATATATATCAATATCAAATGCATATAATAAAGTTCTATAAATTTTGAATGCTTGCGGCCACCAAGAGTTATTGTAATAGTAGAACATAATTTTTATTTACTACTTTACAATCAATATACTATAACATTACGAACACACGGCGAGAATAATATGAAAAATTATATAGATCTATTTTTTATTTAATGTATATATTTAATTCTTACAATTTCTAGCGCAAATAGATTAAGTTTCCCTTTCTATATAATAATAAATTCTAAATTATCTTATTCTACTTTTACATTAACGTAAATGTATGTAACGAAACAGGTAATTTTTTATACAACTACACTATATAAAATATATATATCTATATTATTTATATGATGATGTCATCAATTTAACGAAAGTCGATAAAAAAAAAAAATTAATTATTATAATATAATTTCGTTCAATATATTGTACAAAATTATTTTCATATTATACTTTATTTATTACATGCAAGCAAATATTATTATAGAAATATAAAAAAAAACCTAATAATATACAATTCTGCGATAAAAAATTTATTCACGATAAAAGTTATTTATACTCTGTGTATAAATATAAATAAAATGGGTAAAAATAAATATAATGAATAAATAATCATGACATAATTAATTAATATATTATATGGATTTGTAAATAAAATAGTAAACATTTGTAATAATTATGTTTTGTATATAAGAAATGTGTGTGTGTGTGTGTGTAAATGTATATATATTTAGTATTTGTTTATATTATATATATATGAATGCCATATTTTTATACTTATTTAACACAATTAACAATATATTATTGAATATTATTATTATATAAATGCTATTATATGGTATAAAGGGTGATTTTTTTTGAGCAATCGTTTTTCCAATAGAGTTTTGACAGGGATGGAAATGTCAAATCTCCGCCATCTTTTTTTTTTTTACTCAGTAAGGTTCAACATTTACAAAATGCAACATCTTTCGCTCTCGGAACGTCGACAAATATTGGATATTTACATCCGAAATAACAAATGCAAAATGACCCGCTTTTTTATCGCAAAATCATCTTCAGCGATGAGGCACATTTCTGGTTGAATGGCTACGTCAACAAACAAAATATGCGTTATTGGAGCAAGGAACAACCAGAGCAAGTGCTTGAGACGCCGTTGCACCCGGAAAAAGTCACAGTTTGGTGCGGTTTACACGCCGAAGGCATCATCGGTCCGTACTTTTTTAAAAATGAGGCCGGCGCAAATGTTGCGGTCAACGCTGAGCGCTATAGAGAAATGTTGGATGGCTGGTTTTTCCCAAATGTTGCTACGCATGATGTGGGCCACTTGTGGTTTCAACAGGACGGCGCTACATGCCATACAGCCAATGCCACAATCGATTTGCTGAAAGAAACGTTTGGTGAACGAATTATATCGCGAAATGGCCCAGTCGATTGGCCGCCTAGATCGTGCGATATCACGCCGTTGGACTTTTTTTTGTGGGGCAATGTGAAGGCACAAGTTTATGCGGACAAGCCAGCGACGATTGAACATTTGGAAGCCAACATAACTCGTACAATTAATGCTGTACGACCAGAAGTTCTCGAACGAGTGATGAAAAATTGGGCCGAGCGGATGACCTTTTTACGGAGCAGTCGCGGTGGTCACATGAACGAAATCATTTTCAAAAACTGAATGAAAAGAAATTTGCTACTAAATAAAGTAATTTTCCAATTAAAAATATTTATTTTTATGTGTTTTTTTTAATTTTTGAAACCGATTGCTCAAAAAAAATCACCCTTTATAAGTGGTATATATAAACGATATGTATATAATACAATTGATTATTAATAATACAGGTGTTGATTTGTATATAACTTTATGTATGCATAAATTATATATATATAAATTGTATTAAACGAAAATCTATTAGGAAGGTATAAAATATTATTTACATTTAAATTCTTTAAAGATATAAATTAATGTTTTGTGATTTAATATAATGACACACAAACACAAACACAAATTTCAATGCAAATGCAAAGAATTTTATATTTCGCTCTATGTATTTTGTATGATGGAATTGAAATAATAAATCTGTTATCTCATATATGGTGTATGTATAGAGATGCTGACAAGTATATATTTTTTAATTTTTTTTTATAAAACTAATATATTATCGTGTATGAATAAATGCGGAATGTTCTTCTGTGTGTGAGTGTGTATAAATATATTATATTCTTTATGAATGTAAACATAAAATAAATAAAATTATATTGCGAAAAAAAAGCCATACAATCGTGAATAAATTTATTGGTCAATGTCAAATTTGTTTATATACATTTTTTTTTAAATGCATTATTTATTTATTATTATTTTTGTCTTTTATATTTTTGTCCTTTTTTTTGTAATTTATCCACATATTTTTTTTATATTCATTTTATAATTTATTATTTATTTTTATTTTCGCAGTTATTGATAAAATCAAAAATACAGAGAAAAAAACCACAAAAAAAAAACGACTAAAATTTAATTAAAATTTTTATACAAAAAATAAAAGGTGTAAAATATATAACATAAAAAAAAATTAATAAAAAATATACTACTACTATTTTAATAAAGAAATTTACCTTGATAAGAAATGTATCGAAAATCATGATCAGCTTTAATTAATAATAATGGTGCGGTTATCAATATGATCCAAAATATTGATAGCCATTCATGCGTCATCATTCTGTTAAAAATAAATAAACAAATAAAAAAAACAATCAATTAATTATTATAAAATTTTTTAATTTTTTTTTTATTATTAATTCAATTATATGATTAATTTTATATTATACGAGGCGATTAATTATATTAAAATATAAAAATAAATATGAATCCTCTTTTGAACATTGACCCACAAACATTGTATATTTATAGATTTACTATATACAATAAATATATATATATTAAAAAGTAATTAAATGATATGGATATTACATAGTATTTAGAGCTATCAAATATATATATGGTATAGAAACAGAATTGGAAGCTTAATTTTGATTAATTAAAATATTTTTAAATTCGATTAATATATATAGAATATATGTAATACAAGCAATTGTTTATAATGCAATAATAGTACAATTAATTAGTGGCATATATGGAAAATACAAAAATCCAAAAAAAAATAGTTAATTTCACCTTGTTGTATTTATAAAATAGTTTTTTTTATAATGGAATAATTCACCATGAATTATTGTGGTGAAATTAAAAACAACGGATACAATTTAATTTTTTGGTAAATCGCAAAAAGGTGTGATTTTTCATAATATCTAACACGTGTAACAAAAGACGGTACAAAGAGAAGAAATTGAAAATTTCTTTCTCCGCCATAATAGCTTAAAATAACAAAAAAAAACAGAAAATTAGTATAAGACGTTGTAAACCATCTCACCGCAACTTCTTTGCCGGCGAAACAAAACAGTTGTCATTCAATTCAATCAATGTAATCAAAAAATGTTTGTTGGTATAATATTTATAAAATAGAATAGGATACGGATATAATATAATAAATTAACAATAATTTATAAAAATAATATATTGATTTTAAATTTTAAAATCGGTCACGAAGTTATTCAATATTCAATATTTGTATATATATACCATAAGTCAAAAATTATATATATATAAAAAAATTCAGCGTGAATTTTTAAACAAATACTAAAAATATATATAAGAAAAAAAATATATTATATATGTTATTGTTGTATTTAACTAAAAATTCAATCTGTATAATAAATTATATTATATTAATGTACAATATACAAAATATATATATATATACACGCGACAACAACATATCCACTTAAAATCGAAACCATCAAGTTATAATATATTCATAATTCATAATTTATATTATAAATAATATACATATATTGGAAATACATAAATTTATGTTGTTTTATACATATAAATATACAATTATGATGTTCATTAAATAATAATTTGCATTACAAATTTGTTATTATTTTATATATCACATGTATATTTATATATGGTTTTCTTCGTATTATATATTTATATACACACATTTGTACATAATATGTATATTATTATATAGCGAAAAAACTGCAAAAAAACATCCATTAAAAAATATACTTAAAATGATGTCTCAACACAAACTGCAATATGTAAATACAAGATGATTTATTTATAATGGTAACTATATACTATTTACGCTCTTTCTTTATTTGCATATATATATATATATATTATATTATATAAGAAGTGTACAAATAGTATTAAAATAATATACCATATGTCATACCACCATACAAGAATGGTATAATTGATGGAAACAATTATTCAATTTACGCTGGTACAGCAGTTCATCGATCAAATGTTGGGTTTTTTTTGTAAAGATTTACGGTACCGCACAAAAATTCAATACACACGTATTTTAAATGAAATAATTAATACTTTAGTGGACTACAAAGGGGTGTTTTTAATTTTCCAGTATTGTAAATTTAAAATTACAACAGTTTTAAAACCAATTAAAACTGGAATTTATATAATAACGCAAAACTATCAGTATACACGTAAGTAGTGGAGTACAGAATTTACTGATCGTTTATTTAAAAACCGATCAAATCATAATTAAAAATAGAAATATAGAATTTTACATAACAATATTTTTGCACAATATATAGTCTATGTATATATACAAAACTTCGTCAATTCTTGAATTATTTCAATGAAATTTTTTGAGTATATAAATGACACTAAAAAGATAAACCAAAAATTATATTCTTATTTTGAAAATCAAATATAATTATTTTATATATTGTACATTACATATAAATAAAAACTAAGCCACAGTCCTATCTTTGTAAATTTATATGAAGTTGTGGAAGTTATTCAGCGATATTAACAATGTTTCGATAATATGCATAATGATCGCTAAAACAATTAAAGATTGAAATATTAGTATGTGTAATTTTCGTAAAAATTATGTATAATATTTATGAATGAACAATTCTATATGTTAAAAATTGTCAAGGATCCTTGAAATTATCAAAAAAATTCTTAACTTAAATTGCAATGATAATTATAAATTCGAATGTTAGCTATCATCTAATGCAATGCACTTGCGACTTTACACGCTCAAATTATATGACATATTATAGCAATGAATTAAGTCTAGCTCGATTTTCAAGTTTATTATACACTGAATATAGAGAACTTTATAATATATAGAATAGTAAATTTGTAAAGGTTTTTACTAATATACAATATTATTTTCTTTTATATACTAAACCTAAATATATAGGTATTATAAAATATATACTATCGTACAATGTTGTTTTGCCACAACCTTTTACATTATATAAATTATTAAAAAAAAAAAAAACGTGCACGAATGAATATATTTATTGGTAAACAATTTCTGCGAATAAATGTTATTATATAAAAAAAACAATAAAGTTTTAAAAATGCTGCTTAAACATATGTGAATTTATTCCTTTATTTTGATATCTCTGAAATGAATTTTCAACGTATTCTATTATCATCGTATAGCTCATATATTAAATCTATACAATAAGTAATCATATATAAATAATTATCATAATGTTACACGTTGTTTATAATACATTACACCCGATCGTGTTATATATATATATATTTACAATATACATTATATTAAATTAAACAGAGAAGAAATAAAATACATATATTAATTTTTCCCATTTCCGAAGATTTCTGTGTGTTTATCAATAATCTTTATTTCAAATATTTGGAAAATTGTTCGTTTCTATTATATATATATTGTTTGTTTATATATGTATAAGAAAGGATTATTAAAGAAATTTTACAAATATAAGTAAGTAACGTGTATATATATAAATATACTGCGCAAATATCAATGTGATGTTATATTTATAATGAAGTACTTGTAGTAAACTTAAGATTTTGTGTATATATAGAATTATAGATAAAATATATATATATTATTTTAAAAGTAATAAAAAAATACATATATATATATATATTAGTTATTAAGATATATTCCAAATGAATGTTGAGTCATTTTGCAAATAACCACATATAATAATATAATATTATATTGGAAATAAAAATAAATATAATAAATACAAAGGCACATTTCTTTGTAATCAATTCTTATGCGCATAACACTTTCATTTAAAATTAGAAATAATCTTAAGTACCTTCAATATATGCTATACATATATATATATATATATACTGTGTATACTTAATGAATGCACTTTAAAATTTAAATCGAAATAAAAAATGTAATATTATTAATATTTGAATATACATTTTTATATTTATTATTTTTAGACGTACATACAATCAATGTGCAGTTAAAAGTCAAGAGTTTTCCACACCAGCAGAATAAATATTATAATTAATAATACTTATAATGTTCGTATTCGGAATGGAACATAATAATTATATTATATACCTATTTAAAAATAATAAAAATATATATATATTATTTAAAATTCTCTCTGTTAATAATATTAATGATGCCACAAATTACCATTTATAAATAAATTTATGTTTATTCATGTATTTATTTATTTATTTATTTATTTATTTAAATTGTCATTAAAAATCAATATATATTTAAATAATTAATACAAAAAAATAAATGAATGATTTTGTTTAAATATATTAGTGTTGTGTTGCATAAAAAAGAACAAAGTAAATTTATATGTAAATGCGTGTATAGATTTTTAAAAGAATATATTATTATTTGACAATAATATACATACGTTTGAGATGACAGAGAGTGTAAAAAGTATAGTTAACAATCAATAATATTAAAATCATTCGTATATTTTAACAAAATATTTATGCGTAATTCATTTTTGTAAATTTTACTTATTATATAAAAGCATAATTAAGGTGTGCACACATACACATTATTTACTTTTGTTTACAACACGACAATTTTTTTATTTTTTTGTTAATTAATTAATTGCTTTATTTAAAATGTGATATCATAAAAAATAAAATTATAAAAAAAAACAATTGAATCATTTATAATTTGTTGTATACGCGACGAGTAATATTTGTGTAATAATGATCATAAAGCTGTTCTTTTTTTTTAATATATGAATGTTTATCAAATTTTAATAAGGAACATTAATTACAGTAGATAATAGATATATTTTAAATTATACACAACAACACACACCCACACAATTGCGTAGAAATTGATTAGTCATCATAATAATGAAAAATAATATGTTGAACAATTTAAATATATACCAAAATGATTAAGTAAACAATTTATTACACACGAATTAACACGCGTTGTTCGAATGCGGAAATGTTGCAGCGTATTCAGAAATATTGATAATATTCCAGATTAAGTTGGATGTGCTGTGATGATAGTGATCTTAAAAAAACCAGTAATTCAAAACAATTGACAAAATCAAAAAAAAAAACCAGATAGATGAATGGATTTAAGCAAAGGACGGTTAATGGTTTTATCGCAGTGATATTGCTACATTGCTATACATTACCTATGCAGAAAAATTAAAGAAGGTAAACACATAAAGTTCTAGAATTAATATTACATCTGAGACCAAAATCCGGAAAAACACAAATAAAATAAAATTAATTTACTTTTTTTTTAGATTGTAAAGTATAATATTTTTGAAATAAAATTTGCATATATAAATGCGAAATAATGTAATTGTATGGAAAATTTTTAATTGTGTATAGTTATTTTTGTTTCTCGTTGTTTTTACAATTTTTTTTCACTTTATATATATGTTAATTTAGGTACATGTATATTAATTACATTTAAATTAACTAATTATACAGTTTTACCAATAATAATTAATGCCATACCATATAGGAATAACTATACAAAAAGGTAATATTATAAATGAAGCTATATATTAAAATACATATATAATTTCTTTTACTTTAATTGCTATTTTATTTTTATTTAATTTTTGTATAGTAATTATAAGTATTACAAAAAAAATAAAATTAAACATAAATAAAATAATTATAAATACATTTTAAAAATGAATATTAACCTATATATTATAATTTTATTATTAATATATAATTTAATTTAATAGATAATCAAATTTTTTTATTTTAACAAAATATCAAATGTTTTTAGATTGCAATATCACTATGTATTTTTTTGGTAGACGAGTTGAAATGGGTAGTGTAATATTATGAAAAAAAAAATTGGAATGTCCACTTGGTAAATTTTCCGGAAAATCAACATTTATGAATTATCATCTTTTTTAGCTATAGTTTTAATGGATTTCCAGTTTTGTTTACAGCATTATAAATTATAATCGCAATTTCCAATCTTTCATAGAAGAGATTTTTAAAATCGAATCCACACATTTCAAAGATATGATCGATTTTCCATTTGATGTCATTAAAATTTTGTATGAAATAATGTATAAATTTTTTGTACTATTTTGGGTGTTCACTTTTTATATATTTATATACCACAAATTTCTTTAAATTTTGTCTGCCATCGATTGGAAAATCGATCATATATTTTGAATGCATGAATCGATTTTAAAAATCTCTTTTATGATAGATTGGAAATAATGATTATAATTTGCAATTCTGTACGCAAAAATGGAAATCCGTTAAAACTATATGGCCCGTATAATTAAAAAAAAAGATGATAATTCATAAAAATCTATTTTCCGGAAAATTTAATTGGGTGAACACTCACAAATATTTATTCATAATTTAGTTTAATTTCACCTTGGTTATACGAAATAATTTAGCGATATTGAAAACTGAATGATACTGCTAAGCCTTCGCCACTACAAAGTAATATAATGTTAAGGATACAAATATATTATATTTTTTAAATATTTCATATATAGAATTTCAATTTTATAGGAAAGAATATATCATTTGTAAAATTTCTCTAACGGAATTTCATAAAGTTATGCTCTTTAGCATACTATTTTTTTAAGTAGTTCATCATCATATGGCTGGCGTAACAGATTATTGACATTATAAAAAATATTATTAATATTGTGTGTGTGTTTTTATAGATAGATAGATGCACGTGACATATAATAAGGTATTTATGTTAAAAAAATAAAAACTAATATTACAACTATTAAAACGTAACTATGCACGATCATATATCATTTCAACATATCAAATTTAATTTTTTCTATAATTTTTAAAGAACCTTTTCATATTTACTTTTGCATAAATATTTATTTCTTATAAAATGTAAACGTATTACATATATACACGATTATTAACGATTCAGTATAAATAAATGAACATTTCTTTACTATACATTATACTATGGACACATTAGTATAGATGTGTTGAAACACATATAATTAAAACTATATATAAGGTGACAAACCGGAAAATTTAATATAATCACACAGATGTCAATATTTATTATGACCGCACAATGCTTTACAAGTCTCGCTAAGAAAATGGTAAACTCTTCCACAATAACACTCGATTCAATATATGATATTTAAGTAGATTTAATGAACGCAAAATGATTATAATTATACGTGTGTTTTTAAAACATCTTCAATGTGTCCATAGTATTATAGCGATACATTAGATGAAAATAATATATTAAAAATGATTTTTTAATGGTCATTTAATATATTTATTTTTTTTTTTTTACTTTATATAATATATATGTAAATGAAAAATACTTAAAAATAAATAATATTGAACAATAAAAAAATAAATATATTTATATATAGAAAAAATAAATGATTTTATAGCCAGATAAAGATTAAAAATGAAAAGGAAAAAAAACTATATAATAAACTTAAAATCATAAATTAACATTCTTTTTAACTTTTTTTTGTTTTTTTTTTTTTAAACGAACTAAAAATAAAACTTAATTTTATTTAATTGGTTATATGGATAAGTTAATTTATAATTTATAATTATAATGTGATTATAACAATTTTTATGTGTGTACTCGTCGTCTCGTCATTCATTCTACATAAATATATGTTATATGATTGAGTTATAATAATAAATATATGTTGATATAAAATGTAAATGTGCGTGTATTAACGACGAGAATTTAAAAATATATATTATAAGTGAAAGAAATTAATAGTATATGATGAGGACAAGTTAAATGTTTAAACATTAACATTTTATTATAATATAATCATGTATTTTCTATGTATATTATATATAGGACAATATTTTTCATATATATTTTGTATATCTATATTAAATTTATTTAATTATAAATAATGAAATAAAATTATCCTTTTTTTAGCTATACATATTTTTTTAACATAAAATTATATAATAAATTGTACGATTAATAAATATATACTGTTCTCCATTTTCTACATATGTTTTAAATCTTTACACGCAGATTAAATGATAAATAATATATTACAATATATATAGAATTTTATTTTTATAATTGACAGAACTGTGTGTTATATTTATATAAAGAAGATGCATGACATTTACAAATACCAGATATTATAACACAGTCCGACATGGTTAAAATTAATGATTTTCTTTGGCATTGGTTTTAGATTTAGATCGTGTATAACTAAATTTTTTATTTATATATAATATATAGGTTTTTGATTGCATTATAGAAGCATTCGGAAAACAAGTTACATCATCATTTATAATATATTGATTAGATTGAACAGATCCCAGATGTTAGTCTGATCAATTTATAGATAATTTGATATTCTTAAAACGGGTTTATATGCACAGATTCTATAATAGATCCGTGAAGAATTTTATTTATATGAAATTAAATTGGAATTATATACAACCAGTTCGTTCAAAATTAACTGATTATACCACTAATCTTGTTAACCCAATTTAATGTAAATTGAATAGTTATATATAGTAAATTCAATTATATGTAATCAAATTATACTACAAGTGTTTCTGATATTACACAAATTAGGCATTCACAAATATTTGTAATTCATTTGTAAATTATATTTGCAGTGTTAAATATGTGTTTATGCAAATATTGCTAAAAACAAAATTGTGAACATTTTTCATGCGAAATTAATTTCATTCATATATTATACGTAAGTGATTGTATTATAAGAATTATAAATATATTTGAAAATTTTCTAATTATTTTGCTTTATATTTAGACGACAATACTACACCTTAAATTCATTCCACCTTATTATACATATTGTATGTAAATATTAAATTATATTAACATATTTATTATAAACTGATATTACTAATTGTTTGTATATAATATAGTATATTATTATAAAATATAATACGATTAATTTACATTATCATTATAATATTAAATGATTTAGTTATATGTAATTTTATATATTTATTATAAATACTAATACCAATCTATATAATTAAGACTAATTTAATTGTTTAAAAACATAATTATATATAATATATGTCTTATTTATAATTTATAAATTACTCATTGTTTTATTAAATATATAATTAAATTCGATTAAATAATGTGCGTGCAGAAAGAAGTGTATGCATTTAACACATTTAACATTAATTATATATTGTATATAATCGCATAAAAAGTAATTAAATAATAGAATAATTATTGTATTATTATTAAATTTTAAAATATTTATTCAATTCAATATATATGTGTTAATAGTTTCACAAAAATAAACTCTCATGATTTCTTTCTACAAAAAAAAAAAAAAAAAAACAACCTGATTTCTAAGGATAAGACGATCCTTTTTTTTTTTTTTTCTAATGCATTTGTTTATTTATTTATATTTTTACTATAACAACATATATTTAAAAAAAATATAGAAAACACATTTGTATACATTATAAAGCGAGGGAACTAACAAACAGAAAAACTAGTTTCTTTTTATAATATATATATTTATTCGTTTAATGGTTAACCTGTGTATTTGGAAACACTCCTCTACATTTTATTCATTATATAGAATTTACGGGTCAAATAGGACCAACGCTTCTTTATATATATTTATATATAGAAAATATTATACTACTCGAATTTTGAAGGTACTTAAAAAAATGTATAGCATAACATTGCAACATTGAATAAATTAAATATTAAATAGAAATGTTCTATATTGGAAATATTTAGCTTGATTCAAAGACAAGTTTATATAGATTTTTATTAAATGCTTACGTAAAAATAAATGTAAGAATATCGCATAAATGTTGTTCGAGTAATTCTACTATACTATATTTCATTCATATGCGGAATTTGCAGGAAATAGTGGGAGTAGGAGGATTATAAATAATTCCACACATCTTTAGAACTATATAATTATTTCACACCTGATTGCAAATTTTCAAGATTGATAATCGGATAAATCGTTTTTTTTTTAATTATTCCAACGGGTTCGGGTTAAGGTTAAATATGATGGAAGATGTGGGAATTAAGGCGGGTGTATGAATATTTTGAAAATACTCTTTCACTTCAGTATACCTTTTATGCTTTTATGCTTAAATTAAATTATTTGTAAAATAAAAAAATAAGTATGTTTATATTTTTACTATTTGAATAAATACGAACGTAATTTAATAAAATCTATAAAAATATAGTAGAACAGTAAAACATATGCCTCCGCGCCAAAGTCAAACGAACGAACAGAATAATTTTACCATTTGCAATTAACACTAAATAACAATATTTTGCGAAAAAAGCAATAAATGCAGCAATATTAAGAAGCATTTTTTAGCAAATATTGTACATTATATTCAAATTTATTCTGACATATTCTGATTTAAATTCGTACGAGTAAAATGTGTTTTTAAATTTGAAGAGTAATAAGTAATTGTTTGTGTTTTTTTTTTTAAATAGAAATATTTACTAAAAATGCTTCTTAAAAATTCGCATTCATTGATTTTTAACAAAATATTGTTACTATATAAGGTTAATTGTAAAACGTAAAGTTATTCTGTTCGTTTTTTCATGATGAGACCTATCTATAAAGACATAAAAATGATGAAATATATAGAATATTGGTGAATTTCGACAAGTATATAAATAAGATCATTTTTTATATGTAAAACGAAAAGAATAAAATAAATGCCGAGCAGTAGAGAAAATCAACGAGTAGAATAAATTTAAAAAATAGGATATCTTCTTATCAACATCAACACCACCGCATACAAGCGTCGTTATTAATGGGTTAAAAGCATTTTTTTTATTAAAGACATTGAAAAAAATTAAAAAAAAAAAAAACACCAGCAGCCATTAACATAGAAAGCAACATTTAAAATTTCAATTCACCATACTTTTATAATAACCATATATTCTTCATATATATTAAATTATATATATTTTGAATACGAGTATGTTTAATTTACCAAAAAATTTAAATATTCGAAAATAAAAGTATATGTGAACATATAATAAGTACTTCTAACTAAATAATAATAATAATAATAATAATAATAATAAACAAACGTTATCCATAAGGAAAAAAAAAATACATATTTGAAAATTTATTTAATTAATTCAATGGAACGCAACAATGTAAATATTATTAATTTTTTTGCTCTTTTATATATATTGTACCTATACAATGTACAATTAGATTCATTATAATAATTATTGATGTCATTTTATTAACTATATTATATACCAAATATTTATTCGATAGATCAGACAAAACAATCAGCCGCACATCAAGTCAATTTGAATAATATTATTTTTTATATAAGAGTTTCTAAACATTTTTTTATTTTTTTTATTAATTTAAAAAGGTGAATTTTAAAGGCGACAGACATTATTCATAAATGGAAATTGATTTTAGACAAAAAAAAGAATAAATAAATAACTCTTTATACGGACACAAATCAATAACAACAAAAAAAAAATTGTATTTATGTAAATTTGTGCAAAATTAATGATTTAAAAAAAATGTAAATATTTATATATATTTAAAAAAAAAAATATACGTAATAATTACAGAAAGATTATTTAAAATTTTTTAATTAGTATGGCGCATTGATCTCGTCGATATATAAAAAACAAATATAAGAGATTTACATATTTATTGGACGAGAGTCGGTATTTTATATATATATATATTGAATATATGGTATAAGACGACCGAAATATGTATAAATTAAATTCAGATAAAAATGTTGTTTCAATTTAAAGAATAGAAAAAAATAAAATACTTCTGTTCATTTTTATATCACATTTAGTAATTTTTATATTATTTATATATTAGTTTTTTTTTGTAAAGTGTGATAAATTTGTACCGTTGATAGACGAAGGAATGTTTATTTCTTATATTTTTCATTACTAAAAAAAAAATTCTATGGGAAAAAATTTCTAAGTTTTTTAATTTTCATTTATATTTTTTTGACAAATTGTTGATGACTATATTTTTTTTAGACGATTATTCAATTTTAAATAATTTTCTATTTTCATAGTACATATGATAATTGAATTTGGAATATATTAATATATATGGAAATTCGTTTATAATATTATTCTTTTTTATCTATGATGTACACAATTACGAACAAATAATCATATTAATATGCATTTAAAATATACAAAAAATAGAAAGGATAACTTTTAAAATAGTATATTATTGTTGTCATAATATTAATAATTGAATTTAGACAATAAAATATATTTGTAAGTGTTAAAAATTCGTTACAGTCATAGTTCTATTTTATTGTAAATCATATGGTATTAACAGCTTTAGAATGTGTGAACTATATACAAAGAGTAGTAATTTCTTTGTGGTGTTCACCGATACAAAATAAAGATTGAAAAAAGAAAAAAAAAACGTGAGAAAATTAGTAGACAGGAAGTTATTATATTAAAAATTTACTACAGCATATAGTTCAGGTACAAATTTCTGTGAATATAAACAAATATAATAACATTTAACAGAAATTACTCAATAAATATAGTAAAAATTTGGGATCATTTTTCAGTAATTGGATTGCCAATTTCATGAATTACTTCACCAATGAACTCATTAATTAATGCATCAAAATATTCACCAAACAATTTATCGGTGAATTTATCTGTGAATTTATAAGCAGATCTCTAATTTTATAATCCAGTCAATTTGTTGAATTAGTTCTGTAAATATGCAAAATCCACCCATTCCGAACCCATGAGTATTAAAGTTAAAGAGTATAATTTCGCACTGACTCTTTAATTAAGTCATTAACACAATGTTTAAAGTGAACACAGTAATTGTATTTATGTTAAAATCTGTTTTTTATTATTAGTGATAATGATGAATAATTTTAAAAATTATAATTTTTCTAAATTAATTATAATGGGGAAACGTATTACTGTTGAAACCCAACCGCACGTGAGGCACTGAGGTGGACGAGCTTGGTTTTACACATTTTTTTTTTTTTTTTGAAAAATTATATATTTTCAATATTTATCGCAAATATTTTATCTTTGAATTATTTCAAAAGTATTTTATCCAGCTTGAACTATGCTTAAATTCAGGAGAAACTGTGTGGGTAACGTTTACTTCGTTTTTTTTTCGTAAAATTATATATTTTCAATATTTTATCTAATATTTTATCTTTTGAATTATTTCAAACACATTTTATCCAGTTTAAAATATGCTTAAATGCAGGAAAAATTGTGTGGAATAATATTAGTATTAAAAATATTCAAAAAAAAATGGAATTTCACTAATAAATTCACAAAAAACTGATAATTTTTAACAATTCGTATTTATAATTCACTACACAACATCAACATAAAGTATATAGTAAAAATTTAAAATTTTTAAAATTTTAGTACTAATACTAAACTATAGTTTAAGTATACGCAATTATTTATGATATGTGAAAGTATTTATCATAAACCGTCATGTGTTACGTAGTGGTGCGTGCAGTATTTTTATCATTTTGAAAAAAATTCGAAAATTTATGTGTCGTGTGTGTTTGTTTAGTTGTCGATAAATAAAAATACGTTATAAAATATGTGTAGAAATATGAAACGATCGCTTGTTTCGATGTCGGTTTCGGCTGAAAATTTTTTTGTGAACGTTTTCTCTAAACATCTCTTTATCATTCAGTTTGTGTTTCTCTTACTAGCTAAAGTTTTGGTTTTTGTGAGCCCACATTCCGTAACTCAGACTGCGGAAATGCGGATGCCAAAAATGGTTATACGTGTTTTATAAAAAGTGAAAGTTTTTATAGTTGTGGACTGTGCGCCCAAAAAAAATTCTCTCTTTCGCATCAAAATGTTCCCCTCAAAATAATGAAAGTGTCTCATTAATTTCTGTTTGCGGTCGTCAATATGGTAGACATATGAATGAAATATGAAATTTCGTTGATATAAAAATATGGTGGTAACCAAAATTTGCCAGTCACGATAAAATGATTTTACACACAACAATACAATTCTCTTCGGCATGTCGCAAAACCGATTATAGAAACGTCGAAAGCATTTGGATGGAATCAGTTCTCACATCGCGTTTCGTTGTTTAATTTAAGTAAATTTGAACTTAGAGCATGATGTCGTTACTTTATAGGTTAACGAATTCATACAAATTTCCATCCATTACACATTTAACCCGGTTATATAATTAAAATTAAAATATCTGTCGACAATTTAAAAACATTTATACTACAAATATATGATTGTTTATAATTAATATGCTGTTTTTGTTAGACAAATAGTGTATTTTTAAAATTAATCTATATATCAACCAGAAAAAAATGAAGACAAATAGGAGAGAATGTAACGTAGTTAATTAAAAGAATATTAATTCTATATATTTTATAAATTAGGTGTATCTATCTATGTTATAGTACAATAATGTTAAATGAAAATTATTTTAATTTATTGATTAAAAAAATGATAAAGAAAGAAAAAAAAAAAAAAATCACCCACTTTCTTATTTAAATATTATAATGAGAAGATTATATTAGAAAAGAAAATACTTCTCATAATGTTAAAAATAATATATAAATATATATGTTCCAACAAAATTAATCAATACCAATAGAATATAAACATTTTACTAATAATATTGTGTAAATATAAAATATTTGTAGCATGTGAATTGATTTATGCAAATTTCTAGGGAAGAAAAAGCTTTCACAATAAAAATGTTAAAAGTTGTTAATTTGTAATTTATATATGCATATAATTATTAATTACATTATTACAATAAAAAATATTTTTTGAATTGAATTAATTAATAAAAAAAAAATTACAACTAAAAAAAATGTTTAATAATTCGAAAAGAAATATAAAAAAAATTTTGTAAATTATATATGATTCATTATATTTACTTTCTTGTGTATTTGTTGAACTTGTTGATTGTTCATTTTATACGTATATATTTATACACCCACTGTCCGAAAAATATACTAAACGGATTTTATAATACATTGCCATGATAGATTTATGTATTTAGAATCGACATGAAAATGATACTTTCAACAGTGCTTAACTATAAAATAAAAACACATTAAATGGACAATTGTTTTTGTGTATAACAGGTCGAAAAATGTATAACAAAAATTTTCTTAGAAAATTTGTAAAAATATTATATAGCGAAACATGTGAAATATTTGTTTTGTCCAAAATAAAAGTTTTTGAGTATAGCATCGACAATTAATATTTCGAAATAAAAACGTTTTCTTAATCTATTCCGCGGTTATTTTTTCGGACATAGGATGTATACATGAGTTTTTTTTTTAATATATATATATATATATACCGCACATATACGATAATTTAAAAAATTAAAAAATGTATTACAATCATTTTACGGGTGGTATTCACATTATTATTGTATATTATTGTAAGAGAAAAAATTTTCTTGATTTAAAATTTTTGTAATTGAACATTGATTATTGATTATACATGCATATTATTTATTGATTATATATATATATATATATATGTATGCGGTATTCAATTATAAGAAGGATATTACAAAGCACTATATAAAAATCTTATGTATACAATTGATTAATGTTAATAAATAAATTTATACATATTTTATTTTGTATTGTATATATTTTAAAAATGAATAATAACATTAACAGGATACATTTAAAAAGGTATATATGTATACGAAGCGAACGAACACGTTGGTATAATATATGTATGAAAAATACTCTAACAATTGGTAAGTTAATGGGTTATTAAATGATTACATTTCTATATAAATAGATGCATCTGTAATTTAATTTTCAACTATAAATATCTATAGTTATAGTAGTTTTCTTCCACGTCTATATACGGAATAATTCATATAAATAAGACTATTGATAAATCATGTATAAGGTGGTTGCAGTACACTATCTTTTAATACAACCTGTATATTATTATGCATAAATAATATTGTAAATATTAATATACGATATTTGTATGCAGTATATTTAAAAATAAAAGTTTGCATATAGTTATTATTCAAACATATAAAAATTATATTACTATTATGTTTAGATAAAATTTAATTTATGTGAATTTTACTATACCAAATTAACCCTTTGATGTGTATGTTTTGTATGTTGAATTACGGTTTATTATAGTATAGTATATATATAAATATATAGTATATCTGAATGAGATAATGAGTTCTGAATTTTCAAGGCTAATATTATACTATGGCCAAATTTTTTTTGTCGTCATAAATAATTTTTTTATAATTTATTTTGTACCAAAAACTATAAAAAAAAAAATGTTGCATATGTGATATTCAAAGGATTAATAATATATAAATCAGTGTTAATTATACACATATATCGATAGCGTAGATTACTAACTATGGTATACACCCCATTAATATATTATAATATATTCTATTCATTACATTTTTTTTTAAATTAATTTATTCATTTTATGTTTATTTATTTTTATAGCCGAAAGGCCAACAGATATAATAATTTTATCGCAGATAAATATACGACGCACACACAACTATATATTTATACTAATAAATGTAATATAATATGGGTTTTTAAAATAAATCACTAAAAATCTATTTTAATGACAATATATACGTTTTCGCAACAACTAATAGACAGATACATAACATATTTATAAAAAAAAAAAATCTTATTATCATTTTAATATATCTTTTTGAAATACAAAATTTTATAATGTCATTAAATGGAAAATATATAATTTTTTTCTTTTTTAATTTAAACATAAATGTAAATTATTATTACTAATTTATTGTCCAAATAACACATATATAATATATAACCAATAATTCGTTACACTATGTATGGGTAAGAAAGAAAAAAAAATATAAAAATAAGATTTACGAGGTGGCGTTTATAATATGTATTGCAAAAAAAAATAAAAAAAATAATGTTGCCATTAAATGTTAAATTTATTCAAAACATAATTCAATTTACGCATATACGGATTTCGATTTCGGTAAATCAATTGTGTATAAAGAAAATATATAGAAGGGTTACATACATTTTATTAAAATATCTTGTATACTTTCCTTATTTGATAAAACAATGAAATTTATTGATGTCAAATGTGTCTCTTATGTTTAACAAAGAATTTATATGCAAATAAGCGTTAAATGTTAATGATTTATTAAAATCAAATATATGAATAGAAAATTGTATAAATGCAAAAATTCAAAATATTGTGGGATTTATGTATTATATGGGTCAATTTACTATATAATTATTAATTATATATAAGTGTACAACGTTTCTTTTTGCATATAACATTAAATTTTATGTAATGAAATTATTACATCAACAAATGCTATATCTAAAAATATTAATATGTAATGTAATAATCTATTAAAACCAATGCTTTTCACATATCCTGTCATTATCTTTATATATACTTGTACATATTATATATAAACAAATATTATAACATATATATACCATATATATGTATATTTATATCGTACATATAACAAATGTTCAAATAATTAAATATTACATTAACTTTTTTCTTCTTCTTTTTTTTTTTTTCTTTTTACAAATATTACCAGATAATCAAATAAAAACATAACGAAAAAATTTCAATGTTATTCAATTAAAAATTTATCTTATAAAAACATAGGTGTATTTAAAGTTTCATGCTGGTATATTTATTTATTTTATTATTATACCTATTTTTATATATTACAATAATTATAAATACAATTTTTAAATAACATATACAATATGTTTTACTATAATTTTCTCGCGCGACAATAAAATCATTTAGGCAGTGCTGGACTGGACAGAACACAATCATCACAGCGCACACATTAATACAATAGAAAATTGTATGAAACATACAATTGACAAACGAACACTGTTAAGTAAGTGACCGCAGAAATAAACAAGAATTTTATTAGGATTTACTATAAATAAATTCGGAAATGATATATATGGACATGTAACAACTGAAAAACTCATAGCATACCGTGCTGCTGTTATTGAGGCAAAGAAAGGTATAATTCATTTTTTAAACTGTTACCAATATGTATTTCCATTTATATATTAATGAAAACATTTACTTATTATTTTTTTAGCACCACTGTAAATTAGTGTATAATATAAAAAAAACAATCAACTCATGTGTGTATAAAAAAGTATACGATTTTCTTTCACAACACAATAATAGAATAATATTCAAAAATAAATATGTATATGGAATATTAGTATATAAATACAAAGAAAATGTTTTACAATGCCTGAAATTTCAATGAACAGAAAACAAAACAAATAATAAAAATAATAAAATAAAATAATCCAAAATGCAAAAAATAAAACGTGAACACTCTCTATGGTAATTTTACATATATAAACTCAACTGTGCTGAAGATCCTATCAATATAATAATACCAGCAGTTTTCTGTTGCACATTTTATTTTAGCGTTTTTTCTTCTCCGTATTCTGTACTACATATACTCGTAGTATTATTATTATTTTTATATAGATTCTTTATAATAAAAAATACTATATGTCTTGTTATTTATACATATATATATATATGAATGAATACATATAATGTACTATGCCTTATTTAATGTAAGCCTTCTTGATATATAATATATATATATATATATCAGTGGCGAGCGGAGCACGACAGCAAGGTAAGAATTGTTGCCCAAAATGTTTTCTAATTTATATCTAAAAAATTCAGCCATTATGTATTTTGCATATATTATAAAACAAACACATATTTGCTTGAATTCATTTAAAAAAATATCAACTCTTTATTTTATTTACAGAAAAATCATAAAAACTTAACATTACATATAACAATACAATCTATTCACATTTATATTATTACACTAGCACCACAATTGCTGTGCTTTTATTTTTCAGTAGTAGCCATAAATTCATATATAGATATACGATATACACACACTTATTACAAATATATAAGCTTTTATGTTTAATGAAGGGGAAAAAATTTATATGAAAAACAATAGCTGCAACGCTGCAACTATATATAAGCTTTATATGTGTATAGGTGAAAAAGTTTATATGAAGCTGAAACAGCAAAGCTTTTTTGTATGGTGTATGATAGTATCAAAATCTATATAGCATAAATACTATATTTGGTAGCATGGTAGTGTATAAAATGTGTACATGTATTTGTTTATAATTTTTAATATAATATTTTGTTTATATTATGACAAAATAAAATAAGATCGTAATGTTTGTTAACTTTGAATGAATTTGCAATGTCGGGAAGAAAATTTTTGAATTATCAAAAAAAAAAATGTTAAATTTAAATAGCATCCCAAAATTTCGGATCAGAAAAATAATGTTATAACATTGTCCACTAAGTCGGTGACTTTTTAAATTTTATTATTTATTATTTTTTAAATTTTTACGTTATCAAATTATAGAATACAAAAAAAATAGTGTAGAATGTTTACATTTTATTAATTTACTAATTGCGATTATGGCACATAGTAAAACCAGTCATTGGAGCAATATAGGCTCTTCATCAACTTCAAAATGGTCTGATACTATATAGACTGAACGAACTTGGCAGTCGAATAAAGTGATATTATATTGATCATGAGTGAGTGTCAGGTAACCACTACATAATGAGAAATTAAGAAGTGAATAGACTAGCAAGAAAACCATCTGCATCATCTCACACATGCGGGACCCTTCTGTAGTAGCATACACTATACGAAAAAGACTGAAAACAAAAAAACTAGACGAAATGGATTCCGTGAAGTGTCTTCATTGAATCGACTAAATATCATGAAATACTCATTAAATAGGCACGTCTGAAGTATATACTGTAAACATGACAATTACCATAACAAGGTGTAAGAGCGTTGGGTACAATAAATCTCAAATTTGACCCCGCCTATAATATGTAACTGAATTTATTTATTATTTGCTTTATATTCTGCGCATTTAATCTTGCTCTGCTTACCCAATACGAATGTTTATCGCTCGCCACTGACACATATAATATATATATTTTTATAAGTACCGATGGAATTTAGAATAACCACAAAACCAACATAACCAATTTTTATACACGCGCGCTTAAATAAAGTGAAAAAAGTAAGAAAAGAAAAAAACATACCTAATATTAATATATAGTCTTTATAATACTCTGGTACAATTATTTTCACAGAAGGTATAATATATATATTTATATTTAAGGCAAATCACTATTCAACATAATATAATATATTGTATTATTATTATTATTATTATTATTATTATAAAGAAAAAACATTAAATCCAAAAATGATAAACAATAAATAAACAAATAAATAAATAAAATTTATATTAGAAAACTCTCTTTAAACTGGTTTTTATTTTGTATATTATTCAGTTATTTCGATAAATATAATATTTTATATAGATGAACCACCATCACGTACGTCCGTGTACCATAAGCATAACAAGAGATAAAATAATTTTTTTTCTTATATTTCTATTACGTGTATATTTGCTCGTTTGTATTTTTTTTAGAAACTAATACTCAGGAGTGTAAATCGATTTTGTAAAACCAAAAATAAATAGAAAAAATTTATAAAACGAAAACCACCATTTCAAAAAAATGTAAAATAAAAGAATAAAGGATTATTAACAATTAGTGTTGCACGTTTTTTCCCTATATGCTATTTGTTTTCATATAGCAAGTATACTCTTTCTAATAGTGCCACATATTCGTGACTGGAAATCCTTTCCTTAAATGCAAGATGTAAGCATTAAAATCAAAAATTATCAGTCAGCCAAACAAAAACCATAAAATACAAATTGGTTTTTCAGTCCTGAACTACATAAAATAGTAGTGTATAAAAATTGATAAATCATAATTCAAAACTAATTCGATTTGATTTTAATATAATATATTATAATTAAGATAATAAAAATTGGACATGCAAGACACGCGCAAAGAACTAAATAAAATAAATTATATTATATATTACAAGAAATTAATGATTATTAATTTAATTTTTTTGCGGCAAATTATTTAAATAAATTAAATAAAATAAAATTCTAATAATTTTGTAATTTACTGTAGTGAGTATATATAATTTTAAAAATTTTTAAACTTTTAATTATGTTTACATTAAATAATGTATGCGGTGTGGCGGTGATGCGTTATCTTTATTATTATTATTATTATTATTATTATGTATTTTATTTCTTCTTATTACATATATAAAATTTTGTATATCTTTCAACGCAAAAATGCAATAATAAATATTGTACTAATGTGGAGGTACTTATATATATAGTTAGTAGTATATAGTATTGGTATATATAATGTATATATAAAAAGAGAAAATAAACTTAATTATTATTTTTAATATTTTTGCATATGTTAATAAATTAACTTAAATAAATTATAGTAATGCAAACATTATAATAAATTGAAAATAAAAAAATGATTATTAAACTAAATTTAAAGATTTCTTAAGAATCACACACAAAACATAATGTAAAATTATTTATTTTGTTAAAATTAATATAACGTTAAAATATTTAAAGATGAAAAGTGATTTTATATATATTATATTTAAACTTTGAGGTGGTCCATTCATTTTATATCTATTTTTAAGAAAATGTTTATAAAATTTTTCTTTATAAATGTATTTATATATAAATATAGTCGTATATATATAGTGCATTTTCTTTTTCTCTTAATATACATGTATTTTCGTACATATGTATAAAATTATTTTCAATTGAATGTCACAGGAAAATATAAATAATAATGTTCAAAATGTTATATATACGACGATTTTATACATAAAAATAACGAAAATTTAAATATAATTCTTTTTTCTTTTTTATGTGACATTATTTATGTTAAGGAAAGAAAACTCATGCATTAATTAATAAATAAATTATGGCAAAGTTAGGCAATATATGCATATATGAATCAACAAAAGAAGATTATATGTTGCGGTTGGTTGTAAAAGTTGAATTTTATATATAAATTAATTGATTTTTATATATAAATATATTTATATTAAGCCACCAATTTAAGAGATGCTGCAGTGTGATACAAAAAATATATGAATATATATTTATAATTTAATAATATGATGACAGAGCAATTATTAAAAAATAAAAAATAAATATAAATAAATAAGAATAATTATTGTCATCTTACATAAAAAAAAAAAGCATCTTTTTTTTTTACCTAAATTATACAGATGTGACAAGAGTTTTCTTAGAAAATATCGAAAAAGTTTATTTTAATTTTTTTCAAAACAGGTTTGTCTCTATATACGCATATTATAGATGCGAGAACAGAAGTAAAAAATATATATATATATATATTATTAACCGAATCTAAATATATTTAAGATAAAGAAATTCAGGTGAACAAACAACATACAAACAAATAATAAAATCATAAATCAAATTTATGTTTTTTTGTGACTTTACAAATAAATGTATTGTCCTTTGTTAACAATAAACTATATAACACTGCGTTTCACTGGTTTATAAACACTTCAATTTTATAACAATTTTTAAAATAGTTAATCATATATTTTTAATCTATATACTAAAGAAAAAAAAGTGATTATTATAGTTTTTCGTTTGATTATACTGACATTATTATGAGCACAATACGAATCATCCACCGATTCTATTTAGTAATTCAATTAATTCACATGTAATTATATTATTTTATTAACACATGCCCGGGCATTTACTAATATAATTTTACAACAAATTGTATACCGGCAGATAAACATTATGGTCGGCATAAGCTGGAAAAATTTAAGTGTCCTAAAACGAGTCAAACGTAGTGTGTATACACAAACAGTAAATAATAACTATATATATATATTTATCTATAATATTTAAAGAAACTAAAAGATAATATCAAAATTGTAATGTATTTCGTCTAGCTGCATATATTTTTATATATATTTATATTATTTTAAAAACAAGTGGCCTAGCATATCCGACTAAAAAGTTATACTAAATATATATATACAATACAATAAAAAAGGCGCCAAAAAACATTAAGGTTTTAAAAATATATCTTATATTGATTGGTAAAGGTAAAAAATTGAAAAAAAAATTGATCCAGCACTGATAACAGACTAGTATATTTGCCTCTATAATATTTTGTTAAATTACTATATATTTTATAAATGTATTGTATATATATTTTCATCAATCAATTAAGTTTAAACAAATAAATAAATAAATAAGAAATGTGACTCTAATTATTTTATTTAATAATAATAATAATAATAGTACGTTTGTGTAAAATGTAACTAATATTTGTAATCGAAGAATCGTTAATCATTTTTTACAGACTATAATATAATAATAAAATATATTGATATTAATCGAAAGTTTTATTATAATGAAGTCTTAAGACGACGCGACTAATAGATATGGTAATATAAATAAATGAATATAAAATATATTATAAATAAAAGACATATTAACAATAATTGACATGCTCATAGTATAAGAATTAGGACCTGTATTTTTAAAAACAATATTTTAATATTGTTGAAAGTGAAACATATAACAATAGAAAAACAAATATAGTAAATAAGATTTATATAAGAACTAAATCTATTTCCATTAAATACCGATTGATCAAAAATCTGCATAATATTAATTTCTGAAAAATTTAAATTAAAAATGTTTATTATTATTATATAGACGCAAAATTTTTATTTTTTAAAAATAAAAACCGATCTCAAATAATGCCCATATTTATTTTTACAGATCTAAATGCACCTATATAAAAAAGATATTATTTATTATCAATCATTTATGTGTTTCTTTTTCTCAAGACAACGACAAAACACAAAAAAATCTGTTCAATTTCAATTTCCGCATCATGATACGATATCTTAAATTTAATGAGTTTCACAAAAAAAAAACATTAATTATATTTATCGAGTAACATTTTTCAATGTTAATTTTTAATACTACACAAATCATCAATAATTCTCGATAAATTCTCGCATACAACGTATCGGGTTTTATGAAATGCAACGCATATAGATATTGTTTCATTTGATTGTTAATATGCAGACTATATTCAGTACGATGACAAATTGCAAAAACAAACAAAAAGTAGGCTTTTATCTGAACACAAAAATAACTAATTTATATGTATAAATATTTGAATGTGCACAACGTAATTACTATGTTGATTTCATGAAGAAAAAAATATATCTGTACATTTAAATCAACAAGTTGATAAATGACACATTATTATACTACAATATATATATATTATTGACAAATACTAAAATTTTAATATAAGATAAAAATGAGCTTTACTATAAAATATAATATGTGACAAACCAATTGCTGTGCGCCATTATAATTCAACACATTTAGATAATTATATCATTATATAAAATTATCCACACATTAAAATTTAAATGATGACGATAAAAAATTATAATTATTTGATTATATTCATAATATAAAATGCACCATAAATATTTTTTATCAATTTTAAGAAGTATTTTTATTGGTATTTTTATTTAATTTAGCTACATTTGTAATATATAATAAATTTGTGAAAAAAAAAGTAAAATCAAATTAATGTGAGGATTTTTCAATTTATTTATATCAATTATGTCTAAGCAGTCCACATATCAATATTATTAATCTTTTTCTTTATAAATTAAGAAATTTCTGTAAATACACAATATATGGTATATAAGTATTATTTTTAACAATAAGAAAATTTATCAAGAAATTTCCAGGAAAATTAAACAATATTATCTACGCGAGAGTATACTATAAAATTTTGTTTACTTGTTATTTATTTGGGTTTACCTTTACACTTTTTTTTTGCTTTCAAATTTAATTTAATTTTATATGTGATAGAAAATAGAAAAAAAAAACAAAAAAATTAGATAAGATATGTTATTATCATATCTTATATTCGTATATGAAAGTTTCATATGTACTTTGACTATGTCTATATACAAAATTTATGCTTGCATATACATATATATATATACTCATAAAGTACATATAGATAATAAACACAAAATAAACATTATTATATAGTAAAATTATATAAATGATGCATACACAAATATTGTATAAACGCGAGTGTATATACAAATATAAAGAATTAATAAATAAATAAATAAATAAATAAATAAATAAATATTGTATGTTAAACTATAAAATTTACAAGTCAAGTGGTTTTTATTTTTTCCTTAATATACAAGTATACAAGACCAGAGGTGTAGTTTGTGCCATACATTACATATCCATATATTATTAGACTGCACAAATTCGATATCAATTTATAGTCTATAAAATTGAGTAGACAAATAATAACTTATGTTTTAATGTATTGCATGTATATTTATGGGATAATCAGCCATATAAAAAAATAATAGAATTATGAAAACATCTATATCTTTCGTTAATTGCAGTGCAATTGGTGAAGTGTTATATACTACCATGCGGCGGCGGAGCAAATTTATCAACTTAACCCAAATAATGTTTAGTAAATGCTATAAACTCCACTTGGAGTAATATGACTTGCTATAATGTATATTTACATTTATACAAACATAAATAAATTATTAAAAATTACATGAATTTTTAGAATACCGAATACAATTAATATAAATATTCTACATATAATTACCTATTCTTCTCTGTAACTTAAAATTACAATACATACAAAAAAAAAAAAAACTAAAATTTTCGTTAATTACGATGATCGTTATGATGATAATAATAATAATAATAATAATAATAATAATAGATATGAATACATAAAGGTAAGCAAACTATATAATACATATATTTATGTTAAAACTTAAAACAAAAATCATAAAATAAATAAATATTTAATTCAATTTTTGGGAAAAAAAACAAAACCCATTGCATTATATGTAAAAAAAATTAAAAAAATACTCGTTATTTATCATCAGAAACTCATTGAAAATTAAAAATAAAAACACATCTTTATCTTATCATTATATATATTTTTAATGTATTATATAAATATATATTTGTGTGCATGTATTTGTTATTTATCTTTTTTAGAGTGAGAGACCTTTTAGCGGGAAATTTTTTTTTCAGTAATACAACACATAATATTCTATACATTAGTAGTGATATATACACTATATTATATATGAAATACGGTTACATCCATGAATATTGTATTATGTGACTAAAGACAATCAAAATTAATAAGAAAGGGGTACCTAAACACTAACCGCGTGCAACTATATACCATCTATAAGTAAAATTAAGTAATAGGCTAATACAAAAAAATATTCCTTATATGGAACACATCCTTACAATTTGCCCAACTCCACATCTATATATAGAAAGAAACAGCAGAAAGATTTAGCTGACGAATTACGTCATTAATAAAAGATGCTTCAAAGTATGGCCGCCGTTAAAAGGAAAAAGAACATCCTTTATAAAAACAATTGGGAAACATAAATGGATAGTTTGGATCGCAGTATAATAAAAGTGGCGACACAATTTGAATTCTGCGGGTCCTCTTAAATGTTTGATAAAATATACTTATTTATTAGTATTAACACACAAGAAATGTTAATTACAATAGGATAAATTCTTCTTATAGAAAATCGGTTAAAAAAATAATGAGCTGCATAATAGTATACACTACACTATATTTTATAATATATATATATATGGTATATATAGAGTTAACAAAGATACGTGTACGATACATGTGTGTGTGTGGAAAGAAAAATGATAAGAAATAATATATAATTATTTAATTTTATATTTATGATTGTTTATTTTATTTTGTATTTTTTTTTTTTTTTATAGCTAAATGACAACATAAAATAATTTTTTTTTGTGTGTGTGCAGTATATACTTAAAAAAAAATAGAGTTTAATGACATTTTAAAAAGGTAGAAATATATATTTATATGTATAACAATTTTAATGAATTATTATATTGCAAATTATTAAATATCATGTAGTATAAATTTTGCGTTTCAAATAATAAATTTATAAGAATGGTTCAACAATTTCAATCGAAAACATTACAACGAGATGTTAAATGCAAGTTATATACAACATTACAGTACGTTCGATATTAACGTATGGGTCGGCGGTTTGGTACATGACACAGAACCGAGAACAATTACTTTGGATTTTTGAACGAAAGGTACTCCGTGGCATATTTGGTTCCGTCATAAATAACAGAATGGTTGGAGGCAAAGATACAATTTTGAATTAGACAAGTTGTACACGGTCAACCAAATATTGTAAAAACAATTAAAATCAAAATAGTTCAATAAAATGGCTTGAACATGTATCACGCATGGAGGAGAAGCGTGTAACGAAAAAATTGTTGAATGGTAATCCAGAAGGTAGAAGGAGAGCCAGAAGACCTAAGGCGAGATTGTTAGATGCAGTAAACTGTGATATAAAGATCGTTAAAATTCGGGATTGTAAGACATTGATTGCGGATAGGCCAGGTTGGAGAAGGCTAAAACTGCACCTGTGTTATAATGCCACAGAGTAAGTAAGTAAGTAAGTAAGAATGGTTTTTTTAATATTGACGATAGATTTTAAATTATACAAAAGTGTATGTGGTGGCGACTCATGAAAAATTGGATCGATATCAAATGATTATATATATATAGATACATAGCTACAAAAACATATATTTGAACAACTTTTTTTCTGGAAAATCGACTTTTATAAAGAAAAATTTTCTATTTCTATTACGATCCACACTTTTGTAACAAATTCTATATTTTTTAAACAATTTTTAGATTAATTCAATTATTTTTCCAATTCGATTGACACGTTTCTACAAAGACATAGCCGAATTTTTAAATTGATGTGTCAAAAATGAAAAAAAAAATGACAACAAATTTGAAAAAGTATTTCATTATTTCATCTAAAATTTTACTATGTAAATACAATGGAAAATTGACCATAATTTTTGAATTTTAAAAATTTCTTCTAGTATAAATTTTTGTGTATTTATTTAATTATTGGGTCTAAATATATATCAATATAACAATTAAAAAAGTGTTATAAAGTTATAAATAATGTACCCCACAAAAGACGAAACACACACCTTTCAGAGATACACATCTAAGGGTTATAACAAAAATGGTAACTGACCCAAAATAATAATACTGCAAAAGCTATCTGGATTTACTCAACATAAATATAAATTATTTTATGATAAAGAAATTACTTAAGTAAATAGTAAATACAAAATATTAATAATATATGGTAATCTTTAAAGAAATCAATATCAATAAAATAATTCAATTTTTTAAAAATTTCATATAAAAACACATCACCATAAATATGAAATATCGTATATAATTGTAAAAATATTAAAAAGCATAAAATCATAAACCTTAAAATTAAAATTGTTATCAATAATAATAACACACAGTACATATTGATGGTGTGGTGTGGTCAATAAAATACATATAAATATATATATATTTTTATATTACGAGTACATTTTAAATATTTTAACAAACATCGATATTATTATTATTATTATAAATTAAAAAAAATATATAATAAATATATATTGATAAGAAATTAAAGTTAAGTTTTTATTTCAATAAAAAATTATATAAATATTATGATTGATATTACTTTTGTATATATATAAATGTATATAATTTTTTTTATTTTCTTATATTACATATTATGTTATATACCTATAATAAATAATAAGAGTTATATAAACATAAATATCTATCTTATATAAATATATATATATATAGTTAAAGATATATAACTATAGGAATGAATATGATGTACATATGAGGAGCATATAAATATATATAATATTTATTTATTCTTTTAAAACGATTTCTTTTACAATATATAATTTGTGTTTTCTTTACGCAAAGTTTTTATTTACTTTTTAAAACTTTATGTTTTGATATTTTTATTTTTTTTTATTTTATTTATTATAACTTAAGAGTTGTTAGCGAGTTGAGTCAACTTTGTTATATATATATACAATATATAATAAAATATATAAATACGTATATGGTGTGTGTTGTTATTATTGATTAAGACCATATCGAATGTGAAAATATATATAAAAAATAACAAATAAGAAAAATTTATATTACAACTTATTTTTATCATATATTTATAAATGTAGTACACAGTAATATGCGTAGTAGTAGTAATAGTAGTAGTAGTAGTAGTAGTTAACGGAGGGAAAATATATAAATATATATAATAAAATTAAGATTTATAGAAATGCATTTATTTATTGAGTTATTGAATTTTTTATTTTTTTATTTAAAAAATTGTATATATGATGCGATTATATGTTCTTTTACCTTTTAATATATATTTTTTTTTCGTCTTGTAGTACGTTACAATTTGTTTAACTACTCCGCCTTATATTTATTTATATATTGAAGTACAATTACACACATATTTTTATTTAAAGATTTATTATATATATAGAAACGATAAAAAAATTTTGTAAAAGAAGCTATTCCCTATAAAATATCCAATTCGTCGTATCAACATTTGTTGTATATGTGGAGATGTGGATTTTTATTTATTTATTGTTGATATTTGTTGTAAATATATGAATATTGAAAATTAGCTTTGATAATAAATTTTGCAGAATATCTTTTTGAATAATATATTAACAATAAAATAAATTTTTTTTTATACAAAAAATCCATTACATAAGCGCATTTTAAGAGTTAAGACAATATAAAAACAAAATAAATGTTTAAGATTTTTAGATAGATAAACCAAAAAAAAAATAAAAAAAAATATGTATAATAAAATGATTTAACGATAAAACAACAACACAGAAAAATTATATAATCATTATGATGAAATCAACTTTATATATATAAATATATGTGGAATTTTTAAAGACGTCGTTATTTTTCAATACACTTCTTTTATTTATACAACATATAAATCGATATCGATACACATCCAAATATAAACCGAAAAATTTCTTAAAAAAAAAAACGATATTATACAATGCGAGATTGCATTATAAAAACAAAAAATTTAGTTAAAAGATTCAGAAAAAAACCCTTTTTTTTATTTATCTCTAACAATAATATTTTATTTAAAATAGTATTGGTCTATATGTTGGGTACCTCTATCTACTATAATATTATATATTATTACACAATAACATTAATATATATATTTTTGTATCGAATATAGAAAACAATTGAACAATTTGAATAATAAGGTATTATAATAAGATCACGATATCATATAATTTATATATATAACATATAAAAATACGTATACAAATACAAAATATACATATCTTAAATATACTCACGATGATCAAATCAAATATTTTATATAAAATATAAATAGTTGTTATATATAGAAAAGATGGAAGACGAAAAAAAATTATGCATCAAATTGTAATGACAATTGTTTAATAATTTTATTCAAGAGACTTCAATATAGGTATAACTGCAACATAACACAAACATTAAACACAAAATCGTGTGGTAAATATAATTTAAATTTTATAATAAATTTATGTTTTCTTTCTATATTATATTATATAATTCTTTTATTTTATAAATATTTTTAAAATAGAAAAATTTAAATATTAAAATTATTGATATAAAATACATATCTCATATAGATACAAAAAAAAAGGATATAATAAATCTTTTAATCTGTTTTTATTTTCATTTTTTTCCAAAAAATTAATCTACTCTACACACACGAACACAAACATCCTTCGACACACACACACACACACAACAGAAACAAAAAAAAAACAATGATTTATTTATATTATTTTAACCATAAAAAAAATAATATACAAAAAAAGTTAGTTAACAAAAAATAAAATAAAATAAATATATATTTATTTTTGGTTCATTTTCAATATCAAGATAAAAAACCATATTTTTATTTTTTAAATAAATTGAAGATATTTTTTAATATATACACACACACACACACACACTCTCTATAGTCTATATAATATATGATAAAATTTTAAAATAATATTTATGTGTTGCATGTTAAATGCATGTTTATTTTTTGGAGGGAAATACAGTATATAATTTTTGACCCGCTAATATTTGATTTATTTATATTTTATATTTTTAAAGATTATTATGACACGACAAACAAAAATATCTTGATTATATTTATGACGGTTACATGTAATTTAATACAATATATAGAGTACAGGGTTACCAGAGCCCAGAGTTCAGAGTATTTTTAACGACTATACATGGAACATAGGAACAGCTACTACTGTTCGGTGTGTAAAACGTTAAAATTTTACGCAAAGTGGAAAAATTATGATTTCTATGTAAATAAAATTATTCGAAGAAATTTTCACTGTTTTTTTATTTTTTAAAGAAACAATTAATTTTTAAATTTACTTTATCCATACTGTAAAAATTTATTATTATATCAAAACTCTATAGTTAATCTATACAAATTATTGAATAAATTTATTATTTACATCGGCACAGTATAGACAGATAAAAAAATTAGTAATAAATTAAATTGAACAATAAAATTATTTGTAAAAAAATATTAAATATTAATAAATTATGTAGAGCTATTATTTTTGTGTATATTAAATAGAGTTGCTTTGAAGTTACAGTTCTATTTGAATATGTAGCTGTCTTCCGAATATTTCTATAAATATATATACTCTGAAAATGCAATGAAAAAGGTCGTATATCGATAATTGTATACAATCGAGCTTAATGCTGAAATTAAATTACTTTCTCGCATCCACTGTATTTAATGTAGTCTATAAATTCAGTCAAATATCTATAGTGTTTATGCGGTAACCCTACTATAAAGTTTGTATTAATAGTGTTTGTATTAATAGTGTTTGTTATTTAGATTTTAATTTTCTTCGGTTAAATATTATAATGGCGTGATAATCACATAAAAACAACCAAAGACGAAAACACGAAAATGTATAAGAAATTATTTCAAAAATAAATTAAAAGATGTGAAAACCAACCGGCACGGCACACAATGAATAGATATAATATAACGAAAAAAAAATGCTATATAATTATAGATTTGTTTTGTCAAAAATAAAGGAAAATCAAAATACTAATTGAATAATAACGTATATTTTCTTAATAAATAATATATTGTATTATAAATTCACCAAGAAAAATACAAAAAACAGAAAAAAGATACACTTTATTATTCTTCTATATATATTTTACCACAGGTCTATTATGGTATAAAAAAAAGATATTATAAGCAATTCTTCTGTATGCGGTATAAAATAAAGATAAACCTTTAAATTTAAATTATGGTCTGTATAAGTATTTGTATATATTATCACATCACGTACACCTCTCAAAATATTATTGTTATATGGGAAAAAAATTACTACTATATTTAATAAAATATACTCGTATCAAGAGTCAAGGGACTTTATTTGAATTTTAATTTAAATTTATATATATATGTTTGGTGGGATTAATCAATTAAACGGTATACATACAAACACAAATAATCCCATATATTGATCGATACAGTTTTTCTTTAAAATCCAAAACAATACTTTATAAATATTCTATAATAAAATTAAAAAAGAAACAACCTTTGGAATTCTCATTTCGTATATGTGCGGTATATTTATATTTATTTTATAATACACAAATAAAGGATGTAACCTTATAAATATTTTTAAAACGTTTATCAAAATATGGGTAGGTATAATAATTAAGTTTAGTTTTTTATTCATGTGCTAGAATTTATTTATAATAAATTAAATTAAAAAAAAAAAATAAAAGGAACAGATTCAATTAAAATGGGAAAAAAAAGGGAAATTTATTTAATAATAATTATTTTTTTCTACATAATTATATTGAACAAAAATTAATATGGGAACACCACCACCGCCGCCGTATATTTTTGAAACTATATTATATAAAAATTTTGATTTTAATATAAATAAAAACTATAACCGAAAATAAAGTGGCGCAAGAAATTTTACACATAGAAAAAAAAAAAAACCACCTTTGCGTGTTGCGATAGTAAAAAAAAAATTAATAACAACAGCAATAGAAGAATTTAAATTTATCAATGAAATGTAAATTTAAATAGAAAATATTAAAAATAAATACTTCGAAAAAAAAATGTTTATTTTTAAAATTAGACTCATTAAAATTAATTTGCTATTTTATTTATTCTATTTTCATATAATTATCGGCGCGAATGGTTTTTTTTTCTATTTAGTTTTTCATAAATTTGCAATTTTTTTTTTTTTTGGACACTTAAACAAATAATTTAACGCATTATTTATAAATTAAATAAATTAGTAGTTTTTTTTGTATATATTTAAATTGTTTACTATTTTATTGTATTCTTTTATATGTAAAATTAAACAATTATATTAATTGTCAATAAGTGTGTATAAAAATTTGTTTACTATACAGAAATTTTCATGGTTTTTCGACTTTGTTTAAAATAATGATTTCTAATATTAACGAAAATCATTCATAAAATAATTTGCAATAACAGACAATTAGAAATTTTTGCAATAAAATAAACAAGAAAATATAATAGGTTAATTTTAAAAATCATAATTGCGACATTATGTGAATATATATATAAAATAATATGTTGGCAGTGTGAATAGTTCTCGGACTGACCCAGAATACATAACCTTCATTTTACATTGTACAAAAAATGAGTTACACTTTTTATAACTGACCGTAAAAACCATGATACATTCGACGGTCATTCATAAACTGTAATAATACCACAAATCATTTAACAAATCCATGATTTCATGTAAGATGATCGACGAGTGAAAGTGCGTGAAATGTCTGTGATCGAATAGGTGCTGATTTGGCAATATTTTACATGAAAAATTACGTAAAAGGTAAGTGAAATATGGGTGCTAACAATGAAAAAAAAAAATGATACCGTGTTTGAATTGTTTTAAGCAAAATATAATGAATTTCAATTGATGAAATTTGAATCCACAACTAACACCATAGATCAGAGCGAAAAAAAACAGTCAAGACAATGAATTGCAACACCATATCGTGTGACTGGATATTTTGCAGACTCTCCGAAATAACATTTTAATGATACAATAAAATTATTGGAAAATCATTAAAATAAAAACATTTAAGTTTGCCAAGAGATTTTATCGACTATTATAATATTTTCGTTTTTAGAAATTAAACAAAATTATTATAAAAAAATTATATGTTTTTTTCGAAACAATTTTAAGTAAAATTTAAAATTAATTTTGATAAAAATACTACCACATATTATTTTTTTTATATCTTATCATCATTAAGATAGATAAATTATACATAAAATCTAACCTAAATTTATTACAGTAAAGTAAAAAAAAAAAAAAAATAAATAAAAACACCAATCCCATAATAATTAAAGTCTTAAAATTAAAAATTATTATATATTTTGCCATTGATAGATAGTATTGTGTGTGTGTGTGTGTGTGTAAATTTTGTATTTAAAGAAAATTATTATGAAATACAAAATTAAATTATAATGCAATTGAATGATGAAACACCTTACAATAAATAAATAAATAAATAAATAAATGTTAATGTATAGAAAGACAGAACGTGCAAATTGTAACATCCACACAACACATAATAATTCGGATTTTAATATTGCGATTAAAAAGATTAGAATATACTTAATAATAAAATATTTGCGATGATACAAAAAAAAAAATTAAGTGCGGATAAGGTACGACGACAACGACGTATATTTAATAAAATTGAAAATAAATATATATATATGATAACAAACAAAATATTGATAAACTTTAAAATACTAAAATAAGTATTTACAAAAAAAATATATATATATTTACACTATAAAAAAAAACAATTTTCAAGATTAATATTTTATTTACAATAATTTATATACTAAATTTTTTTGCTGGTTCCAAATAGTCTGTTACAATTCGGTTGAACTAAATAAACACATAACACATATATATAGTTTAAAAAAAAAGTTATAATAATAACAAAATATGTATAAACATTTGATTGACACATGTGGTGGCCTTTGCCAACCGCCTGTTTTTTTCTCGATAATACAATATATAATATAATATTGTTATTAGCACAAAATTAACAAATCATTTATTATTATATTAAATTATACAATACATAATTTAATAAGTATTATTAGCACATGTTTAATTTTATTAGTAAATAATATATTTTCAGATATATGGTACACCAAAAGATTAAAAATTAAAATTCATATATGTGTTATATGTTTTTAGGACAATACATTTGTATATATTATTTTTGAATTGCATTGTGTTTGAAAATGATTTATATTCATATAATTTATGCACACATCAATTGTAATTTCGACATGTAAACTATACAAAAGATATATGGGCATATATAAAATATGAGATAAATTTTATTTGGATATATCTATAATATGTAATTATGTGTGTAGAATTTAAAAATCATGAGTTCCACTACCCTAGTACCACTGTCCGTAGTTTGTCCGCATTATTGGTAGTAGTTCGTAGTTTCAATCCGGGGAAATATCTATGGATTTCTTACGGATGTCCGTTGGAATTTTATATGATAAGTGGATGCCTGTCCATAGATTTTTATAAAAAAATGTCCTTGAATTAACCATATATTTCCGATGATAATTTCTACGGATTCTCCTTACAATTATTTCGCGTTCCCATTATTCCACACAATATCCGTAGACTTTATATTCATATTTTTTGTGAGTAGATCCACGGGTTTTGACAAAAAATATGTCATGCGACGATAAGTGCAATCGCACAAACATTATGTTATCACACGTTAGGTTTGTAACTTGTTGAAACAAAATTTAATGTAATAAATAAATAAAAAGTATGATATTTACATATTCTTATGTAAAAAATAATTTAATTTTAAAATTAAATTAATAAATTCATAGTATAATTTTGTAGAAATTTGGCAAATTAAACGTACATACATGAACAAGAAACTAAAATTGCGGATAACATCCATGAAAAGTCTTACACGATTCTACGGGAATATATCGATTTAAGTTGATGCTTTAAAAATTATGAAAATAAACTAAAAAGATGATGATGGAGGAATTATCCACTGTCTTGGATAATTGGTAAAATAAATTGTGAATACAATACCGCGGATATATGTTAGAATTTAGAAATATGACCCTGACATTCTAAAGATTTCAATTGATCTAAATAATAAATGCCATTATATTATTTGACCAAATTCCATTATATCTTTTATATTTGGATTTTTTTCCACGGAAATTTTCCACATTTATTTTCAAAGTACGGACAAATTGTTACAAGGGTAATTATGAATTATATAATATGAAAAATTATTTAATATCATATATATAATAATGCCTGGCATAATTATATTAATAAATACAACAATATTTTGTAAATTATTAATATTTTATGACAAATTTATAATAATAACAGACAAATTATTTTATTTATAATATATAAATTTAAACAATAACTTTATAAGTATATATAGTAAACAAAATTAATAATAATAATAATCAATTGTATAGCATTTTATTTCGTTCATATATTTCAATTTGTTTAGTCATTTAGAGTTTATATATGGGTATTGTCATTATATTTATAATTCAATCTATATATAAATATAAAACTCTACACATGCAGTGTATGGATATGATATGTATTTGTTTGGTGCCGCCAGTTTGTCTTAACCGAAAATTAATTTTCGATATAAAAAAATAAATAGTATATTATGCTTAAAATTTCTTATAAATTTTTTACTCATATACAATAGTTTTTTTTCTTTAAATTTATATTTATATATTTTTTATTTTGAAATTATCTCATCGCAATATTTATTTATATATTATATTATAAATTAAATAATAATAAATATAACAAAATATTAAGTTCCTAAATAGATAACTAAAGTTCAACATTATATTTTTGTCGTTATATATTTATTTAATTTCATTGTATAAATATATATAAATTTATAATACAATAAATAGATTAATATTATATAATTATTTAGAATTTTGTTTGCTTGAACACATGAGTGTTTAACCCCTTGTAGCATTTATTGTCGAAATAAATGTTAGGTTTTTAAATAATTACTTATTTGATTGAATGAATTATTTTAAAAAAATTTCATGACAGCATAATAGATAATTTTTTTTTGTTATTAATAAATAGGTTTTTAAATGATGCACATTAATTATAGGTTTTAATAATCAGATTAGTAGTGTGTTTTTATTTATTTTAATAAAAACATATAATAAGGAATAATTCGCGTGGTATACAACAATGCGATAATAATAAAATATCTATAAATAACGAAGTGAAGTAAAATTGATTGTTTCATTTATATTGTTAACACAATTTAAGCTTGTTTCACAAAGTAAGTGTACACGACTAGGACCCGTGATTGTTTCACAAGGGGTTAAACTGGGATAATCAAATTAGCATAAATAAACAATTTTTTTTGTTTCTATTTTAAAATTTTTAATTATCATAATTTAATTATTTTATATTGCAAAATTAAATTGTGTTTTTAATAAATATATTTATTTTGGTGGAAATGAGGTTCAAAAAATTCATTTATGATATTTATATTGTATATAACATATATGGTTCATAAAAAAAAAATCAATTAAGATTATAGAAAGACTAAAGCGTGCACACAGCCGCCATCACCATCATTTGTATTGACATATAAGATTGAATATAACATGTGTGATAATAAAATGTATATATGAATGAATATAATACAAATAATTGTCTATAATAAGCTAATTATTATGTTTAAAATACATCAGATATTATTTAATTTGTGCTTATCACAATTTGTACACAACACGTAGGTACTTGAAGTCTTTTATTATTATAAATAAATTGCAATCACCGGTGTCTAAATTAAATAAAATTTATACATATTTTTAATTGATTTATTAAAATTAAAAAAAAAAGTAACGTGTTCGCCATATTATCTATTTTATATTTTATAAATTCATATTATATGTGATTTCATATAAATATTTATTATATAAAGGAAACATTAATTTTATATAAATTTTCTAATCTTATCTACAATATATGTAGATATGTATAAATAAATAATAGAATAAGTAATGCAAGTGTGACAATCCCCTTCGCCATTATAAGATATTCAAAAACACATAATAAAACTTTGAACTTGAATTTTATTCATTCTTATTCATATATTTGTCTTATTATTACATCATGAATACTAATCACGGTTATATCTGCACACGTCTATATAAGCGAATGAACACTCTTTCAATATACTATTATTATAATAGTATTTATAACACAAAAAAAAAACTCAAATATGAAAAAATTAATATGCAACAAATATAAAATTTATAAAGAATTGTCAAAATCGAATATATCACATCAATATACATAATAATATCACATACACACAAAAACATGCACAAACAAAAATATAACATATAACAAATTTATGAATAACATTAATATAAATACAAAAAATAAAGTAATATATGATTTGTAAATAATATACTCCATTATTATGCGTATATTAAAAATTATCATATATATATTATTATGAGTCGTATATGTAAAACAAACAAATGTATACATAATTCATATAATTATATATTGTAGTTATGTGTAAATAAAAGTATCACGTCTTATAGATTATATATACGAATACAATAATATATATATTAATATATATAACACTTAAGTATATATAAAATATAATGTTATACTATTATTCGGATATATTTAATAGTTTTTACATATGTATGTACATCATAAAACATATATTTATGATTATTATTTAGTTACATAAATATTATGCAATTTTGGCAAAATAATGTAATATTGTACAATCAACAATGTGTTTACTTTTTAAATTTTAAATTTAAAATTTAATGTTTTTATATACAATATATATTTATATAGCCAATATTTACATTTAATTTGTTATATAACGCTGAACTAAAAATGACCTAATTATTGCATATACCATTTAAAAAAAAAATTTCTATAATTCTACTCCATATGCATTCCACATGTCGTCGTGTGTCTGCGATTGCACACATCAGAAAATTTTTATAATCATTAAAAGACTCTTTAATGCCAAACATTAATTTATACTGATAAAAAGAATTAAATAATTTATAGAAATTTTGCAAAAAAAAAATTTAAATATGACACAATAAAAATAAACAATAAAAAAATATTATTATAAAAGATATTATTTTTATTGATTTTTGTGTAAAATGCAAAAAAAAAAATTTCAAAAAGTGTAAGTAAATATTATTACGAAAAACAAAAAATCGAATTGTAGGTGTGGTATGCGGCCACTGGACATATATTAAATAAATTATTAATGTTTTTTCTTTTCTAAAATCTTTTTATGAAATTTAATTTAGTAATTCTTTTTTTTTTATGTTAATATTTAATTTTATTTGAGAAAAAAAAAAAAAAAAATTAATATTTGAACGATTCGTTTATTTTAATTTAATTTTTTTTTTGTTGTCTACATAAATTTTCTGTCCTAAATTTAACCAGAATGTTTTCATGACATTTTATACGTCTTCAGTATTATACAATATATAAGTTAAAATTCAAGACAGTATATAGTTTTAGTGCTTTGATCGTAAATTGTGTATTTAAAAAACTAAAAAAAACTAACATTAAATTTTTTTGGTAAAAATATTATCGAAAAACAATTAAAATGCTTAAAATAACTTAAATAATAATCTATTGTTTGTGATCACATTAAAACAACGATTATACAAATCTCTGAATAGTGTGTGTTTTTTCGTTAAAGTCAGTAAGATATCTTCAGTGAGATTCATATGTAAATGGTACCTATGTGTGTGTGTGTGTGTGTTACCAATTCATAAGATTTTAATTGAAAAAATTGGTTCACAAAAGTTTAAAAAAAACATCAAAAATTACATTGAATTGATCGCGGCTTTATATCATAGATAAACGTTGGAAGTGACGATAATTTCTTTAATATTATATTTTAACTGGTGATGAAACATCACATTTGGAAAAAACCACTCGGTAGCGCAGTTGCATAGCGCCGAAATATAAATATAAATATATATATATTATATATATTAATCATGAAATATAGCGGGTTCAAATCCGCTATTTTTTCATAGGAAATTTTTCGGTATTTATTTCAATACTAAAATTTTTCTGCTGAGTGACCATTTGTTCGTTGATGGAATAAAAAGAAAAACGGATATCTTTGAAAATATGGTGTTGGACGCTATTCAAAGATTAACAATGTCTGCACACACACATAACTATGGGCTAATCACCCATATAAAAATAATTGTATTATGAAAACATCTCTTTCGTTAATTACAGTACAGTACAGTACATAATTGGTAAATTGTTATATACTCCCATGCGGAGTAATTTACCAAGTTGGTTGTAATGAAAGGTTTATTAGATGACATAAATGCTCTAGGAGCAAAATATGACAAAAAAAAAAAAAAAGAAACATCTGTGCAATGCTGAAGTAATTTTCCGGACAGAGTGTATATATATATTGAATTTATATAATAATTGAAAAACTATCAAGTTGCGTGCGTATATGTATTATGTTCGTATTTATAATACAAACAATAATAAATGTAAATACAATAATTTTCTCACTTTACGGTTCACTTAACATACAAGAAAAATCAAATAATGTGTGTATGTTAAATGTGCACAAGTAATGTGTGTTATATAAAATTTAAATAATTTTGGAAATTTTCACATTTCTATTTACCATAAACCAAAATAAAAATTTCCAATTATTTATTTAATTATCTAAATAACACTTTATAGAATTGACATTATAATTTTATAATTCTTTTCTGAATCAATATAATATACACGCAGTTCATATATTATTATACGTTATTATACGCACATGCACATCACTCGTCGCGGTCGTCGTATATGTTTATTTAAATTTAAAATATATATAATTCATTTCGTTCTATTTAAAAAGAAAGCTTTTGTTTATTATAATTACATTTGAATTGAATCATTTTTAAATTCTATATATAAAATGAAAAGGGATAAGATGAAAAAAATATAAATAAATTCTATATATATAAATTTATAAATTTATATAAATATTTATGCTTTGGTGGATGAAAATTGTTTATAACAAATGTTTTATTCATTTCGTTTAAGTGTGCGGTATAATTTTATTTTATACAAATAATATTAAAAAATAAAAACATGTATTATCGGAAAGGAATTCTATTTTTATTTGAATGGAAATGTTTCAAATTTGGTTGATTTTAAATTATAATAATATACATACAATACAAAACACATCAACCACATCACGTACAAATCAAAATGTTCTATTATATTATTATGTGTGTTGTTTAAGAGAAAATGATTTATTTATTTATTTATTTATTTTGTTTTTCTACACACACACACACACACACACACACACAGAGAGAAATTACCATATTATTCCTATTAATATAATGGAAAAAATATGGTATAATAAATAATTCATAGATGTGTATTTTAAATAATTGAATATCAATATATTATTTAATAAATTATTCCTTTAATTTGAATTTTATAAGAGATTATGTAAAAAAAACATTATTACAATTTATATAATGCAAATTGGTTTAAATTAAATATACATATTTAGTATTCTTCTTTATAAAAAAAAGATGACATTCATGCCGGCTTTTTTTCTATTTCTAATATATTCATTTTAACAATCATATGTATAAAGAGTTTAAAATATATATACATATTATGTAAATATGTACACACACCACGACACCAACTTATCTGGAATGTTTGCGGTATATATAGAGGCTTTAAAAACAAGTGGCAATATTGTGGGACGTTGACTTAGTATATATGTCTGGCCAATCTACCCACATATTTCAATTTTGTTGTTTAAACACAAAATTAACCAAATTAGAAAAATGTCTGTTAATAAAACAGATCAAAATTTTTCCTTCTGCGTAGAGTATTTACTAATAAAGTAAAACAAGTTTTGCTGCTTATATGAAATAATCAGAATATGCATTATGCGTTATCCGTAAAATATTCTTCAAATCCGTAAAATATATTTTCGGCCATACAAACTTCTAGAAGAACTTCTTTCCATTTGATATGAAATTAATTGATTGAGTTGTATGTACTATTGCGACCATAATAAAAATTTTGAATGATAAGAATGGGAAACGGTGTAATTTTTTTCTTAGAGAAATAACTCAATATAAGTGTGTTAAAAACATGATCAAATTACTTAATTCGATTACAGGCAGAAGAATTGTTGTTTAAATGCGGGTATTTCCTGCTTTTAATGGATAATTTTATTTTCAGTGTAGTGTAAATAATGGAATAACTGTAACATACTTTCCTATAATAATTACAGGCAATTTGGCGAATTTAAATAGTTAATTAGTTTTTATTTGATGCCATATATAGTGTTCAGTTAGAGATACATAACCATTGATTATGATATATCAATGTATATATAATTGTATCCATAACGCATCTATATTATAATACAGAATACCGCGTGTAACTCATTAACAATAATAACATATATTAAATTTTTTTAAATATAGCCATGCATAAATCAATATAAAATAACATTTCTTTGCAGCAGATATGTAAAATGTAAAATAAAAACATAGATAAATAAATGTATGTATACCAGATTGTTAAATATATTCATTCCAACCCATAATATAGTCATTGTGTATAGTAAAATTAAATTTAATTTTTGGTAAATCTTACAAATGTATAATATAAATATATTAACTAATATATATAATATATAGTTAGAGAATATGCATTCAAAGGTGTACATATTTATTTATACATATATTTTTAACCTTGATTTATATATTTGTCGTACGTATATATGCATTTGATATACAAAACATTGCTATATTTATATGTATTTCGAAACAAACAAAAAAAATAAAGCGTCGTTGTCGCTAAAAACCCATAAATCATTGACGATATATACTAGCGCTCTACTGTGTGTGCATACGTATAATACACATAAATGTCGTTTTCAAAAATATATAACACAAAAATCTAATCTATAAAAATGTATATTTTAAACATTTGTATAAATAAATACTTAAGCAAAATTTATACTTGTATAAACGAAAATATCCTAAATGTGTTTTCTTAACTCAAACTATACATATTTTAAATATATATTTTTATAATACATCTTTCGCACATGTTCTTTTCTTATATATATTGTACACTACGCATCTCGACTATAATTTTGTATTTTTAATACATTTTGTACATTATATACTTATAAAAATATATATAAAAATAATATTATATCCACGAAAAAATATTTTTTGGACATCTTTTAACAACAACAAAAAAAACAGAAAAAAAAATAACCAAATAAAAAAATGTGTATAAATAAAAAGAAGTAAAAATTAAAATACATACAATAGCCTTTTGAATTGGGTTTACATTTTATTTTTCATTTTAAAATTATAAATAAAAAAAAATGTATCTTATGGAAAAAATGCTTTTTGAATTTATTTAAAAGACATTTTTTTTTTATATTGCAATTTTGTTGTTCTTAAATATATTAGCGTTTTTTATTTATTATTAATAACTGCACAACAAAGGAAAAAAAAAAAAAAAGATCTATTAAAATAGGCACATTTGCACGTGCCCATTATGTACGAGTATATTGTATTGAATGTATTATCAAAATATTATAATTCTTTAGGATTACGGCCGGAATTACTACGTATTCTATTACACTCTTATTTAGTGGCGAAGGCTGAAAAGTAGAATTCAGTTTTTAATATCGATATATTTTTTCGTATAACCTGGATGAAATTACATTAAATTATGGAAAAAAACTGGGTGTTCACAGAATTAAATTTTCCGGTAAAAATTGATTTTTATGAATTATCATCTTTTTTTTTAATTACGAACCATAGTTTTAACGGATTTTAAATTTTTGCTTTAACTTTAGCATTACAAATTAGAATCATTATTTCCAATCTTTTATAGAAGAGATTTTTAAAATCGATTTACTCATTCAAAATATATGATCGATTTTCCGATTGATGGCAGAGAAAATTTTTATAGAAATTTGTGGTACTGTACAAAAAGTGAACACCAAAAATGGTACAAAAAATTTATACATTATTTCATACAAAAATTTCATTGACATCAAATGGATAATCGGTCATATATTTTGAACGTGTCGATTCGGTTTTAAAAATCTCTTCTATGAAAGATTGGAAATTGCAATTATAATTTGCTAATCTGTATACAAAACTGGAAATTCGTTAAAACTATGGTTCGCGTTATTCAAACGAATGATAATTGTTAAAAGTCGATTTTCCGGAAAATTTAGTAAGTGGATATTCCAATTATTTTTTTTTTGATAATGTAGTCTACCCAAAATTCGTCTACCAGAAAAATATAGTGATATTGCACAATCTGTAAACATTTTTTCAAGCTTTGTCACTGCTTTCTTTGTATATAATTAATTTATATATATACAATGATATACCAAATATTAAAACATAATAATAAGAACAATATTTTAAGGGCAAATTACATACAAAAATTAAAATTAATTAATTGAAACTTTAGTATAACTTTTACTAATAAAGTATAGATTTTTTTTTATATAAAAACCGATCTAACTAACAAAAGATTATACGTTTGTCATAAAATATATATTTAATGTATAAAAAAACATATAAATGTTGAGTTAAGCAATTACTTTCAACTATTATATATAGACCAGATAATTCTAATTAAATTTTGTATTAATATAATTTTCTTTACGCATATATTTACCTTATTTTTTTTTCGTAAAAATATACTTATATAACTTTAGAGAAGAATCAAAAACATTTAGACAAAAATAACAAAAGATTTTATAGATTAATTTTAATTAAATGCACGCGCATATACCACAAATAATATATATTAGTATTTATAATAAAAAATCGAAACACAAATAAACATTGTATTTTTTTGAAATGCAATAATATGAATAGAAAAATGTTATAATGCAATTTAAGAAAATATAGAAAATTATATAATATATATGTGCATTAATTCGAAAATAGAAAACGATTTAATTAAGCACCTCATGGTAACTCTGTAAGTACATGTATGTATTTGTATATAGTATAGGTGCCTGTAATATATTCTAATAAAATTACTATAAATACGTATAAAACAAATAGGAAAATAGGAGATTTTCTTAATATGTTTATAATTCAATGTAATATGTATTTTACATATTATTACAATATCGATGAATTACATAAGAATATTTCACAATAAAATGGAAAATAAATAATATATGAGTTAATTTACGAAATAATGTATATATATATTAATGCGTATTCAAATCTATCTATAAATACATATAAATAAGTAAAACAAATTAAAATTGAAAATTTGTTTTTCTTATTTCTTAAGAAGAATCATGATTTATATACCAATATATTTTTTTTTTTAATTTTGTAATATCTTCTTGCAAGTACGTAATATTTTTATTTGTATCACTATCGATTATACCATACATAAGCGTGATAATGTTATTTTAATATTTATAGAGAAATTATGTGTTTGTGTGTGGAAAAATGTAATTAATAATTATTACCTTTTACCATTTTAAGTGCATCTCAAATATTAAAATTACGATTCATTATGGATAAAATCTTACCTGAAAAGATAAAAAAATAAATAAAAAATTAATTATATATTTAATTCTTTTTTCTATATAGGTATAAATTATTTATTAAATATGCATGAAAACAATCTGTCAACAAAATTAAATTCCACGAATAGATGATTTTTTTGTTCTCGTACACATATACCCACAATTTAGAAACTACATTATATAACATATGTTTTTTTAATTTATATATTCGTTCGCAAAATTATTATCAATAAAATTTTCTAAACATTACAATATGTGTGTTATAAAAACCACACAACAAATGTGTATACACACACATGTAACAAAAGTACCATGTGAAAATTAATAAACTCTCATGATTTAAGTCATGTGGAGATAATTTTTAAATGCGAAAAAAAAATACTATATGTATATAGAGACTTTATAATACAATAATATATATGCAATTAAATTTATAGAAATATTAGAAAAAAAAAATACAATTGAAATATGTGCTTTCTTTTCTCACACCGCAAAAAAATATTCTTATTTTAGGTCAATAATTTCCATCGATATATATATTTACAATATATATATATAGAAACTATATATAACATATAACATTATTATTATTATTATTATAGATTAGATTAATAAGTGTCTCTAATATATTGTAAGATACCAATAAAATTACGATTTTCCATATTGTATTATATATATATATATATGGAAAAATGTGCGATGATTACCTGCAAGTGTATATTGAAAGTCATGAATAATATATAAATTTACATATCCAATCGGTAATGTTAAAAGTTTTCGGAATACTGTATATAGAAAACAATTTTAGAATTTATTGTTTCTATAATGTTTTATAATATATATATATATAAACAATTATATTCGAGATCAAACACCAAATATACATATATTAATTGTTTTTTTTTTTACATCAAACTGATCCATTATCATTAAATTAAATTTTATTAGTATCAAAATAATTCAAGTAATTATATTTTTCTTATGAATTTATGCAAACAATAGGTTGCATAGAAAATTATTTATAAAAACGAACCACAATATCCGACAGAACCGATACTATTGTATAATACATTTCGATTTCATATGGCCAAATTAATTTTGAAAAGTTCTGCTTTTACATATTGACGATCTGATATAGGTGTATATCAAATAAATAAAACTTTTAACATTACCTATAATATGTAATAGTCTATAAAAAAAATATTCAAAAATATATTGTATATTATTATTATTATATTGCCATATATAACTAACTTAACCATATCTACCATATATGCGAATAAATAAATATGTATGGATTCACTTTCATTTATAAGCTTGGTTTAATTTTTACATATATATAAATTGTAATCATATTAAATATAAAAAAATAAAATAAATATAATAATGTAATTTGAATACATTGGGATTTTAAAAATTTTATTTATTTATTATTACGACATTAATATATTCCATATAAAATGTATAAATCAATAAATTTAATTTGGACTCTAATTTATATAACACATTTTTTATTTGTGCTCTGAATTCAATATAAAAGTATTTATTGAAATAGCTTTATCAAAATCATATAATATTAAAATTTATTTGTTCTTTGCTATGGGGCTTCAAAAAGACACCTATGCCACCAATCTTCTATATAGGCTTAAAAAATAATAAATTAAATTTCGTAATAAAATTGATTATAAAAAATAAATATATGATTCTTAGTCAATATCTATAATTAAACCGCATTGACATTCTATTCTAACTTCCTTAACTATATACGGTTTTTGCCATATAATGATAAATATATATTTTTTGTGATCTTTGTCTTTATAATTTTTTACGTTTTTGTAAAAAATATAATTTTTCCATTGCCTTATATTAATAAAAATAGAATAATATAAAAAATTTTCGCATATAAATAAAAATGTACAACGCATATTTTTTTGCTATATGAATATAGGCGACTATAATAATTATTGTGTGTTTGATGTAATAAATAGATATTTTATAGAATAAGACGTCATGTAATAAAATCAATCATAACAAATCAAAAAAACATTGATTATATTATCAAAATATGAAAAATTAAAAAAAAAAATAAAAAATTCAAATGCTATAAACGTCTACAATGATTGGAAAAAAAAAACTCAAAGATCTGTTTGCCAATAATAATTCCTAACCCACCTTTAACTTTCCAATAATAATGTGTTCAACAAAAAAATGATTAATAAAAAAGCATTAAATTAATTAAAATTATTAAAAATATACTATATTGTGCGCATAAGAAATCAAAAAAAATAATTTTATATATATTTTTGTATTATTATAAAAAAAAAAAAACAGCAACGTACGAAGGTTATGAAAAAAACAAAAGTTTGTGATAAGTTATCAAAATTTGTTAAATAAAAATAAAAAATCAATCACTATTTCAATTGAATTTTATAATATTATATAGGTGAGGTAGGTGTGTGTGTATATAGGCAAATAAAGATAAGCTGCGTAAAAAAATTAATATATTAAATGAAATAAATTATGCAGTCAAGTTAATATAAATTACTCTGTCCATTGGAGTAAATACATATATATTTAGCTGCAGGTGCCTTATTGTCTGACACATTTTAGCGGTACAAAAATAATATTATCCATACATTTAAAGTATTAACAAAATACGAGTAGTATTTTTTTTTTACGAGTATATTTGTGTACTATAAAGTTAAGAATTTAGTTAAACACACGGTTTTACTATATACATATTTCCAAAAGAATCAATATTATACTATATATGGCACTCATATGAACACATAAATATATATTGTATTAACGTATACATATAAAATATCATAGATTATCGTTAATACAATATTTATAATTTTTATTTTACAAAACAATTTAGAAAGGTTTCTTTCATAAAAAAAAAAAAAAATTATTTAACCCTTTTTTACTTATGGGTATATAATTTCTTAGAATTTTTTTTTCTTACCATTCAAAATGTAAGTATACTAAAATTTATTATAAAATGATTAACGTTTGTAATATAAAACCATATATATTTATATATATAATGCCAACCATCTTTCACCAATTTCACAGACTTATAATTATTACATATATATTATAAATATTATCCACTACTTTAAGTTATGCATATTTTATGTGCATATATTGGGTAGTCGAAAAAGTATTGAGCCTATATAGATATCATTATAATTGAATATTTGAAGTAGTATCAAATATGATCAGGTAACAACACTAACATATGTTAAAAATGAGTGAAATTTGTGAAAAAATTCGATACATTTTGTAATTTTACTATGTCAAAGGTAAAAATGCAGCGTAGATTCATGGAAAAATTTTTGGGCAGTTTAGGGGGAAGGAACTTTATCATAAAGTAACACCAGCCCCCAAGAGATGGTTTGCTCGAATTCGTTCCGTTAATTTTGATGTCAAAGATGCAGCTCGTTCTGGTCGACCAATCATTGAAAAAAGTTGATGAAATCATACAAAACATTGAAGGAAATCGACAAGTCATGATTTCGCTAAAGAACTAAACATCCATCACCAAACAGCTTTAAATCATTTGACAAATTCTTGGATACAAGAAAAAGTTCGATATTTGGGTGTCACATGAATTAACAGTGAAACATATAATGAAACGAATTTCCATTTGCAAACCGCTGCTGAAACGAAACGAAATCGAGTAATGATTAAAGCAAATGATTATACAGATGATGAATAATGGATTATATAAGATAAAAATGTACGACGAAAATCTTGGCCCAAGTAAAATGAAGCTGCTAAAACGGTAGCAAATCCCGGATTAACACAAAAAAAAAAAAGGTAATGCCTAATATTTTAATATATAATATTTATTTCGATCTCTATTGTCAGCAATTAACAAGATTGAAGCAAAAAAAAAAAAAGTCCAGAATTAATCAATCGAAAAAGTGTTGTGGGCCATCATGACAACGCCAGATTACACACATCTTGGATGACTTGGCTGGAAAGTTTTAGTGGATTCACCATATTGCTCCCGGACCTTGCACCGCTTCAGATTACCACATTTGTTTCGGTCTCTTGCAGAACTCCCTTAATAGTTTAAAATTGATTTCCGTAGTGGCCTACAAAATTCACTTGTGTGTTTTGTTCAAAAAGTTCTACAGTAATAATAATGTCTTTACCAGAAAAATAGCAGAAGGTGGTGGACGAACAAAATGACACATATTTGGTTTAACAAAATTCATTGGAAATATAAAAAAAGAAATTTATAAAAAAAACCGTCTTAATACTTTTTCGACTACCCAATATGTGGATGCAGACATTTAACAATTAATATTAAATTATATATTTATTATACATACAATATAAGTGAACGGATATTATAAATTTTCATTTCTATTCCGATATATTAAATTACAATATATATATAATATAATTTTAACTTTCAACAAAACTCTTATTATAATTTTTTTTATATATATAAATATATTAAATAACATTTACACGATACACAAAAATATACCTAATATATTTAAATTTCAATAAATACTCTACTTATATTTAATAATTGTAATATATTTATTATTATTATTATTATTATTATTATGATTTCAAAATTAAACAAATGATATTTTTATAATATTATTATAATATTATTATAATATTAATGTATATGTTATTATATAGAATATATATAGATAATATTATTATATTATAGATATTATATAGACATTTAGACAATTATTTTATAATCATCTATTATGTAAATTAAGTTATATTGGTTATATACAATATATAGAAAATTTAATTTAATATCACATTATATGTGTATCGTTTCGTTTGTATATAATATATAATTCATATACCAAAACGATAGTTTTGTATCCATTTTTATATAATATATATTAAATAATTATGTATACAGTTTTTTTTTTGTAGCAAGATATTAATATGAAATGGCGCCATAAATACGATTTCGCAAAAAATGAGGTGGTTTTATAAAACGAAAAATATCATATTTAAGAATATAGTTAATTTTTTTTTTTTTATTTCATCTTAATAATAATAATAATAATAATAATAATAATTTATAGGTGAGGTGTATCCGCCGCATATACACATACAATAATATTTATTTAATAATAGATACACATTATATATATAATTATAATTATATATTATAATATTAATATAACATTACAAATATATTTATAATTATGTAATATTTTGATTGTGGGTATATCTATACATATTATTATATAGATAGATAGATTATATATTTTTTAAGGTACACGTACGTACGTGTATGTGTATGTTTATGTTTAAGTTTTATTATAATAGATTAACATCAATTAAAAAGCTATATATATATATTGTATATTATATTATAGTATAGAGTAAAATAACATATTAAAAAATTTTATTATTATATACATTTGTACAAATAAAATAGGACGAACATGATTTATTATTAAAAAAAGAACAGGTTATAATGGCAAACAATTTTTTTCTATATTTAAATTATGTAATTAATACACCCATATATATATATATAGAGTGAGAGAAACTAGACTGTGACATACAGAATATTTATGACTATATGTGATTATATATAGAAAAATATACACATCTGCAATATGTTAAAAATGTAAAAATTGGTTTTGCAATATATACAAAAAAGCTTATATAATTTAAATTTTAAACTATGTGTAAAAAATCTGGTTAGAATAAATGCATAGGTTAAATGTCATCAAATACATATACAAATTAAGAAATAGATATATAACTTCATTCATTTATAATATGTATAATATTAAATATATACAATATTACTAATAAAAATAACTAAAATAACTACTGAATAATTGCAATTAAAATTAATTTATATAATAATAAAACCACAGACGAGTATATAATTAAAAAATATACAACAACAAAAATTATGTAATATATAGTTTTGTATATAAGATTTTAATTTTCTTGTTATTATATACATAAAAATTTGATATTATTATAATGTCGTTATGGTCTGTTTTATTCTTTTTTATATTATATGATCTTTTTTAACAAGCTGCTCACGCGAATTATACAAATATATAAATACTTAACAAAAAAAAACTGAAAATAAAAATTATTGAAATAATCACAACACAACACCACATCAACTGAACTCTTCGTCGTCCAACAACAATCAAATACATTTATATACTATTTTATATAGAATTAAGAAATATTTATATATTGTATTTATGTACGAATTTATGTAAACGCGCGCTCACACAAACACACACGTGATTCTTATATTTATCCATTTTAATTTATTATTATATTATTTCATGGTAAAAAAATTCTTTAATTTTATTGTTCATATATCTATATACGTAAAAGTATTCAACGTTATTCAAATAATGAATATAAATAAACACTATAAAAACCGAAAGAAAAAAAATTTTATGTATCGGGAATAAATATAAGAAAAAGTAACAGATGATGAAAATTTCAATATATATTTGCGATACAAATAAAGAAATAAAAAAAATAATCATTCTGCAATTCAGACGCAGAAAATAAAACTATAAAGAAATATAAGAAAAAAAAATAAAAAAAAATACAAGGAGCACAAGGAAATATAAAATAAAAACAATATAAAACAAAGAAGCACACAAATCTTTATACGTGCAGTTAAGATGAATTGAAAATTGAGAGAAAAAAAAAAGACATAAGAAAATTTCACGAATAAATGATAAATGAAGTTTTTTTTAATATTTTGCAGAAAGATTAGGTGGTGTAAGTAAAAATTATTTTTATTTAAAAAACAAAAAAGGTTTACAAATGAATGAGGATGCAAAAATATATAAATAACCACATAAATAAATTTTCCGTGTTTCGTAAATACCGCATGCACTCGTATATAATATTATAAGAGTAGATAAAAATTAATTATGTCGAATTATATGTTTTTGGTTTTGGTTTTGCCTCATTCAAATAAATAACATATAATAAATATATGCGGAGAAGATCGGTTAATTAAGTTGAAATAATATTGTAAAAATTTTATATCTTCGCGTATATTACATAATAATGAGGTGTGTGTGTGTGATGCCTTTAAATATCTCTTTATTTTTTAAATAATTAAAAACAAATGAATAACCCGACAAAATATATATAAAAAATATTTAATAGAGATATTGTATTATTTAATTATTATATTTTTCCATTCTTTATGCATATATGTTATAGCATTATATATATATTTTGAAGGCTAACAATTTACGATCAATTTTATAATTAATATATAACATATAAAATATCCTTCGATTTTACAATTCTTTAGTTTCTTTATACACAAAGTTGAGAGCAAATTGTGCGTAATTTAGATGTTAGCGAAAATTTTACTCTTATAGATGTGGTCATCATATATTTTGATTTTTATAATTTTCATAAAAGTAAAAAATCTGCATCGTACACAAAGAACTATAGTTTAAGTTTATGTACACTGAAAATAAAATTATCCCTTATAAAAGCAGAAAAAAACCGCAATTAAACAGCAAATTTTCTACCTATATACGTCCGATCAAATAGTATGGTGTTAAAACAGTATCGTATTTGCTAGTATCATAAATGTTGTTTATTCCACTATAGCAGAAAAGTATTACTAAATGCAGATTTACTAAAAATACTAGCTTATGTAGCAACAACGTTTTACTCACTTCAAAGATACTTTTTACTTATGAGAAAATTTTCGACTTCGACCACGCAGATAAAATTAGCTGTTATGCAGTATAATATATTTGCTAGCAGAAGGTTTGCTTGTGCAGTAGAACGCATCCGCACGATTACAGCAAATGTTTCACAAATGCGCAGAAATAATTAATTTATAATGCAGAAGATTTTCGATATATTGACGATTCCAACATTTTAGCGGCCAAAAGAGAAAACCGTAAATTGTAAAATTGATTATATTTCTTTAAACTTTTATATACAATTATTCTAGGCCATTTCATTCGATGCACAACGTTTACCAATGGAGGAATTTTTCAGTAGATGGGTGGCACTCGTAATCATCAAATTTGATTGATATGGATGCAATACGTAACGTAAGCGATACAATCTCTATTACTCACTTATGAGCAGTTATTTCTCTAAGACAAAAATTACATCGCTTCCCATTCTCATCCTTGAAAATATTTATTATATGTTCGCTATAGCGAATAATTCAATCAATTCATTTCATATCAAATGGACAGATGTTCTTCTAGAAGTTTGTATCGCTGAAAATATATTTTACAGATATGAAGAATATTTTACGGATAAGGTATAATGCATCTTCTGATTATTTTATATAAGCAGCAAAATTTGTTTTACTGTATCAGTAAATACTGTACGCAGAAGGAAAATTTTGATCTGTTTTATTAACAGAAATTTTACGAATTCTTAAATAACATGATGAACATCAGCACAAATCACATTAAATATATATATATATAAATTAAACAAAGCCGGTGTCAATTTGATGGGATTACAAAGGTTTTGCGTCAACAACTATATAATGAAACTATGTGGCGCAAGCAATCATAAAGATATTTTATACCATCATCAAGACAATACAAGATCTATCCGCATATATATCATATTACCGTATTTATTTCGATTCTAGTAAAACACTGTTAATGTGGTAAGAATTCCGATAAAGTCAGTAGTTAATGTTTAATTTTTTGCCGATAGAAGAGAAAGATGAAAAATGGGTCATTGAATAAAATGTAAAATATTAATTATTTTATTCCGCATACGAAATTTTTTCAAATACCTCCTGGTGGAAGTGCATCAACAGTGGGCCTATTTGTATGTACAAGAAATAACGAGACACATCATATGGAAATATGTACGCTAATTATATAATTATATATCTAAAAAAAATTTTTTAATTAACCATTTGTTTTTAAGTGTATTATAGTATAATCATTTAATAAAAGAATTACTTTAATTACTTTAATATAAATATACACACATATACACCTATATATATATCCTTTAAGTAGCGGTATACTTGTATAAATGTATAGCTAGTTATACATAATGCGTTTTTTCCTTTTTATACAACAATGCATATAATAAACAAGGATAAAACAGTTTTTTTTTTACAGAATTTCTATATATTTATATATTGTACATTTTGGAGTTATATATTCATCATTCATCATTCATATAATTGAAAATGCCTATATTATTCATAATATATATATATAAGTATATATGAATATGTAATAATATGCGAAGGCAGATACTTTACAAATGCAACAATAAACTATATATATAACAATCCTTATATTAAAATATGCCATCGGCTCTGCAAAAATTTTGGTTGAAATAATTGAAGTATATATATATATACGTATACGCAGCATATACCATGTACTACATAAGTAATATATACGAGAGTATGTACTCTTTTGTCGAGTATATGCAATGAATTGAATAAAGGATATAAAGGATTAAAATGTAAGAAAAAGGGATAAAATAAAAAAAATATAATACAATAGCGAAGAAAAAAGTAAAAAACGACTGCAATATGCATTTTACATATGTATATATAAAAGTATTATTAATGTGAGTAATTTGAAAAAAAAAGGATGTATAGTAAAACATCAAAGGACATGTATAAATTTTTTATATTTTAATATATACGACGCATACACAAACACATATATAACAATTGAAAATTTTTATATTTATTTTTATCTATATATTCTATATAAATTTAAACCTTCTATAATATAACAATATCTACTAATAATGTTATCCTTTTATTAACTTTTATTATTATATAGTCATTTTATTCTAAGTTCATAATGATTAATAACTTTATTTATATTTATATACAAAAATTAATGGTTAAATTGTTGTTATTAGGGTACAGATATATATATATACGACGACACTCAGCAGTGTAGTTGCATAGCGCCGAAATATATATTATTAATCATTGACCGTGTTCAATTCCCGCTATTTTTCATAGAAAATTTTTCGGTATTTATTTTAATACTAAAATTTTTCGGTTGGTTCACCATTTGTTTGTTTATGGAATAAAAAGAAGAACGAATATCTTTGAAAATATGGTGTTAGCCGCTATTCAAAGATTAACAATGTCTGCACACACACACACACACACACACACACACATCACTACGGCGCTAATCACCCATATAAAAATAATAGTATTTTGAAAACATCTATCTTTTCGTAAATTGCAGTACAATTGTTATATACTCCTGTGCGGAATAATTTACCAACTTGGCTGTAATGAAAGGTTTATTAGATGACCGAAAGCTCCACTTGGAGCATTGTATGACATAAAAAAATATACGACGACAACGCACTCGTGTATGGATAATATCATATTTTTATTTTATTATGTTTTGAAAAGAAATTTAATTAGATTTTTATATATTATTATTATATTTTTTGTATTGATATATATTAAGCTGTTCTTAAGCTGAGTGTCTCGTATATATAGATAATATATAAAAACACATATGTATATGACGACACGCACATAATACGCATTTAATTCTTTTTTAGATTTTAACATATACGTATAATGTGCGTGTTTGTAGAATTTTATGATTAAAATTATCTTAATACCATATTAACGCAGGTAATAAAAATCTATTGATAAATTTATAGTTATCTATAGATAAAAAAAAATAAAATATTATTTTATTTCTTTTAAATAAGGGTTTAGATAAGAATATTTTATATATATTTTTTTTTTTTAAATTATCAAAAGAATTTAAAGTATTTTTTTTATTTTATTTCTAATGTTTTGAATTAAATTTAAAATGTGTATAGTAATTCTATTTAAACTAATGATTTAGGATGGAGTTATCGAAAACAAAGCTAAAAGAAAATAAACAATATCTATAGACTTATTTGATTTTATGGTATACAGATTTAATAATTAATTTTAAAAAATATATGTAAATCAAGTGCATATGTATAGCAAGACACTGTCGCTATGTTCAAAATTTCACATAAATATATACGTAAAATAATATATTGTGTGGAAAGAAGGAAGTAACAGAATATAATCTGTTGATTATTAAATTACCAATAATCAAAATGTGAGGGGGTTGATATTATAATAACACATCTTGTATTATATATATATATATGTAACACATATAAAAGATAATTTAATGATATATAAAATGATAAATCTCATAATAAGAAGATACACACATTGAATAAATTATACATATATATATATAAATTAAATTGTTTAATGAAAAAACATATTGTCTTTTACATATACATATATTTAATACAATATTGGGATAATATCCGGAAGCAATTAAACATTTTTTTCTTGTGATTGGTTCCAAGTATTTTTGTGTGTATAAAATACCATCATCTCTAACATATATTATACTTATTTTAACAATAATTTTTTTAGCAGATGTTCTCGCACATACAAAGAATCTATTTTCAGGCAATATTAAATATTCAACAAACATCACTATATATTATACAATATCCATGTGTAATGATACGATATTACGATGATATATATATATATACACACACAATATCAAATTGCTTATATAAACATTTTTTTACACACATATATATATATATATTGAAAGAATTTAATTTAATTTTAATATCTGTGAACAAAATTTAAAAATTATATCTTGTCAATGAATTTTAAGAATTTGTTATAATCATTTAATTTAATATATATTATATACGTTGACATTCTTCCCACAGACAAATAACAGCATACAAAAAATACTCGTATATACAAAAATATATAGGAAAAAAAAATGTACAATGTCTTAATTTTTATTAGATATAGTAATTTAATCATTTTTTCTCTCCGTTCATGGTTGGTTTGTTGTTGGTTGAATATATTTTAATGTGTAAATGTTAGTAATTAAAATTCAATTTTATTTGATGATTTTGATATTGAAAATATTTTTAGAATAATTAGAAATATCTACTATCTTTAAAATTCTTCGTTCTTTTCACAATAAAAATATTTTAATATTATCAATATCAAAAAAATTGAAATCTATTTAAAACTCGTTTTCATTATATCAAAGAAATCAAATTGTTTGAAATTTGAAAAAATTACATTTTTATGTAATTCTCATACACACAATTTGCGAAGAAGAAAAAGTATAAAAGGTTACTTTCGTGTATAAATATATTGCAACAGAAATGATAACATTCTGGTGTCATCAGAATGGCTGTGAAACACAATTCCCTATACTTCTTGATCCGTCAGTATATGCGTGCGAATAAGTAATTGTGCCTCAACAAAACCTTTTAAAATCTTTATTTGCATATATGCGGCGACATCACGACATCTTAAACATTCAGTTCATATAAATTCCATAAATTTTCAATTATTTAAACAAATTTTACCATTAAAATAATATTAAAAATAAAAAATAAAATACAAAAATTCAATAGCGTTTCGTTTTTTCCGCAACATTTATCAGTTCGCATAAAAAAAAAAAACGTATGCAAAAATATATTATAATAATAAATCTTATGCCAATTAATATATTCCCACGCATATGAAATTATATTATATATGAGCTCACACAACGACACACATAAAGCATTTTTCTTCATTAAAAAATTTTGGAAAAAGTTTGTTTAAATTTCGTTCAACTAATATACAAAAAAAAATCATATCGCAGTTGATGATACAATTCAAAATATATGTGTGTATATGATTGTATAATTAAAAAGTAAGAGGTCCATCCAGAGCACTATATCTAACTACTGCAATAATATACACATTAACAATAATTTATAGCTATGCAATATGAAATATATATTTTATATATAAATAAATATTGATGGTAAAAAATATGCATTCGCATATAATTTCAGAAAAGTACAAAAAATTGATAAACAAAATATATAAAACAAGTCACGTATTTCTTAATCAAACGTACAATAGTATACAATTTTATATATATACTACCTTTTTAAATATTTATATACTTATTATAAAAATATAAGAAAGCAAAAACTCTTTTGATATACACCGTTTTTTTTATTCATAATCTTATTTTTAATGACATTAAACACAAAATTGCAATTTTTATATATATGTTTTTTCATTTAATTTATATATTTTTATTAAATGTTTATCATTTAAGTAAAAATATTGTTCTTTGTATATGTATTTTACAAACATTTTCAATATACAAATTCACCTGTATACCATATATTAAATTGTATAGCCATATTTTTTTATATATATATTAATATAATGCTTTATACGTGTAATGGAGCATGTAAAATTTTGGATTATATAATTTTACTTTTTCTATATACAAATATTACAAGTATTATTATATTTTGTTGTGGTATTGAATCGTGACAAGGTCAATTTTGTAAGTTCAAGGAAACTATATTTATTTATTATTAATAAATATATACCTATACTCAAATATTATAATAAAGAAATAAAATAGTATATAAATAAAGTGTAGTAAAATTTAAAATTAATACAGTAACAAAATATATCTATATAGAAAAATTGAAGTGTCAAGAAATATTAAGAATAAATATATAATAAATATGTAATAATGGCAGAAGATTTTTTCTTTTGATTTAATTTAATGTCAAAAGTGTCAACCATAATTCAAAATATAAATTTTAATATTTTAATATCTTTTCCGGCTATATATGATGAAGCAAAGTGAGTGGTGATGAGGTGTCTATATTAACATATGTATATCAAGAGACCAAAAAAAAAACCACATTATTAGGACAATTTATAAATTTTAAGTTTATTATATTATTACGTATTTCTGGCGCATATGTTTGTTATTAACTTATTTTGCACATCGTGCCTTTATAATTTTATTGTACTTCAATTAATCACGTTTTTATTATTTGATCAAAACACATATAAACAAATTTACATTCTTTAATATTAATATTTGAATATATTATTTATTATTATTTTTTTATATATATTGTATTATGCCAATTCTATCTGCGATTATATAATGTGTGTAACTACTATAGGTTTTTTACATTGCCGTATATAATAAATCAATAATAATTTTATGTCAATCAAATAATAATAGTAAATTTTAATATCAAATTTATTTATTATTCGTGTATATAATATACAAGAGAATAGTAATTTAAATTTAAATATATTATAATTTTTGAAAAGAAAAGTTTTTATATTTTTGCAATCATTAATTATAATTTCAATTTTTTTTTTTACTTCGACTTTTTGATAGATTATGTATATTGTCGTATAAATTATTATGTAAAAAAAATATGTGTTTATAAATGAATACAATCTAAATTTAAAATATATCCTATATTAAACTGGAAGCTCTGAGTTGTTATAGTTCGCTTTGTAATGTTTGGTATTTTGTATATATAATATATCACATATAAGTGTATCATATGATATAGAAGTGCAACTACAATAATATTTTCATCACTAACTATTTTATTCTCATTCACATTCAATGTTTATTAAAATACTTTCATTTTTAATTAAAAATTTATATCTGATATATTCATTCATTTGATGGTGTTATACATATATGGCAAAATGTAATATAAAACAAATAGTAAATGTAAATAATATTATTATTTTATGGTACGTACGTATTATTGCATAATCATATTATAATAATAACACACATACCGGCACAGCATTTTATTTGCACCTATATAAATATATATTAAATAGGTCATATATAAATTGCATAAATTCTATATATTGATAAAGATTAAGAAAATAATTTACGGAGGTCAGTGGTGGCAAATTGTAATTTTTTATAATGACATATTTTTCCATTAACATTTTTCATGAATATATTAAAATGTTGTACACACTATATATTCAGAGATCAACAACGATGTCTACATGTGTATACAAAACGTACCTGGTATTCATATAAAAATAATTAAATTTAGTAAATATCGAAGTTGACCAATTGATGTAAATTATGTTATATACAAAATATAAAAAATATTTTAATTATAAAATAATTAGTTATTGTTCCAAAAGTAAAGACTTTAAAAGTTAAACAAATGTTATAGGTTCAATAAAATTGTAGAGCAAAAATATCAACTGTTCGAAATGAAATTGTTGAGAGATGTGTGGATTAAAATAAACAGAAAGACAATAAAAATTCATAAGTTCGAGTTTGTATTATAATAATGATAATTTGTATTGTTTTCCATTATTCACAGAAATTTTGTTCAACACGTAAACTTTTATATTCTTAATTTAACTTGTGAAATTTTATAGACAATGCACGCTACAATAGTGTAGATCTTCATATGCGATAACCTACGAAAAAGTCATTATTCAAAAATGACAATACATCATAGATAATTTATGACGAATCCAAATTCAATCTAATATGGGAACATATAGTGTGAAAAGATATAGTAGGGATTGTGTCATAAAAACTGTGGCATATAGTATTAACATATATCAAGTTCAATTAAAATGATCGCTTCATTAGAATGATAATTGGAACATAGACTTCAATAAACCACAATTTTTCTAACAATGTTTGAAAAATGTGAATTTAAATAAAAATTGTAAAATTTGCGTTACGAAAAATATAAAAACCAAAATCCATGAGATTTACGTATTTATATTTAAACATATCTATAAATAAAATGTAATGTATGTTAACAAAACAAATTAAGTACAAATCGCAGCTAAAACCTTTAATTATTTTTAAATATTTAATCAGCGCATAATATATATACCATTTGATGGATGGTATATTTTCATTGATACTCATGTGCTTAATTAAGTATATTAGGAATATTAAAGAGCCTATACAATTAATGTGACTGTTTTTAATACTACTTGACATTTACTTGATAAATCTTTGGTAGCCTACTATATTTTATATATAATAATACTCGCATCTTGGAGAAACTAATGATGTGAACTGCATAGGTTAAAAAATTTTGAATTAACAAATTTTTAACTTTCAGCATAGCAAATGTTTTGCATTGTATTGTATAATTCAGGTAGAGAATATCGCATCTTAAGTTATGTAATCTTATTTTATTTTTTTTTTTGATTAATTCTAATATAATATATGGTTTAGCATTAACTAAACTGCCGACGACTGTTATAACATACTTCTTCATATATAAGAATTAAATAATATATTTATTATAAAAGTTAATACCTTTACAATAAATATATATTGTATATTGTAGTATTAATATATTTAATAAAAGAATATATAGCAACGAACCAAAAATTAATCTGTCATGATCGAAAATTTGTGTGTCTGCGGCGCAAAATTTGTTCGTGCTTATTGTTATTATTTAATTTAATTTTTTTTTTTTATTATAATATATTTTAAATATTAATTCTGTGTCGTATTTTTTTTTTTTTTTGTGAATGGCTTTTATGTTTAGTAACATTTTTTGTATGTTTTGTATTTTTAGTATAACCGCACGTATTTTTTTTCTTTTTACTTTTGTATTTTAACAAATCTTATGTAATAAATTAAAAATCCATACACATATGTTTAAAATTTAGTTTTTCTGTATTTTATTATAGTTATTATTATTATTATTATTATTATTATTATTATTATATGCACATTCATACAAAAATAATTTATATAAAATACAATATAAAAAGTTGGAATAAAAAAAAGGAGGATTTTTGTTTTGTTTAAATTTTTTTGATCATTGTATATAACACGACAGGACTGATTTAACATAAAATATACAAAACACAAAATGAATATATAAATAAATAAATAAATAAATAAATAAATAAATAATGAGAGGTATCAAGCGATTTCGTTTAAAGGAGAAAAAAAAAATTTATAAAGTGTGATCATCATATTGATTTAAGAAAAAAACTAATATACAAAGGATATACCATTCAAAATAATATAAGGTGAGAATCGAATTTTTATTTTAATTTAAAATTTTTGTAAATGTGGTGTTTTGCTATAACGATAAAAAATCCCAATAAAACTTCCGCCATCATAAAGTCATAAATTATTCAAAGCAAAACATTATGATGGTATCGATTGTATTTCCCAAAAATTAATTACAGTAACGTTGGTGTATTAAATACTCTGGAGTATGTAACATAATTGGCACGAATTGGGTCTGCAATCGTATCGATAGATGAATGTATCTTTTTAATTTTATTTTATTATGAGCACTCAACACCATATATATATATTTTGAAAGATTCCATAAACATATTTACTTTTTGTAAGAATATATTCCGCTATGAAATAGTTTCTCTATTTGCATATATACTTTTTATGTGTATAGTAAATAAAATTTGATACATATAGAATAAATAAGAAAAATAAATAAATATATGTTTAGATTAGAGGTGGTTTTGTGGTTGAGCTTTTGTTACTATATTTATATTTTTAATTTTTTTTTTGTCTTCTTCTTTATTTTAATAATCTTAATCTTACTTCCAATATATATTTCTATTATATACTATTATATTGATACACTATATATTTCTTTATATAAAATGAATATAAATAAAATGCAAATTTTCAAGTTTATTTTGTTATTTATACTATACATTTTTTCAAGTTGTTCTACCTTCTCGCCGATATACCATATACAATATATATTATTTGTACACCGTACAATATTTATATATGCAAAAGAAAAATAAATATGTGTGATGTGTGGTTTGATAAAAAAAATATAAATAAATATATTATATATATATATAACCGACTGTTATATACAATATATATATATATATATAACATAGTATATAATGAAAAAACTATAAATAAATGTTACTGATTAGAAAAAGTCTAAAAAAGGAAATTCAGGTTGGTATTGTGGTTTGTGCATTTCATGTCTTGTCGATGGTTGTGTATAGTTATTATTATTATTATTATTATTAGTGAATATCACGTTATTAATTTATGTAAAGATTATTTTGTTGCAAAAATAGCAATAGCAATTTATATATATATATATATTGACTTATTTTATTAATATATTAATATATAAATATAGAAAATCAATTTATATGTAGGATAGAAATTTCATATCTTTAAGTGAAACAAAAAAAAAAATATTTATCTGTCTATATTAATACTACAATAAATATATATGATATATATAAATAGCATTATAGCGTCTGTCTGGTGACATATTTATGTATATTACATTTTTTCTATGTATACCTACATACATTTTATCTATATTTATAAATTTATATATTTGGTTTATTATAAAAAAAAAAACATATTTTTTAACTTAAGAAATATTTTCCATACATTTAAAATATGTGATAATATTTATTAAAATTAATATATCCTTTCACATTTCATTGATAAAACAAATATGTATTTTATACATTTTTTTTTTCTTTTCATTGTAATATACAAAAGTATAAATATTTTAATTACTAACAATAAATTTAGATGTCATATGGTCTTAGGAATATTAATGTTTTTTTTTTATATAACAGGCCAATTGAAAAGTCTCCGGTCTGACACACAAATGGTAGTGCTAGTATTAAATTCATATGATTTTTAGTTAGTACCAACCTTCAAACGAAACGTGTCAAAATTTGGCAGCAGTCCGACCATTAGTTTGTGAGATATTGCGTTGTGAGTGTAGCTACTTTTGTTATTTGAAAAAAGATGGAAAAAAAAGAATTTCGTGTGCTGATAAAATATTGCTTTTTGAAGAGGAAAAATACAGTTGAAGCAAAATCTTGACTTGATGAATAGCTGCCGGAGTCTGCACCAGGAAAATCAACCATCATTGATTGGTACGCTAAGTTTAAACGTGGTGAAATGAGCACCGAAGACGGCGAACGCAGTGGACGCCCAAAAGAGGCTGTTACGGACGAAAACATCAAAAAGTTCACAATATAATTTTGAATGACCGTAAAGTGAAGTTGATTGAGATAGCAGACATTGTGAAGATATCATCTGAACGTGTATATCATATCATTCACGAATATTTGTACATGAGGAAGATGTGTGCAAAATGGGTGCCGCGCGAGCTCACAATCGATCAAAAACAACAACGTGTTAATGATTCTGAGCAGTGTTTGAAACTGTTCAAGCGCAATAAACCTGACGCAAAAAGCGTCGATATGTGACAATGGATGAAACATGGCTCCATCATTTCACTCCGGAGTCCAATCGATAGTCAGCTGAGTGGATTGCACACGATGAAGGCCTATTTTGAAGCAAAAGACAAATCGTACTACAAAAATGGTATCGAAAAGTGGGAAGATCGCTATAATCGCTGTATCGCCCTCGAAGGCAACTATGTTGAATAATAAAATCAAATTTTGCCAAAAAAATGTGTTTTAATATGGTAGACCGGGGACTTTTCAATTGGCCTGTTACGTGTATGTTTAGAAAAAATGAAAAAAAAAAACTAGAAAATTAGTGGAGCCAATTTTATGTAAATTTTTCATAAATTAAATGTATATTGTAAAATTTAATTTCAATAAAATGTAGACGAAAATATTTATGAATTCAATTAATTTTTTATAAATATAAAAATAAATACATGAAATTATTAATAAATGTAAATTTGTTATTTTATCTATTTTTTCTTAAGAATTTTTATCATTTGACAAATTCTTTTTTATGGTACAAATGAATACCGGATAGGTAAATTAACGATATAAGAGAATAAAAATGTGTCTGATTAATATGATGATAAATTTTGTAAAAAAAAAAACTGATTGTGACAATATTTATACTTATTACAAGTACAATTTAGCACAAATATTTACAAATAATTGTTTCAATATATACAATATAGACATGGATTAATTAATTATGTGAGAAACTCAAAGTAAAGTATTGGCGCATAATAATAGAATATTACATTTTAAAAAACTAATTGCAGTTGGAAAAAAAAAAAACAAAGTGAAAATTATATAAATATTGATCACACAGTTCACGCAGTAGGCAATTGATCCGCAGCTGTGTGATTCAATATATTGTATGTTATTTGTATACTAAAAAAGGGGTTTTTCTTCGTTACAAACATATTAATATTTTTAGATAGATACAAAATGTTTATAATAAGGTATTGTGTCCTATATAGCATTTTTTTCATCATAATATATTATATAATTATCTTATGGTATATGTAGCAGCGGAAGAACATATAATATATATAGAATTATATATACGTAAATAAATAAATAAACAATTATAAAAGAATAATGAGAATATGGTTAAAAAAAAAAATTCAACATGTGTTTTACATTAGATTTATACATACCATACCATATATGTATATGTTTAACCAAATATTTACAATATTTTTAAGATTTGAAAAATTTATGTTTAATTTATTACATATACTTTTATATGTAGATGATATTTTCATTGTACATTGTATAAGAATGAATACGCACGTAAATGTACACACTTAATATTGCTACAGTGTCGGGAATTGGAAACTTCTTAACGCATACATTTCCAAACCTTTACCTGTTTTTTTTCCGAGTCACTCCATTCAAACAAGAAATTGTACAATTCAATGTCATGTATGTAAATCGAATGTTTTATATATATATAGATATATTACATTGGGAATATTCCGTACAAAAACTTTAGAATTAAATATTTTTGTTTACAATTTAAAGAAAAATAAATGATTTTCTATTATAGTAATTCTAATGAGAATAATCAGCAAATATAAATTAATATTTAAATATTGATTACAGTACAATTGGTAAATTCTTATATACTTCGATGCGGAGTAGGATGTTGTATGTTGTTAGATACCATATAAGCTCCATCATGGAGTAATATGAATTGGTTATACATACGTAAGAGGAACGGGAAGGAGTGCAGGATTAGATAACCTACTTTCACTAAACTTCATAAAACTTATTATTTAGTATATTGTTAAGTGTAAAATTTCAAGAAAATCGAATTATAAATGGTTCTTTAGTAATTGAAAAAACCTATAATATAGAAATGATAGGTTTATCGTATATATATTGTATCACACGAACCGCTGCTAAACCTCCCAACGTATATATAATTTAATACTTATGTTCAAAATTTCCGAAGAATACAACTTTAATTTGATTCCTTCGTTTTTTTCTTTTTCAGTACTATGAATTTCGTTAAATAACATATTGCAATAATTAAAAGTTTGTATTATCATTTGAATGCGAGAAAGATATGTTCACATAATAGATTTCATACAATTTAAAAGAAACTCAAACAAAAAGGTTGTATCAAATGGAGCAAGGAAACATATCTAAAATGGAGAAAACGTATGCACGCGTGAAACTAAAAAAATTAAACGCAGCTATATGGATGTTTCTAAAGCCAACATAGTCTGCGGTCCATATAACATTGCAAATGTTGCTGTAAGAATTATATTATTTATAGCTATTTGTTTACATATGAAATTATTGTCGAAAAACGCTACAGTTACAGAACAACATACAAATGAATGCATTATTGTGATGATAGACATCCACTCACCGTGTACAAATTGTATATTATTAGTCCTAATAATCTTAATTTATTATTTTTATAGATTTCTTTATATATACGTTACAATACTTTCCCTTATATCAAAATACAAAATATGATCATGATATGGAAAATAATATTATTGTATAATGCATTTTTATAGTTGTAAAATTTATTCAAAACTTCATAAACCGGAACATAAACAAAAAAAAATACAATATATTGTATATGAACTTTATAAAATTATTAGAAAATACAAATGAAATTGTATATAGTTAAGTCAAGGTTAATAATACTATTAAGATAATTTTAATATAAAATTATAAAGGATTTAAAGTATATAACAAATGTTTATGTTTATAATAAATTAATAAAGTAATTCATTGTATATAAAAGTTAATACCATTTATTAATAATATAAATAAATAAAAACACTTACAACACATTTTAACTATAGATAAATTTTATGTGAAGAGAGCATATTTTTAAATGTTATTATTAAATAAACTTTTCATATATATATATATATAATTATATGAATGGCATTGTATACAAACATAAAGATTTAATATAAATTTTTATGTAAATAAAAAATACAAAATATGTCGCACATGTTATTTGAAAAATAATTTGTTAATGGTATATATGAATGTACGAAATTCTTATGATAACTTAAAAATTTTAACAGAATGGTAAAAGATATATAAAAACGAAATTTAATCAAAATCCAAAAAAAAATGAACCAAATAATAATTTCTGAAAGCGGTAGTTTGCCACATAGCCCATATAAAATGTATATACACATACATTTCTTATTATTAATAATTAAAAGCGCAAATATAAATATCATAGACACACATTATATTATTTTAATCAAGTTTTTCGTAAAGGTTCACCTCCAACCAAAAGCAGATTATTTTTTAACATAAATATATTTATATTTATAAAATAAAAACCGGTATAATTATAATTTTAATGATAAACAACAAATAATATTATAAATATAAAATTTCTTATTGTATATTCAAAGCAATGAAAGAAGAAAAAGGACACATAACACACACACGCACACACAAACAAACAAAAAAATAAACACGATTATTTATATAGAAACGAAAAACCCACCTGATGAATATTTATATAAATTGAATGCCGGATTAAAGAAATTGTTGTGTGCACCAACTATAGAATAATTTCGGAGAGAAACCAAAATAATAAATTAACAAAAAACTATTAATTATTATTAATTTTATGTATTTTTTATAATATTTTTTTTAGATTTTCTTAAACACAAAAATTAATATGAAATTAAACTATATAAAATAAACCATTTTGCACACACACACACACAGACACCATCATCAATCACAACATAACAAAACAATAATTGCAAACCACTATTATTCAATCAAAGAAGTAATAAGAAACATCACTTTGTTTATTTACTACAAAAATTTATACACACAATTTTTATAATCCATCAACAAATTATAAATTCTTTGATTAAACTTTCATCGGCACTATAAAATTAACATTTTTTTTTTTTCTTTTTATCTCTTCTATATATTACAATTAAGAAATATAAGTTGAAAAATCTTCACAATATTATTATTTATTATTTATTATTTAAAATTTATATTATTATTTAGATGTGTATTGTATTTTATATATTAATAAATTCAAATCGAAAATAAAAAAAAAATTAAATTAAACAAAACAAAACAAACAAAAAATCACTGTCAATCATACATAAAAATTGATTGAAGAATTGTTTAAATTAAATTTCTTAGTACAAAAAAAAAAAATAAAAATAATAATCGTTGTATTATTTATTATCTTATACAAAATACAAAATACTAACTAATATTTTGATTAAAATTTTGTAATAATTTTGATAATAGACCAAAACATAAAAATCGAATAATCACAAAATTGATTATAAATTTAAAAATAGAATTATAAACAAACACAATTTTTTTTCTCCATATATTGTTTTCAAAATGTACAAATAATTTATAATTTATAATATTTGTGTAAAACACAAAAACAATAACACCATGAATTAAAAAATCATTAAATCGTTGATTTGGTAAAACTAACAATTTATATACTATTTAAAAAAAAAAACATTAAAATACTCGTCTGTTTACGACCGTAGCTTGTAAACTAATGTTTGTTAAAATTTATTTTACTGTATTATTAACCAAGTCAAGAAAACCGATCATACAACATTTTTATATGTGTATTATTAATATATAATACGAGTATTCATATATACATTATAACTCAAAACAGTATATAGACGACTGTTATATATAAGTTATGTTATATATATATATATATATACTTAATAATAACACCATATGACTATATATAACGTTTACATACATAATACTATTATATACAATATATACTATATATAAATATAGACATCACACCACCACCATCAACATTATCTTTGTATATAAGAAATTGTGTAAAAAAATATTTATAATAAACCTATATACAATTTTTATGTATATGTAAGTTTAAAAAATTAAAAAACCAGAATCTATCCATATTTATTTAACCATTCGCATATGTAGTGTGTGCGTGTGGTTGAGTGTGTGTGTGGTTAATCAAGTATTATACTGAATTTAGTTAGTTATATAGTAGAAATATTTCACGTAATAATCAGTGCTAGCGCATGCACAATTAAAGGAAATGTTTAAACAAAACTCAATGTTTGAACAGATTTAGTTTAAGTTCTATAATCAATACAATTCCATCAATCCAATGTCAAAAAAACCGATCACGTACACGCAATGAAATCTCTTTCCATTTAGAATTGTGTAGTGGTTTATTAAAACCGATTTGTTTTATTATTCGAAGCATCACGTTGCGTTAGTTCATCAATAAAGCCAATATAATTTGGTTTGAGAAATCCGCCTTCAAATACTACTGCAACATTTCCCAATAGATAAAATTGTATAGAAATATTAAAGAATATTGTTTGATCACATCATAAAATTGGGAGGGCGGCGTTGTGGTACGAATTCAAGAGGGTTTATTTAAAATCTAGTATAAACAGATAATTTTAAAAATAAAATATATTTTTTGTAGATATTAATCGTTAAAAATTTGTTGGATGTTGTAATTTTTATACATCGCATCAGCAGTGTGCAAATTTTTTATTTTTATCTTTCAATTTCTTGTTATTCAACAGCACATCAACACATCAAATGTATGTGTGACTAAATTTCATATTTGGTTTTTTTTTTTACAATATATAATTATCTAAAACACATCACATGGATCACTGATTTTTTTTTTGTTTATACAATATAATAACATTCGTTCACAAATTTTTGGCAGTGAATGAATGAACGAAATGTACCCACATTTGACAAAGGATTTCCTATGAGTTCAACATTTTTTGTCATTATATTCGACGCGAGTATATATGCTGTCAAATACTCACTCAGTGGTGAGTGTGGTTTCTATATATATATGCATAGGCTTGTAAAATAGAAAAATAAATTCGTAATAAAACAGTAAAAAATAATCCTTGATTTATTTGTGAAAATTTCCCTTCTATTAAACCATGGTGAGCTCATGTAATAGTAACACCTGACGATAAAAGAGTTGCTGTATTTAGAAGAGGAATTTGGAATGGGTCAAATGGGATTAGTAATTTTGGGGGTCAATTAGATCCTAATTCAAAGGTTGGTCAGTTAAGTGTTTAGAGTTTAGATATATGTTGATGTAACTTGAGATTTTAGTAGTGTTACCGACGACAAAACAATAAGTTTATCCTTATATTATCGATTCACTTTTTGCAATGAGTCAAATACCGGTTCAAACTATTGTGGTAGATTGATGAAAATTCTCTATGTTCGATCCAATTCGATGGTTTCATTACAGCTCCTGAGATATTTTAAATTTGTGTCTTAACATTTATTTATTTTAGTTATTACATAAATTTACAAGAAATCCATCAACGACATAATACATGAAGAAAAAGTATGTTATAAGAGTGAAGTTAGTTTAATCACACACACACACATATATATACATTTTTAAAAAGAAATACAACATTTATTTTACCATTTCTCTTGGCGTGATGATGTGTTGTGTGGTTATGTTTTGTTAATTCGTTTTTATTTCAACCAAAGTATTTTCTATTATGTACTAACAAACGCTCGCTCCACATATAAAATATAAATAAGCGACTATCACATACACATAGTATTTAGCATTATTATTAAAAAAAAAGAAGTTAAATGCATACATGCATAGCACACATACACATAAAAAAAACTATGTTATTATAAATACTTTGATTTTTTTGTTTATAAATAAAAGAAACGTATGTCGATACCTCTAGGTCATATGAATGCTATTTTCTTTTGCAAATAGAGAAGTTGGATTCTGTAAAATAATTTATTTGAAATACAAACGAAAAAGAAATATGAGATTACATAGAAATAAAAAAAAAAAAATGAAATATTATAATAAATAATAATTAGAGATGAACGAAGAAAAAAAAACCTGTTCAAATAACCTATAATTATATGAATTTTGAACTATCTATCTATCTATCCATAGCTATAACTATATACTTCTACTTTTATATATACTCATTTACAGAATCTTTATATAATATTTAAGTTATGTTGTTATAGTTATTATGTATTATAAAGCGAACATTGCCATATAGAAATTCATCAACAATTTTTTTTTGTTTTCTTCTTAAGCATATTAAAATGTTTGTTGTTAATTTTCACAATATTAATAGAAAGAAAGAAAAAAAAAATTTAATTATAGATGTTATTTTGATAATTTATTGTATTAATTGTTAACAATAATAACACAAAATTATAATTATTTCCATTTATATTTTATTAGGTCTGTAATCTGTGTATATATTTTATTTATTGTATATAATTATTATCCACAAATATATATGATGATGATGATGTGTGTGTGTGTGGTGGTGGTGGCGGTGGTGATTTGGTTATTTTTGAATATTTTTTAATGAATTTGAACAAAGAATGTTGATAAATTATAATAATTTTAATTACAAATTATGTTTTTATGTGTGTAGACACATAAAATAGGTAGATGATAGATATATTTATTTCGATTAATCGATTAATTTTATGTTTTCAATATTCGTGCGTATAATAATACAAGCAACAATGCAAATTCATTCTAATTTTGATCGATTTAATTACATTTTTTTACATAATCATAAATTTTACGTAATCGGAGAATTTATAAACATCTATACAAAGCGATGTTTAACGCAATTAATTGCGACGGTCAAGTAATAATAAACAAAAAAAAAAAAGATGCATATGTAAGGCATTTAAACCGAAACGTGTTCTCGTATTGCTGGAAAGGATTATGGTACGAAAAGTAAAATCTTCTTTTATTCATATCCCTTTTACATCAAAAACAGAAACATATATGTATATAATTATTAAACATTTCATGATAGACCAAATCAATTGTATGACAAATATTCATAATTGAACAGAAAATTTTGCTAGACCAACTTTCTGTAAATGGTGCACCACTCGTTTTTGTTAGAGTTTGACACCACCGGACTGATTAACAAACCGAATTATGTTTTTCCAAAATATCTTGTGAAATTATTGCATATTCGTATCCAGGAAAATGTAACGAATAAAACAGGAAGCAAAATATTTATCATAGAGAAAAGCAATAAGGTAAGAGTCTTACAGTGAAGTATATTGGTATACCATTACTATATATATACGAGCTACACACATCAATATGATATTCTGGAACTACTTTTGCTGCAGCTACTATACTGGTATTTCGAACAATGCTGCGAATCATTCTGTAATCAGTCTCCATAACAACATCTTAATATATGGAGGAGGCCGCAGACATCTACTAAATCATCAAAATTTCATTTCAAGAACCACAAACATTTTGAGTTGGTTTAAATAAAGAATAACATATGTTACATTCGTCAGATTGTGTGAGTTATTCAATTACGAATTTATCATATGTTTAGTAGAATTGTAGATTCAAGAGATCAGAGTAATCCAGTGATAACACTTTCGTTTTTGTCCCATTTTAAACTACTATATATTATTTCATCAATATTCATTATTAAGATGTGCAATAGTAAATTTGTAATGTTCCAAATTACAAACTAGGGTTTTTTTTATGGTATTAGGAAAAATCGTAATTCGAATAAAAATAAACGAAACGATGGTAACATATAATATTCTTTAATTCTATATCATTTCCTTTTGAATAAAATTATAAACAGAGCCATAAACAAAATGATCAAAAATTGATATATAAAATATTTATGAAATTACAAAATTTCTCGAATTATTATAATATAAATATTTAATTATAATAATAATAATAATAATAATAATAATATAATACCACATATCAATTTTAAATATATAATAAATAAATTATAAATCAATAAATCATTAAATTAATGGTTTTCAGTATATGTAAACGAGTATAAAAATATAGGATAGTATATGGTTGGAAAATATAATATTACGGATTTATCGTTATAACCACATTTTGTTATATATTAATTATTTTAAAATTTAATATGTACCATTTTGAAATTAAATATGTGAATATGTATAGATTATAGAAATATAAAATATCACTCAAAACGCCATTTAACTTTATTATATTATTATTTGATTTTTTTTTTTTAATAATTTATTTTTGATGAGGGTTTCATATCCAGATATATATTTAGTTACGTTTATTTAATCCTTTACTTACTTACATATATATGTATTCGTATACTTCATATATATATATATACAATTATAAATATTATACGTTCTGTCCAAAAAATAACCGAAATGGATTAAGAAAAAAGTATATTTCGTATGGATTTTTTTTCCCTCAACTGAAATATACATACATAGAATCGTAAACGCCACTAAAAAAACAAACAGTGTTTACCATAAAAAAAAAAAATTCTTTTTTAACTAATATTTTGTATCAATATTTTTGACCGTATTTTATATACAATTGGTTAAAGTTTACTATATAGTTTTTTCTTATGTTATAAATTAAAATATAGAGCAAAAATATCGCAAATATATTTTCCATAAACAATTAAAGTCATATATATATAATATAATAAAATGATATAAACGATAATTACAAATGTAATAAACAAAAGGGTACTCACCAATTAATATTTTTCTGCAAATTAGCCGCAAGAGAGGAGCCGGTAACAGAAGAATTAATATTCGTCGCGCATACAGTTCAATTACAATTCACAAATAACAAAATCGAACAGCGACACACACTATAGCTAAAAAGAGAAAAAGAGAAATAAATGATTATTATTATTAGGTAAATTTAAATAAATGTTGTATCAAATCAAATTGAATATATTTATTTTATTACTTTTTTTTTTTTTTTTCAAAATAATTTGGTACAATAATAAAACATAAATACAAAAACGCAGCAACAAGAACAACTACGATAACAACAACAACAATAAATGATATATACAAATTTCTTTTACCGCGTCGTCACACAGACACAATCTCATTTTTTTTTTTTTGCTTATGCGTATGCGTATATAGGAAAAAATCAAAATTTAATTATTAAAACACTAAAAATCTATACCATCTTTTCCAATAAAATTAATTGTTTAATAAATTGTTAATTGTTGTGAAGCAAATAAAATAAAAATATTTAAAACAATTACAATATTTAATGTATAAAATAGAAATAAATGAGGAGCACCACCACTTACCCATCGTTAACAGAACAAGGGAAAAAGAAAGTTAAAATTTATTGTAGGCATTTTTTTTTGTAACACACGCACTAATTAAACACTGTAATAATATATAGAAAATAAAACTATAAATAATATTAACTATTAATATTCGATTTATAAATTAAAATAATAAATTATCTACTTTCCATTAACTATTAAGTAGAAAATAATTTTATAGGATTAAAATTCTATTTTTTCTTTTTCCCTTTTTTTTTTTTTCTGCATTTACTACGACGACGAGACACACATAAAACAAAAACTTGCAATAATAAAAATCGAAATAAAAAATGTGACATAAAAAATATTGATGACACATGACAAACGAAAAAAAACAATTGAACATATTTTTGCTATATAAAAAATTCACATTTATTTTTTTATTATTATCGTATTTATAATTTAACGAATTTTCAAATTTAAAAATTTGCTCTTTTTTGAAATTTATTCCAATAGATGTTGTCACTTATGCTTATGATGGATGGATGTGTTAATAATTTGATGTACTTTTTTTTATAGTAATGAAATTTTCTTACAAAATAAATTTATTGATTATGATATTATTTAATATTATTTAAATTTTTTGCCATTAGATAATCTTGAGTTTTTTTTTTTTGGTTGCTATAAATGATCTACTCTGTTCGTAATGATATGTCAGTATCAGACACAAGACTGTCGGACTTATGCACTATGTTATTATAGAGAAAAATAAACTATATTTCGCATTTATATGAATTCCAGGAAATAATCATTGACCTATAGATGCTGCTAACAAACAAACTTTAAATAATTCACAAGGAAAAATGTTTTTCATTACATCTTATTTCAGTTATTGCATACGCATACGCAGCTCTGCATCTGTTACATAAATTTATGATTTGATAAATTGCAATTGCATTAAATTTTAACGATAAGCTATTTTTAGGTAATGGGATGAAAATTGGATTTGTTTACCTAAACGAAAAATTCAAACGACGCCGCTGCGGATCACGCAATACATAAATTAATCAGTAACCATAATACATATATGACTTGATTCTGGTTATTTGTCGGACACACGATATTCTATGTTTATAAATTACATAATATTAAAAATATAACATATACACACAAGTGGTTAATGAAAAATAATATTATCGCACATTAAAAAACAACATAATAAATACTATATATGGGAGTATAAGAAATTAATTTTAAAAGAATATTTTCACAAATACTAAAATTAACTATAATAATTATAAAGTAGAATATGTAAAAAAAAAAAACTTAGTTAACTAATGCACCGAAAAACCACATATAATTGACATTATCAACTTTATTATATTTTCTCAAAAAATAAAAAAAAACTATACAACTACACGATGCTCCGAACATTTAAGACGTATATAGATAAATATTTGTGTGCTGGACTGGAACAATGTCCTGTTGTCAATTTGGAAGTTTAATGAATCTAGTGAAATTATAATATATAGCAGAGCACCGTCCAACCGACTTAAGACAATTTTTGTGTTATAAATTTCATCATATGAATGGATTGAAACAGATAATCGAAATAGAATTGTATTTCTATTTTTTGAACAGATAAAACGAAAACAAAATTTTATACGCACACAGCTGAATTACGTTTTGTTAAAAGATCATATCTTATAAATTCTATACATTACAATTCAAATACATATATACAATTATTATTTTATATTTAAACAATATCATACAAATTTACAATGGATAATAAAATAAAAAACATATTGTATATATAAATTGTAATTACAAATGAAAGAAAAATGATGAAAATAGCTTGACGAATGTATTTCTGTCAAGTAAAAATCATTTAAACATTTGTCACCCGCAGTGCATTGAATTTATTAAATATTTTCAAAATATGTAAAATATCACATATAAATATATGTGATGCGACGATGCACGATGATGATTCTGTTGGCTTTGCACAAATTTTTATAAATAAATAAATTAAAATATAAGAAAATATCTGTGGCCGCGAAATGGAAAAAATAAATGTATAATAAAGAGGAATAAAATTAATTCGAACTCCAGGTGCATGTAAAAAATAAATAATATATGCGCAATATTATATAGTTTTAAGAAGAATGAATCTTCATAATTTATATTTTAACATTATTATATGTAATGTAATTATTAATAAAATAAATACTTATATTAATTATTTTTTGGAACATACAATACAATTTTGTTTTCGTATATTTATGCATTATTTTTATTTATACGCAGGTAGCGCAACGCATATAGAGTCATTAATTAATTCATATTTATATAACACAATTTAAAAGTTAAGTTAAGCTAAGTTATATTATGTTAAATACAACAAAGAGAAATGCGAATATAGTATATATGTTAATATTTAATCACTGAAAATATTCATATAGTATATTCGAAAAAGAAACTTGCATTTTAATACATATTCAAAGAATTTGTTGAAATCAATTAAGCAGAATTTTTGTACAGGTCAATATTGTTCAAAAATGTTAAATATTTTAAAAATTAATATTATCGTATTAAAATTGTCACAATTTACTACTCATTGTATTAAATACATTATTATAGATATCCGGTGTGATAACGACAAAGAATTGCTGTACAATTGTAGATTTTTTAATAAACATTCAACATAATGACCATCCAAATAAAGAAACGACAGCTGCTGTGGTATCTCTTTTTTAACTTGCTTTAATAATATAGTTTGTAAACATAAAACATTTCAGCAATTTCACCCACACAAAGTACGAACAGATAAACCAAAACTATCGTCGAATTACACAGCTTATGATTCTCCAATCAACATTTGTTTTGTTATCCGTTTAACACATGATCAGTCTGCAATTATATATACGATCACGTTCCGTAATATAAGAAGCCGTAAAAAATACAGAATATAGTAAAGTGAAGGGACAAATCGACGCAGATGTATATGTTTTTCTTCGAAAAGATTCAGTATTACCATTGAACTAAAGAGTTTAACTATATAACAATTAACAATTTGCAGCAGTAGGCTGAGAAATAGCCTTTAGTTTTCAATGTCATTATATTTTTCTTATAGCCTGAATGAAATTAGACTAACTTATGAAAAAAAATTGGAATGTTCATTTAATAAATTTTCTGGAAAATAGACTTTTAAGAATTAACATCTTTTTGAATTACGCGGACCATAGTTTTAACAGATTTTTATTTTTGTGTACACAATTGCAAATTATAATTAATTTCCAATCCAAGACAGAAGAGATTTTTAAAATCGATTTACACGTTCAAAGGATATGACCGATTTTCCAATCGATGACAGAGAAAATTTAAAGAAATTTGTGGTATATAAATATATAAAAAGTGAACACCCAAAATGCTACAAAAAATTTATACATAAATTCATACAAAATTTCATTGACATCAATCGAAAAATCGATCATATCTATTGAACTCGTGAATCGATTTTAAAAATATCTTCTATAAATGATTGGAATTTGATTATAATTTGAAATTCTGCAAACAAAAATAGATATCCGTTAAAACTATGGTCCGCGTAATACAAAAAATGTATACATTAATTCATACAAAATTTCACTGACATTAATCGAAAAACCGATCATATCTATTGAACGCGTGAATCGATTTTAAAAATCTCTTCTATAAATGATTGGAATTTGATTATAATTTGAAATTCTGCAAACAAAAATAGATATCCGTTAAAACTATGGCCGGCGTAATCCAAAAAATATGATAATTCATAAAAGTCGATTTTCCGGAAAATTTAATTCTGTGAACATCCAAATTTATTTTCATAAGTTAGTCTAATTTCACTCAGGCGGCTATAAGAAAAATATATAATGATATTGAAATCTGAAAACATTTTTTCTCGCGTTGCCACTGAATTGCAGTAAAGCGTATATATACCCTAGTAACAATTTGTCCGTACTTTGAAAAATGAGGAAAATTTTCGTGGAAAAAATCCACATATTTTCCTTGGAAAAGATATATTTGGATTTGTCCAATAAATGTCCATAGATTTTCCACTTAATATAATAGTTTTTTATTTAGATCAATTGAAATCTTTGGATTGTCAGGGTTAGATGTCCAACATATATCCGCTCGGTATTGTATTCATAATTTATTTCACCAATTATTCAAGACACTGATTCAAATTTTGCGTATTTCGCGATTTGGTATCATCGCCGCATTAGAAGAATTTATTCTGGTAATACGGACAATTCCCCGGGTATTACTTGCCAAAATACATGGACGATCCAAAGATATTTTTAGGTCAAAATCCATAGATCTGCTCACAAAAAATATGAATATAAATTCTATGGATATTCTGTGGAATAATAGCAACGAGAAATACTTCTAAAGAAAATCTATAGAAATTATCATCGAAAATATACGCGGATAATTCAAGAACATTTTTTATAAAAATCCATAGACAGGGTTGGCACTCATCATATAAAATTCCAGCTGACATTCGTAAGAAATCCATAGATATTTCCTCGGATTGAAACTACGGACTATTACATATAATACGGAAGTTTTATGGACAAACTATGCGGACAGTGTTACTAGGGTTACGTTATTGCTCGCAGAATTTCCATTACATACACGACACTAGTGTTTATAATTAAATCTCGTGTCATATAACTATGTCTTTATAATACCGTTTTTTTCCCCGCGTATATAAATTTATCTCCTTGTAATTAATTTTATAATTTTAAGAGGATACAATGGAAAAATAAATAAATGAAAAAATGATAATGTCATAAATTCATGAAACATATAGTTTTAAAAATATAAAACTGGGCAATCACATCAGTGAAATTATAAATATTATAAATGTAATTTAAAATTATCAAAATGGTTTTTAAGAATAACTTCATTTAATTTAAAAAAAAAAAGTGTTTTTTTTTTTTACCTTTTCTTCATATAACAATATTTAATATAAAATATTTAAATTAATGAACATTCATTTACGATTAATATATTTAATTAAATTTTATAACAGATATTATATATTTTTTATTTTTTTTTATTAATATTTATGTGATCTTTTTATCGTTAAAAAAAAAAACAAAAGAGAAACAAAAAAAAAATTAAAATTAAAAAATATTATTAATTACACTCGGCATCGCTTAAGTTTTTTGCAATGAAAGATCAAAAAAAAAACAAATGAAACGGGCCGGTCGGTATACAGAAAAAACAGGAAAATAAAAATTAATTACAAAATGATAATTGACCAATATCAATTCGAATATTATCATATTTTCTGCATACGAGCGTGATCGACCAAAATATATTAACAAAATAAATGCTAAAATAAATATATAATACTTTTTTAATTATGTCTATATTATTATTTATTTTAAAGGCGATGCAATAACGCACTCGTATATGTTATATGACAAAATGCATTAACAACAATGTTAAATATACCATATTTGTATTGAAGTTAAGACAAAAAAAAAACAAAAAATTAAGCCAAAGTGATTGTAGGCTTAATGTAAAGAAATCTAAATAATATACGAGTGAGTATACGTCCATATATAAATAAATAAATAAATATATATATTGTAGTTTTAATATGGTTAATTAATTTCATTTAAATTTTGATAAATGTTGATAAAATATTATGTATTTTAATGTGTTAAAATATTTTATTAAAATAAAAAAAAGCTTATCAGTATTTTTATTTTTACGGTTAAGGAAATGTATGTTTCTGTTTCTGTTTTTTTTTTTTTTTGTCAGCATACTATAAAAATATTTTTGGCTTAAATCAGATATGTATCAGGATATATTGAATATGTTAAGTTATTTAAATGCGACTGTTTCCATATCATAAAACAAAATTCAAGCCGCACACCCGCACACACACAACAAAATTGTGTTAACATAAAAAGTAGTCCACGCCGAACAAATAAAGAGTTCATTCATTCCGAACCCAAGCAAAACTCTCCCAATCCGATTCCATGAAAAATACACTTCCTTTGTACACATGAAAAACCTACCCATTCCGAAGCCATATGAACATCTAGATCATCTAGAGTGGAAGTACATACCACCCCAATGACATCTCTGTACAAAAGTAATGTAGAAAGTATTGGAAAAATGTAGAGTAGTGCTGACAAGAAGTAAGTAGACAATCATCGATTTTATCATTCATACCGGTCCCACTTATTATAGTTATAGTTATTTTGCAATTTGAATTACATGATACATTTGGTCGCAACGAAAAAGTTTCTTCATGATTTTGAGTGTAGTATTTTAAGGGTTTTTTATGCCGTTTTACTAAGACAACTATAATAGGAATATGTGTTGTTATTGATATGCATAACTGACGTCTTAATGTGAATACATATTTAAATAATTGTGTATTAGTTATCTATTGAATATCATTTGGAATATCACGAATATTCCTATTATATTGTAGTTAAACATAAGGCAAACTACAAACAACATGGGATAAATATTAATTATACTATTATAAAATCGTATCTGTGTGCTGTATACAGCATCGTATCAGTGCGAGGTGACTAAACCAGAAAAATCTCTATTCCAAATAGCTAGACTTTCTATAAAAATAACTTTTTCTAATACCAATATTAATGATTTCATATAATATTTCAAAAAAAAAAAAAAATAAATAATAATATAGTTTTGTGGACATACTTTTGTAGGAATCGATGTTGTTTCAATATTTTGTTTCATTTGTTACACAATGACTCTGGTTTGGAAATACATTTAATTGCAGTTTTTTTTTTTTTCAAATAATAAACCTTTTGTATATGAGGTTTAAACTAATTACATTGAAATGACCAATTTTGTACATTAATTAATTTTTGTGTTATATAGTCACTCCCACGTTAGTTGGATACGGTCTTTTGAATTATAATCGTTCTTGAAAATTATTATAACAACGTACGTCAAAAACGGATTAGTATGTTGGGTATAGCATACTTGCAATGCCAGTTGCAACCGAACGCGTCCACGGGTTGCGGATAGTGGAACGGCCTATGATACTTATGGGTTAGCTACGAATAAAGAATAAGTAGTCGCGGACAATCTGGCTGCTGTGTATGAAAATTTCTTTGGGGTGTTGTGTGAAAGCAGCACTCGATTAAAACTGAGTTAATGATTCAGTGATTACACAGTAAAGGCGAATCAGCGGCGCCAATGTAACTGCTTTCGGCAGAGGTGATATACCCCTGTAAATGATCCTACGAATTTGCAGAATGATTAGTAGGTTGAACGTATGGTTAACTACCAACTTCGGAAAAACAACTAGTTATGAATTCGACAACACAGCCTCGGATCGGACAGAATAAACGGCAACGACCCCAGCAAAGAAAATTTAAGGACAATGAATTATAAGGATCCTAAAAATTCGGGATTGGAAGACATTAACTGCGGATAGGTCAGATTGGAAAAGCGTGTTGGAGAAGGCTAAAACCGCACCCGGGTTGTAACGCCATGGAGTAAGAAAGTAAGAAAAACAAAACCGCAATTCTTCGCAAATAATCTTCATATTCAATGTTGTTAACATTCGTCCATATAGTCTGTGGCCATACACTAAACGTGCCCAATAATTTATTAACAATTTTTTTACTCTATACAAATTTTAAAACGTAATTCAGTATTTTTTTTTTTGGGCAATGGATAAAGGACTCATCAAAATTATAAATAAAATTTTACACAAAAACATTCAAACGCAGAATTTGATGTTAAAAATATTTTTTATAACCAATCGATTTGAAAAATTGCTGATAAATAAATGATTTATTAAATTTACATTAGAATTATAGAGCAAAAATAAGCTAAACAACGTAAGGTTATTTATTCATAAAAATAATCGAATATATGTGGGTATATTTGTGCTAATATAATACAACCCTGCATATTCGACCGAAAAAGAAATGAATTATAATATACATGTGATTTCAAATGTAAATTTAACAAAAATATTTTTTTCTATATGTTTTCATTTCCCGCAGCACATAAATTTTATAATTTTTATAAAGTGACATATTTTTTTAATATTAATTATATTATTTTTCTATATTAAAATATTATTATTATTTAGAAAAAAAAAACACAAAACCATAATAATAAATATACTTGAAATTGGAGCATCATTTTCAAGGCAACACACACACACACACACACACGATATATAAATATAATTAATCATTTAATATAAATTGTGAATAATTGTAAATTAATTTACTGATAATCATTCATATGTAATTGTATATATTTATATAAATACTAGTGTTTTAAAAAATATATAAATCTAAAATTTTAATTCAGACAAGAAACAGTTCACATATAGTTAGGACTATTTATTTTAAGTTGGACATTAGTAATATAAGAATTGCCAGAGTGCGTACAAAAAAAATAAAAATGTTTTACTTAAATATATTTTGTAGTTTTATAATTATTTTAAAAATTGTTAATTGTAATTTAATCAATTTGCATGAATCAGGTTAATAAATAATAATTAAGTTTCAATGATTAACATCTTAAGAAAAATAATTTAATATTTTTTCTATTTTGTTTGTTTAAAGATTCGCTTATAATACCATCACAAGAAAATAATGAATTTTTTAAAATTAATACAAATGAAGATGATGATGGGCCGTCGAAACATAGAAATAAAAGATTTTTATCAATATTAACAAAAGCAGTAAGTGTTTGCTTGATGATAAAAAAAAACCAACATAATTCATATTAAAAATTAATTTTTACACAAAAATAAAAAATAATTGATAAAAAATTATTTTTTTATTTTTTTACGTTAAAACTAACTAAATTGTGAATGTGATATAGGAAAATAAAAATTATCAACAATGTATAACACCCACAGGCAGTAAAGGACACTGTAAACTATTACACCAATGTTCGTTGGCCGAATTAAAACAAAATGTTTTAAAAATCTTTGATTATTTATGCATTATTGAACAAACGTATGTATGAAACACAATTATTATTAAAACTACTAATAACTAATTAACCATTAATATTATTGACATGATCTTGGGGTAAGAATAAAAAGGAAAGTTTTAGTTCATTTAAAAAGTGCATGCACATCCGAAAAATAACCGAAGGTGACCGGTATTAACAAATTTCGAAAATAATTCACTTTTATATTATACAACAATTTTACAGTGATGACAAAAAAAATCATACGCACAAAAACTAGTAATTTATAAAATAAAAAATAGTGTAAATGTCCCACCATCATATCAGAACTCATAGATACCACGTTCCGTTGGTTTTTTTTTTTTTTACATATTGTACTACTGAAAATTCTGAAAAAAGATAATAATAAAAACAAAATTAATTAAATACTTATTTGTTACAATACAAAAACTAATACAATTTATTTAGAGCAATTGGTGTTTGTTGCCCAGATGAATTAGCAGAAAAAGCGGGACCACCAGTAATTAATTTGCCAGAAAAAGGTGATGATTTACCAGTATGGAAAAGTGATGGAGACGATGTACAATCTGATGTACGTCCAGAAAACAGAGGTAACAATATAAAAAAAAAAATATTGAAATATAAAATACCATTCGTGGTGAGTTAAACCGGACACCGCAGCAATTTTCTGCAAGTTCGATAAACATATTTAAATTTCAGACATAAGCACTGCTAAAAAATATCACAATTAACACATGTACAAATTTTTCAAAGAAAAATTATAAAAATTACTAATAGAATTGCGGGTATAATAATGTTGTTATTTTAAGGAGCAAGGACATTTCATGAACCATACAGGGATAATTTTAACATTTGCGGTTAGTCATACTGCGAAAAGGTGATTGGAATTGAGAAGCAGCAATATAGTATTTTACACGCCACACTTTAATTCTTTGTGGTGTAGTATACGTGACCAAATATGAAAATTATATTTATAGACTCCTTGATCCTTGATCTTTGAAAAAAATAATTAATAACACCAGTAGCATAAAATCGTATTCTAAACTTCAGTAATCTGTTCAGTATGTCGGTCAACAGATCGAACTATATCATTGCGTTTATGGTATATATAAATTCTAATTATATTTTTGTAATATTTATACAATAGGTTGTGGTTTATCAACAAAATCATTTCCGAAAATTACCGGTGGTCGTCCGGCGGATCCAAAAGAATGGCCATGGATGGCAGCAATAATGTTACATGGTAATCCAAAAATTTATTGTGGTGGATCTGTGATAACAGATCGTCATGTTTTAACCGCTGCACATTGTGTTGACAGTTTAACAAAAGAAGAAATTGCTGTACGGCTTGGTGAATATGATTTTCGTAGTCTAAATGAAACACGTTTTCGTGATTTTAACATTACCGAAATTCGTATACACATCGATTATAATAAAATATTATATGAAAATGATATAGCCGTATTAAAATTAGATCGTCCAACAATATTTAATTCATATATATGGCCTGTATGTATGCCACCGTATGGTGAAACATGGAATGGTTATCAAGCTATTGTTATCGGTATATTAATTTTCATAACATGCCAATAAATTACCAATATTAATATTTTTATTTTAAATTAAATATAAATTGACTAGGTTGGGGAACACAATTTCTTAGTGGACCAAATTCAAATATTTTAATGGAAGTTACTGTACCAGTTTGGCAACAGGAACGGTGTAAAGAAGCATTTGGATTACGTATTTTTGATTCAAATATTTGTGCTGGTGACGGTGGTCGTGATTCGTGTCAAGTAAAATTACACTATTTTTTAATAATAATATATTTAATAACTTACGTATAGTATATTCATTTGTTGTATATACAATTTGTGAAAATTTACAGAACGATAGCGGTGGTCCACTTATGGTCAGATTGCCAAATAATCGATGGGCTATTGTTGGCATAGTTTCGTGGGGTATAAGTTGTGGCCAAGCAAATCATCCGGGTGTTTACACAAGAGTTAATTCTTTTACAGATTGGATAATTGAAAATTCAGTATTTTAATGAAAACGCTTTTCGGATTTATCTGAAATAACTATATTATTATCAAAAAAAATATATATATGAAAAAATAAACGTAGAAATTTTTAGAAAACATTTCGTGATTTCTGCTTTTAATTAAACATATGAAATTCACACAAAATACTATATATATATTCAGATATGTTTATACAAAAATTGAAATAATAATAAAATTTATAATTATATTTTAAAGTTTTGTAAATAGTTTTGTTTTGTTATGTTCGTCATAAAATTAAAAATAAATTTATAATCAAACTAATAGTGCATTGAAATGTATTTTATCGTGTACACGTCACACACACACACAAATACTTCGCATATTACATAATCAATCTTTTTCTTATTATTATTATTTTAAAGTAATTTAAAGCAAAAATAAAAAAAATTGATTAAATTGTAATAATAATAATGCAATTTTAAAAATATATTTTATTGCATCACGTAAATAAATCAAAAATAAAAATAATACAGATAACAGTCCTTTAACACGATTCGTTTATATCGTGTTATTGTAAGAGAAACGAAAAATCTTATGATCAGTTTTCTAAACAATTTCCAGGAATCTTGCAATATTTAAAGTTCCTATCTAATTATGGTGAAAATTTTGTATGATTTATAGAATTTGTTACCCATAACAGAATTCAGAACTATATCTTTTAATGGATACTTGAACAATTTTACCATTTATCATCGAATTTTGGTTAAATTTTGTGTTTTAGTTAACAAAATTATTAAATGAGTAGCTACCAAATATTCCAATTAATTAATTATATGAAAAATGAAACAACATTTCAGACAAATACCCTTCTGAAACAATAATTATTATTATATATTGCCCCCACAATATTCCAATATATTATAATAATAATATATATGAAAAATAAAAAAAATTTCCATTATATTAAAAGATTTCCCGCCAATAGTATATATTATCGTTTTGTGTCTCACATTAAAATAATTTATATTTATATATAGCGTGGTGTACGTATAAAAGTTGTCGACGAGCGTGTTAGAAAATTATTAACAAATCAAAAATAATTTATAATAAAAATCAAAACACTTGAAATTGCACACGAAAGGAATTTTACTTTATTGTTTTGACATTCATTTCTTCAAATTAAAAAAGACTAAAATAAAAAAAAATATACTACAATGATTAAAAAATAATCCGTGAAATTAGGTTATAGCAATAGGACCACATTGTCGCGATACAATCGTAAAACATAAGGAAATTTAACTGAATATTGAAATTTCACATCCTCGATATAGTTTTTTTTTTCGAATCGTTCGTAAACACATTACAATTTTGTCATCGCAACTAACTGCTGTTTTCAGCCTCATCTAATTACATATAGTTAAAGTTGTTTTTGATTGTATTTTTTTTTTGCCAGAGTCTAGATGTCATTTTATATTGTGATAATTATGATTTATTGGAATTAAAATATCTGTGTTGTTTCCGAAATAATTGAATTTTCTGCTGTAAATAATATTTTGATCAAATCAGTTTCCACATATTAATCGGATCTTTCAACATGCGACTCACGCTGCATAAGGTAATCATTTTGATAAATAGCATTAAATGGATTAAAGAAAATTCGAAGAAACAACTAATGATAATACTAGAAATAAGTGTGCTTTTAATCATTGGATTACATTTGGTGACATCAATTACGTAGTAATTAATTTGAAGAAGACAAAATGACTATTGATAAATATTTACTTTTTAATTTTTGATCAAAGTAGTTGATATGTATATTTAAAGAAATAATGACATGAAAGTTATTTTGTTGTTGTTATATTATTATATACATTATTTTTGTAACTCTATGGTAAATTTATGTTTGTTATTGAAAAAAAAAATTATATAAAAGTTAAATTGGTGTATGATGGTATTTTTCTTTATATTGTTTATAGTAAATTTTATTTATATATGGATGAGGTAGCGAAAAAATATATAAAAATAAAAAAATAAATAATAGTTAATAAAAGCATCACACTTTTTTATTATTATATACCATTTATTTATTGATATATAGTATTTATTTTAACGAACAAATAAATATAATCAATATCTCAACAAAAAAAAAACAAAACCAAATAATAAAGTATATCGTTACGAAACGAAATTACCAAAAGAAAATATTATTATATAAGTACAATTTTCGTAACATCAAAATAAATATTTAAAAAGGATCCCTTGGGCACGAACGAAAACCATTGTACAAATTTGTGAAAATTGATAATGGATATTGTGTATCGCGCGCATAATACAATGTTTATTAAAATAATAATAATAATAATAATAATAATAATATAAATACAAATGATTGTTTATTATATCAAAAATAAATAAATAAATATATTAACAATGAATTTCAATATATTTAAGACATAAATAACTCATACCATCTCTTATGAAATGAAAAATAATAAGTAAAAATTTACGTATTAATATAAAACTATATTAACAATATTAATTTAAGAATGCGAATATAAAACATGTAGGAGTATATAATTTAATTCTTAAAACACTTATCGAAGGTACGTGATGATGACGAAGACTATATCTTCATATATTTTGTATTATTTATTATTTTCTAATTATTATATACTTATATTATGTATAAAGAATACTAAATATATGATTGGAATGACTCATTAAAAACATGTATATTAATATATATTGATTTCATGGATAGGTACGTTATATGAAAAACTGTTGATTGTTTGAAAAGAAAATCTGTATATTGATATATTTTTAAACACATTTGACCGGATATAAAAGATATTAACCAATATATTAGTATATCTGGAGTTATGGAAATAACATTGCACCTATGTAAACTACAACATCAATTTTTTAAACACTATGTCAGCATTTGTGGTCTAGATTATTTTAAATTGACTCCATCAGCTATTACACCAACATATGTTTTTTGGGGCTACACTGTAGTTTACCTTTACCGACATATATAAATATTCTTCTTTCTATAGTATTATCACATCCTGAGTTTTGTAATTTCACCTTTTGTGGAGCTTATCCACTTCAACCTAACTTTCAAGCATGTCGGAGATAAATTAGAAGGAGACTACATTTTCTTGATTTTGGTATAAGATTTATCCCACACTGCAACAACCAACAGCAACTTAATCAATTATTTCATAATATAACACATATAACATTTCATTCAAAACGTTATGAATCACATATGATTCATTGCCGTCGCATATAAAATAATATTTATGTTTCAATTTGTATGGATATATATATCAAAACTTATGTTTTTAAGTATAATGTTACCCTTTCATCACCTATTGAATATTGAAATACAATTTTTACACCTATCTATTAACCATATAACCAATTTATGTATTACATATAGTCGCTATAATATAGCACCTAACTATAGAAGTAAATAAATCGATACAAATTTATATGATGGTACTTTTCATTTCAATATATACTATAATTTATTATTATTATTATTATTAATACTATTATTATTGTTTTCACATATACTTAAACAGTATGTGTTCAATGAATTGGATCCATCTTTAAATTATATCTGTATTGTACCATTGCTGGCAGAAAACCATATAGTGTTATATAGTCTTCTTGATCTATGGGCAACCTTGAACTGATGTCATCTCGTTAGAAAATCGTACAACTATTATAATGTGAAGTGACGCTTTATGTGAATTCACAAACAACTACGGAACCTTATCCTAATTCTCGGCAGATCAGCGAATCAATTGAGTTGCACATCTCTTGTGCAAAATAATAACTACCAATTCAAAGACATTTTACATATTGCATTTCATTTATTTGATTTAGAATAAATAGATTAAAAATTAAATTATGGATTCATAGTTAAATGGAAAATGTCGTGTCAAAAAACACAAGTATTTACAACCGCATTGTCTTCATGAGCAACTATACACAAATCGTTTTGTGAAATTTAAAGGTACCATCTAATTCAATGAACACAAACTATATATGTATTCATATACACTTAATAGACATCCTTTGTTGGATGCCCATCATATCCCCATACCATAAAAAAGAATTATATAACACATAACATAAGGCAGGATAATATACAACCTCTGTCCGAAAAACAACCGATGAATGAATTTAAAAAAATAACAAACAATTAAGTTATTGGCTCTCTATATATGTTGAGGATGAAAACGATGAATTGGTTTTAGCAAAAGCTTGAATACATCAAGGTAATACAAAGCATTAATCATTGTACCACTTGAAATATATTATTTCTTTGAAATTGTTAAATAAAATCAGATTTTTTTGAATTCTCTTCATTTATGGTGATCGTCATTTCAGTACTTTTTGACGCTCAGTTTTTTGTTCGTTATGAAAACACAGATGTTTCAACACCAATTACTATTTAAGAAATTAACATTACTTTCATTTTTCAAAGAATTGTTGTTTTTGGCATCATGAATCGCACTGTAGATTTGTGTTTGCAAGGCTTACGGTTCACATTACATAAATCTGTAAGCAGACAAAAAATGAATCTTCAAGATTCATATACATTCTAAAAAGTTTTTCCATTTAGCTGTCGGACAGAGTGTCCGTATGTTATTATCGTTATTACACCTAACGTTGTTTATATTACAATATATAGAAAAAGCTTTTATAATAATATTTATATTCGATTTGCTATTTAGTTATCGTCTGAAGTTGATTTAAAATTACTATAAATACATGCAAGTAGTTCTATTCAGAAATTAGTAGGTGAAAAGGATTCATTTAGTGAACATAAATTGTTATTATAATATTTTGAAAGTGTTTTTATTTTGTAAATATTTAAAAAGAAAATTGTTGTATATATGGCCAATCACCGTGCGAAATTAACCGGTGGTACAGCGATAACGCTTGAAATTGCTACTGTAAGTAAATGCAATGCAATGTGTGTTGTTTATAGTATATGGTTTGTTTTATTTTTTAACTGCAGTATAGTGTTCAGAAATATATGGTGATGTGGAATATTGTAAAAATTTTTTAAATATTTTATTTATTTTTGGCATGCAAATAATTGCTTTTTTCTGTTTTTATAAAATTGGTTTAAAATGATAGACTATTCAAAAAATTGATTAAACATATTATATTTTTGAAGGATAACAATTGTGTTTTTTCAAACAACCTTGCAATTAATAACTTTTCTATATATAACCAACAAAAGAAAGAAATTTCTAGTGTTTTTTTTATTATTCATCAATTTTTACTTATTATAAAGTGAAAAATTTTTGAATTTGCAAGTGAAATGGTTTTTTTATTTATACAAAAGTTATCATTTATTCAAATTTACTTTGCGAATATTTTATAGATGCTACAGTTTGAACACAATAGACAAAATAGATGCCATACACAAAATTTATTTGTTCATCTCAATAGATATATATCAAAAATTAAAACAATCAAAGAAGTAACGTTCGAAATACTATGGAATTCATCACATACATTTTTTTAATTATAACTGAATTACCGAGATTGGCTTTTATTTTCATACTGCCCTTAAATAACTTTAAATCTGTGGAAAGATTTACTTAAAATATGAGAATTTTCAATTATTTGGCTTTGGTTACCTTTTCATATATTCGTTTCAATAAAATTATATCACCACCAATAAAGTGAATCATCTGTCCACGTAATAATATAAAGTTGCCTTTCTAATATAACAGCGTGTTTCAAAATATGTAACAAATAAATATGGTCCAGAGAAGATATCATTATAAAATCCTTTCATATTTTAAGGTATCTTATTTATTTAGTAGCTTAACAGTATATACATTCTTTTCTTTCATCTAGTATCTAAAATACTTAAAATGAAAAACTGAAAATCATTTCTTTTATACCGCATTCTGCACACATAACAATATATTTAATAATTTATTTGTCAACAAAATTGTTTGTATAGGAATTAAGGCAAGTGGTATTTGGTTCGGCAGCAGCACCACCACGGGGTGAATGGACACGTACAGCGTTAACATTTGGTTCAGTAAAAGAGGTAAGTTCAAATTGTATGCTGTGGAAACATTTTAAACAAATAAAAATAATAAAAGATTAATTTTTTATTGATTGAAGAATCATTAGAATTTAGAAACGGCCTTAGCAATTACTGTTTTGCGTCATGTACGCATCCAATTGTTTTGATTATCAATCAATTTTAATTTATTTGCATTTTAAGGCATTTATTGATATTATGAATTTTATGAAATTTTCTGTTGAAAAAATGTAAATCAGAGAAAAATTACTTATGAAATTTATAGAATTAATGAGTTTTTTACAAAAGTATCTTCTGGCTATTAGAAAATTGTTCGGAAAGTATTCATTTGTTCAGTACATGAATTCATTTACCTATGCCGTCATAACCTGCTCCATACAAAGTGTAACGCCATTTTAAAAAATTCCTTTTATTTATGTAAAATATACCATCAACGTATTACCGCTTCACTTGGATCAATACACATTCAGATTGATAATTAAATTGCATTTTTCCAATCATTAGAAATTGTTTCCTTTTTCTAAATATGTTGATATTATATTTAAATATTAAAGAGTCTATATAAAATTTCGTCATCATTAAATCTATCTTCAATGATAACTGAGCACCTAAGAAGAAATTACAGTGTTAATACATATACATCTGATAAATTAGATTAAATTTCTCACAGATTCGAAATAAATTAAGACGATAGATAGATACGATAATATATGACATGAAGATTCACAAATTTAATCAATGACAGGATATTATTATATACTCATATTTTTTACGTGTATTATTACACATCAAATAACAAGATACATCTTATTCTTATATATACACAGGAAATATCATATGGTTTACGATCACCAAGAAATGCAACACGTGGTTTACAAACTGTTGTCCAAGCATTTATAATAAAACATTTTCTGTTTGATAAAAGACCAATGGATAAAAAAACTGTACCAGTTGATCAGTAACACATTTTTAATTCATATACTTTATCATTATTATTATTATTATTTATTAAATTTCCCATATAAATATAAAATAGATTTTTAAAACCAAATGAACAACAACAAAATGATGCACTGGTAATTGCAATGTCAGATATTTTGTGGAATGTAATAGGTGAAAAGACAAAAGTAATTATTGTATTACCCGGTGAAAATCCACATATTGTACATAGCCAAACATATTTTCAAGATTCAATAACGGAAAGGGTGTGTTGTTTAGCGAAATTATTATTATGATTTAATTCAATAATTTTTATTCATTCTTATTGATTTTCTTATCTTCTTTTAATAGTTATTTATATTTGAATTGTTGACTTTAGAAAATTTACAAATGTTTTTAAAACGTTATTTATATTTTGTAAGTGTTTATTTTTATATTTTAATATTGTATAAAATATCAAATTAATTATTTAAAAAAAAAAATAATAATAAATAAATAGTTTACTGAAGAGCCGGGAGCTGGTGCATTACTTTTATTATATTGTGCTGTAATGACACGTACACCAACTAAGTAATATTTGAATAGTAGATGTTAAAGATTAATATTGTTAATTAATTAAAGTTGTATTCATTTTTTCATAAATTTTATATAGAATACAAACAGATTTAGATGGTCCAAAGGGAGCACATTTAATGGGACCACAAGAAGAAGGATCACTTAATATTGTTATATTATTATTAACTGGACGTTCAACGCCATATCTGCATAATGGTGTTGTTTATGTTGGCGATGAAGATCATTATGCATTACCACAATTTGGTATTTTATCAAGAACTGTTATTGGTCTATTTATTTGTTATGGTGATAATGACGAAACATTGGTAATTTTAATTATTTTATAATTTATATTAAATCATATTAAATATAATGGAAACGATACAAAAGGGTATTATATTTTGTAGTGTTCATCACGTCAACCAGGATCACGTTTAAAGACACCAGGACTTCCGATTTGGGTAACATGTTTCTGTGGTCATTATGGTCTTTTATTTAATTCAAATCGTGAACTTTTACGAAATTATCATGCTGAAAAAAGGTTTACATTTTTTTTTTAACTATTTACAAAAAACTTAAATACAATACAAATACGATGAGTTACTATTATTTTTATTATAGATTCGAATTATATTATTATACATGCGCTGGTTGTTATCTACCCATGACTATTGATAATCGTACACAAGATGATTCAAATTATCTATTAGCTTATAATCAGACATCAACAATTGCAAAAAATTCATCGTCATCAAGTAGTGGTAGCGGTGGTAAAGGTACTGGTGTAAATGCAAATTATTCAAATGAAATTGTATTAACTCCTATAGAACGTTTAATACAAACAAAATGGGCTGAAGCTAAAATAATTTTTAAAGGACCTATTCCAGCTACTATGTCATATTAGTTAAAATATATATACTGTTTCTATTGCAAATTATATTTTGTGATGATTAAATGATGCATAAAAATGTAATTTATCATAGCTTTTTTTTTGCTTATTTAGAATGCTCTGCTGCATGAGTATGTGTTCTTTATTATACAATAGTAATAAAAATATAAATAAAAATAATTAATTAGTTATACATAAAATAGTTTTCTTTTCTTCAATTGAAACAACAAGAAACTGACGGAAACATATAATTTCACTCAATTTCAAATTGTCATATTTATGAAAAGTCAAAACAGATAAATCGTCTAAAGACCAAAACATACAGCCATGAGTGACGGACCGTTTTGAATAGAAGCAAAGCATTTTGTATATCTGAAACATACTGGTGGACGGTTCGGCCGGTTATTGTCTATTTTCTTTTGTTGACTTGCGGTAAAACGGAAAGCAATTAAAAAAATTTTATTTTCAAGAAGTTTTTTGACAATTTATAAGAATTAAATGTCCAAAAACGTCCCATTGCCCACGACAGTGTATTATCCTATTTTGCTGTTGTAAAAAACGGTCCGTCACTCACGGCTGTATGTTTTGGCCATAATTCAATTTTCTTTGATTTCAGTAAACAAACGTACTCATAAAATTTTGTATGTTTTTCAGGAGGTTTTCACAATCTAAAAGAATTTTATATGAAGGTTAAATATATGAAATTCCGTATAACCTTTCACAATGTATGTGAGAATATCACTTTTGTATAAATGAAAGCTAGTTAGCTTTTAACTTTCATATTCTTTTTAAATATTCTTCACCGCATGAAGTAGGTTATGAGTACATTAATTTTATGCATAAAAGCAATATGACAAAATTAAGGAAAAAAGATAATGGTGGAAAATTACAACTTTTGACATCCCAATAACATTTTTTTTGTTTTGTTCCATAATTAATTTTTTTGTTTCTTGTTCGCGTTTAAGAAAATAGATAATATTATAATTAATTTTGTTTAAAACCATAAATAAGTAAATAATAATAATAACAACAATAAAAATGCAATTAATATTAATTTATATTTGTTATTGAATTATGTGTAGTGCACAACAAGATATTCATCTGATTGTGTTGATGCCGGCCGCAATATGAGTTATCAGCACATAAATTAAAATATGTTTTTATGTTCATATTATCACAGGTAATATATTATTATTGAATGATTTAATTATTTCCATAATATATTCATAAAATGTATAATAAATAATAAAGATATAGATTTTACAACATCATATACAACGTACCATCAATTGTAATAGTATATCAACATCACCTGTAAATTGGACATGAACCATTTTTGGAATATTAATCAAATGTGAATATATCTTCCATTTTACATTACTACGAACTCGATCTAATTGATTTAATAAATCCACAAAAAGTAACTTTATTTTATTGATTAAGTTATAGCTCACAGGTATTGTTTTAATTTTATTAAATTATTATTAATCAATTATATTAACTAATCCAAGTTTTAATTTTATTGTGACTTTGTGTCTGTGACTCTGGATTTGATAAAAAAAATGGAAAATATATTACTAATTCTCAACAATTTAATTTATATTTAATGGTCAAAATTAGATGCTATCAACATGCTACTTGGACTGGAAGAAGGAATTAACGAAAATCTTTTACAAAAATGCTATGTATATTATTATAAGGAATACGGAAGACGTATTTATACAAATTTATTGTTTTAAAAAATATTTGTTTGGCTGCTTACATTCTCAAAAGGTATTTACGATATTATATCGTAACTGCATTACATAGCATTTCACAGAAAGATTCTTAACGTGTAATTCAATATTTATCGTGTTGCGACTATACCGTATACCAAATTTGGATCCTGCGTACTAGGTTCATATATATATTTTTTTAAGTCATATATTTCTCCAAGTGGAGCTATATGTCATCTAATAAACCTTTCATTACAGTCAAGTTGGTAAATTACTCCGCATCGGAGTATATAATAATTTACCAATTGTACTGTAATTAACGAAAGATGTTTGTTTTCAAAATACTATTATTTTATATGGCTGATTAGTCCATAGTGATGTGTGTCTGCAGACATTGTTAATCTTTGAATAGCGTCCAACACCATATTTTCAAAGATATCCGTTTTTCTTTTTATTCCATAAACGAACAAATGGTCACCCAGCAGAAAAATTTCAGTATTAAAACATACCGAAAAATTACTTATGAAAAATAACGGGGATTGAACCCGCTATATTTCATGATTAATAATATATATTTCGGCGCTATGCAACTGCGCTACTGAGTGTTATTACATAGGTTTGCAATTTTGCATGCATAACTTCTTTGTAGATTAGCAGTTTTCTGTCGATTTGATAGTGACGTAATGCCTGCCGATTAACTAGTACATTTCACGTACGATTTTTATATCGATTTGGTTACGCCACCATGTGAGTTAGAGACCTGATTTGTGATGTGATCTGATTGTTCAACGTTACAAGAGATAATGTAACGCTTCTAAAGGTGAATGTGACATGTATTGACTTTTTCTCGTTAATCTTTTTACGACATTTCTTTAACCAATTTTTCAATCGATCAATATTCTCAATTTATTGAAGGTGGTGCACAGTTGGAATTGGAATTTCTTGACATCATTTCTGCGATGCCGTGTTCACACTGCGGTGAAGATTTAGTTGACATATCTGCTGCTTCTGATGTATATAACAATTTACCAATTGTAATGTAAACATTATTTAAATATTATTTATATTTGCTGAAATAATTTATTGATTAATCTAATATTAAAATATTAACTTCAACGACAAAACCGATTCATCACCTTTTGGATTCGAAAGCACAACGACTGTATACTATCATTGCATTGTGCACTATTCGGTTCCTGCATAGCTCAAAGAGAGATTGTAAAATATTAGTCCTTTCACCAGAATTTATAGCACCTATCTCCTTGAAGAGAGTGAATTCACCGAATTGTCGTCCACGGTATACCACCTGAGGCACACATTCCTTTTGATATAAACATTTCCTATTTTGGTACTGGTGCTTAATTTATCATTGACCTACATGAAACAACCATACTTATCTATCGTCATTTAAACCAACCGGATTACTGACTTTAACCCCCACACCACACACGACACGGTGATTTCCATGTTTTTATTATATTTTATATAAACTCTAATATTTCAAAATTTCTTTATTGGTATAGAAAAGTGGAAATAAACAGGAATTCGACAAAATTTTGCAGAATCAAAACATAAACATAAACATATTTGCTGCAATGAAGAAAATTTGAAGTGTAATTTAAGATTTTAATTTATAAGTTATTTATTTATATTTAAGTTATAGTTTAAGTTTAGCTATATTAATTAAATTGAACACTCAGTAGCGCATTGGTCAAGCGCCTAAATATATATTCTTAATCATGAAATATATCGGGTTCGATTCCCGCTATTGTTCATAGGAAATTTTTCGGTATTTATTTTAATACTGAAATTTTTCTGCTGGGTGACCATTTGTTCGTTGATGGAATAAAAAGAAAAACGGATATCTTTGAAAATATGGTGTTGGACGCTATTCAAAGATTTACAATGTCTGCACACACACACATCACTATGAACTAATCACCCATATAAAAATAATAGAATTTTGAAAACATCTATCTTTCGTTAATTACAGTACAATTGGTAAATTGTTATATACTCCCTTCCGGAGTAATTTACCAACTTGGCTGTAATGAAAGGTTTATTAGATGACATATAGCTCCACTTGGAGCAATATATGATTTAAAAAAAAAATATTTGAATGGAAAACAAGTGAAGAAATTAGAAAATTGCCGACATTATCCACTGTACCACTTGTATTGTGCGTAGTCATTGGGATCTATTCGCACCGTTTTACGTTTATCCCAAAGTCATGTTGAACGATATTAGATATTGAAATAACGAATGCATTATACGAATACGAATACAATTCTGAATAAAAACACATTTGTATTTTCAAATTTTTTTAATCGTCTTTTGACACATTATAAATTGTATTTAAATTAACATATACAAAATTGCCTTCATTGGCATTCTATTTATATGTTGTATTATTCTGAGTTCTATACTTTTTCGTATACAGATTAATGATTAAACCCCATTTTAGTATTGATTTCTCTGAAACAATTTTGCGCACAAACGCAAGTAAAGGTTAAATTAAAAATACATTTACAATTTATAAATGAGAGCTGTTTGTTTTAATATTTAGTAAACATGTAAACTTTATTTAAACAAACCATTCTCATGTAATTCATTTAATAATTATTCAAAGTAATCAATACTTAATATGCACTACTTGGGTTTTTAAAAATCGTCAGCAGAGATTGAAATATATATCATTAACGCATTCTGTACGTCAAATGCGCGTTTAATCGATTGATCGTATACGTATAACAAATAAAGTATAGTAACTGTCTTTGGCCATTATTTTAATCGCATCTAAATAAAATTAGTTTTATATTGTTCATTTTTCATGTCAATGTCCTATTGCAATACAAAGAATTCCTATTGGCGTGTTATCTTCTCTATCCGAGAACTAACTAAAATTGTATGCATTCGTATTTGATTGGATTATTTTGTCACACGTCATAAATTTGTTGATGCAAAATTGCAGAGTGCAATTGGTGAATTGTTATAAACTCACATACGAAAGTAATTTTCTAATTGGACTGTAATATTTGTTACATGTGCACAACAAGCAATGGCACTATTATGGTATGGTGGCTTAGCGTTTGTCTTCGCACACGTTTCATATGGTACACTCCTGAGTTGAAAAATGTTATCATGTCTTCTTTGATTCGATAAACACACATGCATCGTAAGAATAACTCAAAATAGGTCGAATATTGTTTGATACACGGGTTGAATATTTGGTTGTGTATGCAATTACAAATTTTTTTGACTCTTCGAACGCTTGTATTTGCCAGGTACAACGAGTGGATGTGTTTTTTTTTAGAGAAAATGATATTCTATTGTTTGAAATTTAAAATGTTGTTTAAGGAGAGTAGAAAGTCATCTAATTAAATTTGTATTAACACTCCGTTGTGAATTGGGGATGCGTTGTTGATCTTAATAATTTATGATATGAACGAACCATCAGTTGTGTGTGTAATATCATTTGAACGAATTTCATTCTAGTTGGCTTAATGGTAGGTAGGATTTATTGGAAAAAGACTCACTAATTTTATTTATTTGTTATTGACATAATGGCTTAAAATCGTTGGTCTTTAATAGTTTATTTACTTAATATTGGTGTAATCTCTCAGGCATGTGCAATGATGTGGTCACTCACATCCTGGAAATTGTATTGTTTCTTATTATTTATAAATATTTTGTAAGTTACTATAGTCTATAAGTTTTAAGTTATAATTAAGATTAAAAATTGTATTGGTTAATAATTTTGTTTCAATCAAACCAGACGCTAGTGTTTTATTGACAACATCTATTAATAATATTTAATATTTGTTTTTAATGAACTAACGCAAAATTTTGCAAATCAATTTTAATATAAAATAAAACACAAGCGCTATGGATAGTTGAGGAAACAAACTTTTTGTTAGTCTTTCTCTCTACACGTGGCATAATAGCCAATATCTCGTATTTATAATTTATTCGTGGATTTGTTTTCAATTAAGCTTTATTTTCACTTAGGCATATTATTTTAATATGTTACGTAGAGGGATTGTTTCGTCCTAGCAAAGTGAGAATTATTTTTGATCAATTTCTATCAAATTTGTCACGTAGGTTTAGATATTACTTATTAACTACATTATATCAAAAAAGTAAAAGCAAGTTGAAGTAGAAAGATTTGATTGTAATATAATAATATATTATATAAGATAAATTACAAACAAAAACGTTAACGCTTAACTATAAGAGATAATCCGAATAGTCAGTAAAACCATTCACATATAAAAACGCATATTTTTTTTGATTTTAAATTGTTTTAACTTATTATTTTAATGGAATTTTTATACGACAAATTGTAAATTGATAGATATTTTGCTTAAATATTCGGATATCGCTTTGACCCAGCTATTTAAAATTCGTATATGAAGTATAATTATTATATTTATAACTAATATATAGTTGTGATAGCATTTAACATTTAATATTTAAATAGTAAAATAGAAATAAGATAAACCTAGTAATAAGTAAAAATTAATTAAATTATGTGTAGATACTTAAGATTTTAAACCCGATCTATACGAACCAATAATAATGATATAATCATATTAATATAGGTCACGCTCGATGTGACTAAAAGCATTATATTAGGAAAATAGAAAAAATCTATACGAGATATTGTACAATATATCTTGTTCATAATATTGAAAAGTGTCGCATGGAACTTCTGAAAATTAAATTAAAAATAATTAATTTAATGTAAAATTCATGCATAAAACGAAAAAACATTAACCAGTCATAAACGTAAATGTAATTCATCAATAATTGTTGTTTTGTTATGTGATTTGCAGGTCGGTGGTTCGCGGCCGGGCAAAGCACAAACAAAATTTTAGAAGTTTTTGTTCTTTTTTTTTTGGCTTATTTATTTAAAATATTTTATTAGAAACATTTTTTACCACAGTAGGACTCCGATATTTTCACAGGTTTTCCCAGAATAATTATTTGCATATAAAATTTTCTTCACACAAATAAACACACACACATTTACACACATAAATATTTTTGTAATTGTTTTTCCTTTGACGCGCATTCTTCCATTACATACCAACAATTCGCGACGCAAGCACTAATGTTGTTGTTATTATTGCTGTTGTTTATTGTTTACATTATTTCGAAAGGAACACGAAAAAATTAAATAAAAAGAAATGTTGATGTTTTGTGTGTAAATTAAAATTTTCAAAGAAGTCGCATAAAATTCATATAAAATTTTTTTCACACAAATAAACACACACACACACACACATACACACAAATTTTTTGTAATTGTTTTTCCTTCGTCAAGCATCCTTACATTGTACTCTGCAATACGCGACGCACACGTCAATGTTGTTGTTGTTGTTTATTGTTTACATTATTTCGAATGGAAAAGAAAAAGTTAAATAAGAAGAAATGAGTTGTATTTGTTGTTTTTCGGAGGTAAATTTAATTACAAATTTTTTTTACAAATAAAACACACACACACACACACAAATATTTTTTGTAATTGTTTTTCATTCGACGTGCATTCTTCCATTGCATTCTGCAATACGCGACGCACGCAGCAATGTTGTTGTTGTTTATTGTTTACCTTTATTTCGTATAGAAAAAAAAAAAAGTTAAATAAAAAGAAATGAGTTAGTTGTATTTGTTGTTTTCCGTAAATTTAATTGGAAAATTTTTTTTTACAAATAAACCACACATACATACACACTCACCCACAAATAAATTTTTAATTGTTTTTACTTCGGCGAGCAATTTCTTCCCATCAAATTTCATGTAAAAACAAAATTTTTTTTTCATACATATGAAAAATTTAAATGAAAATTCTGGGAAAACCCGTGAAAATCTCGATGTTCCATAGTGGTAAAATGTGTTTCTAATATTTTAATTAAGATAATTGGAAATTTTCAGACAAATCGGGCCATTAATTCGATTTAAAAAAAAAGGCACCGCAAAAGTTATGTCCGAAATTGACCACATAATGGTACATTTAAATGTCCAAAACGTTAAAAAAAACACTTTTTACATAAGTTTTGGGACATTTCAATGAATTTCAAACACAATGTGGAAAATCGTCTCATAACTTTTGTGGTGATGTACGGAACGGACTCAAAATATGAAAAAACCGGATTTCGTGAGTTTTAGAGCTAGAGCTTTTTCCTTTGGGAATCCAATAGAGGAGGACAAGGACCACAACTTTGTAGTGGGACCACTTCTGGGAAATCCAAAATGGCGGAGTTATTAAGGGGTGAAATTTGGGTTTTTTTTGGTAAGCTTTACTTTGAGCAATTATTGTGGGAACACTATAATACTTAGAGACTTGTGTTATAGTTCAAAATACGTGTCATATAGTCTATTATATGGGATAATTAGGATTTTGGAAAATTCCGTTGGGAAAGCCGGGAAATCCCTATCGGAAAACATGCGAAAATCGATGTTTTTCGTTGTTCTAGGAAAATCCCCATTTCTCACCGGAAAATTCCAAAATAAATTTTATCGTAAAGATTAAACCTTCCTTTACCTTTCTGCATCATTGGATTTTAAGATAATTGAGTATTTCCTAGAGTTCCATCCAACGGAAGAAAGGTCTGCATTTGGATTTTCCAATTTTGGGCAGCCATAGCCGGGAAACTGTTGTAGATAGGAAAAACTTTTCCTCCATAAATTGTAGGCCCAGGTGGGGGCTATAACTGGTAATAAGCTCATTGAAAAATATTGAGTATTCCCGGAGTTAGGGGGTCCCAAACATGGGAAATTCGGTACCGGAGAATGGCCATAACTCCGCTCCCGGAGGGATCCAGGGTCCGGAGCTTGCCTATAAACTGCGCATCGACGTGCTCTACGTTCTGTGAAAAAAGAAATTGGATCGGAGCGATGAGGTCGGTCGGAATGGCATTTAACCATCACTCTTTTTCAAGACTGCAAAAATGCAAAAAAGAAATTCCCTTTTTTTTTTTCCTTTTTCTTTATTTACCTTTTTTTTTCTATTTACTTTTTTTCATATTTTTTTTTCGGATTTTTTTAAAATTGTAAATTCACACAGGCGGCCGGAGCCACCTATGTGAAATTTTTTTTTTTTCGTGCGTCCATCATCGCATTTCGAACCCGCCTTATTCATATCCCATATGTATATTCGCTACACCTCTACCTCATACACTACACTTGTTATTAATATTAGTATGTCGGTTGCGATATATAAGGTACAAAAATTTTGAATTTATTTTTTCAGACAGGGTACCACGTGAAAGATGAGACATTATTTTACTTATTTTTTTTTTTTTTTGTACAGAGTGTCCGTAAGAGATGATTTTTTTTTAATTTTTTTTTGTTATTGTCATGATGCTATGGAATTTCGTAAATGAAATATTTATTTATTATATATTATTTATGTTTTTATTTTGTACTTAATATTTTTTTTTGTTGATGTTTTGGTTTTCTCAGGCGGAGACATAATCCCTTGATTTAATGATATTTTATTATAAGTTAATTTTTTTTTTTTTTCTCTTTTCAGTTTTTAATGGACGGAAGTTGAAGGTTGGGGAACTATTGATGAACTTAATAAAATAATTAGACATATTTTTTTTTTTTTTTTTTTAATTAAATTAATTATACATTTAATATTGTAAAATATATAAAATGAATAAATAAAGATTACAATTAGTGATAATTAGCTTATATTTATATGTATTATTTAATTTTATTTTATATTAATCTTCAAAGGCTTCACAAAATGCTTCATCGTCATTTATCATTTTTGTGGATGTGTGCGTATCACTATTTTCTTCAATCCATTGTAAAATATAATGTTTGTTTTTCTTAAAGCAAAACCTTTAAAATGACTATAACGTTTTTGGAAATTCCACATGTGATTCACTTGATGTAATATTATCTGTATGATATTAGAAGTTTCGTTAAATTAGTTTTTCTATTTCTTAAGTTTTTCACAGGATACGCATGATACAATATTCTTCGACTGTTCATGATAAATGAAAAACCATCACAGGAGAATATTACGTAACATTATTGCAATGAATGAGCAAAAACAATCACTTCTAGCCAAATACAAATGTACTTGAAATTAATGTACATTATTTGTTTTACAAATCGGTACAATTGGGAAGGCATATCAATTTTAGAAGATAAGGCTATCACATATAGAATATATTGAAAATAAAATAAAATTTGCAAGAAAACATAAACTGTTGTCATTTTCAGTCCAGCCTCGGTTCTGGCCATAACTTAAATAAATAGAAAATAAATGTGTACATGTTTCACACATATTGATTATATGTATTCACAGTAATTTTAAAACGCGTGTAATATGTTAAAATAACACAAATATAAACCGATTCAATATTACAATTTTCTATATAAACCGTTAAATCGATACCAATATCATAATGTGTTACGAAACTTGAAACACCTGTGATTACAATATGCGTGGTAGTATTTCATACTTATTCGTATGCTTAAATATATTTTTTAATATAAAGACAAAATGTAAATTTCACTTTTTCCAATAATATAGTTTATGACTATAGCTATTAATGATACAATATTATTATTCGTGGTAGTTTGATTGATAACATATTTTATCAAAAACTATTGGGTCAATATTTACTACTCGTTTGTTGGTAAATAAACAGAGGCTTTGGTTTTAGAAGCCTTAAATTTAACTTAATTTAATTTTCCCCAATTAGATATGATATTTAAATCATTACTGATAGAAAATATCATGATATTATGTGCAATATACTACATTAGATGGAAAAAGTGATTTACATTACATGACTTTATATACGCTATGACCACCAACAAAATAGTTGTAATTTTTTTTAAAAGCTTAATAAATAATTAATTAAATTAAATAATAATTATTAGTATTATTAATTATATTAAAATTGAAAATAAACAATATATATTTCTTGTTAAATTCTACGTAAAATGTTCATAATAAGTTTTTATGATTAGTTGTTACTATGCAGGTTTTCGAAAGAAACCGTAGGACAATATTATAATATTCCGAAAGAAGCATATTTTTCTCCGATCAATTATTTAATATAAGAATTTATGATCGAAATAGAGTAATTTAAAGATAATGGTGAATATATCAAATACGTATACGAGTTTCGCGATTTGATTAAAACATAAATAATGTTCTCGCGGTCACTCGTCGCCACTTTCGTGGCAAGGCTGCTGTAATTATGCTTTTTTATAAACGCCTTATTTATTCAATTATTCTATAAAGTCGGTATAGTGTTGTGTATAACAATATATTGTATTATCTTAATAGCGACAAACACCATACACATATATTTCTATAGATATTCGTTTTCTGCTTGCATAAACAAACAATAATTATAATATCATAATATAATAATTTAGTTGAATAGTTTTTGATGAAAATATATGGTACTGAACATTTTATTCTTCATGAGAATATCAGGAATAACAATTAACCAGGAACTACAAACTACGAGTGTAAAAAATTACAATTTTTTTTTTTAAATATGCATGTGTAAATGACCGATTAGTAGAAATATCTCCTAAAATACTAGTTGTGACTACTAAAACTAGTAATGCATATGCTACGTAGAATTGATTAAGAAATATTTCCATTCCAATTTGACTATTAATAATTTTTGAATTACTTATTATTACTTATAACTTATTATTACTTATAATATATAACTATTACTTATATAATATACAAAATTGTACTTAATATTATTTTAAAATAGCTATATGTTATTTTATTATCTATTTTTTCAACTTCTATGTGTCTGAAAAGAAACAAAAAATAATTAATGTAAAAATATTAATAAAAAATCTTAATAAAAAAATAGTAAAAAATTGTTCAATTTTATTTTCGAATGTATTGCATGCATTACTTTAATCTGTTATTATGGATGCGTATACTTACAGTTAAAACTAAATTTTATCCTGAACGTATTATCGCAGAGATAGTAGTCAATGAGTTTGGATATATAGTAGATTTTGTCAGTTACGACACACAGTGACACGTACTGATTAATTTCATTCTCAATATCGCCCATAATCAACATAATTTATGCCTACGAAATATCATGTATTACATATAATATATAACATTGTAATAATTTAAATTAATTTTAAAACTTACAAATATATTTCTCTAAGGTTCTGATATTTATTGGATAAATTTTAACCAACCGCATGACACGAAAATGTGTTTTGATGAATGGCGAATCCTGAAACAGATCACCTTTGGATGCTTTTTTACATGCGAACTATTCTGAATTCATTTCATTTTATTTCGTCTTGTAGTTACAAAATGACTTGATGTTGTTATATGTTATATTAAAATCGCTAAAATAAATATACCAAATACAATACATTTTTAATATTATTAAATTTCACACTGATAAATCTATAAAATAAATATTAATAATATTTGTTATTACTATATCAATTTTTTTTTTTCTTTTAAATAATGAAAACTTTTCTGATTATGAGTTTTTAAGCTTATCTTTTCTGATCTTTATTTTATGTATTTTCTGCTGTTTTTCGAAAATCAGCTGTATGGAATTTAGTTTTTACGGACAATAGAAAATAGAATTAACAAAAAAAAAACAATGTATATAATAATTGTTTTAATAAATTATAAAATAAATAACAAAAATCAAATTAATAATTTTTCAATTACACAATTTCTAGAGAATAGCACCAAGCCAAGAGGAATAGATCTAGAACAAACTTATGAACCGTTGAACCGTATTTAATGATAAATAATATTTTCATGTTTTATTAAAGTTTAACTTCATCAAGTAAAATTTTTATGAATTTTTTCGACTTCACCAAGATTACACAATAACCTCACATAATTTTCTAGACATACAAAAATATTTGCTTACAAAACAATCTTTTTTTCTACTAAACTGGAAAACTTATTTTCTATTGGCTGATGTTATAGGTAAAAATTTTAGTAAATTAAAATTTAAATAAAAAATAATATAAATAATTTACCGATCTAATGGTTATAGGCATCAAAATTTTCTTCTTCCATTTTTTTAAATTTTCCACGTACATTTACGGTTCCATCCATATTTTAATTGAACAGCAACACCTAAAATTTAAAAAATAAAACTCAAATCAAATAAAAAAAAACCAAAATCAAATAAAAAAAAAAACAAAATTCAGATGAAAAAAATAAAAATACAATTAAAAAAATATAAAAACAATTAAAAAAAACTAGATATAAAAAAAATTTTAATGACATTAATAAATAAACTAAAATTATTAAATTTACGTGAATACAATAATTATTTATATTTTATAATTATTAAGAAAATAAAATAACACGTACGCGACACACATGAACACCAGCCATTTTGATTTTTATTAATTTATTATAATATTCATATGAGATGAGTCAAAGAAGGGGAGTGTGGCATTTATAAAGTCCAGAGGTGACAGTTGAACTTGACGAAAACAACAAGAATATCTTTATCATTGAACGCATTTTAAAATACTTGTTCATGAGCAAGCCAAAATAGCAAATATTAGTAATTTTATATTATAAAGTTATTTTTTGATATGCATTAATGGAGCTGATATTCTTTTTTGATAATTGATATTTTTTACATTGCCAAAGCCCTTTTATTACGGACACTTTTGATAATAAAAATGCATTTATAAGGTTTCATAAAAAGAATAACTATAAAATATTTTACCTTTGAATATTATTTTTCTCTTTAATTTTGGTTTTGTGTCAACTGTCAAAGTCAAATAGTTTTCTCTATTTTATTGTTTTTGTTTTGTATCTTTTGAATATTGTATTGTATTTTGTACGTATGTATTGTGTTTATGGTGTGACGCTTTTTTGTTCTTGTGGTATTTTTTGTGTATTTTCTTTTAAAAATAATAAAATCTCCTAATCATCATAAGTATTTCTGAAATAGAAAAAAAATAATCATAAATAAATATTATCAATTATGAATTTCAATCATAATTATAGTAAATAAGAATTAATTTCTTCATAAATTATAGCAAAAAATAAATTGAATAACTTATAATAAATAGAGAAAATAAATAAGAAAGGTTATGGTATTTTATTTTGGTGTTGTTGTTATTGTGTAAAAAAAAAAACTTTTACCGACTTCGTCGACACAATTTACCAATAGATTAGTAAAAAAAAAAAAAATTAAAAGTTAAAACATTAATTAAAGAAAAATGTCTTATTATAAATATCTTATTATATTAATTTATATATTAATTTCATACCCATTATTTTGTAAAATTTATGATACATCAAAATTAATTATTGATGAAGAATTTCATTTAATGCAAGGAATGCATTATTGTCATGGAAATTTCGGTGTTGTATGTATTATTATTATTCCATACTATATATTTAATTAGTATTTATTTATATATAAATATTCTTTTTTTTATTCATATATTAGTGGGATCCAAAAATTACAACATTCCCTGGATTATATATTGTGTCATCAGTTTTTTTATATCCATTTTCAGCATGCAGTACATTTCTATTACGTTTAACATCTTTGGTGGCTTCCATTTTTAATGTTTATTTAATTTATGAAATACGTAAATTTGTAACACGACGTGTAAGAATAAGAACCTACCAAACCAATGTCACCGCATACCATTATAAATTTATATTATTTAATTCAAATTTCTTTGTATGCTAATTTATTTTAAAATGTAGCGACCAAGTCATGAATGGAAAACAGCAATTGAAACATTATCAATATCATTTTTACCACCAATGTATTTTTTTGCTCATCTTTATTATACTGATGTTTTATCCATAACAATGGTTTTAGGATTGATATTATTTAATATGAAAAATGAGCATCCCATGGCTTCATTATTTGGTAATCTAAAAAGATAAAAAATAAATAAATAATTAAAACTTAATATTTTATTATCATTTAGGTTTTGCTAGCGTTATTGTGAGGCAAACAAATATTATTTGGGTTGGTATGGCATTAGGCATTACTGTTATTGATAAATTTGTATCACAAACATTACCATTTATAAAAGGTCATGAAAAGACGGATAATAGAATTGAAAATTTCCATACATTTACGGTAAGTAATGTGATTAAGTTTCTTAACTTATATTAACGATATTTGCCAGTAAAATCAGAGTGTGGTTTTAATTAATTTGACACAGTGATAATGATAAATTTATAAACGCAAGTCGAGGCTTATGGTACGCATATGATTTATCGGAAAGAAAATGCTAATTTGGTGGTTTCAGCAATTCAATTGGGGTGATGATTTTGATGTGAAATATAAATGGTAACGCGAACCATCTAAAAACACAATCAACAACCACTTGCATATTCATTAAATGTAAATCAACAAGTTATTTTAATTGAAAAGCAGTAAATGAATTCGTTTTTTGCGTGGTGAAGAAAAAATGGATATATTTTGATATTTTGTTAAGATCACTGTAACAACTTTAGTCACTTTTCGTCACCTCGAATTTTGGCCGGCGACTAAATCTCATTAAATAATCGATACGTGCATTGTAAAGTGAAGTAAAACAACTATAAAACTTTCAGTATTACTTAAAGTAACTTCTGCATCGATTTATCATGACGATAATAATAATGAAAGTAAAGATACACCTGTCTTACGATCATTGAATTGCTTCTAGAAACAACATTTTAATGAATAGCTTTGATTTTTAAATAGAATATTATAATTGACAAAAAATATTTTTAATTAATGAATTTTCATTCTTTTTTCAAAAATTTATTCTAGGATATTTTATCAGTCCTTGGATTTTATTGTAAGCGAATTTATTTGATACCAAAACAATTAAAATTGTTAGCATTTTATTTGGTCGGTTATATATTGGTATTATTATTATTTATTTTATTTTTATTAATCAATGGTTCAATTGTAATCGGTGATAAAAGTGCACATGAAGCTGCCATACATTTGCCACAGGTTAAAAACGAAATTAATTTAAATTTATAGTGTTATTTAAAAAATTATTTATTCATTTATATTTATTTTATTTATTTTCAGATATTTTATTTTAGTTTATTTGCAAATGTTTTTGGTATTGCATTTGTGTTAACACATTTTCAAGAAACATTAAAAAGTTTAGTGCGTCATTGGTATTTTATAATACTAACAATTATTGTATTTACAATTATAATTTATTTTAATACATTAATACATTCATATTTATTGGCTGATAATCGTCATTATACATTTTACATATGGAATCGAATTTATGGAAAATATGAATTGGCAAAATATTTATTGATACCAATTTATATATTTGCAATTGGTTGTCTACTAAAATCTATTGAAAATAAATCGGCTGGTTTTCGTTTGACATTAATTAGTTGTATAACAGTAGCTGTAGCACTACAAAAATTAATCGAAATACGATATTTTATAATTCCATTTTTATTGATACGTTTAAATACAGGTTCAATAAAAATTAAACCATTAATTATAGAATTAATTTTTTATTTATTAGTTAATGTAATAACATTTTATATATTTTTTACAAAAGAAATTTATTGGTCAAATTATGAAATGGTACAGCATTTAATTTGGTAGTTAACATTCGTATAAAATTCCCAAATTTATTTATTTATATAATTATTTTTTTTTTTTATTAATTTTTAATTATAATTACATATAATTAATGATAAATAAATTATTACGACATGTATGTTTTTTTTATTATTAATACAAAAGAAAAATTGCAAATAAAAGTAATTAAAACTTGCCTAATAATATATTATATAAAGATTAGAATAAAAATATTTGTTTTTATAAATTATAAATAGTATTTATTTAAATTTATTATGTAATTAAACAATATTGTAATTTTTCTAATTCATTATTTCCACAACGATGTTTCAGAGAACATCAGATGAGGTGATTTTTTATCATTATCTAAACCTCGCTTCTTTAATAAATATCAGTTAAACTTCTCCGTCACCCAATTACTACATCACATACCAGACTATCGCCCGTTTTGCAAATAAGTGTTGACAGTTTTCAAATAGATGTTCTTCGATTTCTGCTACAGATTTACAAAACCTAATATTCATCATTCATCATATTATATTCACCAGAAGGAAGAATTATTAAAATTTTAAGTAGGTACACTCACGGATCAAATTACACCATGGTGATTGCTGGCCATACTATTACAGTATTATACGCATCCACTACAGCATCGAATTTAATAATATATAAGAAAATTATATTTCTTTTATCATCACAAAAATTAGTAAGAAAACGCATCAGCTGTGTCAGGCAGACAAAAGTATATATATATAAATATTATCATTATAGTCTTTTAGAACCTACATATTGTGTGTAAAATGTGTTGTATCCTCTGGAAAATTGGAAAACTTATATATTCCATTATTTCAATGCCTATACATATACAAATATAAAATATTATAATTATCATTAACCGGCAAATTTTCATAGAATAATTATTGTCAATGCCATAGTAAAATATATTTATTATAACAATAATTTGTTATTGTATTAAAATGAATTAAATGTGATGATTGCGATGGTACGCATGATCTCTAACAATACTACAATGAATTTTTAAATAAATTAAATTCTCTCAATAGGCTATATAATTTTAAATGGGAAGAAAATAACATTGCTCACATACATTTTACAGGCGGAAAGAAAATGCACACCAATAAAATACACATGTATTTGAATTCCATACATTTTCCGATAGTAAAATTACAGTTAACCACAACTACTTTGAATTATATGTAGGTACGATATAAATATCACAATATTATAGAGTAAATAGAGTCTTTCGGGTGCCAACACCAATATATAAGGACATGAAGGAAATCTAATGAATTAACAAAAAGAAAAAAGGATGTAGACAGAGAACCTATAATAAGCAACAGAGACTGAAAGGGCACCCAAAAGGAGTGGCTGTTCAACCAATGGATGATGATAGATGATGAAAAGCAGTACAATAAACAATCATAAGGGTGGGTTGTGAAAAGATCGGTAAAATATATTGGGGTTGTTCAAAGGATGTGTAATAAATATTATCTTGGTCTGTGGAACACATCATTGTGTAGCCTCTTCGCACATAGCCTTAAAACAATTAATATATGCCGTTGATAGGATACATAGATACGACACACCAATTATAGTAATATACTATTACCGAAAGTTATGAGTAATACAATCGCGTAAAAGACAAAACGATGGTGTGGAATATACGACCTTTCCATTAATATTATATATGGAAAGACAAACAATATATATATATATTATCGCCTTCTAAAGCGACTGAGGAATACTAGTTTAATACAATTACAATGGAAGATGGTAAAACTATCATTGAGGAAGGGACTCTGGCTAAAAGGGGTGATCGAATGTAAATGCTTGATGGGCGGCGAAGCGGATACTATTTACTCAACAATGTATCTTGTCCCCGCATATATATATATAACGCTTCACTCATATATTTCAAAATTGAGATGTTGCCTTTAATATGGTGCGTGTGGAGATCTAGAATTTTTATATTGCATTGTATAGACAATCAGTTATTGTGATTGGGAGTATTGAACCAGGGGTTCGATTTAGAAGAATCTCATGTAAAACTATAGATTTCGCCATATATAGTAATCATACGTAAAAATTGAGATTTCGCATGCTATTTTATTTGCGGGTTTGATACACTTTTGGTTTGCTTGAGTAAGTCATGTAACGTATGTTTAGGTCATCGTAAATTAAAAGGCAAACAGCTTTGCAGCGAAAATGTCTGTCAAACAGATGGTGTTGTGTAATGAAGGAAAACTGTTCAAGGATGGCTAATCGACCAAAATGGAGTTGCCTATAGGGAGATAACTTGTCTCCACAAAATTCATCATTTTCAAATGATGTTCAAATATATACATTTAGAGCTGTTCTCAACAAAGTTAGTAGATAAGTCAAAAAGGACATATATAGATATAGTTTAATTATTTTAGTCCTCACTTATGTTAATCATAAAAAATTCATAATATTTTGATTGAACTGTAATTTTTACGGAAAGAAAAACCTTTACTAATATACATAACTATTACATTATATTTCACAATACTACGATATCATATGATTTTTCTTGCTCACCAAATTGAAAAATTCATTCTCTCGACGAATGCCTAACTATACCTAATAATACTTAATATGATCTGTTTTTTTTTTGGTCTTGTTCAATTGTAATTTATATTTATATTTATATTTATAATATTTATGTTTTATTATACACGTTGGTTGTTGTGTGTGGTTGTAGTAGACTAAAGTGTATCACTCATATATGTACAGATAGAATGAATGGGTTTCGTATTAACATATTATTACTAAAATATCATACTACACATATACACTCGCTCGTCTCACGTAAAATTAATTATACAATGTATGATAAAAAATATTATTTGTATATGTACAACCAAAAAAAAAAAAACAGAATAGCAGTGGTCGCAATACAATTCGCATATAACATATGTGATATTAAAATACAACCATTGAAATTGAGAACTTTTATACATATAATGGAAGGTTTTTTAGTTAAGATTAGTTAGTTTTAAAGAAATGTTTGTTGGAGTAAGACGTTGCTGTTATAAATATATAATTTTTTTTTTCTTTTTGTTATTATTATTATTATTATTATTATTTTTTTTTTAACACTATCCAAAAACAACAAAATGTTTTTTTAGTTGTAATAAAAAAAAAATATAAAAAACAGGGAATTTTTTTTTCGGTTCGATTTTGGTTAAGTGTGTTTTTACGTTTTTTTTCTTATATAGTTTGTTTATTTCTTTTATTTTAATATAAAGTATAAAATATAAAATAAATATATTTTGTTTCAAATTTGTATTTTTGAAAAAAAAATTAAAGAATATACGACGGGGCAGCAGAGTAGCGCGAACAGTGTGTGTGTGTGTTTTTTTTTTTTTAAATAATTTATACTTACTAATAATACTAAAAAATAATAATATGTATTAATTTTCTTTATAAATTCAATTAATTTTAATTTATTTATACTTTTATTTTTTTACACAAAAGCGTACAATATACGAATTTGTGTATGTCGCCGTGCGTTTTAGAAGCAAGATTGTGTCGTGTGTAGTAAATTTTATATATTTGTTGTTACATGTTTAATTTGGGTTTTTTGTTGTTGTTGTTAATTCTCGGGGTAATAAATAAATAACAAGTGTATAATAATATAAAAGTATATAATTTATAATTTTATCATCATATATTCATTTGTTTTTTGGTATATATTTGCGACTATACCGTGCAAGGATATTTGTAATATATAAAAATATATACAAAATAGTATGTCTGGGGTCATTACGATATGTATATAGACAAGTTTTAACAATATATTAAAATAACAAAATAAATAACAAACAAAAGACATAAAAAAAAAAAGAAAAAGGATTAATTTAGTGCTAATAAAATGCTGTATAATGGCAAAACATAAGCTAAAAAGTCACGCAAATGGTGGTAAATATATTATTTATAAATTATTCTTGTATTTTTTTGTGTGTGACTATTGTAAAAAATATAATAAAAAACATAAAATCCCCTACTGACTGACACTGCGATAATATTGCTACGTGTGTGTGTGTGTGTGTGTGTGTGTTTAGATCAAAAATAAAAAATAAAATAATAAAAATATACACAACAAAAGTTTTCATATTCAATTTTCATTTTCCCTACCTAGGCTGCACACTACACAAACCAAACACACACACACACACACACACACATGTGTTATTTTGATGATTTTCCATATAATTTTATTTTAATATCGATTTTTCCCTTTTATTTAATTTTTATTTTGTTTCCTTTTTATTTGAATAATATGTTTTATTGTCGTATTATCCCGCGCGCCTTACACACCGCTGTCGGTAACAAAACATTTTTTTTTTTGTTTTGTGAATTTATATATTTCCTTTTTTATTAAATTGAAAATGATATTGATATATTTAGATAATATTATTAACGCATTAAATATGTGTGTGGCGGCGTTCCATATATTTCAGTTATTTTCCCATTTTTATTGATTAAACAAACGCATTTTTTAAAAGCATATTTATATTTTCCCTGCGTTTATGTTATTATGTTTTATTGCAAAAATGTAATTTCAAATAATATACACACACTTTTTGTATACTGAAAAATAGAAAATTAGTATGTTTAACACACACACATTTAATCAATTGTCCTTATTCAAAATTCATAGTAATGTTTTTAAACGTGCAGTATAAAATGTGAAAATATATACGAAAGTAATGTTACTGCTGGTGAAGAAGCTTATGCAGCATCTATATACCAAACATTCATTATATGAAGTCAAGTTGTTGAAATTACTTCGACATGCGGGAGTATATGTGTAACAATTCACTAAAATTACATTATATTTTTATATGAGTGATTAGCCCATACACATACATTGTTATACTTTGAGTAAGGTATTTGATAATTCATTAGCAGGAACCGTGTATAACAACACGTTTTTACTATACAGTTGTAATGTATATTACTATTGTACAAAATATAAAACGTTAGCTATCATCGAGTTAAAATGCTATATTACCACTTTTCCATCGAGTCAGCGTTACCCCGCGTTGTTAATAATCAGTTAAAATAATCAACAAACTATATTTTAAATAACTCGATTTGTTAAAAAGCTAGTCATATAGCTCAAGTTGTCAAGGATAGACAAATATCCTTATATAATTTTGGGTGCGCGTGTATGTAAATTATATGCAATTTTAAAATGTCATTTTAATTTCAAACAGTGCGAAAAATTTCTAAAATGGTTTTTTTTACGATAATTATTATAATTTATTAATACTATTCCTATATAGTTTTTGTATGAGAGCAAGATATTCACTTGAAAAGCATATATAGTTTAATAAATAATTTAAATGTGTAAACTAAATTTTCCGGAAAATCTCAACTTATATGATTTTGTAAAATATTTGAGTTTTGTACCAAATTATAAATGGTATTTCCATAATTTTGTTAAACAGATACTGAACATAAATAATCAATTGCTAACATTTCATAAAAGAGATTTTCATAATCGTTTTTCCACCTTCAAAAGATATAGCCGATGATATTCTATTCGACAAACAATATACTAATCTTTAGTAGTTGTATCTACTAGGACATAATGAACCCTACAGTTATTTCAGCGAAAGGGGTATGTCGTGTATTATTTATTGTTGTATTTTTCATTTTGTTCAGACCTCTAAAACATGGGTGCAATTTGGAATATTCTATATCTGGGGATTTTCTTATTTGCATAACTTTTGCTTCATCGTTGGAATATGGAAATACATAAGAGCCAGTAATTCAGTATATAGTAAAAAAAACGCGGAATACGGGTGAATTCGGATTGTTTTTCTATATCCTGCCATACATTTTAACTTTATATATAATTTTAATCGAAATTTCCTATATGCCACTATACGGACAACCGTATATTTATTTCTATTATATTTTAGACACACATTTATATGAAAATAAGAACTGTGATGAAAATAAGAACAAACAAAATTTATTGTATTCTTTAATATAAAAAAAAAATGATATCAAAAAGTTATTCGATACCAATCCACATTTGTGACATTTGTTACATGATATAGATATATATAACACACCTACCTATATATATACACCATATATATGTTATGTATAAATATTATATACAGGATTTCTATAAATAGAAATGACAATGTTGTATACAAAATGACTGGAAAAACTCTATCAGCTGTTTCACATTTCCTTATTTTCCTTCATCGTTTTCACTTTATTCCTTTATGTGTGTTTGTATGGTGAAAAATGTTATAGTCTCCGTTTTTCTCCATATACACCCGCCAAATATATGTATAGATATGTATTTGTTATTTGTTCATATATGGTGTTTTGGAGCGGTGGCGAGGGATGATTGTCGTCGCGGTAAGAGAAAATACAATAGATTTTATATCGTATGTTTATAAACACACATAGAATTGAAAAAAAAAAAAAATTTTATAAAGTTAAATTAGAAAAAAATATTGGGAAAACTTTCATCTGAATTTATTTGAAATGGAAAATTAATTTTAATTGAATATAAATATTATATTTATATTGAAATTATTGTTATGCTCGCGTATACATATAATAATATTTCTATTTGCTGGTATATTTGTGGATGGTGTGGGTGGTATAGGATGGACAAAATTTGCTCATTGTTATTTATAGCATTGAATTTTTTTTATTTATTAACAAGAAACATTTCAAAAGTAGTTACACATACAAACGCAGCTCACTACTTAGACCGCACCGTCAATGCGGGTTCAATGCGTGTGTGAAAGTTTCCGATTTAGATTTCTTTTCTATTGTATATATATAGGGCATTGTTCATGTTATGTCACACTGCTTGCCATCAATAAAATTCGATATTTCATCTATTAGTTCGAATGCAGCTCGGTGCTCAAATCGTTTTCCTATAAACTCATTCATCAACATAACTCTATTATATGGTCAGGTTAATCCCTATATTGTATTTGTTATCTTAGCAGTGCAAATGTCTTTGCCAATCTCTGTATTCCATCTGTTAGCAAATCCAAATCGTATATAGCTCCGCATGAAATAATCAAGTGGTATGCAGTTAATGCTAACTTCAGTTCTATACATAACCATGGCAATTAAAAACACTTTAAAATCATATTATTTTGAAAAAAGAAAATCATTTGTATTTTATACCCATTCTTTTTTTTCATGGTTTTCTTTCAAAAATAAATGAAGTCATTTTAAAGGTAAAATTTAAATTAGTTTCTTCCATTGATTTCTTTGCAATTTGTGTGAAAAAAATTCCAAAAATATGTGGACTGAGTTTGGTGAAGTTAAAGTTAAGGGTAACAGTTGAAGAAAATTAAAAAAATTATATCAAAATTGATCAAATTGGCAATGCTATATATATATACTGTCCTCTCCGGTCCTCGCGAAGAGTAACAGAAATGAATGATTATGTCATATTTTCAATTTTATAAAAATATAAGTACAATATAAATTTTTAAAATAAAAAACGTGAATAAACTTATGTATAACTAAAACTTATCCCTTTATTTATAATTATATTGTAGTATAAAAATAATAATATAAGATTCTTTCAAATTAAATTCTTATTCACAGTTATATAACCAAAGAATTGAATCGTTGTTTCTAAATCACAAATGTGTATTTGTTAGAATGCTTGAATTGAAGACGACAAAAACAAAAAAAATAAGGAACATTAAAAAACTATAATGTAATGTATTATGAAATGCGAAATAAGTAAATGTAATTTTATGGATTTTATATTAATGATTTATGATTTTCCATTTCAATAAAATAAAAGATGTGTCTGTCAGAAAATAAAAATAATTAATTTTAAATTACTAATATGATAATGACATATATATTGTATGTTGTTATATATGAAAATACGAGAGGATATGAAATTAAATATATTAATTATATGAAGTTTCGAAAATATATTTAATACATATACGAAAATGTTAAGAATTATTTATAATATTATAAATATTAAAATTTATTCTTTATATACGAGAATTCAAGCATGTAAATATTAAATAACAAATCTTTCATTATATTAATATAGTCTATATATACTAAACTACGTGTATCTGTCAACTGCCGTATCCCAAAATCCTTATAATATATAATGGATGAATGAACATAAATATATATACGTCGAGTAAAATGTAATATATAAACATGAAAAATGTAATAAATTATTTAATGATTTTAGGTTTTAGTTAATTTTATTACGATCATTCAATACATATACGAATATTCTTGAATTATATATATATATATATCTTTATATAAATACACTCATATACAAATTTAGTTGTGTAATATTTTTATGAAGGGGTTAAATTTATAGAACAGTCTGTAACGGACCGAAAATCGTATAAGTATATTTTTTGGCATTTTGCAGAAACAAACTATTTAATACAACAATTTTCTATATTTTTATATAATACATAAACTATTACTATTGCAGAACTATTTGGGAGTATGTTCAGGAGTATACTGCATTCACTTTACTATTGTTGTAACATTAGTAAAGTCACATAAATTTGGAATCAGTTGCATTGCAATCAATTATAGTTTTATCAAAATAATTTCGCTGCTATAATAGAAGAATATAGCTATAAATAAATAATATTATGCTACAAGAAATTTACAAAGAAAAATTATTCTTCTACATTTGTTATTATTTTACAAATATATATACTAATAAGAAATATAAATCACACTCTGCTCTCTGCTATAATGTACACTTAATATGCAAATTCGATGTATTGCATTATATATATATAATATTTATGTTGAAGAAGTTATATATTTCAATATAATTTTACCATTCATATAAATACGACGATATATATAATTTATATATAGAGAACATTTAAAAAAGTGTATTTATCTTAATAAAATTAATTTTTAAATAAATTCTATATATTAATATAAATATGCGAGATGACTCATGGCGATGGGGTAACCCCATCGCGACGATGCACAACATGTCTTTTAAAAAATGAAAATGATAATTGCAATATTTTTTATACTCTATCCACCACACAGTACACTTGCCGGATGTCTATATAATTTTGTAAATATAAAATATGATTGGATGCATACTTAGAGTAAAATATAAGTTGATGATATTATTTATATGGATTTTTCAACGTTATACAAATTTTAGTTGACTGAGTCACCCTATACATATATATATATATATATATATTTAATAATCGTAAATCAGTATACAGAAAATATATAACAATTTACATATCTACTTCAAAAATAAAAAGAAAAACACTACTGTTTCATATTATACTTAAACCAGAAAAAAAAAAAAAAAGTATCTTACAAAGAGAAAAAGATAAAGTGTCCTTCACATCTATATATAAAGTTATTTAGTTTATATATATATATTACACATACATATGCATACAGGATATATTGAAAAGAATAAGTAAACGGTGATTTCATGCGATAAGATTTGATATTTTTTTTTTATTTTATAGTTGCTGTGATAGTTTGGCAAATAAATAAATATTCATAGATCAACTAAAATTGTCTGAATGCTGTGTAATTCTAAAATATTGTATAAGTGAAAAAAAAAATGTTTAAATAAAAGTGGTTCGTTGTGCGTATTTACAATTTAGACCAAACATGATCAAATGAGGAATAACTATAAAAAAAAATCGCTGCAATTTTTGAAAGCGTTCGTGGTTTGTTATATAACATAAAAACATTAGGACGCTATATGTAAAATTAACTGAAATCAATATTTCTCTTAATTACCATAGATTAATAAACTTTCATTCTGAAATATAAATGACAAACATAAAAGTAGTTGAAGTAGTTTTCAGTTTTATAAATCAAAAGATACGATTTGATGTTGCAGTGAATTTGAATACGTAAATCGATTTGAAAAATTACTTCTATGAAACGTTAGAAATTGATCAAATTTTGTAATTTTATTTATATGCACAGAAATCAAGTTCTGTTAGTGAATTGTTCATATAAACATTCTGAGAAATTAGCCATTTATATAAAGTGTGATTGATCGTTATCATGTAGATTGCTAAGAAGCAATTATAGATTCAAGGGAATTTTATTCGAAAGAACTAATGGTTGTAGTGTATATAGGCGAAGCACAACAATTCATATAAGCACTTTCTATATAATTGATTTTGAACCAAATGTGTACTAAACCTATATAGTCAGAGACCGCGACCAGAAAAAATTATAAAATTTAATTAATTTTCAATCTTAAATATGGAATAGCATTTTTCGTTTAGATAATATAAAAACTTCATTTTCCACTTTATGAAATATCAAATAAAATAAAAGTACAATTATATTTCCATTTAAAATACAAAAATTAATTATTATTTTATATAAATTTTGTGTGGATTGTATTTTCCGAAGTGGGTAAAATAATATTATAGAAAAATTCGGTCATGAAAGATTGTGGAAATTGATTAAATTTTATAAAGCTACTGTAACCCGTAATTAAAGAATAGTTGTCAACTCAAAATAGATGATTTTTTGGCTAATATTTCACATATTTATTAAGATAATATAAAAGATGTCTTACTTTATAAAAAAAAATATATATTTTACATGCGTAAAATTTCTTTCACGTATTGCTATATTAAAATTATGGAAATTATATATATATATATATATACCCGGCCGGTATCTTTTTATACATTCTGTCTACATATATTGTACTATATAGAAACTATACTGATGAATTCAAGAAACGTATATATATGTACAAAAAAAATAACAAATATACAAACAATTAACATAAATATATTTATGTATAACTTATACTTAAAAAAAAAATACTTTTTCACGTTTCCAATTTGTTTATAAAAGAAATTTGCAACTTTTTCAATTATATTTATGTAAACAATTCCAGAGTAAATGGTTTTTGCGTTTTTATTATTGATTTATTTATTTATTATATTCTATATTTTATCTATAGAAATTCAAGATAGAAAAAAACGGAAAAATGTTTATAGTGATTCTTTCTGTTTTTTTTTGCTAAAAATATTTATTTCGATGATTAGGAAAATTATTAATTAATTTAATTTATATATTGATATATTATAATGGCTAGAATTTATATTGAATTTAATTTTTTAGAGCAAATTTCCATGAATTTTTTTCTATTTTACACTTTAAAAACATATAAATGGCACTGCGTTGCTGTGAATATTTGTGATCGTTGTCTGTGCGTTAATGTGCCGATAAGTGTTAAATAATAAATAAAACATATTTAAATGCATATAGCAATATGAAAATTATATAATAAATGTAACATATTCAATTAATGTGGTTAACAAATAAATTTACGAAAATTTTCGCCTATACCACACCACAAGCATCGCGTATCTTTTATAAAAATATTCTAAAAATATAGAAAATGTATCGAAAATCATATAATACCCAAAAATAGATTTAATCAATAATGACATTTTCGCATATATAATTATTATACGAGTACAATTCTATTTTCATATATGTTTAACTTCTTGATCTTTTATCACATCTATTTTTATTGACTATGTGAATCTTGAAATTCTCTTTCTCACATAATATTTTATAAAATCCTATATTAAATTGGATGTTTATGTTGAAATGATATTTTTTTTTTTATAATTGTTATCATATTATTTGTTATTTTAAATACCATTGTATTGTGATTTAATCGGTTTTATAAATATCACGTGCAGCAGAATATCACATATTCTGGACATATTCTGGACATATTTTCTGCTTTAAATTTTTAGTTTACCGTGATCCTACCAAATGCGCAGCATATAACCTTCGTTTTGGATTCATGACTTTACCTATGCTTTAGGATGTTTATAGCGGTATAATTGTAACCAATTCATTTTTCATTACACAAGTCACAATTCAATGTAAATATTCTTTTACGTTTTTTGTCTAGCAATCAGCAATTTTTAAAATTTTCTTTCGTTCAATTCATGTACGGTAACAAATTACTTTGTTTTTTAATCATTTCCATAATTTTTGCTGCGGTTACATTTACAATACTTCATCGATTAATGATACCTATATTCTATATTCAATATTCTTAGTTCATATTAACCTTCAATTATATGTAGTCGTTGTAAAACCACTCTTTATACAATTTATATTTTAATGGAGCAACCGTTCACCGTATCTTTTCTTCGCACAAAGGCAAATTTCATGGTTAACAGCCCAAAATAGAATTATATGTAATAAAATGGGTATATATATATATAATTATATGCATAAATAAACAAGTCGTACTCTGTGTGTATAATTTTGTTATATATACCATCCATATACAAAATATTTATTTATATTTACATATACTCTTGATGTAATAATCTATATATTGTGTGTATACAATTAATAAATTACATAATAAAATATAATTATATAAATATAATAGTATCTCGTAGAGTAGAGAGTTTAATTAAATTTATAATTAGAATTACAACAGCCGACTTGTAATTTTACTTTTACCTATAATATCGTATATATATAAGTATAATATGTATTCTAAAATCTAAATATAATATAATATATTATATATACTACAATATATAAAATCTTACAATAAGATGTACATGAGTATTATTATAGAATTTTATGCGTAGATTTTTAAGTATCTTTAAGTATATATGTGCAGTGTACTTATATATATTGTATATATATATATTACAACAACTTAAATATTATATACTGTAAGCGCTTATACAATATTAAGAGATCGTAAAGTATAATAATTATAATAATTTTTTTTTATTTAATATATAGGTACTTTATATTAATTTGATTATTTTCTATATAACTCGCAATAATTTTATATAATAATAATAAAATAATATTATAATATGTATTATTTATAGGATTTTCAATTTCATCTTAATTATTGCATTATATTTGTGTGTTGGAAAATTAAATAAACAAATTTTTGTTTTAAAACTCTAATAATATTCAATATATATATTGTATATTTTATAATATAATATGCGTCCAAGTTTTAAATTTATGAATTTTAGATGAATTTTTAAAGGGAACGGAAATTATAAATTTTGAAATACCGAATAATTATATTAATTAAAATGAATTATCTCCTTCACACTGGCGGGTGGGTCAGGCGGCGGCGACGGCGGTAGTCTTATTATTTCATAAAAAGATAATAGCTTTTTACATTTAATTTTAATGTTAATTCTTTCACAGTTGCTATATAGTTTATTTAATTAGAAAGATCAAAAACAACAAAAAAAACAAACCATTATTTTTCTCTAAACATCTATTTATTTTCAATTTATCCTACAAGCAATTATTTATGGAATTATTTTTAAAATGTAACATATGTGAATGGTAAGCGGCGGCGACGGCGGCGGTAGGTATTCTCTTTATTGCTATAATGACACACCACACGCTATACATACAATAATAACAGACGTGTGAGTATATGTATATTATTTTATTTCTAGAAAAAAAATTTTGTCGAGATTTTATTTTAAAATAATAATAAAGTATTAAAAATACTAAATATATATATATATATGAGGATACGATAAACGATGTAATAAATATATACACAATATATAAAATGACAAGGTATAGTTAATTATTTTTATTTTAGATGTGAGAAATATAAGATAATAAATATTATACCAAAATGTAATAAATATATTCTGTATTTTTCTTTATACACATTTTTAAAGTGTGATATAATTATTAATAAGTTAAAAAAAAAAGCAGACAACTTTATACACAATATAGCAAGCAAACAGTAGATGATCATCAACCGTATATAAAATCATTTTAAAGCATTTGGAATAAACAACTATACCGATATTCTGGTACAGAATTAAATGGTAAAATTTTGACACAAGCTCAGTATATTTAACTATTATTGAAACGGAACGAAATCAAGTAAATTCTATACACATACAATTTTTTAATAACGGCGAGATTGAAAACGGCCGAAAAAAGTTCAAAAAAAGTGATTCTTATAGAGGTGGGATTTTAAAGTAAAAACTTTTTTTTCCCTCAAAAAATCAATAAAATGTATTTAATTTATATCTATAATAAAATAAAATATTATTTGAAAATAAAAGCGATCGATAACTTATACGAATAATTTTGTATTATAACAAGTGAACACGTGCGTGTGTATATTAAATTCATTAAAATTTTATTTATATATAACAATATGTGATACAAAATTACATATTGTAAATGAGTACACGCGTGCATATTAAATTATAAACCTTATAAATAAATACCAATTGAATTCATACATATAAATTACACCCAGTGCAATAAAAACAATACCATTAAAATATATCTCTTGTTCAATTCGTTTCACATCAATGGTTTGGTTTTATTATTGCTTTCAGTGATAATTTAGTCAAACATTTATTGCTTTGTATACGAAAAATTTTGTATTTCATTTAAAAAATTTCTCATTTCACAAATGAGTCCTCGCGATCATGTAAATCGAATTAAAAATAAAGAATCGTTGCTTTGCTTTAAGCAATATTATTTGTGAAAACATTTCATTAAGAATTAAATAATTAATTTTGTCAAAAATATAGATGAAGTTCCATAAATATATTTTAAATAAATATTTGCACATTTCTTTAACTATAAAAAATATCGTTTAAAAATAAATAGTGTTTTAGGGAAATATGAAATTAGTGTGTCAGGTGCTCACCATAAACTACGTAAACTTTTAATTCATTAAATTACAAATAATCATAATCAATGTTTAATTATTATTTTCGATTGCTTTTAATTCTACTAATACATTTTTCAAATTGATCATAGTTTTTCTACATTGCATTTTGGTGTAAATTATAAAAATGTATACGTACAGTATTTTTCATTATTCAATAATTTAAATTTTGATAAATTTGACATATATGAAAGTAAATATATATTTTATAAATGTTTAATGTTTCATGATGGGGTTATAACCTGTGTGTGTGTGTGCCATGCCATGATTAATATATATTATATTAATATTTTTAATGAAACTATATATGACATCCATTATTGATATTAGTATGCTTTTATATTTTGATATAGTTTTGGTTCATATTATATTATAGCAAATATATATTTTCAAAATAATTTATATCTTATTTTAGGATAAACTATATCTATCCATATACAGATCTCTTCTATTACATATATATAGTTCAGGAGATTAATAATATATACTCCAATATAAATATATATATACAATATATGACATTTGTTAAAGGACAGATGTATACAACACAGAACTCAACATGCATATTTATTTACAATTGTATTATTTATTTTAATTATATTTTTTATAAAATGCACATTACTTTTATTATAATATCAAACAATTTTTTTCCATTCTCTACTAACTATATCCTTGACAAATTTATTTATTCAACTGTGTAAATTACATTTGTTAATATTATATTATAAATATTATTAAAAACATTATGTTTTCTATTTAGAAACAATTGTTTTTGAAATAGAAAAATAACGATATCATCAAATGTTAAAGATAATTATATTTTTTATCGCCTACCACCACATTGACACACATTTTATATTATTTTTTCTAATACATCATATATATGCACTACATATAATTAGTGTAGGGAAGGAGTAGTTAAATATAATACTATATTATTCCAATAATGTGTAATATCATTGATATAATTATACTCACAGTTAAGTAAATTACTCCATATGCGTGCTGGAGTATTAAAACAATTCACCAATTCATTTGTATATAATTAAGTTTTTATATATAAATGATGACTTATTTATTCAATTATTATATATTATTTAATCTTTGAATATCGTTATATTATATATATATTTTCAAATACAATATATTTATATAAAAGAACTGAAAGATTGGTAATTTAGTTAAGAAAGTTTAAAATTTTTCCACATATTTATATCAAATAATTACCAGCATAAATAAATAAATTAATTTTATAATAAAATCCGATTGATTGAGTGAAAAGAATTTTAATTGAAATTAGTGGTAACGATCTGGCGAAAAAAAACCTTAATTTTTTGCAGTAAATTCCCGTATAGGAACAGTAAAAATTTCGATAAATAAATAATCGATGCGTTATATATCACATGAATATATGGGAATTTCTATTATTTAAAACGCATATGGTACAAGTTTTTCATATGTCATGAAATATAATTATGGAATAAAATAATTGTAATGGTATAAAAAAATGATCAAACATAGTTTTTTTGTTTTTCTGTTAAAATAATGATAGTTGAGTGGACGGAATTCGAATACTCGTAAAATTATTATATATTTGAAAATATTTTTCCATTGTTATATATATCGTAAATTTAAAATGCTTTAAATATTCATATAGAAGTATGTACTTATTCTGTCTGTCTATATATTTTTACATTTGTTAAATATACTGAATTTCATCCATATATGGATATTTATAAAAACTATAACACCAAAACAGTTTTATTGACAATATATTAAGCGACATATGCTGCAGAATACATTTATCCTTTTGTATAATATAAAATACATTATTTATATGGTAAATATAGAGAAAAATATATGTTGTATATTATGTTAAAGAAGGGAATATTCTTTAGAAACTTTACTCTGCACTTATACTATACAAAAACCATTCAATATATAATATACATTACATGTGTGCATAAATTATATGTGTAAAGAAGAATGAATGAATGATTGTTGACAAAAAAAATGATTATATTTAATTTCACACATTAAATTTGAATGTAATATATAATTTTTTGCTTGCCTATACGACGACAACAACAATATTCGTACATTGTGAAAATAATTCATATATATTTTTTTCAGCAACTTTTATACAGTCACTCAATATAATTATACATAATATAAGCACAGCAGGCCGCTGCAAAGTATATAGATTTGCACATGCCATATAGTGTCTTTGAAACTATCATTTGAATAATTTTCTAATCCACTGTGTATGCGTTATTAGTATACATATGGTATGGGTAAAAACGAAAATTCACATATTTAATATTAAAATTTACTTTCATATAAATTATAGTACAATAAAATACTATAGTATAAAAATAAATCCATATATCCGCGCATATATAATTATTCTATAATATTTTATATAATAGTACATGGAAATACGTGTATTTAACGATTTTTTATTAAATTTGCTATCACATGCAATGCTGCGATATACTGTTGAATATATGCATGTTTTTTTTTTCTTTTAACATACAAGTTGATAATATTTATATAAAAATAATATAAATACGAGTACTAAATAAAAATAAAATTCATTTCCAAAGATATATATATAAAACTAAACTAATACACAAACATTGTTATATATTTATCGTGTAATTTTTTGTCATGATGTCAAATTTTTTAAACACGCATTATTTGACTCATATATTAATTATATCCATTATATTAAAAAAAATAGAAAAAACTGTTTGTAATAAAAATGTACCCCAACTCTCTTTTGTCTATAACTATTACGATTTAAAAAAAAAACATGGGAGTAATTCATTTATCATTAGGTTTATTAATTAATAAATATAATTATATTGCGGAAACTGGGAAAAAAAAAACTTCAATATACGCCAATTCCATTTTGTGCAATATGTTGATAAGAAAGAATTCTAATTTTTATGTAGTTTGCGAATAGCTTATGCCCCGATATAGTGTTATTAAACTTTGAAAAGCGTCTATCAGCATATTTTCAAGGATATTCGTATATGTATTTCTTGTTCACAAAAGAATAAATATAATAATAATGGGCGGTTGAGTGATATTTATTGAATCACTCGCTATGCGTATATTCACCATTGATTTAGCACCACCAGACTTTTGCCCATTTTTTTTTAAACATAAATAAATATGATTGAAAAAGATGTTTTTCATACACACGTTGATTTGGGTGTCCTTTGGGAGTGCTCGGGTGGAATGGATGTATAGTGTCTCGTATTTCCACAAATCTTCTGGCACTTAAATGCTCAAGTCCATGGATAATTGAAGAAAGCAAAATTCTATTGGAAATATTTTACAGAAAATATTATTAAATTATATATTGCGTGTAGTTCTACCTCTTGAAAATCTGGATCGCATCTATACGCAATTATATTTCCGTACATATTTCTATTTAATATGTACATTTTAAATTATTGACCAATTAGTTTAACTATATATTAGAATTCATTCGTTCAGTCACACATACAACAATAAAAATTACATTTATTCGTATATAAATATAGAAATTCAAAAAATCGTTACCATTAGAAAATTCAAGTTATTGCGTATACAGGGAAAAAAAACTGATACAAGTTTTATTAAAAAATAATGGCTTGGAGGTTTATAAACATATTCTCTGTTTACCAGTTGTTATTTATATATAAATCTACAATATATAAGTTTTACAACCAACCGAGAATGTTTAACCCTTATAAGTATTTTTATATTCGTGTACACGATGTGAATATATATATGAAAATCAATTGTCGTTAAACCTTTTATTCAATATTAATGCCGTGATATGGAAATTTATGATTATACAACAAACTAACGTCACATGTGTTTTTTATTACCAAAGGGACATATATCAAAAATAACCTACAATATACTATGTGGCCGTAAATAAGTATAACGCATATGGTATAACTGGCAGTATAACGTGTAACACATACCAAATTGAATTGTAAAATTATTATACCAAATTTAAATTATTAATATAAAATCATCACATTGATTTTTCTTTCTTTATATATGAGTTTGTAAAATTATAAAAGAATAATTATACATTTGTTTTTTCCGTTGTTAATTATTGCTGGATTTATAGAATATATTTATGAAACATAAACGTAACGGCGTCTCGTGAGAAATTGTGTATGGGAAAAAATCAGAGTGTGTACGAATCAAAATTCTCAGGAAAATCAAATTTTATAAATAATATTATATAAATACAATCAATTTCCAATCTTTCATATAGAACAGATTTTTAAAATGGATAAATGCAACCAAAAAAAGATATAGCCAATTGATGTAGCAGTTATAATTTAAAATAATTGCAATGATATACCCAAATGGTACAAAAAAATATTATTATATTAATTATTATACAATTATTTCATACAAAATTTCACTGACTTTAAACATAAAATCGACTGCATATATATATTTTGAACGAATGAAGTAATTTTATCTGCTACTTTCGAATTGGATATTTATCTTAGAATTTAGATAATATGACATAAATAATTTATATAAATCCGTTGAAAAATATCTCTTTGAAGAAAATTGTTTTAAAATTCAGTATATAAACTTTTATAAATTAATATATATTTTTGTATGTATTTATGGACCGTGGGCTTTTCATTTTAGTGAAAAAATAATAATTATTAAATGAAAAATCTAAAATATTTTCATTAATATATTATTTATTATATATTGTACGAGTAGATAATAAGAAATAAATAAATATATGCATGAGGGCTATGTATACATTCAAAATTATATTTCAGAAAGAAAATTCTTTCAAAGTAAAATTCTTGTGAAAATTATTTGTTTAAAGGAAAAACAAAAATACGAAAAATATCAATAACATTTTCTTTATATTCATGAAATGTACATATCATTGTCTGTTTAAATAACTTATATATATTATAAACTTTTTGTTTTTCCCTGAAATTTTGTTGAAGTATATAATATTACATTCCATTTGAAACTTTTCTGTTTTTTTTTTCCGCATACATATTTATAGGAAAACAGCGAAATTCCAAATTTTTATTAAATACATTTTCATGTTAGTTTTTTTGTATTTTCACATATACAAATACATATATTCAATTTTGTTTAAAAAGTATTATTGCACACAAAAAAATGTTAATTTAAAAATATTTGTTGTATATCCTTTTCTATATTGTATATGTATTGTAAGAGTAGATAATGTATAATATATATATAATTATACAACCGCAGTCAGAAAAATTACCGCAAGGGATTAGGAAAAAAGCAAGCAATTATTTTATTTTTATTTGAAATATTATTTATCTCTCAACTGAAGTGACATCACGTTCAACAATAAGTATATCAAATAACTGTTCAATGCAATGTTAATCCATTTCTTTTCATCGTCAAATGAAGTTATGAGAATATATGGTCACATGGAGATGGAGCTGAATCGGGTGAATAAGACAAATGTTAAAGAAAATCAATTTGATTATTAGTAAAAGAAAAAAAAAATCAATGATAATTGTTGCACGATACGAGAAGATCCATTAACGTGCTATATATACACGATTTAACAAATGCTTCAATACACCAAGTTAATACAAAACATTAACCATTGCACAACATGGAACAAAATTTTGTTGTGGATAATACATTTGGAATCGTAGAAACAATTGATCATGGTTTTTTGACTTCATGAAACAATATTTTTAAGGATTTACCACATTTTGTATCCGCCATTCGTATTGAAAACACAATGTTATAATAATTTTAAAGAAATTATTGTTATATGCAAGGTTTTTAATGACTAACGTCTTTGAAATTATCAATTCGGTGCAATTTTTGAGTCAATTGATGTGAAATACAATTTAAATTCGTTAATCATTTTTTTTTTTCAAATAAAATCTTATGAGTTTATGTTATTGGTATCCCGATTTCTTGATAACTATCACAAAAACACTCAATTTATGAATGTTTTCTTCGGTAATCGTTGTTGATTATCACCATAATCATTTTAATCATTTCAAGGATTTCACAAGCATTTTTGTTTTGTGTGTCACACATCGTATTTTATTTTGACTGATTCAGTTTACAATTTATAATAAAACACTATGCATAGGCATAAATCTAATTATTTTTCGGACAGTCGTATGAAATGAATAAACGATATTTTGCTGTAGGGTTAATTTTCTAAAAATATGTATTGTATAATATATAATATATTTGTGAAACATTTTTTAAATATTTTTATTGTATTTTAATATAAAATTTTTGAAAAGTTTTTCGTATATTTGTTTTTTTTTTTTATATATTACAATATATATTTATAATTTAATTCGCATAAAACTTTATAAATATGAGGATAAGATAAAAAAAATTTTCATAATTAATATTAAATTAAAAATATAAATGTTAAATGTTTTTATGTAGGTAAATGTAAAAAAAAAAAGAAAACGGATAACTTCCAAAATATTCTTCAAATATTATCGATTATAATATAAATAAGAATTAAATGTATAATATAGTTTGCAAAGATCTGTAGGATCAACATTAATTGAATAACTATTAGAAAAAATGATCTAAACATTAATGATCATTTGTTTGAAGTATGTGTAAACATCAATTTGTTTTTATCATACATTATTATGATTTATAGGGAAAATTGCTTTGCAGTCAAATCAACAAAGCAATACCATTTGTCAGAAGTTTTACACATTATCAGAAAACTCGATGTAATATTGTCATATTAATGAACGGCAAACATTTATTCAAGCATCTGTAATATTTACGTACATATGTATAAGACATAAATAATTACAATTTGAAAACAACATTAATATATTCTTTGACACGTGTGTATTTATACCCAAAAGTGTTTGTAAAAAAGAAGGTCTTGTTATTGTATACACCGTACCATACAAAAATCATATAATAGCGTACTTTACATAAATTCATAATATACAAAATATCATAAATATTATAATATATATTACAAAAAAATCTTCTACGTACGAGTATATAATAAAGTATAATTTCTTCTATATATGCAGAATATTTATTATTTAGGACTTTAACTTAGTTTCTGCAGAAGGCAATATATATATAGAGTCAAGTGTATAATATAGTCATTGCGGTATTGCAGTTATATGTATTTTGTGTTATCAGCACGAAATAGAGTGCCACAAATTTCTAAAACCAAATAAAAGTGTTATTTCTATAATGAACGAAAAATTTATGTAATACAAGTAAAGTCATCCTCTTGGCATGACAACGCCATATGTAGAAAAAAAGCTGTATACAGATTTTTTCCGCACCCAGTGTATATTAACCATAGACATAGTCGATTATAATTTGTTATTCAGTTCAATGTAGCACTATATACAAGACCGGTACACTCATCCGAAATGACACGGCATCAACATACATATATTGCCAGCACAGTGATGGGGGTTAAAAAATTTGTAGAAAATTAAGTGAAATACTTTGATTAAAATAATTTTGTATACCATATAAGTGTAGGCATAAACTAAGTTAAAGTCCTAATAATATGTATATATATTATAGGGAAAATAAAAAGAAAAAACATTAATGGTACCCCAAAGGACTGGAAAAAAGTGAATACGAAAAAAAAAAGCGTTTTTAAAATATTATAATATAAAAATTTACATATTGGTTTGTTTTTTACTTCTTTCGTGTAAATGCATATTTTATTATAAACATATTATAAAAAATGGCAATGTAATATTGAAAATAAAGTATATATACGAAATACATGGGAACCGGTGATGGTTTTTATATTCATCGGGCTGGCCTAAATATTATAATGTTTCGTATATTTATATTCACATAAATTATCAATGGTGCGGTCAATATATGGAAGCGGTGGCATAACAATATATATAAATTGGGTAACACTTATATTACCATCACAACCAGCTACCAATTTCTATAGCAATATTCTATTTTATATTTCCCTTACTTATAATATAAATGGTCAAGTTTTTTTGATATATTGATATAATAATAAACATTTACGACTCAATGTTTTTTTTTCTCGCATAGAAAATATATACAATTTTAACTATTCAATACACAAACACTTAAAAAGAGATGGACTTTTTTTTTTTGTCGTCCCTCCTCCTAATGTGAAGAAAATTGACCTAAGAAATTGTGCTACTTGGGTCGTATTTAATTAAAAAAAAAAAACGTTGTTAAAAAAGTACCTATACACACAATCAGTTTTTGAGTTGTAAAAGGATAAAACTATTTCATTATCATATTTTTAATTAATCCTCATATATGGAACAATGTGGGAGTGCAGCAATTCAATTAAAGATGTATATATGGATATTTTGTTAATTGCATTATTTTTATATATGAAATGATAAACCCAAATTATTGATGTGTATATGCAGACATAAATCTTTGATTCATTTGATTAATAATATAGAATTCATAATTAATTCTATTATAACGATTTAATAGAACATTCATGATACAAATAATTATCATTTTGTTTGTAAAACTGATTTATGCTATATACAAAATAATTCGATTAAAACGTTCGTCATATCAAGATTTTGTGGTATATCTAATTTAACAATTAGATAATAATATCTATAGGTTGAATATCTATATCATATACAATTTAAATTATATATCTTAATTGGTTATATAATTTTTTGTTCATTTTTACAATGTGTGTGTGTGTGTCATAGTGTGATTGTGACAGTATTTTTTGGTAATTTAAATGAACAATAACAGATTGCATTGGTGCAAATAAAAGAGCAAATTTAATTATAATAATAATAATATTGTAATAATCAAGCGGGATAAGTTTAAATTCCAAACTGACTGTCTACACTGGACACTGATAGAGATTGGATCCACTACCTTATATTTTTATTGTTTTTTTCATTATAGTCGTATAATAGAAAAATAAAAAAAAAATTCCGATACACAAAATAATATTGATACATTGAAAAAGAAAAGCGCAAAGAAAATAAATACAAATCTCCTTCGCATTTAAATTAAGTAATAAAAACTGTACGTATTATACACGTACACTTTTACAAATATTGTATATGAATAAAGTATAAAAGTCATATTTTTAATATTTATTCTAACAATAATAAGATACATTTTCGTTTATTTATAAAAGAAAGAAAATAATTAAATTATTGTATATTCTAATGTTGCGTTTGAGAAAAAATGTACATTTGTACGCATTAAAAATAAAAATAGCAAATAGTTAGTTAATATAAATAAATTATACAATAAATTAATGTTATCATCGTTTTTTTGTGATTTTTTTTTGTTGTTTAGCCTGTGTGTAAACATAACATTTTGATTCTCTTCCTATATATAAATGTTACTAATACACATAAATATTAATTATATATTGTATTGTATTATATTATCATTTTTTTTTTATAATATGTGCCACACAACAATCAATAAAATTCGATAAAAATCAATATAAATATTCTCATGTACACATTATAATATCCAACCAGTATGCCCAAACATATGTATATTGATAAACATAAATAAACAATAAACTATATGTGTACAATAAATAAATAAAATCTATATCTCTATATTTATATATATATATATATTTTTGTAATATATTTTAATAACATTAATGTAAATAACTTGTATATGAAATATATATAATATATAATCTAACTTTGTATATACAGTAATTACTTCTTGGAAGAATATATGATGAGACATACATAAATGTATCCGATATATGAGAAATTATATTTTAATATTACATATTTTTTACATAATTTATAAACTAAATTTTATCTCAAATTACTACAATTTATCTCACCCCATATAATTATTGAAATAAAATCGAAAGTTATACCCTGCGTATGCTTAATTATTTATAAGAATTTATCTGGCCAATTATGCTTCAATAGATGCTTTATTAAATTAATTATTTCGATACCATTAATTAATGTTAAAACATCCGGAATGAATGGCATGAACTCTAAAATAAAAACAATAAAATTACAACTGCGTTGAATAATTTCTTAATTTCTATGTACAGGTAATATTTATTATATATTTATATAAAACCGATACATTATCGTGTTGCATATCCACTGTAAGTTAAATATATATATATATAATACAATATATCAAATAAACATTGGTCGAATACATATAATATAATTACATATCAAATAAATATATACATAATGCAATTAAATTCAAAGATTTATTTTTTGATTAGGGGTATATTTGTGTGTACACAAACCCGAAAACAAAAATACATTTAAATATATACAATAGAAAATAAATAATGAAACATGAAAAAATATGTATAATATATCTCAAAAAGACCAAAAAACCCACAACAAAACAAATTTTATATCTTTACAATTATTCTATTTAACTCGAATATATAATATAATATTCCATGCGTATTATTTGTGTTTTTATTTATGATTGATTTAGATTTATATATTATAGAAATATTGTTTCAGGGTTGTAAAGTGCGATTTTGGCAAAACTAAAAATTAATTTCAATAAAAAATAATATTCCTTGAAGCAAAATATTCTATTAGACTGACTCTATATGCATAGAATTGTTTAGAATTGGAACATGAACGTCACACCACCATTCAATAATCACTTCGCAGCAATACATACGGTTTATCAACTATCGCCAAATAATTCATATCAACATTTAAAGTTATTAGTTTTACACAACATTTCAGTTCAGCGAATGTTATAGCGACAGGTGTTTTGCGTTTTCACTACCTTGCACAATATATATCGTTTTTAATTTAGCAGATTGTAATATATTTTTATTTTTTTAAACACAATAGTTTGACCTAGAATTTAGACTACATATGACAATTTAATGGAATAATTTCAGTAATGTTTAGTCTATAGTTATGTGAAATTTGGCCAACATTAACGATTGTATAACATAATTCTGAGATATATGCTTAAAAGTCCACCTTGTGCTGATATTTAAATAATCAAAGATTATAGCACTATGCCAAATTGTTGCTTAAAAGACATACACATAAATATATATTGATTCACGTTAAATTTGTAAATTGTAAAAATATATATTAAATATTGATTGTTATGATATTTTCAATGTATAGATTACATTTTAAATTAAAAGCTCTATATGGTGTAGGTGTATCGCAATCAGTATTAAAAACTTAAACCCAAACCCAACGATAAAATAAAAATTATATAGTTTCCCCAGCACTGAAATATTTATTTAACCTAGTAGTGCATTATAAATTATTATATCAATATTTAAGATTAAATAAAATTATTGGTAAAATGGGACGCGATAAATTTTGATATAGAATATTTTTAGATTTATTGGTGCCTCTATATTTAATATTCATATATTCATTTACATACGATTTTTATTGTCTATAAATGATACACATTATAGGTCACAGTTTTACAACTAATATAGAAAATTATTATTATTATAATATATGCGTATATTCAAAAATGTCCTTCTAATATAACCGCATCCTTTTTGTAAGATTTTATATTTATTCTATATTAACCCATAGACATGATAATTTATTGTATTTAATTTAAAATCCAATATTAATAATAATTAATAATATCATCATCATGTTTTCAGCCTATGTAATATAATATGTTATATATTTGAAAGAGTAAAACCATTTGTGACCCATATTAACACTGTATTGAGTTTCACTTTGAATTTAGATTAATTTCATATTTTATTTATAATGAACTGTAATATAATCGATGGATCATATAATAAAATAAAATTGAAATTAATAGACAAAAATAATCTAACGAAAATGTTAAAAATTGACATTATAATATTCACTCTATAAATATTATATAATTAGATAAAATTGTAGCTAAAAAATAAAGTATCAGTTGATTTATAATTTGTTAGCAATAAATTAACTTTAAAAGCAAAATATACATCAAGTGCCACACATGTGTTTTAAATAAATGCATAGATAAATGTGAAAAATATTATTAAAAATATAAAATTTATCACATGGTTTTTGTTTTTTTTTTAACTATATCGCTGATATCCACATGTTACTTATACAATTAGTATATGCAAATTATTAAATTACATAGTACACAATAACAATTGGTAAATATAGAAAAATTTGGATATTTTCTTGCTTTCATTTTTATATGATTATTTGTGTGTGTTAATTAATAATACTTGTTTTTGAATACATTGTTGCTGTTAATCTTTTAATGTCCATATTCAAACTTAATGTTACTATATTGATACTTAATTAACGTATGCGATAACTCTTTTTTCAAAATATAATTAATGAAATATTTCTAATGGAAATTTCCAATATATCTTAATAACCGATCGATTATAAATTATTTTATATATTTTTTAATTGAAATCAATGATAATAATATTGTATGCCGACTTATGTATATTATATAATTAAATTTTATAATTAAGTTTTAATAAATAAGTTTTTTATCTTGTTATACATAATTTTAGTTTATATCTGTATTTTTACAAGCGACAACAATAAAATAATGGAAAATAGAAAAAAATGTTAATATTGTATTAAAATTTAAAAATAAATTTATATACAATTTATTATTATTTTTTTTATTTTTATATTTATCATTTTAAATTAAAAAGTAATCATGTTTTTAATTTTATTATATCGCGCAGAACATTTTTATTAATATATTGAATTTCAACAAAAAAAAATAAAAATAAAAATCGCGCAACATAATATTAAATATTTTATACTGATATTTTATTTTAATACCGATGCTTCAATTGAAATTTATAATTTAATTTTGCACACACATGCAAAAACATATGTACTAATTCTGCATTTAACAATATTTAAATATCAAATGTCATATTTTACACGCATATTATAAATATTTAAAGAGTTTAATAAAAAAAAACCAGATTATTTTCATATTTATATTTTTTTTATAGTTTGTAATATTAACCAATTGAAAAAAAAAACAAATTTAATGCATGAGCTACACACTTATTGTTCTAATTCACATAAAATAAAGTTAAGTTTGCATTTATTCAACAGTTTTTTTTTTAGTTTAGTTTAGATTAGTTTTTTTCCTATTAAAACTCTATTTATAAATTATTTTATTCGTATCGCTTAGAATATATAAATTATTCAAGGGCTCTCTCTCTTATGAATTAATAATAATAATAATAATAATAATAATAGAAAAAAAATATAATAGTAATATTTATAGTATAACTTTTAATACATAATAAAATAATAACAAAAATGCTACAGATAGAGTGTAAGTGTACACAACCAACCATAAATTTGTATAAATATAATAATGAAATATAATAGTTTTATGTTTAAATTCGTGTATGTAATACGCAAACTATTATATTATGACATAGTTTATTTTAATTTATAATGGTATTATTAATACAATTGATAACAAATTTGTATATATAAAAAAAAATTGTATTAATAAATAATACAAATTTATACAATTTATTAAAGTAATCAGAAAAACAAATAATCGTAATCTCGTAATCGTAAATGAAACAAACATAAATTATTTATTGCTTATTATAAACTGAATTATATTATAATAATAATACCATCGTAAAATTAATACCTACTTCTGTTTTGATTGTTAAAACAAAACGAAATATGGTATCTGGCAAAAAAAGTGCAATCGCAATATGGTTTTTTGTTTTTTTTTTGCCCTGATTATTATTAAATATTGATTGAAATTATACAATTTTTTTTTTAAGTAATTAATAATCCCTTTAATATTAAATTCAAATTATAAATATATATTTGCTGAATAAATATTAATGATGTGTGCCGAATTTTATGAGATACCTATCATTACTTCATTGCCGAATATTTCGATCAATACTCTCTATTGGTTCTGATCGCCCCATCAAATGTTCTGTTTTCAGATTGGCTCAACAATTGTTCTGATTATCTTATGCTCAAAATATGTTAACGTATTTTCTTGTTTTTTGTTCAGAAATCATATTTCAGAGCGCCATTCATTACCATATTATTTTTTTAGAGTCAAAGTTTTGTTGATCGCTATTATAATGTTTTGAATAAATGCATATAAAGAAACATTTGTTTCGTTACGTAATTTTAATTTTAATTTTCTTTGCCGTAGATTCATTTGAAACACTTGGTCACTTGAAGTATTTGAATGTCTGTACTACAACATAAAATGTCTAATGTTTATCTTGCTTTTGATGACTTGTATAGTTTTTGGCTTTCATATGTTCAATTTCCCATAAAACTAACGTTCAGAATTACTCTTGCCAACTCTGGTTAGCTTCATCTACGAAAGCAGCCTTATATAATGTGGTGAAAATTGTTCCCCTATTTCTACAGTTTTTTAACAATGCTGTAATTATACTTTTTATAACGCAAAGTTAAAGAGTATTATGTGGATAAACAATCGCCTTATCTTATAATAGTTCTGTTTCTATATCGACGAAGAATGGAAATTATGTTTTTTTATTAAATATCAATCATAATCATATTATTTAATATAATAATTAATTAATTATATTTACAATATACAGCCTTTGTGTCATATCTTTTGCCCACATACTGTAATATTTTTCGTGTATGTATAATAAAAAAATAAAAATTAATCAAATATTTTTTTATATTTTTGTAAACAAAGTCAAACAAAGTATTAATATGTGATTTATTTACAAATTATTAATGAACAATTTAATGGAGGTGACGGCGGCACAATTTGTGGAGTTTTGTGCTACTTAAATTCCCCGATAAAAGTCATTCAACTAAATTAACATTTATTCATTTATGAAACCAGAAAGTGATTATCTTTTGAAAATATATGGTATTCAATTCTATTCAAATGATTAATAATATCTCTATATATACGCACACAGCGTACTCTGTATATCGGTTGCTGGTCAGCTATATTTACAATATTAATTATAAGAATAACATGTTCAATTATTTCTATACATGGATTTTCTATTAATACGGTTGGCTATAGGTAAATCGATTTTGTGGCAAATTATTATTTCGCACAATATAGAAATTATAATATCCAATCAAAAAACTATTAATTTTATTTGTAAATATAATTTTGTCAAATATATATTTAGAGTGTATTAGAATGCAAATAATAATTTCTAAACATACATAATAAACATATGTGTGTACTTGTAATAAAATAAATATTATCATTCTATACAATATATTCGCATATATAACCTTCAAATTGTATCATTTTAATAACATAACAAATATAAAAGTGTATGGAATAGATAAAAAAAAAAAAATAATAATAATAAAATAATGAACATTTAGTTGTTATACAGACATTATACACACTATAGACTGGCCTTTTTAGTCTCTGTTTACATTAAATTTTAAAATATTATGTAAAAACATAATTCAGTTGATTTTATTAAACGTGCTAATTATATATACAACAAAATATACGTCGATGTAACATAAATTTCAGAAGAAATCTACAAGTATGTTTTTTATAAATAAATTAACGCAACGATGATGTAAATTTCTATATAAAAAATGTATAAATTATATACAAACTAATTATTATATTATCATCATGCAATAATTTCATTTGGATCCTATTCTAATTATATATATATTTGTTAAATATCTAAATATATAACAACGGGAAGATAAATCTAAATTTACCACAAAACTACTATTTACAATATATAATATAATAATAATAATAATAATAATAATAATAATAATGGCAATTTAAGATATTTAAATTTACATATTTCATTTAATTGCATACAACAGACACACGTAGGTTGAAAATGTTCAGACTAAATCGACACATATATAGATTCCATCTTCCTATATATGAAAAAATACACAGTACTAAATATATAGGTTCAAAAAGTCTAAAGATATCATCAATGAATTGAATAAAAATTTCAGTATATCGAAAACAACTGTTTTTTAATTTTCCACATATAAAATATCTTCGTAAAAAAGCCCAATTAATGCGGAACGTTTGAGAAGATCAAATGTATATATGTGCGGTATAACAAAACCTAGTAGAAATGTATATGAAAAAATCCATAAAATCCATGTTGAATAAATGATCGAATTGCGACAAATTTAAATCTGACAGTGCAGTGCATATAATATTTTAGATTAAAAATTGAATCATGTGCGACGACTCTTCAAAGCGCACTGTTGATAAACTTATAATCTAAATGAATATTATGTATCAATACAAATCCCGCCGAAGAAACATATGGGTACATATCACCACACTAAAATCAAGATAATAAATATACATAGTCAACACCATATAATCGTTAGAAGCGGAATAAAACCCAAAGAAAGGCTTCAATAAAAATGCATCAATCAGTTTGTAAGAGTTTTCGACTCGTATATTGTACCATATAGTGTAATATTAATATGGACTATTTAGTAAAACGAATTAAACATAGTAACGGAAGAATATATTTTATATACATAGAGTAGCGTTGTTGAATAAAGTCAATGCTGAAATTAACGTACCACTACAAAAAATTGAGAAATTTCAGTTTGGTGGTTGAGAATTGACATTCACATCTATCTCGTCTATATATAGTACTCTCTATATTAGCTATATGGATTTAGCATCTGGCTAATTTTCTATTTCCTAACTATACAAGACATGTCTGCCAGTAAATAGTTATATACGTCCCAAACTAATGATTACTTATGAGCATCTTGACACAAATTGCAATATATGTATATAAAAAAATATCAGTCATTGGCAATTGCTTATTTTTCGACAACCTTTTCAACCCCTTGCGGTATCAAAATTAGTATAAATAATACACGATTTTACTATATGTATCATTGTAATATTATATTATAAAATATAAATACAGAGAGCAATTTACACAAATAATATTTTACTAATTTATTATATAATATAAATATAAATCTAATGCATGTATTATTTCACACAAAATATATAAATAGATCGTATATATGCAAGTAAATACCTGCGTGTTCATGTTGTATAACAGACAATAACAAATGTTATACATAATATAATATTAAACTTATACAATTATACATTAAATATAATATGTGTGTACTCTTGTGGTAATATGATGATGACTTTAAGAATTGTTAAACTATATATGGATTTAATATATACATATTTTTTTGTTTGCAATGAGCACGAACTTCCTTTTTACACAACAAACAAAATTAACATATACGATATAGATATACGAGATAGAATGTAATTCATATGTAATGGAATGATCACATTACTGATGATTTAAATCTTATACATGCACTGCAAATAATATTGAATTAAATTCGATGGTACGTAAATTGTTATGATTTTATATATATGTTTTCGTTTGTTGCTGCGGGTATAGTTTTTGTTTATGGTACGGTTTCATTAGGGGTTTTATCCTATTACATAAATAAACAATATATATATATTGTAGTTATAAAACTTTATTATTGATACACTTTTTCTTGTGTCTATTAAAAATAAAATATACAAGACAGTGAATACAAAAAGTTTACACATACATTTCAAAAATTGATCATGCGAAAGCATTAAAATATATATATATTTCAGATTACGAATTTATTGGTATATAGTTAAGTTAAGTAGTTATCCCTGAATAAACTAATTTGTCATCAAATGTATATATAGATTATGAAAGGTTATATATTGCAATAATAATAATAATCATAATAATAATAATAATAATAATAATAATAATAATAATAAACATTAAATTTAACAAATATATATTATAGCTATCGTTATTAATATTTTTATAAATTGTACATATACTTGCAAAAAAATAACACAATTGAATTTATTTAAAATTATGATAAGGTATAATAAAACAATTATAAACAAAACTTTTCGTAATAGGTATAATAATGGGTCAAACATATATATTTATATAAATAAATATTTAATTTTATGTTGATGATTTGATACATATATATTTAGTAGTAATATAACAAACAAAGAAATATTAAATTGGGTTAAATAAACGGTTGCAATATATATATATTTATATTTATATAACATAAAATTTGCATAATTAAATTTTTAATATTTTATTATGTGTGCACACGGTGCAGATATATGCAAAAATTAAATAAAATAAATGTTTTACATTTATTATTATTAGTATTGTATAACATATTTATTTTAAATTAGTATTTAATTTGATTTCTTAGATTTAAATTAATGTGACCTTATTTTTGTAATATAATCTAAACGTTTAAATTATTTAATCCGACTAAATCTTATATACAATATATATTATGTGTTTATCTATATATAAATATATATATAATATGAATGCATATATATATATATATATAACCTTTATCTAACAATATGTAATACACCACATTGATATAAATAAATTCAAATGTTTCTTATATAAAACATTCTAAACCCGCACAGATTATGTTATTAGTATTGTAAAATTATATATGACAAATAAAATAATTGCATTACACCAATTCAATATGTTAATGTTAGGCCAATAATTTGCGAAAAATACACGAAAAAAATATGAAAATGTAAATATTATAGTGAGTTTATTTTCTGAATTTTTAAAAGTGTGAGCACGCACTTATACCATATTTGATATATGTATATAGAAACTATCATTTTAGCGATTTCGTGAACTATTTGGTATAGGCAGAGAACGAAATTTTGCTATAAATTGAACAAATTCGTTGAAGTTTCGATGCTAAAATTGTAGTAAATAAATATATCGCATAGTATTAATTATTATAGAATTGTTGAGAGTATTCAAACAACACTATAATATATACAAATGAATTGATTTATATGTACATAATGGATCAACTATAGATAATCAATGTTCATTTGTATAATACTTGTACTCATATACTAATCTCTATAGATATATATTATTATTATTATATATTATATAATAATTAAATGTAAACAAAACACTTATACAAAATTCTTTTACAATCTGAATATAAATTTATTATATGTAATATTTTTTTCTATCCGATTAAGTTTTATCTATTACAAAATTTATATGTATCAAATTTCTACATTGTTGTACATATTTGAATTTATTACATTAATATGCGATAATCTCGCGTATGATTAGAGTCGTCGATTTCAATTACTTCATTTTATTATACCAATGATAGGTTATAAATAATAATATTGATATCACAAATATACCGTCAATGATTTTAATTTTAGAATTATCAATAGAAAAAATAAAAAACAATATCTATAAATATAAAAAATAATTGTTTACATAAAAGAGTATTGTTTTGTATATTGCTATATCCATATCAATATAGTAATATACTGTTTGATATAGTGTATCGATATATAGAATGTTTATCAACATACTCTAAATTTTTTACAATAATTTTGAAAGTATATTTTTACCCTAAAAATCTGGAACAACATTATTTTTGATAGCTGTGTAGCATTAACACTCAATTTATTTATTATAATTGTGTTGAAACAATATCAATATAGAAATTTCAACATCTTTAACTATATAAATATATTATTTCATCCCCACAAACCATTTCAATATTATATTGAACATTAATTTATTGTTTTATATGTTTTAATTAAATATATATAGAAATTATATACCCGATTTTTGTATATTAATTTGAATTGAATTAAAATTGTATATAGTTTCTATTTGAAATAAATTGCAAAATAAATTCGTCTTTTACAATACTCAACACACAGAAGAAGTTTTATACTATCAAAGAAATTTACCATCTTATAATTTAATATATGATCGTTTAAATTTAAAAATTTCTGGAAAACACTTGACACTTGACTCTTTAATAACAATAATAATAATAACAATGGATAGCAGGCTACCAATACGTAACCGCTATGTGTTAAATATATGGAGTCGTAAAATAAAACGATGCCATATAGGAAAAGTTTTTGAAAACATATCAAAGAACAATTTTACATCAACATTTTTTAAAACAACAGAAAATTTAAAAAATCCCAGTGGAGTGTTAGATAAATTATTTTCAGTAATTTCGTACCTAAAATATCATTCCGCAAATAGCATATGCATATTTTGTGTGAGATGAATGTGTTAATTGGTGCGTATGGGGTTTATGATTGTATTCCAATTTTGACTATTTGCGATAATTATAATATATAAATAGGTACAGGATATACATTTCATCCTTTTAAACACAAACGACATATAAATAATAATTAATAACGCATATATGAGAATGAATAAATTAAAACTGCAAAAAAAAAGCACATACATATACAATATTTATAAAATATGTTAACAATTGTATTTTTTTATACAATATAGTGAGTGAGTGCATTATTATTTTTCCATATATAGCTATTTTGAAAGAAAAATAAAAAATGGAATTGTTCAAAGGAGGAATATACCATTTATATAATGTTTGTGTTGTCTCTGTAAATATTGTTCATTCTCGAATATAATTATGTATAATTTAAATTTTGTATTTTTTGTTTGAAGTATATTTTTAACATATTGTTTCTATGGAATATACAAAGACAAAATTATGCATAACGTGTTATTTATATGATGTTTTTATATATATATACGCAATCATACTTATAAAGATAAATATATCTATCTATATCTATCTGTATATCTATATGTGATTATCTCAAAACAAAACAAAAGTTTTTTATTAGTTTTATTTTTCTTTGTCACTTCGATAACGACACAACCGTTTTTTTTTTCATCAAAGCGATAATATTGAATTATTTATGCCATGACAATACTGCCATGATTATGTTTTTGATTGCCTTGCTAATTGTATTGTTTTATTAATTTTCATTTTTATTTTAAAAATACATTCAAAATAATATATACATTTCATTGCATCTTTTCTCAGAGTTGATAGTCTGTTAAACGAAGCCATACACATATATATAGATGATCCTGTGGTCAATTCAATATATACAATCACAATCAAGAATATCATAAATTAATATTTGTATAGAAAATTGATCAAGATATGATCAAGTGCTGGTATATATATATATAAAATATTCAAAGAACTTGTTAATCAAATGGCACAGTAGATAACAGAGTGCGTCAGTGTGAAGTTCTTGATATATTTTTTTAACGTTTTGTTAAGTTTTACACTAAACAAAATTTATATTTAGCATTTCATTGTCGCATATGGGGCGGCGTACATAAAATGCCCCAGTTCTATTAGTCGTCGTTGCACATATAAAAAAATCTAAATTAATTCGTTTGTTTCGGTATAATCAAATTTTTTTGATATCATCAATTTCAGCTGGTTAAATAATATCGTGAATGTGAAATATCTATACAAATAGAATTTGGTAAATCATTCGCGTGATAACGCATTGCAAGTTTTCACAATTCTCTCAATTATATGTCATGTTGTTACAATGTCATACACGATGTTTTCCTGTTTTGTTTACGTTTAATTAATTTTTACATATTACATGTACCAGTACCATATATACAAAAGTTATGTAAATAAATAAACATAAATTAGGGTTTTTTTTCTTCTGCATATTATATATCATTTGTTAAATCAATAATTAATGTACATTGTTATACGGTTGTTATACATAATATAATGCGGTCAATTATACAATTAATTAAATAAAAAAAAATAACATAAAAATGTAATATAAATTTATTCAACTTGAATTATTTTCGTATATATACTCGCACTATACAGATTAATATAATTTTTATTAGAATATAAAATATATATCCTTTTTTTTTTTTATTTAATGGCATAATTTTTTCAAAAAAAAAATGTTCACAACCTCAAGAAAATCCTTGTAAACAACACATTTATATTAATTATATTTCTTTTGTTTTATATATATTTTTTTGTATGTCAATGCACGTCTGTGTCATTGTGTCGACATTTGTTTCGATTTTTTTGTCTGTTTGTCTGTCGTACAAAAAAAGGATAACATTTACCCAAAAACCAATTCATTTGGAAAATATATACACGATAAGGAAAGGAATTATATAATATATATAATTTGTATATATGGATAATATATTTTACAAACATACAGATAGGCACACACATATTTTTTCTATTGTATATATTATTTATTGAAGTGAATAACAGAGGTATTTTTATTTGTTTATTATATTTTATATATGTTTATGTTTACAAAAAAAAAACAAAACACTTTTTCTATTTACAATTACAATCTGTTTATCTCTGAATATATAACTATATACCTATTTATATTGTGTAATATAATGTTTTTGTATATATAGATAATATTTATTGTGTAAATAATATAAGAAAACATAAATAAATAAACTTAAATATTATATTATATATTTTTTATTATATTTCATTCAATTTAATCAAATTTATTATTTTATGGTTAAGAATTTATATATCATCTTTTCTATTATTTTATAATATTATGAATACACACATAGGATATGACATCATATAAATAAGCTTTGTCGCCCGACGACAACGTCATATACGTCAATAGTCCTCTATCTAATAAATCTTTAATAACTATATACATATTTATTTTAGTTATATCAGTTATATATATGGACATTTATAAAAATCAACTTTATCATATTGTCTTTTGCTTTTTATGTTAACATAACACATATAAAATATATATATATTTTTTTGATAAGATCGATATTCTAAAAATTTATTTATACACACACAATCACAACACCAAAAGACCGAATATTATACATTTTAAGTATATAGTAATATAGAAAATAATTACGTGTAATTGTAATGGCATATAGAGAGGCCCCATTAGTTAGACGGTATTAATTTGATAATATACCATATATATAATAGCACACATTATGCTTATAAAAATTCTTTTTAATACAAATTGTTATATGGGGAATTATAAAGAATGATAATGAAATCATAAAATAATGTAATTTGACAAACGATTAGTTTTCCATTAAGTTAATGTCTGTTTTGTTTTTTTTCTTTTTTCATTCTATTGTTTACGTATTATTATTGTTATTGTTAATGTTTTAAGTATATAATATAATATATACAATATTATATAGATTATATATAATTATATATAATTAAATATTATAATAATAAATGCTAAAATACGGGGTAACACACATAACTATATATGTATGTATAAGGTAATACGTTCAATCTATGCCTCATGTTATGGCAATTTTTACTTTAGCATACAAATGATTCGTTAATCTAATTCACACTTCTTCAATGTTATAATAAATACGACAATAATAATAATAATAATAATGTAATAAATTCTGAATCAGTAACTGTGTCGATATGTGTTTTATTCTAAAATGGAAAATATTCTATAATATTCGGTCACTTGTGATTTTCTAAAATGAACTGTGTATACCAAATTTACCAAAATATGTACGAGTATAGAGTAACCATGCTGTGTTCTTCCTTATACCATACATTCTGTTATAATTATAGACAAGTTCAAGAGTTTCACTTTGCCAGAATGTTTAATTAAATATGACGTAATTACAAATTTGTTTCAATGCGATAGATTTAGGTAGAGTATTTTAAAAATTTAAAAATGTATAATTAAATATATGTTGCTATTCAATTAAAATAACAAATATATCCACATATAAGCGGTGGTATAAGTATATCTCAAAAAAAAAATTACTGGCGCACAATAACTCTGACAAGAGATAAGACCAATTACCATATATTGTGTGTAATATTGATAACAAATTAATTATATTATTGAAATTTTCTTTCTATTATAAATTAATAATATTTTGTGAGAGTTTATATGTTTTTAATATATTAATATATATTATTAAGTATATAGCTAAAATAAATAATACATAAATCATAGATTTATGCGAATGCAAAAGTATCATAATATAATAATAACTTTTATAGTATAGTTAAATATATATTTTATTAATATAATCATAAAATATTACAATAGAAAAGTTTTATGATTTTATTCATTCAAGTTTTGTAACCTATTCGTAGTTTTTTTTTTATTTTTTTTTTGTAGAGAAAATGTTTACGTGAGCGTTAACAAATTTATTCAATAATTATATTACGGAAAATTAATTAATTAATTAATATTAAAGTAAATTCGCAATATAATGTTTATTTAATATATACCATATATCTATCTATAAATAAATATCCATTGGTATATATTTATATGAAACACAAGGTTTAGGAAGAATATAAAAATCCGTAATAATTCATTATAAATGGGAATTATATTTAACGCACATTATGTTATTAAACAGCCATTCAAATGAATATAATTTATTAACAATAATAAGATTTAATATAAATAAAATAATATACTTAATCTACTTGAATGAAAGAATTGTATAAATAATTATAGATTTTATTAAATAAATTAAAACGTTTAACGACTGTAATACAATTTCAATTCATTTCAGCTATACCATATTTTAATAGTAATAACTTTTTATGTATCTTATCGGAATATGTATTAGTGTATTATAGAGTCAAGAGATAGTGTTCCAATATACTAAATATTAATTATGTTGTAAATTAGTTAATTATAAGTTGTGATTCATAGTTGACATGCGAAACATTCTGTATTTTTCATATGCACTTCCACCACTCCGCTATCCATTGTTTTGACTGCTCATATGAATCTTGTGCTGCGTATAGTATCAAATCTATGTTTTATTCATACTCAAATAAATCGACAGACGAAATCAGTTTAAATCTTCTTAAAACGTTGTAAACATTGTACATGGTATCAAAATTAATATAAATAATACGTGCTATTACTATAAATATAATTTTAATATTATAAGATATAAATACAGAGAGCAATTTACACAAATAATATCGTACTAATTTATATATAAATAATAAATATAAATCTAATATGTGCAGGCAGTTTAGTTATTCGAATCGCTTTTTGATCACATCTTGCACTTAACTTTTTCACAAAATCAAATGTCAATAGTTAAAATTTCAAATACATTTGAAGTGTTTCTTACCTTTAAACCTAATTAAAAAAAATTTAAATAATTTTCAATATTTTCCATTCTATAAAAAAAAAAACGTTGACTTTAAAACTTTAAAACGTAGCTGACGTTTTTATACAAATGTATTGACAGATCAAAATTAAACTTTATCCATGTGAAATGGTAAAATAGTAGTTAGATGAAATTTAAAAATGTATCAATATTTCTTATACATCGAACTATTTGAACAGCTCTCATATATTCTTAGTATTTATATTTTCTTAGTTAAATTATACAAATTTACTACTGATTTTACTAATTTGTGAACTCTATATACCAACGGAATAATAACTATAAAAAAAATTCCATACACTTACACTTATGATGCATCTCTTATAAAGAATTATAGATTTGATGAATTTATGCAAAAAGAGAAAAACATTTATCAAAAGTGTTAAGTAAATATTTAAAATAACAACAACAAAAAAAAAAAGAAAAAACGGATAAAACGAACCAATCACATTTCTTTATATTTATATATTATTTTGTGGAAATGTCGTTTTAGATAATGATCCAATGCGGTCAAAAAATTGTGTTTTAAATTTAATTTAATTACTGCAGCATAATACACATAACTTATATATAGTATGAATGTGTATGCTGCGGAATATGTATAAAAATTCTAAATATAATAATAAACCATATTTTATATAATTTATGGTACAAAAAAAAAAATATTATTAATTTCACTTAAAATATTATCACATTATATACTTAATTGAACATAATTCATAATAAACATTATATACATGTACATACGAGGTATATGTTATCATATATAGAAATAAAACAGATTTAATATTTGGCAATCTCAAATCTAAAACGTCTAGAAAAAATAAAAAAAAAAGGAAAGGAAAAGATAAAAAACAAAAATTCATATTATTATTTTATTATTATATTTGACTGGGCAAAGACATTTATCATCATTTATTTCATACATTATTTTGTTATTATACTTATTTTTGTTGTTGTTGTTGTTATTCATGCGCGAACAATTCAATTCTTATTTTAATTTTTTATCAAGTGTATACACAGGATGTCGTATATGTATCCGGATTTTAGAAGAGAATTTATATTTTAATGTACCATATACATTTGATAATAATAGTTTATTATACATAAATATATGTTAATTTATACAGGCTGTTTCATATATTTACATAGTGAAATTAGTTTTATAATAGCTATCTAATTATGAGACCACATTCACTCTAACACTTTTAATTAAAATGAATTATTCCTTAATAAAATGATAACATAGTTTTCTTCCTTACAATTATGCCTTTACACAAACACACATATATAAATTTAACCACTATATCTCCTTCACTATATATGATCGGGTATATGTTTATGATTTCATACCCTACAATTTTTGTATATAACCAAATTATTTTATATAAGTAAAGTTTTTATAGTGCTCTTAAAAATATCTTAAGTAATTTAATTATTAATCGAATTTTTATTTTTTTTTTCAATTTTCAGATTTTATTATCTCAATCAACATTAATGATTCACCAAATAATAATTTCGTTAATAATACAAAAAATAATAATAATCTTAAATATAGTAAATATCAAAACAATAAATATAATCAAAGAAATTATTATTATATGATAAAATTAATTCGTAATAGACATAATTATCAAATGTGTTTAGCACAGTACAATCAAAAGCACTTGTTTTTTTAGGTAAGTTAAATGTTTTTTTTTATATTTTATATATTTATATCGTCTGTCCGAAAAAATATGGATATGGTAAAACCATTTGTGTATCTGCTTGATATGCGAACACGCTATTCATATAGTTTAGTCTACTTTCAATGCATGATCTATGGCGCACAATTGAAAGTAAACATTATTCTTATGACATTCTTGATATGTCCATTAACCTTAAAACATTCATTCGTATCTATTTCCCTGTTTAAATTCTCTTTCATATGTACGAGGTGCCGCACAGAAAATCCTTGGATATTACTGTTGATCCTTACGCACCATTTATTCCACTCAATTTATACGGTTTAAATACGTTTTGTTTATAAGGTGCGCGTATATCCCTTTTGATAAAGTTTGTAATAATTATCAATTATTTTAAGGTGTTTTTAAGGTGTTTTATTAATTGTATTTTGGGCCAGATTTTATTAGCAAATATATCTAATATATAAATGGAAGTCATTAAATTATTTAATAATTTTTTTCATATAAATAAATACAATGTATAAAATAAAATTTACATAAAAATTAATAAATTTTTTTTTCTCATAATTTCAGGAAACCTTATAAATATATGTGCACCAAAATAATTATTCACACACAATATTATTATTCAACAAAACGCAATATATAAATATATATAAGAATATAGTATTTAGTATTAAAATATATAGTATATAGAGATATACTATAAATAGTATATAATAAATGACAATGAAAACATCTACAAAAATGTACCTGTCTATTATGTTATCGACCGCTTGTATAATGTTCTATCAATATCAACTATCAAAAGCTAATTTAATGTCAGTTGATCACATCGAAAATGAGGTAGCCACATCAAGAATAATACGTAGTAATTCAAACAATAACAATAATAATAATAATAATAACAATATTTATAATCATAATAATAATAATGATAAAAATAGTAAAACTAATAATGGTATAATAACAAGTTCTTCGACTGCTACTACTACTACTACTACTACTACTACTATTACTACTACTGCCAATATAATTACATCATCCACTACAGATAAAACAGTAACTACAAAATTTGTGCATAAAAAAAAAATATATGATTGATATTTGATGGATTTGCACGATTTTTTTATTATATTGGTTTTTTTTTTTTTTTTATTTTAATTTTAATCCTTTTATCCTTTTATTTTATTTTATTATATTTATTTATTAATTTAATATCGATACTGGAAAATTTTTCTATACTATATTTAATTTATTTCCTGTTTGCTTATTGTTTCATTCTTTATTTTTTTCATACTTTATTTTCAATTAAAATGATTTTTATTCAATAATTAATGTATTATCTCATCGTATACTCGCGTACGCCCAAAATAAATGTATAAATTATTTAATGCCAACTTTCAAATAATATATTGCCTGCGAGAGATTTTAATTTATTTATTGTATGTCATATAATATTTTAACATTTCCAATCATTTAATCAGTTTTATTTTTTATTTTTATCAATATTATAAAGCTATAAAAGAAAAATCGGATATAAACAAATTTTACTATTCTTATTAACGCCCACTCACAACACATTATATATAATATTTTATCACTAAAATATATTATCTGATAATGATTTTATATATGAATGAAAATATTTTTTGCAATGAGTGTTGGCGCTAATATGACGACGATGATGATGATGATGATGATGTTAATGCGAGTGAAAAATCTTTTTATCACAATGTTATCATTTTTATGAATGTAAAATTTAAAACACAAACTAATTGACGGCTAATAATACAAGCAATTATATGATGCAATATTACGATAAATAATACAAGTTGATTTTTTTTATCTATTTCTATCATAGATAAAATTTTGCAATCATTAAACTTCTGTGAAGCATGTAACTAGAGTCATAATGTATGTACGAAACATACTTAATATGTGCATCAACCATATCCTTGTGTACTATATGAACGGATTGATTCCGCAATTTCCGTGTGCTTGGATTGAACGGGTAGTACGAGTACTGTATACGATATAAAATGAGAAAATTTTATAATTTCTTTGAGTTTATTTGAAAAGTATTTCTTATTAGATGTGGCACAGCACACAGCAAATATATACTTAAAATAACCTTTAGCTTTACATGTCAATTACATTACATAATAAAAAATTAATTAATATATAGAATTATCAAATCAATATCATCATTATTATTATTATTACGGATAATATTTCTAAAAGTTTTTCCAGCAAAACTTTTCAACAATATACGACACCGTTTTTCTTAATTACAATACTTATTGTTGGATGGTAAAAATTAATTAAATTAGAAGTGTATAATATGAATCTTCAGTTTTATTATAATTTTCTCTTATACATCTACTCGTACTATATAGATATATATATTTAATAAATTGAAATATCGATAAATGAATTGATTCAACAATATTATTTTATGTATTTTTCATTTTTCTTCACACACACACACACACACAACACACAACATTTTCAACTTTCTATCACTCGCAATTTATACTATATAAATACTATATAATCATAATTAACCTATATTGAAGGTTATAAAATCAAAATGGATGGTATGGTATGAGGGTGTATGGTCATCCATTCCCATCAGCATAATAACAAAGCATTTAATTGAAAGAAAAGTATATTATAGACGAGTATATACTTAAGGGAAACCCTATTAATATTTAAGGGAAAATATTTTTATATTTCTATAACACAAATATGAAAGGTCATCATAACTATACCATTTTCTCTCGCTATATATTATTTACAATATATATATATTTATAAAGATATCTTGAATATTGTATGTATGCAAATGTGTAAAGAAAAATTATAAACGATAGTATTTAAAAAAAATAAAAAAAAAAAATTAGGTTAATGCCTTTTTATATTGTCAATTTTATTGTGAAAAATAATAATAATTTTCCTGGTATAATATTTATGTAAACACGTATATTAATACTATACGTTTCCACTGTAACAGAGTAAGACAAGGATATTCAAATTCATGTATGCACTTTTATTATTTAGTTATAGAAATATGTATTTTAAATGGCACCATCAAACTTAATGTATATCACAACAGTAACATGTATGATTGAAATTATTAGAAACCTGTAAATCTCAACAGTTTTATGTCATACCTCAAAATGAAATTATATACAAATAGTTTCTAACAAGTTTCACCAATATCGATACTCAGATCAGTTTCACAGACTGTAGATTACAGACATGTATGAGCTTAGATGGGTTAATACAAGTCTTTTCTAACCGGCAGTCCCGTTAAACGAATTGCATAACTTATAATGATCTGGTCCGGTCAATGATTAGATGATTATATATAGTTATGAGAATTTATAAAGTGATTATAATATACATATACGCATAGTTTTGTTAATTAATTCTTTCAGCATTGCAGATACATAGGCCAATTTTACTGCTTCACTTAACACATACGGAAAATATAATCAATCTTTCATTCCTTATGTATAAAAGATAAATTAGAAGAAAAATAATGGTAAAAAATATGATACAAAAACATTGTACGCACTATTATTATTTCATATATAAAATATAAACTATATATTCTGAATGCGTTCTTCCATGATGAAACATTGAAAATTGATTACATTTTGAAATTCTGTCATAAAAATTGAGAGTCTGTTAAAATTTGATCCATAAAAAAGTTGATAATTTGATTTTAGGTGATTTTTGCAGAAAATTTTCTATTATAGCGCTAATATTTATATTTTAACAAGCGCCTCGGCACACATTCATACATTAATTTATTTTGTTGAATATAAAAGCGACAGTAAAACTATATAAAAAAAAAAAAAAAAAAGATATAATAAATCGAAAATTTTCCCCAAATATTTTCTCATATACTAATCTCTAAGACAGTTTAGCTTTTCCTCTTTGTGTATACCATATATTCATATATGCAAAATGGAAAATAGAATAATTTAAATTTAATTTTTTTCGTGACATATTTTATGATTAAATTATATAATACATGTGAAATTTTTCTATTATATTCATACATATAACAATAATATTCTTATAAATGTACTTAACATATATTTTTCTTCTCCTATATATATAATGTATATATGTATATTAAGATGTGATATATGAAAACTATTATATTCTATATAGATATATATTTTCTTATGTCAAGCATACAAATAAAAAGAAAGAATATAAGATTAGTTGGCAGAAAAAAAAAATAAATCTGAAATTGCCTCTTTAAATAAAACTATGCCAAGTGGATCATAATATCTTTATTAAGAGAAGTGTATATTTATATACCAAAATTTTATGCATTTATACATATGATGATATGATGATATTCACATGAATACTGTGATGAAAATACCATGGCGCCACACACAAAAGCTTATAATGTATCTGATTTATTTATGAAAAAAAAAAGTGATACCTATACTCGTAAATATTAAATCATAAAAAGGTATAATTATTTTATTTTTCTAATTTTTTTAAATTTCATTTTGAATTTAGGATAATATATTTATCGCTGTTAGAAATTATTTATATACATTTTAATTATTTCAATTAATATCTTCTACTATAATACTCGTATATATTATCAATATGAAAAATCAAATGGTTTATTAAATGAAATTATTTTCCTATATACTGCTCTATATCTATATCCATGAAAAAAAAGAAATAGCAGTATACAATTAAACAGATTTAAGAATTGATCAGTTATTTAATATATAATACTATAAAGAACCAATAATATAAGTTTTTTTGAAAATTTATATATAGTGCTTAAAACATATATTAATATAACCTTCGGATTTCACCATATATCTTCATTATCATTCATAATGTGTGTGGGAATGGTACGATAAAAATAAAATTTCAATGTTGAATAATTTCTGCAACACAAAAAAAAAACCGCAACATATATATCAAATGCATATAGAATTGCATTACATAGTATAGAGTATAGAGTATATTAAAAAGCATTCAAGAATAAATAAATCATGGAATGATTTATTATACGTGTGGTACTGCATTATATAAAATTGCAATGCATAATTGTATAAACAATATATGATGTTTTGTTTTAAGTTTTAGTTAACAAGTGTCCCGAAAACATGTATTTTATTATATAAATCGTTTAAATTAAACAAAAATATATATGTATTTCACTATGTCAATCAAACACAACATATATGTATAAGTATTATTCAGTATAGTATGGCCCCTGAACTAAATGTTATATTTAAATTAATACCACACATGTGTCATTTAAACTATATGCTAATTTATAACATCGTTTATAATATTTTCAAGAAAATATATTTATTAGAAAATTTTGGGTAATGGTAATACGTATTCACTTTTTTTTTTGTCCTTGAAAATATTTGAAATAAACATTACCGCAAACATTCATCGTATGGTAAATTACTCCTCCTCGTGAAAGTATATATAACAATTCATCAATTGATCGGTGCGCAATTGTATTAAAATGTAGATGTTTCCCTAATGCCATTATTTTCATATGTGCGTGTGATTAGCGAATAAAATAACACACAGTATAAATCATCTAAAAGATATAATATTTAACAGAAATTTATAAATTTATTTTAATAAATTACCTTTGAAATTAATTCAATTATTATATTTCGTTTAACGATTAAATAGCATTTGAAGTAGCTAAGTGAATTCGATATTCTATAGATATCAATCAAATTTAATAGAATTTGGTGTAACTAGAGAAACGACAGCAAAAAAAAAATGATTTTCTATATTAATTCTGCTGTGTCTTTGCAAAATATAGTGTGAAAAGATAATGTAAAAATTTGTAAAAAAAAATGCTTGACTGCAATATACCAAATCGACTAGGTTTGAATATGTAAGCGTCGAAAAATTTTTAATCTATATTTACTATAAAATATCATTTTTATCTGTTTATCTGTCATCTTATCTAGAATTTTATAAAAAAAAATTATTATCTTTATCTTTATCTAGATAGGTTTTTTTTCAAATCATCTGTATCTTATCTAGATAATATATAAAAGATAAACAATGATTATAAAGTAATTTCTTTATAAAACTACTATTTTTAAACTTGTCGTATAGCGTATACATTGTAGTATTTCGTTAATATAATTATGAGGAGTAAATCAGGTAATGCGGTTATGTACAATCTTGCCTATTTCAGCAAATAACGAGTTATCAGCAATATGTTATTGATATTCAAATAATATTAAGTTTTCTGATACGTTTCTGTCGTGGAACTCACATTATCTTTCGTGAAAAAGAGAAAACAGAAAAAGTAGTCTATGACAATGAAGTTTCAAAGGGAAAGCAGAATTTCTGCTTAAAATTCATACAACGTATACTTTAATTTATATAACCATTAAATAACAATAAATAATTCATATAATATCGCAGTACTTGTTGAACATTTTCTAGCATATACGTGTGCATAAATTAAAAAAATAGAAAAACTCCAGTATATTTTTAAAGAAATTTGAATTTTATGAAATTGAAATTATAAATTTTAAAATATATTTTATACATCTTAAAAATTGCAATATGTAAATAGTTTGTGTTTTTTTTTGTATTTTTGTTTTTGGTAAAGTATTGTAAATAATTAAAAAAAAAATAAATAAAATTCGTAGTAGTATTTAGTAGCTCACACCGCATATATACAAAAATTAAAATACAATTCTATAATTATTCATTCATTTGTGAATAAGAAAAAAAAAATAAGTACCTCTTCTTCATATATTTTTGAATTATTTAAATTGCTTTTTCAAATTTTATTATTTTTCTTCGATTTGCCTATTATTAATAATTAATAATTTTTTAAATTTATTTATTTATTTATTTATTTATTTATTTATAAGTTTTTTTTTTTTTTCTTTGATTCGCAGTCACAAATATATGGGAATCGTGTTTTCCAATATTATCATTTTCTTTTTACTTTCTATTTTAGTTTACTTAAAATTTATTTCATATTTTATTTGTTTTTTCTTCTGTTTTTTTTTTTTTTTTTTTATTTTTTATTCTATAATTTTAGCTACCGCCACCACAACCGCCACCTACACAACCACCACCACCACCACCACCGCCTTTGTATATTATAACACCAACATACAGACGACCCGAACAATTAGCTGAAATTACTAGATTAGGTTATACACTAAAACATATAACAAATTTAATTTGGTTAGTCATAGAAGATGCAACTGCAGCAACACCATTAGTAACAAAACAATTGAAAAAAATAGGAATACCATTTGAACATTTAACTGGTTATTATATTATTAATTTTTAATTGATTGGGAAAATTTCGTTTATTTTTCATAAAAAAAAAAAAAAATAAAAATACCCAAATTTCCTACAAAATATATTACAATAAAATTTGTTTAATTTTATATTTTCGTATTTATATTATATTTTAGCACCAATGCCGGATAAATATAAAAAAAATAAAGTAAAACCACGTGGTGTTTCAAATAGAAATCGTGCACTAAAATGGATACGTGCAAATGCAACAAATGGTGTATTTTATTTTGCCGATGATGATAATACATATGATTTAGAAATTTTTGAACAGGTTCAATTTTATATTTATATAAGAATAAAATTTATAATATTTTATTTTATTGTATTTTTCTCTCCCTTGTCGAAACAGATGCGCCACACAAAAAAGGTATCAATGTGGCCCGTTGGTTTGGTAACAAAATTTGGTGTTAGTAGTCCAATTGTAAGAAAAGGTAAACTAGATGGATTTTATGATGGTTGGATTGGCGGACGTAAATATCCAATTGATATGGCCGGATTTGCGGTAAATGTAAAATTTTTTTTAAGTCGTCCTAAAGCCGAAATGCCATATAAACCGGGCTATGAAGAAGATGGTTTTCTAAAAAGTTTAGCACCATTAAATTACACAGAAATTGAATTACTTGCATCTGATTGTACAGAGGTATGGCAGGCAAACAATTTCTTTTCTAATTTTAATTTATTTTGAATTTAAATATTTTACAATTATTTTTATAGATTTTAACATGGCATACACAAACAAAGAAAAATCAACCAGCAACACCATTAGATACAAAATATGATGGAACTAACTTGGTATATTTAAGAAGAATAATTGTATAATATATAGGTAGTGAAAAATATGTAATATATAATTAAATAATTAAATAATAAGTCTAAATATAAGAAAATACAAAATTTTAAATTCAATGAAAAAAAAAAAATATTGGGTGCTATATTTTTTTAAAAAAAAAATTAATTAATTAAAAATAAATTAATAGTATACAATACATATACGAGTATATATATACACATATGTAATAATATCGCAGTTAATGTACTTAATTTAATTTTTTTAAAATTAAATGTGATGTGATGAAAATTATAGAAAAAGAAAATATTAAATATTATAAAATTTAATAAAAAATAAATGCAATATCGGAAATAATATTATAAAATAATGATTTTTATAATAAATAAATATGATTTTGTACAATTAGATAATTTATAATTATAATTTTAATAAATTAAAAGACAACAACAAACTACTAAAAATTTACTAAAAAAAATTGTGTAATGCCTATATTTAATAATATACACATTTTTATATGTAAAAGTATTTATTATAATATAAAAAATAAGTAAAGAAATAATTATTTAGTCATTGATAAAAAAATATATTACAAAATGATGTATAAATATGATAAGGATATTCAAAATTATATTATTGAATTTAAGTTAAGTTTTAAAATTATCCATAAGAATTAATGGTAACCAACCTTATCTATTGACCAATTATATAGGAAAAATATCGGAATTCAAACACTTTTCACACTGTATTCAAACTTTCCAATATATTATAAGTATAAAATTATGCATCGGAAATTCCATTGAAATGTATTTCAATTAAATACGAGTTTGACCTAGTGGCTCTCACACAATAATAAATTTAAAATATATTATAGCAATTATGGCATATATTGTACATAACGCGATATAATAATATTTTCTTATTGGTAATCATTCGGAAAGATTCTATGGTATATATACCTTGGAAACGTGGAATTTTTCTCCAAATCGGATAAACATCAGATTATAGTAAATATAATAAATTGTAAATAAAAAGGTTGCCTATAAAATTTTCGATAAAACTTCTATAATGGAATAATTTCTTCTATTCTATTCTATTCTATTGGAATTCCGTTCAAAATCTCAAGTGTAGTTTGGTCAATATAAATTATAAGGGATAAATATAAATTATGTAATAATATAGGCCTATGTTACATATACTATTTTATACAATACAAACCAAATTTTTAAAGAAACATTTATAATAGAATTTTTGGACTCATATATTATATGTTTACATAAAATAATAACGTTATAAGATGATAAAGACTAAACAATTTAAATGATTTTTAAAATGTGGTAATATTTCCATATTAGACATTAAAATTTTATTTAAGCTGAAATATTGATCACCAAATTATATGAACCAACAACATTTTTAATGCACTTATTTTAAAAAAAACAAATAATATTAAGAGTAATGATAATGGTAACTATAGTAACTACATTAATAAATATTGATTATGGCCTAATCAATAATATATATTTAAAGAAATTAAGTAAAAATATCTACATGTTTCGATAATTGTACTAATTGTTTAATATTTATATACTTCCATTATATTTACGTAGAATTATTATGGAGCAATTTACCAACTAGGCTGAATTATAATGAATGTTTGATATATACCCTGACTTCATATATGCTTATCACAGACACTTGTTGGCTAATTGTACGACATCATCTTACAAAAGATATTCAAATAAATTAATATAATATTTGAGTCCTTTTCTTTAAAATCACTTATATTTACGATACTTTCTTTTTTAAGTATCAAAGATACTTTTTTGAAATACTTTTATATACATTTGCTTTGTAATTTCTTCTATATATTTGTCAGTACTTTTACAAGTTTTTTCATATTTTTGTGACTGGTGTTTTAGTGTTAAAATATAAAATATTATGCAAATATGTGATATATTTTCTACATTATAATATATTGTACTAATTTGGTTTTTAACAATTTCTAATTGACTAATGCGTAGCGAAACTTTTTAATGAAATTTGAATTAAATTAATGACATATTAATTAAATGTATTACAAATTTGAATTTAAAGATATAAGCGATAATAAAACATTTCATAATTTGTTGGGGTGATTTACCTTCACAATTTCACATCGTTTTGGATAATTCGCAATTATATACATAATTAAAATATACATTGTTATTACAAATATATAAGTTGGAAAGTCAAGATGATGTCGAAATAGTAATAGTTAAAAAAATTAAATTTACATTATAGTCTCTAAACTAAAGATTTTAAATAAATAAATGATTAAAATAATAACGATTACAATTGAATTCGGTAATATAATTTTCAAATATTAATAATTTCGTTGTACTCTAATTTTTACAATATATAATATTTTCGAACTGATCTTATAGAATTGTTATTATTTCTAATTCAATTCAAGAACAAATGCGTAAAATAATGCGACAACAAAGCGATATTCTCAATTTTTTATATTTAAATAATTATTTATCAAATTCCTTAATAGGTTAAAATATCTTTCTTGGACAAAAAACGACATATAAAAGTAATTTGAATATAATAATTCATTATAAAAACTATAAGTTATTTTAAAAAGTATTCTATCGAGCTCTGTATAACGCCGTAATAGAACTTATATTTAAGATAATATAAAGATAGCTACATTAATTTTTAATCATATCACATTATGCGTTACGTTATATGGAAAATTATGTTTTATATATTTTATTTCTTATTAAATTATTTTGTAAAAAGGAAAAAAGAAATTTCTATTTAAAATGAAACCTGCGTTCTAAACTGTGTTTTAAATAAATTCAAAGAATACGTGTTTTCTGGAAGAAGTAATAATTTGAAAAAAAAAAAAAAAAAAAAATTAAATACTACCATTAAAAAAATTGCTCATAATCGTTTGTTTTTGTTGCGATTAACGATTTACAATCCAATAAAAATTTAAATATCTCTATAATAACACGAGTATAATAATTAATAAAACCAACTACTTATAAAACAAATACTAAATTAAACTTACCGATTACATTTTGCTGACCCCATATATGTAAACATAATATCTGTAATAGAAAATATAAATGAAAATTAATTAACAAATATTGAATCTGTGCCAAAAATAAAAATATAAAACGTTTAAATAATAAAAAGTACTAATTAATTGATGCCATTAATTGATACATTAACATTAAGCATATTTTCATATTTAACCAAATGTTATTTAAATTATTGATATAAATTTCATCAATTTACTAATTTTATGTTTATACAACATAAATTGAAATAATATATGAAAATATGCTTGTGATGGTGAATGTGTGTCTATTTAACAAAAGAAAAATAATTCCTTTTATGGATTGATGAAAAACAATTATTAGTACAATAGATTTAAAATAAAATATAAATTATAATTTGAGTATCCTTTTCAAATGTCATTAAATAAAAAAAAAAAACCAAAATAATATCGTTAATAATTAATTAAATATTAAAAATATTTGGTTTTACATTTTTTACATTAAAAAACCAATAATTTAGTTAGGACACCGAAAAATTTTCAAATTACCTTTATAAAATAAAATATGTTATTTTATAATAGTTAATAGCGATAACATAAAAACAAAAAAAAAAGCAGGAATGTCAAAATAGTAATATTGAAAGAAAACTATTTTTGTATACAGAGGAGATGAAGAGTAGATTAAGAAAAAGAATTTTTTTTAAGATCACTCTTTTTTTTTATAATAAAAAAAAATAATAAAATTATGCATATATTGTAGGTAAATCCATAAATTATAATATTATTTTTAATTATTTATTTTAAAATAAAAAATTTATATAATTATATAAAATGTAAATATAATTAATACGCCTACACATGAGTTTTCTTTCTTTTTCGTATTTTTTTTTTTTTTTCACACATTTTATGTAAAATATAAAAAGAATTAATCTAAAAATTACATTTCTTAAATATGCGTACAATCAATAATATAAAAATATATATGTTAATTATATAGTGATATAATATTAAATTATTTATTTTATAAAAATGTATCGTTTTAATTATTTGATAAAGAAAAAAAAAAAGAAAATTTAATTATAAAATAAAAAAAAAGTATAAAGTCCCTCGAATAGATTTTTTTTTTCCTTGTTGTTAATATTTATTTATTAGAAGATTTTCTTTGAAATAAAAATTATTTTTTTTTCTTTTAACTCACATGGTTAAGTATAAAGTTAGAAAGAAAATAATGCATACATTTGTTGCATCAATATATAATACTGAAAATCATCAAGTTATATTGTTTTATTATTTGCGAGGGCCTTTAACATTCACATGTGTATTATTGACAATAAACATCTCATATTAATTTAATTAAAAATATTTAAAATAATAAAAATAATAATAATAATAATGATAATAATAATATTATAACAATAATATATTTCTCTGGCTCTTATTCTTATAAATATATATTCTTTTTAATAATATACTAAATATTATTTTGCTATTCTATATTTTATTATTATTAATTTTAATTCAATCTCTATATTTTATTTAAAATATTAAAAATTATAATCAAATAAATGAAAAGTTCCCTCTCCCCACAAATAATTACTACTTACATAATAACAAAAAAAAAATATGCATACTTACAATCCATTAATTTAACTTTAAAAATATAAATATAAAAACATAAAAATAAATGTCTTTCCATTTTTTACCATACAACCAAAAAAAAAAAAAAAAACTATATATAAAAATATTTAATAAATAATAAAAGAAATTAAAAAAAATAAATAAAAGATCGCCATATTTTAAATACAAAATTTAATTTAACCACAGATTTGTTGTTTGTTTTATTGCAATTAATTTAAAAAAATAAAAAAAAACTATTATAAAAAAATATTTTAATAAATTTAAAAAATTAAAAAATCACACAAAAGACTATAACATATATTATAAAAATTATTAAATACGTTTTTTTTAAAAATTTTAAAAATAATTTAATTTTATAATTTAACAATTTATATATAATACAATTATATATAAATTAAAAATTTTCTTACTATTAATGATGATGATGGGAGTTATGATGGCAATAAATAATTTTACCATTTCATTCATTTTAACTTTATTTATTTTGAATTTTTTTTTGTTGTTCCATATCTTAATTTTAAATAAACTTAACAAAAAATTTAATGTATTTTTTATTAAAAACAAATATATAAAAATGTAAAAAAAAAAAACAACAATTAAGATATTTAAAAATAAATTTCTTTTTATAATTAATAATTATGAGAAAAAAATGAAAAAAAAAATGAAAAAAAAATTAAAAACAAAGACACAATTAATAAAAAAAAAAATAATCGTGATAAAATAAAAAATAAAGAAAAGTCAACAATAAACTAATTTTGTTTCTATTGCTATTGCAAACAACAAAAAAATCTATTCAAAAACAAACCAACCAACACCCACACCACAACGATAAGATATATAACAATGAACGAGAATAATGAAGCTTTTATGAATAATTAATACTTTTTGTGGTATAACATACGACAATTATTTGTCAGTCTATTGGTATATGTAAAATATTCATTAAAACAATATATTCGACTACTAGAACAACCCAAAAATAACTCATTCTTGCAAAGAAACAACTACCAATTTTTTAGAAAAATGCAAATTTGATGAATTTTAATTTATTTAAATGATAAACCATTTTTATATTATTTAAAAATATAATTAAAATTTGACTGAAAAATTGATTATTAATGGAAAAAAATAGATTGTTTTTCTAATTTTCCAAAACCCATTCAAATTCTATACGTACAGAAAAATGTTCACTATTATAGCACAAGTAAATTAAAAAGAAAAAACGTTGACAACGCACAGAGAAATATTTGAATAAGTCATTATGAAAGTCACTTCTTTCTTACATATGTAGTTAAATATATATGTGAACAGATTGTTAAATTACTTAAAGATGAACGTCAAATCACAGTAAAATAATTGTCATAGTACAACCTAGAATTTCTATAATAATAAACATGCATATTGTGAACATTGTTTAAAACAGCTTGTGTTCATAAAAAGAAAATAACGATTTAAATGAGTTCCTCCGCATGAACTTTAAGAAATCGAATACAATGTGCCAACGATTTGGTTAATAAAAATAATTATATTTCGCTGAATTAATTGACGATCTGACGATTAACACAATGGATTTTGTTTACAATAATGTAAATCAAAAAAATCGTCGTAGAGCAAGTAATATGAAAAATCGTAAACAACATCCACTAAGCCATCAAATCGTAAAATTCCGCTTATGAGTATATAGTCCTTTCTATATATCCTTTTTAACAAAAAAAAAACTATTAAATTGTCGAATTTATATAGAATTAGCATGAGTTAAATGTTAATAAATCACACAGTTAATATTTCAATTAAATTTATAACACAATATTAAGTTATTATAAAAATATATTTATGAATCCAATAAATAAATATTAACATACTGGTAAATTTTTATTATTAGTACATGTCAGTCACGTTATTATATTTAATAACATTCAAATAAAAATTCATATATTGTACTATAAAATGGATTATTTTGTAAGCCCAATAAAAAATTTTATATATGTACGTCAGTCTATTGCATCAAATCCGAAAATTTAAACAAATTTCGAAAGAAAATTTCCCTAAACATATATATAAATATATTAATATCCTGCTGTGAGATTTTTAAATGTAATGAATTTGCTTTTAGTTTACCCTCTTTCTATATATATTATAAATGTATTGTATATATACAGCGAAATCTCTATATCACATCGTTTGTAATCTCACTAGATGGTACGTATCGATTTTAATGCGAGCAGCAAAAGTCATACAATTAATGCGATGCAATTAAAGATTTTCTCGTTATATTCCTTTTAAATTCATTTTCAGATCATGTGTATTACGAATTATTTCAATTTTTAATCTAAAAGGACTAAAAATGGACATTTCCAAGATTATGTACGGATAATTTTCGAAACAAATCCAGGGATATCTTATGGAATTGAAAGGAAAATGATTATTGAAGAATCACAAACATTTCCTTCTAAGGAAATAATTCTCGAAAACAATCCATATGCAATGGATGATTTAAAAATATTTGCAGGATTTTAATATGTATGTGCTTAGCAAATATTATATAGAGTCGATTTCAATATTTTATTTCGCCTGTATATTAAACTATTATGTGTAAATGTTTGTTATAGTAATTCCAGGATAAATTCAATTTAAGGCACCGGCAGCACAGGAAATGCTTTTGATCCATTTACATATATTTAATTCTATAATATATAACAATCTGTTCAACTATATATTTTACTAGAAATTGTTGTTTGGTTATGAGAATTATCTGAAGGTTCTGGATATTTCCTTGATTCTTCAATACTATAAGTTCCATCTAATTTCCTGTTAAAATTTCTTTCATTATAGAATAGGACATTCTCATATCCCGCAAAAATTTTCCGTAGAACATAAAAATTCTTTTACGTAATAGTGTTTATGTGTTTGAAAGATATGGGGTGCGGTTACGCTGTATAATAAATATGCATATAATTTTATTGCGCAAAAATTCAATGCCTATATATAAAAATACCATTTTCATATAATAATACTTGGCAATATCATTTATTTGTGTGTATAAATACGAGTTTTCTACTTTATATGTGGAAAAATATATATATTGCATGCAAGCAACAGAGAAACGATTCTAATACATGATAAAATAAAACTTTTAAATTCCTATATACAAAACTAAATTTTCTTTCGAAATGATGATTATTGCATATGCGAAATGTTTTGTCTTCACATATATTATTTATATTAAATTTTATATTATTATATATTCTATAGAATAGCTTCTATATTTATATATTTTTGCAAAGATACACGCATCTCATAACAACCATAAAGCTCATAAAATCGAAACTCATTGGGTGGGTGGGTATAGTTAAATTGATAGTCGAAAAATTAATTAATAAAATTATAATTATAAAAAAGTTAACAAACACTTGTTCCCCCTTAGGCACAGCTTTATGTACTTCTGACATCGAGTGTATTGCATCGTCTGATACTGTTGTTCGACAAACCCTATAATCGTCGATATCGCGTAAAAGTGTATGGCATAATAGTTATTTTATAGAATAACTAAATAATAAATATATATTTTAAATAGGTATCTATTTTGATGTTAACAATATTGATGATTTTGATGATGATGGGTGGTGGTAATAGTAAAGTTGCATGATGAATTTATACAGAATATAAATGAATATGTAGATATAGTACAGGGTGTTTTGGTAACAAAATGGTAATTTATTTGGTGAATTTGAAAATTATTGATTCTAATTGAATTAAATGTCGGTTACTACTACGAACATTATGGAATAAATTAAACGACAATATTAGGTAAATAATAACTATTATGGAAACTTGTTCAAACAACTTCTTCTACAACTGTTCTACATAAAGTGGCTTTTCTTGTAAACCTATCACAGTTTTCACATAAAATTACGTTGTTAATACATCGTCTCCCTGTGATCCTATAAAAAATACACAACCGGATAGACCTCGTATATAACAAAAAAATAAAAATAAAAAAGGATAAAGAATTTTAATTTTTGTCTCAACAGCAGAGAAAATATTTACATTTTAATAGAGTCAATTTTTTTTCTCTGTATTTATTTTTTATTTTTTAAATAGGTATAACTAAAACAAGTTAAACATGCGGTTTAAATTGCACTATATCCATTTTTTGTTCAGATATTTATGTACCGTATCTAAACTGCACTTATTTTTTAATGTTATTTTTATTAACCGTTAAAGCCTTAACGAATATAAAAATATAAATGTTTTTTCTACTTTTCTAATTATATTTCTAGTATATTACTACGCATATGTAAAAAAGGATGTAAAAGGATGTAAAAGTATATAAAATAAAAGTATATAAATTGAATAAATATAGCTTAATTTTAAAATTTAATTATATTAATTAAAAGTTAGATGTTTTTGAAAATAATTCCCAAAGGAATATCTACACAAAATATGTACGGGTTGGTTGTATACATACTTATAATATATGTTCATATAGATAGAGTATAAAATAATAAAATGTATAGTATTTATACGTGTCTTGTTGTTGCAGAATGTTAATAATATAATTAATTTCGACACATTTATATGACATTAAGCTATATATATACTTTAAAATAGAATAATATTGTAATAAAATACTTATACTATAAAAGACGTGAACGCATCCATTAAGATTTATATTTAATTTTTTTTATTATTGTAATTTCTTAATGGTTATACGATGACAAAGGAAAACAATAAGTTTTTATAACTTTTTTAAATTTATATATTTATTTATTTATTTATTTATTTATTTATGTATAAGGAATTGGAAATTTATTATTATGCTTTTAAAATTTTCATTTTTATTTTGTATATATAAATACTTGTATAAGTTATATTAACACTTTAACGTCCAGCAATTATGGAATATCATGGAGACAGATCAATAATTTAACTATTTTGTAAAATATTAAATAATAGATATATAGGAATATAAAGTATAAACGATTAAAGGACGACAAAAATAAAAAAACATTAAAATTTATATAAGGGCACGGACGATTAAGTGTTAATATTATTACTAATAAATATATGTACAACAAGCACATATTTATAGTATAACTTAAACTTTTATCGATATAACAGACGAACAAATTCAATTCATCTGATATACGAAGTCAGTCTGAATAGTTTAGAAAATGTAAAACGACAATTGTATTGAAAGGTAGAATCTTTTTTATAAACAAATGTAAAATTTAATTTCGATGTAATAGTAGCAGCAGCCGCACTAAATATTATGACATATCATTGTTGGAGAAAATTTAATATGGTGCAAACTCTTTGTTTTTTAATACCAATAGAAGTTTATCAAAAATTGTTAAAAGCGTGGAAGGATACACGGCACCTTCATTTCCCACTGTGAAAAAATGTGCTGTTTTTTTTTCAAAATTTAGTTTACAGATAGTCCATAGGATGGTTATATAAAAATTAATATAATACAAAAAAAAAATAAGACAATAAGATGATGATATAGTGTTAGCTGATCCACGATTGAAAGTGTGTGAAATAGCTATGACTTTAAGTATTTCAAAAGAACGAAATTGGAAATATTTTATCTGATCTTGGTCGTGGATCCAAGTTTCATCAACAATTATAAAACAATATTGACATCTTGTTTTGCTTAAAACGATCAAAATACACTTGAGAAATGTATTATGTTAAATTTTTCAGACATTCCTCGTATATATGTTTAGTATAAATAAAGTAATTTGTGAGAAAGAAAATTTTATAGAAATTTGTCAATAAAATTTAAAATTAAAATATGAAAAAAAAACTGACTATAAAAAGTTGAAAAATGATTGTATTTATTCAGAGCGAAGTAAATTGTGATATTTATATTCTATTTTTAGTCAACAATGGACATATATATGTATACGTGTGATTTCCCCAAAGAGAAATGTCGTCGTCAGGTGTTTATATGCGAACTAAAAAAAAAGTATACACATTTTACTATATCAAAAATAATATAAAACTATAGATACATTTTTTTTTCTTTTATATATTTTGTATAGTTAAAAATGTTTAAAAAATTAAAACAAGAGTTAAACCATTTTCAGTTAAATTTTTATATTTGATATGTCACGTATCAAAATGATATATACAAGAAATGAGTCTGTCGATACCGGAATTAATGACATTGATGTTTTTTTTTTTTTTTCTTTCAAATGTGTAACACATTTTTAGTACACATGTGTGTTTTGAAAAATAATAACAAGTACAAAGTATTTTTTGCTTAAATAAATTTATTATAAATTGTCTGTTTTATTTTTAAACTGTTAAAATATTGTATTTTACTAATGATGCATAAAATAAATTGATTGTATTGTGAAAAATTATGAGATTGTCATCACTGTCTGAAAATCTTTTGGTTTTCAAATAATATATAAATTAATATAATATTTAAAATAAATGCAAATGGAAATTTACATAGCGATTTACGTAAATAATATTAAAATAAAATATAAAATACTTAACAAATAAAATAAAACATTAAATGATTATTTTATGAAGTTATTTATATTTTATACACATTTTTATATTGATAAATTACTAAGGGTTGGTTATTTTAAATTATTCTTTTTTGTTAGTCCTATAGATATATTTATATTTTTGTTGTTCCCATTATATATAATTACCATTTATATTTTATATAGTCAGAACGTATTTATTTATTTTTTTTTTTTTTTTGGTAATTTAAACATAATTTAAGTTATATTTCATCGGGAATTAACTATTATATAAAAACAAAAGAATATACATAAAAAAAAAAAAAACGTATAAACAGTGCACCACTAAATGTAATCTATATTTAATATTATTATATGTGGATTTAAATGTCGACGCAGCTATATATTATATTATGTATATTTTACATTTATATGGGAATGCGGATAATAATAATAATCCATAATTTCATATAATTTCATAATTTATATATAATTTTTTTGTTTTGTTTTGTTTGCACCCGCAGTAACACAAAGCAGAGTTGGTGTGCACGTTAAATCTGTATGCGTGTGTTGAACTACATAAATAATGTATTTGCATATATGAAATTGTAATAAAAGATATTTATGACAAAAATAATTTAATTTGTGGGAAAATATACGAAAAAAGTGAAAATGTGAGTATTTTTTTTTCCAAATTTTCTAAAGTGAACACTTATACCAATTATCGATACATACAATAGTTATCATTTTAACCACTAATCATAGTATATTATAATTCAAATGCATTGGATTTTGATGGAGTTATTCATGGGACATACATTTGAATTCATAAATGTATATAAATAACTTCTTGTCATATATATCTGAGCATTGGCTTGTAATTTAATATTTTATAAGTTGAAATAGTATAGAAATAAAATTACTATAAAAATATCTTGGATTCTTTTAATTAATTTCTGGAACTTATTACTTATTACATCTGGCAAATAAACTCCAAAAAATTTTCATCTAATATTTTAAAAACTACTTTATTATTAAATAATATCATATTTGTAATACAATAGTAACAAAGTAAATTATTCATCAATTTAAAATAAATAAATTACAAAAAATCTGCTGCTGTCCATCATTCATTCAACAAATCTTTCTTTATATATATTTAGAGATAAATAAATGATGTTCATTCGAATATTTTTCAAATAAAATTTCATATTATACTATAAATATAAAAATATATAGCAAATACATATATGATGAGTATATACACATACAAAGAAATTCTATAGATCAAAGCACACGAAACGATGGGTTTCTATATATTTGAACCAAATATATATAATATTGCATTAAAAATCTCAATATATAAAAGTAAAATAACAGATACGAGTATATAAACAAAAACATACATATTTGGAGAACCTTTAGAAAATATTTGCTTTTTATATATATTATAATATTTATTAACAAAGCGTATAAAATATATCCGCAATTATTTATTTCATAAAAAGTTTTATTATATACTCGTATATAATACGTCATTTATATACATAAAATTTATTTATTTACTTTTCACAGCGATGCGAAAATCATTATATAGTTATAGTTTATCTATACATTAATATACGAGTAGGAAATAAATACTTTTATTATTAAAATTTTAAAGTTTTTGATGTAACACATTTGCTAAAAAATAGTCATGTTAATTTCAATAATAATAAATCTGTTTCGTTTTCCAACAAACTAACTCAATTCGCCCATAGATAATATTTTTTTTTAATTTATAAACGGAATCCATATTGCATATAAAAAATCATAAAAATATAAAATCAATAGTAATAATTCGGCTACCCGTTGGGCAAATAAATTCCGACACAGAATAATTCTATTATTACATAGAATTCAAAATTCCTTCAAAATAATAATAATAATATAAAATATATATATTGACACCATCACCATGCTTCAATTTGATAAATGAATACAATTATAAAAATGGCATTAAATTCACCTATACAAAACGTCATCAACGAATTATTCAAATATCTATTCATATATAGATTATAGTTTATGGTAATTTAATACAAATATAAACTATTTATTATTGCAATTACATTATTTCAATCACATTTAATGTCAGGTCATAGTGTTATCTAATGTCCAATTTATTCTCTCAAAACTGATTATTTTGGTGTCGATTTTATTAATCAAGTTTTTACCAATATAAAAGTATTGATATCATTATTTTGGATGTTTTAGCATTTAGATTGGCGTACAGTATCACTTTTATATTAAATAAATTGTTAAAATGTAAATATCCTTCTATATATCGTCTACATTTTTATTAAATATATATATTATTGTATTATATCAAACAAAATAAAACCAAAACTTTCATAAATTTTCGTAAATGGAAAGAAAAAAAAAGAAACCTTTTAAAATTAAAATTTGAAGAGAATATTTTTTTTAGAAATTCAATTTTTAAATAAGATTATTTATTATATTATTGATAAATTTATTTTCATTTCATTCTCTAAAACTTTTAATATTACATTGTATGCTATTAAAAAACGTATTTTCTATATATATGTTATTAGTATTATTATATAAATAATAATTTAAAATCAATTGATACAAACAATTTTATCGGAATGTAATCGACCGCATACTAAAATATAAATATATATTTATTAGTAGAATTATATATAGATGAATCTGAATTATTAGGGTAAATTATCTAGTGATAGACTGGCACCCACATGTTTATTGTTAATTGTTATTTTACGTGAATATCTGGGTAATAGTAATATATGAATTTTGAAAGAAATAATTGGACAATTTGTGAATAAACAATTATTAAAATATGCTTGAAATTTATTATTTAATCTTTTCATTATAATTTATTATTACTATATACTTTTTCCAGTTATATATAGATTTAGGTGCCTCTATCACTAAACTAAAATTCTACATATCTAACTACTGAAACAATATAGTTTAGCTACTGAAAATTTATATAAATTTAGACACATATTACATTATTTGTATATATTATAAATTCATGTTACAGAAAACTGAATTAATCTGTATAAGAGTATATGCTTTCAAATGAAAAAAAAGAACGATTATGTGGCGACGACTACGGCAAATGATAAAAATAAACTTATACTTATTAAGAGATGAGTGAATAAATATTACACTATATACTCGAATATAGTTTAACTATATAATGTGATGTGATCGTGATGGAAAAAAATTCACACATCTTTGCCAATTAGCATATATAATTCCTATATATATATATTTATACGCATATAATTATAATGGAAATTATTTAGTTGAAATTTGTTAATAAGTTAATCAAATTAATCTTATATATATATATATATGGTACACATTGTGATGTGTATTGTATATTATAAGTATATAGTGTGACTGCGAATAGTATAGAATATATGAAGAATTTATTTTAACAATTTTATAAATTTAAACACGTAACTTACATTTGTGTGGATGCAAACGCATTTGTATATCTACATTTTAAATGCCTACAACATACACAATTTATTTATTTATATAGTAATATGTTATAATAAATTATTTCAACTACTTGTTAGCGAGACAATTTTTAATGTCGACTTTATTTATTTATTAAATTTAGGAACCATTAAATTGTAATATCATCTGCGAGGTATATAATAATAATAATAATATTATTTAAAAAATTTAAATTTTGATTTTTTACATTATTCGTATACATAATTTTGTCACTAAATTCATTCACTGTATATCATTAACGTAGGGTTTAGTAAACCAAAAACACAGATCTACTGTTATACAGAGACTTTTAGAAACTTCTCAATTACATTCAAAAGTACAAGTATAAAAAAAAAACTAACGCTTATATATTTTCCATTTATAAATATAATGTGCATTCAGTTTAACCATCGTCCTTGCTCCTTCCTTAATATATACACACATTTTTTATGTTTAATATGTATTAGATAATATATAAATAAAGGAATAAAAGTTTTAAGTGTATACACAAAAGTATTATCAAAATATAATTTTCAAAACCGCATATTACAAATACATATCCGTGCAAAGTAGAGTGTATATAATTATATATATATAGTCGCTATTTCGTCACTTCATTTATATATATATATATATATATATATAGTGTATATACAACATCTAGGTCCCGATACACGATCATCTGCTGCGTGAATGCTTTAAATACAAAGGCTTGAAAAATATTTAACCTTTTTCACATATATAGTTGTTATTGTTGTATGCATATATATATATATATATACAATATAATGTGTGTGTTAGTGGATAATATTTTTCATTCATGGTGTATAGCACCGAAAAAGGATTATAATATTTTAAAATGGTTACACAATCCAATATTATATATAATCACATTGGGGATTTTCCTATATATATATATTTTATTATATTATATACATACAATTTGTGTATTTATATATTTACATCGAATATTTTGCCGGGAATGTTAAAGAGTAAAAAGTATAGTAATAATAAATTGAGGTATGTTTGGTTTTTGGATAAATACATGTATATATATGTATGTACATCACATTGTAAAATATAGAAAAAGTTTATTTAAAATAAATAGGGGTTGAATTTTGATACAAATCTTTTTTCACTATATATATTTAAAACTATATATACTTTTATAATGTATATTCGAATGTATCTATTATAGGATAAAGTTACATTGTCTTGTTATTTATTTACATATACACGATCCTTTATAGAATATACCTATTACAATATATAGAATGTAATAGAAAGTTATTTAAATGGAAACAATTGGACATTTATATGTACGAGCATATATATGAAATCATTCTATATATACAATATATAATTTAAATACACTTGTGCATTTAAATATGAATATTTTGTCAAATTTTGTGATATCTGAGATTTGTGCACGATATTAGATTACACATTTTACCATCAGATAAATTACTAAATATATATATATATATATATGAAATTCTATATTTATATATATAGAAATCATATAACATATATAATATACATGGTATTTTATGTTATATTATAAGAAGATATTTAGAAAATTGACATATTCATTAAAAGTTTACTGTATTATATATATATATATATATTTTTATAATTAATATGTAAATCAAAGACGATAGTCTACTCAATATATAATATATATTATTGGAAATGGACATAATGACTATATATTTTGCGATGAACATAAAAATGATTTATTATTATTAGTAAAATGATTAAAACCCCTAACATAAATAAGATATTAAAATATTTTAATTTTATTTAAATCTTGCGACTTTCTTAAAAGTTATCTTGAATTAATAAAATATAATTCAATCATTAAATATAGTTTTTTCTATATTATACTGTTGCAATACTAGAATTTCTTTGAATCGATACGCAATGCTATAACGACGTTTATCTTAAATTAACAAATTAATTAATTTTTTATCAAATTTTGTTACAATTTTGTATGAATGGATTATAATTAGATGTTTTAGAACAGTTTCTTTCTATTGAAAGTCTTTATCCATGGTCAAGATATAGTTTCGTCGTTCAGTTTCTAAAAAACTAACAATTTATATTCAATTTTCATTAAATTATTAACGGAGAACATAGTCTCTATATGGAGGAACATAGAGGAATTCAGTTTCGTGATTGTGTGGAGGTAAAGATATATGTATTCTAAATAGAAAATGTGTACCCCGTATAACGAAATGTCGTCAAAATCAATATAGGTAAATATCCAATATAATATTTCCAAAGATATACGTTTTTTTTATTCCATAACAAATGTTAACTAAACACTGAATTAGTTCAATTTATTAAATTAATTTTTTTTTCTCAGTAAAACCGCTATTAATAATGCATATCTTAAAAAACAATTTTCATATGTTACTACAATATATACAAAATATAAATAAATAAATTGCAATTCTATAATTACGTAATATTTAAGCTATAAATGCATATATATAAATTCAAACACCACAGCAAAACATAATTTTTCACTCGGCTGTGAAAAGCATTCTCAGTTGGAAATATCACACTTTTCATACATAAAACACATAAATATGATATTACTTAAATAATAATAATAATAATAATAATAATAAAGGGTATTCCAATAAAAAAAAGCACACGTATAGAACATCAGCTAATGGTCTAGTTAGATGTTTGAATTAATTTTTATGAAAACGATATATGTTATATGGAATTATGTTAATCAACATAATGATTTAGTTAGATTTTATGATCCTAATTAGGTGTTAAACTGAAAATATTATTTATAAATTCTTCGCTAGAATGATAACGCGGCTGAATTAATAATTTATATTTATACAAAAAATAAATAAGTTATAGTTGTAGATTTTTTATTGGTACACCATCTACCATATATACAAATAAATATAACAATAAATGTATAGATATATTGTAGAAATATAACAAAACAAGTAGAATAAAGTTATGAGTGAATGAGTTTATTCTATATATTCAACATTTCAATATATATGGTATATATATATTGTATATGATGACTAGGATGTACTCTATAACTATATATACAATATATTGTAATATATATATAAAAAAAAACCATGAATTCCGTGTAGCACGTTGTATATGGTAGTGTCATTTACGTGAGTTGTAATATAACTTTGCTCTTATATAAATCCATATCCATTCAGTCAGTCTGTATATATCCATCCACAAACTCGTATATACATAAAATACACATAATGCACAAACGGAAATAGGCGAGGGTATAAACATTACTATTAAATTGGGTGCAGCATCAGTTTTATATATATCTAGTATATGTAATAATGGTATAATGTTATATTCTCGTATATAATCTGACTTTAATGTTATAAAAATTTTTCCTTGTTTTCTTTATTATAGGATTTTCGGTTTTTTTTTATTTTTTCCATTTTTTGTATATGTGTTCAAAATGGATTTCAGGATGAAATGAAAAACCTCGAATTTAGTAGTTAGTTTATATTATATATTATTATATATAGAATGTAACTATATATATATACAAAGATAGAGTAAATATACGTAAATGGTGAGTGTGCTATATATTAAAAAAAAAATAATACATAAATTGCGTGATTTTATACAAGAAAAAAAAAATGTTTTTATACATCAACTCATTTTGCCGGTATATAACTGCACTGATTGCGAGTGAATGGTGTATACATAGTATAAATAGTATAAAATTACTTTCGCTATTTCTCATTTACCTTACCATCGCATATATATATATATATGCCACTATTACTGCGTATGCAATGTTATATATTCCCGTATATATTCAAATAATAAACACAGGCACATATATGCATAAAATTTGGGTATACATATTTGTTTTAAATTTTTCTATATATATTTATATTTTCTACTTTTACGTATGGCTGCAAATTTTTTGTTTTCATTGAAATAAATTAATTTTTTTTTATAAAATAAAATTTACGAGTTATATAAAATATCATATAAATTTTATATTACAATATATGAGTATATGCGATGGTATTTTGTGTAATATATTGGCAGTTTTCTCCCCATATACTCTACACATTCTTTTTATTATATCATGTTATTCTTTTATATTGCTCTATTATATTCCCTTAAAATTCTTTACTTATATATTTATTTTCCTTTTTTCGCTTTTCTTTTCAATTATTACATATATACCAACTATATATATGATGATCTTATATGTATTTCTCATATCAACATCGCATTGATGATGGTCTCTATCTATACGTATATACCAGCTGCAAATATATCCCTATATATATATATATATTGATTTATTATTCCCCATCAGCACACGACAGGTTAAAATTAATATTTCGACTATATAATACCACCAAACTATATATTAATCTGGAAGATATGCAAAGTAAACAGAATTTCCGATACACAGTTAATTATTTTTATATTTTTATGAGATTTAGAAGCAACTCTATATACATATATTATAAAATTATTTCACATTTAACTCTAAGGTATTCTGTCAAAAATTTTTTTTTATTTATTTACATTGATTGCTATTATGAGGAGAAATTTGTATCTGCTTCTAAAAACGGTTAAAAACTCAACAAAACAAACAAAATATGGATCAATAGCAATAAATGTAAATACACAGAGGGTCAAAATCAAAATACTATTAAAATTGTATTTGAAATAGAAAAAAACTAAAATACATTTGAATTTATTAAGTTAAAATACTCTTTGAAATAAAATACTTTTTATCAAATACTTTTCTGGATTTTTTTTTAACTTAAATTATGAAATTGATTAGAATATATAATTATTGTATGACGATGTATTAATGTCATATGTATATATTAAATATAAATCGCAATTAACATAATAAACGCTAAATTTATTGAACCTTTTAGAAATTCGATTAACATTTAAAGAGTACTGACAGATACGATTAAAATATATTGTACACCACTTTGCGGCACATTATAATATTTAATGTATTGAATTATCCGCATATACTCAGTAAATAAAGGACATCCAATTACTATATGTTTTTTGAAAACTTAATAAATTATCCAACTGTATTTGTGAGGTTTCTTTTCGCAGGCATACGATGTTTTGTCATGTCATTTCTACAAATAAATTTACTGATCACATGTACAGAAAAATAAAAAAAAAAGAGGATGTTATCTTTCGAAATGGAAAGTTTTTGAGTTTACAGACTTTTTATAAATGCACGCATAAACAAATTATACTATTGATTTTGATATTTATTTCAAAATCATTGCAAATACTTAAAATACTTTGTATGCCAGTAGGGCATACATATATATTCATGTCATCTCATTTATTATATAATGATGTCTTATAAAAATCGCTTATTTCTATATACTATATGGATTATATCTATTAGATATCTAGACTTACATGAAATATTTATATCTATATAAATAAATACAGTTTGATAATAAAATTAAATTGTTTTCTATATGTTATTGTTATACTATTCAATGAAATAATATATTTGTGTGTGTGTGTGTGTATGAAAACGTACGAGCTTGGATTTTTCGATACATCTCATATACCATTATATTGAAATAGATGAAATGCTATGAGTTTTTACACAAGAAATTTTACAAAACATTGTTTCTCGTCGAAATGGAAATTTTCTATATATATATTATATAATATTTAAGTACAATCGCATTTCACAAGGTACTGTAATTTTAATTAATTTTAATGATTACAAGTTATAATTATACTTTCTCATCTGAAATATTTGTCAATTGTATATATTGTTATTCACATAGTATTAATAAAAATAACGTCAAAGTTAATATTTGTCAATATCTCATATGGTGTCAGATTCAACAAATAAGTATTTTTAGGTAAATGAAATAATATTACGGAACTCTACTTATTATATGAAATAATATACTTAAACCATTGGAAGTATTCGCTTTTTAAATATAATATATAATTATTATTTTACAGAATAACCGATAATTTTTCAAGCTTATACTATATATTTTTTATTGTACCCAGAAGTATATTACATTTTTCACCACATACAATATATGTACCAATAGAATTACTAAAATTTTATTTCAAATTCAATTTAAACGTATAATAATAAAAAAAAAAAATAGTATATTAAAGTAAAAAAATAACAAGAATAAAAATAAGAAATGTATTTAACAATAAATGAAACGAAAATTCGCAATATAATGTATTGTAAAATATATCATCGCATACATCAATAATATTAAATTATCGGCGATCAATGAAATTAAATTCATTGTATATTTCAAACACATTTTCAATTTTACATATATACAAACACAATACTTTTATATTCAATAATATTATAGTCGTATATTATGTCGCGTTCTATATATAATATATTTTATTATATCAATCGACTCTGTCTGTTCTCATATATAAAATATATATTTTCTTTTAGTTTTTCTTTTTACAAGGGAAATATTTACTATATACAAACACAGTATATAATACACTAATCTATGTTATATACAAATATATACGAGTATATATTATATATAAAGTATTTTTTATGTTAAAGTATATTATATATGGCAAAGCAAATAATATTTCATATATTTATATAGTATAGATGGTGATGAAAATTGAGGTTATTGATGACTTAAAATAAGTATACTATTTACTTTACTTGTGTGTGTACATATATATATACCTTTAATACGTGATGTGATCTCTTTAAACATTTTTTATATTTATTTACACGTATTTATTTGTATATATATTTCACATAAGATTATTTATATAAAGAATATATAAATACTCTGTTTATATATATATTGGAAAAATGATGATTATATACAAGATAAAATACTATATTCTTTTTTCTTGAAAAGAATTTAAATATATTTTATATAAAAGATTATATAACACATATATAGATGGATAATGTCTTTTGTATGAATTGTTGTACATACACAATATTATTTATATTCTAATATAAGTTTTTGTCAAAATAAGTTTGGTTTTGTATATTTAATAGAATATAATTTTAAACAATTAGTTATTTATTATTGAAAGTAATCGTGCGTATTGTGTAATTTTGAAAATTATCTATTAAAATCATTATAAAATAAATTTGAATACATAATTTAAACATTTATTATGTTGATAAAGTGAATGTTTCAATATAAGAGTAAAGATATCTTTCATATTTATTATATAAATTCATATTTGTATAGGCATAATATGAAACCGCGCAGAATGTTAATATTGAAAGATTATATATTATATACACCCACACGTGTAATGATCTCATAAATATATGTACTCTTTATTTTTATCTATATAAATTTATATTTAAGAATTTAGATAAGAAAATTACTTATATACAGAGTGTATTCGTAACATCGCAATTATTGTGGAGCATATACGCAATATATATATAAAAAGCATTTAATAAACTTGTTGAAATGAAAATAGTCAGGTTTTCAAATGATCCGTAATATGGGAGTATAGAACGTTCAATACCACATTTTCAAAGATATCTGATTTTTTTTTTATTCCGTATATAATCGAACAAATGGTTATTCAACTGTATAACATTTCATTTCAGAATTATTACATTGTAATCATCCAACCCACGGGTACGTATAAATAACAAATACATTTTGAAGTACATATAATAAAATGATAAAACTAAATTTTAATGCTTGTTAAATATTTTATAAAAAAACATCCTATCATTATTATTATTATTTTTTTATCAATTTTAAATTGAACAAAAATAAATTGTTGTAAACATCAAATGATGCGATTTTCTGGTTTTTATGGTTTTATCATAAATATGTAAAAAAAACTCGAACTATCAATAAAAAAAAAAAAAAGCTAACGAGTTTTGAAATTACTTTTCTTTTATATAAAATAAGACCAGCTACGAAAGTTAATAATTTTTTAATTTATTATCGAGATGTCTTCTTTATAATTTTTTTTTCACCAAAAATATGTATGAAATACTTCCTTTTTATATAAAATGCATTATTTTTTCCGTATATAAACTCTATAAATTTATATGAATTCATTGAGATCAAGTAAACACTTTTTGCTTTTAAAGTCATATTTGTATATCGTTTATATATTTATATTAATTTAAATTTAAAATTAATAATCATAATTTTTTTCAAAATGTTGTCACATGGTATAGATATTATTATATTTTTTAGATGATGCATCTATAGATGCAAATCTTATTAGGATAATTTCTTAACAAGTTGTTATAATGTATAACATTAACACGTCTTTGAATTAATACATCGATAAACTATAAAATTATGGAGTTATAGACGCTCCTTTGACATTGTATGACATGAATAAAACTGTATACATTAATTAATGACACAAAAATTTCAATTGTTTGCATTGACCCATCGTTTACTTTATTTATATACACAGCCTTCCCTCTACTACATATAAAAGATTTTTTTATTTACTTATTGAAACTTAATACCAAACCTTTTTTTTTTTTGTTTTTTTTTTGATGAGTACACAAAAAAATAATAAGATTGTTTTGAAAATATATCAAATAACAAGAATATGTAAATTTATATAATATTCCAATATTATATTACACGTGCATATATCGATAAATAAAGAAATGTATTTTAATTTCCTTTAAAATTTTCATCATTTTGTATATAAAATAGAATCTGAAATTCAGAAATAATTAAGGCGAGCCGTTTTCAATAAATTGAAAAATATATTCACTCAACGATTTGATGTTAGAATAAAAGAAAAACCACCAAAAGAAATATTAATTTTGGATAATTTACATATTAAAAAAATATAAATACTCGTCATCGCATAAATTATTATCAACATTTAAATATCCACATATTCAATAAGGATAAGAAATTATTATTAGTAAATTATTTATTAAAAAAGTGAAATCAATTATATAATATATTTATTTTTCAAATAACATGTAATATATTATTGAATCTTAGTCGTTAGACTTCATAAAAAGCAACAACTTTTGCTTCTGTTATTTAATGTATAAAGTGATTGTGCATCATGGTAAACCAGCATCAAAACATGCAGAGCTTCAGCTCAAAAATACAGACTCAGGTACCTTATCTGATGTTGTAATGTAATGTTGAATAGCTTTTCTTTACACACTCAACATATGGAGTGTAATTCATATTCTAACAGTCAGACAGGTGAAGGAGACACATGAAAAGAAAACGTGTGGAGTAGTAACGATTCCATGTAGTTAAAAACATAAATGCTACTTACTTCCTCAACTCAGTTCTAGGGATATTGTGAAATATTTACGCTAGAGTCAAAAAAATCTACGGATCATATATAGAAAAAAACACCTCTGGTTTAATTTCTGAAACCAGACGCTTCGAGTTTATTATTATTAATACTTGTGAGATATTTGTAAGGAAATGTAAAAACCGGAAAAATAAAATAAAATTAAATGTTATATAATCAAAATAAAAATATATAAAATGCATATAGAAAAAAAAAACATTAAATTTGATTGAACAAAGTCTGGCTTTGAAATATTTCACATAATAAAGTCAACGTTAAAAATTGTCTACTACATTTTCACTATATACAATATATATTTTATATACCATATATTGAATATTTTTATATCAAAAAAATTCTTTATAATACATATATTTTCTTATTTTCGATATTCCAAAATATATGTATATAGTGTGCGGTGTGTATATATTTATACAAACACTCTCAGAAATGGCCAGTAAACTGTTACATTTACAATATTTGTTTGGTCACAAATTTTCTTTGTGCTAATATAGCTGTAGCTTCTTCGTATTTGGTAAATACACGATGGATCCTTTTGAAATAATAAACTAATCATTTAAAAGAAACATTTCTAAAAAACCAGACGTTTAGATTTAAAATATTTCCACTTTATATAACCACCATCGTCATCATCAAATCATATATATATAGAATATTTATACTATATAATAAAAAATTACTAATACCATTTGGAGTGTCGTCAATAATAGCAAATTATTTTTTTGAGTGTAGTCAAAATGCACATGTTAAGATTATATATATATATTTGGTAAAATAAAGGTAATATAATATATAATAATGTGTGTGTGTGTAGATGAAGTACAAATAATAATGTAGAAATAAATGGGGTTAAGGTGAATAGTTGAATATGTTCAAATATAAACGTATGTAAATGTATTCAGAGTATTATATATGTGTACACGCAGACTGTATGTTAAAAGTGCCAAAGTTCATATTGGGGTTTAACATCAAACTGCTAATATATATATATATCATTGAATATATGCTTATAATAAATATCTATGTTTTATTCTATAAAATAATATATTATATTAAATTAATTGCATATATTATGTTTTCGGTTTGTTTTGTATTATGTTATATATATTTGTCAAATTACATATAATTATAAATAATGACATTATAATCCTATCAATTATGTAAATTGTTTAGTTCATATCCAATAGATTTTCCATATTATTGTAATATATCTGGTATATGCACATAATATATATATATATGCCGGCTATATGTGTAACGCGGTGTTGTTAAATTCATATATAAAATTTTCAAAACTATTTTCTATATAAAACAAGATCTTTAACAATTCATTTTAACATAATAAATAAAATATGCAAACAATATATGGTATAGATAGTTATAATTTTATACACAACGTACAACCACCACAAATGTTACACACGTATAAATAATATATATATATTAAATACACAAAAGTTAAACTTTATTTTATATACATTATAATACAAAATAATAAGATTATTTTCTCTTTATATAACATATATTATATGTATGTAGATTATGGTACATAATATATTTTTATATATGTTTGAGATAAGTTAAATATTTTCTTAAAAAAAAACAAACAGATTTAAGAATATATGCACATACGAAAGTACATTGTATAGTATTGTGTATAAGAAGAAGTTAGTTTAACAACCACACAAACATTATAAAACACATACAAGCACGCATGCATAAAAAGTATAAAAAGATTTTTATTATAATATAGATATATTTTTAACAAACATAGAATATAATATCAGACAAAAAACCGAACAAACTAACAAAAATTGTTTTCAAAACAAACAATTCAAAATTCAATGTAAATGTTATATAAAAAAAAGGAGGATATATCAGCATTTTATTTATTCATTGCATTGCATTCACTATATATTTATATATATTCTAAATTTGATAATAAGTTATGCAAACTATTTTTACTCCGAAAATGTTTTAGAAAATATTTTGATGTATCCTAGACACACACCTGACATTACTCAAACAAACAACCAACACACATATTATATATTATATTTTATATTATAGAAATAAACTCGTATACATAATTTGAAAATTTTTCTTTTAATCATTTTGAAATATTTCAGGAATTTTTAACCGCACATTGAATTTATAATGCGTATATATATGAAATACCACCATCAGTTATATGAAAAAATAAAAAATTATAAATTGAAATTCTTAAAACTTAAGTATAATTTTCATCTTAAAATATAAACTTTAATTTTTATATACTATTATTTTCCATGAAAATGATACTTTAAATATAAATTTTTAATTTAACACGTTAATCGCCATGTCAGTCATATGTGTTTGACGCTAAGAAGTTCTACATGAGCCATGTCAGACATATATGTCTGACGTACGCGATCTAATAAAGTTACCATGGCCTATGTGAAAATTTTTCTGATATTATCGTGGCGATAAACGTGTTAAATAAATATAAAAATATAAATATGTATGTATACAATTTATTGAATTTTTACAATATTATCTGCCATACCAAAGATGAAACAATAATACAAATATTAAAAGAAGTAGAGTACATCAAAAATTAAAAAATTTTTTGTATAGGAAAAATATATTTTTTGTTAATTTTATATTAACACACAATAAATTGAATTTGAATTTATTATAAATACACAATTTTCGATTATTTCAATTTGTTACATATATAAAATACACTATATATTGTAATATGGTTGATATCCAAATACCACAGGAAATAATTACCTTTTATACGTTTTATATCTGTGCATACACACACAAAATAATAAAAATTAATGGATCCAAAGAGACACGGACGTATCTTTCATTGCAATAGATAGATCTGTTATATATATATGCGTCTATAACTAATTTACTTTAGTCCTCCTATGTATATACATAAAAAAATTTATATTGTATATAAACCAATATCTGTGTGTATATAAATATACAATTTATTTCGATTTTTCTTCTTCTATATATAAATATAACAACCATTAAGAGCCCAAAAAAATATCCCTTAAGACTGATTTATGTTGATGTTGTAGAAAAAAAAAAAAAAAGGAAAATGGAAAACAGAAAAAAAATATTAAACTAAACGTTGACTCGTAAAATGTGTACAATCACTTTAACATACAAGTATTCAGTGCTGTATAAAAATATATATATATATATGTATCAGTGACATCTGCTCTGGGTGTACAAGATGTGCATTGATTATAACATGGTTAAATAACTAAAATTTACATGCTAAATTTTTCGGACATTTTTTTCAGTTACAATTATAATTTTTTTTCATTTATGGAAAAAAAAAACAGATCAAATATCTTTAGAAATATGATGTCATCTAATCAATATTATTAAATTAAGGAAACATATATATACAGCTATGGATAATTGCAGACCAATTGGTAAATTGTTAATAACTCCAATGCGGTGTAATTTACTAACGTGTGGCTTGCGTATTGAACAACTAAAAATATACGCTTCTCATTTCATTTTATGGAAAAGCTAGAGGTATAATTACCATCGTTATATATAGCTGCAATTTATTTTTTTTTGTATTAAAGACACCACTGGCGGTCACATACTACATATAAATTGTAATATATATAATTCAATGGAAATAAAGAAAAAAAACGATAGATATATAAGGCAATTTGAAAATATATGTATATTGTCATTTTGATGTCTCATTTATAAATTTTATTTTACTTTTTTTTTTTTTTTGTTTTCTAGTTTCCAAACTTAATGTCACACAATTTATATTTATTTATTTATTTATAGTGATTTCATTACAACTCAACTCAAAAAGTGTAAAATATTGAGTTTTTATAAGATGATTTTATTTTTATGCAAAATTTTTGATATTTTAATTTTGATATAATATTAATAATATTTCTAATTACTTTTTGTATACATTTTTACAATATGTATAATACAAAGTTGATTTTAACCTCTTCTTACAAACACGTTGCCTCACATAAAGACGCTCAATGAATAAAGTATAATTTTTCTGAATTTTCACTTTAGTTTAATATAATTTGACATTTATAATGATAATAATCTAATAGTTTACACAAGATTTTATAGTATATTTTTTAGACGTGATCCATCTATTTTTGTTCTGATAAAATTCCGTTAATTCATCGATATAACATAACTCTAATCAGACAGTACCACATAGTATCCAATTCCATTACACAGATTGAATTTAATATTAATTTAAATATTTTTCATTAAAGTAAGTCGACGCACAAAAGCAACTGCGGATGTGTGGAATGGTAACAAATAAATTAAAACGACCACGTGCTGTAACATAAGCCATCAAACAGAATCACACAAATAAACTGAAACATTTGTAAGCATATGCTTAAGAAACTCAAAAGGCATAGTATATAAAGTTTATAACCTACTACACAATAGCAATGCAGTTCCATAATAAGTAATTATTTCACATCACAATGGAAGATATTTTTTGAATACATGAATCGTTTTTTTATAAAAATTCTCTTCTCTAAAAAATTGGAAATATGATTAAATATGTTAATTCTGTAATGCGCTGTAATGGAATAATGTTGAAAATATGGTTCGTAATTAAAAATATAAGATAATTAATAAAATTTGATTTTCCGTAATAGTTTAGTTCGATGAACGAATATTTATTTTTTTTTTCATAATTTAGTCTACCATCAACTCGACAAAATAGTGATATTAAAAACTGAATGCTAATTGTTCACAAGTCGATACTGCTTGACTTGGCTCATTAACAATATATAAAAGGACACGGTCCTATACATATTTTACAACCCAAAATCATTTTACACGAACAAATCTGCTAAATTATACAATTTTCTGTTATTAATGTGTAAATACAACACTTCAAAATTTTTAGCTCAATTGAAAATTGATTCATGCAGAAAGGCTGGTTATATACGTATTAAAAAATAAAATTAACAACATTTTTGTCCAATCTAAAAAATAATAAAACAAAATATATATAAAGCCATAAAGATTTGTAACTAAATTTTTACCCTCAACTATTATTGTTTACATTTAAAAGTTTATATACAAAAAAAAAAAAAAAAACCGACAAGAGTTTTTCAATGAAAGCTTCACAATTTACTCTTCCACACAAATACGAATATAGAAAAAGCTTATTTTAAATATTTTTGGTTTTACATGCTCTCCATATAACAAATACCAAAATCTCCCTCTAAAATAATAATACAAACACACATATCAAAAGGGAAAAGCTTCTCTATATAAATATATATTAAACTTCTATCATAAAATAAATTTGGCGGCCTTATTCGCATACAAATACACCTCTATTATAAATAACATTTTTATTTTACTTATTTTATTTATATATTGTAGAAATAGTTATTTTTTCTATATACATCAACCAAACCAACAAAACAATTTACTTTCAAATCAAACAGTTTCAGTTCAGTTTGTCTCGTGACGTTCATTGAATCGGTTGTGTGGTGGATATTATTTTTTTTATCATTCGGAAAAGAAACACGTTCGCTGTGTTTTTGTGTTTTTTTTTTTTTTTTTTTTGTGTTATTAATTTTTGTTATTCAAATTGATTGAGTTCGTTTCGAAAATTGTACGTTTACAAATTTTTTTTTTTTAATTTCTTAACTGATGAAAAAAGTGAAAATAATTAAAAGAAAAAACTACTACATGTATTTAAAAAACTAAACAATAAATTAGTTAATATATATGAAAAATAGATTTTTTTTTTTTTTTAAATTAATTAATTATAAATGTGAAAGAAAAAAAAAAAAATAATAAATAAAATAAGTGACACATAATTTTTTTCGTATAGATTTGTTAATTTTTTTTTTTGTAGTCAGTGTCCATTATTATTGTTCTATATAATTAATTAGAATTAATTAATTTTTTAAATATTGTAAAATACGTGTGTTTAATTTTTTTTATACTAAATTATATAATTGTGTCATTGCATTATTTATAAAAACTATAAAACTTGTTTTCATTATATCTTAAATATAAATATTGCAGATACCAATAATATTGTATATAAACAGACAGTGTAAGTTTTCTTGTTGTTATTGGTAACTTTTTGTGTTCATTTAAAAAACTTTCTTTTTTTCTTAAAAAAATTAATATACAATACGAATTGATGTGCGGTGTTGTATTTTTATTCTTATATAAAAATTATAAGTATATAGTAATATTAATACAATATACGACGGTAAAATTCATATATGATAATAAATCTCATTGATGCGGTATTATTGGATAGAGAGTATTAACCATATATTGAAAAATAGTATCAATGTTATTTATAAATAAAAATTTAAATCTATTGAAATTGCAATTGTGTGTTTGTGTGTGGAATATAATATATATATAGTTACAAATCTAACAAATAATTAAGAAATTTGTTACTTTGTTTTATTATTATACAATTTTTTTTTTATTATGTATTTATTATTTTATTATAATAATAAAAATAATAATAATAATAAATAATAATAAGAATAATATATAAATTATTATTATTTATCCAGTTGGTGGTATATTTTTTATGCAATACGAGTATATATATATTATATGTGAAATAATTTTATTATTATATTTCACCAAGCCAACCATATAAATCGCATCTAATATATAAAATATAAATGTATAACAACAAGGAAAAATAAATAAATAAATAAATAAATAAATAAATAAATAAATAAATAAAAGTAAACAAGTGTTAATTTATACTAACAATTTACTCTAATTTTGATATTCGATATAAATAAATTGGAAAGAAGATTAATCTTATTTCGTATTTATAAGAAAGAAGAAGATATAAATATAAAGTGTGACCGCTTATTTTGTATATTGCAAGTGTAAAAGAACGACGAAAGTGGGGTGGGTGGCTGTTCACAAAAAAGAAATAAAAACAAAATTAAAATTGATTTTTTATAATCAAGTATTTCGTTAATTATATAATAAAAATTGTGGTTTTAAAATTATTCGAAAATTGGTGATGTTTTTGTATATATAAATATATATCAAAGTATTATATAAATTAAGGATAGCATTCAATTTATTTTGATATCCTTTTTCGTGAATACATACATAAATATAAAAGAGACGTGCCATATATAATTAAATAGGAAATATTTCAATTATAAAAATTAATTAAATTTGTAAGTATCTCTATATTATTTAGTACAATGTAAAATAAATTTAATTTTTTAAATATCATGAGAAATATATTATATATAAAATATATTTTTTATAAAACAAAACACAATTATATTATATATATATATTGTATATAGATGCCAACAACAACAAAGCCACTTTATATATATATGTATATACCTATATTAGTATTTATATAAAATATAAATATATATAGAGTAGAAGCACCAGTAAGTGCACAGGTGCCAGAAGCCGGGACACTTAATATTGTTAAAATAAAATTATTATAAATTAAAATATTTCGAAACAATTTTATAAACAATTCCATTAATATTCTCTTATCCATAAGCATGACAATATAAAATTGGTTTATCATTGTTTAATTCGTAATATTTTTACTTTAACACTACTACTACTACTACTAATGTCCGGCTACTAGCACCTGTGCATTTACTGGTGCTTATACCCTATATACCATTTGATATTTTTTGATGATGTAATTTTGTTAAAATATATATAAATATTTATATATAATATTCAACTTTAATGCAAGAAGTTGTTATTTTTATTTTCATTATAAATTATAAATCTATACAGACTATAGCTCTATGTTGTTATATAGAGAGAGAATGGAATTTGCCCATATATATATAATATATATTAATACACCTTTAAAAGTGTATATTTAACTACTATATAATATTTATATATATTGTTTATATATAATATATTTAACTTATAAGTCAGTCGTTTGTATATCTAAAGTGATTGTTGTTATTTTATTAAAATTTTCTTATTATATTGTTGTATAATAGAAAAAACAAAAATAAAACCTCGGTGATATATCATGCATGCGGCAATTATTACCTGTTTATTTCATAATTTATTTTTTAATAATAGTATATATATATAATAATAGCACATATACACACACACATACATAAAAGATAAAATAAAACTTATATTAAAATTACATAGAAAATTTATTTCCAATTTAATATATTGTAGTTAAATTAACTTTTATAAAATTGTTTAAGATACCACCGCATTAATTTATACGATCATATATGTACAGTAAAAACACTATTCACGCACAATTCGATTCAAGCGCAATTCGATTAATGCACTCTACTAAATTCAGTCATCAATTTTTCAATCCATCTCCACGATTAATTTGCAACATATAGTTTGAATATCTTAATCCCATTAACATGATTTTTATTTTTTTTTACAGAAATTCTTAACGCAAACATCTTATCGGCGGGCATCCATTGTTCCATTGTGTTTTAAAAATGAAGACGTACTTTTATTTTGAACATATCTGCTAAATTTATCAATAACTGTAGAGCTTAAAAAATTCCAAATAAAATCAAATTCAATTTTGTAAAAATTTTCAATTGACTGATCATTTGTAATTCCAAAACTTCAATAATATCAAGTTTGTTCAAAAATAACAATAAATTTAATGGGATTAAGTGCAAGTATTCATTTAACATTTATTTCATTATTCTATAGCTATTCTGGTTCTTGCAATATAGCGTGTGGAGAACATGAAAATTCCATTAATTTATTCGATTAATGCATCATAATCGATCGAGAAAATGAGGGTGAATCGATTTTTTACTGTTGACTTTATATTATAAAAACTAAATTTTATCTAAATGATAGTAATATAGTTGTTAGATAATTCAACAGGTATTTATAGAAAATATAATTATTTAACAAAATTAAATAATATATGTTGATTATATTATAGATTATGGATATATGTTTATTTTTTCACTTCAAATCTGCACTGTAAATATTTCTATTAAATTGTTCTGTCACTTGCTGTACTATATAAAAACAATAACATTAAAATCTAGATAAAATTTGGTGAATAGATATTTTCATAGAATCAGAGGACATATCTGCAGATACCATTTATATGTTCAAATCAAGTTTTACTCATGTGCCTACAAATACACAACACTCAATATATTTTTAAAATTAAATAATATTATAATTTAAATCATTGAAAATAATTAATTTAAATATATAATTAACAATTTATTATTGTTCGTTTTTAAATATTTTATATATATGTTAATGTATGTGTGTATAATATAACATAAATATTTAACAATTAACGTGGCCTTGAGGCGAAATTTTATTTATTTATTTTATATATGTAACTTTTATTTTATGGTAAAATTTGTAAAAAATTTGTAATTGTTTAACATAAAAATGAATTTATTATATATTTCATAATAATTGGTAAAGTGGAAATTTCATAGTGTATGCGAGTGTTATAATGTAATATTTATATTGCGTATATATACCGGGCGGTGTACAACACATAGTATCACCAGCATCGCAAAAGAGCCATCTTGCTCGCCAAGGATTTCCAAATATAATATCCATCATAAGCCAGAGCAAGATATGACAGTGTATATATGTATTCTCACTCGGATTTGGAATTCGAATACCAGCCTCTTTATATATTTTTCAGAGGAACTGCCTGCCACTGTTGTTGTTGAAAAGACAGTGATTAATACTTTTAGTTGCATAAATTAAATTCCCTACTGAAATGATTGTGTCACGCGTACAGTTTAAGTGGGTCAAGTCTATTTCTGATAGCGATATATAAAAACCGCATTATTGCTAATATTTTTCTTTGAAATTCTCGAGTAATATTTGCAAGTAATAATGTTGGCGGTTACACTGAGCATTAGTGGGGAATGTTCCAAGTTCTGAATCGTGTCCGTATATACTTATGACCAAATAACATTATAATTTAAATAATTATCAATACAGACTCTTTTTTTAATAATTATATACAATTTAATATAATACATATAGAAAATAATGTTTAACTTATAATTTAATATGCATATAATAATAGACTTGATTTGGGTTAATTCCGAATTGGTTTTTTTTTATATTGTCCATATTATATGGTATATATTTTTCAGTTTTATTAAATTTAAAACTCATATATTAAATGTTGATAATTATACAAAACGTGTCCATTGTCTGTTATACACTCAAATTTAAATAAAAAAAAACTGTATCAACCATATTTTAATTTTTTTTTGGGTCAATTATATAAATTTAAAATTAAATTATAAATTATAATTTACATTCCATCCATAAAGATCTCATTTTATAAATATAATAAAAAAAAAACAACCGAATTAAATTGAAACGCATAACAAAAATTATAAAAAACGAAATAATTTGCAAAACTTTTGCTTTTATATATATTTTAGTAAATTATATCCAGTTCCATAGTAGAAGAGAAGAATAAAAAAATATTTTTACATATTTTAACAGACACAATTTAATTATTAAAATAACAGGTTTACTCGCATGATTTTGAGATGCGATTCAAAATATTATTCATATGAATTAAGAATTTTATCTATAAATTGTATATCTAAAACAATATATATTGCAGTAGAATTATATAGGAAATATGCATTAAGAAAATGAAGAAAAGAAAACAATAATAAATTCTTTGATTTTACTTTGAAAAAATATAAGTTTTACTAATTAGGTTTTTCTTCTAAATTATTGTATACTAAATAAATAGCCAAAAACAAATACCAAGTATATAAATATATATAAATAGCAAAGTTAAAAAAATATACAAGAAATACGTATACAGTTTTCTTAAATTAAATAAATTCATTTAAAGATTTGATAAAATTATGACTTTTATATAAATGCGTTAAATCTTTTACTAAACTTTATATACATAATTTTTATACATACTCGTACAATACTTTTATTTTACCAATAATTAAATTTAACCTAATTTTTATAATTTTTGTTTGACATTAATTAACTTATTTATATTATGTATTACATATATATTATTGATATCAGTATGTTAGTGTGAGTGAGTGAGTGAGTAAATAGAAAATATTTTATCTATTAATTTGAAAGAACAAAAAAAAAATGATTTCTTATATTTTTGTTTTATTTGTTTATTTATTTTTTTATTTGTTTGTTTGTTCAATAAAAACCGGATACTATAAAATATCAAATACATATTTCTGTATACTAAGAAAAAGGGACCAATTTGTTGTGTGTTTTAATATACGATAGCTTAAAGAAATTATATAGCTATTACAATTTAACTATATATATATAAAAATCAATATATTGAACAACAATCTTATCACATATTTATTATGTAAATGAATATTATTATACCACTTTATAAATACGCATATATATTTATTCTATTTTATAATATTCAAATATAAATTACGACTAAACAACAAAAAATTATATATATTTTATATACGAGACGAGTATACTTCTTTTTTCTTGTTATACCGGTTAACATTGTTAAAAATTTTATGGTACAAGTATATATTTAAGTATATTTATGTTAAGAAATTTTTAAAGAAGATATTATAGATATAGATTTCGAAGATATATGAAAAAAAAACTCAATGTCAAATTATTGGAAAAAAATTTTATATAATAAAATATTAAATTATAAATTGCGGTCAACAAATATGAATATATAAAGAAAGAATCTATAACATTTAACGAACAAATATATATGTATAACTGATAAAAGTGTGAATATTTTGATTTGTCGAATGCGATGAAAAAAACTAAATAAATATTGTTATATGAATGATTATTAACAAATAATAAAATTGTGGAAGTACAAAGGTTATAGTGAAAAAATATCTTCTTCTTCTTATATAAAAAAAAATCCAATAGCACACATAAATAAAGTATATGCATAAAATATTTAATTTCAACTGCATTTTTATATTATCATAAAATATCCCCTAATATATAAATTGTATATATATTATTTATATACAATTCTATAAATTATTCAAAAGTATATAATATCGAATTTCCTTATATACATCATTATTATGAATTCTATATATACAATTTTCAACTGTATGTATATAATGTATAATTTAAAATAACACGCAGATATACATATATGAGTCCTTTTTAAAACGAAATTTACAGTATATAATATGGTATATGAGTATAAAATAAGATATATATAAGATATTAAATGACTTGTAAAAGACTTATTATTATTATTATTATTATTATTTTTATTATATGAGATACAAAATGTAATAAAATAGAAAATTAAAATTTATTATATACAATTATATTGACTTATGTATGATGCTCTGTATATACAGTCGCATGTGTATGTATATATATTTGTATCAATTTATATACGATATTATAAGCACAAGAAGAAAATTATATTGAATCTATGTATGCAATTCATAAATATAATTTTATTACTATATAAAAAAATATATATACAAAATTTTTGCTTAATATTCAATAAAATGGTATATATCATACATAAAAAAAAATTTAATATTTGTTATATAAGCGAGTTATAATAATATGGGTTTGATAAGTTTTTTCCCGCAGATATTTATAGTATTTATTCCTTTTCCTTTCATTGCTAGTCTATCCTCACACCTATCCCCTCATTTCGCCGCTCATAATCTTAACTCAAATGTATAGTCTGCACAAGCCCATTCCCACACCTGTCCTCTTTCCAATAACCGCAGTCAACAGCTCGCCTCAAACATACGGAGCAATGGGGTTATCTATATACCCTCTATAGTATGGTGGATCCGTTAAAGTGACTATTCTAAATGAATACATTTAAAACTAAAAGAAAATGGGAAAAAAAACCAGGATATACGTGATGTTGCGTGCATGTAAATAAGATAAACAGTGTTTACCATAAAAAAAAAAAATTCTTATTTTTAACGAATACTTTGTATCAATATTTTTAATACTGACTGTATTTTATATACAATTGGTTAAAGTTTACTATAGTTTTTTCTTATGTTGCAAATTAAAATATAGGGCAAAAATATCGCAAATATACTTTCCATAAACAATTAAAGTCATATATAAAATATATAATAAAATGATATAAACGATAATTAAAAATGTAATAAACAAAAGGGTACTCACCAATTTACTTTTCTGCAATTATTTAGCCGCAATAGATGAGCCGGTAACAGAAGAATAAATATTCTCCGTGCATACAGTTCAATTTGCAATTTCATTTCACAAATAACAAAATCGAACAGCGACACACAATATAACTAAAAAGAGAAAAAAAGAGAAATAAATGATTATTATTATTATTAGGTAAATTTAAATAAATGTTGTATCAAATCAAATTGAATATATTTATTTTATTACATTTTTCGTCGAAATAATTTAGTACAATAATAAATACAAATAAAAAAGCGCAGCAACAAGAACAAGTACAATAACAGCAACAACAATAAATGCTAAATAAAAATTTCTGTCACCGCGGCGTCACACAGACACAATCACATTTTTTTTTTTTTTTTGCGTATGCGTATATAGGAAAAAGTCAAAATTTAATTATTAAAAAACTAAAAATCTATACCATCTTTTCCAATAAAATTAATTATTTAATAAATTGTTAATTGTTGTGAAGCAAATAAAATAAAAATATTTAAAACAATTACAATATTTAATGTATAAAATAGAAATAAATGAGGAGCACCACCACTTACCCATCGTTAACAGAACAAGGGAAAAAGAAAGTTAAAATTTATTGTAGGCATTTTTTTTTGTAACACACGCACTAATTAAACACTGTAATAATATATAGAAAATAAAACTATAAATAATATTAACTATTAATATACGATTTATAAATTAAAATAATAAATTATCTACTTTCCATTAATTATTAAGTAGAATATAATTTTATAGGATTAAAATTCTATTTTTTCTTTTTCCCTTTTTTTTTTTTCTGCATTTACTACGACGACGAGACACACATAAAACAAAAACTTGCAATAATAAAAATCGAAATAAAAAATGTGACATAAAAAATATTGATGACACATGACAAACGAAAAAAAACAATTGAACATATTTTTGCTATATAAAAAATTCACATTTATTTTTTTATTATTATCGTATTTATAATTTAACGAATTTTCAAATTTAAAAATTTGCTCTATTTTGAAATTTATCCCAATAGATGTTGTCACTTATGCTTATGATGGATGGATGTGTTAATAATTTGATGTACGTTTTTTTTATAGTAATGAAATTTTCTTACAAAATAAATTTATCGATTTTAATATTATTTAATATTATTTAAATTTTTTGCCATCAGATGATCTTGAGTTTTTTTTTTTTGGTTGCTATAAATGATCTACTCTGTTCGTAATGTAAGTATGTAAGTACCAGACACAAGACTGTCGGACTTATGCACTATGTTATTATAGAGAAAAATCAACTATATGCTGCATAAATGGTGAATTCAAAGAAAAAATCATTGACACATATGCTGCTAACAAACAAATGTTAAATAATTAAAAAATAATAACTTATTGACGGTAAAAATATGTCATTACATCCTATTTCGGTTATTGTATACGCATGTTGATCTCGTAAATTCAATTAAAGTTACCGTATTTTATCGTATAAAAATAATAATAATTATAATAATAAGAGAAAAATAAAACCCCATATAATAAATAATCAAAAGATATAAGCGACGAACCTAAAATATAATTAATTTCTTAATTACATACATCTTTTATTTTTTCTCAATATTTTTTTGATTGTAAATTAGAAAATATATTAATTTTATAATATTATTTTGAGATTATATATTTTTTTTTCCATAATTAAATCATTTCTAAAATCAATGCAAGCAAAAAAATATAATAATTGTAACATTCACGTGTTGATTTTTTTTATTTTTCCTATTATTCTCCGTTTTAGCTAAACTAAAATAATTCAAAATGCTTTGCTTATTAAATACACCACAAGTAAGACATTTAATAGACAATAACAAAAGTTAATCATGGTATAATTTTTCTTTTGATTATAAAAAAAAACCTTTACAATATAAAGTAGAAAAAAATAAATCAATTATAATTGATAATGAAAATGAAATTGAAATGGATTATAATATTATTAAACAAAAAATATATTATAAAAAAAGTAAATTTTTTTTTTCTTCTTTTAAATCAGTGAGATTAGAGAAAGTATTAATTTTATTGTAAATAATTATTTATATGGAAATACTAGTCGATTTTTTTTCCATCCTCTACTTTTTATACGCATAATTAATTATTTTTTTACATATATGTGCGCGGGTACTTTTAACATAAATTGATAAACATTAGCCTAAAGGTATTTAATCTTATTTAATTAATATTTTCTTTCTTATCCATCATCACTCACACACACAACAATCAACAATTTCACGTATACATATAAATGTTATATGAAAGAAAATAAATTATATGAAAATAAAATATTAATATAATTATAATTAATTGTTTTTATTTAAGTATAAGACTAAAATACGATTTGCGCGGCCATCTATACAATGACGTGCGTATTTGCGTAAATTATAATAATTAAAATTTATTATATGTCAAAAAGAAATTAATAAAAAAATATTAAATAAAAAATAAATATATTCACAAATATTATATGAACTCATATATTATTTACTGGTATATTAAATTATTCGCACACAAAATATATATATATTGAACTTGACCTTCAAATTTTTAAAAAGTAATTTGCATATTTATATTCGCAGAGTCGTTGAACAAACGAATATTATTTATTTTTTTTTTATTGTAACAACAAAGCATCATCATTCCTTTTTTATATGTCTCGTTGTTATTCTGAATAATTCGTTTATTTTTATGGAATGTTAAATTAATATTTTTTTTTTTTACCTTTATTTTGTATATTATTTTGTTTACGTGTGTGTGTGTGTGTGTGTGCGGACACTTAGTCAACCTTAAGAAGAAGAACTCGTTGAAGTTCTGATTGTGTTAGAAATAATGAGATCGTCATCTTCATACAACACACAACAAAAAATATAATATAATATTTTTATGAAAAATATAAATGTTATTTAATCTTATTTTTGGTATATTCTTTCTAGATAAAATATTTGCAACATTATATGATAAATATAAAGACTTCCGGTATATCGTATAATTTTCTATATATACATACACCAATATAGAACATTTAAAATTATGTTATTAATGAAAATACTCACATTCTATATAAATTCTTTATTATTTATATGTTACAAAATTATAGTTAAGAGCAAAAAATACGAATGTTTCTTTTTTGTTATTATAAAATAAGACGCAACGCGGCATTATATTATAATAAAATTATTTCAAGGATTTTTATATATTCTTATCTTTATAGTTTTTGCTTTGCTTTTTGATTTTTTGACTACGTTCCATAACAATAATTTTTGAATATATTATTTATACACATTTATACACACATTTATACACAATATAAATCAGAGATAGAAAATAAATATTAATTTATACTTATTATATTAATTTCTTTGCATTTTTTTTTTATTTATTTATATATTGTATTTATTGTAATATGATAAAAACACAAAATGGAAATTGTATCTTCTTGAGTTAATATGAATACGCAGAATAAGAAAAAAACAGCTTACTATTGTGAAAAAATATAAATAAAAATAAAGAAGAAGAAAAAAAAAATATAAATAAATAAATAAATAAATAAATAAGATGACCGCACACACATTCACATTCATATACATATGCATTTACACTTCGTTCCATTTGTTTAAGGAAAACTGGTGAACTTTTTGTTCATTTATCTATGCCATTTATATTCCATTATCCCATATAGCTACAAATGTTTTTGTTTCTACACAAACAAAACTGACGAACGATTGGTGCTGTAGTTGCATCTAATTATATGGTAAGTTGATGGTGAAAATGGCATCTTTGAACCCGTCAAAGAACAGAATGGTTGGAGGCGAAGATACAATTTTGAATTAAACAAGTTGTACGGTCAACCAAATATTGTCAAAACAATCAAAACCAATAGATTGAGATGGCTTGGACACGTAGTACGCATGGAGGAGGAGCTGGATGCCGAAAAAACTGTTAAATAGTAAACCAGAAGGTAGAAGGAGAGCTGGAAGGCCTAAGGCGAGATGGCTAGATGCAGTAAACTGTGATATAAAGATCATTAATTAATTTTATATGTGTTAAATAGTGCTAAATATTTGAAAAAAAATTACAGCCAAAACTAACCATTGAATTTATATTGTAAAGAAAAAAAAATCTCGAAAGCTCACATGGTCTCGTACAGTAGAATAAAATATAGTTTTTTAAAATGAAAATATATTTTTGATTTTGATGAATCTATAAAACTATAACTTCTGCATGACTTAAGAGAAACCGAACAGTTGTGTATAAATGTGCGATTTTCTGTTTATTGTGGTATACCATGGAACAATATCAATTCAGTTATAGCATAAAGGATCCTTACATGATAATTAAAATATTTTTTCCACCTCCAATTTTCGGAATTTGGCCAAAAATTATAATAATAATAATAAAATCAACATATAAGAATAAATAAATACGTACTAATAATTCTGCTGCTAATGAACAAGGATATCATAATTCAAAATATAAAATAAGAATATTAATTTTGTGGAATCTTAAAATTAAAGTGTTTTATAATGAAGGAAAAAAATTAAGGATCAAGATAATTGAGACAAGGAAATTAAGAAAAATTTAAAGTGAAACAATAGTGAAACGGAGTGTTTATGTATATGTGTATCTAGTAGTATATACTCTATATATATATATAAATGTATATATCCTATTTTATTGTCATATTATGGATATTGGTCTCAAAAAGGATTTACTTTATATACATTGGTTTCGGTTTCTCTATTGTATACATATACAAATATATATATATTTTAGCAGAAAATCAAGGGATTTTCAATCTTGGATATATTTTATTTACCTCTATATTTATTCTCTCTATTTATACATACAATATACGTAATATCAATTTATATGTATATCTTTTAAATGGACGATAAAAAAAGATGCTGTGCATATACAGATGTGTTTGTGTAGTATATAGTGCAATAAAAAAAAATCTATATTATGATGTTGTGTTTGTATATATATTATTTGGGTTAAATATATAAATATATATGTTATATATAATAATAAATTTAAAATGAAATGCATTATCGTAAGGCTTAGAGAACAGATTTAATTTATTTTTTATAAATATTGCGTATTGAGCACACACAACACACATCGTAATATTTATAAAATTATAATGTAAATAAAACTGCAACTCATATATATAGATATAAAAAATGTTTCAATAAGAAATATTAAAATTAAGGTTAATTTTGATACTTGAATGCACATAGCATAAATACTTGTTGACCACTAAATATCGCATATAACCTAATAAAATCGTTTATTTTATATATTATACATTTCTTATATAAATAAATAAAATTTAATATTTATTCTATTTTATTGCCTTTTTTTTTCTTAATATTATTATTATTATTGTAGAGGTATATTTATTAAAATAATAAAATTTATATATTTATGGTTTCTTATTTATATTTCACATTTTCGCATACATGCAATAAATATAATTCTAAACGAATTTAGAAAATATATATTTAAATTGAACTTAATTTAAAAAAAAAAATAAAGAATCACTATAAATAAAAATAGAATAAAAAAATAAAGTTAAAATTAATATATATTTTAATATTTATTTGTTTTAAATATATATATATTAGTTAGCGTTACATATTCTCTTGTTCATAAACCATATAACTTTTTAAATAAGAAAAAATAAAATAAAATAAAATTATTAAAGTTGCAATAAATATTATTTTTATTTTATTATATTATATTTATATACAGAAAATGTTCATTATGTTTACAAAATAAATAAATTTATATATATATACAGTCTGACACACACACACACACAATAAAATATTGTAAAAGATATGATGTGCATCGTTCTAAATAAATGCATGTACTACTTAATAGTATACAATTTATACCATATATATTAACAAGAAAATTCAATTTGTGCTGTGGCAGATGATTTATAAATTCATATAAAATCTTATATATATTATATATATATTTTATATACAGAAAAACCTCTACACTATTATGCATTCTGGGAAATTTATATTCCGATCCTACTTACACAGCAGAAATTTCAATATATGTTCAAATACTATATATTTTTCGTCCTATATATATACAATTTTTTCTATATTTAACCTACAAATGCTCATTTAGAATTTAACCAAAAAATTATCTATATACTTTAAGTGAATAATTTATGGAATTTGTGAAACAAAAAAATGTCTATAAAAACATTTCTACACATTTGTTTAGAATTTAAGGACACATCAAAAATTAATATATCCCTTTACAGTAAAAAAATTATCAAAAAATAATCTGTAGAAATATTTTTAAAAAAAATGTTATAATTTTAGATATAAAATCCAGGGAATTTAGCAGAACATGTTTTTATAAAATCTAACGATTCCCTATAAAATGAATGGATAATTTTGAAATAACATTTACGCAGGAAATATATATATTTACCACAATATTTAGAGATTTAACTATTCATACATACATTTAAGATATATACATCGTCTGTCTGAATAATAAACGGAATTTTTCCAATAATAAAAACTAATGAATTAAGAAAAAAATGCACATTTAGATTTTTATTCTCCTTGAACTGAAATACATTTGTAGAGTCGATGCCACTGAAAAACATTTTGGTTTTGTATGGATAAACAATTATCAAATTATTTTAAGTATTTCAAGCGATGCGCTAACATTTTTTTGTTATCAATTTTAATTCAGTTTTTTTATTTCTTTATAAATTTTTGTCCGCGACACCGAAGCGCAAAAACTAATCATTTACTTGTATTTTGGCTTACACTGATTAAAGAAATATTATGAAATTTGTTTGTTGAGGTTATATGCAATAAATAAATAAATAAATTAGCAGTCAAGCTATTACCTTTCCTAGTAACAATTTGTCCGTACTTTGAAAAATGAGGAAAATTTCCGTGGAAAAAAATTCACATATTTTCCATGAAAAAAATCAATTAGAATTTGTCCAAAGAATGTCCATAGATTTTTCACTTAATATAATAGTATTTTATTTATATCAATTGAAATCTTTGGATTGTCAGAGTAATTTGTTCAACATATTACTGCGGTATTGTATTCATAATTTATTTCACCAATTATCCAAGACACAGTGGTTCAAATTATGTATATTTCGCTTATCTATATAATATAATCCTCACTCTTTTTAATTTATTTTTATAATTTTTAAAACAACCAACAACTCAAATCGATATATTCCCGAAAAATTTTGTAATACTTTTCATGGATTTTATTCTTTTATTCTGCAAAGACGGACAATTCCCTGGGTATTACTTGCCAAAATACATTTACAAGCCACAGATATTTTTGTCGAAAGCCGTGGATTTGCTCACAAAAAATATAAATATAAATTGTATGGATATTCTGTGAAATAATAACAACGAGAAATACTTCTAAAGAGAATGCGTAGAAATTATCATCGGAAATATACACGGATAATCCAAGGACATTTTTTATAAAAATCCATGAAACTGGGTTGCATTCATCCTATAAAATTCCAGCGGACATCCGTAAGAAATCCATAGATATTTCGACGGATTGAAAATACGCACCACTACATATAATACGGAAATATTGCGGACAAACTACGTACAGTCTTACTAGCATTATACCAGATCCATATATTATAGAAAATCATTTCAGTTATTTTTCGAACAGAGCTTGTATGTATCATACGATAAATAAAACTATATTATATAGTGTATGAAATGTATAAATACTCTACAATAAATATTTGTGTGAGGTTATATATTTATATATAATATACATGTTATAAGTTATCAATTTCATAAAATAAATTAGATCACGTAGAGGTGTGTAATGTTATCTATCGTACAACACGATTTTTACATATTTCATATTGAATAATATTTGGTGAGAGGTTACTTCTGTTAATAATAACTCGTACAATATTAATATGTTAACAAATTTTCAAAATTTTAATATTAAATATATATTTTAAAAAATTCTTTGGCTATATATAAATATATATTGTTATATATAAACACTCAGTAGTGCAGTGATATGGAGCCGAAATATATATTTTATTAAACATGGTTTAGGGTGCAGGTTTTAATTCCCTCAATTTTTCATAGTAAATTTTTCGGTATTTATTTTATTGTAATACTGAAATTTATCAGCTGGATAACCATTTGCTCGTTGGTGGAATAAAAAGAAAACCGGATATCGTTGCAAAATATGGTGTTGGATGTTACTCAAAGATTAACAATGTCTGCACGCACACATTACTATGGGCAATAATCACCGATATAAAAATAATAGAATAATGCAAACATCTATCGTTCGTTAATTGCAGTACAATTGACTCCCATGCGGATTAATTTACAAACTTGGCTGTAATCAAAAGATTTATTAAATGACATGAAGCTCCACTTGGAGCAATATATGAGTTTAAAAGAAAAAAAAATGTTTTCAAACAAAATAAAAAAAAAAAGAGTTAAATTTAGAGTAAAATTTCTTCTTAAAATAAATTCTACTTGTTGTTCATAAAATAAACATTGAATTTATGAAATAAACATACAAGTGCGCTTATGTGCATCATCTCATATACAAAATATAATAATATATTTTATATCTTATATATATATTTATATTATATATTTATATACGGTTGCCTAGACAATCCTACCGTTAAACCATTTTTTTTATATTTCCATACACACATTTGCAAACACTGGATGGATGACTACATAAAATATAAATATATATTATTTTGATAAAATAAGTGTTTCTTTGTGTATACGTAAGAAAAAATAAAAAATGAAACAATGGACAAGAAAATGCAATTAAATAAATTTTTCATCTTATTTTATTTCCATTTTTTTTTCTTTTGACTTATAGTTATGACCGTTTGACAAGATATAGGTGTCAACTTAAAATTTACTTTATTTAGACATATAAAAACGGTTGTAAATAATGTATATTATTTATATAGAAAATTTGTATATAGGATACGGAAAACTTTATATTATTTTTATAAATGACGTTTTATTTTTTTATATAATAATATAATAAACAAACTCTGCACTATATAACATAACTGTGTTGTAGGTGGTGGTATATATATGGTATATATTGTGTATATACAATATATTGCTGAAAAAGGAATAAAAAATACAACAAGGATAAAGAAAGTTTTGCGTCTATATATATTGTATATATATATAGTTTAATATTTTTTCCACTATATCATCATCATCCTTGCATCGCATCCCATCCCATCTCATATGTATAATATATCGAAAAAATTGGTATAGAAAAATATATATTCAAACTTTTTATTTTTTTGTTTTGTGTTGTTTTAAACAAAAACAAAAAGTTATTGCTTTTCTATCGTTTATTTGTTTTATGTTTGTGTATGTGTATGATATATAAGAAAAGAAAACTATATGTATAAACGCAGACTTACTGATGAAAAAGTTATTATTATTATTATAAATAAATATTTTCCCTTGTATATATACAGAAAAGTATGAAAAAATAAATAAATAAATGATAAATATATTATTTTTTAAATAAATATTCGTAGATAAAATAAAATGCGACACATATACTCATATTTTTTTTAATTTTTTTAACTCATATTTTGCTCCTAGTGGAGCTTTTATGTCATCTAATAAACCTTTCATTACAACCAAGTTGGTAAATTATTCCGCATGGGGAGTATATAACAATTTACCAATTTGTGTACTGTACTGTACTGTAATTAACGAAAGATAGATGTTTTCAAAATACTATTATTTTTATATGGGTGATTAGCCCATAGCCCATGTGTGTATGCAGACATTGTTAATCTTTGAATAGCGTCCAACACCATACCATTTCAAAGATATCCGTTTTTCTTTTTTATTCCATCAACGAACAAATGGCCACCCAGCAGAAAAATTTTAGTATTAAAATAAATAACGAAAAATCTTTTGATTTGAAGCCGCTATATTTCATGATTAATATATATAATATAACACATGGGCTGAAAAGTTTCCGAACATTCTAAGAGGTGAATTTTCTAGAATTTTTTTCATATGATTTTTAGTTAGTACCAATCTTCAAACGATACGTGTCAAAATTTGACAGCAGTCCGACCATTAGTTTGTGAGATATTGCGTTGTGAGTGTAGCTACTTTTGTTATTTGAAAAAAGATGGAAAAAAAAGAATTTCGTGTGCTGATAAAATATTGCTTTTTGATTGGAAAACAAAAAATTGCTTGACGAACATTATCCCGACACTGCTCCAGCTCTTTCAACAGTACATTTGTGGTTTGCAAAATTTAAAACCGACCATATGAGCACCAAGGACGATGAACGCAGTGGACGTCCACATAGGAGGCTGTTACTCCAGAAAATATCAAAAAAGTCCACAAAATAATTTTAAATGACCGTAAAGTGATGTTGATCGAGATAGCTGAGGCTCTGAAGATATCAAAGGAGCGCGTTGGACATATCGTGCATGAATATTTGGAAATGCAAAAGCTCTGTGCAAAGTGGGTGCCGCGCGAACTCACAATCGATCAAAAACAACAACGTATCGATGATTCAGAGCAGTGTTTAGGCTTGTTCAACCGCAATAAAATAGAATTTTTGCGTCGATATGTGACAATGGATGAAACATGGCTCCATCATTACACTCCGGAGTCAAATCGGCAATCAGCATCATGGACAGCAAGCGACGAAAATCGTTCACAACGACCAAAACGCAACAGTCGGCTGGCAATCGGTTATGGCATCTGTATTTTGGGATGCACATGGAATAATTTTCATCGACTATCTCGAAAATGGAAAAACCATAAATTGTAACTATTATATGGCCTTGTTGGAGCGTTTGAAGCATAAAATCGCTAAGAAACGACCGCATTTGAAGAAGAAAAAAGTGCTGTTTCATCAAGACAACGCACCGTGTCATAAATCCAGACCTCATTGGAAAGAAATTTAAGAGCAATGAAGAGATGATCGCCGAAACAGAAGCCTATTTTGAGGAAAAAACGAAATCGTACTATAAAAATGGTATCGAAAAGTTGGAAGATCGTTGGAATCAGTGTATCGCCCGCGAAGGGATGTATGTTGATGAATAAAGTTTAATTTTGCAAAAAAAATGTTTTTTTCTTAAAATTTTCGGAAACTTTTCAGTTCATGCGTTATATATATATATTGGCGCTTATGCAACTGCACTACCGAGTGTTTCAGATACTCATATATATATGTTATTAATTTTAAATTCATATTTTCGTATATATTACAATGTTCGATAACTTTAATTTTTGCTATATATATTGTATAAACTCTATATATACTACTCGTTCATATATATATATATATTAAATATTATACAAATACATATATCACGTACAAAATATATATAATAAAAACGAATAATTTTTGTGCACAGTCACTTGTATAACAATAACGATGACACGTGTCAACAGAAGGACATAAATGATTTTTACCAGATATACATGTTTGTATTACTTATAGCTTATATAAGAAAATATAGTTTTTTAACCCTCAATTTATATATATATATGTTGTGTATCTTGTTGATATTCATCCCCCCATTACAATATATTTATATATATATTGTTTATAGTACACAGCATCCGTGTCATCTTATATATATATATATATGGTATATTGCCTTATTTTATATAATATAAAAACAATTTATGACTTGTGTATATTATTATAATATATAATATTTTTCTTCTTATATATTATATAATAATAGATTAAATGTGCAACGATAATTCTTTATATATATAAATGCTGTAATGTTATTATTTATATAATATTATTTTACTATATATAATAAGAATTTCTGTTGCACATATACCATCCATATAAGGAATAGTTTAATTTTTCTATGTGTGTACGCATATATAATATGCATTATATAATAATAAAAATGAACACAAACACGTATTATATTAAATGTTATATTTTTAAGATCACACATTTCTATATATAAAATTTTATTTTTTTGCCCAATATAACATTAAATATAATGTACATCAGATTTTACTATCTCATGCGATGATATGAAAATTCTTTTTATATATTTATATATATAAATTTATGTATAATTTGTCACTATATAAAAACGAAAAATGTGATGATAATAATCTTTTATTTATTATATGGTATATGCTATAAAAGACGGGCAGTTATATATGTTAATATGGAGTAGAGAAAAACATCTGCATTTTGGATGTTACATCAAATTTCGGATATATTAAATACAAATATTTATTATATTTGTACACTGCAATTAAAAATACATGTAATATCTTAAAATCGAAAGAAATGGTTGAATTAATTTTTACTTCAATATTAATATAATCCATTAAATTTCCATATAAAATGTATACAAACCTTCGTATTATATACTCGTACAAAGTCAGCTGTAAATAAGTATATTCAGAGTGTGTTTGCCAGCGACAATATATTTAATTTTTTATTTTAATAACATACTCATATTAAAATTTTATTATCTGTATACGCACAGTGTAATATCTTACGTTGTATACTACAATATATATATATATGGATTATGGTTGATTTGTGGGGTTAGGTATATGGTATGTAAAAAGTACGATGGCACATCTATATTGATGGTAAAATCTAAACAAGGAATTACTTTTGTAAAAAGAAATCAATTAAATGTGCAATATAATCTCTATAATCATGATGCACACACAATTCAATTCAATTCTTTATTTATTATTCAAAATAATTTTATAATGATACATTTAGTTACAAACAAATTTTCAAGATTATAAAATTTTAACAGTAAGATAACTTACTCTAAAATTATTTAATATATTTGTTTAAGAACATATAAGGTCGTATATTGTTTATTGAGGATTGTCTAACATTTTAGATACACTCGATGGGAAAAATTTTTAAAAACCATCTACAATTACAATATTTTTTTTAATTCATACGAGGAATAACATGGATTCGTGGAAATGTGGGAAAAAATAAAGCTGTTTGTTGCTTTGCGATTATTTTGAAATTTAATGCTCTGTACTTTCGGAAACAAAAAGTAGTCGCTGCGGGTGCTAAATATATGGAGAATACGGTGAATGGGGAAGCAAATCATAATTATATTTTTTGTTAATCGTTTTTTTTTGTTTAATTTCTTCATCGAAACTTTGTAGAAAAATTAATTATTGTTTTACTTTTTTCTAAATAGTCGTTTAAAATTAGCTAATGGAATTGTTTTTTTTTTGTCTTGTTTTGGTGTGCTTCCAGCAGGGGCTCTATATATATATATATACCAATGCAACAAGACTATTATTATTTAGTTTCTGATATGTACTGCGATGAATCCGCATGTTTTATCAACAGTGTGAAGATTGAACGTAAAAATTCTCGCCGGTTTCGTGTAAACAGTTCAAATGAGTTGTTTACCACGCATCAACTATTTTACGCATTTTCAATTTGCGATCATTCAAGACGATCCATGTTGAAAGCATTTCTGCGGTGTGGCAATTGGTGATTGCATATATTATTCTATATGATTGTATATGTGATCCCACAATAGTATAATTCTGTATTGGATCATATTAAAATATTAATTCACTGCTTTTAAATTTAATAAATAAAATCTCAAAGTTGTTTGCTTTCAACGACTGTTATAAAACAAAACTAACTGTTGGCAATTTTGTATATATGAAATGCAATCATTTAAAGAATTAAAAACAAATTAACATCTCTATAATCTCTAGACATTAGATTACCTTCAATGTGGATCTGTACTCTCGCGCCTATACACAGATTATTATTGACATTATTATATTGTTATTTACGTTCAAATGTGTAAAAATAAAAACCTCATTTTCTTTTATGTCATCTTTTATTGTAACATATACATTTTAATAGATACAAACGAACGTATAAAACACATTATATATGAAAGAAAATTTTATGTGAAATGAAAATTTCATTCTTTTTTCCCCGCACACACATATAAATATAATTGATATATATCCTTAAGCAATATTTTCAAATAGCTACATTATTTTATTAATATATAATATGCGTATATATATTGTTATATATATTAACCAATCGTGTATTGGTGCAGAGGGTTCTTCTTTTATATATTTACAATTTAATTTTATTTGGTTATTAGTTTTGTATTCATACCTTTTACATATATATACACACACTCTCAAACTGCACATTTTTATGAAAAGAAATTGACTTATATTTATTATAAAATTTTCTATTATATAATAGAAATGAGCTCTTTTTTCTTTTTATTTTTAAATTATTGTACATTGCTTTAGGGTCAAAATATACCTTAAAATATATAAGAATATAAAATGTAACAGAAAATTGTTTACATATAAAATTAGGTTTTTGTATTTTTTTCTATTTCCTCATTTTTTCTATGCAAAAATAAAAATTGTCAAATGAACATCATCCATATTTTTAGATTATGTGATGGATGAATGGAAACAATTATATAAGAAAAATTAATAAAATTATTTCATTATAGTCAGGAAAAAAATAAAGAACGGAAATTTTTGAATATATAGTACTCAACGCGCAGAGATTAATAATGTCTATGCACACACACACACACATAATCGTTGAGGTCATATGATGTGCATTCATATAAAAATAATGGAATTAAAATTTACCTACGATGACCAATTATATAATGGTAATTTTATTATATACTTGCATTCCATCCAAAATAATTTATTGCAATATGATTGTTTGGTATAGATTGGCCGCATATTTAATATTCCACTTGGAGTAAAATTACTTACGTATATTGAAAGAAAAAAAAAACACACACATTTCTAATTCATTTTACGGATACACATAATTATATTATAATTCAAAAAAATTACGATAGAAAGTTGTTGTAATAATAAAACAATCAAATGGAATAAAATATTTTCTATATACAAATAATGATTATTAGAAAAATTAATTGATGATTTTTAATCGTATATAAAAAAAATAATATTGTTAAATTTTTATGATTTTTGCGAGAATATTCATATAATTAATTTTTGCCATCGCACTTTAAATATGTATATACCAATTATTGAATATATATATATATAATTATAATCAAATTATATATTACAATAATATTGTATTAAATTATAATAAATATAATAAATAGGAAAAAAAAAATTTAAATTTAACACAATTTTTATATACGCATAAAAATGCTGACTGATTGATCTCAATCTCTCTCAAATACATAATATGAAATTATTATTTTATAAATCGATACCGAGTATAAAATTGTTAATATATAATTAAATGTTGGAAATTTTTGCTCCTATATATATATGATTATTTTTTTCATATAGATATTATTGTCAAAATTCTTAAATAATTTCTTTTTTCAATATAGGTTGGTTGGTAGTTTGTTTTATGTTTATAATAAAAATAACAATTCATATGTCAAACTCAAAACCATATTTATATATATATATAAATTTTTAACTTTCAATTCAACTGACTGATATATACAAAAACATATATATGAAAATATTATATGATTTATTTGCATGAATATATATTTTTAATCAAATATGGAATGTATTTTGTGTATTTTATATACCATATTTATACCAAAAACATTTCAGTTTTTGTTAATTGAAATTGGTTTTTATATTTTTTTATAAATTATACATACGAATATTTATATATAGTTTTTTTTTAATTTTAATAATAATAATAATAATAATAATATACTATGTTCGAGAGACGAGTATTTTTATATATTGTATAACAACAGGAATCTGTTTTTGACATTCAAACCCACACCTCTCTTCACATATTACACTTTATAACAAATTAAATATATACCATCGAATATATATATATCATCATCATCATCATCATCATCATCAACAACTCATATATAATTGTATACCATATATATATGACATTTTATTCGTAAAATGACTGTGCAAAAATAAAATAAATATAAAAATAAATAAAAAAAATTAAAAAATAGACGATAAACATTTTGGATAAATGTTGTATATTAACCCTTTTCACGACTAAACTCTATATATATATATATATGCTTTATTCCATGTTTGCTTGCACACGTCTATAGTACAGATATATTCATAAAATATATATTATACACCCACGTGTATATATATTATAATAGAAGAGTTGTGTGTGAGCACTTAATTTAATGAATAGTTCAAGGTTTATCACAACATATTATATAAGAATAGCAGGTCTTCTATTAAATGTGGTATTATATACATATTATCGTATATATTAATATGTAAAGGATAAAAGGAAACTGATTGCTATCATTAAATGTGAATAGAATTTATAATTTCAAATAAATTTGATGTAATTTGTTTTCATTTTTTATTTTAAATATTCGTCCTTAAAGGATATATGAGTGTATATGAGTTCTAATGTAAATAAATATAGAGGGTATATATTATATACACAACACACACACACACACACACTTTAACACACATAAACATATTATATACATATATGCAAAAAAAAAAAAAAGGAAAATATGGTTTATTTTTTTAAAGTTATTTCCTTGGCATATTATAATATAGAGAAAAAAAAAAGGATTTTATTATCATTTTTTATTTTTCTATTGTTATAAATAAGAAAAAATGGTTTGGTATATCTACAATATATATTTACTATTTCATACTATATATTATATATAAAATGCAGTGTAATTTTATTTAAGTATATATTTTCCATGTCATTTTCATTGTAGTTTAGTTATTTTATTTTATACGATAATGGGGTTGGGGGTTGTAAAGAATAACATTGCCTATAACATATATACAGGAAAAATTTAAAATCTGATTTTTATATATAGTATTTTGGTAAATATGGAAAAAAAATTAAAGACCTTGTGAGGATTTGTTTATATATAGCGCACAAACAATGCTTATTATAAATACACTTTGTAATTAGAAAATTGTCACAAATGTCTTTCGTATATTGATAACCACAAATTTCGGTAAACATTTTGATTTGCAAATATGATTCACTTTTAATTTGCCAATCTTTTAAAATTAAATTCTAATCAGAAAAATGCTACAACTGTTAAAATCATCTGGGGTGGATAGGTGTAAAATGAACTAATTTTTTTTACACAAAAACATACCGGGATTTGTAAGTTAATTTTTAAATTCCCTATACGAGTTTTGCTTTCAGTTATTTTCTGTATATATTGATTTGTATACGATTAAGTGAAATGTATACTACAAATTTGTGGTTCAAAGTCATACTAACATTTTTGTTTCCGAAGAATTTCTATATTTGAAAAATGTGAATTTTCATGATTTACATTTTTAATTATATATATATTCAACAAAAATATACCTAAAAATTATCGGACCCCTCCCCCGGTTATACATTGTTTATATTTACCTCTACCTGATAATAATATGGCTTATATTATTAATATACCATAGATAGGTTAACAGATTTGTAATTATAAAAACATAGCAAAATTTAATTATAATTTTAGATTAAATTTTAATATTGTATATATATACTTTGATTATTTTAAATTTTATAACAAAAATTGTATAAAGATATATACGAAGCAAGCGTGGGCTGCTTGATAATGAGAGTAAAAATTTTGTAATTTGTGTTTTATTATTATAATATCGTTGTAGTTTACTGCGTACATTTTTTTAAACGATATTCGAATATATTTTAGTGTTTTCGGCGGAATAATATTAGAATTTGATGACGCTTTTTTTTTAAAATGTATATGAGCATTTTGTATTGATTGTTAATGATTTCCAAAAGTTATATAAATCTTATTTTTTGCAGTCTGCTTGTCACTTTTTCGCTTGGTGTGTTAAATCAAAAGAATACACGTTGAATGAAGATGACAATTGCTGATATTTTGAATATGGTGAAATAGCACATAGGTTCTTTGCTAAATACCGCATGCTTTTGTTTCTGTTATGGTTTTTTTATAAATACAAACAAAAAAAAAATGGTTATTCAACACTCGAAATTCATATATTTTCAAAATCTACAAATCTACGGTTTGAAATTTTTCATTGTAGAGAGCTCCCGATATAATTAATAATATATCAACGCATCTCTTATATTTTTACCTTAATCAACCAACCGCCCTCTTTTTTTTTTATAATATCAAAATGTGATCTGTGAAAAAATATACAAAATTTATGTGACAAGCATTCTCTTTTACCAATTTTCTCATTTTTCGTTTATTCAATCATTATATCTATCCTATGTACTGTAACTGCACATGGTGTATATATATATAAATTTAATATACTATTTGGAGTTATATATATATATGCCATCATCTATCTATCTATCTATCTATCTACCCAATATACATAATAAACAATGTTTCTGAGTGTGTATATACATAAAAAATATATATTTATATATAATAAAACTCTAAATATACAGAGTACAAGTACAAACACATATACAATACATACTCGTATATATCAAAAAGAAAAATTTGTATAATGGAATTGACATAATGGAAGTTTATTTATCTAAACGAAATTGATTTTACAATATGTAGGTATAAGCAAAAAAAAAATAAAAAATAAAATAACGAAGAATCGCAATGAATATGAAAAATTTTAAGGATAAAAAAATCTATATATAAAGATATATACTCCTTTTCGTTCGTATTCCTATATATATAACAATATATTATTTGTACTTACAATATAGAAAAAGGAATAAGTAAATTTTATTATTATATACTCATCGTAGTGTATGCGTCTTTAAAAATATGTCTTTTAAATTTATTCTTGTATATGTAAGTAAGTAATATATACTTTGGTAAATTTACTATTTTATGTACAAAAAAAAAAAAGGTTTCACCAAATAATACACTTTTTTTTTTTTTGTAATTGGCATAAAGCCATTCTTTATAGTTAAAGCAAAAATAAAACCTATTTTATATTTTTTGAATAATTAAATGTTTACAAAATGTTTTCAAATATGCCAATATATGGTAATAATATTAATATTTTACTACATCTTTCTATTTATTACTTATATATATATCTTTCAACAGTGGTGCACAAACTCATGTGTAATTCATTATATTATTATTTCATATAACAATTTCACATATATTAAATAATATAATAATGTCGCGGTGTATATGAAGAAGGGAATGGAAAACTTTTTATCTTATACCATGTACAATATATGCGACGATACAGTAGGAAAAATAAAAAAAAACGTAAATAGCTTATAAGATAATTCTAAAATATTAAATAAAACCAATTCTTTTAATATATATTTATATATATTTGTTTTTTTTTGTATACAAATCCAACTTCAACTCCAGCATATTTATATTTTATTATGGTATCGAACAGAAAAAGATAAAATATATTTATTATAGTTTTTATTTTATGTAATATTGATATTTATATTTTTAACTATATATATTCGTACCAATAAAAAAAAAACATAGTATTTCTTTGATATTCAATTGGTTTTATGTACAATTGAGCATCACTTTTATATTTTACTTTTAATCTATATATATATAGCAAGATGGATTGGCAGAGGTGGGCCCATAAGATGGTCGCCACGTTCTCCAGACTTAAATCCATTGGATTTCTATTTATGGAGTTGCCTTAAAGAAAAAGTCTATGCAACTGTGATTAATTCACTTGAAGAGTTAATTCAGCTTATTGAAGACTGTATTCAAGACCTTCGCCACAAACAACAGCAAACACTTAGATTGGTTCGGTCTATTGAAAAGCATTGTTGTCTATGTATTCGAGCTGAAGGAGCACATTTTCAACAATTACTTTAGGCTTTGTTTTTTTTTAAACTGTGGTGATATGCGTGCGTTTGCTTTTGTGGATTTATGTGTGTGGGCCTTTGTGTGTGAGATCGTTTGTGTGTGTATGAAGGTTTGTGTGAATGCATAGGAGTCTATGAAATCAATTATCTGTCACCACCATATTGTTGGTTTTGGATAAAACCAAAAAAAGATAAAATTTTTCCATAGCGAAAATCAATTTTATGCCACATCGTTGTAGTTACTTGTGTATATCTTTGGAACCAGTTGAGACCTATCGTAATGTTATAGCTTAAACGAAAGCTTATGTATGTGGTAAGTTTTTAAACTTATACCGAAAAAAATTTTTCATCATGATTTTTCGACTTATGCTTGAACAAAATTTCAAAAAGAAAAATGGCGTTCAGTTAACTGTCAACATTTCTGTAAGTATCTGGATAACCACATGTCCGAATTGCGAATTGTCTTAACGTCAAATTAAAGATCTCGGTATGCTAATGCTAATAGTGTATCAATATTATATATATTGAGATATTGATCCCAGTAGAGTGCAAAACATGGTCTGATTGAAAATTTGGTTATTTGCGTGTAACTTGGTACCGAAGTCGAATCGGCCAAAATGTTATATGATATCTTCGACGCAAAATGACCCAGAGAATCTAGAGTTTTCGTATTGCCGTCGAAAATTGGTACACCCTGTATATATATATATATAGTTTTTAAAAAGTTTAATAATAATACCATACATAAATAAATAATATTATATTTATAGTTTGCCAAAAAATGTCCACAATTATCTAACATAAAATGCAATAAAATGTAATTTCATAAATTTATAGGATATTTATTATTAATATAAGTATATGAAATGTATTATAAATATGAATTGTGGTGTTACGTCAGACTAATTATAATAGTTTTCAAAGTTATATATCGACATTTTTTTGAATATACAATATACACTACAATAACTACTACAATAAATTTATATATCATTCTTTAACAGTACACGCATATGAAGTTGATGATATGTAAATCAAAACCATATATGGTATACACATAATAAAAAAACATATTTGTTGAAATGACCACATTCATATATACAATAAGTATATTTTTTCATATATTACATGTATTCACATGTATTTATTCATTTTTATACAATAAAATAGGTTCCCACAAAAAAAATATAATCGAAAATAGGATATATTTTTATGGATTATATTACTAACATATATTGGTATATTTTTTCCTAAATTTATAGTAAGAGCCAATAATAACTTTTATATTATACAAATATATAGTTTAATCATATATATTTTAGTATAGATAGATATATATATATATACTCGTACATAAATAGCTATAGATTAACTAATCTTAATGTGTTTCTTTTTGAATTATATACACCGATATATATATATATATTTATTATACATTAGCTTCCGGTTACAAGGACAACAGTAATTTCCTAATATATTGATTATTCAATTGCATGGAAAGTAAATTTCTATATATATTTTTTGTATATATGTATTTAAGATAATATTTGCAAATAGAATATTAATATATAATATAATAGAAATAATGGAAAATATTTTTATACGAGTATAGATATGGATACAATTCAAATTAAGTGTAGATTATTAGTTTCAAGTGAATTACATTACAATGGATTTAGGTTTTTTTTTCCTTTTTCAATCAATGAATTAGATATAAGAAGGATATAAAAATAATTATTATCTTAAGTCACAAACGGTTTATGGATAGAGAGCACAGTTTATAGATAGAATAGATACTTTTTTATTTATGATATAAATATTTCAGTCAAATCATGGTATAGTTACATTAACATTTTTCTTTAATGGAACACTTACGCTACATTAAATATTTATTTATTTATTTATTTATTAATTAGATATACATACACTTAAGACGATATAAATAAATACTTTAATTATGTGCATAATATAGAGTAGAAAAATTAATTTAAAAATAAACCTATTTCTGAGAAGTAAAATAATAAATTAAGATTGTGATTAGATTAGATAGAATATTCAAAAAGCAATTTCATTTAAATGTCATCAAATTGTAAATAATTTATAGTTTATAGAGGTACACCATTCTATTGGGCTAAATGACTATATGGAAAGTAATACTATAAAATTACAACAAAGTTAATTTTAACAAAAGCCTTAGAAAAGTCAAGCAAAAAAAACTACACATATTTTTATTATTAAATTTAATGCAAAACCATAAAAGGTTTAAGTAAAGTAATTTAAATGTTCCTATAATTTATATGAACGCAAATAATATTCCATTGAATTTATTCAACTGGAAAATGAAACTATACAAAATTAAATTTCAATTTTAATAACACATTTCGTTTGGTATATACTTTACCAATAACTTAAACACAAAGATAAGATTTCGTTATAGAAAATCTCAACGTAATTCAATGTATTTACTCCATCTACATCATCTCAACACCAACTAAATAAATTGTTTTAATTTATATATGAACTTAAACCTTTTCGCTAGTATATACAATATATAATCAAACAAAGATGATCATTATTAATTATGCGAATCTCAAATCCTACGCATATATATATATTTTTTTTTTTTGTTAAATTTTTTCGTGTCAATATTCCAAAAAAAAAATATGTATATTCAGTTTATTAATAACAACCAATAATTATAGCATTATTATCAAATATAAAATAAAAGCGTTTCTATGAGATCATCAATTATTAACAATATGTATTTAATATTGAAAAAGATAAACGATAATTTGCGTATAATTTTTGAATAACAACAAAATTATAATATGTATTTTTGTGAAAATTATTAACAATCACATTATTTTATAATCGTTTCATTATTAATACTTACTATTAATTTCCTTTTACTTTTTTCTATATCTTTTATTCCCATCGCTTAGTAGGTAGTACACATTAGTAACGGATGAGAAAAAAAAAAATAAAAATAAAAAGAAAACCTAATCAATAAGTTTTTTTTTGTTGCGATATTAGTTGATGCGTAGATTTAAGAGAAGAGAAAAAAGCCTTCCAGATGTAATTATAAAAGCATATGTTTATAATAATTTAATAATAATCGAAAAATTATACCATATATATACGCGAACAAAACTCTTCATTATGACCAATGACTTTTACATACAGTATACATGTACAAAAGCGTAAAAATTTGCGAAGCTTTTATAAATAAATTTAGATACAATCTTTAATCAATTTTCAATTTCTATAAATATTTCGATTTCATAAATTTTCAACATTATAAATATATTGGTATATAATAAAGGTGTTAATCCACATATACAAAGTTAATAATAACGTTTTGCGGTTATCAGCCTGATTCGATATATATATGCGGGAAAAAAACAGTTCATTCCAAACAAATAAATGCTTCTGTAGTGTATAATCATGAAACCGCGCAGCAACCATAATTTAATTTATCTCTGAATAACTTTATAAATATAGTATAATTATTTATAATAGATATGAGTATAATATTAAATATAGCAATAATAATGTTTTAAAAGAGAAAGTATATATTTTGTCTATTAAACACCATACCATTAAACAAAAAATATATATAAATTTATAATATTTTTAAAGACCAAAAGTAACAAAAAAAAATTTATATATTATAATCAAATCCAAAATAACACAATGTTAATGTAAACGAGCCCTAAAGGCAATCGTGTGTAATGTTGTATGTATGTTGTACAAAGTATATAATATTATAACATTTTTACAATATATAATGTCTTATATACATTATATACATTATATACTAATGTTAGTCACTATATACCATATACAATATATATATGAAATATATAATAAATAAAAAAATAAACACTTTAAATAGTTGAGACAATTTTTTTTAGATATTGTAATTTTTCGAACCTCATAAAAAACTTAATAAACATATATTATTTTAAATAATCAATACCAAGCAATACAAATATATTTATAAAATTTCTTAAAAAAAATACCTAAAAATTTGATACGATTTTGATCAATTTTTAGTTGTCTTCATTACATGTAATTGTACATACTTTTTTTTTAACATAAAGATAAAGTCTTATACATGTTTTTTTTACCATAGCTAGCTACTATATACACAAGACTATAGACATTTATAAATGTATTTCTACCCAGTGGGAATTTTTATATGCAGTTCCAATTTATTCAATGAATGCATACATAAATTGTAAGTACTTTCAATTTCATGAATTACTTCACCAATGTAATTAATTCATTAAAATATTCACCAGCGAATTTGTTGAATTTTTTCTGTACACATCCATTCCGAACCCATGACTATTAAAGTTAAAGAGTATAATATCGCACTGACCTTATAATTAAGTCATTAACACATTGTTTAAAGTGAACACAGTAATTGTATTTAGGTTAAAATTTGTTTTTTATTATTAGTGATAATGTTGAATAATTTTAAAAATTATAATTTTTCTAAATTACTTATAATTGGGGGAAAGATATTAGTGTTGAAACTCAACTGAGCGTGAGGCACTGAGGTGGACGAGCTTGGTTTTACACATTTTTTATTTTTTTTTTGAAAAATTATATATGTTCAATATTTATCGCAAATATTTTATCTTTGAATTATTTCAAAAGTATTTTATCCAGCTTGAACTATGCTTAAATTCAGGAGAAACTGTGTGGGTAACGTTTACTTCGTTTTTTTTTGGAAAAATTATATATTTTCAATATTTTTATCCAATATTTTATCTTTCAATTATTTCAAACACATTTTATCCAGTTTGAAATATACTTAAATTTAGTAAAAACTTTGTAGGATAATATTATTATTAAGAAATATTTAAAAAAAATGGAATTTCACTAATAAATTCACAAAAAACTGATAATTTTTAACAATTCGTATTTATAATTCACTACACAACATCAACATAAAGTATATAGTAAAAATTTAAAATTTTTAAAATTTTAGTACTAATACTAAACTATAGTTTAAGTATACGTAATTATTTATGATATGTGAAAGTATTTATCATAAACCGTCATGTGGTACGTAGTGGTGCGTGCAGTGTTTTTATCATTATGAAAAAAATTCGAAAATTGTTGTGTCATGTGTGTTTGTTTAGTTGTCGATAAATAAAAATATTTTATAAAATATGTGTAGAAATATGAAACGATCGATTGTTTCGATGTCGGTTTCGGCTGAAAATTTTTTTGTGAACGTTTTCTCTAAACATCTCTTTATCATTCAGTTGTGTGTTTCTCTTACTAGCTAAAGTTTTGGTTTTTGTAAGCCCACATTCCGTGGCCCAGACTGCGGCAATGTGGATGTCAAAAATCGTTATTCATGTTTTATATGTGAATGTTTTTATAATTGAGGACTGTGTGCGGCCATAAAAAATTCTCTCTGCCGCATCCAAATTTTACCCTCAATATATTGAGTGTTTCATAAATTTCTGGAAGAAAGTGCAGAATTATTGTTGAAACTGAACCAAACTGTCAATATTAAATTCTACTGTCAACAACGAATTTAATTTTAAAGTGATTATTACAAGAAAAGTAATCAAAATTTGCCAGTCACGACAAACAATTGTTTTACACAACAATACATAATTCACTCCCGCATATCGTAAAACTGGTCATAGAAACGTGGAAAGCACTTGGATGGGATCAGTTCTTACATCGCTTTTATTAACCAAATGTTACTTCATCAGATTATCACATGTTCGCAGATCATTCAATTTCAATGAAATTCTACAAAAAAGACTTATCCAAAAAAATACTCATCCAATCCGATTCCAGGAAAAATACACTTGTTCTGTACACATGAAAAACTCAACCATTCCAAACCCATGAACAACTCATCGGAAGAAGAAGTGCTTACCACCAATGACATCTCTGTACAAAAGTAATTTATAAAGTATTCCAAGAATGAAGTGGTGGTAGATAATCATCGATGTTATCATACGTACCAGTCCCACTGGGTATTTGCATTACATTACATACACATGAATAGAGCCTTACTGAGCCAATATAACTACATGTGCATGTAGTAGAAGAAGTAGTATAGTATTGAGGAATTTACCATGAAATTTGCCCTATTTATTTAACAAATAACAGAAGCATTTCTATCTGAATATAATAGCACTGAAATCATTGTCTGTCAAAGTGGTTGCAATAACCTATTAAATTGAGTATATATATATTGTATATATCAAAGAGTTCGACATATTATCAATAAAACATTGGAACAACGAATTTCTGCAATTGTAAATAAAAAACATTAAAACATTTGGCAGCGAATACTTGCAGTTAACTCAAAATTTAATAACTACGTATCGCTTCAATAGAAAAAAAAAACTTCTTTCTTCGAGGATTTTATTGCCCGATATAGATGGACTGCAACGGTTGGAGCAAACCAAATGGACCAAAAAAAAAAAGCGGAATCTTAAGGTAATCATCCAATATGTTTATAGTAAGTCTAAATATGATGAAGTGGAAAAAAATAAATATAATAATAAAATAATATAATAATAAACAGCATCATATATCTGCGTTATATATATATATATACAAATAGGTATGAGTACGAGTATATAACAAAACAACAACGAGAAAAGAAAAATGATAAGATAAACCCAAGTGTTACAAAAGAGGAAAAATAAAAATATGAAAAAATTCACACAAATCATAAAGGCGTGTTACCATATTTTCATCAGATAAGAAAAAAAAACTAGATATAAGAAAAATATATATAAAACATTATTATTATTATTATTTTTTCGCCGTTGTCATCTTAAGTTTCTTGTATGTTGTGTAATATATATATATATATTGTTTCGATGGTATGAATCTGAATGAATGAAATATTATTTTGAAAGAAACAGTATATGTATCTATTATTGTCTAACTAAATCCATTTAAATCATATGTATTTATACAATATACCCATATATATAACCTATGTTCAACTATACGTATGTTATAGCTTAACATATAGTGCACACAAAAACCGCACTACTGTTGTGTGTTGTTAAACAATGAATGAATGAATTTATCAAAAATATTATGTTATGTCAGCATTTATTTAATAAATATATATTTTTTGCTGGGTTTTCATCTTTTTTTTATTTATTTATAATACATGTAAGTGTGTGCGTGTGTGTTTAGTATATTTTTAAATATAAATTATTTTGTATATATTCAATGTATCGATTGTGTACTAAACAATATTTATATCGTATTAATAAATGTTTCATTTATTATGTTTACAAAAAATTCACACATAAATTAATATTTGTGTTTTACTATACAATATATAAAAATTCAAACCAAATTGTTTCGTAAATATACGAGTAGAGAGAATGCATGGAAATTGATCGATTTTATGTATTTTTAATAAGTGACTATACCTTAACTTTATTATTATTTTGTGTATGCTACAATTTATAAATAATAAATTTTTTCTAAAATATTTCTGGTCACTTTTTATGATGTATTATAATTATATATGTGTGTGTAGTTTTGTCAAACAATCATATATTTGGGTATACCATATATATTGATATATATAAAAATTTATTTTAATAAATTTCTCATGCAATATTTTATATTATTCTCAGACATCTAGTGTAAAATATTTATGAATTTTGTACACACAATTGATAAAAGTGTTAAAATAGAAAGTAAATAATTCTAAAATTCAAGTGAGAATTAATTAGCATTATGAAAGAAATATAATATTAATATTTAAAATTTTATATAACAAGAGCATAATTGTATATTCAATATATGCATAAATAATTATTTTTATTAATCAGTATAATAAAATTGAAACAAAACATAATTACATATGCGTGTCAAAGAATCAAATATCTATTATCTTTTATGAATGATGCTGTATTATAAAAAAATCACACAATAGAAATAATTTATTATTATAGTATTTTTTTTGTTGTTAATTTATATGATATTGATTGAAATGTTGACTCCGATCTTTGTATAGTGTATATACAATATATGCGTACTAAACAAATATGTTATCTATATATAAATATTATAATAATGCTGATAGATAGATACAAAAAAGAAACCATTCACACATATAAAAGTATAATTAAAATAAAAATAAAAGAGAAAACTATTAGAAAAAAATTGTATGCTTAACAAAAACTAACATAAATTATCTATCTATAACAAGAAACGCTATATACAGTCAAATTTTACCGGAGATTTTAAATAAGCATTTGGAACATCATAAATTCTCAAAAAAAAACTATTAATAAAAAGATTTGTTGTTCAAATTAGATAATATATTGATCACCTCTATAGATAAGATAAATTTACTTTTAAATTTTTTAAGTTTATTCACCAATTGAGATAAAGATACCAATATTCTTATGAAAATATCATTTTAGATAAAGATAATTTGAAATTTATCTGTAGATGAAATTATAGATAACCATAATTTTTTTACTATTTTATAATTAAAAATTAACCAAACGAGAATTTTAATCAATATTAATATTCGATTTTTAATTGAATATCAAAGAGATAGATTAATCAAAAAATCGATTTCCGTGATAATTCAATGAAATTTGCTTGTAATGTATTTGTATTTATTGATTTAAAAATTTTATAATTTCCTGGAAAAAATTTAATAGACAAAAGCTCATATTTTTTTGGTTTTATATAATTTTTAATCAACACATTATTATAAAAAATATTCTGAAATCTTCTCACATGACACTGCCACCACCGCCGCCTCCAATAATCATATCATATAATATTATATAAATATGTAAATAGATAAAATATTAAAAATATAGGAAATTAAGTAGTTATACTGACAGCTACTATTATTAAATATATACAAACTATTTATTTTTATTTTTTATTATTAAAGTTAAGCAAATTCGTTATTTTATATTATAATATAAAATTTAATCATATCTCTTCACTTTTTTTACAGCAATGTAAACGCCGTCAATGTCACAACTACACACACAGTACATTAATATATATGAAAAGGAAATTACATTCAGAGTATAATTAATCTAGAAATATACTTATTGTATATTTAAATATATGATGAAAGTTGTTGTAACAGTAAGTTTTAATTATTATTCATATAAAAAAATACATTATTTTGATCTCTTTTATACAATATATGCGTATGCCCGCGTGCACTCAATATACATAGTATAAGTAATTATTTAAATTTAAATTATATATCATTATATATCAATTTGATTATCAAATATAAATAATTTATATATATATTGTATGAGTATACCAATATAAATATTAATATGTATAATATTTGTATGTTTTAATATACATTTTGTAAAGGCTACAATATATATATAATATATTTAAACATTGAAATTTAATTAATTTAAATACGTGATCAATAAAATCAAATAATTAATTATAAATTGACAATCTGAATTTTTTTCAATATACTATTTGTGTATATAATGTAAAATAAATATTCTGGTGCGTACGCGCATATAGAAGGCTAATGATCAATTTTCATAAATAATAAATCGACTATAATATACTCGTACACCTATAAATATTAATGTATTTTTGTGTCGCTAATATACATGAATATTTATAATATTTTAAAAATTATTTAAAAATAAAAACATTAAATAAAATATCACCTCTTCAAAACCCAAAAAAAATTGTTAATAATTATGTTTCGTATTATTATTATTATTATTACATATATAAATATAAACATAATGTTTCCACATACAATTAATTATATGTACTTAAAATAATAATTACAATTATTTTTATACGCATAGTTAACTTTTTGTCACGCAATTCTATTATTTATTCATATATTTAACCATCACATGTGTGTAATAATAAAATAGTTCATATAAATATAAATGAAATAAAATGATTTGAATAATATGGAATTTATATAATTATAAATATAAATTTTATCGCAAAATATTAAGTTTATATACAATTTATTTAGATTTTAGGCAAACGAAAAGAAATGTGTCTAACGGTCGCATTAAATATTATTATGTCGGTACTATTAAATTAACATATACATATATTTATTTTTAATTAATATATAATTTTAATAATTTTTTATACATATAATACATATTTAAGTTTATATGTTATTTTCATTATATGCGAATTTAATTTGTTTTTAATTGAATAAAATTGAAGAAATTTTTTGGTTGAAAAGAAAACATAAATAAAAATATATATATATAAATTGTGGCATACATATTTTACATTTGTTTATATGTAAATGAAAATAGTGGATAATTAATCATTTATATAATTGACATAAATATACGTCTATAAGATGATATTCGCAAAAAAATAAAATAGAAAAATACATATATTTTAATAACATTATATTTATCTGTATTGAATATATATATATTAAATTAACATCGACACAAAACACATGTAAATATTGACAGACAATTCTTTTAATTATTATATACCAAGATAATATAAGATAAAAATTTTAAAACGGAAGCAAAACTAATAATATATATATATATATTTAATTTTTAGCAGTAGGATTAAATATTTAAAATATATATATAAAGAAAAAAGAGCTTCTTAAACTTTCAAAGTATATATATATATATTATAGTAGTAATTACGAATGTTTTAGTATATATAAATAATAAATGTTATGAATTAAATAAATACACATTCACTTTTCTATACGTAAAATAAGATAGGTGTTGTACATCGTATAATAATAATTATTATTATTAAACAGTTTAAATGTTGTCTAAAAAATACATGTTTCAACCTTCTTTTTCATATCAAAAATAATTTTGCCAAATAATTCTGTTTTGAACAGACATTATATTATTATTATTATTAATGTTTATCATACCAACCCTCACTCAACACAAGTCAACCTGGTATATTTAAACATTTTTTTTTTTTTATAATAAACTCATTACAACCACTGTGTCGTCGTCATCTTTAACACATGTATATTTATATATAGTTTACATATAATTAAATGTTATATATACAAAATTCCTTCCCATATATATATATATATATTTTATTACTTTTTATAAACTATAATATACATATGTAATTTTATTTCACTTTTTCATATATAGATAGATATAGATTGTATACTCGTACGTATTAGATGTTGGTGTTGTCAACAATATTCTAAAAAGATATGTATCAAATTAAAGTATATATATATATGGTATATGTATTTACTCGTATACTATATATGGTAATGTGATAAAAATAATATTATTATAATATACGATATATACGAGAAAAACATTCAATTTCAATGTTTGTCTGCGTGTCTATTTTACTTCCTCTGCAAAACAATTTTTTTTTTTCTTTCGCTAAACTTTTTTCTCAATCTGAATTTATTTTTGTATTTTCTATATTACAAAATTTCATTTCATTTATTTTTATTATAATATGAATGTGGTTTTTTTTTTACACATCTTTTTCCGTATTTTTATATAATACAAATATTATTTAGTTTATATAAGTTTTTATACAAATAATAATATAGAAAATGTATATATAAATACTTTTATTCATTTTATATAGAAAAAAAAAGTATCGCTTAATTATGGCCAAAGGAAATTATTATTATAGATTTTCACATTCACAATTTTAATGTATTTTTAAACTATATATATATATTTGAATGATAATATAAATATAGCAATTATATTATTCTTATATAATATTTACCATCAAACAAATATTTTGTATATGTAAATTTATATAGAGACAAATTATCGCATTATCATCGTATCATATGTTAAATTTTCTATTGTAAAATGATATTAATATAAATATTATCAGATAATATAGTAAAATAAAATGCATATCCTCCGCAGTATAGGAATATAATTAATTTATTTTTAATATTTATACCCTCATTTGATTCTATCGCATAGCACAGTTGTTAAACTATTTTTATATATATAGATTTTTTTTCCATTTTAATTTTTAAATAAATATACGATAAGCAAAAAATTTGCTGGTTTTTTGAATGTTAAATACATGACATACAAGTTAAATTAGGCTATGTTTCCACTGGGTATGACAATCACATTCATACGTGTATGATTAGTTTAAAATACGTATTTTAGATAATAACATTTAAAGTACTTGTGGCTACTCGACGTATGACTCATATGACATCGACTAGTCATAGGTATGTTAGATATTTCCATCTAAAATACGTATTTTCAACTAATCATACGCGTATGAATGTGCTTGTCATACCCAATGGAAACATAGCCTTATATTGTAGTCTATATATTCTAATGACAATTAGACAGTTTAACGTATTTCATAGATAGAAACTTTTTCCAACTTTATCGTAGCGGTAACGAAATAGATTAATATAATTCAAATTACAAAATAAATAATTAATTTTTAATATATAACAATTATAGAAACATGTGCATAATTAATATATACCAAATTTTTTCTAAATTTATTATAATATTATGGTCAAATACTTAAATCTTCAGAAATCTATTAGGTATTTTATTTATATATCATATGGAAAATATGGCTAATTTTCATCCAATTTCATGTATATATAGACTTGAAAATGATTAAATTGTATCAGTGAAAAATTAAATTAATGAAATTAATTAAAATAAAAAAACCAATTTAACTATATATAAAATATCCACCACACCGTAGATATTTTGTTAGAAAAAAATTTTCTAATTTTGTATATTTACAATTTAACATAACATTTCATTTTCATATTTATTATATATTGATTTCAATGGATTTTCGTTACATTTCATTACCATACATTTTACTATGAGATAATGATTTAATATTAATTTAAATTTAATTTTATAGTCTATAGCAATGCAATAGAGCGAATGTATAAATAAATAAATAAATAAATATATATTATTTTACCATAAATAATAATCTCAAAAAATGTTTTTGTATTTTATGTGGTTGGTGGTTGGTTTAAACATTAAATAGGTAAATATTTTAGTTTATCATATGTTCAATGGTTTTTATAAAATCTACATGTTTTAATATAATATATATATATATACCAATATTTTATTTTATTTGTAAATCTAATTACATTTAAATAAACATTGTTTTACTCGTGTGTGTGTGTGTGTGTAATACATATATTTTATGTGCGTGCATTAAGTGGAAATAAATAGGATATAATTAAATATTAATTAAAAATGGTTACAATATATGTAATATAAATAAATGTATATAACATAAACAGTGTATTTAAAATTATATATAACTACACATATCGGATACATAATATTTAAATACGGATATATTAATTTTAAATTGTCTATTAAAGCTAAATTATAAATGTATTTATTTTGTAAATATTTCTATTAAAATAAAATGTTATTTAAAAAATAAATTTATATAAATAGCGAATCATGTCTTCCATTTAATATGGATATATATATTTATACATAATAATAGTAGCAAAATAAAATACAATTTCACACTTGAATAATGTGCAACTATATATATATATATAAGATAGATAATAATGTGTATAAAAGCAATAAGGGTATATAGAGATAAAATCGGTGCTAGACCATTATTGGAAATTCAATTTAAAATTGTTACTTTTATAATATATTTTTTTCTATTTTCTTCTTAACAATATACTGTGATATCGAATTTAATAGATTTATTTTATATGGAATAGACTATATAATCGTACTTTAAGCGACCTACATATATATAAAATTTATCAATTTGTCAACACTTTAAAGTTAAAAGAATATATGCAAGAAATTTTCTATATATGATGCGGTGTATCCCATTTGAAATAATTTAACTTTTTTTTTTTCAAATAGAGAAAAGGATGAAATAATATACTTTAGCAAATATATGGCGTTGGTGATTTTATCTATATATATATATATATATATCGTTCTATACAATGCTGTATTTACCATATATAGATAGTGGTGTAAGTATTGATATATATTTTATATATATGTATTTTAAAACATATTTAATTTCCTTAAATATATTAATACACAACATTTTTTGGATAATATATAATTAAAGATATAATAATAATATAATATCATAATTCAACAACAACAAGAAAAATATGTTTGATACATGTTATGTATTGTATATTATATTATTTATATTAAATCATTTAATAAATCATTTTTGTTTCCTCTATATATATATATTGATAGAGATTGAATGTAATAAATTCTAAAATGAATAATTTTTTCTTTTACATTATAATCCAATATTACGCAAATAAAACAAAATTCCTTTGCAGACAATACTGCGATTTTTTCTTTTATATATACTAATACATATATATATATTGGATGAGTTTGCATAACTTCGTGTCCGGTATGAAAACTTAAATAAAAATTTATTAATCAAATTAATATAATTTCTTCCAGCCGCATTACTATTACATATTCCCATTTAGTTCTATTGTACTAAAGTTTTGTGATTGCAGATTTATAGAATGAGACAACTGGTTTACCTTCAAAGAACTTGTGGTGTGAGGTTATTTTATAGCGACGCCTTCCACTGATCTTATATATATATATGTAATTGCAATTCGCAGCTATTCTGTATAGATATCGCTATAGATGATATAATGTCTGCACTAGCAAAATCTGAAGATGTATATTTTTCCATTTCAGCTCATTCAGTTTTGTATGCTGTTCGTGTTTCACTACGCAAAAATAACTCATACTGAATTATTCCACTATTATTATGCGTCGATTATTTCCATCACAGCAGCAAAGAAGATATCGAACGCATGAAATTTTACAATCCTCCAATATTTAATTTATTGTATATACTCTGTACCATTTTATTGCGTATAGATACGTATACGTATACGATGAGCGAATAATATATATGTATATTTATAGTTGCACGCAAAATATTTTATCATAAATTTCGATATTCTGTAATAATAATACTTATATTTTATATATCCCAATATTATCTGTTTATATATAATAGAAAAGATGAGTATAGCGCACGGCGGCTGTATTCATAAATCACAACACGCAGGAAAAAAAACGAAAAAAAAGGAAATATCATATTGGCATATCGAAAATATTATAATATTTCAATTTTTTTCGTATATTTTTTTTACATGATATATATGCATTTCTGATAACATGAAATAAAAATACAGTGGCGTATTCTTATAATAAATAGCTAAAAATATGATATAAGCAATAAACTGAAATTTGTCTATAAAAAGAATAAAAGTTGTAATTATTATATTTATATTGTAAGTGTAAAAGTGTTTGGCTATAATTGAAGTTTGTTTATAAGATTATATAAGTATAGAAAATAAATATCGACACTAGTTGATTAAAAATTAGATAAAGCACCATCATTTGAAAATACATCATTGATATATATACATCGCATACATCGCATACATCGTTTATAGATTTATGTATTTTATATAAATAATTAAACATTGAAGTACTTTAAATATTAAATTAATTTAATCGGTATAAACATTCATCTCACAATAAATAAATATAGCATTATTAAATAATCGTACTCATATAAAAATAACAGAAATTATATGGAAACATCTATGAAGCGAAGTAATTTACCCCTACCATACTTAAGAATATAATGAATAATTTTAGTATAGGTGACATATAAGCTCCAGTTGGAGTAATTAATAAGATAACTTAACTTAATGTTGATGATATAATAATAATAAAATATTTAATTTATATGAAAATTACGTAATAATAAAATGTATAATAAACAGATGTGATTTAAATTCATCTTAATTTTTGGTTAATTTTAGTTTACGTGTTACACGTTAATTTCCTGTTAAATTTAATTACATAATATAAAAATTATATTGACCGCGCATATTAAAATTAAGAAAGTTCGCATATATAAATCAAAAATGTAATAGTTTCAGTGTGAATGAGTTTAATTTTGTAATAAAAATTATGTGTTAAAACAACCAGAAACAATTGGAATTATTAATGTTTCCTATTATATAATATATTTTTATATAGAATTTCTTCAATTATTATAATATTCAATAATAATTTAATTTTATACATGTGTTGGTAGTGTGTATAATATAATGATGATTATTATTATATTATGGTATATAATAATTAAATAATTTTGAAATATATCCATTGCTGCAAATATCCATATAAAAATTAATTAATTTATGTAAGATTTTATGAAAAAAATATAATTTTGTTACACATACATAAAATTATATTATTTAAGTTATATATTCTTTTGCTATATTGGATTGAACACAAAGTAAGTGCAATTAATTCTTTTTTTTTTTTTTTTATCAGCAAAGCACTGAATCAATTATCATCATTATTTTGAAATTCTTACCGCATATATATATATGAAGTTTTGAAAATCTATAGAAATAAATGATATTGTGATGGAACAAGGTTAGGGTAAATATGACATCAATTAAACTCGAATAATTTTTTTATGGTAGAAACATAGATTTTTGGTAGCAATTTCTTTGTATAATCAATCCCACAAAATTGATGCCATAATTTTTTTCTTGATGATAATTTAATTTTAAATGTTATTTACGCTCTGACTTCACAATTTTTTTTTTCCAATTAAATTAAGTACATTTCTTTAAGTTAATAAATACTTTTGGCTATCACAGTAAAACATGGAATTACTTGTTAACTCAATTCATAATTTTTAAATGTTCATAAATTACTTTACTGATAGAACTTCTGCAAACATCTCAAACATTCGTTATATACAATTACGCGTTGATAAATTATTTTCCACCGAAGTGTATAATAATTCATTTATTTGATTTGCAATTATCCAAAAACATAAATGTTTCCTTTTAACTCCATTATTTTCGTACACAGTGTGATTACATCAAATAATGGTGTGTACTGCAAATATTTTTAATCTTAACGTAACGTACATTCATCAATAAACCCAAGATCCACACATTTTAAAAAAATCACATTACGCGTTTATAGGTTCGAACAAAAGGTATTTATATCTATAAATATCTTCAAATCATCGGTCCCTATATACATATTATAATAATGAATAATGTTTAATTATATATTTCACATAATTAATTAATATATACCATATATTGTATATATATATATGAATTGTTATAGTGATTATTATGACACGAAATGATATATATATATATAACAAAGAAATTGAGTATATAAACACTTCTCAAATGAATAAAATATTCCGAACAAAATTATGTGTATATTAAATTTAAATAACATTATACTTATCCCTTAATATCCTTTATTATATATCCTTTGCTTATACTTAAATCAATACACATATTAAATATATATATATTGTATAGTAATATATTTGTGATGAATGATGAGTGATTGTTTTATAAGTCAATTTAGGTCAAGAAGTATATATATAAATAGTATACAATCCATCTATTCCCCGTGTATAAATTCATATATATATACATTTGTATACATATGTACTTCATTCCAGACAATATTATATCAAATATATACGACTATATATATATAGAATAATGTTTCAAAAACCTCTCTAAAATAATTGCTTATTATACTAAACTGCTGATATACGAGTATTTATATATATAATAAAGGATTACATACATTTAATATATATATATATATATATACTTATTGCGTAGAGGGCATATAAATACATACGTTTATATATATATTACGAGTATATATCTAATCTATATGAATTATGTATTTAATATGTATATACAATATATAAATATTATTCTAAAGATATACTCAAATACATATGCAATATTATATTGTATAGTATAATATAAATTTTCATTTTGTACTGTTAATTCATCTTATATATTATTATATTATATGTATATAGAGATTGGGTTAATTATATTGGATGATTGTGGGTAATATAATGTATATATACAATAGTGTCTTAATATTATATAATGTTAGATAAAAATAGGGGAACCATTTTCCTTTCGTTTTTTTTTCTTTCTTTTTGTTGTTGTTGTTTTTATATTAAAACTAAAATACATATTTTCATCTTGAAATATAATGATTATATATTCTATAGAGATTGTATTTGTATATATACATGGTATATACGTGTGTACATAAAGTATAACGAGCTTCGGCTAAATAAGAAATTTCATTAATAGCAAATAATGGTAAAATACCACCGTATGTATATAGAAAAGTTCTCTATTTTGTATATACACTTATAAAACACCACAATATATATATATACAATATAATATAGAGAAGTGCATTAAAAATCTTATTTATATTTTAGACATATATTAGATGTATGCGTATGCCGTGGCTCAATAGGTATGCATACTATATATATATATATATATATTGTATGTATGCGATGATAACTTAAAGAGAAGTGCGTATATAATTGTAAATAACTTATAAGATCCCTGGATATATATATATATAGAATGGTAAGAATTTTTATTACCTTTTTTATGAAACGTGCAGCATCATTTTACTTTATAATACACTTATACATATCGCAGTAAACGTATATAATTTTCATATATTGTATAATATATACGCGCGTAATATAAATGATAATTTGTAGTCACTACAGACCAATTTTTATTATAATTTATTGTATTTTCTTTCTCCCACATCATCTAAAAAACAATATTATATTGTATTATATATGTACCGCCATCCATACATAGTAAAATTATATATACAAAATATGCATGCAAAGAAAGAATTACATCCCTTATATAGACAAAATATATATGGTAAATAAGTTTAATTATTTCAAGGTACTAAATATATAATATGCGGAGAAGGTGATGTATATGAATATTAAAAGTATACACAGGTACTTATGGTTTTATATTATATACCTTCGAATTTTACCATTATATTATATATATATAATGATATATTAGGTGTCACGGTGTTTTTGGAATATATAATTGTTTTTAATTTTATTTTTTCTAATTGTATATTTTTTACATGAAAAGTCAAATTGATCTATTATTATAATATATAATTATATATATACGCATTTTTTCTTATTATAATACATTTTGTTTACTTAACACGCATTCATATATTCGCATCACGCAATGGACAGGAATATATATTTATTGTAATATTATAAAAATTTACATAAAAAATGTCATATATGTTACAATATATATATTTTTTGTGTCGCCTATATTATATTAATAATTATAGTGTCCAATATATTCTCTAATATACACATTTAAATTTAATTACATGAAATGATATTTTTCATATTTATTAATTTCAAAATAATATAATGTTATAATGAACAATTAAATTGTATATATATATATAAAATAAATGTTTAGGAATAATGTCGAATTCATCTATCTTCACTTGTGGTATAGAGGTTCAAACATTTTTCGAAATCGTCACATGTTTATAGCGTACACGTACATCGGTATATATTGACAACATTAAAGAATATATCATTTTTGAACAGTGCCATTGGTAGTACATTATGGAAAAAGGAAATTATAGTGTCTACTTAGTAAATTTTCCGGAAAATTGACTTTTAAGAATTATCATCTTTTTGAATTATAGGATCATAATTTTAACGTATTTCCAGTTTTGAATATATAGAAATTACAAATTACTTACTTACACTTTCCAATCCTGCATATAGAAGAGATTTTTAAAATCGATTTATTCGTTCAAAAGATATGATCGATTATCCCCATTTGATGTCAGTAAAATTTTGTATGAAATAATGGTAATGTATAAATTTTTTATTTTCAGCATCATACAGTATCACAAATGTTGTTTTTAATTGTATCTACCATCCATAGAAAAGTCTGTCATATCTTTTAAGAGTGTGAATTGATTTTAAAATTCTCCTTTTGTAAAGATTTAAGATTAATTATAATTTGCACAATTCTGTATGCAAAAAATGGAAATCTGTTAAAAATATTATTAAAAGAATAGAATAGATAATTCGTTAGAGTCGATTTACCGGAAAATTTAGTTTCATAATTTTTTTCTAATTTCATCCAAATTATAAACAAAATATTGTATGCTATTTCTCAGGCTTCGCCTCAAAATTTATGACGTGCTAAAATGTTAATTGTTGAAATATATATAAAAGACATATATTTTTGTATAAATAAATAATATTAGTTATTGTGTGTAACATTATAAAAATGTATATTAAAATTTTTTAAATAATTTTAAAAATGTCATCACATTTACATTAAATATAATAAATAAAAAAAAAAATATATATAAATAATTGAATTGTCAAGCGGGTGTTTGGGTGTGTGTGTGTGTGTGTGTTTGTGACACTTGTTGAAATATTCATTCAATTTAAATTACATTTTTTTTTTATTTTCAAATTCACCGGAAAAATATGCATTTTTCTATATTTGTGTGCGTAATATTTAAATAAAATAATTTTCAATTATTTATTTTTAACAAATAACAAAAGCACTTTACATTACATTAACACATTTTTTCTCTCTCTCTTATACTTTTCTGGTTAAGTAAAGTAATAAATCAATATATTGTTTGTATTATTTATATACCATCGAAGTAGAAAAAGTGTTATTATTTTACCATATTCAAAGAGCAAAAATAAAAAAAAAACCAAACAAATAAACACAATCATTTCTTTTATTTTTATATTATAAAATATTTTCCATTTATTATTTTAAATGAATAACAACAATATTTAATGATGTGACGCGGTATAATTTACATTATTTTTTTGTTTAAAAGAGGTATGCTACCAACTTTTTTTTTTCGTGTACTCTCGTGTACACCAGTTGATTGAATGGAAATGAGAAAAAGCAAAAAAAATTCATTAAATATTCAATAATTCAATTTCTTAACAAAATAAGAATAATAATAATAATAATATAATTTAATAAATAATAATAATAATAATAATAAACAACAACAATGAGAACAGAAAAATATGTTGTAGATATTTTTATATATATTTTTACATATATTTATGCAAATTACCTATTTTATAAATATATAATATATATTCGGCTTTAAATTTCTATAGTATATATGGGAAATCTATAGAATTATATGGTAACATAAATACAAATATATAGGAGGAATACTTAAAAATGGGAAAAATTTATATTTTTCATTTCAACAATAAGTGTATTTCGTTCGTATATATACAAAAACCAAGTATAACAACAAGCTATGGATGAATGGTATTATTATTATTATATACCTAACATATGTACGTACATGTTTCGAGCTTATATAAGTTTTATAGTACATATATAGCCACATATATATATATATGTGGTTAAGTACTATATATGTAAACGATTCAAATATACATATATATTTCAGAGTGAATTAACAAAATAAAGCATTTTATAAGGTATTATTCTCTTATATTGCTTATGTTTGGATATTTATTATTAGAAATATATGTATATGATACACAATAACATATAATCGTATATATATATATATATATTTGTTAAACTACTTGTAAGTAATTGTATATTTATATATATGAAATAAAATAAATGATGGTAAATTATATTTTGTTTGATGTTTTCTGCATTTTTTTTTACCAATCATAACTAATGGGTGGTGCAGTTAAGCTATTAGTTGTTGAGGATAATTAAATTAATACATGCATGAATGTCAAACAAAAAACCATTTATTCCGCATTCATAAAAAAATGTATACTTTCACTTTAAATCTATATACTATGAACCAATTATAAAGTGTCGAAATTTATATTCAAATTATTAAATATATATACGCAGATAATAATATAATAATTTTTAAATAAAATTGTTTGAAAGTATGCACACCAACAACATAATTATGTATTATTATATATTAAAAAAAATATTGGAATTAAGAACAAACATCTATATTTATAATATATATCTTTCGACCAATTTATTAAATTTATAATAATTATCACATCATTCATAACGCAGTTGAGATTTTAATATAACTTCTATATATTATAATAAGTTTGCTAAAAGGTAGACTAAATTATCAACAAAAAAAAAATGTAGTATTCAATGAAGTAAATTTGCCGGAAAATCAACTTTTGTGAATTAACAAAACTTTTTATTATTTATTTATATAATTTTAATGGATTTCCATTTTTATTGACACAATTAACAAAATTAATCAATCGTCAAACTTTTAGGGTAGGAGAAATTGTTTAAAATAAATTTATGCGTTTAAAAGATATAGCCGATTGCCATTTTCCATTAATAATTTTTAAATAAAATTGTTTGAAAGTATGCACACCAACAACATAATTATGTGTTATTATATATTAAAATGAATATTGGAATTAAGAACAAACATCTATATTTATAATATATATCTTTCGACCAATTTATTAAATGTATAATAATTATCACATCATTGACGACGCAGTTGAGAAAAACCAAAAAAAAATTTAGTGTTCAATGAATTAAATTTGCCGGAAAATCAACTTTTGTGAATTAACATTAAATTTTTAATTATTTATTTATATAATTTTAACGGATTTCCATTTTTATTGACAGAATTAACAAAATTAATCAATCGTCAAACTTTTAGGGTAGGAGAAATTGTTTAAAATAAATTTATGCGTTTAAAAGATATAGCCGCCGATTGCCATTTTCCATTTAATTATAACAATTCATAAAAGCAATTTTTTCACGGAAAAAATTTTGTAGTTTGTAATTTTTTTTCCCATAATGTATCAACTCGGCTACTCGGCACAGAACCATATAGTAATATTGTAATCTGAATCGACTTTTTTACACATCACAAATGACTCCCGTGCACGAACAGATCAATTCACCAACTCAAACCAACATATTATGGTTATCTGCTATAGATGCCCTACTTGAAGTAACTTAAAAATTAAACAAGTGAATTGGATAAAAATTACTTTAATAGTAATATTTCATAAAAAAAAAAATGTATATCCAAAAATTGATTTCAATTATCTTTGCAAATATCTTGTTAAAGTTCAAATAAGCTATTAGTTATGTGTGCGGCTTATATATATATGTTACGTATAAAAAAAAACACATAATATATTGGAAAGGGGACGAAACCGGATGTTTTATATATTTTATCTTATCTGTGTACAATTGCACCACTTCTTCTATCATATAATAATATTGTACATACTTTTTTGTGTTGATATCTCGCATATATATTCAATAAATATAATAAATCTTTTCATTACATTTAGTGTTGCGTATATATACAATATATGTAAGATACACATTTGTATGTTTAACAAAAGTAAATTGATCAATATATTATAATGTTATATAGAAAAAATATGACCCTCCTTTATTATGTTCGACACAATAACCGCCTATATAGTCGCATTCTTATTACACAAATGTATGGACTCTCTTAAATTTATTTATTTATATATTATTATAAATGTATCCACCAAATATATATATATGATTAATAATTGTTTATATATCGTTTTATTTTATATTTTTTTGCTCTGTGCGGTGGGTCATACATCGAATTATTTACAAGACTGCTGGTTGTTGTTGCTCAAATTGATTATGATAAATTACAATATGTTTTAGGAATTTTTTCGTTATAAAATATATGACGTCTATTATAAATATAAGTACTCACACGTATAAATCTTGCGTAGAGTCTGGGAAATAAAAATTATACAATATAAGAAGCTGTATTCTAAGATGTTGAATTACATGCAAATAATTTCAAGGTCTCAAGTAATTGTTTCTGTAATTATTATTATTATTATTATTGTATTTGATGTATATGTTTTAAATACTTACATAGCGTAATAATAAAATGTATCAGATTGTAATATATATATATATAGTTATTATAATTGTTAACTTACATTATATGATTTAAATATAATTTATTATTAATTAAATCTTATTCACATCAAATAAATGAATATATGTGTATAACCTTTACAAATTATTATTATTACTACTTAAAATTGCTCTTGAAAATAATTATGTGTATTATAAATTAGAATAAATTATATCACCGTACACACTTACTTATTTATATTACAATTACAATTTAATTAATTATTACATATTTTCATAGATAATTGTGTTTGGAAAGATTTGTAACATATAGATAAAAAAAAAAAAAGAATTAAATTTTTTAGTATAATAAAAATATAAAATTAAATTCCAAATTGATTTATTTTTATTGTTAAATTTTATTATATATAATATTTTTAAAGTATGTTTGCTTTTTTTTGTTGCATAATATATTATATTTTTCTGTAACATATATTCTCTGTAATATAATAATGTTAAATACAAATATATATATATATATGCTGCAATAGCAGAAAACAGGTGAGGTCATTGAAGGCCATATGCATATAAAAACAAAAAAATTTAATATAAATAAATGACACATAACAACAAACCATAGGTATTTTAAATGAATATATACAATTACTCGTACAACTAATAAAAATATATAGAGAAAAAAAAACATTAAATTCAAATAAATACTTTTGATTTGATGAAGCGATCTTTAACCAAACGATGACCATTAAAATTAATTCTATTATATTATACATTTTTTTCTATTACAATATATACGTACGGTTTTAAATGTTTAATATATATGTGAGAATTGAAATAATTTCATTGATATATAGATGACTATAAAATTAAATTAACGTAAAAATTTGATAAATTATAAATGATTGACACATAATATAATATTAAAATTCGTTTCGGTTTTATTTCTTATTTTAAATATAATACGCATTTATATATCTGGGGTAAGGTAGGTAGGTAGGTGGGAGCGGCGGTGGTGATCACAAAACAATATAATAAAAAAAGGAAATGATTTTAAAACGATTCACTTTCAGAACATTATAAATGATTGAAAAATTAACAAAAATGAACTCCACATCGATCAATAACAATACTAACATTAAAACTATAATTTTTTATATTATTTCTCAGTGCGATATTCTTATAACAATAAGATCAAGTAATTTTCAGTTATATATTCAGCAACATCTTTGTTATTTAAAACATTGACAATTTTAATTCAGATGCAATATTGAAATATGATATGGTTGCGTAAGCATCAGCTAATACTATTATTAACCGTAACATTATAATTTGTTTTTAAATAATAGTGTTTCTTGTTTATCAATCAATTGGTGCTGCATTTTATTTCAATTATAGGAAGAAAGTTATTCAAAATTGTTGTGCCTCACATTACCCTTTTTTAAAAGATTATCCTCTGACAATAGAATTTTATTGAACCAACGATATGTGTGCGTAAAGTAATAATAATGAAAATATGTAAAAATTCTTAAAATAGAATTTTTATTTTATTTTTATATATATAATCTTTGGTTTATTATGATTTTATTATATTATTTGTTCTATATATATTTAGAAAATTTAAATTACTTACAGCTGCGTTCTAGTAATGCATTGAAGTAATGAGTTTTTTTATAGAACAAATTTATACTTTAATCGAGAAATTCATTAATAGAATTAAACAAGTTTTTGCAGATATTTTATTGTGTGGTAGTTTTAGAAAATGGGTTAGGTGCTATGATTTAAAGGACTGTAACCGCAAGTTGGGTGAATAGAGCTCCGAATGGAAATATTGGAGTTTAATATAGCATAAACAGTAAAATATAACATATATAATTTTATTCAATCATCATTTGCCAATTCGTTGGTAACTAATTCTATTATGATAACATTCCAAATTATGCAAAATTGTCAAGTTATAGAAATTCTTAAGTTCGCTCCTTAAGCGTATATATATATAAACATCTGATAAACTACTTACTATACAATATTTATTACTTTCATGTTAAATTTTTATTTAATCTTCAATTATGTGTGCGGTGAGCTATGCCATTAAACATTATATAGCATCAGAATGATATTTTTTTTTAAAAACATCAACTATTATACCATATATTAGGTTGTCAACTATCTCCCTTCCGCCTTTTTGCTCTTTATTCAATGCTTTATAAAAAGTGTTACAGTAATCGGATTTAGTTCAAATATGCGCCGTTTTGTTCGATAATCTGTTTCCATCTAGACTGCAACTTCATAATACCTCCCTCGTAGAAGCCCCCCTCCTTATTTGCGAAGAACTCGGACAGCCACTTTTCGCAAGCCTCTTTTGAGATCAACTTTACACCACCAAGGGCGTTCGCCATGGACAGGAACAGGTGGTAATCACTTGGCGCTATGTCCGGGCTATATGGTGGATGCGATAAAACCTCCCATCCGAGCTCCCGTAGCTTCTGACGAGTCATCAACGAAGTGTGTGGTCTGGCGTTGTCCTGGTGGAACACTACACCCTTCCTTTTGGCCAATTCTGGACGCTTCTGGTAGATCGCCTGCTTCAAGCGGTCCAGTTGTTCGCAGTAGATGGTAGAATTAAGCGTCTGGCCATATGGGAGCAGCTCATAGTGGATGATTCCCTTCCAATCCCACCAAACACACAGCAAAACCTTCCTGGCCGTCAATCCCGGCTTGGCCACTGTTTGGGACGATTCACCGGCCTGCGACCACGACCGTTTTCGCTTGATATTGTCGTATGTGATCCATTTTTCGTCGCCAGTCACCATCCGCTTCAAGAATGGGTCGAGTTCGTTCCGTTTCAGCAGCATTTCGCAAATGGAAATTCGGTCCATTAGATTTTTCACTGTTAATTCATGTGGCACCCAAACATCAAGCTTTTTTTTGTATCCAGCCTTCTGCAGATGGTTTAAAATGGTTTGGTGACTAACTCCCATCTCCTGGGCGATGTCACGAGATGCCACATGCCGGTCTAACTCGATGTATTCCATGATTTGATCGGTATTTGTCGTCACAGGTCTTCCGCCGGCTGGCTTATCCATGGTGTCGTTTTCACCGGCTCTGAATCGTCGAAACCATTCCTCCGCGGTTCGAAGTGATAGAGTACCATCCCCCAAAACACCATTAATCTCACGGAACGTTTCTCTAGCGGATTTGCCTTTAACGAAGGAAAACTTTAAAATAGCGCGAATTTCGGCGTTAGTGAACTCCATGTTTACACGTCTATAACTGTTGAACGCAATATCCAAACTAATCATACATAGCGTCGTTTTGTTTGTTATGTCAAGAGCTTTCAAATTATGTACAGTGTTGCCAGATACGAGCTCTGTAGCGCTTTGTACATAGCCGCGAAATTAAAAAGACAAAAAGGCGGAAGGGAGATATTTGACAACCTTATATATGTTATTTATATACATTATATAATTGCTTTGCTTAATTACATTACACTATAGTTAGTTAGTGCAGGAAATTCAATTTTCCAATTGTTTAACAATTATATATATGGTATATTGTAATATATCGACGACGGGAAATTATTTATATATAATATATGATGACTTTCACATAAACTCGTATATATTCCACATATAAAAAATATATTGAGGATATAAAAATACATATTATAAAATCGTATTAAATCGGATGACACTTTATGATATATACAACATATATTGTATTTTATCATCGATTTTACTTTTAATGATACATGAATATATTTATTTATTATAGACAAAATATATATAAAATGTTTTGTGAATTTTTTATAACGCATAAATGTCCATTCATGTCTAGTCAATTGATAATAATTGTCGCACACAAAATTATATACATTAAATATTTGTAACACTTTATTTATATATACACAGTGTACAGTGTACAACAACTGTATTATACAATATATATATAGGTATTAATATATAACATACGACTATACTATATAAACATATGATGAACAATTTCATTCAATTTTACTTTCAATTATATACGACTGTTATATGTAATATGGCATTATGTATTATATGGTATATATTGTACATAGCATATATTTGAAACATAAAATTTAATGCTAATATACATATCATTTCTATGCTGATGGATATTATAACAAAATATGTATATAGTTTAGTATATGAACACATATGTACATTAAATTTTATATATAGTATAATATGTAGAATATAATTACCTGTCTGGTATAAAATCCATTTGGTGGTTGGTTGATATTAACATATAATATATACAATATAATATAGAGTACATAAAACATATCGAGAATATATAGAATGTTATACAAATATAAATGTACAATGAAAATTTTTGCAAGTATATGTGTTACGTAATTATTTTTGAAATGTATATGTACCATAGATATGATGATGATAATAATAATACTCGTAATAATAAGAGTAACATCTGCTTACTCTATATACATATATATATATATATGTATATCATAATATGTTTGCACATGAACATGAAAATGTTATAATATATTTAAAACAACTTTTTTTTCATATATACAGAAAATGTGCATATATTAGATATAATACTATATATACGAGAGATGTTTGAAAAATTATCGACATAAAACTGTTACCATAACCTTTCCACCACTTCTGATGAAAGCATCTTTGCCTACTTCTTCATTTGCTTGAATCCATATTGTCTGGACAATTCTTTTCGCTCTGGTTTATAGATTCATCAAAAAGTTATGAAACGACAACGTTTGACATTCATATTTTATATTATTTAAAATTATCCATACCTATGTACTTGAAAATTAAATGCATTTGAATAAGTCAATTGATCAATTGTTCTACACTCTATTTTCTTATTTCATAGTCGTTCTTTTGCGATGATATAGGTGTTGTAGGTACGACCATACTATTTTAAAAAGAAATCAACCCATTTATCACATTGGAAAATATACAATTTAATAATTTTTGATGAATTTCTTTTAACCACTGCACAAGACAATAAATTTATTTTGGCATTTTAAAAAAAATTAATGAATTTATACAGATCAAAATAAAGATTTTACATAAATGTTTATAAAAAGGATGAAATTTTACACACATCAAATTATAGTTTCACAATTTCTAAAGCTAGAACTATTCAGACAACCTTATTAGTATTTACCACCATATTATGTATTTGATATTTTGAACATATTATTACGGAAAAAATATATATATGGTATATTTGGTTATATGCGAAAGAAGACAAATTAAGAAAAAGCTTTTAAAAATTTTATACATCACACAGCTGGATTATATACATACGAACGAATATATGCACCAGATTAATTTATTCAAGAATTAAGTTAGTTTATATATGGTATAGTTACATTATCTAATATCTCTGATAATATGCAATGTTATAATGTATATACGTTGGTTGTACAATATATAGATAGACAGATATGTAGTAGGTTTATATACAATATTAATACGTTTCTTAATTTACTTTTTCTTTTGAATGGTTTTAGGTTTGGGTGTGTTTTGTGTAAAAATGAATAGTAATTAGAAGAAGAAGAAGAAGAAGAAGAAAAAAAAACCAAAAAGGGGTATTTTCAAACCATATTTTTTTTATTAGATTTTTGAGCGCAAATGTATAATTTTCACAAGATTTTTTTTTTTTTATGAGCTCTTCGTTAATTAATAAAATTTTATTAAATATATTTATTGTGTGTATACGAAATCCGCCGATATTTAAAAAAAAGGTTTAACGTATATAGAAAATAATTAATTTTAATTTTTTTAGATAATAAAATTTTATCGCTTTTTTTTATCCCCATCACTTTTAATATACAAATTATTACAAAGATTTTAATTTTTAACTATTATATATAGGAAAAGTTGGTAAAAATTTAATTTATTCAATTATGAGAGAAATTATAGATTAGTGGTTGTAAATTTGTATGTAAGTACACAATTAAGTAAAGTAGATAAAGGGATATTTTTTTTATCTATTCTGATGCTCCCCAGTAGTGCGTCACTTTAAATATACATAATTACAGTAAATTTTTAGCAATATCATTCAAAGTAATTCAAAATCTTTAATTATATATTTATAATAGTTATATGTATTTTGAAAGTATCAATATAAACACAAATATATTATATTGTATTATTTTAAGTGTTTCCTTCATAAAATTAGCAGAATTTTGCTTATGTTATTTCTAGAAAAAAAAAAATTGTTATTTATATATTATAAACAAATATTTATTTATATTGTTATTGTTACAATGTTCAATGTTAAACATTTCTTAATCTTAAAATTCGCGTACTATTTTATTTAATATAAAAATTTAATTAAAATTTATGAATATTTGTATAATCTCATCATATATAACTCTCGTATATAAATATATAGAAATATAATAGTTTGTTGCTGCTGTATATATACTGTAAAATAAACTTATGAATTGTTAATTATTTCAATGAAAATTTTGTATATATACTGTAAAATAAACTTATGAATTGTTAATTATTTCAATGAAAATTTTGTAGATATGTTGTGTACATTAAATGTAAAAAAGAATTAATATATATATATAACAAAAACAAAATATCTAATTATTTAAAATAATAACTTTTTCATCTGCGTGAAGAAAAAAACCAAATAATAAAAGAGGAAGAAGTAAAAGAAGTCAATTAATTCCGTATATTCAAATATATCTATGTTTTGTTTATAATATATTTTTATACATACACAGCCAATTCTTAATTTAGATGGTCTTTTTTTACACGATTTTAAAATAACACAGTACACGAATAAAAACAAATACCACTATTGTACGATTTCAACAAATTATCCCAGAATGTATATTGAAAAAATCTGCTAAAGATCGTATAGTAACGTATCATTAAAATCGTTCTTTCAAGCCATGCACATTAAATGACCAGAACATTAAACACGCAGTTTCTCATTAGCTTAGATGGCGAATTAAAACGCAAAAAATGTTTGTACAAATGATTTTGTTTCTGAAGTCAAAAAATATTTACAAAAAGATCGTGAATCATCTGGCATTGCTACATAATTTAAATATCAAATCATTATACTTTTGCCAATATTTTAAAATCTTAAACGGTTTTTTTTTCTTTTTCAAAATTGTTCTACAAATTTTCAATTTTACTATTACTGCGGTATGGCTATTTTTACAAGGTATTCGTTGGAATATATCTATACCGTGTAAAAAAATAGTTTGGTGTACACCGATAATATCAGTGAAGTATCTGTATTATTTGGGTTTTTTTGTTTATAGTATTTATACATGTGTGAATAAATCATATAAGAAATTCTACCTACCATATCTATAGAAAAATACAATGGATACCATTATAATTGAAATGACCTTCTGTCAAAACTTTTAAAAATATATTATATACGCAGGGAAAAAATTTAAAAAAAAAAAAGATAAGAATTTTTGGCTTTGCATGTTTACGAAAAAAAAAAAAAAGATGTTGCCATTAAAAATTAAAAATTATCAAATTTAAAAGAATCGCTTCTATAATTTTCACAATTTTTTATTTGTTTGTTTATTATAAAAATTTGGAAAGAGAATCACGTTATTGTTTATTCATTTTATTATTATTATTATTATTATTATTATTATTATTTGCTTTTTCATCTCTATACCCATTAACCCATTATATTCCTTTCATAATATTGTATAAAGAAAAAAAAAACTCAAATCTTGCAAAAGTGATTCAGATATATACAATTATATGTGATTATTATTTATGCATGCTGCGAACGTACGTATAAATGTATATGGTTGCCAAGGTGAACTGGTTTTTATATAATTATTATACATTTTAAATTATATAAATATATAAGATAAATTTTATATTATATATTACATTTTCGATAAACATTTATTATACACAATTCAATATTATAAATTATATATATATATATATATAGGAAATCTTACTATAAATAAATAAATAAATAAATAAATAAATAAATAAAAAAATAAATAAATAAATAAATAAATAAATAAATTATTGTGGAATGCAAATATTTATATATTATACCACAATCAATTATTATTTTATATTATAATAATAGTTATAACGTAAAAAATTATCACATTATATAAATATTAATTCATTAAATATCAATACAGAGAGTGATGGAAATATATAAAAGTGAACGAGAGAGGTACAAATTATTTAAATTAAACAAATTAATTAAATTTTATTACACTTGAATATTTTATCTTTTAACACATATCACAAATATAAATCTGCAACTGAGGAAAAAAATAAGTAAACGCATGTAATGTGAATATGAATTTAGCATAACTAGCAACGTGAAATCATTTTGTCGTATATAGAAAGACATACCATGGCATACCACCTTACACACAACAAATTGACGTCTATATTCATTATTGATTGTATGTTTGCGTGTGGTAAAATTTCAAATCAAACAATTCCTTTGTAATCCCACCAAACTGCTGATAACATAATCTATTCTTTTGATAAAAATCGCCTTTAGATATTAATTTTCACAATCTTTCTCAATTTACCATATTATTGTATATTTTACAATTCGATCGTTTCAAAAATGAATAATTTTCGTAATTTTTCATAATCATATCGTTGATGGCATTGCGTTCTGTTCGAATAGGCTAATTTGATCGTTTAGTTATACATTTCGTGTAATGTATTATTTTAATAATCAGAGAAACAATTGCTATATATGTCTTCATTTTTAATAAAGTTTACAGCAAACATTACAGTATAATTCATCGCAAGTATAAAGTTAAATACTATATAAAGTTGAAGATTTTTTTTTACCAATTCTATACAATAAAGTTTGCATCTTCACTTAATAAACATTATACAATATAACTTTATTTTATACACTATAAAAAGTTCATCAAGTTTTCATAAGACATAGAAAATAGCATATGTTTCAATATTCAGTATTATGTGTTATAAAAGTGTATAAATAAATATAGATATTTACAAATAAATGATTGATGATGATCGTACCGATATATATATATATTGTGATCAAAACAAATATTTATAATATTACATTGCATTTTATTACATCATATGAATGATCACAATAAGTCAATATTATAATAAATATAAAATATAGTAATTTTTGTTGTTATTGTTGTTAATTTTTTCACTATTTGACTATAAACTCGTATTTTATAATTATTATGTATTTTATGTTGCAATATGTACTATAATAATAAGTTTATTGATTCTATATGGATGGATGAATGATTGGATGGATGGATGAATGGATGAATGGATGGATAGAACAATATATAATGAAGGTAAATTAATGTAATTATAAGGTAGTCAATTTATATTAATGGCAAAAAAACTTTTAAATATCTTTCTGACTAATTTTATAATTTAATATATGACATACGCGTTGTATTTAAAAACGAAAGATAAAAGTATTTTTTTAAATGTTAATTTATTGTTATTATTCATCTATTAAATCTAAATTGCATCATATAATCAAATAATAATCATATTGATATTGAAATAAAAACACCAATTATAATTGATTATAATTTGAATAAAAAAAATACCAAATAATAAATTTTGAAAGGCAAGAATCTTTCTTTTTCTATCAATATATTCAATAATTATTAAATTAAAAGCGTCAACGATTTTGAAAATTATAATAATGTACACACATACACCTCTATCAAATGCTTTTTTTCTGTTCACAACTTCAATAAAAACATATATAGTAAATCGTTTTTTTTTTTTTAAATTAGACCTAGACGATTTTATAATAAATATTAAATTATTTATTTTAACATAAATTCACAATATATTTTTTGTTTTTGTATGGGAAAATTGGGAAAGTTAAATTTTATTGCAATTAGTGATGATAGTTATTTATTAAAATAATAATTTGTATTAATATAATTAATTTAATTGGTATAATAAATTTTTTAATCGAATTTTAAAATTTAATTAACACTTTTTTTTTACTGCTGTTTTTGTTTCATGTGATTTTTTTTTCAAATGCATATTAAATAATAATAATAATTACAAGAAAGTCTAACAAATATCAATTAAGTTGTAAATGTAAATGTAGTAAAAAGATATAAAATAATTAAATTTTTAATTATATACATTTAAATATATAAACTACAATATTATAAAGATCTTTTATGGTACCCTAAGAGGGATGGGCCCAAAAATTTCGCAGAGAATTAATAAAATTAATGTTATTTTTCAATAAACTTTTCAACATTTAAAGTATACTCGGTTCAGCGCGATGTTCATATTATAGATAAAAAAAAAAAGAAAGGTTTTTCACTAAGAAAATTTATAAGATTTGAGAACAGATTAAAATAGTAGGGAATTAAATACAACAATTCCTATTCGGCGGTATCGATATTCCATAATTAATCGTAATGATATAGATGGTTTTTTTTTCATATATGAAAAATCATATGGACGGACGCTTTTTATACACTTATAGGTAAATTTCAAAACAAATAACTTATATATGGTTATATGTGAATAGTGTATTTAACATTAATGTATCACACATGTAATTTATAGCATGTACAAAAAGGACATTGCTTAGTAAAATACGTCAATAAATCATCAATGTTTACAATATAATGTCCACACATCGATGTTTCGTTTTGAAATGTCAACAATGAGTTTCGCTCTATAAATACATATATCTGTGTATGTATATGTACAATATATATACGCAGACAATGTTAAACCCATAGGAATTTAAAACAAAGTCAAGACAATTTCAAAGATCAATTCATATATAGTGAATAAAAGACGACTTGTTACATAAGAAACAATTTTATTCGCATTTATAAATCCAATATATAATTTTTGATATACAATAGATAACATAAATTTTTCATGAGGAAAAAAAGGATAAAATTTAATATTACCCAAATCAAATATATACAATATTTTTGAGTTTTCTTATAAGCAAGTGTATAATACATACAAAAAGATAACAAATTTTATTTAAAAAGTAACAAATCACAAATAGATAAATCTTTAATCACATACAATACATATGTTCTTGTTTGAAAATTATTCTTTCATTTAAAATCAGAATATCCATCATATAGAGAAAGTGATGTGTAAAATTGAGTATGAATATAAAAATATGTATACACTTGGAAAAAAAATCTTTTCGCTAACATATATAATAGCAAATAATTTTTTAAGGACATTAGATTGAATTCTATAAATATATAACATAATTTTTTTTCCAGTGCCCGTTAAAACAAATATATTTTATTTTTTTGACCTATAAATGATAATAATAAATATATTTATTTTTTTTTAAATCCCTTAATATTTATATATAATATATTAATAAATTTTCCAGCCCATAAACAAGGAAAAATCTCAATGGAAAATATAAAAATATATATATAAAACCTATTTTTATATTATAGAATCGATGAAAAATAAAATATTTAAAAATTGCTTTTTTGCTTTTTATTCAACATATTGATACGTATACTATAATGTTACACGAGGGATGAAAAAACTGATAAATCTGTAATTTTATAAATAAATAAAAGTTACGCGAGTATAATAATAAAAAAAAAATGAAGTGTATATATATGGAAGTACTTAAAGATATACACGACATATGTAAGCCTTTGTAAATTTTTATATAATATATATTAAGTAATTATTTATATATGTAGAAAATAAAATGCGTGATGTTTAACTTAACCTAAATATGGTACATAATCTTTGTGTTGTTATTATTAAGCAAGAACAAAATCATATATAAAATTGTGTATATATTATATAAACATTTGATAGCTCGCATATGTTATAATAAATAATATGACGTTAATATATGTAATTATATATATACGCAAATGGTACAAGCCACATACAATATATAAAACACAAAAACAATATAACTTTTATCATTAAAATTTAAGAGCCAACATTAATTATTATTATTTCTTTGAAATTCCCTAATGTATGTCATTTCCATATTTATTTCATATATATATACGTTTTATTTCTATTACTACATATATTTTATATATGAAATTTAATATTATATACAATCTTTAAAAACATATATCTTTCATATACATATATCAAATAAAACACAGATCTATATATATATAAATTATATGACGAATAAGAAATATTATGTATTATCATAAAATTGAAAGTATTTCATGTCCTTGGATCTAACACAATAAAATATATACATCTTAAATGAAGTATATACATATATGTATAGAAAATAAATGTGTATTTTTCTTTCATTAAATATATTGTATTAGAAGAATTTATTTATAAGTTTTTTTTTATAAATACAGTACTAGTAAATAAGACTTATATATGTACATATTAAAAATAAAAATAAAGAAATTAAAAATGAAATAACTTGAATGGACACAACAACACTCGGGTAAATAAAATAAAAATATAAATTGATACATAAAATATATTATATTACATAATTTTGATATAATAATATTTTTAATACATATAAAAAAACAAGTAATATATTTTTCATCATCGATTAAATTCAAATTATGAAAAAAAAAAATACCATATATTATAGATATTACAATTTTTTATAAATATAGTTATATATGAAATATCTTATTATCCAGACGTTATTATAAATTGTACTAGTTTTTTATAATTAAAAAATATTTTGTGTATATAACAATCAATGTTTAACAATTAAGAATAATAACTATAATTAATATCGTTATATTAATTATATGGATAATTTTATAAATACATATTTAGAGTTATTTAAAATTAATAAATTAATTGACACATTGTAACATGTAAAATTTAAATTGTATTGTCAACATATAAAAATTTCAAGTTTGCCAATAAAATTATAATTATAGATATTTTATAATATGTGTGTAATATAGTTTAATGTAATACCTGGATGAAGGGAATAAAACAAAAATTTCAATAGTTATTTACTTTTACGATTTCAAAATATCGACAAAGAATTTTGTTCCAAGTGTTACAACGGTTTTATTGTTTTGTATTACATTGGAGTATTGAAGCGCCTGCTAAACCATATATTAGTTACGTGTTCTTTTTACGTATATTAAGAGGCAAGTAGTTGGTGGATATTATTCCACGGTAATGCAATTATTATTGTACTATTTTTTTATTAAAAATCAATATATGTGACTTGTATATTTTCTATTCTCTATTTATATATAAACTTCATTTGGCGATAAAATCATCAACATCGGTTTGCACTTTAATTGAAAAGATATTCAACGACTGCCATAATCAAAATCATTCATAAAAACAGTAATTTATTGATGAACCACTTATGTTAAACGTGCAAATCGATTTATTTCAGTTGGCTATATTAAAAGTATAATTTTGTAAACAAATTTATATTGTTTTCCGTTTTTCTTAATCCATCTTTTGGTTATATTTTTTTTGGACCCACAATAAGATCATATGGGCGTAATTCGATTATTCTTTTGAATTGTATGAACATAAATTTTAAAAATGCATAGATATCAATCTATCCGAAAAATTAAAACTTTACTAAATCCATATTTTCACTTTTTTGTTGTCATTTTATTTAAAAATATTACCATATTATTATATAAATAATATTGTATAATATAAAAATATATAACATTTTGTTGTTATACGATCCATGTATCCATTTCGTTTATAATATACATTACATTTATATATGCGTATTTTATTTATATATAGATATATTTGTATATAAATTACTATTAAAATCACGTATCTTCGGTGAATTAAAATTTTTGGATATATATATATATATATGTATAAAATCTTGATAAAATTATATATTACAATTATTTATAAACATTGTTTTGTTTGTTATATCGGATACATAAATTTCCAGTATATTGGTATATATAAAATAATTTAAGCAAACAAAATATTAATGTATTTAATATATATCTTATAAATATTATGCGTACAAATATATACAAAACTCGATATATTATATATGTGAATATATTATATGTTATATAAAATATATTGTATTATGATACTTTATTATGTACAAACTCGGATTAATATTATACATTTGATATAAACATATATGGTATAGGTAGTTGTTTGTATTCTGAATATTATATAAATTTTTAAAAGAATATTTCCCAATTTCCTTTATATTCTATTATATATCTCAATTATATATTATTTTCAATATACAAATAAAAGTGTATATATATAACATATCCAGATATTCTATATTATATAAATACACCTACACATACATGAATATAAAACATGACTTTATGCGAAAGATTGTTTTTCTAATAAAATTAAATAAAAACAATGTTATTATTATTATTATTATTATGTATTATGTATTATATAACAAAACATAAATATGCATATATAATTTATACCATCATAGGACCCCGCACCATTATCGTTTCAGCGCACATATAGCATAGTCGTAAGTATATATCTATATTTATGTTACAGATCCGTATATACTATAATATATATATACATAAATACATTTCATATAGATAATGTGACAATGAAAGCATAGCTAATTATTATTCATGGTAAATTATATACACAAATGTATTTAAATTGTTTGCGGCAAAAACAACGAGAGAACAACTTCAATTTAAATATCGCATGTACATACAAGAAGGCAAGAGAAAAAAAACCAAAAAAAAACACAATATTAAATAAATTAAAGAAAATAAAATTTAAGACAGTAATTAATTAATATATGACAATTAGTTTTAATTAATTTGTATTATGTAATTTGAATAAATTACATTTTTTCATTTTATTTCATTTAAATTTGATTTGTATGTATTTAAGTATATTTAAAAAATTTATATAAGATCATTGACATTTTTTTTTTTCTCTTATATATATTGTAGATCACATGCACACAATTAAAATATATAATATATTGTACATAGTCGTTTATATATACGCATTATAAAATTTATTGTATTGTATATATATGTGTCAATATGTATTAATTAAAATTGATTTATAATTAAATCAACTACTAAATTTTATAAATAATTATTAAACCCGATTGGTAAAAAATGATATATAAATAAAATCATATAAAACTTTCTTAGCTTCAGGCAACACAACACATAAATCAATTCAATCATAATTTTGATATTGATACACTACTAACTATGTAATAAAATATTTGCTTAACTTAGAAAACAGGTCAATTAATGCATATATAATTTGGCACATATACTATGAATGTAATCTAAATCTTGGTATATTAATACAATGTATGTATACATGAAAGTAGTAATATATATAGTGGTGCAGTCAAAAGTATTCTTTCTTCCATAAGACAAACTTTTCAATCGATTCATATGCCTACCTGTTCGATTTTGCTGAATTGATGTTGTGGTAACAATTTGCCATCTTATTCTAAGATTAGTCGAAATCTTTATAATAGATATTTTTCCAACATAGGTTTTTTTTTATATACACGGCAGCGGTATAGTAAACTTAATGGTTTATAGTTATTTGATGTTACTTCATTAATCGATTTACCCAGGTTTTGGTGTCACCATAAATTCTTCTCTCTGTATGTTTATTTTTTTGTCTCGAAAAACCGCTTTGAATATACGTAAATGTGTTATCAATGTTACACCCGCATATTTGCCACCGTTATGAAGTAATAAACATGTGCCTTTCTTGTATTCAGATTCTATTTTATCATTTTACAATTTTCTGTACGTGATCATTTTTCTATCGCTGAATCGTTTTGGTACGATATCTTTAGAAATGCATAGATTTTAGTATATTATTTGTAACCGCCTGGTAGGAATTGACCTAAAAATCTCTTGTAATTTGTTTAGCAAATCTTTATCATTATTATATTCAGTATAATCATTTTTTCTTGATTCATTGGTATACCGTATTATAGAGTTATCCGGCATCAAGTTTTTTTAGGCTTTGGTAGGTTCGCATTTTTAGTGATGCCGGTTGTAATGGGAACTGATATCAACTATATATATTATGTTATATAATATTTAATATATTATATATATATATAGACTAATTAATTTAAATAAAATAATAAATTCATTGTAGAAAAAACTCTGACATACGCATTTATAATATTTAAATAAAACATTTTAAATTATATGTATTATTTATGCAAATTTGTTAGTTTAATATAAATCACTTTAATATACTTAAAATTTCTCACAAATAAATAAAATAATATACTCGTATCTATTTGCATGTATAAATATGCGTGCGGTGCTGGTGGTATATTATAATAAAAGACAAATATGAAGAGACAAATTTTCTACTGTTTTTATTTTACCATATATCGTATCGTATTTGAAATTATTGTTGTGTTTTCTTTATTTATATAACATGTGAAAACAACATTGACTTCACTGCAAAACGGAAATAATTGAACCAAAAATATTTGTTTTTTATTATAACATTATTTGCATATAAACAATAAATTTAATACATCGTTTTCTATTTTTTATTTTTGCTCCCCCTATACAAATACAAAAATTTCCGAGTATTTGTTTACCTTATTTCTTGGATATTTGACGTGGTATTGTATCAAGTTAAAAAAAATCCATTTCATATATACGAGGATGTGTATATGGAAAAAGGAGCATCGTATCGTTTCGTCATCTTTATACATATATACAATAATATTTTTGTGATGGTAACTAAACCACATATAAAGGGTGTCCACACATGCAGATTGCGATCGTTCAACGACAAGGTGGTGAACGATTAAAGTTTTTCAAGAAATTGCAGTAAAACAAATTATTTGTGGTCTAGAAATAGATTTTAATATGAAATTTTCAATTTTTTTTTAAATATATACAATTTCAACTATAGTCGCAATTGAAGAAAATTCTACAATATGTTACACCCTAAATTTTATTCTCTATCTATATACAAAGCCGATTTAACCTATAAATTTTCTGTATTCATCTTACAATTAATTTTTATTGTTATATATAGGCCACCGCAATAAATATTGGACCACTCGTGTCTCCAAAAATATATTCTTAAATTAACAATCTGTATTTTTACATCTAAATGATGAGCCGCATCACCGGCACCTTAAAGGTGGTCGTACAATGAATGTGTGGACACCCTTTATATAATACAATTATAATACAAATATGTGCACGTACGCAAAATTGTAACGAAATATATAAATAGCAATGGAAAAGGAAGTGAAAGGAATATTTTTGGTAAATCAAAGTGATTTGTATATATTTTTTTCTACAAATTTTTTTTTATTTTATAAGTATTGTACAACATAATGTTTTGTACAGGCATGTACCTATATAAAATGTTGGCACAACATGGTTGAGGAGGAGGATATGTATATATAATAACATATAACAAAATGGGTTAATATGTAAATATTTGGATCGTAAATAAAAATGTTTAAACTGTAAATATATGTTAAGTTTATGTGCATAGAGAAGGTCTGTCTGTCGTTCATAAATATATATATATATATGAGACTGCGTGTGTATATTCTAGCAATACCTAAAGTATCGGGTTATTCAGAGAAAAAAAGGAAAAAACGAAAACTTTAAAATATAACTGGAAATGAAATGGAAAATATTTTAATTTTTTATATATTATTTTTCTTTTCCTTTTGGAAGGAACACGGAAGGAAATAATTTATTTTTATTAAATATTTTTAAGTTAAATTGTAATCTAATAAATTATATAATTTATAATATATTAATTTTTTTTTTCTTTATTTCTTTTTTTGCTTCAGTTTGAAAGTTTCACGCATCAGCTATTTAAAAATTGAATTTTAATTATATTTGTATGAATATTGGAAACAGAGAAACAAAAAAGGTAAGCGCATTTATATTACATTTTTATTTGTTCGTAAATATTGCATTTTTCTATAATATTTCTATAATGAAATATAAATAAATCTATTATTTGCCTAATTAATTTAGAATTCCATTTATATGCACATAAATTTGAATATTACCTTGCGTTTACACATTGAATATATAAAAATATTTATATATTATTTATAATTATTAATTTATCTTATATTCGTATACAAATAAATTATTTATTGATTATACGTTAATAATCTTAACAATTATTTATTTATTATTTTAGCAAATTGCTTAATAATAAAAGAATTTGACACACTTACATAAATCATATATAGAAAATTATTGAATTTCTCACGAAAATATTTATAATATTTGTATAAACGCAGCAGAGCTCAATACCATATGTGTCAAAATTTCCAGGATTTTTATACAATCAAGCTTTATACATATTTGAAATTGATTTTATTCTAACATCAAATGACTTAAATGAATTTTGTATTTGTGAATATATAATGGTTAAGTTTTTAATAGCCCATCAATGTCAGCTCAAGAATTGTATATGGTGAACAGCTAATGTTTTTTTTTCATAATCTATATTATATAGTCAAGTAAATCACCACTACTGCATCCGTTAAAATTCGGTAATGTTTTGTTTATTAATATTATTAATTCCTTTTAATTGGCACAAAATTCCTAAAAATTTTGACACATCGACAATATATTGTTTTCATATATACAAAATATAGATTTTAATCTTCATACATCATATGTATGTTATGTATACTAATACGTATAAGAGTATAAAATATATATAGTGTTGAAGTGGGTATACTTTACAATATATTGTTTTAGGTGTGGTGGTAGCGTGACATTAATTTATATATGCATGCAAATGAATATGGTATATGGAAAATTAAGCACTCTGTCCACATCCATTATATCAAACATATACAGAGAGATATACTACAAAAGCCATATAGTAATATCAAAAATTTAGCAAAAGATAAATAACAACTCATTTTTTGTATTTATCATATAAAATATATAATTATTAATAAATTTACAAATTTATATACGCGATATTAATATAAAAAACATTTATTGGTGTTAATTTTTTTTTTATTACATGTTAAAAAATGTATCGTGCGACATCGAATATAAATCAGAGAAAAAAAAAATTTAAATTAAAATTAAATACTTTCTACCACAGCGTGTAGTATTATTGCGAATAAGCGTATTAAAATTGATGCATGTAAAAATTTTCAGTTATATTAAAAGGAATCAAAGAAAGTGAATATGCATTTCAAAATATATCATATTCAATGGAATTTTGTACAAAGATTAACCAAATGTTTGGATATAGTCTTCGCCAAAAGCACACCATTATTATTATTATGGGATAATAATTAATTAAATAAAATACAGAAACAAAAACATTTACATCTTTTGATATAATTATACAAATCAATTGGGGTGCGTTATATAAAATTAATCAACTTAACTTTTAATTAATATATGAGTTGAAAAGTCTCAAATTATTAAAATTATTTTTCATTTGTAAATTTTCATATGTAAAATTAAATACGCAGGCATTTTTTGACAAAAAAAAAGGGCTGGAAAAAATAATAGATATAGTAGTGTAATAATTAAAAACGGCCTATAAAGAGTTTCAAATTAAATGTATTGCTTATGAACAGGAAATAAAACGTGTTATTGATGTAGAGGATTTTTGTCATTTATAGATATAATATTAATTTATGAATTAGACTTTACGTAAAAATCATCCCCCCCATTAAAAATTATAAATAATACTCTTGTTGATTTGCCAATTCCGTCAAATATCTCAATATGATGAAATTTTGGTTCAATATTAGGATTATGCCTAATAATCCAGATTATTACTGGGCTATTCCTAACAATACATTACATAGCAGATGTATCATTAGCATTTAATAGAGTTAATCATATCTGTCGGGATATTAACTACGGTTGATTAATGCGAGCGCTACATGCTAATGGGGCCTCATTTTTTTTATATGTCTTTATATACATATTGGGCGAGGGTTACACTATGGATTCTTCAATTTAATTTAACTTTAATTTTTTTTTTTCAAAACCACAGTTTTTTAGTTTTACACAGAAACTACAAATTTAACTTTAAAAATAAAATAATTTTTTTGTGAATTATATGGCACGTGAAAAATATACTAGATTTTCCAACCTTATATCCAATGACATCCCATAAAATCGTAATTATATATATTATATTTGGCGTATTTAAAATAATTGAATAATTCATAAAAAGACAATTTTCCTATTAACTATATAAAAATGTGACTTATTTAAAGGAAGAAAATAAAATATATAATATAAAGTATAACTTTCTTCAATCAAATGTATATGTATTTCTCGCAGAAACCGTCTTGATACCATCACTCTGCCATTGACATTGATTCGTATCGTATTTATACGAATATACAAATATTTAAATAAATTTTATATAATAATTATTAGTTTTGTATATACCCGTGGATTAGTTTAACTTAAATAAATACATTTTGCATATTATTATTATTATTATATTTAATAGTTGCATCAATCTAATATAAATTATAATTTAACAAATACATATATTGAATATTTTATTACTTATATTTATATATATTTTATATGGAATTATAATAATCTGTATAATATATACGAATTATTATATAACATATATTGTCATTAATTACTTTACAATTTAAATGCGTATATAAATATAGATAACTATTAGCATATATATCTGGCTGGAATGTAAATGTATATAAACTAAAATGTGTTATGAATTAAAATTTTACCTTCTTTAATATTATATCCATATCTATATATAAATATATATATAATATGTAAATTTATCTTCTATATATAGTTAATACTCAACAACAATATAATATGGTACATAAATATTCTATTCATTCGACTATATATATTGTATATGTGTGTGTGTGTGTGTATGTATTTACAAAAAAATATATTCAAATACGTGTATTTTATACAATATTGAATAAAATATAATAAAAAAATAATAACAAGAACGTGGAACGCAGGTGGTGGGTGTGAATATATTGGAATGTGGTTTTGTTTTTATTCTTGTTTTTATACTTTTTTTTTTTTTTTTTATAGAGGTGTATACATAATTATATGCATGGAACGATACATATAGTGGAGGTTTATTTCATGCAATTAATTCGTATATACAAAATATATATATAGGATAAATTTAATGTGAATATAATTAGATGATAAAAACGTTTTAAAAAAATTCAATGTAATACTATTTAACGTAAAACGATGCAAAATAAATTAAATTTACACATTTTATCAACAGTACCACCGGTACGGTAGTATCCGCATACATAAATAAATTCAATTTACATTTCTAATAGCCATATATTTTCTCTTAAACTATTTAAATTATATATTGTAGATATATTACATAAGTAAATTGTTCATTCATCTTTTTCTATCCGTGTGCACCAACCACATCACCATCTCTTAACACGTTAATCGCGACGATAATATCAGAAAAATTTTCACATGGGTCATGGTAACACTTTATTAGATAATTTAGTTAAAAATGTATCAAGGAAACTGAAATGTATCACAGAAAAAATTTTTTTTTGTCATATTTCATTTTATTGTTTGTAGTAAGCCAAGAAATTTTCAGATTTTGTTCCAGATAGACCAGCTTTCGAAACATAATGCAAATGTATAGTTTGCGTCGGACATCTGTGATTGACGTGGCCTTCTACCAAATCGCCAAATCTACGCTGTGTCTGACATGGCTCATGTAGAACTTCTTAGCGTTACACACATATGACTGACATGGCGATTAATGTGTTAAATTCTATTCAATGCAATATAATATAATTTCATCATGTAAAATTTATTATTGTTAGTTATAATATTATACGATGTGGTTTTATGAATTATAATTAGATTTTAGTTATTAATTTATTATGTTTTTTTACTATATGTAAACTGAACTGAATATATAAATGTAATGTAAAAATAATATATAGGTAGGTATATGAATTATGGTATGGTATATTTATATAAAAACTTCAACATCTGCTTCTAATTAATTAGTCATTAAATTAGTTTTGTTTAAATCTCTTTTTTTTTTTTTTCTCTTCTAAAGTTATATGTGCATAAGCGCTTTGCTGTAATTTATAATGTACTTATAGAGTTAGTTATATATATCGCTGGATGTACTATTTATATTTAAGAAATTATATATATATATATTTATATACAATTAAAATGGAATTTAAATAAAAATATAATATTAAAATATATATAAATTTATTGATATATTCTATATTTGTATAAATAAGATTTCCTTGTGGTAATAATATGGTAATACCATAAAGTTATAGAAAACCGAGCACCGATTATTTACAGTATACCATATATATATATAAGTCGAATATAACAAATATTATAGTATTTTACATAATTTAATTTGTGAGAAGCAATCATAAAATTCAATTTTATCAACACAAACATATAGAAATATAAGTAACAATGTGTAAAATGTAATATTTTACCACACAACATATTATATTATAATATTTTCCTTTTGTTATAAATAAAATAATTTCACTTTGTGTGGTAAAACTATTTAACAAACATACAAATTATATTGTCTGGTGATGATGGTATTTATATAAAATAAATATAAAATATAATGCTAAAGTGTAAGTATATGAAAATAATAAAATTTTATTCAATTTTTTTCTAATACGAGAGAATTATTATTATGAATTACACTTTACTTTCTTGGTTTTACACAATAAAATTACATATAATACACATATAATTGTATTTACAAATATTATGCTATATAATTTTTAAATATTAATATAATAAAAAATGTTTATTTATAGTTCGGCCTCCGTATATTTCAATTTTGGTTCAAAATATTATAGTTTTATAAGAGTAAGGCTATGTTTCCATTGGGTATGACAAGCACATTCATACGCGTATGATTAGTTTAAAATAAGTATTTTAGATTATCAAATTTAACGTACTTGTGGCTACTCAACGTATGACTCGTATTACGTCGACTAGTCATACGTATATTACATGTTTTCATCTAAAATCAGTATTTTAAACTAATCATACGCGTATGAATGTGCTTGTCATACCCAATGGAAACATAGCCTAAGGTTGCAGTCTATATATGAAACAGTTGTTATATATGAAATCAATAACAATTTCTGATTAAGAAAAACACACAAAAAAACCATTCCAATTCAAGTGTCATTATTATCACATATACGAAAAAGTTTCACATTTAATGTACGAAATTTCATTGTGATCCGTGTTGTTTCACATTAATTTTTTAATTCAATATTTGTGCGTTTTTTTTATAGTATTAAAAGTAAATATTTTTCAGGGTTTTTCAAAAGTTATAAAATTTAATTGTTTTGTAAATATGTAAATATGTATAAATTTTTAATACAGTCACTAACACTCCCAGCCCAGTTTATACAGTGTTCATGCGGTTAATCAATTTTGAATTTACATTTTATTAATGAAATTTTTCAATTGTCCATAATTATTATAAATGAATTTTAGTTGAAAAAATATCCTTATACCAAAGAGTCTTACACTTACATTATGACAAAACAATATAAGTAAATTTTTTAACACATGAAGCTTTTAAAGTAAAAATTGTTTAATATAGCCCCAGGCACCCCTTTCTATGAATTACGTTGCAAATATGTACCCACAAATAGTAAAAAAAAATGTATGGTAAATATATAATAAAAATTCATTGTTTACAGCATCTAATTTACTACAATATATAAAAATGCTGTTCACATAACACTCGCCCGGCCCCATATACAATTATATTGTACAATATAAAAGAAAATTGATTATTATAATATATATGTGCGTAGTACTTTGATGAATAAATAATTTAATTATTGTATATATCTATCAGATAAACAAATTATACAATATATATAGACATTTAATGCATATAATTTCTTTTTCTTATTATACAAATTATAATTATTATAATATACTCAATATGCATAATAATTGTGAAATGAATATTAATTATTGTAATTTTGTATATAAAAATCTATACACAACATTTGAAAAAAATAAAATAAATAATAAAAATATTTATATATTTTTAATATAAACGCTTTCGCATATATTTTATAATATTAAATTTGTAAAAATTTCATATGCAAATTTTCTTCTTTTTTGCAATCGTAATTTATCTATACAGAAAATTAATACATATTTTATTTTTTAAATAACAAATTACGTGACTCTTTTTCTATTTCCATATATTTATAATATATTTATAATATATTTATAATATTTTTAATATATTTTTCCACATGAGATAAAAAAAAAATACAAATTTATATATCAAATGGGACATATTAAAAATGCGCGAGCGAGTGTAATATGATTTTATAATAATATTATTTACATAATAAAATATGCATAATTTAATATTCGAATTGATTGCATAAAAAAAATGTTTTTCCTATTTTTCATTTATAATATTTATATATAAATTAAATTTAATTTATTGAATAATGGTACATTTTTGTATAACATTTGTAAGTGTACACTTGTATATTAAATATGAATTTTAAGTTAATTAAAAATTGTATTTCTTCATATCAATATTTATAAAGTATAAATTTGAAATTTAAAGAAACGAGTATATTTGAAAGTTGTCGTTCTATATGTAATAGTTTTTTTAAATTACATGTATATTTTCATAGAACAAGTTTTTAAATATAAATAATTCGTAAAATAGTGTAAATTTTAATAAAAAATATAATATAATTATTGCTCACCATATTTTCAATTTACATAAATGTCATCTTTCTGAAATTAAATAATAAAATACAATTAAATAATTTGATAGTTGTGATACGATATATTTTAGAATAAATATGTATAAAAATTGTATTATTGAATCGATAAAACAAAATCTTCAATATAAATAGTAATTTTAATAAAATTAATTAACACAAATTTTCCGATATGTTTATAGACGATAAAATAAATTAATAACAAAATGCATCTTTTTTTATGTTAAATGTAAAATTATTCCTGATTTACACTGTGTCTTATGTAAGAAATAATTATATAAATATAAAATAAATAAATGGTAATATATTAATGCAATTTTATCGCGTGTGTGTGTTCAAACAAATCACATATTATATGTTGTTATTTATTATTATAATTTTCTTATATATTCTCTTTAATGGTATATAATTCAATCTTCTTTAACCATCTATTATATACCTTCGGTCCGTGCTATTTTCCATCTGTCTTTAAAACTAATAACGCCTTTTATATGTACAATGTCTATATACAATATAAGAAAAAGATTTATATAATATATATTGTTTATTTTGCATTCATTCATCTATCGCTCCTTTGCCACCATACACAACATTATATTGCATAGTTGTTGTTGTTTGGATTATATATTAAAATTTTTTATCATAATATTCTTGTTCACATTATTATAAACAAAAGCTATATAAAAAAAAACTATGTAAGAAATTTGAAAATTAATTCAATAATAAATAATATAAATAGAAAAATTCCTATTTATATCAAGATTTTATAATACTATTGCAAATTTAAATTTGATACAGTCATACGAAAATATATAGGGAAAATAAAAGTATAATAGTTATTTTGAATATTTCCATCTTATAATATTACCATATTATTTTATTTATTTATTTTTATAAATATATGATCTGTGTTCTTCAATATAGACATATTGTATATATATAATTTATTAAATAAATAATAAAAGAAGATTTTACGTGATATATGTGTACACATTTTTTTTACCATCAAAAATATTAAAGATTAAGTATAATATTCCCTAGTAACACTGTCCGTAGTTTGTCCACAAAATTTCCGCATTATATGTGTAGTAGTCCGTAGTTTCAATGCGAGCAAAATATCTATGGATTTCTTACGGATGTCCACTGGAATGCTACATGACCAGGGCAACCCTGTACATGGATTTTTATAAAAAATGTATACTTGCATTATCCGCGTATATTTCCTATGATAATTTCTACGAATTTTCTTTACATTTATTTCTCATTGCTATTATTTCACAGAATATCCGTAGAATCTATATATGCAAATTTTTTGTGAGCAGATCCACAGATTTTGACAAAAATACATCATGTGACAAATGCACTGGCACAAACATTTTGTTATCACAGGTTGTAACTTGTTGAAACAAAATTTAATGTACATAAGAAATCAATAAAAAGTATGATATTTATATTTTCTTATGCCGAAAATAATTTAATTGTAAAATTGTAAAACTACTGTCTTGGATAATTGATGAAATAAATTATGAATACAAAACTACGGATTTATGTTGGAAATATTATTCTAACCATCCAAAGATTTCAATTGATCTAAATAAAATACTATTATATTACGTGGAAAATCTATCGATATTCTTTGGACAAATTCCAATAAATTTTTTTTCCATGGAAATCTATGTGAATTTTTTCCAAGGAAATTTTCCCACATTTTTCAAAGTACGAACAATTTGTTACTATAAGGTTGGCAGCCTAAAGTACGCAATTTTAACTAATATTAAAATATTAAACTCAATCATATTTGGTCTGTATTTATTTTATATATTAAAACAAATTACGTTTTTATCTGTATACCATAAATTATTATTAATTTGACAATTACTTATGACAACAAATAATTTTTATGATGATCATATGACACGCATCAACATGATTATTATTATTATTTAAATGTAAATATATAAATAGAAAAAAATATTTATATACAATTTTACGCATTAAAGAAAATAAATATATATATAATTTTTTATTATGAAATAAATTTTGTGCGAGAATGTGTTGAAAAACATTTCAACAATATAAAAAGTTAAAAAAAAATAATAAAGTAACACTTCACTTACTTATTTTTTACTATATTATATAGAAAAAATAAATAAAACATTGTGATTAATTGAGCACTTTATACTTTTACAATAAATATATTTATATTAGGAGTATATCTCGCTATTTATATTTATATATTTAGTTACTGTTGTATATACTAAAACAACACAAACCAATGTATTAGTAGTATAAAATATTGTTGGCAACAACAAATGTATACAGTATTTTTTTAAAAAGTACCTAAAGTAAATTTTGTTATTGTTATTATTACTTTAATGTGAATGTGGTGCACCACACAATAGGTATATATATAAGATTATTAAGATTTCTATCTCTTAATTGATATATAAAATAAAATAAACACTGATTACATATACTTAACAATTGACTGACATACATTCCTTGTAATTATTATTATTATTATTATTATTATTATAGTATTTAGTTTTGTGTATGTGTATATAAATGTTTTAAGAAAATCAATTTTAATTTAATACACATTAAAATGCAAACGAATATATTTCAGTGTATTTAAAAAATTGAATACAATTATTTCAACATTATAATTTTTGCTAAAAATTTAATTAGCAGGTAAATAATTAATACCTTTTTTTGTTTTCTCTAGCACTCAATACGTTCAACGTTTACTACATCTATATAAAATTTTTATATTTAACATTATTTATAATTATTTATACTAAACTAATGTGTTGTATACACAAGAGTATTAAAAATATGTGTATACACAAATGTTCATCTATAAATTTTATCGTATATTTTATAATATAAATATACTACTATTTTAATTTATTTAATTATATATTTATGTATAAATAATGTAAATAACGCATAAATATATATACAACCAACTATTATGAAATATAGTATATGTTTAGTTTTGACATATTTATAATATGATGTTTAGTATTAATAAATTTAGCACATTTATAAATTAAATAAAGTGTATTTTTTTTTATTCGTTTTATGCGAGAGGAATGTCAAATATTAGACTTTTTTTTTATTTATTCAATTTTAAGATGGACTTATTAAAATGTTGTCGCAAAATTTTAATAGTATATATTATAATAAAATATATTCTTGTAAATGACACGCCATATATATTCGCTAGACTCTAGTGTGTGTGTGTGTGCGTTTGTATAATATAATTTGTCATATACTTGAAATATATTCATTGCTGCTGCTATTTAAGAATAAATATTATTTTATATGAATATATACATATCATTTTAATTATTTTAATATATGTACTATTATTTATTTATATTATTTATAATTATAATTATTTATTATAGTATATTTGAAAGTGAAAAAAGTGTTTATATATTATTGGTAAAAAAAAATAATATAATAATGTTTAATTGAATGGTGCAGGTGAATGTTTAAATAAATTAAGAAACACATGTATATATATTGTAATCAATATATAATTAAAATGCATGCGGAAACGAAAGTCTATATAAAATTGTAATAGTCATTTTATAAGGAGAGGAAATAATATATATTGTAAATATTTTAATAAATAGTAAATTGGTACTGATGTCATATACTAAAAAAAATTTCCGCATACACACACACACATACTGGTTGTTGCAATTTTTATATTTCTAACATGTATATATTTATAAGTTCCTGGGTGAATCAACAATATAAATATAAAGAATATTTAAAGTCATTTTAAAAAAAAACTCAAAAATTTGCAAAGAATTATTATATAATTTAAAAATGATGAATTATTTTACATTTAAATTTATAGTTGTTTAAAATTAAAATAAATAAACAACTACATATATACAAATATTTATAATTTAACATAATTCATCATTTTAATATTTATAATATATATATTTGCCTGAATAGAATAATAAATATTTTAAATTTATATCAAACGTTTAAAGTGTGTGTGTTTTTTTTTTTCACATATATATTATATTTTACTGAGGCTTTTACAAAAAAAAAATAAATAAAAATATTGTATATTTGTAAAAAATTTTGAACATTGTCAGTCACATTTTATTTTAATTTTTTATTATTATTATATAAATACGATTGTTGTTGATGATCTCAAAATAAATTCTTATTTCATTTATCACATTTTAATGTTAATTTTCTGGTTCTATTCAAAGCATATAGTATGAATTTTTGAACGAAAAATAAAAACAATCAACTAATTCGTTGTTATATAATACAACGCAGAGTATATTCAGATACGTTATATGTGATTCCTTCCAAGTAAGATTGTATATATTTCTTTTTAATTTACTATTCTCTAGTCATGTGTGTATTTCAAGGTTGGGAATTTTTTCGGTTAAGTTAAAACGTGTTCGCATAAATTTAATTAAGTTATTAAATCGCATCCTTTATTATACTCGATAGCTTATATATACATAAACTTATAAACGAAGGTCAAAATCCCGCAATTGATTATTTAGAATTCATGTTGACACATTGTATTTTTTATATATGATTTTCAATACAACACTAATATTATTTTATTCTATATATTTGTGAAATAATAAATAATTGTTTTAGTTGTTAGAAAATACAATACTATCTCTATTATATATATTTTTTTTAAATTCATTTAATTCATTCAAATAACATAAGAATTTTTCTATTATATAATATTTATAATAATATACAAAAAACATTATTATACCACACCCATTCTTATAATAATAAAAAATAATCATAATAATAAATTGCAACATTTTTGCATATTGACTAAATTAATTTTGCATTTTAAATTTTAAGTGTATACCTATGATTCCGTTATTTTTTTTTGTACAAATATCTTTCGTACTATATACTTCTTCGTTTCATTCAATATTGATTATTGCCGTGTATTCTTTAATATTTTTAATTTAAAATTTATTAAATCTCATTACATCTAATTTTATTCCACACATAAAATTTTACTTGATTAATTTATTAATACAAAAGAAAAATGTATTGCGATAGATTCTAAAATTTGTAAATAGTATTTTAAAGACGCAGTGTAAGTAAGTAATCCCAAATTGGTAAATAGTAGAGACGAAAAAGACGTAAATTTTAAATCACATTATCACATTAATGTTAAATGTAACTAATGAAAATATTTTGTAAAATATAGTAAAATTTTTAAGGTGGTGTTAAATGTTCAAAAATTATGATTTCGTTTGCCGATATATTCATATACAACACAGCAAGATTTATCGTAAACTATGAACTGTTAAAGTTATTAAAATCAAATGAAATATAATCATACATGTGATTGTTTTCAACAAAATTCATAGTTGAATTGAAATTGAATTAATTAAAAAAAAAAAGGGACATAATCATAGGTATACAACCATAGTTATTAATATGTATAAAAACAATTTTTTTGAAGGATACATATGTCAATTTTTAAATTGTATAATTTTAATAAAATTTCTTTTATATTATTTCCTTTGTCATTTTATTATTTTAATATAAAAACTATATTAAAAAAAGAGTTAAAATATATAATTTAATTATATATATATTATGAAGATAAACAATAGAGCCGTCGGGTTGTTAGGATTGTATTTAAGAAAAATTAATTCATTACTATATAGTTTCTAAATGCAAAGGAATATATTATGCGTAAATATCTTACGTTATATATGAATGACATTGAATTATAAAAAAATATAATAAAACACTCTTCAATACATAAAATTTATATTGAACTTATAAAATTTTATGTATATTTTAGTTACTTTATTATTAGACTAAATTCAGAACACGACATCACATTCACTGATTGTAAATATTTATAAAATAAAAATAATGTTTACAGAGAAGAATTTGGAATGAAAAAAATAAATAAATAATTTTTTAACTTTGACATCCATCTGATAAATTTTCAAATATATAATTTAATTTTTTAATGTTTTTCTTCAAACTCATCCAATTCAGATAACATCGCAGAATGCAAATATCAGTTATATATTAATACATATATATATGGTACTATCGGAAACGTCTATTATCCATATAATACAACAAAATATATAAAGTTATATTAGACGTAAATTAGTTTTTTTAGATTATATAAAATTTCTTTGTTTATTTTGTATATTTATAAAAAATTCTTGTTATATAGATTTTTAATCTAAAGAATTTTTGAATATATATACAAAAAAAAGCACATAATATAATAATAAAATATATATAAACTCGTATATATTTGACATTATCAAAATAAAATTTGTATATTTCATTAATCATTTTTTTAAATAACAATCACGCAAAACTCTATATAGATATTTTATTCGTATTATTTGTTTATTTTGTATTTGTACGTTCTTATCTATTTTCTAATCTTTAAACTAAATAATACAATATTTTACAGTAGCATTGTTATATAATAATATTAATGTTTTTTTTTTGGTTTATATGGCACAGAGCACGGAGAATTTTAATTGAAAGCTTTTGATATTTTCATAAACAAATAATAAAAGCTATCATACATTTTTGTTGTCTATATACATATAAATTGTGGTACACTTAACTTTTACTTAATGTATTATATGTACATATTTTAACAAAATAAATATTAAAATAATTGTATTCTTTAATTATATTTCTAATTTAATATTCATATTTTCATCATATAACATATATTGTATATAAAAGACAATATATATATATATATATATAATATAATGGATTAACTTAATTTATATATGTAGGAGTATTTATATATATATGAAACAATTTTAATCAACAAAAATATACATTTGTAATATTAAATTTGTTATTATTTTAATTAAAAACAAACTTTTATTTTCAATTAAGAAATTAGCTTTCATCATTATTATTATTATTATTATTATTATTATTACGATTATAATATATAAGGTTGTCAAATATCTCCCTTCCGCCTTTTTGTCTTTTTAATTTCGCGGCTATGTACAAAGCGCTACAGAGCTCGTATCTGGCAACACTGTACATAATTTGAAAGCTCTTGACATAACAAACAAAACGACGCTATGTATGATTAGTTTGGATATTGCGTTCAACAGTTATAGACGTGTAAACATGGAGTTCACTAACGCCGAAATTCGCGCTATTTTAAAGTTTTCCTTCGTTAAAGGCAAATCCGCTAGAGAAACGTTCCGTGAGATTAATGGTGTTTTGGGGGATGGTACTCTATCACTTCGAACCGCGGAGGAATGGTTTCGACGATTCAGAGCCGGTGAAAACGACACCATGGATAAGCCAGCCGGCGGAAGACCTGTGACGACAAATACCGATCAAATCATGGAATACATCGAGTTAGACCGGCATGTGGCATCTCGTGACATCGCCCAGGAGATGGGAGTTAGTCACCAAACCATTTTAAACCATCTGCAGAAGGCTGGATACAAAAAAAAGCTTGATGTTTGGGTGCCACATGAATTAACAGTGAAAAATCTAATGGACCGAATTTCCATTTGCGAAATGCTGCTGAAACGGAACGAACTCGACCCATTCTTGAAGCGGATGGTGACTGGCGACGAAAAATGGATCACATACGACAATATCAAGCGAAAACGGTCGTGGTCGCAGGCCGGTGAATCGTCCCAAACAGTGGCCAAGCCGGGATTGACGGCCAGGAAGGTTTTGCTGTGTGTTTGGTGGGATTGGAAGGGAATCATCCACTATGAGCTGCTCCCATATGGCCAGACGCTTAATTCTACCATCTACTGCGAACAACTGGACCGCTTGAAGCAGGCGATCGACCAGAAGCGTCCAGAATTGGCTAAAAGGAAGGGTGTAGTGTTCCACCAGGACAACGCCAGACCACACACTTCGTTGATGACTCGTCAGAAGCTACGGGAGCTCGGATGGGAGATTTTATCGCATCCACCATATAGCCCGGACATAGCGCCAAGTGATTACCACCTGTTCCTGTCCATGGCGAACGCCCTTGGTGGTGTAAAGTTGATCTCAAAAGAGGCTTGTGAAAAGTGGCTGTCCGAGTTCTTCGCAAATAAGGAGGGGGGCTTCTACGAGGGAGGTATTATGAAGTTGCAGTCTAGATGGAAACAGATTATCGAACAAAACGGCGCATATTTGAACTAAATCCGATTACTGTAACACTTTTTATAAAGCATTGAATAAAGAGCAAAAAGGCGGAAGGGAGATAGTTGACAACCTAATATATAAGATATAATGCATATATTGTCAAAAATATTTATACAATACATTTTTATTTAAAATTTACATTACAGCGATTTATTATTTGTATTGTATAGAATAGTATACTATAAATATATATAAAATAAACATATATATATTTAGTTAAATAAAGGCAAAAAAACAAACAGAGAGGTAAATGTGGTGTACGAGTACAACAACTAAAAGAATTCATTATGTAAATTAAAATTATCAAATATAATACGCTGTTTAACTCAAAATAATAATATAAAAATGAAATAATTTGTCTAAATGGATGTATACGGAAATATTTTTGTATTTCTGAGTATTATATATATTAGTCCATATATATGTACTAAAATAATATATACGTGCATCAGGTGTACGAAAAATTTTTTTGAATTATACCTAAATTCATTTAATCACATTTAATTTTCCAAGAAAAAAATATAATATTAAATTCAATTTTTAAAATAAAACCAAAAACCGGCATTTCAATTTTACATATTACATTATATTTGAAAATATGAAATATTTAAGCTATAATTTAAAGAAAATTATTAAAAATTATTTGCATTTAAGCTTCGTTAAGCGCACATTTTACTCTAAATTTTCCAATTTTAAAATTTATTACAATAAATGTTACATAAAAAAATATACATTACAATTGTGAAATGTAAAAATGCAAATAAAAATTAAGATAAAACAAACCAAAAATATTATTATTATTATTATGAGAATATTATAATAAAATTTTAAACATGATTGATGCGGCATCAAAAAGCGATTATTTATGAAAATATGGCGTTTGAGGTTATTCCGAGATTAACAATGGTTTCCACTTACACCCATAACTAATATCGTAACATTTGCAGATAAATTATTATATATACTCTCACATACAAAACTATATGTACCAATTTCATTACAATGTTATAGTTAGATACCCACAAATGGTATTATTGAGCAAGGAGATTTATTGATCTATATAATCTGTACGATATATATAGGATGAGAATTCGAATGATAATAATCTGAATAGAATTGTATAATTTAAGTTAAAATAAATTATAATGCTGGGAAAATATATTAAAATCAAATTTAAACAATCACTTTTATTCATAATTGATTTATTTTTATATATAATTAAATAAAAAATTGTTATCGATTGGAAAATCAAATACGGGTAGAAAAAAAAATATATATATAATCACGATTTAATGATTTTCTAAATATTCATAAATATATAATCAATATTATATTTTAATTGTTAAATATGTTGATGGTATTTTTTTTATTATCTTTCATGAAAATTATATTATTATTATTATTATTATCGATTACATATAAATATTTAGTGATACATACCGTGCGCAGTATGTTACAATGATTATAATAAATAAATAATTAATCCTTGACACTTTTTAAAATATAAGACTTATTAATTTATGTGTAAGCATTATCAGGGACACTAAATAATTGATGTATTGTTGGTTAGGAGATGAGAAGAAATATAAATATTATTTAATATTTTTTAAATCAATTATCAATTATTATATTATATACGTACGTATTTTATTTTCATAGAGAATAAATTTTATTTATATACATGAAATTATTACAGAAAATTATCCGACGACAGATTATTTATTATATATAATCATAATTCTTCTTAATTCTTTAAGGCTGTTATAAGAAATCTTATAATAAATTATGTATACAACATTTTAATTGATGATTTTGACTATATACAACAATTATAAAATAAAGATATTAAATTATCGTGCGTCACACATGGAAAGATGAATTCAAAGTTTAATGTTATATTGTTATTATAATTATAAATATATGGTAGTTATTTATTTATAATCAATTGTAAAGGTTAATTAGTTCATTGTCTTTGTCATTTATAAAAATGTGATACTTTATTTAAAATTTTAATCTAACATATAATTGTTATAATAAGCTACATTATAAATCATTATAACATTGAATTGATTGAATTGAAGTGGTACATAATTGGTATGATAATAATTAACCAAATCATAAAAATTCTATTCAGCAAGGATGATTTCAACAATTTATTAATAACAATTAAATCTATTTAAGTTAGAAATAATAATTTAATAATTTTACAAATAAAAGTTACTCTATAAGTCATTTTAAATAGATAAATTTTTGTATAAATATATATGCGCCACAAAAATTTATTTTAAAAACATGTGAGACAACGCGAGTAATTAAACAATACGAAAAATGATCGTCGTGTGAAAAGATACAACATTAAAGTGATTTTTATTAATCAATTCACTTTATTTAAATATGTTTTATATTGGTGTGTCTTTTACGCATATGTGTAGTTAAGCTAATTTACTAATATAATTATAAATATAATTTATCAAACATTTTCACACAATAATCAATATTTATACCATATATATTTAAAATGTATGTGCAAAGATTATTATATTATTGATAGATAATTTAATTATTATAAATAAGAAAGTTATATAACCATATATTTATTATAATCACCTTTCAATTTCACACCATATATTTTATATTATATTATTTATAAAATTCTATAATATACAATATATAGTATGGCTTTAAAATTAATATATGCAAACCATAAGATATGATAAAATATTCCAACAATTTTTTATAATTTTACCAAAAACTTCTTTTGACAATTTAATTAATCATTCATTGACATATTATAAATATTGTCATCAAAAACATATATGTATATTCACGAATACTATAACGATATATAATATATGATATATGCATTTCATTGTATATCTATTTATCTAATATACGAGTAACAATTTATAAAATTTACATAAATTACATTAATTAAAAAATTAAACTTTTACCTATTTACGAGCGAATTTAAAAAAAAAAAAAAACTCGCATAAGTTTATTACATTTTTTTTTTCAATTTTCTATAAACAAACTTTATTATAAATATTGTAATTTAATTATAATATTATAAAAAAATTTAATTTTTATTATCTAATTATAAATATGTGTGTCATAGCGAAAAATTTAATTAAAATTCAATCCAATATAGAGAAGAAGAAAACAATGTTCATATGTGTTGAAATAAATTATAAACTATTTTAAGTATTATATGTATGTTGACAATATAATGTATTGTTGAGTCTAGACAATATTATGGAGCAATAAAATTAGTAAAGAAAGTAAAATTAAGAAAATAATTGGGAAAAATAAAATATATATTATACTGAGCGATACAACACCAGAAACATTCATTAAATAAAATATACGAAATTTGTACGAAATTTTTAATTATATTTTTATATTATACGTATTTGTATTATTTATATATATATATGAAAACATATAATATTGTTAAATTAATTAGTAAATTATATACAAATTGTGTATAGAAAATGAAAACAATTTATTTTAACAGTTCATTATAAATAGATATATATTAAAATTTTTAAAAAAAATATACCCAATACAATCAATATATTGATATATGCACTCTCCATAATACAAATGAAACCTTTTAAAACACTATTTTTTTTATGAAATCCAATTTATGTAATACATCGCATATAGGTAAAAACCAATGTATTTGACATATATTTAAATAATTAACACACTTATTATATACATTGTTGTATATATTGAACATATTATCAAATAACATAACATAAAATAATATCAATTAAAATTGGAGAAAATTAAATTTTAACAAATACAAAACAAAATAATTTATTTTAAGTACAATTGTTAATACAAAAACTAAAAACTTTTATAATTTTCATTTACTACTACTATTTTGGTATATAAACATAAATAAATAGATAGTAAAATTATATGATAAACACAAAATATGGCATAAATAAGCAGCAGCACACATATAACATTACATTTTATTTATAATACAATATTATATTAAAACTTTTTAAAGATTTTCATAACATCCTTAGAGTGGTACCGGTATTTTAAAATTAGTTTTTTTTTTGGGTACGTTAATTTGTATAGAACATAATAAAATAAGATAAAAACTTTATTTACTATAAATTTGTATAGGGTAAATGTGCTATTTAATATACTGTTAACCAATTTGCTGTATAATAGATAGGAGGATGTGATTTGAAAACTTATATTATATAGCATACATTACCAAAAATTCATTTCGAATCCAAATATTATCATTTTATTATTATATTGTGACAGAAAAATGTTCAATTCAAATTTTTATAGCAATCACCAAGCACAATTTTAAATTAATATAAATGTTTGCAAAATATTTATGAATATTATGAATGTTTTTAAGTATAGTTCGCGTTATAATTATTATATTTGCAATTTCCTAATATTTTCATATGTTTGTGCGTACAATAGTCAATATTTTTATATTATCTTAATTGTGATTTGTAAAGAAACAGCACACAAATACCCAAAATATAATTGATTGTGATTTTCGAATTTTTAGAATTCAAGTCTATATATGTATCATTGCGAATTTTGATGACATTTTGTATGAAGATCAACAATGGAATAAAATGAATATAGTTCATATAAAGAAACAGCACACAGCTCACAGCTTAAGTGCATATATTATTTATTTACACTTATAAAAATTATATGTTATAACCAAAACCCCATTTTAAAGTAGCCCACCACAAAAAATTTAATCTAAATTGGCAAGTAAATCGTTCAGTTCTACCATTCAATATATATAAAATTTAGTTATATGCGTAATGCCCTGTGACCGGCCACCATTGCACATTTAGAATCCTTGTATAAAATTATGTATTAATTATTTTAAATTTAATTATGTTACTATAGTTGGTAAACAAATTGGTATAATAATCTAAATCTCAAACATTTACCCTATTAATACACTTTAATTTTATTTTGTAAACATTTTATCATAAATATGATATGAAATATAAAAATATTATTCATTTATTCAATGGAATAAAAACAACTTAAAGTTATTATATATATTTTGATAAAAAAAAAATAAAAAAACAAAAAAGTTCATAATATATATTTTGTAAAGAAAATGAAATAAATTTAAATATTTATTATAATTTAATATTTTCATATATTTTATATTTTTATATTAACTCGTCGTATATAGAAATTATGAGAATTTAAAACTAAAGTATATATATTCTTCAAATAATATACTAGAAAAATAAATGTTAAATAAAAAAATTTTCGAAAAAAAATTGTAAATATAGTAAAAAATAAATCTAAATAATTGGGTCAATGTTTGTGTCACTACTAATCATACAATTATTTATATTATTATCAAAAATTAATTTATTTAAATGGTATAATAATCAATTGAATTTATACAATAATGTTATACGTTGCTGTAAGTTGTTAATAATATACCAAAATAAGAAAATTAAATTTAACTAAACTATATCAAATCAAAATAAATGTATATTTAAATTAAATTAATTGTAAAATTGACCTTAAACTATTTGCAACGCACACACACAAACTCTGACAAATAAAACAATACTATGCATAAACATTTTCTGTAAATGTGGTAAAATTGAAATATCAACATATATATATATATTGCAGGAACAATTACAACAGTCATCAAATACTCACAACAAATAATCATCAAAGGAAAAAATAAAGCTTTTGTGAATTTGTATTTTTGATTATTCATTTATGTTGTATATTTAGATTTGTATTTTTTTGTTGCGTTTGTTTTGTTTTGTTACCATTGTTGTGTAAATTGTAAATTATAGACTTTTTTTTTTTTCCAGCTGATAAATCAATAATAAGTCAATTATTTAAATATTCAATTGTATGCAGATATGTACATTGTTTATAGTAGTATATATAGACTATTTTATATATGGTATATTTTCCACATAATGTATATATAATCAAAATATTGTTAGGTTAACATTTTATATGCCCGCTATAAATATTTATAAAAAAACTCAATCGATATCAATTTAAAATTTAAATTACTTTATTTGTATTGCTAACTTTTGATAATTATTTTTAATTTCTATATATTATAAATATATAGAGTCAAATAAAGTTTTCTCATATATCGGAAAAAAACAAATGCCATAAATTGACCTCTTTTGTTTAATTTTAATTGTCATAGATATATTTTTATAAATAGAATATATGAAAAATAAGAAAGTTTTCATAATTTATGTTTAACATAAATAATAACGCATATTATCATAATTTAAAAAAAATTTATATTATTTACATAATTTCGTTTTTACCAATGTTATATATAAAATAAATATTTAATAACACGCATTCAAAAAAAATAGTAGTACAATTTCTTTAGACATAAAAATTTAAGTGATTAGATAGTAATAGAAAATAGTCTTTTTCTATTATTATTATTATTATTATTATTATTATTATTATTGTTATTTGTTACACAAAAAAAACATGTATTATTAAGTTTTTCTATGTAAATATACTCGTAGGCAATACATTTCTAAAAAAAAAAATATTTCAATTCAATCTATTTATTTTATATTTCCTTTTTAAACCACACCAACTGTGTTATTTTCAATTAAATCTAAGTTCGATTGATTTTTATTATTCCAATTGAATGTATACAAATGTTTTTTTTTTATTGTTTTATACATATATTATTCAATATATATATACCATAAAAGAAGTATTTACACAATTTAAATTTGAATTAAAAATGTTATAAATGTTTTTCTCTCTCTCGGTATACACTTTTTTCGGAATAGTTGTTAATGTATACATAAATTTTATGTTGAAGTGTTTTTGTTCATAAATAATAAAAACATAATAAAACATAGAAATATAAATACTGAATTTTTAATTAATTTCTTCTTAACATATTTGTTAAATTTGTTTTTTATGATTAATATAAATATTTTATCGTAAATTTCTATGTCAAATCGCTTTCAATCAATAAAAGTGTATAACATGATGTATACGCAGTACGCACATATTTATGTATTAATTAAATTTATGTTTGTGCTTATTATGTGTATATGTTTTGGTAGTAGTTATTTGTATATTAATAAACTAATAGAATTTTTGATTTTGGAAATTTTTTTGTAAATAACATAACATTGTATAATTAAAAACGTTAATAATTAATTTAGTGATTTCTAAAAATTGATATTAAAATTTTATATTCAAATAATAATTGAAAAGTGATAAATCATGGATATCGACACATCTAGTTTGAAATGAAAATTTATAACAAATATTTGCATATTTATGATAATTACATAAAAATCACCATATGAGTATCGTTACTAAAATAATAAATGAAGTGGAAATTCTGCATTTACAGTAGTTCAATTTTATGGTATATGCATGCGAACATATATAGCAGAAAGCTTCTTCTACTGAAATACATATATACAAGTGTCCTGTACTCCTCTTGTCCATACCCTAGTAACAATTTGCCCGTGTACTTTGAAAAATGATGGAAAACTTCTGTGGAAAAAAACCACAAATGTTCCATAGCAAAAATATATTGGAATTTGTCCAAAGAATATCCATAGATTTTCCACTTAATATAATAGTATTTTATTTAGGTCAATTGAAATTTTTGGATGGTTAGAGTAATATTTCCAAAATATATCCGTGGTTTTGTATTCATAATTTATTTCATCAATTATTCAAGACAGTGGTTTTACAATTTTACAATTAAATTATTTTCGGCATAAGAAAATATAAATATCATACTTTTTATTTATTTCTTATGTATTTATTACATTAAATTTTGTTTCAACAAGTTACAACGTGTGATAACAAAATTTTTGTGCGAGTGCACTTGCCGCATGATGTAGTTTTGTCAAAATTTGTGGATCTGCTCACAAAAAATATGCAAATAAATTTCTACAGATATTCTGTGAAATAATAGCAACGAAAAATAAATCTAAGGAAAATCCGTAGAAATTATCATAGGAAATATACGCGGATAATCCAATGACATTTTTTATAAAAATCCATGAACAGGGTTGCGCTGGTCATGTAAAATCCTAGTGGACATCTGTAAAAAATCAATAGATTTTTTCTCGGATTGAAACTATACGGACTACTACATATAATGCGGAAATTTTGCGGACAAACTACGGACAGTGTTACTAGGGTATAAGATAAAATTCAATTTGCTGTGCTATGTTATTTAACGAAAATTTAAAATAAAGTATAGTTTCTGATCTCTGAGAAAGTATGTCTACTTTTTTAATCCTTCCTTTATATATGCAAATGTTTATGTAAACTTTAAACAAATTAAAATTTAATGCTTGCGCGTGTGATTCTTCTGCGCGTGTTTGACGTGCATCCACATCCAAACAATATCCAAATACGCTGTTCCATCATAATCTCATCAAATTTTTTTGGGTTAACCACTCCTTTTTAAAAGCGTCGAACAAATATTTACAAAGCAAAAAGGATGATGAATTTTAATAAATTTTTACAATAGAATAAAATAACCACAATTTGAAAATGTCTCTCTTGTGATATTTTTGCTACAAATGTGAACTTCATAATAATACCTATTATTTCCAATGTATTCATATACAAATATTGATAAATTAAGAAGTTTTATACACTCAAATGATTTACATTGACAGAAATAACATCACATTAGTTTTCGTACATTGACTTGCACACTTTTCTTTACAATAAAATACTGAATTAAAACTTGCCCGTCAATATCATATCAATTAATATAATGATACATTTAATTTTTTATACAAAATTCCATATTCCATATTAAATTGAAATTTATGTTTAAGCTAAACTATCTGTTAATAAAATAGATAAAAATTTAAGTTCAATACCTGATATATAATATTTGTACTTGTATATATAAAAATATATAGTTAAAATAATTTTGATTATATACTAATAAGTTAAGAGTATATAAGGTATATAAGGAAATCTATATTTTTATGCTATATATATATAAATGATAATATTCTATATGCAAATGTCTCATTTTATATATATATAAAATTATTAATGTATTACATATTAAAAAAAAAAGATTAAATAAACATTATTAATTAATTTTTTATTTATTATTCAATAGCGAAAATAAAATTAAAATGATTACACATAGAAAGAGTAGCTTTCCATATAATAAATAGCATACATTTATTTATGATTTTCATTTTTTAAATGTTTATATATTTACATTATATTGTACTAGATATACTCAAAACTCGTACAAATCCATCCATATATACCACCAAATAATGAAATAATATATAGAAATATATCCAATATACAAAATACACAAATTGATTCTACAATATATTGAATTATACAATATATTTACAATGCCAACAAAATAAAGTAAAAATTTAATTGAAAAATTTACAAACCATGAAATGTATGTTTTTGTTTACATAAGAAAATTATTTATTTATTTTTTGATGGAATGCTTAAAGAATATCTATATGTGAAAACATATAAATAATGCCATTAATGGTATAATTATATAGTTAATTTTTTTTTTTCCATTAAATACTCAACTTTTATATAAAATTAGCAGCATTACTCGCACACCTACTACTCATTACATAGTATTTAATTTTTATACCGTATACTTGTATAGTATTATGTATTTGGAAACAAAACAATTAACTAAAATTAAATCAACATCAAAATTTGTATATGATTTCTTTTCATGTTCTTTATCTGTTTGTCAAAAAATAAAATCAATTAAAAGTAAATTTTAATTTTTTTTCCATCATTTGCAAAATAAAAATAAAAGTCATTGTAAAGTTAAAGTATTTATAAAAATAGCTATGTTTAGAGTGTTTTTTTTTCTTTAAAATAAAGTGTATATACATTTTTATGCATAAATATATTTTTTTATGGTCTTTTGGAGATAGTTGACTTTATGTTTTTTTTTTCTAAATGAAATACATAATGTCATATACAAAAAAAAAAAGAAATTATACGCGATAATTACATGCGATGCTTTTTTTTTAATTTTCAAATGTACATATAAAAATTAAAGAGTAAAATTATATAAATATACGCGCAGTAGTTAGTTATAAGAGTATACATTTATGTATATTGTAGTATAAAATGAATTTAAATATGTGTTTGGAATGTCAATTATGCGGCGAGCCAGGCGTTGTATTAAAAAAAAATAAAATAAATAGTTATTCTGAATTAAATATATGTTTTTTGTTTGAAAATTTCTATTTCTCTATATTTATATAATATTAAATATATATATAAAAGTTATTTAATGAATTTTAAAAGAATGTTGTGTACAGTTGAATTTATTTAATTTCTGTTTTTTTTTGTTCATACATATAGGCATGTTGTTGTGTGAATTACATATTTAGAGTATATTTTGTGTGCGGTACATTATATTTATTATTTGGTGAAAATGAATTCATTGTTTTTATGTAACATTCAATTTAAGGTAAAAATATAATAATTATTTTAAAAAATTAACATTCTGTTTTTTACAAAATATATATAAAAAGATTTCTTTATATTACTATTGCTATTATTATTATGAAGAAAAGAAACTCTATTGACATATTGTTTTATTTTTATAATAATAATAATAATAATAATAATAACAATGAATTTTTATACTTTATTTATTAAATTGTTTCTTAATTTGTGTTATGTAAATTTATCTATAGATAAATAAATAAATAATTAAATGTTACATAAGAAAAATTAATATACACAAAAAGGTGTGGCAATTATTATAAGATCAAACAAATTTAACTTTAAAAAATAAATATTTAGTTGTCGGTTACACCCTATACAAAAAACCTAGATAATTTATAAAACAATTTTTTTCTAAAGTACCATACAAAATAACAAGAATATTGTATTGTTTAACTTAAAGTAAGATAATGAAATGTAGTAAAAATTATTTATTAATACACACACACATACACACAATAATTAATTTGTATAATATTATAAAGGCAATGTGTAACCATTCTTGAAAATATTATATATATATTATCATTCACAATTCATATTTCATTTCATTTCATATATATATAAATATAAATAGACACAGGTATTCCTATATAATGTAACAATATATATAATTCAATTCATATATATATTTATATTTAATTATATAACTTCACTCACGTACATAAGTAGAATATATATATGAACATATAATTATTCTCGCATATTTTCATATTATTTATTAACACTTTGAAGACGGTATGTGATGAATAGCATATTTTGTTAAAATTATATAACATAAATAAAAAATGATAATTTCGAAAACCATTTATAACATTTATTAAATCGGATACATTATTAAAGATTTATTAACATATTTTAATTATTATACTATTTATCATACTATTTTAATGTGGTTTTTTCGTATAATATGCTTGAAATGAAGTCCCCTTATGGAGAGGTACTAAACAAAATTTGCAAATATATCGAATTTCGCTCCTCTTGTTGTTTGCCTTACATAGACAAGACATGTCTTACATAGATACTTTTTTTTCCCGCTATCGACAAGTTTCTCTAAAACATGTAGTCGCATATTACCAGATAATATCGTCCTGGTGGATCGTAAAAAGAAGTATGCATGGTAGGAGTAGAAGTTCCAGGTTGTATAACATTTGCTACATCTTCTTCTATACTTCAGAATCATCACTAACCCATTTTTTTTTTACTACTTGCAGTAAAAATTGTTTTATACTTTTACCCTTTCTTTATCGTTTAACTTGTTGTATACTGTGAATGAATTGAACAGGTCACAATTTACCTACATCATTGGTTGAAATTTAAAAAAAACGTCACCCGTCTCCAACGGTTGGAAAAAAAACGTGAACCGTCTTCAATGTGTTAATATTTGTATACAGGTACGGGTCATACAAATATATTTTATAAATTTATTCAAAAAATAAAAATTCACTTGTAAAATTATTATTTATGGCAAACTTAAAATTGTTTTATATATAAGGTTGTCAAATATCTCCCTTCCGCCTTTTTGTCTTTTTAATTTCGCGGCTATGTACAAAGCGCTACAGAGCTCGTATCTGGCAACACTGTACATAATTTGAAAGCTCTTGACATAACAAACAAAACGACGCTATGTATGATTAGTTTGGATATTGCGTTCAACAGTTATAGACGTGTAAACATGGAGTTCACTAACGCCGAAATTCGCGCTATTTTAAAGTTTTCCTTCGTTAAAGGCAAATCCGCTAGAGAAACGTTCCGTGAGATTAATGGTGTTTTGGGGGATGGTACTCTATCACTTCGAACCGCGGAGGAATGGTTTCGACGATTCAGAGCCGGTGAAAACGACACCATGGATAAGCCAGCCGGCGGAAGACCTGTGACGACAAATACCGATCAAATCATGGAATACATCGAGTTAGACCGGCATGTGGCATCTCGTGACATCGCCCAGGAGATGGGAGTTAGTCACCAAACCATTTTAAACCATCTGCAGAAGGCTGGATACAAAAAAAAGCTTGATGTTTGGGTGCCACATGAATTAACAGTGAAAAATCTAATGGACCGAATTTCCATTTGCGAAATGCTGCTGAAACGGAACGAACTCGACCCATTCTTGAAGCGGATGGTGACTGGCGACGAAAAATGGATCACATACGACAATATCAAGCGAAAACGGTCGTGGTCGCAGGCCGGTGAATCGTCCCAAACAGTGGCCAAGCCGGGATTGACGGCCAGGAAGGTTTTGCTGTGTGTTTGGTGGGATTGGAAGGGAATCATCCACTATGAGCTGCTCCCATATGGCCAGACGCTTAATTCTACCATCTACTGCGAACAACTGGACCGCTTGAAGCAGGCGATCGACCAGAAGCGTCCAGAATTGGCCAAAAGGAAGGGTGTAGTGTTCCACCAGGACAACGCCAGACCACACACTTCGTTGATGACTCGTCAGAAGCTACGGGAGCTCGGATGGGAGGTTTTATCGCATCCACCATATAGCCCGGACATAGCGCCAAGTGATTACCACCTGTTCCTGTCCATGGCGAACGCCCTTGGTGGTGTAAAGTTGATCTCAAAAGAGGCTTGTGAAAAGTGGCTGTCCGAGTTCTTCGCAAATAAGGAGGGGGGCTTCTACGAGTGAGGTATTATGAAGTTGCAGTCTAGATGGAAACAGATTATCGAACAAAACGGCGCATATTTGAACTAAATCCGATTACTGTAACACTTTTTATAAAGCATTGAATAAAGAGCAAAAAGGCGGAAGGGAGATAGTTGACAACCTAATATATATGTATAGGTACATTTAAAGTTTAAACATTCATATGCAAGTTATATATACATATGGAATCTAAAAGTATGTGCATTTACAATAATTAATAATAAAAAGTATATGTAAATTTATCATATATCGTTTCTAACATATATGCAACTTTAATATATTTTATATTGTACATTTAATTGTTAAGAGAAATTCTATGTATAAAATTAAAATGTATGTCTCTGTACCTATATAATAGATATGTTGAAAACAACAAATTTTTAGTATACGTATGTGGTATGTATAACATATATTGTTTCAACACATTAAATATGTATATAGATAGAGACATAGTCATGCAAATAATATCATATACAAAAACTTGAATATTATATTTTGTATGTAACATTTTGTTATACACATTTATTATTATTATATAAATGTACCATATATAAATTGTTATATAATATTTTTGTCATATATATATACGATACGTTAAATCTATATGTTATATACAAAACTAAAAAGTTTGATTGAAGTTGGTGTATATCCATTTTAATATGTATATATGATATATATGCCATATATAGGATCAAGTTTATTATATATTATATACAAATTTAATTGAAACATATATGTGTGTATGTATAAATAATTCATAAGATAAACAAGTGGCTATTTAAATTATATAAAATAATTCAATGTGCATATTCGGAAGGATTGTTTAAATTATGTTTTAAAGCTCTACTACTACTAAAAGGATATATAGTTATACAAAATAATATTATTTTTCACATTAAGTGATTATGTTTTTAAACACTTACGAAAGTGTATATTAAATTTATTGCAATATCTTCTATATATTATATATATATATATATATATACTCGTACAGTTGTTAAATTTGATTTCATACATTTTTTCGGTAAAAAGGATTATCATAATCATAATAAAGTTATGTTACTTTTACAATATATGTAATGTTTCCGTAAATTTTATTATTGTTTTATATGTTTATATGTTGGTCCATATAATTGTTAATGTTCACAGTGCGGTCCGTAAAACAATATATTTTCAAAGACATCGATTTCTTTTATTCCGTAAACAAATACATGGAAATTGTGGATGAAAAATTTTTGTAATTTAACTCCATCACATTTTAGAATTATATGGTATAGACAAATTTAAATAATTTAAATGAAACCCTATATTTTCTGAGTATAACAATATTAGTGTAAAATAAATATAATATTGATTTCTCGTATTACACTTTCAATTTCATTCTTAGTATAGTTACTTATATATATGAGTATATAAAAATATATATATATATATATTTTAAATTAAAATATATATATATGTTATTTATACTGATTTAAAAAAAGCTTTACTTAATTGCATCCTTATATGCAAAAGATACACATTACCACATATTACATACGTCTGTATTTGAAAAATGTTAATATGTACTAATTACATTGATTTTATATACACATTCTAAACATATATTGTCATATATTTATAATGTATAAATCTGTTTTAATATTATTGTGTGAACTAAATTCCAATATAAATATAGTTTACATAAAATATATAATCCTTTAATTATATAATAATCAATATATTTGTTTAATTAATTAAATCGATTCTATTTACTACATAAATGAAAAAATAAATATATTTCCTTCGATTTAACTGTTCCGTATATATAGGAGTGGTAAAATGATCTTCATGGATAACAGATAACATTCGCTGGAAAAAAAAAAAAATCGGAAAATGGTGGTGGTTCTTAACGGAAAATTAATTTTAATTGAATAAACAATTGTTTGTTTTTTCTTTGCAGTTAAAAATAATTCAATTATTATTTACATATACAATATATGGTATAAAGTTTATTTTCACATATAGGGGAACAGTCGAGAGAATTTGAGGCAAATGTAGAAATTGAATCAATCTAATATAATATATAAATGCAAATACGTATATACATATTAAATTCAATATTATTGTACCATATATACAAAACAAATGTTATAAATTGTGTCGTCTTTATAAATAAATAGGAATTATATGTACCGCATATATACGCCTTTTGGTTAAATTGATAGTGACATATATTTATATATTATATATCCTTAAATAATATATTATATATGTTATATATTTATAAACTTTCTTATTGGTATATATATATAAAGAAAAGTAATTATTTGCGAGTTCATTTCATCGGTATAATAAAAACATTATATATATATATATGCTTTGGTAATCAATATGTTATATATCAACACACATGTATGTGTGTAAATAAGTAAGTATATATAATGAAAATTGAAAATTTGGAAATTGTAACTTTATTATTTGTTTAAAATCAATATTATATTATTAATTGAATTTAAATTTACTTAATTATCCCTACTATACTATTATAATTATGTATATATAAATATATTATACACAGTGAGTTTGAATAAAACTGCAGGTTAAACAATTTCACATAAAATAACATATATATTGTCGTCAAGTATTTTATATATATTTATGTGGAAATACTTACACAATGCTTATCAGATACAAACTTATATCAATATATATATAGGCAAACATGAAATATATGTAAAAATAATATGTTGTTCCCAAAACATTCAGTGCCGCAGCAATATGATATTTATTTTAATACTAAACTCAGCTGTAGCGTTTATCATATAAAAAGAGGATTTCTTTGAAAATATATATGGTATTATTATGGACGCTACTCATACACCATTATTTGGGCTTATATATTTTTTTTTTAAGTCATATTTTGTTCCAAGTGAAGCTTTTATGTCATCTAATAAACCTTTCATTACAACCAAGTTGGTAAATTATTCCGCATGGGAGTATATAACAATTTACCAATTTGTGTACTGTACTGTACTGTAATTAACGAAAAATAGATGTTTTCAAAATACTATTATTTTTATATGGGTGATTAGCCCATAGCCCATGTGTGTGTGCAGACATTGTTAATCTTTGAATAGCGTCCAACACCATATTTTCAAAGATATACGTTTTTCTTTTTATTGCATCAACGAACAAATGGTCACCCAGCAGAAAAATTTTAGTATTAAAATAAAAACCAGAAAAATTTCCTATGAAAAATAGCGGATTTTAACCCGCTATATTTCATGATTAATATATATATAATGTATATATATTTCGGCGCTATGCAACTACGCTATTGAGTGACTTATATATTACCATAATTGAATTAAAGAAACTTCATAGTAAATTGTTATATATTTCCATGCAAAATTATTTAACAAATTATGAATACAACGAATATTTGTTATGATGGAGTATGACTGGACTTGAGTAGAATACAGTCAATCGAAAAAATATTTGTATAATATTAAGTTGATAAAAAATAATATAACCGCAATTTGAAATTAAATTATTTATTTATACATTTTTAATTATCGTGTTAAAAATGATGAAAATCATACTCGGTTCTATTTACCTATATATTTTAAATTGCATATACATATATTATAAACGCATATAAATAATATGTACTAATTACAACTACAATATATATATATATACACATTAAATTAACTTTTATAACATATTTGTTTATATCATATATCATATATTGATGACCTACTAAAATAATATAAGCATATTGCAAAAAAAATATTTACAAATATAAATAATATTTATTTAAAATATTATAAAATGTTTATAATAATATAAAATGCATTGGATATATTGTAAATATATCGATATATATAAAACACGAAATAAAAGAATATTAATTTCTGCCATATGTTTCCTCAAAAATCGATAAATAACTGTCCATAAATTAAATTTTAACATATACACGTAATTTACATATGTAGGTTGGAAAAATGTAATATTTACTGTGCATAAAAGTAGCATTTATTTTAAGTACTATACGATTATTACACATATTATATATATATATATTTTGTTTATTATGTGAGATATATATATATATATATACAATTATAAAAACAGGTATTTAATTTTTACATAAATAAAAAAGATTATTTATCTTAAATTTATATTATTTTATTTCTCATAGTATAATATTAAAAACATACCGCGTGGCATAAACAATTCTAAAAGATATGGCATATATAAATAAACAAAAACATCAGAGTATTCGTACATACACATTGCCGGTCAACTGGTTTCTATAAATATATACGATGAATGAGATGAGATGAGATGAAAGGTATACCATATATAAAATGGAATACAAATTATTCTGATATAATAAATAAAATGTTATATTGTATAATAATATAACAACGCAAGTAATATGGTATTATTAATAGCTATTTAAATGTTAAATGTATATTATTCGTGTCGTATATATAAATAAGTACTCGTACCAAAAATGAATATAAATAAATAAATAAATAAATAAATAAATAAATAAATAAATGATTAATCAATTTGACTATAAAATTTTAGAATTTATTTCCATATAAATTATTTGATATTATCAATATAATAAGATTAAAAATTATTTATTTCAGTTTTAAATGGAAAATAAGGGGATATTTTATTTTATTTGACAACCACTTATTCATATATAAATTTTATTTTATATTCTTTTATATATATGAAAGACCGCCGATGCATTCAAAATTAAATCAGTCAAACTCCAAAAAAATTATTGTTTATTCAAGTACATCAAATTTAATAGTTTTTTTATTCGTATAAATTATATTATATTATGTGCAATATGATATATATTTTTTTAAGTTTCAGTTTCCTAATATATATTGTATAATATAATAAATAAAAACATATATCATTTTTCAATTGTGGCAATCAATACAATAATATATTATTGTATATAAAATTTATCTATAAAATAGCCTATATACCCCGTGTATTGTTTGATATTAATATATAGAAATCACATATTGCTGACAATGTGTGTACGTGTTAAGGGTTATTAAGTGTATTTAATATAATATAATATTTACATTACATATTTACACAACCACAAATATTGTATACCATGTGTAAATAAAACGTATATGCGAATAGGATATCTTTTATATATATATATGTGAGAGAATTGTTCATAAGTTTTCCCATTTAAGATGTGCTGTACATATATGTTCAGAAACAATCAAAAACACTGCCGACACAATATTGATATATACCAATATGGAATATAATTACATGCTGATGATCGTTTAAAAATTGGAAACAATTGGTTGTTGAAATAATATTATAATTTTTCGGAAAATTTATATAATAAATAGAGGTAGCGGCGACTCTTATTCAGATATTTTTCCCGCATTTGCTTATAATTATAGTTTTACATTATAACCTTCAGAATAAATATACGTTTTTTATCGAAGAAAATTATAATTTAACTAATCGGGATAACTACAAGCGTAATGTATATTCATTAATTCCCATAATAAATATACAAGTAATTATTTTTATTATTGAAATTGTCGCAGAAAAATTAGTCCACATAGATTTTTTCAGTTACTATATAAACTTTCCAATATATAATTTAATCAAAATACGTTATAAGGAATATCGAAATTCTAAAATTGAGTACAACCGTCATAAATTATAATTTCAATATAAAATACAACAATTTTAATGTTATATAATAATTTTATATGAAAACATATATATTTTGAAAATAATTAGTTATACATTCATAGTAGTCCTACTAAATACAAATTACCATATTTTTAAATTGTTGCAAACGGCAAATTCAATGGAAAGTGTATGACAGAAATTATTTAGTTATATGCACAACATATTACTAGTATTTATTTTTAAATTATTACAAAACATTATGTTTTTATATCCTTTTATATTATATTATTGTATTGTATATATATAGTTTTATACACAAAATATCAAATTATATATATAAATAGAATTTAATTCAAACTATATGTAAAAATTTCTACCACTAATATTTCCATATATTTAATATAATTTCTATCAATATTATTCTTACAATTTTTCCAAACACAAAAAAAAACTCATATTATATTTCATCAAATAATATCATTAAATAATAATCCCTTCTTTTAAATTCGCATTTCAATATATGATATTTATGAGTATATGTTTATGTATAAATAATATAATCGCATATGAGAATATTACGAGATGCATGTAATTATATGGATGTTTTTATTAATACAAAACAAACAAATATATAATCATAAATAATTTTATTATTATTATTATAAACAATTATTATATAATCCTTTATAATCTCGTGGTTTTTTGTAATTTTTTTAATTTTAAAATAAATTTTCTATTTTATATATAGGAAATATTTTACTATATTTTGTATTAAATCTATATGTATTTAATATAATTTATTCGTTATTTTTTTGCTATACTATACTTTATATCATTTGTGTTGTAAACATGCGTTTATATAGATAAAATAAAAAAAAAACTTTCTATACATGTATATAAGCACTTTTTTAACTCATTTCATCATAATCATTCACATATTCAATCAATCAATCAATTTCACTTGACTAAACTTTATTTTCATTCAAAACAAAAACCATTTAATTTATATACACATAATTTTTAATAATGATTTGTATTATAATTAACACTTGTATTACAAGTTTATTTAATAATAATAATAATAATAATAATAATAATAATAATAATAATAATAACACACACGTTTTCATTATAAATAATTTATTATACTTATGGTGGTTGTTGTTGTTGTTGGTGTGTACAATATATTTTTATACATATATAAATGTTATTGAAAGGGTACAGATTTGTTGGGAGAGAAATTTTTGATTATTATTATACCAAACAGTAGTTGTCAGATTATAAATTTTAAATTTTAGATAATATAATATTCATTAAATTTTTGTTTATATAACTTTTCTCTTATGAATTTTTTTTCGTTTTCATTTCAGACGCATTATTAAGATTTCATATCAGACGATCTTTAAAGGCACAGCAAACAAAAACAAGCAGGCAGCAAAAACGAATAGAAAATAACATAAAAACTATACGACAGACAAAGCAAACGAAAAAAAAATCCCCATAAATATATAATATATATGCAATTCTATTCAAAAGTATAACAATGATACTGTAGCTAAATTTTGTCGCTATATTATATCATTATACTATATTATTATTAAACTATAAATACTATTGTGTTATATATATATATATATATATATATATATTGTAATACTATTGTATTATATATATATAAAATCATTATATAGTTCCAAAATATTGCTACTGCATTGAAAAAGATACTGCTGTTATATATAAATAGTTAATTAGCCGCCATGGAAACTGAGGAAGTGATAAAGTTGGTAGACAATATATATAAGGTAAGAAAAATTTCTATTGTAGTATTTTGTGTGGTATATTACGTAATATATATATAGTATACGTATTACGTATACTATATATACGTATATTTTATTTTGGTATATAAATTTTATAGAAAAGTTTTCTTAATTCTTGGTTTTTGTATTTTTAGTTATTATAAAATATAAAAGTTTCAAAATTTTACCCTATATAACAATTGTATAATATATAAAAAATCATTTTTCTAAATATTGTACATGTATTTTTTACAATTTAACAATTATATGAATGGCTTTAAATAGCTTTGAAGGCACATATTAAATAATAGATAATTTTGTGGAAAAATATTACCAATCAAAATTTACCCGCAAAATTGAATTTTAAATTATTTAAATTTCATACTAAATTACTATTTTTTAAATTTTGTTATAGCTATATAAAAAACTGAAGTAGAACACTCGGTAGCGCTGTTGCATAAGCGCCGATATATATATTATATATTATATATTAATCTTTTAAATATAGCGGGTTCAAATTCTCTATTTTTCATAGGAAATTTTTCGGTATTTATTTTAATACTAAAATTTTTCTGCTGGGTGACCATTTGTTCGTTGTTGGAATAAAAAGAAAAACGGATATCTTTGAAATGGTATGGTGTTGGACGCTATTCAAAGATTAAAAATGTTTGCACACACACATAACTATGGGCTAATCACCCATATAAAAATAATAGTATTATGAAAACATCTAACTTTCGTTAATTACAGTACAGTACAGTACACAAATTGGTAAATTGTTATATACTCTCATGCGAAGTAATTTACCAATTTGGTTGTAATGAAAGGTTTATTAGATGACATAAAAGCTCCACTAGGAGGAAAATATGACTTAAAAAAAAAATGTATATAAACTGAAAATACAATCACTTTCCAACACTTTATAAATCAGATTTTCTAAAATTTGTGTATAAAATATATATATAGCAGTTTTTTCGCATTCGATGTCATTCAAATTTTTTATGAAATAATAATACTGTATATTATTTAATTGCTGCTCATTGCCATTTGGCAAATTATTTAATAAAAACACACACAAATGGAAAATTTTTGATTGTTTACTGAACAATTTTTGTCATAGCATAAACAAGAATTTAACATAACAAAATTAACTAAACTTGACTCCATATATATATGTAAATTGTCACGACGTCGGTCTCCACATTATAATTTTCTTAATTTCTAAATATTTTTAAAGATATAACGAATAAATGGTATTTTCTTTTAATACAATAATTCACTTCACTAAAAATAAATACAGTAAGAGAATATTAAATGTATATATAAGTTTTTTGTTTTGAAATTTTACATAACATGAATATTATAATGAATGAATATTTGCAAAAGAAAAACTAATATAAATATTATTAGAATTATTATATGAATAAAATATATAAAAAGAATTTTCATGAGACACACACACACACACACACACATATAATAACTTTTACTTTTTAATGAGTTTTTCCATTTTTAATTTCTATTTGGACTTCAGGCAATCAGTGTATTTTATTATTTATTTTCATCTCATTCAAATGCTATACAGATAGTTAAACTTTATAACATAATAATAAAAATTTAAAATGAATAATAATAGAAAAAAAAACTATGTTATAATGAATAAATAAAATTAATTTGAATATTGAAATAACGCATTTGCAGTTATTATGTATTTGCGTATATAAAATAAAGTTTCTTGAACAGATCAAATGAAATGTTTAACAAAAATTAAAAAAACACAATTTTTTTGTTTTAAAGAAAAATCAACAATTTAATTGAATATGTGTGCACTCTTGTGCTAAAAGAATTTTGTAAATATTAATTTTTCTATTTAATTATTTATTCCCATCTCTAAATTATATATATTATATAATCTTTTTTTTCTGTTATACTAAAAGTTTTCATAAATCATTGCATATAAAAATATATACCATATATAAAGATAAGAGAGACATTTAAATTTATGGTATATATATGTGATTGAATAATTTAAAAAGAAAGTATATAAATAAAATAATATAATATATTATTTTTATTTTACATAATGTAAATATACACATTTTTTTCCTATTTCTAAATATTACATCTCTCTAAATAAATATTAAATACTATAAAATAATATTATGTTGTATATAATAGGTAATAAAAATTTGTTAGATACACTTCATGTACACGCCAGTAAACCGTATTTATTTAACTCTTAGTGAACGAATGCCTCCATCTCGCGACATTGCAAATATTCTAAAAAAAATCGAATGCCGCCATACATGCGGCATAACGTAATATATGTTCTCTCATATTAAAGTTTACGGTTTAACATAAAGTTATACGTTTTACGTGTTTACAAAACTTTGCTCGGATAGAAAAACCGGGAGGAAGGCGGGAATCACGTAATTATTGCGATACTTGCACTAAAAAACCTGGTATAGGTCATATAGGGGACTGTTGGGAGAAGTACCATACTCAAAAAAATTATAAATAATTTTCTATAAATACATTGTTAATCTATAAAAAATAAATTTATAAATGTGTACAAATAAATACATTACCGACCCTATTCGTTTATTTCAACTCGCATTATTTTTTGTGAAATTTTCACTTCAGTATCCCCTTTTGTATGGACATATCTGTTCATAAACTACCTATTTTATTACTGAAAGTTTACGTAAAATCCAATAAAGCGATATTAATTATTCACATTTTCTCGCTCTGGAAATTAATCATTTAATTTCTTAAAAATCCGTCGACCTACTGGTCATCGTTCTAGAAAAATGCGCTCGTTCGTTAAGGGTTAAAATATTCTATACCATGATATAACTAATTGGATATTATTTGAAATTACATATATTTAAAATAAAAAAAAAATAAATAATTTAATAAAACATGAAAGAAATTTACAAAATAATTTGTACATATTTATTTAAGTTTTTTTTTACTCTTTGTCTTTTTTTCTTTAATTAATTTTTTAGCATTTGAATAAAATTCTTTTCTTTGAAATTGACTTCTTCTTCTACATATATATTGTATGGACTCGTACTTTATCTTAGCGCAGGGAAATATCTATATATATATGTATATAATAGTTTGTTTAACATTATATATATGTTTATACAGATATAAAATATTTTAAATTGTTTTAGTAAATAAATGTTCAGGTATTTTATACGGAAAAGTATGTATATTAATAAAACTGAATTTAAATACTTTGGCACAGCATCTATACAAACATCATTATTAATTTGCAAATCCGTTTTTTTTTTTTAATGTCTGCACATACATATAAGCGCAAATAAAGCATGGCGAACAAAAATTACAAAATATATTAAATTAAATATTTGATTTACTTAAGGATTTAATTTTTGTACAAATAATAAATATATAGTATTTATTGAAATTATTAAATCCAAAGCCAATGACATATTTTTCTATTTGTGATATTAAAAAGTATATGTAAAAATGTTCAGTGATTACCGATTAAAATAATAATAATAATAATTTCAACAAAACAAACCACACTATCATATTTTATATTTGTTGTACAATTTTTTTATTTCTGGTACGTGTACAATGGTAAAAGAAATATTTTCTGTTAAAATTCTTTGATTATTTAAATATATATATTTTTATAAAATTATTTATTTATACATTTATTTTTGTTTTGTAATTTAAGACATTTTATTCAACACGTATTATTTTTACACACAGATCATCACAGTTCATATAGTATAATTTACACAATTTTCTTTAATATGGCATTATAGAGTCTGCCGCCGTATATATGATATACTTTTTTTAGCTTCACTTATATACAATTTATGGAATAGATATATTATTAGTCATATCCCAAAAATTTTATATATAAATATTTATACGATATTAGAAGAAGAAACCCTAAAATATATAATACATTTTTATTATATGTGCTAATTTTATAAAGCAAAAAAATAAAAATATATTTGTTTTTATAACAAAAGAAAATATTACATTTACATTTCATTATAAACGAGATTGGGTTAGATTATGTACGAGAATAGGTTTTGGTATATATAAAATCAATTGTTTTTTTTTTAATCACGTTTTATTTTAACAACTCTGATTTATATTTACTGTGCTGTGTAAAGACGCACACAGTACGCACACAGTCTGTGGTATACCATATATTTGTTGTGTATTTGAAAAGAATTTATAAAATAAATAATGATCAGTAAATTGGTGTAAAACATTTATTTTTATATCGACATGATTTTATTATATTATAATATTATTGAAGGTACTGAACGAACACACTACTACTACTACTACTACTACTACTACTACTACTAATAATAATACTACACAATATACGTGAGTAACATCTTCTTTTGAATTTGAATTAATTTATTTATGTTTAATAATTTTATTTTTATTATTATCTATTTTAATAATAATAAAAATCAGTAATTTATTGAAAGTAAAAATTACTTTCATTTTTTTGTTGTCATCGTATATAACTTTATTTTAAATAATATAAACATTTAAAGTGAAATTAAATAGAATATATATACAAATTTATAGTGTGCAATATTATCGAATGAATAATAATAAGGAAATAATATATTTATATAAAATTTAATTAAAAATGGCATAAACAGATAACATAATATTTATGTAAATGTTTGTGTGAAAACTTGTATCATTTGTGATATAGAGGTTGTAAAGATATATATATGGCGTTATCGATGGATTAGGTCGGGCTCGCATTCATTCGATACGCAGCACCATGATTTTGCGAATTTTATTCTATTTGTCATACACATACACATCATGCCAAACATTTACAAATCGTAGAATCAATAACAATACAAGTTCATATACACGAATTATTGTGATCCATATGGTTGAAGGTTCAATTTTTTTGCTAATATATATAAAGACCAGAATTTCTTTAACCGCAAAATCATCAAACTGATATTATATACAACCCGAAATATAAACATAAAAATAATTGTTGGATTTAAAAATGATTGCATTTAATATTGTATACCTGATCGACTATATTCAACTCAATTTTTTTTATACAACAATATTGATTATATATTCAAATGTGTTTGTTCGCAACAAGCGGCAATAATATATATAATAATAAAAATTGATTAAAGTATGTGGAACGTAATAGGTTTTGTGTTGAGAATATGTGCATTTTTGTATATCTATAATAAATTTATTATATTACAAACTTAGAAATTATATATATATATATATGTAATACTAAGTACATTTGATGTACTAATGTGCAGTATATGTTCATACACAAAAATGCATATTTACAAATATTATATATTTTTATATTTTTTATCAAACATCAAAGAAAATTTACATATTATCTTACATACTCCGTATATATATAAAATATTATATACTATAATTTCATAACAACGTCTTACAAACTATATATGCACAAACATATAACACACACACACACAAAAAAGCATAATTTTCTATTTTAAAATTGCTTTACCATAATTTTTATATTTGAAAAACATACATTTTTATTGCAACATTCTTTTACTTATATATTTAATGTATTATATAATACACATTTATAAATAATACAAGAACCGCAATATTATATATATAAAATATAAAGTTGATATTAAATATAATAAATAATAAATGTACTAAAACTAAAACTACATATTGGTGTGTACTCGTATAGTAATAAATATATAAAACACATGTATTTTGTATTTAGAGAACACAACAAAATATAATATTATAAAAAGACGCGATAGAATAATTTTATTTGATATGGCATCGTTGAGCTTTTTTAAGAAAGTGTGCGCTGCTTTGTATATATAAATATTATAGAAAATTATAAGATATAAAGGAAAAAAAAACATCAACTTCATCCTTTGAATATTTAATATATATTATTTAGATTTCCATATACATCCTGTTCAAATTCTAATATATGGTATATCAGCAAACACATATACGGTTTATATAATATTGGTATACAGAAAATTTGTATAAATTTATTTAATCAAATTTGGTTTCATTTTATAAATGCGGTATCTATATATATTTAAAATATATTATGTATAGTTAAACATATTATCGTTTGAAGTCTATTCTGATACCACCAGATTTATGAAAATTTTATTTTTGATAATTTACTCGTAAATATATAAAAATATTAATGAAATTATAAACGAATTATTTTTTTGTATTTATATATGGTACAGATTTTAAAACAGACATTTCACCGAATTAATCGTGGTTGTATATGATATCGCGTGTTTATATATATCTTAAAAAACAGCTTATATAGAAGTTTTTCATAACAATTATAAAATAAATTTTAATATAAATTGTTTGTTTGTACAATTTCTATATATGTCTCCACATTATATCTTATCGTATCCATAACAAGTATATAAAAATTGTCTTTATATAATACTCGTTCGTATATATATGAAATACACATAAAATGAAGTACATTTTCTTATCTGAATGTTATAGGTACAAGTTTTTTTATGAGATTTTCTCTCAAGTTATATATGTGCAAACATCTAATAAAATTCTCATTTTATTATTAGAATTTTGTTAAATCTAATTACCATTTATACCTGTATGTATACGTATACATATATATCATATATCATATATATATATATAATAGTATTCAACATAATGTTAATATTTGCTTATCTGTTAAAAACATTTATATAAATATTATTCTAATTATATATATACAAATTTTCACATTTATATATACATATTTTTATTTTTATACCAAATCCTTATACATGGATACACGAGAGAACAAACGCTTTAATCTTTAACTATATGTTTTTATGTATATAAATATAAGAATATTATTTACCATACAAATTGCATGTGCTTGTGTGTGTGTGTGTACCTTTATCTATCTTCTTCTATATATGCAATTTTATAAAATAATGCATATGTTTTTTTAAGTACATAAAAAAACAAAACACTATACAGTATCCTTTTGTTATTGCTTTTATGTACACGTATACAGGATACCATTATAAGTTTTAACACTACCACCACACATCATTCAGCAAAGAAGGCGCACAACAGACCGCATCGTATGCAATAATCGTATCATATTAAATAGTATGGTATATATAATTATATACTTAAATATATGGTATACTATGTATGTATACTTCTGTAGTTTGTAAATGTACATATAGATTAAACATTATATACTGAAGTGAAAACACTTTTAAATTATTTAGTGTATGATACATTTCGTTTCACTTGTTTAACAACGCTTTCTTTTGTTGGTCAATTCTCATTGCCGCCGTGGTGTCTATATAGTTTAATCCTTAAATTTGTATTTTTACAAAATGATTATATCGTTTTGTTTTGCTACAAAAAAAATTAAAAGGACACATTTAAAAAATTTTTAATTTAAAATTACACATGGCACTATGACGATTATGAAATGTATGTTGTTAAAAGTAATATTATATATTAACAGTTTCTTCCCGTGTAGTTTTGGATGGTTAATTATTTTTATAATTATTAGATTTAACTATATACTGTCTCGGGGTCAGCTTCCTGAAACATAGTAAATTGTTAATTTCTCAAACGATTTTAATAAAATGATTTATGTGCATGTGTTAAAAGTGAAATTATGTCAACAGTTTTTTATTTCTGTTTCCGGAAAATCTATACTCTATTCAAATTTCATGTAATTTGTTAATTTCTCAACTAATTCAATGAAATTAATGTCAACACGGGCAGCGCCTAACTCTATATTTCCGTAACATAAATTACACTGCAGTATAAGAAATTGCACTATAAAAATATGCAAGGATCAAGTTATACGCGCAGCTTTACAGACAATGAAAAGAGAAATTGGTACAAAAATTAAAATGTTTTTAAACATGTGAAATGGACTGGACTTTTACATTGAAACTGTAATAAAAACAGAAAAACAGAAAAACAGAAAAAAAAACTATTTAAAAACGTAACAGGAAAAAACAACTTCACTTAATGGTTTATTAAATATGACATGGTAAATATAACTAAATGTTTCATATATCCTTATATAAATATAGTATACATGTATGGTTTATGTACAACACATTCATTTCATATATTGTATTATAATATATAATATTTAAAATTGTCGATGAGGAAAACGAAAAAAAAATTTGTTGTCAAACGAATTTGCATATTAAAACGGCTTTGTTTTTTTTTTTTTTTATATCCCGTAAGTGTTTCGGTATTTTTCTTTCATCTCTAGCACGTGCGGCATATACCATATATAAATAATATAGTGTATAAATGTGAAGATTTTTCAACAGAAAAATAAAAAAATTTTTCATATTATACCTTTTTTTGTTGCCGTGTATTTTTTGTTTATTTTTCTTTTCTAAGATCAAGAGAAAATTAGATTTTCGGAAAATGGAAAAAAAGAGAAAACTTCATTCCTAATAAATTATTAATGTATATGTGTAATATGTTATATAAGAAAGTATGATGCCATACATATATTCTTATTAGCCTAATTTAAATTAGAAATAGAAAAAAACGAAAATGGAAAAGATCCATTTTATACTATAAAAAAATATAGGAAAAGCATTTTAATAAATTTTAAACATTATATGTGAAAGATTCTGTATTATTATATATATGGTACACATAAAGTAATCTGATTCTATTTAAAAATAATTATATATATATAAAAATATATATATATATGTTTTAAAAACATAAAGATAATTAATAATATAAGATATCATCGCATCAAACGATAAATTTTGACAACATACCAAATAAAATGAAATAGATATTACATTACTTCATTATTGGAAAATCCCTCACAAAATAGAAATACAATATATATGTAGGTACCAGAGCTGGTGGTACACACACACACATATATTTATATATTGTATATAAATATCAATTTTTATCTAATTTAATTTTTTTGTTTTCAAAACTGAATTAATCTATATATAAATATAAGAATGAAGTGAAGTTTTCAATTTAATTTAAAGTAAAAGTTATAAAAAAAACATTTTGACACATCGTTTTTTTTTCTAAAAATTTTTTGTTGCCCTATAAAATTTGTTGTTATAAATATATATATTTTATGAATGAATGCAATGCAATGGTAAAGTATATATAATGATTAATGACTGACATGATAAAAAATCCATATAATTTTTGTATAATCTTCTTATTAAATCAATGGAAAAAAAAAACTTTATCTTTATAATATAAATTTTTCAATGCACATTAACAAAAAACCAAAAAAAGAAAAAAAATTAGAGAAAGTAAAAATGAAAAAAAATGTATAATATTTATATTGGTCAAGTTCAATAACACGCATTCAGAAGAGATCAAAAACCCTATATATATATATAAAGATATAAACGCATTGGTACACGTCGTATACTCGTATTATAATAAAAATCGTATAATTTATGTTTATGCATATAAAGATGCATATTATAATATAAAATAATTTATATATATTTAATGGGATTTTTTTTTTTTTTTGAAATATATGTACCTACAAAAAAGTTAACACATGTCATTAAACTGTTTAAAATATGATAATTATATTGTTATTGATATTAAAAAAATAACTTGTTTTTTTTTTTTCTTAGTTATTGTATTTAATATAAATATTTTAAGGTTATTTTTTTTATGCGCAACGTGTCACACCTATTTTAATTACAACGTTCTTTTTATAAAAGTTGTGATTCCTTATGTTGGAATACAAATGGTCTGGTATTTTAATGCAAAAACTTTGTGTGACTTCAACAAAGTTTTTTAGCTATTAAGATTTGTAATTAATTTCAATGGATAACAATTTATCGCAACAAAATTTCAATAGATTAAAACGAATTTTTCTGTGATCGATGATAACGCAATAGGTATGTTGAATTTCTATATAAAGATCATTTCGTTGATCAAAAATATTATATTACATTATGCAATAATTTTCTGTTTAACCTAAACAATAGATATGTTCGAATACGGTATTTTGGTTAAAATCTACAGATGTTCGTATTAGAGATGGGTCGTTGACGAACGATTCGTTCATTTTGAACGAATCAGTAAGGTCATCGAATGATTCAATTCACGTTTCTAATAATATATCGTTCAGTCGTTCACTTCACACAGAAAACAAGTAATGCACAATACATTACATACACATACACAACACACACAATACACTCAGATATTTTTAAATGTTTTATAAATGCATAAGCTTTTTAATTTATTTGTAAAATTGTTAAATGTTAATATCAAACGAACTTGGAACGATTGAAATTGGAATTTGGAATGCATGCTTATAACGAAAGAAATGAAAATGAAACCAACACCACCAACACTATGAAATGAACATATATGTTTAAGCTTGCATTTGTATTGTGAAATACATAACATTTAAATTCAAACTTTCCGGTTGCTGTGTTCATATATAAGTTCTACAACAGAAACAAAAAAGAATCAAGAGACTCAAACGAATCTTTTTTATGAGTCTTTAAAATGAACTGAATTAAATGAATTAATTCAGTAAAATGAACGATTTTGCCGCCCATCACTAGTTCGTATATATAAATATTACAAAAAAGTATCTATATATACATAAATATATCTTTAAATTATAGATAATTTAAATTATCTTTATATTATAGATAATTTAAATTATCTTTATATTATAGATAATTTAAATCATCTATATATTATAGATAATTTTAATTATCTTTATATTATTTATAATTTAAATTATCTATAGATCGATATCATTGTAAAAAGTACTACAGATAATTTAAATTATGTTATACAAATCTATCGGATTTTATAAAGATTTCTATACAGTTTCTGATTCATTTTGGTTAAATTTACTTTATATATAAATAGCAAGAGGCATGATAAAATAGTCATTTTACTAAAAACAAACAAAATTATTGAAAAATAAAGTCGATAAACATTATTTTTTTGATAAAGAAATATACTAAAAATATAGAAATTTATTTATAACAAAATTTATAATAAATAAATCCGAACGTTAATAATAATAAATATTATCAAAACTATAGAAATAACTAAAATCCAATTTTCAAAATTTAATGAGTCAATATATATAAAATATAATCAAAAATCAAAACAATATAGGATATATATGTGATAGATAAAAACGATAACAAAACATTAAAACAATGACCAAAATATTATAATAAATAAAAAGTTTTTATAACAAATTCGATATTTTAATGTGTGTGTAAACAAACATTTATGCAATAATATTGGTAATGATAGATAGATATTTATGTGCCGAGATAAAATGCAGTATTGAATTTTCCCAAACAATAAAATATAGTGTATTCATACAAAATCCAATTTAATTTATTATTATATAAATACGATACGATAATATATTTATTTTACCAATTTTATATTAAAACTTTACACTTTACACTATTTTAATTATAAATCATATATTTGAAATGAAAATATTATACAATACAATAATTGTATATGGAAAACGAAAGTTACTTTATTTATAAATCCCAATAGATTTGTTAACTTTATTTATTTATACAATTAATTTAATATACTAATTATAAATACAATATATATATGTAATATGGTGTAATATATATAATTTTCTAGTATATATATAAATATAATATACTTTAAATTAAATGCAATTCATTAATAATGAATGCAATTGTTATATTATAAAAAAAATTTATTTGTATACATATAATTAAAAATTTAATTATTGAATATACAGTTGAAGTGTATAAATTTGGCAACACACCAACCGGCTGGCTGCTGCCGAGAATTTTTTCGATATTTTTTAATGTAATAAGTTAAATTTTTTAAAACTATGAATTATGTTTGGGTTACATTTTATAGAAAAATAATTAATAATAATGTATAGTCAATAATACCGGACTGGGGTGACAGGTTGCTATGCGCTACACCTTTTATTTAGAGTTATACATATATATAAAGTTATAATGAATTACAATTATATTTTAGCAACTATAATTTTATATCACCGTCATTGGTTGTTATAAATAATAATATATGACCCATCAAATTTTTTTTTTTTTTGGCTTATAAAATTAATTTTTGTTTTTAAATCATATTTATCACTTTAAAAACAATATTCAAAATTTAATGAATGAAATTTTATACAGTCATTTATATATTATTATGGTATAATAAATTTACACCTATCCACAAATATTTATATTTAATAGAATTTACTTTAATCCATCATCTCCTATGTATGTATGTTCAATGTTCATCAGACATGAAAAAAGACTTTCACTATTATTTATAAATAAAGAAAAATAAAACCACAATAAAATTTTCTTCATCAAAACAAGTGTATTTCTAATATATTTAAATACCGCCTCATATATATATCTTTAAAAAATATATATAAAAAATGAAATGAATGCACACCACATAAATAGAATTCTAATGAGATATATTGTACAATAATAAGTTATAATTAATTATTTACTTTTATATTTTTAAAAAACAATAAATATATATTTATTATTCAAAAAAAAAAAAAGAAATTAATAATAAATATTATCGCCTCCTCCACGCAGACACCACACGCAAATACACTATTTTTTGAACAAAAATTCATTCATATCCAAATTTGAAAGTTAAATTGTGTATAAATTTTAATGGGTTACATATATCAATTTAATAATTTACTATTTCATATATAATATGTAAATGTAATTTATATAACTACAATATTTATAGTATGTGTTATGAATGGGAATGGGTGATGATGTTGATGATAAGGTGCGGTTTTAAAGTGTATCTATTAAATAAATATATTTTATAATTTGAATAGTAAAAATATTTAATTTTTATTGCAAAAAAGGGTTTGCTGGCACAAAATTTATATATAATTAAGAATTATGTTATAGATATGATATATATATATATTGTACGAGAGAGTGTGTAGGTATATTTATATATAATTTAAATAATTTTTAAGTTTATTTAAAAATAACATTAATTGTGGATTCAGATCACGTGTTTTATATTGTTTGTTAAATTTTATTTATATTCAATTCGACAACCGAAAGGACATCAATCAATATAAAAACTGAAAATAGAAAGAATATAGAAAATGTACATATACATTAAAAACTTTTAATATATATTAGTATGAAATTCTCTATAACAGCAGATATATATTGTATATATAATATAAATAAGTTCAACATAATTTTTAAAATTCCATTTATAAAAACATGTCATGAACGAACCACCATGAACCACCACCATGAATGGAAAATAAAAGTATATTTATTAAATAAAATTTTCTTTTTTTAAAAATACAATATATATTGTACATAGGGGTTTATGTAAATGTGTTATATAAAATGTATAATTTACTTATATAATATATAATAAATGTATTATATAATAATATATTTTTAAATTATTGATTTATATGTATAAAATAAGTTTAAAACTTTGGAATATATATATGTAGTAAAATAAATTTGTATGATTTCTCATGAGGCTTCATAAACGCATAAGCATATACATAATCATAATACATATATATATAATTTGTATATACATAAAAAAATCAATATAAATTATGATTTAATATTTTCGTATTTATGATATAATACAATATAATATTTTTAATTTTGAAAACATTGAAACGCAGAAAATATTCTGATTTTAATTATTTTTTTATAAAGAGAAATTAATTTTTTAATAATATATATATAATAAAATTTAGGTGGCAATGTTTTTTTTTGGGAAATTTACATAAAAACATTCTATATATTACCATTTATATTTTTCTTTATTCATATACACCTCAACATATATGAATGCGATTGTTTTGTTATATACATTTATACACATTCATTTAATTAACGCTGAGCGGTAGAATTTTTGGTTGTCGAGTATAGTCTCACTCTTTCACTTTCATTCATGATTTTATGGTTTATAAATATAGATATAGATTAACAACTGGGATGGAATCATGTGATAGGTGATAAGTGACAGGTCACCATGGTGATATAGTCAAAAGTGATCACCTATTTTTTTGGCATCATGTAAGGTGATCACTTTTAAACTCACCACAAGGTGATTTTTATAATGTCATTCGTATCGGCGAGGTGGTGAGAAAAAAAAATTTATTTTGACATGTTCTTTCTTTATATTACTGGTAAAAAAATAATAAAATCTACAAATAAATCATAGAAATATAATCAAAAAAAATCAAGATAATAAAATTTTAGCGTTAATAAAAAAATATAAATGTTTAGTTCAGTTTCGATTGAATTATAATTTGTTGAGGGATGATGGAACACAATGGTTTAGGATTTATGTGATTGTAATCTTCAATAAAAAATTAACTATTTTAATAATAATAAAACCATTACAAATATACGAATTAAAATAATTTGTAAACAATTTAAAAAATATTAAAATTGAAATTTTCGGTCTGAATTTGGCAAATATTATATCATTATTTTTCTCTTTTAACACAAATATAGAATATATCGGTTGGTTATTGCCTTAAGAATATTGATAAAATATATTGCTAATTCATATACTTAAAACAGCAAGTACAAATATTTGATAAAATATATTATTTCTTTGTTAAGAATGTTAACAAAAAAATTACGAAATTTATTCCTTCAATATAATATGAAAACTAAATATTTTCCTTTAATTTATTTTAATATTTTGTGTAACACACCGAATTCACAACAACATAACAATGAAAGAATTTCTTTTTTCTCAAAAAAATATAACTTTATGCACAAAACGACAGCAAAAAAGCTATCACCTAAAAATCGTCACTTTTTGGTGATATAGTCACCGGTGATATCGCCATAGCCGATGCAACATTTATAAAAGGTGACAGTGACTGTCACTTATCACCTTACATGATTTCACCCCTGATTAAGCTTCGACATTTATAATTTCAAACTTTTCATTCATATATATGTTCCATTCAGTTGGGATTTTTCACAGCAGTAAATAATATTCGTTATTAATAGTCGCTACTATATAGAGTATTATTTTGACGGTTTTTTTTCCATAATTCAAATAGTCTCCTCTTTAACGTTTCTGTCGCAATAGGAGCGACGGGAAATGGGTTAATAAAATTATATATAAACAAAGCATTATTAAAAATGTAAATATTATAATAAAACATTTTTAAATAGCATGTTTATACAAAATTCATAACATACATTATTTTATCATTAATTTCTATGTTATTTTTTATTTATTTTTTTTGATAGGAAAGTGTCAAATTTTTATGAAAAATTATATTTTTATGCAATGGAATTTGTGTTGTAAAAAATTATACTGTCTATATATATACGAGTATTATTATACAATTGTATATATATATATATATTGTAGTATATAACACATAAGTATTATATAACTACATTTATAATATTAAAATAAAAACCAAAAAAGTTTATTTATATTCTTCTCGCAAAATAAACTTTTTTTTTTTTTTGGTATATATTTTAATTTTATTATAGTTAAGTATAAATAGGAGGTGTGTGTGTGTGTGTGTGTGTGTGTGTTTTATGTAAATCTATATATATTTTTATAATTTTTTATTTTGTAGTTTTTTGATAAACATAAAAAATTCATGTGACAAATTTTTTTTTGTTAAGTTTTCATTTGACCTAAAATTATGTGAAATGAATTTTTATTTTATTATCATATACGTTGGACGTGGGGGTGGTATAGGTATATATAGTGATCATTCATCTCTCTGTAAACATAATACATGTACATAAAGAAACACGTATTTAATATGATGGAAGATATGCATTTATCACAATTTTTTTTTTATGGATGTACATATGAAATTATAAAAGTAAAACTTAACTTATGTATTGTATAATAAAATTAAAATCCCCTCTCGTTTGCTGTTAAATCTTCATTTTTATTTCTTTTCATTTTGATATGTAACATATATATTGTATATTTGCAATAATACAATTATTATTCAAATAATGTATAACGTTATATGACTTTTATATGACGTACCAAATATATACATGGGGGTCCCAATTTTCAACGGCAATACGAAAACCCTAGGTTCTCTGGGTTATTTTGCGTCGAAAATATTTTATAACATTTTTGCCGATTCGACTTCGGTACCAAGTTACACGCAAATAACCAAATTTTCAATCAGACCGTGTTTTGCACTCTACTGGAATCAATATCTCAATAACTAATTAACCAATTTTAAATTTTTGATACACTATTAATATTAGCATACCGAGATCTTTAATTTGACCTTAAGATAACGCAATTCGGGCATGTTGTTATCGAGATACTTACAGAAATGTTGACAATTTGATGAACGCCATTTTTCTTCTTGAAAGTTTGTTCAAGCATAAGTCGAAAAATTATAATGAAAAATTTTTCTCGGTATAAGTTTAAAATCATGCCACATTCATAAGCTTTCGTTTAGGCTATAACATTACGATAGGTCTCAACTGGTTCCAGAGATATTCACAAATAACTACAAAGATGTAGGCATAAAATTGATTTTTGTTATTGGAAAATTTTTATCTTTTTTGGTTTTATCCAGAACCAACAATACGGACGTTACACATAATTGATTCCATACACTCCTATGCATTCACACAAACCTTTACACACATACAAAAGATCTCACACACAAAGGCACACTAGCACATAAACCCACAAAAGCACACGCATGCATATCACCACAATTTTAAACAAACAAAGCCTAAAGTAATTGCGGAAAATGTGCTCCTTCAACTCGAATACATACACAACAACAATGCTTTTCAATAGACCGAACCAATCTAAGTGTTTGCTGTTAATTGTGGCGAAGGTTTTGGATACTGTCTTCAATACGCTGAATTAACTCTTCAAGTGAATTAATCGCAGTTACATAGACTTTTTCTGTAAGACAACCCCATTAATAGAAATCTAATGGATTTAAGGCTGAAGAACTTGGCGATCATCTTATGGGCCCTCCTCTACGACCGAAGTCGAATCGGCCAAAATGTTATATAATATTTTCGACGCAAAATTACCCAGAGAACCTAGGGTTTTTGTATTGCCGTCGAAAATTGGGACATCCTGTATATAAAATGTGATATTCATATTAATGTATATGCAGAGTTTATGTCTAAAACCATTAGTTATGTGTGTCCCTATATATACCAAATATATATATATATGATAAATACACACTATATACAACAATACAATATTTGGTATATAATATATTATAATGTGCATAGGAAATACCCTAAAATGGAATAATATTATATATATTTATATTTATATAAAGCAATTTATGCATGTTAAACATAATATTTTTGCGATTCAAATGCATAGAAATAGAATTATTATTATTATTATTATTATTATTATTATTATTATTATTACGTTTATATATACTTATATTTCTGAATGCTATCCTATCTATGTATATTATATATAATACAAATGTACATATATTAAATATATATATATATATATGAATATACTTTTGTATATAGGTTTATAAAATATAAATGTAAAAATAACATTATAATTTGTTTAAATTTACTTATAGACCGTTGAACTAATTTAAATTGAGAGTAAATCCTTTATAACTTAAAATATATATTATTATATATTATTATATTAGATTAATATATTAAATTAAATTAAATCATTGACATTTATTTAATGTTATTTCTTTAAGTATGATTGTATATATATGTAACATATACAATACATATATTGTGATTTAGTAGTGAAAACTTAATTATGTATATATATGGTATGTATAAAAGGTATACTATACAATAGTATAAAAGGTATACTATACAATAGTATACACAAAAAAAAACCATATCAATATATACTGTGTGGAAATATAGACAATCTACCGGAGATATTGTATATTTGTAAAACTTAATTTAATTTAATTAAAAAGTTATAGTTTATAAAATTCTTTTAGGTATTATATTATGTTAATGATGCAATTTCAGAAACTTTTCCGATTTTATTATGAAATTGTTTTGTTATTTATATTATTTATTTATATATAATTAAGTGTAAATAAATGTGAAAACAATTTGATTTATGTGTAGAGAATATTAGAATGTTTTAGTTTTTAGTTTAGTTGTTGTTCGTTTATAACATAAATTTTTAAATTAAATTTAAAACTAAAACACAATTTTTTTTTTTCATTGATTTTGATGAAACTATATTTTTTATATAGAATTTAAATTTAGAATAAAATTGGTAAATAATTTTTTTTTCTCATATGAAGGGAAATTACCAATCGTGAAAATCTTGTCTGTAAACCTACTGGTGTGTGAACATAATTTTTTAGCAGCTTCAACTATAATTTGTTTAAATAACTTCATTATACACCTATATATCAAATTTTATGAGAATCTGTTTAGAAATTACCAAATTGCGATCTTTAAAAATATCGTTCATATAACAACCGTATATATAAACACATTAGATTCGATGAAGAAATGACAGAATTTTCCATGTACTTGAAATATATACAATATTTTAGTTTAGCATAATAATAACACGTAACAATTTTATAGTGAATTTCATACCAAAACTGTATGAATTTTGAGATAACTAATTAAATCAAAATGATCAAATTTACAGATTTTATATAAATTAATTGACCTAAATATATGAATTTTAATAAATCCATCTTTTTTGATTCTGCTTGTATGGATATCAATAATGTGTGTACATTTATTATTATATTTAATAGTTAAATTCAACAATTTGTACATATATGCAAATAATTTAATTTTGTACATTTGTACAATTAATTCAGTTGGTCTTTCATGGGTAGAAACAATTACAGTTCGATATGAAATAGCTTACGGACACACTGTAGGGATTCAAATATATATATAAATATATATATATAAGAAAATTAACATAATATTGAATCAAAATCTATACGCACATATATAGATCAAATTCAAATATATAATATAAACATTATATTGTATAGATATAGACTGATTTGATTTTCTGTATATGATTGAAATTTTAAGTTTTATATATGCGTAACCAAACTATATACATTTTAGCAATTACAAATATTTATGTATACATTAAAATACATATACATATACAAATGTTATAATAATAATAATAATAACAATAATAATATATGTATAATACAAAATATATAATCTTTATCCAGTGTTCTATAGGTAGCTAGCTGTATGCTTCTATTATATTATAAATAAATAATTTAATAATAATAAAAGGATTTATTATGTTTGAATACCAAATTATAAACGGATTTATACCTTGTGTGCATTTATTTATATAATAATATATAGACGACAATGATGAAATGAACATTAATTATTATTTAATTTTAAAATAAATATAAATTATTGTAATACGTGCGTTTATGTATTACATGAAATTATACACACTTTCACCTATAACGCAATGAATAATAATGAATTTATTAAATAATTTATATATATATAATTTTCTTAATTTTCTATACACCATTTCCATTCTAATTGTTAAAGTAACCGATAAAATAATATATTACACATGGAATATAATTTAAAATTTAAATAATAAGATTCATAATAGATACGTTTATAAAATATGAAAAATATTTTAAGCAGTTATTAATGCTTAACGATGGGTTTTATATATACAACAAAGACTGTGCAAATGAAATGTTGTTGATTGCTAATGAAGAATCAGGAAATTGGTACATAAAAGTGTATATTTAAATAAATATTGATTGAAATAATTCATAATAATAATAAAACTACTTTATTTAATACCCATTATTATAATATTTAATTTAAATTTATATAATATACAAATATCGTGTATGTGGAAAACACTTTCATACATATGCCAATGCAAGAGGTGTATTATATTTTAATTACGTTATTTTATATATTACAAAACATACATTTATTTTACATTATTTACTTAATTTTGCCGCCATTCAACGAGTGTATATATGCTAAAGAAGTATCCTTTCCTTTTTGCGTCAATACTATATATGTGTAAAGAGTATATGTTCTTCTTTAATATTACACAACTACTATTTAAGTATATAGGATAAAATGAATTTTCTTTATATACATAAGTCTTCTGTTTATATAAAATAAAAGCTACTTATATTATATATGCCTGTGTATGTGTATATAAGTTGATTGTGTATATATACAAATAGAATCTGTTATGCGTTATATGGTAGAATATAATAATATAGACTTATAGAACATAGAACCATCACAGAAAAATCAACTTTCATACTACTGTTTTGTATATACAATTATATATGTATGTAATGAAAATGAATACACTTTATATAAATGAGAAATGTTCTAAATTAATTATTTCTATTAAAATCTTTTGTAATTATAAAATAACAATTTCCTTTTTCTTTCTTCAACACTTTAATTGTGTCACACATTTACGCGTACATATATAAATATACTTATATACTATATTTAGTATATAATAGTTATATATATAACATATGTATATGGTATTAGAATTATTACATAAGAAGAAGACAATATAATTTTATTTTCTTTATTGTCGACTTAATGCGTTTATATATTGTCGAGTTTTATATATCCACACACAACACCTTCAGTATATAAAAATAAATAGTATATATTTTATATTATAAGTGAATGCGTTTAGTGTCAATATACGTTTATACACTTCTTACATCACATATGGTATTATGAATTATTTATTTGTACAGTGAATCAAATTGAAAAATTTATGAAAATTTTATATTAATTGTTGGTGTTATATACCATCAAATTTTAAATATTCTTTTCCATATGAAAAACTATATATTGCACATTTCATCATTTGAATGAAATAGTTTTTTAATAAAATATTGATTGTTAAGGATAAATTTAAATATTATTACGAGTATATTAGTATAAATAAACAAATCACATGTACTATAATATGTTAATTTTCATTTGCTATATATTTTGAGTCGCGCATTATGTTAAAATTTATTTTAAATGTTTATTTGTATTTTTGCATTTGATTCACAAATTTATGAAAAATATATATATATTCTTCAACCTAATAGAAATATTTTCAATATACATAAAAAAAATACATAATGTGTGGGTTTCGTTTAACAAACAAAATTAATTCAATATAAATATTGCTTTAACAACAATAAATAATAAAACAATATAACGAAAAAATGTTATTTAATATATAATTTTACATTTTTATGTTTAGCAAAAATACATAATATATTTAGGTTGTAAAAATTTGGTATGTACCATATATTTTATGCGACGGTCCTACACTTAATTCTCTGCGAATCATTTAAAGTCAATAAATGACATTCTAACCTATTCCATTTCATACGATATCATGTTTTTCACACACATCTGGGTCCACAATATCTCATAATAATGAAGAAAAAAATAGTTTTCATATACATTACACATAAGATTTGGTATAAATAATGCTTCCTCCGGTCTCAATAATGTCGTGCGCTAATAGACATTACTAGTACGTTATATACGCATTATACAACAAAACACAATGTACAGAATTGTTGCGCAAAAATCCGATGGATTATGTTTTCTCAAAATTAAATGACTTTTTCTAATTAAAAAATTGTTTTTTATAAAATAAATATATAAAAAATTAATGTCACTTTTATAATTTATCTTTTTATATTTTCTTATATATTTTCAGAACATTTTAGAAAAATTTAACCCTGGAGCACGTCAATTAATTAGCGCTGGAAAAGCATATTTAAAAGCACTACATGGTAACGAAAATTTAATTAATTTTTAACATGTATTTTTTTTTTTTAAATGAGTGTATTATTATTATTATTATTATTATCATCATTATTATTATAATATAGTTTGATTGGTGGTGGTGTGTTTGCGTTTGTGTGTATAAATATATATAGAAAATGTTTTGCATAATTATTTTCCGTTTTTAAATATGATTTATAAATTTATATATCTATGTAGGAGCCGCTGCTGCGTCACGATTATTTAATGAAGCACTTGCTAAAATTGCTGTTAATGCCCAACAAGGTGGAACTACAGATATTGGTGAGTGATTTTGAAATTTATATGTGCGTATAAATAAATATATATAAATATTTATATATTATTTGCATTATTATATGCCGCATATAAACAACATGAATATATATATTGTATATTTATATTTTTTGTGTATATATCTATAATTTTATTTGAAATTTCTACACACATTTGTAAATAAACTGACGTCATAGTATATGGTTTGTTTGAAAATATGCATTATATTGATTGCAATAGATTTGTGTTTGTTAAATTTTATGGAAAATTAAATGAAAATAAATTTTATACAATACAATCAAAAAATATCATTTGCTTTATTCAAATGGTGCATTTGCATTTGCATATATATACAATAAAATATGTATTAAGTGGTTTATACAATTTAATTCAAAGCCTATATATATATATACGCATTTGCGTATATCACTGGGCGGACGGTAGTTATATTAGCCCATATATATATAAAAAATTCTGTTTTATTTTAAATTAAATTATTTTTCCCTTCGTTTACCTTCACTTATATACAAATAAGGTGGTAACGCATATACACTACTTTGTTTGAAAATAATTGAAACTATTTAGTGAAATAAAAGACAAAGTATATTTTTATTTTATTCATCATTACAATATTTTTAGATTCATTTTCGTAAAAAATTTACCTTTGACTATCATTATCTTATTAAAGCACCACATTTCCAAATCGTTTGTATTGGCAAACTTAAAAAATGCAAACAATTTAACTGGTAGAGATTTCGATTTTATTAAACTATATAGCGTTACTTTTTATCAGATTAGTATATTAGATCGAATATTAATTTCTTATTATATGATTTTCTATATATTTTGTAAAATTTACAATTCATCCGTTTGTTTAGTGAGATAAAAACGTAATTAAATATAATTTATTATATCGCGCGATTAAAAAAAATATTAATTTTAAAAATTTCAAATTCGCTGAATAGATTAATTAATTATATCTACATTATATTCCATATATACAATAATTATATTTATATATTATATCTTTTATCTTTTATCTTTTAATGTTACTTATTTGATTGTGTCATCACAATCTCCTCGTACATATACATTTAAAAAAACGTACAAACAATCAATTATATCGTATATTATTTTAAATGTTTGATGACACAAAAATACTGTGCATATGTTATTAGTATAAATATAGATATATAATTTATGCATGAATATCGTATATATATATATATAGTCGCAACACCATATTCAGTTATTATATGTATGTCAAAATACTTGTAGAAAAAAGTTAAATAAATACGTGTATATAAAAGAATTTCTGTATTTCCTAGAAATTAATGAATAAAGAATTTATTTTATTGTATATATTGTATATATGGGGGTATATAATATGGTATGTATTGTATTATTTACTTTCAATATATATAATACATTTTGTATAGAGATAAATAAATATCTATATAAATTCATGTTAAAGAAAATATAGTATTATTCATGTACAATAAAAATAAATAAATACTATTTAATAAATGGGCTATAAGTTCTATATTTAGATTGAGGTTATGATATTGAAATCTTATTTATTAATTATATATACAATTTTATTTTAACTCAGATATATGTTATTTAATAATTTAATTAAATATGCACACACACACACCTTTTATATTTATCTCAACTGAAATTACAGGCCAGAATAAATAATAAATTTTTCAATAGTCATCGTTTATTATTATTATTATTATTATTATTATTAAATCTTTGGTATTTTATTTCCGAAAAATAAATATTTCTTGTGTAATATTTATATTCATTATTATTATAATTATGTTTCTATGTACATATATTAAAGTATGGTAAAATTTTAAATAATAATAATAATAATAATAATAATATCAAATATTACTACATAAATAACAATAAAGCACAAATATTATACACCCATGAATGTATCATATATATAATGTACTGTATAATGTATACGTAAATAATGAGTAAATTAATAAATTAGGTGTAATATAATAACGCCACCATATTAATGATAACATTTATTTTAATATGTGTGTATAATGCGTTATGCAATATTATATATATATATAACATATATAACAATTAAAATATATACCTTTATTTCATCAAAATATATATAACACATGGGCTGAAAAGTTTCCGAAAATTCTAAGAGGTAGAATTACTCGAATTTTTTTCATATGAACTCACGAACTCACAATCGATCAGAAACAACAACGTATCGATGAGCAGTGTTTGGGCTTGTTCAACCGCAATAAAACAGAATTTTTTCGTCGATATGTGACAATGGATCAAACATGGCTCCATCATTACACTCCGGAGTCAAATCGGCAGTCAGCATCATGGACAGCAAGCGACGAACCTCGTCCACAACGACCCAAAACGCAACAGTCGGCTGGCAATTTTGGGACGCACATGGAATAATTTTCATCGACTATCTCGAAAATGTAAAAACCATCAATAGTGACTATTATATAGCCTTGTTGGAGCGTTTGAAGCATGAAATCGCTAAGAAACGACCGTATTTGAAGAAGAAAAAAAAAGTGCTGTTTCATCAAGACAACGCACCGTGTCATAAATCAATGAAAACGATGGCAAAATTGAATGAATTGGGTTTCGAATTGCTTCCACATCCACCGTATTCTCCAGATCTGGCCACCAGCCACTTTTCCTGTTTGCAGACTTCAAGAGAATGCTCACTGGAAAGAAATTTAAGAGCAATGAAAAGGTGATCGCCAAAACAGAATCCTATTTTGAGGAAAAAACGAAATCGTACTATAAAAATGGTATCGAAAAGTTGGAAGATCGTTGGAATCAGTGTATCGCCCGCGAATGGATGTATGTTGATAAATAAAGTTTAATTTTGCAAAAAAAAATGTTTTTTTCTTAGAATTTTCGGAAACTTTTCAGTCCATGTGTTATATATATATTACAAAGTAATGTGCAAATTATAAAAATATATATATGGTATAATAGGTGTACAATAAACATTATCATATATTAATTTCATAACTCCCAAGATTCCAATTTTTGTATTATATTTACACGCATATATACTTTATTTTTATGTACATAATATTTTCATCCTATAAATATGCCCATATTATATTATTATGTTTACACACCATATACCAATATATTGTATATAAAATATTCTATAGAATAACGAATATTATTATAGAGTATATAATCCATTAAATAAAACACCCAAGAAAACTTTATTTCCTATGCACGCGATATATAATTTTTATATATACAACACGTTATAACATGACCTTTTCATTTTATCTATAACTATATAACTATATTATATAGTTTATGACTGTATTCTCTGTATATAGAATATTACTTAAAAAAAATAAAATAAAATAACCTAACTAAATAGTAACATTTTATTTTATTACATTTAAGTATATATATACTATTTTATTATAATATGTATATTATATACAAAACAAAAGTATATATAACCGCTAACCACCGCATCCGCTTAAGGAAAACTCATATATACAATGTATATAAAGAAAATTTTAACTTTTCAAATGTTGTATATTATTTTGTATTTTTCATATCGTGTCTAAACATTGAATTTCCTATTTCATATTATAAATATTAATTTATTTTTCATTTTCCGTTTTCTTTTGTATATTCCATATATTCCATATAGAGTATAAAATATAAGTTCCGTTTAAGTTATTAAATATAAAGGAAGAAGTTTTTATACCAATTTTAAAATAAAGTAATTCTCAATCATTTAATTTTTTAAGTTAACATTTTTTGATATATGGTATGGATAATAATTAATCATATTTTCTTTATTAATAAGTATAAAAATGTCTATGTATAAACAAAATTATTTTGATTAATTTATTAGATCAATTTAATTTATGATGGATGTATTTTACACATAAATTTTGTGTATATAATTAATTTGTTATTTATACTTTTGTGTATATATATTTTATTTTATAATATACAGAAGAATACATATTTAATTTTCGAAAAATTTTCATTATGGGAATTAGAATAATTTATTTTAATTTATAACGTAGTTTTGTTCAGAAAATAAATGAATGCGTATTTATTATATATGTTATATATATATATATTGTATAAAACTGAAAGCTATATATTAAATATATGTAAAATATGGGAAGAAAATCTAATTCATAATAAAATTTTGTAATGAATTATATAAATATATGTATATATTTAGTTCACACCCAAATTCAAAATCATATATTGATTTACACAATTTCTTAATTATATTTATAAAAGAATATCGAGTAAAATATAAACACAATTTATATCGCACATGAATTAATTATAAAATTTACAGGAGCTTTTGGCTGAATTTTGCAATTTATATATGCAAATCATTTTGCAAAACTGCAATTTATGAATATGTGTGGGTATAGATTTAGATTAACCACCGAATTTTAAAACAAATTTTTATTCAAAACTCAAGCGAAACCAAACTGATGGTTTATAGACAAAACCCACGCGTAATTCTCGCGGTTTGTCCGAGGTATAAAACTTAATTGATATGTCGGCCGGCTCGTATACAATGCAGACTTTTTTTTACGCTAAAACTTTTATTCATATAATTTTTACATGTATTTTTTATAATAACCGTCTCGATGCAGTTTTCGGTGGTACTTCCTGGTAATCTATTAAATAGAATCAAATTAGTTGGATAGAATTTTAAAGTTATATTATTAAACTTTTGTTTTATATTTGATGTACAATTAGAATATTTTATGCAATGAAAACAATCGGGTTGTTAAATAAGCTTACGTTAAACTTGTGCGTGTATATATATGTTCGGTGAATTATATTTTTTTTAACATCATATTTATACATAAAAATAAAATTAAACAATATACATTAAATTTTGCATATGTAATTATGTTCAAATATTAATATTTATTTCATTGCCTTAGGTTATATTATATTATTATATATTTGTAATTTGTATAGAATAAACGTATATTGTAAATAAGTATGTAATTAAAAATTATATAGGGAAAAAAAAAAATATGTATTGCAAAACCATTCTCAATTCCACCAAAAAAAATTTGATTTTAAATCACTATTAAATTTATAAAAATCTTAAAAAAATACTATATAGAAAATTGTCTATTTTTATATTGAAAAAAATTATCCTCATCAATAAATTTCAATAATTATTATTACATTTCGTTTCAATTTTCAACAAAAATTTCTTACTAATGTGATCGATAGTACAATTTAATGAGTATTTAAAAAAATGTTTATTAAAATTCAAAAAAATAATTAAAATAATTAAAGTAGTTATTTCCGATTGTATTGTATTTGAAATATAATTATTTTGTACAAGAAAATTATCATTTATATTCTCGTTACTCCGTCGTTCATATTTGGTTCCGCGTCAAAGAACCGAATGGTTGGAGGCGAAGATACAATTTTGAATTAGACAAGTTGTACGCGGTCAACCAAATATTGTCAAAACATTCAAAATCAATAGATTGAGATGGCTTGGACACGTAGTACGTATGGAGGAGAAGCGTGTGCCGAAAAAAAAACTGTTAAATGGTAAACCAGAAGGTAGAAGGAGAGCCGGAAAACCTAAGGCGAGATGGCTAGATGCAGTAAAGTGTAATATAAAGATCTTTAAAATTCGGGAATGGAAGACATTTGTCTGCGTATAGGTCAGGTTAGAAAAGCGTGTTGGATAAGGCTAAAACCGAACCTGCGTTATAACGCCATGCAGTAAGTATTCTCGTTATAAAGTCCGCTGGCCCCGCCGCAAACCAACACATATTAGACATTATTAGCTATTCATAAAAATATTATATTTACAATAATTTCTTTATTTACTTTTACATATAATATATAGTCAATTAATTACAATAATTCAGCGAGATTTTTCTGATAAAATATAAAATTCATATATTTTAATGTATTGCATATTAGTTTTTATCTTATTATAATAATATAAGAAATATGTATCCATATAATATATAGATATAATAACATTATGTACTTAATTATATACAAAAAAACACATATAATAAATAATGTAATAATGTTTTACGGTAATAACAATATGAGCATAAATATACAAATAATTTCCGTGTTTTGCAGCCCATTCAAATAAATAATTGTATAGTAAAAATGATAATACAATACATATTTAGTAGTTAATTATTATTAATAATGTATTATGTCAGTCGGATTATGTTAGTAAAATTTATCATCTTCATCATAATAAATATGATAATATAGACAGACACCAATATGGGCTATACCATAAGCACTCTAATAAAATTCATGATATTAATAGAAAAAAAAAATCTATCTTTTGATAATTACAAATCAAATTGGTGAATTGTTATATACAACTTCCATATTTATGCGGAGTAATTTACCAACATTATATTGTAATGTAGGTTTGACATCGACGTGGATGCGATGACATTATTTGTATATGTATATATATTTTAGTATATCTATTGTGTAGTAGTAGTAAGTAGGATGCATTGAATGAAGAGTATCAATACTGTGCATAGTTAATAATTTTCAAATTCTTTATATATTATAATTTAATAAATAAATAAAAAACCGCACTATAAAGATTTGATAACTAAAAACCAGTTATATAAATATAAGTAAAATTCAAGTTATTTTATAAAATACGATAATATTCAGTTCATTCTTATATTAAATTAAAATAAAACTCAAATTTATATAATAAAATTTTCAAAAAAAAAAATACTATAAATAATAGTTGCATTAATTAAAAATCTTTTATAAATGCATTATTTATCTTGAAATTAAAATTATTTCTTTTTTTTTTTGTTTTGCCTTTCATATATAGGTTCCGCCTTAATGAACATAGTTGGAGTCTACAAAGATATACAAGATCAACATATGAATATTGTGAGTTTTTTTCGTTTTTTATTTTTCATAATACTTATGGAAAATATAATAGATATTTTTAATTAAAATTTGATTAACATTTATTTCTTTTCATTTGTTTATTGTTTACGAAAAAAAAAAATATATAGCTGAAGGCCTTTTATGTTGATTTACTAGTCCCTTTAGAAACCAATCTTGAAAAGGATACCAAAGTTGTTCAGGTATGTAAATATTGTATATATGGTATGTTATGTAATAAAGAATGTATATTTAGAAAAGGTGATTTCAATATATTGAATTTTATTCGCTATTAAATTCATATGCTATAAATTATTTTGTTATTATTATATTATTTTAAACTTTTATCCCATCTGAAAAAAAAAACCGCTAAAGATTTTCCCAATGCAAAAAAAAAAACTTTATAAAAAATTAATTGGATTCATAAAGTTTTTTTTTTCGGTTTTATTAATATAACAGAAAAATCAATTATAATAACAAAATTATTTTCCATGTTTTACGTAAAATTATTTATCAAATTATTATTTATGAATATTTGTGATTATTTTTGGTTTTACCAGTTTTTATTTGTTTTATTATTATTACCATATATTAAATTTTGTTAACAACATTTCTGCATGTTATTTGTCTGGTTTAAGGCTGTGTGTGCACCACACAACTGTTCGATTAAGTCTTATATATGTTTAGTGGTAGCCGTATAAATATTCAAGCTTTATTGTGTTACAACTAATCACAAATATTTATAGCTTAAAAATTTAAAAAAAATTAAATATTTTGTGTTTAAACAAACAAATAAATAATTTGAAAATGTATAACACATTTTTTGATTGTTTAACTGCAATTATTTTTCCGATTTTTTTTTTTAATGCGAAATAATAAATTATATTAAATAAAAAGTGTTTGCCTTAAATTGTGTGTGAAAAATAAAATTATTGTATCGGTTAAAAAACAAATTTAAAGAAGAAGCTGATGGGGCGGCACTATTCTATATGATAAAAATAAAATACTGATTTTAAAAAGTCTTTTAATAATTGAATTTAACGTTATACACAACAATAATTTATATTTCATATTTCATAAAATGAAAATTACTTTGATAAGGAAACAATTTAAATGTTTTCTCTGTTTTTTTTACTACTTCTATAGGTTATTTTTAATTGGAATTTTATTATTTTATAATTTATATATATTGTACAAATAATATGTGACTTAATTTTGTTTTAAATAGTTTGAACAGAAAAAATTTCTACAACAGCACAAAATACGAGCGGATAGTTACAGTAAAGCAGCGGCCACAATGAAAAAACAACGTAAAAAGAAAAACAATTCACAAAATGCTGATAAAGAAATTAAAGTAATTTTTTCCATATTATATTTTTATTTATTTAATATAATTTAAGTAATATATTTAATTGATATCATTATTTTTTCTTTTATTCCTTAATAAAAGCCTTTATTTATTATATAAAAACATATTAATTTTTTTTTTATTTATATATAGACAATCCAAGCATTAGATGAAGAAAAAAATAAAATGGATGCTTTTTGTGAACAAAGTTTGAAAAATGTAAGTAATTATTATTATAATATTTTCAGGATATATTATTGTTATGCAAAAAATAAAAAACTGAAAGAATTCACCTCTTCAAATCTACAAAAAAAAAAAAACACTACTATATTTTTATCGAATTCCCACCAAAAAAATAAAGGAAAATAACAAAAGATATGAAATATTAGATGAAAAAAATATAATAAATAAATAAATACGATATAATAATAAAATAACACCCTTTTTTTTGTCCCAAATACTTGATGGTATTTTATATATATGTCCGCCGGTGGTTTGATATATATACAATATTTTGTTTGTTTAGTTGTAGACAAGAAAAATATGGTTTTCATTATGTTCTTATATTTTCTATTTCCATATATATATATACAATTTAATGGATGTAAATTATTCAACATTTAACATTACAAATACCAGAGAGATAGAGGAGGAATGGCTAAAAGTATATGGCACATTAATTTTTAATTAACTTGTTTTTTTTTCTTAAATAAATTAGTTTTCTCTCTTCTCGACGCTGTAGTATTAATAGGCCAATTCAAACACAAAATAAAATTGAAAGGAAATTATTTTTAGAAATTATATTTTGCGTGCCCGCCGTGTCACGTATAGATAAAATAAACTTTATAAAATTAAAAACAAATAATTATATAATAAAATATATGAAGTACTGAACATGTATACAAAATCATTTTGCTATATAAACAAACTCCTATTTTACATTATATTATAAATATGCGTGTATTATATTTGTCCTACAGCCACTTTAATTATAAACTTTATAATAAACAATTTTGTGTATGGAAAAGGTGTGATATGAAAATTATATAAATTTATATGGTAAAAGATTTACTATAAAATTATATATATATATACAAACGTGTACGTGCAGCATCAATAACAAAACACACGGTTTTAAATATACAATTTTAATGAGCTATTATTATAAAGCTTTCTGTTTTTTGGCGAAAAAAAATTTAATTAAAAATTAATTGGTACTTTTATTGTTTTCATATATAAAATTATATAATTAAAGATTTTTATACACTAATAATTTTAACAAAAAATTGATAAATTTAAAATGGGACGACAAGGGCATAGATTCTATATTTTGTCAAAATTGAAATCGCACTCATTAAATAGGAATTGTCAAATTAACTCTTTACCACGTTGAATTCAATGGATATATTTTCTAGAAAATAACGGAGGCCATAATTTTATTTTCCCAATAAAATAATGAAGAAAAATGTCAACCCAAATGATGTTTTTTTTTGTTGTTGCATGGAAAAATAAATAAATTAATGTTCTTTAAATATATAATGAATTGAATAAAAGCAGTATTAATGGAAAGATATAGGTATACACACACACACACACACTCATAAATACATATATAAATTCTTAAAATACCGAAAAACAAAAATATTTAAGCCATATTTTAATTAAAAATTCATTGCGACATTACATATTTTTGTAAAAAAATTTACCTCTAATATATATATACCCATATACAAACATGTACATTCATGTTCATTTTAATATATATAATTTTAGTAGAATGTCACTCTGTACTCTATTCTATACATATATATATATTATATTAATTAAATACTATGGAGACAGATAGGTATTACTTGTATTACATACAATATATTAAATTAAAATGGAATTTTCATGAAAACATAAAGTTTTTACTTAAACGTATGTTCTATTATTTTTATGCATAATAATAAAAATGTATAAAAATATGTTACAGATTATATGTACACAATAATACGTATATGTATCAATTGTAAATACATAAATAAAGAGTATTAAATATATTAAAAACATTTAATAATTTACCCAATAATCCACCCCCACCAAATAAATATTACATTACAAAATATTCTTTTATTATGATATTGTTGTACACATAATACTGGACATTATCAAATATCTGAACAAAAGTTATATTTAACACAATAAAATATCATATATATACACGGACACAATTCAATTGAAAATTAAAACCAATGTCAATACTAAACAATATATATATATATGTATAACATTTCATGGTTTTAATAATAAAATTTTACAACCCTTAACTAACAACATAATATATATATAAAGTTTCAACTCAAATATATATAGATATGTATAATCTAGTATACTTTATACTCTTTTGTATAGTGTACGTATAATGTTATATATTACAATATTTCTGAATTTATACAATTCATCACAAATTCCCTTTGTTTTCGTTATATATATATTTGACATATGTGTGTGTATAGTTGTACATTGTACAAATGTTCAACAAAGAAGGGTAAATTTATATCAATTGCTTTGTGCGACGACAATCATTCATTCGTCATCCGTTTTTGTAAATCATATTAACTTAAATATTTATGCATATACAAATATATATTGTATATATATATATAACTATGGTATTGTTTACAATGAACATATTAAATATTGTAATGTATAAATTATCTGGAGAGAAAAAGAATATTTACTTACATATTCATTTTATTTGTATTAAATTTTATGTTTATATGTGCCACCAATATTATATATAGTCACTTAAACAACCTCAATATATACGCACATATGCAATATTAAATCATTACATCGAAACAAACCATAATAATTTATCTAAATTCAATGCCTTTTTATTGCATTCATATTTATTTAATGAATGACAAGGATTATATTATTAAAATGCAATTTTAATTTATTTTATTTTTATGCTTCTGAGAAATATTTAAATAAACTTATTCAAAATATATTTGTCTTAAAATCACTACTAATAAATTGTAAAACATTAGCTTGGAGACCAATGGGAAATTTGTCGGGAAAATCGCTTTTCAAGAACTAACAAATTTTGTAATTAAGGGGTCATATAGTTTTAACGGATTTTCAATTTTTATTATCGAATTATAAATTTTTAATCAATTTCCAATCTTAGAATAGAAGCAATTTTTAAAATAGCTCAAAGCATTTGGAAAATATAGTCGATTTTCAATGTGATGCTAGGAGAAATTAAAAACATAATGCTACTGTACTTTCCAAATATAAAAAATGGTACACAAAATTTATACAATATCATTATTTCATACAAAATTGGAATGACATCGATTGAAAGCGAAACCATATTTTCTGAACGGGTAAAGTAATTTTAAAAATTTCTTCTATGAAAAACTAGAAATTGATTAATTTTTTTAATTATGTAAAAAATAAATTTGAAAATCCAATAAAACTATGCGCGAACCATAATTAGAAAAAATTTGATAATTAATGAAAAATAATTTTCCGCAAAATTTTCCATTGACTAATATTTTACAATTTATGTATATTATTATAGTGACGTTAGACAAAAAAAATATTTTTACATGTGAACCTTTTTTCACGAGCCACTCCTGGCCTACAAATATGCAATAATAAATTTAAATTAATATATTACAAAATATATATACACATAATACTAATGTTGTACAAAGTTAAAGTTAATAGAAACAAAAACCGTTGTAACAAAAAGAATAAGACCCATTCCCATTTATTCTATAGATTTTCGGTTGCACCGAATGCCGCACCTCAAAAAAAAAAGGGTATAATGTAATGTACACTACTCAGCAGGACTTTCCTATCAAAAGAATTTGATAATATATTGTATTTATTTATTCAGCTATTCAGTGAACTGAAACTGGACCGCAATTATATTTTAAATAAACATTTTCATATAGAAAATTCTAAAATAGGTGTGAAAACACAATTTTTTCCTATATATAAAATAAATAAATTTTTGAATTATGTAAGTAATTTCGCGATATTTAAATTATTTGGCACGCCGCAAAAAAAAACGGAGGATTTTTTATGTGTTTTTAGTTGTTCGTTTCATTATTATTAATTTCATGTTAAAAAAATACAATACTATACTGTGTTATTTATATTTCCTACACTGTAGATATATATCCAATACAATATTATATGTAATTTTCTTTTAATGATTGATACATTTACGAGTATATATATCTTTGCGTTTCTATTCATATAACATTAAAGATAAGTAGATTTTATCATATATGTTACTTTTGTTGTTTGCAATGCTATAGTATTTATAGTAATTTTTATAGTTTCTGTATAAGAGAATTGTATATTTTTATATATCTATATTTATTTATATATATATAAAATATATGATTGATATGACTTTAATGATTATTTATTATATTTATATGGTGTATTGATAAACTTATGTTTTTCGTATATTAAATAGATCAAAATAAAAAAATGTACTATATTATTATCACATTTAAAATATAGTATAGTGTTATTACATTGTACATAAACAATAATATTAAAATACAATACATTTTATTCACTTCTAAATCTATGTCTAATATAAATATGCATTTAGTATATGACAAACATACAATAAAAAATTATTTAAATTAACACTTTATATACACAAATTATATATAAGAAAACAATAGAACACGTGTGATTATGTAAAGTATAAACAGCTCAAATGACATATATTGTATGGTATATATTGTAACAAGCGTAAAATTACATATATTTACTCAAATATATAATATTTATTGTTTGCTATTAATTATTTATATATGATTTTAAAATGCATTTATTTGACTTACTTTAAGCATTTATAAATAGACAAATGGTAAATTTAAATATGAAATTATAATACTTTATATATTTGTATGAGATTATTTTATAAAGTAATGCACATTATATATTTCCAGTATATTTTTTAGTAACAATCACAACTGCTATACAGAATAATAAATATAATAGACTTGTGCTCCTCCGTATGTATTACATGGTTTTTTTTCTGATATAAATAAAGTAAATATAAAAATTATATATATAATAGTTTATAAAGATATATTCTTGAAATGTGCATCATATAAATATAGTAATTTGTTTACATGTATATACATGTTACATATAGATAGCTATCTTCCTTTCATTTTGATCCGTACGTATATATAGATCATTAATCTTCATAATACCATATATATGCAAGGAGATGAGCGTATATATGTGTATACTATAATTTGAAAAATGAATAGTAATTTGTTATCATTGATAATATATATATATATATATATTGTATAAGTATATTGTTTCTGTCTGCATATAGATATAAATTTAGATATACTGAACAATATATTGTACAAGAGTTTTCATTAATATTTATGATTATATAATATTTTGTGATTTTTATATATTTATTATATACACAATTTTTGTGTGTGCCATTATAATCCATCCATTCCATTCCATACCATAAGTTATTATTAATAATTAATACATTCATTTTTTATTATCATTAATTATTTATATATATATATATAATTTACTGTATTATTATAATGTGCATATATATATATTGCAATATAAATATAAACAAAGCAGAAATATAATGCATTGTTCATAAATATAGCAATAATAATATGATTAAGATAAGTATATTTTACATTAAGCTTACAATAAAAAAATATAAGTAGAATCCATATAAATACAATTTTTTAGTCAATATAAATATAACAATTAAAATATAGTTAAAAAAAAAAAATTCTACTCACCAATTCACCGTTCACGATACCAGCTGCAATAAAGCAGCCGGTATCAGTCTCCATCCAAACCATATACAATATGAAATTTCATTTCACAAATAACGATACGAAACCCGACGCCACATTTCTACAAAAACAAAGAAATAAAAATAATTTTAATATTATTAAACATTAAAATAAAATGATGATTATAAATTTTTGCATATATAAATATGTTGTAATATGTAAGTTTTCGTATAAAAGTTTCAAAAATGGATCGATTTCATTATAGATACGTTTCAGCACAATAATTACCAAATGGAAATTATTCGGTTCAATGCGTTAAGACTGCGTGTGTGTGCTTGATGTAATATATTCACATTTCGGTTATTTTATTATTCTATAATTGGAGAATTTAATTGTTTTCGATTTCATCCTATAAGAGATGAAAGATGAATTATATTAAAAGGAATAGTAAGTTTATTATTTATAATTGTTTTTATAGGGATGACATTAAGATGAATTATATTCCCTATTCCTATAATAATTTGTTTACCGGTTTATTTAAAATTATTAACTTTATTAGTATGTGTAGTAGAAGGAATTTTAGGATATTTTATAGCTTTAAGTTCTTTGTATTCTATAAATAAATCATTTAAAATTTTATAAATTTAAGTTATTTTAGTGGTTCAATATGATTTATGCTTTTTATTTTTACATTAGGATTAAATAAACCCCCTTTAATGTTAGGTAATAGTTTTATTTATTTATTAGATCAAGATTTGATATGATTCCTGAACAAGTTTTGTTAAACAATTTTCATGATTTATGTACGCAAAAATTTGCAACATCTTTTTCGAACTTTTATTATTATTATTATTTAATTAAATTGAGAAGTTAAACATTTGATTTTTTTACAAATATTTTAATTCACCTATCAATATTGTCAAAAAGAAATTTTATAATTATATTTTTATAACATTAATATTTAAATGAATTAATTTTTATAACTCTCGCGTGTATGTTATTAATTTATTACCAAGTATATGTGTACGAGAAAAAAATATAGTATACGCGAGTATTTATATACTGCATTAGAAGTTTTAATCAATCTTCGGTATATACCCAATACTTCACATATACTATATTATAAATATATACTATTTTGTATTTGAGATATATTTCAAACTACAATATATATTTATATGAATATTAATGCATGTTTAAATTATTATTTTTTTCCGTATTACTTACAAATATTATATATTTAATTTATGCATTGAATTAATTTAAAAATTAACTTATTATAAACTTTCTTCACACAGAAAATAAACAAAATATAAATTTGTATAAATTTATGATTATAATTAAAATAAAAATAAAAAAAAATACAGGTCATCGTCCCCGTCTTACTACCAACGTTTTATATGAAACAAGTTATATGAAATTCATTCTACATTAATATGTGAAAAACGTTCCTTATTGTATATTGTTTAAAACACACATAGAAAAGGTTAACAAAATTTAACAAATTCATTTTGAACAATGCCAAACAAATTTTATGTGTGTATATATAACTTGAAATATTAAAATTTCCACAAAAATTGGTTTTAATAATTTCATAATATATATAAATATAAATTTATCAGTTCCTTGGAGAATGATCAGTAAAATTGTTTTTTTTTTGGTTATCAGTTAAACAGAATTTAATTTATAAAAAAAAAAGTGTATAATATATGTTGTACCCGTAACAGTGATTTTATATTAAAATTATAAATCAATAATTGTCTTATATACGAATAGTTAATCAAACGTGTATATATATTTTACTTTTGTAATTAACTCGATGTTATAATATTTAAAAATAAAATTTCAACAATATGTAAATTATTATAGATTATTTGAATATTGTTATAGAGACTCATTCATAGTTATAGTTTTAGTCTATATTAATATGGTACGATTTATTGGATAAATATTTTTTATTTCAAAAAATTATTTTCTATATATAAAGTCAATAAAATAATAGTATATGGTAAAGATTTTTGATATATCCATATATAAACAAATGAATTCAGAAATAACTATTCATGCGTATACATGCTTCAATAATGATTATTCAATTGTATGCTAATTTATATATATATAAATATATATATATTATAAGTTAAATTGCATTGTAATCATTAGCATATAATATTTGTGAAAGTAAATATCGTTCAGCAATTCTGAAACTACAATATATGAAAGAAAAACTTTTATATATATTGTAATTTTATAAAATTGAAATTGAAATTATAAAGCAAATCTTATTGTAATACATAAATATTTACATATACTTTCATATCGTAATATTATATGCGGAGTTTAGTATAACAAAATTTCTTGAACTAATTATTTCCATTTCATTTTTTCTTCTAATTTATTCTTAATGCTCTTCCACTTAATAACATTATTTAATAATAATACAAAACACAATGGTAAGACAATTCTATTAGCTATATCCATACACATATGTAAAAGAAACGACTACAAAGAATTTAATCTTGTTAGGAATTAAGTCATAAATTCTGGATGCATTTCAAGTAAGAAATGGTGAAGATTTCTAGCTAAATTTTTTGTATAGATGATCGACTTGGATGCACAAAAACTACTGTCACTTAATGGAAATGTTATTAAACGCAGTTAAGCCACCAGCCTATAGCGATACCATATCCTTATATTATTCAATTATTTTGCGAATAGATGTGTGGCTAAATCATAATTTAATTTTCAACTACTTCACAAATTATGTCATATAGTTAATAAGTATATTAACACATGAAATACATATTTAAATATACAATACACGTAATAATATTAATATTAAATATAAATAAAAATGTATAATATTTATTCCAAAAAACAAATGATAAATTTTATGTGTATGTTGTCAGCGATTTTCTTTATTTATATAATACATATATTTATGTTTTTTTTATTAAAGATATGCGGTTAAAATATTTTTTATGTTTTTTTTTGTATATTTTATGCATAAATATGAATTTTATATATGTTGTAGTCTCTCTTGTGGTACTTGTGTACAGAGGCACACGTATATATATATATATATAGTTATACGGCCATTCATATATAGATGGATATCATAAAATAGCGATAAACTGAATTACATGAACCATATATATATTTATGCATAATTTATGAACTTCTTGAATAAATCTAAGCCTCATTTCATTGCAACAAAAAAATATTATGTATTTGTAAAAAAAAAAAAAAAGAAGAAAACCATAAAAAAAAAACTTAACTTTTGGTTTTCTTTTAATAATCCTTATAAAGAAAATTTTCCTTTTTTTACATATTTTTCGTATTTTTTATTTTTTATTTTTTTAACATATTAAAAGTGATGTATTCTCTTCTGTGTTGATTATTAATAATACTTAACTTATATTATTCTATAAATAGTCTAACTAAAAAAAAAAAAAGGATCTAATAACTATAAATTGTATTGTAGTATTATAACAGATTTTTTTTTTAATATAAAAAATTAAGTAAACTTTTCCTAAAATCAAATTTACGATTTTATTACTCTTTATACAATAACAATAACATAAATTTATAAAGGCATTGACACAAGAACGAAGACGTTATGGTTTCGTATTAGAACGAGAATGTTCATTGTCACGACATTGGATAGCATATCATGTAGCTGGTAAAAATTTTATAGCCAATCAATTGGACAGTTGGGAAGAGGTATCATCGTCCCGAGAATTTCTGCCACCAAATGTTGAAAATATGTTTGCAAAAAAAATGAAAGAGGTACTGGTGAGATTATAAATATTTTTAAAACAAAAATACATATATAAAATTTAAGTTAATTAATTTAATTGACAATATTCAGGAATCAGTTATTGATGATGATGATTCTGATAATGAATCGGTAATTTCAGCTATACGGAAAACAAAAAGTATTGATGCATCATGTTTAGACATGCGATCGTTAGGCGATGTTATTAACAGTACAACAAATCATAATAATATGAATAAACATTCATTGAATATGCCACGTGCTAAATCAGAATTTAATTTAAATACAGCAGTTGTTGAATGTAATTATTTATTATTATTTAGAAATTTTGTTTCTATTGTATTACTTGTATTGGAAAGTTTCTGAGCCAATGTTTCTCATATGCCATAACTGCCAAGTTGGTAAATTACTCCGCATGGAGATAGATTGATGTTTTTATAATTTTATTATTTTTATATGGATGATTAGCCCATAGTGATATGTGTATGTGTTAATCTTTGAGTAGCGTTCAACACTGTTTTTGTCAAAGATATCCGTTTTCCTATTTATTCCATAAACGAACAAATGGTAACCCAGCTGAAAAATTTCAGTATTAAAATAAATACCAAAAAATTTCCTATGAAAATAGCGGGAATTGAAGCCGCTATATTCCATGATTATTAAATATCAGCGCTATACCACTGCGCTACTGAGTGTTTATATATCACGATAATAAGATAACATAAAATAATATGTGATGATTTGATGGATTAAGTGTTTGGTAAATATATGGCGGGTGGGCTAACACAATTGTTCAAATATTTGCTTAACTGCAAAAACTGCAAAAAAAAAACAAAATTACAATACTTATTCTGGTCTAAAGCTGAATTACTAATTTAATATTTCCATAGCTTCAAAAATTTTCCAATACAAGTAGAAATTTTTATGCAAGTTAAAATCTATTAATTTTTTTATTAATATGCAAAATAAATATATAGTACCAAAATGGGATCAAAGACCGATAGTAAAAGGTTTATATGCATATTTGTCGTCTGGTGAAAATCAATTAAGTTTCTTGGAAGGTGATCGTATTGCATTAGTCGGTGAACGTGCGAAAGGATGGCAATTTGGTGAAAATTTACGTACACAAACATTTGGTTGGTTTCCCGTTGCCTATACTGAAATTGAGAATATGGAAAGTCATAATAATTGGGGTTCAATGTCCACAACAACAACTGCAACAACAATAACTGCCACAACACCATCATCAACAAATTTATCACTACCATTGTCCACAACAACGGGACCATCACCAACAAATGGAATCGAAACAACAACACCAACATCAACAAATCAACGAAACGGTCATCATTACTATGCACATAATATGAATCAACAGCATCAACATCATTATCAACATCAACAACAGATGCAGCCACAACAACATCTATATGATGTTACACCAGATTCATCATTAGAAAGTACCTTGGTTGATGACACAATTCCGTCCAAAATGAATTCATATCATGATGATTTGCAACAACAACATCAACAACAACAACAACAACAACAACATCAACAACAATCTCCAACACGTATGTTTGGTGATACAATGAATATTAGGCAATCAAAACAATTTCGTAGAGTATCGGGTGGTGTACCAAAACCAGGACCACCACCAACACTTCCAGCACCAGTACCTACGCCAGTAGTGCCTCCATATAACAATAATAATAATACTAATAATAATAATAATAATAATAATATAAATAATAATAATAACATTAATAATAATAATAATAATAATAATAATAATAATAATAATATTAATAATAATAATAATATTAATAACATAAAAAACAATAATATAATACAATCACACAGTTTTTCATCGGGTGGTGGTGGTCCACCACTCATTATCGATAAAAGAAAATCAACACCGGCCACAGTTAATATTAGTAAACAAAAACAACAAATGCAACAGGTAATTTATTGTTCGTTTTTCTTAACCATTCTTATTTAATATAATGCCTTGAATTTCTTTATAATCATCTTTAATTGAATAAAATTTAATAGCAATCAACTTCGATTAGTAATGGTAAACCAAAACCACGAACAAATGGTATAACAAATGCGTCATTACATAGTAGTAATGATAGTGGATTTGCAAATGATCCTCCTCCACAACCAGAAATTGATTATTCTGATGAAGAAACTGTTACACGCGTACCCATCAGGTAAGTTCAATTTTGACCAGTTACGTTAGAAGCTTCTCGTTGTTGTCGTTGTTGTTTTGTAGTTTTTATTGTTATAGGCTTTTTAATTATGCTATTTTTATTTTTGTTTTTATTTTTATTTTTATGTTTTTATAATTTGTTAAAAAAAAAAAAAACAAAAACACCTTACTCGATATAATGCTCAGAAGATTACATAATAATGAACAACAAATTAATGGAAATACAAATAAAAAATCATCACGAATTCCAAGACGTTCAAATGATTTTGATACAAATACAACAGCACCAGATTCATATATTATAAATAATAATAGTAATGGCAATAACAGTAATGAAAGAAGATCGATGAAATTAAAAAATAATAATCAACAATCAAGTGTAAACAGTAATGGTAATAATCACCACCATAATAATATCCGCCAATCGTCCAGTTTTGGTAATTTAGCTATAAATGATGATAACAATTTTGATTTTATATATCAAACGAATGAACACCATAAAAATGGTAATATTATAAAACGTACAAAATCATTTTGGAAATTTGGTAAATCATCGGATGATATATTAGAGGGGATGGCATTATGGAAGCACCGTGACTTGGTACAGATTGAAAACGAAAAAAATGAAGAAAGAACAAAAGAGGCAACAATTAATAAACATCATAATCATCATAAAATAATAAAACGTCGTAAAAGTATTGAAAATAATACCACAATAAGTACAAATAGTTCGGAAACATTAAAAAATAGTCAAAATGGTGGTTATGTTAGCGGTATGATAATTACAAACAATGATGATATAAATTCCGTCAATAATATGGATATTTTAGCAAACACTCCACAATCAATCATTGATGATAATACAAAATATCATATAACAAAATCAGACATTGATCAAAGAATTTATATGCAGCAACAACAACAAATGAATCAAAAACAAGAACAAATTTATGGTCATCAAGTACATTATAATGGTGGTGGTGGAGTTCAACGCTCAAAATCATCACAAAACATTGGTCACAGTGGTGGTGGTATTACTACTAATATTACTGATGATGATATAATGAATCATAATACAAAATATATAATTGATAATAATATTGAAAGTGATGGCAATTATCGACATTCACGACATTCTGATAATTATCGAACGAATCGTAGTGACAGTAAAATTCCATATCGCAATAATAATAATAATAATAATATGGAATATTATGATAATCAAAATCAATTAAATGCGGATATGATTAGTAAAATTGATTTTGATGATGATTCATCATATTTAATGGGTAGTGAAACAAATTTAGTTGTAATTGATGATGAACCTAATCATCATCATCAACGGCATAATCAAAATAATATTAGTAATAATACTAATAATAATACTAATAATCATCAAAATCATCGTCAATCACAGCATAACCATCATCAACATCATCATCAAATGGAACAACAATATCATGATGATCAAAATAATAATGCAAATTTTTATGATGATGAAGAAAGTGTTAACGAAGTATTTTTAAAAATGAAAACTGTTAAACGAAAAGAAATTTTAAAACAATATTATTCCAGCGGAACCGATACAGAACGTCATTCATCTAGTTCCGATCCATATGATTGTATAGTTGTTGATGATCATTTAGTACGTCGTAATAAAACAAATAATGAACATAAAGATGGTAGTAAAAATGCTAAAATGGATTTTAAAACATTTCGTAGTTCATCGGGAGGTGGTGGTGTAGTTGCCGTTGGCGCCAATACTACAGCCGGAGTTATTGGTAATGATAATGATATACGTTTAATCGATTCAACAACAACAACAACACAACGTTCAACAACATTGTTGCCAAGAACAAAATTATCAAAACAAATATCAAATGGTAATGGTATCAATAACAGTAATATGAATGGAACAATTATAAATGGTGCTGTTGTAACTACAAATAGTACTGGTCATATAAAAAATAATAATAAAAAAATAGATAAACAACAAATAACAGATAAAAGACAATCATCACAATATGAAAATAGTAAAAGATCGTCTTCAGCAGTACACATTGAAAATCCGTCAAAATCATATGGTCCATGGTATGATTTATGGGGTAAAGATGCAAGCGTTAAAAAGTAATCGTTTTCGTATATGTATAAATGCGAAATGCAACAGAATAATAATAGCAATACAATTATGTACAATGTTTCCCTTTTTCATATAAAATGTGAAAATTAATGAAAAATTGTTATAATTATATATAAGATAATATAAAAAATGAAAATTCAGTTTGGGATGCTGATCCGTTATGGGATGCAATTTACAGAAACATTTTTAGAAAAATTCTTTTTACTGAAAATGAGTTAGTAAATCAACCCCCCTCATAATGAATCAACATCCCAAACAGGACCACCCTTCTGTATATTAATATAGTTAAAATTACAATTACAATTTTATCAATATCAAATGTAAAACGATTTTTTTTTTTATTATCTTTTCAATAGATAATTTTGTATAAGTTAGATAAAATTTAAAATTTTGTAAATCAATACAGTCAAACTTAGTAGAATTTTGCTAACCTATTTAAAATTCACACACAATACTACATCAAATGTTTATTGAAATTAACCAACGCAATATATAATGCTATGGAATTCACAAAAAGGATATTTTTATTTGCAAACTTCTACTAAAAATTAAAAATGCTGTTCAATTAATTATTTTTCGATAGAAAACGCAAATATATTTTATAATTACTTAAAAAAAAAGCAGTTTATATTAAATTTAATTTTAACGGTATTATATAACAAGCCGAAATAATGGTGCTATATATATTAAATCAAAAAATTATTATATTTTTAAAATATGTTTAATTAAAATTAAGTTCAAATATTATTTTTTCGTCTAAATCTTATCTATCTATGCATTACTTTTAAAAATCATCACATATAAATCCTAAAGCTCTATATTAGATCGAAAGTAATATGAATAATATCAAAAATAATATGTTCTTTCTAAGAGAATTACTACTTCGACACATAAACGATATGATTAAAAACCAATTATATTGTGAATGATTAGAATAGTCTGCAGTAAAACCAGTGTAATCAGTAAATTTTTAGTCCGAAATAGCAACTATTACTATTTACCAGCAGAAGATGTTCATATGAAAATATGACATTCAAAATTCCAATCATTCAAATTTAATTATAGATCCTTAACAATTCACCAATTTAAATTGTGAAATAAAATAAATGAAAGACAATAATAAATTTCTTTTCTTATAAAAACAAATCGGCAGAGTACTCTTCAACACAAATACAAAAAATATATATATACATTTCTTCCCTTCTTATAAATATATTATGGATCGTAATTTTTTTATCGAACATTAGAAAAAATAATTAATTTTAATAAATAAATAAATAAATATAGATATAGTTAATTAAGTTAAGTGCCAATATTAATTAGCAACGAAAATAAAATGCAATTTAAAAATAATTGTATTTCAAAAATTAATTGAAAATACAATAACAAAAAAAAAAAAAAAGCGTTGTATATAAAGTAAAATAAAAAAAAATAATACCATTAAATATATATTAAAAATAATCTTTTAATAATTAATTTTTAAGTTAAAAATTAAAAAAAAATTATGTAAATGTTGTGTATATTTTTTTTTTTTTGAATCAATTTTGTATTATTGTTTTTTGTTTTTCTATAAATATATTATTATTTTGTATTATGGTAAAATACACACGCACGCACAGGATAACAAGCTCAACCAACCAACAACATATATATATATAATTACAATACCACATAAAGCATAAATATATAATACGATACGGCTTAAAAAAGCATTTTAATTTTATTGTTGTTGTTTGTTTTACAATTTTATTTTTAGTATAAATAATATTTAATTGAATCGATTGATTTAAATTTGTGTACAAATTTTTTAAATGATTAAAAATAAATATAAAAATAAAGCTACAAAAAAAATACGATATATATTTTAAAAATAATATTCAAACACATAATAATAAAATTTATGCAAATTTACATAAATAGAGTGAGAGAAGCGGGAACCGTCCAATATAATTTTATAAATATATAACATTTATTTTATTTTTATATGTATTTTATCATTATTATTATTATATTTTTGTTATTGTAATTTATAATTAAAATTATATATTATTTTATTTTTTTTTCTTTTTTAAATTAATTGTTTTTTTATTTTTATTTTAATTTTTGCATATTTTCAGTGGTTTTTTTGTTTGATTTTTATTTGCTTGTTTACTTTTTTTAATTTGTAGTGATTAAATGTTTAGCTTTAGATTAGATGATACTTTTATTTATATAGAATCAATTATTAATATTACAAAAACACAACAATTTCAATAAATCATCGAATTAAATTTTTCTTGGCCTTACAAATTTCGGAATTTATTAGTTAATGGTTGCTAACGGTCCCAAACACATAGAAAAAGGGATAATATACGGTTCAACCGCATTTTATGACTATTGAAATTGTTATCGAATTTAAGAAATTTTCTATACCATAAGATGTGGATGTTGTTAGGGCTACGATTTTCATCTTGCTTAAACCGTATACGATCTTTTTCCATTGTTCATTTTCATTCAAGTTTTTTCACACGTTTTTTTGCAATGCATATATGTGATATAAATCAAGTTTTGATTGTAATCAACTTAAACTGGACGACTGTAGGTTATCGATTTTTTATGACTTATAATTAATCACAAAATAAATAAAAAAAATATAAATTTTTGTGAGCTTTTGACGTAATTTCTTTACTACTAAATGAAAACATAGGTGAATGTGAATGTACGTAAAAATACAACTAAAATCATATTTCTATAAGGAAAATGTTCAATTACTTAGTACTTATATAAGCTGTAGTAGTAATGTGAAAAAAGTAGATAAATATAATAATAAAATTGTAATTGGTGATTGATTGATTGATTGATTTCATGTTGAAACTATATATACAATAAAATTCTAATTAACAAATTTATTTATTATTATCAATAAAATCGATTATAGATAAGAAAAGTGAACTAAAAAAAATATATAGGGGAAAGAAAAATGGAAAAATAATTAATGTGTGTGTGTGTGTGTCTTATATTGAACTAAATAATTATCGCATCTGATAAGGACATAAATAGCTGGTTTTTCGCAAAAATAAGTTATATAACCATATTGCGATATGCATTGCAACGAGAAATAATTTTATTTTCTGTGCAAACAATAATTGTAATCGTGTTTACTTAATTTAAGAATTTAATGTTTCTACAATATAAAGGATATAAACGAGTTTTATTTATAAAAAAAAATCATGTTATTTAGTTTAACCCATTTTCTAAATAGTCCTGGTCACTTTTGTCGATATATATTCTAATCAACCGCAGATTTCACAAACATGTGCTGAATATTTTCTTATTTTTGGTGTGCAGAATTTATCACAGCACCAATCGTAAGCAGATTTTTTCAATGGATCAAAACTTTTAAATTGAAATTTGATCGTTGTACGAATTTCGGTTTTTCTATTGTTTAGAACAATTCAAAATTTAATTCACATTAAAATAAATTGCGAGTGTATAACTCGGTGTAATAATATGAAATAAATTTACAGCTGTCGTTTAAAGGAATACATTTCTTAAAAATAGTATAACTGAATTTGTGAGGTGCCGATATATGGATTCCAGAAACTTTCGAACCCATATATAGTGTGTGACAATGTGAGTTTTTAAAGTGCTTACATAATATAAAATGAACATTCGTTAAATTAGAATAGCAAATATATATATTCTATTTAATATTTTATGAAAATTGTTGCAATATTTCTTCAATTTTTTTTTTTTTTTCTGCTAGAACATCACAAAACAATAAAGTTTTAGTGTACATATGTTGATGTTTAGTACAGAGACTATTCATACGAAAAAAATTATGTAATGCATACACATGCACGTACATAACATAGTATCGTATATATAAGCAAGAGGAAATTCTTGTTCTATATTTTGTACACATGTTTACATCCACCATAAAATAAATCCTCTTTGGAAGAAGAAAAAAAAAATAGATTGTTGATTTTATATTTTGATTCTATACATGTCGTTGTCGTTTTTCCTATATTACATTATATTCTTATTCTATACATTGTAGAATATAGATGGATATTAGATAAATCTATATGCGAAATCCATGAATAGAACAAAAGAAAATACATCTTTATTTTGTAAATAAAAAGAAGTTTCTTTCCTTTTCCTTTTTCCTTTTTATTTGTACACAAAATTTGCCGACGACCGACACAACAACACATCAACGCATACACAAAATATTCACGACGAAATGAAGAATAAATGAAAAGTATAACAACAACAACAACAACAACAGCAAAAAAAAAACCTGTAATACATTTTATATTAATATGAAAATTAAAAATAGGGAAAAATATATTCCTCCTCAATTGGAAGTTTTTTTTTTTTATTTATTTTTTGTCTAGTTGTTTTCCTTGTGATATTACAATCTTATTGTATTGTAATTGCCCTGTCGTTTATCGTTTTTATTTGTGCGACTTTTGTCAGTTTTAATAAAATTGATTTTTATTTAATATTTTTCAAGTATTTTACAAAAGTACTTTAAGACGTTATAAATTTTTTTTACTCCATAAATTATTTTTGTATATTTTATTTGTTAAGATTTTATATGGTTGAAATAAAAAAGAGGTCGTTAGAGTATAGTAACTGCGGCTATATATACATAAAAAAATATATTAAATTTTCAGATTTCACTGATAATAAAACACTTATTATAACTTGAAACACTTTTGAATTTAAATAATAAATGAAAAATGCATATCAAATCATTTAACACATTAAAAAAAGTTATATTATAAATTAATTGTTTCTCTTCAAGATATTTCATTTTCTTCAAAGACATTTTTTTATAAAATTCTAATTTCATTATATATATGGAAAGAAAATTACTTTTATATTGACACAAATTCAAATACAATTATCGCATTTTTATATTGGCAAATTAAATGCATTCCATTGAGCACATAATATACGAATTGCATTATATCGTCCAAGTGTGTTCTTATATAATATATAAATTACATTTAAAATTATTTTAAGTAGTTAGTTACACAGATTCTTTCTTTTATTTTCAATAAATAAATAATTAATATAATTTTTTTTATCATTTCATTTTCCTATTAATATATTTAAGGGCAGCACAATTTGCCACCGTAAAACTTCGAAGTACTAAGACAAATGATCGTTCAGCTCCAAATATTTGAATATTTTCAAAAAAAAAAAACAAGGATCAACAATCAAATTATAAATAATTAAAAATATACAAAGAAAAGAAAAAATTATAAAAAATATGTAGTTAAAAATCAATTATTTTTAAAATTAATAATAATATTTATAAAAATTTTATCATATTATATAAAAGAAACCAAAAACAAAAATCAATAAATGGCGCGAGGATGATGTGATAAATTATAAAATCCGTAATCTTATAATCAAATCCCAAAATCAAACAAATTAATATTTATATATTAATTATAAATAAAATATATATTTAATGAAATATTTCTTATTTATATAACATTAAAAATAAATAATATTAAAAATAAAATAATAATAATCAAGAATTTCTTTAAAAAACAAGCAAAAATTAAAATGTCTTTTATTGAAAAACCAAAAATAAGAATTATTAAAAAAAAAATATGAGAATAAATAAAATCAAATATTTTAAATGCATGATTTAGTGCGGCGGTAACTTCCGTTTTGTTATGTGTAAATAAGAATAACAACTTAATTCGAACGCTAGTTGTATATATACTCTCACATACTTATATGGAGTAATGCTCTTGAGGTCAAGAAAAAACACAAGAAATTCTATTGGAAATATTTGTCTTCTATTTATTGAACACACACCATTGTGGAACTAGTTGAATTAGTCTTACTTACTTCCACCAAACGATCAACCTTATCATTAAATACTGTTTTAAAATTAAAAGAAATTCAGATAAAAGATATACCTTAACAATTGATAATTGACAATGATTATTTTAATTTGGTGGAGTGTTAGTGTTATAACGAAATATTTGAAATACTTTTTCCCATCAGCTTATACACATCACATCATTAGACTATATATAGAAAATGCATTTCAAATCTTTCGTTATATATTGATAATATTATTTGATTAGTATACAGGAGTGTCCGGTTAGAGTGAGATTATTGTAACCGATATCGCCACAACAAGCACGCATCATTATAAATAACGTTTCAGTTCAAAAATACAAAATGATCGATAAAAATATGGTATTCACATACTTCCACAAATCTTTGCGATTTATCATTACATGTTTAAGTTCAAATCTAAAGGTAAATGAATATACTCTAGCATTTCTATTATGGGAATATTTGGACCGGAATGAGTCGATTAACCATTTCAATAGGTATAATGTTAAAAATGAAGTTTGAAAATTTTAAATAAAATACAAAAATTAAATTTCAACAGGATCATAATAAAAATATTTAAATTTGGTAGAAATAAATAAAAACGAAAAATGTGTATCAGTAAAATTATTCCAATAGAATTATTATGGACACAAAACATTCAAATAAAAATTTCATTATATGCATTTATAATGATTTATATTGATTATTGTGTGGAATTGGAAACATTTCAAATGTATATTTTTTTTCTTATCGATACACAAACGTACAAAATCCACACACAAAATGACAACAAATGGCGTTCTTTTTGTGAAATTTTTCCCATGATTGTTGTGTGTGTCAAAAAACGTGAGAATTATGTAAATAAATAAACAGTTCTTTGCACATAATAATAATAATTTTATTATTATTATTATTATTATTATCATAATGTTAATATAAACAAATAAATAATTATGTTATTATAATAAAAAAAAAAAAAAAATGTAAAAGAAAATTGTAGTAATTAAAAATTTAACGTATAAAATGTAAGTAGAAATTTTTCATAATGTTAAAAAAAAATAAAGAAGCAAAATGTGGTTTTAATTTTTTTTTTTTCTTTTTACTTGTCTTTGAAAAAATAAATGGATAAAATAAAAGAAAATAGGAAAAAGAAATTAAAAAGGGTTGAATGACACAATCCTTTTTTTTTCTTATTTGTATTAAAATAGTTTCCATTTTTTTCTATTATCTTGTGTACCTTTTTTTTTTTTTATTACAAAAACAAAATGGTTTGTTATCAGATATTATATTATTTGTTTTTTTATAAATAAATATTTATTTTATTTATGAATCACACACAATTTAAATATTTACCTATAATAAATTTACGTCATTTATAGTTAAGACAAAAAAATATGTAATTTTGTATTGAACTCTCTACATTTTATCGGAATGTGTCATTGACACATTGTTCTCGTTTTTATTATTGTTTTTTTTTTTTATATATATATTTCCATTTCTTTTGTTTTATTTATTTATTTATTTATTTATATTTGTTTTTTTTTTTTGTTTGTATTCGAATCAATAAATAATAATGTTGAAATATTTTATGCATAGGTATTTTTTTTTTCAAGAACGAGGACGACTCAAAAATAATTTCTACAAAATAAAATGTCAAATGTTAATAAATAATCGATAATATTTTAGAAAATTAAACAAATAAAACAAAACAAAAAAGGAATTTACAGTTTGTGGAATTTTAAATACCAAAATATAGAAAAAAAAAAAAAATAGATAAGTAGTAACAACAAATTGTCTTTTATTACAATATGGAATTAAAAGTTTATATTGATGGTACGCATTCGGGTTTGCATCGAATTGTTAGTGGTGTTACTGAAACAACAACTTGTCAGGTTAATATTGTATTTCTAAATTCAATGTAATAATAATTTTTAATTATAAAATATATTTTTTTACTCTATACCTAAAAATTAGGATATTGTTTATGCATTGGCACATGCAACCGGACAAACAGGACGATTTAAATTAATAGAGCGTTCACGTAGTAGTGAAAAATTACTTGCCCCACATGAAAACCCATTAAAGGTATATCTATAAGTTTTTTTTTTTTATTAAATTAAATATGTAAATTCCGAATTCAATTAATATAATTTATATTTAAATTAGATATTAAGTGATTGGGGTGAATATTCAAATCATGTACAATTTGTGCTACTAAGATCTGAATCCGATTCTGCGAATTCTAATGATGCAAATAAATCACAAACTCATCAACAACAACAACTTCTATTACAATCACATCAACAAATTATAAGAAAAACATTACAACAACAACAGCAATTAATCGGTGATAAATTAGCAAATAATACAATTAAAAATAATAATGTTAATGGTGTACAACAAAATGATCATAAAAAATTGTCAAAACAAGATGGTACAGCAGCACCAGCAGCAGCATTATCGTTATCATCAACAACGTCCTCATCTTCGCCACCATTAATAGCTGTTCAAATATTAGAACGTAATAAAGAAAGTAGAAAAAGTTTTGGGTATGTAAATTTTACATTGAGCAAATTTGTATTTAAAGTTATTATTGTGATTTCTTTATCATAAATATGATTATATGCGATGTATATTATAAAAAACTGTCAGTATTGTAGCTACACGATTATGGAATAAAGTCCATGATCGAGATATAGGAAACAATTTTTCTGATATCTATACCGGTGATCGAACTGACAATCTCTAGATTGAATGGTATTAGGTTTAACTATTATGCCACCACATGAAACACCAAACCCAAATTTTTAACCACTCGGTGGAATCGTCCACTACTACCAGATGAAAAGAATTTCCTTACACAATAATTAAGTTCAAAAGTTCAACGTGAACGTTTCTAAAGTTATTTAGTTGGGAATGTTAAGAACATGTGGGTAGTGGTGGATATCAGGCGATGTAAATATATTTAAACAATTTTTAGTAATTTAAATGAAATGGTTAAGTTAGAAAATATAATGAGAATATTAACACACATCAAAAGCGCTTAAAATATGTGTTTTTTTTTGCACTCTATAATGGAAACTTAGGGTCTCGTAAATATTCTATCTATTTTCATTTATGTAATTTTAGAAATAACTTCTTGAACAAAAAAGCGGTTGAGAACAAAAAAAATTATTCCAAAATAAATTTCTAATTAATTAAATGAAATATATTTAACTTTCAGATCTCTATCCGATGGAAAATATAATGTAGAAAATGTGGGTATTGTTAAGGGTATACCACAACAAAATCCGCAACAGCCATCATCGAGAACAATATCACCGCCATCATTATCACCTACATCATCTTCATCATCAACTAGAATAGCATCAGCTGCAGTAAATAATATACCACCAATAAATACATCAACTACATCATTCCATGAAAACATTCCTATATCACCAATACACTCATCAAATAATTCAACAGCATCAATAGAATTAAATAGTTCTGTAATGACTGGCAGTGGTGGTGGTGGTGGTGATGGTGCCGGTACAAATTCATCTTCAGCATCGTCAACACTAACAACACCAATTAAATTACAACAACAACAACAGTCAATTGAATTCAATACAGCCGATGTACGAAATTCATTAGAACGTAAAACAACAAATTCAAATACCAATAATACAAATAATAATAATAATAATAATAATATATTTCGTGATAATAAAATTCCAAATAATTCAATTAATGAACAATTATTTGATTCATATAATTTAAAAAATTGTCCACCAATTTCATCAAATGGTGCATTGGTACCGCCACCTTATAGAGATCCACCGCCGCCACGTACAAGTCCGTTACATCAAAAGAATGATAGTTTTTCAAATGGCAATAATACAAATAATGTTAATTCAAATAATAATTATAATAATAATAATAATAATAATGGCAATAATAATTTAAGACAATTTGAATTTAAGGTAATTATTTGTAATTTAATATTTTCATATTCATCAATTAACTAAGTTATTTTATAATAGGAAAATGTAAATACATTTCTAAATGGTAAAGATGTAAATGAATTACTATATCATAATAATGATAATGGTACAACAATTGCATATCAAAATGCACAATGTAAAGAACTAATTCAATTGATAAAATTTCAACGTGATAAATTAAATGCACAACAAGCTGATTTAACTAAAGTATGTATATTATTTACAATTGGACCAAATTCTAACCAGAAATTCAAATTTTATAAAATTTTTATTATAAAACTATTTTTTATTCCAATCCCAACATTAGTTTGATGCAGAGATTTTATATTTAGAAAATCGTGATCGTGAACATTTAAAACAAATTGATGCAATGAAACGTGAAATTAATATAAGCGAACAAATTTATTGTGAAACAAGTGAACAGGTAATTTAATTTAATTGATCTATATTTTATATTATTATTTATTTATAATAATTTCATTTTTATATATAGTTACAAACATTACAATACGTTGAAGAAGAAAATGAATTAGTTTATCAACAAGAAAAAACAATAAAATCGGAAATAACATTGTTACGTTCAAAATTAGCCAATTGTGAAACAGAACTATTACAATTAAAAAATAAAGAAACGTTACTACAAAATGATGTTGATATTGAAAAACGTTGTAAATTTAATCAAAATCAACAGCAACAACAACAACAAATGCAGCAACAACAACAACAACAAATGCAGCAACAACAACAACAACAAATGCAGCACCAACAACAACAGCAACACGAATTGGATAATGATATCCAATATGAAATTATTAATATGAAAGCTGATAGCATGCAATTAATGCAAAATTCAGTGTTGACAAATAAAACAATGGAAAATTTAAAACGTGAACTAACAAGAATTGAAAGTGTTATTTGTGATAAAAAAAAACAAGTTGAACAATTGGTTAATGAAATGAAAGAAGTAAATTTACAAAGTTTAGCAATAACACCATCTGAAGAAATACGGCATTTATTAGAAGGTATGTGTATACTTTAAGTAAAATAGTAAATTATTAATACATCGGTTACATAGTTTTTGTACAGCAGCACAGAGAAACTCTAATACTGAAAGCGTTTTATATTGATTCATCGATCAATGTTTGTTCTAAAGTTTTCACAAGTTGTGCACAAGAAATTTGTGTAGAGAAAATCTTGTGTCAACGAAAAATAACTGCAAATGAAGTTTTGTAAATTGTTACCTATAAGAGAAAATTAAAAGCGCCTTCTGACAAAGAATATAATCGTACCAATGCGTGTCTAATTACAAAGCACATCAGCACAATAGACCATATGTCCGCAAAAGATTGAGCAGCTATTCATCTCTAAATTCTCAATTTATGTATTTCATGTTTTTTTTTTAAATTTTTTATTATTAATTATCATAGGTTCAAATCGACAAGGTAGCTCACGTCGTATAATTGGATCACCAAGACAATTAGAAACAGCTGTACCAACAAGTAAAAATCCTCATGGAGTTTGGGTTTAATTTATGTCACGCTGCCATCATTTTGCCTAACACAAAAACGGTATGAATTAATTTGAAAGACGACCGCGCTCATACTCCACACCAACCAGAAAAAAGACTAATCAAAACAATTAGTGGAATTGATTGTGTGTGTACATATTTATATAGAATTTACAAAATATAAAAATTATTTATTTCTTTTTAAGTCTAGAAAATATTTTGCAATACTATTTAAAATAAAAAAATGGATGGATTTGTTTGTCTAAACAAAACAGCCTCTGTCCACCAAAACATATTATTTATTTTGGGTTGGAGAGAGGCGGACAGAGGGATGATTAATTTTGCATTCGAATTTATAAGCATTCTTCATCTGCTATAGAGACTTTATATTTTTTCGATTGTTTTTTTTTAAATGGATTTCTCAGGGTATAATTTATTTGTATTTGTTTGCAATTGATTTAAATTTAATATTCGTGAATCCATCATTAAAAAAACTGCTAACTAAATACTTCTTTTTCTTTTTCTGATGAATTTTATTTTGATTACATTAAATATTAAAGATTATTAAAAGACTTATTAGATTTTTTTTTTTAATAATTAAGTTTAAATTTCTTTTTTTTTTACTATAGATTTTTTATGAATAGAAAAGACCAAAATTATTATTTTCATAATACATTCAATAATTTTCATTCCATTTTTTTTTATTCTTTATATCTAGTCTAAAAAAAAAAAAAAAAAACTTTTAAATCAAAAATTTTATTGCCATTTTACAAATTATTTTTTGTTTTAGTAAAATTTTAGATAATTAGGGAAGTAAAAAAAATGCAAATATGAAAAATATATCACGATTTTTTATTTAATGCATTTATGACTAAATTAAATGTTTTTTTTTTTAGTCTATAGATATAGAATTCAAAAGTAATTATAGGCATTAATTAAGATTACATATATAAATTTAACTTTATAATAAATAAAGATTATTGAATGAATGGTATCATTCGAAAAAAGAAGCATTTAATATTTTTAATTAATAGAATCTTTTAATGAAATTTACCATATTTTATTGAACAAAAATTAATAGTTTATAGGAATATAAATAAATGAAAGATTAGTTAATAATAAAATAGCAATTAGTTAGAAAATTTATATTTTAAGTGTAATAATTAAAAAAAAACATTAAATATAAAAAAATAAACAGTGATTATATGAAAATAATAATACAAACAATAAAAACAAAATAATTATTATTTCTCAAGTTAAAGACAAATTCAGTGTTTTCTTATTTCGACCTCAACTGAATATTTTAGAGTATTTTCTATTACAACAAATATCATTAAAAATTTTTAACGTAGATTTTTTGGTGATAATTATGAGGTGTTTTTGTTTTTGTGTATTCCCTGGATGTTAATACTAGTGCAAAATAAAATTAAGTAAATATATATATTATTTGAAATCGATATGAAAGATATTGTCTGTAATAAATTCACCACTAAAGTTTTATCCATTTAAATATAGATGGCAATTACATAAACGATAAGTAAATTTATTTATTTATTTATATTATTGACGTTTATCATTTTTGTACGTGCTTGTATTAATGTTTTGATTTTCTTGTTGTATTTCTGTATTAATTTTAGTAATAATATTTTTCTGTTCTTCAAATAATTAAATTAAAAATAAATAAAATACAATAAAATGAAAGCATTAATACAAAGAGTAACAACAGCTAAAGTAACTGGTAATTTTTGTAGTTAAAAAATATACACATTTCTAATCTAATATAATTTTGCAAATTGTATCTTTATCTTTCTTTGCAGTTTCTGATGAATTAATAAGTCAAATTGGACGTGGTCTTTGTGTGTTAATTGGATTAAATCAAGATGATACAGTACAAGATGTTGATTATATGTATTTATAATATTCAATATAAATTTATATATTATAGAAAAAGAAAAAAAAAACTAAATTTTTCTCTCTGTATAGCTGTAGAAAATTATTAAATATACGTTTATTTGATGATGAAAATGGTAAACGATGGCAACGTAATGTTAAAGATGAACAATTAGAAATTTTGTGCATTAGTCAATTTACATTATATAATCGTTTAAAAGGTAATAAACCAGATTTTCATTTAGCAATGCAAGGACCAGAAGCAACAAAATTATACAATTTATTATTAGAAAAATTACGACAACAATATAATACCGATAAAATTTATGGTAACAACAGCATATTCATTATATTGTTTATGTAAACAAATTTGTATTACAATTACATCTAAACAATATTTTTATTTTTCAGATGGTATATTTGGTGCTATGATGCAAGTTCATATACAAAATGATGGTCCTGTTACAATTGAAATTGAATCACCCGCGGTACCGATACGAAATGATAATACTGCCGATAAATTACAACAACAAAATAATGTAGATAAAAATAATAAAACCAATTTAGATTCATAATGTTAGATATACACACAGCACCTCATACATGCTTTTAAAATTAACATAACCTATAAATGTGTTGCCGGTGTATATTTTTGTACAACGATAGTTATATAATTATAAATATTTTAAGTTAAAAATAAAATAAAAATGATTATATTTAAATATGTTATTGTTTTTTTTTTTTTTCATCTATTACGATAAAAATTATCGTACAGTAAATTTGCATACGATAAATAAATTTTTAAAATATAATTTTTAGAGGTAATAAAATATTAATTGCTCACCATTATCAATTCCAAAATCATCGGTAAATAGCTAATAAATATAGCTATTGGATCTATTGTCTTTTATAATATATATTTTTAATATTATACATTTGGAATTTGGATAACAAAAAAATCACATTTTAAGTGATAGATACCGATCACACATACAATCAAATAGTTAAATAATGCAGCAATAAATTGTCTTAGGAGTGTATAAAACACATTTATTTTTAAATCAATTTTAAATCACTTTTCACATTTTTATTATTTCACTAATTTATTATAAATATATTGCAATTATATATTTTATTTCATTTTATCACTATTCATTTGGAAAAAAAAAAATTAATATGAAGAATACTTTCACACACACACACAGAGTAAATAAAAAAAAGCGGGTGCAATAGAAAGTGATTTTTTTTTTTAACATTTTTACATCTAAATCAATTTTAAAACAAATTTTAAATGTATTGCAATATTTTTAATCTAATAATATATTTTATCATTATTCATATTGGGTATTTAGGAAAAAAAAAAGATTTAAAGATTACTTTCATACACACACACACATAGTAAAAAAAAAGCGGGAAGCAATAAATTACCTTGAGTTTTTCTTTATTGTATTCGACATTTTTACATCTAATTCAATTTTAAAACAAAATTTAAATGTATTGCTATATTTTTAATTAAAAAATATATTTTAACATTATGCTATATTTTTAATTAAAAAATATATTTTAACATTATTCATTTTGGGTATTTGGGAAAAAAAGATATAAAGATTACTTTTATACACATACATGCACACACACACATAGTAAAAAAAAAAGAACACCAGCAGCAATACATTACATTTTTTTTCTTTTATTACACTATTTTATATTTAAATCAATTTTAAAATGTTTTTTTAATATATTACAATAATAATATGCATTATTAAATGATTAAATAATATTTTATTATATTTTTTTAATGTATATTGCGCATTTAAAAAGAAAAGAAAAAATACCACCACATTTTTACAATAAAATTCTTACGTTCACACAAACACACGTAATAATACCGGCAATCAAAAAGGCAAAAACTAACAACAAATTCTTTAATTTAATATAAATTTCTATTTACATCAATTATACAAAACAGTAATTCACACATTGTTATTATTTTACCAATTATAAATCAATTAAATGTTAATTGAAACAATTTTTTCTATTCTATTGTTGTATGTGTTACGAAAAAAAAAAAACCAGACTGAATGAAAGACGAAAAAAAAATACTGATTGATAGAAAGAATGAAAAAAAAAATCTCTTTTGTTTTAAAACCAAAATGGTGATATCAAAAATAATTTTAATTGAAATAGTATATAAGAGAAGAACCGTTCAGTCGTCGAGTTTATAAATTTTATAAAACATAGGTAAAAATAGATTTATGTTCGCATATACACACATTCACACACATACTCAATTACAATAAAAAAAAAAGTAACAATGGTCTTAAATGGTTTATTTTTTTTATATACATACGCACATTTATTCTAATTCATTTTTCATATTTTTATTATTTTACTAAATATAAATATATTGCAATATTTTATTTTATTTTATCATTATGCATTTGGAAAAAATTGCATTATTTTTTAATATAAAGATTATACTTTCATACACACACCCACACACATATTCAATAAAAAAAAAAAATAAACCCCCGGCAGCAATTGAAATTTTTTTTTTTTTACATTTTTTTATATCTAATTCAATTTTAAAACAAAATTTAAATGTATTGCAATATTTTTAATTAAATAATATATTTAAACATTAATCATTTTGGGTATTTTGGGAAAAAAGATATAAAGATTACTTTCATACACATACATGCACACACACACATAGTAACAAAAAAAAAAGAAGCGGGTAGCAATAAATTGCCTTGAGTTTTTCTTTATTTTGTTCCACTTTTTTGTATCTAATTCAATTTTAAAACAAAATTTAAATGTATTGCAATATTTTTAATTAAATAATATATTTAAACATTAATCATTTTGGGTATTTTGGGAAAAAAGATATAAAGATTACTTTCATACACATACATGCACACACACACATAGTAACAAAAAAAAAGAAGCGGGTAGCAATAAATTGCCTTGAGTTTTTCTTTATTTTGTTCCACTTTTTTGTATCTAATTCAATTTTAAAACAAAATTTAAATGTATTGCAATATTTTTAACTAAATAATATATTTAAACATTAATCATTTTGGGTATTTTGGGAAAAAAGATATAAAGATTACTTTTTACACATACATACACACACAGTAATAAAAAAAAAAAAGGACACCAGCAGCAATACATTTTTTTTTTATGACACTTTTTTATATTATATTATATTATATAATAATTATTATATTCACTTTTAAAACGTTTTCTAATATATTACAATAATAATATGCATTATTAAATGATTAAATAATATTTTATTATATTTTTTTTTTAATGTATATTGCGCATTTAGAAAGAAAAGAAAAAATACCACCACATTTTTACTTACACACACACAGATAGTAACACCAGCATTCAATAATTATTAATAAATTCTTTTATTTAATACAAATTTCTATTTAAATCAATTATACAAAACAGTAATTCACAAATTTTTATTATTTTACCAATTATAAATCAATTAAATGTTAATTGAAACAAGTTTTTCTATTCTATTGTTGTATGTGTTACGAAAAAAAAAAAAACCAGACTGAGCGAAAAGACGAAAAAAAAATAATGATGGATAGAAAGAATAAAAAAAAAAAATCTCTTTTGTTTTTAAAAACAAAATGGTAATGTTAAAATTTAATTGAATAATAACAGAAGAGCCGTTGCCGTCGATTTTATAAATTTTATTTAACCTACCTAAAAAAAAAAATCAATGCAGAAAATTTAATAAAATTTTTAGTTTTTTATTATTTATTTTATTTGATTAAAAGTATTTTTTATTATTATAATATTATAATGTATATATGTATATAAAAAAAAAAAAAAAAAACCTATCATTCAATTAATTGTTCCTGCCCTGCTTGATTTCTTTTATTCATTCGTTTTATATTTATTTAATTATTTTTTGGTTCACAAAATCTTCGATCATCTCTTTCTCGGTGACGTACGCACGCAAACACGCACGCACGTATGCATTCTTAATATATTATAAAAATCACTCAAACAAATTAATTATAATTATTTTTTTAATGTATGAAGAATATTAAATTATTAGCATATTTTTATTATATTTATTTACTATTGTTTTTGTTGTTTTTTTTTTTTTTTTTCTTCATCTCTAAAAACTAAATATATTAAATCATTTTTATTTCTATTAATATATATATTTTTTTTTTTTTTTTTTATATATATTTATTTTAAATAACATTTAATTTTAATTAATAAATATTTGTCTTTAAATATATAATAATAATATAATTAATGAATTTTTGTTGAATTGATGCGATTTTGTAATAAATATATAAAATAAAATAAAAAATAAAAATAAAAATATGCATTACATTAAAAATTTAAATTATATGTTAATAAAAACAATATTTGAATTTATGAGTTGGTTTTTTTTTTCCATACATTATTTTTGAGAAAGAAATAAGATTTTTTCTTATTTTTATTTTCTTTTTTTATTTCAATTAAATTAATTATAAAATAAATTTTGTTACATTTTTCAAAATAAAATATAATTAATAAATTTTTTTTATTATTTTCAATTCTGTGTGTGTGTGTGTGTGTGTGTGTCGGTCGTGTAGCGATATATCGATCGATTTATGAAATTGTATTTAAATTTGAATATTTTATAAATAACACAATTTTTTAACAATTCATTTTTTTTTTTTTAAAAAGGCACTAATTAATATTTATTCAATCGTATATAATTTTTATTATAGAGAGGGAGGGAGGAGGGGTGCAGTTTTTTTTTTTTTTTTTTTAATAAAATGTTTATAATTTAAATATAAATATATAAAAAAAAATAATTAAATAAAAGTTGTCTTTTATTAAAATAAAATATAAAAACGAAAAAAATTTAAAATGATTAAAAATGACAAATAAAATTTTAAAATAATGATTAAATAATTTATATTTATGTGGTGATGATGACATGACAATGATGCTGATGATGTGGGGATGGATGTTACACGTCATTAATTAATTAATATAATTAATTAAATAATGATTTTTATGGATGAAAGGGATGGTTGCTTTCGTGATGTCATATTAACAAACAAACAAACAAACAAAAATTTTGATTTGGATGCGATAAATTGTGTTTCGATTTCGATAATTACTAATATTTTTAAATTGAAATAAAATGAATGGTTTGGCAAATTTGATGATGCGACCGTCGACGAGAAAAATCGCAAAGAGAAAAAAGAAAAAGCAAAAATGATATAGATTTTTTGATATGTTTTTTTTTTTTATAGCTAAAATATTACTGAAAATGTTGTGTAAATATTAAAATAATTGGAGAAATAATTTAATCCCATAATTTAGATATGAGCGGAAGTGATCGTGACGTCGTAGGTTAAGTGGAGTGTGTTTCTACAAAAACAAATAATTACGTAATTATTAATCTGGAAGAACGACGATCGCGCGCATTCTATTTTATATTTTTAATATTATATTATTTTTCAAATTTTCTAATTTCGCTAAATATTTTTTAAATGAAGACATTTTTTAAAATAAATTATTATTGTAAAAATTAAATGCAATTTTTTTTTAAACTTATTAGATGTTTTTTTTTTTTCTAATTTTTATTTTTTCTTTAAATATATTGTTTTAATGTTCTAAAAATTAGATTTTCATCAACGATTTTTTTCTCATTTATTATTTTTATTTTATCTCGAAAAAACACATACGTTTTTGTTGCTAATTATTGTAATAATATAATTTTTTTATTTTTATAACATCACAAATGAATTTTTACATATAAATTTTATATTTTATTTTTTCTATTTATCATTATTATATTGTGTGATTATTTTTTATTGTTATATAATTATTGAAATTTTGTAAAAAATATACTAATTATTTTTTAATAATATTTTTGAATAACATTTGTTTGTTTTTTTTTTTTTTTTCATATATATTGAATTAATTAATGAGAGAATATATAATTTTAATATTAATTTTATTAATATTTATATAATGTTAAATAATAATAATTATATAAAATTAAACATTTATGTAAAAAATAAAAAAAAATCGTAATTATTATTATTTTTATTTATTTATTTATTTTTTTTTTGTTTAAATTCAAAAACAAAATTTGGTTTTCTTTTTAATTATATTTTTATTTACTGGTTTTATTTTTTTTTTTTTCATTCTTTTAATATTATTTGAATTTGAAATTAATTCTTTTTTAGAGTCAAATTAATACAATTTATTTCATTGCAAAAAAAAAAAAATATTAATAATAAAATGAAATGAATAGAAATAAATAAAATCAAATAAAATTTTAAATGTAAAATATGTAAAATAAAAAAAAAAAAAAAGTTAATAGTTAGAGACGACGGCGGCAATTATTTCTTCATTTTGTTGTTGTTGTTGTTGGTTTTAATTAATTTTTTTTTCCATCGATACCATATGAAAAAGTATTGATAGAAAATGCATAATTTTTGGAATTGTTTTACCAAAGTCCAGATGAAAAACCACCAGGTGGTACACGATTTTTATTGATGACTGGTTTGGAACCATTAAGACAAGGAACAGTTGTATTTATTTCAGCTGCTGATTGTTTATAACCTTCACCAGTAACTGGATTGCCATCTAAAAATAAATTGTAAACAAAGGAATTTGATTTATTAATATTTATTATGCATTTTTTTTTATTTATAAAATAAATAAATTACACAATACAAATATTTAAATTAAAAAGGAATAAATGAATAAATAAATAAATAAATAAATAAATACAATTTATAAACAATAAATACATTTTTTAGCAAAGACCAACATTTAAAATGGTATACAATCAATTACAAACGATTTATTTGAGGATTTCTGGTGCAATGCAATTTTGATATTACTAACTGACTGACACTGGTGTTATTTTTTCTTTCCTGTCCATTTATTATTTAATATTTTTATTATATATTTATATTAAGAACATTTATCTATAGATAAAATATATTTTCAAAATCAGCACACACGCTGCAATTGTTAATGCGTTAGATTGTGAACGTACACAACGAGTCTCAATGGTTACCACTATGCCATCCACTTCAATTTGATTTATCAGATCAGTATGCAATATTCTCCCTAATGAAATGCACGTAGTTAATCAACTAACATATATTTCGTATATGTCTTTTTAATGAATGCACATACAAAGCTATTCCATAAATAATAATCCTGCAGAATATGTCCATATCATTTGCTAACGTTACGTTAATTCCAAAGTAATCCTCTCTACTAATTATTATCAACCAATTGTCATTAAATCCATATTCTTTCGGAGAATATTATAAGTGTGACAAACTTGTGAACTACACTTATATAGAGATGTATAATCTAATCAAATAGTGCGATCGTCAATACGAGCTGCAGATATATAAATTTCTATATAGAATATATATATTACCATTCGATATTATGAACTTTGTCACAATCACAAGTTGTGTTATTAGATATAACTAAAGTATTTTGATAGAGTATGTCAACGTTAGCAGCATTAGTATATGAAATATTTATGATTTTGGGTTAGGCTTTTATTTTTGGATATGAAGATTATTGACTTCCTTATTGATAGAAAGATTATGGTTATTTTTGATACGGTCTCAACTCAGATTGTTTTTCTATTCACGCAAGGATACACCTCAGGGTTCAACACTTTCATCTATACCCTTCACATCAATGATTTATTTATTAGCTAATAGTAACTATACCCATCCAAATTCATAGTTTTGCTGATGAAAGTATACTTCATTGTTATTATTATATACGAAGTGCCATTCATTCTCACGTGGTAGAAGCGGTAAATTAAGTTTAGTCATATCTTATATACTAATACTAAACCCAGATAAGTTTAAATGCTCTAAAACAAAACTATAAACTTGTCACGTTGTTGTATTGAAAAATTTAATTAAGAAAATTTAGCTCTAATATTATATTTATAAATCTATTGTTAGGCAAGTCTTTGAATCAAACAAGGAAAGAAAAAGATAACACACCAGTGTGTCACGTATTGCAAAGAGGCATTTTTCTTCATATAATTTGAAAAACCAAATGGTCAATTATTAAATTAGAAACAAATGAAATTATAACAACCAAACAAAGGAGCACACAATTAAGAAAAAACTAATTATTAAATTTACAGATAAGCATTTTAATTGAATTTTTTTTCATATGTTGTTGAACTTTTAGCCATTTCTTTCGTAAGCAGCAAATGAATAAATAATACGCGCATCAAAATAGTAAACTATAAAATAAAACTATAATACAAAAAAATAATCTTAATAAATAAATAAATAGTTTTCAAGCAAATTTAAAATAAAATAAATGAATTAAATAAAAAAAAAAAATAAAAAAGCGCTTTGTTATAAAGAAAGAAAGCATTTACAAAATATATACAAAAAAAAAAGGATATTTTACACAAAAACAACAATAAACAAACAATAAAATAATAAAAAAATCCTACAATTTCGTATGGTGATCATATTTTTCTATTTTTCTATTACCTCTATTTAAACCCATCTTTCTTGGACGACGTGTCTGATCATCATTTATACCAAGTCCAGTAACTGGATTGCGTGGCGTAAGTCTTGGTGATTTTATGGATGGATAATTCATATTATTATGATCATTTGATAAGGATGAGGATACGGATGACATAGATGCAATAGATACATCAGTAATGTTAGTTAATGGTGAAATATTATCCAAATGATTATTATAATCATGCATATTATTATTGTTATTATTGTTAATATTATTAATATTATTAATATTATTATTTGAAAATGATAAATTTAATTGTTTTGGTGTTGAATTATTAAAATTATTCATTCTTGGCGATGAATTTATTGAACGTGGACTACTATCAATATTATTAATGTCTGTGAATGATATAATTATATAAAATTGATGATATTTTTTGTATATTTATTGGCCCAAAATTAAAAAAAAAATAAATTAATAAAATTAACAAATAAAAGTAAAAAGAAAATGTAAATAATAACAGCTTGTGTGTGTGTGTGTGTGTGTGTATGTGTATTGTATTAAAAATATTAATACAAAAAAAATACTACAAAATTATAATATAGAATTTATTTTATTTCGATGAGAAAATTTAAATGAAAAATAAATTCAATAAATAATAAATTAAAAATTGGTTAATGAGTTTTTTTTTATTAATTTCAATAATTGCTATTAAATACTCAAATTTTGGTGATGTTGTTTTATTTTTTTATTTTCCAATGACAATATGTGTGGACTATTTATTCATAGAATTAAAAGTGTTATTATTAAATTACTTAAAATAGAAAAAACACCAAATTAAACTATTTCAAATGAAATCTGTTTTTAATCACAACAGTTGTTATATTCAATTGAAACTAAAATTAAATGCAATACATAGATCGTCGATAACAAAACATTCGCCTCTAATGAGAATTCATTTTAGATTTCCTATACCATGTGAAAAGATACTGCTTGATTGTCTTGCAATAAACACCAATGCTTTATTACACAGAGTTGCAAACGCCGGAACATGTCATTCTGTGCGACAAGATATGATCTACGTTTCCTCATTTTTACCATTCCCAGCCTATGTGCGTATTATACGAGAAGGATGATACACACAAGAACCTGCAGTAAAGCCCATGACAAATGTAAATAATTTCCTAAGGATTAATTGAACAAAACTTAAAAAAGAACCGCACACTAGTGTTTTTATCCGAGTAGAAAAATCAACAGCTAATATGAAATGAACGTGGAAAGATGACTTTTATTGTATATAACATAATAATATTAGCCCTCCAGAACTTAAACCAGCGCATATATATATTGAATTACACGCAGTGTGTGAGTGGCAGTGTAATAATGTTTACACACTGAAAAATACAATACTTCAGAAGCAGCAGAAGAAACGAATTACCCCAATAGGCATTTTATTTATTGTAATATAAAATTTATATAGGAATAAAATAAAAATGTATGTAATTATAATATAAAATGCAGTGTAATAAGCAAATATTTGTTAATAATATTATCATACATAAAACGAACCGCACCCTGTGTGTCTATAGAAATTATTGTTGTATATGTAATTATATTGAATTACGTAATTAAGAGTTTTAACATTATATAAATTACATTTGGAAATTTAAATTCAATATACATATGGAGAGAAAACGTTTCTATATATAATGCGGGTGTGGTGTGTGGGAATTAATTTGAAGGAAAAAATGATAATATATTTTAATGAAAATATTTTCCATTGTTTGTTCATTACTTCGTTTGGCACATATGAATATGAAAAGATAAAAACTGTTATCTATATTTATTGATTCATTTTCAAACATCTTCATATATTTTAAATTTATGATTGTTTATAAGGTTTAAAAATTGAGAGATATAACCAAATTAATAAATTTCCATAGCCTGCGTCGTGTGAATCCACATCAAGTATACATAGAAAATTTAATACTACAATATATCAGCAACTGTGTTGACAAACGTTTGTATATAAAGGATTCACGCAAGGTAATATGGCATGTGGACAGTTTTTATGGTTTTAATAATGCAGAATATTTTTCCATATTGGACGCAGAAATACTAAATTTTTTTAAATGTATAAATAGATAATTTTTAAGAATATCGCAAATTACTCTATTTAAATAAATAGTCTCAACAAACACTGACATCATATTTAAGTTGAATTTTCATCAAAAAATAATTAATCTCCATCCACAAATTTTCTTTGTTATTTATAATTATCATCATTTTAAATCATTTTATATATTTATTAAATATATTTTAAAATATTTTAAGCAGAACCAAAAGCAGTAATTTTTTTCGGATTTTTACACTTTTTTCTATTATAACATATCACCCAACAAACACGACACACAAATATATGTCACACAGCGAATATATTCTCTAAAAAAAAAAAAAAAAGCATTAACAAAATTTATATTTAATTGCACATATATATGAATGAATTTTAAAATACAATTTATTAATAACACTTTCAATCATAAATATTGTAAATAAACTTATATAAAATATATAATTATAGATACGCGTATATATATTTAGAATTATATGAATTATATAATGCAATGAAGCAACGCGTTCTGCCAGCCATTGAACAAATAAAAAATACGCATAAATAAAAAATTAATTTAAAATAAATTGCAATCACAATTTTTGTGTATTATGAAAATGAGTAAAAATGTAGATAGAGATATCTTTACAAATATACAAATTTTAATTCTTATAAATATACTTACTGCTCCTCCTTTGGAAAACTGCATGAAATTACGAGAGTTTGTATAATTTTTTTTTTTTTTTAGTTTTGTCAGAAAATAGAAAATTTTGGTATAATTAATATTTATTAATTAAGTGGTTAAATCAAAAATTAAAGCAAACACAAAATAAAAATATTGAATTTAATTTATGTTCATTGTTATTTTAACCTTGTTGAAATAATTACAATCAGAATAATTAAATAATACGAGAAAATACGTTCCGCAATAAATCAAAACAAATAATAATAAATACAAAATGTAATTATTTTAATAATTTATTAATAAAACAAAATATTGATTCATAACTAATTTTAAATGTATAATTAAATTGCATGCTCTGTTTGATTTTTTTTCCATACCAATATTTTTATTGATTGTATATGAAATATTATATACTTTTTTTTTGTTATTACTTTAATTTTATTGATAAAAAAAAACATGTATTTATTATTTACAATTAAATTAAATTTTAAATTAAATCGTAAAATTATAAAGTTAAGAAAAATAGAAAAAAAAAAAAAAAATTATACAAAAAAAGGTTTAAATCATGCAGAAAAAAATAAAAAAAACCCCGATAATTATTTTTTACTATTAATTAATTTTAATTTGCATATAAAAATTATTTTTATTTTATACAAATCTTACACCTCTGTTTTTTTTTTTATACAACCGCAAAGAAGAAGAGAGTTTTATGCAGTTTTATTTTTCTTATAATAAAATTAATAAAAATAATAAATTAAAAATTAAAACGCAAAAAAATATTCACAAAAAAAAAATATAAATACAAAAATATAAAGAAGCGTTTAGGTAAAAATATTAAACTTACCATTTTTATTACCATTAACCATTGAATCACCATTTAAATGTACCGCATGATGAATTCCATTTGAATGTCCATTCATTTTACCATTTGTTGTTGTTGATGCTGACGACGACGACGACGACGACGATGATGATGATGATGATAATGACGACGATGAATCAACTGTTGAACTACCACCAATTGGTACATTACTTTTTAAATTATTTTTAGCCGGTGTATAGGGACGTTCTACCTCACCAAATAAACGATTATGTGAATCATTCGATTGTAGATTACGTCGTCCGGTTTCTTTATTTTTTTGTTCAAATATTACGCACACATTATACAAAATAATAAATATATAAAATAAATAATAAATAAATTTAAATTAAAAATAAATCATATATAAATTTTTTAAATGAATGATAACATGAAATAAAAAGTAACGAGAATTAATAAAAAAAAAAAAAAAAAAATTAATTAATTATTTTATTATAATTTTTAACAACAGTTTTACCAAATTAATTCAATAAAATAAAATACAACAATAAATATTTACATTTAAATTTTAAATAATATACGCACACATGCATTGATTTAATTGATTTTGTAGTAATTTCATTACCATTATAATATTTATATGTAACGAATAAAAATTAAGGCATTATATATTATTTAAGTACGAATACCGGCTACATAACAATTAAAAATAATAAATAATAATAATTTAATCAATTAATTAAATTATAATATAAATAAATTATAATAACAAAAAAAATTGCGTATATATCGCGTCATGCATTGTTTAAAAACAATTATTTTAAATTACAGTGTGTTTCAGTGTCAATACATATACAATTTACATTTTGCTGGCGAAAAATGTCATTCAGGCAATTTTCCAACATATGGAAACATTTTAGCAATAATATACGATTTTTTCACCAATGCAGACTTATTTTTCTATGCGAATGAATAATTTTTAAAATAATTATAATTTATTTAAATCGAAGTTACAAAAGAAATATTTCTTAATTTCTATGCGTTAAAATTTTCACGATAAGTTTAAACGACAATTCACAACGTTCGGCGATATGATGCCCAATTAATGAAAAATTATTATAAAAAAATAGTTACTATAAAGAAATTACTCCCGTCTCTTTCAATGCGAACTTTACACTTCATCGCAGTCAATACAATACATATACCTGGATGTGAACTTTATCATACACTATGTGAAGAACCATCAGGCAAGATAAAAACAGTGACTGAAAGGTTGAACACTCATCTACTTCATATTCTGATATGACAGAGTGTTTATACAATCTGAATAATTGAGAAATTCTTGGAAATTAAGTAACCGCACCGATCGTGTTCCGGCGAATAGAAAAACATAGAGCTATGTGGTCAAATCCAAGAATTTCATGTAATTGAACAGTCCATTATATTTCTTTTTTCCAACTGCATACAAAATCTGATTAACAGGAAATACCATATTATTGAACAATTGTTTACTTAAAATCTCAGAACTTCTAAAATATCCAAATTATAGAAATATTCTATATATTAGACAATGAACTAGATGGTTCAACCTTCAAGTCACCATTTGTTTCCTATTTCAATCTCGTCTGATTTCCGAGATAATATATGAAAAAGGTAATAAATACCCAGCTGTGTTTATGGTAGCTATTGACTGGAGGGTGTAAAACTTAAAATTGAAGTTGGTAATTGATATCAGTAATTAACTAAATATGTGTGTGTATGTGTAGTATATACTCTATTGTTTCACTGTTCAACAAAATTATTAAGGTTAATATCTAAAATATAATAATTAGTTAGTTATTTTGTTGTGTTTTTTTTTTTTTTTTGCTTTTGTGTAATAATATGGAATGATGTGAGAGTGCGTTTCCGCGATGCGTTAAAAAAAAAAACATGTGTTTTTATAATAAACGTGAATTATTACACAACAGACACACAAACACAAAAGCAACCCTGAAGAGATGTGTTTTCAATTTGTTATGCGTTAATTTCAAAACAACAGAAAAAAAACAACATATAATTCAAATGCCGCAAACCTGCGGTTTTATAATTATATTTTTACGATGATGTATTTACATTATGATTAAAATTGCATATTTAAATAAAGGAGTATATAAAAATAGAATATATGCAAATACGACACGAACAAATATTCTAACATTGAGTTAAATAAAAAATTATAGCTAATATTGCATCAAAAATGCTGTACATATTTTATACAAAGGACAAGTTCATTTTATGAATCATTTTAATATTATATGTATTATTTAAAAACAAATTGTTATACGAAAAATGTTATTCATTTCCATACATTTTGGGTACTTTTTTTTTAAAATAACATATACACAATGACATAGTGTTTTTAGTATATTTTATATCACCTATCTATACATATATCACAATATGTATTTGTATATATAACCACTATATGGCTGCTATATGTGAAAAGAACATATAATATGGTCATAATCAATATAGGTGAATGACCTTATTTATATACCTACTAAAAACGAAATTTACTATATAGAATAACATATGGGAGCGTATAATATGTTTTTATATAGAATATAACTATACATAAGGGAAAATTCTGGACATGAAGAATGTATAATATGTAAATATATAAGAAAGCAACAACATTACGGAAATTAGGATTCTTTTTATTATACATTTTTGTTTCCTTTTAGTTATAATAACAATAATAGTTTGCAAAATTGCAGGTAATCGTTCGTAATCATTGGGAAAACCGGAAATTAAGGTAGACGTTGTGTCCACATCAAATACTCCAACAAAATAAATTCTGCAACAGAATATACAAATAATGTCACAACAAACAATAACCGTTGCAACAATATCTAGCACCTGTGTTTTACGTACCCTTTAGGAAATAAAATCAAAAATTTTGAACCCAGCGATACCTATACTACTGTTTGTGTTGCCGGAATCGTTGCAACAAATTAAAGAAAAAAAGGTCTTAATCAAAAGATGTTACGTGCAATTGTCAACGCACCATGGATGGTATATGTAAAAAAATAAAAAAATAAATGTCAACATTAGTTGCAAAATTTATGGAACACTAAAGTGTTTTAGGTGTTTAAAAGAAAAATAGGGGGAGGTAAAAATTAATGGATTTCCTCCTCACACACCACAATTTATTAATATCTACGTTAATGCATTAGTACATCATATCATTATGTAAACAGATATAGATGTAAATAAATTATAATAATATCCCTTATTTTCATTACAAAAGGATCCTTTTTTAAATATATGTATATTATGTAAAAAAAAAACGGGATACAGGATATTATATGCATTAAATATTACATACATATAGAGGTACATAAAATCATATAATATATATTTGAGGAATATAAAAAAAAAATGCACAACAACAACAGGAATGACAATAAAATTAAGGTGTGTGCGTGGATAATATTTGTTAAATATTGTTCCATTTATTTATTTACACACACGTTTTGATAACAAAAAAAACATTGTATAAAATAAATAAATAAATAAATAAATAAATAAATAGAACGAAAAGTTGTCAATATTATTAATATTTATGTTTTTGATAAACACAATATAGAAAGATAAAAATTGTTTGTGTAATGCATTTTTTTTTAATTTTTTTTTTCCTTTTACACATGATATATGGAATTTCAATTATTCATCGAAACATTTGATAAAAAAACCTTATTATATAATCAATCAATATAAAATTATATATTGTAAAATATATATGAAATATCCAATTAGAAAAAATTATCGCATATGCAACGCATGGGAGGGACACGGTGGTGGTGGTTTTTGTGTATATAAAAATCGATTTAAAAATGTTAAAAATATATTTATAAGAGAAAAAACAAAAAAATTAATAAAAAGTAAAACTTCATTCTAATCAATTATAAAAATTAAATTAAGAATTACATTTTTTCTGTACAACGAAATAATATGAAAACATCTCTATCTCTAAATGTATTACCCAAAAAAAAAAAAAAAAATTTATTTTTGAATGTTTGATTAATTTTCACACAACACAATATTTCTACGTGTAAAATTAATAATAAATAATTCAAATAAAAATTACATTTGACAAAGAAAAAAAATAAAATAAAATACATAGAAATATTCTTTTTAAATAGAGCAAAAAAAAATCAAACATTTTAATTAAAATTATTAAAAAATTAACTAAAAAATTTTGCATTCCACATCTATTAAATATATCATTAATTTAAATTAAATATTAATTTTTTTTTACGATTAAAAAAAAAATAAATATAATAATATATTTTTAATACCAATATAAAAGTAACGATAGGCTCCTTGCCGAACTGTAATTGAAATAAATAAAAAAAAAAAAAAAACACAAAAAACAAACAAACAAATAGAGAAATGAAAATTGGAAAATTGGATAATTTTGATACAAATTTTTTAAATATAAAAATATAAGAGGGAAATAAAATAAACTTCAATATCTGAAGAAAAATCATTGAAACTATTTTAAAATTGGATTTTAAATAGAGATAAAAAAAAACATAAATAAATAAATATGAAATATGATTTAATGAAACTGACCACCGCCATTTTTACCAGAATCAGGTGCTGCAAAAATATTCGAAGCCATATGATTTCTTACAGAACGTGGTGTTAATGGTACATTTGCACCAAAAATGTCACTACTTCCGCCGCCTGGTGGTTTTAATACTCTAAAAATAGAAAAAAAAGAGAAAATTAATATTAAAATTAAATAAATTAAAAATAAAAAAAATAATTTAAATATAGTAATATAATTAAAAATAATAATAATCAACATCGATAAATGAGAGGAGGAGGTGAAATACTACTAAAAAAAATATTACCTTAATAATTTAATAAATCATTTTTAATATACCACCATTCAAATCAATTAATATTTCCCAAAACAGAATTATAAATATTTTATTTATTGTTTGTATATTTGTGTTTATAGTTGTAACAAGGATCATCAGATTATTATGTGTCAATACGCACAACAACATCCCACCCAGATCTGCTATTATTTCTCGAATCATGAGAGATTTTGACCATATAACATTAATGAATTTTCAAGGCATGAGGATTTTAGAAATAACAATAGAATACATCAACCTCCGCAGATACTTTGTAATTTGACTGATTAAATTTGATATTTATTTATAAATTTAACACGAGATTTTTTTTGGAGAATAATCCTATATTAACAGTATTCTCGATGCCACATCCTTCCCCACCCCCACCCAAATCCTTTATTAACTCTTAGCCAAAGCTCTGTAATTTTTTTAATTTTTTTTCAGGAAAATTATTATCGATCTTATATAGTTCTAATAGAATTTTTTTTTCAATTTCATATAATATATATTTATTTAATGTTATACGATGAAATCAATCAAGTGTGTGTGTGATAATGTATAAATAGTAAAAATGAGATGCTATTTAATTTTCTTTCCTTCAATCCAAATCAGAACAAGATACAGTTCTTATTTCTAAAAGTGTTTTTATTATTATTATTATTATTATTATTATTATTATTATTATAATCACCATGACTGCAGTGAAACGATCATAATTTAATCGTAATTGCATTATTATATTTTGCTTCAGAATCTGTATCTATATCTATAGGGAATATATTTTTTATATATTGTATAATATTTAAATCTAGAGAATAATGGCTTAAGAAATAATACAGTATACACAATATATTTATATAAAATTGCACAATAGAGAAAAGATGAAGTAATAATTATGTATAAAAAAAAAACATGTGCCAATGTTATTATTATGGTTTTTATTTTATTTTTTTTTTTAACAAGAACACCTCTTTATTTATATTTCTTGATGCTTGAGGTAAGCAGTAAAAAAAAAAAAAAAAAGAGCTGATAAACAATTGCATTTTGAAATACACCTATTATTTATGCATTTTTTTTTTCCTTTACATCATCAATATGGATATACTATTACTTTGTTGTCTTATTATAAATACATTTTCTTCTGACCATATTTACCAACATACAAAATTTATAAATATAGTGGTATATATGATGAATAATGAAATATTGAATATATAAATTGTATATAGCATTATGAATAAAATAAACTACTTATAATATCTTCTTAAACATAAAAGTTATTATTTATATATCGCATAACAACAACAACAACAACAACAGCAACACATAAATATGAATGAAAAATTATTGCAAATTTATAACAACACAGTATTTTTATTTTTATGCACTATTAAATTTACTGTATATATTTAGTAGAAATACTAAATAAAAAAAAAAAAAACGCCAGATTCAAAGATGAAAAATTAAAGGTTGATCGAGGATATATATATATATTTTTTGTATTATTTCAATTTATATTGATGTTGCACAATAGCGCATGCATAGCAAATACCATATAAGAATTATCGAAATATAATATATAAAATATAAACACATAATAATTCTATAAAATGCATTTCTTTGGTATTTAAAATTATTTTTTTATATCGTCATCAAAGTGAACCTTTCACTAATATTCTAAACATACCCCAATGGAACTTTTTCTATGTAGTTCAAATTTGTTCAATGAATGCATACATCAAAAAAATTGTAAGTACTTCCAATTTCATAAATGAATTCACCAATTAAACTCATCAATTAATTTATCAAAATATCCACCCCAGGCATTTATCTGTGATTTTATAAGTAATTAGTTTTAACTAGTTTTCAACAAAGAATTCACGGATGAATTTCCAATTTTCTCTATATCGCTCCATCATTCGTACATATAAGGTTCATCTTGAATTGGAAACATCAGATGACGATACACAATCTATTGCAAAATGCAAAAAAAACAATAGGAATGATTTATAAGTAATTCATTACTAACTAGTTTTCAACAAAGAATTTACCAATGAATTTCCAATTTTCTCTATATCGCACGATCATTCGTACATATATAAGAACCTTTGCAAGAGTTCTGCCCATCGAGTACCATTATGCCATCAAGAATTTATATCTATATTTTTCACATATACATATTGGTACAGCACACATTATAAAATTAAAAAATAGCTAATGGACAATGCAAAATTAATATGTACATTTTATTTTATAGAGAAAAATAATTAATTAGATTTAATTTTAATTTTTAATATAATATTAATATTAATATAAACAAAAATAATGTGGTGTAGTTATTAGTTGGAAAACAAGTCACCCATTGTACACTAAACTAAATGTATAAAGGTAATTTTATATTGATCATTTTAATAAGATATAATAAGATGTTTTATATTTTTTATTATTTTTTTTTATAGTTGAATCATAAAATTATATAAATTATAAAATCGTTTTATTTTTATATATAATTAATTTTCAAATTAAATATTTAATTGTTTTGTAATTGATATATAAATAAATATAAATATAATTTATGTGATGGAGTGTGTGTCTGTGTGGTGTGTGTGTGTGCACGAAAATTAATTATTTATATATGTTTTTTTATTGGTATAACTATAAAATTTCACTTTTGTTATATGTGACGAGTAATTATTTATATAATTGTAATTTGTTTAATAAAATTTTACAATATTATTATAATTTTCTTTAAACTACAATATATTTATATTTATTATTTTTTAATTAAATTGAAACAATATACATTTTCTTTTTAAAGATTCATCATCGCCGCACATATAGTAATTTATTAATTAAATAATAAAAAAATTAATGGCGATAATTATCTGAAATTCGATATATAGTTTTTTGTACTTATTTATTAACAATTACATTGATGTGATCGCCTCAGGATAATATGGAATTTATATATTGTAATAATATTTCAGTACTAAAATTCTTTTAAAATATCCAAAAATATTTATTTAAAATTCTTCCCGCAATTATTTCTGTAAAATATAGCAACCGTTTAAAAATAGATTCGTTGATGGTTTTACTATAATGTCCAGATTGAAAAGTGGATTAATAAAGATCCATAAAATCTATAATTAATTTTACATTTAACTAAAATTATAATATATAGATTTTATTAAATGTAATTTTTTAAAAATTCTTGCATTGCACGAAAATTAATAACGCTAATTGGTATATGGTTTCGTCGTATACATTGCATTAATTTTTCGTGCATAATATAGTCGCCAAAAATTTATTGATATGTTTAATTAAATTTTGATAAATTCCATAGCTCAGAGAATAATACAAGAATTTTATATAAATATAGGTTTATTTTTTTTTTTCCCGAGTAATAAAAATGAGATTTATAACAAAAACTACTTTTTCTTTGTTTTATTTATTAAATATTTACTAAATAGAAACAATGAACAATAATTTATATAATAAAAACAGTGTGTTGTTGCTTATCATCATATAAAAATTTAGACCAAAGCTTATCATTTTTAATAATAATTTACATATTTGTAAATAAACACAATGATTAAAGTTGTATATAGAGTGAAAAAAAAAAATAAAAATGACCACACACATTGTGGCATTTTACACTTACCGAATTATAAAAAAGTCACAGTTAAAAAAGTAAGTAAATAATAATAATTAGTAAAATTTTATTGAAATTATTATTTTAATGTTCTGATTTTATATATAATTGTATAACAACAACATATTTACAATGAGACCTATATATGATTGAGACGTATATATGATTGAAACCTATATATGATTGAGACTTATATATGATTGAACATTTTTTATATATTATAACATATAATTTTTGGTTGTTAATTAATTATTTAATTGTAATTAAATTTTTCTTTGTAGTAAATTTATATCTCTATCTAATACGAACGAGTATATTATATTTACTACAACATTTTTATATGTAAAAATTGTATATTAGATAAAAAATACAAAACGAGACATTGTATAAAATAATATATGCGCATATATTCGCTATATATATGTACTACTACATCACCACACAACAAAAGGAATGCTATTTCCTGTGTAGATATTTCTCAAAATAAGCAAGAAAAATATATACTGATTTTTTTTATTATATAAATTTATTTTATTTCTTTGTAAAAACATATAACAAAAAAGAAAAAACCCAACCAAACACAAAACGGGAATGTTATTTATTCTCTATTAAACACCATATATTGCCTTACGCGCACTGCTATTTTATCGCATAAAATCACATCCCATTAAGTATTGTTGTGTATATAAATAATTAATTAATTAGTATATATAGAATATAGATAGATTAAATAGTAAACAAATTGTAGCTATAGCTATTTTAAATTATAACTAATTTTTTTACTATTATATATTTCTTTCTTTTAATTATTATATATTTTAAAAAAAAGTATAATAATATAAAAATAAATATATAAATAAAAACAGAACACCAAAGGTTGAGTAATATTTTTTTTCTTCTTTAAAATAGATTTTACAGTTTCGCTACTGCAAAGAAATGTATACCTATGAATCCATCGGTTTTGTTTCAGTACTATATATATATATATATATAGTAACAATCAACTGATATAGTTTCATTTGATTGCATATAGTATAGCTGCACCACTTCATATAGAACACCAAATCTAAACTTCTGGTTACTGTAGATCTTAATCATCATTTTGAATCGTCGTCTAACCATTGCACTTTTTTTTTAAATTAAATGATGCGTTTTCACGAAAATATTTGATCGAGCAAGAGCACATTTGAAACACCATCGCTTGCAGTAATAAAATTGACAGATAATTTAATAATTACTATAGGATTTATTTATAACATTTTAAATGTAAACCTGTGTGGGGGATGCAAAGTCTATGTAGTGTTTTCATACGTAATCTTTTTTTTTTACCAACAATGAAATTTCATTCATTTGGCTCACAAAATTAAACATTTCCTATTAACTGTGGCTTTGCAAAGAAATACTAATGCCATTATATTACAAAAGAATATATTATATAATAGATATGTGCCATAACAATATTTTTAATTTTTAATATAACTTTCAAATGAACCCGACAAATTTGATATATTGTATTAAAATGATTCCATCATATTTTTATTGCAAAAGCAATAATAAAATTATTTATTTAATGATAAAAATATTAGTTTATATATTGTACACCACCAAGTTTACAATATTTATTTTAATATTTTTTTTAATATTCATATATGTATAAACAAATGATAAAAAATTTATCTAATCGCTGTTATTAAATTCCATATATTGTATTACATATGATTAATATATAGAGTGTATTATGTCGATCGTACAACATACGTATAGGTAATGTTGTTAACAATTAAATCGAAATTTTTGGGAAAATAATATTTATCGTACATATATCGAAGGAATAGATCTAATTAAATATTATAAGATTAGTGAATATTAAGACATCGATTTGTATATACGCGTATACTTATTTTATTAATCCATATATAATTTATATATAAATATACTATTATTATTATTATTATTATTGTAATGACTTAAAAAAAAAATGAATTTATATGTAGTTATTGGAATAACATTATTTTGGGGTTTAATTGGTGTTGCTGTACCATTTTTAATACCAAAAGGACCAAATAAAACGTAAATAATATTTTATATTTATTTTTTTTTTTTAAGATAGTTAAAATAAATTAACTAATTAATTTTATATAATATAATTTATTCTATACACAATAGACTAATTCAAAGTTGTGTAATATTAACATCTATTGTTTGTTGGTTATTGTAAGTACACGTACAATTATTATTAAAAAAAATATTAGAATTGTTATAAAATAATAATAATAATTTTTCTATAGTTGGTTTTTAAATTATTTACATCAATTAAATCCACTTGTTGGACCAAAGTTATACAACCATACAATATTGATGATGGCAACCGAATGGAATGGACAAATTGAAGATGATGGTACATTTAAAGATGAAATATAGAGAAAAAAATAAAAAAATAACAAATATTTGTGTGTGTTTTTTTAATATTTATCTATAATTTTAAAATTTATTTCGAATATAATAAAATTTAGGGATGTTAAGACAAAAAAATATAATTCTATAAATAATTGTTTTTATGATGATAAATAAAATAATAAACAAATGTTGTCTGTATACAGTGTGTTCCTGCGTTTATACACACACACATAACACATTCATTGTTGACATAATTTTTTTTTACTTTTATAATGTTTGAACAAGTATAAAAATAAATAAATAATCTAATTTAAAATGCATTTTTGTGGTTAAATTTTATTTTATTTATGTAATTGATAATCTATTTTTACATAAAAAAATAAATGCTGTTTTTGAATAGTAAAATAATAAACGAAAAACCAACATTTTTTTTCCGGGGTATATGTAAATGTACGCACGCAACGACAATGAATTCAACTAAATTATAATAATGGAATATTTTTATTATCTGTTGTTTGTCTATAAAAACAATGAAATTATTTCATCAAAATCAAATGATTGCAGAGTCCTTAAAACTAGTGTTTTTATACACACATGTGACAAGTGATTAATGTTCCATAGGTATTTATTTTATTTTTTAATTTTTTATACAATTAAAATTTTTACGAAAATATATATGTGTCAATTCTAAAGAAATTCTTTAAATAACAACAAATAATTATATTTAATTATATTAAATTATTAAATATAAAAAAAACGTATTTCTCCATATATAATAAATAATAAATTAAATTACAAATCAATCAACATATTGTGGATATAGTTAACATTCATTTTTTTATAATTATAGAAAACTATTTGCCAGTGGCAAAGCATGAGGAAAACCATTCAGTTTTCAATATATCACTATATTTTTTTTAAACGTAATAGACATAAAAATGAAAATTGGTCATATCTTTTGAACGCGTAAAGTGATTTTAAAAATAAAAGATTTATGATAATTTGTAATTTTGTATACAAAAATTGAGTTAAAACTATGGCACCCGTATAATTCAAAAATATATTAATTTATAAAAGTCGATTTTCCGACAAAATTTAATAGGAAGACATTTCATTTGGTTTTTTTTTTTTCAATAAATAATGTAGTCAACTAACATTTTTCACGATTCATCACTGCATTCGTAAAATATCTAATTTTATATGTATTATACATACACCATCCATTCATTATAACATGTGAAAATAATTATCTCAATATTCTTTCATCATATATGAGAACCACAATAAGAAGATAATCTTATATATCGTAATAAATGTTATATTAATATTTTTATATATATAAATATCTTATTATCTATTGAAAATCAATATCGAATAATAATACCATAATTATTAATTATAAATGCATTAAAAATTTCCGTTAATTAACTAATAAACTTCTTTTTTTAAATTGTATGTATAAATTGTATATTCGCACAGCATATTATAAATATATTTACTTTTACAATTTACAATAATTTATATTTAACAATTAATTTCCCATATATAAAATCTTTACGTACTAACACACATTTATTTATTAAAATTAATAATTATTTGACCTAAATAATATATATATTCTTCCATCCATTATTATATTCTTATTATTATTGTTAAATTAAAAAAAAAAAAAAAAAAGTTATACGAAAAACCTATTCAATAATATTTTGCATTTAATTTTCAATAATAAAAAATTAAATTAAAAAAATATACATACAATTATTTATTTATTTAATTAAATATATATAAATAATATATAAATAAATGTATATATTCATCAAATTATATTCGCATATATCCAAGCCTATAATTATTAATATTTGTATATAATATATGCGATGTGATGTGATGTGGTGTGGTGATGAATGAATGAATTACGCATTTTAATGATGAGAATTTATAATTAATTTTAAATTTAATTTATTTAATGATTTCTATTTATTATTATTATAATATGATTGGGCTGGCTGATAATAAGAAAGGTAAAAGAAGAAATTACAACAGAAATCAATTTATTTTTAAGCATAAACAACAAAATCCGCTATATATAGATAATTTTTCAAGTTCGGAAAGAGTGGTATATCATATCTGGTAAATTCGGTGGATGAGGAATCAATGATGATGAACAAGTATTTTTTTCGTTGTTAAATAAAGTCATTTTTTCTTAATTTTTTCGTTCAATCGGAGTCTATAGTAATGGTAGTGTTAAATGTTAGACAAACACGTTCGTTTACAATGTTTATACCATTCTATGTCATGCCGGCCGTTCAATATGTGATCGTTCAAAACGATATCCGTCGATCATTTCTTCAATGGTAAGCTCATTTGATTTTGCTTGTGCTTATTCAACCACATATTTAGCATTTATTAAGACCCAATGTGAACAAATATTATTGCTTTTATGATAACAGTATAGATCCATCGTTTATATTTTTTACTTTCGTTAGCAAACCATCCTCGTACATATAAGAATTTTAGATTTAAATAGCGGTATGTTTATACGTGTTATTAGTTTATATACGCATTTTATTATAATTCCTTTTAATTTGTATATTATATACACAATAGATTCTATTTATATAGAAAAGTTAAATACAAAAATTCACGTATATAAAAAAATTTGCACAATATTTGCAAATATTATTAACATATTTATCATTATTTAAATAAATAATATAATAATAAAATAAAATCGTAAATATTTATTTATTATCAATTGTCAATTGTCTATATGCCTGGCCTACCTGTGTATGTAAAAGTAAATATAGAAAACGCAAAGGTATATTATAAATTATATTTTTAATATAATATAGGCGAGTAGTATTATATAGCAGAAGAGGTACAACGAAATATATTGTTTATAATAATATATATTGTATAAATCTATATATCAAAATGTTTTATTTTTAATAAATATATAACCTTTTTTTTTTATAATATTCATGTAACCTATATATTTTGTACAGGTTGTATGAAATTGTATCAATCAGCAGTGCTGAAAGTATTAAATGATAGATTTTAAGCCGAAATTATTAAATAACAACTTTCGTTGACAATGGCCTTCTTCAAATTTTACTAAATTATTAAGATAATAATATTTTTCACATTTAAATTTACATATTAAATTCATTTATATTGTATTATCTTTTTTTAATCAATTTATTGTGTATATTGGGCACAATTTTCTATGCCATAGTCAAATGACTGGTTTGACATCGATGGTATATGTTTAATATATTATATGGTTATGGAAAATTTTCCAAATAAGTTACAAGATATTGTAACTCGTATAAATAGTGTAATTCCAACTTAAATTTCATAATATAAAAACAGAAAAACAATAACGTCGTTGGCTGATACATTTCAATACATTCCGTATATTACAATAAATTGATTAACTCTTTTCGTACCAGCAGGTAACTTAAATAGATATATTTTGTAAATTTTCCAATGATTATAAATATTGTATATAAATGAGTATATTTATAAAAAAATAAAAAAATAATATATAATAATGTCAAAAAATATAAAAATATTTGATTATATATTTCAAATTATAATGTATATTTTTATTTATTATTATTATTATTATTTTTGTTGTTATCATAAATATTAAATGAAAATGTTTTTTTAAAGATTTAATAATATTTTGTTTATAATATTATTGTATATTACAATAGATATTATTTAAGTAATATTAAACACGAATTTTATATTGATTATTTCTTTATAATAAACCGATTGTATATAGCGCAAGTGTATAATAATAATAATATTGTAAATATTAGAAAAATGAAAATTCTATTATAAACGAAACATTTTTATTCTTCGGTTGTTGACAAACAACGGTACGGGGGCGCGGACGGGTTGGCTTAAAAAGGAAAATTTTAATTTATTTATTTTTCTTTATGATTATACAGTTCATATTATATGTATTACTTTTTTTTTATTATTATTCTTGTTCTACACCATAATAATTTAATATTATATTTTGCCCATCAATATATTAAATATTTTATCCTCAATATGGTATATATTGTATTAATACCAATCATCGTCCTAATTTGCAAAAAAAATATGAATATATACCTATTTATATAACCTTGAAATAATAAATAAATTTTGATAGTTTACCTTTTGCTTATACACAATAAATTAGTAATTAAATATACATTAAATATAGAAAAAGTATATAATCATATGTATTGAATAAAATGCTGACGATGTAAAAGTAATTAATTCTGCGCAAATAATATTAACAATAATGTAATAATATATGTATGAACTTGAAGATTTTAATTATTATTATAGAAAATATTTATAGAATTTTATTTAAGAAAATAAAATAATTATAAATGAAAACGATTAAAAAAACAAAATATATGTGAAGGAGAGAAAGTTTTATTTATTTATTTATTTATTTATTTACTTACAGAAACATACAATATTAATTAATAATAAAAAGGAAAATTGTACCACCACATCGTGTTTTTTTGGTGTATTTTTGTAAATTTCTACTATTCTATTTAATAGAAAAAAAAACAAATAAACATATGATGACCTTTTTCATGTGCAAAACAATTAACAAACCGTAACATGTTACATTATATTGTATATAAAAATTCAATGACAAAATATTTATAACATATAAATTTTTCACATTTTAAATATTTCTATGAACCTGAATACAGTCGCGTATGCGTGTATATAGAGATATTATTATTTAAATTTGATCTAAATCTCACAACAATTAATCATAAAATACATATATATTATAGACTGCATATAAAATTAGTAAATATATAATTATACAATTAATATATATATTATTATATGCCGCATATTTAAAGAAGATAATAAAAAAAAATGTAAAGATTTATATCAATTATGTGGTTTTTTTTTGTTCTTAATGTTGTTCATTATACAATATATACGCACTAATAACAAGTTTTGTTTTGTAAATATTTATGTATATCTTATTAAAATCATTTTGAATCTAATATTAAATTGTATACAATATCTGAGAAATCTGAGAAAACAATTTGTTATAATTATTACATATATGTGTGTGTGTATTTATGTACAAAACGAGTAATTTAATATAGTAATACATATTTATAATCTATGTTTCGCATATACTAAATAAATAAATAAGGAATAATAAACACACACCCACCCACCCACCCACAACACATGGATTATATGTTATTATTTAAATTCTTTTGTTAAATCACTAATAATAATAATAATAATAATAATTTAAAAACAATAAATTTTCTTTTCTATATCACAATTTAAATACGTGTATACATTTATAATTACCATATAATAATGTGTAAGTATACGAATATAACCATATATTTATCAATATCTTATAACATTTTAGCTACTGTGTATATTGTGTAAGATGGTAGTATTAAAGAAATATATATATATATATACCATTTGATATTAAAAGAAATTATGTATAAATTACTCATTTATAATATTTATACAAAAATAAAAGTAAAAGCATGTAAAAAAAATATAAGTGTTTATTTTTATATAGTATTTTTTTAAAATTTTTAATAATCCTATTTAAATAAAAAAACATGTTAAGTGGCTTTTTTATTTTTTTTTTTTACTTTTATAACATGAGAAATTTTTCTGTTTGACATGTACACGTCGTCGTTTATGTTAATTGGAATATATATTTTATAAATAAATTAAAAAATTAGAATTTCATTTATTTTCACATGTATTTTTTGTAATAAATATAAACAATAAATAAATGAAGGATAAAATTTTTTAAAATTTAAAATTCTAAGAATTGCATGTATGAAAATTCCTTGACTTTTAATAATGAACTAATTCGCCGGCAATTTGATTAGCTTTTAAGTTGATACAAAAAAAAATCGTTCTAATAAAAAACATGGTTTATATAGAAGGACTGCGGTAAGTGTGACGAGTAAAATATGTGTGTGTTTATTGTCCAAAGACATACACCATGTTAACCAACAATGTAATAATAGTGTGGTAGTCGTTTCTATGATGGCATCTACCAAATATTTATCAGTTATTAAGATAGAATTATTTAACAAATTCAATATAAATCATCTGCATAACCGCAAATGTTATTTATAAATAAATAAATATTTTAAATGTAATTATATTCGTAAATATAAACCTCATAATGGACGTTATATGTTTATAGAGACATTATTAATGTTTAAATAAATAATTTTATATTTTCAAAGATAAATCAATTTCATTCATTTCACAATTGAATAAAAGATAATTTAATCGAAATTGTCTCACCTCCGGATTTAATAATAATAATGCTGCTGCAGGCTGGCTGCGTTTTAACAATTTAATAAAACCTAATTTGTACACTGATACTTTTTCACTACTATTTGGAGTGTATGTGTGGTTTAGTGGTATATATTTTATATAAATTATATATATTTATATATTTTCATTATAATATCTTAATTTAGTTAATATATAGGTGGCGGTGGTGGTAACCCCAAATATAGAATGTTCAGCAAAAAAAAAAAAATATATATTTATTATATAGAAAAGTTACAAAAATCAAAAAAAAAAATTAAACAAAATAATTTATGTATGTAAAAGTTATATATCAAAAAAAAAATATAAATATATTCATATAAACATCAACAAATTATTGTTAAACATTAAATTATCTATTTATGGAAAAACTATAATTTTTATTATAATTTCGGTATACAATACGCCGCCCGTAAATATGGCTAAATAATAAAACATACTATATACATGTGTTTTTATTTGTATATAGATCGTATATATATATATATATAGGGAAGTATGGAGTTATGCTTTTGAAGATCGCGTTAAACTGACTTTTACAAATTTATATAAACTGGAATTTATATATAGGTTTCAACAAACAACAGTCAGAATGGTGCGGAGTAGTGTGTATATCTGGAATGAAAAAAAATTATGTTACTGAAACTCACCCAATAACCACTGTTATACTACTATGTGTAAGGATCATATTAATGTATCACATATAACGCTTAATCCCAAATACACCACCGCCATGCCATACCCTATATATCTTTTATATACATTTTTCGTCTATTATTTTTATTTCGACAAATTTAAATTGAATATATGCCATATAGAAAATATATTACAATAATAATTTTCTTTCATTTATTTGGGAATTGCGGTTTATAAATAAATATCCCATAAACGCATATATTAAAATTCTATCAACATTTTATTTAATATTATATAACCAATATAACACAAAAGACTAAAGAATATTACTATAAAAATAAATAATAGAATTTAATAAAAAAAATCACGCAAATATATTTATTATATAAAAATGAATATATATATATAAAATGTTTGTTGATTGTTATATGTAGACATTTTTCCTCAAATATATCTCAGCAATATTGATTCTAATTTTCAATATAAACCGCACCACCGTCGTCGCGTTGGTGTAATATATAACATATAAAAATTACTATTATGGAAATGAATATGCAGAAAAAATTAAAAATTCCTATACACAGCGGAAAAATATTTGTATACTTATAACAATTTAACATGGTTTAATTTTTGCAAACATATATTTTCTAAATGCCGATTTTCCGTTCGATGTGTAATTGTAAATTTTTAGTATATCAAATAATGGTATGTTATCGAATGAAAAAAAATCGGTTATATAATTTCGGAACGAGCGTGTTCAATGAAAAATTTATTCGATTACAGAAATTTAAGTAGCTGATCCATCAGTATCAAAAAAAAAAGTATGTTTATTAATTGCATTCAATGGAGCCTATGCTAACGCAATAATTATTAGAAGAAAACATTGCGTTTTCGTATACGCTCTTTTATATGCAATAAAATAATGACAATTTTAGGTATTTCAATAATCAATTGAATAAAAGCAGTATGCACATATAGTCCCAAAAAAGACATATACTAACAAAATCATTATAGGTACACTATATATACACCCAATATTATGTTTAAGCTAAATACAATATTTTTTTTAATATATTATAACATTTATAGAGTCAATGATATTAATAAATTTTATGATTGGGTGTAAAATTTTACAATGTAATTATGTTTGTGCGTATATAAATTATATTTTTCTATATTTAATAATATAAATACCTTTCCCTTAAAATGTTTTCACATATATATATATGTTATATTAAAATTGATATAAAAAGAAAGTATATATATATGGTATATTTAATATTGAAGATCGTATGAATAATAAATAAATTTATCACGATTTATTTAACGCTTATAAATACATATATATTAATTTCAAATATGTTATAACGTACACCTCATTTTTACAAGTTTATCTATAAATTGATCATATTTTTTTTTTTTTTTTAAATCATGATTAAGCAAAATTTTCAATTATAAATATGTTCCGATGTAAATACATCATATTTTGAAAGATCTATAATAGTTAGTCAGTGTATGTATGAATGGATTGCGGCTATAAATGTATAATAAATAAATATTCTCATAATATGTTTAAAATAATATAAAGCAAATTACATTATCCATAAATGATCGTATAGTTAAAATTTTATTATGTGAGTATTTATAATGTAAAAAATAATTTAAAATTATTTTAATTTAAATTGTTTTAAACATGAAAATTTATATATTTAAATTTTAATTATTTTATTATACATTTTATATTTATTTATATAATATAAAATATATATTTACAAACATTCATCCGCGGTGAAATATTATTATTGCCATCAATATATTAAATTTGAAAGAAAGTATATGTTAATAAAAATAATTAATTCGTCGCCCGTTTTTAATAATAATTTTTCATAAATTTTCCAAAAAAATATTTAAAATAATCACATGAAAAATTATGGTATAAAATCGAAAAGTTCCTTTCCTTATTCATATTTACGAACAATTAAATATTTCCGGTTTGTTTAAAATATAAAATTTATTTAATTATATGTATTATTATGATGATGATGATGATAGCGACTGACTGCGCGCGTTAAACTGCAGCACTCTCAACTCTATCTCTATTATACATATATATGGGGTATATACCGCACTAATAATTATAATTGTTTTATTTTTATGTATAGCATAAAAGTATACATAAAACATTTGTTTGTCACACAATAATTTTTTACAATTATACTTTACATCTAATCTCTTAGATACATATTATTCTAATATGATATGCATCAAATGTATAATTAATCTATATAGACGAGTATATGTGGATATATAATTAATAAAAGATTAAATGTAATAATGAAAAATTTTCTTTAATAAAACACACATGCGTTGCTACGCATATCTACATAGCGTTACAATTAAACATATATAAATTATATGCCTTTTACACAGCGTTGTCCAAACCAAATAATGATAAATTGTGATCAAAATTTATTATAGATATCATTTATGTAAAATACACAAAGAAATATTTTATGTGTAACTGAATATAATTATTATTATATTTAAACTCATTTTTTGCTTTAAGGTACTACTATTATTTTGAACACTGCTGTATATTCAGTCAAAACAGATCATTATGTTATGGATAAAAAGAGTATATACAAAAATAATGTTATGTTGCACTTACAAATTTAATATAGAAATATATTTAAAACCGCACGCGTACATTTTACATTAATTAATGTTCGTTTTTTATTTTCTATATGAATATAATTGTTTATGTTACGTTTTTTTTTTTTTTTTTTGTACTGTGATCAGAGTTCTGTAAACTGTAACAAAGCAATGAAATAGAATTTGATTTAAACAAAATTTCATTCTCTAACCATATAATAATTATAACATTTATTTTTCTATATACAAAATACTATTTATGGGTACATATATGCAATAAAATATATAATAATAATAATTTTATAAACGATGAACAGATAAAATAAATATCTAACTTAAATTTTTAAAAAAAAATCTCTAATTATATTGCATGTATACCATATATATATATACGCCGGGCACAGGTACATGTGGATTATAATTATATGTAATATATAACAATAATATAATTATGTATAAATAAATTCATAAAATTTCTGAAAATTAACTGTATATACATATTTTTTTTTGATTGATATGTTTTCAGAGACGTTGTTTTTTATACCACTATACACCATACACAAATCTAATACAATATATAACATAGTTATTTAGATCATATTTATACATTATACACAATGTTATAATAAAAATATTTTCAAATGGCAGCGGTAAATGATCAAATAATATTTACCATTTAATGGTACACGATTTTTATTATAACAATAATTATACATAAATTAAAAAAAAATTATAATAATAAGAAATGTTGTTAAAACAGAAACATTATTACAATAGGGTTAAATTTTCTATTTGCGTATTCTATGGTATATAAATAATTAGTATAGTAAAATTTCTATAAATATTAAAATATTCACATTTTTTTAAAAGTATATAACACATTTTATATTAAAATACAATAAATATTGTAGCATATATATATTTTCTTGAATCACATATGATTCATTTATGTTTATCATTCCGTTTTTTTACATTCTAAACAGTAATTGTGTGAGATAAATTAAGATTACTACTTTTAAATAAATTTTTAGCAATGTATTAAATATATAATGTTGTATAAGAAAAACCTTTCTCTGTTTATGCGCGTACATTGAAAATGTATGCGACTCACCTATTTTTATTAATTCTTTTTACCTTCTTTTTAAATATATTTATATTTTTTTTGTTTTAAGAAAAATATTGTTAAGTTTTATTGCAACCTAATTTTTCTTTTCACCAATTACAATATATGCGGAATTTATATAGTGTGATTAAGAAATATATAGTATTAAATATTTCATTTAATCACGCAACACAACTAAATTTTTATACAATTTGTACGAAAAATAAAGTCAATGGAAAAAAAAAATAGAAAAAAATCTAAATAATTATATAAACGAAAACAAAAATGAGTGGTAACAAATTATTAAGTTTATCGTTTTTGTTGTGTACACACACCACACACACACACAACAACAAACGGTAACACATTAATTTTAGTTCTAAATAAAAAAAGGCTAAAATTAACAATAAACAAATAAAAACTAAACCGAAAAAAAAAAATATTAATTAAGTGTGATTAAGATATTTCATTGAATCGTTAATACTTAATTTAGAAGTAACCAAAAAAATAATATCTAGTAACTTATAGTTGCTTTTATATTTCTCATCACACCTTTCTCGTAAAGGTTTTTGTACACATTAATACCGATTACTTTCTCCATATTTATATATAAACAATCTGTATTTATTATAGATTTATATATCAAAGAAATACATTCTAAATACTAATTATAATTAAATGAAGAAAAAACTTTGTATACCAAAAAGGAGGAGGAGATATTTTTCAATTTATCTATTTTATAACTATCTACATATCTATCTGTAACTATCTTCTATGGTATCTATCTATATACAATTAACATTTTTACATTCTATATAACTAAAAAATCTAAACTATTATAATGTAATATTAATATTAAACAGTATTTAAAGAAAGACAAAAAAAAAAAAAAAAGCAAATACATCTCGAAAAGTAAAAACCTAAAAATAAAAATTAGAAAAACATAAAAGTACACTTTTTGTTTTTTCTATTTCTAAAACATGATCATGTAAAAATCAGATCATATTATAAATATTTATATATGAATTGTATATCAATAGATGGATAGATATATTATTATATGTTGCGTTAACAATGAATTTCATTGAAAATACATATGGAAAATTTTACAATTGTATATATATGGACGCGCATTGCATTTTGTCTATACATAAAATCATAAACATTTATAGAAAATTGTAAAATGATAAATGTCCAATAAAACATTGACGAGCGCATCTTATCTTACTGTCTATATAATTTACTTGTACATATATTACACTATTACACATTATAATATAGAATGAAATTATTCTAAAATATATAAAATATGTTATATGCGTAATAAAATATATATATAAATATAAAGAATATTTAAGCATAAATGTGTATATAGAAATAATTGTATAATATGGATAATTAAAAGTTGAATGAACTATATATAAATACTATTATATTATTATTTTGATGGCATAGTACATAGTATTATAATATTATAATTACAAGTTTCGCTTCGTTTTAACTAAATATATATATATAACTATATTTATATATAACATATACACACACGTTGGCAATTTGAAAAGTTTTATGCCGTGAAGACATCCAAATGAAATGTTTTAATCAATTTAAAATGTATATTAATAAAGAAATGATTTTCAAAATTTATAGTAATTTATACGGAAGTAAATCAAGTGTTTAAATTCATTTCCAACAAAATGGTTTGCGTCGGACTGGTTAAAAATAACATATAAAAAAATTTCTTAATGATATTACCATGTATATATAGAAAACTTATCAATTTTCCCTCTCATTTGCATATGTGTGTGCGTCTCTATGTATATTTTTGCATTAATTATAATTCAAATCATTTAAATAATATATTCATATTAATTAAACATTATTATATAATATAATATAACAGAATTTGAATATAGTTTTAAGTATAAATATAACAGTGTTGTCTTCCTTTTCAACGCAATTTGAAATATATAAATACAAATTAGGTTAGGTTCACCTCTCTCGGTATATAGCTACATATCTGAAAAATTTGTTATACTAATTTATGAGACCAGTACTATATTCCATATGGTATGTTATCACCCCGACGATTCTTTAAAAGGTTGCATACAAAATTGCAGCTAAAATCACGAACATATATGTGCCCATATGGAAAAACAATATATATCAACGAGATGACATTTTCTCACACACAATCAAAAATGTATTTGTCTGACCACAATGTTGTGACAACGTTATTTTTTACCTATTTACACACGTATAATCAACGGGAAATTTTAACAAACTCTCAACGAATCCTTTGATTGCGATAAGGGATATTAACACAATGGAATACTGGGGGTAAAAGAAAATTATATAGAAAAATTAATTTCCTGTTTTATCGGTACTATAATCAATATACATTTTATGACCGCATTGTATACGAAATGATGAGTATCGGCGTTGTAAGAGGATCGACTGTAATTTATCATATAATAACATTAATACCGCACACGTGTGTTAATGAAATTATATTTATTTATTTATTTATTTATTTATATAAGCCAGATTATATATAAAATAAATATTATGAATATCTAAAATTAAATGTATGTATAAATAGTAGTATAACATATAACTTAAGGCATATAGTTTTTTTTTTGTATTATCTGTGATCTGATCAATTGATTTGATATACTATGTATGTTTTGTCAATCAAATTATATATAAATATATTATAATGAAGAAACTGACCAATTGTCATAAAATAAAATTGACAATAATGTATAGTTAGTTATATATTAATGATATTTAGGATTTAGGTACATATAAACATATTATGATAAACGAACGGAACGGTTATTGCCGATGGCTATTTAAGAATTTATTTATTTATATAGTTGATTCCATTCAGTATAGGTTTTGATATTTTATTTATTTATTTTTATTTTTATATAGACAAAATAAGATTTCAATTTGATATATGTTTTTTCGCGGTGAAATAAACCATGTAATTAAAATAAAAAGTTAAAAACAATAAAATCATTTTACGAATACAACAATATTTTTAAGTTTACAAGCTTATACAAAATCACTATACACAAATTTATTAAAATTAGGTGATGTTTAAAACTTTTTCTTTTTTCTTTCTAATTTCTTTAGTTGCCAAAAGAAAATTAAAAAAAAAAACTAACAACTTGGTGGTCATCATTTAATTAAGGTCATTAAAATATTTTTATAAATACTATATAAAACGAAAAACACATAGAGTTTTGTTATACACATAAATACACACACACACATACATTAAATATTAATATATAAAAAATAATAAATTCATTATTAGTATATATTTTAATTGAAAATAATTAGAACAAAATAAAATTAATTTGTTAAAAAATATACAATCTATTTTTTTTTTACATGACTAAATTATTAATATTAAAGTTGATCATCATGAACAGCGCACATTTCTATACGCGTTCACTCACCGATAATTTTAAACAATTAATAATAAACAAACATGCATTTATAATTAATAATATTTTTTATACTCCACTCTACAACTTCTACTCTATCGAATGCGATTAATTAAAAATCTATTTCTATTGTAATCATTTTTAAATACGCAGGTAAAATACAATGAATATCCGTTATTTATTAATTATTTATTACTATAGTAAAATCAATATTTGGAATTATCAACAATATCAACAAAACAAAATTTATTGTTATTTTTTAAGTACATTTCGTCTACACAGAAGTCTCTTTTCCTTAACAATTATGCAAACGAAAATAATAAATTTATTTATTTACAGTAAATTATATTTATTAAATTTATTATTAATAAATATTGATACTTTAAAATTACAAATGCGTGTTGCATTGTCTTTGTGAATTTTATATTCTATATATATATTCTCACATACAATAGAACCTTATATTTTGTTATTAGTAATACAATCAGACACAAAAAATAAAATCAAATAAGGTATTCAATATGTGTGTTATTGCCCTTCATTAACCATATAAAACAAAATTAAAAATCATTTAATTCTAGACATTCTTTTAGATTAAATATAAAAAAAAACAAAAAAAACAAATTAATAGGTGAGGCTAAAAGAACACAAAGCAAAAAATAAAACATTAAAAATACGCAATAAAAAATTTAAACAAAAAAAAAAACCTGTAAATCGATATATAAAAAGTATTTTGTTTTCATCAATAATAGTAATCATATCCGGGAAAAAAAAAAAAAGTGCATCCCATTATGAAAAAAAATTGAAACAAGCACGCATCATATAATGTTTGTACATATACAAACTTTGCGTAATGTAATATAACATACGATAGCCATTGAATGAATATTGAAAAATTAAATGCGGGATGGGTATCAAAATTCATCAATTTTATTGTGATTTATTTAATTTTTTATACATATTCATTTTCCTGTTTATTTTTTTAAGGTTTGCTTAAAAAAAAAAAAATTTGGTTGTGTGTGTGCTTGTACCATATATAGCAAAACATAGATTCAAATTTCGTTGTTGTTGTCAACATTATATTCGATTTTTATTTATTCATTCAACACAACAGTTGAAAAACAACGAACATAAAATTTTATAAAATGCTTGAATAATTTTTTACAGGAAAATAACAATTGTTTTTTTTTTTATTTTTTCAGATATTTAACGCAAATAATTTTCTTATTTTTATTATTCTATTTTAAGTTAACACAATCATCTACAATTATTTAATTAAATATAATTACATTGTTTTATTTATAAAATTAGCGACATAACAAAATATTTTCGAAATAATATATAGATTAATTATATATTGTAAATTTACAAAAATTAAACATTAATGATTTAAGAAAATTTTGTACGATTAAATTGTTTAAGAAAAAAAAAGAAGAATTATGAGTTAATGGCTTATAGTTGTGTTATATTCGTAAGGGTTCAAAAAAAACTGATAAATATGCCTAACAATTAACAATGTCTCTGTACACACGCAGTCATTATATAAACGGACCAGTGGCGAGTGGTGAACATTCGAATTGCGTAAGCAGAGCAAGATTAAATTACCGAAAATAAAGCAAAGAATAAATAAATCAATTTAGAAAAATATTGATTCTTGTTGTGTACGCAATCGGAATTATTTAAAATTAAATATAGTGGATACTATAATATTATTGTAAAATTTGTCCAAAACCAAATATAAACAAAATATAAAATTAAAATTATAAATAAATGCGCATTTATATACTGTTGTATTTATGCCATAAAGCGTTTGATTCCACCATACACCATACAAAAAAGCTCAAAAATACAGAAATTTTGCTGCATTATATAAATTTGTTCACCTACACACACACATATAAGAAGTTATAAATTTGTAATATGTATATGTAGTAGTTCTACTGAAAATAAAGCACATATTGTTGCGGCAGGGGCTTCATATAACATTTTTCCCCTTCATTAGACATACCGAGCTTTTATGTTTGTAATATGTGTGTGTGTGTGTGGTATGTCGTATGTTTATATGAATTTATGGCTGCTTGTGTAATGATACATTTAATGTTATGCGTGTGCTGTTTATATTAGGAAAAATTATTTTTGCGTATATAAATTAAAGAGTTGATATTTTTTTCCAATGAATTGAACCAAAAATATATAAATTAGAAAACTGTTTAGGCAGCAGTGCTTATCTTACGATTAATACAGACTAATTATAATAGTCTCAAGTGTAATGAATAAAGAAAAAAAACAATCAACATTTTTTCTATTATTATAAATAAAATCCTTTCTTTATGAAAATATATTCGATGTGTTGTTAATATATATATATATATACGTGCTGTATTGTATAAATATATAATATCCTCTTTTATAATGTGTCTAGTTGACGCATAAATAAAATCTATACAATATTTCCAATTTCAAGTATATGTAATGATTTTATCTTTATTTATTATTAAACATAGGGTTTAATAGACGCAGACAGTATGTATGTAGGTGGGTGGTATATAATATTGTATATATATATTGTACACAAATATTCAGGTGTGGTGAACAATGATATTATATATATATATTTCCATATAAATATATAAATTAATGAACGATTTATTTTTAATTCCAGTTAATTTTATCATAACATATCTTTTCATATTTAACAAAAAATTTATATAATATATCTTCTTTTTTTACAATTTGTCTATTTTATCTAAACTAAATGAACTTCTCCATAATAATATAAAATGATAAATTGATTAATTCTGCATGAAAAACGGATTAATATTGTATATAATTATATACGGTCTTCCATGGAAAAATGCATGGTATTTGAATTATGTATTGTAGTTTTAATACCCCCTATTAAATATCTTTACAAACCAGAAAATATAGAATTATGTAATAACCGATGCTGGTGGTGTGTTAAAATTTGTTGGAATTCTAATCCACATAAATACATATTCTGTTCATGAGAAATAATATACAAAATACTATTACGACATATGTTTACATATTGGGTGCGACTGAATTTAATTTCCATATATTAAAATTTAGTACGGGTGGTTTTCATATCTGGTTTATTGTAGAAAAAAAATTATATTGGTTTTAATTCATCAGCCGATCGGTTACCAGCACTAGACTATTTTAATATTTCCTCATATCAAATTATACAATATAAGGAGCGATGCGAACTCAAATAAGCTTATGTAAAAAAAAACACATTTATGGTATTTTAACATGAAAATTAAATTCAACTTTATATAAAACATAAATTAAACAAAATACAGTATTCTTTATAGAAAAATTGTTTGTTAATAAATTATTTCATGAATCTATATATATATATATATCTGGATCGATATAGATACGATAATATACGTATATATTTCAAGAGATACCTGTACATTAAATAAAAGTATATCGTTAGATACTCTGCTGCACGTATACCAAACAGTAGAAAATTATAATCGATTTTAAATAGTATATAGATACGCGCACACATTATACAATGACTTTGATTTTGGTTTTGCAAAACAAAAATAAATACGTTTTTGTCATCATTTCTTTTACATGTCAATTAATTATGTAGTACATACTCGTCTTCTTATTTGTATATATATTTTAGTCACATTATAATTTGTATATATATTTTAGTCACATTATAATTTTACTTTTTTTATTTCTTTTAAATTAGACATACACGTATTTAGTATATGGTATATATATGGCAGGCGTATATATTTAAATATACCATTTATAGAACAACAGATTTTCCATTTTAAAATATTAAAAAAATGTATTGTTAAATATTATACTACAATATATACTAACTAACTATTTTATATGTCTATCTATTGTGTGTACATATAAAATGCAAATGAATTGTTTGAATGAATAAATGAATGAATGAATGAATGGATGGATACACCTGTGCGTATAAATTAAACATATTACAATTATTTTTTTTTGTTCTATGGTCAACCAACAAAATTAAAAAAAATATATATATATTATTCGTATATAATAATGTTTGGTTTGGCGTAGTAGTAGTAGTAGTAGTAGTAGTAGTAGTAGTTCAAGAAAATTATTTGTATATATGAATAAATCATCAATAAAATGTATAATAATAGATGAGAGTAAAACCAGCTATATATAATATATTAATATACTCGTATATAAGAGACATATAAAATCATAATGTTTATAACATGTGATATATTATTATTTTATGATTTTCTATATAATAATGATGATATTGTTGAACACTACACTACAAGAGCATATATATTATCTATACAGTACATTACATTTTATAAATTGTACTTATATATATTATAATAGAGTACATACATATGATTTTTCTATTACATGGCAATGAACTTTTCTATATATATATATGAATACGGAAATATTTTCTGTTAAATAACATTTTAATTTCTTTATTTTTATTATTATTATCTACGGGTTTTTTTTCTTTTCATTTTAAAACTATATCTACATATACACACAACAACACTACACAGCACATCTATTTTTCTATATACTCTAGTTATTTCATATTTCGTGTTTTTTTTGTATTTATTTTTTATTTTTTTTTTGTACTCTCATAATTACACATAAATATTGATGTTATATATTTGTGTAATAAAATAATACAAAAAAATTAATCGAATTTATTTATATAAAAAAAACTTTCCTCTCTCAATACATATAATTATTTCAACAGAAAATCATGTAAAATGATGATGAGTTGATGTGCATCTACCGTAAAATACTATATATTTATTATATTGTATATGTTATGTTAAAATATTATGCTATATATTTTTTAACAATAATTTATTTTAAAATGTTAAAATTAAAGTCAATCTTTAATAAATAGATTAAAAAAAAAAGAAACAAAATAAATAACTCTTATTAGTATAATAACGCGACTTTGTAATTAATATAAAAATTTCTCTAAATATGTAACGCATAGTAACAAAGCTAAACTCTGCAATTTATAAATAATAAATAGTTAATTAATTAAAACTCGATTAAATGGAAATAATTTAAAGTATATAAATTAATCCATTGGATTGAATGCGCGCGATCAGATGGAGCAATAATTATGCGTACATACATGTTTAATTAGCCGAAAGATAAGAAAATAGTTTGATTCCTATATTAGTTTTTATTCATATGATAAAAATTTTTATTCATAAAATTTTCTTCAATAATTAATTAAATTCGTCCGCATTAATTTTGTCTATTAAAAAAAATAAACAAATAAAATATTGTCCTATACACGTAAATTATACAGAAGTTGCAACAAAGACTATGCAAATTTTGTGGCCAACAAATATTAATAAAGTTATTCGATCGGCGGTAATAATGATAACACAATTTTATCCACATGTAATAAAATTATTTATTAATTATCAAGAAAATCTTCTACTGTGTGCGCATAAGGAAATTATTTGGCATCAATTAATATTTGATTAAAATTTATAATATAAATATTTCGTTTTTTCATTATAATCAATATAAAAACTATTTTCAATATTCATTTTTTACCTTATTTTTACACATAGTATAAAAAAAAAATTAGAAAAATACAATGCAGTAAAAAAAATTGTTGTGACATATTATATAGAGAAAGAGTTAGCCATTTTTGTAATTTATATAATATAAATCAGTGTTTTGGAACATTAAAATATGATGGCACGATGGTGGGTGGTTAAAATTAAAAATAAATATATTAAAAACGTTACATAGTTTTCTAAATAGAATGAAAACACTTTTTCTATTTATATTTTCCCGCATCTTCAACCATCATCATCACAATCCATATTCCGCAGTGAAAATTTATCTCTATATATATAAATAAATTTTTCTACCTTACAAACAAAAAATCAATATAGTAGAATTTTAGATTGGATGTATTATAATATTGTAATTGTATATATATGTATTTTAAAGTAGGTAGGTATATATATATAAACCACTTTAAATTTTTGAGTATTTTCATATTAAATATTTTTATATGTAGAGCGCGAATTAAAAACCAGAAAATGTTAAAACTCAAGAGTATAAATTTAAATGAATATTTTATTTTTTCTTTCGATACTTGAAAATTTTATTTTATGCATTGATGCATTTTAAGGAAACTAAAACCCTTATGCAATACATAATAATGCAAATGATTTCTATCTTTTATAGATTTTAGAAGAATAATTTATACAATAACTATTTATTATACACAAATTTATGTGAGCTTGTATAGAATGCAAACAAAAACATATTTAGAAAATATTACGTTACATATATACATGAATTTTACGCTATTTAAATATTTCTATTTTTAATCAGGATCTTATAAACCAGAGTACTGTTTTAAAAAATATATACCATAATTTCTGTATTTAATTATTAAATAAATAAATTTTCACATAGCATAGTTTTGTTTCTTTTGCTGAATTGCAATTTAAAATAGATTCAATAAATAAATGATTGCATGCAACAGCAGCAGCAGCAGCCGCATAACTTTTTTTTTCAAATATAATTTTCATTATCCATTATTAAATATTCCTCACACATAGATATTAATCTTATAATTATTCTCATTTAAAATATATAATATAAAAGAATTAAGAGTTATTGTTTTTTAGGAAATGTATTAGTATTTGTGCGGAAAAAATTTATATAGTGTAACAAAAAATTATATAATTTTATAATTAAAATTAAAATATCTTTTTTATTTTTTTCTAATACCTTTTTTTAGCTTTTCCAACATTATACAATTCAACATGTTTAAATGCAGCGTATGTGGCCATCTTTAGTATTTAAATTTATTTTTTTTTTTTATTTGATAAACTTTTTTCAATCACAAAATAATAATTATTGATTCAAAATGTTTCGCTGTTTTAAATATAAATTAATGATTAAAATAATAATAATAACAACAACTTTAAATATACAATAAAATGTAAATGATTCAAATAATAATAATAAAGACACTATATTCAAAAATATAAAATATAATAAAATTCTATCTTTTTTTTTGGAAAAAAATTTTCCAGAATAAATCAACAAAAAAAAAAAAGATAAATGAGAAAATATTTTAAATCACAAAAATTTGCAACAAAAATAAAAGATTTTCCACGCGCACACAACTACTTCAAATTTCAATAAAGAAAAAATACATATAGAGACGCGCACGCGACGACACAATGTTACTATATACCATACCAACAAGGACGATATACAATATATATATATATATGAAGAAAAAGAAAATGATGAAAATAAATATTGTCGCGGCGCGGCGCATTCAGGATCTTATTTATTTTTTTTTTTATTTTTATTTTTATATCAAATCAATATAAGAAAAGTAAAAAAAAAAAATTAAAATAAAAGAACCAGTAAACTTGAAAAATAATTTAATATTATAATAAGACAGAATTTTAATATATATTTATTTGTCTGATATTATTATAATAATACACATTTTGATTGACATTATATATTTCTTTTTTAATCACATTATAAACTCACATTTAATATTTTTTCTTTTAAATTAATACTGACAGCGACCGTGTTTGTTTGTAAAATAATAACTATGGTATTATTTTTATATTAATTATTTTATTTTAAAAATCAAATATATTAACGTGAATATATTTTATAAAAATAAACTAAAGAAAAATTATTTTCTTTCTTTTGAATGTTTTAATTTTTTTTTTCTTCTTCTATATTTAATAGAATTCACACAACAACGTCTTAACATAAACTAAAATTATTTTAGGTGGCCGCAGGCATTTTATATCAGAAAAAGAAAAAAAAAATAACAATGTTAATAGTAAAATAAATTTGTTTAGTGGAAAATTATATTTCTTTATATTTTACTTTACGCTTCTGCTTTGTGGCTATGGCTTGACTGTTGTGTGCAGTGTATATACATACAAATTTATATATTATAAGTAGCATTTAAATATAAAAAAAAAAAAGTAAATTACATTATGTTGTTTTGCAGTTTTCACACAGAGAGAGAACACGACGACGCTTTACTCATGTCTCATATGTCTCTGCTGCGATAAAAACAGAAAAAAAAAGAGTCTGTATTAGTGTATTTTATTATAATCCAGCCAGTATAAAAAAAAACAGCCTGCTGCTGGTGCTGCTGCTGATACTAGGTACACTCTTCTTCGTCTCTTTAAAAATATATATATATATATTTATAATTATATATTTGAAAGAATTAATGAATATATATAAGAGTAAAGGTAATAAATAATATATAAAAGAAATGTATATAAGAAAGTATATAATATAGTTTTTCTTCTTAAAAAAAAAACAAACCGATTAGACAATGATGATCATTGATAAAAAAAAAAAAAAACTGGATGGATGGACAGACAGACAGATAAAAGTGGTATATATTTGAATAGAATTTAAAATAAATTAAATCATGCAATTATTTCTCATTTTCTCTTTATACAAAAATATATTATATTATAATAATTGATTTTTATTTTAAATTCGATGAACGGAACACAACATGTTTGAAATATATATATATTTATTTATTTATTTAGTGCAAAAATCAGCTGACTTCTTAATGTACGTGTTACTACTGTTAACGTATCTTATGTAGATGGTTTTTTTTTTTTTTTGCGATCTATATGTATTATATGTGTGCCAGGATAACAACTCAAAATATATTGTGGACACAGATTATCGATTTTATATGCGTATAATAATTTACTCTCATAAAACATGCGTTCGTTCGTTCGTTCAACAAACCATATGATTTTATAAATTATATATGTTTTCATGCGATAAATATATTGTTGTATAATAATGATAAAATATGCTATATATATTTATTTATAGATGCGAATTTAAATGAGCAAATTATATTAAAAGAAAAAATTATGGATACATATTTATAGCTAAAATAATTAAAAATGTAATTGTATACTTGTGTGTATTATGTGGTTTTTAAAATTACATAATTTTATGTTATTATAATTTAATATAGTCTATAAAAATTAAATATTTTTTAATTTGTTTTATTTTGTAATTTTTTACATATAAATAAATATATTACAATTTAAATGTTATCGAATTTAAAATTAGTTAGCAGTTCATTTATATTATATACAGATACAAATTTTTCAACACATAATATAATAACTAATAATTAAAACAAATTTAGTTCTTTTTATTTAGGATAACTTAATTATTGTATTTATTGAAACAGAAGTATAATGAATTTCACATAAAATTTGTAAATAGTTGTAAAACAAAACTTATTGAAATAATTTTATATGAAATTGTAGCTTCAATTTTATAAAAAATTATTATTTTTAAATAGATAATTATGATGTTATGAAATTTCTGCAAAAAGGCATTAATTTATTTATTTTTGTGTCAGTCAGTGAATGGAGAATTAGAAAAAAAAAATATGTTTTCAAACAATTAAATAAAAAAGATACAATTTTTATAATTGACAAGAAGTAAAGTTACAATTAAATTTAATCTATCAAGTCAAAATGAAGATTTTGTTTAAGGAAGTGTTAAATAAACATATAATTATGATGATCAACATCACAAAAAGCTATCAGTATCTAAAATTAACTCTTCTATATATAAATCATCATCTATTTATAAATTAAATCGAATAAATTAATAAAAAATCGCTTTGGGACGACAAATGATCATTGATCGTTTGTGCATATAAAATAAAGTATATATTTCTTATCCATATCGTGTATGAGTTTTTTTTATATATTGTCGCAATTTAGGTTTTAAGCTAATAAAACTTTCATGGATTTTTCTAATAACCGTTGTCATGAGGCGGTTTTACAGGTACTATACAAAGAGTTAATTAAATTACGTGAAATACTACACAACATATAAATTATAAAAATAACAGTAGCAATAATATAATTAAATTAAATAAAAGATTTTAAGAAAGATCACTCTAAACGTGCACATATAAATATATAAATCATGCGAAAAATATATGTACATTAAGATTAATGTTATAAACGAAGATGATGATAAGAAAGAAAATTTTATTTTACCATATTACATTTATTTAAATAAAAAGTAAATATATATATGGGATTTAGATTATTTTAATTGACATTTTGGCTTTGAATATATAATATATATATGATGATAATATGAAATAATATAAATATCTCATTATAAATCATATATGTTTTTTATTTTATAATAATTATAATTAAAACTATTATATAAAATTTATATATAATATTATATTCTGTATATTGGGTAAAACAATACAATTTCATATAAAAAAATTTAAAATAAAATATAACATTTTATATGGAAATATAAATTGTTATATTTATGTAAAAAATAAGTCTATGAACGCATGTATTTTTGTATATTTTTTGTACATTAATATTATTTAATATTTATTATTTTAATTTTTTCATAATAATCTCTTTTTATATGTATACGTACAATTTATTACATATGAAACTATAATCAAATTGCTTATTTTCTTTCCTATATAACATAAAATATAAGATACAGAATTTCTTCTTTACTTATATTTGGTTGTATTATATACCATAGACGTCGTACGCAGGGTGTTTCGATTATCGATTGGTCTATATATGGTATTGAATGAGAAAAATTAAGATAAATATTTAGTATTAATTTTATTCGTATATTATTTCAATATAAAGTCATATCTCGCTAGCATTTTCTTTACAATATAAATCAATAGAAACACCCTGCTGCCATACAAAAAAAAAAGTATTGAAAAATAATATAGAATTTTTAAAGAAATAAATAAATAATACTTTGATAAAACAAACGTTATAAATAAATAGAAAATATATAAAAGATACAAATAAATATTCAAATAACCAAAATACGGAAGTGTTTCGTATATATTGTATAATAAATAAAATATATATATATTGGATAGAAAACATAAGTTAAAACATTAAAATAAGAGTCGCATAAAATGATGTTTTTGAAACGTTTTTTTTATTATAACAAAAGAAAATTCTATGTATACACGAGTATTTATATCAACAACAAGAAATCATTAAAAATTATTTTATTTTTATATTATTTATAAATATATGTATAAACATTAATTTACAATAAAAATGAATAAAGATTATACGGACAAATGATTTTAACTAAATAATATATATTAAATATATTTTATTATAAGCAGAATATTTTTTATTATTATTACATTATTATCGTTTCACAAATGATTGATTGTACATATGTTTTATTTTTTGTCATAAAAATTAATTTCAGACTATAAAGTTAACATATATAATGTGTACGAGTAAAATGTGTACACAACAAAGATTTTTATTATATAAAATCAATGATGATTAATGAATCGTGTTACAGATATATTTATTATTATTTTAATCATAGGAAATTGACATTGAATTTATATAAATATATGTGCGCCTTTAGGTTTGTCTTTACCTATATCGATACATAAAATATTCGATTCATATATTATATATATAAAATTATAAATGATTTCATCTAATCAGGTAAATTTACTGTTCATATAAAAAATATTTAATATTTATATACTTCTTTTATGTATTGTACACAACTCTAGTACTATATCATAAGTCAACTACATATGCACATATATACAATATACATATAAGTGTAATAATACAATATAATAAAAATATATTAATTAAAAAATAAACTCATTACATATATACGAAGAATATAAAGAAATTCCATTTAAATCGTGAGAAAAATAACTTAAAATACAAATAAATTTAAATTCTATTTTATTTTTATCAAAAAATATAACAACTGCATGTTAAAAAATAAAATAAAATAATATAACTTAATAAATCCTTTCACTAATTTTATGCATATTAATAATTAAAAAAAAATAAATAAATATCGGACGGACATCGCATCTCATGACACATTACAATCTAACCCAAAAAAAAAAAAAGTAATATACTAATGGATTATTTAATTAATTGTAAATAATAAAAAATATATAAATGCAATTTTCTTTGTACAATAAAAAAAAAGATGAGAAACATTTTTAGAAAATATTTTTATAAAATTATAGTTCATAAAAAGTTGAATGATTGGATTAAAATTTCAATTTGATTTATATTATTATTGTAATATATATATAAAAATATATTTAAAAAATTAGTACTATTTGTGTATACAGGCACGCACGCACGATATTACAATACAATTAAATGCTGCTTCACACAATATAACATTAAAAATTAAAATTAATATAAGATTGATAATAGATACAAGATATAGTTTATTGTTTATATAAATTACCATAGTTGTCAGTAACTATGCCGACCAGTAACGGTCTATTAAACTTCGGAGACTTGAAAAAAATATTTGTGGATTTGTAGAAGTACCTACAGAAAAATTACTATTACATATATTTCAGGTTACAAAAGCTGTGCAAAAAATATTATTTAATATATAAAGCATCATTTGAAATAATGAAAATATAAATTTTTCCATATAGACAAAATATAATTTATAGATATAATTTTTAATTAATTCGACAAATATTTCTTTATATAATAATTTGTGAAACTATGAAATATATTTTGTTTATATATTCTATTTCAATATTATGTTATTGACTTTAAGAGATATACTGATAAATAAAAAAACCTAATTTTACAAGTGTCCAAAGTTCAATGGGCTGGTACTGTATATACATATACCGCAGAGCAGGTCATTTTAGTTTAGTCATATATATATATATATATAATATCATTTTAAAATCAATTTTAATTTAACAATAGAAATTATATCAAAATATCTTTCATTTCTATTCTAATTTTTAGGTCATTTCTATATTTCTGTGTACATATAAACTTCTTCATTTAATTTTGTTTGCGCAGATATGAATGCCGGCCGCTATATTATTTATTCATATCAAATGAAATGTCAATCATATATACATATTTACTGTATATTAAATTTAAATTATAAAATTCATGTTAGTAATATATATATAGAAATTAAAATAAATAAAATATTCTTATAAATGTGTCAGTGAATGCAAAAATTCTATCTTAACTATATTGACATGAATTTTTTTTTCAATAAAATATAATCAAATAAAGTATTGTGTATGAAGAAAAAAAAAACAATTTAAGTACAAATTATTGTACTTATATTTATTTATATACACTTTCTAATTCAATTGATTATTATTATTATTATTATTTATTTTAAAATCAATAATTTATTTACCATATATTGCTTCAAAAGACACACACACACACAACATTTATAGAAATATTAATAAAATTTATACAAAATTATCTATATAAATTTAAAAATATGCGCGTGACTTTCTTAACATCGCCGTCGTGTGTAATAATATATATAATATAAAATAATATATATATATATATATGGATGCTGTACTGCATATGTAATTGACATATACCTTTATATATATATGGTAAAACAAATTAATTTATTCAATTAAATAATATATCTTCTTCGGCTCGAACGAATTGCAAATGATGATCATCAGTACAAGTGATCATGCATCGAAAATTTGTTCATTTCTAATATATTATATTCATAATATATAATATATATAATATGATTGCGAATAAAATTATTATTATTATTATTATTATTAAATATGTATAAAATAAAAGTATAATTTTAACATTTTCATTAAGATGAGAAAAATTATAATCTGTTAATTTACTGCGGTGTTAAAACAATTATTATATAATCAAGATCAAAGAGAAGTCTATATTTATTATACGATAAATGAAGATTTATGTTATTAGAAATTTATTTTATAAAATTTCTATACCTAATTTCTGTTTGAACATTTGTTAAATATATATACATTTTATAAATGATATTTGTTGCTGTTACTCAAAGTGACTTTTGATAATTTAGCTATACATATATTTATTTATTAAAAACTCCGTGTTTCACCGATTAAAGAACACTTGCATAATTTGAATTTCCGTACCCATAGCGATAGCGATTCTTTCTCCAAAAAAAAAACGTATGTGTCGAGCAAGATTTATCAATAGTTACAATAGCTTGTAGAAAATAGAAAACCAAATAGTTTGATGTCAAATTTAGGGGAAAAAACGAATTGCACAAATTTCACTGTTGAATAATTCGTGTTGCATCATTAAATTGAAAAAATTATATAAACTGTGATCGTTGAATTTAAATTGTAAAAATGTAAACAGTTTTTTTTATAGTGGTAAGCGTTTTTTTTTTTATCTACCGCGTGGAACTATCATTTTCATTCAGCTAAAATGACGAAAATGGCGTGCATATATAAAAGAATATTTGAAAATGTTCTAGGATTTGCTGGGTACACAACGTGTATATACACTTGTTCTATATATTTATAAGGATCATGTGTTGAAGCAGCGAAACGAAATGTATATAAAATATAAAGTTTTATTCAAATAATTCAATCTTCAATAATATAATAAGAGTTAAAAAAAATTCTTTACATTAACCTCGTCGTGATCTTTGTTACAGTATACCGTCTTCTATATATTTATATATATACGTGTCATATATATGACAAGTTTCTTTGAATGTATAAAAAAAAATCATTTATTTAATCTATACAATTGCCAGTATATTAACATTAACATACTCTCAATCATGTCTTTATTTATGATATATTGTATATTTATATATATATATTAATTGAATTTATTTTTCAAATAGAAATACATATGGGTGTACTGCAGTATTGTGTACACGACCGCGAATTATGTTATACCATTTTCTCAGCATTTTCAATATCAAATAAATACACCTGTAAAAATCATTAATTATTATTGTATTTCTCTATAGTAACTCTAGTATCTAATAGAGAACTATATTATAAGCGCATCATCATACATTAATTTAATGCACACATTCTGTAAAGTTCAAAGTTATAAATACATACAATTATTATTATTATATAAATAAATAAATGAGAAAAAATGTAATTCTACATATATATATATATATGATATATAAGAATAACCCGTTGATGTCGGCATTAATATATCTGTGATAGTATATAATTCTAAAATTTATGTGTGGTAATATAGTGGAGTATATGCAGAATTTTACTTAAATACGAACAACGATGCTAAAATGACATCATTTTTTATTAATTTTTGGTAAATTATATACTCTGCACAGGAGTATATAACAATTTTTATATGTGTGCTTAACGGTAGTGTCTTTGAATAGTGTCCAATAAAATAAATATGTAAATAAATTTTAGTATTAAAATAAATACAGAAAAATTTGTAATTTTCTGTAACAATGAATAAGTGTATATTTCTGGAATTTGGCTAATTTATAACTGAATTACAACACGTGTTAAATGTATAATTATTCCGCAATTGGTATCGCATATTGGGCGGCGGCGGTGATCCCATACACAGGGTTAATATTCTCTACTGTATAATATATATATTCTGCTTATTTATTTTCTGTGTTAATATATACACAGATATTTTATTATAATATTATACATCCATTTCGCATCAGTTTTCTTGTTCAATGATTATTTATGTCATTATATGTCAGCATTAATCATTTTATTTATTTATTTATATATATAGATATAGTTTTATAATAAAGGTATACACATATATTAATTATAAAATATATTGTATATATACAAATATTTATAATGTTTTAAGTTTTTTTATACAACAAAAAAAAAGCAACTATATATTACTTTCTTTATATGTATTTATTTGTTAAAAATAAAAAAAAAATTAAGGTGAAAACATATTAAAAATTGTAATTTTATTATTATGCATTTTCCACTTTTTACTATATATAATAAAATAATATGTTCATTATTATATTTATTTATAATGTAAGATTGTAACTAATGTGTGTGTGTATTTGTTTACATACAAAAATAAATCACGTATTCGTTGAATTTTAAATTTAAAACTTTTTTTTTTGTATAACAACAAGAAATTTATATCTATTTATGTTAAAAAAAAAAACTTAATTAAATGCACTTTTCACATTACACATGCTATAAATGTATCCATATAATTTATTATAATTGCCATTTTACACATTGTGCATAAAAAAAAAAAAAACTAAAGGCCTATAACAAATATTATTTTGTTTCTTTTATACAAAAAAAAAGTGAAGAATAGTAAATTAATATTTTAAAAATAGTTAATAAACATTTAAAAACGCGTAGAAGAAAAAACAAAACACAAAACACAAAACAATATTTTAATTAATTAAATAGAAAATTCATAAATTTATTTATAAATTTAATATATACTTTAAGAAATCTATCACGTCTTATTATTATATTGTTGTTGCATAGGTATTATTATTATTATTATTATTATTATTATTATTATTATTATTATTTGACAACAAATCTTCTTATAAAAAATTGGTAATTAAATTTTTAGAAAGTTTTCATAATTACTTTATATACAACAAATACAATTACACAAAGGGCAAAATAATATTTAAATAAAAAGTCTTCAGAATATTATAAGACGAAGAAGAAAAAAAAAACTAAATTGATGATATCGATATTAGTATAACAGCAGCTATTAAATTTAATTTTTTTCTCATGCAAGTATTTATTTATAAAGAAAAAAAAATTAAAAAAAATACTTATTGTTCAAATTATTTATTATTTATACTATCACATTTATTTGGTAATTTATTACTTTTAAAATATATTCTATATATATAATGTTAAATGTTAAACAACTAAATAATAAATAAAATAATATATATATATATAGAGGAAATATTATTTTTAAAATCATATGATGAGAAAGAAAAATTCCATTTCAAATTCATTATAAAATTTCACATACATAAATATATTTTTTATATATCGTAAAATAGCATATTGTTTCAAAAAATAAGTTACATATGACATAAAATTTACTACTCCATATATTTTATTTTGTAAAAAAAAATTAAATAGTATTTCGAAAAGAAAACTAAATTTTACTCAATAAATTTAAATTTCAATTGGAAAATTATAAAATTATTATTTATTTAGTTTTACCGAATTAAATAAAATTAAATTGTAATTTGTAATAAATCATTTAGAAGTTAAATAATATATTCTTTGACTGTTTTGTACGTACACATACTTTTAAATAAATAAAACAATTTTAATGGCTAATTTTGTGAAACAAATATTATATTAAAAAAATTTTTTTAAATACCTGGAATTATAAAATAATATTATACAATTGCATAATATTTATAGTTTTAAAAATATTAACATATAAAATGCATACCAAAATCAATAAACAAATTTTTATATATATGGTATAATGCAATTTAACCTAAATTTAAAAATTAAAACTCATAAAAATTAATTTTTATGAGATTTTTTTTTTTGTATCGAACCAAAATAGAAGAATAAATAAAAAAAAACAAAAAAAAACCAGACAATTAAAAAAATAATGCGTTTATTATTTTAAACATATGGTTTTTGAATGTACGCCGCAAACCAAAACAATTAATTTTTATAATTTATACTATATTTTATTTTCTTGTGTATGGCGGCGGCGGCGGCGGCGGCAGTCACGACGACCACCGCACAAACGCAGTATTACAAAATTTAATCAATTTAAAATCTTTCATAGAAAAGTATTTTAAAATCGATTAACACATTCAAAAGATATGGCCGATTTTCCATTCGATATATCAATGACAATTCAAAGAAATGTTTTTTTTTTTTGAATTGCATTAAGTGAACAGAAAAACCAAAAGAAATGAACAACAGTAGCTCCTTGGACTTTTTTTAAAATTAATTTTTAAAATTATTCTAATATATTTATTATATATACATTTTTTGTATACATTTTACTATTTACACAATATAACACACAAATCTATAAATAATTAAGTATAAATATGTAATACAACGATATACCTTTCATTTGCAGTACATTGCACATATGTTATTGCACGTATTAAAAATATATTATAATAATATAATCAGATAATCGGATTAATATAAAAAGGGCTTAACGAAAAAGAGAAGAAATTTGTGTTTTAAAGTGTAAACAAATTATTATATATATATTTAATATATTTTGTATATTTAAAAATATTATAATATAGAAATTATTAAAAAGTTAATATATAATTCATCATTATTAACACACAACATTAATTCTTTTAATATTCACACTAAATCTAAAATAATGTTTTTAGTACTTACCAACATCACTTCAATTATAAGAAAATATTTAATTTATATATATATAATATAAAAACATAAACATCACTTACCTAAAAATAAATAAATAAATAAATAAATAAATATAATTAATAAAATTAATAAAATATAGTATAAAAAAAAGGTAATTAAATGGAAAACATAATTAATTATATGAAATATTGTTAAATGTATATATGGGTATTTTTTGTTAGTTGTTATTGCTATGATTTTATAATTTATTTATATAAATTGTATGGATACTAATATGTTTTCATATGTATATAAATGTGAATTGATTTTCCTCGAGGCATAAATATTTTGTCATCAACAATAAATAAATAATATTAATTGCAGCCAATTTATATATTATTTATTAAACAGAGATGTGATGTTTTTTTTTTTTGTTGCTGCTGTTGAATATAACAATATTAATTGTAAATTAATTTTATCCAATTTATAATAAAAAAATATATTTATAGACATGTGTGTGCGCATTTGTACATATTTATAAGAAATTAATATATATATAACAACAGCATACAACAACATATGTTAATGTAATATATATATAAATATAACATATTAATAAGATGAGATTTGTTTTGATTATAGCTAACGGCAGAGAAAAATATAAACCAGAATAAAAATATAAAAGATCAAAAATTGTTTTATTTTATTTCAAAAGTCTTCTTTCTAATATGTGTCTATTTTAAAATTTTTGTATGTGTAACAAATTAATTTTTTTTGGTTATTGAATTTTCTTTTCAACAGTCAAATTTCACCACACATTTTGTTATAATAATCGTAATTTAAATATATAGTTGATGGAAAAGTTCAATAAGTTCATCTAACATTGTATTTATTATACGAGATACGAGATATATAAAACAATAATTATTTGTATGGTATACGAGCATAGGATTTAAAAGTTAAAAATTTCCAAGGGTTATTGATAAACAAACTCTTTATACATATTTGGGTTTTTTCTTTCTTTTTTTTGTATAATAAAGTGTATTTATAATTTATGATTTTGTATAAACTATAAAGAAATGTTTTATTTTTTATACTAAATTATACTTTCTTTTTTTAATTATTAATATAAATATACAATATATATATGCATTTGTTTGTATAGCATTATATCAGATATATACTTGGTTTGGTTGGTTATTATTTAATATATATTTAAAATATTTATTATTTGACATAAATATGTATAAATTTTACTTTTTAATTTCCGCATTTTTTTTTTTCTCTCAAAACAAAAATAAACATTTCTTTCAAATAATATATAAAATAATAATAAATCAAATTTTATTATTAATTATATTATAATAATAAAAATATTTATATATACATAAATTTAAATTATATATATATATATAGCAACAAATATATTTTACTCTATACTAAACTATCTATAACTAAACGCATACATGTATAATTATAATATGTCTACCCATCATTAAAATTAATTGATTTAATTGATCCCAGATATATATACAATTTCTATAATATATAACAAATTATTATTTTATTTATTTAATCTTGATTGTAATCGTATAGAATTAATGATATATATATTTTTCTCTTCAGTTATTATTACATGTCATGTGTGTGTGTGTGTAGCCTGAAGTAAAATAATTTTTAAAATTATGTATTAAAAAACAAATATGTAGTTAAAATAATTCTTGAAATTGCATAAGAATAATTACTTCTGAGTAAAATATTAGATAGAAATGTTTATATATAATAATAATAATAGAAATTAAATTAAGATTACACAAACCTACATTTTTATTGTGATATTTAAAAAATAATAATAATAAACAAACAAAAAAAAAGTCAAAGTTCAATGACAAAACAAATAAATCAGTAAATCAATAATTAACAACACACAAATAGTTTTTATAATGCAATAAATGTAGAACATAATTTGCAAAATCAAAGCTTATGTACAATTTTATTATATAGAAATAATAAAACATTGTTTTTGTGCACCACCGGTATATATTAAATTAAATTAAGTATATAGATTAATCTATTAATTAAATACATTTATTAGTTATTTCTGTAATCCAATAAAAAAAAAATATATACTATACAATATATTTTATTATATGCATTTTATACATTATACATTTTCTAATATATCTATATTTTAAATAATTTCCTTTCATTACAATATAATAATAATAAATATTTTTGCAAACAGATTGCTCAATCATTGCACCTTTTATATGCACACACACACACACAAATTATATATACATAAATACAAAATACAAAATATAATTCTTTATTTTAATCTCAAAAATGTGTTATTTATTATTATTATTATTATTATTATTATTAAATTTGCAAAATAGTTTTTTTTTTCTTCTAACAGTAATTACATTTTTGACCTAATTAATTCGATTTGTTTATCAACATATTGTATTTGTATATATATATACATTTTACTTTTAATACGATAAAGTATATTTATATGTTAACCGAATTTCCAATTACAATATCTTTCGCAAATTAATAGAATACTATAATTTTAAGTTTATTGAATTCAATTTTTTTTCAGCAAAATCATTTATAGGAAAAACATGAAATTACCTTGGTGACCAGACGATTCTGGATAGATAGATACGTGAACTAGTACATTTTCATGATATTTTTACCATACCATTCAATTGATTCAATAAAGTACTATTTTAATTATTTATTTTTTTCATTTTTAATATAGTCGATGTGCATCGGAAAAAATAATAAGCGGATGAAAAATAAAATTCCTCATCCAAGAATCGAGTTGTATTTATAATCGATGTGTATAATAACACATGTCAACCAAGTGTAGGGTGTTGTCATACATAAAAAAAAAATAAACCGATCATTCTGTTCTTTATCATATATACATGAATTTTTATCCTACATTGAGCGTAGGACATGATTTGCAGGACCTTCTAAGGATATTTGCAAATAAAAACAATCTCTATTAAAACGGAGTTGAACAGGTAGTTACACAGAATTGTATGAAACATATAAAGGAATTAGGAACATTAAAATATCGTTATGTGGTGCAGAAAATTATGGTTTCGCTGTATAATATATATTTTTAGAAATTATTATATATTTTTATATTGCCGATATTAATTAAAAATTTGTATTTTTTCTAAATATACACGCATATGCACATATGTGATGTCTGCGTATCTATACTTTGTCTATATATATATATGGAAATGTTTTAATAAGGAAATAACCATCTGTTATAAATACATATTAAACAAAACTGATTACAAAATCTTTTTTATATATGTTTATGGTGCGTTTTTCTTGAAATTTATAGAAACTCTTAAATTAAATTTAAACACTTAAAATATATATATAAATATAACATCATATACGTGTACATCATTAATTAAGTATTATTATATTCATTTTTATCTGATGTTGTTTTATTTATATGCAATGTCTGTGTGCTCTCTATATTCATATTAAAGATCATATATATACAATATATATATATATATATGAAAAAGTTCAGTGACTTTGCAAAATCTAGAAATAGTCTTTTATAATATATATAAGTATATGCGTATACTACTTACTATAGCATATATACAAAAAGTTGATTGCATTTATATGTGCATTATAATAAATTAAAAATATTAATATATTATAGTATATATAGGACTTTTAAATATATAATTATTATTATTATTATTATTATTATTATTATTATTATTATTATTAAATGTGTAATTGTATAATATAAGATTGTATATGCAAGTACAAGTACAAGCATTTGTACAAGCCATATATATGTTATATACGATGAGTATCGCATCATAAAAGAAATTAATATCAATTAGTAAATGTTGAAATAAAATATAGTTAAATTACATATATGCGTAATTTATTTTATGACAATCAATTATTATACTCTCTCTCAATGTATAGAATAAAATATATACTACAATAAAAACCTATATGTAGAAATAGTTAATTTTTCTTATTTTTTCAACATTCATATTACAAATTTATTGTATTGTATATGATGCATCGCATAACAGTGGCGTTTTGTTGAAGAAAAACTGTTAAGTTTCTATATAATATATATGATAATCTTTGATAGAAGAGATTTTTAATATCGATTTACATGTTCAAAAATATTATATAATTGATTTTCAAATTTAAATAAAATTGTTCAGAAAAACATACCGTGATATAATAAATCTGTACAGTTTTTATACACGTCTGAGACGCACCTGAACGGTATGTATATATATTTACATAAACTCATCTATACATATTGTTATAATTGAATATTATAATAATTATTTTCTAAGAATATTATTTATATAATGCACTTTATTATTATTATTATTATTATTATAATTATTATTATTGTTTTTATTTTTTCTTAAATAATATTATGTTAAACATATTATTATTATTTTTCATTTATTTATTTGTGGTTTACAATTTCAACATTACTTTACATATATATATATATTGTACTTAATATATGTATGATGTTATTTATTTTATGTTTTATATATGATGTGTGCATATATTTGTTTATATTTAAAACATGCTTTTGGTAAAGTGATTCACATAAGTTTATTATTAGGATATAAAAACAAGAGATTTTATTTAAATTTACATATATAGGACTATTCATACATATTATTCATTAAACTACTAATTACATAATATAATATTATTTATACATAACGAAATATATATATATATAAACAATAAAAGGTATATATATATACAATTAGTGTGTTTAGCTCATGTTTTTTTTCCTGTATAAACTTCCTTGTTATAAAAGAAAAAACATAATATTTATTTATACATAGTATTTAAGAAGAAAAATATATACTAAATAATTACATTATTTTTTATTTCCTTTAGTTTTTTTTCTGTACTTCATATATTTATACCATATATTATATATATAATAGATCATTGAATGGTGAAGAAACATTTATGTTTAAATACTGCACATATATATATATATACCATATGTACTCAGCATGCACATATATATTTAGTTATATGTTATATATTTTATGTGTAAATATATATAATATATTTCTATAAGTAAATGTTTAAAACTGTTGTACAAAATTATGCATATCTTTGCATAAAATAAAATAATTATGCTAAACATTATCAAAGAAAATCTTTATATTTTTAGAATAAAATTGAAAGAAAGTGCAATGTGTGTAAAAATTAACATAAAGCAGATGAAATAAACGTCTTTTATAAATTATATAATTTTTTTTAAAATGTATATACAATAATTATATGGATATTGTGTATACAAACGCATATGTGTGGTGTATTCAAATGCAAAAATATGAACCACATTTTTGTATTCTATTTTAAAAATATAAATTTTGTATAAATATAGTTTTAGTCTTTTTTCTATATCATATATATATGGTGGTTTTTGTGTACTACAATTTACAATAGAATAATAAAAAAACAATAATTTTAATAATATAATAAACCTATATCGATAATACACACACCAGGTCAATAGTTCTTTCTTAAGAGCACAATAAAATAACAAAAAAAAAACTCACACCATTTGTCACTTAATATAAATTGTCTTTCATTTCTTATTGTTTTTATAATAAAAGTGTACGTATATATAATAATGTATATATTCATTTTCCTTTATACATATTTACAAAATCTCAAACACAAATTATACATCTTATATTGTATATGGTATATATGCACCTATATATTGTACATGAATGATGACACATTATATATCTGATTAAAATGTAACCTATCCACTTTATTTTTCACCTTATAAAACGTTATTTATTTTTAATAAGTATACAATTTACTCTCATGTTATTTTCTTTTGTATGTTATAACAACATATCTAAAATAACATATCATCGCATGCAAAACATATTTTCTTATTAATAAACCCCTTTATGTTCAGTCTCTGCATATAATAGCATTATTTTTTATAGTAAATATATGTGTTCAGGTCGTATAGTTGTGTGTATTTATATATTATGTGAATATATACATATTTATTTTGCGTTATTATTGAATTGACAACTAAGTAATTGCACATTTCACATATAGATAGCTGCATATAGTTGAATTTTTAACTTTGTTTACCTATTCGGAATACCCGGAACCGATATTATTATTTGCTATATGGTATATAAAGATATTTCAAATGTCAACCACTTAAAAAATATTATGTCGATCGGTTGTGTATTTTTTTGTGCAGTGCACATTTATTGACAAAGTCTTAAAAACATTGTTCGTATCAAAAAATTGGTTTGCAAAAATTTTCTTTCTTTCACTTAACCAAATTAAAGTAATAATAATCACAACACTTGCGAAATTGCAGAGAATTTAGTGTTATCTATATATACGTAAGAAAGCTTGATTTATGGTTTTCTTATGAGCTCAAAGAAACCCACTTAAATAAAAGCATTTCCATGCTTATGCAACGAAATAAAAAAAAAATTCACTTTTAAAACAATTGATAACTGAGCCGAAAAAAAAAATGAGTTTTATACAATAATGTAAAATCTCACCATTAAATTATCATTTATTTTGTTTCTGGTAAAAATTTCTTGATTGAGAATTTCAATAATGATAACAATATAAATTACTGCATTTACAATTATTTCGTTGTATACATGAAACAATTTCATTTTCTTTCCATGCCAAAATTACGCACAATCATTTAGCTATCAACCCAATACACAACACATAGCATATATTGTATATAAATATTTAATAATTAACACCATTGTTGGAAAAAGTATCATATTTTGTATTTATCATTATTATAAGTATATTTTTTTTTATTAATGATATATTATTATACAATTTTTATACACACATGAAACATGTAATTTTATGTATACATGTAAAAAAATTTCTATGTCAAGTTATTGTATTTATAATTTATACAAAAAAATGCATCAGTGGGTTAATGCATTTTATAAAATATATAACAAAAACAAATAAAAAAAACGATGATTTAGCAATTTTCCTTTATATGTAAATATAATATATAACATTTATTTTAAAAAATAAAATTCTATAAAAATTATAGAATTGATATTAATATAGCCAAATCACGATTAATCAAAAGATTGAATTTACATCACGGTGTTTCATCAAACGGTTTGATTCAAACCGCAAATAAAAACGATTACAGATTAGAAAAGAGGTAACAAAATATATATATTGATTGAATTAAAAAACTCAGTTCGTATATATCACATCATTCAAAAGTAGTAGTATTTATTGCATATTACAAGGTGATATTATTTGATGATGTTATTTAAAAAGTTTTAATATTTAGATAACAAAATAATAATTATCTAAAAAATAAAACCTATTAGATAATTTTTCTCATATTTTCTATATATTTTAAATGAAATTTTATTTAAAAATATTCCAAATGTAATTTTCAAGTATTTTATATAGTAGTTGATAGGCTCTGACCAAATATGGTATTTATGTCTTGTGTTTAACGATCTTTGATCAGGTATATTCGCAAATATTTGTGGAAAATTACATTTAAATGGTATAATTGTTATAATAAGTGAAATTATTACGAATTCTTTCAGACACACACATTTTTAATATGCACGGCATTAAAATTTTTTTCTCTAATTTTTAAAATTCTGATTCATATGGTTTTTTTTATAGATTATCGATTAACAAAAAAAAAACCTCCAATTTTCAAATTTGTTTTTTAATCATTTTAATGCATCATTGTTCTTGCGTATACATTAAACCAACCATATGATTAAATTTGCAATCATTGAACACTAAACAATAGATAAATGTTATTAATTTGTAAATATAGTCTATTTTGGATAACCTTATACTATATACAATATATAAGATAAGTATATATAAATATAAAATAGAGATCGTGTTGGATGTGGATATATATATTTTAAAGAAAAATTTCTCTTAAATCAATTTTCTTTAATTTGTTTGGTTGTTGGTGAATGTGAATATAATTAAATATATTGTATATAAGAATAAAAAAACAATATATTATATAGAAATAAAATATAAATAAATAAATGCATTTAAAAAAATTGCATTGAATTTCACATTTTAAATTTAAATTCTGACAGATATTCAATTAATATATATATTTATATATATGTTATATGTGTTGTTATAACATCCGTATAAATTATAAATTGCATAAATACACATGAATGTATGTAGAAAAAAAAGAAAGAATTATTGATAATATTATAATTTTTTTAACAAATTATAGTTGAATAGTTGAATTTAATTTAAAAAGCAAAAAAATAACTCTCTAAGTCTAACTAAAGTATTTATTATATATGAAAAGAAAGTATTAAAATAATTTTTCAATCAATAAATAAATAAAAATAATATTAATATAGTATTATAATGTAAGTGTACCTAGGCAGCATTAAAAGCATAAATATTTATTTAATTGAAATTTAACAAATATTATTTATATACTCTTACTTAAATTAGTTAAATATAGATATTTATTTATATATTTCTCTATATATTATAAATAGCTAATCTTTGTATATATATTTAATAATATTTGTACATTGTCTCATTAACGACGTATATAATTATATTTTCATATACAACGAATTTATTAATTTGGTTGGTTTTTTTTTTTTTTTCGCATTAGTCTGTCAAAAATGTTAACGAGATATCTAATTTGTTAACATTTAATATATAAATCTTTTAAAAGTATATTCGTGTATTTATTATAATTTGTTTTTTTTGAACTATTCTTTGTTTGTTTTTTTTTATTTCTTCTATATCTATCTACAGTCTATACAGACAGACTATACGCAAGTATAAATAAGTTATTCATTAATACAAAATTATAAATATATGTTTAGATTTATATTTTTTTTGTTGTTGTATACAAATGCTAATAATCCTTTCATTTTCATTATAGCATATGTTATTATTATATTATAATATGTAATAAATTTTTACGCACTATCTATCACAAACTTTATAATATAGCAATTATTATTTATATATAATTATATTATTAAATATATAATAATACTGAAAGTCAAATACATAATGTTAATAAATAAATTAAAAGATAAATATATATTTATTTCAATTAAATATACATATAAATAGAATATATATATATAATTATTATATATATATTGTAGATATATATTGTAGATATATAATTATATTCGGTTATTCATTCTTTTTTCCAATTTTCAATTAAGATTAAGAAAATAAGTTTATATATGAACTAAATTGTATATAGATGCGAAACTTTTACTTTAAAAATAGAATATATATACACTCTTTTGTACATGAATAACTTTTTGTTCAATTATAAACACAATTGCAATTAATATTTTTAAATTATATTGTATAAAATCAATGAACTAATAAATTTCTATATATATATATATATGTTTATATATAAATGAATTAAATATATAAAAAGCGAAGTAAATTAACAATAATCATAGAAATTTCATAAAAAAAAATGATAGAAAAAAATTATATACCACAAAGATTGATGGATACGTACGTTAACAACACGACGTATATAATATATATAAATATTGAAATTATTCAACTATAAAATTCTTATTGTATTGATATATTATTTTATAGCGCGCATATATAAATTCTATATAATAATAAATAATAAACATTTTCATTATCACAATTATTTGTAATAACCGCAAAATATAAATATACATATTTATATACAACACAACGCAATATATTTATATCTGTTATATAGCAATTTATCATTATCAAGTAATTGATTTTATTTATTATAACTATGTAACCATTTTTTTTTTAAATTTAAAATAAAAAGAGTTTAAGTATTTTATAGAAAAAAAAAGGTCATTGAAAATATATTATAGAAAGATATTAAAAATTGTTATCATTCAAGAATTTAGTGGAATGTGAAATTCTATAGTTATTTATTAGGATGTCCATTACCGCTCCCTATAATAATTTCCTTATTGTTTTGTAGGCTCCGCAAAACATTGTGCTCGCTAATTAATTGCGTTCATAAAACGTTAGCAGAGGTTGCGGTTTGCATAGTTTAAAAATTAAAAAATTAACATAAATATGAGTATTATCGGATATTTATATAATAAAAATACACAGAAAATATTTTATATATATACGTGTATTGGGTTGGCAAGAAAGTAATTTCTAAAACATATACATACTTTTTTATGGAACAAATCGTTAATTGAATCAAACAACTTCATTTGATTCCGCGCTCATAGAACTTTTGTTATAATTTATAATCTCGAAAAAAAACGGAACCAAGTGCAATTTCAAATAATCTTCGTATAAGAAGTAAACGTCATACCATACAATTTGTTTTGCAAACTTCGAAATAAATGTTAAAATACAATACCGTCATATGCAAATTTACTAATTCCAGCTGTTTTTTGAATTTTACCATTAGTTGTTGACACATACAATTCAGTTTTCCTCACCACGGCATGATGTTTTTTTTTTTAAATTTCATTTCATTGAGCTACCTCTTTCAATTCGGTTATTTTTGTGTTGAAAAAGCATTCAGAACGGAATTTTTTTTTAAACCAAGACACATCAACACATCATAAACTACACACATATCTTTTTGTAAACATTAGCGCAACTTTCTATCCTTTTTTTTTTTTTTTTTGCACTCCATATGTTAAAATTCATATTGAACTATAAAAGCAGTAAATAAAATTACGCTTATAAAATTTGTTTCTATATAAAAAAAAAAAAGTGAGACTCATATCAGCTACCAAATGCAAAAAATAAATATAACATTGACTGTAAACGAAAAAAAAATAACATAAACCAAAATTACATTTTTGCCAACCCAATATTAAAAATATTTATTTATAATAGTATGATCACAAAAATATAAAAATTAAACGCAAGAGTAATGATGCGCATATTAAAAATGGGAATATAAAAAAAAAAATCATTCAACTATATTATTTATAAAAATGATTGATCATCTTTTATATACTATAACTATTTATTGTTTTTCAATTGAAATTGTTAAATTGTCGAAACAAAACTAAAAAAAATAAAAAAAATCACAACTAAATTGATTTATTAAAATGATGTATTCGCTTCACGGTCATCCTCTCTTCTATCTATACCATACACACAATAATATATTAATATAATAATAATGAAAATAATAATGAAAATAATAATAACAACTAACAAATCAATATGATTATTTTTATTACAATACAAAATAAAAATTGTTTAGAATTTCTGTGTAAAAAGAAAATATTTTTTAAATAATTGAAATCGATACCGATTTTTAATTTTTTTTAATCTTTTAAAATAAATTAACAGCGCGACACACGCTAATACTTTTGTATTTTGTAAATAGAAAACTCATATACGGAATTCTTACAAGTTTTCTATTTGATATATTATATTCTATATAAACCAGCCGCACCGTCGCTTCAAAATAGATAAAGAGTTAAAAGAAATGCTTTTGTATTTTACATTAAATCGTATTAAATATTTATGTAATATTATATTCTATTCTATATTCTATTCTATTTTATTGTAATTTTAATAATACACAACATCAAGTATATATATAGTAATCGATATTTAAAATTAAATAATATTAAAAAAAAAAAATAAAGAATTCAATATATAATGCGTTTTGTTTGTTTTCTTTACCGTATCAACTGACCACCACCACCACCACCACCACACCCACCACAACATATCATCGTGCATATAGAGATAAAAGTATTATTCTTTTTATTACATGAAAAGTATATATGTCCTTTGGCAAGGGAAAGTCTTTTAAACCAATGAATTCTTATAATATATATTTTATATAGAATACAACAAAAGTATATAAATAATTTTAAAAATTGATATACCTAGCCCAGACTCTATGGTATATATATATGTATGTAGAAATAGATATACATTTTGTGTATATATTGAAATTCATTCAATTATTCGGTATTAACGGAAATATGGGAAATTAATATGAAGCCATTTCCATAAATTGAATGTGCATAAATTAGTATATGCGGATGAATGAATTGATGGGTATGGATAAATATAGAGTATTGTTTTTCATTGTTCCTTTCCATATATGTATTATGCACAAAAACTTTTTATATTATCTATAGAGGTATATAATTGATTATTTAAAAAAAATTTATGTATATATAAAATTGTATATAATATGCATTTTAGTAAATATTGCACTTGATGTATATGCATTTTTAAATGAAGTCCACAAAGATACATGATTAAGAATCCAATCAATTCGCAGTTCATTAATTTTGAATATATTATTTATATATTATTAAAACGGAAATATATATAGAAAGTAAATAAATACGGATATGTAAATTGTTCTTTGAAACCCCCTCCCATCAATATTCTGATCTAATAAATATATATTTGGGTATTTAATGATACCAAACGATTTTTAAAAAATATGCGGTATATGACTAACAATAAAAGAATTGTTATAGAAAACATTATGCAGCACAGTGCAGACCTATATATAACATAATTAAATGTATATATATATTCAGAAACATAATTATATGTTTTCAATTCGTTGCATGACGCATTTATGTATATATTAAATTTCTATATATAATAAATAAGTTAATTAAGTTAATTTTTTTGTTATACCGTCGATTCAATATGCGTTAACATATTTTCGATAAATGATAAATGAATAAATTTGTGTATGATTTGTATAAATAAAATAGAAAAATTTAATTAATTCAATCTGTAATTTTAGGTCGCCGTTTTAATATTATTATTATTATTATTATTATTATTATTATTATTCTAACAATTAAATATATATTTATTTCTGTACATAACTATATAACTGTGAAATGAAATTTTTCATTCCTACATACAAGTATTAAATTATATATATAAGAAATAAAATAAAATGTTTTATAATAATTTATTTTTGTATCATATCTTTAACATATAATATTCAGTGTCCATTATATATATATATATGTAAATATAGTGTATTTTACAATTTAAATATTTAAATTAATCAAATTATATACATATATATATATATAGAGTAGGTGAATTAGTTTTCGTACGCTTATATTTACAAAATATGTACATGGAAATAGACGACAATACAATAATTTTCATTTTAATGTATTATTTAAAAATTATCTATGAATTATCTATTTAAGAATTATCTATTTAATAATTATCTATGAATTATCTATTTAATTTATATGATTTGGAAAAAAAATAATCGCTATAAAAATAACAGCTTACAATTCTTAATCAATGTATTATAAAAACTGGAAAAAACTATAATCTTATCAAATATAGTAAGCCTCAAAATATGTCCTTATTAAATATATCCGTATTTCATCATCATCAAAGAAAAACAGTGTCCGAAAACTGAAAAATATATATTACTAAAAACAGGTTACTTTACCATGTACATAAATATTAAATTTAAATATTATGTACAGTGAAAATATAGGACGGTGTCGATATGCCAATGATTAAATTAACATTATTATATTGTACGCTGTGGCGAAGAAGATTGATGTACGCGTACCCTATGCATATATGAGAAAAAATAAAAGATGAAGAAATTACATATATATAAAATATACATATAATTGGAATATACACACTAAAATACAAAAGTTTGTAATGAATGATAATTATTTTACATTCTAGAAATTTTATTATAATTGATTTTAATTTAAATCAATATATCTATAGGTTTATCTCGTTCGTACATGATTTTCTATATATATATATCTACAAAGATTTTAATTTATTGTATATTTGTTATATTTTAAGGTGAAAATAAAATAACAAACAAAACGTTGTCAAAATGATAGAATTCAACACCATTTGTTATAGTTCAAAAAAGCTTATACATGCTTTGATTTGATAAACTTTTGACCGATAGTGTGTGTGTGTGTATAACAATAAATATATATTAGGAAAATATTTTATTTGTGCATCATTGCACATTTTGTATATAATATACAAATATAAAAGAAAAATATTTTATTATTGTTTTATTCATATGCACAAATGCATTATAATAAATGATATTAATATATACGATATTAAGTTAACTATATATATAAATTTCTCTTATGGTATGTATATTGTAATATACAAATATTATACATTAGAATAAATATAATAGATTAATGATAGTCCGTCCACAAACAAAATCAGATTTATAATATAAATATAGGTATTGTAATATAGTAAAATAAATTATCGACTTTTTTATGATTGAACTTTTTCGAAAATTATTTATTTCAAACAAAAAAAACATAAAAAAAAAAAATAATAAATAATAATAAATCATGTAAATACGAGTAATATGTTTTCTGCATAAATAAAAATATAATTTGTAAAAATTAAAATATATATGTTACAGGTACGTTGTTATTTCGTTGTATTATATTATGTAATGATAAAATACATTTTATATATATATATATATTTTGCATTTATATAAATTGTCATATATATTCATATATATTATAAAATATTATTTAAATATAAAATTGTAATTTAAAATATTCAACAGAGTCTGAGAGACATGATGAACATATTATATACTTATTATAATATTATAAGATCAGATAATTACTTATTATTTATGCACAAGTATATATTTAAGTTGTTAAGTATATACGCGCAGCAAAGGAATAATGCGAATACCATATATATTTCTATTTTATTTTCTTTTTATGATGGATATCGGGCAGAGTCAGTCAGTATTTATTTATTTATTTATATATTGTACATTTTATAAATATGAATAACATTCTCTTATAATATAAATGCTACATGAAATAATTGTATATTTAATATCTAATGTAAATATCCAATTATTTATCGTACACACACATAAAAATAAAACATATAGCAAACATATTTTTTCTACACAAAATATATTAATTTAAAATAAAAATATTATAAGAATATAAACCTCATATATAGTTTGTGCGGAGTCGAGAAGGGTCTTCCATAAAAATACATTTTAAAATAAATAAAATTATGATAAATAATTAAAGTTAATTGAATATTAACCACAATTATATACTATTCTAAAAAAAATAATAAATAATATAGATAATTTATATATTATTATTTTAATAGATTAAATTATTATTAAATTGTTGAATTGATGATTAATATATTGAGTATATATAATTATTTTAAAAAATAAAAATTAATTAATAAATAATATAATTAGATCATTTATCTATAATATTTATTAAATTAAAAAAAATTATTTAATTTAAAATTTAATTATCATTAAATTAATAAATAAACTAAACACATATTATATTCACATACATTTCGAGTTAATGCTAACATATATACACAATACCATCAATATATATATATTTTAAAGTTATATAATTTACTTATTTGGAAAGACGTTTATGCCCACTCATATACATATTGATGGTATACCTATGATTCTGTCTTTTTTTTTTTTAAAGTAAATAACAATGATAATCCGAATGCTGTCTGATTTCAGTGCTCAACTCAATTGGATTGGATTTTTGTTGGTAACGACATAAGTCAGTTGTGTGATATTGACTTAATTCTATATTCCATATATAGATGTTTCAAACAAACAAACGTTGCTGGATCGAAAAAATCATTTCATGTACGAACTATGTAAGTCCCATTCGATGAAGCATGAACTCTATATATAAAAATTATTTATATATCTCATACTGATCAATTTCTATTATATATAAATAATAGTCATTTTGACCGTAACATTATCGAATGAATTCGGTAAGCCTTTAAGAGTTATTTTTACTATATATATATACTTATACACATGTATCTTTTTGAATAAATAATTTTACATAATTTGTATATGTATTCTACATATAGCTACTATATGAGAATATATAATGAATAAAAAAAACAAAATATCGGTTGGGTTATGGTACAACCACACAAACAAACTAATATTAAATAAAATGTGCTTTACACAATAATCACATATATTAACACACACACAACAGCTGTTAAAAAAACCTATATATAAACATTAAGATTCGGTATAGTGAATCATAAGATTTGAAAATGAATGTATTTGTGTTTGCGATGAAGCGGGGAATATATAGAGAATATGTTAAATCTTGTATATAAACATTGTTAATATATATTTATATATAGGGATATATAGAATATATAAGAAAAGTGGAAGAATTCCACTATAAATAGACGTTATTCTTAGTTTAAAATATAAATAACGTACAAACATGGAAACGTTATAAAAATTAAAACGAATAGCATGGCAAAAAAAATAGTAATAATTTAAGTACATTACAACAATTTGCATATTTTTTTTTAATAAGTAATAAGTAATAAAATCTGGTGTATATTAAATTAAGATATTTAAATAATTTAATAAAAATTACATAATATTTAGACGACGGCGTATATTGTTGCTATGTCTCAAAAGGAAATTAAAGAGATAAATTTGTTTTTGATTCTGTAAATGCGTTTTTTATTATGTATTTATTTTATTGTTATATATGCTCGCGTTGTCGGCTGCGGTAAACTTAATAAAAATTAGATTATAAACATATTTCTTATTCTTATCATTACACATATATATATATTATATTATCTTTATTCTTTATTTATATATGAACTATATATACAAACAAAAAATATTAAAATAAACATATGTTAAGAAAACAATAAAATTCATATATTTTTCGATTGTATATAAATAAATTCATTTATGTATTTAATAAAAATAAACAATAACGCGCAATATACTCTTCTCGTAACGAATTATCAAATTAAAAAATTATATAAACTAGTTATTTATTTTAATATTATTATTATATAAATACAACGCATAAATGATCAAGTTTTTATTAAATGGAACCATTTATGGTAACATCAACAAATTTAATATATATAGTTTTATTATTTGCAAATAAGCAGAAAATATTATATATTATAAAAAACAACTTAACAATTTAACTATATATATATATATTTTTAGTCTATCTCTCACATAATATTAGTATTATATGCATTTCTGGTTGAGTTATATACTCGTAATATATATATATATATATACGCCTTCATTGTTTCAAAGTCATATCAATATAACGCGAAACACAAATATTGTTTATATAATATAAATTAAATACAAAAAAATATTTAAATAATAATATTTATAAAATATTTTTAAATAAAATCCAAATAGATTATTTTATGGTGTTATGGTATCAACAGCAATTTGTTTTGATTTTGACATATTTGGTCAGAGAATATATGCATAGACATAATAAAGTTATTAGTATAATTATAATTATTAATAAAGTTGTTATTATAACTAAAAATTACAACTGCACGTATAAAGTGACAGTATATATGAAATAGCGCAGCTGGCCAGATACCACTATCACATGAGTTCTGTGATGTTTTCAGAGAACTTACTGGTAACTATTGCCGGAGGAGATCTCTTGGCGAATATCTCTGCGCGTAATCAATTTCATACCATATTAAACAAATAATTAAAGGTTATATCACGTATTCTTTTATAATTTTAAATTATATAATATACATAGAACTTTTATTTAGGACATTTTACTCAATTAATGCTGTCTGAAAAAATACCAATACCACTACCTAATACAAGGCAGAAAATATATGTTTTTAGATATTTTTACTAAAGTGAAATGCAGAAATTAATTTTTGAATTGTATCTATACAATTTTAGATAAATGAAATCATGTTTACCAAAATCGTGAACCTAAATCATAGAAACAGCACTACTAAATATATATGATGTATACATCAAATAAATAATTTATAAATTAGGTCATCCATTATTTCCCTACAATAGAATTAATAATTTTGACAAAATATTATTTAATTAAATTTAATTATTATATAATATAATAAATTAATGCATATTAGTATATTTTGAAAGAATTAAATTGTCAAAATATATTAACATTTAAATTTTTATTATGATTATTATTATTATTAATTTACAACTACTCATTGTATTTTTTCTGTTTATACAGTAGTGTGCATAACTGTCCGCATGTTATCCCATGAGCGAAATAAGGGCTATTTTCTTAGTATATTTAAACACTATACTTCAATTTTTCAACAAATATATTTAAATAATATTTATTAATAAAAATAGCACAAAAATAAAAATAAAATAATAAGTCGTTTTTCTTACAAATGAAAAAATGCCAGCATATGTATGCGGACAGTTGTGAGACTTAGTAAATACAAATACATAAAATTTAGAATTAATATTTGGTATAAGATCCCTTTGCCTTTATTACTGCGTAAATACGTCTAGGCATTGACTCTATTAATTTTTTACAGGTTTCTTGAGAAATTTTAGACCATTCATGCTCCACCCTATCCCACAACTCTGACATTCCATTTGATTCCGAATCATACTGGTTAAGTTGGCGTTTTAATATTGACCACAGGTTTTCGATCGGGTTAAGATCTGGTGACATCGAAGGCCAATCCAAAACCCGAATTCGTCTTGTTTTTATATATTGCTTCGTAATTTTAGCGGTATGTTTCGGATCATTGTCGTGTTGGAAGACTACGTCCTTCAAGCTTTTACCATTCATTCTTACTGATCGTAGATAACCTTGTTTTAATATCTCACAATACATAGCTGCGGTCATTTTGCCATCAATTTTTATTATTTTTCCCAATCCATCATAACAAAAACAGCCCCACACCATCAAATTTCCGCCTCCAAATTTTACAGTACCTATTACTTGATGGTCTTTCAACGGAGATCCCTTCTTTTTCCATGCATACTGATGTCCATCAGATCCAATACGATTAATTTTCGTTTCATCGCTGAAGAACACAGCTTTCCAATCAGCAACAGTATAATTTTTGTATTTTTCGCAGAAGTTCAATCTTGCTATCTTATGCCGTTTGAGAAGCTTTGGCTTTTTTTTTTTCGTCACTGCCATGAAACCTGATCTTTTGAGTACCCTGATGACGGTATGACGGGATACTTGCTTATTAGAAGCTCTATTAACAATTTTTGTTGCTTCTGTAGCGTTAGTGACAGATCCTCTTTCAATTAATTTGACTACGAACTTTTGTTCCTCATCTGTCAACTTATGTTTTCTACCCCCTTTTGATAAATTTTGGTTTTTGTTCAATTCTTTTCTAATTTTGCTAACTGAGGTTTTTCCTACGCCCAATTTCACAGCAATTTCACGAACTGATAATTTCTTATCCAACAAAGCCTTAATATCACATCTTACTTGTCTTGATAATAGCCGCATGGCTAGCAACGCAAGAAAATATATTTTAATAATAATTTTTTATTTTAATATTTAATATTTTATCTTTTAAAAATACCTTTAGTTTCCCCTTTTTAAATAAATTTTCACTTTATATTTAATAAAATTATAATTAAATTAATTAATACTCAATATTTTTAATTTGTTGCAAAACTGTCCGCATGACTATTACACACAAACTTTAAAACTGTACTAATAAAATATAAAATATAACATTTCTAATGATGACGCAATACATTAATAATATAAAACAAAATTATTGTATGTATAAACATGAATTTTCATGTTCGCAGTAGCTTATTCATGCGTTTAAATATTTTGTAGCAAAACATGCGGACAGTTATGCACGCTACTGTATATCTCATCAGTATATTTAAAATAAAATATATTTCATTATTTTATTTGCATTTACATAATCGAATAATATGTTATAATAAAAAAAATGATAACTATATTTTAAAATAGTATATATTACATGATATAATAATAAAAATATAAATTATTAATATATGGTTGATTGCTTCCATACACAATGAATGAGATCAGTTAATATTTTTGTATATTATTTATATATTTATTATTAAGTATATATTATTTAAAAGATTTAACAATAGAGATGTAATATAACAATTGTATAATAGCAATATGCGCATATATTAAATAAAATTATAATCCGTCGTATAGAATTGGAAGGATTATTAATTAATTTTTGTGTTATGTTATAATGAAAGGATAATAAATCTTGTGACACATATGCCATAGTTTTAAAAAAAACATATATGTATAAAGGTATGGGTATTTTATAAGATGTTCAAACTATTCATATTTACTATATGTGAATGAATGAATCTTATTATATATTTATATAGTGCGGTAAATATACTATATAAAAATGTAATACAAGGATTTTTCTTTGCATTAGAATCATCACAGAAAAAAAAATGCATTTTGAATGAAAATTGACCATGGACGAAACATAATATAGACATACAAAAATATTATATAATGAATATATATGGGGTGTGTACGTGAGCTTTTTATTATTAATTATATTACAAAATATTTTTATTTTCATTTATTATTATTATTATTATTATTATTATAATAAAATAAATATTATTGTCATCGTAGCTGCGGCTGTCACATATTTATATATATATAAAGTTGATACATTACTCGACATTTACAATGTAAAATGTACCATATATGGTTTGTTTTTGCTGCGATTCAATTCAATAAAAAAAAAACATTTTTAAATGGCAACAAATATTTAACATTCTTTTAATTTTTTTTTTAATATAAATGTTAATTGCTTCTTTCGTTTATTGTCAATGGATGTTTGTAAGTATAAAGCCTTTTTTTCTCATTTATTTATGTTTATTTTTTACGAATTATGCGTATATAAATATAAATAAACTAAAAATACATATAATTATTAATGTCAACAAATAATGTGCACGACGAGGAAATGAAGAAAAAAAATAAAAAAGTTAAAAATTTATAATAAATAAGAAAATCTATATATTGTATGTTTCGAATAAGTAAAATATAAAGAAAGATTCGATAAGTTTCCGGAATTAAAAAGAAAAATCATTTTATATGATTTAGTTCGATAGAATTATTCACATAATTTTGAATACAAATTTTATATACAGTGCGATTTGTCAAGATGTGCCAAAAAATATATATAATTCGACTTCTGCATTCGATGTAGTAAATCTTTTTTTCTTATAGTCATCTCGCTTAGTGTCGGGTACCAAAATCGTTGTGTAGAACAACAACATCTGCATAGAATTTATCCATAAACAATTCTGCATAATAATATTCTTCTGTTATTATTTTTCAATTAGAATAAAAAAAAACGTATTTAAGTAAACTTATTAAAATGATTTACCTTTTAATTTAAAATTAATTATTTTAAAATTAAATCTATATTAAAAAATCAATTCGTGTATTCCTTTAAATTTTAAAAAGATTTTTAAAATACAATACACAAAAGTGTAAAATTCTTTTATTCAAAAATTAGGAAAATCAACTCGTTTTTCCTTTTATTTTGATTATAACTTTTTTTTTCGATTTAATTATTTCCGTTTTAAACCCGGCTTTTATCCTTTTTATTTTATATCGATTATGTTTATTATTACGCGCAATGTTTTTTTTATTTAAATTAAAATGTAGTTTATAATAAATAATTTGTAAAATAAATTAATTTTGCAGAGTAATAAATTCAAAACAAATATCTATTTTCATGATCTTACTCATAATATTTCATCGACAATCATATGAATCGTCGACACAGAAATTTTATTTATTTAAATTAAACTAAGCATTTTGCAGATATTTTTTCACATGCTGCTCGCGTAAAATCAAATGAAATGGTTTTTTTTTTTTTAAATATTTTATATTTCCGATATCATCAATTGCAATTTAACTTCACATTTCGATCGTTTTTCAATTTTGTTTTGTTCTGTAAAATTGTAAATGATTTCTTCTGAAATTAATCTTTTCAAAAATTGTAGCTTGTATTATATTATGTACAAATTTAGGATTTTTTAAATTTTTTAATAAATTACAAATTCATTTAAATTTACTGTAGTATTTCTTATCTCACAAAATAATCTATATGACATTTTGTATTCGTATTCATTTTAAAGTATTTTACTGTGCACCAAAATAATATAACTATATTTATGGGATGCCCTTCTGCATGCATATCGAAACCGAAAACTTATCAAATCATGTACCACATAAATACGTAAGAAAAGCGCACAGTAAAACCAACAAAATCATATAATATAAAATGCGTGTTAATATAATTATATTAGACATATACAATTATAGTGCATTATTTACATAAAAGTGCATATGTAAAAAATATTCTTAAATGAAATCTTATGTCTATATATAGACAGATAAATATAAAATTATTAAAATCACACATTTTAATTCGGGTCAGTGACTAACTATATATATATTATATACTATATTTTATCAATACATATGAATATTCAATATAGTTAATATACATATTTTTTATACAAGAATATAAGAAAAAAAAACGTAAACTATACACAAACGACATATTATTCAATATAATATACACATGTTTTATATTTATTTTCTCTTATTGTGTTGGTTGATTTTTATAGTATGGTTTAGTATAGGAGTTTGGTTGCGGCGGTGTTACAAATTTATTATAATATAAAATAAAATAGCAAAAAAAACTAAACAAAAAACAGGTTGATTTTTCTTGGTTTGGTTAATATTATTATTTTTTCTTATTTTGTACATGTTATCCAATATTATAGATGTCCAAATTAATTCAGTGATTTTATTGTTTATTGAATCAACTATCAAAATTAAAAAAAAAAACACAGTACTTTAGATGCAGCAAATAATCTCCATTTCTTATATAAATAATTTGCGAAAGGTATATATATATGCAAAAGTAAATATTAATTCATCATTATATCGCAACGCATGAGTAGGGATCGTTCATAGAAAATTTTAAATTAAAACATAAAGTATATTACGGCCAAAAAAATAGTAACGAATATTTCTATACTTATATGCAATGTATTTTAAACGTTTTTTAAATTATATAAAAACAGCATTCATTTGTACATTTAATATACGAATTAATATTAGTATAGTATAATATAAATATATTAGACAGAATATTTTCGAGATGTTAAAAAAATACATAATAATATGCATATATTAATTGTAAAATATATTTCAAAAAATATTAACATAAAATCTTTACAATATATAAAATATATGTGTATGTGTGTGTGTGTACATATATTATATGTAGAATTTTAAATAAAATCAAGTGTATATTCTCTTCATCTTTTGCAAATTATTAAATATATATATATGTGTAAGAAGAAATTTAATTTATTAAAGTAATTGCAAATTACTTATTTAATGTTTCTTTCTTTTTCCTTATGGATTTTAATACCGTATTTTTTGCCAGCAGCTATGTTATACTTTTCGAAGCTTTTTTTTTTATTTTCATAAAAAATACATTAAATAAATAAATAAATTCAATTTAAATATTTACTAAAATAAAATAAAAAATATGAGTGAAATCTTGTTATCACAAGAAAACCAATATAAATTCTTATATTACGTTAGCTATATGTACAATATATATTAAAACATAGCTATATATTGTATTTACAATGTCAAATTGTAGTTAATGAGATTAATTGAAAAAAGATATGTGTCATACGCATAAAAACTATAATTATTTGTAAACAACATTTTTGTTTTTGAATTTTTTTCTTTCGCCATATATGATATGGAAGCGATTAATTGTAAACGCCAGATTACAATAATGTATTTTTCTTTATGTATATATATATACAAATAGTGTGTATACAATAAAATATTTATACAATGTTCTAGGTGTGTGACTGACTATATACAAAATAACAAAACTATAATACTGTCAAAAGTTTTTATTTTAATTTTATACTTATTTATAGTTATTATAGCCATCAGCGAAAGAGCGACCTAGGCGTCTTCTCTGTCATATGGGACACACTTAAACCACTCAAAAAAAAACCCGAGCACGTGATAAACATTTAAGGCTATTTATACTATGTTTAATAAAATATAAATTTCAGTAAAGATTTTTCTAAATTTCACGATAATTCGTTATTAAAACATTTTATAAGAAACTGATCTTATACAAACAAATACAGACACGTGAGCGATGGCAATCGAAAGAGATTACTTCACGCTACAAAGCTATTGGTTGGTATGACTTGGATGTATGGTTCTTCTGTAGAAGAATTAATCTCGTTATTTTACAGTCACTGAAAAATATGATTTTTTAAATTATAACATCTTCTTAGAAATTGCAATGAAAAATTATTATTTTTATCTTGTGTATTTCCTTATAGATAAAGTTTTAAATTAATTCTTTATTAAATAAAAAACAAACTGATTCATTTTGTTTATACAATTCTTTGTTAAACATTACATATTTATATTTGTTTCTATTATCATTTCTATTTTTTTTTTCCAAAAAATACCAGACTATATACAAACAAGAATATTATTATTAAGTAATATATATCAATGATAGATGTATTCATCAAAACGAATTCTCATTGTTATCATGAAATTTTATTGTTAACTCATATGTGTATATACTTAAATAAAATGACGAACACATTATTTTTATAATAAATGTGAGCGTAACATAAATTTTTGTTTCTGTTTTTCACTTGAAATGAATCAATTTTATTTTATCAATAACAATAACAATACATTTTTTTTTTTATATTAATACTATTTGACGCCACCCATTAACTCGATCAAAGTATATATAAATTTATTTATAAAGAAATTACAAAATTTCATATTTTATTATTTTACTTATAATATATATAATAATAAATATCAATTAGTGAATATAATAAATAAATAATATTTGACCGTAAAATGAAAAAATAAAAAAATGTTGACCATGATTTTGTTATTTTAATTCTTCATCCATAAAATATGCTTTGTTTTAATGTATAAATGTAGGTAAATTATGTAGATCCAAACACAACATGTAATAGTTAATTAGTTGTGCGAAAAAAAAATAAAAAAAAAATTTATTATAATTTTTAGTTTTTTAGCTCAATTAATTAAAGCGTGCAAATTTTTTAATTTTCAGTCTAGTAAAACTAAATAAAAGAAATTTGTATCTGTACATATAATTGTACAGTATATACTCTTTTATATTGAGTACAGTTATACATCTGATGAATGGTTAAGGTAAGTTAATTAAGAAAGTCAAAACAACACTGCAGATAAATTTTTAAAAATACATCATTATAAAATTATTGTTATATGGATATTTATTTATTATTACTGCAAATCATATATTTTAAAGCTAATAAATTTGTCATAATATAAATATAATATAAAATAATAATTTCATTTATAATTTGAACGTATATATGTAATTTTTAATTAATTAAATAAATACTATTAAAATTATACGATTAAACTATAAACAACATATTGGCTGTATATACTGTGATTTGTATATGAAATATATATATATCACAAAATATAAACAATTTGAAGTAAATTTGTCAGAAAATCAGCTGTTATGAATTATAATCGTTTTTAATTGTACAGAGTCACTTATGGTGGCCGGATCATATAGTTTTTTTTTGCGATTTTAACAATTTTTTCTATGCGAAAAGTTGCAAATTTCTGTTATACCAATCGTTTTTCCATAAATTAGTCGATATACTTTCACCAACAGAAAAAAAGAATTCAAGTGGTAGAAAAATTTTTTGGATTTTCAATAAAGTGCGCATAAACAAACGGAATATACAATTGTTGAACAAATGTAGAATAGAATAATAATTTGGAGATGAAATGTATTGTAATTAATGGTATATTGTAATTAATGAATTAATTGATTCTGATTTGTTTTGTCTTTTTTGTAAGGATAATATATTTGATTTGATGGGATTAGATAGTATGGATAAATTTGTTGATCACGGGCTCAAATGACTTGTATTTTTACTGATTTCGATTAACATTTAATGTACAAAACAGAACAAAAGTAGAAACAAATCGAAAAATTTGTTTGTATAATTGTGTTCGGTAAAATATCTTATATGGAAAAAAATTTACTATTAACAAATCACATTAATTTTATTTGTAGTATAAATAATGCATAAGAATTCATATGGAATATTGTTATCGACACCATATAATATACCAAATTCAATCTCTAAATTCTATATACATATTTTATAATTACTGACAATGACAAAATTTAGTGACAAAAAGCATTTTGAATAATGTTAAAAAAATAATATATTTTTAAATAAATACTTGGTTTAACAAAGTTATTGTTTAAATTTTAAATAGATAAACTAAAGAAATTAAAGTGAAATTTAAATAGTTTTTAAAAACATAAAAAAAAAAATGTAAAGGAAAAGCATTTAAATAAAATTAATAGCCCTATTCTAATAGTAAATGTATTATTATATATTATAATAGTTTACAATAAATTTTCACATTACATATTTATTGTTATCATTTTAAAAACTGTTTCTATATCAAATATATTGTAATATATAGTAATAAATAGGTATAGAGTTATATTTATAAACTCTATATAAATAGGTATTTATCTCGATTAAATATTATGGCGAAGAGAATGTGTGTGTTTATTTTTATTTATTTATTTATTTATTTATTTATTTATTTTTATATCTATTATACTTTTTTTTAATATATATATAAATTAAAGTTAAATATTGTAACAAAATTTATATATTTTAAAAAAATTTCTTCAAATGTACCAATGTTTATTATATGTACTCGTATGATTAATCTATATATAGCTGAATATAAAATAATAATCAAAATATACAATCACATTTTTATATATATTTTTGCAGCAGTAAATCGTGTGTGGAGTTTGGTTTTTTCTATTTTTTTTTACTTGACTTCTAAATTTCTCGATTAATTTCTATTATTAAATAAATAATAACTATAATATATCCTCTATAATGTGTGTATAAAAATACTAGTATCACTATGTGTTTATATATATTATTTAAAATAATTATTTAAACAACAAAAAAATAATCTGTTTGGTATATTATTATTCTTTGTTCATTTTTATTATCATTTAGAATCCACTTATTTAACCTTTTTTTTTTGATCATTTCTTTGTATATTTGTAATATTTTGTACTTTCACATTGTATTGTATATATATATATAGAAAAGTATATAAAAATTTACATTGTTAATTCTTTTACTTATATTATACCATAGACAAACAAATGCCTATACATAATATAGAAATAGTTAGTGAGTAATTTACATGTATAAATAAAATACAATTTATACATAAAGACAAAACAAATTACACATAACTCGTATATAATATAGAGAAAATTAATGGTATACTATATTTTATAAAAAAAAATCCATAAGAAAAAGGTTAAACTATCTTAAATATTTAATTAAACAAAAGAATATCGCGAATACTATTAAAATATGTTTTGCAATTATTCTTAAATATTTTTAAGTTATGTTTTTTTTAATTACAAGTTGGTTCAAATATAGAACTGTTTCTATGATAACATATTTATCCTATGATGCAAAATTAAATATTATACGGTAACAATTTGGTTTCATCATACACAAAAATTCATGAAAATTCATCAAGAACTATTTTTTGAGTGCGTTACTTACTATCACTATCACTATTTTAAAAGGTATCCTAAATAAAAATTCTGTATATGAAATATATATATATATATATATGGTTTAATTATATGCAAAGAATAACCGGGAATGGATTAAGAAAAAATCACAACAATATTCATTTTTACAATAATATAGAAAGTTCATTCGAATTTATTCTAAATATATTGTATCATCGATGACTCTAAAAAAAACCTAATGGTTATTAATAAACAAGCATTCTAAGATGCGTTTCTATATTATATTATAAACCAATTTTAAAATATTGTAGATACATTTTTCGATTGAAGTAAAAAACACTATATATATATACGAGTATAATCATTTGTATTAAAAAGTACTCTCGGTTATTTATCGGACAAAGGGTATATGTATATATAGAATAAAAGTAAAACTTTCTTTTTATATATATCGTTAAGAAAAAAAAAATTAATAAATATTAAAACCAAGCCCTTTATAAATATATATATATTGCTTTTTTTATTTTCATTAGTAATTTCTATAGAAATTTTAATATAAATATAAATTATAATTAATCTATTGAAAGAATTTAAAGTAAATCATTAACACATAGTATTACAATTTATAGTTACATATATCACGCGCGTAATAAAGTAAATACTATAATATTGTATTTAAAGATAAAATACAACATAAATTATTTTATCTACGGATATAAATAGAGATAAAAAAAAAAAAATAAATAATTTTAAAAGAATCTATTTTCAAATTTGATTTATATATTACATGGTATTTGTAGAGTTTATACACTGCCGTTGATAATTATTTGTTGAATTTCATATTTAGTTAAATAGGTACAATATTTTTTTGATATTGTATTTATGCATATATAGATAAAATAGGAGTGACAATAAAATTTAAATGTTAAATGATATAAAAAAACACTTTATATAACATCTTATGTTTTTCTCTATGTAGTTTTATTTTATTTTATTTTATCTTATTTTAAGACAAAGGCATCCATTCATAAAAGAAAAAAAATATATAAAAGATTATAAATCATTAAATTATAAATGATTGTATATAAGATTCATTTAAAAAAAATACATACAGTTCATGTGAAATATACAATATTTTTAATTAATAGGTAATAAAATGAAAAAGAAACAAATTAATGTTTTAACATCATTTTATTTTATATGTGTGCTAAGAAAGCCAGTGTTGTACATATTTTTTTTTATATATATTTATAGGAATTGCCTTTCATCAAAAAATATTTTCCTATCCAACATTGAATAATTCACTCATTATATAACAACAAATATTTATATAGATACTAATCAAAATGCATTATCGTTTCTGCTGTTATATATCAAATCCTACATATATCGCCTACATACGATCGCCCCATACAACAAAGAAATCTTACCAATGATTATAACAACTATAATAATAATAATAATAATCATTTAAGAAACAGTTGTATATTCGTACCAAAAAAAAACATACCCCCACATATGCCACTAATAATAATAATGTGTGCGTATATATAAAAGACTGCAATGGATATTAAAATGTATAAAGAATAAAATCCTTTATATAGTGAATAAGAAAAATTTAAAAGACAATATCATAACAAAAACAGGAAGAAGAACTCACACACACACACACACACACACTCACTCAAGATGAGAAAAAAAAAAGATATGAATTTTTAAAGCAAACTAAAATTATTTCTTTATAATAAGAAAAATTTAAATTTGTGTATTTTAATAAAAAAAAAAAAAACATTTAAACACTCAAAAAAAAAAAAATAGGATAAAAACAACAACAATAAAAAAACGTACGAACACGAAACCATTAATATCTTTATTCCTTTCTCTATATAATATATTCTAATAAAAATATATATATTTTTTTTACTGGTTGTCGTATGACAAATGTTGCGTTTACGTGTTCAATCAACAATAAAACACTCTCTGTCCAAACAAAAAAAAAAAACAAAACCGGATTGGATTAAGAAGAAAATAAACAATTATTTTATTTTTACAAAATTAGATTTATTTATTCAAAGTATTTTCTCTATCAACCAAATACATCGATTTACTGCACGTTTATGGTAGCAAGTGCATCAAATGACTTTTTTATGTCTCCAATTGGAATTGAATATGGGCGATCATTAACAATATCTATATACAAATCATTTCTTCTATCACCAAATGTAGGTTTAAGGATAGACGAAATAAATTCACCGTTTGTGAAGATGATTTCAGTTAAAATTTAATGAATTGTTGTTTTTTGGTATACAACAAGTTTCATTATTTCCATTCCAGAACAACATTGTTACCAATTTTAAAATAGCATTTAATGTTGGTGTCTTTGTTATTTAAACATTTTACAAACGACACTCAAAAACTACTATCAATGCATTTTTTATATTGGCTTACACTGAAGCAAATTTCATGAAATTTTAACGGTTCACAGATCCATATATATATATATTAGAAAGTAATTCCATTTATTTTTCGGACAAAGGGTTTATATATACAATTTTTTTTGATAAATAAAAGAATTGTAAAGATTTTTTTATTTAGTCTTTTAGTTTTCTATATATATATACAAATAGCAAACGTATCTCTACTTATATATTAAAGATATAGAAAAAATAAAAAATAATACGTAGACAAAAATGGAACATCTTAAAAAGAAATATACACTTAAACTCAAACTCTATAAAACTTATAAATGCTATATAAGAATAAATAAAGGTATTTTTTTTCCTATAATCGTATATATATTATATATAGGTATAGGTAAACAAAAATAAATATATAATAGGTATATTATATTTACAAAAATAAACTATATATACAGTCGAAAAACTGATGATGATAAGTGAATAACCTAATCAAACCTTGAAATGAAACAATACATAAAAATCACTAATATAGTATATATAGAGTTAATGCAGTACTTTGTACTTATGTATCATATTATATATACGATATAATACATATTATTAAGTAGTTATAAATTATGAGTCTATACTACGAGTATTTAATATAAATAAGAAAAAGAATACTATATTTATGGGAATAGTTTTTGCAGCAGCATAAAAAAAAAATAAGGTGTTTTATTTATTTATTTTATTTTATTTTATTTTATTTATTATTTACTATTTTTTCTCTATCTATATAATATTAAATGGCAATATTTTTATTTAGAGATGATTATTAAAATATTACAATAATATTATTTGTTTTCTTATACATAAAAAATATATAAATAAATATACAAACAAGCAGAGACATGTTAAAAGTACCCACAGGATATATTTTATATTAGAAAATGTATTAAATTACCGATATATATTTGTTATTGTACTTTACATACATACGGATTATGCTAATAAGTTGATGATTTGTTTTGCATAATAAATATTTTATCTTGATATTTTATAGACAAGTATTTAATATTAAGCTATCACGCATATATACGTTCATATAGAGGATTTATTTAAATTTAACAAAAGAACAATAGAAATATGGTAAATGAAGAACTATACATTAAAAAGATATATATATTTATTGAAAATGACTCAATGTTGCAGTGGTTGACGGGGTGAATGGATTATAACATGTCATGGATTCGATTATTAATATTTAATATACTATACGGCCAATACATATTTATAGATGCTACATGTAGCGCATTCAATAATTGTTTATTTTTGTATCACTTTTTGCTATACGATTCGCACGCAATTTCATTAATCACAAGAGTTGAGAATTCACACGTTCATTTCCAGAAATGATTAAATCGTTGAATAAATCAATTGTTATACAATTAAGGTACAATGGCATTCGGCACACCATTTTACTATTGAACCATAACTTATCTATATGTAGCTATAAATTTTGAAAACAAAACCTAACATTTATCGTAACGACAGATCCTATATTTATTCGTAAGAAATACAGTGCGATGTACATGTCTCCTTGTAACATTAATAATCCACATTCCACACTATTTCCACTCCGTACGTGTTTATATGGCGATTTTGTTTATGTATAATGTAGCAATTTTAACTAAAAATATGTCTTGCACACTTGCACATAATTGTTTTATGGTCTCATTACTTATAGTAAATAATTTGACTACACTTTGTATATGTGAAATTCATTAAAATTTTCATAATCCTAACACTACCACCTCTCCTCCCACCAGTAATAATTGATTATAAAATAACTCTAATATAATTTTAAAGTTGGTGCACATAACGTAATCCCTACCAATTGATGGTTATACGACCGTATATTTCAGATGGATATACTTAAGGATATTTATTTGATTACAAAAGGTGTGTGTGGTAAAGAAATAACCTTCTGCGTTTGAGTCATTTCATGCGGCAGTTATATTTACGCATATGCAGCCGTAATAATAGTATAGCAATTAACTATGATTTTAGGAGAAAAATATTTAAATTAATTTTATTATGCAATAATTTATATATAGGAAATATATTATAATAAATTAATTATATTCTCGTATCCATATTGAAAGTTACAATCATTTCTTTTTTAATCGAAAAGAAAAAGACACATAATTTATTAGCTAATTAATAACAATATTTAAATTTTATTTTTCCGTTTTATACATGTATATATAAGTTCAATAAACTTTAAAATATTTTGAAAACTATTAATTTAATAAGAAACTAAAAAAATACAAAACAAAATAATATAAATAAAAAATTTGCATAAAAGATAATCTCATCTCATTGATTTAATATATAGGATCGAAACTTTTGATATACGCAATCATAAAATTGAAAGTTTTTTATCTTTTAATTACGTATAAATTGTTTGTATCAAAAATATTATTATTCAATTCACAAGACTAATTGCAAAAAAAAATCGCATATTTATATAATTAATAATATTAATTTGTATGTCGTGGTGTTTACGATATGATCGTAAAATTAATATTTCTACCAATATACCTTCAAGATAAAATAAAAACAAAGGCGAACGGATAATTTAGTAGGTCAATGACTCCGTGCATATAATTTATTTCTTAAAACACTTTAAACGACAAAATGATGAATGATCAAATAAATAATTTTTATATAATTTAAAAACAGAGGAAGAAACGCATTAATAAAAATATACAAAAATAAAATTGTTAAATAATTTTATAATTTCTTTAAAATTATATATTTTTATAATTTCTTTCTTACACTTCGTATAATATTGCAATATTTTGTTATGAAAATATTTTTTGCTAATAAAACGAAATAATATTCTATTTTTTCAAATACTAAAAAATCGCATCATATTTTATTTTTTATTTTTTTTTCTAACCAAGATAAAAAAAATATGAATATATGAATTTGCACATTTTTATTATAATTTTTAGTATGTAGATCAAGTTATTTATGAAGAGGCGAATGAAAAAAATATAAATTAAATCAATAAATGAAGCGGATAATTATCTTGTAAGACAACAAAAAAAAAAAAAATTATTATGAAATCAATGAATTAATGATGAACACCACATAACACAGACACTCATCATCACCATCTCTGAATGGGTAATAAAAAAAAATCTGATGAGTCGAAGGTATTTTTATGAAGTACATTTATTTACAAATATACTTAAGTTAAAATATACAACTAATTTTAAATTCATTGATACTTAGTTTTTTTGTGTCTTCGTTTTTTGTGTTAATCAAAAAATTAGATAAATATTGATTGTACGTTTTTGGTATTGTGTGTAGTAATTTTAACGGTAAGTTCCTCTAATTTAAACAAAATATATGTTTGTTTTTTTTTCTGTAGATTCAAGAATAAAAAGATATTTTTTTTTTTGAAGACTCACCCAGAAATATGTGTCCATGCAGCAATTGAAGGTGAATATTTTCTAATATAAAGTTTTATAAAATACTCATCATATTTTATATGGAATAAAATTATTTATTTAAATTAAATTCATTTAGTTTATTTTATTCATAAAAAGGGTTATAGAGAAAAAAATAGAGAAACAAAATATGCATCTAGAAAAAGAAGACGAAGTTTATATTATTATTTAGTTATAGACATATATTTTTAAATCTCTGTAAATTAGAAGAAAAATTTATGATAATATTTTGTAAACAAAATAAAAAAAAATCTTTATAAATATTTAAAATAATTAACATCATTTTTATTTTGGTTTACAACGCCGCTTGTATTTTTATATTAAAAAAATATTTATTAAAATATTATAACAAAGTTATAAAGGAAGTAGAGTAGTGTGCGACCATCGGAATAGTAGTAGTAGTAGTAGTTAACGTTTAACAATTTCTTATAATTATATTATAATAAGATATATCCATATTTGGAGATATCACACAAATTTATATAAAATATGTGGGATATTAATTTATTAATTGCAAATATAACAAAAATTTATTAGAATGAAATAAATTGAAAATTATATTTGCAAGGTTAAAAATATAAAATTTATCGATTAAATATTTAATTTTTTATAAAATTATTTAAAAGTGCACGCACAACTTAAAATATGTGCAAAGAAATTTGCAAGGTTTTTTTTTTTTTATTTTTTAGCATCTATATAGAAAACAATTAAACTTTAAAAGTACACATTGATAAATTAAAAATGTATTTATAGAAAAGGTTAATTAAAAAATCATTTCTCATTGAGGGTCACACCACACACACACATACGACATAATATGTAAGAAATCTATTATTTTAATATATGTAATTTATTCAAATATTTCTTCGTTTATTATTTAAAGATTTTTCGATGTCAATATATTGTATTTAAAAGAAAAAAAAAATTGTTTTATGTAAATCATTTGTATAGTGAAAGATTAATTTTTTTTTTCTTTTATTTCTATTTAAAATATTATATTGATTGTGGGTTAAAAACAAAAAAAAAATGTATTATAATAGGACTTGTTTATGAGTCATCAGAATATTGTTTTATGTTGAACACAAAGTGTTTTTATATTATTTATTTTTCTATTAAACTTATTTCATATGAATAAATATTACACAATTATTTTCTAATATTTATAATAAATTAACATAAGACAAGAAACGCATATATAGAAATATGTTACATATATTTTATTATTGTGTTAAATCGGTATAAACAATAAAATCTAATTTGGTGTTTACAAATTTACATATTTTTAATTGTCCATCAAATTATGGAGCATATAACCGACCCATTTAAATTTTTGCGCGTTACCTAGACCTACATACGCATAAATAATATATACATGTGAAACGCGATTGTTTTACTTATAGACAAATTATTTATATAATATTAAAAAAAAAAAAAAATGGCCAAAACAACACACTAAAACCCCGAACATATTTTATAGGACCATTTGAATAAAAATTGAAATGATGAACAAACCGAAATGTACAGAATTTGTCAAGGAAATTAAAACAAACACATATTATTTTAAATGACCCATAAGAATATACAATAAAGTTGTGTGTTGTGTTGTGCAACTGATTGACCTAATAATCATGTGATAGAAATGAAATATTAAAAGTAGTATATCACACACAATGGAACAAAGTTGTGTTACCCGCATCCAACGGATTTAATTTAGACTGCACGTCATATAATGCAATGAAATTATAAATAAATTCTAAAAAGAAATTTAATTGTCCACCAAGATTATATAGTTTTTGCGTATTGTGCAGATATTTATTTTAGGATGACATAACTAAATATGTGCTTGCGGACACCGCTTTGTAAATGTTGATTTTAAATGTTACAATATTGTTATATACTAATTTGTTTTTATAAAAAAAAAATTCTACAAAATCAGTAAATATTTGCATAAAATTTATAATAACACAAACGAAATTCAATTTTTTAAATAAATCTTTAATTCGATCGATAATTTCTTATAGGATGTTTTGTTATATTTTAACTTTAGCATTTTATGTAAGTAAAATCAAAACATGTAATCATATCTACTGTTCGATATACTTTACTATTACTTGTAAAAATTAAATTTGTTAAAAAAAAACATCACAATTGATCTCTACGACATATATGGCATATGTTTCTTTCATATTACAATGCATTTACGACAGGTAGTTTCTGTGGCTAATATATTTTTTTTAAAGTATGTGTTAAATCTACAAGTCACTTAGAGATGATATATAATCATTGTATATGCATAATATTGTTCAAAATTGGTGAGAATTTTAATAAATTTTTTATACAGAATAAAATCATCTACATAAAGTGAATCACGTATGTGTTATCACGCAAGCATTTTTTTTTTCTCTACTGTTATGGAATTTTAATTATAAAAACAATATTAATATAATTTTATATAATTATAAAACAAATTTAATTTAAACACATCTATTGAAAAAAGTATTATAAAAAAAAAACGTGTTTTTTCTTATTTAGTTATCGCATTTTCTAATTTCCGTTGAAAATTAAATAACAATAACTATTTGAAAAATTTTTATAGTTATAAGTATATAGTTAAAATATATAGAAAAAGTTTATATTCCATGAAAAGACGAAGGTATAATTTATTTTCTTTTATTTTATTTTTTAAAAAATAATAGAAAAAAGATAAGAAAAATATATTAACGCGCACCAATATTACCTCTTCAACCACATCGAATACATTTTATGTTTATTTATTTTATAATATTATGTAAATTATATATAAAAATTATGTTGTGTGATAAACAATTATTACATTTATACTATTATTTATATATTAATATATAGAAAAAATTGTATTAGTTACTTTATGATTAAAAAATGTTCATTAAAAATAGTATATATTTTTTCTATATACAAATAAAATAAGTGTACTCTTATTGTTTATTTTATTAAAATTTAGATTACGTGCGATTACCATATCTCTATAACATTATGTGCGTATAAATAAATGAAAGTAAAAAAAAAATTGATAGTGCAAACAAAAACAACAACAAATAATATATAATTTCTTTATCAATATTTTCCAAATAATAAAATAACAATAAAAATTATCGAAAAAAAAATGTAACTTTATTAATAAGATTTTAAAAAAATTATATTTAATAAATTTAAAAAACCAAAATGATAAAATTTTTAATTATATATTTATCACATGTTTAAGTAAATAAAGGACACACGTTTTACACTTTACACTCAACCTTCCATACACTTCAAAAGTTCAAATTTAATCTTATGTATACACATCAAATTCAATCATTTAACAAATCAATTTTCTGTACATAATTAGTGTCGATTTATCATACCAAGAATAACAAATTTGTTCCTTTGTGTCATTAAAATCATTAAAATGTGTGTTACAACAATTCGTCAATTCTATATATTCAAATGATATCAAATTGGAAAAATAATACAGTATAAGAATCGACTGAAATATAGATGAGGTAACAATGATGCCAAGTAATACATTATAAATCAGTACAATGATACGGTGTAAGGTGTTATTGGAAATATTAAAAAAAAAAAAACCCCAGTGGTAATTTGTGACACTCAACCTAAAATAAAAACACGTCCAATTAAAAAGCATTGAAACGATTACATTATTATATATAAACGGTGACACACCGATCAAATCGATCGCAGAAATTCTTCAGCAGATAGAAATAAAATTATATTCATTCCAGTAAGCGTATAGCTTTCTTAACTTATAGATGGTTAAATATATAGCGATATGATCAAAACGACAAACATCAAATATTCATATAATCTCATCGTCAATAGACATTGAAGATAGGTGAAGCAACCCATAAATGTGTGAAAATGTTCAGACACCAATATATGTATATGTATCCATTCCGATGCTATGTGTAAAAGATTAAATTTTAAAGATTAATATCATAACAAATTAGTCAATCAATTAGATTTCATTTATTCGACGTCATCTATGTATGTTATACTATTATTATATAAATATATTATTTCAAACCAAAATTTATCTACAATATAATTTGTTTGGCACATGATTCATAATGTTTTTTTCCGTCAATATATATTGCAATTTATAACATAAGTATATTCAAATATAATTTAATTTTACTTTTATTTGTCACGGCTTCGTTCGCATCTGCTATATATATTATAAATATATACAAATAATATGAATATATGTATATGTCTGCAAAAACGACGCTGGTATAAATATAATAAAAAAAAATATATATAGCAAATAATTTTTATGTGGTGGCGCTTTTAAGAATGAAATTATAAATAAATAATTTTGCAAATTATACTTATACTCAATATTTATTATAAAATCGACCTACGATACATATCATGAATATTAAATAATATTGCATGTATAATATATTTATAATATATGATTCCAGCAAAAGATATATTCTATTGGTAAAGTAGGAGTTATAGAAAAATTAAAAATATATATATTTACCAGAGTTTTATGAAGAATGTATAAAAAAAATATATATATATAAATTATAATGAATAAAACAGACAACAAAGATATTGTTTATATAGTGATTTATGTATTTTATATAGCAAATATAAGTTTTTTCACTTTCAATTTTTAAATGTAATATAAATATAATGTGCGCGAGATGAGATGATGAAATGAGATGAATAAAAATTACTTTCTTAAGTATATTGATATAGTTTATTAAGATTATAAAATTAACTCTGTTTACTATCAATTATAATGTAATTTAATATTTTTTTTGCTTTTCTTTATGCATAATTAAAACATTTTTATTATAATTTAAGTGAAATCAAATTAGTATTTATTATTTAGACAGAATAATTTTAATATGAATATGAAATGTCAATCAAATATAAATAAATATTAATCATATGTAAAACAAATTAATATAAATACTTATATTTATCTGTATTTCCGTTTGTTCTAATACAATAGATAAAAGAGTCAATGACATCATCTTCATTTATATGGATTTCATTAATTCATTTTTATAGTGGTTATCATATTTTTGTATATACATAATTATAAATAAATACTAATTAATACAATCATTTTTATAACGTATATAAATACTTAGAAATTTGCATGATTGTTGTGTTAATTATAAAACAACTGTATAAAGGCGGGAGTTAAGTAAAAAAAAAAATGAAAAATTAAAATAAATATAAAAAGAAGCTATAATAAAGATAAACTTATCATAGGTTCACATGAAACGTTTAAGCTATTAAGAAATTTCTTATCGGTTTCAATAACTTACGAAAAATATAACACAAATAAAATATTATTATATCATCATTTTATTTAAAGTCAAGTTACTGAAAGTGGATCAATATAAGTATATATAACAAAACAATCTGCCATCAATCGGTATTCAATTTACTCCACAATTATTGATATATTGTCAATTTCATTCCTTCTAGAATATTTAACATAGTATTACTTCAAGCCCTATCGAATATTTTTGAATATATTTATTCAAACACATAATTGAATATGAAAGTATATCCCAACACTGAAATCATTATAAAGCGTTTACAGTGACTATCATAATAACTATTTGAATCCATGACATTGTCTACGTCTGTCTGCACATACAAAACATGTGATACGTGATATTTAATCGCCTTAAACGATACCATACCAGATGTTTTCTAGTCCTACAAATCACGTATACGATTATTTGAAAAATTGCATTTTTACATGCTAAAACCAATCAGAAATCATGTGTAACTAAAAAATATGCACATGATGACAATGTAAAATTTAAATACATAAATAACATAAAATATGTTTTATAAAAATAAATTATAATTAGAGAAACAGTGCTTTGTTTGTGTGTGTCCTATGATTCCCCAACAATATTTATTTTAGAATTTATTTAAAAATATATAAAAAAAAAAAAAAAATAAAAAAAAGTGCATGACAAATGCACAGTTTTTAAGAAAATAAATTAATTTATTAGATGCAATAAATTTAAAAATGGGATTTTTTACAATTTCACAACAACAAAAAATATCCCGCACAGCTGTTTTTTTGCTGCTACGTGTTTGTGTGTATGTGTGTGTCTGCATTACCAAAGTTGAAGGTTTATAAAAATTGTAGTTGCTCCTATTGTTTCATATGTTTTTTTACCATTTCAAATTTATATTATTGACAAAGCAAAAAAAACAAAAAATAAAAAAACCAAAGAACATCTGTTCGGCTTTATTTTATTATATTAATTTTATTTTAATTGAACAATTTAGAAAAATTCTATTTTTATATATTTCATATGTAAGTATAGTTATAGGTTACATTTGAATAATTTTAAAATTGCGTTGGTTTATTAACATAACTAATAAAATACATAACACAACACAAATTACCGATACAAAATGGGTTTGTACTTTGTAGGTATGAGAATGAATTTAACAATAGAAAAATTAAACCATTTATAAATGGAATAAGTGTACATAAAGTGCAATAACATAATTTTAAACATACACTCCTGCAAAGGTATTGCTCTGTTGCCTGCAATACTATTATTTAAAATACTATATAATTTCTTTTTATGATGTCCTTAAGGATATTTATTGTTTATATACTAATCATCATCATCATCATCATCATTATGATTCACGTACTATAAAAACACAAATTATATTTTATTATAAAATAAAATAACAGCATCACCTTGTTTCTTTTCTTTTTTGTCAATGGAAACTACATACACAACACATACACAAACATACACAGAAGAACAAGTTCAAATGACTTAAGAGACGATATACATATTATTATTTTAATCGAATTGTTGTTGTAATTTTAAAACAAAATAACGGTTTATCATACCACATATCTTCCCATTAAAACTAAAAATAATTTATTGGTTTTTTTTTTAATTGACCTTTGCGTTTGCATGTTTGATATGTGTTTGTGTATTATTATACATTATACAACTACTGCATAATCATGATACTGCATAGTTTTTTATTTTATAATTATTATTTTTTAATGATCAAAAAGTAAATAATAGAAAAAGCCGGTCATTTACTTTTTTTCATTTCAACATACAGACACACACAACAACAACAAAAAATGTAATTTGAACAAAGTGGGCTTTCTTTTTTTTTTTTTTTTTATCTATTCAGAATAAATAAAATATATCAATTTTTGTATTTCGTCATAATGCAACAACAACAACAAAAAAAAATCATAGCAATTCGATTTACAATCATTATATCTTATATGTAAATTAATATTTTATAAAATTTTCTTTTTTATTTATATAGTATTTCTAATATAATTAAAATAATATTTTAACTTACTTGCTAGAACTTCTTGAATTTTCATTCAATCCAACTTGAAACTTTGTTGAAGTCATTTTTAAATGATTTTCTTCACGTTCTGTAAGTCCTGTAACGATTTTTGTTTGATTAAAATTTTACAATTGATTTTGTGAATGCGGTGATAAGACACACGAATGTAAAACACACTAGAGATATATTTAATTATAATTAAAAAAAAAATTGGAAATTTTAATTAATTTTAATTTTAAGATTATTTGTAAAGCTTCACTGAACACCGGCAAGGATACAACAGCGGAATAAAATCAAAATGTAAAATATAATATCAGAAGAAAAAAAAAAGCACGTAAGTTTATAATAAAAATTGAAATAAAAACAAATGAATGGAATATATGGAATTTTATGCGAATGGTAGTGGGGAAAATATACTATATAGCAGCTGTTGAAAAAAAATAATAGATAAAATTTAGCGATGAGTGTGTATGTGTTGTGTTTTATTTTAATGCGTTTTCGGCTGAAATCGAGACGTATGCGATAACGTATTTTTTCAACGCGTTTAATATTACCTGATGGTAGATTTTAATAATATATATATACTATTTTCGAAATTCAAATTCCAATACAAATTTTATGTAATAACTTCAAAATAAAAGATATAAATAAATTTAGAATAATTTAACGAGATAACACACTGAATATGTCAATTTAAATTCTATTGTCTATAATTTCAAACAATATTGTTGATTTCTCATTTCACTACACATTTCTCTACGTAACATAATTTTTATTACAGAAAATATATTTGTAATATTATTTCATATTTCATTTATATAATATTTCAATAATATAATAAAAATAAAAAAACTAAAATAATAATGTCAAAACATATGATAGATGTTATTTATAATGAATAATTTGTCACGAAGAAGCACTTTTTCTAATTTGATTATTTAATCTATTTAATGATCATATTTTTAATAAAAAAAATTTTAATCATAAATAAAATAAAATATTTTATTTGTTATTCGATATTTCTGTAAAAATTTCATCAACATTTTGTCTATGGCAATATTTCGAAATTCATATGAAACGCAATACGGTTAATATCGCCCGGCAACGTAATGTCATTCAAACGCATTGTATGAATGCTCAAAGATGCGTTGAGCTCGTTTTACCTTCAAATTCTCTTTTTTCGGTCGTTTTGTCACAGTGCAAAAAAAAAAGATTAAAGAAATGAAAAAAATTTTGATGTAAGATAGATAAGAAAGGAATATTATTTGATTTGATTTATTTATGCGAAGAACAAGAACAAAACAAGAAACAAGGTTCATTGATAGCAAACCACAGCAAACAAATGAAAAAATCGAGAAAATATGTGCCAGATGTAGTGTAGTGTTTAAAAAATAACTTTTAAGTAAAAATTTCCGATAAAATTCTGGTAAAAAATATTAAATCAAATAATGTTAAGTCAAGTTGCTGTAGAAGCATTATATTCAGCTACTTATGTTGAAAATTATTTGGATTCTGTGGAAAATCTACCCGAAGATATACAACGCCATTTAACTCGTTTACATGAAATTGATGTCCAATATTTAGGTTATTAAAAGGAATCTTATAATATATACATTTATACTAACAAATTTTTAATTTCCATTTGATATAAATTGATTTTTAATATTCAATTTATAATTAAAATTATATATTTTGTAAAATGTAATAATGACAATACTTTTTTTTTTATTTATATAATTTAAATTTTATCTCCACATCCTTAACAATGCAATCACTCACTTGCTGCAAATTTCAGAAGATATACAATTGAAAATTTATTTTAATAAAATATATTAATTTTTAAGCAAATTGTATTTTATGCATTAATATATTTTATAAACATAATAATATAAATTATCAATTTTATATTAAATTAACAATCATATTTTATTTTTGTTTTGTGTAGTAAAATGTAACAAAATCTTATGACGTAAATAAATTTTACTTTCTATAATACATATACATTAATTAAAGAATCGATAAAATATTAAATGTATCTACATAAAATTATATTAAATAATATGCCTTAATAACAAATTTGTATTTATATAGCACATTTACGAGATATTGATTATTACCATGAACAATGGGAAAATTATTCTACAAATGATCTGGAATCGGCAGTAACATCTTTGAAAAGAGCTCGAGCCTTGACTCGTATACATCAAAGTATGATAGCAGCCCAAGAATTAGGCGATGAAAAAATTGCTATAGTTTCACAAGTGCAAGATTTAATTGATCATAAATCCAAACAATTAAAAGATGATTTTGAAAATTTAGATTATGGTAATCAACAAACATCAGTAGATCATAATCATCAGCAACAGTTGCAACAACATCAACAAAATAATCATAATCATCCATCCCATCAGTCCAATATTCAACAACAGCAACAACAATCTCATCCACAACAAATGCTGGTACATCAGCAGCAAGTACAACCACTGCAACAATATCACGTACAACAATTACAATCAAAAGAGTCAATTCCAACAATATCATCGATATCTTTATCAACACCAATTTTATCGAGTAATTCAATTATGTGTGGCAACAGAGAAATTGCAAATGGAACAGGAAATATTTTAAATGTTTCAATGGCATCGTCAAATGTTATATCATTAAATGCCACGGTTGAACGTTTGCCATCGTCTTCAGTAGCAACAGTTTTAAATAATAATAATAATAGTAGTAACAATATTAATATTATTAACAATAATAGTAATAGCAATAATAATAACAGCAACAATAATAATGTTAACAATATTAGTAATATAAATATTAGTAATGTTATTAATAATAATAATAATAATAGTAATGAACGTACAGCAAAAAGAGCACGTCGCACACGAAATGAAGTCAATAATAATATGGATACTTCAAATACAGATACAAATGTTAATATAGATCAACAACAGCAAATGTTACAGCAGCAGCAACAATTACATCAACAACAACAACAATTACAGCAACAACAACAAGGACATCAAAAGCAATCAACTGCAACTGCACAATCATCTACAAATTCTGCAAATCAAAAGAAAGCAACGAATACTACAAAAAAAACAAAGAAACGTAAATCAGTACGTAATGTTATTCCAGCACCGATTCGCAATGAAATAACACCACCAGAAGAACCCATTGATCCTGACGAACCAACATATTGTTTATGTGATCAGGTAAATAACAAACATAATATTTTTATAATTATCTTATATAAGTTTTGTAATATGTATTTAAAATTAAATAAATTTTTCTATATATTTTAGATTTCATTTGGTGAAATGATTTTATGCGATAATGATTTGTGTCCAATTGAATGGTTTCATTTTTCATGTGTGTTATTAGTGTCGAAACCAAAAGGTAAATGGTTTTGTCCAAATTGTCGTGGTGATCGGCCAAATGTTATGAAACCAAAAGCACAATTTTTAAAGGAATTAGAACGTTATAACAAGGAAAAAGAAGAAAAAATTTAAAATCCATAAATATTATTATTCAAAACATAAATTTTTGTTGCTTTATATGCTTCTTTTTTTAAAAAAGTTTTTTATGTGTTTTATATGTTTTTCTTTTTTATATTCCTGTTCACGTAAAATAATTTCCAGTAAAATTATTACAATAATTATAAATTATTATTTAAAATATATATACATAAAAAATATTTTAATATATACTTAAATAATGTAATATATTAAGAGTAATAGGTAATAATGATTATATTTTTAATTATATGTGCAAAATTAATATTTCTTTTTTTTTAATATTTTTGAAGTATATTTTAATTTTATTTTTTTTTTGTTTTTTTTTGCTATTTGAATAAGAAAAAAGTATTAAAATTTCAAATAACACTCAAAATGTGTCATCTTTTGTTTAAATGTTAAATAAATATTAAAGTATTTTCTAAGATCTAAGAAAATGTCATCATTAAGACTTTCTTTATTGAATAGAAAAGTTGATATGTAATAAACAAATCAGCTGGTCAAGCTGCGGATTTAATTTAATTCGCACATAAACGCATAAATGTATTAGTTTGTGTCTATGATGAACGTGATTTAATAATTAACATTTATGAAGCTTAGCTAAACTGAATTAAAATCTCAATAATAATATTTGGCGTGATCGGCAACATGGGTGTTACTAAATATTGCTTTCATATTTAATATGAAAGTTAAGCAACACTGCATAGGTTAACCATCTAGAAGGATGACCGATGTAATATGTTGCCGGTGATATAGACTCTATATGGCCATAAGTTGTCAGGAGAGTAAAAAAAACAGAAAAAAATAAAAAATATATATATATTTGGTGTGACTTTTTTTTTTTATTGACAATTTCATTTCATTTTAAATATTTATTATTTGGTATTTTATATATAATTGCAAAAATGGATGTGACTGGCCAATCATTTATGCGATCGTAATTGAGATGGATATCAAATGGACAATTCTGGAAAATTGAACTTATAATCAAGCAGCCTGTCAAATAGAAGAACATATATGCTGCCTTAATATGAAAGACTGAAAATCAGGTGATTAAACGTAGAATTGGAATTATTTATTTAAAATTATATACACACTCTTTTAATTTCAGAATGCACCTGCAAAGATACTGGTACATAAATTATCACCAGCAGCGGAATATAAAAGAAGGTAATCATAGCCGAGGAACACAGACAAGGGTTTCAAAATGAAACCACAATTAAGCTGTCGTTGGTGATATACTATCATAAAAAAAGACTCTTTCTTGGAATGTGATGCCAAGGTCCACTTAAAACACACACACAAATGGGACAACAAAATGACAAACAAAATGGGTGAGTTACTTTTCGATTATTTTATAACAAATAATTTAGATTTAGAAAATAAATGGAAGACAGCGTCCACTTATCTAATCTTTTACGTCGCAGTAACTGAAAGGTTATCTCTTAAAAAATATAATTACTACATTCATTCGAAATTAATTTTCAATTTCAAGTTCACTATTCAAATACAAAAAAAAATATAAGCCACTTAATATTAATAATTGTTACCTAACTAGGTTCATACAAAAACCGATTATAAAATGTGAATTGAAATGTGTCTGCAAAAATCGTATATTCACTCTTTTATCTATTTTTATTATATATTTTTATTAAATATGCATTTTAGTTTTGATCATATTACTCAAATTATAATTATCTTTCTATTTTATCTTTTTTTGTTTTTATCTTTTTTCTTTTTGCATAAAATTACTGCAAAGTTCAATGGCCATACATCTCCCGCTTGACCATGTTATAATAAAAATAATTGTTATGAAGTAAGAAAAAAACAGATCTTATTTACAAAATAAAAAAGATTGAAGATTTATACACCTATTTTTTGTTGTTGTTGTAGCTGTGCTTTTTTTTCCATCTATCTATCTGCGTATTCTCATTCATCCACTTACAATAAACTAAATTGCATCGCTTATATTTTTAAACATTTATAATAACAAAAAAACACACACAGAAAGTAAATATTTAAACAAAGAGTAAAAAACTTAATAGTTTTATTATTTGCAAACTAAAGAAATGGAATAAAAAAGTTAAAGAAAAAAAAACACACATTTCTTCTTATTTACTTGACTTTTAAAACTTGTGCGTTTTTAATAGAATATATATTTTTTTTTGTTAGTTGGCATATAATGAATGTGCTTCGTCGGTCAATTGATATGAAATAGTATTCAAAATTGTGTGGTATGAATTCAAAGAGGCAAAACACACACAAGAAAACTAAGCATATATTAGAAAAACATTATTTAAATTAAAAACTTCTTAAAACTGTTATTTTTCATGAATAAATTTTATATATTTTTTCACGGTCACACATCCATAATCCGCATTTATTATTATTATTATTATTATTATTAAATTTATAGATATTATATATGTATTGTACAATATTTTATATATACGACAGGCCGTACCGTCTTATAATAATAATAGTTTTCTTCAATTTTCTATTTTATTTTAAAATACATATCGAATTCTCATAATATAATATCTTAATTAAAGAATTACACCACATAGAAGTCATCTTGTGATTGTGTTGGTGTGCGATCTTGGGTTGCTTATTATATGTTATATTGGCAGTGAACGACATACTAAGAACTTCCAACTATCAATTCTGTCTGTGTAACACGCGACCCGTTGACTCATTTAATGCTATAGGATACCTCTAATAATAATTATACAAAAATTCCATTTTAACTAACTTTTTATATCACTTTTATAAAAAACTAATAAATTTTAAGGAAACCAACCACATATGTAATTGTAGACGAACACATTATTGGTGAATTGTTAAATAATCACGCATGCATTGTAATTTAACAACTTATTTTAGTCGCAACAGGAATATTCTTTGGGAGGTTTTTAATGAAATATGGGTTAATAACATACTAAATAAAACATTCCTCGTTGGAGTACGTAGGAGTAAAACATTTATTTACCATCGTTGTCGATTTATAATTAGGTTCAGTTGGATTATACCTATATCGAGATCATTCAATCGACTGGAGGACCGCGCCTAGGAGTAACCCAAAATTTGATGATGATTGGTCACTGGCATGGTGAAAGTACTGACCCACTATTTTGTAGGAAACACATTATGGTTCAGAGTGTAAATAACTAAAGTGAATTTGTTAAATGAAACAAATTAATTGTTAATGATGCAGTGCAGTGTAAATAAATAAATATCTCTGCTTGATTGGTTATACACTTGGTTGGATTCTGATAGTATTTGGTCCTGGGTTAAAATATCTTCATTATTGTAACTGCTGCTTCCTCCACACTGTAGTACATATAAGTGAATTAGAACCAAACTTAACAGAACATTTAAGTATCGTAATAACAATGTTTTTAGTGTGATCCAATATGATCGGTATGGTTACATCGCGATTTACGGCATACAATATTTTTTATATTAATTTTTATTTTCATATTATCAATATTTTATGTGATTTTTTTTTTTTTTTCTTATTTTCAATGTATTCAAATTAAAATGCAAGTAGCTATTAAAGGTAAAAAAATGTATAATAAAAAAAACAGGAAATTTTTTTCAAAAATAAAAATAATATATGTACAAAAAAAGAAAAAAAAATGAGACACAGAGATTGATAGAGAGTATCCCACGTAACCCCACGTAAATAAAGAGCTTAATATACTACTAAAACATTTATTTATTTATTTATCACATTTATCACATAAAAAGTTAAGAATATTTTATTTAAAAAAAAAAACCAAATTTACTTATATATTTATTTATGCATAAAAGCACATTGACCATACGCTTACAGAATCATTTTATAGTGAGTTCTTCATTGGTTCACATATTTACGTCGTTGGTTATTTAACTTCTTCTTTTTTTTTGTTAATATAAACATTATTTATTTTGAAAATATATATTATTATTATTGTGATATTATAAATGCGTGTAAAAATTTTAATAATTTTGTAATTAATTAAAAAATATAAATAAAATATGATATCATTAAGAATTTTAAATTTTCGTGAGTATATAAATATTATTAATTTATTTATTGTTTCATTTTATTGTGGAATATTAATTAAGTGGCACAAAAGAAAAAATTCTGTGTTTATATTGACTCTTTTAAAAATATAGGATTAACTTATAAATTGATTAAATATTTTTTTCAAATAATAGAAAATTAAATTAAAAACACATGAAAAGTACATTTTTGAATTTACAATTTACTTGTAATTTAATAACATATAATTAAATTCACTAAATACATAAAAGTTATAATTAAACTACGGCGACGCGGAATATGTGATGAATAATAATAATATAATAAAGTTTTAAAATTTCTTTCTATATGCAAATATTATTTTTAAAAGTATATAATTGATCTATAAATTAAATATATGTAAAAGTAGTCTTCTGTTTTACTGTCCCAATTGAAGTCACACTCTCACAGTTCCCACACACCTTATACATTATATTTTATTATATACTACTTGTATTTAAAAATAATATATTATTTTTAAAGGTACTTTATTCTCTCGATACAATTTTATATTCATGCAAATTTTTTTTTGTAATTTATTTGAGATGTGTTTTCTTTACCATTTCTTATATTTCACCGTTATTATTAAAATATCTTAAAGAAGAAATTATATGAATAACATTTTGAATGTGTAGTAATTATATTTGCGGAATAAGATAAGTATTGAATATATATATATATATAAATATATAGAAAAAGAAAACACTTATGCCCGATATGTATTTATTTATTTTATATTAAATAAGTAAATATGGTATTATAATTATAGTTAGATGTTGAATCACACTCTTGTTTATAATTTTTTTATTTTATATAGTTTGAACAAAATTGTTTTTTAATGAAAAATATTATGACACCAAGATGACACCTCTTTAATATGATAATCATTCAAAACCGCAGCGAAGGCATTTTCAAACTCTTAATTTCTATAATGTTCCATATTATATTCAATGTTTGTAAAAAAAAAAATTGGGCAAGTAAAATGAGTGGTGTATGCGATGTTTGCTCATCGTCGAATTTCAACACATTGTCGATATTGTCAAATATTATGTTTAATTCCGTAATTTCTATATAACTAAACATTATAATAATACTTATACCACGTAGCAGTGAATGCAACACACGCAGTGTCTATTGGAGAAAGGATAAAAAATGCTATATAATTCCCTAAACAAATTAGGGTAAAACTGATTTAGGTGTCTATATTATATATTGGTATATATTTATTTAGTAATTTATGTAATCTGTAAAAAAATAGAAATAGCAAATATTGCGGCGAAGCTGAGAGAACCAGTGGATACTTATAGTTCATAAATATATAAAAAAATAGGTTCATCCAGATAGACAAATATACACAAATGGAACGAAACCATATATCAGAAGCAATGTTAACTTTATAAATCAACATCAACACACAATGTTTATTGGACAATCTCGCAGGCAGAAGTGCATCATAATAGAATGTAATGTTGGTCGCCGCGTGATCATGTATATTTTGAACTACATTTTTTCTAACTATTATGATTAAAACCAATTTTAAAATATATAAATTTTTAATTTTATAACTGCCTATATTTTGAAATTGATTTAAAAAAATTTAAATTATTAAAATCAGGCAACTGTTAAAGCTATAAGTATTAAAATTGACTGCAGACTCTTGCAGAAGAGTCTCTATAATAATAAAAATGTGGAAAATTTATTTGCGCAAAAAATCTAAAGATGCGTATAATTTTTATATGATGTCGTTGAAAATTTAGTCATAACATAATAAAAAATTATAAAAAAATCAATATGCGACACAAAAATATTTCTCAATAAATATATTGTATAACAAAGATGTACAAATATGATTCGGCCGTTGTTCATCGAATGTTATGATCGTTGCTTGCAGCTGTACAAATTTTTACCAGTTTTTTTTTTGTAATTTATGTGAATACCGAATATAAACTAAAAAAATTAAATATTTCGTATTCTGTTGATGAGCGAATCGAAATTTTTTGTCAACGTTTTCATAATTGCGTAGAATCGCTGTATACCGACTACGTGTCACATCTATCTATTAAAAAAACTGTTGATGGAATAACTTCTGATGGGTAATATGTGTATAGCGAATATGGGATAAAGGCTTGCCACGAAAGTAAATCGATATCGTTTTTTTTTTACGATCTTGTCACATATGAGGACGAGCATTACTGCACGTACGAAAGAATGGTGTACCTTTTTTCTTGTCTGAGCATTCAATTCAATCATTGCTATTATATTTATTTATAACTATCTACCAATAACAAGGTTTGAAAAATCATTTTTTCAAATATTGCCGATATCGTTACGTTTTGGGATCGATTTTACTGGTTGACCTTTTGGATCACCATGTAGATCATATCAATTGGTCTGCCAATTGTTACATTTGCTGCATATATAAGTTTTTGTCAAATTATTGCAAATTACCATAACATATAATGCTTCTTCTCTCATACTTCAGCTGCCAACTACAACAACATCATAATATGTCCCGTATATCTATGGTATATAAATTTGTAGGCGGCAGAATCATACTTGCAAACCTATTACATTATTTATATGAAAAAAATCAATTTTTATTACTTATATATTTTTAATATTATAAATTTAAGAGAAAAAAAATTGGTCAAATATTAACCGTTATGATCACATTTTTATTTATCAATTTATTATATTATATTGCAAAGTTCATTGACGGGCGGCAACGGACCAAAAACCATATGATGATGAGGCAGGCATTCGCATATTACATTATATTGTATGTATATAATAATATATAATACAATATATGTATATTTGTAAATAAATTATATAATATATTTATTACAATCCCACATGATCATTATCTATTTATTTTTTTCTTAATGAATATATTGTATATTAATATAAAAAAAAAAAAAAGACATAAATAAAATATGATGTGTAAAAATTTACGTATTCATTAAATTGGAAAATTGCAAATAGATGAAGATATTTTTGTTATTTATTATATAAATAATATTATTTTATTAATAATTATAAATGTTATGCGATTATTTGAACTTTTAAAACAACGTTTAAGAAAATATATAAAGCGTGAACTTATACCAAAATATCTTATTGTATAATAATATATAATATAAAATTTTAAGCTTATATACAACTCACGTTTAATCCACCTTATGTATATAGATATGATATATTATTTGCAAGAACGCAATATCAATATACAATGGAAAGATATACATAATAAGTAGATAAATGAGTATCTTTCGATAGTAGGAGACCAATTGATGAATTTTAATATACAAGCACGAAATGATTTTCTCCTTCCATTGCATCACTTGAATATAATATTGTTTATAAATTGCATAGACATCTCGTCACGGGGAGCAGGATCTTTAACAATCTGATAATCATTAAATCTTATATTTATATAATTTAAAAGAAATTATTATTAAAGATTAATTTTTAAAACTATTTCTATATATAGTTGCAGCATTATTATTAATAATAATTAACACAACTTATGGATCACCACCGAGTAGCAATCGTTTTGCAAATAATATTGTTGGTGAGGCTACAAATATTGTAGCTGCTAATATTTTAAAGGTAAATTTATAATTATATAATTTTATAATAAATATTTAATTAAACAAAAAAAATTTCTTAGTCAAATATAGATATAGAAAAAAATTTTGTATTTTCACCAATTGGATTTTCAACAATTCTATCAATATTAGGTGAAGGTTCACGTAAACAAACAAAAAATGATATTTTAACATTTTTAAAATATCCCGATTTTACGGCTACAGGTGCGTGTTTTTATTTCAAATACATATACACATCTACTATAATTATAAATTAATATATTGTAATAATATTTAATTAAATATAGTTCAATCAGCATATAAAACAATATTAAAAGATTTCCAAGGTGATAATGCACGTTTAGCACCACAATTTAAAACATGGATGTACATTTATCGTAACAATTCAATTGAAAATGAATTTAAAAATATTATCGAAAATAATTATTATGTTGAAGTGAAAACAATTGATCGTGATTATTATAATTGGAATGATCCGAATACATTTGAACCAATTAATTTAACTGATGATGTTGATGACGCTGCCGCAGAAGATGACGACGACGACGAAGAGGTTGAAGAAGATAAAAAAATGAAAGAAAATGAAACATCAATAAATAATAGTAAAGTAAAACCAAATAAAATTGTAAGTACTACACCAAGTAATAGTAAAGATATACCAGAATTTGAAACATTAAAAAAACGTGCACCAAACGATGACGACGAAACACGTAGAATTGTTGATGATCAAAAAGATTCATCGAAATTCGATGAAGTTATTGAAGATAAACAATATGTTGAAGTACCAATAATAAAAAAAGAATTATCAAAAAATATCGAAAATAATGAAAGTGTTAAAAATGATAATGATATGATTGAAATTGATGCATTTATTAAAAAACAACATGATAAAAAATTAAAAACAAATAAAAAATCAATAAATCCTATACAAAATTCATCACCAGATGAAAAATCAGAACCAGAAAAAATTAAAATACCATTAACAAAATTAAAAAATTTAGAATTTATTAGTCATGGCAGCAGTGGTCGAAATGTAAAACTTTTTAAAATTTTTAATTTATAATTTCTTAATTTTTTTTATATATTTCTTATAGTTTGGATCACGTTCTGCTATGGATATTACATCAGTAATTAGCGGTAATTCAATTGTAGGCGAAAAATCAAAGGCAAATGTATCAAATCGTGATAAATTTGAATCGAAAATGTTATTGTTTAATGGTCTTTATTATAAAGGTAGTTGGGCACTTCCATTTCAGGTATAAATAATTACTTTTTTTTTTATCTTGTCGCATATAAATAATATTTGTAAAAATCTTTATTTTTTATAAATAGCAATTAAGATCAGGACCAGGCAATATATTTTATACATCAGAAACAGAAAAAATTAATGTAAAAATGATGAAATCATGTGGTTATTATAAAATTGCAATTTCAAAAGATAGTCAAGCTATTTCATTACAATATGATGTAAGTGTGTGTGTGGTAACAAATTATATATTAATACTTACTATACTATATATAAATTAAACTGAATGCAGGCGATTGCCACATTGTACAACAAAATTTAATTAATCCTATGTATACTATTTATTTCATTATATTTCCAGAATGAACGTTATGCATTATTGATTATTGTACCAAATGCACGTGATGGTTTAAAACAATTAATTAAAACTATTGATAGTTATACAATTGGTGAAATACTAGAAAATATGAATGAAGAATTAATTGAATTATCGATACCAAAATTTAATATTGAAACAACAAGTGGTGCTGAAAAATCATTTGCACGTACCGGTTTAGCCGGTATATTTACATCCAAAGCTGATTTTAGTGGTGTAACACAAGAACAAAAATTACATATCGAAGAATTGCAACAACATGTTGTTGTTAGTGTTGATGAAGGACAAAGTAGTCAAAATTCATTTTCTGCATCTATGTTACGATCTAATAATAATGATCATTCAGATCATACCGTTATTATTGATCGTCCATTTTTATTTTATGTATTAGATCAGGTTAATAATGTAATTTTAGTTGCTGGAAAAATTGTACAACCGCCAATAATACACGATGAACCAATATAAAAATTGATATATATATATATGCATATTTATATAGTCTAGTTATAATATATATGTTATAATAACTGATAAGCCAATACAATAAGGTACTATACTACTAACATAATTTATTTAAATTATTAATTAATTTATTAATTCATAAATGTTATTTATTTATTTTTAAAATTCGTATGCCGAATATTTTTTAAGATAAATTATTAAATTATAAATAATATAGAGTAATTGTGTTACGTTAATTAATTTATATAAAATTATTACTAATCTTTTGTTTTATAGGTACGTTACTCAGAATTTACGAGTATAAATTATATATATAGAAATTGTATGATATGCTGTAGAAGGAAGATTCCAGTATTTACACAGACCAGAACCCAACCGAGCTAGAAAAACTGTGTGTGAATGTGTGTGTGTGTGTGTGGCGGTAATTTGCCATCACTGGATTACTTCATATCCTAAAATTCATAAGGTTAGTTGAACTGGATGGATAGATGCTCTTGCACTACACTTTACGATTTATTTAAATATATATAATACGACAATATTCAAAAAAAGAATAATTTGGACAGGCGATATCAAAAATACGAAAGAATATTAGGGGCGATAAGGTAGTTTGTAAATAACTCAGCACATGCCAAAGTAGATAATAATTTATTAATTGACATGCAATTATCGAAAGATATATATAGAAATTTCTATAATTCCATTATTTTTATTTGATCGATAATTAGCCTATAATGACATATTGTTAATCTTTGGGTAGACACACGTTCTACATCACATATTTTTTTCAAAGACATTTAAATGTCAAATGGTCTTACGTGAAAAATATCAAAATATTAAAATAAATACCGAAAATTTTTTAATTCGATGGGTTTAAAGAAACCACAATTAATTTCAAGCTATATATTAAAATATAAATAAAATTTAGAAAAGTTAATTTCAAATACAAAAGTATTTCAACAAAGTCAATTATTTATTTAGTTATTTTATTATTATCTCGGTTTTCCTATATATTCTTAACATATAGTATATGCGCTAATTTAATAAATTATTCGTAAGTATCTCGCACATTATAATAATAGAATAATTGATTAATGTTAATTTAATTATTTATAATAATATTATATAAACAAACAGACATATAAGTACAAAATAACGTACAATATAAATTTGTTATCGCGGTATGCGATTATTGTGTCTGTCTGATAGAAAAATCCCGATTTTAAATTGCATATTTTTACAATGACTTAATAATAAATATTATGTAATATAATGCAAATTATCTGGATTTACCCCACACTCTATATTATCATTATATATTTATGTGTTATCATTAAACCTCTATATATTTTTGTTACAATTTGATAATTTATATTCGTATACAAAATATATAAATTTGATAAAATGCAAATACAATTTGCAATTTCATATATTAAAATATTTTCATAATTTGGAATTTAATTGTTAATTTATAAAATTACAATAAATACTCTCAAATACTCATCATCATACAATATACGTGAAAAACAGGTTAATCTAGTTTCTGTTGGTGATGTTTTTCATTTATTTTTATATACACCACACACAAATTAAAGTAAATTATTAATAAATATATGTATAGATAGTAATGTTATATATAACGATAGACAATAATTCTTTAAATATCTCTGGCTCTACATCTATCCTAGATATATTTACCTCTTTGCATTTTATATTTATTCTATAAACATGAGAGCATTTTTACCATCAATCAATATAAAATTGTAGTTAAAAAAGCTTTAGTTGGATAATAATTTATCTGTATTATATAAAATATTAAAATAATTCAATAGCACAGACAAACAGTGTATGTAAAATATGTTGGGCTGGCCTTAGAAGTAATATGTTTAGCTGGTCGGTACACTATTTACCCATAGACAATATAATTCGTAAGTCATGACAAGCATGGTTTACAAGTTAAACTGATATTTTATATTGATTTTCTATTGTATGGTTTAACTTTAGAATGTAATTCCAATGGTAGAATGATAGGAAAAATTGATTATATAAATTACATGAGACCCAATGGGTTAATGGAAAAATTCTCGAAATGAATGCGTATAAATTTTGAAAGATCAATTAAAAAGAGTGTCGCCTGTCCAATAGACATTATATTGAATATCCGATTAAAATAAAATTATTTTTAATAAACAATTCAAAATTAATTCGCACGAAACTGTTGTGATATTCTATATGACACGGCTGCCTGTCGGCGACCGGTATGGAGACGGTGTGTGTGGCAACCTATATATATTAACTACAGAAATCAGCCGCTTTCAATACAACCTTCCTAATTATTATTGTATATTCAATATAATATATATTAATATATTTATTAGTAAACAAATAAATATTCAATATATTTTATTTACGAAACACATATTTTTGCACAAACAATCATTAACATAAATGTTGCGATAAATAATATACATACAAATTTATTGAATTTTTGTATTTGGAAAATTTGATGCTATTCATAATAATATTTTAAAGTAAATATTGCGTTTATAAATGTTGATGAAAAACTACGACTGATTATTTTGAAAGTGAATTAATTATAAAAATTATCAAAATATCATTTAATCTGCGCACAATTATTTAATCAATTCTGATATATGACATACGTGAATATAGAGAGTAGTCAATACTTTGCTAATAAAATGTTTTTCGAGAAATTTTCTAATTATATAATTAATAAATATTAATAAAAATATTCCACTGCTAAGACTAAACATCACAATATAATTTAATTTTATTTAACAATTATAAATATTGTACACGTGGGATTTATTGAGTAATATTTTTTTTTAGTTTTTATCTATACAATTACTTTAAGTATTTCAAAAAAAACCAATAGTAATTTATTATAAATAATATGTTAGGAGATCATATATATACTCTGAACGATCTCATGTATTTGTTCAAATAATATATAGTTGGAAAATTTTGAGTTTTACTCATATTACAAATATTTTAATTATATTAATAATAAATAGTATATAATAATAATAAATTAAGTAAGAATTTACAATAGAATAATTAGGCAAAACCTTATAAACATTTTATAAGAAATGAAAGATAATTTTTAATTTTCTTTCTTAAAATTATCTATATAAGAAAGATACGTAGGGTTTTTCTTAATGTCAGTTATATACTACACCTGCATTCGTATGTAAAAATATAAAATTTTCCATTCAAAACAAATTACCACATTTGTTTGTCATAGTTTGAAACAGTTCGTGCGAACACAATTGATACTTAACGTTCACCAGAATGATCAAATTTAAATCCACATGACATATCACTTTGAATGATCGAAATGTGAAGTTAAAGTGAGATTATTGATATGGTAAACATTTCGAAAGAACTCTTGCATTTGATTTTACACAAACAATAGTGTTTCTAAACAATTGATGGAAAAACGTAATCGCCTATTTGACATCTTCAAATCAATGTTTGGACATGTTTCTATATAGTGTAATCCAAATGAATTTCTGTATTAACTGTTGATGTTCAGATAAGTTCATCTGTTATACACAACAAAATCATGATAATTGTCTGGTACACAGATTATATTTAGCAGAAGGTAAAACAATAATAGGCAAATGTTAAATTATAATTACAATATTCATACATAAAGAATAGAGTATATGAATATAATTGTGTAATGCGAATATTTGACAAAGTCAATGTTCCCTAAATATTTTCGATACAATATATAAATGAACGTTTTTTTTTTAATAATATTTTGTCGATTTTATATAATTATTTTGCATGTCATTATGATTATGAAAATGACAAAAATTTAAATTTAATTTCAATTAATTTTTATCAAACTCGTTTTGGCTTTGATTTTTCTCAATTAAAAAATTATTATTAACACAAATTTAAAATCATTAATACTATAAATCCGGTAGAAAGTCCTTCATATTGATATAATGTATTCCGTTATTTTTGAAAATAAAAAATCTAAATTAGGTATTTCTTCAAGGTATATTTTGTATTATAATACAATAAATAAACATTGAGAATACAAAACATAGTCGCTCTTTTCATACCGTTGATGATGTTGATGATGATGCTGGCAATATAAAGGCAGTTTAATTATTATTATTAACATTGAAAAAACATAAACTATATCCCTACAAAAAATGGTAAAATTTATTATATTTTTGCACAGTGAATATTAAAAAGTTTAAATATCATAAAACATTATAATATAATACGATCAGTATAAAAAATAAAATAAGCGTGTATTCAATTATTTATTTATTTGTAATTTTCTGAAATTATATAGCGACGCAAACCAGTTTAATAAAAAAAAAACAAAAAAATCTTTTTCTTATTTTCCAAAATTACTGCAATCAAATTTATCCACTCAAAACTTTTGATATTTTAAATATCAAAAAAACTTTTTTCTCTATAAATAATAATATCAATAATTATCATGGAGAATGTTTTTAAAAACAAAATTTTAATCAATTTTAAAATGATTATTGTAAATTTTTAATAATTTTACTTTTTTATTTCAAGTTTATGACGTAATAGGAATCTCCAAAAGTTTATTATAACAATATACCATCATTCGCATGTACACAACGCAATTTATTAACTTTTTTAAACTTGTTCGGTTTTTTTTTTTTTTTCAAATGTATATGTACTAGCTGTTATAAAATGTATTTGTATTAAATATACGCAGGGTGTGCCAGTGATGGTCATGTAGAAGACATATGATTCTAATTGTAAGTTAAAAATAATATTACACTACAATTTATTTGGATTTAAGGTTTTTGTTTTATGAGATATATAGCTCTGTATTTGGCTTTTTGTAGCATATGATATTAAAATGGTACCTTCATGGCAACTATACCAATGCAGTATGAAAGACATCTTCAAAACCAGCGCTGGAAGCGCTTTAATATTCTTAAATTTGCAATTTTCGTTGCGGATGTATATGATGCTGCGGGGTTGTTATCAGAACCGAACAGGAATTAAATTACCTCTCATTGAGGATAAGATTCCATTTATTTCCATTATTATATACATATTTCCAAATTGAATACATATGTTTTTAACTTTGCAGTTATTTTACAGCGTTCCATCATCATATACATCATCACTATTGGATGCTAATCTATTATTATATCATTTATTATTAATGAAATCGCTAGTCTCACGTCCACATTTGTGCCACAAAGAATATTAAATTTTAGCATTAAAACACTGAAAGAAAATAAATAGATTTTCATTAGATTTTTTGTTTTATATAATATATTATTAATATTATTATTAGTTTTTCTATTTATAGGCTATGCGATGCCATGAAGGCAACTTAAGTTATAACAAGAACCATTAATAAACAGGAAAATTTAATGCATTATGGAGTGAGGCTGCCAAACATTCATTACACTCACGGTTACTATAAATTGCTGTGCATGTAAGTATATAACAATGTATAATGACAACTTTTTTGATATGATTATAAAGTGTACTTTAAAGCTATCATCTTAATTTAAATTATAGTATAATATGTTATCCATCAACGTACACGTCTTCTTGAAGAATGTACGACTGCATCCGAGCACACACCCTGTACATAAAAATGTAATACTTATACAAAACATAATAACAACTGAAAATAGAAGACAACGCTAAATAACTTAATTGTATATAAAGTAGTTATTTGTTTATATATTAGTTTAGACTTATAGAGAATTATTTAAGAAATTAAAATATAATATTATTAACATTTTTTTTTATTTATTTATTTATTTTTTTTTGTTTTTTTTTTTTCATATTATTATTTATAAGTTTAATAATATCTCATATAATATTTAGTATCAATCAGTAGCACTCTGCTAGTTGTATACAACATACAACCACAGACTCACTAATTATATATTATTTTCTTATATAGAATTTAATTTTGGGCTTGTATAAAAAAATAGAAACTAGATTTAAAAAAGCCTAGAAAAAAAAACCAGTTGTTGTAAGAGTGAATAATAATATAGAGAAGCTATTACTTATTATTTACATAATTAAAATTAAAGAATTTATTAAAATATCATCTTTTATATAAAGACCGTATATTTATATATATATACGAAAATGTTATAAAATTGATTGATATTCTCAATAAATGTGATTTTTTTTTTTTTTTTGAGTAATTAAATTAATTTTAATAAGAATAAATAATAATTTAAGTGATATTTATAAAAATTATATATAAAAATTATAATCAAAAATATGGTTAAATTGTTGATTGGTAAGTTTTTTCCAATAATATTTTGTTAAATAATTTTCGATTTTAATTTTTGTGCGCATATAATTCAAAAAATTAATAAAATAATTAATTTTTCTCATGAATAATGAATGCAGTGTGTGTGTGTGGTGTGAATGGTGGTGATGACATTTAAGAAAAAAATCACACAGAAAAGTTTTTTTTATTAATAATAATGCAGAAAAACTAACTTTCATAAATTGAACCACAAATATGAATAAAAAACAAGTTTTTGTTTTATTGAAAAATTTTATATAAAATATATATATTTTATCAATAAGTTCGTGTATTTATACAAACACCCGTTGTCCAGCACATTATGGATATGATTTTCTTATATAGGCATCTGATAACGACCACCTCTCTATTGCTTACTTTATTTATTTATTTATTGTGAATCGAACTTAACAAACTTGACCAACTTACTGGTTCATGGACATTTAGCACAGTGTAAGCTGAAAAAACTATTTTAAAATCGGTAGAAATGCTTATTTATCAAAAAAAAAAAAAGTTTTTGTCAGTGACATCGACGATTCAATGAGTGTATTTCAGTTTAAAACGTAAAATAGAGATCAGTTCGATTAATAATCAAAATACTTTTATTTTTACAATTGTAAAATAGTATTGTTTACTTTTTTCTAAACCCATTTCGATTATTTTTCTGACAGAGGGTGTTTAATATAAATTATACTATATTCATATATATATATATATATATATACACGTATTTGGAATTGGAAATATATATACAAATATTTTATTATGCGGTTTAATTCTTGGGAAATTCCAATTTTTCTTTGTCATTTATTTATTATTAAATTAATTGAAATAAAACTAGAAGAGAAATAATTGATAACAATTTTTTTCTTTTTTTACATATAGTGTTGCAATAATAAAACTTTGAAGTTGTGACCATACGCCATTTAATTTGATGTAGTTATAACACTACAAAAAGAAAATAAAGAAAATAATCTAAAGCCATAAGAAATGACAAGATCTTGGAGGGTACAATTCGTAGGTCCATTTCTTGAAATAATTGAATCGATTAAAAAAAGAAATTATGTAAAGTCGAAGTATATGAATGAGGCATAAGAAGCACCATTCAATTTGTTGCTGAAGCTATACATATTGTTTATATCGATGCTACCGCAATTTTAGAAACAAAAACTAACTACCCATTAAAATCTCTGTAACGATCGCATCATTTATTTGCGCTTATAACGACAGCTCCTTTATTATTTCGTAAACATTGCGAACCGATAAAATGCGTCCATTTAATAATCCACTTCATATTCAATAAATGTTTGTAGATATAATGAAGTCGCACATTAATTCCATGTAGGCTATTATTTAAATTCCATGCATACGACAATTTTGTTTATTCAAGCAGCCGATATCACTATATAAAAACCTAATTTTTTAAGTTGGTTGTTGTTTATATATGCAAATAATGTGTTTTTGTTTTGTAATTAGTACAATTAAAATGAGAAATTCCATATAATACACGAAAACAAAATATTTGATCATAAATGAAAAATACCTCAATAAATAATTATCTGGGATTTATTCATTTGTCTGCGCAATTCTAAAAAATACACATTTTATTATTTGTTTTCTAATAGTATCATTTTTCGTATATGAAAATCATTATTTCAAATTAAATCTATATATTGATAATCAGTCTGTAATTTGGTATGAGATCACTGATTTGTTTTCGAATTATATTTCAATGTTAAATAATTAGTTATACACGAGTGTGATTATATGCACATATTTACAATTGCAAAATCATGCATAATGACCTAAGAAAACATAAATTTTAATGTAAATAAACATAAATATTGTAATAAATAACATTATTTAATTGTAATACATTTTCAAAAAAACAATGAATAACATGTTTCATTATTTATTTTTTAGTGATTAATTTATTTGCTATAATTAGCAATTATCAAAATGTTATGGGACAGCAACGTCAACGGCAACAAGAACAACAACAATTATATCAACAACAATTATCCGATGATTCAATAACATTTCCCGAGCAACAAGACCAATTTGTAAATTCAATACAACGTAATTCATTTCTAAAACATCCATCATATACTATACCAAATCCATATAATAATAATAATAATAATAATAATAATAATAATAATAATAATAATAATTATAATATTAATAATGATAATAATAAAGAAATCCGCGAACGAACACCATATGATTATGTAACAGAATTTTCATGGAAATTATTTTCGGTAAATATTATAAATTTCTACTGTTTTATTTTTTAAATAAGTACAAAAATAATAAATGATATTATTGAAAATATAAATTCATTTATAATAAAATGAATAATTCTATATTTTAGAATTCAAAATTACCGGATCCAAGCGGTAATCTTATATTAAGTCCAATATTAGTACAATCATTATTATCATTATTGGGTACAGTTGCAACCGGTGAAACTAGTGAACAAATTAAATATGTTGTAAAAGAACCAAATTTTGATAATACATTAACAAAATTAATAACTAAAATGAAAAATACACAATATCGTAATGAAATAAGTTTTGCTACGGCTATGTTTGCATCCCAAGATTTAAGGTAAGTGATGGAGGGAGGGACACGGGGCTATTGTTAATTATATAATTTTGTAACCAATATACCAATATACATTTTAATTTAACACATTTATTTATTTCTTTTAATTAATTTTAGTTTCAACGATACATTTTTACGTGAAGCAATATTTCGTCAAATTGATATGAAACCAACAGATTTTTCAAATCCAAGACAAGCTAGTGCAACTGTTAACAATTGGGTAGCACAAAAAACCAATAATAGAATACAAACATTATTTAATCCCGATTCTGTACAAGGCGGCATACGTTTATTATTAGCAAATACAATATATTTTCGTGGTTTTTGGAAAAGTCGATTTAATAAAACAGCGGTCGAACAATTTAATTTATCAAATACAAGAAGTAAAAAAGTAACAATGATGAAGGGTCAATTTAAAATACGTGGTGATGAATTTGTTTTAAATAGTGGTTTAAGTGGTGCTTGGATTGAATTACCATATGACGTAAGTAATATATATACAGATTGTTAGGTGTAAATATTTGATATAACATTAATTTTGTAATATTATCTCATCATCTTTCTTCAAATAAAATAGGGTAATGAATTTTCTATGGTATTAATTTTACCTAATATAGCATATTCGTTGGATTCATTTATACGTCAAATGACAAGTGATGATGTATTAAATTTAATGGGTCATTTAGATGAACCGTATAAACGTTTAGTAACTTTAACATTACCAAAATTTAATTTACGTTCATCATTTTCAATTGTTAATACAATTTTAAAGGTAAGTGTGAGTTTCTTTATAAATCTATTCCAGTTGATCAGTCGCAAAAATAAAAAATTAAATGTTTGCGATAATATCTCGTAAACGAGTAACTATTTGGTGTACGGTTTTAAAATATAGACAGCATTTTTTTTTTGTTTACAAAATGAAAGTGTAGCAGTGACCTTTGGTCAATTTCATTATTTTTCGATATATTCAAAAGAATTAAAGTGGCGCTCTGCAAATAACTGAAACAATTTATAATCGGATGGAATATGATAGGTGTAGGTATTCCAAACGAACCGGTTTCTTTTACTGATTCGACAATATGTTTTGTCAAGGCGTTGTCTTACCCCACAATATTTTTGTTTCTGTATTTTCTGGACGGTATTGTCGTCAATGTTAAACTATCAACTTGGAAATGTCTGGCAATAGTTTTTTATTTTTTATATATTGAGATATATAATTAAAATAAATTAGTCAAGTTTTGTAATTAAATTATGTGTTTATTATTATATGTTTTTTATTCAATAGATGGGTTTAGTCGATTTATTTACTGTAAATTCAAAATTAACGTATTTAACATCAAATAATGAATTTATACGTGTTGATGATATATTACAACAAGCAGTATTAAATGTTGATGAAGATGGTAGTGTTGCAGCGGCTGCAACAAGTGTTGCTGTTGTTACCTTAAGTATAAGTAGTGTACCCGAAGAAATGACATTTGAGGTAAATCAACCATTTTTAGCATTAATTATTGATAAACGAAATAAAGTACCATTATTTATTGCAAAAGTATATAATCCTTAAATTATACTACAATATTCATATATAAAATATTAATTATAATAATAATAATAATAATAGAATAGAGTATAATAATTATGTGATGTGAAAACGAGAATAAATACGTATCAAATAAAATTAATTGATGAGTAAAAATAGTTGAAATAATAAATGTACAACAAAATTTGTGTAATAATTCATTACTTATAGAAAAAAAATAAAATTTTGTTTAAAATTAGACCAAAAAAAAAAGAAAAATTAAAATTGAAATTACAAGAATTCTCATCCAGCGTATAGTTTCCAGCTGTGTTTTATTTGTTATTCTCACTGCTCTATTTTTAAGTATTGTTAGGTGTACGAAATAATATTTTTAATATTTTTGCAAAATGTATTAACTCGATTTATTCCAAATAATCAAATAAAAAAGTAATCGGTTAATAATTGTTTTTTAAATAATTAAAATATTTTCCAAATATTATTACAATAATATTGTTTAAAAATTATAAAAATTATTTTTATTATCTTTATCTATACAATAAAATATAAATAAACATAAACAATTAAACGGATGACTCTTTAATGGGATCGCCCTATATTGCCTTTAAATAAAATATTTCATAAATTATATTATAAATGAAAAATTTATATATTTTTAAATAAAAATTTGATTTTATTATATAAAATTTTATTTAATTGCTTGACCGAAACTAAAATGATTATTCACTACTAACACGCAACATTATAGTAAATTCACTACAATTACCCTCTAGTCAACACACACATTTTCATTTCGTCTATCTTGTTAAACCACAATCAGTAGAATATATTTGTATATTACAAGTATTTGTGTATCAGTAATTACCATTTTCTTCAGTACATGGAATAATGCGGTATGGTGGAAGTCAATAATGAAGATTTTAGTATTTAAATAATGAAGAATATTAACATATTCTGATTTCCCTAAATATGACCTCAACCAACCAATCATGCTGCCCTGACACTGCCGAGTAAATTTTGTAAGTTAATTCACAACCCATGCACCAACTTTACCATTCGCACAATAATGATACTCGTTTCTAAGTCAACTATCAAACATCAACAATCTATTCTTCGCGTCAATATCGGTAATCTATTTCTCTATCTCGGGATTGAATGTCATGGTGTTCCATGCTCGCATTTTAAAAGTTAAACATCAACATGAACGAACACAAACAAATTTACTATTAAATGATGTTACATGAAGCGTAATAGATATAATATTTATATACCTAGAAATTGATTTATTTCCTAATTAAATACGTGTGAATGTTTTTTTGCCAAATATCAAAGACATACATGTAACAGTATTTTCGTCTCTCTGCAAATACATGCCTTTATTAAAATACATTATGGATTAGTTCAACACAATAAAAACCTATATAGTTTATCGATTAATTTATCTTAAAATATGTTAAGAAACAATAAACGAAAAATCTCACTTATTGTTAAATTTAAAGGTTGTACGAAAATATTTAAAACTAATCAATCATATTTAAAGATTTTTTTTAATAATTATAATAATTATAAAAATTATAATTAATTTATAAATCGTTAATTATATCCTTATTTAATGTATTTTGTATAAAATGTATTTAGTAAAAATAAAAAAAAAATAATAGAGTAGACATTTATGTTATATAAATTTGTTCTACAATTACATAAAAATTAGATAAGAGTAAAGATCTCACCCCGTACGACAGCAAAACACACATTCCATATAATATTTGATTTATGCCATTTATGGCATTCCTTCAATAAGTGATGCTCGTAAATTATTTACAACATTTGTCGGTTGTCCATCATTTAATCTAAATACATTTTCTATAAGCGAAATTTCCGTAGATGTTGTACTCATACCACAAAATGCAGTCCAATCATTAACAACTAAACCAGCACCAAGAACTTCACTGCCACGATTTACTGTACCAGCCTATTTAAAAAGTTAAAATTATTCTTTACAGTAATGTGTATATTATTTTAGTCAATTATTACATTACTAATCAATAAAAAAAAAAAAAAACTTACAACCAAAGGGATTTGTAATAAAGATGATAATTCATCTTGGTCGATTGTAGATGTTTTTGGATGTACCAAACCACCTTGATTACTTAACACCGAATAAGAACCAACCAATAAATTTTTAGCAATAGTTTGACGAAATACTTCAACATTTAATACATCCGCAATTATTTCTTCTGTTTCTTTATCTAAATCTGGATGGACTAATGCAACATAATCATTACATGCTATTACATTACCCAAAGCCGATAAACGTTCTTCAACTCGTTGTATTTTTATTGCATCTGGTAAACTATTTCGTAAATGTTGTAATTCAACATCTGTTGTTGAATTCGGTACAATTAATCCATTTTTATTACCAACTGTTAAACGGCCTATAATTCGACATCCACCAATACTTGCATGTACAACCGGTATTGTTTCTGATAATTCTGATTCAAATACACTATATATTTTTTTAAATAAAAAAAAATTAACAGAAAAACTATTATAATTATGAATTTTCACCACAGGAATATTTTTAATGGCATATATTAAAAAAAAAATTAATTTTTTAACCTTAATGCATAATTGATTAAACATTATTCAGTGAATTATGTTAATTTTATAATAATTATTAATAAATACATGATATTTCTAAATTGATGGATATTACCAATAATTGTGAAATTGGATTAATACACACAAGTCAAGAAATAACGTAACCTCAATAGACTTAAAATAATACTTACCTGTAAAATGCTTCTGCACCGCCAATTGCAACCAAACAATAACTATTTGTTAATTTGGTGAACACACCAATATCATCATTATTTTCAAATTGTACACGTAATGCCATTTTTTTAAATTATGAAATAAAATATTATATTTTAGAAATTTTTTTTTAGAAAAATGTGTTTCTGCTTGCTTTACAAAATCTGAAATGAAATGATGAAAAACCATCTAACAATCATCATGATCATCATTATAAACTAAATTTTTTTTTTAAGATTCAACGCAAGTCAACTTGACAGTACGTTTATAAAACGCGTGCAAACTAAAATCCAAATGCTGAAAAACACAATGTTAACTTCATATTGTAAAACATATGAACGGCTTCGGCCTCAATATTAAGATATAATCAATATGACATTATATATAACCTTTCACATAATGGGAATATCATTTCTTCATAATTAGTTTTTGGTACATTTATAAGCTTGGAAAGCATAATTTCATACAATTTTCAAATCATTTTATAATCACCAGTAGAAATATGTTTTTATTATCACAGGTAATTGTTTGCATTATATATTCATTAAAATGTATAATAAAAAATTTTTTTTTCGATTTTACAACATCATCATGTTCAACGTTCAACGTGCCATCAATTTCAATAGTACATCAACATAACCTGTAAATTGGAAATCCGTCAGTTTTGGAATAAAAATCAAATATTAATATCTAATCCATTTTATAATACCACGACGCCTCTCTAATTGATTTATTAAATCCAGAAAATGTAACTAATATTAATGGTTCAGTTACAGGTAGGTTTTATTATTATTAAATTATAAATTAATTATAACAAAATAGTTTGCGTAAATTAAACTGATTTAAACTAAATTTTATTACAGATGTTTAGTTTCAATCGTATAATTAGGATACAATATGAAATAGATGTACCACCACCACTAACATTACATCTCAATTATTAAAAAAAAATTTATTTAAATTACATCATCGTAATTATTATCAAAGTTTTACAACATCAATAACAGAAACTACAACTATTCATTACGATATGAACAATATTAGTATTATTTGGCACTTCACTAGTTATTGGTACGCCAATGAAATCACATACAAATGAAATATTTGCTTCGTCTTCACTGTATATTAATTCAATACGAATTCACAACCACAAATCGCATCATTATTGACTTACCAAACACAATTATGAATGAAGTTTTATCTATTTCAATATATTGAATACACAGAGACAGCCGGTTAACACACATGTTTGTAATAATATTGATAATCAGTGATTACAAATAATTTATGACTATATCATAATAGAAATACCAAAATTTAAATTGAAGTGTAGATTTTCTAATCTTACTCATCTATATTTAAAATGAACGCCAAAAGTTTTAATTTTATTGTGTCTTTCTGTCGGGAATCTGAATTTTATTAAAAAAATAGGATATTGTAAGTAGTTACTGAAATATAAAAATATATAATAATTAATTTTCAACTTATTGATTCTCAAATTAAATGTTATTCATTTGTCAAAATTAGATGCTATCCACATGCTGCCTGGACTGGAAGAGAAATTAACGAAAATGTTGAAAAAGTACCATATAATAATAATAATAATATATATATATATTATTATATGGAACACGGAAGATGTATTATACAAATTTATTATATTTCATAAATTATTTGTTTGGCTGCTAACATTCTCAAAAGGTATTTATTATATTATTTTATATTTTACCATCTATACATCAATCAATAGGTTTACCGTGAAAGCATGGTGCGTTGATCGTGCAATCTGCTTTGGTAACCGAAACACAGAATTGGATGCCGGGTACTAGGTTCATAAGGTTTGCATGCATACATTCGTTGTAGATTAACAGCTTTCTTTCCATTTAGTAGTGACAGAATGCCTTCCGATTAACTAGTACATTTCACGCAATTTCACCAATAATTGTTTTCTTTTTGTATCGATTTAGTAACGCAGCCATGTGAGTCAGGGACCTGGCTTGTGATATGGTTTGATTGTTCAACGTTACAGGAGAAAAATCAATGCTAAAGGTGAATGTGCTATTTGCTGATTTTTTCTCGTTATTCTTTATACGACATTACTTTAACCAATTTTTCAATTGATCAATATTATACATTATCTTTAAGGTGATGTGCAGTTAGTAGTCAATATGACTGTGTCGTCATTAAATATGAGGTGGATAATAAGCACAAAATGCTCCCAGGTACTACACTACCGTGTGTTGAGAAACTCACAATGATATTAGCATCAAAATAGTTTCTATTCTTATCTTGACTTGATGTATTCTGTAGTTAGGCAAAGAACCATTTGCATTGTGTCCATGCGGTGGCACATAGTTATCAATTGTGAATACTGTTGGTTAATATGATGGGTGATTTACCTCTCTATATTGTTAATTCAAGATTTGACTCAGTCAACAAGTAGGTATGAGTGATAGTCTTTTGTAATATATAGGAATCCATTGTATATGGGATCTTATTTCAGTCCGTTGGATGGTACGTTGAATATATAAGAATATTTACTGGTGCAACAACCGAACGACAAGCTGACAAGTTAAATATTTACCAAATTCTATGCATGCAAAATAACTAATAAAAAATAATCAATAAATATTAATTTTTTAATTTTTCTGTTCGAATTTTTGCAACTAACAAATAATTTGATAAATAATAATATGAAATATTTTAAATTTGTCAATCGAAATGCAATGCAATAATTAATTTTATAAAAGGTTGTCAAAAAATAACGAACAAAAGGAAAAAAAAACAAAATCTATACTTGTCATTTACTCTTTTTTAACTTTCTTTTCGTTTTTTAATTTTGTCTCTTCATTAATTTTGCAGTGCGTAAAAAATATTAATTTAATATATTAAATTCTTAATTTTTTGGCAATTAAAATATTTTAAATTATAAATAAGTGATTAATTATAATATTAAACAAAAAATTTTGTAAAAATAATTGATTTTTATATCAGAAATGTAAGTAAGAAAAAAAACATTTCTTTCTAGGGATTTTTTTTTTCCAATGTTCCGTTATGTCATTAATTTTTTATTTGCATTTCGTATTGCATTAAAATAGTGCGTAATTTATAAAAAAATTGAATTAATATCGGATCTTTTTCTTCTGATTTCCACATGTTTAGTTTAGTTTCAATTGTATAATTAGGATACAATATGAAATAGATGCACCACCACCACCAACATTACATCTCTATTATTAAAAATAAAAAATTAAATTGCGTCATCGTAATTATTATCAAAGTTATACAACATCAATAACAGAAACTACAACTATTCATTACGATATAAACAATATTAGTATTATTTGGCACTTCACCAGTTATTGGTACACCAATGAAATCACATATATATGAAATATTTGCTTCGTCTTCACTGTATATTAATTCAATACGAATTCACAACCACAAATCGCATCATTATTGACTTACCAAATACAATTATGAATAAAGTTTTATCTATTTCAATATATTGAATACACAGAGACAGCCGGTTATCACACATGTTTGTAATAATATTGATAATCAGTGATTACAAAAAATTTAAATTGAAGTGTAGATTTTCTAATCTTACTCATGAACGCCAAAAGTTTTAATTTTATTGTGTCTTTCTGTCGGGAATCTGAATTTTATTAAAAAAATAGGATATTGTAAATAGTTACTTAAATATAAAAATATATAATAATTAATTTTCAACTTATTGATTCTCAAATTAAATGTTATTCATTTGTTAAAATTAGATGCTATCCACATGCTGCCTGGACTGGAAGAGAAATTAACGAAAATGTTGAAAAAGTACCATATAATAATAATAATAATATATATATATTATTATATGGAACACGGAAGATGTATTATACAAATTTATTATATTTCATAAATTATTTGTTTGGCTGCTAACATTCTCAAAAGGTATTTATTATATTATTTTATATTTTACCACCTATACATCAATCAATCAATAGGTTTACCGTGACAGCATGGTGCGTAAATTAAACTGATTTAAACTAAATTTTATTACAGATGTTTAGTTTCAATTGTATAATTAGGATACAATACCATATAAATAGATGCACCACCACCACCAACATTACATCTCTATTATTAAAAAAAAAAATTAAATTGCATCATCGTAATTAGAAGAGAAAAAAATTAAATTGCATCATCGTAATTATTATCAAAGTTTTACAACATCAATAACAGAAATTACAACTATTCATTACGATATAAACAATATTAGTATTATTTGGCACTTCACCAGTTATTGGTACACCAATGAAATCACATATAAATGAAATATTTGCTTCGTCTTCACTGTATATTAATTCAATACGAATTCACAACCACAAATCGCATCATTATTGACTTACCAAACACAATTATGAATGAAGTTTTATCTTTTTCAATATATTGAATACACAGAGACAGCCGGTTATCACACATGTTTGTAATAATATTGATAATCAGTGATTACAAATAATTTATGACTATATCATAATAGAAATACCAAAATTTAAATTGAAGTGTAGATTTTCTACTCTTATTCATCTATATTTAAAATGAACGCCAAAAGTTTTAATTTTATTGTGTCTTTCTGTCGGGAATCTGAATTTTATTAAAAAAATAGGATATTGTAAGTAGTTACTGAAATATAAAAATATATAATAATTAATTTTCAACTTATTGATTCTCAAATTAAATGTTATTCATTTGTCAAAATTAGATGCTATCCACATGCTGCCTGGACTAGAAGAGAAATTAACGAAAATGTTGAAAAAGTACCATATAATAATAATAATAATATATATATATATTATTATATGGAACACGGAAGATGTATTATACAAATTTATTATATTTCATAAATTATTTGTTTGGCTGCTAACATTCTCAAAAGGTATTTATTATATTATTTTATATTTTACCACCTATACATCAATCAATAGGTTTACCGTGAAAGCATGGTGCGTTGATCGTGCAATCTGCTTTGGTAACCGAAACACAGAATTGGATGCCGGGTACTAGGTTCATAAGGTTTGCATGCATACATTCGTTGTAGATTAACAGCTTTCTTTCCATTTAGTAGTGACAGAATGCCTTCCGATTAACTAGTACATTTCACGAAATTTCACCAATAATTGTTTTCTTTTTGTATCGATTTAGTAACGCAGCCATGTGAGTCAGGGACCTGGCTTGTGATATGGTTTGATTGTTCAACGTTACAGGAGAAAAATCAATGCTAAAGGTGAATGTGCTATTTGCTGATTTTTTCTCGTTATTCTTTATACGACATTACTTTAACCAATTTTTCAATTGATCAATATTATACATTATCTTTAAGGTGATGTGCAGTTAGTAGTCAATATGACTGTGACGTCATTAAATATAAGGTGGATAATAAGCACAATATGCTCCCAGGTACTACACTACCGTGTGTTGAGAAACTCACAATGATATTAGCATCAAAATAGTTTCTATTCTTATCTTGACTTGATGTATTCTGTAGTTATGCAAAGAACCATTATGCATTGTGTCCATTCGGTGGCACATAGTTATCATTGTGAATACTGTTGGTTAATATGATGGGTGATTTACCTCTCTATATTGTTAATTCAAGATTTGACTCAGTCAACAAGTAGGTATGAGTGATAGTCTTTTGTAATATATAGGAATCCATTGTATATGGGATCTTATTTCAGTCCGTTGGATGGTACGTTGAATATATAAGAATATTTACTGGTGCAACAACCGAACGACAAGCTGACAAGTTAAATATTTACCAAATTCTATGCATGCAAAATAACTAATAAAAAATAATCAATAAATATTAATTTTTTAATTTTTCTGTTCGAATTTTTGCAACTAACAAATAATTTGATAAATAATAATATGAAATATTTTAAATTTGTCAATCGAAATGCAATGCAATAATTAATTTTATAAAAGGTTGTCAAAAAATAACGAACAAAAGGAAAAAAAAACAAAATCTATACTTGTCATTTACTCTTTTTTAACTTTCTTTTCGTTTTTTAATTTTGTCTCTTCATTAATTTTGCAGTGCGTAAAAAATATTAATTTAATATATTAAATTCCTAATTTTTCGCAATTAAAATATTTTAAATTATAAATAAGTGATTAATTATAATATTAAACAACAAATTTTGTAAAAATAATTGATTTTTATATCAGAAATGTAAGTAAGAAAAAAAACATTTCTTTCTAGTGATTTTTTTTTTCCAATGTTCCGTTATGTCATTAATTTTTTATTTGCATTTCGTATTGCATTAAAATAGTGCGTAATTTATAAAAAAATGGAATTAATATCGGATCTTTTTCTCCTGATTTCCACATATTCGTTAGATTGTGTAATTTTTAATTTCAATATATCTTTTTAGATCATTCTCGTATAAAAAATAATAAATTGAAACAATTTTCTTTTTAGAGATCAATTGTCATTCATTCGCATGAGGATTAATTTACCAACATATTTGCCTGTTTTAAATGTGATGATCGATGCTTTATACTGTAATTGGAATAACATGATGTCACTATAATTCATGCTGCCAATTATGTTTAAGAATTTGAAAAAATTATATCAAGTATGTACCAGATTTTATTAAAATAATTAATTTATAAAATATTTTTATTGAAGAATTAATTGGCATGTAATGAAATTGTAATGAATTCAATTATATACTTTTTTTGTTTTTTTTTTCATATATAACTTTTTTTTTATATTATATACACCTATTTCTTTTCAATCTTTCAAAATATAACATTAAATTTAATTTTTAACTTTTTAACTGTAAGTTTAGTTATTGTTCTAATTACTATTATTCATTTTTATAAATTACAACCAGGGTTGTATTTTTATAAAAATTGTACATTACAGGCACTGTACATTTGATTATGATATGTTAATGAATTATACACAAATTGTGTATAACATATATTACCCAATCTAATGTTGTATTAGTTATCTACAACTGCATTGTTAACCTTAACTCGTGTAATTTTCCTTCTATAATTTTGGTGTTGTGCATAGTGCTGCAATTTTTTTTTTTGTTAATTTTGTTAATGTGGTTTTGTTTTTCACACCATTAAAGCGTGTCGATCGCACCTGAGAACGTTTTTATTTTATTTCGAAACAATATGATCGGAGTCAACCAAATTTAGCTAGTGTTAGAAAATTTTATGCAAGCAAAAAGTAAATAAAACGAAAAAATAAATACATCATCAATTGTATTTGAAATACAAAATACCTCGCAGAAATGCATTTGATTTTGGTATACGAACATATAATTTATGTTATGAATTTATACTTAGGAACATTTTTGTTATAATAATATATAGATCACGACTGGTATATTTATAAAAAACCTTAATACATATTTCATTTCCAGATTTTGATAAGATGCACAGCTGTAATAAGTAAAATTTCTACAGATGTCCGCAGAAATAGTACAAGATCAACAATTAATGCTAAGCACAACATAGTTGATTGATTACTTTCACCCACAGTAACAGGATACAGAGGTGAGTTATTTCATTAATTTTTTTTTGTTACAACTTAGCTTTACCATAAAAAATTAAAATCATAGTATTTTTTCATCTTTTTGACAACCCTATCACATCTTACTCAAAAAACTTCTCCCCATATTTTGTCAGTAAAAAAACAACTGAGATGCAACTGCAATTTGCATCGTCATCATTATTTTTAAAATACGAAGACAACATGATCGTTTGTGTTGCGTAATAAAATTTCAAAATATAGAGATTTAATTTGTATTCCCGCATCAAACTGATGACATAACCGACTTTTAATTAATATAAATATATTATTGTATATACATACATGTCTTTTTTCATCGCCAGTGCATTGTGAACAGTGAATAGCTATAAGTTAATTAGATTTTTTGCGTAGTTTTAAACGTGCTTTAATACATGCATCTGATACATCGAGCTTTTCTGCATTTTCATGTGTTGCGCTATATGATGATACGCATCGGTTATTTATTTGGTTTCCTTGTCAGTTATTTTAACTGAACTACGTGAATGTGTTGTGTAGCTTTGAGTGAAAAATAAACCGAAAGCTATATGACAAACCAATTTTGAGACACTGTTGCTTTATTTTGTCATGTTGCTGTGAACAGATAATGGGCGTCTTTACTTTTCAGAAGTAAAAAAATCAAAATATGACGAAAATTTTTCTTTTATACTACACGAAAAATACCCAAGCAATCGATGTAAATTTTGAATCGGATTACTGTGACGTTAAGACCCCATACCGCACACGTCAAGGTGACTTCCATGTTTTTATTATATTTTATATAAAATTTAATATTTCAAAATTTGTTTATTTGTATAGAAAAGCGAAAATAAACAGAAATTCGGCAAAAGTTGCAGAATAAATACAACAAAAATAACAAGCATATTCGCTGAAGAAAATAATTGCAGTGTAATTTAAGATTTTAATTCATAAGTTATTTATTTAAGCTATAATTTAAGTTTAGCTATATTAATTAGATTGAATGAATTAGACTAATTCCATTAATTAATTTCCATTTAGTTATTAATTAGAATAATTCATTCATTTAAAAGACACAATTTAGATTTTAAAAAACTAAAATATCTGAGATAGATAGGTATTCTACATAACGTTTTTTTAAAGTAGAAATTAAAGTATCAATTACGCGCGGGGCTTGATTTTTTTATGTAATCACTTTTATATTTTCCATCGCTGACAGCTTTTTGTGTTGTGGCCTGGGGTCGCGTGGTATGTTTATGTCTCCATTTAGAATTTAATGGCTGAAATAATCATCGATAAGATTATTAAGGTTACAGGATTATTAAATTTAGGCATTGCATACGATGTTCCCATCATGGGACCCCCATGGTTCTAGTTGGCTGGGCTTGTTGGCTACGCCTGATTGTGCCTACCAATATAAAGATTTAATTTTAATGTATTCCAATCTAATTGTGAAGCGTGTATACTAATTTCTTCACTTGAATGGAAAACAAGTGAAGAAATTAGAAAATTGTCGACATTATCCACTGTGCCACTTGTGTTGTGCGCAGTCATAGGGATCTATTCGTCCCCTTTTTACGGTTATCCCAAAATCATGCTGAACGATATTAAATATAGAAATAACGAAGTCATTATTATAAATGCTTATAAACATGCTCCGAATACGAATACAATTCCAAATAAAAACACATTTCTATTTTCAAATTTTTTTAATCGTCTTTTGACAGTATAACTTGCATTTAAATTAATATGTACAAAATTGCCTTCATTGGTTTTCTATTTGAATGTTGTATTATTTGGAGTTCTACACTCATTCGTATACGGATCATGTTTAACTCCCATATTAGTAGTGATTTTTTCTGAAAGAATTTTGCGCGAAAACGCAAGTAAAGGTCAAATGTAAAATTTTTTTACAATTTTAAATGAGAACGTTTTATTTGAATATGTAAGAAACATGTAATCTTATTCAGATAAACCACTTTCATTCATTTAATAATTTTTCGGAGTTATCAATACTTAATATGCAGTTGTTGGGTTTTTTTAAAAATCGTCAGCATAGTTTATATTAAAGTAGTTATCACTAACGCATTCTTTGTGTTAAGTGCGCGTTTGATCAATTGATCGTTCGTATACAAAAATAAAGTAAATTAACTGTTTTGTTTGTCCATTATTTTAATAACATCTAAGTAAAATTAGTTTTATATTGTTTTTTTCTCAATGCTATATCCTATCGCTATACAAAGAATTCCTATTGGGGTGTTATCGTCTCCGAGAAGTATTGCTAACTAAAATTTTATGCATTCGTAGTTGATTAGGTTATTTTGTCACACGTCATAACTTTGTTAATGCAAAATTACGGAGTTCAATTGGTGAATTGTTACAAACTCACATACGAGAGTAATTTATTAATTTGACTGTAATATTTATTGGATGTGCACAACAAGGAGTGGCACTATTATGAAATGGTGGCTTAGCGTATGTCTTCGCACACGTCTCATATGGTACACTCCTAGGTTGAAAAATATTATAATGTTTTCTTTAAATCAATAAACACACACGCATCGTAACAATAACTCAAAATCAGTCGAATATTGTTTGATACACGGGTTGATTATTTGGTTGTGAATTCAATTACAAATTTTTTGACTCTTCGAACGCTAGTATTTGCTATGTACAACGAGTGGATGTGCGTGGATGTGTTTTTTTTAGAGAACATGTTATTTTATTGTTTCAACTTCAAAATGTTGGTGTAAGGGGAGTAGAAAGTCATCTAATTAAATTTGTATTAACACTTGTTGTGAATAGGGGATGCGTTCCTGAGGCTGATCTTAATAATTTATGATATGAACGAGCCATAGGGTGTGTGTGTAAAATTGAACGAGTAATATCATTTGAACGAATTTCATTCTGGTAGTCTTAATAGTGGGTAGGATTTATTGGAAAAAGACGTACTAATTTTATTTATTTGTAATTGATATAATGGTTATAAATCGGTCGGTTTTTAATTGTTTACTTACTTAATATTGGTGTAATCTCTCAGGCATGTGCAATGATCTGGTCACTCACATCCTGGAAATTGTTTTGCGTGGAAAATTAATAACTTACATAAATTGGTACGTAGTGGAAGAATATCTATTATCTCTAACCATTTAGGCTTCTATTGTATATTTTGTGCCTTATTATTTATAAAAATTTTGTAATAGTAACTTACATATATATAAGGTTTAAGTTATAATTAAGTTTAAAAATTGTATTGGTTAATAATTTAAGATTCAATTAAACCAGACGCTTGTGTTTTATTGTCAACATCTATTAATAATATTTAATATTTGGTTTTAAGGAACCAATGAAAAAATTTGAAAACCACTTTTCAAATATAATAAAACACAAGCACTCTGGATAGCTGAGGAACGAGATTTTAATTTATAAGTTATAATTTAAGTTTAGCAATATTAATTAGATTGAATGAATTAGACTAATTCTATTAATTAATTTCCATTTAGTTATTAATTAGATTAATTCATTCGTTTAAAAGACACAATTTAGATTTTAAGAAACTAAAATATCTGAGATAGATAGGTATTCTACATAACGTTTTTTTAAAGTAGAAATTAAAGTATCAATTACGCGCGGGGCTTGATTTTTTTATGTAATCACTTTTATATTTTCCATCGCTGACAGCTTTTTGTGTTGTGGCCTGGGGTCGCGTGGTATGTTTATGTCTCCATTTAGAATTTAATGGCTGAAATAATCATCGATAAGATTATTAAGGTTACAGGATTATTAAATTTAGGCATTGCATACGATGTTCCCATCATGGGACCCCCATGGTTCTAGTTGGCTGGGCTTGTTGGCTACGCCTGATTGTGCCTACCAATATAAAGATTTAATTTTAATGTATTCCAATCTAATTGTGAAGCGTGTATACTAATTTCTTCACTTGAATGGAAAACAAGTGAAGAAATTAGAAAATTGTCGACATTATCCACTGTGCCACTTGTGTTGTGCGCAGTCATAGGGATCTATTCGTCCCCTTTTTACGGTTATCCCAAAATCATGCTGAACGATATTAAATATAGAAATAACGAAGTCATTATTATAAATGCTTATAAACATGCTCCGAATACGAATACAATTCCAAATAAAAACACATTTCTATTTTCAAATTTTTTTAATCGTCTTTTGACAGTATAACTTGCATTTAAATTAATATGTACAAAATTGCCTTCATTGGTTTTCTATTTGAATGTTGTATTATTTAGAGTTCTACACTCATTCGTATACGGATCATGTTTAACCCCCATATTAGTAGTGATTTTTTCTGAAAGAATTTTGCGCGAAAACGCAAGTAAAGGTCAAATGTAAAATTTTTTTACAATTTTAAATGAGAGCGTTTTATTTGAATATGTAAGAAACATGTAATCTTATTCAGATAAACCACTCTCATTCATTTAATAATTTTTCGGAGTTATCAATACTTAATATGCAGTAGTTGGGTTTTTTTAAAAATCGTCAGCATAGTTTATATTAAAGTAGTTATCACTAACGCATTCTGTGTGTTAAGTGCGCGTTTGATCAATTGATCGTTCGTATACAAAAATAAAGTAAATTAACTGTTTTGTTTGTCCATTATTTTAATAACATCTAAGTAAAATTAGTGTTATATTGTTTTTTTCTCAATGCTATATCCTATCGCTATACAAAGAATTCCTATTGGGGTGTTATCGTCTCCGAGAAGTATTGCTAACTAAAATTTTATGCATTCGTAGTTGATTAGGTTATTTTGTCACACGTCATAACTTTGTTAATGCAAAATTACGGAGTTCAATTGGTGAATTGTTACAAACTCACATACGAGAGTAATTTATTAATTTGACTGTAATATTTATTGGATGTGCACAACAAGGAGTGGCACTATTATGAAATGGTGGCTTAGCGTATGTCTTCGCACACGTCTCATATGGTACACTCCTAGGTTGAAAAATATTATAATGTTTTCTTTAAATCAATAAACACACACGCATCGTAACAATAACTCAAAATCAGTCGAATATTGTTTGATACACGGGTTGATTATTTGGTTGTGAATTCAATTACAAATTTTTTGACTCTTCGAACGCTAGTATTTGCTATGTACAACGAGTGGATGTGCGTGGATGTGTTTTTTTTAGAGAACATGTTATTTTATTGTTTCAACTTCAAAATGTTGGTGTAAGGGGAGTAGAAAGTCATCTAATTAAATTTGTATTAACACTTGTTGTGAATAGGGGATGCGTTCCTGAGGCTGATCTTAATAATTTATGATATGAACGAGCCATAGGGTGTGTGTGTAAAATTGAACGAGTAATATCATTTGAACGAATTTCATTCTGGTAGTCTTAATAGTGGGTAGGATTTATTGGAAAAAGACGTACTAATTTTATTTATTTGTAATTGATATAATGGTTATAAATCGGTCGGTTTTTAATTGTTTAGTTACTTAATATTGGTGTAATCTCTCAGGCATGTGCAATGATCTGGTCACTCACATCCTGGAAATTGTTTTGCGTGGAAAATTAATAACTTACATAAATTGGTGTGTTGTGGAAGAATATCTATTATCTCTAACCATTTAGGCTTCTATTGTATATTTTGTGTCTAATTATTTGTAAATATTTTGTAAGTTACTATAGTCTATAAGTTTTAAATTATAATTTAGTTTAAAAATTGTATTGGTTAATAATTTAAGATTCAATCAAACCAGACGCTTGTGTTTTATTGTCAACATCTATTAATAATATTTAATATTTGTTTTTAATAAACTATATCGAAAAAATTTGAAAATCAATTTTCAAATAATAATAAAACACAAGCACTCTGGATATTATTGATACTTTATCAATAATTTTGTTGGTCTCTCTCTCTACACGAGGCATAATAGCCAATAATTGTGTAGTTCGACAAACCAATAAAATATTGAGATTATAATATATTCGGGATCGCGTATTTATTATTTATTCGTTAATTTGAATTCAATTTAGTTTTAATTTTTAATTTGTATATGAGTTTTTTTTCAAATGACATTGTCAAAATGTTATTTTTTTCTCATACTTTTTGATTTTGTAAATTTAAATTTCGGGAATCACTTTGGCATATTCTTTTAATATGTTACGTACAGGGATTGTCTCCTCCCAACAAAGTGATTACGCGGTCGGGCTCACATGCAAAGGAATATCCGAGGTTTCCGATAAAACCGTTCTAAGCTGTAGTAACGAGTTTCTACAAAAAAAAAAAAAATTTTTTTATTTTATCGCCTGTGCATATTAATTTTAAAATTTGGAATTCCCAGTAGCATAATAATGATTGAACTATAATTTTTAATTTTTATAAATAAGGGTTTGAGCTCACATTCAAAGGAATCTGAGCTCTTCGATAAAATCGTTCTGAGGTGTGAATGATCACAATTTTATTTTGATAGATTCAAGCCCGTGTATGGCTTTTAATACCGTTCAAACACCTTCGCGGAATTTTCAGGCTGAAATTATTGAATTTCAACAGTTGTGTAATTATTGGGAGCTACATTATCTAAATATTTTTTTCCATCGTGAATAGGTTTTCCATGTTATGGCCGGGGTCGTGGCATTTATCAATTAGCGTTAATTGAGGCCTGGCACGCGCACGACCCTTGTTCTGGTTGCCAAACGATTATTCATGTGATTGTAGACATTCATATTCATAGGCAGGCAAATTTGCCCTTTATAAATAGGTAAAAAACACAAATTTTAACCTTTGTGAATATTGGTCTACTCTCGCATGTGCAATAATTTTGTACTCATAACCGGCGAATTATATTACATGGAAAATTATATGTTACGTTGTAGTCCCATGTGAGGACCACGTCTGAATGAAAATGAAGTTCGAACGGAATGCCTATTTTAATATATATTGTATATTTATATTAGTTTTTTGGTCGTCATAACCATAAAAACAGTCGAATCTAATCCTTTTTATTGCAATAATTAGTTCAATTTTTATTGTATAAAATTTCCACAAAATCTCTATTTAATTTCATATTGTTCAATTGTGTGAAAATTATAAAATTAATTATGAAAAACAGTATGGAAAAATTAAAGAGAGATAATGGTGAAATTAGTAGTGACTTATCAAAGATAATTTAGGAGTTTTAAACCGTATAATATATTTATTACCTATGGTGACATCTGCTGGCTAATAGATTATCCGAAACGGTTGGCTGGGGAAAAGTGGTGAATATGTACATGGTTTATGTATGAGATAATCAGTAGTAATTCCTTATTGACATTTGTAGTGTTTACAAATGAAAATTATAAAAATAACATTTCCACTAGCATGTGATTATGCTCGCCTAATACTTCATCTCCAAAAATCGTATATTTTGTGTATTTTTTCGAATTTTTTTTCCGTATTTATTTAGTTGCCGTGTTTGTATGTATGAGTAGTAATGCTATGCAGTTCTGTTATTGGGAATATCTGCATCATTTCTTCACCAATTTCAATCAAATTTGGTATGTAGGTTTGCATAAGATTTTACAGGTATTTATTAACTAGTTATTTGAAAATTGATGATTATGGCGCATCTATTTAATTTTATTGATTGAATATTATTTTATTATATTATAATCTCAATGACATTATTAAAATTTAATATAAAATTAATTTAACTCTTAAAAAATAACACAATTCTATTTAAAACAATTTGTAATGTTTTGTTTATTTTTATATAAATATATAGTACAAATATAAACAATTTAATTAATAAAAACTAAAAGTATCGTTTAATTAAAATAACATTCGTCTTTTTAATTATTATATCATGAAGGAAATCCAATTGGAATCTGAAAAAAGAAAATAAAATTATTTTTCTCATGATTTCTGGTACTCACCTGTGTTTTAGCCGAATTTTGTTTTGCCAATTTGACCCACTTAGAGACGGAATTTTCCAAATTTTCCACCGGATTCTTGTTGGGACGATGACCCCCGATCGTTTAAGCCTATTTCCAGCCATTTTTTTTTTTAGTGCTTTTTGACACGTTTTTTGTTTTGCCAATTTGACCCACTTAGAGGCGGAATTTTCGAAATATCTCAACGGATTCGTGTTCGCATGATGCCCCCCCATCGTTTAAGCCTATTTCCAGCCATATTTTTTTGGACTTTTTTGACCTTCAAAAGTGTGGGTTATAACCTTATGCCGAAAAAATTTTTTTGCCCGTAGGACCTTCAGATTTTCAGGGATTGTAGAGCTCGGAAAAAAAACAGGATCTGTCGACCTCTTTGCCGGATTTCCCTCCGGGGGCGGAGCTATGGACCTTCGAAAGTACCAAATGGGTCACATTTGGACCCCTATAACTCCGGAAATACTCAATATTTCGGGAGGAGCTTCTCACCAGTGATAGTCCTCCTCAAGGGCTACAAATTATAATATGGGGGTGACTTTCTATCTATAAGGGTTTTCCAACTAGGGCTGCCCAAAGATTTGAAAATCGTTTGCAGACCAATATTCCGAGTACTGGAAAATCGGGAAATATTGGACTTTCCAAAAATCTAATGATGCAAAAATGTAAAGGAAAGTCCAAAGTTTATCCTCAGATTTTTTTTGGAATTTTCCAATGGAAAATGTGGATTTTCCAGGAACATCGAAAAACATAGATTTTTTCATGTTTTCAAATGGGAATTTCCCGGCTTTCCCAATGGAATTTTTCAATGCCCTATTTATGGCAGATAATAGACTATATGTCACGTATTTTAAGCCCCACTACAACTCCTTAAGTCAAATAGTTTTTCTACAGTGGCTGCCCAAAGTTAGCTTTACACGGAAATTCCCAAATCGTAAATTAGTCATAAGTCGACCAATAGATTTTTCACAAAAAAAGTCCAGAAGCTTTAATGTGCGCATTAAGATTCTCTATAATATGGCTGTAACGAAAATTGGCTAACTCTTAAATTTTTTTCGAAATCATCAAAAACCTGGTTTTCAGAAATTCCGGGAAATTTCTCCAGCCTAAAGTTGATGACTTACAGCATTCTTATAGCCATAAATGGATTTAGATGGTAAATGTACTGAGGGAGTGGTACTGAAAATGTTTCTTAACTATTACAGTTTTCCCGGAATTTCCCGATCAAAATTAAAATTTTCCGGATTTTCCCGAAAACTTCCAGATGTCTTAATTAGATTATAAGAAACATTTTTTACCACTAGAGGACCCGAATCTATTTACGGGTTTTCCCGGAATTTTCAAATAACGGTTTCATATTCATGGTGAAAAATCCATGTTTTTTTTTTACAAAAAATTAGGTAGTTTAATTACCTATCATTTAAAACTTATCCCATCCTCCTACCACTTCAAACGGCTGAGTTAGAATTTTTACTGTGTACCAACTATACCATGATTTTTTGCACTTATCTACCTATTAAAATTTTCGATTTTCCTAAAATTTCCAAATTAACTTAATTATAACATTATAATCATTTTTTACCACTAGAGGACACCGAAATTTTCATTGGTTTTCCTGGAATTTTCATTAAAAATTTCATACGGATTAAGAAAATGAATACTACTATATGAAATTTCAATGGAAGAAATACTTGTCGAAGCAAAATCGATTATAAAAATAATTGTGTGTGTGTGTGTGTGTGTTTGTCTGCATAGGAAAATTCTTAATAATAAAATTAATTTTAAATACTATTTCGAAAATTAATGCTTTTTTGAATGTATATAATATCATCTTTAATATTAATTTAGTATTATAAAATCAAGTAAAATTCATTGAAATAATTTCTTTTAAATGAAAATTCATGCTAATTAATATAATTAATATAAAAATTTTACTATACATGTCATTTCCCAAATAAGTAATTCTTATTAAAAATTTATATTTTGCTTAACACACAAAACAACAAATACAAGTCATTCCTTTTTATTTCCATCAGAAATAAAAGGGCTTTCACAATGTAAAAAAATATCACTTTTTTTATCAAAAATATTAAAGTTAAATATTTGGCATTGTATATGTGTGGGAACATCACATTTGCATAAATGAAAGTTAACTATCTTCGATTAGAATCGAAATCGATAAGAATCGAATCGAATCGAATCGACAAATTACAACACACAATGAGTATATTCTATGTTATTCTATGTATAATAAAAACCCCGTAAATGAAGAGATTATAACAACGCACCGCAAGTGTCGTATCTGTCAAATTTTACTGAAGTCATCGTTGTAGTTGTAGACGCACTGGTAGGTTAGATCAACATCAACCATCATCTAGCAAAATATTGATTTTTATTCCATATTTTTTTTTTTTATGGAAAAAAATTAAAAGAATTAACAAATTTAACAAAAAATATAAAATGTCCAAAAACAATGTTATTGAATTTGAAGAGATTATAAAATGTGTAGATATAAAACAATTTAAATACAGTGAATTAATTTGCAAAAATTTTAAAGAAAATCAAATAAATTTCATTAAGATATTTTTAAAATATTATAATATTAATGAAATTGACGAAAATCGGGATACTCTTTTACATTTTGCATGCAGTCATTCCTTTCCTGATTTAGTTAAATATCTTCTAGATAATCATATTAATGTTAATGCTAAAGACAAATGTGGTAATACGGTTTTAAATTATATTGCGTCTATTAAAAATCGTGATGCAACTGAAGACAATACTGTTCTTTGGCAATGTGAGCAAGCAAAAATTGTGCATCTAAAAGTTGGCACTAATTCAAAAGATAAAAAAATTCATAAATTACTATTGAAAACTAATTCAATTGATATTAATGATATAAATAATGATCAAAATACTGCTTTAGAGTTGGCCATCGAAAACAAAAATGTATATTTTATTAGATTACTTATAAAATATTGTCACTCGAAAATTATCAAAATAAAAGACAGACTATTCCATGAAACTGTATGCCGTCAACGTATAGACATTCTTAAATTAATTTTACCTTATGTTGGTAATATTAATTCTAAACTGGATGAAAACGATGTAAAAATTCTAAAGTTAGGAAAATTTCAATGTGGTAATGAAAAATACTTTCACTTTTTATTTTTTAAAAAATGTTAACAAATATTGATTTTACTAAAATTATATTAATATGTATTGTGTAGGTGAAACAGCACTTCATACAGCAGTTCGGTTCGGCAATGAAGATATCATAAATTTACTTTTAAAAAATAATATTAATGTAAATTTGGAAGACAAACATAAATATACAGCAATACATGTAGCACTTGATCATGGATTGGATGATAAAATATTAATATCATTAGTAGAATTTGGTGCTAAATGTAGTGCGTGCAGCCCATTAGAATATTCAATGAAATATAATAATATAGTTTTGATTCAGTTAATTTTATCAACAATTGGTGAAGAGTCTATTGATGCATTAAATGCAAAAGGTGAATCAGCACTACACACTGCTGTAAAGATGAACAACGCAGTTATTGTAAATGTACTTTTGCATAATAAAATTAATGTGAATTTAGTAAGTAAATATGAGAAATTAACTGCTTTAGATATAGCACTCAACCGAAAATTGGATCAACATGTAATAGAATCATTATTAATATATGGTGCTAATTGTAATACAAATCCTGTTTATGATACAACGTTAAATTATGCTATAAAATACAATAATGCCTATGTAATTAAAACAATCTTATCTAATAGTAAAAAAATATTTATTAATGATGTGAATTGGATTGGTGAATCTGCACTCCATACGGCAATGCGTGTGGGCAATAAAATTGTTATTGCTTTACTTTTAAAAAGTGGTATTAATGTAAATATAATGAGTAAATGTAAACAATTTACTGCATTACATTTAGCACTTAGTTATAAATTGAATGAACAAATAATACTATCATTATTAGAACATGGTGCCGATTGTAATTTATCGTCTAAGTATGACACAACTTTGAATTATGCAATAAAATATGGTAATACAAATATAATTAAATTAGTATTAAATAAAATTGATGAAAATAAAATTAACTGGGTGAACGAGGAAGGTGAGTCTGCCCTTCATATGGCTGTCAATATGAAAAATGAAGTTATTATAAATTTACTGTTGAAAAATAAAATTGATGTAAATTTAGCCACTGATGATGGATCAACAGCTTTAGATTTAGCTTTTTATCATAAATTGGATGAACGGATAATACTATCGTTACTAAAACTTACCACTTGTCATTTTTCATCTGATTTTAATTATGCATCTGATTATGATACAACATTAGACCATGCAATAAATTATGATAACTTAAGTATAATTAAGATAATGTTATCTAAAATGGATAAACAAAATAATATTATTGATTTACATTGTGGTGAACGGGCACTGCATACTGCCGTATGTATTGGAAATTTACACGTTATCAATTCAATTTTAATAAAAAATATTGATAAAAATAAAATATGTTTCGGAAGAAATACGGCTTTACAAGCTGCATGCGTTATGCAGAAATTTGAGAATAACTATTATCGTAGACAAATCGATATTGTAGAATTAATGTTACCATATCATACAATCAACAAGAACAAATCTACATTTGATAATATTTTGGGTGCATTTACCAAAGTTTTACAAATTTACAAAGAAAGAAGAATTGGAAATTCTATTTTGGACATTATGGATTTACTATTATTTGAAGGGCATGTTATTATCGATTCTAACATAATGCTATATTTTAAGGACTTAACAAAAGCAGGGCTACAATTAATGTTATTGTCACTAGTGCAAGGAAAACAATTAATTCATGATAAATTCACTACAAAATTTTATTTTAATAATTTAACCGATAAACCACTAACCCTTCAAAATGATAATTGTGATTATAATTGTTTGTTACAGTATTTTAATGAAATCGAAAAAATGGATTCTCATGAAATATTATCAACACATAAAATTACCTATTTTCAAATGTTATGCTTGAATAAATATCAAATTGCATCAACATTATGTTCAGAAGCATTCCGTCTACCGTTAAACAATTATTGTAGGATTGAAAATGAATTTCCAGAATATTCTTGGTTATTTAAAAAAAAATATTCATCGGCTAAAAAACTTTACCTAGACAATATAATATTTACAAAATGTATAAAGAAAGCATTATCAATTGATAAAAAAAATGAAAAATTTAATGATCCAATAAATATTATAATAAAAAAGTTATCGAAATTTGATATATTAAATTTTATTGAGGCTTGTCGCCAGGTTAAAACTATTAATTAAAGATGTAATAAAAAATATACTACATAACTTATTATATTCAAATTAAAAATGTTTAATAATAAATGATAATTACAAAATTAAAAGACTTTTTTTTTGTGTGCTCTATACGTTCCAGCTCACTATACTATTGAGGCAAAATCAAAATTTTAGAGTATCTGACATTGTAAAGTGTGTGTCACCAAAAATATTCATTTATTCAAGTGGTCATCATTATTTGATTATCCTACCAGTGCCACACTAATACACCATAAAATATAATGGCAGTTGTATATTATTTATCAATTAAAAAGAAAGAAGATAAAAATCAAGTACGCAGTTTAGAAATGAAAGTATTAGAGATGGAAATCGAGGTGTTGTGTGAATGTATATACCAATATGTATCCATTACGTTGTGATCACAGTGGTTATGGTTACTGTTGAATAATTAATAGATAATTCTTTGAAATCACTTTAGTTTCATAATCAAGTGGTTACATAAATTAAAACTTAGAAGTGTATTTTATTAACCATTTATGTCTATAATATTATAATTATAACAATCACCGAGAGACAAATGTAATAGTAAAAAAAAATAACTTCTTTTACATCTTATTCATCTAAATTGGTTTTTCTTTTATTATCAAAATTATTTAACATTTAATTTATACAAAAAAATATAAATTATATATAATTTTTGTCATCATATGAACAAATAAAAACAAATGCATAATAAAAAGTATTTTTGAATAGAATTTTTCATTAAAAAATTAAATAAATATATGTTTAAATAACTTAATAATAAATAAATATATACAAAAAATAAAAAAAAAAAAATTACATTAAATTAAAACGATAGATGACCAATGAATTTTATGAAAATTATGCAAATGTGTAATTGTTTTGCGTATAGGTGTGTGCGTATTTGTGGTGTATTATAGAGTTGTGTCGTTGTTTTTGATTTAATTGTTATATTAATTTTGAAAAATTAAATAAAACATTTTTGTTTACCATCCATGTCCAAAACCACCGTAACTATGACCAAAAGCTGGTGCAGGTGCATAGGCTGGTGCATGCGAAAATGCTGGTGCATGTGCAAAGGATGGAGCGGCAGCAACCTAGGACAAAAAAAAAAAAAAAAATGTTATTTGTGTACACACAAAACACAAAAAATGTATAAATAAATTGTATTATAATAATACTTTTAAAATTGGTTGTGATACATATTGAACAGCTGGGGCAGCATGAGCAACAGCAACTGGAGCGGCTGCATATTTTACAATTGGTGCTGCTGCATATTTTACAATTGGAGCTGCGGCATATTTAACAACAGGTTGTGGATGGGCAACATGTACTTGACTGAATGTTGCATAACTTGTAGCTGCTGGTGCAATGGATTTAACAACTGCTGGAGCAGCATGTACAATTGGTGCTGGTGCAGCATATACAGCTGGTGCATGTGCAGCATATACTGGTGCTGGTGCTGCATATTTAACTACTGCTGGTGCTGCAGCTATCTATATATAAATGTAATTATTTAGTTTATTTAGTTATTAAAATATAATAAGCATTAATAAAAAGACAATTTATATTTTTCACATCTATATATATATACTTACAGCTACCGGTGCAGCAGCATAATGTCCACCGAATCCACCGAATCCACCGAAACCATGATCACCACCATAACCATAACCAAGACCACCAGCATTAGCATAAGCAAATAAAACACTTAAAATCTATGCGCATATCATAATTGTAATGGAAAAAATAATTTTTAATATATATAAATATATTTTAATTAGAATTAAAAACATTATTATAAATAATATTAATTTTATTAACACTATTATTTTATTTACACATTATTTTTTGAATTAATTAATTTATTCACTTTTTTATTTAAAAAAAAAAAACACACACAAAATATGCCACACAATTTAAAAAAAAAAATAAACTAAAAAATAAATAAATAAACTTATTTTGTAAAAATAAATACATATAATTTTTTAAAATATTATTTATAATTATTACGCGAGTGAGTAGTCATTAAAGTTAAACTTGTTTTTTTTTTTTTTTTTTTTGGTACATATAGCGAGCCATCATCAGTATAGAGCTTCGTTATAGAGTATTGTAATTGATAATATGTATGTAAATATAGTAGCGCGGAGCGGAAGAAAGGTGTTACATATAAATATATATAAATAATATTATTTAAAACACAAACAATTATTATATAATTAAAATTAAAAAAGTGTATATTTATTTATATTTTGTAATAACCGCCGCGCAGCATGTAATTACATATATATTTTTATTTCACTTATTTTTATTATATGTGATTTAAAAACACAATCGAATTTATGGTTATCTTAAAATATGTACATTGTACAATATAAATATGTAAATAAAAGATATATTTATGCATAATTCAGTGAAGATGAGAAATCGTTAATAAAATATATATTCATTATTTAAAAAAAAAAACACTTAAATATAATTTTACAGATTTCTGATATATTTTAAATATTTATATTTTTATTTCACATATTATTAAAATTTTTTTACTTCGTCGTCGTCCGTATATTATCATATACTTACCAAGAATTTCATTTTGAATTTTTAATAATTTTCTATTTTATTTAATAAATAAATAAATTTTTATATTTTTATATAAGATCTTTACAAAATCTTTGGTCAATCAACACTGGATATCAATTGATAGAATTTCAAGCTTATATATAGTTTATTTGAAAATTATTCATTAGGTGATTGTCCTAATGTGACCAAAAGAATTATATATATATATATTGATATTGATATTGTATACATATGCGACGATGTAATAATAGGTATATAAATTAAAAAATCGTAGGCATATAATACACAACATTATACATTATATACATATTTTAAAGTTAAGTAATACATATAATAGTAATTGTATTAGATTTTTAATCCAAATATCCCCACTTCCTTATATACACATATCCATATATATATATATATATATATGGTATATGTTATATGTTATATTACTTCATTATTAATATATATACAATAAAACAACAAGAAGAAAAAAAGACTCTTTGCGTGTTCCATAAAGATATTACTTATTATAGAGATATTTTATGGAAAAAAAAAAAAAATAAATAATATATTTATTTATTTTTAATTTTTTTGCCAATTTATATACATTTTTCTTTATCTTTTAATATCAATAAAAAAAAAAATGCACCTTCTCTGTGTCATTTTTTTTTTCATTTTACCTTATAATTAATTATACAATATAAAAAGTGTATTGAAAGGTATACCACCCAATGAGTGAGTTAAAGTTACACATTATATCAACATTTTTTTTAAAATTCTCATTTAAAATTCCATTGTTCTAATTTAAATATTATATAATAGTCCAGCAATATAAGAATGGTATGATTTGCTCAATTTATGTGATAATACATTTCCACAATATGTTCGAATAAAATTCGATACAATATAATCCAAATATAGAGATTACATCTATATTATATTGATTGTTTTTGGCAGATACTATTTGTATTTCCACTCGTAGTACTGTTGATGCATTGTTAGTTGTACGCAGCCAGAGAGGACTATATAAGCATGTAAATTGATATTGCCCAAACATACACAAAATACACCAAAAAGACATCTAACAAATATATTATACATTGACGGTTGATAAATTATACTGCTTACACTCGTTGATCCCTGATGATATGCGAAAGTATAATAATAATAACGTTATATAAATAATTTAAATACAATTTTGATATAATACCAATTGTAATGTAAATTCGATATTAATTATGTTATAATATTATATATAAGTCAACATTTTGCAAATTTGTGTATAATTTGTAAATTTCGTGAGCTCTCCAAATATCGATGCTGTATTTATACTACGATTTTATTTTAAATGAAATGTATTTGATGCATTTGAATTTTCAACATTCAACTTTGGTTATGGCCAATACCCAAGTTTTGGCATGAAACTCTCATCAAGAAGCTTGGATGTAATTGCCAATTAAATTGTGGTAGAGTTTAATTCGCTCGATGAGATTTTAATTTTTGAATTGGGCATATATATATATCATTGCATATGTTACAAATATGATATGCGGTTGTTTTCATTTAATCAATTGTAAATTTAACGATATATAATTTTTGTATAGTGATTTTTTGTTAAATGATAGTGTGTAATGTAATTTCGAATTAAAAATAAAATTCATTATAGAATCGCAGCTCAACTGGGCGGGGGTGGACCGTTCCTTTGAATACACCCCATATACTAAACATATATATACACACATTTATATTTATGTATTACTTGTACATAAATTGATATACATTTTCTTTAAAATAAATTATAATAATTTATTTACATATAATTAAATATTATTATAAAGAATTTATACAAAAATCGATTCATTAACACGTACAATTAATTAAAATTTAATTCTGTGTAATTATTATAAATTTTATATAAATGGTACACAAAAGCAAAAAATTGTTAACATTAAGCTATTTAATTTAATTATTTTTTAATTAAAATTCAATAACGTTCAACGTGCGTACAACAACAACAACAACAACCACAACAACCACAACAACACATTGATCTTTGGAAAAAGATTAAAATTAACAAGAATAAAATGTTGTATAGATAGCAGGTTCATATATTCATACAACCATTTTGATCCATACAACAAAATGAAAATATGTAATTTATATTAATTTATTTAAACTTTCAACGTATTTTTTTTAGTCAAATTTTCTGTATATAGAAAATACAAGTTTTATTCATTTTTTAAATATATAAATACTCTTATCAATGTGTCTGTCTGTCTTTATAAATAGAAATTTTTGGATTTCATTTCATTTCAACATTTGTACAAAACAGAAATTAATGGCAAAACAATTTTATTATCAATAATATATCGGTTGCATGGTGCAGATATGCAGATTTTAGATTTTAAAAAACGACAAAATCAATTTACCTATTTTATATTATAAATTTTTATAAAATATATTTTAATGTTAATGCGAACCTAATTTAGAATTTAATTATCATCTAATAGAGTAATTTTCACTTTTGAAAAGCTCTCGCGTCAACATTATGTTAACATACTGGAAATTGAACTATGTATATTTGGCAATTAAGAGACATTAATTAATCGCTGCGAGAAGCATTTTAATCACGAATTATATAATATACAATAGACATAGGTTTGGCTAAATAATTACATATTAATTTTGTATGTAATTTCTATACCAAATAAATGTTGTTAACTTAAATTTCTATATATATTAACCTTGAATTTCGACAGTAATTATAATTTTCTATTAATAATATAATAAATATATAATATGTATGTGAATGTGTCAACGATGTACCCAGGTATTATCTATTATGATATATGTTTTATATAATTATGCATATAAACATTTATATATAATTTATAAACAAATCAATATATTGTATATTATAATTGCATATGTATAAATTCGGTGATTGGTTAAGTACAGTGCTGAAAATATATAAGTGAACAAAAATAATACCGCATAAATATTATTAATGAAACGATAAAAAAAACACTCAGCAAATAAACGTAGTTTTGGTCCTCTTCGATGACATTATTTTATAAATTAAACAATTGTTGATGCGAGACTCTAAAACAAAACAAAAAACCAGAATAACAAATTGTTGGCTTTAATTTTTTTCAACGATATGGTTTGGATTATTTTTTCACTCCCATATATAGTTATAATAAATAGCTGTACCTGGAGGATTAACATCATCTTATATACGCTAATGGTATCGTTATAAGTAATTATTTATGGCAATTTGTATAATCTTCCGCATTCTTCATATTTGTTTATGTTATAATTTTAATCAACATATATTGTAGTACCATAATATTTTTGGTGAATTGATTTTAACATTATTCTACAAGATAAAATTGGTTTAAAATTTTAAACTTCATAAAACCTCATTGATTTTATTTGCCGTTTTTCAATATGTGTATACGATTTTTATTAATTTTTATACTATACTATACTTTATTATTTATACATATATAAATCGTATATTGAATTGATATTACCAGCGCCATCCTTCCCCATTGGTATATGATAATATATATATATATATATATATATATATATATGCGTACGTGTATGAGGAGCAATATGCAAGAAATAAGACTTGGAGACAATAAATTGAACACTGAATGTCTTTATAAATATATGTATCAACAATTATGCTATCATTTTACCCATCATTTTTGACCAATGCTTAATATATACGCAAGAGATAAAATACAAGCCTTATAAATTGGCATAATCCCACCATAGGAATGTATATTAATTAAAAAAGTAATACGGTCAAATAAAATATTATCATAATTCTATTGCAAATCCTATCCATATATGGTTGGCACACAAATAGGTTTGGGTTCAGAATTTATATATATAATAATGATTGTTCAATCTTGCCTATTGAAATGAATCTCTATTTTATAAAATGAATATAAAACTGTAATTATTCTGGCATTTCCATTATATGTACATACTTTGTTTAATAGTTTTTGGATATAATGCCTATCAATTATTATTTCAATTTATAAAAATGTGGAGTAAATTTTTTAATTATACACCACAATATATCGAAATGTGTCGTGTATTTATTCCAAAAATTATTTGAAAGTCGATTGTCATTGCAACACATTAATATTATATTAAACGAATTGTTATTGTCATATGAATGATAACAATATATGATGGGTATACGGATAGATCCATTCTGCCATGTAAATTTAATGGAATTCATAATGTTTTGTATGTTCCATCGACATACCTCCATGGTATATTCATATAATAACTTTGTGACTGCAGTTGAAGCGCCCAGGTGGGGGATTGTATTTTTTTTTTGTTTTAACAAAGCGTTTGATAGATGTTTAGCTATTTGGTACTGTAAATTTTACTATGTGAATATGATTTTTTATATTATTTATATAATATCGAACTTATTTAGATGAGGTGCGTTATTCGCAATAGCCGTATTGCTCGATGTGATAGAAAATGAACGTTATTATGCATAGGATATCAAAACTTATATTACATATAGAGATGTGTTCTATATGCTGAATCCTTATTTTGTATTGTATGTTTATTATTATCCAAAGCTTAGTACTTTTTTCAAATATATGCGTTTCACTTATATATTTCCAACACTGTAATACACATGCGACATTATGATACAAAACAATTTTTATATAATATTTTTCACATATTATTATATGATCTATTATTTACATTTATATGTATTTATTATTTATGTAAATATTGTTTGCATATACCATACGAAAAAAAAAAAATAATTAACATTTTATGTTACATACATTACATATACATATATGTGCGTATTTATACATATACAGATACATCTATGTTGAAACAATATAAAACTAACTAATAACTAATAATCACTGCGACGATATTTATATCGAAATTAATATTTTTATAAAAAATATATAGAATATAATTATATATAGATTATTTTATATTTCATTTATAAATTTATAGGTACATTTCTTTATTTATTAACAACCAACAATTAACTATATATGGAATAGTTAATTATTTATTTTCTTTATGCGTATGTGGATACAATTGAATAAAATTGTTAACATAATATTATTAATCAAATATAATAATTATGGAATATACGATTATACGAGTATAAAAATATAAGTCAATCATTAATCTATCAATTTTTTTTAAATACAAAAATGATATTACGCACGTATTTAGTTGACAATTTAATATTATAATGAATATTGTTATAGTATACCCAGAGATATGTATATACAAAAATCAAAGAAATGCTTATAAATTAAATATTTACATTCACAGATATTATTTTACAGACATATATTGTATGACACTAGATGGTAAACTGCGTTGGAGGGCACATGTGAAGAAGAAAAGAGATGAACTGGATATACGCTATAGGAAAATGTACGGGGGCTAATAGGAAAAAAGTCTACTTTGACAATAGAAAATAAATTATTGCTCTACCACCAGGTTCTAAAACCTATATATGGACATATGGCGTGCAACTCTGGGGGTGCACAAAACAAAGTAATATAACTATAATACAACGATTCCAGAATAAGGTGCTCAGAAATATTGTGGATGCTCCTTGATACATTAACAACAATAACATACATAGGTATCTAGAAATTGATAGTGTAGCAGACGTAATTAAAAACATGACACAAGGTCACGAAAGGAGACTACGGACACATGTGAATAGTGAGACTAACAGGTTAATAGACAACTCAAATATAATAAGACGCTGAAAAAGGATAAAACCTTTTGCATTGGCATAATATTATAATTGAATAATACTAAAATGAATCGCTGGATAAAGTTTTAGTATCCTAAATAAATCAACAAAATAAAATTGCTTATTAGTCTATAGACTAGAGATTGTAATATTTGTAGCAATGACATCCAAATATGGATGGTCATGCTCTGGGGAGGTTTTTTAGTGGGTTCAAGTCCCACACTACCACGACGATAACGCGCGCGTTCCTCGTAGTGTCTATTGAGATTTTTACCTACCCACGCAAAAAAAAAAAATAGAATATATATTGTAAGTATTAAAATATATTCGTAATATATCATTATAAATATGTACATATACCGCATATCATCACACATCGCAGACAACATCGTGTCTCAATTAAATAATAATATATAATTAAATTTTTAATACTATATATCTATTACAAGTATATTCACTTTTTAAAGTTATAACATCTTTATTACATATATTTATGAGTATACAAGTACAAGTACTCGTCGTATTTGTATATATACCTATAATTCTATATATACGAGTATATTTATAAAATATAAGGTAGTGGACTCAATCTTTGTCAGTGACAGTCATTTTTGAATTTCATCTTATTCCGCTAAAGATTATTAAGAATGAATTTGCTCTTTTATTTGCAACGCTATACAATCGCCGGTTTTTCATTTAAATTACCAAAATAACGTCACATTGAATGACATTAAATTAATAGCATTGTCAAAAGTGAAGAATGCCTTAATATGGCAGCAATTTGGACCACTATCTTAATATCCAATTTATGGTATAATAATAATACAATATATAGGAAACATTTGTAAAATAAATCATTGTATATGAATTTGATATGAAAAAATTTTAAGAAAATATTATTTTATAATAATTTTAAATTAATAAATTTTCATTGAATATCCTAATTAGTATCTGATGTGATGTGCATGCGTGTAATATTTATTGGAGTTTTTCTAAACACATCACATATATTATACATATAATAAATATATACGTAATTAATTACAAACCAATTATATATATCTATAGTTTTTTCATTAATAATTAATTGATTAACATTGAATTAAAATTGGATTAAAAAAATTGGTACAATAACTTAAAACAACAAAATATGATCAATATATAAAATGAATGAAAAAACAAATAGCAGCAGTGCAGTGTAATCTATAAATTATATTTAAAATTATTATAAATCAAATAATTCCATTTCTGTGTGCAGGTAATTAGAGATATACAACTAATATTAAATATAATATTAATCAATCTCTGCAAATCTCCAATTTATATACTTATTCAAAATAAATTATATTTAATTATACTTAAGTGTATATAGTGCGTGTAATAATGCGATATATGCGTTCAATACCACACACACATATTTATATATATTTTTTACAAATATAAATGATATATGCGGTGTCGTACTTGGGGTATACTCGTCGATCGGTCCACTAATTTTATACCATAATAATAAAAGCAAATTAATTAATCTTCACAATATGAATGTTAATAACATTAAAAATGCGTATTATAGAAATAAAATATAAAAAAAACGTACTAAAACTATATAGTTATGGAATGCACGCACGGCATAATAAAATCAAGTCACATTATATACAAATACAACCGCTGTCCCGCATTAATTCGGAATGGATTAAACAAAAATAAATATTAAATTTTTACAAAAATTATTTTATTTATTTTAAATAATCTTCATCAACTATGAAATACATCGTTTAACAACAAGTGAAACAAATGACCGTTTTATGTCTGTGCGTGATTTGAATGCTGCATTGAGAACGGTATGGTTGTCGTCTTTTGAAAAAAACCTTCAACAGATGCAAAATGGTTTTTCTCAGAAATTTTCACAAAATCATGCACTCAATTAATGTTTCTTTTAGTAATTTGCTTCAGAGATCAGTCGATTTCTGTGTGCATCATTTATGCCATTTTATATTTTGTTGTTTTAACACACAATTATCACATCGCATTCGTGAGTTTAAACAAATCACATACGTTTGAGTAGCATTTTTATCAATTTGTGTGTACACAAAAACAGCTGTAACTTTATGTGTTTTGTATTTTCGTTTCGACTGAATGTAATGTCATGAAAATATGACAATTTTTTAAGGAACTTTCATAGAACATAATCACAAAAAAAAAGCTAAGAGCTGGCTCTACGTATTCTATGGTTTACATATAACCATTCCAGTTTGTTATGGGACAGAGGCTGCATTATATATTTTAAGAGAATATCTGACAAGGTTATCTCGTCTCAATCAATTTAGGGTTTATATATCTATAATACAGTGAATATTGGATATATACAGCAAGCAATATACACGATATAAGCGAATATTGCATTCAATATATCCAATATAATCGCACGTTACATTCAATTAATATGAAAATAAATGCTAAATAATGTTTTGAGTTAAATGTCCATATCACATAATAATATTGTGTATGGAATAAATTGTATTCAATGGAATATTTTGGTCACAGTGTTAGGTCAGTTTGGACTATTTATATTCAATATACACTGTTTATATGAATTATAAAAAAAAATATAGTGTTATTAATAAGATAAAATAAATTATTATAAAATGTGTTTCATATATTATTAATTAACAATTAAATCTATATATATATATCAATTTTTTATTTAACTTTTATAGAAAATTATATTAAATTCAATTTTTTCATTCAAGAAATAAAGAAGTCAACCTTCTTCCACCTCTCTGCGTATACAATTATATAATTACTAACTAAAATAAATAATTCTTAAATTTTAAACACACACAATTTTTATATATTGTATAATATTATATTTATGATGCTGTTTAAATATTAAAATATACATATATATATGGAAACCTTAGCAAATAATATTAATAATATAATTGAAAATAAATTAAAAATAAAGATTATATTCAAATTCTTTATCTATTTGGTTGGTAGGTAAGTGATTGCATATTGCACTGATGGATATTGTTACATTACTTAATAATGTTTAAACGTATTCGAACTATTAAAATAACGATATTATTGTTGCTTCTGTTTTTGTTAGTATAGTTAGCAAAAGATGTGCAAACAACATCCTAATCAGTGATATTTATCAAAGGAAGTTTTAATCGGTTTGGTAAAGTAATTGTATAATTTTAAATTTAATCATGCAATCAAATGATCAATTTATAGATGCATACACATTTAACAACGAACCAAACTTAATAATTCATTTCAAAAAAAAAACAGGACCAGAATTGGTAAACAGATAACGTATTTTGTTCCACCGCATGATAATGCAACAAAGGGTCATACAGAAAAAATTATTGTAGCTTGGTTGAGATTTATTATCACATTCATAGCTTATTTTTTCTGTTCTTATACACTATCAGATTACGATATTAATTTCTCGCTTTATAAGAAGCAGAAACTCTATATATATATATATACGAACTCGGAATGATAAAGTTGTCAAGAGATAATCAGACAAAGATCTGGACAATACATTACATACTGAAAAGATTTAATTAATTCGATATGAAAAAAATTGCGTTTTCTCTGCATAAATACGCAATCACTTAGTTGTCATTCCAATATCTACAATAATACTCGTAAATATAAATATATATTTATTTAAATTATTTAATTAATTTAATTATATATTTATACATATATATAGAGACCTCTATATTATATACATTGCCAATACAAAATGATATATATATTTGCAATACAAAATAATTATATATTTATGTGTAAATATATATATTTTTAAAAATTTATGTTACATTTACAATGTTAATATAAAATTTACATAAATATTCAATTTCGATTTTGAAACATTGAATTTAAAATTTGCAATTGGTTGTTGTTTTTTCCCATAGGATAAATTATCGAAAATGAAACTAGATATACGCAGTGTGTTAAGTCAATAATCTCTATATAATATAAAAATTGCCGGGGAATTCATTTGTGTCATTTTAACAATATCGATTGAATGAATGGATAGTTTTTCTTATGGAAGTGAAAATTATATCATTGTAAGTTTTTGGTGCGGAAATTTTCTTCGTCCATCAAACATTAATTTTACAATATAGTAATTATTAAGATTGCTTATTTAAAAAACAAGGTATTCGAATTATCAAATTATCGAATTATCGTATATAATTATATAAACAGAGAATAAGTATAGTAAAACATTGATGTGTTAAACTAATCTGTATATAAAATAGTTACTGGAAAAAATTGTCAAAATTTGATTTGTACACGATAAAACGTATATCTTTTGAAACATCTTGTAAATACAATGTTATATAAAGGTAATATTTAACAAAATAAATCTATATATATTATTGCAATATATTAATTATTTAATATATATATATACGCCACAAAATATGATTATTATTAATAAATTTAAATAATAATAATAATAATAATAACAAAATAATACATAATATAGAAATAAATAAATAATATACCGTCAACATTATTTTGTAATAAAATATCAATATTTTTTAATAAAGTTGTCTGACTCTATACTAAATACCGCTCATATTCGCATATTCGTTCGATATACACGCACGTTGAATATTAAGAACGAATAATTTTAATAGTATTAATTAATAATATATTATCCTAAATAACTTTACTTTACAACTACTATGCAAATTTAAGTTAAGTTATATTTAAAATATTTTTATTTATCTTTTTACATATAATTCAATATTGGATTAACTAAATTATGATATATGATAAATTTGGAGTATAATATTGTGCTTTTAGAGTGTAGGCCAAATTTGTGATCTTGTACGCGTTTATCTTTGACGCGTCAACAAAATTATAAATCTGTTATCTGTGCGGGAGACCGCATCATTCTAATAAATTATTTTTGAATATACCAAGATTAAACTAAACCATATATGGCTCTGTTGAAATTTACATAATATAATTATTGTCATATATACATAAATTTTGTACAAATAATATTAGCATTGGACTGGACGTTAGTTAGTCATAGAAGAAAATGTTAATTTTTTTAAATCATATCATATTGTATACACAAAATATATAGATAATAAAATTAATTTCAACTATTAGAATGGCAAAAAGTTAATTTCGAGTGGTATAGGTAACTATATATATATGCTGAAGAAAAGAAATGATCAATTGGTATATATTGAACGATCGCAGATATCACTGCACAAAACAATATAGAAACAATAGAACAAAGTCGCTTATAATATAATGAACAAAAATCTATAGTGGAAGCGCACTAAGGTATATATGAAATAAAAAATAATTTCACCAACTGCTGCGGTAAGTGCTTTTTTTAGAATCGACGGCATTAGGTGTAATATTCATCGGCTGTTTAGAAAATATACTATATATAAAACAAATAATCGATGCATATGCAATATATTATTTGTCATTATTATAGACAAAAAAATACGCATATTTTGCAAACACTCAGGATATATAATATCAAAATCAAAATACAGGACGTGTAGAAGCATTAAATGGTTCACATGAATATGATGTAAACATAGGTATTAAATGACAATATATAGAACACAGTATAAAAAAACTCATATTTAATTTATTACACAAAAATTTATGTAATAATAATACACCTAATCTTAACTGAAAAATAATACCGACAGATGATAAATGTCATAATCTATAAAATATATACATAAAATATATATTGTAGTAATAAATAATATAAATAATATGTTTCTGCGTATATACATAAAAATAATTAGTTAATATTAAATATGATTTTGTAATACAAATTGTTACGCATTGTATATAAATATATATTAAAATATATAAATAAATGCATAAAAATAAATTGTGTGACCAATAAAGTCACCAGCAGCGAGTGTTTTATGGTGATTTATGTCATTATTTCAATAAATAATATAATATCGCTGCGTGTATGAATTGAATGAATGAATGAATGATACGCGCATAATACATTAAATTATAATAATATTATAATATATACTTCTGTCATACGTTTTTATATGATTATATAATTTGTGAATGTGATTGAATTTTAAATTATTTAATTCTATATAATTTATTAAAATACCCATATACAATATAGGTACACTCGTATTATTATATAAATGACATACGCAGATAACTATAATAAATGCTGCTAAACTGAAAATCAATATAAGATAAAATTATTCCATATATGTGTATTTTGTGTATCGTATAAATATTAATTTTTCTAATATACTTTTAAAATAAATATAAATTTATCGTATGCGAAATACAACAATAATTACAATACTTTTATTATTAGCTTATATGTAAACCGCATTAAATATATATGTATATGCGAAAATTCAAATGATCTACATCAAATGATCATTTTTCTCATTTTTTTTTATTTTCGCATTTCTGATCCGAATTCAATCAATTATATTGCTGATGTTTTTAAAAGTATATCGATAATTAATAATGTCAATCATTTTTTTTTAAATAATATATATAGAAAGTAATAATAAAATTATAAGAAGAATTAATTATAATATAATATACTAAAATAAAAAGAATAAAATTATGAATGAATAATAAGCATTGCGCCGCATTTTATTATACAATAAAATTAAAATATTTCGTAACAATCTTTTTTTTATTTAATATATAATTTAATATAAATTAAATATGTTGACATTGATTTGTTTAAAAATCAAATAATATATATAGTATAAAAAATGTATTTTAAATGTTGCGAATATATATATATAACAACAATAAATTGATTACATTTTAATTACAAAAAACGCATATATGCGGTATTTTAGATCGCATACAATATTTTTTATTCGAATTTATTAGTATAAAGAGGACATTTAGTTATATAAATATGTAACATATATAACGTTATATATTTTGTAATTATTATAAATAAATATATTTTTCTCTTATATACCCATATATAGATGTCCTCGTTCTATATACTATTAATAATTATAGGTATATAAAAGGATCTTTTATTTTGTAAATAACTATGGAAATAATTTTATATTAAAACATTGTTAGATAAATAATTTTTTGAATACTATCAAAATAATCTCCTCTCTCGTGTGATGCGATCCAAAAATTGTGTCGTATTCATACATAGTGACAGAGTTAATATATGTGCCATCGATTTGAATATAACAGGTGGCAACTGGATGGATTAATATTTGTTGAATAAGTGGCGACATGAGGACAATTATTTTCGTGTCAAAGAATCATTTTTCCATGTCTAATTTGTCCATTCTGTATACGTTTTGCTTTCAATTTATCGTTTAATTTAATCAATTAGTATAGTTAGTATAGCACTCATCATAGTGATAATTTAATTTAATAATATATATCACACGCCCTTTTTTTTCATGGATGTTACAACGTTTTAGCGTCGATTTCACTAGTTGACGTTGAAGTTGATGTTTAGTTCGTTTATAGGATTATCAAAATAAAACCATTTTTACGATACAAAAACCGACTGTCTTTAACACATTGACCGTCTTGTCAGTCACCCGTGACTGACACTGGAATACTCCAATGGGGTTACGTCAGTTTTTCACTTTTTGCACTCAATTCATACGAAAAAATCATTTTCCTTCCATTTCTATATGGCTTTGAAATGAATGGGGTTGACTTACATATTTAATGAATTTACCACCGGTTGTTGTTTTGCAATTGGTCCCGTCAAAGAACAGAATGGTTGCAGGCGAAGATACAATTTTGAATTAGACAAGTTGTACGGTCAACCAAATATTGTCAAAACAATCAAGATCAATAGATGGAGGAGGAGCGTGTGCCGAAAAAAACTGTTAAATAGTAAACCAGAGGGTAGAAGGAGAGCCGGAAGACCTAAGACGAGATGGCTAGATGCAGTAAACTGTGATATAAAGATCTTAAAAATTCGGGGTTTGGAAGACATTAACTGCGGATAGGTCAGGTTGGAAAAGCATGTTGGATATAAACCGCACCCGGGTTGTAACGCCATGGAGTAAGTTAGTAAGTTATGCAATTGCGTGCATCGTCTTCATCCGCATAATAATGATTATAGAATTTCCAAAATCAATTTTGAATCGCCTTGAAATCATTTTTATGCAACCGATTTCATGTAATAAAAATTAAATATATATATTCACCATATTATATAAGCTTCGACACAAGATATTCGCAATGACTTTCAACAGCAGTAGTTTTTACTTCCAATAATGAAACAAATCTATAACAACAAACGTACAAAATCACGTATTTCACAAAACACAACATTTTCTCAACAAGCTAATAAAAAAAATATGTTTGATGATAAATTTTTTGTATGCGAATGATAAAGATTTAAAGAGAATATATACTTTTATTATAGCAGTTAATTTGGGCGCAAAATCATTTCATACTATAATATAGCTATTAATACAAATTACCATATATACAATATATTTGGATGAGTTATAATAATTGATCGGTTTTAAAGTTATTAAGAGTGTGCTCATATAAAACATAATTAAATTTATATATTATACAATAGATAAGAATATAATTATAGGTGGGTATATTAACAATTTCTAATATATAATCTAACACAAAATCCATAACGTATATACATTTTTAGAATTAATTATAATCACCTTAATTGCAGATTCAATATGTACATATAAACAATAATTTCTGTTATATATTATTATTAATTGAGAATATATATAAATGTTTATTATATACATATTTTTATATATATATATATATTATATATTCAAAGTATACAAAAAAAACCTTTCACTTTTCTAGATCAAACGTGAAAAACATTTAAAAATATATATAAAACACTAACATAACAACAAAATTTTTGCCGGTCATATAAAGTGACATTGCACATTTATGTTACATTTTATATTTATATGGTGTAGCCATATATATTTATATTACAATATATTAAACAACTTTGTATATTATATATATTATTTTAGTTCATCTATCTCTATATCATATATTAATCCTAATACATTGGTAAGTCTGCATTTAATAATTTATATAAAATATAATATATACCTATTTACAGTCAACCAAATAATATTAATATTAATAGTATATAAATTTATTTACAATTGGCCAGATATATAAGACAATAATATATTATATATAAATATATAAATTTAACTCTATATTTCTATAATATTGTGTGTTCTACTAATAAGATATAAAAAAAAAACCATCGCATTGATTTGAATTCAAAAAAATGGAAAAAAAGGTTCACTTATTCTATAATCTAATACAAAAAAAATTTTGTATATAATTATAATTGCTGCGATATTAAATATATTTTATATATTTAATTAAACTATCGATTACAAGAAGATAAGATGTTTGTTATCTCTATATATATATATATATATATATATGGTATTTGCGAATTCACTGTAGCCATACATATACTGAAATTTATGTTTGTAAATCCGATTACAAGTATATAATATTATACATAATAATAGTTTTACTATATTTTGCACACATTTGTTCTCATAATGTATTAATCCAAACAAGTATATGTATAATGGAAATGGCACAATATACAATTATTATTATTATTATTATTATATTAATATATGTATAATTTTTTGTATATAAAATAAATTTAAAGTGACATTTTTCTTATTTCATTATATATATATATACAGGATGTCCCAATTATCGACGGCAATACGAAAACACTAGATTCTCTGGGTCATTTTGCGTCGAAAATATCATATAACATTTTGGCCGATTCGACTTCGGTACCAAGTTACACGCAAATAACCAAATTTTGCCTACATCGTTGTAGTTATTTGTGTATATCTTTGGAACCAGTTGAGACCTATCGTAATGTTATAGCTTAAACGAAAGCTTATGAATGTGGCAAATTTTTAAACTTACACCGAAAAAATTTTTTCATCATGATTTTTCGACTTATGCTTGAACAAACTTTTAAAAAGAAAAATGGCGTTCAGCTAACTGTCAACATTTCTGTAAGTATCTGGATAATCACATGTGCGAATTGCCTTATCTTAACGTCAAATTAAAGATCTCGGTATGCTAATGCTAATAGTGTATCAAAAATTTAAAATCGGTTAATTAGTTATTGAGATATTGATCCCAGTAGAGCGCAAAACATGGTCTGATTGAAAATTTGGTTATTTGCGTGTAACTTGGTACCGAAGTCGAATCGGCCAAAATGTTATATGATATTTTCAACGCAAAATGACCCAGAGAATCTAGTGTTTTCGTATTGCCGTCGATAATTGGGACACCCTGCATAAATACATAAAAATATATGTATTTACTTCAAAGTTACTTTTAATTTCTTAATATATTACAATATATATGTTATTCGTATATGTTAAAATACCATAAATATATATATATATTGCAATTGAATTCTATATTCTATAGAAATTTTGATTACATTGTGTTTAAACATTTATGAGATATTACATAAGTTTTGTTTATATACATACCATACAATCATACATAAAAAATAATATGTAATATGCTCGTGTTTTATATATAATAATTATTTTGCAACTATATTTTATAGATTAATATATTATCTAGTATATAGACTATAGATAGAGGTATTGTTTTGTGTTTAATGGAAAGTTAAAAAAGTATTTATTTAGCAAAATACAAAATAAATAAAACGATATATAAATAATAATATAATATAGTTTAGTAATATTAAATTGTACTTTAAAAAATATAATACAATAATATTGTTATTTAAATTAATTTTGTAAATTAATTAATCAATGTGTCTGACGCACGGTGGATTATTATTATTTTGTTATGTTATACATAATACAATATTTAGTATATGGTAAGTCGCATGTTACTACTTAAAGTGAGAAGCTATCTATACACCATAACATTCATTACTGTAGTCAAGTTAATATAATTTATACCACCACATCTTGTACGGATTATACTAATTCTGAATGTCATGTTTGCCATACTAAATCACAACAGTACTTTGAATCTGTAGTTGCTCACCACTCTGGATTTATAGCAGCAAGAAGTTCTAGACATTTTTGAAGCTATGCCGATTTTTAAATCACTCCACAAATTTTCGATTGGTGATTTCTATTTTTATTTTTTATCACATAAATATATTATTATGAGAAAATTAAATATCTCCACTGAAAAAAAAAGTTACTTGGATTCAATTAAAAAGTAACGTCGAAACAATAAAATATTAATTAATTTTGCTCCAAGGAACATGGTTCATAGTTAAAATGAAATAAAATTTATTAAAATCAACGAATAATTCATTAAAACATAATACCGAAAATGAATGTTTTTCAATGAATCATTTCGTTGGCTTAAAGAATTGTACAATATAATTGTTTTGATGAATATTATTCATTTTTTCAACGTGTTCTGTTTAATAACTTATTATTTTAAACATAAATTAATTTATGATCGCGAATTCAATTAATTCAATAAACAAGTAGTACATTAAGATAATTTTTAAAAATGAAAAATGTTAATGAATTATTCATTGAAACAATGAAAAATGGGCTATTTAAAAAACGCAATTCATTGAAATTATGTACAAATTTATTTTCCGTGTAGAATTGGATATAATTTTACGATACCACCACATTGTATATAGAAAATATTTAGAGTGAGTATAAAATTTCCATTCGGATTACAAATCCGATAATTTTTGTCAGTTATTTTAATATATTGTAGTACTTCAATATATGGTATACAATTTTCTGCAAAATCAAATGTTAATTTTATATCACGCAATGCATGTGTTAAAATAATAAAAATCAATAGATTAAGATGGACACGTATTACGAAGCATGGGGAGGGAATGTGTGCCAAAAAAACTATTGAATGGTAATCCATAAGGCAGTGAACTGTGATATTAAGATTGTTAAAATTCGGGATTAGAAGAAGTTAGCTACAGCTAGATAATACCGCAGCTTGGTTTTAATGTCATGTATAGTAAGTAAGTAAGTAAGAAAGTAAGCAAGTAAGTAACTGGGTAAATATAAGTAAGTAAGTAACTATATAAGAAAGTAAGTATAAGTAAGTAAGTAAGTAAATAAGTAAGTAAATAAATAATTTTATATATGAAATACAAAGTTAAACTTATATATAAATATAAACTATTGAAGAGAATTTAAATTAAATAAAAAAAAACACAAATTCTATAAAATTCATCAATTTTGAATTCCGCATATATTAACAGAATAATTTCTACTCTTACAACTGAAATTCTGCATTGGTATAAGCGTTATAAAATTGCGCTACTATGAGTCGCATAACTATATAACAATAAGAGATTTCACATTTCATTCTGATATACATAAATTTAGGTTTAGTTTAAAATATTTTCAATGTTTATGATACGAAATGGTAAACAGAAATATTGTTGTTCATTGATAGTAAAAGTATTGGTAGTGTTCCATTGTTATTCAGTAAAAAAATTATATTGATCGGTTGTGCATTGTTTTTAAAGGAAAAAATGCATCTTAAACGCATACAATAAGTATTGTGTTGCGTGTTTGGGCCACGATGCCTTATAGAAAGGATGTGAATTATATCATATATAGTAGGATAGTGGCACCGGTACTCACAGACTCAAACTATATATATTTGGTTGCCAGCTCCTTATACGAAAAAATTACACTTACAATAGTATACTCTATAATTTAATTTCTTAATTTCTTCATTTATTTTCTAATATTGATTTTATAAATTTTACAAAATATAATACCATAACCATATAATTTTATTTTGATTTGTAGAGGTTGTATATGTTTGACACAGGTGCGTGTATATTTATAAATAAATAATGAAAATTAATTATAGTAGAATTATTAAACACAAAAAATTTTTTTTAATCATACATTATTACGTAGGTTAGGTAATATGTAAAATTATATGATTCTCAATCACAAGCACATTACCATTAATAATATTACATATACATAACTGCTGTCGCATATCAAATATAAATTGATATATCTATCAATTATAAATTTAAATATGTATTTTATAACAAGATTATATTTTGTATATATTATTAAAAATCATGTTTATAATTTTACCAAAAATTAATTATAGATAAAATATTAATATAAATATTTCAAGTATGTATTTTTTTAGTAATATCGCGCTACCTTGAAAATATATAATAGAATAAAATTGTATTGACACTTGTTGATATTATAATCAAAGTAAGAGTATAATATAAGAAAATAATTAAATTAAAATTTAAAATTTATTACTTTATAATATTGTGTGTAGCAGTAGAAAAACAAAGAATTATATAAGACAAAAATTTATATACATTTTTTAAGAAATAATAATAATATTTTGACATCAAATGCATACACCTGTTGGCTGGTATATGTTGAATGTAGTTGTCAATACACACAACACTATTAAATAATATATTTTGAATTGAAAGAAATATGATTGAAATATAATTGTTTTATTTTAATTATTTACGTATAGACTGTAGGTAGCGGTAGAGTTGTATCTTTTTAGGATAAATAATTGTAAAATCCTAAATTCATAAATACTCTCTCTCTATGTGTAATTTTGAAATTTGATATTATACCTTTTTCTTATAATAATACAAGGAAATGATTCAAATATTATTATGCAAAAATAATTTTAACTTGTTTCTTGTTAATTAAATAGAATATATAATTTATATAGTTAATATAAAATAATTTATTATTTATGTATAAAATATAATATCAATCGTATAAATGGTAATGTTGAATCTACTAATGAAATAGGTGTTTAATATCGTAATAATCAATATGTTAAAGGTGAGTTTTTTTTTTATATCAATAAATGTACACCTGTTCAAGTACATATATTATCTAATATATTTAGTTGTATTTATATAGTATTCGTTTAAGTATTTATGATTAACAATATATTATGATAAGCCATATACAAAACTGGAAAACAACATTAACATGTTTTTCTTATTAATTAATTCATTAATTCAATCATTAAATCAATTTGAAATTCTATATTATATATAAACATTTATAACAAATGCATTACATTAGATATAATTAAATAATTAATAATTTAACAAAATTCTCTTACAAAAATACAAACGGAAATAATTCAAAATTATTCAATAAATAATATAATAAGATATTTTTAAAATACTACCCAAGGATTATATAATATAGAAAAGCGGTTCTGTTTATATAAATATATTAAATATTTGCTATAATTAATTATTGCAACAAATTATTAAAATCTAGATATAAAATTATATTAGCATCAATTGTGTAACAAAATAACGAAAGAACCACACTCAAACATAGTTGCTATGGTTGTATGGTAACATTTTTAAAACCGTATGATGGATAATATAAATAATATAAAATTAATGTGTAGGTATACGAGAATGTAGTACATTTAAATCGGTATAAAAATTACTCAAATCATCTATGTATAATCAACAAAATAAAAAAATAATCTAATATTTAAACTAAAATGGACAACAAAATGGCATTAATTTATAGATGCAACGTCTAAGTTACACATACGACTTTTATCGAATTGAAGTCAAATTGGTTAGGATTGGAGTCATTGTCTAACATTGTCTTATATAATTTTTACACATAAATTGAATCTGATCCGATGTTTATTAATCATTTATTAATTTTGTTTTCAGGTTATACGTAACTAAAATAACAAATATTTTATATATTATTTGCAAACAGAAATTTACAAAACCATATATTTTCATTTTATTTAAACCATTAAATTTTAACATCAAAAATGTCTAACAAAAAATTGAACAACAATTCGACAAACACACTTTCAAATTAAATGAGAGAATGGCGTTTAGGTTAAAACAATTAGACATCACTGATGTGATAAAATCCAAACCCAAGAGGTAATAATAATGACAGGCATATAGGCATACTAAAACTATATTGTCCTATATACATGCGAAGTGCTATATATCTAATAAACTATTGCAGCATCAAAATCGTAACTGATGTCAGGCGATATATTGAGAATATAGAAAAAATATTAGCTGTGTATGAGTTTTACATCTGCGACACATTTTACTAATCAATCCTATGGATTAAATTTTGGAGATACCATATATGCGTATGGTATATATCATTCATAGCATATACAAACATTGATAACTGTGTGCTATGCTATCAGACATAAGTGCGCTATCATTCTTAAATTCTGAGGAAATTAGTATTAATATAAGTAAAAAAATACAGGCAATATCTAAGGAATTATTCCTATACAAAAATATATGATAAAACCAATATTAAAGGTGCTTGCTTATTATAAGTGTTGTAGGATAGTTATATACAATAACAAAAGTGTGAACAAATTATTTTACATTTTTATATGAAAATTAACTATAATTTCTATTTTATATTTTAATTTTTTATTAACTATATTATCTAAAATTAGATTCATGTTCTAGTTTTCTTTAAAAGTCATTATCGACATATTGGATAGACAATGATTTAGGAAAGTTTAGTTTTTTGAAAATGTAGAAATTATGTCAAAAAATACTATAATTAGTAATTAAGTGGATATATAAGTAATTCTATAATATTGTGTACTGCCGCGCGCATTGTCCTTTCTATATATTGTATATATATATGCATTAATAACGTTATAGATTTAATAAAAATCGAATATGTTCTAAATTTTCTAATACATACATTTATATCTATTTATGTATATTTATAATGTCAGTGGCGAACGATTCACGACACAGTAGAGCGAGCATTGTGCTGCCCAACCAGTTTTCTAATTTATATTTATTTATAACAAATCCGACAATTATATGTATTTTGTATTTATTATAAAAACTTACTGATTGCGATTATTTATTTACATTTATTGAGCAGCTCTTCGTCAATCAAAATTTCAAACTTCAAAATGATTTGCAAGAAAAAAACCTAAGCGAATGGATTTCGTTAAGAAACAAATAGATCAAGTGTTGATAGGATTCATCATCAAAATTAACAATAAACAGAAATAGATTTGCCATTTTGACATGACTGAAGGAATACTTAAGGACACATGTCCAAAAAATGAGATCTGTGTATAAATTATGAATGAAAAATTGTATAATACAAGAAACCACACAACATCTACTCAAAAACTGTGGGGCATTTATTTGTAATAGACGATAATCTAATTTATTGAATGTTCACTGTTCGCCACTTATGTACGTCTATATATAGTAAATGTATATACAAACGCATTATAACAATAAGCTTATAACTATATATTGTTATTTATACAATTATAATGTGATCATATATCAATGCAGAACAGTATACAGTATGTATTAACAATAAAATCAACGGCGATTGATCATCATTAAGTCATATGTTATCCATGCATATGGTATTTTTATATAGCAAACCAATTCAATGCGCAATCATGTGTCGATAAATTACACCACATAAATCAACTACGATTGATCATCATGAAGTCATATGTTATCCATTCATAAGGTATTTTTATATAGCAAACCAATTCAATGCGCAATCATGTGTCGATAAATTACACCACATAAGGTGTTTATATATAACATTTCACCATAACATTGATCTGGCCGTTATCGAAAGATATATAATTTATAAATGTTATAAATATTTATTAGCGGTATGTGTTTGTACATAAATATTTAATTTATTTAGAATAATTGTCCAATACCATAGAAAAAATTCAAATCACTAAATTTTATAATATATATCCAGACAAACAGACAGACTGTAAATTATTTTTTATATAGAATGATATAGTTAGGCCTACATACGATAGCTGGGCGATAATCATATATATATTTATAAATAAAATACAAAATTGCCTATCAAATACAAATAAAATCAATCTATAATATTATTCATTTAATTTTATATATATATACACACACCGCAATATATAAATATATGGTATACCATAAAATATAATTCTAATTTATTAAAGTGTATTTTATGCGTTCATTAGCCTTTCTCGATATATATGGATTTTTTTGTTATTTTATATTATTATATTAATTATATAATATTATTTGTAATTATAATTCATATTGTGTCAATTATGTTATATTTCATATATATATTAATGCGTTTCAATTGAAATTGTCATTTTATATATGTATCACATATATCCGAATAAAAGAGTGTGTATCTAATTTCAAATAATCTGACCGCTTTATACCATAAATATACTATAAATATATAAAAGATTGTTAAAAAATAAACAATTTTAATTACTTATTAAAGCATTTCTCTAAATATACATTTATAGCCGGTTTTGTTATATTATATAATAATTATTATATATTTAATTTATTATTATTATTGCACATTCCACTACAATATATATATAGATATATTCGCGTGTATTGCTATTGCTATTATAAAATATATATAGTTTTTTTATTAATAGTTCTTTGTGTTCACAATTAAAAAATATATAGATAATATTATATAATATTTATTATTATTAAAAAGAATCACAAAATACATTCAATTTTCATTTTCATTTATATAAAATTGACATATTCATAAATTTGCTTAATGTTTTTAGTTGGCAGTTCGGAGTGAATTCAAAATATATTACATACAATTTAATATATAAATTAAATTTACATATATTGTAATAGGTAAAAGGTAAAAGTATTTTATTCAATTTTTTTAATATATTATATACCATAACTATTTATATTAAATATCAATAAATATTAATATATATTTATTTAAAACATATAAAAATATTATTAAAGTAAACCATTATTTTTATTAGTGTCAACTTTTATCTATATTTTGTTATATTCTCATACCACTACCACCACCACCTCCGCTGCCCATATACCTAATTCACATTTAGCATTTTAATACATGTCACAAATACTATACATATTCGTCGTATTTATTTATATAATAAATAATCAGGATGTTTAATCAAAATGAATAGGAATAGGAATAAAAAAAAATAAAATAAATACATAAATTATTAGAATTAGAAATTAAATTGCATATTTTGTTTGTATATAAACAGTGGGTGATACTTATAAAGATCTAGATAGCCACTAGTAGTTTTAGTAATTTACAATTCACAAGCATATACATGTCGATGTTACTATATCTTATAATTGATACCATATATAAATCCTACCTACCGTAAAAAAAAAACATTGCAACATCTTAAAATGTTTAATAATATAAGGATATTTTTTATTCAGGCATTAAATTAAATATTACCATATCCGAATACAAGCATCAAAATTACACTATACCATTCAAACATAAAAGTGGCATAATAAAATAGATGCAAATTAGATATCCGTCACCCTGTCTGTATTTATTGATATGGTTATAATCATTATAATATAAAAAGTAAACTAATATATGAAAACTATTATAATTATCACAATAAAAATTAATAAAAAAATATGTAATTGTTCATGGGTGTGCATATAAGAAAAAAAATTTATGAAATTGAATAACCCAAAACCAAATGTAATTTAAAAAAAAAAAAAAAAAAATGTCATCAAACAGCATAAATAAATATTGTCATATAATATAAAATTAAGGTGGAAATATATAACGAGTAATAATAGTGCGATACTTATATTCTAAAAAAAACATTAATGATGGTGTGGTGGATAGTCGAAGAGTTCCATAATGATACATAATCAAATGTATTGTACTTCTAAAGAAATATCTATCCTACTCGCGTAAGGTTTATATCAAAATAAATATGCAAACATTTTATATACAAACAGAGAAGGCAGCCGTTATAGTTCAAACACCTACTCTATTAATGGCATTATGCAAATACAATTGTTAACTAATGTTTTTGTTAAAAATTCAAAGTAGAAGATTTATTATTATTATTATTATTATTTAATATAATATTAAAATATATTGATGATATATAATTGACGTGTGTCGCGATGCCGCCTATGAATTATAATTTGCTAATATATACACATATTTATACTGTGTATACCTTTAATACTGTGACATTATAAAAATATTACAAATACCATATTGTACTCGTACATTACATTTTATATATGGATAGAATATAGAATTTACATAAATATTGAAGTACTATATAACGACAATAAATAATATAAAATATTATAATTATGTTTATTTTACGTTTATATTTTATAAGCATTTATTGAATACATCTATACCATATATATTTTATAATCTGTATATAAGAGACTATATATTAGTACTGAAATGTACGATACAAGTATTTATAATTTAATATCCCTCTTTTTGCTTTCCATATGATGATGTACACATATTATATTGTAAAATAAATAAATAGCCGCACATAAGTATAGTTTCATAGAATAAATATGGTCAGGGACGCAAATATATTAATGAAATCATATTTTATTGGGAAAAAACATAAAGTAATACATAATTATGCTTTTAAATTGTAATATCGGTTTTTGTCTGACTCACTTTATACAAAATTCAATTTATGCATCTAATAAAGCTATAAATAACATGACAGCGCCTATACTGATGCGAGCAGGTTAATTTGGATCCGAATTATATCCAGTTTTATTTGTAATTATCCATAAATATTATATATTGACAATCGAAAGTATAGATTTTTTCATTTACAGAAGATTTTGTATATACCAACAATAGCATAAGTTATCAAAATTCAGAGATGTAATTATTATATAAATTAACAGCAAAATCAGAAAAATTTGTAATATGGTTGTTGTTTTTCTCACAATAAAATCGCATATAAAAATTGTTTCTACCACAGTGATCGCTTTAGATTATAAAATCTTATGGTGGCCGAAGATGTTCTACATAAAAATAATGCAGTTCGATGTTTTAAAAATTTATGGTGATTGAATATAAATGTGAATAACAAAGATTGTCCTGCATCAATTCAATCAATTTTAATTATACTAAACTATATATATATATACTCATTGTTATATTATATAGTGATTGAAAATTGTAGAAAATTTAACATTCACCAAACTAAATTTTCCGGAAAATCAACATTTATAAATTATTAATATTTCAAATTATACGGGCCATAGTTTTAACTCCATTTTTATAAAATAATATATACAGAATTGCAAATTATAATCAATATTCAATCTTTCATATAGAAGTAAATTTTCAAAAACCGATTCACGCATTCAAAACACATAACCGCGATTTTCCATTTGATGTCGTCAGTGAAATTTTGTCAATATGAAATACAGATACTTATTATACAAATTTCTTTGAATTTTCATCGAATACGAAAAATCGGTCAAATGTATATTAATAGTTTGAATGCATGAAGTGATTTTAAAAATCTCACCTCTAAACATAAAGATTATAGAAATTTAATATTCATATATCGTTCGGTTATACAAAAATTAAAAATCCATTAAAACTATATTAAAAAAAATATTCGAATTTATAAAATTAATTTAAAAAATTAATTTAGAAAATTTACTTCAATGAACGATCAGTTTTTTGTTTTTTTTTCATTATTTTGGTTTATCATTTTAACTATAGGATTATCGCTGGAAAAAAAAAAATTATAGTGGTACAATTGTCACGATTCATAGTGACTGCCACTTAATATTTATATATATGATAATTTATTGCTGCGTAAAAGTATATATAAGATTGTTATATCAACAGAAACTGGCTGTATAAATGGGTGATTTTTTGGGCATATCTTATATAAGAAATGATCATATAATTCTTCTGTTTCTGATGATTCACCCAAATTATACCCATCTCACATATGTTATATATGTGGACAACTTCTATTAGTAAAATTAACTGTGCGATATATATAATGTGATGCATTAATGTTATTAAAAAATATATAACCAAATTATATTGTAATATTTCCTATACTGTGTTTGTTAACAAAATCGGAAGAATGTTATCTTTACTCGTAATTCGTAATAATTCAATAGTTCAGAGTGTATTATATATGAAAATCATATTGTTTTTATATAGTTTAAGACCATGTTTTCATAATGAGTATGACAAGCATGATTAGTTAAAAAAAATATATGTATTTTAGATATTGAAACCACTAACATACGTGTGGAGCTATAGTCAACGTTGACTATCTAAATTCTATGTTATATTCAAAGTTAAAGAATAGCAATTATAAGCAATATTTTTTTCCGAATTCGGTGCTGTATGAATATATCATATGACTTACATATGTAAGTATATAGCTCTATCATATAAATGCATAATACAATATATAGTCAATATTCATTCATACCTACTTAATTTACATATGTATTTGATAATATATATGTAATAATACTCTTTTCCTTCCTATACTCTATATTTGATTGTATTCATATGTATATCAACAATAAATTGTGTACATACCAACCAATATATAAGGAAAATTAAATAATCAATAAAATATAGAATTGATTCTTTTGGTATATTATATGAACAAAAAATGATGTATAAAATAACAAGGTAATCTAAGTGCTATATATACACAAATATCCTTATAATTTGTTATTATACAAATTCTATAAAATAAACGTTTTTGTTTTGTATTTAAGTATTAGTAAAAAAAAATTAATAACAAATACACACATATTATTATATTGAAAATGAAAATCCTTAAAATATAGATATAGTCTTCATTTATGTTATAAATTAATTTTTAGAAATAAAATAAGTTTAGTCGACGCTACGCGGTCTATTCTTTAATACACGCATACTTGTAGGCAGGCAGGCGGTGGTGTGCCGTATGAGTCGCTGGTATTTTATATAGAAAATTATTTAATAACTTTAAAATTTTTGTATTTTATCATAAAGAAAATTTGTTTCCTTTAATTTATTGCTATTAAAATTGTACTTTTTAACTTTCACTAAATATATGTGCGGTGGCGGGCGGGTTATTATATAAATTAATAAATTTATTAACTTTACAAATTTCCTAATTATTAAAAAATATACTATATTTTATTTGTTTAATGAATTTATATTTTCATTATTTATATAGTATTTTCTGTTTTTTAATATTTATAAATAAAAATAATAGTATTTATTATTAAATAATCGCACACACATTTTATACTTTTCTATATATAAAAATAGATCATCTTATAAATTAAGATAAAATGCCGGTTACCGGTTTCACCAGACACACCACACAATTTTATATACAATATATATAGTTTCACAATTAAAATTAAGAAAATACAAATAATATATTTTATAAAATATAGATATTTTTAGCTAAAAAAGAAAGAAAAGTGTATTTACATTAATCTATGTCGACTATAAACTATAAATCTATATATATTTAGTGCTAAAACATTATTATATAATAAAATATATGATATTAATTACAATATAATATATACATAGATATAGGCAACAGCTTGCAAAAGATATACCATTTTATCTTACATGCTTTTTTATATATTTATAAGATTGTGTGATGTGTGAATGAATTCAATAAAATATTTATATAAATAATTATGCGTAAGATAATGAATGCTCGTATCTTTTTTTCTATCTTTTATAACATATTAAATTAATTATAAGGATGTCATTACAAACCTATTATAAAAAGCTTCATATAGCCTGCTCTGCGATGAGAGTGCGAGGGCAAGCCATATAATAATAATTTATATAAATTAATATATTACACGTTTAAGTAAAATTTTGTCACAGTTACGTACCATAATATAATACAATAATTATTATAAAATTAAAATGTATTGTAGATTTATTGATTTCATATTATCATTATCAACGTAAAACATATAGTAGAAATGTTACACAAATTATCCATAAAATTATATTTATTTTGTCATTTCGCTAAGCTAAACTCGACGAATACATATACACAACACACGTATCTTCTGTATAGATAGAGTATACAATAAATTTTAAATTCCAATTATTATTATAATAAAAATTACTCACGCAATTGAATTGATATAAAATTGTATAAAAAAATAAACATTATGTGCTTTCTATATATAATAATATAGGGTCGGTCAATAACAAATAAATCATACACGTATAAACATGACATTGCATTTATACTATATATTGTAATATAATACATAACTAAATTATAACTAATTTAATATATATACTGCATTATTTCAAAAACATTTGTATACAGATACACCCAGTGACAAATGAATTTAAAAAATGTATAATTATCTTTTTTTGATCACTCGCTCAAGCCATAGAATCGGATAGGAATAGGTTATACATATATATAGTGCAATCAAATTATCTGCGTCAGTAAACGACGTATTAAGAACTTGTAATACTCACAAATCCATTGTATAACGACGCAACCCGTGTGCAAATATGAATTGATTTTTGGTATATAGCCAAATTTAAATGACTGATTGTTAAAGAAGCAGCATTTTTGTGTGTCCCTTATATGGCGATCTTATATAAAAATAGTGACAAGAATATTTATGGATTACATTTTATTTTACATTTTATCGTGCGAATGCAATTGAGACGAGATATTTTAATTCAAATAGTTTTACAAATATTTTTAAATTTCATCCATTTCATTCAAGTTATTTTAATATTTTTTATAACATCGAATTCGATTTTATTATTAATATCCTTCCAATATTCAATTGCAAATTGTGTATATATTTAAATGAACAATGCAGCAAATGCATATAAGAGTATTTTTTTTTTTTTTGTATATATTCAATCAGTGTAATTGTTCCTGGACGATTACTATATTATTATGCGTAGAATAAAGGAAATTTACGTTACATAAAAAAACTTGTTAATCATAGAATTCTATGTGGCTCATTTAATAAAACAAATAGAAAAATTAAAGTGGGTGCAAAAAATTGTTGTGTTAAAAAAGTGAAGCAAAAACAATTCGCAGATCCAGATTATCTGTCTGTATATAAAATAGTTGATTAAATCACGTCATACGCAGTATTATTTGTAAATATGCACTCCATAAATGAAGATTATATATTCGGTAACTATACATTTCGATGGTCAACGGTTACGGATTATAATCTATACAACAAATTTTTTAATCCTTACAATATAATTACTGCGCTATAGAGCTACGTTTGAGATTTTCGTATTGTTCTATCGAAAAGTTATATAGTCTTGACTGTATGCGATCATACGTACAGATAGATTATCCTTTTGATAAAAGGCATCTCAACGATAAAATTTAAATTTAAAATATGTAAAATATATGGGAATTTATCTTATATATTAATAATAATTTAAAAGATCGCATTACATCCGTACCCAAACGAGTAAGAAAAATAGTAATTTTTTTCGGGAGTTACATATTTTTATTTACATAAAAAATAGCATGTTTTTATAGCCGTTTATCGAAGTGTGTTTTATATATGTACTAATAAATACCGTGAAGAAGGTCATTTAAATTTTATAAATATGCAAATTTCATATATGGTATATTTATATGACAACCGTATTTCTATTAATAAATAATAAACTATATACTATAATTTAGGATCATTTACCTTTCATACATATATAGAAATGCATGATAACTTTATATTGTACATATAGATATATTATATACAGGTAATTATCATATATATCTTTATTTATTATATAAAGTTAATATTAAATATTATTTATACATATATGTTTTTTAATATAAAAATAAATTATTAATATAGTAGTTAACCCCATATTCCGCGAGCTATACAAATTAGTTTTGGTGCCGAGCAATGGCCATGCATATTAAAATTGTGTAAATTCTTTACAGATTTTATTTTGATTTTTTTTCACTATATATTATATAGGAAAATTATAGAATAATTATAATATATATCAAAATAGCGATTATCATTACTATTATAATTATTAAAATTTTATAAAATCAAATTCTGTATAGGGTTAATAATATATGTATATAGAGAAAAACATAAACATATTAGTTCAGGTTAATGACACTTTATTTAAATATATGTACAACATATATTATAGACATGAAGTCGTCCATAATAAATATAACATTGTGATAGGGATGAAAATTGATATAAAATTTAATATATTTATTTTAATTTACTAGTTGTCAATAATACGTAGAAACGGAAACAATATTGTGGTATATCAATATTTTACATATATATTTTACAATAGGAAATACAAATGTGGTATATATACAATAAATATATAGGAAATAATTAGAATTATCATATTTAAATTTTTATATAAATAAAAATAGTGGTGATATAGTAATATATTTTAAAATTTAATTTATAATATAATATTATGGAATCGGAAAATGTTTGGACTACCAATACTAGTAATAATAATAATAATAATGGAATCAATGATAATTTATCAAGTAAGTTTTCGTAAATATTCTAATGTGTGTTTTAATTTTATAAATTTTAAATTAATTAGATAATTAGACAAAAATTTTTAATATAATTTTACTTCTTATTAAAATTTTCAAATCTGTCACATATAAACATATATAGTAAACTCTGCTTGTATTACGTTTGTGAAAGCTATTATGCAGACGCCTCCACATATATCCCACTCATCATCTTAGTATTTCAATTCACTTTACATCGAAATTTATGTCTTTCTATCTTATATGCCAAACAATCCAAAGCGTTTAGATCCGGGAATGAAGATAACCATTCAAAATCTCATATGCGTTAATAAAATTAGTGCAATTTTCTTTTCCGGTATTGTAAACAAGTGCCGAAATCGAAATTGAAAAAATCTGCTATTTAAACAAATCACTTAAAAAATACTATATTACAAAATAAATAAATTACAATATTTATAAATGCATTCAAGCCGATAATAAAACGCAACCCTAAAAAAAATATTCATAAACAAAAATTAATTATCAATTTTCAAATTATATTATTTATAGTATTATATTATCACGGAAAGAAAATTACTACTATTACTTAAAGTATATATATAGTAATTTATTAATATTTTATTAATTTATATTGTTATGGTATAAACGTTTAAGTTTTGTATCGTGTACTCCAGTGTGTACCTATATATATATATATATATTGTATATATAATTAAATTGGTATAATATGTACTTAGGTTGGTGCAGAAATAATTACTATTGTTAGTACTATAAAACGCCATGTGCGCTAAACTCACCGCAAATTCAAAGTAAATCAATCTTTTCAATTGTCCGTTACAATACTCATTGTCTTAATTTTTGAATTTTCTCCAAGCCATGCAAACGTTTGTAAACAGTAGGTCAAACAGTAAATCGGCTATAGTTCGGTTCCAAATTCTTTCAGCGTATGCACTGAGTTTTTGTCCAACAATGATTATGTTGTCGTTGAAATTTTTTTACGGATACATTAATATTGTTTTTATAGTATAAACTATATTCTTACTAAAATTCATTGATTATAAAATAGAGGATATTCTTCTATCACAAATAATGCTATTTTCTCATCAAGTCATCAATAGTGTTTTTCTCTATGAATTGGACAGAGCATTTGTAACGAAATTCAAATTTTAACCGAAAATTATGTACAGATTAAAGGAGATAGCTTCCTTTTATTAATGCGTATAAATACAACGAATTTGGTTTTTGAAATTAAATGTTAAATAAATAGATAAAAAAAACAACGGTTTTCAATGCAAACACCTAATTTTGAATACGATACTATTATTACGATATTATTATTAGTATTTTATTTCAGTAACTTGTTGATTTTCTACTTTTAACTCTTAATATAGCTATGTATATACAAACAAATATTCATTTATAGTTTTATGATTGACTTACATGTTTTTATTATAGTCTTATATTATATATACGAATAATATGGATATTGTTAATCCCTTTTTATGGACGACAGCACAGGTATATATAATAGAATATTTTCGTTTATATGGTAGAATTTCTAAATTATATATTTAATATACCTATGATGTGTATGTATGTGGTTTCCATTTGAATATTAAATTTAGAACTACTAAATGTTCTAAATATATAATTGATTGGCGCATACACTTTCTATTTTACATATAAATTTAAGCGTATCACACTGTGTTCAATGCATTCTCATACACATTTTGTTGTAAATTATACTGTGAGAGACGGGAACGCATGACATTCATCGTTATTTCTTTTTAAATTCGCAAGTTAACAATCTTGATCTGTGATCTTTCAAGCAGCATGCACATAATAGAATCCAATATTAAATCTGGCAAACTGTCGGATGCTTTATTATTCTTGCATCTAGCCTAAACTATATATTTGATGTATATGGTCTGGAGCTCTATCCTGCCTGGCGAAATATATAAAATACATTATACCATACATATTTTATAGGTTTAATTATAGACGAACAACTTCCTTCAAACTTCATTTTCATTAAATATCAATCAGCGGTGAATTTAATTCCTTTTTCTATCGGATGCCACCAGAAATGTGGTCTATTTGAAAAACCGTTCCTTAAAACTTTAATATCTTGTGACATATCAGTCTGGATATATCTGTGTTGCATCTCGCGCCCCTTTGAAATCGTATCCTGTTATTTTTAGCATTATATGCGATTGTCAAAAAATAAAACAAATTCTTTTTTTACATATGAATGCTTTATTAGAATCACCGATGAAGTTATTTACGTAGTTTAATGGTTTTCCAATCTAAGTCTAATTTCAAAATGTTGTGAGCATATACGTAAAATTTTTATTTTTTTTAAGGAATACCAACGGCACCAATTAATAATAGAGTAACACAAAATTTTAATAACAACATTAATAAAAATGGTAATAATCATAACAACAATGGCAGCCCTTATATTATTGGAGTTCAATCAAGGTAAAATATTATAATATGTGTGAACCCACCCAACCAACCTGCAATAAACGGCAAATAATTTTAATACAAATAAATGGATTTTTTTTTTATTTAGATTTAGAAGAAAATACTTTCATAAAGTATTATTTATAATATTGATAATATTAATAATTATATTATTGATAGCATTAATAATATTAGCAATTTGTTGTAAGTTGAAAATATATTAATTTTTTCCAAGTTTATAAATAAAATAAGGAAAGAAACAGATTTTATATTTAGTCAAATATTGTATAGATAAAGATAGTAAACATTCATGTGTATCAAAAGAATGTATACGTTCGGCTGCCAATTTAGTACAAAGTATGGATAGAAATATTGATCCGTGTGAAGATTTTTATAGATTTACATGTGGAAATTGGGCTGAAGATCATCCAAGGTTTTTTTTTTTATTATTTATTATTTTTTGTTATTTTAAAAAAAAATTATATTTTATCCGCCAATAAAAAAATATAAAGACCAGAATCATCAACATCATACGATTGGTTTAGTGAAAAACAAACAAAAATACTTAGAACAATACGTAAATTTTTACAATCCAATGGTACCGAAATGGAACCAGATGCTGTCTCTCAATCACGTATAATGTATAAAGCTTGTATGGATACAGGTAAATTAAATTAAAATTATTACTAAATAATTATATATGCATTTTCTTTTTTTCCATATCTCATATAGACACAATGAATACGTTAGGTTTAAAACCAGTTCAAAATTATTTAGAACAATTTATGTTACCCAATTATCCGACAATATTAAATGTGACAAATGTAAATTATACAAATTATAAATTTGAATGGATAAATTCAATTGCAATGATTAAGAAATGGTTTGGTGCCGATTATATAATTGGATTTGATATTTTACCGGATCCATCAAATCGTACAATTAATCGTCTTGTATTTGGTACACCAGAAACTGGTTCTGATTTACCATTGTATGTATAAAAAACAAATTTATTTATTTCTTCAGTTATTATTAAATCAAATTTCTATATTTTGTTAATATTATAATTGTCTAAAAACAACAAAACCATAAATTTTTTAGTAAAAATGATTTTGAAAGAAAATTAAAAATTATGCAAAAAAATAATCTAATTAATGAAAATTCAACAATGGATGATGATATTGATTTTGATAATAATCCAGCCATAAAGGCATATAAATTATATATAACTGAAATTATATCGGCATTATTATTTTATACAGATCCAAGTGTTAATATGGAATTAATTTTACCAAATATACAACAAGCAGCAAATATTACTATGAAATTAACTAAATTAATTTATCAAGTATAAAATTTTTTATTATAATATACGAGTATATTTAAATATTTATTAATTCATAATAAATATTTATAGATTGTTGAAGAAGCTGAAAATTCAACAAATAAACAAAATCCATTAGACGATATGATTTATTTAAATATTGATGAATTACAAAGTGAAAGTGATCGTTTATTAATTGCACCGCAAACCATACCGGTATGGAAACAATATTTACGACAATTATTTGATGGTATACCGGAGGCAATGTTAAATGTAAATGATGCATTAATTTTAACAAGTAAACCAGATGTTATGTATTTGGCAAATGTCATCGAATTGATTTCAAAAACACCATTAATTGAAATTGAATTATATATTTGGTGGAACATTGTCGAAGAATTGATATTACATACAACATCGGATATACGTGATTTGCATAGTGATTATGCAAAAACAATAACCCATTTGGAGACGTCAACGCCACGTTCAATATATTGTACGGGCGGTGTTAATCAAATGATGGGCATGGCTGTTAGCTATGCTATTGCAAAACCAAATTTTTATCAAGACATACGACCAAAAGTTATAACAATGTTAGAAAATATACGTGAAGCATTCAATCGATTGGTACGCCAAACAAATTGGATGGATGAACAAACAAAATTGTCAACATTAGAAAAATCCGATGCAATGAAAAGTTTAATTGGTTTTCCCGAATGGATATTAGACGACGGTGAACTGGATGAATTTTATGAAAATATAAAATTAAATGAAACAACACATTTAAAAAATATGATGGATATATTAAAATGGCATATGATAACAAAATTAAAATCATATCGTTTAAGCGAAATGTTTGGATGGGCCACCACACCGACACATGTTAATGCATTTCATACATTTCAAGCAAATGCAATAAGTAAGTTTTTTGTTTTTGTTTTTTTTTGAATTAAGCCTGTATATATAATAATATTACGAAACGTTGCTATTTCAGTGCTCAGTTCAATTGGCTGTATTGTTATTATGGTAACGATCATAGCTGTTATCGGTTTCATCAACGGTTTCTGAAGTTCTCACAATAAACTAAAAACTATGTTCATATTCATATTTTCATATTCGAAAGTGGAAGAAGAAAATCGTTTTGTAGCCAAATCTGGAGAATACGCATTGGATAAAAAAGCAATTCATAAAATAATTCGTGTAATTTGTCCATGGCAATTGGTATTTGTGAGCTGAGATTTATTATATCGTGATTTTCTATTTTCAATACAGTAGTCGTCTTTTCTTAATTTTTTCGTTCAAAAGATCTATATAGTATTGAGTAATGATGTGTAAAATATGTAGTGGTTAATTATTTTACCTATAATAAATATTATACCATATGCATCTGGAAAAAATAGTTGCCATAATATTAACAGTTGATGCAATTGTTTTTTGCCTTATTTTGTCCATTTTCCTCCACCAGATTCTATCCGCTGCTCCCAGCTCTACTATTGTTTTTGTGATAGATTGATAAACTGTTTAATCAACACTCGAAATTAACAAATTAAATAACGGCTGCCAAAATAAAACTTCTATCAACATATCTGTGTCTGAAATTAAACATATGAAATTCAATACGTTTTTCTAAATAATATATTTCATTATTTTTAAATGTCTATACCTTTTATTTTGAATTCTTATTAATTAGAAATAGGTGTCTTCCGATGAAATATTTCCCTATATATTTTAAGATACAAAAACTGTGCAGACAATCATTTATTTTTAACGAGACCGTCGCAAACTTATAAGTTATAGAATATTAATGAAAGCATGTCTATTGACCTTTATTAACTTATGAAATATATACTTTAATAAAAAAGCGAATTCTTTCAAGTGACCCTCTAGTTCAGATAATGAAACTTACGATATTGTTACTATACATATAAACCCACTCTGCTTAATTTGTTAGTTAATACATTATTTTTATCTTCTTTTTTAAAATATTCAATGATTTAATTAAACATAATTATCTAATATTATTTGTGGACGCAGCAATACCATTAGCTATTTTACAATATCCATTTTATAATCATGGAATTGAGTAAGTTTTATAAGTTCTCTATAATTGCATATTATTTTTACATTATATAAACAAATTAAAATGTATAGGTGAATTACATAATATTGATTAAATATATAACAATAATTCTAATAAAATAATAATAATAAAATTATAGAGCATTAAATTATGGTGCAATTGGTTCAATATTAGGACATGAATTAACACATGGTTTCGATGATAGTGGACGTATGTTTGATAAAAATGGTAATATGCGTCAATGGTGGTCAAATCGTACAATTGTAGAATATATAAATCGAACATCTTGTTTTGTTAAACAATATAGCAATTATTATTTACCAGAAGTTTCGGATTATGTATGAACAATTTTGGTGTTATAATTTATTTTAATATATGCACCAATTTCAGCAAAATATATATAATAAATTAAAAGCACTACACATTTTTGCGCTAAATACATATAGTACAATCGCGATAAAAGTTGCTTTAATTTGCTTCACATTTTTGTATTATACTTTTGTGGACACAAATATAAATTTGATGTTATTACTATATACCTCAGTCATTGGTCTTCAAAAGCCCAAAGCCAGTATAAATTCTATTATTAATAAAATAACGATTTTCTTCAGCCAACTATATTATAATAAATAATATAAATATATTTTACAAAGAATTTACACTGTCAAAGATAAAAACTGTTTATAATTCATTCTGCGAAATGCTATTCAAAAAAATTACTCAATTTAATTACCATTAGTTTTACTTGTAAGAAATCGGAAAAAGAATATCTTTGAAAATATGTTGTTGGACGTTATTCGCACGGACAATATATAACAATATCTTCATACACAACGCCATATAAGCGATTCACTCGCATAAGAATAATTGAATTAAGATTAGTGCTTTCTTATAATTCAATTATTCTTTATTGATATGGATACCAAAGAAGGAGCACTCTTGTGGATGATTATCTAAATAATATATATAATCAACATAAATGGATATCGTCGCCATTGAGAATTTCACTCGTTTAATTATAATATATATATACACATTATCAGTAGCATTTAAGCGACACAAATACCAAAATTCAAAAATATAATCGTATTCGATGAATAATTATAAATTATTTAACTCCAAATAGTAGATATTTGGACATTTGGGTTGCCAAATTAATCAATTATATGGGTGGTTAAACTTAAAAAAATTAATAAATCCTAATTTGTGTCAATGTATAGCCATAATGTCGCAGCATGACGCTTCCGTCACCCAATGACACACAGTTTTGTTGAGGGTAGCTACACCTAAAAGTAGGAAACAAAATTGTTAGCTTCGCATACATTATTCAACCAACTTTATATAGTACAAGCTAATTATTATATACTATTTAGTATACATAGGTTACTAGTGTATGAACTTTGAATAAGTGACGTAAAAATGTTAACTACATTTTGTTTTACAATTAATATTAAAAATAATAAAGATGACATGACATTTATGTTACGATAATAATTATCTTATTTAACATAGAAAGCGAATCGGAAATAGTTTAAAACAACATTACGAGGAAATTAAAATGAATTAATTCTATTAATTTTTCTATCGTATACAAATAATTAATTAGAGTTAAATTTAACAAAAACGCAACTATATTTTGCACCAAATACTTATTTCTACAAATCATTATCATAATTTAATACAAACCAAATTATATACTAAAATAATTTCATTTTCATTTTCAAAATGTGTATTTCCACTAATTTAAGGTAAATGGAGAATTAACACTTGGTGAAAATATAGCGGATAATGGTGGTTTACGTGAAGCATATTATGCATATAAAATTTATGTTAATAATTTTGGTACAGAACCAAAATTACCAGGATTTGAAAATTATACATCTGAACAATTATTTTTTATATCATTTGGAAATGTATATTTTTATTAAGAATACTTTAATTAATTAATTAATTAAATTAAATAAATAACACAAGCATATTTACTTTAGTTATGGTGTGAAACACAAACTTATACATCAACAAAATGGGCATTAGAAGATTCCCATTGTCCGGGACGTATACGTTTGAAAGGAGTTTTATCAAATTCACAAGAATTTACAAATACATTTAATTGTAAACCGGGTTCAGGAATGTATCCAAAAGAAGATGAAAATCGTTGTCGAATTTGGTAGTTTGATTTTTTTTTTTTTTTTTTCGATTTGTTGTTGTATGTGTTTTTAATATTAATATTAATTATTGTAATTTTAAATGCACAATATATTATTATTATTTATTTTATGATATAGATTGTGATATTATTATATTTTTTTTTTTAAATATTAAGAAATTCATATTTTTAATGAATTTTGTACATATTTTTTGTTTTATTTTTAAATAATATTAATATTATACATTTGAGAAAATATAAAAAGAATACGATTTCTTAAAGTAGAATTTTATTAATTTTATTTGTATAAAGGGTTGTGACACCAGTACTTCACAATTCGCTAATAAGTCTGCAGTATATATATATAATAGTATATGCATTAATATATATTATATTATTAATGGCGGCACAGTGTCACTGGTGTCACTGACCTATTGAATTTATTTTTATTGTGTTACTTAAAATTATAGTACATAGATTCAGAATACTGGATGTACTCAAAGCTATGTTTTCAAAACGCAAAGTCTCCGCGTTAACATAAATGACACGAGTTGGTAACCACTATATAATCAATATTTTACAAGTTGTATTATTTATTGGAAAAAAGAATTATTATTATTATTATCTCTTGTAAAAATTTTTTTCACAACACACCTTACCAACACACATTTAAATGAAAATACTATTAAATTTTTCGGAGTTAAGTATATAAACTATATTTATCTAAACATTTTGGTCATATATATATATATTCTGTATAAGTATAACCCTGTGGTCAACACATAAATAACTATTATCTTCCTGTATTTACAAAGAGATGGTTGTTAGTGATTATTGTTTTGCGATAATTAAACGTAATCTGTACATTATTTTATTAATTTTTTAAAAAATGGAAAAACCATCTCTTCATGTAAAAAAATGAAAAAAAAAAATGGAAAAACGAAAATCCATGCGAAACAAAGAACATTTTAAAATTAAATACGATAATTTCTAATAATGTTTCATTTGCCATTTGAACGAAATAATATGGGTATATAAAAATATAATTAAATTATTAGTTACGAAAATAATAATAGAACAAATAAAATAAAAATAAGTTCCAAAAAATAAAAAAAAAATAAAATCAAAAAAAAACTTACAAATATAACGTCTTAAATACTATATACTTTAATCTCTATGTGGATCATTGAGTCTGCAAATAATAATAAAATTTACAAATAAATACATAAAATAAATAAAAGTAACCATTTTTGAAACACACATTTTCGATTTATTATGAAAAATGTTCAAAATAGTTTATGTATTAAAACTAATATTCGATTGAAGTCCATTTGTTATAAATTTATATTTTCAATGGAATTTGTAGTAGACACAGAACATATACTGCGTAACAATTTTATCTATTAAGTTTATATGTCACTGGTCATCGGAAAACCTTTCACAATTATTACATATATAGCGGGTTTATAGTGTATAACAATTTATTAATTGGAAATCAGTATATCAAGCCCAGAGTTTGGCTTTAATATATGTTTTATGATCAGTAGGAAGTTGGTCGGCTGCAGGGTAATACGATTCTTATTAAACTAAAGAAGGGCAAGAATGAATATAACTCTGGCTTTAGAATGTGTCTACCAGAGATTCAAGACCATTGCGGGTCGGAATGAAGTCACTCTGATTTCGGTAATTGTGATACTAACAATTTTACTTTGCTTTATTGTATCTGTTGACCCATTCACCTTTCTGGTCTCAAAAAACTTTGTTGGATCAACTAAGTTAAACCCGTGATTTCTTACATTTAGAAATATAATTTATTGCCAGTCAAAATTCGATGTAAAAGCAACTACTTTTTATTTCCATTTAATGCGTAACAAACATAAATGCATTGTTTTGTGTGTGAACAAAAAAAAATCCACATGTAAATTTCGGAAATTGAAATATAGTTCACGATTGTTTAGCATGAATGCTACGCATTTAGCCACTTAGTGTAAATAGAAAAATTTCTTTGACATTTAATGGATTCGAAGAAAATCATTAAGTAAACCCGTGGAAGCCCGAAAATACGTTTCCGAATCCAATCGTTTCCACTTATTGTCAAAGAATCAAAATTGTGTGTTTCAAAGGATATAAAATTATACTTATATTATAAAACTTACTTGTGGATTCGTAATTCATCAGTACCTTCTATACTTGACATATCTTGCGGTGTTAAAAATACATATTGTTTATTTGGTTTCTTGGATGCTTCATTTAATAATAATTTAGTTAAATACATACGATTAATTTGATCCTATTTTATGTATGATTGATATAAAATAAAATATTATCATAAACTATTTTTTGATTATAATCAATAATAAAAATATAAAATTTACCGTAAATACATCGTATTCATCTAAAAAATAGAATGGATGATCCACACATGACCATAATGCTAACAAAAATGCAACTGTTGCATAGGAACGTTCACCACCCGATAAACATTTTGAATTTGATACAGCATTTTCAATATGTTTATCACGCGGCACAATGGCCAAATCTAATGTTTGATTTTTATGATCAATTGTAATTTGTCCATCGTATGAACGTAATTTTAAGAGCGACTAAAAAATAAAATATAAGGAAATTATTTTAAGTTCGAAGAATAATTTAAGAATTTCAAAAGTGATACTGAAAATAGATATACAAAAGAAATCTTACATTAAAATTAAGTTGAACACGTAACGACATATGTTGTTTTATTGATAATAAGAGCTTATACCGATCCTTACGAGAATTGTACATCTATAAAATGACATTTAATTAATTAATTTTTATCTATGTACGGCGACATAATAATATATTAAAAGTAAAACTAACCGTGCGTAATGTTTTTCCAAATTCATCATGTTCAGATTTATTTTTTTCATAATTTTCGGTTTTTGATTTAAGTAGCTCTGCAATTTCATTAATATCTTCGTTGGTCGTATTAACTGAACTGTATAATTAATATAAAAACAACAAATTATTGAATTCAAAATTTCTAATAAATAATAATTAATAATTTTGTTTTTTCTTACACTATATTTTGTTCAAGTGTTCGTAGTTTTTCTGAAATTTCATCATATGTTTCAGTTGGTTCTACACGTGATCCTTGTTTCTCAGCAGCACGCAATCGTTGACCAAGTTTAATCTTTTCATTTTCCATAACCCCCTAAAGAAAATATAAAAAAAAAAAAAACAATTAAAACAATAAATAGTGTATTATGAAGTGTCATTCAATTCGGAGATTGTGTGTTCGATTCGTGTGTATTGCTAAAAAAAATGTATCAGTATTTTTCATACAAAAAATAATTCAACTGAATTATAATTTTTTTAATTTATGAAATCTAAAATCGAATATCTTTGAAAATACAGGTGTTTGGACGCTATTTTAGAGTAACATTGTCTCCAAACACAACGCTATATGCGATTCTCTCATAAGAATAAATTAATTAATTAAAAGAATCTGTTGAAACATAAAAGCAGATCAAATTGGTGAATTGTTATACACTCACATACTGAGTCATTTACACCAACTTGACTGCAATGTTAGATAGTAATGCCGTAAAGCGAGAGGAACTATTATCGTGTGGATGCCTTGGCGTATGTTTGAGTAACAACATATATGTGATAGGGGTTGAAAAATGACCCAATTAGTGGTGTGATTCTATATCACCCGAAATATTTACAATGTAACATGAAAAATACTATCAGTTCATTGTTAAACCTTTTCCCCACCACCACCCAAACGTTCGGCAATTTATAATCTATATTAATTTTAAAAAATAAAATTTATCATTACCTTTAATTCATTGACAGTTTCTATTAGTTTTTCATATTGTTTTTCACCATATCTGGCATTAGTTACAATTTCATCTATTTTACGTTTATATTTGTCATAGATTTTATCTTTTTCAACAATTTCATTTTCTTTAAACGCCATTTCATTTTTAATTTCACGTATTTGATTTTCACATTGTGTAACTTCTGTTTCCAATTCTGCACAACGTGCATTTGATTGTACATAGATTTCTTTGTCCTTTGATAATGCGTCTATTAATTCATTCATTTCATTATTCTAAAATTTTTAAAGTATAAAATTTTAATTTCTATTAAATTATTCAATCTAAATATAGAAATTTATAATTTACCAATAAATCAATTTCATTCACAGTTGGAAATTCAACATTTTTCAATTCTCTAATATGTAAGTCTAATGATTGTAAAGTACTACTAAATTTTCCTCTTTGCTCATTTTTTTCTTTTCCCGTTCGACTAAGATTTTCCAACTTTAATTTTAGTTCAGTTAAAACTGTTTCATATTCTATAATTTTATCATTTAATAATTTTGATTCATTTGTTAATTGCCTATGTGAATAAAAAGATAACATTTTTAAATACACAATTTAAATATGACTCTAACAAAAATCCCGTACGTTTCATTAGTCGATAAATTTTGATAGTTAAAACTTACATTTTTTTTTGTGCTGTATCAACTTGTAAATATTTAACGGAATGATTCAACGCATATGAACGATAATTTGGTGCTGGAAATATCTCTGAGAATGGATTTGTTAGTATAACTTTTCTTAAATTTTTTGGTACATTTTCATCCTCACATGTTAATTGAATAGCTATATTTTGATCCTCAATAAACAGAATTTTTTCAATCTGACAATGATCAATTAAAATATTTTTAACAACTGGATTATCAATTGTCATTAAATCAATAGCTCTGTTTGTATTTTGTACATAAGCAGCTTGCCCGGCCGATACGTCATATACCTATGGATAAAATATTGTAGGATTACGTAGAAATACATTTTTTATAATTATAATAATATTACTATAAGAAATGCTATATAAATTAATAAAAATAAATGTAAAAAAATTAGATACCGTTTCATTAAATTTTTGTACTATAATTGTATGGCTAGTATTCGGAAAATTCGTTGTTAATAGCTTTTGAAATGTGATACGATCTTTAGCATTATTTACACAAAATGATCGTAATTTATTTCCTAAGATATATTCAATCGGTGCTCTCCATTTTGATTCTTGTACCTATATATAAAAATAAATCATAATTATATTAATGCAAAATATTAGATATGGTTTTTATATAATTTTAATTTGTTATTAGTACATGCATAATTTTATTATTTTTTAAAAACTATGAAGAAAATGAAAAGAAAAAACATTTACTTGTATGTAACGACCTAATGGTCCTAATGGTAAACGTGAAAATCCACCATTTTTATAAAGCTTTTCAAGGGTCAACACTAATTTTGGTATATGATGACCATAAATAGATAAATTACTTTTTCCTGATTCACTGAATTGTTTAATTTCACCTTCAACATTTACTAAAATAAAAATTATATTTTTTAAATTTTTCTTTAAAATGTGAAAACAACAAACGTTGATATTTACTTTGCTTTTGTTTAGCTGCAACTCGTTTTTGACGTAATTCATTAAATTGAAGATTTACTTCATTTTTAGTATTTGTATTCATCTGTCATAATACAATTAAAAAAATATTATTTGATTTAAAATACATTATAAATAAATAATAACAAACCTCAATGTCACGACTTATGTTTGTAATCATTGCTGTAAGATTTTCTTTTTCTTGTATGCATTTATTTAATTTAGCTGCATTTTCTTCTTTTAATTTCTGTGTGCGTGATTCAAATCTATTTGTAAAATAACACAAATTAATATAAATTATTAAAAAATAAAATGATATAACATACGATTCAGAACGTTTTGAAATTGATTTTTCCAATTCTGCTATATTGTTTTTGATAAGTTGTATACTTTTTTCATATTTTTTACAATTTCTTAATTCATTATCATATAAATTTTTTTTACTTTGAAAATGATTACGTAATTCCTGTTTATTTGCTTCCATTTGTAAAAGTTCTTGTTTAATTGAAATCAATTCTAATGATATTGAATCTAATTTAAGTTTAATTTGGAACTCCACGTTATTCTTATTTTGAAATTTTTCCTTTAATGCATTGGATTTTTCTTCATGATCATTTATTGTTTGTAATAATTCAGCTAAAAGATTTTCTTGCTCTATAACACCAATCCAACATTTATAGTATTTTAATTTTATTATTTCCTTTTTAACTATTTCAACTGTAGTTAAATGATCATGACGTTTTTTAATTTCAACCAATTCTTTATTTTGTAAAGTGAGTAAATCTGTTTGTGATTTGTAACTCGATTTAGAAATGTTAAAACGTGTACCACATTCATTTAACCTTTCTAATGTTGCTTCAATTTGTGTTGCTTTTAAAAATAAAAGATAACGTTTCTTTGGATCTGAACTATTGAAAAAGATATATATATATAAATAAATAATTAAAAATATTAATTATGAAAAAAACATTATTATAATTAAACTCTTACTCTTTAAGAAACGTTCTCGCTGCATCCTGATTTAAAACAAACACTGGATTATCAACCTGAATGTTCATATATAACATTAATTTTAATAAATCTTGGCGACTATGCGATACAACTCGTCCATAACAGTCTTTCATTTTATATGTTGATGAACCACTTGCAACTATATTCCTTGTGACTGTAATTTTGTCACCATACAATTCTTTATCGTATGTATCCATACCATCGTTTGCAATATCAATTTCTATTGTAGCTGAACTTTCTCCGCGTTTAATTAATTCTATATATTTTATTTATAATATTTAAATTAAAATTTATATATTTTAACAAATTTATTATTTATACTGAAATTAAGTAATTTACGTTTTATATTACTGCTTCGACTTGTTGCATTAGCTTTAGCACCTAACCCAATAATAAGTGCTGTTAATACAGCACTTTTACCACTTCCATTACTTCCGACCAATAAATTTACATTTTTATTAAAATCAATCGTAAAATTACCATGGCACATAAAATTACGTAAATGTATGCGTAGAATTTTCCCAGTACGTACATTAGACATAGGAAATATATTTATAGGACGTGGTGATATTTCGGGCTGATTAGAATAATTAAAGAAAATACAAATAATTAAAAGATAAACAATTTTAATAAATTTCTATTTACCAAATTTGTATTCAATTCGGTATCATTCCCGTTGGTTGTAGCTAGAGTATTCTCCAGCTCCACATCAACTGCAGTGGGTTTGGGCATGCGTCGAATTCTTTTAGTTGGGCCTGCCCCATTATTGCAACTGGTACTGCGTTTATTACTTGACTTTGTCTTGGACATTAATTAACACAAACAAACAAAAAAAAAAAACAAATTATGAACTAAATTGTCAATAAACAATTGATTTATCGGAAATATTAAATTGAAAGATTTTCAATCAACTAACTCAACTCCGCAAAAGAATTAAATTTTTATTTTTATAATCCAAAACAAAAAACTATTTCCTATTTGACAAACAGATAAAACTTTATTAAATAATATAAAATTCAAAACAGCAGTTGGCTGAATAGGATTGTCAGACTGCGCTGCAGCGGCCGGCATGTCTTGTATGTTGGATTTTGCGATGATATCGCGATGTCTCAGGTTTAGGCAAAGCGATGTTTTATTATTATTATTATGTATTTGTTAATATTCCATTAAATGTAATACATTTTTTAAATCAATAAAAAGAAAAAATAATTACTAACTTAAATAAATTCAGATAATACTACAAAAAACACCGAACAAGAAGCGTTGTTTGCTATTAAATGTTTTTGTCTACCCTTAATTGTTGATTATTAAGCCAGATATGTAATTTCGATAAATTCCTCGTCGAAAAATTTTTGAAATTTACACACTTTCTATTCACTTTTCTTGCTTAAGTTTTTTTGTATAAACGCAGCATTATATTTGTAATTTGAATATGAGATTGTGAATGAATTGTCAACGTCATAAAACTGAAATATTTTCGAATAGAGACAAAGCGACTTTTTAATTATTGAATTTATTTTATTCACTCACTCAAACGTCAGATAAATCAGATTTATTTTTTCTTCTTGGTAGTTAGTTTGTGTTTTGTGTTGTTTGAAGTGAAAAAAAGTTGTTAAATGTAAATGTGAATTGTAAATTATTAATAAATTATAAAATAAAATATTTATATGCATAGAGACAAAACACAAAAGACAAAAGGCAAAAGACAATAAATAATTAAATAAATAAAATTATTTACAAGGTTTTTGATCTATTTTAAATTTTCTAGATTGATTTTTTTTTTGTAAAAAAATATAAATTTTAATACAAAAAAATTATAATTGTTTCAGTTTTACAAAATTTAATTGAAAAAAAAATGGGAAATAAAGTTGTAAAGCAACATTTGGAAACAGCACAAAAGACAGGAGTATTAAAAATATCACAACAACGTTTAACTGAATTTCCACCACATTTACTACAATTTCCAAATACATTACGTACATTAGATTTATCTGAAAATCGTTTTGTTACAATACCAAATGATATTCAAAAATTTGATTTATTAAAACATTTAAATTTAAATAATAATCGTTTACAAGAATTACCAATTGGATTAGGAAAATTAATAAAATTAGAAACATTAACCGCAATTAATAATGTCATTTTTTCGATACCAAAGGAATTAAATAATTTACAAAATCTAAAACAAATAAATTTACATCATAATCAATTAACCAAATTTCCAATAATGTTTTGTGGTTTAAAACATTTAGATCTTTTAGATTTATCGAGAAATAAAATTACTGAAATACCACCTGAAGTTAAGAATTTACAGGTAACCGAATTAAATTGTAATCAAAATCAAATATCATCGTTAGCCATTGAATTAGCTGAATGTCCGAAAATGAAAATTTTACGATTAGAAGAAAATTGTTTACATATATCGGCAATACATCCAACTTTATTAAAAGATTCTAAATTATCAAATTTATGTGTTGATGGAAATATGTTTCAATCCAAACAATTTACCGATCTTGATGGATATGACATTTATATGGAACGTTATACAGCTGTTAAAAAAAAAATGTTTTAATTAATCTTTATTATTATTAATAATATTAATGAAATGAATTAGAATTAATTTATATATATATAAAAGTATTTACATTTTTACAGCATGTATTTTTGTAAGATTTTATTCACTCCACCATATTTTTATTATCACTTATTAAAATTAATTTATTAATTGAAAAAGAAAAAAACTTGAAATTTTTGTATAATCAAAAGAACTATAATTTTGCGGTTATTAATATTTGTAGAACCAAATTAAACGTGTACAGTGAAGAATCTAATTCAATCTTTTAAAAAAATACCGCTTTTTACAATATTTAATATTTATATATAAAAAAAAAAATAAAATAAAATATAAATTACATTTAAAAAAAAACATTAATTTATTGAATATAAATTATTAAATTATCTATACTCATTTTATTTACAAATTTCTATATATTTGGTGGGTACCACTTATCTTCATATATAAATACAACAACATATTAATAATTTAATTAAATACCTCAATACAACATTAATACGATGTATGCTTTTTATATCTTATTGAATTAAAATTATTATAATTTGTTGGATAATAATTGCCAGTTAAATATGAACATGTATTATTTGTATCATGTGTTGAATGTTGATGATTTAAATGATGATATGAATGATGATGATGATGATAGGAATTTGAATAATTTGAATAATTAAAATTTGTATTCTTTGTTGGAAAAACACCTAAACTAGCTAAACCCAACGAATAATGTTGTGTTGTTGATAAATCATAACTATTAAGTTTATCAATGGATGTCGATGCTGTTTGTGATGGTTGTGGTGATGGACCAATTGTTTTATGTGTTATTATAGGAATCGATTGTGATATTATTATATTATTATTATTATTGTTGGTGTTGTTGTTGGTTGTCGGCGACACTACGCATCGTTCATTACGTCGAAATTTTGCTCTACGATTTTGAAACCATACCTATAATAAATGATAAAATAAATTATTATTTTTTATATACTGAACTCTCCACATATCAGCAAGTCATTAAATAGGAAAAGTTTTTCGATTGTCTCTGAAATTTATATGAACATTCGATTCTTATAGACTAAGAATAGTTTTAAAGATATATATAGGCTTCAAAATTTAAAAGATTTAAAGTGTTTGAGGTGATTGGTTAGAAGTCATTCTCACGTTTTTAATCTTAGCTATGGAATGGTGTTATTATAGACTCATTTCTTAATAAATTTATTCATATAATGTATAAGTAGCTTTTTTGATAAGTTTAGTGAACCGAATAATCTCGTGACTAAATTAGATTAAATGATAAAATTTATTATATGATTCTAAATTGGAATTACACAAGTTCTTAACAAATCCTTTCAAAATTAATATCCAGAGCAGTGTTCCATAGGCCAAATTGGCTAATTGGATGAATTTATGTAACATTTTAATTAATTTCTGAATACAAGTTTGAAATGAAATCTGGGTCTAACCGAATTGATACCTATAGGAAAAATACACAGACCAGTTTACATAACTGCATGATCTTATATCCTATTTGGAAGAAACAGAATATGTGAGTTTTGATTGCAATAATACAAGTGTACACCGGGTTTGTGATAATATGTTATAAAAATTGATCCGATTTAAAAATCTATATTTATATCAAATTTCATCCAAACGTGACAGGCAATCATTCAGTATCATTGTAGATTTGTTATGTGTAGCAATTTTGAATATTATCCACTATAAAACTAGGATACAAAATGTCAACCAGCAACAGTTCAGTGAGTTCTGCAATTTAATCAGTGCCCTGGGTATCGATTTTCTAGAACTTCCATAGAGTAAACAAACAAATAGGTAACATAAGTAAAAATGTAGTTGTTTTTGTTATGTGATTACGTACATATTTATATAAAATGTGCATGGAAATTTAAATATATTGAAGTATTATTATATTGAAGCTTCACTGGTCTTTTATTTAGAATCAAATTTTCGAAACGTCTATATAGTTGTATAGTTGTTATGTGTACTATCATTTATACTTACTTGTACTCTGGCTTCACTTAAACCAACCTTTGTAGCTAATTCTTCACGAACAAATGCATCTGGATAATGTGTACGTTCAAAAATTTTCTCTAAAGATGTTAATTGTAAACTTGTAAATGTTGTACGATTTCGTCTTGGTTTTTTTAGTGAATTCAAATCATTACAATTAATGTCATGTTGTGTTGAATTATCGTTATCATGATTATTATTATTATTATTATTATTTGTAATTTCCATATGTCGTTGTTGATGATGTTGTTCATTTTCATAATTTCCTATTATACAAAAAAAATAAATTTCATGTTCATTATATATTTTTAAGAAATTATAATATAATGGAAACATTGTATTGTGTGGGTATGTACGATATTAATTTCAAACAGATTGCAAATAAATTAATATATACAAATATATTTTTCGATTATAATTTAGCGATTATAATAATTGAGCATAAATAATGTTGTTATAATTATAAAATTACATCTTGTGATCTGTGTAATATTTGCAGTATTGTATTTTATTCGAACGATAACTTGAGTGAAAGCTGAAAGATATAATAATTAAAGGTTCTAAATAACATCACGAATTGTTTTACATTTAAATGAAGATATAATAAACGCAATTCTCATTAACTATATTTTATAAATTCAACATAATTTTATTTTTAAAAAATAACGATAGTCAATATTTTTGTTAAAAGTATATAGCAAATTTTTTAAGTACATCTTTTCTACTAAAAGGGGTTATATTTGTTTATACATAATATTTTAGAACTGCTTTACTCAAATTGATGTTCAATATATTATATTTATATTAAATGTATAACACAGTCATGTTCAAAAAAGTAAGTAGCATACGCACAACTGAATGAATTAAGTTATTTGAGCATATGAAATTATAATTATATCGAAATAGTAAAGGTTTAAAGGACGAATATTTTCCTCTATAATTGTACAGGAAGTTATGGTATCGGTAAAGTGTCTAACTACACACAAGTTGTGAATATTGAATATGTAATATTTATTTTAGAAATATTAAATTATCATACACATCAATGGTCCACTTACTTTTGAACAACACTACACCACATTCGATGTATACGCACCCTTTAAAAACCAATATATTACAAATATATCTATCTATATATAACTTACAAATGCATATATACTGTACTGATTATAATTGTATAAGATATATATATATATACTCAAGGGTATTGCACATAGATACGACAACAGTTACATTATAGAAAAAATAAAGATAAAATATAAAATTTACATGTTACAAATGAAAACATTATAAATCTTGCACTTGTGTCGACTGTCAACCAAAAAAAACATATCATAATAACATATGAAATCTACATCTTCTTCATTGCATATCTACATACCACCGCACCATAATATTATAACGTCGTATTTTTTATTATGTTCATTTCAGAACAGAATTATAACGATAAAAAAAGAATATGTACACTATTTAAGAATTATTACAATATATTTTTCAAATGAAAATTGTTCCCTTCATCGCTTTTCATCGAATTTAAATATTATTGTATATAACTCTCGCCGTATATATATACAGTCTTCTACACTTAATAAAAATAATAATAATAATAATAATATTAATTGTTACAATTCATTAAAACGATGTCTTTATATTTTATTGATAATTAAAGAAAAGTTAAAAAAAACGAACCGACAAATTTGGTTAATTTTAATAGTTTTTATGATCATTATTTTTAGAACCTTTGACTAAATGCCGAATCATCATAAAATAATACATTTTTAAATAGAATTTATGTACAACAGGTATCTCGTCTGTAGCTGTATAGTAGAGTGTGTCGATGCGCTGCTGGTATTGAAATACAAATTTTTGGGAAATCGTTTTATGTTTAATATATAACTATTAATTTTCGTACATTATAAACATAAACTTATAATGATTATTTTATTTTTATGATAATTAACCTTATTTTACAGGATATTTTTATATGTCTTTCTTTGAAAATTATATATATTAAAATTACTTCTCTCAATAACAACTAATTGTATTAGCATATAATAAACTTTCCTGCTGAAATTATATATCCTTTTTAAATATAAATTTTTATTATACATTATGTATTTTATCTCAGGCTATGATGATGCAGTATAATTTATGTATGTTTATGCTTCTAGACACACACACACACACACACACAAATTAAAAGTTAATTAACTCAACATCAGTGTGAAAATCGACAGAAGGTATAGCTTTTGAGGATGAAGTCATTCAAATACAAAAATGTAATGTTGAAGTTAATCCTGTGTATTTGCTATACTCGAAATATTCCAGTAAAATAACGATACAAATATTGTGGTTACATATACGCGACATGATACCTGCAGTCATGGCAATGGGAAAAATAAATGAAAGGCTGTAAAAATTGTGACTTTTAATGCTAAATGAATGCGGATAAAAAAGGTATATAGATGTTTCCTTAATTCGATTATTTATATACGAGAGATTTTGTCCACATGAACAAAGATATATATTTTGAATCCGCTTAAATGAATAAATGCTTTTACTGAGAATTGCAATATTTATAATCGGAGCGGATTTATACTTGTGCGCCGACATTTTCGTGATACGAGAACTATATGATTGTTGATTACCGAATCTTAGATCAAGTAACCCGTTGTCAGTAAATTTTTTACTAAAAATTACTCAACGAAATTATAAAATTAGTTCATTTATGGAATAAAGAAAGCGACAATATTTTTGAAAATATTTAATTGTTAAATATACTCGCACATACAGAGTAATTCACATGTAAATTTTGGGGTTTGAATTTATTATTTCGCCTATACAATTCTTTGTAAATAAATGTGTTCGAATCATTCAGTTTGTGTGTGAGTCCAAACTTCAAAACAATTACATATGAGCTCGAGCTCGGATTGAGGTATTCTATTACAAAGGTTAAAATCTATTGTATAAAATAAAGGCTAAATATGTGAAATATAGATAATCTATGTTCTAACGGTTCGTCAAATAGAAACAACATTTAAATGATTAAATTTTATGAAAATAATGATTATTAGAAGATACATTTTCTTTGAAAAATATAAATATAGTATACTTTTACTTTTATATTATGAAGAATTAAGAATATATGTATATAGATCAAATTGAATTGAATATACAATATAAATTTCTATACAATTATAATAATGTCTTAATTAATTTACTTTGTACATCTAATTAAAAAATAATATAATTTAATGATAGAGAATTTGCACATCAGAAATAAATGTTTTATATATATTATAGTTATATACATATATCTATCATTTAAAAATCATATCAAACTAATTATAATTTTAGGCTTCATGAATCGTTTCAAACGTTTAAACAACCATTAATCTTAATTTAGTGAATGGTATACTCGTTTATATATATATAAATACACTTATATTATGACTATATGCACATACGTACTCAACTCATATAATGCGAGGATATTTCATTTTCAACACTAAACAAAATAAAAAATCTTACTCCTCTGACATTATTTATGAGTTTTCTTTTATGTGTGGTGTTTTGTTGCTGCAAGATATATGTCTTATATAAGTTTTTTTTTATATTTATTTAAGTTGTGGATTTTTTACTACTTATTTGTATTTCAATTTGAATTTATACAGAAGAGATACATGCAACTAAGTATTGCATTTATTTTTCGTTGTTGTTACAATTTTTGGTATACATGAATTACTTTTAATACATACATATATCGTCGTCGTTCGCATATGGTGTTGGAATTTTAAAAAATAAAACAACAGCTAAATTAATATATGTATTTGGCGGTGAAGTTCTAAAATGTATAAAATCATTCAAAGAAGCATATTCCGTTTGAAAGGATATTTTATACTCTTGAAAAATGTAATATATTGTATTTATAATACAAATAAAAATAAGGAATTTTTTATGGAAATGAAAATATTTCATATATTTGAATTTGACAAATTTGTTGTGTACGTGTGTTGTCTTTTTATATTAATTTATTGTAAAATAATTTACATAATAAAACCACTTTCTTTTTACACAGAATGCTATTCAAATGTGTGTAATATAGTTTTAATAATTTATAGGCACTAAATGAGTTACGAAAATAAAACGAGAAAAAAAAAAAGGGTTCACACAATAATTGTTGTATATAAATTTGGTAATACGGATTTTATTTTAAAATACATAAAAAATTGGTAATATGAAACTGAGCGTATATGTACAAATTTTTTAAAATAATTTAAATATTATATAATTTGCCGACATATAATTTTAAAATAGAGATTTTTTTTTTTTTTTGATCTGACACACAAACAGGATGAATTTTTACATATGTCGTTTACGGTATAATTTCATTTCACAAATTTATTGATGCATATTATGTTGTTTATAATAAAAAGTAATGTATAACACAAACAAAATACATATTAGATGCATATGTAACTATGGATAAACTGGGTATATTTTAGAGACATATTCTGACTGTCGTCAAGTGTACACAGTAAATGTTATTATGGTGGTACTAATAAATTAATACCATAAATTTTGTATACGCGAATACGCAACAATATTACTAATATGGATATTAATAATGTAATGTACTTGCGATGAATATATATAAATCTAAATGGTATGTGTAATTCAAATGTACCTATGCTTTATTTGTATTTTAATATATGAGGTTTTTTATACTTTTCTGATAAAAATCAGGTGAAAATTATTGCATAAGACTTTTTGAGAGACAAGTGATGGATGGAGAGTATATGATTCAAGAAGAAATAAAAATAAAAACACCTGCGGCTATTCAACACATACACCCTTAGTGAATATTACTCAATTTAATTACCAAACCGTTTGTTTATATGGTATCAGACAACGAATATCTTTAAAAATATGATGTTAGACGCTATTCAGAGAATAACAATGTGTATACACACATAATCTATTCTGTCCGATCCGAGGCTGTGTTGTCGAATTCATAACTTGTTGTTTTTCCGAAGTTGGTAGTTAATATTGGAGAACACAATTTTGAAATAGTCAATAGTTTTGTATACTTAGGATCGTTGATAAATGTTGAAAATGATATTGAAGAGGAAATACGCCGCAGAATAGCAACTGGCAACAGATGTTATTACGGGTTAAAAAAAAATTCCGATCGAAAACATTACAACGAGATCTTAAGTGCAAGCTATATACAACTTTAATACGTCCAATATTAACGTATGGGTCGGAGGCTTGGTGCATGACACAAAACCAGGAACAACTACTTCGGATTTTCGAACGAAAGGTACTCCGTGGCATATTTGGTCCCGTCAAAGAACAGAATGGTTGGAGGCGACGATACAATTTTGAATTAGACAAGTTGTACGGTCAACCAAATATTGTCAAAACAATCAAGATCAATAGATTGAGATGGCTTGGACACGTAGAACGCATGGAGGATGGGCTAGGCTAGATGCAGTAAACTGTGATATAAAGATCCTAAAAATTCGGGATTGGAAGACATTAACTGCGTATAGGTCAGGTTGGAAAAGCGTGTTGGAGAAGGCTAAAACCGCACCCGGGTTGTAACGCCATGGAGTAAGAGTAAGTAAGTAAGTAAGTATACACACATAATAGTATGAGCGATTCACCCAGAATAATTGAATTAATAAAGCATCTATATCGAAACATAATTGCACACCGTAGTTATAATAGTCATATATACGGAGTAATTTACAAAAATACAATGCTATATAGTCATGCAGTAAAACGAACGCAGCTATTGTGATGCGGGCAGACTGACCCTGAAATATCTTAAATCTTAAATTATAACTGAAAGTTAATTCAAATGTTCATGCCAATATATAGCTTTAAAATCAATTGAGTTATTCGGAGAACAATTCTTTAAGAATTTACTGTAATGAAGAAATTATCCTTGTAAGACAGTTATGATCCATATCTATACCAGCAAGTGTAAGCATCATCTGGTTCTCGAATCGGGGCACAGAAATAATGTGCAAGAACCCGAAAAATTAATAGTAATCGCGAACCCAAAGATTAGGTATTTAAGGATGAAAAATGAGCACAGACTCTTCGATACCGATGGACGCCAAAGACTAATTAGCATATCCATGACATACAAGGCTCTGGCATGAAAGACTTTCTGACCCCCGGTTAGTAATCTATAACTGTGGGAACTCAACCCCTAAAAATAACAAATAGAAAAGGGCCTATAATATTCTATAGGCGGTCACTGCAGGGATTAAGAAAGACATCCCAAATACATTTTTTTATAAATTTGCATAAAATATTATAACCGTAACGTAGCACCATAATTCATTAAACCCATTCCATATTCTTAAATTCATTAAAGAAGTGAGTCTGAAGTAAGTATAATTTTAAAACATCACACGATCGAAATATTCGTAATTTACATGTTAAATTTTTGCGGCATTTATTTTAATAGTGCAATATTTCAGCGGAATTATCATTTGTTTGTTAAGTAAACGAATATTTCATATCTCATATATTAATAATCTTCGTGCAAACACATCAACATTTTGATCTGCAAATCATTCATATTAAAATAATGAAATTAAAGTAACATCTATAACTAAATACTATAAATTATGAACTATTTTACAAGGAAACCTAATTACAGAAACTTATTTTATATCGATATATCTGCATTTAAAATTACCTGTTGATCGATTACCATTATCAAACGAATTTATTTGTAATTGTAATAAATTATTTACAGAAAAACGTTTAACATTTTCTGATCCTTTACTATGTTGATTTATAAAACAATTTCCCATATCAATTGTATTTATATCGAAATCATTTTTATGCGTATTATTATTCAATAAAAAATTATTTGTATTTTCTAATGATTTTGTTGAAAAATTTTCACTAATTCCATTATTATTATTATTTGAATTTGAATTTGAATCTGTATTTGTATTATTATTATTATTATTATTATTATTCAACATTTGACATGACAATGATGATAATGATGATACTGTTGATGATGTAGTCGGTGATTGATGATGCTGTTCTTGTGTTAATAACGAACCACTTAGATTTATTGAAGACGATATTAATGAATTCAATGGTAATGAATAATCATTACTATTGTCAATATTATTAAAATTCAACATATTAATTGTAAAATTTCAAATCATACGAGTGTTTTAAAAATCGTTGTGTGATATTTTTTTGAACTCCTCAATTTAATTTACAACAAATAAATAAATAACTAAACACAAAACTAAAACAAAAAAAAAAATAATATAATTAAATTAAAAAATTAAAATTTAATTAAATTAAAATGTTATTGGTTGTTAAATAGAGTTATATATGTATTTCGGTCGCAAGGGTCTAATTGAATTAAATCGGGTCATTTAGCACTTAATTAAAATAAATTATTTTAACTTTTATTTATAATTAAACGATAGTCAAATGACTACTGAAATTATACGAAAATGGTTTGATATTTAAAAGAGAAAATATTACAATTCACTCACAATCAGTATTTAAAAAAAATGTGTTATATTTATAAAATATAACTTTTAAGTCACTATTAATTCATGTATTTTAGTTAAATGCGAAATCATATAACAAAATATATAACATAACAAAAATAAAGAAGAAACAAGAAGGATGCTTTCTTGGTTTTTATTTTTGGTTGGTTGTTTTTGATTTTTCTTTGTAATATTCGAAATAGGAGGTTTCAAAAATATACTATAATTTTAATTTTTATTTTAAGAATTGTTTACACATCACCTTCACCTTACAATACACAGCGAAAAGCAGAGCGTCGTTCATCAAATCGTTAAGCCACACAAATATATTAATATGTTAAGTTTTGTTTTAATTCAATCTGGGAGGAGGAGTTTTTTCTATTTTTTTAATAATTTTTTATTTCTATAATATGGATTAGATTAGTTTCAGTTTCAAAAGTGGTTCTGTTTAATTGTTTTTTTTTTTTTGATTTTTAATTCGTTAACAAACATTTAATTGTACAATTAAATTATCATCATTTTGAATGAGAATAATATAACGTATAAATATGTAACTAATATTTAATTATATACATAACATATATTAATACGCGTATAATTAATTAATAGTATGTTTTAGTATGTTAAAGTTATGTTTACACATCTATAATATAAGTAAATTAAATCATTATTCTATGAGCAATATTGAAGTCGCGTGTATATATAGCATTATTAATATATATATATTTATTTATTGTTTGTAAGTAATAATTTATATTTATTTTTAATATAAATCCTATTAACTTAATATTTATTATTATTGTACACTGTGATACAAATTTGTCTTCCATATAACTCCATATACCTATAGTTCATCTTAATATATTTGAGATGCTATAAGGAACAGTATATATGCCGTCGCTTTACAGTTACAGGCTATATATATATGTTTTGGTTGTTTGTTTGTCATTTAGCGACATAATGAACAAATGTTATAGGGTAGAATAATATAAATTTTCTATCTATTCACGGATAATTTTGGGTTGGCTAAACAAAATTATTGAAGTCGCATAAATTAAATTTTTAGAGCCGATTTTTGCAAGGTATTGCTTGCCTGCGCGATCATGTCGTTTAAAGTAATAGTTTGTCCCAAAACTAAACTAAGACTCCTGTTTGTGAGAGAAAGGAGCATTTACAATAGCTTGTATTTTATCGGTACTACATCTGATATCATTGAGGAATTAACCACTATTATGTGGTTTTGTATAATTCCCATATTAGTTCCAAATCTATAATTTTTTTTCCTCTGTATGTGAATTATCTCTATTATCTCTATACCCTTTTTTTGATCTGAAGTTAAGTAACACAGTCATATAGATTATAATATACATATATATAATTGCCAGATGCATTGTAAAGGTTGAACAGGTATTGCTTCCGGTAGTCCCAGACATACAAATCTTTGAATTTGTTCCAACATTGCCTACGTTTTGGTCCACCAAATGACGTCCATCATTACCCTTTGTTGTTCTAGTTTGAGCACTGTCTTTTATATGCCCATTCCATAACCGTTTAATAGCCCCATTTTAATCCCTCTGCAGATATTTTTATTACGTTATGTGTATTATAATTTGCTATGCAATTTTTAAGTTAAGTTTATTACATTATAAAATCATACTATTATATTAGACGGGGTAGTGAGACAGAATTTATGTAGTAAGATTAAACAGTAAATTTATAGATAGTCTTGTATATTAATTCAGTAAAATATACTATACTTGCCTGTTCAGCTGGCTTTGTTAGAATTTCAGCAATATTTTCAGTATATCATTATGATTTTCCATACAGTACAGTAAAATTTCATTAATATATATTGAACATCTATAGTTTTGCGTCATGAATTCTGAAAATATATATTTATTATAGCGTGAATACAAAATTAAAAAAAAGAATTAACATACTTATTAATTGTATGGCGTTAAATCCCAGGTGCGGCTTTATCCTTTACCAACTCGTTTCTCCAACCGGACCTATCGACAGCTAACGTTTTCCAATCCCGAATTTTAAGGATCTTAATATCACAGCTTACTGCATCTAGCCATCTAGTCTTAAGTAAAAATGCATTTTAGTAAATTATTTAGATTCTAATATTACGAGTTTGATAGGAATAATACATATTTCGCAGACATCACGTAAATTTCTATATTGTTGGATAATTCGATTTTATGTTGAACGGAAAATCAGACATGAAAAAAATCCGCTTAAATCTAATACTAAGATGTGGTTTTCAAATTGGGTGGGTAGCGTACACGAATGTGAAAAAATACCATCATATAGGTTCAATCAATTCTCGCAATTTACGTTAGAAATTTTATATTAGTATTTTGTTAGTTTATGAAATTAAAAATGAAAAATCTTAAAAATATTTTGTTGGATACAGTTCAGTCGAATACTCATGCACAATAATCGAACTCTCATATAGAATTAAGGAAACATCATTGGCAATTGCATGAAAATTGTGAAAAAATGCGGAGAAATTTACCAACTTGACTGCAATTATAATGTTTTATAGCTGTGCCATATGATAATTATAATATACATGTGCCACCAATAAGGTTACTACTAATAGGAGCTTCTCCTATAAATGAAGTAAACAATCGTAAATTCATAATCTATATAAGACAGCGGAACAATTAATACAAAATAATTAACCGTATACAAATAAATAAATTGATATATGTTACACCACTATGGAGGGTGTTGAAAGTTTTGCACAACTTTACATAATTGCCGGTCAATTTTCATCAAAATAAAGCAATTTTGATTCTCTGGTTCTAGATATGACAATAAAATACAGTTCTTCCTCGACATTTAACATTACATTATATTGTTTTAATAATAAATAATTGAAGATCCTTGAATTATTGAGCATTTAGGAGTACAAGCTAGTTTAGATCTTAAATCATTCAGACAAAACATTTGTACAAAAACTATCCGCAAAATAATTTTGTGAACCATCAAAAGAAACGATGGAGAAGGAATAGATTTATAATTTAAATAAATAACCAAATATCCCAGTTATTTGATTCTTTTACCCAAATCAAATGTCATTATATTTACAATTTACTTAAAAATAAAGTGCAGACACAAAGCAATCACACAATTAAATTTATTATAATATTTAATTAGGAAATTGTTTATTGTATCTCTCTCTTTGATATCCAAATGAATATTGATAAATATTTCCGTCGGAAAACAATATTTATTAAAACACACACAAAACACACAAACAATGAATGAAATATTTTCATTTATTTGAATGAGATAAATTATAATTTATGTAAATAGGAAAAATAAAATAAATCATAATACTCTCAAACTTGTATGGAATCATTTTTTGTGTCCGTTCCCCAGATACTTTCAACTCTTAATTAAAAATCAATAAATTAATTTAAATTATCGAGTTAACTGATTTACACATATATGGTATAATATTTACATTTGTTGACAACTTCCTTTTTCCTACGAGTATACCAAAGCCATATATAGAATACAGTATTATAAACGTGTAAATAATTCCAATTTTAGAGCTTATGTTTTGAATTAAAAAACACATAAATATGATTTACATAAAAATAAAAATTAAAATATAATGTTCCGTTGACATCTTTCTTAACAAGCAATGTAATTTACAAGGTAATAAATACCAATTAAAATTAACGCCTCCTCAAACCGATATTATTATGTTATCGTTGTTTTTGTTAATACACAACACACACACACAATTGTATATTTTTAGAAAACATGAATTATAAAATTAAAAATAAAAAAAAAACATATCCTCATATTATAATCCTGGAGGTAAATGGGCGCCATTCTCAACTTTCTTTTCAAAAGTGTGTTAAATATTATTAAAATGTAAATGTTTCACCTCATTGAAAATCTTTTCTATGTAAACTTTTTTATGTTTGTGATTTATATACAATATAACAAAAAAAAAAGAACACCATAAAATGACCTTAAATTATGAAATAATCATATCCACTCATTTAATTATTATTGTAATTTATATATATACTTATATAGTCAAAATAATGTGATAATTTATCTATAATATTCTATATAGGCTATAAAAATAAATACTTTCTTTAGGAACATAAAAAAAAAAAGAATAAATAGTAAAAGAAGATATTTTTTTCGTTTTTCTTTACACTCCTTATATAAAATAAAAATATATGTAATGTTATGTTTATTTTTGTATATGGATATACGATAGTTACACACCATCATCACAGTTACATTCATTCAGGCATTTTCAATAAGATTTACTTTCACTCAATAAACGATGGAAAATGACAACTTTCATTATTTTAAATTTAATTTGATTAGACAACTTTCTTAATTTGAATGTGTATCTGTTTGAAAATATTTCCTACATTTTCATTTTAATATGTGACTTCTTTTTTCTTTTTAACGAACGAGTTGTATTAAAATAGAATAAAATTTGATGATTCCATAAAGTGTGTGTGCGAGTATGTTGTTTTTTTAGTACATATAAAAATATGAACCCTTTCCAATTTTAACTATTATATATAATTTATTATTCATATTGAATATGATGATGTGGTGTTATTTTAAACAATACGAAATTGTTCCATTATTGATCCTGTCTTGAAAATCAACATCAGGCACTATATTGAAACCCACATCATCATTGCCATAATTTTTCAATTAAACTTTTTGCATACCAATAGAAAAGAATAAAAACATTATTATATATTTTATTATCTATTTTATAGCACACAGATGTGTCTGTAATAGCTCAATATATATATATATAGTTAAATAGTTATTTAATTTCAAAACATATAACATTGCCAAATATTACATATCATATTTCTGTTGACATATTTTTTGGTTGCGGCTACTGAAAAAAAGATATACAATATCAATTTTCATTTAGAAATACACTTGTCCAAAAAAAGATATCCTTTTCGTCTAGACACATGAAATCTCTCATATCAAATGATATATATATTTAAAAAAAATAATAATACACACACATACATTTCGAATATATAAAATACGATGAGCCTTAGTAAAAAGGATATATAATAATTTATGATTTTTGTAAAATTGTATATATCATGTGTGTTCTTATTTATTATCGACAACACCTCTCACATCGTAATAATTATGTTAAATATATAAGAGGCATTCTGTGGATTACATATTATGTTAAAGAAGCTACACGGTACACGGTTTACGTAATAAAAAAATTATCATTATTACAAATAGTAAATTAAAAGTTCTATTGCATATCAACCATTGTGTACGAAAGATATCAAAAAGATGAATTTTATTTAAATAAAGAGTAGATTTTTTGTATCGTGTGGTGTTAGTAAAACTAGGGATAACAATTCGGCGGGCTGACTCTGGCCGATGTCTTGATTATTGAATATATAATGTAGAGACAAAACAACATTATCATTTTTAATAAGTAACTGTTCGATGCCTGTGCCATGCGATTTAAATATCAAGTGATTTATCTTTTTAAATCTTTTATATAAATTTACTAAAGTAGATAATTAAATGTTAAATAAAAAATAAGAATTAATTTTACATATAATGCAAAAATAACTAATTAGAAAATAAGTAAAATATACCATTTCAACGGTTCAGCTGTTCAGCCTCAGGAATACATCAGCTAAGCAGCACATCGTCACAACACATAATTTAATTTACCTACAATTATGTTAATTTCTTCATCTTCTCTATTCGTTAATTTATACTCCTAGCAACGTGGCCATATAGAGAGTTTTATGATCCGTCCTTTATGGATCGATTTAAAATTTAAATTTACACGTGCGAGCTTTGCTCTTCACGGAATTTTAAATTTATTTTCAATTTTCAATATTTTGTAGATGAATTTCGTCGTTTTGATTCACTTAACGAAAAAATTTACAATCATTAATATAATTTGTATGCACGAAAAATCAAGTACTTACCAAACCAACAAAGAAACACGAAAAACAAAAATCAAGCAGCAGCAAGAACAAGATTAGACAAGAAATGAAAGAAACACAAAAAAGAAAGATCAAAAAACACCGGCAAATGTTTTGGGACAAAATTGCGGAATCAGCTAAAAATGCTTTCATTGCTATCAAAATTCTACCATTTTTACTCTTTTCCTTATTTTTTGTATTCATTAATGATTTTCCTGGAATAGTGCGCACTTTTTTAGTAGTAACATGTCAAATATGAAAAAAAACGCACGTGCAGAGGAATGTCAAAGTGAAAAGAAAAAAATCAACAAATGTGGAAATGTGTTTATAAATAAACATGTTTTTCATAACGATAATTTAATTAAATGTTTTAATTTAAACATAATAAAAATTTTTTAATCATATTAATAAATTTAAAAAGTTAAAATGTGTGGTATATATTTTTCAATTTATATAAACAATAATAATAATAACTCTGTTGTTGATAATGATTATTCAAAAACTTTATTAAAAAATCGTGGTCCAAATAATGTTGGTGCTGAAAGAATTTTAATAAATAATAATAATATAGAATTAAATTTTATTGGACATGTTTTATGGCAACAAGGTTTAGAATTATATCCACAGCCTGTAATTACAGAAAAACATATTTTATTATTTAATGGTGACATTTATAATTTCAATAATCATAATAATAATAATTCATTTAAATCAGAAAATCAAAGTGATACCGAGTTTTTATCGATGCAATTAGAAAAATGTGAAAATGAATTATCATTATTAGAATTATTTAAAACAATTTATGGTCCATATTGTATAATTTATTTTAATAAATTAACAAATATATTATATTTTATGAGAGATTCATTGGGACGACATTCATTGTTAATTGGAAAATATAAAAATAAAGAAAATAATAATTGTATCATTAAATTAACCAGTGTCACAGGTATAATAGCAAAAATATTTATATTTTTATTTGAATTTATATAAAAATCAAACGATGTTAACAATATTTAATATTTTTAATATAATTATAGAAAAAAATGTAAATTATGGTGAATTTATTGAATTACCATCAATTGGAATATTTAAATGTGATTTAAATAATTTAACAACAGCTAATAGATCTTTAACACATTTACAATTATATCCATGGAAAGAAATCTCTGAACATTATGTATTACAAGAACAATTACAATTAGTTGAAGAATTTTTGTGTGAAAATATAAAAATTAAATCAACAATAAATCCGTTATGGTTATCTTTCTCTAGTGATAACAATAACATTGATAATAATTATAATTTTAAAGATATATTAAGTGAATTTAATTATAATGAGAAGACCGCCGCCGAAGAATTGTTTACATATTTATTACATAATAAAAATGTATTAAAAACAGTTAAAATAATTCTTAATTATTTAAAACAATCAATTAAAGATCGTATTTCAAAAACACCCAATTATTGTAAAAATTGTATAAATGCAAATACTAATAATTGCAAACATTCTAAAATTGCTATATTATATTCGGGAGGTATTGATTGTACAATTTTAGCGTTATTATGTGATGAAATTATGACCGATGAAAATGATTCAATTGATTTAATAAATGTATCATTTGAGAAAATTAAAAGACAACCCAATAATAATAATAATAATAATAAACAAAAACAATCAATAGAACAAATTAATGATTGTATAAATTTTAATACACCCGATCGTATATCGGCAAAAGAAAGTCTAATTGAATTACAAAAATTAAGACCAAATAGGTACGCGCAATTTTATTTTAATATATTAAATGATGCTTAATATATTTATGTTAAAATAATAAAATATTTTATTTTACAGAAAATGGAATCTTATTGAAATAAATGTTACAAGAGAACAATTATATAAAGCACAATTGCATAGAATATTACATTTAATATATCCATTACAAAGTATTCTCGATGAATCATTAGGTTCAGCATTATGGTTTGCTGCGTCTGGCAAAGGATTATGTAATGGAATTTTATATGAAAGTCCTTGTCGAGTATGTGTATAATAAACGTGTTTATACATTTGAATTAAATTTGACTTTATTTTTCTATTTAATTTTATTCGACAGATCGTTTTAATGGGTTCCGGTGCCGATGAATTATTTGGTGGTTATACACGTCATCGTAATGCATTTTTACGTGAATCCATTGAAAATTCAAATAATAATTTATATATAAATTTAGATAATGAATTACGTTTAGATCGTTTACGTTTACCATATCGTAATTTAGGTAGAGACGATCGTATTATATCAGATTATGGTGTAACATTACGTACACCATTTATAGAAGAAAATTTATTTAATTTTATAATTAATTTAAAATCAATGCAAAAATGCTGTCATCACTTATCACCAGGTATCGGTGATAAATTATTATTACGTTTATGTGGTTTTAAGATTGGTTTAAATAACGTGTGTTCGTTAAAAAAACGTGCAATACAATTTGGTTGTCGCATTGCCGATAGTAAACAAAATGCAAAAGATATATCAACATTATCATTATTGTAATTATGATTATTAATAAAGTGGAAAGTAAGGAAGGTATTTATTTATTTTAAATTATTATTTTAAGTCGTTTATATATCGAAATCATCATATTTTAATTGTCAAACCAATCTCCTTTATACGTTGCTTTGGATGGAACATGTGTTGGAGGATGGAAGGAAACATGACAAAACCTGTAAATCCATATAATTTAATATCTATATTTCGTAATGGAGCTTCAATTTATTAATGTATAATAAATTGATAGTTAATAAAGGTATAATTTTTAATAGTATCCCTCCTAAAAACTTTACTATATTATATTTTGTATGAACTTTTGAATAGATATACACAAAGAGTTTGTTCATAATAATTTTGCGTCAGAGATAATATATATTATTACAACGAATATAAGAAGAAGTTACTTTTTTTCCTTTATTCAAAATTCAAAGTACATATTTAAAATACCAAAAATAGACTTCTATTAAGATAACCGAATAAAAATAATAATAATAATAATATATTTCATTTTATGTGTGGAGTAAAATACATATAAAATATAGTAGAAAATGTACGTATATATTGTTTGTGAGTACATATATTCAATAAACCATGGAAAATGACAACATTAATTAAATTAATGATAATTTGATTGGACAACTCTTATTTGAATGTTTCTTTTTAAATATAGATTTTCAGAATTTTTATGTTTTCTTTTTATTACATCTACACACTCTCCGTACATCATCCGTTCTTTATTTTTTTTATCATTTTCTTTATAATAAATGACTTTATAATTTGTACTTCGTAAATATTTATAGATTTACATTTTATATTATATATATTATATATTGTTAAAGGATTATATATATATAATCATAACAGAGAGATAGAGGGAAAAAGTTAGTAACAAAATTACTGTATCATCTGTGATATATATTTATATTTTAACATATACAAAGATTACATATTCGATATCTCGTGCACAGGTTATCTTTATAAGACACATAATTTAGACAATATTAACTATTAGCCAATAACTTCTAGTAGCGACACGATCCACAAGCATTTTTCTTTACTACCATAAAAGCCTACTTACTTTTTCACTTAAATTTTTCATCGATTATAGACCACTTCATTATATGTTATCATATAGGGTGCTCTTGAGCAAGGTGAAGAGATTTTATGGCCAACCATCAGCTGATAACATGTAAAATGGAATAAATAAATAGCTATATTCTGTGTATATTTGGTTTATTAACAACTCATCTCTTTCACGCCATATACAAGTCAATTTTATAAGTACTTGTATCATTTCTGCCTACTACGGTTTACTATTCCTTTTTTTTTCTTAAACCCTATATATGTCCTTGAACCTCGTTTTCTGTTTCCCGTCCACAGAAACAACATACATTTCTTCATTTTAATTTTTAATTTATTGTAATTTAATGTTTTACATAAAAATACAAATATTTGTAAATAAATAATAATTATAATAATAACTGAATTCAAATTATTTATTTATATTTAAATTATCATCATTGTGATCATCATTAACATGATCATCGGCAACATTAACATCATTTGGTTTAATTTTAAAAAGAAATTCAGCTAAATAATGAATTGGATCTATTGGTTTTATTGTAGCAACTTCTAAAAGTCCTTCAGTTAAATATGGTAATACATAATTTTGTAAATAATTACGTAACGGAAGACTACGTATTTCAAGTATTTTTTGATCATCACATTTAACATTTAAATATTCATTAGTCCAATTTTGTAATTTCTTTTCACGTAATTCATTTTCTTGTCGTTCCATCGCATTTAATTCTTTACGTTTTTGTTGTTTCGCTCGTTCTTCCAATTCCTTTCGCAATTGTAATTCCACCTCAATTTCAGATTTTATCATTGGGTATCCCGTAGGCGATGGTAGTATTCCTAATTTATCAATAATCTCATTTAAAATTATATCATTTGAAATGCATTCCGTTATAGTTACGTGTAATGGAATACAATTATTATCATATAAAAAAGATAAATAATGATTATCTTCTTCCGATAAATTACGATTGTAATTTGTTAATCGATTTAAAAATTGTTCTTCTGTAAATTTTATATTATTATTATGCATAGCTCTGTTACATAATATTGAATTATCTTCAACTTCAAGTAAGATAAATAAATTCGGTGCTACTTTGGCGTTTAATTGTTCATTATCATCATTGTATAAAAGATGTTCGGCCTCTGTACGCGTAAATGGAAAACCATCAAGTATATAACCTTGTCGATTACTACACGCTTTACTATTTAATCGTTTCCGAAGATTGTCTAACAATACTGAATTATCCGTGGAATTATCTATATCGGATTCCATCAATATTGATGCATTTTTAATTTGTTCATTATTTGATTGAGAACTAATTGTAGTTGTATCGGTATTTTTTAATAAAAATTCATCATCTGTAGTACATAAATAATGTAAATGATATAAATTGGCTAATTTTCGTGCAATAGTTGTTTTACCCGATGCTGGTGGACCATCAATAATAATTTTTATAGGATGTAAATTTTTGGCATTATAAAATTCTTTAAATAAATTCATATCCACACGAATATCACATTTATATTGAAAATATTTAGACGAACGCATTTGTAAATTTAAGGTACAATAGTTATAAACTAATTCGGTTACCAGATTATTGTCCATCAATAAAATGTCTTCTTTATCACATAGTTCAATTTTAATTTTATGATTATATTCATTTATATTATTATCATCATCGTCATCATCATTATTAGCATCATCATCATCATCATCATCACGATCATTGGCATCATCGTTTTGTATAATAATATCAGTTATTTCATACATATTAATAAAATTTGGTTCAACCATTAAACAATATCGGGTCGTATAATTTGGCCAATTCGATAAAATTTTATAAATATTTGTTGAAAAATCTAAAATATTAACTATTGGTATGACTTGGTGACCGGGTTTAAAAATTTGTAATGTTTTTTCATTTAAATATATTCGTTTAAATAAATATTCAAATACATCTTCTTCGTTGCCATATGTAACACCGGGACATATAACTAATGTTTTAAGATAATTTCGATGACGTTGTTGGGCATATATTACTTGACGTTCTAATTCTTTGGCCATTGTATAACACGGATGCGATCGTCTATTTCTATAATCTTTATCCGTAAATATAGTAATTGTTTTACCATCATCATCATCATCATCATCATCACCATTTAGCATTGTCGTTGTGTTCGATTTAGTTTTTGACCATGTCATTAGTGTTGATATTAATAGAAAATAATGTTTAGTATTTTTGTTTAAATTATTTTTATTATTATTTTCAATATGTTGCTCTAGTGATTGTAGAATTCGTTTGGCTTCATTTATTTGTTTAAAATTTTTACCAATATCATATACAATAATATCACATGAAATTATATCGTTCACAAATGTTTCATCAATTTTTTGATTAATTATTTTATTTAGAAATGATAATTGTAAAATATTTTCATTAAATATTATATTTTCATCAATTGTTGCAATTATTTCAAAATCATGTTCATCAATATTTTCTTTTAAAATGTTTATTATTGCATTTCCATGATATGAATTTATATGATTTAAAAATATTTTCATTTTATTTTCTTTCTGTGTTTGGGATCGCCGCTAATTTAAATCAAATGCCAGCAAGTGTTTGCGTTTTTTTTTTTTTTTTTTTTATGCTAGCATAGATTACATTAGATTAGATTAGATTAGATTAATTAAAATTTATAATTCATGGCAATCTTAAAAATATATTTTTATTTACACATACACAACACCGTATAAGTTTAAAGTAAAGTAAAATTATTAAGTTATATATTCTTATTTATTATCGTTTTGTGGTGTTTTTAATGATAACTTAAAATATTTAACTCCAATAAAATAATGGGTTGTTTTTTATTTGTTTCAACATATACAATTTTAGAGTCACATCAGAAGAATTTGCGATGCGGTCATTAGACAAATATTTAAATTGAATAAAGGTGCTTGGCTAGGATGATTGGTATCACTATTAAACGTTTTTTTAATCGTACCACATCCTACACGATTGAATGACCATTTAAAAAAAAAAGTGTGTAAATACTTTAATGCAATCCAGTTCGGATTTACTGGAAAAGATATTAACGTGAAATAATAAAATAATTAACTAAAATTAAAATATATATCGAAAACTTTAACAAATTTATTTCTTAGATTTTTATTTATTTCTTTCTATTGGGAAACAATTGTCCGCTGTTTTTGATTCTTTTTATGATTTTTATTAATTTATTTTGAATTTTTCTTTTAGTTTTTATAATTATATAAAAAAAAAAAATTTAATTATGAAAATACAATAATTATATTTGTTGTTGTTGTTGTTGTTTTGTTTTTATTACAATATAAAATTACGCTAATTATAATAATTAATAATAAATGTAGTTATATTATGTAGTAAAATATAAGTGTATAAGTAATTAATTAATTAATTAATTAATTACTAGAATTTTTTTTTAATTTTATTATCATTTTTTTTTTTTTAAGTAAATACATATTAGAAAATAAAAGATAAATGTTTAAATAATAATTATTTGTCTGGTTTTTATTTAATTTTTAATATTTTAAATATAATAATAAAAAGTTTATTTTGGGCGGAATAGCAAATACTTTGTTATATTTTGCCTTTTAAAATTAAAATAAAAAAACGACAAAACCAATTTAGTTTCATTAAATATTTAAGTAATTTTGTTAAGGCCATTTATTTTTTATTTTTTATTTTTTTTTTTATTTTTATTTTAAATATATATAATTTTAAAAATTTTATTTTATTTTGTTAAAAAAAAACAAGGCACATATTTTTTTTTTGTTATATTTTCTAAATGTTTTTTTTTATATTAAATTTTATTTATGTAATCACTTTTTTCTTTTTTTTTTTAAATTATTATTTAAAAAAAACCAATAAAATATAATATTTATGGATTATTTTTTAATTTAACAATTATTCTATTTTTAAAATATTATTTTGAGTCCAAAGTGTGGTTGGTGCACGTCGGTGGTGGTGGTAATTCACATTCACCGACGACAGTCCACAATTAATTTTTTTCTTATATTTTTGTAAAAAATTGAAATAATTAGTATTTATTATTAGATGTAAAATATTAAATATAAATTTTTATAAAATACATGATATAATTTAAAAGAAAAAAAAAAAAAAAACAATCTCAACATGCAATATTTATTTATTTCTTTTTTTTTTTAATTTTTTAACAATTAAAATATATCATAATAAATGTAATTAAAATAATAGGCTAATAATAATAATAATAGAAAAAATATTAATGAAACAAGGAAAAAACAGTGAACGATTAAAAATCTTTTTTTTTTATTTTTTACTTAAAATAAATTGTTTTAAAAAATTAATTTAAAAAGGAATGATGGAAATACGTCTTTTTTTTTTAATTAAATAATATAAAATAAAAAAAAAAAACCGATTAAAATAAAATACTTTTTAACAATACTTTTTCTAGTTTTTAAATAAATAAATACACGGAATTTAAAATGGAATGATAAATTAAATTTTGGTTTTTTATGAGCTTATATTTAAAAAAAAAAAAAAATGAAAACTTTATTATTATAAATTCTTTAGTAATTTTTTTAGGGAAATCTATAAATTTAATTTAATTTAATTTTTTTTAACAGATTTAATAGATTGTAGTAATTTCCCTCATTCTCATTCATATAAAAATAATTTTTCTTTATTAAAATATTACTAATTTTCTTTCGATTTTTATTTTTAGATTTTCAATTTTTATTTGTGTGTGTGAATATGTTTAAAAAAAAAAAAAACAATATTTAATAAAATAATTTAATTAAAAAATATCAATAAAAGACAGTTTGTTATAAGTAAAATAAATTTAAAGATGTATTGACGACGGTGAGGTGATGATGAAATTTAAAAATGTATATATCTTTTTTTAAAAATACATTAATTTAATAAATAATTACAGAATTTATATTAATTTAAAGACGAGAAGAATAAATAGTTGAATTATATGGGACATACATCCAAAGAGCACAAAGAATTTAAATTAAAATTGTAATTCTGTTTGGCAACAACATGCAGTAGTGTGGCACCACCAATTTATTCAAATATTAGCAATCCATGATGGACTAATTGAATTTAAAATAATGTGGAAATAACACTTATCTATTGATAACAACGCAAGTTCAATTTGTAAATATTTCCATGCGCTGAATAATTTATCAAATTGAATTTTATTTAATGAATAATGTCTATTGTTAGAACATTTATTATATTTCTGCGGCAGACGTACGAGATTAACAATGTCTTTTCGCCTTACACAACATTATTCAACCATAAAAATAATCGAATTAATGCAACTTAACATCTTAGTTATCTTAAAACTTTATATATAGAACTTGATGATGAACATTATCTATACGGATTTTATTAATTATAAATACTCAAATTAATGAATGTGTATTTAATTTTTTAGATATCTTTATTTAGTGTTAATCTGGAAAGAAAGGTTCGACTGCATAATCTGACTGACGTAATCACCCAACATAATTTCATTTACTTTTAACAGCGAAAAAAATATTTTATTGTCTTTTAATTTTTGTTTTTTCTTCCCACATATAATCCATAAAATTTAAAAACTTGCGTATCTCTTGCGTAAAAGTTAAATATTTTAATTTCATATAATTGTTTAACAATCGAAACGCTGCAGAGATTTTCACAAATTTCTTATAAAAAATTTACATTTATAATTTTTATTTGATATTTTTCTTTCTACATTATAAAACTCTTCACTTGTGAATTCAGAAATTAAGTAAGAAATATAATATTAATATACAGGAAAAATATTTGAAAATATTAACTCTGAAATGAAATTATAATCTCTATAACATTTTCATTAATATAATAATAATAATAATAATAATAATAATAATAATGATGATAATAATAATGATAATAATAATAATAATAATAATAATAATAATAATAATAATGATAATAATACACACCACCCACGACACATAAGAAAAAGAAAATTTATACAAACATTATTGTTAAAAACTACGGTTAAAAAAAAATAGAAAAATAAATAAAAATTAAATTGAGATATCGTTAAGTAGTCTGTCTCATAAATAACACAAGAAACTATACGTAATCGTAATCACAATATTATTTTATATATTATAAATGAGTTATTTGTTTATTTAATTTGTAGTATATCGGTATTGTTCTTACGTTTTCTTATCTTAATAGTAATTATGTGTTGTTGGATTGTTTTTTATGTTTGTGTAAATATGAGTTGTGATTTAAGATGATGATAATATAAAATAATTATAATAATAATAATAATAATAATAATAATAGTACAATAAAAACAATAATTAGTTTAAAAACAATAAAAATAAATTAAATAAAAAGTATAATTTTTTTTTTTAGTTTTTTGTTTCTTTTTAAGTACAAAAATATTTTCTTTTTTTTTCCATTTTGCTTTACTTTTTTGTTTTTGTTTGTTTAAGAATTGTATAATATATTTGAAACGAAATTAATTTACAAATCTAGAATAGTTATTTTCTCACAGAGGTGTGTGGTGTTAATATATGATATGTGTAAAAATGTATAAATTTCGAAATAGAATGATATGATGATTATTACATTATGTTTTTGTTTTATCTAGAATAATAACGTGTGTGTGTGTGTAGCTGCTACAACTTTTACTTTACTTTTTTTTTTTGTTTTCAGGAAGGCACAATTAAGTCTACGAATAATATAATTATTATTGATAATAATAATAATAATTATAATTATAATTATAATAATAATAATAATAATAATAATAATAATAATTATAATAATAGTAAAATATTATGTGGAATGTAATTTGTAGTTGTTACAAATAATTAAAATATTTTTTACTGTTGCCAATTGTGCACAATTTGTACATAAAATAATTTATATTTTTAATACACCATCTTTTTGATTTAATAAATTTGTATCATTATTTGTAGTGACCGATGTAATAGCCGTCAGATCAACAACTTCATCTTGATCATCATTATCAATTTCATCGGATGTATTTGTATTATTTGTATGTTGTGATTGTTGTGATCCACTTGATACTTGACTATTACGTGAAAATGAACCTCTTCGTGGTGCCGCCAATGTACGTTGATTTGCTGGTTTTACTGTTATTATTAAATTCGAACTATTTGCTACCATCATATCGGTAACTTGATCAAGCGTTTTACCAGCCACTTCAATACCATTAACTTCTAATACTTCATCGTTAACAGCTAATAAACCTGTACTTTCAGCTAAACCACCAGGTACTAAACGTGATATAAATATACCTGGTTGTTTTTCTAAACCACTAGCGGTTACCCGAAAAGATGTACCATCACTAACAATAAAAAAAAATATACATATTTATCGTTAGATATGAATGTTTAAATTTTGAAATTTTGAAATTTTTTCATTACCGTATATAAAATCCAAGAGGTTTATCACTACCATGTTTTAATAATCGTACCCTTCGATGTGTTTCGGGTACAATATCAACATCAATTATTGCCGATACTTGTCGAAAATCATGTGGATTTGATATTGCAAGTGATTTTGTTTTAACTGGTGTTTGGCCCAATATACTACTAATTATATTTCTTGGTTTTATTGTTCCATAACCGGTAAATTCTTCAAGACTATCACCTAATAAAATAATAATTAATAAATTTATATAAAATATTTACAGCACATAGGTTATTCATTCAATAATCCGGCGGTTGTGGTTTTAAGTCTGGTATTAAGTAATAATAAAAAAAATCATGTGCATGATTATGATAATTATAATAAACAGATCCAGCGATAACACACCCAGTGACACTTCCATAATCTGCCGTGCTAGTTCTTATTTAAATATAAGTTCCGCAACGTTGCGTCTTTCAAATATTCAGCCACCACAATTTCTAGTGTCTTCAAGTGGGAAAAACCCGACTAATTCATCTGAAAGAATTCGCCTCGCTGGCTTTGGAAAGTACACGTTCATCAGCGGTTATACAGTGTTATGTGTGTATTGAATTCACATTCAATTACTATACCTAAATATGAAGTTCTTACACTCTCACTGTATTCTCAGTTCTATATTTATACATCACGATTCTCTTCCATTAAAAGTAAAAGTAATCTATATTTAAATTACATCGTAAAAACAAAATAACGTTTCTTGCTTAGTTTACGTTATGAAAAGATATATTATAGAAATTCATAGAAAATTTAATTTAAACAATCATTCCCATTCATAAATAAATACATTCAAATGCGCGTGCAATTTGTTTCAATTATTTTAATTATATTATAAAATGAACACAAGGTTATAAAAAATGCAATGAACCAAATTAAATTTTCTGAAATACGTGCTTTAATTATGCTTTGATTAATTAAAGTATATAAATTATTTAGTTACATATAAATGAACTTTTGTTTAAATTAAAAAAAACAACTAAAGAAATAGGTGTCCCATTTGCCCGTTCCGTATCTAAATTAATTCAGAATTACGAGTAAAAAATTATGTCATAGAATTAATTATACAAAATCATCAATTATAAAAATTAAATATATTTATGGGAAGAGCGCGACATGCGATGATAATTATGAAATTAAGTAATCTTCATTATTTTCTGCAAAATTATTCATTTTATAAAATAAAATATAATTGCAAATGGATTATTTTAAATGATGTACAACCAGATAAGATAAAATTATGATTTAATTAAGATAATTTATACACAAGCTTTAATTAAAAATAAATTTTGATGATGATTTTAAGAAACGTATATAGTTACGCAGACATGATGGTTTATAAAAAAATAATTAATTAAGAAATGGTTGAACACAATATGTTCTTTGTGATTGTGTGTGAAACACATTCTGTTGAAGAAGAATTCTTCATCAAAATCTTTATATATATAATTACGAAAGTAGGCTCAACCAAGAAGTATACCGACAGACCTACGTAAAACATTGCAGTAGTTATAGTAGACACTTTGGGCTATCACATAAATTACTACAAAATTGTCGTTATTCCTATTACAAATTATAAATTTTAACATCTCTTAATATTGTATATTTTTAATAATTTATTCCTCCATGCTCGAATCGTATTTATTATTATTCGTTCATAAACTAAGATGATAACAGGCTAGCGAGATTAATATTTCACTATATTTGTTTCTATCGTCTTTGTACTGAAAGCTATTACATAGATATATTTAATCTTAAATAATACGGGTTAAGATTAGATTATTGGATTGTTAGTAGAAATCTAAATAATAATAATAATAAAAAAAATCATAATCAATATATAATACCTTTTCTTTGTACAATTATTCTTAACAATGGTTTAGCTATTGTTATTGCTCTACCAAAATTATCATCATTATTTATTGGTAATAAATCATTATCTCTTGGATCAATATATGATATTAAAAATTGTAAATTATCTAAATGATGTAAACGTTTAACTTGTGTGTTAAATTCTTCAAATGTTTTTGAATCATTACGTTTCATGGACCATCGACGAAATTCCGCATCAAACTGTATTTGAATAATTATTAATATTTAAATAAGCATTAAAATTCATATAATATAAAAAAAACATATAAATAAATAAAGTGTAATTAAAATAAAAAAGACAAAAAAATGTAATCTCTGTACTATATAGCTTTGACTGTACCCACATTTTCTCATCATAAATATTTGTTTGTATTATTTTTTATCTAAAAATGTTAAAACAAATATAAAAATGAATGAGTAATTAAAAAAAAAAAGAAAATATTAATTTTATTATCTTTTTGTTGTTGTCTTTACTGGAAAAAAAAATATGGCAGAAATATGTGAAAAATCATTAGAAACAGGTGTTTTGTAATTAACATAAAAAAAAATGCAATTCAGCGTTTTCTATTTGTACTACCATTAACTACTCACACAGATAAAGTGAAAAACTTAATGCAATTGTTTATAAATCCACAATTTTTAGTCAAAGTAATGAGAAAAATTAAAATACTGTAACTCAAATGGCATTTTCTTTTGTTATATGTTATCATTCCTAAAAAAAATTTGTAATTTTACCTTTGATTTAATCTCAATTGTTTCACTATCTAGTCTGGAATGTGTCAATTTTTTCGACATTTTTATCTACGCACATTTAATTTTTATAAACAATTTTTTTATATAATTATAATTGTAAAGGAAAAAATAAATTAAATAAATATATTATGTGTTAACCTTAAATGAAAACAAAAAAAAAAAAAAAAAAACAACTAAATTACATTCATTTATTTAATTTTTTCAATTTGGAATAATTTTCTTTAGAAATCCGGAACAATAAATTAATGCGGAAAAGAAATTTTTCTTTTATCATAAAAAATAATTAATAATTTTGCACAGACACTACACTACACATAAAAAAAATAAAAATCCCACTAAAAACTCAACAAAATTATATAACAAACAAAGCAAAAATAAAAATATTAATATTTTTAATTATTTTAAATCAAAAAAGTACATTATTTTAATATCTTTGACAATTTATTTTGTATTATTATCGTTTACGTTCACTCTGTTAAAAATTGAAAAAAAAAAGTATGATCAGTGTGATGTGCTAATGATGATAGATGATATAGCTGCGAAGCTGTTGATGATGATAGATGATCAGTCAGAGATGAGAGAATCATGATGATTTCAAGCAACGACACAATAATAGAAAACAAACGTCACTATGACAGCCACCGTCACAATGGCTTATAATATGTGGCAAAATATCATTTTCCGTAAATATATGTCTTCATACTTTAAAAAGATTACTGTGTATAAGAGTATAAATGTTAAAAAACTTATCTCTATTTGGTCATCGATTATTGAAGCTAGAAGGATAAAATAAAAATAAATCAATCAATCAAGCAATCAATATATGAAAACCCAAACTATAGCATTAAAATAGCTTATGTAGTGTTTACAGAATGACTATACATTAAATTTTTGCACTAAACTGGAAAAAGATATCTAGGCATGGCATGATTGGACAAATTTGCATTTTCCTTTTCATTCATTGGAAATGTAAAATATAAAATTTGAATAAGGTTTATTTGTTGGTATTTTACTTAATTACTATGAATTTGTTAACATTGAATCGTATTATAATAAGATAACTGTATCATATGTCCTTTAAATAAACAAAATTAATTGATGTTTGCAACAAAATTACAAAATGCAGTTTTTCCATTTTTTGTTATAAATTTAATAAGCAAGTTAACTTCATTTTTTTTGAAAAACGCATTTTTTGTTTAATTAATAAGTTTCGGACCTATATGGCCCAAATGGCGCTGTAGTATCTCAATCGAACCCAAATTCGAGAGAGAAAATGTGTCAACAGTGTCAAATAGTAAAAAAAAGCACTGAATTTCTTGCTGCTTATTGAGATTACGGCTTGATGTAAATTGCTGATCGCTTGTTTTGTTCGTTGCTGGTCTGTTTTGTGTTGATGTTGATGTTGTTCAAGTGAGAAAATTATTTTAATTATAAATTCATTTTTTCCTTGTGTTGTGATTTTTCTGATTTTTTTTTATCAATTTCAATTTATTTTGTGAATAATATTATTTAGTAGTGGTGGTGGTGTCGGTGTGGCCTTAAAAATAAAAACAATTTTAATTAAATCAATAAATTAATATTACAAAAAAAAAAAAACATTAATATGTCGCACAGCCGAAATGAATGCAGAATATATGTAGGTAATTTACCACCAGATATTCGTACCAAAGATATACAAGATTTATTCCACAAATTTGGAAAAGTAACATTTGTCGATTTAAAAAATCGCCGGGGTCCCCCATTTGCATTTGTTGAATTTGAAGATGCACGGTAAGTTTTATTAAACCTAAATTATTCTGATTATTTAAATATTTTTATAAACATACATAAAAATTAGGAAATATTGATTTCATTGTATTTAAATTAACAATAACAGTATAATAAATGGAATAGTGTGCATAGAATGTTCTTATATTTAAATTATTATGGCCGGTCTAGGCTGGCAGACATTTTATATTTACACAACATTTTTTTTTTATTTTTTCGCGCATATTTTTTTGTTTTTAATTGGAAAAAAAATAATCATAATTAAATAGTTATTTTACAAAAATCATTTCTGCTATTTGTATTGTTGTGATAAATAATATGCCTTAGATATATGTTCATATATTAATTATTATCTATTATAAATAAATAATCGTATTGTTTTTGTTGTGTACACAATATTCTAGAAAAAAAATGAATAATTTAATAAGCAAATGTATTTGTTTTTGGTATTAATTAAGTATGGACGCGGGCGTTATGGGTATAAATAACATAACAACGTAACGAATGAACAAACTTCTCATATTAATAATATAAAATTTATAAATATTAATTTCAAGGTTAAATGCCATGTAATAATAGTCTGATTGTCTGATAACAATTTAATTATCATATATTTTGAATGAATCAGAGTTGATATGGTTTCTTACTGATAATTAAAAATCAATGTAGTGTTGGAGGTGAAGAAGTCAATTATTCAAAAAATTTATTTATAAATGCTTTTTATTTAGTAATATATAAATTATTAATCTAAATTCAAAGCATACATCCACACAAATAGGGACAATTTGTCTAAGAAATTTTTATGGTTTGCAAATTATAGAGAAAATTTCTTTTACAAAATGCTATTGCAAGTCATATTACTCTAAGTAGCAACTCACCAATTGTACTGCAATTAATGAAAGATAGATGTTTCCATAATTTTATTATTTTTATATGAACATGTAAAATACAAATTCATCTGTATAGCAGAGCATAGCAAGCTAATTAGCATGTCTGCACAAAGATATCAGTTTTTTCTTTTTTATATTCCATAAACCACCCAGCTGAAAAATGTCAGTATTAAAATACTGAAATAATTTCCATGTAAATTATGGGAATCGAACCTGATATATTTCACGATTTATTAACATTAACGCTACACCACTGCGCTAAACAATAAAATCAATAACTCTGTAAATATAGCAAAAAAGTAATGCAATTAAATGATTTCTCATTGAATTCTGAAGGCCACCAATTGATTTACAAATAAACGAAAAATATACACGTTTACTTAATTCTGTTATTTTTATATGTCCATTATTGTGTGTATGTGTATGCAAACATTGTTGATCTTTAATTAGCGTTCAACACAATATTGTCAAAGGTAATCGTTTTTTGATTCCATATAGCCAATAAATGGTAACTAAACGGAATATTTCAGCATAAAATTAAATAACGAATATTTTAGGAATCTATCAGCATAAATGCTGTCTACTGCGCTACTGGCTCGGTTAGTTCAATTTTTTAAGCCCACACTTAAAATTAGTATTCCAATAAAATGTATCTGTCTGTATCTGTATTATCATTGACACAAACCACATTCAAGTATATATAAATATAATTTCATTTGGAACGATTTTAACAAAATATGGACTTCCAGTCGAGCTACTAAACATGATTAAAGAACTTTTATTTACAGAACGCTATTGCAGGGTATTGCATAGCTGAAAATTTTGAACACCATTTCGCTATGTGTCCTGAAAATACTTGATGATTGTATAATGTTAATATGTCGGAACTATGGAAAAGATATGAGGATCTTGCCGATAATATATCCTGGCTGATACATACGAAGAGTGATATTCAAAATAAAGTAAAACTGATGCAAAAATATTGTATTCTATAAATTCACGGATCTTCAAATCAATGTATTTAAATTAATACAGTTGTATAATAACACTTAATAATAAATTGCAAATTTTAGATTCTGACATCAAAAGTGTTTTATTATACGTATGCAGAATTTGGAAGGACAATGACATTGGTGATCACATCTCATCTAAAAGTTTATTTTGTAAATTAGTACTATTCCAAGAATCCTTCGTGTTCGCAGACCTAAAACTATTGTTATAGTGAATTTGAATTTGAAGGAAGGTGTAAACAAACAAAAATTGATATTCTAATCAATGGGGATATGGATAGAAATCTGTTTGAGCAGCATTGTGATGGACATAACAACGGATTTCTCTTGGATTGGGATTGACAGGACCAAGTGTAAAACATGAAATAGAAATTTCTCTATACAGAACAAAAACACTATAAAACTTATTACAATGGAAATTTTTTATATGAAATTCATCAAGGAAAACATTTTTTTTTTAATTGTCTAACTTTGATTTTAAATCTCTAACTATTAAATATTTTGATCGTAACGTATGTTGTTTATATTTTATATTACAATAGTTTCTAAATATAATTATATAAATATTAATAATAATATAAATAATAATAATTGTATATGATTAAATTTTCAGTGATGCTGATGATGCTGTAAAAGCACGTGATGGATACGATTATGATGGTTATCGTTTACGTGTTGAATTTCCACGTGGCGGTGGTCCCGGTAGTTATCGTGGCGGTAATCGTGGTAATGATCGTAGCCGTGGCGGTGAAGGACGTACTAATCGTGGTCCAGTTACAAAACGTTCACAATATCGAGTACTAGTATCTGGTTTACCACCATCTGGATCATGGCAAGATTTAAAAGATCATATGCGTGAAGCGGGCGATGTATGCTTTGCCGACACATATAAAGATGGTACGGGTGTTGTTGAGTTTTTGCGTCATGAAGATATGAAATATGCGATTAAAAAACTAGATGATTCAAGATTTCGCTCGCATGAGGTAGTAGTATAACTTTACGGTATTTCCACAATTAAAATTTATCATTTATCAATACGAGACAAATATATTGCTATGTATGAACGAATTTCATAAGATTTTGAATAGTCACATTTAAAAATGGTACACCATATGATTGTTTTCCTTTTTTTTTTTTATCTGACTCATTCAATTTTGATATGTTTTCATAATTCTATTATTTTTATATGGGTGATCAGCCCATAGTGATAGTGATAGCGTCCAACATCATATTTTCAAAGATATCCGTTTTACTTTTTATTCCATAAACGAACAAATGGTCAACCAGCAGAAAACTACTAAGTCATATGCCAAAAAATTCATTCTAAATTGTTAATCTTTATCATGCAACAAATCAGAAATAGTTCAAAATTGTATGAAATTCATGAATAATGCGTGTTAAAAAAAAAAAAAATGATAAATAATAAATTTTGTAATTGTGAAATACCCTAAAATAAAATTGTATACATAAATTTATATATTAAAAATAATTATAATAATTCTATTCTTAAAAATAACGTAATGTAATTTATTTTTCTTTTTATTTCTTTCTTTTTTTTTTTTGTTTTTTTAAACAATTTTTATTATATTAAATTTTGATTAGGGCGAAGTTGCTTATGTACGTGTCAGAGAAGATTTGGGGGAAGAAAGACGTGATCGTGATCGTTCAAGATCAACATCACGTTCATTGTCACCGAGACGACGACGTGGTTCACCAACCTATTCACCTGTTGTTCGAAGTTATTCAAGATCACGTTCGGACTCCAGGTCAAATTATTAAAATATTATAATAATAATAATGATAATAATAATAATTAATAATAATAATAATAATTATAATAATAATAATGTTTAAGGCTTATTTTTTTTTTAATTTAATTTAATTTTTTTTTCTTGATATACAAAAAGACGTTGATTTTTTATATATATACAAAAAAAAAATAAAAAATTTAAATGAAATGCAATTTTTTTAATTACTAATACAATAAAGAAATACAGAAAAGAAAATGATAATAATAATAATAATAATAACAAAATAATAATAATAATAATAAAATAATAAAATAAAAAATTTAAACATTCCTCATATTTTAATTGTCGACACATAATTTAAAAAGAAATTATTATTATTATTGTTGTTGTTATTGTTTTTATTGTTATTGATTTTTATTGACAGAAAATTTTGAATTAGTAATTAAAATAAATAAAATTAAATTTTTTATTTTTTACATAATTTTTATAAAATTTAAAACAAGTCAGTTGCATCACATTTTAATTAAAAATTATATTTTTAGTAAATTAATTATTGAGGAAATATTTTTGGGGTTTTTATTTTTTTCAAATTGTATATAAAATAATTAAAAAATGAAGAAATAATTAATGATAAATACATTGTGAATATAATACGCAATTCGAAATGCAAATCTCACTAGTCACCTATTTATTGTGTGGTACAGCTGGGGTTTGATTCGTCAATATTAGCTGTCAAATTTCATGTTAAAAGTAAAAACGAGTAGAATATTAAGCTACTCGATGAGATTTTCATTTCAATTTGCGTATACAAGACATCTTTTTGTATTATAAAAATAATATCTTTGAGACACATTCAAATTTTTCTTATTTTTTACAAATATAAAACTTATGCCGCTCGCCAGAAACCAAACGAATAAATAGAATTAATTTACCATTTGCCAATTAACACTTAATATTTAACAATAGCTTGTGTTAAAAATATTAACAAATAACTCGTACTTTATTTAAAGTGCTGATAGACGATAAGAATAATTCTTAAACAAAATGTCGCTATGTTATAAGAATATTCTCCATATGTGTGATGTAGTAAAACGTTCAAATTCACATTGATACGCTACACACAGATAAGAATAGATTTGCATCAGTATGCAATGTCATTCTCAAGTATGTTTACATATTTTCCAAATCATTGATTACTCCAAGCTTATGCTTATGGCATCCAATAAACATTCATTACAGCCAATTTGATGTACTACTTCGCATGATAGTATATAATAATTTACCAATTGTATTGCAATTAACGAAAGATAGATGTTTTCATAATGCTATTATTTTTACATGAGTGTTTATTAGCCCACTGACATATTACCATAGTTGCATTTTAAAATATTTTAACGTTTATACAATTATAAAAACAAAAAAAATTACAAGTGATGCCACTGACTGTTCGGTTTTTTTTTCTATTAGCAATACATAAATTATTTCATATAAATAAATATAGATATTTTTTTAACCCTGCCGTCACACAACAGTGCTGCTACACATAATCATATAATTTGATGTATTTTTCAGAAATAATTCTTGAAAAATGTAACACAAACAATGTGATGTTGAAAGATTTTCTATTTTAATTGCTATTTTCAATTCTAATTTGGCTATTTTTATTCCCATAATTACATTAAAATCTCGGTAATTTAAATACTATAAAATTTAAAAAGTCTATTGTTTTAAAAAACATATAAATTTGCATGTTTTTAATGTTTCTAAAAAAGATAAACAAAAAAAGAAGTATGGAAATACCTCAGTAACTATTCTTTTCTAATTTTTATATTCTCATTTGTTATGTATGCGTGAGCATCTCGTCACCGTCCAATTTATGGACAAAATAATTGATTACTAAATTTTCAGGAAAAAAAGTAGTGAATTCGAACTATAAATGTTTTTTTTTTCAGTGGTTTTCTATAATCATATAATTTAGCCTTTTAGTTTTTGTTTAATATTTGTTTTTTCTTGCAGTTTTCTTCAGCACCTTATAAACCTTAAAACTATACGATCGATTATAAAATCGTCGACACAATATTCGACACATAATGGCATCTATATGTATATATTAAAATATACTTATAATAACCTCGACATGCAATTACATATAATTGCAATAGCTCAGGCGCACCGTATAAACGATATGGTCCATAACGTTATAACATACTTTCGAATCATATTTTTAGAAATATTTTATATTTCACATTAAATTTCTAATAGATTTTGTACAAATTTTTTCATAAATATATAATCACATTTCTCACAATTTTTCTCAAGTAGAAGTATTTATACGAATTAATTTAATGTGTTAAGAAAAAGAATACATCAATATTTCGACAAATAAATGATTAATTGTGAACAATGAAGCGGCGAAACAAGAATGATATATATTAAAATAAAGAAGGACTATTGGCATATAATCAAGAATATAGCTATTATTTTATATAAACGATAACTGATTCGACGATATGGGAAACTCACCCTAATTTAGCAAATACAAAAACCATTATATTATTGTGTTTGATCGTTCATCTTTTACAATATTCGTGCTAATAATAATAAGGTATTAATTTCTATTTTATTATATCCCATTCTCTGCATTAATTAATATCATATTATTTTCTTTATAGATGTTGCCGCGTTATGGACATTCCACGAAAATAATATAATGATTGTGTATTTTTAGTCAAAAATTTATTTCCGAATCAGTTTTCGTTTGTCAATATGTTAATATTCTAGATTATATCGGCTTCCTTAACTATTAATTTCTTGGATTACCGGACAATGTGTGGAAAAATAGTTAATCTTTGAATAAAACACCATATTTTCAAAGCGATTCGTTTGTTCTTGATTTCATGAAACAAACTAAACGGTAAAAAAGTAATTCAATGAAATAATTTTCAGTATGAAACCACTGTGGCGGTGCCATTTAATCACTACACCTGTGAGTTATCACATCACAGTCATATTTTTTTTGTCCATAAATTATTTACCAAAATATTTTGATTTCAAGAATATCTGCCGATTCGATTTTATGACCACATTTATCACGCTATTATAAATATTAATTTTGTTGAATTGTTTACGTTTTTATCGGCGCTTGAAATCCGATACATATTTAATCGCAGAAATTCTAAAAATAAAAACCAACACGAAATTCAAGACAGAGTAAATTATTTGTTTGGTAGGATGGAGGGAGGAAGGGGCACTGTTAAGCGGGCGTCACACAACTGGTTCACTTGCCAAATATTGGTCATTTGGTGAAGAACATTTGTCCTTTTTGTGTGGACGAAGTATTTTTACAAATAGTGGAAATATAAAAAATACTTAGGCAAGTGCTGCACCAGCAGTCGTGTGGCGTCCGATTTAGGGTTAAAATATATATATATATTTAAAAAATTAGAAATAATTTCTTAAAAATAATAATTTTTTTTATTTTTTTGTAAAATTTAATTCTTTTTATTTAATTTTTAATTTTTAAAACATTTCTAATATATATTTTTCTTTTGGTTTTTTTTTTTTTTTATATATATATAATTGAAAAATTATAAGAAATATATGGAAATGGATTAGGATTACATAAAAATATAAAAAAAATAATTATAATAATAATAAAAAAAAAAAAATATCTATGTATTTTTTTCGGAAACAATTTCTGGAATTATATAAGGAAAGAATTTTTCATTCTGGACATTTTATTTTTTATTTGGAAAAAAAGCAAAAATACAAAACAAACAATGAATTTGAGGAAAACACATTCGTCTCTTCGCTGCCACCGCCGCCACTGCCCGTATAACTAAATATGACACACATTCAGGATTGGAGATAGGATAGGATTATAAAAAAAAAATTCATATAATTTTTTTGGATTGAAAAACATCAATAAAAAATAATAGAAATATAATGTAATTATTTTAGAGCAGATGGACGCGGGGACCGCACGACACGGCGCACGGCACACACAAACAGAAATGAATATTTATAAGCAAATGATTTTGTTGTCACTAGGACCACGAGGGATATTTTGAAAAATAATAATTATGGAAAAAAAAAATAGAATAAATAAACAAAAGGATTATATTTTGGACTCAATATTTATAGAAACATTTCTTCCCGCTTCGTCTTCTGCTTCTTCTTCTTCGTCGTCTTTTTCTTCTAGAAAAAATATGTAAATTTTATTTTTAAATAACACACACAATTATTTTCGTCTGGACTACGTGGGATGGAACAATTTAATTGTTATTTATATAATTTATGTGTTATTATTTTGAAATATGTGTGTGTGGTGTGTTGTGATAATGGTGGTGTTACGTGAGGATACGATTTATTTAACTATAAAAACTGAATGGGGATAGCTTACTTTTTTTCATTACATAAAATATTCATTCAATATATAAAAAAAAAAAGGACAACGAGGGAAATTTTTTTCTTTTCTTTCCCTTAAATTCAGTTTGAACCTGAAAAAAGAAAAGAAAAAATATATTTAATTATGAACATATTTTTCTAATGCATTTGATTTGGGACCGTTACACAAACACTGTCAGACACACACAACAATCCACACACACATACACATAAACACTCACTACTCATGTGAGGAACGACAATTAATGGATGGAAATCTCAATGATTTGGTATGATTGATGTTTATTACTTTTTATTTTAATTTTTTCTTTTACTTAATTTTATCCAATTTATTTTCAATTTTTATTTTCTAATAATGACTAAAAAAAAAAAAAACACACACCAAAGCGACTATAAATAATTTTTTTGTTTGTCTTTTTAACCAAATGTTTAATATAATTTTTTATTTTACTTAAGTTAAAATTCAAACAATAGATAATTAATAATAATAATAAAAAAATTATTAAATGTGCATGACCATTTTTTTTTCCTGTAAAGTGTAAATCATCGTAGCAGCAGTCACCCACCCACCACTTCTTATTATTAAATTACATTTTTTCTTTGTTGTGGGTGTAAAAAAAGTTTTATAATTTTGTCTTAATTAATTTTTTGTAGTATATATTTTTAATAATATTTAATATAATTTTAAATGACCATAAAAATAAATACATTTTTTTTTTTTTTTTTATTTTTGGGAATAAAGTCATTAATGAATCAATTTAAAAAAATTATATTTTTGTTTATGCTTTTATTTATATGAAGTCATCATCTTATATTTTGTTTTTCTATAAATTTTAACCCATTAAAACGGCGGTTTCTATGTGCGATCCACGAGCGTTAAGAATAAGTTGAAAGTTTCAGTTGATATATAAAATATCATTGTGATCGACAGTCAATGGTAAAAATAAATTTTAGTTTGTCATTCTATGCTGGGATATAAATTGTAAGAGGTGTGTGACGTACGCGTATACTATGTATAAGACTGTTTTATGGTCAGTCGATGATCCTTCCTGTTCCTATCATTTATCTTATTATTTATCATTTTTTTGTAGTGTGGTCAATGTGCAACAAATTATGATTTCAAAAAATTCTAAATATTTGTATATAAAGAAATCATGAAATGGCACATTTAGACAGATATAGTAATATAACTGGAGATGAAAAATTGATTTAAGGTGAAGCTGGTCCCACACAGCCAAAGCTAAATTTGCATGTTGATATAATATATATAAGGATATACAATGTATTTGGTGAGATTAAAAAGGTATTGTGTACTATGAAATTGTGAAACTAACACTGGTGATGTCTAGCGACAACAACTAATGCGGTCAATGGTTACAATAAATGAATAGTCGCAAAAGCGGAGGAATTCTTCAGACAAGGAATCCAACAATTACATGAGAGATGGGTGAAGGTGGTAGCTTTCAATGAATCATACTATGATTGAAATACATATTAATATTGTATAGTTAAACGTGCCTTTTGCGGGTATTTTCAATTTCTACACATAATACATTGTATTCTAATCTTTAAATATATAAATAATTCCTCATCAAAACCATATATTAACAATTGTATTTTATATATTATTCCGCAATCCACATACAATGTATTAATAAAATGCAAAAGCAAAATGTGGTTAAAATAATTTTATTTAGTTCATATTTTCGTATTTCCGTTAACATTTTTAATATATAAATAAAAGTAATTTCAATATATGGAAACAATTAGTTCTATTTTAACGATCGACTCAGATTAAAATTATTAAATTAATAATAAATAAAAAAAAAAAAAAATGAGCATTAAAAAAAGTTTAAATTTAATATTTTGTCGACCATTAGAGCCAGCATTTATTTTGAAAAATATAAAAGATGATCGAAAATCCAAATTTTTAATACCCGAAAAATTTTATACAAATCAATATAAAGATCTTGGTTGGGAGTTATCGAATCGTTTTAATGATGTATCAATAAATTCTAATGAACAAATTATTATATCGGATATTAATGAAATCGATGTACCACAATTAGATTTTGCATTAGCTATCAATCGTAATGATATGTTTTCACCATTCATACCATTACATTGTAAAATAGCCGGCCAATTAATTAACATATTTATAAATTGTAAAACAATTAAAGATTTAGAATCAATTGCTGTTTATTGTCGTGATCGTATTAATCCATATTTATTTGTGTATGCGTTGAGTGTTGCATTAAATAATCGTATGGATACCAAAAATTATGAACTACCAACATTATTAGAAATATTTCCGGAAAAATTTATTGATGGTCAATCATATGAACAGGCACGTGCTGAAATAACAATTGTTCCGGATGGTTCACGGGTATTTATATTCAAAATTATTATTATTTTTTATATATAAATTTTAAATGTATACCAATTTAGATTCCAATAACAGTGCCACAAGAAAATACAGCCACACATATCAATTCGGAACAACGTTGTGCATATTTTCGTGAAGATTTTGGTATGAATTTATTGTATTGGAATTGGAATGTACGATATCCAACCGATGTATATGCCGATGATGACTCTATTAATATTGTTAATAAAAATAGACGTGGTGAACTATTCTATTATTTACATGAACAACTGTTGGCCCATTATAATTGTGCACGTTTATCAAATCAATTGTATCGTGTCGATCGTTTAAATAATTTACGTGACAAAATTAAAGATGGTTATTTTCCAAAATTAAATTCACAAATATCACGACAAACGTGGCCACCACGTTTTGACAATACCAAATTACAAGATTTAAATCGTACCAATGATTTATTAAATTGTGATGTTTCACAATTAGAACGATGGATTGAACGTATTATTGATAGCATTGAAATTGGTTATGCTACATCGGTAATTCCAATACTTAAATTTATACTAAACATTTTATAATTTATATTGGTGAATATTTTATTAATTGGTTTATTTTTGTGGTATATTCTGTATGACGATAGAATGACGATAAGATAAAGAGAATACATTTGAATAATGATAGTGGTATTGATTGTTTAGGTAATATTATACAATCAACAATTTTATCACCAAATAAAGATTATTATGGCGATTTATGTAAAATGGGACATTTGTTTATTGCCTATTGTCATGATCCAGATAACCGTCATTTAGAAACATATGGTGTAATGGGTGATCCAGCAACAACATTACGTGATCCAGTATTTTATCGTTGGCATGCATATCTATTGGATATATTTCAAATGCATAAAAAACATTTACAACCATATAATAAATTACAAGTATATAAATGGAAAATTGTTTTTGACGACTGTGGATCTCCGTCAGTCATATACACATTTTAATTTTTTTTCGCATATTTAATTTCAGTTAGAATTCTACGATATTTATGTATCAAACGTTGAATTACAATTTCAAAATAAGCAAGATGGAATTATTAAAAATACAATACACACGTATTGGCAACAAACGGATGTTGATATTTCGCATGGCTTAGATTTTGCACCAAAGGGTCATATTTATGTTCGTTTAACACATTTACAACATTCAACATTTAACTATAAAATAAAAATTAAAAATACTGGAAATGCACAAAAAGCTGGAACCATACGAATATTTATGGCACCAAAATATGATGAACGTATGGAATTGTTAACATTTCGTGAACAAAGATTGTTAATGATTGAATTGGATAGATTTGTATCACAAAGTAATTATTTAATTATTATTTTTTTTATAACATAAATTATATTATTCGAAATTAGAGGTCGAATTTATAAAGTAATTTGAATTGTTAATGTCGATCGTGTGACGATGATTACAACTCTAGGAAGTTGGATGATGCGTTTATTCGTTGGATAGTTGAACATTTGTGTATCCTGTTTGATCGTCTAGTTTAATCGACTGACAAACTGATTTCAGTTTAAATGAAATTTCTCAGATTTGCGCTGAACAGTTTTGAATGGCTCCATTAACAAAATTTCCTGGTTATAGTCAATTGCTAATTATTAATTTTTACAATCTGTTCATGGCAATCCATGGGTGTGTGTGTGTGTGTGTGGACGTGGTTTTCCGACGTTTTTTTGTGCATTCATCAAAATTTTAATTCTATCAATTGCTTGTGTTACTAAATTTAAGGACATTGGTATGTGTTGACTTGATCTTTTAGCTGGTTAATCTTGGTGTGAGCTTGTAGGTGAGGTCAAATTTGTATGTTTTAACAGTCATAGATAAAATTAATCTTATTTTTAGTATTAAATTTTATATGCATTAATGTATTTAATGTTTCTTAAATAAATACTCGAATATGTTTTGTATTGTTTATTTTTTAGTAAGACCCGGTACAAATTATATAATAAGACGTTCATCTGAATCATCGTTAACAATACCAATGGATTATATATTTTCACCGGAAAAGTTACGTTTAGAACAATTAAAAAATAATAATAGAAAATTTTGTGGAAGCGGTTGGCCCCAACATATGTTAATACCAAAAGGTACTGAAAATGGTATGGAATATGATTTATTTGTAATGGTATCAAATTATCATGATGATTATGTAAGTTAAATTTATAAAATATAAAACAATAATGTTAAAAAGTATATTTTTTTCGTAACGAAAACTGTATTTGAACTGTATTAGGTTGGTGACAGTAAATTAGAATGTAATGACGGATCGTCATTATGTGGTATTTTAAATGAAAAATATCCAGATGCACGTTCAATGGGTTATCCATTTGATCGGCCAGCACATGATAATATTTTATATTTGTCCGATTTTTTAAATTCAAATATGAAAACTCAAATAATTAATATACAATTTTTAAATAAAACTATTGAGGTAGCGTCACCGGAAGCAACTGACGCCACAACAACAACAACAACAACGACAAGTTCAACAGTATAACAAGAACAATGAAATATATAATTTTATTGAATTTTAATTTTCAACGGACACATTGATTCAATTGATTATATTAGAATTAATTTATATTTTTACGTTTATTAATTTTCCTAGTATGGCGAAATATGTGTACTCAAACGAGTGCAAATTTTTTTTTACTAATATCCAAATATTTTATAATTATGGGAAAACAAATTTAATATAAAACAATAATAATATAACATACCCAATAATATTAATATTTAAAATATATTTTCTACTATCACCTTAAATTTTATCCATTTTAATAATTATACCTATATAGTCTATTTTTTTTATATATTGCTCTTTCGTTACAATTATATTTCACCATATTTTATCCAATATTAAATTGCTTACGCTTCATATATTCTTATTAAATCATCTAAATTTGTTGCTAAATTAGTGACTGGACAATTTTGTTTGGTTTCAAAATGTTTTATAATACATTTATAACAATAAACATAACTAAAAGTAAATATATATAATTTAAAAATAAAATTTAATTAAAATTATTTAATATTTTATTTCAAATATATACCCAGATATAGATATGGCTGTTGGTATTTGCCATGTTTGTAAGCAAATGGGACAAATTCCTAAATATTTATTACTATTAACATTATAATCGGGTGGTTTTGGTATTGGCAAATTGATTAAATGTGTTTGATTTGTTTCGGTTTGCCACCATTGAATAAATTGTAAAAAAAAAGCAGATAATTCAAGACCACGAAATATAAAACTGGTTAATATTGTTGAACATCTACAAATATGCGCATATAAATAAGAAATATTAAATTAATAAAAAAGATATTAAACATATTTGGTAAATATAAATAAATTACCTTAAATTTCCTTTTAGAAAATCAGTCCAACTCCACGGTTCATCTTCTTCAATTTCAGTATATGTTAATTGAATATTTAATAGTCTTAATAATATTGTATGTGATTTAGATTTATCAGCCAAATAATATAAATATTGAAATATTTGTAAAAAATCTGTTATTGCAATTATAATATTATAATACTTTATAATATATTTTTTATATAAATAATATTTTAATTTATTATTATCACTGCTGCTGCTGCTATTGGTATTTATATTTTCGAAATCTAATTTCCATTTTGTTAGTAATTTTTCAAATTTTATACGAATATATGGTAATATACAAATTGTTATAAATGATATTAATTTTACATTTGTTGTTAATTTATTTGATTGTATTGTTGTCGTCGATGATATCCTTGTTAAATTATAAAATGCTTCTGATAATGAACTACCTGAAAAATAAATAAAGAATAACTATAAGATTGTAGCTACTAGCTGTAATATTGAATTATCTCTAAATATATATATATATTCACCGTAAACACGTAAATAATATTGTTGAATAACTCCATTCAATATTAAATATAACTCATCATAATATTTAATAGTCCAACCATATTTTTCTGGATTTATACTAGCTAAAAACTAAAGTTTTGTGATTTTAATTATATTGTTTATTTATATAATAAATAATTAATTACATTAAATAATTTACGTATAGCCGGATTAAATGTTGAATGTAATGAATCTGAAGCAACCACTTCAAATATTGATGGTTTTACTTGTAATGTTGATGTTAAATGTGCACCATGCTCTGCCATTTATATAGAGGATGGAATATTCTTTTTAAATTATTTTATAATATTTATTATTAAATTTAATAAATAATTTAAATTTAAAAGGAAATGTTGTTATGTATATGTTTAACAAAATGTAAATATTGTATATTTTGTTGTTTTGATTGAAATTTGCAGAGATTTGAATGCTGAGGGAGAAAGAAGAGAAAAAGTAATATATATTAAAATGTCACTTTTCATTGTCACATCGATGCAAAAAAAGCAGCAACGGCTGAAACGCTATGGTAGCAAAGGACGGCATCACTCGGCTAGCTTAACATTTTTGGTTAGTTGGTTTTCTGTTTCTTTATTTCTTACCTTCTTGGTTTGTTACGTTTTTATTTTGGAGAATGCAGAACAATTGCAATTTGTTTTGTTGAAAATTTTCTAAATTAAACTTGAATCAATATTTTGTTGTACTACGGTTATTAAAATTTCTTTAACATTTAACATTTAACGTTTAAATTAAATTTATTGATAAACAATATAATATTTTAATACAAAAACCGAAAGTGAAAGAGAAAATACAGTTAAATTAAATTTATACTAATCATCATGGTTGAAGAAAAATGCCAAATTGATATTGATATTGATTTCAATAATGTTTGCCGTGCATGTTTACTTCCAGATTTTATATTAAAAAATATATTCATATTTGATGTTATTGATGGTAATATCTTATCATTTGACAAAATTTATGAAGAATTTACTAATACAAAGGTATGCATGATAATTTAGTATTATGTTTTGTTTTTAATTAAATTTTGGTTGGACTAGTACTTCCTAGACTAGATTTTTTTCTAAAACTACGTCTATTTTTTTTAATTACGAACAGAATATATAGATTTTTTTTTCTTTATTATTATTTTTTAGATAACTAAATCTGATGGATCACCACAAAATATATGCATTTCATGTAAAAAAATTATAATTGATTCGTATGTAATGAAAAAAAAATGTATACAATCAAATAATTTAATTCGAGAAATTTTAAAGTTACCAAAATTATCAGACATACCAACAGTACCGCTATCAACACCACCAGAACCAGAACCAGAACCAGAACCAACAACACTACCATCACCACAACCAGCGTCATCAGAAGAAGAAACTGTATTACTATCAGACGAATTAAAACAAACAGCAAACGAAGAGTTATTATTACAATTTTCCAAATTCCCACCAGTTGCAACTAAAGATGATGATAAAAAATTACCAGTAGAACCAATATATATTGATGGTGATGATCGTGAAAAGGTAGATATAATTAATTCAGTTGAAGAAATAGACAATAGTGAATTTGATTATGAAGAAATTGATATATTAGACGAAATACAGGAAGAAGAGGAAGAAGAAGAACAAGAAGTATATAATATAAATGTTGATTTAACTAATTATGATGATAATGATGTAGTTGACATTACGCAAAATATTTATGATAAAAATATTATAGATAACGTAGATGTAAAAAATGCGGATAATATTCAAACAAATAATTCTGATACACATACTCATTTTAATATAGATTATAATATTAAAAATGAGTTGGTTGATGTGGATACATATTATGATGTAATATATGATGATAATGATGATAAAAGTGAAAATGAAGAAATAACAATATTGGATGAAAATCAATCAATTATGTCATTTAATACATTGCCAAACGAACGGCAAAAAGAAGAACAATGTCAACAATACAAGAAACAGCGGCCAAAACCGAAACAACAAACATCAAATTCAAATAAATTAAATGAAGTATATTGTGATTGTTGTGATACGTATGTATCGAAAGTTAAACTAGATTATCATAATCGTATGCACAATGAAATATTTTTACAAATATTAAATTGTTCAAATTTTTATCGGTGTGGAAATTGTAATATCATATTTACGGAACTAGAAAAATTTCAACAACATATGTCTGCGCTTAAGAATAATAATGTTTGTCAGAAATTAATTAATAATACTAGTGGTGAAAGTGCTGCTGCCGCTGCTGCTGCTGCTAGCATAAAACATATAAATCAATCTCTATTTGAAATGTATACAATGCATTTAAAATTATATTCAATTACAAAAATATCCGATAAATTATTGAAATGTGATTATTGTAATAATAATTTTATTACTGACAGTGATTATAATATATATGAAATTAAAACACATTTTGATGATAATCATTTTAAAGTAGATGAAATGAAATGTATACAATATGCTAATGGTAAAATTATGGACGATAATGATTATGTGTATGGTGTTGATGATGATGATGATGATGTGACGACGGCTATTGCTGATCGCACAGAACCTAATTATAATTCAACATTTTCAAATACACATAGTTGTAGCGTATGTTATTTAGAATTCAATAACTTAATTACCGTAGTACATCATATTTATTTTCATTTGGATATATATCATTGTCCAATTTTGACATGTGGTCAATATTATAAAAAATTTAAACAATTATGTCGACACATCGAAATACAACATACACTTATCAATCAACACATTTGTAATTATTGTAATTATGAATTTCAATCACATTTGGATTTAAAAATACATATGCGCAAAGAGTGTAAACAACGTAACATTCATTGTACTATGTGTGGTAAGTGATAAGAATAACATTTATATTTATTTATAGTAAATAAAAACAGTGAGTTTTAAACACATTTTGCAATAGTGGTGGTCGGTAGTGATGTGCGGTGCGGGGACAACATGTGCGTGCTGCTGCTTGTTTGGACAATATTATTTTAAATGCTAAACTTCCAAATTTCAAGCTAATTAAATATTTTAATTATTATATATAATGTGTAGTAAAAATGTCCATTTTTAATTGTATTGCTGAATTTTTCCAAGAAATTTAACTCAGTGGACTACGAAATTCTTCTGATTATATTGAATTTTTACAATTTACCTTCTCGCCTTGTGCTATCCAAGAAACGAAACTATTTCTCGACGTCTTCATAATTGTGACTGTGTCGATAGTCCACGCAATCGGTTTGCAGTCGCAATGTAATTGAGCAACATCTGGTGAATAAGACGGTTACGGTAACACATTCCAATGAACGGTTCAGTTCAATCAATTGTTGTCCGTAGTTATGCCCACAGATAGTTTGATATGGTTTCAACAACTCAGATAATTCATTACATCCTTTTGATTTTACCCACTGTTCCGTGGATATTACGGTTTGGCGTAGATTTTACTGGTTGCCCTGGATCAGTTCATTGTTTAGGAAGCTTCAAAATAGATCTATTTTTCATCAACAGTAACAATACCTTACAAATGGTAATTCAGCGAATGTATACACACAAAAACACAAATTTATTTAACAGCGTATTCTTTGAAAAACAAAAAAACTGTAAATTTAGAAATTAAAAATGGTTTGTGTATTCGGTAATCAAATAAAATAAAATCAAATTAGAGAGAGTGCTTCTCATATGTTTAATTTTTTGTATACTATATAAAAAAAAGATTGCATAAATAATTTAATATAACCATTTTCCATTTTTATTATAAATACAGATAAAACATTTTTTAAAATTGCCAGTTATAATATACACAAAAGAATTCATACTAAAGGAAAATCATATGAATGTGATATTTGTCAGAAAAGTTTTGTACAACGTGGTGATTTTAGAACACATTATCGTATTCATACAAATTCAAAACCATATATATGTGGAATTTGTGGTGTTGGTTTTCGTTCGCCCGGAAATCGTATTGATCATATGTCAACGCATGAATCGGAAAGAAAATATAAAGTAAGAAATAAGATCAACAAAATATATATATTGTAGTTATGTTGTTCTAATAATATAATATTTAAAATAATTAAATAATCTTTTCTTCTTCTTTTTAGTGTGAAATTTGTAATAAATATTTTATATCAGAACGTACATTACGTAGTCATTTATTAATACATACTGGTATCAAAAGATTTCAATGTAATACATGTTACAAAGAATTTTATCGTAATTATCATCTAAAATTACATTTAAAAACACATTCAAAAATTAAAAATTAAATATCTACAGAACCTACAAATAAACAAAATTAAAAATTAAATAAATTGTGTGAATGTGGAAACTTATTTTAGTGAAGTAAAACATCAAAACATTAACAACAGCTAATGATTTCATTTCTTATAAATATTTGAGAATTGAATGTACTAAATTAAATGTAAATTATGCGATTAGGATTAAATAACGCTTACGTAGGTAAGTATATTAATCGATTTTGATATTTTGATTCATTGATGTAACACATTATCAATAATATGTATGACTATGTTTCCTCCGCTGTGTATGACAAGCAAATTCAAACGCGTATTATTGGTTAAGAAATACGTGTTTTAATTTTATGTATCTAGCATATATGTGGTTAGTTGTCGTTATATGTGTCACACGTTGACATAGCGTAAGAAACATCTGCTTGTAAATAATATGTTAATTATAATTTGAAGTATTCAATTTTTTGATTTATTTTTTAAACAAAAAATTTTTCGTATAGAAATGTAAGAAAAAAGTAATTTTTTTACTCATAACGGTTAGATCAAATGATGAATCCTAAATTGTTGATAAAAGATAAATCTTATTATAAGATAAAAATAGAACGTGTAAATAAGTGCTTGCATCCATAATACTATATTGTGTTCATACTTGTACAATTTTATATAAATATACATATATTTATTATTATAATCATTTTATTTTGTCAATTATGAAATTAAAACGCTTTTTCTTATATTTAAATATTTAAATACTAATTACAAATTAAGCCTTTTTATTATTCTTTACAACTATATGCTATTCATATTTAAATTCAAGTATCTATGCGTTAACTATCATCCACGTGGGTTATTTAGTTTTATACTTTTTATCCTCCACTCTATGGTATATCATGACTAATCACGATCACGATGACGTTCATGAATTTTTGATGCATGCAATTTTAAATGATATTTGGTGAAAAATTTTTTACCACATTCTTCACAATTATGTTTTTTGTCTTCTGTATGTCTTTTCATATGATTTCGATATGATGTGCGTGTTTGTAATTTTTTATCACACATTGAACACTGTAATAAAAATTATTAATATAATAAATAAATAAATAATTCAATGATGCGCACAATGATCATTTAAGCAATTTGAAAGTTGTGAGTTCGATTGATTGGTTGTTAGTGACATATTGACAAGATAAAAATTTTTGGCCCCTCAAGATTATCTCAAGTCAGGGTGTAATTGAAGACATCGTATTTTGTGATTTATATTGCAGGAATCATTTGGTCCTACGTGTTTTGTTTTCATTTAATTTCATCTGTTCAAATACGCAGTATTTTGAAGTTATTCTCCCGCCACCCACTTCTTCACAAGCGTAATAAGCTATATGCATAAGTAATAAACGAGTTTTTCGGCTGCTTTCTGTCCTTGATGCAACAGGTAGCATAGGATCCTTTGGATAAGACATTGGCTTTGACTGTAATGTTTTCGATAGACACATATGATGATATTTCTTTCAGTTTGGAATGACACGGTGTTTCGCTGACAAAATGTAATAAAAATAAATCGAATTGTAAAATAACACTTACCTCAAACGTTTTTCCTTGAATATGTGCATCCATATGAGCTGTACGCATACTTGATGTTTTATATGCTTTACCACATATGGTACATGTAAATGGTCGTTCACCTGTATGCGTTCGATTGTGTATTGTTAATTCACCTTGTTGCGTAAATGATTTACTGCAAAATTGACATATAAATTTTTTACGATCAGCACTACGTAAATGATGGGATCGAGCTTTTTTCGAAAAGAATTTTTTGTCTATATTTTTAAATGAAAAAATGAATAAATTGTGTAATTAAGGAAAATTTTGGAATAAAAGAACAAAAGCAATTGATTACAATCGTGTAGGAATCGGTAACAACTGTGTATAATGTATATGATGGATTAGATTTTGTCAAACATTTTATTATTCGAAATTAATTGATAAATATACATAACAATAAAATTGTAAAACAATAATTTAATAAAAATGAAAACTTACCACAATGTGAACATTTGTATTTACGTTCAGCGCAATTGTGTTTTAAATGGAATTGTAATTCATCATAGGATTTAAATACATCAACGTCACAGTAACGACAACGATGTATTTGCCCATGTTCATAAACATGTTTTTCCATTATGTGATTACTTAAACGAGAAAGTATTTTATATTGACAACCACAATCTTCATATGGACATATAAAATTGTCAGAATGTGTTATAATATGTTGTTTTAATTCATTAATCTTAAAATATTTACTTTTACAAATACCACAATAATAATTAACATTTTCATAGAAATGTGTTTTATCATCTAAAAATTGATAATCGGTACACATTACATTATCAACAAATGTTTCCAATAATGGTGCTGTACCATTATCTTTAATACTATGTTGTACACGTATATGCTCGAATAATTGCTGTTCATTTATATATAATATATGACAATTATGGCATGGATAATAATCAAAGGTATCAGCTATTAATTTAGTTGATTTATGCATTTGTAAATGATGATCATATTGGGATTTTTTAGTAAATTTTTTATTACATTCTGAGCAAATTTTATTAAATGGTTCTTTATCATGATCATTATTATTATTATTATTATTGTAATCATCACTGTCGCTTGTATCGTTTATTTTTATTGGAATTTCAATTATTTTTTCCAAATTTTCATTTGTTTTATTATTATTTGAATGCGTTTGAATATGATCATTAAAAGAATCCTCTGACAAAAATAATATACTACATTTTGAACAAAAATTATCATGTTGAACAATTTTTTCCACACCCCTGTCATCATCGTCATCATTGTATTCATCAATTGTGTGTACGTGATCTAACTCAATATCATATTCATGTTCATCAATAGCATTATCATCGACAAAATTTAGTGCAGCTGAAATATTTTTTATATTTATTATATTTTCATTTTTCATTTTATAATTATCATCATCATCATCATCATCATCATCAACGTCATCATCTTCATCGTCATCATCTTCATCGGCAACATTAGCAACATGCTCATTAGCATTATGCTCAAGAATATCATCATTATGGTCATTATCTACAATTGGTTCAGATGATATTTCAGTTTCACATTTTAAATTTTCACTATTATCATCAGAAATAATATTGACATCATAATTATTTGGTGATTTAGTTAATACATTATCATGAGTTGTATGTTGATCATATTCTAATTTAATAAGTTGTACTGGTGGAACTTTAGACAGTTCAGTTAAATTTTCTTTAAAATTATGATTATTATCATTAACATTATAATTATTCAATTTTCCATTCTGTTCAGTAGTACGAGAATTTTCATTATCGGTATGATTAGAATTTGTTTCACTATTAGATTGTGGACTACTTAAGTCATTTTTACAATTTGTTGCCGATATTTGATCGGATGGTTCAACTTGACTTACATTATTTTTATTAATAGCTAATGTTGTTGTCAGAAGTAATGCTTTATTCGTTCTTATGCTCTTACGTTTAAATGTATAAAATTTCATTATATTTAATTTGCAAAAATCACAAATTTTGTCCGGCAATTTATCATTTGATTGAACCTTTTTTTTTGTGTTTATTATATTTTACACCAGACAACATGAACGTAAATTATTAAACAAAATATGTTATTTTTATTTATTATGTTTTTGTGTGAAATAGAATAATAAAATTATTAAAATTGAATATTAAAACATGTAAATAAAAGAAAATAAATACCTCTACATCAATACAATATTTCGTCATTTCAGGAATTGAAATAATATATCCATCAACAATTAAATTGGTATAAATGTTTTGTAATTGATCGGTTTCTAACAAACATATTCGACATACTTTTTGGGGATCAATAATTAATTCATATTCCATAATTTTACGATTTGCTTTTATTTATTATATTTGATTTTATGAAAATTTTATTAAAATAACAATTTAATATTAAACAAATTAACGTAAGGTTTTATAAAGATAAAAAATGAAAACAAAAATAATATGTCATTAAATATTGATATTCTCTAAAAAATCACCACTGGGCACAGGCTCTTGTAACGCTAGCACCACCTAGTACACCATGCACACCATGAACACTGCTCCAAAATAAGTTTACGTCATTTGCAGAGAACGCGTTCAAAATAATTTATATTAAAATCGTGATATTGTTGCCGAAATAGTTAATATTCATAAATAGCAGATTTCGAAATCGATGATAGGTTACTCAAATAACTTTCATTTCGATATTTTTCTTCGCATCAACATAACCACAAATTTCAAAGAAAGATAAAAATATACGCGCGTCACAAAATATTTTTAAAACGCATCGATCATTGAAAAAATTTACTAATTACTTTTTCGGCTTCGTTTTTGATTGATATTTATTTACCGCTATAATAAAATAAAACAAATGAATTTGAGTAATGAGAAATTAATTTTATTTCATTTTATCAAAAATTTTTACATTACAAGTGGTTTTTTTTCTTTAGTTCTTTTTTTTTTTTACAAATTTTTAGAAATTGAATACGATAATATCTTAAGATTATAAATTTATAGTTTTCTAATTACAAGAAAGTATGATTAATAAAAAAAGTGAAAGTGTTAAGTGTAAAAACAAACAGTAAACTAAATTGAATTGAATTATAGACTAATATATACCGATTATGTAATTATCAAATTCAAAATGGTGTAGCCAACTGTAGTGTGTGGTACAACTCAACTAAATCCAGTCTATAAGGTATTTATTAAAATGCTAATGTTAATATATTCACATATTATTAATTTATATAAAAAAAATAAAAAAAAAAAAAATATTTCGATTTAAAATATACTAAATTCTGTAACTAGACAGGCAACACCGCAACAGGCGTATGAATATTTTATGTAGTGTATGTGTTGCCTGTTGTATACATCTTATGGATGTGTTGAGTGTAGATGACATACAACACATTTAAAAATATCCCTATGTACACATTTGTGAAGTTCTAAAATTTATATTTACTATTTTTATTTATATTTATTTGTTCTAAAACATATTTTACTATATATATTATGTTTTTATTAATTTTCATGCTGTAATTTGTAATCAGTAGCTAAGCTAGGTTAAAAATTTAATATTTAATGAATGAGATTTTGATTTACTTAAAACACATCTTCGGTTTTGTCTGTATATGTCTAAAGTCTTTTCCAAAATATTCAATTTTATATGAAAATCATGTTGTCTGTTGTCGTTCCATATAATTTGAAGCTATAAAAACATTTTATTTTATATGATTTTTAATATTTTGTCAAAAGACTAAACGATAACGAAGAATTTGGAATGTTATATAACTTAGAATTGAAGAATTGTCGATTATATTTGGTTTTATCTTTATGTAGTACCAAGACCAACTACAGATATTAATAGATATTAGATTAGTATTTACTTTTAAATCTATGATTAAATATTAATTGTATTTAGTCTTGGTGCTACATAAATATAAAATATACAGTACATGAGTTATATTATAATGGGTGGTAAAATTAGTAATACTGTAATTTACTGTTTATGTTTATAGGAATGTTTTTCGATTATATTATAATTTAATAATATTATTTCAATAAGAAACAGAACAGACAATAGTGAAAATTAATTTATTCTGTGTAAATTATATTGTTATACTGTGTCTGAGATATGTATTGAAATATGAAAACTATATAATGTTAAAGGTATAGACTAGAATTACCACTATAAACACTAATATAATTCGTATAAAAATACAATAAATTAAAAGGTAATTAAATAAAAGATACACATCAGTTTTTGCAACAGTTATTTTAATATTTATTAATTATTGTTATAAATTATAAACACCATGGTAGAGACATTATTCAATTATTCTTTGTTAATTGTATGATATATTTAATATATCGATTATGTGTAATTAATATTGTTCTTTAATATATTTTATATATAATTATCATCCAGTTTTTGTTGGCATACGTCCACGAGCTTCACGTTGATTAGCTGATACTTGACGTAAAACCTACTTTTTAATTATATTTTAAATAAACACATTAGAAATATATGTGTATTTATAATATTATACCCGTGTTAACATAGGTGATGGTGGTATTGGCGGCATTGATGGTATTGGTGGTATTTCTGGCATTTGAGGACTTCTTCGTTCCTATATCATGTATATATAAATTATAATTTCAGATAAATTTATTCTTAATTTATGCATTGTATTTATTTACCCGAATTAATGAAGATGCTGTAAGATTGTCCATTTTAGAGTTTGGTGGTTCTTGTGGTGGCGTCTGTGGACTTCTTCGTTGCTATTTTGTGTATATAAATTATAATTTTAAGTTATTAACTGTATTGCTAATTAAAGAATTGTATTGAGTGCGCTATATAATGTCAAGAAGTTAATAATCAAGAAAACCATAATCGCGGAAATTATTGAATGTAACAACGAACTAGAATTTCATTAATATACAGAAGGCTACAGAATCAAGAATGGCTATAAGAACGAAGACTGATTCGGACACACCTGTATTTAGCAAATACACAAACATGTTAAATACAATAATTTTCGCGATTATCGCCTTCTCGATAAATAATCTCGTGTTTATAAACTATTCCAAATTCTATTTATTTACTCGAATTAATGCAATTGCAGGATATTCTAGTTTTGCCTTTGGTGCTTCTGATGGTGGAGTTTGTGGACTTCTTCGTTCCTATACATATAAATTATAATTGTAAATAAATTTATTCTTAATTTATGCATTGCATTTATTTACTCGAATTAATGAAGTTGCAGGATATTCTAGTTTTGCCTTTGGTGGTTCTGATGGTGGAGTTTGTGGACTTCTTCGTTCCTATACATATAAGTTATAATTTTATATAAATTTATTCTTAATTTATGCATTGTATTTATTTACCCGAATTAATGAAGCTGCTGCAGGATATTCTATTTTTGTCTTTGGCGGTTCTGGTGGTGGTGTTTGTGGGCTTCTTCGTTCCTATACATATAAGTTATAATGTTAAATAAATTTATTCTTAACTTATGCCTTGTATTTATTTACCCGATTTAATGAAGCTGCTGCAGGATATTCTATTTTTGTCTTTGGCGGTTCTGGTGGTGGTGTTTGTGGGCTTCTTCGTTCCTATACATATAAGTTATAATGTTAAATAAATTTATTCTTAATTTATGCATTGCATTTATTTACCCGATTTAATGAAGCTGCTGCAGGATATTCCATTTTTATCTTTGGTGGTTCTGGTGGTGGAATTTGTGGACTTCTTCGTTCCTATACATGTAAGTTATAATGTTAAATAAATTTATTCTTAACTTATGCCTTGTATTTATTTACCCGATTTAATGAAGCTGCTGCAGGATATTCCATTTTTGTCTTTGGTGGTTCTGATGGTGGCGCCTGTGGACTTCTTCGTTCCTATACATATAAGTTATAATTTTAAATAAATTTATTCTTAATTTATGTATTGTATTTATTTACTCGAATTAATGAAGCTGCTGCAAGATATTCCATTTTTGTGTTTGGTGGTCCTGTGGGTGGTGCCTGTGGACTTCTTCTTTCCTATACATATAAGTTATAATTTTAAATAAATTTATTCTTAATTTATGCATTGCATTTATTTACCCGATTTAATGAAGCTGCTGCAGGATATTCCATTTTTGTCTTTGGTGGTTCTGATGGTGGCGCCTGAGGACTTCTTCGTTGCTGTATGAATAACATGTAATAATAATAATACATTTATAAATATAATTTTTTTCTAGACATGCATATTGGTATACTCTATTTTATTACATATATATAAATACTACTTACACGTAACGCTATTTCCATTTTGTTTCCCTAATATCAAAAACATAAAAAATAAAAATTAATTTAAAAATATTTCTTTGAGATACACTTTTGCGAAAATCAATTAATCAATGTGTGTGTATTGTAAATTTGAATTTTGCTACCTTGATAGTGTGATAACTATATGCTGAATGTGGTGCGGAAATGGATATATAATTACAAAGTAGAATATACCAAACTTCGGAGAGTCATGTCGTCGGCATTGCTCACATCTCACCTATACACGTTTTTGTGTAAATAAATACTTTCGAAGAATCAATTGAGTTCGATTGCCAGAAATAATTGCTATAAATGTGGAGCTTTGGAGGAAGTGCAAACAATTTGATATTTAAATCAGATCGGAACAAACCTAATTTTTATTAGAAATTAAAATAGGCTTTAGTTTATACTATATTTCTTCTAATATAAAATCTATATCTTATTATTTGGGATTATATTTCATCATCACATTTGTGAATTTTAAATGAATTTTTTATTATCAGGAGGTTCAATACAATGCATTTGTCTTAACAATTCATTCCATTTATCGAAAACAAGTGAACCATTTGTTTTAACCTGAAAACATTATTGGCTATATATTCTATTCGGTTGAAAAGGATAGGACAGAGTTTTCCTTTTTGCATATAGTTTTTCAAAATAATGATATAACATTCGAAAATGTATTGATCTTATTTTTATTATTACATACACATACACACTTCATATAAAATTATTTAAATTATAAGATTTAATAATGATTTAATATATTTACATTATCTGAACCATAAACATTTATGCACTGAACATAAGTAAAAATTGTAAATAAAATTAATAATTTTAATGAACCAATTAAGGATTTATAAAAATTCATTTTTAATGTCGCCCACTATAAACTATATAATGACAACAGCTAAATTATAATATTAAATTACTATTATTTTATATCCAAACACTTTTGATTAAGAATTAATTTAATACTGTAATAAAATATCAATTTGTAGATGATATTTATATATATTTTCTGAATAATAGAAAATGATGAGAAATAAAGAAATACTTACCATCATGCAATTAAATAATATAATATTAATAAGATTTTAATCAATACCGGATAATTGTAAATCGTGTGGATTATCATAAAAATGTATCTTTTAATTTTTTTCTCAATTTTTAAATCACGAATTTGATTAAATTTTTGAAGGTGACACTATCATGTCATGTAATTATTAACTATATATCTATCTATTTTCCATTCAGATCATTATATTAAATGTTATCTTTTAAATTTCCATATTAAAATTGATTTCATAATGTAGATATAGTTATTTTTATAATTATTTGTATTATTATAATGATACTATTAAGTATTTATAATATAATAGATTTTATATTATCAACTATTATTATTGCTATAATTAATAAGTGCTATTTATATTTGTGTATATGTAAATTTGAGTCAACATTAAAAATTTAATATTAAATAATTTGCAATAAAATTATAACATATATTCGTTATATTTTCTGAATTTCAATATGAACATATAGTCGTGAATTGTCATCCTACTGCATATATTTATATATTATTATTCCAAATATGGTTATTTCAATGTATTATATAAATATAGTTTTAATACCGCATTTGATGGTAAAACGCAACGACTGTAGCTGTCAAATGTGGTATATGAGGAAATTTACATAATATACATTTTCATAATAAAATATGATATAAAGAATTTATGATACGTAAAATTTTTAATATATTGTATGTGAAATACTTAAATATAAAAATGCATTTGGGTAAAAATATGCATAATGCACTATAAATATTTTATAAATTTAATGGAAATGCATTCTATAAATATATAGTATCATCTTAATACATTTGTATATGTGGAGGGTGACATTGAAATTCAATTAAAGTGACTATATAGAAACGCATCGCAATTCATGTTATTGTTATTATTAATAATAAGTGAATTGCAGTCTATTTTACGGAAGACTTCATCATATGGGTAATTAATAGATTTGTGGCTGGGTTAGTTACAGCCCTATTTATACATTTAAAAGGACATACAGAACGTATGCCTGTATATAATTAAGATTTTTATATAGAAGTAGCTTTGGCAACATATATACTGCAATGCTAAATTGAGAAGGGAACGGGTAAGCTTTATATTATCAAAGTGGGACGAAAAGATATCACTCAACATCATTCATATTCAATTATTGATAATTTAATAAAGAATAATATCCGTGCTGAGCTACAATGCTTCAAAACACTCAGCCTGCATACAGAGCATAGACAGACATACAGAGACTATACTTTGATTTGACTGACAAATGAACTACACAAAGGGAAAATGCAGTGTAGGCGTTTCTCCGCATAGAAGAGGTTTTTCTATATAACACATATGACAATCAAAGGATGTATAAAATGTTGGACACCAGAAAAATTGAATACAAAATGGGAATAAACCAGCATTCAGATGTGTAGGATACGATGATGGCCGCATAAATAAGTTATTAATGTGGAAGGCTATTAGTATACATGAAAATAGGCTAACATGGCACATAAGGTGTCAAGGTTGAAGGAAAAAATGTTGTGAGATTGTTCAACGATGGTTTGGACTAAAAATTATGTGGTGCACTAAGTGATCTAAGGTTCAATTCGAGTAAAACCACACTAAACTGAAGTCGTGGAAAGTAAAGTCAAGTTAACTGTATGGAAATGCAGAGACATGGTAGACAAAACTTGAAAATGCATCCCAGTAATACTGTGGATAGTAGATAAATATAGCTTGATAGTGAGAAAATTAATTACATATGGCACTATAGTTTGATGGACAACGTTTAGCAAAACCTGAAAATTAAGATTTTACTGTGATTGGTCTAAATACACAACATTATCGATATGATTTAGAGTAGAATTTTATATATGAAATTTAAATAAAGATGCATTGGATACAAATTAATTTTGTAATATACCAGGATTAACAATATGCCATCATATGGTACACAGATGGTTCAAAAACCGAAATATTGGTCCAATAACAAAATACTCAAAATCCATTGGTATATAGATATACCCAAATGTCTTTCGAAAAGAGGTGTATATTCCATTGAAAGATTTGCTTAATTTAAATTCGATAGAAATTAAAGCAATGAAACCATTGCAATTATAGAATAGTAATTACGTGTATTAGTAATAATCTGGGACCGTGAATGTGTGAATAGGTTATTAGGTTATGACAGGAATAACCAAGTAACATTATATATACTAGTTGGTATATGAAAACACTGTATGTACGTGAAAGGCTAAAAGCGTAAACTAACATACAATGGGTCCTGGTTTAAGACAATCAAAATGACTATTGGTAGGTTTTAACCAAAAACGATCAAAAATCTGTCTATAAATTAACGCATTATATGATTAGAATTCTGAATATTCTGCGAAATTCGGGATAGTTACAGCCACAGGTCACTGCAGACACAGTCTAATAATTTAGAAATAACATATATAATGATGATTTGTCTGCGGCATTCAAAGAGTTGTTAAGCCAACCCAATATTCTTTCATGCGCACTGTTGAACTGTTAAATAAATATGTGAAAATAAAATTAAAACAAATTGTGTTAAAATTTTAATAACGATTTTCATTTTATTTTTATTTTATTTATATATTTTTTTTTTTTTTTTTGTTTATTATTTTTGTTATTTTTATTTTTTTCGTTTAATTTTTTCATTTTAATTTTTAATTTAATTTTCAAAATATAACCATATTTAATATTTGTTAAATAATTCTTTTTTTTTATTTTTGTTTAAATATATATATTTATACTTTTTACATATCGGCCTATAAAAAAAATGTTTATATTTCATTTATTTATTTTTTATTTTTAAATAATAAATAATTTATTTATTTTTTATTTTAAAATCTTATTAATACTAAAAACTGGTTGATTTTCATTATTATTATTTAAGCAGTCGTAATAAGAATTACTTTTATTAATTTTTGGTTTTTAATTAATATTTTTTTAATAATTAAAATTTATTATTTTTAAATAAATAAAATTCGATAATAATATCATAACTAGTTTTTTCTTTTTTTTTATTTCATTTTATAATTGTTTGTTATTTTGTTCACCATTTTTATATTTTTTATATTAATATAGTTTTCAATCTATAATTTTAATAAATTTTTAATTTTAATAAGATTTTCGTTAAATTGTTTAGTTTTTTTTATTATTAATTATAAATGTATATAAGTAAATACAGGCACCCTAAATGTTTTTTATTTTAATTTTATTTAAAGCTTTTTTCATTTTTTTTTTTAAATATATACTCGCGCAACACACGCACTTTAGTATATTTATTTTTTTTTTTATAGTGTTTTTAGTGTGTGTATTAATTTTTATTACGGTGATAATCACAATTTTTAAAATTATTAACTAATTTATGTTTTGTGTTTAATATTTTTATTGTTTATTATAAAAAAAAAAAAAAGAAAATAAAAAGAAAATATATGAATGAAAAAAAGAAAAAAAAAACAATTAAAAATGAAATAATTCAGATAAAAATAATGAAAAATTAATTAATTTTTTTTTATTAATTTATTCATATAATAAAATTATTTGGTATTTAATAAAAAATATATCTAAAATAATAAAAAGTTTTATAATAATAAACATTTTGTCTTTTTTAAAATTTGCAATTTATCAAAATTGTAATAAATAATGTAATAATGTTTTTTTTTTTTTTAATTGATTTTATTTATTATTATTTATTTATTTATTTATTTTTTTCTTTATTTATTTAAAAAAGAAAAACCATTTAAATTTTGTTATCATTGAAAAAACTATTTATTTATTTATTTATTTATTTATTTATTAATTTTATTATTTTACTATACAATAAATTCAATGAAAATATTTTTATTAGCACACATTTGCACGGACATTAATTCTGTATAAAAAATAATTGTTACGAAATAGATTATTAATATTTAACAACTCATAGACCGTCGTGGTAATATATGGATATAGCGATCATGCTAATGATAAATAGTAAAATATCGATTTTTAATTCTCTAAATTTACATGTGAAATGTTTAGGTATTTAAAATTTATATATTGAAAATTTTCAATTGGGTTACCATTTATTCATTTACAGAATAAAAAAAAAACCAATATTTTTGAAAATATATGGTATTGGACAATTATATACTCAAAGATTAACAATTTCTGCACACAACATTATATTTGAATTAATGACACAAATATAAAAATATTGATGGAATTAAGAAAACATATCTACCATTCGATAATTGTAAGAAAAATTGGGGTATTGTTACCCATGCGGAGTAATTTATCAACTTTGTTTGAATGTGGTAAATAATCCATATAACCTCTCCACTTGGACTAACATTACTTTAATATTTATTTATCTATTTAAAACATTAACTACTAATTTACAAATCAATCTGCATCTGCCCAACACAAAAAATGTGACAGCCGCCACTCTGCCAATGAAAGACATTCAATAAAGACAATATTTTATTGAATTTAATCATTTTTTATAATATATTTTATGAAATGTTTAAAAGTTATGACACACGTGAGTTTTGTGTGATTAAAAGATATGCAACTCATGCCAGCGTAAATCAAACAAATAATATTCTAGATTCAAATATTACTTGTATTGGAAATTTATGGCTGATCACCACAAATAGATATTGCTCTGTTTATATATAGCCACATTTTATGGTGATATATTGAATTGACAAATATTTCAAATTATTACTAAATGTATTCTCAAAAATCGTTACCGCATTCACATCGCAGAGTTCATATAGTACGTGCTGCAAAATAAAAATGTATGTTTTTAAAATTATCGAGTTATTGATACGAAAAAACATAATTTGCGGGAAGCATTACTGATTTTTTTTTATGTTTTAATTATTTCGTTGTTAATCTGCGTGAAATCAATTTTCCAAACATTTCATATTTTTTTCTGGCTATACGAACATTATTTACATATAAATTTGTATACACAAAAAAATTTTCTTTTCGTTTGCTATACCGTAAATAAATTCAAAATTAATTATATTGATTTTAAGCTGTTTGAAACAAAACTGTCAACTCTATAGTGTATAGTAAAAAGTTTACAACTAATCAATTTACATCGATCATTGTAATTCTAAAATACTCCAAGGTCTCTTTCAACAAAAAAAATTTCAAAACAAACGTTTTTAGCATTTAGTTTTTGTGAGATGTGTTACAGCATAGCACTCTCTATACATAATTATATACCGAAATGCTTCCTCGTCATATTACCATTTGTCTTTTATTAATAAGTAACACATTTTCTTTCATGACAAAACAATTCAAATGTCGCATATGAATATAAATATGAATTGAATCGCGTCAAAGCAATGACTTTTTTTTTTTTTTTTGGCATAGGAATAATATGTTTGAAAATTTTTTAAAAGTATTAAATATTTGAATTTAGTTAAATATATCGCTATTTAATTATATACGAATAAAAAATGTCCGTGCTAGTGCTATAAAACTATTTAATTAAAAGTATAAAATTATTTCGCATACATTCCAGTACAGATTTAGTGTAATTTATATAATTATATTATAATTAATATTTCGACGGACATATAATTATATATTTTAATGAGATGTGTACTGGATTGAAAACGTTAATAATTTTGTGCATTCAATTAATTACACACACACACTCACTCACTCACTCACTCACTCACTCACTCACTCACTCACTCACTCACTCACATGTTAAATGTTAGAGATTTTAAATATGGAAAATAATTAAGTGATGCATAAAAATATATATAACATTTTTTAATATTCGAATTTGTAAAATTTTTATTTCTTTTTTATTTTTTTAATATAATTTAATTAAAAAACAATTTTTTTTTATTATAAATTAAGGAGGACTTTATGATATGGTGGTTTAATTTGGAAAATCTGATTTTTATAATGGTTTTTTTGATGGTATTTTTTTTTATTTGTTTTTTTCCATTGTACATTATGATGTGCGAATTTGCATTTGACACATAATTATTACAAGCAAAAAATAGCGAATAATAAACAAAAAAAAAAAAAAAAAAAAACTTATAATTTATAATATTTTTTTTTTAGTAAATGTTAATGACACATCTATTTTCTTTCAAAAAAAAAAAAATAAACAAGAAGAAAGAAATTTAAAATAAACTTTAAATAAAAGCAAAATTTTTATGTATATATTAAAAAGATAAACAAAAAAAGTTAATTTCCATTTTAACGATAAATAGCAAAAAAAATACCAACATATATCATTTTCTGAAACAACAAAATACATCAAAAGAAAATTAAGATATATTTTCATACAACAACAACAAAAAAAAAAAAAAAAAAATGCATATATAACTACGAGCTTAATTTCCTTATTGTATTAAATAAACTCATTTAATAATGTTAAACTCTTCAAAAGAATTTGATGCGTATCCTATCATTTTCAATAGAAAATAATTCAGAAAAATTAAAATTAATAAGGCAATTCTTTTTTTTTTTTTTTTATAATGTGTACTTGAATAAAATGTTTTGACAATTCACTTCGTTATATTATGATATTGATATTGAAAATGGTTTCGATTTATAACTTAATATCCCTAGAATGTCCTTTTTTTTTGTGTTGCGTATTTTGTCGCGAACAATTAAATAATTATATATACTTTTGTGTGTTTGAATAAAAATTAAATCTATAATATTTTCAAAACATTGTAGCTGCAAATATCGCAATTGTAAATGTTGATGGGTTTTGACTTTGTGTGGAATATGTGGTGTGTATGACGGTATTGACGGAATAATTGTAATGCGAAACAACAAGGAAACAGACAAGGAAATGTATGGACAATTTTGCAAAATTTTTACCAATTATATACACACTTTTATACAATGACATATAGAGATATTCGTCGTCGTGCGGTCACAACATTTTTTCTAAGAAAATTCACAAATTCATTAAAATATTATCTGGTGTATATTTCTTTTAAACCATTTATTATTTCGAAATTTAAATCAGTCACAAATCAATGAGACATAAATTCTAATATTTTCAATAAATATCAAAAAGATGCGATATTTAGTATATGAATTAATCGTATTAAAGTAATTTTCACAGCTTAAATAAATATAGATATTATAAACTTTTATTAAAGGTTTCAGGTTTCCAATATCTGTTACTGAAACTCCTTTATTTTCTATATGTCCTTCATAAAAATGTTTTATATATTTTTACTAATCACACCAGCCACAACCAATACCAATACGAAATATAATCAAATGTGTATGTCGGTGTAATTATCTAAGTGTACATCGGTATCGGTACTTTTTACGAACTTAATGTCCTTTTCTCTACCTATTAAAATTGTATAAAGAAGTGATTAAATTTTCCATATTCAAGATTCGGTTAATCTATATGCAATTCTGAAACCTATTCCATACTCTAATCAAACATATTATACTAAAAATACAGTTGAAAACAAATATATTATATATTATAAGGATGCCTCTCTATATTGTCCCAGGAAATAGATGAAAGTATATTTACGTATAATCTTGTTTCCGAATTTACTTAATACAAATATTTAATACACCAAAAGTGAATTGAATTTTTAATAATATTTATAACTTAATTTTTTTCAAATAAATTAGTAAAAATTATCTTTTATCTATTTTGATAATTTAATTATATAATAATATTGAAAAATAAATAAAATAAAATCTTTCCCTTACGAACGTTTTTTTTTACTCTTCAAGAATATTTTCTTTTGGTATTGTAAATGTAAAATTTTTATTGTAATTTATTACATTCATCATTAAATTTATCAATTGTGTGTGGAAACGAAATCATAATAACCAATAAAATATTTTAATTAATATTTAAACGGGCGTCTTATTTTCATATATACACTCTATGCAATAATTAGCATACGGTCATTGATCGTATCAACAAAAATTGATATAGATAAGAAAACCAACTTAAATGATTGAAAGATCAATAGATTATTTTACAATTGCATTTCTTATATCAAATGCTCAATATAGATAAGTCAAAAGACGATTGTATTTTGAGAATTTTGTGGTGGTCATTGCATCGCAGAGCATAAATGAATGGGAAAACGGTTAGTAAAAAAACATAATTAAATTTTTATATAAAATAATTGAAATGTAGGCACTATTTGGATTTTTTTTTTATACATTCAATTTAAATTCAATAAAACTATTTTTTTCATATATCTCCAGCTTGCGCGTACACACACACACACACACACACTCAAAAGGAATATGTTATATAATTTTAAAAACTAACTACATATTTATATAATTAATTAATTAATTAATTTGTTGGCATAATTATATAATGTATATAAACAAAAAAATTAATTTCAAAATTATAATGGAATTAAATTATTCCAAATGGTTTTAGTTATACTATAGCTTATTATATATATATATATATATATATATATATATAAATAAGATAAGTTATATAAGGCACTGATCTCACCAAAAGTGTATATACATCATATAAAGTTTATATAGAGATGGTATAGTAAATTAGAATATAATAATAATTATAGATTGGATATTTACTATATAAAAATGCATTCTTAAAATAACGAATATACTAAAATAGAAATTTGTTTGAAACTTGTGACAGATAGATAGGGAATTATATAGTGAAAGGAATAGAAATATATTGTAGAAACATGGGAAAGGAGTTAATTTATATTATGAAAATATTTATATTGTAATAATAATAATAATAATAATAATAATAATAAAATAGGCACTATTTTTAAATTAATGTTGCATATATATTCATTTCATGGTTTATTATATTTAAAAATATAAATACCATATTGGCATATTCTAATTTAAAATAAAAATGAAAAGGATTTAAAAATAATTTATAAAAATATTATTATTAAATAATTGAGAGATGTGACAATTTTATTAGAATAACTAACTAATATATAATTTTAAAAATTTTATCAATAAACGAAAAAGTATATTTATTGGAATTAATTAAATGTTGACAAAAAATATTACTTATAAAATTTCACACAATTTATTTTAATTGGAAAATTGCAAATCGTTGGATCCAATTAACAAAAAATTGATCTAATTTGATTGGCTAAAATCTTTATTTATATATATATACAATTTGACAGGATACGTTATTATGTCGGTGTATAGCTTTTATGTATGTATTATCTATAAAATATTGCTCTATATATTTTAAGTTTAGAAAGAAATTTTGTAATTTATAACTGAACTAATATCAACGTATTTGAAATGACAGCAGAATTTTCTTCATAAATAAAAATCAATTTTTTTTGTTAATTGGGTGCAATAACACATAAAATTATGTCATCAAAACCGAAATTTATGTGTAATTTAATGTTGTTCTTATAAATTTATTGAAACAAAAAAAAATGTAACACACCACCGTGTGTAAATAGGGAACATATTTTTGTGGAAAGTATCAATTATTTAATGATAATAAATAACAACAACAACAAATATATATCGAACGAACTATATACAAAATCACTTTCCTTTTTCACATTCTAAAAATAAATTATATATTTTACCTATACATAATTTAATTTTGAAACAATATATAACTTCCCTCTATATCTAATTCTATGGGTCTATATAAATATTATGTTTCACATATATTGTAGATATTTATTTATAAATACCAATACAAAATATTAAAAAAACACCCATTGCTTATTATAATATCAATACGAGTTGATTATATATAGTATTCAATATATGCGTGTTTATTAATATATTATCTTAATGAAATTTTACACAAGTGTATACTATTTATAGTTCTCCCACATAGTTCATTCAACCTTTCAAAACTTTATTTTTGTTTTTCATTCATCCATCTTTGTCATAGCTCCCATATCGAATATATTTGTATATATTTTATTATTATACCGTTGAAACGTATATCAACACACAATAAAATGGAAAATACACACACACACACACTCACACAGCCACACCCACACACTGTACAGAATTTAGATTAGATATATATATATACTTATATTTGGTTGAAATTTAATCCATATAAATATATATCCTTAAACAAAGTTTTTGTTTGGAAAAATAAAGAAAATCTATGAAACAAGAAAAGAAAAAATAAAAGTAATCCATTTTCAACATATTTTATGATAATATAATAAAAAAAATATGCAAAAAGGCTATGCAGCAATGAAATCCTTTTTTTTTTTTTTTTATCTATTTATTTGTTTATATATATTTTCAAATGTGTGGAAAAAAGGTGTACAGAAGGTATTTTTCTGTGGTGGTTAATCTGTTTTACTATATATGATGGGTATCTCACTCATATATTACAATCCTTTCTTATTTTTGCACTTCAATATCTACTATTTTTATGGTATATGATTTTATTCAGATTTTTCATAATCATTATCATTGTCATCATCATTATCATCATCATCATCATCATCATCATCATCGTCATTATATGATTTATGTAATTTTATAGTTATTTTACATCACTTATATTATTTTCCATATTATTTCTTAAAAACGAAAAAAAAATTATTTTCACTATACCTACCTAATAATAATAATAATAATAATAATAATAATAATAATAATAATTGTTTTATTTAAATATATAAAGGACATAATAATATAAAATAAATTATAAACATTTTATAACAATAATATTAAAATAAGATAATAATAAAATAATACGCATAAATTATAATAAAATTAATTATAACAAATACGAAGAAGTTACTCAATTTAGAATTGGTTCAGCAAGAATTTTATTTTTATTTTTTTTCTTCATATTAATTTGTAAACTTTAATTTAATTATATCAGTAAAATTTAAGGATTTAGAATATTTGATGTTATATGATATTGTGGGCATTAATGTTTAGCAACAGTATCTAATTTGAGTCACGTTTGTATCGTGACATATGTTTGTGGAACAATTTATATTTAGTCGACTTAGAATTTGTATACAAACATTTTTGGGTGCATGTTTAATATTTGTAAGACACATATTTTCAAAGATTAGTACTCTTTTTTAGTACAAGATCGTATTGCTTTTTTGGTGACGGCAATGCATTATTATTAAACCCTTTCTGGAGCGAAAATTTTGAAGATAAAAAATACACCATAGGTACAATAGATTTTCTTTTAGGTAGCAGTGCTCTTAAAACAACAAAATTTAATCTCATCTAACCACGTATGAAAAATACTGAACATTTTACAACATGTCTGTAATGCGGAATTGAACTAGCACACGCTCCTAATTGCGTCTACCAAATTTAATAGTATATATTCATATTATAATCTCAGTTAGTCATCTAAATGCATTTTATCGACAGAAAGCGATAACTTTTACGTCATATTTAAAAAGTATAAACATTTTGCCAAATATAAAAATTCAGTCATTCATATTATTCTTCATTCACGACGTGTGTTTTAAAATTTAATAAAAATAGATGAGGAGAAGTTATTTCATCGATGTTTTATACTTCTGCAGTCGATTGGTTGCAAAAAAATATTGGGTAAATCTGAAACGATGTCTTTTATTATATATAGGAGCTGTTGAATGCAAAGGAAACCGGTTATCGTTAATTTAATTTAAATGCAAAAAATAACCATCAATTGCATCACGAAATAATGTTCGACGACTCACCCATACCCCTCTATTTACTCAACTTTTTCTTTTGTCTTACCTCCAAGTCATTACCACCTGTTCCAATCTATATACAACATGTTTTATCTTCTAACAACATATATTTCTTCTAACAACATATTTTAGAAGATAAAACATGTAACGCTGCAGTCGATAATTGAGTTGCTGAATAAAAATTGGGCCAGATCATTCCTTCGTAGTGGAATTCAATTTTTACTGTATAGAAAAGTGCGACTAGTTGTTAATTGTTTAGTGCAAATATTTCGCGTGATTAACATCGTAACGAATGTTGTTATTAAAATAAATGTTTATTTAAATAGAAAGAAGTAAAAACAGTAGCTTTCAATGCAAGCATTATGTCCTTTTTTTTATGATTACTATTTACTGTCATTCAATGGAATAGCGCTATACCTGTACATGAATATTAATGGTATTTGAATTTAGCTTTCAAATTTTGTATGTCTAATATGATTTGAAGTGTATAAAAATCAATTTTAGTTGAATTTCTAAATATGTTGCACTGAAACAATCCACCATCCGGAATGTCATTATTATTTACCCAACCGAGTATCATATTAATTATTCAATTAAATTCTTTATAAATATATCAATGTATAATTAGTACGTTTACGATATAGTAGTTATACAGTTAAAAGAAAAAACAAGGCTTTTTTTCTTGTTGAACGAATGTTAAACTGAGTATCCCCGTATATACCATATAATAACAACAATATATATAAATATATATATTAAAATGTAAATTTATTGTAAGAATTTATTAAATTTTTCTAAAATTTGTCTTCAATATAATATGACGTTGCCTATATTTATTATTAATATAGATTATTATTATATAATTTAATTATTGTTATATAGTTTTGCTATAATTATGTTTATACACGCGTGGTGCGTTTTCTTACTCTATTATATTTATTTAATGATGATGACTGCCTCCTTAATTCGATTCAGCTACTAGTACTTGATTTATTTACTAATGTGTTTGATAAATTGGTGCTAATTGTTGAATTGTTATTGGTCGTGTTTGCTATCGTTGATGATGCCGAATTTGTGGTGGTGCAAGTGATATTATTATTACTATTATTTATATTATTATTATTATTATTATTATTATTATTGCTACTATTATTTATATTATTATTACTATTATTATTGTTGTTGTTATGATTATTGTTATTATTATATGTGTTATTAATTAAACTACATGCACCACCACCACCACTACTACCACCACCACCACCACCACCGCCCCCCATAATTGTTGATGAATATGATGAATTACTTGTTGGTATAAAAGATGTTTCTGGCACTAGATGAGGTGTTCTACTTGATATTGGTGGTAGTATAGGACTTGTTGGCCATTGATATGATGGTGTTGTTGCATTATTCATACTTCTACTGAAAGAAAAACTAAATAGTTTTGTTTTTTTTTAGAATTAATTTAATTATATTATAAATTACAGTAGATTTTGTTTATACAATTTTCTATATTTTCCATAATTATTACAATTAGATTTTCTCAAATTTATATAATACAATAATTCGTACTATATATGTTTTGTATATCGCCATAAGTATAAAATATTTAGCAGTAGTAGATTTATTCATATATAAATTTATACAATATTACAAACATTTTAAATACTTCACTATAAATACTTACTTAAGTGTTTCCAATGAAAAAAAACGATTTTTTTGTTAAGTGTTATCTATACAAAAAATACGTATTTATTATATAGAAAAAAAAACTATACAATATTTATTGAATTGACATGAATGAATAATGCATATGTTAATATAAAAATGTATAATATTATAATACATTAAAAATGTAATAAATTTTTCTTCCGGGTGACATATATTCCATATATTATATATTGCATGTGGTATTTATAAAACTCTCGAATAGAGTATATGTAATTTACATAATGATTATTTTGATTTTGAAATCGTTATATATATTCAAGTTAAATTGTTTATTTTAAATTGTAATTGCGTATAATGTTGTATCAAAAATACTTTGCAACAAAAATTGAATATTTTATGTATTTATTATTGAGTTGATATATAACTAATTTAGTTAATTATGGGCCCCTATATATAATATACTTATATATGTATAATCAACAATACGACATTCGATAACCGTCATTCAAAATACTAATAAAATATGATAATTATAGAAATTCCTTTATTCTATAAAAAGTAAAAAGTGTTATACGAAACTTGTAGTGTTTTGTCTGCAGTGATTAGTTCTCACCTATATACAAATATTTATAAATATTCTGTTTGCTGAAATAATGTTCCAAAACTGTGAGAATGGATTTTGGAGCAGAGTCATTTATCTATAACAAAAAATAATGTTTGGAATATACAGGACAGTGGCTAAGGTGTGTTGACCAGAGAGAGTATATGGTTCAAATTAGTAATTGCTGGAGCCAAAGGCTTGAGTACAGGCAGAAAATAGAATATACTTTAATCCAAAATAGAAAATTATATACAGATTGTGATAATGTTTCATTATAAATTATTTATAATATTAAAATAATATAAATTCATTAAATTGAAGACATCCAAACGATTGACAACTGAAAATATATATTTAATATATTATAAAAAAAACGGTTTAAATAACATATAATATCAGGATTCTTATCACATATATAAGTATATGTTAGTAAAAAAATAAAGTAATATTAAATTTGCATTTTAAATGTATATTTATTTATATAATCATTCATTCATTATCATATATAAAATAAAATAATAATAAATAAAGGAAGAAATTGCAATTTTATAAGACATATGATTGTTGTGTTATGGCTCCTTTTTTCTCTTCTACATTGTATAACCACATCCATTTATTATTTTTTCTACATATATTCTATTGTATTTTATTCATATTTATGTACCCCGACTGTGTACGACGAGTATTTTTGAAAAATTATTGTAATGGAAAATAATGTGTTACATTTACGTTGATGTTATTATTAAAATAAATATGATAAAATTATGTAGAATTTATTTGTATATAATAAACGTATAAGTATCTCCTATACAATACCATTTCTATACAATAATAAATTTATTGCATTTATACCTAACTGAAAATTACTGATAATTTAATTTGACGTATATATTTTATTTATAATATTTGCATATAATATATATGGTATAGGGTTATGATGGTGAGACAAAACAATGCAAACAAATAAACAAATGATTTATTTTCCGGATATTATCACATGAAAAATTATTAAAAAAAAGCTTAAAATGAAAAGTTGTATTAGATTACGATATATAGTGATTTATTTTATCTTCTTATATACTTAAATTTTTCTATATATCCTTCTCGATTTGACGCTTCCTGTATCGCCTGTTTTGTTACAAACTATGTCTATTTACAACATATTTATAAAAAAAAAGAATTAAACAATATTGTACTGTTTTGATTTGTATCGTTTATGCGTCCATGTTGTCGACACCATTGCATCCAAATAATTATTGAAAATTAAAAATGTAAAAATGTTTAATGGGAATTATTTTGCCGATAGGTATCGTTTTGCGCCACCCTCCCGTATATAAAATATATATATATATAATTATATAAAATAAATGTTAATCAATTTATGATAAGCAGACAATATAAATCGTTTATAATTTTTATAGTAAATATATACAAATACTACGAGTATATATATTTAACTTTTATTGCTTAATTGACTATATATGTGTATAAATAAATGTATGACTAAAATGAATTGATCGATAGAAAAATGGGTATAACTATATCGGTATTATTAGAATAATTCTATAATATTTATTTCTTAACAGAAACGTAGATGGCCAATGTGACTTACGATTAAATAACATATATATATATAATGTCATAAATGCAATACAGACTGACAAATAAATATTTTATTAATATAAAATATGTTTCTCTATTACTATTAGCTTTCATTGAACCCATCATATTTTATTTATATATTGTATATTTTGTATATATATTGTACGGAAAGCTGTTGCAAAATACATATGTGTAAATATGTCTAAATATAAATGATAAATGTATTTTTTTTTCCCCGTATATACATAGGCTTAAGTGTAGAATGTATATAGAATCCTGTAGAAAGTATATAGAATCCTTCTTTTTATATTATTGTATATATATATATATACTATAAGTTACTATTTATATATAATTTACAATATGGACAGGATTATTTTTTAACGCTATATATTCTATAAATGGGCTAAAGTAAAATATATTTTATTTTTATGATTTGTTTTTTTTTATGTATAATATATCTCGTATTTATTTGTATATAAATGCAAATCCCCATGATTTTAAGTCTGTACATATGTGTTAGATATAAATATTGGATATTTGTATATAAAGAATAAGATTGAATTTATAAGAATCTGTACCACATATATATTTGAATGCAGTATGGTGATAAAAAATGTATTAATTGGTATTATATTGGTATAAATTGAAGGAGGTATATCTGCACATATAACAGATTTATTAACCAAGATTTTATGACCAATGTTATTAAGAATATTTTAAAACAAATACAACAAATAAATATAATGTAATATAAAATCCTTTAGTAATTTGCTTATTATATTTCGTTTATTGATTTGATATCAAAATGTTATAATATCTTTGTAGAAATATGGTGTTGGATGCTATTCATTTACAATGATTCCATACACAACGCTATGGGCCCGATTCACTCATAAGAATATATAAATTAATAAAGTTTGTATCGAAACATAAAAACAGATGGTAATTGGTGAATTGTTATACACTCACATACGGAGTAATTTACCAACTTGACTGCAATGTTTGATAGTTATTCCGTATATAAAACGAGACGAACTATAATGTGGAGGGATGACTTGTCATATATGGCTGAGTAATTAACCGATATGTTCTACTAATACCACAAATAGTGGTCTGCTTCGAAAAAATATTTATGTGTACATAAATAAATAATAGATGTTTTTTAAATTTTGTTAAATACATTCAATTTATTTAATATGCTCTGCTATCGAAAAATCAATAGATTCTGATACATACGAATATATATATTTATATATATTTATATGTTTTTTAACCTCTTTTGAATTAGAATCACGCACAAACAATTAAATATAATGATCTATCTATAAATATATATATATCAATGAGGTTTCATCATCATATAGATGTGTAGAAAAGTATTTGAAAATACATAAAGTTTTTCAAGAATCGATATCTTATACATGTATAAACTTATTCTTAAATACATAAAATTATTCTTGTATATAGAATCAATCAGTTAAATTAATAACACTATATATATATATATGATATATATGATAATATAGGCAAATCGAGGCTCTATTTGTATTACACTCGTATAGTAGATACATTATATAGTTACATACTATATAATTAAATATTATTACCATTATAATATATGACTATTTGACACTTCTATATATACATAAGTTATTTATACATTTATAAACCTCAATTAATTTATTGTTTTATTAAATAAGAGATTATAATTATGTATATAAAATTTATATATTACATTATATACATATTGTCTATATAATTATATATGTAAATGTATTGTATTATATACATAAGAGTATATTATGGTACAATATATTTAATTTATATATATTGTATTATATAGGTATACTTGATATTTCACATTGTAATGACAGAACAATGACAAAACCAAAAAGGGTTTTCAATGATGGCATTAATAAAAATTGATTCCATTCTATGCATACGGTGTGGTGTGTGGATGTGATAAAACTCATTCCAACATATAAACATTCCATTTGCGTGCGCTATATTTTATAATATATGTATTTATTTTCTGGTATATATACATAGATATTTTCATTTTAACAAACAAATTAATTAATATTATTTTATCTTTATAATTGATTATATATTAATATAGAATATATGTATTATATATAATATATATAGGAAGAGGAATATAATGTTATCATATTTATAATGGTATTAAAATTTTATCTATATATATATACACCTACTGTTTGATATTTTGAATTTTAGTTTTTTTTTCGTTATGAAGAAAATAATAAATAATAACTATATATACTTATGACATATGTGTAATGTACATACATTAATCATATAAAAATTATAATAATGTGAGATATTACAATAAATAATAGCATATTTTATCATATACCTATTTCGAGTATAATCAAAATTGAAAAACAAAATAACTATTAATTATATTTTCAAGTGTTAAATTATATAAATTATATTAGTATCGTTGAATTTTGTAAAACTGAAAATTGTTAATATACTTATTTAATAATTTTATCTCTATATATAAAATTGTTGCACAGTCACAAACTCGGCCATAAAGTTCACATAAAGAAATATATGACTTTCGAGGTATGTTTTTACTTTTAATATGATTTTATATTGTATTAGGTGTGTCCATGCATTCTCTGTATGTTTGTAACATTTAAAATTATTTTCATCATATTATTTTGCACTTTATAGTCCGACGTAAATTTTTGTCTTTATTATCAATCATCTATAAATTGACATTTATCGGATATAGTTTACGCATTCGATTGCTATAGTAATTTATTGGTTGTAAAGTAAAATATTCATAAAGGCATTTTTGAATAGCATACACTTTTCAGAAATGGCATCGATCTGCGAATAAAACTGGTTGGCAATGAAAGTCTTGTGAGTGTGTCACATGCGATAGAACTTTATATTTCCAATTCACGTTAAAGAATATTTTGTTGGTGTTGGTTTTTCCTCAGCACCTTTATTTTTTTATTTATTTATTTGTAAATGGGTGAAGTATTTGTCGTGATTTGTGACAAACCTAAACTAACAGCCCCAGTAATAATAAAGTATAAAAAACTACAATATAACAAAAGGAATACATGCACACTCACTATAATAATATTTATACAGAAAAAAAACGTATATACTTTGTGTTGGATTATTTATATGATATTGTTTGCGAACTCGTTCTTTTTTTTTAGTATTCTTAAAAGAAATGAGTATACACAGGGCAACTATATACGATTTGAATAATTAAGAATGATGTGAATTAAAAATTAAGTGTCATTTCACTACATCGTACAAATAAAATATTTTGAGAAAGGACTACCGCAGACGCTAATAAGAATAATGTTGCATTATATAATATCGTTTTAAAATATATCATATATTAAATCAGCTGTTGGTTGTGTTGTGTATAATAATTACTATATTTTAAATCACACTGTATTTTTTTTATATATAAAATAATTATAAACTCTGTGTGTGTGGACAATGATAAAGTATCAAAAACACCATAAAAATAAATACTTTTTATTGTTTTCAATGAAACCAAAACAGTATACTCTCTCTATAGAATTTATACATTAGTTATAGATAAGAAAGTAAAATTACATGAAAAGATTAATGTTTGCACACAGAGAAAATATAGATTATTTAAGAAGTCAAAACAAAAATTCATTTTATACTACTGCTTAAGGTTAACCCTTAAATGCAGTATTTAAAATAAATTTAAGTGATACAAATGTTAAACAAATATTTCTGAAAAATTTAATTTAATAATATTAAATTTTTTCATTGGTCTCGACGGTGGTAATTTAGTTTTATATATATGGATATAGAAGAATACAAATGTATACTCTTATATTAAATTGTGTGTACGTTTATGAACTTGTCTATATAGTACATTTTATTTGCAATGGAAGAATAATGTCTCTGCCAGTGTCCGTTTATGACTTTATGTTTAAAGTTCATTTTAGTTCATTTTTTAATAATTCTATTTGTAATGTGTAATACATAAAAAATATATTATTATAGAGAACGCAGTACACAAAGAACGTTAAAATATACTACGAATCTACGATGGCGATAAATGACTAAATAATTTATTTTAATATTTACTTAGTTTTTATGTATAAATAGTGTTTTATTCTTTTTTCTTTTAATTATTATTTAACTCTTAAATAAATATAAAAATTTTTACATGATCTTTGATTTTATCTTTAATAATAATAATAATAAAGAATTACGCGAGTGTATTAATAAATAATATATATTGGAAGAAGGTATTTTTTTTATTTATTAATTTAAAATATCCGGTAAATATATAATTATGAATATCACGCACGATACATTTATACGTACGTTTGCTTAAAATCTTTATTTATTAATTTAAATAACTTTAATATAAACATAATTCAATATATTGCTTTATATACTTTTTTATATATGTAAATAATATGTTGACGGGAAATGATTTATAATTAGATAAATTTTAGATTTTTATTATATTTATGATATTTAATTTGATATTTATAAATAAATATATACTGAGGATGTAAAACAATAAACTTAATCTACTATAGATTTTCAGAGTTCGATGTTTTCGTAAAATTAACAAAAGTGAATATATTCATTTACAAGATATACCAATATATATTTAATGTGGTATAATATACAGGCCAATGATAAACATTGTTCTGTCTGGAAATTGCAACCGTACAACTGTTTATGTTTTGTAAAGAATAAATTCTTAATTATAATTGCCCGCACATATAAAATAAAAATAAATAAATGAAATGGTAATTTTTTTATATCAAAGTTATAATAAGAGTTTTTTTTAGGTTTTGACAAAATATTTTATATATCAACCCGTTTATAATACTATTTATATTTTAATATGTGAACATTATAAGGACATAGAAAGGACTCTATATCAATATATATTGTATAAATAATATATTATCTATATAAATATATATATGTTACGTATCATGTATGTGTTCATAATACATTTATTAATATTTTATTGATGATTTGATATTTCTATTTTTATTTACGTGTTTTTTTTTTTTTGCCTTTCTACTCCCTCTCTCTATATATCGATTCTATTTATATTTATAAATACATTTCTATAAATTCTGCTTTTGACAACAGAAATTTTGGTTTGATTTTTCTTTTTTTTTCCAATTTTTTGGTCTTCCTAAATAAATAATTTATATTTATATATTATTGTATCAAAATAACTATATGTTCATATAAGTCATTTTTTAATAAATGGTTGTAAAGTGTATGCGTATATTGTATATGTATAATAATATTTAGTCCTTTATTTGAATTCTTTATTCGATATACTTTTTTTTTGCTCATGCAGTCAATATATATATTGATATTGATATGTTTAGATTTGTAACAATATCAAATATTTTAATAAATGATAAACAATTATCAACTGATCACATATCTGCTCTAATAGACATACAATACACTGTATATGAGAAATTCATATTAATATATGTAATATTTTTTTGTCTAACTTCAATTACTGCGGATGAATAATTTCCTGCCGGTCGGTGTAATTTCCCGTTTTGATAAACAAGAATTGGCCACCCATAGATGATACGATTTAATATCGTCTTTAAGGTTTTTTGAAGTTTTGAAGATTTAGGTCAACAAATCTACGATCGTCCACGCCTTGAAGCAGGAAATTGAGAGCGCTGTATAAACGAAATTCAATCACATTTATGCTAATGTAAAAGATTGCCAAAAGAGTTGCGTATGGTCGTGAAGGCTATTCCATATACATAACCCTATATATACTATGTTTACACATACATTTCCATATCAAGTATAGATTTTTTCCTATTTATATATTTATCTTATAAATATATTTATGAATATATTTTTACAAGACTCTCTAAATACATATGTAAAAATAAGAATTTACAATAAGAAAATTGCCAAATACAATTTTCTTAACATATATCAAAAATCGTATATATGATAAATTTTATTTTCTTTTATTTTGGTGATAATCTGCGGGGGTAGTTTTTTTTTTTCCTTGTGCTGTCTTTATTTTAAAAATATATATATTGTTTTACACGCGTTGCGTGTATATGTGGATTGGATGTATATATATATTTTCCATATATATGTACTTTTGCTATTTAATTTTAATAAAATTTAGTTTTCCATTAACTAAAGTAACGGAAGAAAAACTTATAGTATTTAAATAATAAATAAACAAAGAACAAAAATTAATAATGAAACATGTATGTGTGCGTATATAGTAAAACTCAGAACAACGACGACAACATAAAATATATTAAATAAAATAAAAAGATATCAAATTTAAAACATCAGATAAATATGTATTTTATTTATTTATATAAAGTTCAAGCATGTGTTTTTGTTTTAAGGGTATTTCTTTTGTGAAAATTCAATAAATATGCGGTTAAATGTTGTTGTATATATTGTATAGACAAATTGTACTAAAACTAAACAATACTATAACATACTAAACTGTCGCTATCCTATAATCAATAATGACAATACAATCAATATGACGAAAACTGTATCTTACTTTACGATTATAAACTTTGTTTTAAAACTTTATTTAAACTTTTTCTATATATTTATTTACATATATACGTTTACTTATGTACATTTTCCATTTTCTATATAATTGTATATTGATATATAGAATAGATTGCGGTTTTATATGTCGCCACTTATACAAAATATCCATTATTATATAATAGTTATAGTATTGTAGTTATGTATGGAAATATATACATGTGTATAATAGCAGTGATATCATTAATGCTCGCTCCTATGTACTCCTATATATATATATATTTAACGAACTGCATTATATGTGAAGCTTATGCATATATAATTTTATTTATATGAAATAATTTATTATAATTTTAAGTTGATTTTCATAAAAATTTAAAGTTTTATTAACAAATAAATATGTATGGAATATATCAATATTTTTTATATAGACAAAATTTTAAATTAAAAAAAAAATATATATATTACATATGCCTCATAAAGTACAATATATAGTGAGTCGTGTAGTGTGTGTGTAAATATATAGTCTGCGCTCATATAACTTAACGAAATATATTTTATCGTATTTTTATAAGTTTAATAAACTAATAAAAAAGTTTTCTCAAGTTTATACATAGTTTTTTTTTTCTTTTTTTACAATATTTAAAGTCCCACATGAAAAATTTGTTATATAAACTGTTATATATATATATCTGGTATATTAATGGTTTCCAATTTGGTTAATAAAATGTAATTTGTTTCAATTCTTATATAATAATAGTAATTTTAAATTTTCCACTTTCCACGAAATATTGTATATTAAATATATATAGCGTTACAACAACATAATTTTGTTTACTTAATTATTTTTTTTATAATATAAAACAACAAATCTTGATATAACTTTTCTAAATCGGAATGTTCCGGAAAGTATATATAGAATATGTCAGTACTAGAGAACAAAAGTGTTGAATTTTTTATTGGGTTACCATATATTTCAAAAGAACTATTCATTGAACAGACACACACACATTACACATTTAAATAAATTTTATGATATACGAAATTCTCTATATAAATGAATTATATTGTACATTTCAAGAGTAAAAATATACTTTAACTAAAGTGAAATACACAAAATGCTTTAAAAAAGTGTTATTTAAATATAAAATGTAATCAATAAAATTTGAAAATTTACTAATTATAGAGAATAAGACTAAATATGTGATAATTGATTATATATATTACAAGTAGAAGTTCCTCAATTAAGTTTTAAAAGTGCTTAAAAAGAATTTAATAAATAAATTTATTAATCAGTGGCGAAGGCTGAGAAAAGTATGTGTTTGCATTCAGTTTTCAATATCGCTATATTTTTTTTTGTAACCTAATTAAAATTAAACTAAATTATGAAAAAAAAATTGGGTGTTCACCAAATTAAATTTTCCGAATAATCGACTTTTATGAATTATCATCGTTTTTAATTACGGCCTATAGTTTTAACGGATTTCCATTTTTACTTATAGCATTGCAAATTATAATCAATTTCCAATCTTTCATAGACGGGATTTTTAAAATCGATTTATGCGTTCAAAAGATATATCATCGATTTTCCAAACAATGGCAGGGAAAATTTAAAGAAATTTGTAGTAATGTATAAAGTGAACATCCAAATGGTACAACAATTTATACAGTATCATTTTTTCATACAAAATTTCAATGACAACAAATGGCAAATCGGTCATATCTTTTGAACGTGTTAATCGATTTTGAAAATCTCTTCTATGAAAGATTGGAAATTGATTATAATTTGCAATTCTGTATACAAAGCTGGAAATCTGTTAAAACTATGGCCCGCGTAATTCAAAAAGATGCTAATTCTTAAAAGTAGATTTTTCGGAAAATTTAGTAAGTGGATATTCCAATTATTTTTCATAATGTAGTCTACTTTCAACTCGTCTACCAGAAAAATATAGTGATATTGTAATCTGAAAACATTTTTTCATGCTTCGCCACTGAAATTAATAATTTTTTTTAAAATAACACTCCACACGATATATGAAAATTAACAAGTGAGACTATAAAAATTAAAATATGTTGCTACATATTATATTTGTTCATTTAATATTACGAAAAATTTATGCATTTTAATATTATCTGTTTAATCAATTTGTGGTGTATGTTGCGTGAACCATTTTCTATGCCATCATAGTCAAATATGACTGCGGTTACATAATTGTTAGATATATATGTGAGATGATAACGTTCTATTGAACGCGTACTCCACAAGTAATTAATTTTTAAAAATAAGATATAAAGTAATAATTTTGATAAAATCGAATAAATATACACGGAATATATATATTGAAATATTACTAATAAATTTCCGGTTTTTATATTTGTCGATAAAGTAACTTACTTTGTTTGAAAAAATTAGCGAGGGTTTGGTGTAACAAACATAGCTTGATGCTGCTGACCATATTTAATTGATTACCTTGGCAAAAAAAAAAAAAAAAATGGGCTTAAGTATTCTACCAACTAATTTAGAAAATTAGAATTTGTACATGTGGCAAATGTTTGTAAAATTTTATTGCATGTTTCGAATAGAATGTGTATGGTTTTTCCATAGATAGCGAAAATTTCCTGTTAGTCTTTTGTCTGTGCATCCTTTCAGAGCTCCTTATCTTGTATGTATTTTTATAAACTAAATAAGTGTTTCGTAGCATGTGTTAATCTTAACAACAAATGACGTTTACACTTTGACCTGTGTCTTTTTTTAATTGTATAATTATTTTATTTATTAAATTTGATTACAAATTTAATGTAAAATTAATTTACCATAAATATTTGGATTTTTATTTTTTTAATCGATTTCATTCGGTCGCTAAATATTATTTAAAATGAAATATATATATAAACGCTTGTATTGAATGGAAAAAAAATTCATAAAATTGATTGAATATTTTTTGTGTTTTACATTACAATTACACATAAGCGATTAAAAAATTAATCAAATTCATATGTACAAAAATATTAAATCAAATATGAATGAAATATGGTAAATTAAATAATATTGTTTTTGGGACATACTCGTGTATATAATAAAAATTTTTTGTAATTTTAAATACACATATATAATCTGATATATGGATTTAGTAGTAAATGCGTGGGATTGTGTCCACATGTTTCGGACTATTTATTTCTATATAGTGTATTTATATATTTCTATAAAATTTGTATATATTATATATATATACGCATAGATTTACCTTGAGTGTTGTAATAATAATGGTGAACCAATTGTCGGTGGTGGTATCACTGGTGTTGGTAGTATTGTTGTTGTTGATGCCGCTGTATCCGGATGAAGAAAATTTCTTCGTTGATCGATTCGATCTTGATGTTGTGTTAGGCACCTTGTGATTAGATCCGGAAGAGTTTCTAATTGTTCCTATAATTATATAAATATACCATTACCATTTGGCAAAACAAACAAACAAATTAATTATGAATTTTATATAATAAATAATTTCTTATATAATTTATGCGGTAATTTTCTATTTAAAATGTGTAAATTTTCATGTGTGTTTAGTCATTTTTGTACATAAATATATTATTAAATTTTAATAAATTATATCGTGCACATTAAAATATTATTTGTTTGATATACATTTAAAATATGTGTAATTTAAAATTATTTATTTTTCTCATTCTTTATTTATATTTACATTATGAACATTGACCATCCAATAATTAATATTTATTTATATTTAAATATATATATATTTGGCTAACCTGTAATGTTTGTATTTTATCCTCTAAACTGGATAAACGTTCTTCGACGGCATCCTGACGCGATGACATATCCGAAACAATTTCATATACTGTATTTTGGGTCTATATATATATATTTATTTAATAAATAATAGAATTATTTTAAAAATATGTGAATATAAAAGTTGATATGAAGTTTATAGTAATTATTAATTTGTATTAATATTATTATATAATATATATTTTATATTTATTATTATATGTGACATAACAATTTGAATTCTAGTTTTTGTAACAGAACAGTGACTATACATTAAAAATAAATCGAATTAATATTTTTAAAAAATGGCTTTATGAAAATGATGTAAATTTTGGACACAATAAATTTAACAATTTAATGTTTTTTGAGCAGAACGTGTTATAAATATATTCTGAAAATATTATTTTTGAGCCACCCATATCATTATTTAAAATCCAGTTCCAACACTTTTTTTTTGTTTTTTTTTTTATATGGATAAGAAAATATATCAAATAAGAAGTATAACAATATCAATAAGGAAGAGATAAGAATAATATATATTTTATATATCTAGGATGATATACGTTCATATACAGAAATATATATTATTTATGGAAGAAGATAAAGAAATATTTTATTTTCATTTTCTCATAAATATTTCATGAAAAATATAATAAACTATGTGTGTGTGCATGAATACGTGTACAATATATCCTAATATATAAAATATATATTATTACAGAATATCAATAAAATATTGTAAATGATATAACTTACTTTAGCCATGTCCGTTATTGTATTTGCATTATCCATTAATTTTCTTTGGTCCATTTTTACTTTTCGAAGTCTATTTGTGGTTGTATATATTATAAAAAAATATAAATAAAATATATATGTTTTTAAATATTAAAAATTAAATTGAAAACATCAATTAGTATTATGCATAACCAACATAAAAACCATTACAATTCATATTTTCATAAAAATAAAATACATTTTTTTTTAAATATAAATTCATTAATTAATATACACTTACGCATAAATTGCTAATAAAAATTTTCTTTGATGTGTTCGTACACGTCCTGGATTTACACGTTTTACAAGTCTTGTATGTTTATAAATAAGCCATGTTTCTCGTAATACATTTGCTGCTGCATTTTTTAACTATATATTGTAAATTATTTATAGAAAATTATAATATTATCTACCAAATGCTATTATATATATATATTTGTGTACGTATACGTATAAAATGATGAGGGAAATGAAATGTTTAATGTATTTTCCTTTTTTTTATGAATATACGTATGTAATTTAAATTTATATATATAGTTAGTAATTATAATTATTTTATATATACTCAAATTTTAATTATAGACATTATTAGTATATGCCGCCGCACACATAAAATATTATTTATATATATTTTTATTTGTTTTTATGTATTGTATAAGAGATAAAATTTTCCTAGTCCGCCAGTTAGTCTGTTGTTGTTGCGTTGTAGATTTATTTTCGATATAAAACTAGATTATTTACAAATTAAATATCGTTAAAAACGGTTGACTATTGTAAAATCATCAACCAATAAGCAAAACGGACGAAAGAATAGTTTATTTTACAAAATCAAACTTTCCATCCAACTTTAAATTTTCTTCAGATATGCTGTCATCCCGATCGAAAAATGCGTAGTTACCATAGAAAATGAAATTTACATAACTTTGTTTACCATTTTGAATTTTTTCATATATAATTTTCTGCAGGCAAAATAATCGAGTATTATATTATTAGTTTAAATAACGCCAAAATAAAAAATAACTCAATAACTTCACCGGTGCAGGTGTTTTTCAAAAACCCGTTTCACAAAAAAATTATTTTCTATAAAAAAACAAATTGTATTTTGTTCAGTAAATTTGCAAAATGTATCTTTGTGCGTAAAACACTTAATCTATTTGTTTGATAAAATATTTTATTATTTTTTCCGTACCTAGATATGGGGTTAGTATTTCGTAAAATACACACTATAAATAAATTGTTTTACCTTGGGAATATTGGAATTGATTATGGATATTACAAAATCTTTCCATTTATTTAATCCATTCCATTCACATAAATATATACTTATAGTTCTTATTGTATATATTTTAGTATTAGTATATAGTACAATATAGTATCTATCTCTAAGCTTTTAAATATAAATAACAACCCCCTATCCTATGTACAATATATATACAAAATAACAAAATAAAAATTATATTGATTTTTATATAGGTAAACTATAATATGTACTCGTATAGGTAATAAATAGTTTTAAATAATATAGCTAAGACAGTATACTAACAATTTGTTTTGATTCAATGTATGGTATACGAAAATAGTATATTTCGACCATCAATAACTTATTGTTATTATAAACTAAGTGGATATACGAGTAATAAAAGTACATATAAAAGTTACAATATTGATAACACATTTTTTTTTATAAGAACCATTTTTATATATCTTGTTTTTATGGATAGTATTAAAAGTTTTGATCTAAATATTATCGCTAAAGACGTTAACAAATCCTTTACATTATTTATATAATATACTGTAGGTTTTTATAATATGAATGGAGGTCACAAGTTTTATTTTTTTTCTATCTATATTTTTTAAGGATATTTAAGGTGCGTTAAAGGAATTTATATTTTTGGCTTTTTTCCCTTATAGTTACTTTATTTTATTTTAATACTTTATTATTCGCATATATAATATAATATTTATATTATATTTTAAATAACTAAAGAAATTCTAAACTCAATAAAAATTAATAAAATTGTAGAATTGAAGAATGGTTTAATTTTTTAATGTATTCCAAAGAAATTTATGTGATTGAAAAATATAAAAAATATAATAAAAATAAATGTTTGGCCAATGTTAATCTCGTTATCAATCATGTTATGTTCTCACGTTCAAATAGTCACCCAAATTACGTTATATATATATTTTACTTTATACGAGTATATTATAAAAATGTATTATTTATCATAAAATGTATGCACAAAATATAAATTATTAATCGTACGCCGTACTCACAGCATTATTATAGTTTGTATTTGTATTATTATTACAAGAAAAAAAATTATGAGTAAATATTAACAATTACTGAATAAATAAATATGTATTTCTATAATGATAATGATCGTTTTTAATGTATTTTTTAATTATAAAAATTTTTTGGTAATGTATATTATTTTAACTATAACAAAAACAATTAACTCTTTATAAATAATGTAAAATTTTTAATATACAATATATTAATAATACATATGTAATTATTTAATTACAATACATTTATCATATAATTTCCAGTTTAAGTCATTTATAGAAAGTTTCCTATAAAATGCTTTATATAACGAATATAATTATAATTTTTAAAGAAATTATATCTTTTATATATAGTAAAAACTTTTATATACAAACTTTGATAAGATATGATAGCTAAAGTTTTTCAATACATAAATAAATATGTATAATTTTATTTTGTCATTGCATAAATACTCAATGTAATGTATTTAATTGTTATCTAAAATATTTCATATATAATAAATGTATTTGATATGCTATTTGTTTTGTTTTTATATGCAAACAAAGCGTAGCTGACATTTATATGGCCTTTTATATATGTTCTTTTTTTTTTTATTCCAAAGGTTTTACATAATAAATTATTAATAAATGTTTTGTTTTTGGAACTATTGTATATAAATTATAGGTATATTATTTGTAAAATTTACATAACATATATTTATTTAATCAATATTCAGTTATTTATCACAGTGCGTATAATATTCCGCATACAAAACTGACAATGAGTATGTTATTGATATGAATATATATATACTGGTAAGATGTTATCCTCTATCTATATTGTACATTATTTTCATATATAAATCATATGAATAATATTTATAATAACCGGTGACGCGTCACGTGAGAAATGGTGTGAATTTAATATATGTGCCATATGATAAACAATGTATAAAAATTTAAAAATTTCAATAAAAAATTAAACCCACACATAAATTTACCGGAAAATTGAATTTTATGATTTAAAAAATTGTTATTATTATTGCTACACGCATATTTAGAAATGATATTTTGTGACTGTATAAGAAAATTAAAAAAACCGCAGTATCTTTCTTCATAGTGCATACAAAATTTCTGGAGTCGGGCTATCGTTATATCTAAACCAACGAGAAATTAATAATCAAGAAAGCATAAAAATTATTGTATATTTAACAGTTAGAGTATGTTATACCCAGGAATCGTATTTATTAAATCAAAAGTGATGGTAGTATATAACAAAGAAAACGGATATAACTTTTATTAAGCAAATACAATAAAAAAATTTTCGCTGTAGATCCACAAAGTCGATCATCGAAAATATGATGTAAATAATATATTAATAATAATATGATTCGAATAAAAGGTATTTTTTTTATACAGAAGCAATTTTCGTTGATCTATATGTAGTGATTTTTGGTTATATAATTTAGCCTTCTGTGGATTAATTAATATATTATAATATTTTCTTTATATATTTTGTGTGCGGTGGTGGTGGTCCTCCTTACAATGAAAATAATATTTGCTAATAAAATATATGTTATAATAGTTTTTGTTGTTGCAGTCAATCAGTCTTCTTTATTAATGTGATTTTTCTCTATATAACATCTTCACTATTCAGTGTCATTAATATACTTGACCATTCGTATATATACTCGCCACAAAATATTAATAATAATAAACGCCACTCTGTGGCTCTGCCTGTATATATGAAAACATATAAAACATATTATTTTATCTATCCATATACATATAATACTATATTATGGGTATACTATAATATAACATAAATAAATAGATAGATAATTATTTGAATGCATATAGTATATAATTTATACTGAAAACTACATACTATACTATATTAAAGTTATGTTGATTTCTTGCGTCCTCGTATATATTCATAACATATAATGTATAATAAATTATATATGTAATCGATTTTCTATATTTCTATATAAATAAATGTTTAAATAAATATGAATACATGTGTGTACATTGTCATTAACATTATAATAATAATAATAATAATAATACGAGTAAATTATTCATTTCAAATAAATAATGTTTCCATATATTAGGTATTACTATAGAAAGCGTATATAGTATAATGTAATATACTAAAATGATAGTATTTTAATGGTATTTTGAGCGAATTTAACTATATATTTATCATTAAATATTTCAGAGTATATCGAATTAGATCACTATTTATTTGATGCACTTTTCGTCCTTCTTGCAGTATACGCTAAAGTTATAGCGACCTAAAAAAATAAATTGCTTATGGACTATAACTCGATATCACATCTGCGTATATATTGGATAGAAAAGGGTTTTTTTTTTTTAAAAAGGAACATACTTTAAATGAAACGTTATAACTTTAAATTATATTATAATAATGAATATTTTATACGCAGGAATTTCTCTATAGCAAAATGTGTGTAACATTTATTTTCTATGTACTATAAATATAGAATTTAATCAATAAAATAAATATATAATTTATAATTTGAAAAAATAAATAAAAAATGGTTTATCAGTGGCGGCTACTGCGAAATATTTGAATAAGATTTTTCGAAATATATATTTTTCTCACTACACTACAACTTAATAAATTGAAAAATATTAGATCGGAATTATTAAAATTTTCTAATTACGAACCGTGTTTTATAACAGAATTTCAATTTTTTATGACAGAATTATAAAATGTAATCAGCCTTTCATAGAAGAAATTTTTTTTGAATTGAAGCTTGAATCGTTTAGAAATTATAGATCTTTCGATTTTCCATCAGATGTTAGAGAAATTAAACAATGGTACTGTATTCCAAATATAAAAATGGTACAACAAATTTATACAATATCATTTTTTCATACAAAATTTCAATGACAAACGATAGAGGAAAATGCGAGGTAATTGAAAAAAATTTCTTTTATGAAAGGTTGGAAATTGACTAAAATTTTGTAATTATATGTAATAAAAATTGGAAATCCGTTAAAACAATGTCTTGTAATTATACAATTTTTCTATAGTATTAATAGTGACTGTATACTTTTACATGTGAACCTCAATTTATTTTCACGAGCCGCCCTAATATTGTACATTCCATTCATAGTATTAGTACTATAGCTATACCTATCTATATACCTACACAATATATACTATATGTAAATTGTAGGTGGTAGGTAGGTGGTAGGTAGGTAGGTTAGTATATAATTTATATTTTACTAATTTAATATTGTATAGAAAGTTTTTTTTTTTAAGTTTCAATATTTCCGTAAAGGTAAATGATTTGTACGAGTTCCATTTATTAAAGAATTGTGAAAATATGAATTCTCGTTTTCAATAATTTTTTCATATTATATACGTGTGTGTGTGTGTGTAAAGTCATTTATTGAAATTGCGGCTACGTATATATATAGTTTTCCACTTATAATGTTCGCAGTTGTTTTAACAATTTCAATTATTTTAATTAAATGCATATATGAATTCATATACCACATTTAGATTTATATAGATTAACATGAAATAAATATTTATTTAGGTATTTATGTTTATTTTTATTTACACCACATATAAAAGAAGATAAATAAATGCAATTTATTTTATTTTATTATTAATTTTTTTATTTAAATTTTGCAAACTTCAATATCGTTTTATAAAAATTAATTAATCGATTTAATAATTTAAATATGAAATAAATAAATTATTGTGTTTGTATACGAACATCTATATATATATGCAATTATACAATTGCCGATTTAATAACCGCATATTGAAAGTTATTTATAAATTGCTCAATTGTGAAATATCGTTTTTGTAAGTAAACCGTACGCTAATGTTTTGATCGATTGATTGCTACTCCATTTACATAATAATAATATTATCATATAAGTGTCAAATTGTTCAAAAAGTTGTTTGTATACACAAATTATTAAAAACTTATATAACATTTACACAATATATATATGCACGAGCATTGTTTTATAGCTATTTGATTTCATTCAGCATTGTATAATTATTTTGTTATAAATATTAAAGTTATTTATAGCAATTTTAATATAAGATACGTACACGTACGTATATTCAAATCTATATAATTTCTAAATAAAAATATTCATTTTAATTATGCATATATAATCTCTTCTCTCTGATACATATATATCCATAACTTAAACAATAAATTTATAATTATTTATTTATTTACATACCCTTTTTGTTAGCTGTGTGTCCATCATGAAATTATGTACATGTTTTTCTGCCCGTGATAATTCCAGTTTTCTTGATACAACTGCAACTAATAGTGCTGTACAACCAGCACCCTGTGTACAATAAATAAATGTATAAATAGAAGAAAAAGAAAGGAAAAATTTATAAAATGTATATAATCAAAATATTGGCATAAAAATATAAATATGTAATTACAAAGAAAATATATATATTATATAAATTTTATTTTAAAAGTAAAAGCTTTGTTCACAAAAAAAAATGATTACATTTACGCATATATGAATTTCGGCTTGTACATTTAGAACACATAAATAATGTTTATCAATAGTTATAATGAATGAATTGTTGTTCATGACCAGATAATAGTCAATGTTTTCCAATAACACATTTATCCTATGCACGCGTAAATACTCGTGTAAAGTACATTATTTATAAATGTATTCGCTACCTTTGCTAAATTTTCAAATTATTTCTCAATTATACGATATTATAATTGTTGGTGGTTCATACAGTTTTATTTATTTAGATCATAATGTTAAATCTGGTAAATTAAACACAAATTAATAATGAAACATGTTTAATGGGCACAGATTAAGAAATTACTCTACATATATATATACTGGCAATATATATAATTTGCCAAAAATATTTACTAAAACAAATATAAATAAGACTTGTGGTTGGTGTACACTAAAATGAGATGATTTACAATATAATTGCATTCATGTAATCGCATATATAAATAATATATATATTAAATAAGGTTTGTTGTTGTGTTTATGCATTGCATACATGTAACGCATACATTGTGTGTCGTCATAAATATTATATATTTATCATTGGTATTTTTATATTGACTAATTTTAATAATATATTTATCTTTTGTCTATCTTAATGCTCACAATAGATAACATATGTCAAATGTTCCCATGTACACCTATATAATAAATCTATTCGATGAATCATATTTCCTTCAATTGATTTAATAGTATTTATAGAATCAGTTTATTAATCATTTATGTGTGTTTTTTTTTTTTTTGACTTTAATGACTATAACTATTTGCTATTTTAAATACGGTACCCCACATAGAGTTTCTATATGTATCTGATCGAGATCGTTTAGTATATTGATATATTTTAAATATTTCTAGATGATGTCAACAGTATTACAAACATCAATTTTGACATGATGGTATACTATATTATTATTCATCTTTAACTTAGAAACATATATGTAATTTATGGATTCGACTATAGCTATAATGTTTACATCTAATTGTTTTTATTAATTGAACGGAGTGAAGGGTTCGATGATAACGTGTTGTTGTAGTGGATCAGATTAGCTTTCGATTTTATAGTTATTGTTTCTAACTATACTATACATATACAAATAATTCTATCATTTCCAACTGATGTTATTATTAAATTATAGTAGCCAATATAAAGATAGCACTGGGTTAGATATACTTATGACACACTGCATATCTAAATATATATAAATATTTTATCCAAATTACAATTTTATTTGTTTATGTTCTGTGTATCATAACATTTTGTTAAATTTATAATTTTCGGAAATTTAATAATTCATTCATTTATGCGGCGTCGTTGTATGTGTAACAAACATACGCATATATATAAGTGAATATATATTTAATATTTAAAATCAAATTTTGGAACTCGTATGTTATACAAAAATGGAGATACAAACTTATACTTTTGGTAAATATATAGACGCACCTATATTATATGTCTTAAGCAAGTGTATCAAAGATACCCAACTCACATAGCACAATGCATATAAAATTTTGCATATAATATTTATAAAATTTGAAATTTATACCAATTTTATTTAAATTTACGTGTACTATGTATGGGCGTATAAAATAGTGTTCTTAAATTCAAATGTTTTATTTGCAGGATAAGATTTATAGGAGAAAAATGTTGAATATTTTATTATAATTCACATTAGATGTGTAAAAACAGTTCTAGGAAGTTTTTTTTTTTATTCCATCTATATTCATTCTATATCAAAAAATGTTTTTACTTTCTTATTAAAAATTTAATAAACACTATCCCTATATAAGTCTATTTCCTATCTATACCTATCATTTATGCCAAGTGTAATTGTAAATAACGCATAATTATAATTTAAAAAATAAACATATTACTAATTTTTTATTCATATCATGTTTGATAAGTCAATGATAAATCTTTGAAACGGTTGTCTATATATAATATATAATTAAAGTAATATTATTTATGACATATTAAATCATATATTTTTTTATATAATTCATATTGTTTCGCCTTTGATAATAAATAAATTTTACCATTTTTCGTAAAATGTTAAATTGAAAATTTTTAAATATCTGAAATCAAAAACATAACTTAATTATTGCGGATTTAATTGTGATCGTACAATTTTTCAAAAATATTCATATCGTTCTGATCGTCAAAAATGCGATGATATATTAACATTCAGTAATTTATAATTCAAACTGGCACAATTCCTCTCCATTGAAGATGCATCAGAAGAAGAAAAAAAATTCTATTAATTCTAAATTTGTGCATAAAGAAAAATGTTCAATCATTATCCCCGTCAACATGTATCGAAAACATCTCTTATATATATATATGTACAGCTCCAAAGAAAATTGTCGAAGAAAATTCATCGAAAATCAACGTGTTTTTTCTTTTCTTTCATCATATACATAAATATTTCTTATGTGGCGGACGAATATCATGAAAATAAGTGTAGGAGGCTATGGTATGTGTATGTATGGAAATAAAATAAAATTTTTTGTTTCACATATCCACTGACTTATATAAAACAGTTTTCGTATATATATATATATTAAATAATTTATGTATTTTTACATTACTATACATATAATTAATTATTGATAATATATACCATACATTAAAGACATAATTGATGAGTTTAATATATTTATAGAATTAAAGTGAGATAAAATGTATATACAATATATATTATTATAATATAAAATATATATATATACGGATCGCATAATGCCGCATTTAAACACATCGTCCAAATCGCCAATTATATAGCTTGTGAATGGAAACGAATGTGTGAATAAAATCAACGAATAAAATTTTATTTTCAACATTGTTTCATACGAAACAGAAACAATTGGCTACTATAGCCGATTTGTCTAAATACGGCATTATACAATTTAATATAAAAATAAATGTATATATATACTGACTGTGATATATTTTAGGTATGCTCTACTTTTACTATATATAACATATAGTAAGCTGTGTGTTTAAATTTATAGTTGGACGTTGTCATTAGTATGTTATATGTATATATGTTGATACGAAAGATAGAATTAAAATAATTTTTATACATATAACCAAAATTCACGCAATATAAAGATTATAATTTTATATATAAAATATGTATATTATATAAAAATGGGTAATACGCGAGTGTCATATATAAAAACATATAGCGAAAATATATTGTATATATATATATAAAGATCGAGATAATAGTCTATATATGGATATAAGTATAAATATATAATATATATAACCATCATATAATTAGATATAAATAGTTAATACTTATTTTTGGTTATATTCATTCATTTGACAATAAAACGAAGAAAATATATACATAAACTTAAATTCACAATGTATAACATGCTGCTTTTTAGTATTATTTTTAAAAAATATATAATGTATAATTATATATATATAACATTAATATACAAATTCATACATATGTGTGTGTGTGTGTGTATGTATGTAAAAAATTTATTAAAATATATATTATATACTTGCTATATATAAGTTTATATATATATATTGTATATAAATGGTATGTTATATAAGCATGCTCGCGTATATATATATATATAAAGGGTTGATTAATATAAATTTCGTTTTTATGTTACTTATTTATTTTTATAGGTATATTGTGATAAGGTAGTGATACCGATTATTTAATTTTTTGTGATTATATGTATTGTAATACATAGTTTTTGACATTTTGAATCATTTGACAAAAATAGATGATATACATTATAATAATTGAAACTTTGAAATTTTGGGAAAAAATATTCAAACCAAAAATAATGTGTCCAAATAATACACATCATACACGTAATTTTTGTGGATACCATTAATTACATAAGAATTATTAAAACTCCATCCATAAACATGGCAATGTCACTGAATAAAATTTTCTAAAGTTTGATGAGCTACTGAACACTGATTCAATATATTTTATTAGTTATTATATACTATTGAAAAGTACAAGTATTTTACTGTATTCTACCAACAAATATATGGCATACATATTTTTATTAAAGGGTTATTCCTTTTTTTGAAAAATTAATAAAATTCTCAATTATATAGTTATCTATTGATTATAGAAAATCTGCAGGATTTTTTACCTTTTTATTTTTATAAATAATCCAACTTGTATATTTTTGTTGTATACATTCCATTTCCATACGACGCGAGTGTTTGTAATTAACTATATATATATATATATGTCGTCGTATATACAATATATATATAATAGGATAATAGTCATATATAATTTGTCTGTTATGTACTGATATGACACACACCTTAAGATAACGTGCGTATAACTTCTATGTAATATACGCAATTTGAACGAATTAATGATGGCCTATTATTTTTATATGTCCATTACAAATTATTAATGAATTAATTTCGATTTTTTTTTTTCTGTTAAGATTTTAATTTTTTTTTTTTTCCTGCTATTAAAGTATAGTCGATATTTTTGCTTTTTATGAAACTCAAACAAATTGAATGTATCATTACTGAACTATATATGTATCAAATAATTATATGAAGAATAAATATTATAATATTCATTAAAAAATAGTACAATTAATACATAATATACTGAATATTTTCGAATATCTATACAATGTATATTCTCTTATATGCATTTATAAATAGTTAATGTTGTATTTTGTAGTTTTGTTTGAAAAAAATAAAAGGAAAAGAAAAGAAAAGCACAATTCATGACCTAAATTATAAAAGAAAATGTTTACAAAAACGTGTATATTCATGTGTGTGTGTGTGTATATATATAATAAATGTATATAAGAATTATATGTATCATTTTTAGTGTTCTATGATATATTTATTTGTACACTTACATTTCTATTTTCTCATATGAAACATCTAATTTAAAACAAAGAGACTATCTGATTTTTTGTTTTTGTTTTTTCTATTTCAAAATTTTCTTATCTTTTTTTTTTTTTTTTATTATTCATGTACACAAAAATAACATCGCTACAATATAATAAAGCTTTGCTATTTAATATTTTTCGTTTTAACTATTTTAAACATAGATATATTGTATTATATATACACGAGGATATTCTTCAAAAAACACATATACCACCGCTCCTCGTATATTATAGATTAAATAATTTTCTTTGAATAATATTTTCGTTTGTTATGATTTTGACTTTTCTTTAAAAAAACTATATATATAATATTTTTTATTATTACATTAAACTAGATATAGTACATTATGTATATTATTATTATATTGTCGTCTATATTAGGTTACAAACGAATGTATAAAGTCATGTTTTTTTTGTTCAAATCATTTATAATCGCATCAACATTTTCTTTTCTTAATTAATAAAAATTTTATCTCCGTATGCAATTTCATTCAGTTTTCCTAAGTCTAAGAAGTCAATCATACCGCCGCCTCGTGTATATTAGGGTAGAAAGTTGTTTGTGTTAAAATTTTTACTATATACTATCGAGCAACGACTGTAATGTAATGTTTTTTTTTCCAACCTAACATACAAATGTTCATATCATTGTATTACATTTGCCTATAACATAATATATAATATTAATTTCAAAAGAATAATTTAAATGAAAGAAAAAAACACAATACGTGCAGACTATTGTTATTTTTGAGTAAAGTTTTAAACTTTTGTCTGTTTTTTTTTTTTTTTTTCTTCACAAATACACATAGACTTTTTATAATTTTGTATATACATTAACATCACAAAAATTGTTAATTGAAGTGTCTTTTGAGTGGCATATAGCCTATAAGTGTTTAGATAAGAAAATATAATAATATTTAAAAAAAAAAAAACATTATGCGGAATGAGAATCATGATGGTTAATCACTTTTTTTTTAAGTATTGAATCATGGCATAATATTGTTTAAATTATATGCAAATAATATGCAAATAATGTGTCTGAGAAGTTGCAATGAATTCAAAAAATATATATAAACAATGTTTGAAATCATGTTTTATCAATAAAATCGAATAGAATCAGAATACAAAAATCAAAATTTTAAACATAAAGTGGTTCATTTTCTTAATTTTTCACCAAATCCAAATCTGTCAGCAAATTTACAACATTTTATATATTATATTGTAATTTTAATATCCATATATATGTGTGTGTGTATCCACAAAAAACATATATTCTTCATATGGTAGAAATTTATAATGTGCATAAATTTAAATTATATTATTATTGGCATTTGTGTGTATATTTTTTTATTCATTTGCAAATATTTAGGTCATTGAATTTAATTTAACTTATTATATATTACAATAGAAAATCAAATATCGTTGGTATAAATTATATATTAAATTTATTTGAATTTTCCTCTTCTCTTAGCAGAGTAAGTTAGTAGATAAAGAAATAAAAAAACTTTTGAATATTTATGCACTTGATAACCGCATGATAAATTTAGATATATTGTTTTATTATTATTATTATTATTAATTATTATTGATAAATAATTTATTTGTAATTATAATAATAAATTAATAAATATTATACATATTTTCTATCATTGATAATTTTTTGACTTTGAACAGTAATATATTTTTACACACACTCAATTCTTCTTCCTATATCGATTTTATGACGGTTTTTTTTTTATTGCTATTTTTAGTTTATTATTTATTTTATAATATTTGATTTAGTAAATTAATAAAGCGCCAGATACTAAAGTGTTAAAATGCAATTGCAAACATGTAACATTTCCTTTTAACATCAATATTATATTAATATTAGCAAAATTTCAAAATAGTAAATTTTTACATATTTTTTTAAAATAAATTAGTTAATTAATTTAGAAAAAAAATATAATTCATTTAAAAATGATGAACGTTTGTTATGTTATTATAAAATAAACTCTCTAGTAAACCCAAAAAAATTATTTAAATAAAATAAATAAAGCTCAGTTTCACACATTATATTAAAAAAATTAAGTAATATTGGCTTAGTGCGAACACTTATTATGCTGTATGTTTGGTGATTAATAGCGACACATTTAATATTCAACGATAATACATATGTTCTATTTTGTGGGATAATTTATCAATTTGACTTTGATGTTTTGATAGTTACCATATGAATGATATGAACTAACAGCACAGGGTATTTTTTTGGTGAGAATATGTCAGTATTAAGAAAATCGTCGAATTGAGTAAATATTTTTTCTTATATAGATTTTTAATTTATTTCATATTTATTTGAAAATTATTATTATACATTTAAGCCATTCAATTCATTTATAATATGCGCATATAAAATAACAAATTATAGTAGTAGGAAATTTTTCCCAATCACCGTCCTAATGAATTTTATTGAATCATGACACATTGATTTTTAATATATATATAAATTAAAATACGCTGAAAAAATAAATACAATTTGTATCTAAATTTTTAATATCTATTTTTAATAAAAATCTAATGAAAAATGAAATTTCGTATATAAGAGAAAATTAAAGAAAATATACAATTTTAAATAATAAAATATATAAATTTTTTAATGGATTTATCTATTTAAAGTGAATTTAAAAATATAAATTTACATTTTGTTATTATTATAGAATTAATTAATTAATGTAAACATTGGGGTTTTTTTTTTTTCTACTGAATCAAATAAAATTTCAATGCGCTTTTTTATTGCATAATGAAATAATTTATTATACACCAAACGGTCATAGTCAAATTGTTGGTAAATTACTTCGCATAAGAGAATATATTCAAATTAAAAACGTGAGTTATATATGAAATGATTGACCTCTTTATTTTAACTCATTTTACGTATAATTACCACCAAATGATATTTTAGTGGTGAGGCACTGTATTTAGATTGAATTTCATGCAATTTTTCGTTTATTATACATTTATTATTTATACTGTTTTTTTTTCTTCAAAATTTATCTATTTTAAAGGTAATGGTAACACAAATGATTTTGTTTTTTGATAAATATTAAACTTAAAAATTTGTTCCAAACACATTTCAGCCACACCTGGTTCGCATTTAAATGCAATTAATTTATTGGATAAATTAAAACAAAAAAATGATACCACATCCACAATTAAATTAAAAAGGAATTAAATATTTCTTCTATTTCCTGTTGTTATTTTTTCATTGGCTTACAATTAAAATTGAAAGATTATATAGAATCTTCAAAAAAATCGATAGATGTTCATTGGAGTTGTATAAATTTATAAAATGGCAAGATAAATAGAATTGCAAAATTATAATGGTCTGATACCGTCGGCATATGCAGACTGTAGTAAATGCAATGGAAAAAAGTTGGAGAACAGAAGAGATAATAAATTTATAATCTATTGGCCTATTGGTAAATTCTGTGACTCAGTATAGCTTCCGACAAATGAACAAATTGTTTTCTTACATCGCAGTACCTTGATTTTTACAATCTTATTTACTAAAAGAGTATATTATCTGCTTTTATTTTAGTATATTCGGATGTATTAGTAAAAACATTAGCAGTTTGTAATATTTTCAAAACTCTTCGAATTATGGATGTTTTTGGTGGTGAATTTAAAACTAAAAACATTATAATTACTTTAAATGGAAGTGAACGTTTAATTTGTACTATTAAAACGGAGTATATACTTTTTGTAATTGTAATTCCAAGTATTGACTTACATACAATTATTAAATTTTCGTAACTGATAAAATATACAATTTTTTGACAAATTCGTTTCGTTTTGACATTTCATCAAATTATTTACTTATTTATCTCATTGCATGGGTTTTTATTTTAAAAAATGCATCAAATATATAATTGCTCGTCTCAAACACACTACTCTTTTTTTTTTCTTTTTTTTGTTTAAGTCACCAACTCCAAATGCCTTTACAATTTCAATTAATTAATTTTAATTTTACTATTTATTAATGTGATTATTTTTTAAATATATAATAATTTATTATTTATTTATTGTTAATGATATTTGTTTGACAAAATTTATGCTTGATCGCATAATTTTCATGCGTGCGCTCGGCTCGTACTTATCTGTAAATTGTTTTCGTATAATTTTATTTTTACCACACGCTTATATTTTTGAAAAAACGAAAATAAATTTCAAAATAAAAATATGAAATGAAATGAAAATTTAAAAAAGAACACAAAACAAAACAAAATATACAATAATAAATAATAAATGAAGGATTTAATTTATTATAATTTTAAAGGGCGGCGAAAGGGTTTTTTTTTTTTTTTTTTAATTTTAATTTATCCTTAATGTGTATATTTATTTAATTAAAGTTTATTTAAAACATATTACAAAATGGTTGTTGATTTGTTTGCATATTTTAAAAAAAATTATATAGTTTTTACATCAAATAATATAGACAAACATAAAAGATATTGAAAAAAAATTAAAATAAATATAATACAACAAGGACACATTCTAATTAATTTTTTTGTATCATCAAACATCATCATAATTGATATGATTGTGTTGTGCTTTTGTTTTCACAAACACAAAAAAAAAAAAAAAACATAAGTTAACTTACCATAATTCCAGTACTGACAGCAATACCTCGTCCACAATACGTATTCGGGACAATATCACCAAAACCAACGCTTAAAAATGTTATCGCTATAAGCCACATTGCATTCAATAGGTTCGCGTGTTCTTCATCGTGAAACCTGTTTATCATTAAATTTAAGTTTTGTTTTCCTTATTTATTTATTTGTTTTTAGTTTAGTTTTTAGTTTTTTATAGTTCATATAATTGGAAAAATTATCTATTGTTTTTATGTGGAATTTTTATTTTTAAATAAGGATATTTTTTTTTTTTTTTGATTTGATTTTTAATTTAAAAATAAATGTTAACGATTCTTTAGGAAAAATTAGGTCTTCTAATATATTCTTTTTTTTTTTTTTTTTTCTATAAATTTATTTCTTCATTGTGTTTACTGTTTATTTTTATTTGTATGTGTTTGTATGTATTTTTTTTTTTTTTAATATACTTTTCTATTTTTTTAATTTTAATTTATTTAAAATATATTGGATGGTAATGATATATAATTGTGTGTCAGAGGAATAATTTAATATGATGTGAATTGATGAATTTTTTTTTTTAGTCTTAAATATTTAGGATTAAAAAAAAAAAAATTAAAACAAAAATTATATAATTAACAAACAAACCAAAAAAAAAGTAAACTTAACCAACAAAATAAAAAGAAATAAATGAATTAAAAATAAATAAAAATATATTATAATAATTATAAAAAAAAAAAAAAAAACCACAAAGAAACGGAGAAAAACGAAAATTTCCATTTCGTCTACCAACCAAATTTTCATCATTTATATAAAAAAAAAAATAATTAAAGCCAACGTCGCCGCTGCTGCGCGTTTATTTTATTTTATTTTATTTTATTTTATTTTTTATTTTATTAAATTTATTTATTTAAATGTTATAAATAATTTATAAAAGCTTTTTTACATATTTCTATTTTCGTTTCACTTTTAAAACCCTATTTTTATAAAAAAAATAATAAATATATAAATTTAATAAAAATCTCCTGAATAAAAATTGGACTTTCTTGAAAGTTTCAATTTTTATTAATAGTAGTGCGCCTGCCGCCTGCGGACGTATATATATATATAAGCAACACAGACATATTATCAATATTTATATTTGTAAAATTGTATATAGCATTTATAGTATAAAAATATAATAGTATATACCATGTATATTGATGTGATAATGGTAGTATAATTACAATAAATTTATGGGGTAGTTAAATAGCAGAGCGATAAGTTAAATAAAAAAAAAAAAAATAAATAATTAACAGTAGTAGTAGTAGTAGTAGTAGTAGTAGTAGTAGTAATAGTAGTAGTAATAGTAAATAGTAAAATTATATATAGTAAAAAAGTTATAAGTAGTATAATAATAATATACGTTCATAGTATATAATTATTACTTTTCTTATATTTTATAAATAAATACTAATTTTTCTTAATTCTTACATTCTTATTATAATTTCTTATTTTGATTTGATATACTTACCACCATACCACATGTTAATGTTATTCCTCGGCCACAATATGTATTCGGTACAATATCACCATAACCAACACATAAAAATGTGATGGCTGTTAACCACATGGAGTTTAGCAAATTCGCGTGCTCCTCATCGTGAAACCTTTTGCGGGGGAGGGGAGGTTTTTTTTTTTTTTGCAATTTTTCATCGATCGACAATGATCGACATATACAAAAGTGTAGTAGTTGTAATTGTAGTAGTAGTAGTAGTAGTAGTAGTAGTAGTGGTAGTAGCAGTAGTAGTAGTAGTAGTAATGTAGTAGCAGTGGTAGTAGTATTGGTGGTAATAGTAGCGGTAGTAGTAGTAGTGGTAGTTGTGGTAATTTTTTGGTGATGGTGATTGTAGTGGTTGTGGTGATGGTGAAAAACATAGTGTGACATTGATGTGGAACACAATTATAAAGCAAATATATAATAAATGTTTGTTTTATGTTTCTTATCATTTAGATTTATTTTTATTTTTATTTTTTTATACTTTATACTTAATTAGAAAAAAAAACAAAACAAAATAATAATAACTAATTTTTTTGTATTGTGAAATGAAACACGAAAAATAAATTTAATTAATAAATAATAAAAAATAAATAATAAAAAATAAATAATAATACTAAAAATAAAAATACATTTATTATTATTTTTTAATTTGTTTAGAAGTATTACACAGTTTAGGGTGCGAAATTACAAAGATTTTAATGCGAGACAGAGAAAACCATTTTTTTCTTTCTGTTATTATAAATAATAATCAATGTCTCCAATAAAAGACAAACAACACGTTTCACAAAAAAAAAAAAAAAAACAAAACAAAATCGGTGGTGGGTGATTTAAAATTTTGAAAAATTTAATTAATAATAAATTAGTATTATATTTCACACACGTGCTTTTTTTTGTCTATTATACTTTTTATACGAATTTTATGCTTTTCAAAAAATTTATACTGTGAATTTTTATTTATTTGCAAAAGCAAATATACATTAATTATATATACAAAAATGTATTAATTCGCGTCCTGTAACTATACTGTACAAAGCAATTTTTGATATAGTTACAGTCTTTTCGTATATATTTATTTATTGAGTTATTATACAACAAAATTATTATTAATCGTGCATTTATTTATTTATTTTTTTATTCTTTACTTTTTGGCTATACATTTTTGTGAGTTTTAATTTGTTTGTTGTTGCGTTAGTCAATTAATGTGTAATTGTTTTATGCGTTTATATGGTTGGATATATTTTGTAAAAATTTAATTATTTTTTTTATAATATACACAATGGTTTTTGCGTGTGTGTGTGTGTGTGTGTGTGTGTGTGTGAAATAATATGGTTATTGTTTGTATATTTACAAATTTATATATTTAAATGTATATTTATGTTGTGGCAGACTCTTTTTCGCATTAACAACACATAATTATATGAAATAAAATTCGTATTGTATTTATAATCAATAATTCTATAATTGCATAAAAATTTTGCTTAAAGATTTTTTTGAAAACTTATCCAAACGCTCTTTCGCTTCCATAAAGAATATAATATTTATTTTAAAAAGTTATAAATATATATCGACAGACACACACAATTACTACAATAATTACTATTGTATATACGAGTGCGCGAGTACAAAAAGAAATTATTTATTTTTTATTTTTACAAGATTTTCGTAAATTTATATTTATTTATAAATTGACCGGTAATTTTTTTCTGTAATTTTTTTAAAAACACAAAATTTTATTTTTATATATATTTCTCAACATTTTTTTATTCTTCTTTTTATTTTCATATAAATATGTGTTCATGCTTAAAAAATATATATTATGTTTTTGTGTCACAAAAATAAAAATGAATGAAATAAATATATCGCGTGCACAGAAATATTACATGTATGGAGAGATAAATTAATTAAAAATAAAAAAACAAACGAAAATACAAAACCAAATAAAATATAACTTTTATTAGTTTTTTTGTTAGAGTATATACACACAACAATAACAACAACAACAACAACAACAACAACAGCAAAAAGCTATATAAGCTGTATTTATAAAAAAAAAAAGAAAAAATAAATAATTTAATTAGCTAAAATATCGCCGCACCGCCGAATCAGTACCTTCATATCATTGTATTTGTCCATTAACATTTGATATATTATATTATTTTAATTTTCAATATATTAATTTTTAAAATACAGTGATTTTATTTCGTTCAAAAAATCATAAATATTCTATAATTTAATTTTTTTTCAATATATCGAAATTGTTCACATTGTTCACAATCGATTAATTATTTACACAAGCGTTTTTTTATTTTAATTTAATTTTTACAATTTTATTTTTCCTTTTTATATATACAATATTAATTTATTAATAACATAAAAAAAAAAACAAGAAACAACACATATAAAGCAATAAATTACGATAATTAATTGTTGATTTTTTAACTAAATAATAATAAATAAATAAAAAGATAAAATAAAATAATTTAATTATTTAAAAATAAAATAAAAAAAAAAAAAAATAAATAAAAATAAAACAACACACAACCAAATGTGCAACATTAAATTTTTGAAAAATTAATTCTATTCATATATTGGGAAAAAAAAATAATTTAAATATAATTTTCGAATACATACAATTTACCCAAAACCCATAAAAAATAAAAAGTAATTAGTTTTCTAATTATTTATTTTGTTTTCCAATTTTTTTGTTTTTATTTTTATTTTGCTTTAATATTATTTTATATTTTTATTATTCCTTTTTTTTTTTTTTTTTTATTTAAAGTAATATTTATATTTTTATATGTCGTACAATGTGCGATCCTTTAATTATTAATTATTTTAAAATCGAAACGGAACATTTTCATGTATATGGTGCGCAAAGGATAAAACGAAATTTTTTTAACACAAATATTTTTAATTATTTAACAAATATTCATACATTATTTTGTGTTTCTATATAATAATTATATTGGTTTAATTAATTAATTAATATTTTTAATATTTTATTCATTGAACTTATATTTTTTGTTAAACTTAAGATTTTATAGTTGTTAAAGATTTTTATTTTTACATATCATTATCTATTTTATTTAACTATATATATTTCGATGGTAATCGAAATTAAACCACCAATTGGGTCACTATTCGGCGCCTTACTGAGTATAGACTTTTGCGGTTGATTTAATAAATAGAAATTGAAATTGGAAGATTATAAGTCTTCAGTTTATATAAAAAATGGCATTGTAGATGGTATACCATCACCTCACCGCAAGACATTTTATAACAAATAATTGTACTATAAATATTACCACATTGTGTGATTTTTGTTTTTAGAATTTTAATAATACGTTAAAACGACAAGAAACGAAGAATTTCGTTTTGGTTACTTTTTAAGCATTAGTAATAATATCTGAAAATTTTCAGATTATTTATATGATAGTGTTATCCGGTATAATTGATCATTATATTTCATTTGTCACGAATATCATTGTAAAGCATTGACACTAGAAACATTAGCTTTCAGAGAGTAACAAGTTCATTATAGTAACTATTTTTCCAGATAATTTGTAATGTGACCGATTCTTGGTCATATCGGACTAAATTTGGGATAATTTGGCCGTATCGCACATAAAAATATACACACTCCAAAATGAACAAACATTTTATACAAATATACCATAACTGTTAACAAATAAAAACATAAAAGTGAATAGATTTGATCAGTTCTATTCATTTTTTAATATTTGTTATTTTTGAATTATATAAGTAAAAAATGTTTGCTCATTTTAAACACAAATATTGAGTGGACATATAAATTGTTATGTGTCGATACGGTCAAATCTTTGAAATATGATTATGCACATGTATTTTCTAACGAATTGCTACCAAATTTCATTTATTTTTATTTATTAAAATTGTTAGAATTGACGAAATTTGGTTGTGTGCAAAAAAATTTAGCCAACATTAAAATAAACTGTATAACGATTTTCCTAAATTTTCCAAAAACTATTCTTATATTTCTATTATAACACTTCATCCGAGATTTCATTAAAATCGTATGAGAATTTAACAAATTACTAGATTTCAAGAAAAATTACTATGAAAACTATATAATAATAACTTCAAAATAACAAATTTACAGAATGTCTTCATTATTTTTTGAATAACACAAACTAAAAATAAATTATATGGAAAACTTTTCATATGAAAACGGGACATTTACCTGTTCCGAGAGCTTCAGGACACTGGAACAATGAAAACAGAAATCGATATAAAGATTTATAAAATTATATAAAACGTTTTAACAATTTTTAAAATATTTACTATCAACTACATCAACATCTATTATAAAATCATAAAACTATATTCTAACTTAGTATTATATAATTGCATCCGCTCTCCGAGCGTCGTCCATTCACAATATAATTTTATATAAATTAAAATTTTACAAAATTTGTATAGTTATTATAATAATCGCTTTTAGGATTTATGGTTTGTTGTTCGTTAATATTTTTTAGTTGGTATATTTTATGATTATGTTATAAACGAACAGATTATTATTGTATGCAGAAATTTTAATGTGAAAAATTTACAGTATATATTTAAAAAAAAAACTAATTTTCACAAAAGAAACTTTTAATCTTTGCAATTCAGTTATTTAGTTATTTATAAATTGCCATTTTTTTTTGGTATACCATATATTAAAAAGTAAATGAAAAACTTTTGATAAATTGAAAAACGGATATAAGAAACTCGCTTTATTATAAATTTTTCCGTTGTTATTACACATACATTGTATATATTAAAATTATATTATTCTGCATATAGGAAATGCAAATGTATTTTTAATGTAAAACATTTCACTTATACTTTATATACACAATAATTCCAGTCCATAAACTGTATATTTCCATATGTTCACATTTATATATGTAATAAAATGAATTAAATACTTTGTAATACCATCAAATACAATATTTTTATTTAATACTCACATATATATATATAAATATTTAGTATTATTTAAATAAATTGTAAATTTTCATGCAATCTGTTCATTTTCCATATTTATTATATTTTGTGTGAATATGTGAAACCGATTTTCTTTCATGTTTGTTTAGTGAAGTTATTAAATAAATATTTAAAATTAATAAATAGAGAAGAAATAAGTATTTAATACTATAAGTATTATTTTATTTTTGTTCATCATCATCTGATATTATTTATTTTTATATTTAACATATATAAGAGAATAAAACATTTATTGCAATTATAATTGTACCAAACTATATAACAACTAAATATAAATGATTTATTTATTTTATATTTAATACTATTATATTATAATGTATTTATATTAGTATATATATATATTGTGGAAATGTAAGTATAAGCTTTCCTTTGAGTGCCTTTTACTTTTACGTTTTATGTACGTACAAAAGTATATATATTCAAATCTTCTTAATACACACTATAATATACCTATTTTGAATATTAAATATTTTTTATTTCATGAATATATTATAAATATATGCGGTCTATGTAAGAAGTGTGATAAGCAAACACTTATATGTAATATATAGGTAGGTATATATATAATGTATAATTTGAAATTAATTTTTAAGCGACAATCATTTATTTATGTAATTAGCATATAAATGTTAAATTATTGTAAATAAATGAATATAATATGGGTGGAAATTTTAATGCTGTTATTATAATATAATTTATTTAATTTACTACTCGTGCATAACATCGTATAAGATTATAATTTGTTGTCGATTCATAATATGGAAACATTATGTAATTTATATATTGAAATTTTTGAGAGAAACTAACTAAACGAAACAATAATTTTTGATGGTATTTTACGTTGAACATATGGAATTAATTGTTAAGGTATTACCGAAAAAAAAATCCAAACTTAAATGAATGTAACACAAAAACAGAAAGATCGTTCCGATTACCATTTATTGCATAAAAAAATTTACCTCAACCACAGAAATAGAAATTATCTATTACTTAATGATTGTATATTTCTTTTATATTTATTTATTAAATTTTATTTTTATACGTGTCAACTATATTTATAATAACCATTTTATATAAATTCCGTGAATATTAATCCATGTTTATTGTTTTATTATAATTTACAATAGTTAATCGTATGTGTAAATAATGAATCCCCATATATTATATTAATACAATATAATATTACAATACAAATTTTCATTTTACTTATATATTATTAAATGTATTATAGTCAGTTGTCTTTATATTTACATAAGATTAACTACATACATATAAAAAAACAATAGATAACATTGGATTAAATTTTGAATTATTCACCGTAGAAAATATAATACACATATAATTTAAAAAAAAACTGTACTGTATTATAGTCAGACGAGACTATAAGAAACGTATATATAAAAAGTTATTAAGATTAGTATTAGACAGTATTTATATTCGTATATAACCCTCTATAACCTATTCCATATGGAATATACCGACGAAACACAATATACCAAGCGTTCTGCATCAATGTTATCGATTCAATCGATTGCTAGAGTTCATACACCGATGATCTGTTTATAGTGAACCATTTATATTGTATAATTTTTGAATGATAATGTTTTGTCTATCGTTCTAATTTTTTTTGACATCATATATCATATATTAATATCAATTTAATGGAATTTGTTCATACTACATAGAAACCAATTGGATCGTTTTCAAAACAGTGTAGTTTGTTTTAAGAGACACCCTATGGATACACCATTTATATAATACAAATATATTAATGAATTTTTACTATATACGGATTATTCGTTTATTTATTCTACTATATTGTAATACGTGTAGTATATGTGTAACAATTATTTATTCTTATATATATTTATAGAAAATCTCATATGTACATTTTAATTCTTTTAATTAAATTTTCAATTAATTTATTGTTTAAAATAATACATAAATAAATAAATAAATAAATAAATAAACACATATAAATGTGTGTGTATATAGAAAATTGGGGTAACAATAATACAGGGACAAAAAAGTGAAAGTTATTGAATTTATTGTTAGTAATTATATATTTATATATAAACTTTTGACTATAAAATTAAATTTTAAATGAATACAATCGAAAGAACATGGAAAAAGTTTTTCCAACTAATTTTAATACAATATACAATACAATAATAATATAGTTTCAAAGAATTTTAAGAAAAAATTTGAATTAAATTATTTATAAGAAATATTTAGCTCTTGAATTTATTCATTTTTATTTTTATTTTTTTTTTTACGCGTATAAAAACTTTAAATTTTATTTATTTTTGTTAAAATAAATTGAAATAAAATTAATTGTTGTTTATTTGTTTATTATTATTGTTTTTCGGCCCAAATTTCTTTATTGTTCTACACTCATTAAATATTTAATTAATTGAAGGTGTATTTATATTTATATTTTGTGTTTATGTAATTTTGTATTTATTTATTTTATATTTTTTTTATATTTTATTATTAATTTATATATACTATTTTGAATAAATCAAAGAATTAGTACGGATCAATTGAATCGCATTTGAATAATGATATACATTTTAAATTATTAAATTTATTTCTACTCACACTCTACGTACACGTTGTAATAAAGTTAATGTTTTTTTATAAAAATTATTGTAAAAAATTACTCCTATAAATTTTCGATTATAATTGAAAAAAATTAAATAATTCCTTTGTTTGAAGAAAAGGCATTTTTATAAAAAAATACAAGTTTAAATTATTTAAAATTTAAAAAATGAACTGGTTTTTATTCTATTTTATATTCAGTTGAGTATTGTATGTATATTTATTTTATTTTACTTAAATGTATAAGTAAGAAAGTTAAAAATAAAGACATTTCTAATAAGAGTTCATATATGGTATTATATGACCTATATATCTAAAGACAGTAGCATTTGCAGGCAATCTGATATGAATTGTAAATTTTATGCTAAACAACACGTACCATGCATACATGTGTCTGTGTTTGGTACCTTAACTACCTTATTTAGATATTATACTAAACATGAATATATATTATCTAAAATAAGATAATAATTTCAGTGTATTTCTTTATGACACTATATCTACGAAAATTTGTTAAACATAATTTTGTATGAATAAATGAACATCTCTTTATATATAATTGAGCCATTTCTACCCAATTTTTTTTTTTAGATATACCATATTTATATATGTTTATAATGATGGTATCATGTATATCAGTCTATATATGGGCAATGACATATATAACTATATATATAGAATTGAAGTAGAGATAATTCATTCTATCTATTTATATATATATTATCTGTATATGTTTTTTGTGCGAAAAAAGGTCGGTTTTTTAAATAAATAAATTTAATACTTTATTTTTTTCTATTTTATTAGGTCTGAAGACTATCAATGAATGAATTAATTTAAGTGAACGGTGTGTAGTATATTGATGATAATATATTCAATATACATATATTATTCATGTGTATTACCTCGCACATAAGGTATGAATTTTATAAATATTATTAAATATTGTACTGTAAATAATAATTTGTATAAAAAAAGTGATGGATTTTTGTTTTGTTTTTATATTAATTTAATAAAAAATTAAAAATGATAAATCATCCAGCGGAATGTTTTAACACTGCAGATTAAGATAATATCTAATATATAGGCTATATTATTGTATATAACGCTCGCGGCAATATATGTAAATATGTAAATGGTACTTTGTATAATCTTAAAAAAAGTTATAAGAAATTGGAAATATAGCAATATATAATAGATATGATGAATATGGCGACACATTACTTGTAATATAACACACATAAAGATAAAATAAAAACAAAATAGAAATATGTTTTCTGAAAACAATGGTATTTATAAAATTGAAAAAGTTTCTGAATTCTCATAAATGCGTGTGTGTGTGTTTCCAACTTAATAATTTTTTTTTATTAAAACACATTGACCGCCTTGTCAGTCACCCGTGACTGACACTGGAATACTCCAATGGGGTTATGTCCGTCACCAGTGACTGACACTGAGTACCTACTTTAACTTTCCATTCAGTGCTGTTGGTCACGAGTTCTGTGTTAAATAATCATATCTCTACATAATTTATTAAATATGATATAACTTAAAAACAAAGACTTTTTTTTTTACATTTTATAAAAAAATTTGTTGGCAGAGAATGTGTTATAAATGTTTTTATGTTATACATATATATTTTCAATTTATATAATAATATTTATTTCAATTTCCACTCATTTTGATATACGGAACCATAGATCAACAGAGCTGTACAATTGTATATTTATCAGTGGCGAGCGGACAGTTTTCTAATTAATATATAAAAAATACAACAATTATGTATTTTACATAGTTTATAAAACAAACACGTAGTTGCTTCAATTCATTAAAAAAATATCTACTCGTTACAAAAATCCAAAAAATTATGTTTCCTATGATTATAAGCAACATATAAATAATATTAAACATAACATTTTACTACCGCCACACACACCGTAATATTTCACCTATTATATTATTATTTATACCATATTTTTATTTGCATTCGCTCAATTACAGTAGTAGTGTGGTAGTGTAGTAGCTATAAATGCATATATAATATATACGACATATACACATATTACAAAAATATAAGCTTTTGTGTCTGGTGAAGGGGAAAAAATTTATATGAAGCCGTTGCAGCAAAATATATTTTTTTGAGCTTTTTTTATATGGTGTATATGGATTATGTAGTATGGTGCTACCATACCATATGGCATATATATATACATGCACATGTATTTGTTTATAATTTTTATTCTATATTTTGTATATATAATATATTATCTGACTGAATAAAATAAGATCGTAATGTATGTTATTATTATTATTGATAAGATATTTAAAATTTTTAGTGTACATATATCAATTATAATGATATAAAAATAACAATTTATTATAATTAGTATGATAATATTTTACGACAATACTACAATATCCACTATTTATATTAAAATACTTCGTGTGTTTTTATGAACGTAATTTGTTTATTTAGTTTTAATAAAATGAAAATTGACTTATGAAAATAATTTTTCGTTATAACAATTTTGAAAAATTAATTAAGAAATTACAAAATAGTGTAGAATATTTTTTATTAATAAATTAAAACATAAAAATTTACTGATTGCGATTATGGCACATAGTAAATCAGTTATTGGAGAAATATAAGATGTATATACTGTACAGATGGCAATTACCTTACCAAAGAATAGGAGTGTTGTGTACAATAAATCATTTAGATAGTAGTTCTTTAAAATCACAGACTTTCAGTTTTAGCCATATGTTATACAAACAGCAAGAATCCAAATATTTAATCACTTATAATATGTGAATGGATTTATTTATTGTTCGCATTACTTTCTGCTATTTAATCTTGATATCTTTACACAATACGAATTTTCACCGCTCGCCACTGATCCATCTATCTAGGATAATTGATTTTTCCTACATCATAATATGTATTTTTAATGTGTTTTATGCGCTGTTATGCGGAAAGAAAATAAAGCGTATTGTTATAATATAAAATAAAATTTAATTATAAGAAACCACTTCAAATATAAAATGCATATAACATACTATTTAAAAAGAATTTTTGTTGTTATAATGAAATAATAATACAGCATTAAGGGTAATGAAAATAACATAAAAGAGTAACAATATGAAACCAATATGAGTATGTCCATTATATATGTGATTAAAGTTTTCCATGTGTAAATATTAAATAGTATAATTTAATTTGAAAATGGGTAGCTTTAAAATGGATACAATATGGAAATGGAATTTATATATAAGCAATTTAACTCTTTATTTTATTTATAAAATCTCTTTGTTGGGTATCCATTCTTATACAAAAATATACGAGTGTATGTGTATGTATTTTAAATGATTATAAAACTAATAATAATGGTTATATAATTTAATTTAATTACATTTTTATATAATATGGCAATATATGAAAGTTTTACGAGATTTTAATTTAAATTTGATACAGTCCATTCGCGGGAAAATTGTCCGGAGAAATAAAAGTAGTTTTTTTTTTTATATTTAAATATTCATATTAAATTTTGATTTAATGTTGCGTAACAAATTTTCAAAAATTTATTTAATTTATAGGATTTTTGAAATTTACACATAATTGTGAGTCGGCCAGAAGAAAACAATGAACTGAAATTTTATTATTTTTGTGTTGTTTCTTAATAAAATCATATGTTAATTATATCATTAATTTATATTACTATAGATATGTAATATAAATTATGTAACAGATTAAATATTTTTCAATTGTATTCTACGAACGATCACGTGTTAAATTATTTCCTATAGTTTTCAGAATAAATATTTGTAGTAAATATTTTCATTAATAAATTATTACAATTTGATTGTAAAATTATAATACAAATTATCAGAGTGGGTGATCTCTTCCTGAATTTATATAACTATTAATTAATTAATTTTCTACTCATATACAATAAATATTTTCCATATTTTTAAATTATAAAATAGTTTTTTGTTTGTTTTGTATTTGCACATACCTTAAGCCAATGTTAAAAAATAGTTCATATACATAGTACAATAAATCGGCGGAATTAAAATAAATATGCGTAACAAATATTATACAAGAGAAAACTTCTTACATCCCTTTTTAAACGTATACGTATACGAAAGTAAAAATATAAAATTTGGTTTTTTTAATAAAATTTTTATATAGACAATAAATGTTTTTGTATGTGTCATAAAAAAATTGTTTATGGTTAAAATAAAATATTTATTATAAAAATACTAACCCGCGAGGATAGAGGATATTGCCGTATAAAATACACGTTTGTATAGTAAAAATTTATATTATATTGGAAAATATTTATTGAAGGATACAAAAAAAAAAAAAAAGTATACACATCAATAAAAAAAAAAAACAAAGTACACCAACAATCAAAATTAATACACATAAAAAATTAAATAAAAATCAACATTTCAGTGTGTGGTGGGTGTTGGTGGTGGTGGTGATGATGGTGTATCACATATATCAAAACAAAAAACAAAACAAATCAGAACAAATAAAAAAAAAATCGATATTGTGATGTGCATTTTTTTTTTTTGATAGTGGTGACAAATCGTTATTTATTTCGTATTTAATTTAATTTTTAATTTTATGCAAAATTTAATCATGGTAAAACAAAAAAACTAAAATTACTAAATTTATTTTTCATTCGTTTTTTTTTTATTTTGTCTGTGTGTTAAATTTGTGAAATATAAAAAATAAATTATTACTTTTTTTTTTTTTTTCTGTACGAGAGGAGCTCCACACGATTTTTTTCGCTAAACTCCTCCATGTGACACAGTAGCAGAATGATGAACGACATAGTTTCATTTCTATATACGCTATTTTATATAACATTTTTTTATTTATTTACTTTTTAACTTAATTTTTATATTTTTATATTTTTATTATTATTTATTTTGGTTGGTTTCGAATAGGAAATTATACGATTTTCCATAATTTTTCCTCGTTTCTTTTAGTTTTTTTTTCTTATTATATTCATTCTTAAATAATATATTTATTTTTTTTTATTTTTAAATAATTAATATATCATTTTATAATTTATTACATACAAGCATTTCTAAAAATATATTTTTATTTAATTAATTTAAATATATAGTAATAATTTTAAAATAAATTCTACTAATTAAATAATTAAATAATAATAATAATAATAATAATAATAATAATAATAATAATAATAATATAATATTTAATTTAATCGCAATATTTTATCATAATGAAATAAAAATTATTATTACAATAAAAAATCTGTGAGTGAGATTGGAATTTATTAAAAATCATTACGAAAATATATAGCTTTTTTTTTAAATAAACGATCAAATTTTTTAATTTGCATTTATCGAATTAAAATGTTAATGATGTTTCAATAAATTTAAATTATTAAATTATGAAAAATGAAAAAAATCGTTTAATAAAATATAATAAATGAAAAATTATGGGATCGTAAAAAAAAAGCTTATAAACTTGGTTATATCTTAAACACAAACTAAATTTTCCCGGAAAATCAACTTTTTTCTTTTATATATTAATAAATATAATCAATTTTGAAATTTTTTTTCATAGAAAATATTTCACGAAATATAAAATCATTTCACGGCAAAATGTAAATTGATTTTCAATTTTAAGGATAGTAAAAAATAAAATAAAAACGCTAACACAATTCGAGCAAAATATAATCTCTATGTCTCTATCGTTAAATGATAAAACGACTATATACTGTCCAAATTGTAATAAAATTAAAAATTAATTAAATATTAAAATTCTGTTCTAAAAATATTAGTAAAAATAATTTTTGTAATTTAAAAACAAAACAATATCCGAAAAAATTAGTGTTTCTGTGTTTACTTCTATTTTATCCATATATTTTTTATATTTCATGATATATCGATTATTTTTTTACACCCATCTTAGTTATTGTACTCTATTACATTTAAGATTTTTTTCAATCACGTATCGCGTCACGTCATCGTCACCGACCATTACCATATTACATGTACAAGAAAAAACAGAAATCGATTCGTAAGATAAAAAAATTATAAATAAAAATAAAACGTTAAATACAATAAAAAAAAAAAGAAAAAGACTTGTAAAATTAAACAATAGATTTTGGGATGAAGCGGGAACAAACAAAAAGCAAATATACAATCAAATAATTAATCAATTTTTAACGATAAAATAAAATTAATTAAATTTTTATATATTTTTATATAGATTATATAATTTCGTTGATTTATGATTTTTAATGAGTTCGCAAAAAACTGCTTCTAAAAAAAGCTTCTACTTTTTTTTTTTTTGTATAAGATAAGAAAATTGACACCACAATGGATTTATGTTTTTTTTTTTTATTGGAATTTTTATCGCATATTTATTGAAATTAAAAAATTGTTATTATGAATATATATTTAATTTAGTAAAACACTACTACGAGAATTGCATTAAAAAAAAAAAACAAATTATTATTATTATTTTATAAAATTGGTTTTTATACAATTTTATTTCTACTAGTTATTTTCATTATTTGCAAAAAAACTGGACATACTACAATTGAATTGAATTCAATAAACAAATAAATAAATAAATAAATAAATAAATAAATAAATAAATAAATAAAATAAAATATTTACACATAGGCGCAGAGCAACTAATTTGCATTTCTCTTTATTTTATTATAATTTTTTTTTTACCTAATTGGGGTTTTGGGTCTTTGTTATATATTCAATAAAATTTGATATAATTTTTATTTGCATATATTTTTTATATAGATTAATTTTTTCTCGATAACAAAAAATGATGCATAAATAGACAATTCTACTATTTTCTCTTTTTTTTTTTGGGTGTTTTAATATTTTTGTATTTATTTGGAATTTATTATTATTGTATTATTCAATCAATGTGCTGGCCACAACGTATTGATATTTTTTTCAATGGAAAATAATAAAAAAAATAAATAAATCTCTCGAATTATTAATAAACGAAGAAATAATAAATTTAAAATCAATATTTAAAAATTTTATTATAATTAAATGTGTGTATTTAGTGTAATTGCAATTTGGTTTTTATTGAATTGTTTTAATTAATGCAATTAAATAATTTACTAGACAAATGAAAATTTAATTATAAAATTTTAATATGCAGTTTATTAAATTTTATAACGTGGAAATTATATTTACACAATAAATATGCAAAGAAAAAAGAAGTTAAATTGATTAAATAAATCTTTAACTTTATGGCTGACTATAACAATATTTCTTTATTATCATAAATATATTTATTTACTTTTGTATGTTTTTGGAAAAATATATAGGATAAAACAACTAATAATGAACGACCACGTGAAACATAAATAATTTTTAATATAATAAATTTAATGCATTACATATAAAATTTAATTAATTTAATTAAAAAAATATTACTAATATTAATTAAATAAATACGTTTTTGTATCGGGTAATCACGATGAAATTTTAATGGACGATGATATATTAAACGACCATCAACCGGCTGACCTACAAGCGAACGATATTCATTTATGAAACCTTATATTTATCATTAAAACTTACACGCATATATTTTCTTTTTGAAAATGAGAGACATATTAACTATGCATAGAAAATTCACTATATTTTGAAAACTGAGAAGAAAATACTTGTTTTTTGTTTGGAAAATGTTATTATATTGACATTTCCTTCTTTGTGATATTTATATTAATAAAATTATAATTAATAAATATATTAGGAGTTTAAATAAATATACCTGTCTGTAGAGTCTAATAGACGTTTTTTTTAGCAGTATCGAAATTCTTCTACATACATTTTTTTTTATCTTCTTTTGATATAGAATCGGAATATTTTCTATCATAAGTTATGAAAATATTTAAATTATTGCAAATTCATTTTCTGCAAGACGTTAAGAAAATTAAAAATTATTTAATTGCATTTTTTAAAATCATAAAAATTTACAAAAATTATTATTTATTTGTCGCATTAACGGGGTCGGCATTTAATGAAAGATATGTTTGGCTTTCGAAAAGAATATACGTATCAATAATTACGCGTTGACGATTCGTTAAAAACCTTGATGCTTTAATGTGTGTTGAACCGCCGGGATATGTTGAACAATTTTAATTTAAAGAAACGTGTGTGCCCATTTTTACATCAGTTAAGTGAACAGTGCTGTCTGTCTATTATTGATAGTATATTATTATATGTAAATATAGTACGAAAATTTGAAATGATCGCTTTGAAGTACGTATATTTTGCATAAATATTATTATTTTCGTGTAATTAAAATTCTATTACTTATTATCATTTATATTTTATGTTTATATATTTAAATTTAATAGTTCACTAATTTTTTCTTTAAATAATAATTTATTTTATAATAATAAAATATAACAAATATTTATGCCAAAAATATTTATTTTTTTTTCTCAGAATTTCTTTTTCAATTTTCAAATAATAAAAAAATAATTTACTTTTGATTATTTATATTTACAAAAAAAAAAAAGAAAAAATAAAACACATAACAAAAATACAAATGTTAATAATAATAAATTGAGAAAAAAAAGTATTATTACAGGGTAGACCCGCTGGCACGATCCATGACCGTAACTGTTATTCTGCCTTATATATTTCTAAATTGAAAACTAATTAATTTGGTCATTTAATATTACGTAATCCATGAAAGTTTCAAATGTTATAAAAAAAAAAAAAGGAAAAAGTGTTAAAGAAATCGTTTTTTTTTTTAACAAATTATATGTTGGTCATAAGAAGAAGAACACATGGTTTAAAAAAATTAATTGAACATATATTTGCCGACATATGATGACCGAAAATAATAAAAATACTGCAGAATTACCAATTCTTTTTTACTCTATAAATTTATATGTTATTTTTTATTTGATTGCACTACACACTATAAAATAAATCAATGCAGAAATTTTTACCAATATTTAAGAAACATAAACTATTTTGAAAATTTTACTTAGAATATATTTTAATAGAATTTTTAATTATTATAATTCTTTTGTAAATTTTTATGCAATTATAATATCATACACATAGTCAACATATAATAATTCATATGGTATTTAATTTATAAGTCTATCTATACACACATAATTTTGTATACAAAGAAAATGTTATCCGATTATTATATCAAATATGTTAACATGTAAAATAAATACATAGAAAAACGGTTTTAGAATATATTTCAGTGTAGCCACTATACCTAAACATTGTGTATATTGTATATATAAATATAATATTCATATGCACAATACGTTATTCTGTTTTGTATAATGAAAATAGGAAAATGAATGAATGTTCAAGGAAACGAAAAATGGGAAAAATGGAAAAGCTAAATTAAAAAAAAAAATAGAAAAATAGTAGAATTATATAAAAGAAAGAATTTTCCTTTCGATGATATAGAGACAGTAACAAAAAACAGTATAATAATAACTATACACATACAAAGAGAAAAATAATTTCTTTTTTCTGCATCATTTTCACTTAAATATGATTTTTCCGTTTATTTTCCACATTTTCCACTTTTACATTAATTATTCTTTGTATTCAATATAATATATTGTACCCAAAGCTTTAATTATACACCCAGAAATATGCAAATTTTTTCTTCTTCTATTTTTTTCTTATTATTATTATTATTAATTATAATAAAATAAAATTCTATCTATATATTGTGTAATAAATATATAAATAAATAAATATATAATAATAATAATTACTAATTAAAATTCTTGTTGATATATTCTAATTAACTAAAAAAAAACAAAAAATAATAATAATTAACAATAACTTTTTGTTTAATTTTTTTTGTTTCTTTCTTTTTTTGTCATTAATAAAATTTTCTTTTTTTTTTATTTTTTAATAAATACAATATAATTTCAACACTATATAGATTTTGTAAAATTAACATTAAAGACAACATAAATTTTATGTGATAGCATTTTTTTGTTATTATTAAATATGAATATTTATATTTTTCGTGTCAAAATATGCGTATATTTATTTATATAATAAGTTTATAAGATAACAACTGTAATTTATCATTTTTAATCTTATGTTGTACAATGTGCGTGTTGTTATGATAAGAATGTATATTTATATTCTTATATAAGTTTCAAAATATGTATATTAATTTTTAATTTATTTTCCAGTTATTATATTTATATAAATTTAGCTATACAGTTGCTAATCCGAATTTTTCTTATACTCGCACATTTTAACCCACATTTAAAAAAAGAAAAACAACTTTTTATTGAGATAAAAATGTTTATAACTATAATTATAAATAAATAAATTTACGAAAAATTTTCCATGAATGTGTTATAACACTTGAACTTCCAACGAGTCGGGAAAGTACTCGCACGTATAAAACCATTGAAAAATACGTTTGAAATGCAGAGAAAATTAAAATTAAAAAGGTGGTACGTATACTGACCTCCTGAAAGGGTTTATGAAATAATATACTATAAAAATACAGAAGAAATTTTGAGAACACTACGTACCCGCATCTATATATATATATATTTTAAAATACAGTACCCCTGTAGCAGCGTCGAAAAAATATTTGACTATAAACGGACAATCGTTTTATCCATTAAACTTGAATGCAAATGAATTGTTTCACTATAAAGTGATAAATAATAGAGTTTTACGAGTTCAAAAAAATGTAGTTAATTTTCAGTGGTGAAGCATGAAAAAATGCTTTCAGATTACAATATCACTATAGTTATCTGGTAGATGAGTTGAATGGAAGATTACATTATGAAAAAAAAAAAAAAATTGGAATGTTCACTTACTACACTTTTCCGGAAAATTTACTTTTCAGAATTATCATCTTTTTGAATTACGTGGGCCATAGTTTTAACTGATTTCCAGTTTTGCATACATAATTCCAAATTATAATCAATTTCAAATCATTCATAGATGCGATTTTTAATATCTATTCATACATTCAAAAGTTTTGACCGATTTTCTATTTGATATCATTGAAATTTTGTATGAAATAATGGTATACTGTAAACATTTTTAGTACCATTATACATTACCACAAATTTCTTAAAATTTTCTCTGCCATCGTTTGGCAAAATCGATCATGCCTTTTGAATGCGTGAATCGATTTTAAAAATCGCATCTATGAAAGATTGGAAATTGATTATAATTTGTAATGCTATAAGCAAAAATGAAAATCCGTTAAAATTATAGGCCGTAATTAAAAAAAGATGATAATTATTAAAACTAAAGCCCGTAATTAAAAAAAGATGATAATTCTTAAAAGTCAATTTTCCGGAAAATTTAGTAAGTGGACATTTCAATTTTTTTTCATAATTTAGTGTAATTTCACCCAAGTTATATGAAAATTATAGCGATAATGAAAATTGACGCCTATTTTGTCAATTTTCCAATCAATGTCACTGTATATATGAAATTTATTTATGTTGTGTATTTTTTTTTAATTTTCACCATCAAAAATTACCGAATACATTGTATATTTTCTAAATGCAATTTTTTAAGCAATTTTATAAAATTTATTCTTTGGAAAAATTGGAAAAATCTATTTGGATATTTTTGGATAACTTAATTATTTTTGATGGTTATAATTTTGTATGTGTGTTTACAATAATTTTATTTATTGCCCACCCCATACTAATATATGTAATTAAAATTATAATTAGCATTGAAGATATTTGAAATTAACCTCAGACGCTGCAGTAACACATAATAATATACATATAAGGACAATATAAATAATAAAACACATCTAGTTTATTATTGTGTATATATTTTATACCATATATAGAAATATAAATATATAAGGAAACAATATAATAACTATTTTATAAATTATATGTAACATAACTTGTAAATAATATATAAAATATTCCGAAATTAAATTTTCTAAAGCAAATTATTATAATATTTATAAAGATACAAATTTAATTAAAAATTTAAATATTCATATATATATGGTATATGTGTGTGTGTTATAATATATAATATTATACAAACATCCACATACATTATAATACGATTATAATGTGTAGCGGACATTGTTAGGCAATGGATTACATATTGGGACGCCAACACCATTTTTGAACGTTATTAAATTTTTGAAAAATATGTTATACATAGAAATTGTTTCCCATTGCCAAAAGTAATTTATTTTTATTGTATAATTTACAATTATATTATTAATAAACTGATTTAATTTCTAATATGAGAAAGGTTTGTCACTTTATGATGACATTTTAATGTTTAATATTTACCCGGCTTGAGTGACAATATGTTAATTAAATAATATTATTGTATCATCTGCAGAGCGATTGAATTTTTTGCAGAACATTTATTTTAAAATTTAACATGTGAGCTACATTGTGCCCTACTCTTCTCTATACATATACATAACTTGCCATTTATATAAGGAAGGGATGTGGATAAAATAAAACACTTTCATATGTTTTAACGTGCACTGTCTTTTGTTATATTTATATATTTTATTTTTATGAAATTGTATACATAAATAGCAATGTATAGCAAAACTAATTTTAGGTGGTGTATATAAGTATTATTATATATGGCGGTGGTATATTATGTATTCAACATAAACAATATGTATATGTATATTATATTTATAATCATTTTAATAGTAACTGATGCTTTTGATGTTATGTATATGTCTAAATATATATGTAGATTGAAGGTATATATTATGGTATCAACATAAATGTATTTAAATATAATGCTTATGTAGTTAGTACTATAAGTTTTAAATACTATATATATATAAATATATGGAGATGTGTGAATACAAGTTGTATTAAGAAATACTAGCTTAACTTTATCCATACCAGTACACAGATAAGTTTCTTCCAATTAAAATTTCTAAATTTTTATGAAAATATTTTCACATTTTTCTGTTTTATGTTTCATATCAAATTTTTCAGGATTTTTATTTCATTGATATTTTGTATAAACAAAACAGAGTGGTAAACAATAAGATCTGATAAATGTGTATAGTCGCAGAAACAATATATATAAAATAAAAAAAAACCGTGTTTCATTGGTTGGTAACTTTGAATATATTCGTTGGTTATATTTATGTAACATAATTTATCATAATAATTATACGATTATACGTATGATATGAATAATATAACATTTAGCCTTGCGGTACCTACATACAATTTATACATGTTTATTATCAAAAATATTTTATATATATAGATCAGCATTTTCATATAATACACACATTTTTACGAAGAAAATGTATATAAAGTGTGAATATAGCTCCGTTGATAAAATCGGTATATTAATAAAACAGATTAGGTCGCTTCTAAATTTATTACATTTTAGAGATGTTATATTATCTCACCACCCACAATATTTTTATTAACTCTTTGACTCGTACTCTATTTTTAACATTAATTTTTATTCAAATTTATTCATATCTTTTATTTTTCCTCTATTTATACATTCATTTTGATTTCATATATGCTTTTCTTTATTTATCTCAACAATATTACGGATTTCATGTAATTTTATATATTTATTCAAATTTATACAAAAAGAAAAAAAAAACGAAATTGAAATTATTTCGTTTAGTTGAAACAATTTATAATATTTATATAAATTAAATGAATTTTATTAATTTGGTTTTTTTTGCTTGTTATTATGGAAAATATTTTAATAAAAATTGCATTTTTTTCATTTATTAAACTTATTATTCTGGTATGTAAATTTTAAGGTTTGTGTTTGGTTTTTAAAAACAATATATGTATTAAATGTATAAAATAAGAAAGAAAGTAAAAATATATATTTCTATAATTATCTCACGTGCAGCCCTTAATTTTTTATTTTTTGTTATCATTCATATGAAATAATTTAATTTAATAAATTTGATTATATCTTGAACTGATTAATAAATTGTATTTATATAATATTAAAAGTAATATATATATTTTAAAAATTTCCATTTTACACTATGTAATATATTTATAAATATTTTTATATTGAATTTAAAATTTTGAATTTTGTTTAAATTCAATCAATTTATAATTATGTTAAATTTTCTCACATAAAAATTTGTATATGAATTTAATATTTTGATCGGTTTTTTATTTTTTTTTTCATATATGGTATACTAACTGCTGCGTAAATTCTTAAAGTATTTACATTAATATAATATGTAAATGTAAGCTTAAAGCATTATTATAAATAATGTTTTTATAAAATAAGTTGTAATAAATTTATTCATGTTTTCGTGCGTGATTGATTATATATAATTGTATATAATGGAGAGAGAGAGGATTACGCAGAATTTTCTGAAAACTTGTAATTTAAAATATATTAGTTGTGCGTGGATGTATACTCTGTGTGTTGTAGTTGATTCAAATTGAAATACATAATCAAATGTTTGACTGCCTTCCATCATTTTGGAGGTGTTTGTAGATGTTTCATATATATATAGACATTTACACAACAAAAATTTTAAGCTACGTAATTTACTGTTCGCATATGGATTTTGTTAAAAAAATTATGAAGCACTTGCCATTAAAATAATATTATAATTATAATTTTTGAAAAGTGGTATTAGTATGTGTTTGGCTAGATTAGCATATAGAATCTGCTATGGTACGATGCTTAAAGTTGTTAAAACTGATAAATGCGAAACATTATAATTGATCAAATTAGGAAATGCTCTCGTTGAATGGAAAATTTATTTTAATCTTGATTTCTACACCTATATTCAAATCGATGCAGTATTCCATTAACAAATAGCGTGGTTCTCACAAATGGGCAAAATGTTCGAAAATGGTTTAATAAATATTATTTTTCTTAATCTCCCACATAAATTACATTTCTATTAGAAAATAATGGCTTATATTTTGAAAATTGACCATTGTTTATGGTATGTGTCTTAATATAAAAGAAATTTTATTACTATCGGAAAATTTACAGAGCACTAATATATTTATTTATTAATATCTTTTGTTCTTATAGATTTGCCTAACATTGTATTTTTTATATTTTTTACAAAGATTTTAACATTAGCTTAATATTCCTTTCATACAATACAATACAAAGTATAATTATTAACGCACCTTTTTCTTCTTTATATATATAAGCAACACAAAATTCTCTATATATTTCTTTATTTCGTATTCATTTTACTTTATGACTTCAACTATATCCTTCTATCCTTGGATGGATATACACCATCCACATAGTATTTTGTATTATATACAATAGAATATACATTTGGTATTAATGTTATTATTTTTATACTCTTTTAAATAGAAGTAAACGAAAATTTCTGTATGTGTGTTTATGAGTACGCTTAGATTACAATATTATATATAAATCGATTATTCTACACAAAATAATAATTTATGGACAAAACGTTTTCGGTATATAAAATATATGTATTTTATAATAGTATAAAAAAAAAACAAAATAAATAACGTGAACAAAACACTCCCAAAGGATTTTTTATGAGAAAACAGAAAACTTTGAACCTTTTAACATTGATTTGAAGAAGAAGAATATATTGTGGAACATTCTATGTACGAAAAATATTCGGATTGTTTTTTGAAAATATATATGGATCCGGTAACGCTATATCTATTCACGAGCTGAAAAATTTATTTATAGTGAATCGACTTTAACAAAATGTATAAATCCTTAATGACTATTTCTCTATTCAGACGATTTCATTTACATGTACTATATTTTGTAAAAATTGTATCTGAAAGGGTTAATCCATTGCGGTTATTTTTCGGACATTGGGCTTATATATATATGTGTATTCATATATTATAAAAATTGTACATACACAAGTACTAAATATATATGTTTTAGTTATGTCTGCACACACAAAACACAAGTACAAAACAACCCAATAAATGGAAAAGATTGAAAAAAAATATAATACCAAAGCGTTCGGAAATATATTCATTTTACTTGTTAGTTGTTATCAACCATAAAATGAGGTTTTTTTTTTTTTTTTCTATCGATATGTTCGTTCCGCCTTTCTTATGTTTAAATTTTCTTTTGATATTTTTAAATAGACGTGAAGAAAATCCTTTTATTATTATTATTATTATTATTATTTTTTTTGCTTTTTTTATATATAAATGTAACCATTTTTTTTTCCATATAAATAATACAATATTTGTTGTGTATGGATAGAAAAAAAAATGATGGAATAAAAAACAGGAAAAACTAAACATTTCTTGACCTCTTTCGCTTTTTTTTTTTTTTAATTTTATTTCTGATGTAAATTTATTTATTTTCTTTTTTTAATTCTATAAATTGATATGAAAAACATTTTTTTATTGTATGCATTATTATTTTCGTATTAAGATATATGCTATAAAAAACTAAGAGCAGATATAAATATATTTTAAAGTTTCTGTAGAAGAAGAATGAACCGATTTTTTTTTTTTATGTGTGTTCAAAAAGTTTTTAAGATTATTTGCCAGAAGAAAAGCAAAAATTCGAAATATTTACGAAGTAGTTATTTGTTTTTTAGTTTTCTTTACTAATTTCACAACGTGCTGTGTAATAAAGACTTTGAAAAACTTGTACAATTATATCATTACATATTAGTTTGGTACATACAAAATTCACTCAAAAAAAAATACTTATTATTTATGGTTTCGTCTTCACATTGTGCTACAATCGTCTCCGTTCAAAAATTCAAAAATTGTTGAATTGAAAATAATAATTTCAATATCAGGAAGGAGTAAAATAAAATTATATATAGAGAAAAAGATTAGATACATTTTAAATTTAAATAATACTTAATTTTTATTATATACTTTTGATTTTGTATATATCGTCGGCGGGGCGAACGGTTCGAAATTTTATTTAAAATTAATATTTATGAAATATTTTATAATTAATTTTATTATGATTTGTTAAAGAATGTTATAATTAAATAATTAATGAATATTTAATATAAAAATGTTATTTTTCGACATAAAATTATATCCTTGTTTCCATAAATAATACAATATTTCTTTATATGGATGGCATATACAAAACAATGTTAATACCACATTCAAAGGACTCTATATATATTATATTGGACACTTTGTACGATATATGTAATGTTATATAACATCAATAGAAATTTATTTAAGTTGTTCACTTCATATAGGATATTTTAGATTTTAGAAATAGTAAAAGGATTTTTTTTTTATATTGTATTTATATAGAAAACGTGACACTTTATTGTGTGTGTGTGTGTGTGTGTTATGAAATGAGTTATAAAGATTTAAATATAATATAATACGCATATGATATAAGTAATATGTTGACTATAATATAAATATACAGATGTGTCTGTCAGTTAAGGACAAATGAACAGTATAACGTCGTATGTTTAAAGAGGAGTGTGTAGTGTGTACGTAAACGTGCTTATAGAAAATCAATGAATAGCATTGCACACGAATAATAAAATAATAAAAGAAAAGAATAAAAAAAATGAAAAATTTGACAGTTGAAATTTTTCACATGTTTTAGTAATAAATTATGTTTTTTTTCCTTTTATACATATTATTATTACATAATATGGAAAGGTTTTCAATATAATGGTCTATCTATACACACAATAGAAGTTTAATATTCGTTAGATTTTGTATTTTATATTATATGATTTTAAACTTCTGTTCCATTTAAATTATATATTTTACATTAATAATTTAAAAATTATTGATGAAATAGCATCTGGTGGTACTGGTTTGTTATTGTCAATTTAATATACGTGTTATATGGAAATTGTATGTAATGGAAGGAAATCATGTATGATTTATTTTAACAAAAATTCATTTTACTGGTTTTTATTCAAATATATATAATTTAATATTTTTTTTAATGTGCATAATAATATTGTAAAATCATTAAATGTATAGATGGATTTCAAATGTTCCCCATTTCCGAGAAAACCGGAAAAATATGTCGACATTATAAAGGTGATTTAAAATAATAATTTTTACATAAGATATTAGTTTTCAATCATGTGAAATTTTTGGCATCTACTTTAATATTGTTTACGCGGCTGTCAAGTTAACAAATTGGTTAAGGAATGCTTTCCATTAGTTTTATGTGAGTGATGTTAGCCCTGAATGAAATTGATTTTTAAGTTTATTTAAACTTTATATTATCATTTTTAGTACCCAGTATGGATTTGCAACTCTGTCGTATAATAAAACCTAATATTATGGTTCACCTATTGTAATTGAAATACTAAATTTAAAATATATATTAGAAACTTGTGCTCCAGTCAAAAACCGCAATTATATAGCGATGGATCCAAAGTTTTGTCAACGTTATTTGAAAAAACCAAACCATATTGCAATGCTAAGAATATGACAATTTTTACTTATAAAATTATTGCGGTATTTTATTTATTTATCAATATTTATACGTAAATAATTTTGAATACATCATTATATGTAGCGAAAAATTATCAATTATGCCATTAATTTTTCATTTGGCACATCTGTAATAATTATACATTTAAAATTATTAATTAATTGTATGGCAAATTCATTTATTTACAAAAGCAATAACCATATACAAAAGTGATCCGATAAATTGGATTGTAATGACAAACCAATTCTTATAGCAATTTATATAACAGACATTTTTATATAGTAATAATTTTGTCGAAAGCATTGCTAAAAGTTCGTGAAAATGAAATCAACTTGATTTTTACCATAATTGATTAAATTATTAAAAAATAAAATTTAACGAACTCTAGAAAATTAGTGGGTTTGTTGGTCTTTTGTGCCTTGTTGTTCTTCACGGCCAATATACAAGTTAATTTATTTAATATTGAAAGTATATATTTTTATAGATATTTCGAAAATTTTCACAGTACAAGACAATTTAATCATTGTGTAATCTTGTCATTTAAGACATTAATCCGGCCACCTTATTTTTGATATTTTAAGAATAGAAATTTTTCTAAATATCCCCTCCCATACATCGGTAAGCGATTCATTTAAGAGAAGATCAACAATCAAACAATTTATACGTTATGTGCTTGATTGACTCAGTAAAACATGGGGTCTCTGGATTACCCTAGAGTAGCTGCGGATGACATATTATGAAAACACAGCCTCTGTGTGAGACAAAATCATTATTTTCCCTTTTATTATTGATAAATTCGTAAAAGTCCTATTAAAGACTATTAAGTATCATTATCATATATCCTTACAAATATTGCGTATCAATGGATTTTAAGTTAAAGTAAAAGAAAGAGGAAAAGTCAAATAATGTTTATTTATTTTTTTAATTAAGCTTCTTAAAAAAAATGTATTTCATAAAATATATTATATTCAATCGGATTTTTTATGTTCTTTTTTCTATATCCCTTCATTTTTATACTTTTAAAATAATCAAAAATTTCTTATAAGAAAAATAATTGCACGCTTCTTTTTTATGTTGTCTTTATCGTGTGTTAAATTAAATTCATTTTTTTTATCATTACCAAAAAACCAAAAAAAAAAAAGAAAATTTATTAACAAAAAAAAAGAAAAAAAATAAAAAACAACAAATTTATTTATTTTTTTTTAATTAACTACATTAATCTTTTTCGTTTGTTTGTTTGTTTGTTTGTTTGTTTGTTTACAAAATAATAATATTAAAAAATTTAAATCATAAAAAATAAAATCAAAATAATAACTAAAAAAATTTCTAGCATGCATAAAAACTAAAATGTATTTTTTTTGTTGTTTTAATGATGATTGAAATGTTTGTGGAATTTGTGTTGCCTAATTAATTTTTCGGTACTGTCGGTACTGGTTTTTTGTTACTATATACTTTGTTGTTTTTATTTTTCCTTAAGATTTTTATATCATTTTTACAATTTTCTTTTTATGAATTGGTATCTTATTTAATTTATGAAATTATGAATTATTTAACAAAAATAAATGGTATATTTTTAAATGACATTGTGTATATGTGCGACGTACGTGTGTGTGTATTAATGTGTGTATAAATATTAATGATTATGTGGGTGCTGCGTGTTTTAATTAATGATGTTTTTATATATGGTAATTGAAAAATTTTTATATAATTTTCGGTGTAATTGTTCTCTCTATTTTTGTTTTTAATTTATGCGGATTATATATAATTTATGTGCACTTATTAATAATTTTTAAATATGTATAATTAAATAAATTTTTTGAAAGTATAATTTTTTTTTTTTTTTAAAATTGTGTAAATAGTATATTTTTATTTTAAAAAATTTTAAAACATTGTGGATGTCCTGTTTTTTTTTTTTTTTTTTTTTTCCTCTAGTACTTTTCGTTGTTAAAATAAAAATTCAAGGAAAACAATTATTTATAAAAAAAAAAAAAATATAATTTAAAATAATTATAAACAGAAAATAAAAAATTTTTACTTTTTTTGAAATTAATTTTTTTGTTTTTGTTGCGTAAAAGCGATTCAATAAAAAAAAAAAAACCGAAATTAAATTAAATTAAATTATAATAAAATAGAAAAAAAAAAATAATAAATGTAATTTGTTCAAAATAATGATAATTTCTTTTTATTCGTTAGATTTTTAATTTAAGGTATAATTTTCAATATTTATATAGAAATTAGAAAATTTATATTTATATAACAAATAAAATAGAAAATAGATTGACTTACCGTTCACATTGTCGTAGTGTCCATGAGGCTATTATCCATAGTGAAACCATAAATACAAGTAAAACTGTTCCGGGACATATTGTCATAAGAGTTTTTAAAACAAATCTGTGTGCGCCGTGTGGTGGTGGTGGTGGATGTGTAAATAGAAGATTTTTTTTATTGAAAAAAAATTTAATAATATTATAATTTTTGTTTGAATCTATTTATATATAAATACGTGCGTAAATAATCTTCTATAAAATCATATATATTAATTATAAAAATATTATAGTTTACCTAGTATTAAAATTTATACGATTTAGCGCTCCTATACTACGAGATGATGCATCCGTAAATAATTTTGAATGTAATAGCATAACACGACAAATCAGGTACAAACGAAGGAACATCGGCAATGATAATGCTACATCATATGGTACTAATTCGGTACCAAGTGCTTTATTTTTATTGGCCAATTTTGTTGTCCATAAAAAATAATATTGACCTGGAATGGGATGTACAGCACAAATTGCTAGTTCTAATGTAATTTGACATATTCGTTGCCATGTCATTGCTATTCGCCAATCATCGGCACAATTGTCTATCATAAATAACTGCGTTTGCATATATATATATATCAATAAAAAATAAATAATGTATAATTATTTAATTGATTAATAATTTTTAATTATATAAAAATGCAGTACCATTTGGGCATTTGGGTTGTGTCATCGAACTTGTGACACACACATTAGTATTTTTATTAAATTTTGTTGCATTAAATAATTATGTATTGCATCTTAAAATGGAATTATAAGCCCGAAAAATATAAAAAAAAGGTTTTTTCGATGAATTTTTTAATAAAATGTTTATGTAATCAAATTTAAAAGTGAAAAAGTTAGTATTTTATTGAATTGAAATTTAAAGTGGGTCCACAATTCGGATAAATTTTATTTAATTAAATAATTTGAATTTATTTGGATAATTTTTTGATTAATTCAACGATACATTGTAACTTGTAATTCTAAAAGTGGTTTGAAACATTTTATTTTATATTAAAATTCATCGAAAAATATCCATTTGGTTATTTGGTCCACGGCAATATAATTTATAAATGTTTAATGTTAGATAAATTAAAAGTATCGGAAATTCGATGGCCCAATAGGTACTGCTGCAAATATATTTAGTATGTGTAAATATTATATAAACAACAAATAATTGTGTAAAGTAATACAACAATAAAACAATAAAAATGAAAATACACAAAAATAAATACAAAAAAAAAATGAAAAGAAAAAGCGGAAAATTGGATAGAACAGAAAGGAGAAAAAAAAAATTCTTAATTTACAATCCACTGCGTATTTTTTCTTAATAGTTTAGTTTTTTCTTTGCGTGTGTCTAAGTTACTCATATATACAAAACAATGTTATAACTTAATCACATGATTTAAGCTTAATGATCTTTTCTTTTACTTTTTTTTTTTTTTCTTTTATGGTTTTCTAAATATTCTTTAGTTTTTTTTTTTTTTTTCTTTTTTTTGTGCTTTATTTAATTGACTTTTCTTTTATATAAATCCAAAATGATGATTTTCTATATATACATGATAAAACGTGTATATATAATTAAAAATATATAAATGCTATTGTATTTACACACAGTCTAACCTAAATAAAATATGTAATATTAAAAATAAACCAAAAAATATATATATGATTTTTTGTGAGTATAAATGATTGAATGATGGAATATAATATAGAATAGAATTTATAGAACAAATAAGAAAATGCATTATTTTACTGCATTGTTTACTTTTTATTTTTTAAACACATTATGAAGACGCACCTAACGTGAATTCACCTTTTTTAACAAAGAATTGATGTTATAAATAAACTTGTGTTTTCGAAATTATCACAGTTTTATTTATATAAATTTCACAAAATATGCGGGAATTCAGGCTATATATTTGCATTTCATCACATTTACCGTCTTCAGTGTGTTATTACCCTAGTAACACTGTCCGTGGTTCGTCCGCAAAATTTCCGCATTATTTGTAGTGGTCTGTAGTTTCAATCCGAGGAAATATCTATGGATTTCTTACGGATGTTCGCTGAAATTTTATACGATGAGTGAAACCCTGCCATGGATTTTTATAAAAAATGTCATTGGATTATCCGCGTATATTTCCGATGATAATTTCAACGGATTCTCCTTACATTTATTTCTCGTTGCTATTATCCCACAGAATATCGATAGAATTTATATTCATATTTTTTGTGAGCAGATCCACCGATTTAGACAAAAATATCTTATCAATTGTCCATATATTTTGGCAAGTAATACCCATGAATTGTCCATATTAGCAGAATAATTTTTCGTCTGACGATGATGTTAAATCGCGGTTTGATTCAGTTTTTTGACCGATAGATCAGAAGTTCGATGCGCTCGGAATGAAGATGATGAACGATGGCAAAAATTCATCGATTGTGCATTTTTTTTTTTGCTGTAATAAACAAAAACAAAAAACTGCGGCGGATAAAATCTATGAAAAATCTTATACAATTCTTAGGAAATATATAGATTCGAGTTGTTGGTTGGTTTAAAAATTGTGAAAATAAATTAAAAAGAGTGAAAATTATATCGCTAGATAAGCGAAATATACAAAATTTGAACCACTTGGATAATTGATGAAATAAATTATGAATTCAATATTGCGGATATATGTTGGACATATTACCATATGACAATCCAAAGATTTTTCAATTTACCTAAATCAAATACTATTATATTTTGACGGAAATCTATGGACATTCTTTGGATAAATTCCAATTGATTTTTTCAATTGGAAAATTTACGGAAATTTTACTCATTTTTCAAAGTACGGACAAATTGTTACTGAGGGTATATATATAAATCACGTAAGAAATCGGAGTTGATATCATAAAACTTAATATAGATATTCTTGAAATCGCATATTATTTTTGAATAATTATAGTTTATGAAATAAATATCTATGTATAGCGAGCGAACTAAATTTTTGTGGAAATTCAACTTTTGAAATGATTTTTTATTATAATTATTATTATTATTTTAATGGATGGATTGAATAATTTTAATAAATTCAATCAATTTCCATAATCTTTCGCATAGCACAAATTGATTTGTAGGCATTCAAAAATTATTCCACAATTGATGTTAATGAAAATTTAAGAAAAAAAAAAAATTAACGTGATACACTGTGACAAGTGAATTCTATAGAAATTGAATTGATTTTATACACAATTTTATATAATTTTAATAATTTTAAAAAATTAATTTTATAATTTATTGTTTTAATTTAATATCATTCAAAATTAAAATATAATATGTATTTTATATTTTAGTTTTGTTATATATAATAAAAATTAATTCAAAATAATAATTCCATGCTTATGAATTGAATTGATTGCGAAATGGAAATTCATTTATTTATGGTAAAACAAAAAAAAAAACCAAACTATACTTATGTGAAATTAAATATAAAATTATACATTTTGAATAGCAATGAGTATACATGCATAAACTATACTGCAGTTATCTCATTGCGCTATTTATATTAATTATAACATACAGATTTACTATAATTTCAAAATTCACGAACGATACACTTTTTAATACTAATAATAATAAATAAATAACAAAACAAATTTACAATATTTCATTCGAACATAAAATATGACAAATTATTATAAAATACACACAACTAAAAATCTGTAGTTTTCATTCAATTAAAAAATTTACACAATAAATATATATATATTTTCTTAAGTGTACTTAAAAAAAGGTTAACAATTAAATAATGTACTGTAATAATGATGAGTTTTCATCTGTATTATCAATATATTATGCTTAACTGAATGTTAACAGAATAGTAAATTTAATTTTAAAAATACTGAAACATTTTTTCTCTCCTCAAACCGTGTAAAGTAAACATTCCAAAAGAATGTAAATTTATATTGCTTATATATTTATGTGTTTGAAATATTGAAAAACTGGTTAATGATAATCCTTTTTTGAAACAGATAAAACTTAATATCTTTTATGAACATTTTTTGTATATAAGCTTTTATAATATATTTCGTGTCTATATGTTTATATTTAGTACATTAATGCATAACATACGTTTTATATTGATTTTTATGTATATCTTCATGTTATATTTAAAATATGTTTATGTATTAGCATATTTATATATATATTTCATCTACATATATATATTCCAACTTAATATAAGATAAATATATATAGGAAACATGTAACATTAAAAAAATATATTATAGTGTACAGGAAAAAATAAAACACACGATGAATAGCAAAAATATTGATTCATTTTTATTTCATTTTTATGTTGTTAAACAATCCCTTAAGTACACATACACATAAACAATATAATATTGCAACATATTTTTTGAATTGTTTAAAAAATATGTCACAAATTATGTATTTACATAAATACATTTATTATTATGTATTTAAAAAAGATATGAATAATTTATAATGTTTTTTTAGTACGCGAGAGTATTGTATATAAAAAAGAAAATAATCATTACATTTTTGGTTTGGTTATTTTCCTTGAAATTCTATATTTATATATTTTTTGATATATTTCATTTCATATAATTGAATTATTTCTTATATTATTTTAATTACATTAAATTTTACTAACATTTTTTTCCTTTACTTTTCAGGTAAGTGAAGTCAAATATTACTTATAATACATTCATCATTTACGTTACTATTTAATTGATTTCAATATAACAAATTATATATGGTAAGTTTTCAAATTTAACAACATAAAGAAATTCATAATGTTGTTGTTATCAATAATTATCATCCACAAATTTTTATTTTTCCTTTAAATTTACTTGTATGCCTTCAAATTAGTTGCTATTTATTTACACAAGAAACATGAAAGATGAAAGAAAAATTTAACATTTAATGTTATATTGGACAATTTGCGATGAATATCAACATACATTTTAAGAATTGAATTAAATTAAATTGTGTAAATTATTTATTACTTTATATTCAATGACCAAGAACATTACTCGGGCCTTCCAAGGATACTTCTCAAAAACAATCATGAAAAGGAGTTGAGATCAAAGAGTGGTGTAATAAAAAAATTGTATATACAAACGGATCAATTACAATTCTGTTATTCATTCAAAACTTAATTTTTTGAAAATATCGATATGCTGTAACCATGTCGTTAATTTAATTCCGTATTGATTAAAATGATTATATATAATAATGTCGTATAATGAGAGTAACAGTAAAATGAAAAAAAGTGACAATTAAAAAGAATATTTTCAAATCCTTTTAAGGATATTAATTTTTGAAAATAGACACGCGCCCTGTGCTTCTTATGTGATTGGGAATTATTTAGAAAATTGAATACAATAGATTTACTGATCAAGAACATTTCCAGCAACTTTCAACGATATACTTCTCAAAAACAAGCATCTGTAATGTAAAAAAAATTGAAACAACAGTTACATGTATTTGTTTATTTATAAAAGGATTAAGATCCTTTTTCGAAATTTTTCCGGATAAAGAATTGTTCGTATATTGAGTACTTCTTAAATTGTACTTTTGTGCGTTTATATCACTTTAGTCCTAAAAAATATATATTTTTAATGAGTTAGAAAATGTTCTATTTCCTATAAGTTTGTTTAATGTTCTGAATTTATTTTCTGTTTTTTTTTCTGAATTCTAAATAGAAAATTCTTTCAAGTTAATAAATTCGTATAAGTGTATATGTAGAACGCTTACTGCTGAGAATTATCCTAGGCAGCTGTGTTTAATCTTTCAATACAAGACATCCATTTTTTTTTGGTGCGAGAATTATCTTTTGAAGAACCTGAAAGTGTCCTTAATAGATCTGATTGTTATGACCACACAAATTTAAATATTAAAAATTATTTGTGTATATTATTTTATATTAATTAGTTTACAAATCAATTTAAAAATGCTTCTATAAAATGAAAATATATTTATAAAGTGTATATAGAGATAGGGTTATCCTTAATTTTAAAACTATGTTCATTGATTTTTATATAGCATATACTGAACATATTCAACAACCCACAATTTAATAATAAATTTTATTATGGATTTAGTAAAACCTCTGTAATACGTAATCTTTTATCATACACGTATATAAAACCTCTATACATATTTATGATATGCTTAACATCGGAAAATTATTCGTATGATATAGAGATATTTTTATTATCAACAATATACACAGAAACATATTTATTTATAGTTAAATTTATTAATACAATAGTTAAATTATGCGTGTGAAAAACAATATGTTATACTTATTACGCACATGCAATATTATTTTTATATCTGAATTTATATTGAATGTTAGCAGCAGCAGCAGCAGCAGCTCAGTTAACAATTATTTTGTCATTTCGAATAAAAATATTTTATTCTTTATATACTCTCGTGTGTGTATATATGAAAAATTGGCGATATTGTTGCCTATCTATCTATTGGTAAACATAGGATTACTGTACTGTGTAATATAAAATTTACTATTACATTTCATACTGAATTTATTGTGAATAAAATATATAAGTTTGTGTAAAATAGAATCAATAGGGAATAATATGGTAAAGAAATAAAAAAAGAAAATGTAATTTACTACGTACTACGTATGTATGTGTGTGTGTATATAACACATCATATAATAAAAATATTAGTATATTATATAACGTATCCATTTTCAATATTCGAATAAATTGTTCTTATATATTTTTGCTATTGTTTCGTTATTTTCTGTTGTAAAATGTTTTATATATATATACATTATTTATATATGTTATATCAACACAGAAAAGATATGGCTCCCATCCACTTGTTTAATGGATCAAAACAAATTCTATATAACCTACAATGTATATACAATAGATAGATGGTTCAATGTGAATGGTAATGTAACTGACTAAAATGGTATATAATACGAATATTATTTGATATTTATATATTTTATAAATGGTGTGCATATACAAATTGTTTTTGTGTTAATGAAACTACTCGCGTGTGTGTGTGTATAAAGATGCGATATATAAATATATATATTTATTTGTCGGTTTGTTCATATATTGTATATATACCAGGTATCGGAGTATGAAATGAGCCTTTTTTAAAGGAAGAAAAACACATTATTTAGAATAGAAAAATCAAAAATATTTTATTCAAAATAACTTTCATCGCTTTCTACACATTTTAACCACCTTTCAGGCAATTTTCGTATACCACTTCGAAAAAATTGTGTTGCTTTGGACGAACACCATTCAGATAGCCAATTTTCAACTTCTTCAGATGTTTTGAAGTGCTGTTCTTTCAAAGCATGTCCCATCGATCAAAAAACAAATGGTAGCCGGAAGGAGCCAAGTCTGGTGAATAAGGCGGGTGTGGTAACAGCTCCCATCCAAGCGACGACTTTATCGTATCCTGAACTGGTTTTGCTTTGTGTGCTGGTGCATTATCATGTTGCAAAATTACCTTAACAGATTTTTTCTTTCCATCTGTCCATTCTGGTCGGTTATCTAATAATGCATGGTTCAAATCGATTATTTGTTGTTGGTAGCGAACCGTATTAACCGTATTTCACCAGGTTTCAGAAGTTCATGATACACCACACCTTCCTGATCCCACCAAACACAAAGCATTCTCTTCTTACCGAATCGTTTTGGTTTTGCAGTCGATGTTTTGCTGCTTTACCTGGTGTAATCCATGATTTTTTGCGTTTAGGATTCTCAAAATATATCCACTTTTCATCACCAGTCACGATTCGATGCAAAAAAGATTTCCTTTTGTATTGTTGACGGGTGCAATTCACAAATGGTTTTTCGATTTTTTTGTTGCCTTCCAGTCAATTCATGTGGAACCCATTTTCCACACTTTTGAATCTTTCCCATATTGCTTTTAAACGATTAGAAATTGTTTTTTGATCTACATTTAAGGCTTCTGCAAGTTGTTTTTGAATTTGTGTGTATCATCTTCGTCCAACAATGCTTGCAATTCTGACTGTCTTCAAACTTTTTTGGTGGTCTTCCACGTTCTTCATTTCTAAAAATCAAAATCTTTGTCTCTAAATTGTTGAAACCATCTTTTGCATGTTGCTAATGATAGAGCATGATCACCAAAAGCTTCTACAAGCATTCTTCGTTGAGATTCAGCTGCGTTAAACGATAACAAAAAACTAATGATACCCGCAAATCGTTTGTTGAAGGCACAAAATTAGATATTTTTAACACGATAAAATTTTATGTTGTTGTATTACAAATGGAATTTACCACACTCTGAATGTTGTTGACAGATGTCAAAAGAATAAAAAAAACTTCGCATTAAGGCTCTTTTACAATTACTAATATAAGTACAGCCATTTATTGGCAGCGGCTCACTTCATACTCCTATTCCTGGTACATTGTATATGTTAAGAAAATTGAAAATTTAACATACAGCACAGCACGTATATGTAATATAATTGTTATATATATAAATATATATATATTGTACTTAGTACAATGTACTACAATAGAATTTTGAAAAATATTTAAGAGCAATTTACAACTTTTTTTTTGTTTAAATATATATAATTTATTTTAATATACATTTCCGTGCAATTTAACAAATTTTTCTATATAAATATATTTATATATATATAGATTTTATGTATTAAAACGATATAATGATGAATGAAATTTTAATAATATTATTTATATAAAAATATACTATTAACGAGTAGTAATAATAATAATAATAAATAATAATGCTATATAATGAAATTTAATGATCAAAATAAAATTCATCATTAATTAATATATAAATGCTATCTATAATTATATAGGTTATATAGGTCTATATATACATAAATAAATGAATGGTCTATATAGCTTTTATTATTATTATTTAGTTGTTTTATTACAAAAGCTCATGAAGCTTAAATTTATTATTTATAATATATCATATAATAAACGTTAACAATAATTAATAATTAATTAACAATGTTTTTTGTTTAAAAAAAAAATTTATATATAAAAATTTTCCGAAATTATTTATTTTTCCTATCAATTTATTTTTTTATTATTATCATTATTATCATATATTTTTTGTGTTCGCGTTGTTACTATAAAAATTTATTTGATACGAAAATTTTACCAATATAATTTTTTTTTTGTTAAAATGTACATTTTGGGGAAAAAAAATTGTAAAATAATTATTTTTTATATAACAAACAAAAAAAAAAAAAAAACCAAAAAACAAAACAAATAATTGTTTGTGTTTAAGGAAAGAATAATAAGAGTAAAAACATAATGAAAATTAAAAAAAAAAAAAAATTAAAGAAAAGAACATTATTTTATATATATTTATTTTTATTTTTAACTTACAAAGAAATCTCCACCAATTTTCTTTTTATAGTTACAATATTTATTTATTTTTTTTTATTATTATTTATTTATTTTTTTATTTTTTTGGTATTTTTGGCAAACATATAATAATTTTTTTTTTTATAATATAGCAATGAAAATAAAAGAGAAAACATATAACAGAAAAAAAAAAATCAAAATCAAATAAGAATTTAAAAATATTTTTTTTATATAAATATAGAAATATATTAGAAAGTAAATTAATATAATAAACATATTTGAAAATAGAAATTAGAGAAATAAAACAAAAACAAATATAGAAAGAGATATTATAGAAATATTAAGTTTTAGAATAATAAATTTTTGAATAAATTTACCTGAACTTCTAATGCATGATAGGCTACAATGAGGCCAAGAAGAATCACAGTTGATACAGATATTAAAGTTTTTAAAGCTGTCGAATAAAAAGATGCCTATAGTAAAATATATAAATAGAAAAACAATTAAAATTAAATATATATATTTTTTTATTATTATTATTATAATACAATTCATTACAATATTTTATATCAATTTCAAGAAAATTATATAAAAAGTTTCAATTACTTTTTTAGTGTATATATAACTTTTTATATACTAACGATTTTCCATAGCATTCGAGTTGATATAACGATGAAACACAAATAAATACTCAATTTTTATCTTGAGGGTAATTATTTAGTTTATTTCTTGTTATTGTATTATCAAAACAACGCATATACAAATACAAAACCGATACAGATAAAATTGTTCTATCGTTTCATTTCAAAACTTATAATAATTATATATTCAAATAGATATAACAAAATCGCATATATAAGCAGCTGGATAGTACGTGCATTCACATATAAATATTAATTTATATATAACTAACATATGTACCGGGTATATTTTGCCAAATTTAGAAAATACATAAATCCTATACATTTGGAAAAAAATAATTAAACACACATTTTCTCTTCAAGAAAATAACTTGGATTTTATTATTTATGTTTTATTTCTAGTTGAAGAAAATACATAAATAATGTTAATTCATCATTTTCGGTTGAGTATATGATAAAAAAAATAAAACCGATTATACACATCAATCTCTTATAGAAAGATTTTCAAATAAGGTATGAAAGCTGACAGTCTGCATATTTGTTAATAATTGATTGTTTTTTTTTAAGGAAATTGATTTCTCTATAATATTTATGTAGATTTTTGTAAAAATGAAATACGTATAATTGAAATAATTTACTAAAATAATAAACTTACTTTTGTATATACACCAGCGCTACTTAATTCATTTTCTATAACCATAACAATAATACCGAACATTCCCATAACAAGAGCATAATCACTAATACGTTTACGTTTTTCAAATAAAGCTTTTCGTCTACCTAAACGATAACCAACATTTGGTTTATGTTTTGCTCCGCAACTTGAACCGCTAGGTGCTTTTATAACGCCGCCGCCCAGGCCTCGTTCCTCCATATACCTGGTTAGTGGTTAGAAGAGAAAAAAATTATAAGTAATAAATAAACTACGTATTTTTATATTTTTTTAAATAAACATTTATATGAATTATTAAAAAATATGTAAACACAATAAATACCTGGGATATTCGGAGTGAACACCCACAAGTGCAATACCTGCTTCTTCGTTGCATGTGTTCGACAAAGTTTCTCGATTGCCAGCGCAAGGTGTTTTCATCGAGCCGGGAATCGACAGTGTTGATACAGGTTTACGGAGCTGTAAAATTCGAAATAAATAAATTTAATAAATAATTTGTAGAAGGCGGTGCACACGGGGTTTGGGCGGGTGGATAAGAAGAAAAATCAATTATTTAAAATAATTATTATTTGTATTTTTACATCATGCAAATTTTTTTTTTAGTTTCTTAAACTTTTGCAAAAAGTGTTGTGATATTTTTGATGCAAAAATAAAAATTTATAAATCTACGAAGTCTATAAAACAGTTTATTGTTATTTTAATTTATTTAATAATTTTATTACAAAATATAAAATTCATATTAATTATTTTTTAATTGTGAACTTTTTTATTTTATTACTATCTATCTATATCTAATTTTTAAATGTATACTAAAAGCATAAAACTTTTATAAAATTAAAAAGTTTATTTTCGTTTTATTCAATGAAACAATGAATTATATTGATTGCATTCGATTTAGTTAATACAATAAATTTATTAGAGACTATAGAGTGGAATTTTTTCTCAATATTATATGTTTTCAAAAAGTAACAAACAAAGTAAAAATATATTTTATTATCGACAATATGTTTTAGTTTTATTTTCAAATTCAATATGTTTAACATATGTACGAGCATATAATATATTAATTGATATTGGATTATTCGTCGTAAATATACTGCGTCCACCACACCACGATACGATTAATATTGATTATTATAATAATAACAAATTCAATTCTTATTTTTCTTAATGATTTCAACACATAATAACAACAATTAGTGGTGTGCAGTGTTCATGCTAATCTATTGTAAAATATTTATTCGGCATGACAAATTAAGGCGACACTATTTGTTTTTAAAAATTGGTGTAGTCGTTTAGCTACTTTTCATTATATGCGGTATATATATTTGGTCGTGCGAAATCCATTTCGTATAATGTACAAATTTTATTATAAAACTAAAACTTTGAATGTTTTACTTAAAACGTTTTGGAGAGAATTGTATATGTAAATGTTGTGCAATATGCCGCCCAAAAAAATTAATGTCTTCGATAAATTCACAGTATAAAATTTGTGAAAATTTTTCCATACATATTTTTCTATTATAAACAAAATTTTTTACAATTTAACAATAGCACCTAAATAAATAAAAAATTAATGTCCTTATACATACGCTGAAAGCTTTTTATTTCTATCGGTATATGTGTGCGTGCGTGTACAATAAGTATAAATGGAAATGTAAAAAGTTTATTTATTTATTTTTCATTAAAAACTAATTTTCAATTTGAAGGGGGAAAAAATAAGATGAAAATGAAAATATATGGCGGGTTTTTTTTGTTATTGTTTATAAAACTTTTACGAATGCATATAAAATGCCTATACGCACTTTAAATTATCTAAAAAATATAAATAAATATATCTTCTAACTACACACATATACTACTACTACTACTACTACTACTACTACTACTACTACTACATTGTATATAATAAATTAATAAATAAATAAATTTCATTTAATTAACTAAAAGTTTTCACTAACTTTCACACTCTATTTATTGTCTGCTATATTTGTTTGATTATATTTTATTGTTTAAGGAATAAAAAGCAAGAATATATATAAATTTAATTTAAAGTACAATAAATAAAATTAAATATTATATGTGTTATTTATTTTACTACAATATATTTAATTATTTAGCTCAGCTTAAGATTTTCAAAAATTAAATATATACGTTAATAAATTTAGATATATTAATTGTATAGACGTTGTGCATTTATCAGCAGAGGGTTAACAATTTCCTGCAAAAATTTCTATCGTTTTCACATAATAATTATAATAATAATAATACTATAATATAAAAATTCGTATATTTTACTCGTATAATCTATAAAATTTTATTATTATTATATATTATACGAATTGTTTTATGAACTTAACAGCTGCACTGATAAAGATGAACCATATTATTATGTATTAAAATATAATATAAGTATATTTAGTACACTATAAAATATAGAATATTATTTTCAATCGATTGATTTTATTTGTATAAAATTGATATTGCAAATTTTTTAGCAACTAATTTTTATATTTATTGTTTAAATAATGTTTTGAAAGTTTGTGATATCTTGTTGGGGTACAGTAATATTATCTTACAGATATTGTGTAGTTATGGTATACTGCACGTACAATAATTTATAAACTTACTACTTATAAACGAAAAATGATTTGTTCTTTATTTGTGTGTTAGTGGTTCTATTTTGAAAATAAACTACACAAATAATTTAAATATTATTATAAAATATTTTATTTTCCGTCAATAATATAATATTAAATTACATGGATATTATTTTCTTTTAACAAAACTTATAATATATGAATCTGGATCTAATATTATATAACCTATACATAATTAAACATTGAAATATATGTTACATTTATTTTAAATTATTTGTATTTGTTATTGATTTTTTATTTTAGTTTTTTCAGTTCACAATATGCTTTTTTTCTTCAATTATATAGTTATTGTTTTTTGTTTGTTTGTGTGCACATAAGTTTTTTTGGTGACCGCAGCAACCCACATATAAAATATTACAATACTATGTCGAATCAAATATTTGTTTATAAATATATAATTTATATAGGTATTTATAACAATATATAAAATATATATTATTAACTACTTTTAAAATTACAAGAAAAAAAAAAATTACGATTATATTATATAATGACTCGATGTACATGATCCCAGTCTCTCGCCCATTTTAAGCCACTTTTTCGTAATCAATTTATTTGTTGTATATTTTCATAATTTATCTTTAAATATTTTTTTTTTTTAATTATTGTAACTATTGAACAATGTATTAAAATTAAATTATACACAATTGTCACACAATACAGTTGTGCATATTTATAAAGAAAATTATAGCAGCCGAAGACGTGAAGGCTACAGGAATAGTTTCTGGAAAACGTAGACTTTTTTCATCTAATGGAATTGCATTTGTAAGTTGAGAACATATTTGGGATTCCTTCGAATAATATTTATTTATAAAGTTCGATGAAACAAATCACAAACTAAATAAATTTAAAACAGTAAAAATAATTTTTCACAGAAATGTGCAATATAATATTCGTAAACATTGCCGGAAATAGTCACATTGATGTTATATATTATTGTTTTCGCCTATATATGTTTTAATAAAAATTAATACGAGTGCTGTGTTTATGTTTAATCCTAATAAAAAAAAAAAGAAAAAAGTTTCCTTATAATACAACTTAATTTAATGGTAACCAAAAAAAAAAAAAAAGAAACAAAAAAAAGTTTCCGTTAACAAATAACACTACTATACTATAATAAATTGTACTGACTACATAAGATCACATTGTGACAAGCATATCAATGCGATATTATTGGAAAATATATGTGTAACAGGAAAAAAACTTTTCACAATAATATTTTTTCGCTTCCACATTAAAGATGATGATGTTACAATGACAGCTATATATGGCAAATGGGTATAAGTTTATTCCTAAGGGGATACATGCACACAAAGCAGGAAAGGAATACAATATATAGTATAAAAGTATGTGTGTGTGGTTATACGTTTTAGGTTTTATAAGAAAAAGTAGAACGGAAAAAAAAAACGAATAAGAATAATTTGAGTTGGAAAAAGTCTATTATCCTTTTTTTTTTCACAAATCTAAAATTCATAAATATATAAATGTGTTTTAATTCAATATACAATATTTGTAAGTACAATAAAAACGTATGTAAAACTAATGCAATTTTTCGATAAGTAAATTATTTTGTATATAATACAATATTATAATTGATTTCTTACTCTTATTAAATAATAATAGTTTGTATTTCCTAACTATAATACCATACCAAATGAAATAATAACATATTATTTTATTTATATATACTTTTTACAGAATACAGAGTGTATTCCTATGCCAGCACAAAAAAACAAATATAATTTGCCACTAATTTTTATTGAGAATATTTTCGTTTTATTGAATATATAAAACAATATATAGATAATTTAAAATATAGAAATGTGAACTATATTTGATTGCATATAAAAAGAAACTAAATATACCTATAAAAAAAAACGCATTCGATGTTCTCAAAAATTCACTTCACTGTAACTAATATATATTTATTACACATAATTAATGACGACGGTGATATTGATTGTTATTATTATTGTATTATTTACAAAAGTTATACACGCGATTTCAACATTTTTTTTTTTCACTTATCGCATACACAAATCATATACGATTATTTCGCACTAATAAGTTAAAAAGCATATAACGACATAAATTGTAAACGATGTATATTTATGTAATAACAAAGTGTGTACATATAATTATATATAATATTTACAACATTTTATAAATTTCACTTAAACCATTCTCAACATTTATAACAACTGAAATAACATAAGAAAACATTAAGAAATCATGCAATGTATTATTGTACAATAATAAAAAAGAAATAATAATAATAATAATAATAATAATAATAAGAAGGAAAACATTAATTTCCATTAAATTTTATTACAAATTGACTTTATTATATTGTAAAAACGGAAAATTCTTTTCAAATATACTGGTATTTGTTTGCGATCGGAATATTCAATTATGTATTATTATGACACATACAATTATTATATAATATAATATGGATCAATAAATACCTTACATTTTATTCATGTGTAGTCAATTAAATATATATTTTAAGTATTCAATTTATTTTATTATTTATTATAAACAATTTTTTACATGCGATATTCTTCTATAATCTTCTTAATATTTGATTATTATTATTATATTATAATATATGTATATGACCTTTTTAAGATCAATTCAATTGCGTATATAAGTATAAGCTAATCGCATTTTAAGAGTATTTTATCTTCTTTTATATGATTTTTGGTTATATTCTCGTAGTAATCCAAAAAATAAAAAAAAAAGGTTTTTTCTTATTATATTTTATATTCATTATAAATTAGTGTATAAGCAACCATCGATTGATAGAGAAATTATATTGCAAATACATGTATACCCATGTGTAATGAAAATAAGGATATTTATTAATATTTTAAATTAAAAATTATTAAATTATAAACTCAAGTGAAGATCTCTATATTATCTATTTTATATTTTATATATATATATAAAGTATTAGTTAATAATATGTGAAATATTTCAATTGCGGTGGCGAACAGTGAAATGATGATGTTTTCAGATTACAATGTTTTTCTGGTAACCAAGTGGAATGTAGACTAGATTATGAAAAAAAAAAATGGGAATGTCCACTTACTAGATTTTCCGGAATATATCGAATTATAAAAATTATCATATTTTTGAATTACGTGGGCCATAGTTTTAACGGATTTCTATTTTAGTATACATAATTTTAAATTATATAACAATTTCCAATCTTTTATAGAAGAGGTTTTTAAAATCGTTCGCCCGCATTCAAAAGATATGATTGATTTTCCATTTGAGGTCAGTGAAATTTTGTATCATTTGGTTGTCAACGTTTTACACAGTATCACAAATTTTTTTTTAATTTTCTCTACCATCGTTTGGACAATCGTTCATATCTTTTGAACGCGTGAATCGATTTTAAAAATCACTTTTATGAAAGATTATAAATTGATTATAATTTTTAATTTTTTATCCGTTAAAACATATATAGTTAGTAGCCCATAATTAAAATAAGATGATAATTTGTAAAAGTTGATTTTCCGAAAAAAATTTGTTCAATGGACACACAATTTTGTTTCATAATTTATTTTAATTTCACCCAAGACTAATAAGAAAAATATAGCGACATTTAAAACTGAATGCTATCTCTTCTCTGGCTTTGCCACTGATTTCAATAAATTTAAGATTTTTTCTATGCTTAAACGATATACTTGATATACCATATATGAATGTAACAAACCGAAACCATACATAAATGTGTAATTATACAAATAATAATATTTACATTTTAAAAGAATAAAATATATAAATTGTATATGATATGTAACGAAACAAGTGTGTTTACATTGTGCACTTGTGGCTATGGTACTTGCGTACCTATACAAAAAATTTATGTATGGGAAACGAAAACAATAATAAGGATTTATAAAAAAATAAATAAATAAATTAAACAAAGTCTATTCACTTATTTATATTTATTTATAAATATTATATATGTGACCTACTTTCTTTCTAATAATACATATAAACTCATTAAATGAGAAAGCAGCTTATATTTTATTCTTTTAAATACCATTTAAATAATATTACATGTTTTTTTTTTTTTATTTGCTGTTAAACGAATTCACATATTTGGTATATATATATGGAACAACATACCAATGGGTATTTATTAAACGGTTATATTATGCGCATTATCTTGTAGTATAATATATGTAATTTAATTTGATTGTGAAATAAAAAAGTATATGTATTTTTTTTCATAATTACAGACATATAGATTTGTTGATAGCATGTATGGTGTAATCTGAACGAAACAATATATATTCTATTCTTTTCTAAATTGATTAACTGTTACTCAAAGTGCAGTGCTTAAATAGGCAAATATAATAGAAAAAACATTCATTGCAATCGATTTGGTAAATTACTTTGCTTCGTAGTATATATATATATATTAGAATTCAATTATGGAAAAATGCAAAATTATCGAAAGATTAGTTAATTCAGTAACATCCCGTCTGTATAATGGTGTTTTTAAGAATTTTATAAAATCAAAATATAATATTTATCACAACAAAATTTTTGTTATATAAAAATTATTGGCAATGTAAAGTTTAAACTATGTCTATATAAAATTCTTATAATTCTGTAATTAAAATTGAAAATTCATTACAACCGTAATTGAAACAAATTGATAATTTACAATTTCTGTAATTTATCTTTGTCTTTCAAAATATATTTACCATTAATTTATTCGCACTAATTATATAGATAATAATTTGTATATTTACTGACATCTTCCACCAGAATACGAGAAAATAAATATATTCAATCACTTATTTTAATTAAAATTCTAATACTATATGTATGGTATTAATACAAATGAAACTTTAAGATATAAATACTAAACACGCAAAAAATAAATTATAAATATATACGCAAAAAATTGGTAACATATAACTTAAAAAATCACTTTTGCAATTTAAATAAAATTAAACAATCAACAAATTTCGTATATAAATATAAATTGATACTTTTGTAATTATTTTCAATATTTGGTATTTTATGTGTATTTAATCATCACAACAAAATATTTATATGTACGAATATTTATATAATTTATTTGTATTATAATAATAATTAAAAAATTTTGTTACCGAACAAATTCTCCCGTACGGTACACATATCATATATATTAAATATATTAACACTACAACTACCAATCCGTCATTTTGACCGGAATTGTATATTTCAAACATGAATTTTATTATTATTGTAAAAATATTATTATTCAAATTTATGATGACTTTTAATTTGGCAAGAAGGTACTCACAAATTAACTTTCTCCTTGTTTTTTATCAACGCTTTAATTCTAGAGAAAAATCTAACATATACCTAAATATAGCAATCCGTCAAAATGACGGAAGTAGTAATTTTGATCTTAGGCCTAAACACATGAGCCAAATTTTCATTCATTTGAATGAAAAAACAAAACATCACATTTACGCAGAATTTCTTAGTATTGTATTTCCACATTTTAGGTTTTTCGGGGAATACCCTTACCATGGACGAACAACATTTTCCAACGAAGGCAAAATGTAGGTTTACGCAATACATGCCAAATAAACCTTGTAAATTTGGAATAAAGTTTTGGTTGCTAGCCGATGTTCAAAGTGGGTATGTACTAAATGGTTTTCCATATTTAGGAAAAGATAATTTACCATCACCATCAACACCTATACATAAATTTGTGGTTCTAAATCTTGTTGAACCTTATTTAGGTTGCGGAAGAAGTATAACAACTGATAACTTTTTTACTAGTATTCCCTTGGCAAAAACGCTATTAGCTAAAAAAACAACATTAGTTGGAACTCTTCGAAACAATAAAAAAGAATTACCAAATATAGCTAAAGTAAAAATAGATAACATGCCTCCATACGATAGCATAATATTAAAATCTGATAATACAGTTCTCACTATTTAAAAAATTGAAACCTAAAAAAAAAGTATTACATCTAAGTTCCAAGCATACGACTGTGAAGATTGCCAATAATTATAAACTTTTGCCGGAAACTGTCGAATTCTATAACAAAACTAAGTTCGCAGTAGACGTTATTGACCAAATGGCAAATCTCAAATATAGTGTAAAGGCAAGTTCTCATAGATGGCCATTGCAGATATTTTACAATATTTTAGATTTTTGGCAGGAATCAACGCGTGGAGAGTATATAAAGATATCACAAATGAAAATATAACTAGAAAGCAATTTTTATATTAAGTATCTGAAGAACATGCTAATGAATTTACAAGCAACAAAACATCGAAATCTACTCAGTCAGAAAATTGGAATATAGAGACCATTGATTCGATTTCGAAAAATTCTAAAGAGAATATTGATCGAAAATCATGTGTAATTGGATTATGCAACAATAAAAACAGAACAAATTCTATTTGCTTCAAATGCACGAAATATTTGGGAAGTGGGAAGTGCACAGCTAAAAAAATATCAATTTGTAAGAAATGTGCTGCATAAATTCTACTTTTTTTTACATTATATATGTTAAAGATTTGTTATTAATTGATTTAACCCCTTGTAGTTTTAATTGTTTGAATAAATTGTAAAGTTATCACAAAGTAAATTTATATTTATACGAGTAGTACTCGTGATACTTTCACAAAGTAAAAATAAGTTTACACGAGTCAGACTCGTGATTGATTTACAAAGTAAAAATAAGTTTACACGAGTCAGACTCGTGATTGATTTACAAAGTCAAAATAAGTTTACACGAGTCAGACTCGTGATTAATGCACAACAGGTTAAACTGAACGTTTGCCTTTTTTTTTTATTTTGAATTGCAATAAAAATTGAAGTTTATATATTTACAATTTTTTTTTTATTCCATTTTTCATACAATACATCCGTCAAATTGACGGATTGGTACAACTAGATATACATAAAATGTTGGTAGTTTTAGTGATAAATGGAAAAAATCAATTAATATTGTTAACGTGTAGTATTTCGTATTTACATATATTTATATATTAATTTTATATTTGATTATTATTATTATTTATTATCATCGATTTAATTTAATTAAAACGTAAAAAAATCAATACACTTTATTAAATAGTATTGTAATTTAATACAATAGTTCAATATGGTATATTAACTAGAAATACAATATAATATATTTAAAAAATATACTATATATAATTATATAGTATTAAGTAATATTATATATATATTAAATTACTCTATATATAGATTATTTTAAAATATATGATGATGGAATCTATTTAGAAAATATCAGTCAGCACTAATATACTATATTTTATTTATGGAATACAATAAATACAATAAATATATATAATCATGAATAATTTTTTCAAGTGTTTTATGCGTATAATATCTATATAGAAAAATTCGCTTTTTATACTATATTATTTATCTGTCATCGTACAATTCATCAGAATATATATATATATACAATAATAATAATAATAATAAAGTATAATCAAATGTGTACGTCTTCAAAAATAAATATTTATTTATGTATTTATATTTAATAATAGAATTTTGATTGCAAAAACCTAAATATTATATATATTGCGCGTATATACAAAAACTATGTGTAACGTTTACTATATACGTATCCGATACTACGAGTATATGTTATATATACCATATATACAATGTGTGTGTGGTGTGTAAAGAAAAACTCAATGAAGAAATAAATATTAAGAAATTGAAAAGTCATCATTACACAACAAAAAAAAAAATACTATATGTATTTTATTATAACATAAATATATATAACAACTAAAATATATATTAGTATATTACAAAAATATATATGATTAACATGTGAAGTAGTTTATTATTGTCTTTTATTGTTTCTTGCGTGCGTATATATATATATATATAGAATATTATACAAGAGTCGTGTATATGTATACTTTTTGTATCAAGGATAATGCGGAAACAGTTGAAAATGGTAATAATAGATCAATAAAAAATTGAAAAAAAAACAAAAATACCGATAAAATAAATAAAATGAATGATAAAACTAATTTTGTGACAGGAAACAAATTTTGTATATAATAATAATTTGTTATATTATTATTATTATCATCAACATGTACACGCATTTGTTAACACTTTGAAGACGGTGGTCGGTGATGAATAGCATATACCCCCAATTCCCGCATATTTTGTTAATATTATATATATAAAAAATGATAATTAAATCGGATACATTATAAAAAGATTTATTACCATATATAACGCTATTTTAATGTGTTTTTTTCGTATGATATGCTTGAAAAGAAGTCCCCTTATGGAGAGGTACTCAACAAAATTTACAAATATATCGAATTTGGCTCCTCTTGTTGTTTGTCTTACATGGATACTTTTTTTTCCCGCTATCGACAATTTTCTCTAAAACATGTAGTCGCATATTACCAGATAATCGTCCTGGTGGATCGTAAAAAGAAGCATGCATGGTAGGAGTAGAAGTTCCCGGTTGTGTAATATCTGCTACATCTTCTTCTACTTCAGAATCAACACTAGCCCAATTTTTTTACCAATTGCAGTAAACATTTTTTATATTTTACCATTTCTTTATCGTTTAACTTATTGTATACTGTGAATGAATTGAACAGGGCACAATTTACCTCAACATCATTGGTTGAATTTTTAAAAAACGTGAGAAAAAGCGTCACACGTCTCCAACGGTTGGAAAAAAAAAACGTAAACCGTCTTCAATGTGTTAATATATATTGTATATATATATATATGCAACTTGAACTTAATTTACACCTCATCAATTATACTCAAAAGTCAAAGTTACTCCAAGTGAAGCTATCTATTTTTGATTAATTATTTCGCATTGTAGAAGTATATAACAATTTACAAATTGGTTAGCAATTATCGAAAGGTATACAGATGTTTCATTTTTTTTTTAGTCTATTGTAATTAACATAAATTAAATGGCATTTTAAAATACAAAAAAATTTTTAGTATATCGTGTATATATTTTAAATTATTTTATTTATCCATTATTAATTCCAATATTATTTTATATATTGGTATAGTTTAATTACATTATTCTAAACATTTTCCGTCAGAGTATAAACAATTTATTTCTATATACAATATTCAAACTTAATTGGTGAAAATTATCATCTGTTATACATATCATAAAATAAATAGAGTTAATATTTAAGTTTCTATTATAATATAAACACGCACACACACACACACACATTTATATTTACATAAGTTTATTTCCTTTTCCTTATTATTATTATATATTTACACATTTATACATTATAAATTTTAAATTATTTATTTATTATGTAAATAGATTCTAATTAACTGTTGTTGTATTTATTATATAATAATTGTATTTATTTATAAAATATATACCATATAAATGGTATTGTTGTTCATTTTGAAGACAAATAACTTTGTTTGTATATATGCATAGAAAGAAGTATTGTTGAAAATATCTCTTGTGAGAAATAAAATATGTATAGATTATAATATATTATATAAATAGCAACTATTTCGAAGTTGTATCTTCACCTTCAACCATTTTATTCTTTGGCCGGATCATCAAATAGGCCACCGAGTATCCTTCGTTTTAAAAAATCACATGTAATTGATCCTGGTTCAGACCATGACACCATGCATCTGATCCATACGTTAATATAATGTTTTATACAGCTTATAACTTTAAATCGGATGGTAATGTTTTTGATATTCTATCTATTCGTATTTTATAGTTGCTAAAATATACAATGTTTCCCATAAAAAAAAAATTAACCATAAAATTACAATGCATTTCTTCAACCGAATTTTGTTTTCCATTTAATTATATAATACCACATAATGTATCATTTATTATACAAATATGTGCGTCTATACCATATATTGATATAAAATTGTATTGATTTTTTTGATGATGAAAAAGTTTGAATAAATTTATTGTTGATTGAATTTTAAAATGTATCAATAAGTCAAAAAAAACATAAATTATATTTCGGATTATGTATAAGACTTAGGTAAGATATGTATATATAGATAAATATGTATTCAATGGTATATATATATATATATATTGTATTATTCTGACAATTCGTGGGAAATATAACATAATTTTTGTTTTTCTATTGTTATATAATATATCATTTTATGTTTGTATACGAACAATAACAAAATCGCAACAAATTTTGTATATTGATTATATAGGTTCAAGATAATAAATTGCATACAATTCAATTCAATAAGTTATTTTGGTTTTTTTTCTGTATTCAATAGGTTGTCAAAATATTAAGGATAACATACTATAGTGTGTAAGATTTTTTTGTTATTTTTAAATTTTCAAAGTGACCGGTTGAACAGGTGAATATCTGCGGAAATTTATATTTTTATGTTGTTTTACTATATATTATTATAAAGAATAATTAATTAATAGTTTGTCACACGCACCGTTTATCGCCACAATTAGTTTCGCATTAATACCGTTTCACGTCATACTCTCAATGAATGATTTTAAGATATCTGCATTTAATTAACAATTGAGAGTGGTGCTGGGTCATTACATTAGATTTTTGTTACTAAATTGACAGTTAACAGTTGTTATATACCATATATCATTGGTCATTTTTTCTGTTTTGTGATCCACTATACAGATTTTCTTCCAAATTGGTTTTATTGTCATCTGGTCATGTAACAGAATTCCTATATTTTATATACTTTTTGAATTTATATAGAAATAATAAAAAAATATATAATTAAAATGAATTTCAATTTTAAAGTATTTGGCAAAATTAAAAATAACCGGAAAATCGTACTGTTGTTCCAAATATTTTGACCGCCTATTTATACACTGTATAATATTATTGAATAAAAACTTTGTTATTCATATGGGATTTTTTGTACTCGTATAATGAATTTTTATGATAAAAATAAAAATATTTAATGCTATGATAACAGAAATACTATGCAGATGGTTTTTTTTTTTTTCATTTTTAGAATATAAAACCTAATACCAGTATTTAATATAATAATGTATAATTTATATAGTGTGTGTATTTATATGCTGTTTTTATCTGTTAATGTATGAACGTTACGACGTATACGGTATATATAATTATAATAATAAGTATTCAATTCAATTATAAAAATACCTTTAACTTTGTATATTTTGTATAAAATGTTTATTTACAAAATATCATTGAATAAGAAATCGAATAAAAACATCATTAATTTCACTATATAGATATTTTCATAATATGTATAAAAAAGTATTGTGTATGAATAATAATTATAATTCTTTTTATTATTATTATTATTATTATTATTATTATTATTATTATTATTATGGTATTTAAGCATAAGCAAAAATAATTATTTTCAATTCAATATAAGTTTATAATGCCGCGTATCGTCGGCAATTAAGAAAGAAATCTATATAAAATATATTTCGTTTACTTTTTGTTCTATTAACAGACAAATAACATTGTCGATATATAAATTTTCAATTATAAATTTTCTAATTATAGGTACAGGTACATATATATATTTTTTATGTACTCTCAACGAGCGCACACAACATATAATTTATATTCTTTTCTGTGTGTAAATAGAATATTTTTTTTAAATATATGTTTTGTATAAATATTATGAATTGAATTTTTGATTTATCAACATAAAATATATACCTTATCTCGTTTAATTTGTATACACAAAATACAATCAATTTGTATGTATAAAAAGAAATTGATGATGGTCTCAATGGAAGATTAATTAAATGAAATTTGTATGTATTCTGGAGCAATAAATGTTTTAATAAAATATTTTTGTGAAAAATTAATCGGATTTCTATATTAAATAAACAAATATTGTATAGAAATTGTGTCAGCACTTCGCAGCAACCATATAAAACAAATCATTTATATAAATCAAAAATTTTTAAATTCTTCATGTTAAAAATATAAATTCAAATTTGTTCGATGAATATATAATAATTTACTACCTATTTTATATATCTTTACAATATATATATATATATATATACTCTATATTGATAGTAAATTAAAGAAATCGCTTCCAAAGTTACTCGTTTCATATTATAATGTAGAGTTTTTGTTGACTCTATAACATTGAGAAATTGTTTTTCATATACCATATATATTTTTCATTATTCTTAAATAATACACATAACATATACTCTATATTCTTATAGATGATGTACAATATATTAAGAAGAAGCAATTTTTTTCAATAATCTTTTTTGTTTCCTTGAAAATGTATTGGCATTCACAATTCATATATTATATATACGCTATATATTTCATGTACTGTATCATATACAATATATAAAATCAACTACAAAATATGAAATAGTGTTAATGATAATGATGTCGATCGGATGAGGAGACTGATTGGAATTTTAATCAATATATATATGTTTTTTTTTCTTCCTATATTTCACATGAATATTATTTCATATAACATTCTCATACTATTCATATATCATTCTCAGATACGATAGGTATTTTATGCTGTATGCGCATACGGACATGTATATGTTTTTTGAATGTTCAACATTTTTCTCATAAATACTGCAAATATATGTTACATTATTTATTTTATAATCATCATATATGGTTTTTTTTTTCCTCAGATGATGATACAAAATTATAGTACATATAATTATATCAATATAAATATAATGATAATAATAATGTTTTGTAAAAGTATGTTAGAAAATAGATTGGTTGTGCAAAAAAATAAATAAATAAATGTTTTCTGGTACATTATAAAAAAATGAAATTAGACTTTGTTCATTTAAGCTATACTCATATTTATCACCTATCAAAATATCATAAATAATATATAAATATAATAGTCTTTATAGATGGATTTCCATAAATAACCCGATACATTATTATTCATATACAATATTTGATGTATCTATTCATATTTTATTCATTTACTTAACAAAATTTATTAGATAAATTCACAGTATTATATAGTGTATTTATGCATATAAAATATGAAAATGGATGTGAAATTTAATATGATGTGAAATAATCTTTTATAATCTGTATTATTTTATTAAATATAATTAATAATTTTCTTACTACGGAAATATCATATTATTTTTGCAAGATGTCAATTAATAAAATTGATTCATATAATCTTTGTATAAACCTAAAAATAAATTTAAAAAATCTATATAAAATTCAAATTTGTTATACATTTTATATATTTTTCTTTTCATGGTACACACTTATCAATGTTGATGTTATGCACAATGCCAAAAATACAATATAAATATTATAATTTATTAAAGAAATTATATATATACATTTGGTTTTGCAAGCGAAGAAAATAAAACTTAAATATAATATGTTCAGTGTATGTTTACACAATTAGAGATTGGAATGAAGAATTTTGTACGTTTTTCAATTTAAATTTCTTGAAAAAAATGAGAAAATTCTTACGAAATTTTTTGCTGTCTGAAATTTCCATAATCCATAGCTATATGTTTAGGTTGTTGCAAATAATAAAGTTCAATTTATAATCTAGTTAGATAAACTGTATGTAAAATGTATGTCTTATTGTTAGTAAATTGTTTAGAGAAAAAAATCGGTGATAAACACCCAACCAAATTTTTTGGAAAATAGATTTTTATCATCAATGATTTATTTTCATTATTTTAACGGATTTAATAATAAATAGTAAATTAAATAATTCAATAAATAATAAATTTTTCAAATATTTACCATAGAACAGTTTTTTTTATAAAATCGATCAAAAAATGTAGGCTATAATTTAACAATTGATGTCAGTGAAATTTAAAAAAATGTTTTTAAATTTATATATTAAGGGGAAATTTTTTATTTCACATTAAATTTTACTGACACACATTTTGAACGAGTGAAGTTATTTTGGGAAATCTGTTTTATAAATGATTGGAAATTGATTGAATTTAGAAAATAATTAAATTAACGAAATAATTTAATTTATTGTACTTTCATACTGCTTATATTTTATATAATACTAAGATATCATAATATTGTAATCCGAATACATACTTTTTTTTTTTTTCGTAAGACGAGACCCTGCTTTTTTCAATACAATGATACCAAAAATCGTCGAGCAATGAACGTTGTTCTGTTAATACTAATAACATGATTTTTGAATTTTTATTAACTTACAGCCCTCATTCTTTTTTTCAACACTATTGCACGCATCTTATAAAAGCTTACAAAAATTTTTCGAATTTTTCTCTGTGTGTCTAATACCATTATGTTTTTGCGAATTTTATGCAATATGTACATGAATATTAGACATAAATTTATTCTGTTTATTTTTATTAGATTTTATACAATATATAAGATCAGATTCGTTTATTTTTTTTTATTTGTTGTTGTCATATAAAACAAATACACAATGGAGAATAGGTTATACCATATATATATATATATATAGGCTATGCAAAAAGTCGCTGTTATACAACCCATAAAAAATTCTATAAATAAATAAATTTATGCGGATATATATATACGTATATTTGAACAGTGTATTCCTATATATTTATATATATATTTTATTACATAATATATATACAAATTTACGCAGCTATATAATATATACGCAGAGATTAGTATTTTTTAAAGTTAAACAATATATAATATGAGTATAATCGGGATTTTTTTTATTGTGTTACATATTGCATATTATATAATTTTATTTTTTGATTTATTTTGTAAATAAACACAAAAAAATATATTTGATAACAAAAGGCAAACAAATATTTTTTATACATTACACGTTATTGTTACTAATTTAAATTTCATTATATCATAAAAAAAACCATGCTGATAAGTGGGTGCCAAAGGAACTTTTTTAATTATAATTAAAATTCTGTGTAGAGTTGACGTTACACACACCATAGATTAATTTCAACTTTCTATATCTACAAAAATTACAATTTATATTTATATATAAATTCAAGTAAATATATACAGTTCATGGGAACATTTTCATATACATCTATACATCAGTATTCTTCATATATATCTATATAGATTTAGATCAATTTGAAAAAAATTAGACCGTGTAGAACAATATAGAAGACTTACAGTTCAACCTTTAACGATAAAGATCTTTAAATAACACATAAACTGTTGGTAATAATTTTTTTGGAATTATTTTTGTAATGTAAACAACATTATTTTTGATCATATAAAGTAAAAAAATTATCGTTATTCTTAAAAAAAAAATGATTGCTACATTTACATGTGTTTTTTATTTTTTTTTCTAAACAATTACGGCTATATAGTCATTGCTGACATTGTTCTATTACTATAAAGATAAAATCATTGTGAAAATTTTCAATTATATATATAAAATACAATAATTTCTATGTGTTGATGTTGTTTGAAAATATATACAGATAGTGATTATACTATGCACAAACAACATACTATAATTAATTTTATATATTTTATATGCAAACAATGTAAAATTAAGATCACAATTAAAACCCTTCTTTTTCTTTTATATTCAATGGAAATAAGTGTAATATTGAAATAAATTACATATACATTGTGTATACCTACAATATAATTATAATTATTCTATAATAATAGGGATTTTTTTGTAAAATCGGAAGACAATTTTCTTTAATTCAATTAGAACCTTTTCTTATATTTTCTTATATATATGATAGCAAATATTATAAATTTTAATTTTTTAATATATATATATGTATTTTATATATTACATGTATTTTCATACGAAATCCTTTATCAACTAATCATCAATCTATTTATTATTGTTACATTAAATATATTTATATTGTTTGCCATATATAAAATATAATCAATGACTATGCGGTGGCCGATGGTAATATTATACATATGGAACATTTATTTATCTATCTACAATATATTGAAAAAGATATCCTAATAAATTAAAATTTATTGTTCGGTTTAAAATTAGTGTATACAAATATAATAATATACAACTTTATTATATTTATTGATTTTGTTAATCAAAACCCAATTGTGTAAATATAGATAACAACGCCTACAACAAGAATATTTTCATGTTGTTATATATTTTTATTATTATTCACCATCATAACCATAAGCAACACTTTAAAAACATATAATATATTTTATAATATCAGATACATAAATACACGATACTTATTTTATACATATATCAGTTTATATGGAATATGAAAATAAATTTCGAGTACTAATACATAAATATGGAATATTTAAAATGAAGTTCAAAGTTTCGAAAATCATCATATATATATAGAAAAAAAAAAAATGTTATAATTACAATTATTTAAATTTTATGTATTTATTTATGATCTGTGTTTCAATGTGGATGTGTGTATATATTTCACAAAAAAAAAATAAAATCCTATACTTATTTAAAAATTAATTAATTTATGAATATGTAATAATGTTTGTATAAATATGGATTTTACTATAAACGCAATTTTTAAATTAAATATGTTTAATATAAATATATATGTACCTCGAATTACGTCGATATATATATATGATTCAGTGGTGGCACAGAGATATACGATTTAATTTATAATTCAATATTTTTCATACTTAAAATTAACATTTATTCCATTATGAAATTATAGAATAAGTTAATAGTTTTGCAAATATATCTAATGTCTGTACACACAAGTCTATAGTTTTGTATTACTAGTACAGTAATTAATTGAAAATAAACATAATATTTTAGCACATATATTTATATATTTTGTGATATACATCTACCAATTTATTATGAAAAAAAATTAGATACATTAGATACGAAAAATATGATCATCGAGTTGAGTGCAGAACTTTAACTTTGATATAGAATCAGAAAAAAATTTTATCAAAGCAACTTTAGACCCTGTTGTATATGTATGTACAGTCGAATATGTTAAGCAATAAACGTGCAAAGGGTATCGAAAAATTTGTAAGTTTATTACATACAAGAAAATTTACAATGAACTAAAAAAATCGTTTAGAATTTATTATGCAGACAACAGAGTCGACTGTGTACCATATATATATTATATATATAAAATATAAAATAAAAACTTTTTATTTAATGTATAATTATTACAGCCCTTTTTTTTTATGTAATATTCATTTAGTAAATTTTCATCATAATAAAAATGTCCCATTTACTCGTGTGTGTGTGTGTGTGTGTGTGTGTATATATAATAAATTTTTACGAAAAATATATTAACAAACGCGTGTATATAATACACACAAATATATGTATAGAGAAATATACAAAAGAATGGATTAAATTTTCTTTTTACAAAAAATAACAAAACCGTCGCGGCGTATACAACAAAACAAAAAAAAAATAAAAAAAAATCTATAATTTAATTATTTTAAGCATGAATTTGCGTTTTCTATGTTATTAATCAAAACAAGTATAAACATTCATTGTACGTACGTATACGCGTGTACATATATTCTTCGCATAGATAAAAGTCGTTTTCCCATATGATATATATTATAATGGTTATATGTGGTATTATTACATATATGGTATATATATATATATACCGATATTAAAACCAACCATACACATATTTCCGTTTACGTTATATATCCTTTGTATATATACAATATATACGAAAATAACTTTAAGTATAATAAATAGTTATGTATATAGATAGGATATACATATGTATATATAGGATGTTTACGAATATACAATTCCAAAAAGACCCATTTCCTATACAAAACTCTATATACACATATATGCAAGTACAATGATATTACGGAATATTTCAAGCTGTCACATAATTTAAGTAATAATTTACAAAAATAAAGAACTTGATAAAAATGCTATAGGACTATCTACGCGTATATATATATATATACAATACATATGTTTTGTGTTTGTATATATATATACAATACTATCTATACATATGAATGATAATATGAAAATCAAATTTTTCCTTTTTAAGATATGTAATTTCCTTGTTGTTTTGATAATATTTTTGCCAAAGTTGTATTTTAATTTTATTATATAATATTTAATATAATAAATATTATATATATAAATTTATGTATTTATATCATCAGATATAACGTTTATATATATAAAAGAAAAAAAAGATAATATTTCTTACTCTTATTTCTTATATATTATATACTTTTTATATACCACCATTTTTTTATTATATACTATTTTTAAAGAATTGTTCATTTGTATTGTGTTTTTGAATTTATTTATATATCAATATTTTGTTGATTATACCATTTGACCTTTAACTAAATTGTATTTATTTTTTTTTATTACGTTGTATTTTGCTATAAATAGAATTTTGTGATTTGATTTTAATGAATGTGTAATTAAAATAGAAGTAATTTTTTACATCCTGTAAAAAAAGTCTTTATAACAATCATAATTTTTGAATATAATAGTATTAAATTGGAACCTTTTTGACAGAAGTAATTTATCAATTTTTTATTCAATTAAAACACAACTACTGCAACGATTGTATGGATGTATAGAAATTTATGATGAACTTCAATGATTTTAGTATGGCAATACCGCGTGGTTTATATGCTACACACACACAGAAGAGGTAACCAACTAATATTGTAGTTATAACCAATTTGAGAAAAAATTCGAGTAGTTTGTGGTGTATTGAATTAGTTTGCCTAACCGGCCTAACCACAATAATATGCTAGAGACACAGAGGAGGTAACCAACTAAAATTGTAGTTATAACCAATTTAAAAAAAATTCGAGTTGTTTGTAGTGCATTGAATTAGTTAGCCTAACTACAATAAAATGTTTGTAGTTGGTGTGAAACTAATTAGTTTCTCTCAAATATAGGAAATTCGAACTGGAATTCCGTGTCGAATGTCAAAATTAAATGCCAAAATAGATAAACAAATAAAAAAAATAGGTTATATTTATCAAATAATAACAATAACAAAGAATTGAAACTCTATATTGACAAGTATAAAATAATAAATAATAATAATAATAATAATAATAATATAAATAAAGTTGATTTAAATTGAATGACAAAAGTTTGTGAGTATTTAATTTAATTTACACAAATTAAAAATGAAAATTTGAACCATCGTAATCTTTTTTTTTTTTTTGGAACTTGAAAACTGTGAAATTAAAACATAATATTATATTATTATTATTAAAAATATTTAACTAAATGTTTTTATTGAAAATAGAATGAACCAATGGATTTATAAATAACAATAAATATATTGAATATTAAAAAAAAATAAAGATGTAAACAAACTAAATTATTTGTAATTTTCTCACTTTCGTACAACAATAAATATCAAAACAATAGTAAATTAGTTAATGGTTTGCCAATGTGTCACCAGTTTAGTTACTGAATTAGTTTGTGAGCAAACTAATTAGTTAAATCGTCTGTGTGTCTAGCATATTATTAAACGACTCGAATGAAAATTCAGATTAAAAATGTGTAATGTACCGCAGGGAACGGGGTGTCCGTACACAAAAAGATGTACTTCTGAAAAAAATTACATCAAGCAAATGAAAAACGTGTGAGCGAATATTTAAAGACAAATGATTAAGTTATAAGTTACGAATAAACGACATTACAATATGCAAAATTTTTACTTCAACCAACGGATAAGCGGGTGCGGCAGATAGAAATTTTTTTTTTACTATCATTTGTTTCAATCGCGTATATGCTTTCACTTACCAGTGTATTTAATTCAAATACCATATAAGCCAAAAGTATGAAAATTAATTACTAAAAAATCATTAATAACTAATTCCACACTATATGACATACGCAGACACACACGACACATACATATATGGTACAGGAGTGTCTCTTGAATAAAACGTATTCAGATTACAATATATCACGATATATTTCTTGTATGTATAGTCAATATGAATGAAAATTAGAAAAAAATTGAGTGTGTATATAGAGTAATTTTCCAGATTACTTTAAAAATCCGTTAAAATATTGGCGCATATATATAATTGAACAAAAAAAATCAAAAAAAAGTCAATTTATCAGAAAATTTAATTCTGTGCTCACACATATTATTTTCGATTCAAGAATATCTAATCAATTTTTTATGATATATATGGACACGATTTCTCACCAACCGCACTGCTATATGATACTTGCTTTATGTTTATGTCTATATATATTGTATATGATGAGTGATACTCCATATAATTTTTCAAATATATAATGAATTTTACAATTTTTCATTTACTCATTATTTTTCCTTTTTTTTTAATTTTTTTCAAATTGTTCCCCAGACTCATTTTGATATGTACAACTTAACTAAAAAAAAAATATAAAATTTAATTCTTTACGTTAAAATTTAAATTATATAATACAAATGTAATTATTTGTATGAAATTGGTTCATCAATTTTTACATTTTTTTTAAGCTACTTTTTTTTTTATTATATTTATCTAAATATTATATGTTAATTTAATAACATACTTACGCGCATATACAGTAATTATTTTTAAATGTTACATTTAAGTTATTATAACTTAGTCAGTTAATATGAAAATTAATTTGTGTGTGGTGTGGGTGTAGGACGATATATAGAGTATCGTTGCGTATATACAATATTGTATAGTTTTATAAATAATCAGTTGGAAAGTGTCCAAAATGTCAATAACATTTATATATCTATTTTTTCTTCTATAACAATTTGAATGCGGAGAACTGCAAATAATAAATTATAAAATATTGATTTTTATTTCTTTTGTGTAAATGCTCAATAATATCTACAATCGGTTTTTTTTTTATTATTGAAGATTATTGTAAGTAAATTATTCATTGTTATTTTATATTGTAATAAAATAATTTGGCAAGCATTTTTTTTCTATGTATTTGACTAAAGAACATTATATACATTAAAATAAATTTAAACCTTTCATTTAAAATTTAATTTCATTAAACTATATGTGAGAATTTTTATTTTTATTAAGAAATTTTTCGTATATACATTTTCTTAAGCTCCATTTATAATGTGTGCTAAAAAAGATTAAAAAATTGTATCATTGGCTACTCAAAACAAAATATAAGTATTGTCTATAAAATAAATTTATGTCGACTCACCTATGCACCTAAAAGTATATGGATGGATATATAAAAAACATTAGTATACTTTGATGTCAATCATAAATTAACTATATTGTTACATATAAACTTGATATAATGCTGCTATATATTTCATAATTTATCACATATACGATTGTATTATAAAGTCATGATGTTGATGTTCATTCAATTGTATTGGATTTATTTAATCATATATATGTAATTTATATTTAATTTTAAAGTAATACACAAAACATTATTTTGATATATAGAAAATAAGATTGGATTAATTTTAATTAAATAATTAAATTTAATCGTATATACACTGTGTGTGTCATTATGTTATATGTGCGATATGATGATATGTGCATGTAAATATAAATCCGTGTATTCGTTGATTATAATATTAATTCCATCACTGATCTTCAACGCTATTTTATGTTTTAAATGTATCTTTAAAAATTATAATAGACATAATGTTTTTTTTATATGTAATTATGTAATACCTCAATTAATGAATTTATGAAAAACACATTATTTATATATTCATAATTTGTTTTTCAAATTCAACAATGTGTGTCAATGTGAACACATAAATTATTTTATTGTTATAACTTATAACCAAGAACATCTTATTGACAAAATGATAAGTGTTGATAGCGACATAATAATTTTAATATAATTCTCTTGTTAATTTTTTCTCAAACCACACACACACACACACACATTATAGATACAATTTAATTATCAAATTATTTTTTAATAATATTATACCACCAACATTGCGCAATAAAAATGGTTATAATAAATTTTTAAGAAATATTTACTCATATATTTTAAAATATTCTTTATTTTAACTTTAACTTACACAACAAAAATCGCATAAACATTTATTATAACATATAGCCAAGAATACATATAGTTGCATACCAATATATATAAATATTATGTTATAGTTATTTAGATTAGTGCAATATACTGTAGAGTGCAGTTGCATTTATTATATGAAGTTCTAGCATAAATTAGTACGGGGAAAAAAAAAACTATTTTTAACTGTCTTGTGAAAAAAAAACTTGCATTTACAATAATAATTTTAATATAAAAATTCTTATCTCTAGCTATCTTTGTGTATGATGAAGCTTTTTTCATCATATATGAATTTTATATGCGCATATAATAATAAATAAATATAGTAAATCTTCACATAAACTTTACCCTTATTTAATTTTTTTATTTTATTTCCACATTCAGTCGAAGAGTGGGTTGGTTTTTTTTTTTTTTTATAGTTCCCATAACTTGTAGGTATTTGTGATTTTTTTTACCATTCCTATTTTACAATCTAATTAATTTTATATGCATACCGAGAATTGCTAATACATTTTAATTTAATGTATTATAAAACATAACAATTATACCATAATTCCATATTATGGAAACCATCTTCTTGTAAATATAATACACATGTACTTATTTATATCTACTTATTTATTCAGAGTATAGTAATAGCGGATTTTAGTTAAAATGTAAATTTAAAATATGATCTATTATTATATAATTTTATATTATGAATTCAACAAAATAATAATACGTTAGATGTATATTTATTACATATCTATGTATTTGTTATGTATATAAATATATGTGTTCAATGTATATGTTTTATAAAAAAATATATAATATAACCGAAAGATGACAAAGCAAAGAAAAAAAAATGTGTGGATATAATTTAAGGAACTGAGATTGAAACATAAAATTTGTCAAAAATATCTTTAGGGTGTGACAGCTATCTTCACCGCACAACAAATATACGTATGTTATGGCGACAGGCAGACAAAGTGATGTGATGAAAAATATTAAAAATGTGCGTATATAACAATCAGGTTGATTCTCGGCTATATATATATATATATATGGGAATTATTTTGAATGTGCGTATGCATGATGTGAATATGTATGCTGTCAGTTATAAATTACAAATATATAATTACTCAAAATACTTGAAATTTTTATATAAGTAAACATTATTTTATACGAATAAATTAATCGCAAATCTTAATCATACGCGGTATTATAAATGTATTTTATTTCATTTTTTTGGAATTTAAATTTATGTATTTATTATACCCTCTATTATTATATTGCATTTTAAAATTAGATTGCATTATTATTATAAAGAAATTATATTATTTAAAATGCTTTTTCCACCTATTTTATGCAGTATTCATATTATACTGATAGAATTATTTCAACTGAAAAATTTCTGATATGCTTCGTAAAATTTTTAAATTAAATTCAATAAATTTCTTGTTGTGAGATTTTCTTCTATATATATGAAAGAATGGAAACATATGAATATATATTTTCCTAATCTATTTTATATAAACAAATATAAAAATTATGATCTGAAATTCAATAAAAAAGGATAATTTTTTATAAATAAAATTTTATTTAGATCTTGTTTTTGTCTAGAATTTGTATTATTTTAAATTTTTGTCACGCTACACTTCGATGTTTAGTTGTTAGTGTAGAATACAAATTGTAGAGCTACAATTCTAAAAGACATGTTTAGAATCAACCACAATAAAAATCTATACCACATATATATTTTGTATTTTGTATATACAGAATATGTAATAAACACGACGAAACGAAAAAAAAAGTGACAAAATATATAGATCACAACGCAAGAAATAAACAAGAAATAATGTTTTTTTTTTGTGAAATAAAAAGGATACACACATAAAAGCGAGTTTCATTTTATTCATATTTTTTTTTATTTATTTCTTGTGATAAACTGATAACTGATATTAAAGTTCAACATTTACATTGTGTGAGAATATATATTAGATGGAAGAAAAATAAGAAAACACAAAAGATACAAAATGTTTACCGAAAAAAAAAAAAAGGTATTTTACATTTTGCAGTTTTTTCTTTAGCAAAAAGTTTGCCTTTTGAAAATAAACATAAAGCAGATGATTTTTTTCGTAGAAATATATTTTTTGTTATTCAAATGTATATGTTGAAAATAGTTCATATAGAAATAATTCACTAAATTTAAAATGCATAATGCATATTTTATTCGGTTTCATGAAACAATCAAATATATATATTGGAAATTTACAATAGTTGTATATTTTTTTTAAATAAATGTATATTATAATTAAATTGTTTATATATTGTCCGGTGACGTTGTTGCATTTCCAATTGATTGATTCAAAATATATAGAATTGATTTTATTTTTACTGAATTTCAATTTAAGAAAATATCAATATTAAAATAAAAATAAATAAATTGTTATGTACAAAAATAGATTAACTATTTCTATATGTTTTTTCATTATAATTATATATGTTTTTACATTCGCATCCATATACTGTAAAATGTATAGATACGTTATTTATAGAATTGTTTAGAATTTATATAAAAATTAGAAACATAAATTTAAATGTTAATTATATATTAAATATAAAAACATATATATTTCCATTTTCTAAGAAAAACTTTCTAGACTATTGCTATGCATATGGAATTTATTTATTGTATTTCTATGTTGGGTATAGATTCTTAACAATTTTGTATATTTATTTTATTTTATATTCTATAAAAGTTTATATAATAATAATAATAATAATAATATAATAAAAATACAATATATAATTTGCAATTTGTATATACTATTATAAAAGATTATCACATAAAATTAATCACTAAATGTATATAATCTATTTAATTCTATTCTATGTATAGAAATCTATTTTTTTTATTTTTATATAGAAAATTAGTGATATATAAAATAAGTTGTGAGTTAAATGAAAATAACAAATCATTACTTTATTATTTTTTTTTTGTACTTCATATTTTGTTGATTATCATATGAGTTTGTTTTTTGTGTATGTGTGCACAAACAACAAGTGTTTGTCTATTTATTTCTAACACAAAAATATTGTTAAGTCTAACCTTAATAAATTCTCATACAATATTATATACGTGTACCTCCGCCTCATGTTCTATATTTTTATATTATATAATTATATATGCGGGTAAATATAATATATAACACATAAATATCATTAATCAAAATCAACATTTAACCCGACTCCTTTTGGAAAACTTTTCAGACCATTGTTATTTTATATATATTCTATACGATATATACGTGTATTTTGTATCGAAAATAAATTATTATATATAATCTATATGAATATTCACACGTTCATGTATAATAAATATATATATATATATTGTAGATATACCAAAATACTATAAAGTGTTAACAGGTAAAATATTATATGAACGGTATAAATGTAACAATTTGATTATATTTATGAATAAATATATATAGTTATGTAAAACTTATATATGGTAGATAAGAGTGAGTGTCTACGCTATTATTGTTGAATTTTGTATATATGTTTAAATTAAAGTTAACTTATAATACTACAATATATATATACTTGCGTTACATGTTACATTATAAATTACAAATTGGTTAAACTTATGTTATAATTCAGATGTACTTAGGTATGCAGTACAGTATATACAGTAAATACGTAATGTATATTTAATTATTTGAAATTACGCAAAATGTTAACAAATTTATTAACATATATATTTTGTTCGTTTACTTAATTAACTAAACAGCACAAGCAGCAGCAGTAATAGAGAGTATAAATTTTACTTTTTCTTCAAGTGTTTTTAATATACAATATATAAATATAATATATGTATACACCAAAAATCGATGTTGGCAAAGTTCATTCATTTTTCTCATTATAAATACGCACACACCACACAACATAGGCATATATATATTGTACAAAATATATTACATTCTATTCTATATACTAAGTATATCTCATATAATAAATTTATGAATCATATATAATTTTTTTGATGATTCATGCACACAGAATAAATATTTTAAATGAAAAATTACATAAATATAAATAAATAAATACGTTGCAACAACGCACTTATGAACAATTATTTATCTATTTTCATTTTTTGGTTTATAATATATTGAAATGTTCATAAATGAATGGTAATGTTAATATATAGATGTATAACATGTATAATATGAAAAGATTAAATTTAAGCCTTTTTTGTCATTTAAACATTAATACCCACTCTAAACATATAAAACATATATTGTGTATATAAAAAACAAACATATAACCCACGCTTGAGTTTGTATATTTTTTCTGATAAAGGTAAAACTTTAATGTATACATCATACACACACACACACACATACTTATACATATAAAAATGAAATGAATTTTCATTTCGTCAAAAGAAAACAAAAAAAATTGACAGAGGTTAAAAAAGCTTACGTTATTTTATTTAAATCGAATGAATAAATGAATTTTTCTACAAATATATATATGTTATTTTGTATTGTCTAGTATTGTGTAAATACAATTTTTTAAATAATTTTCGCATCTGATTCTATGCAATCATATGTCAATTTTAATTTTTAATAATAGCTGATTTCTTTCTAAAAATTTTTAAATTGTTTCTCAGCATATAAGAGCACCATTGTGTGACATTGCGAGAAACAAATGGTGGTTAATGTTATATTGAGTATACATCTGCCTGCGGTGAATATAACAGCCTGCTTATTGTAAAATATATTGTAAACGTAATTGGTTCTAAACATTTGTTCGGTAGAATCTTCTAATCATTTAATTTTTCTATACAGAATAAATAAATAAATAATAGGAAACCACGATGCAATTAGATTAGTTATACGGTTGACAGTTTACGTTTTTTAACACTAAATTTTTAACAAATGAATAAAACACATACACATACCAATTGTACTGTAATCATTATTTAAATATTTGTATTTGCTGGACAGTATATTTAAGTGACACTATATATAGGATTTTCTGTCTAAAAAATATAAATTTTCTATTATTATGTAATTGTTTACTCTTTTTTTTCTGCATCCATTTCGGTTATTCTTCGGACAGAAGATTTTATGTAACACTAACAATACATAATTTAATATTTTTATTTTTCGAAACCAAAAACAAAAAGGTTTCATATTGAAGATTTATTAAATTAAATTTAATATATCGGGTGTAAACAATTGAAATATTGACATATACATTTTTTTTTTAAACAGTATTATACGCACAGGGTGTATTTTCTCAATGAAAATGTTAAATTAGTTGGTATTCACAATCATATAATTTAAATAATTATTTATAAATGTGGCATACTTCTGCATACTTATATTGCACTTCACTCACCATATATTGTATGTTTTGTGGTGTTTTTATATGCTTGTTGGAAAAGGTAACACTTAAAAATACAAAATTTGCAGATTACGATAAATCCATCAAAATTGACGGCAGTTCAAATAGTACATTATCGTATATACAAAAGTTTTAAATAAGCTGTTGTTTTCATACATCGATTTCGAGACACCATGTATTTACTGGTTATTGTTGTTATTATAAAATATAAACCGATTTGTATTTTAACATTTTGATTTGACAGAAAAAAATTATAATAAATTCACCTTTACCATATTCATAATTTATAAGTCTTTAACGTTATATTACAATAACATATATATATATTTTCTAAATGTCATAATGTCAACGTTAACTAATATATATATATATATATATATATTAACTAATATAGTAAATCATATATGGTAAGGTAAAATACTAGTATAATATAACAACACACTGTAAATATAAAATGAATCGTTTTATATGTGCGGCACAACAAAATTGCTATACATAAATTATCAAAAATATGTAATGCTGCGATACATCTTCATAACGTTGAAATTGTGCGTACGTGTAAAATCAAGGTACTTATTGTAGAATATATAAATTATAATATATATGTAAAAAATAATAAGAATATATGAAAATATAAATCTCTGAAGTAATCGTGTTGTCTATTGATGTGATGTGTGATGAGTAATTTTTTTGTTTTTTTTTTCTTCCAAATTTAAATACATATAAATTACATTCAAAGCCATTCAATTATATGAGAATTTGAAAATAGAAACAATTATCTTCGATAATATACTCCTTGTTTATGAAATCGCTTATAAGTATATACTTGTATATTAAATTAAATATATATATGATCTGAGAGGAGTGTATAAACTCATAAAATTATTAAAATAATATATTTATAAATAAATTTACAGAATAATATATGTATGTAAAATATTTGCAATATATGTGAATAATATATATGTGTAAACACTCCCAGATATTAAATACCAATTATAAATGCCATTAAATTTAGAATATATTTACATGCATATGACTTATATATGAAACTTTATTTGAATTGTTGTTTTAAGTAATTATTTTGCTTTTAATGTATATTGTTTAAAAATGTTATAACAGCATATACTTAAGATTTATTATATTTAAATATACATATTAATATATTGAATGCATTTCCATATAATAATCATTCGTCATCTTTGTGTTCAACAAAATTGCTTTTAGTTATATTTGGCGACACATTGAGGAAACCAACAAATATTCAAAAATTTATAATAAATAATTAATTACGTATGTGTTGATGATGAAGATGATGATGCAGATGATGATAATTATCGCGAGCCGCCCGTATACACGTTTTATATATTGTATTTACACAATATATTTATATCATCTTCATAATAATATAAATTTTAAAAGTGTTAAAGGTTTTTTCAATTATAATATATTTTCTTTTATAAATATACAAAGTTATTTTATATACACAATATATTTATACTAAAATAGATATACAATATATAATATATGTTATTTTTGTGCTCATTAATAATATATGTTCTTCAATTTTTAAAATTTGCGTATATACGAAATACACTTATAAATCTATACAATAATTTATGTGTGTTTAAAATTGAAATTTATTAAATTTAATATGGATTAGTAAATAATATATGAGATACAAGTGCGGTATAGACTAAATATATATATCTATATATTTAATAATATTTATGAATATATTATAATATATCATCAAAACTGATCAAAAAATGTTTATCTTAACTTAAATCAAATTATTTTGATGTTTTTTAAGATGTGCTTCAATTATTTATTAACTTCGTTATAACATATATATATATATATACGATATGTTCACATTTTGTAATATCATAATAAATCATCATGTGTATATGAATAATAACGCATACACTTCAAACTTAGTGAGTTTAAAAATAGTAATTTTTGTTTTTTTTAGTATATAATAACACACTGTGTCCAATATATGCTTGTACACATTTAAATTTAGTTACTAAAAGCAAACGTAAATATTTATTAATTTGAACTACAAATAGATACATACACGTGTGTGAACAATAATATAATAAGTAATTTTTAGAGAATTTCTTTACCTCGACGATAATAATTTTTTTTTTATCGAATGAATAGCTTGGCATTTTTGTCCTTTACTGAAACTAACAATAACATCATATTTTCAATTGTTAGAAATATAAGCATACATGGGTATCCGCACTATATGAAGACTATGCACTCTGATATATTCAGACATAGTACCAGTATATTGATACTTAAATGCATATACATTTATCAGTTAAATAAGTTTCAGTAAAGGACGAAAATGCCAAGCTATTCATTCCATAAAAAAAATAATAAGTAATAAATATTAAAATAAAAAATAAATAATTAAGTTAAACATAGTATAACTTATACTAAAAGGTTATACACATCACAGATCGACTTTTCAAATATTCTGAACATTTCATTTGGAAATTCTTTAATCATTTATACCAATTTTTTTTTTTATTGCCTAATTATGTTTTAATTGAATTGAACGTTTACACCATTTTAGTAAAAAAATCTTGTTCTCATATTGATCAACCGGATCTGTTAGGATAATTTATTGATATGTGGTGTCTAATTTAACATATTATTTTATTAAACAAACGTTAAAGTAACTTTTTCACTAACACTTGTCGTCGTTGTAGCCACTCTGGACTATATTTACTTCACATACAAATAGTAAAAATATATATATATATATAGACATTGTGTAAGTAATTATGAAAAATTATATATAATGAATTTATTATATGGTATATTTTTAGATGGTTATATAGTTCGTTATGAGTTGAGAAAAAAAAAAAAAAACCAGATGCATTATAATAATTATGTAAAAAAAAATATAATAACATTTGATGAACGAAATAACAAAATAAAAATCCCATCAGATTTTTTGATATTTTATAATTGAATTTTAATATAATTTTATTAAATTGTGTGCTAACAACAAAATTAGGAAAGTTTTAAATTTATAATATTTTCATATTTTGTTATAAGTTTCATTATTAAAAATTTTTCTTTTAAGATTATAACGATTAAAACTTTATTGTACACATTAGATTTATTTAATTTTAATTGAGTTTTTTTTTTATTTTTGAAATAATTAACATACTTTTCTCCTCTACACGAACACCGATGAATGAACGTGGAGCAAATATTTTAAATAATATCATATAGCTAACGCATATATGCAGATAATAAATAGAATTTCACTTATGTAAATAAATACATTATTGCGTCATCTTTGTAACAACCACCACGGAATTGTTATAAAATCAGTGTTCATTTCGCTTGCATTGAGAATGGGTATGTAATAAGTGAATTTTTTCTAAAATGATATTGCTCGGAAGATATACTCATTGCAAAAAATCATCGACACCGTTTTTATACGTCGGTAATTGTACAGAAATTTATAACCTTATAACACAATGGAATGAAATTGTGAAATGACCATATTTTTTATTCTAAATTATTATGTCATTAATTGTATTCTGAATTTATGAAATTTATTTATGAGAAACGTGAACACTTTTAATTATATAAAGACGATATTTGTTTTGAATTGTAAACATCAATTTTTTAGTTATTAGTTTTGCATGTGGCATAAAATGTTTATTGCAAAAAGATAAGTGTTGCGAAAATGCAACGTTTTGCTTTTACATAAATAGTAATTCCGGTGTGTATGTTCCATTTGTGACAATTCAAAAATGATGATTTCAAAAGAAAAAGGAAGTAGCAAGCTTTGGTGTGTAATATTTCATGCTGAAGTTGCTAAATTTAATTTAATTTAAAATAATTTAATTTATTACTTAATTTAATACTAATATTATATATATAGATATAGAACATTGAGTCGCTATATTATTTATTTAACTTTATGTACACGTTTTTATTAAACGTACATATTAAATAGTATATTATTATTAATTGAGTGTTATAACTAAATATTTTAATGGTAATTAGAATACATAATGCCGCCCTCTTACAAATTGCAATTTATTATGTAATATAATTATAGACCGTATTAATTATTTAAAATTCAAAATGTTAGAAAAGAAAAACATTCTCATATAATAAGTATATTATCATTATATAATTATATATTATCTTTATATAATTATATTATATCTTTATATAATATACAATAATATTATAGTATATTATAATGAAAGTTTTACGATAAATACTAATTAAAAATTTATATATACATAACCTAAAGTATATAAAATGTCTAAACTAAAGTGTATGTATATGTACTTTCTTTCCATTTGCCAGATAAAATATTAATTATTTTTTTTTAAAGTTACATGTATCTCTGTATATCTAAATACAAGATATATGAATGTATAGTAAAAAGTATTTATGTACGAACATAAAAAAAAAATATGAAAACAATTATGGTTTAAATACTTAAATACTCGTATATATTTCTTATTCTTATTTACCTTTATTTATGTGTTTTTTTTTTAGTTAAAATATAAGCGGTTTATACACATAATTCTGTTATTATTTTTCAAGAGTATAGAAAATATTTCATATATACGAGGGAGGGTTGTTGTTAAAACAAAAAAACTATCACAGAAACAGTATAAAGTTTAATTAACTTCGTTCCATCAATTAAAATAATTCAAAATTTATCTAATTATTTTTTTTTGTGGTCTCACAAGCACAAAAACAATGCCACCACCAACCGCTTCGATCCAAAAGAGGTGACTATATACTAAAGATATGATGAATAAAATTCATGAGATCTTATTAACCGATCGAATATTGAATAATTAAGAAACAGATGACATTGTAAATATCTCAAAAGAACGAGAGCATTTATGTTACTAAAATCTATAACATTTCCATATGAAAAAGGTATCGGCAAGATGAGTAGGTCCGCTTTTGCTCATAATCGATAAAAACTATATTCGTGTAACCACGAATTTCGAAGTAATCGATGCAATAAACAAATATTTTGCAGAATTCAACAAATATACTATTATTCCAAATACATTTAAAGATATGGTTATCACATTGTAAAAAGTGTATTTAGCTAAATGGGGATTATACTGAAAAACATATTTATTTCTGTTCATAAAAGTAACGTCTTGCTATTAATTTATTTTTACCATTCTTATCAACCCACGCCACACACATTTATTTTTTATATAATCTCTATTAAAGTTGTTTTTTTAATGTATTTTTATTTAAATTATGTTTAATCTTTATTTTAATAATATTATCGTTTTTGTATATTCACGCGTTTTAAACTACGCATTTTTTTAAAACTCTTTTAAATTTAATTTTATTAGATTGAAAGATTAAAATGTTTTCATTTTTAAATAATTTGTATTAGCTTTTTAATATAGTTGGGTAAATGTATATGTCGTCCTTATTAATATCTATATATAAATGTAGACGGTATCGAATAGGGCGGCTCGTGAAAATAAATTGAGGTTCACATGTAAAAATATATATGAATTAGTAAATTTTCTAATTACAAGCCATAGTTTTAACGGATTTCTAATTTTTATTGCATAATTATAAAATTTAATTAATTTCCAGTCTTTCATGGAAGCGATTTTTAAAATTTCTTCACTCATTCAGAAAATAAAAACTTAGAAATAATACTCATTTAATTTAACATAAATTACATATTGACTGTTTTGATGTCATATTGCTAATTAGAATTACAGATGTGATTGAGAAAACTAAGTATGTTGATATTATTTCCGTTAAATTATAAATTCTTTGCAAACTTCTTCTAAATTTAAAATATACAATAATATTTTCTCTACATATATAAAAGCTGCTAGCTGCGGCTGTATCGCATGATATATAAAATAAAAACATGTCAAATTGTATAGAGACTCTCCAGTTTCTGGATAAAATTTAAAAAAATTACATTATTATAAATTGATTTTAATGCAATAATTTTCACACCTCTCTGCATATGCACGTAATAATTTGTAAGTTAAAAGAAATTTAATTAACGATTTAATATTTATCGCAGAAACACATTAATATAAAAGGTTTCGACATTAAACATATATATATTTATAATATTAAAACGAAATAAAATATATAACTCAAAGAAAAAATACGTTGCAGTTTATAGTGACGAAGCGATAAAAATTGCATTCATTTTGAATATATCTCTAAGAAAAATGTATTCTTTTAACCTATATACGAAGATTAAATAATCAAAAAAAAAAAAAAATGTGGGTCATCTAGCTAAATTTATAGCGATTCGATGCCAATAAGAACACAAAAATGGTACCAAAAATATTATACAGTATGTCATTATTTCATATCGGTCATGCGTTTAGAATGCGTTGATGGCGATTTTAAAAACATCTTTCAAGAAGTTGGAAGTTGGTTATATAAAATTTCAATTCGGTTATATAAGAAAAATAAATTAGTACATTGTAATCTGAAAACTTTTTCATTTTTTGCCACTGCTTGCATATTTGTTTAAGAGAATACATAAAAATAATAATAATAAAAATAATTTATAATATATTTTTATTGAATAATTTTTAAGTTAAGATTGATTCTTAATTATATTGCAAAAATATTATTTACATATTGTAATTTTCGCAATAAACATTTTATATTGATACATAGGTGTTGTAGCTGTAAATTAACTATATATTTTTAAGATTGACTGGAAAATCATTCAATTTTATTCCATTTAAAAATGGTTTTATATTGAATAATTAAAATTTCTTTCATTCGTTTTTATATGTTCCAGAGAAGAAATAATAAAAAAAAAATTTCATTTATATACAATACCAATCATAGATTAAAAGAGGTTTCGTTACTGCTAATATATTTATAACATTTATTTTATACGCTCGCTCCTATATATTAGCTAACAACAAAATAAAGAAAGCTCTATATCCATATTGTTAATTGACCAAATGAAATTAATAATTTAACTTAAAAAAAAAAAAAATGGAATTTCTACTGAATTTATAAAATAACGCAGAGGTTTTCTGTATATATTTGTGAATTCATACGAGTAGAATAGATATAAAATGCATAAACTGCACGATCAATATTATTGATAAAATATTTATTGACCTTTTTTTTTGTGTTTTTGTGTTTTTTTATTTATAATATTTAGGAGTTCACATATACATACAGTAGAATGTCGGTAATGTGAAACATTATTATAATTAACACACACATTTCATTTCTGTTCGATTCTAATACTATATAATAGTATTAGATACAATAATGTGACAACAATTCCGATTTTTATTGGAGATACATTAGCGAGCCTCTACTGTATATATATGCCAAGGATATATCGAAATAGAATAAATTCAATTGTAATATATATTATTATTGGTAGGTGTACGTACATCGTACACATATAAATTCTCTTTATAAATTAATGAAACGAAATTATTGATGGGTAAACCAACCAATGTATACAGAGGCGAGTAGATATATATACCATAAATAATTTATAATAAATATGATATCTTTCTGTATATATTGTACAACAACCTATACTTTTTGTGTGGTTTTTTTTTTAAACTATCCTCAACTATATAGTAATATTTTTTTTTTTATATTAATATTTTATTTTAAATTTATATACATTTAATCACCTGGAGGTAAAGGGTGCGGCTATCTCTACGTCAGGTCATTTATTGATGATTCACAAACAATTTTCCAATATCTATTAGTGTTGTGTTGTACGATGGTGACGATTTTGTTTGTGATGATGATGATGATGATGATGATGATGATGATGTTATAAAATGATGTTTGTGATGACAATTGTTGTGACAATATTTGTAATGTTGATGATTGTGGATTATGCAAACATGTATAATATAATGATGATAAAAACAACATATTCAATACGATACGATATAATGTTGATAATAATGGTGATATTGATGTTTTTAATGCATTTATCTCCATAATCAAAATGTTATTAATGTATATATTGTTATATTTGTATATTATAAAATATAATCATTACTTGTATTTGCACACACACACACACACTCACAATTCAAATATGAAGTTTAATTTTTCAAAATTTATTTATTTTATGTTTTCGATTTATTTTTAATTTATTATAAATATTATTCTGCAAATATTAATTAATTACTAATATATAGAGCACATTTTTTTATATTAAAATCATTTTAAATTTTATTAATACATATAATTTAGAAATTAGAATAATATAAATAAGTAAAATATATGGGAAGTCAAGTCACGCTCAATTGGTCTCAGGTTTTTTTTGATAAATAATTAATTTTTTAGCAAATTTCCTTACTATAGCTACCGCCAACTATTCCGCGTATACACAATATTATGGTTGTGTCTTCAGAAAAATATTTACATATGCATCTCGATAAGTTTTCTTAAGTTTCGTCACTGTTTATTATGAGCATATAGATTTTTTTTACATTATAGATATTCATTCACTTACGCGTATTATATAAAATATTATTATTATTATTTATTGGATATAGAAAAATTCTGCTTTTTCTTTTCATTGTGTCACCTTTATATAGGATAGACATATTATATATTTATTTTCTTTTGTGTGTTAATACCGATATTAAGGTTATCAATATATATATATATATGGTATATGCGAATTCAATCAATAAAAGTTTTGAAAAAATATTAAATTAATAATTTTTAACATACAAATTTATATATATATATTATGGCTTATTATTATATGTATAAAATACTAACAATAAATACATAAAAAAAAATAATTTTACTTTTTATCATCACGAAAATATGTTCATTGTAGCGCATAATTTATAACAGATTAAACAATTTCATGGAATATTAAATATTTTTCTATTTATATTATATTGTAATATAAAATATATAAATTAAAGTTTCGATAACTTAAGATTGAGTCACAAAGTTTGGTAAATATATTTTAATTGCAATTTAATATATGGTATATTTAGCATAGAAGTTTATATGTAGTTTAAAGTAAAAATTTATTTTGATATATGAATAATTTATTTAAATTCATTTTCAAACTTTATATTATATATATATATATATAGTGTCAAGAAATGATTGTACCTATATAACGAACTACATATAAGATAAATACACACATATATCCGTGTATTTAATATTTCATAGTTATATATTAATATAAGCAGTATATTGTATAAAAGTTGCATTTGAATTTATATAAATATTATTTATTTGAATGTTTTAATTAAAAGGATATGCATACACATATAAAAGACCGTACAGTACAGATATATTAATATAATATATAGAAATAAAGAAGTATTGTAAGATATATAAATCTCTTATTGTATATGAAACATAATAATATGATTATAAATAATAATTTAAAATAAATAAATTATTGTTGTGTATAATAAAAGGTTGGCCCCATAATGAAATATCTATAATGAAAAATATATAGACTGTGAGAAAATAATATATATATATAAAATTATTTATATAACAATAATTTATAATAAACTTCTAATGATAAAACGAGAAAATTCCCTAAAGGTGAACATTTAATTTTTGTATATACATAATCTAATTATATATTTAATTTGAATTTAAAGCAAGCCCAATTATTTACAATATTCGGTTATAATGTAAATCGAGAATATTATATAATACTTTCTTCTTCTTTTTTTTGCGATGCTGTAAATGGCATTGTGTGCTGTGTTGCGCTTTATCAAAGAAACATCAAAGAAAACAAATTATATATAAATACGATTTTATTTAATTTAGTTACAGGAGAGAAATTTAATTTATAAATTTTATTATTCACGATTGTTTTACCTATGCTTTACTAAATGTGATTTGAATTTGTGGTGAAATTTTTCAAATATATAATAATTAAGATGTTTTTCTTTTTCTTCTAAAAGTAATGTTCAATATATTGATTAAATTATTTTTTGCAGTATAATTTGTGTAAAAATTATTATGTTTGATTCTATTTTAAAAATTATTCTTCATTTTGTCAAACTTATTATGATAGACGTGAATTTTACGATGTATATATAATCAAATTTGGACAATATTTGTAAGAATATACATAAAATATTACAAATTTGTGCTCCATTTAAACAATTAGGATTCATTAGGGTTTATATATATATTGTATAATATTATTATATATAAATTGAAGATCCATAGAAATGTAAATTCGTCAAGATGTGCACCGCAATTAGTTTTAGAAATTACACCAGATGATCATCGGATGTGCGTCATAACAATTTGGAACGTGTCTTGCTAGTGAATCCAATTTTTATACAGAAATTTTATTCACTATGTTTTTTGATTAAACGGCTTTAGTGAAAATTATTTATATAATAATATAATTAATCTATAACATCCACAAAAATTGATGGGTAAACGAACATATATTTCTTTCGAAATACTTCGAGAAAATATATACTATTACGTTTAATGATACGATCGTCACAGTATAATAATTATCTATATAATTTTTGTTTATATAAAATTAAGTAAATATCATTTTAGGTTATTGTGCGACGTCATGTTTCACACAGAATATATGTATGTATCACAAAAATGACATATACTGAAACTGTACCACCAATTGATTTATTAAAAACTGTATAAATTGTTTTCGAAAAATGTATCTGTACATAGATTGAAATTTGTATAATTTTTGATGCCTTTATGATTAGCGAGATATTGTTGGAATAAGTCACAATGTAAATTTAAAATTAAATAATTATAACATATTATTTTTATCAGTAGGTATTACAAAATTAAAATAGCACATCTATATCGTTGACTATATAAAGGGAAATAATTATGCGTGTATCTCTATAATGCCATCACGGTTTTATACTACACTTTTATCTTTGTGAAGCTGCTTTATATACTTATCTTATTTATATTTGTATATATAGAATAATGGCAAATTACGCGCTGCCAAATCTTTTTATTTACTTAACAATACTTAATTATAGGGGACGCACAGTTTTCGTATGTAAATATATTGTGTTGATTGAAGAACGTTTACATTTTATTAGTTTGTGCGTATATAATAATTATAATGAGATACATTTTTTTTTTGAATTTGTAATATAATCAAGTTTTTTATTTTACATATACAATATTTAATTTATTGGTTATTAATTTTTTTTATAAGTATTGCGTGACTTTTTACCATGTTTGTATTAAAAAATAAAAAATTATATATTTTAAGAATTGAATTTTATTATTATTATTATTTATACCTTTACGTATAAAATCCCTTGTATATACTTAAAAATATATAAAAACGTGACATATCAATATTATTTTTATCTCATTCAAAAAGGTGTTCGTTATGAAAATTGCCTACTTTTTTAATACATATACTTGCGTATATACTGTGTGTGATATATAGACGATGCGGATATATTCATAAAATAATTTTCAATCTCCATATATTTTTTTTATATGATTTTTCATTGATGAGTTTTTAAAATAATAATTTGAAAATAAGTATAAAATAAACAAAATGATATATATTTTGAATATAAGGAATTTACAATATAAAGATCATTAAAATTACATTTGTGGGTTTATATGATAAAAGAAATGTTTATATGTATATCATTACAAAATATTCAAATTATATGCAATGTCAATGTGTATTGTTGACAGCTTTTTATATAGATAAAAGCATAAGACAATATTGATTTTTCTAAATAATTTGACTTTCAAAATTCTTTGCCGTTAAATGTATTGTTCTTATAAATCGTTTTTCCATTCTACTTATCATATATATATATATGCATACCAGGCATTTAAATATCTATATAATATCATCCATAAATTAAGTCATCTCACCAATAAAACTATTCATTTAATAATGAATTAACTATTCACACATTCATGTGTATAGCGAGAGAAGAAAAACAAAAATCTATCATCGATTTATGAAATATATATTATTATTGTATATTCGCATATGTGACACACATATTATTTATTCGATGATAAATTAATTTTAAATAAGGTGTCAAGTGAAATAATTGTGTTTCATGTTTTTTTATTTTATTGTTCTGTTCCATCATACAAGATAAGTGTATCGCTAGTATTCGTATAATGTAATAAATTAAAATTAAAAATTATATTATTTATATTTCGCCATAGCTTAAGTAATCTATTATTAATTATTATTAATATTATTATTATACAACCATACGAATTGTAACATCATTTATATATTTTATTCACGTGACACTATTTATACAAAATAAATATATGTGCGGTTAATTTGCTAACAGTTAACATACATTTAATATTGTTAAAATATAATTTCTTGTAAATTCTATCTACAATATATATATATATATATATATGTAAGAAATTTGTCTATATATAATATTAATGTATACAATTAATATCTATATAGGAAGTGTCAATAAAATAAGTTTAAGACATTAGAGAATTAATTCTGACAATTTTTTTTTATATAATATTTTATATATATGCAGTATTATGTCGGGAATTTTTTTCTTTCTTTCCAAAAACATATTTTCTTATTATAATAATGAATATATGCGGAATATACCCAATATAGATATTGTATATGTAACGAACACATTTTGCAGATATATCGAAAAACATGATATACAAATTTGTTGACAATATAATAAAATAAATACATATATAAAATATATATATTGTATATATATAAATATCGGTCTTTTGTTACAAAGGATTAATATATAAGCTATATATTCGCATGTAATACAAGATCCAATAAATTTATATTTTCCTATATACAAATACATAACATATATATGGTATATATATATATATATAGGCATAGGCACATATAGGCACATACAAAATATGAGGAGAATATGAAGAAAAAATAAGAAGTAAGAAAAAAATGTTATATAGATCAACCAATAAAGTTTTGAATTAGCTTATAGCTTTTGTTATTTATTTATTTATTTATGACGATATCATATCATAATATGAAGACACATACGCATGTATATTGATATGTATATTGATATATATATATATATAATATATTAAAAACATACTAATTTTATACAAAAAGAATAATTTTTCACAATCAAGAAAAACAAGAAAAATAACAACGGAAGATAAAAGAAAGAAAATTATTTTGGATTAAACATATCAATATAATATGGAAATTTTTACAATAAATATATTGGCATGTACCATTTTTAACTGTAATGTAATATAAGATATTTTAGTAAACATTTTCATCTCGTATTTGTATTAGTATATATATATATATAGAATAACATTAACATATTGCTATATACTGTACGTACGAAGTAAATTTGTATTTGTAATGATTGATATGCATATTATATAATACACAGGGTGTTTTTAACTTTGAATATGAATAATATACAAAACTATTTAATTATATAATTCAATAATTTTGTTATTTACTTTTCTATGATATACAGTTTATTGACCAATAATCAAATGGAACGTATTACACTTCAACTTCAAGTCAATTCTGACTAAACGTCAATAAAAGAGAATTTCCGTATATATTACAATAGATGGAAAATAAATGTCTTGTGCAATTAATAATATTCCAAAACAATGTGAATTATAAACTCCAAATTATTATGATTATAATAAAAACTTAATCTTATTAATTTTTTTATTCTTCAATTCATTATTATATGGATAAAGCAACAATACTTTAGACATTGGATGGAATAATATAGTTATCGTGATGTAAATGAAATTGTTAATTGAATTGTTTTAAAAAAATTGGGCAAAATATTACCATAGATTTTATTTTCAAATTGCAATTATTTAAATGTAGAAAATATAAATTAATTATAATTATTTAATTATTTTAAACAAAGTTAAAGTATACTATTACGTTTAACAAAACACTCTGTTTGTTATATAGCGTATTATTTTTCAATTAACTATATTAATTTTTTATCGATCGATTTTGTAACATATATATAAATTGTCATTGTCATTATTCGTTGGTATTGAAAAACTATTTTATTATTATGGGTAAAAATTTTTCTTACAAAATAATTTCGTAATCAAATTATAATTATTCTATTGGATTTTTTGTTAAATTATATACATTATATTATATGACTTACATCTGGTAAAATTAATGTTGTGGAACATTTACTTGTACGCAAATATTAATAATCTGAATATATTTATAATTATTTATATTTAAAATTAAATATATGAACGAGTATATAAATGTATATTGTACGCTAACCAAACGGAAGGAAGTAATATTATAATTTCAGCACAAATTTATAAAATACCGCATAACTCATGTTTTCGTATACAAAGTTAATGTGTTTTTGAAAATTTTCACCACCATGGTTGGAGAATGTTTTTTTCTTAAGATCGGTATATAAAAAAAAATAAATTTTAACACACCAATTACACTTGGTTATCGATGAGTGGTGGTGGTATCATTCATGTTAATCGTATACCGGTTTCAAGAGATTTAAATGTACAATATTTTTTATGTATTTATTTTGTCGTTTGAGGAGTAACCGCTCAAAAAATATGATAAATGCTATTCGATTATAGCAATGTTTGGGCACACACAATTTTATTAACCAATCACTCATACATCGAAATTATAAAATTAAAGAAATATCTATATTTCGATAATATGCAAACCACATATATATAATTGATGAATTGTTGGTCCTAGATATGTGTATGAAAAGTAATTCAACTACTTGACTGTAATAATTGGTTTGGTATTGGTGATATATTTTTTATTTGGAATAACATAACTTGTAATTTTGATACAGATTGTGAACAGCTGCTATGTGCTACGTTTAACCTCTCATCCATTCTATGCGGTTATATATGTACAAATATTTAAATAAATATAAAATTTATTAAAAGTTTATAAATGTTATATACAAAATAATTTATACGCAATTTATAAAAATCGATTTTTTAATTTTTTTTTTAATCAAATTGTTGTTTTCTTCTTTTCAGACCAAAAATAAATTGCATTAAAAAAACATTTGTGTGCTATATAGCAAATTCAACTTTATTCAACGTATATTTATAAATTGGTAAGTTTTTCTTTTCATTATTATATATTTAATATTGATATAAAAAATATATTAAGGTACATAAATAAGAAAATAGAAATTTCTTTGTAAAACTTTAAAACCGCAAAAAATTTAGAAATTAATTTTAAATATTTTCATTTTTATTATCTACAAGTATAAATAATGCAATAAAAATATAGAATAGTATATTAATATAAATTGCATAAATACATTGTTGGTGTGCATAAAAATTGAAGAATTTTCTTTGTAACTAACTGTTTGGTATAATAGTCGTAGCGTATGTGGTATTAAGTTGAAAAAATATATATATATAAATAACTTAAAATGATCACTGAAAGTGTATATTAATTTTTAATAACAATATATGCTTTAATATTGAATCTACAAATTCAAAAGCTTTATAATTTTAATTTATATATTTATTTAAATTTAACTTAAATTTATTATGGTTTGCGTGCATCGTTTATTACCCTATAACTGAGTTCATTATATGGAAAAAATTAAATTAATAACTGAATAAATTTTAAAGTATGAAAAGCATAATATTTATTTGGTATTTTGAATTGAATCTATATTTAACAATATCTAAAATAGTTTTGTAAGAAACATATTGCGAAATTTATATGTATTAATATTGTAATTGGTTTTGATTTGATACAAATTTTTTATCAAAAACGCATTCGTATATAATTTTACGTAAAAATATACTGTGTAATGATATATAATTTTCTATTTCAAATATTCAATTATAATTTATACATATTTATTTATTATTTACAATATTATTAAATCTCATTTATACATATATTATAAATTCTATATTTTATTGTGATGTGCATATTCACATATATTTATATTGTGAAATATTATACATGTGTTTTGGTATAAATGAATATTCAAATAACGATGAGATGATATCACAGAGATATTATATGCATCAAAATTATTATTATAATACAATATAGGGAAAATATATCAAATATATCATTACCTGTCAGGTTTCTTTTTTTACAGGAAAAGAATTGACATATGTTGTTGGGTTCCTTCTTTTTTTTCATTTTCCATAGAATTTGATGGATTTTTTTTTCGTTTTTTATATTCTTGCTTGATGTGTGTATAAGTGATGTACTAAATATATATAAATATATATATATATTTCTGTAGTGGTAATATCCACATATATATATATATCTGATGGGTTATATATTGTTATGTATATGTTTTGTTATATATTAAAACATATATATATTAATGTAAACATATTGGAATAAAAAAATAAATAATAATTGTATCCTATGTCACTGATACAATATTTTATATATATTTGTCTTGTCAAATTTTACTTTTTTATTTTATTATTATTATTATAAATATATACTACATGTTTTTTTTTTTTAACAATATTATTTTACTATTCACACATATGTAAAATGTTGAAATGTGATGATCAATTTAAATGTTTCACCTATATACGAATTCAATTTATCTTTTCAAATGTGTCAACATTAATGTATGTACGTACATTACAATACACAATTAAATTATATAATTAAATACATACCAGTGGCGTGAAACGTGAAAAAAATGTTTTCAGATTGTAATATCACTATATTTTTCTGGCAGGCGAGTTGAAAGTATACTACATTATAAACAAAAATTGGAATGTCCACTTACTTAATTTTTCGGAAAATCCACTTTTAAAAATTATCATCTTTTTGAATTACGCGGGCCATAGTTTTAACGTATTTACAGTTTCGTATGCAGAATTGTAAATTATAATCAATTTCCAGTCTTTCGTATAAGAGATTTTTAAAATTGATTCGCACGTTCAAAAGATATGATCGATTTTCCATTTGATGTCATTGAAATTTTGTATAAATTACTGTATAAATTTTTTGTACCACAATACATTACCACAAATTTCTTTAAATTTTCTCAGCCATGGTTTGGAAAATCGATCATATCTTATGAACGTGTGAATCGATTTTAAAAATCTCTTTTATGAACAATTAGAAATTGATTATAATTTGCAATGCTGTAAGCAAAAATGGTAGACCGTTAAAACTATAACCCGTTAATTAAAAGAAAAGATAATTCATAAAAGTTTATTTTCCGGAAAATTTAATTCGGTGAATAACACAAATTTTTTTCATAATTTATTTTAATTTTGCCCAGGTTATAAGAAAAATATACTGATATTGAAAACTGAATGCTGCTTCTCAACCGTTGCCACTGATACATACAAGAAAATTCTACGTATATTATTTTGAATTATTTATGCAAAATATTAAGATAATAAATAATACAGTAAAAAATTATGTTTTCCGCATCAATTAACTTTATTAAATTTATAAGATAAATTTTATAGTATAATTGCAATATGAAATTTAAATCAAAATACTATTTAATAGCATAATAATGTAAATTAATATAAATATATATGTGAAAAATCTTTATATATGTAAATTTCTATTTTTTTTTTAATTAAATAATAAGAGGTTTCAAATAACTTCACATAAATTAGTATAAATGAAAATTTCAATTTTATATTATATATAAAATCTAAATAAGTTGAAAATTATATATATAAAGTACTTTAATTTCTATAGTTTTCTATTTAAATATTGAATTTCTTCTTGCAAAAAAATTTATTCCATTTTATTGGTACAGAAACAGATACCTACGTTAAAATTAAAAATAGAAACAGATAGAAATAACAGAAAGATACATATAAACATTTTAAAATTAAATTATCTGTAGATACAGATATGGAAAGAAAAAAGGAAAATTATCTATAGATATAGATACAGATAATTAAAAAATTAAATTATCTATAGATACAGATACAGATAAAAATAATAGAAATTATCTATATACAAATATAGATAAAATTTTTATCTATAATTTTTAGATATACTTTTTAATAAATTTTGTAAATTATTGATCTCCCAGTAATGAATTAACACATTTCACAAATTCATACAATTGCCATAGGACGAAATCTTATTGGTAACATCGCACAAGCGACGAATAAACGATAGCATTTAAAATGAGCTTGAACAAACGTTTATCGGTCATTGTAAAAAGTGAATAGAAGGCAATTAATTTGAATAAATAATAAAGAAACCGCACAGACATAAAACAGTAAACCGATAGAAATAGCACAAAAATTGAAAATAATTATGTTTCACATAATTTTATAATTTATCGATATATAATTTTGTAAACAAATTTGTTAATTTTTGTATACTCACATACAAACGCCACTATTGTGAAGGGCTGATTAATTTAATATAACCTATTTTCTTTTTATTTAATATAAATGATATTTTTAAAATATTCTATATAAAAATTTTTATTTTGATAATTAATTTTCAATTTTTCTATAAATATTCTGTGTTAATAAATTAAATAACGATTTTCAATTTTGTATAAATTTAATGTCATGTCTATCTTTATACATTTCAAAATACCTATCAACATCAGCTTAACATTTTAATGCATTCTATACGTATATACTATAATTTCATTCATGATATTTTGGACACTTTTATTAAACGCAAGCATATAGTAGGGGTTGTGTATAAACGTACATTATATTCGTATTCAATATTCATAATAGATAAAATGAATGCAATATTATACAAACATTTTGGTATTATATACATTTAATAAAGTCAACCTGACAATTTAAATTGGTATTAAAGTGTATTATCGTAGTATCCATAGTCGTTCGTGTATGCAAATTTCTAGTATACATATGAATATATATATATATTTAGATTTAGAAAGCATCTATTTTGTGTACAATTTAAAAACCGAAAAACAAATATTGATTTGAATATAAAATTTGCATTTTAAATACGGTTTTTTTGCTCTTGTTTTTTTAAAGCAAATATAGAATTCAATTTATTTAAAATAATGATGAATAATAATTTCAATGTTGTTTGTTATCGACGATACCATACCACTGAACAAACAGATAAAAAGTTTTAAAACGAATGTCCGTGTTAATATGCAAGCATTTTTAAACATTTGAACATAAATGACAAATAGACGTATATCCAGAAATATAAATTACAAAATCGCAAATGTTTCAAATGACTATTTGATATTTTTTTAATGAAATATATATTAAAAATTATGCGAATGACAGGTGTGAAAAGAAAGTGAATTTCTTTTATAATTATAAACATTTGTCATTTACATTAAAAAAAAAAGCCAAAGGTAGAATAAATGCGACTATAGACTTTAAATTTATTCAAATTGTTTTATATTAAACTGAATATTTTTCATCAAAAATAAATGAAATTTTATCTTTTAATTGGATTTGGTTCGTATTTTTATAAATATGTTATTTTTACTTCCAAAAAAAACCATGTGTTTCATTATTCTATTTCTAATAGGTCTACCAATATGTGTGTGCCGTTTTTTTAAAAATAAAACACATTAATTCCGGTAATAACAGTAAAAAATTTTTATTGAATATAATTACCATCGTTAAGTATAACCTTTTTCCAATTTTTTGGCAATTTATGAATACCATCAAAATAAAACTTCTCCTCTTTTGATGCGATCCAAGAATCGATCCAATTTTGGACGTCTTCATAATTGTGGAAGCGTTGTGCACAGAGTCCATGTGCCATCGATCTGAACAAGTGGTAATCTGATGGAGCAACATATGGTGAATAGGGCGGGTGTGGTAACACATCCCATCCGAGTGTTTCCAATGTTTCTTTTACCGGTTTTGCGACATGTGGACGAGCATTGTCGTGTAAAAGAATCACTCTTTCATGTCTGTTGGCCCATTCTGGTCGTTTTTCTTTCAATGATTGATTCAATTTATTCAATTGTCCTTTGTATACCTCACCAGTAATAGTTTGACCAGGTTTCAATAACTCATAATACAGCACGCCCTTTTGGTCCCACCAAATACACAATAAAACCTTCTTTCCATGAATATTGCGTTTTGGCGTCAATTTGACTGGTTGACCTGGATCAGTCCAATGCTTAGTCCGTTTAGGATTGTCAAAATAAATCCATTTTTCATCACCAGTGACTATTCGATGCAAAAACGACTTTCGTTGCTGTCTTTGAAACAATATTTCGCACGTGGTTTTTCGCTTTTCCATGCTTCTTTCTGTCAATTCATATGGAACCCATTTTCCTTCCTTTAGGATCTTACCCATATTGTTTAAACGATTAGAAATGGTTTGTTGACATACATTTAAGGAATCAGCTAGTTGTTGTTGCGATTGCGCATCGTCTGCATCCAACAATGCTTGCAATTCTGTATCTTCAAATTTTTTTGGTGGTTTTCCACGTTCTTTGTCATTCAGATCAAAATCACCACTTTTGAATCGTTGAAACCACTTTCTGCACATTCTTTCTTGTAAAGCATGTTCACCATAAGCTTCAATAAGAATTCGATGACTTTCAGCAGCAGTTTTCTTCCAATGAAACAATAACAATAAACCTCCCCGTAAATCACTTTTTTCTGGCACAAAACACGACATTTTCAATAAAAAAAAAAATATGTTGTTTACACTTTTAGCTCGTAACACAAACTGAGAAAGATAAAGATATAAAGTGAATACGTTCACAAAAAAATATTTCAGCCGAAACCACCATCGTTTCAGGCAGCTACAGCGATTAATCCGTGAGCGGCACACACATATTAGTAGACCTATTATATATAAATATTTATTAATCTCAATTCACAACATACCACAATATTGCTGTGATTTAATTTATGCGGACATATTTTTATGTTTTGTTGTAAAAAATGTTGATGGACACTTTTTTTCTATTTTTATTACAAACAATGAAGGCCACAGGCGGCGGCACACAGTAGGTCATTGTATGTGTGTGTGTGTTTGTAATTTATTATTTTCATTAAGGAAAACGACGATTTATTGGAACAAATTAATGAAAAAAAGTTTTATTTTATTATTATTATTTTCGGATATTGTTCCAAGATAATCAAAGTTCAAATAAATATTATCAATTCGTTCTTTCATGGTGGTGATTTTTTTTTTAGTTGTCGTTTATTTTATTTTTATTATACACAAGGTTATCCCAAAAGACATTCCCTAAAACAGATGGTTACACTTAATAACACGTTTATTGTTTGTTTATTTTTATGGCGGCGTTGTGTGTTTATAATTAATTAAATTTAATAATATATAGATTACGATATACGTAAATCGTAATTCATCGTAAATTTCTTGATTTGTTTTGGACAATTTTATTTGTGGACAAATGCGAATCATCAATTCAACTTCTGTAGCTGTTGGCGTTTGTGTTTTACTATAACAATATAAAAAATTAAACACAACAAGTGAAGTTTTTCTGTCGATTTATTGTGAGCTAAATTTGATAGTCTATTATTGGAATCTAAGGTACATATGTACAGTGTGTGGAAAAATCACAAAATGATAGTTAGTGGTGGATATTTTTAAACGATAATAAAAATTTGATTAATTTAAGTTTTATTTAAAAGAATACAACCTTTATATATATATATATATATATAGGCATTACTTTTGGATAACCTTGTATTGATTACACAGTACAGTATATTTGGTCTTTTTTTTGGTTTTTAATAATACATATACTCACATAAATAACCTATTAAAACCTATATACTCGTAAAAAAAAAACCGTTTGTGAAAAGGTGTGTGCATTAACCTTGACTATACATCCCTCTCCATATATATATATATATATATATATATATATATACAGTAGTTGTTATATATATATATATATATGGTATTTGTAAATAAGCGTTGGTATAGGTATAGGTATTATAAAATTTACCCTTATATAATACATGTACGCATATATATATTTAGAATTATATCCTTCGTATCGTATACGTATATATGCGTACACTAATAATAATAAAAATAAAATCTAAAACTTTGTATTCATTATATGGTAATTTGTGTGCGTGCATATACGCACATATTTAGCCTTATTTATGTCACCGTAAAATAAATAAATGAAACATTAAAAAAATTTCAGATTTTGACCTTTGTAAATATACATAAACATATGCATTATATATATATACATTTATGTATATAAGCATATTTCTTATTTGTATATAACAGATATATACAATATAATTAATAGATAATAGTTCACTGTTATGAGTTTGAATTTCTGTCTAACCCCATACGTGTATAACAACAAAACATTCGAAAAAAGTTAAATACATTTAATTTATCATTATCGGCTAACCAATAATTATATAAGTCATATTATTTACTTAAATACTATATTAACCCTTTTTTAATATATATATATATTTTATATAATTATACGTGTATTTTACATAAATGTTTTCGTTCTTATAATTCAGTGTTGTAAATATTATGTTTTTTTTCTTTGTAGTACATGTTTGATACTCATCGTCGTATATATAATACAAAATTACAATTTATGTATTATAATTATATTGAACTTCAACTTTAAGTAGACGGCCTATATATATATATATATCTTTTTGCACAACAGAAATGTCATTGTAGTCTGTATATTATAATATACCATACACCCACGTATGTATTACTATATTAAATAGAAATCAGAATGAGGGTTAAATATAATGTGTATTGAAAGTTGTTGTCGTTTGTTCTAATCGTTTGTTTGTTTTTATATATATCTATTCATAGTATACATTTTATTGTTATTTAGCATTTATAATTTGCATTAACAAAATTATTTAATATATAAATACCCTACTTAATGTGTATGGTACGTGTTCACACACATCTAAAAAAAACTATGTGAACAACTTTTTTTTTTTATAAAGAATGACATTTTTTTGGGTTTCTCTTTTATTATACACACACACACACACACACACACAGAATGATGACAAAATGAAAACAATATGTATGCAGATAGATATTAATTAAGCGAATAATTTACTATATTTATATATTAAATGAAAAAAACCATGAAAAAAGGTTAGAAGAAGTTAAAATAAACTTTAACAAATATATAAATATAAAATCAGTATTATATAATATATTGGTATTATATAAATATTATGTGAATATGAAAACCATATAACAATTGATATAATACAACGTCTTTTATAATAAAGGAGTTTATATAAAATATACCTTTATATATTATTATTATTATTATTATTATTATTTTAATACAACGTTGGTATATTAGCGACAATAAATTACGTGGACAGGTGCAGAAATATATCGAAGAAAATCTGTATATATAATATTATAAATACAGTACCCGAGTATAAAAATGTACCGGCAAACAATACAAAAAATAACAAAACAGTTAAATGAAGATTGTTTTTCTGTTAATTTATCGTTTTAGTTTTTTGTTTTCAATACAAATTTTTAACATTTTATACAATAAATATAATAATTTTCCGTACAATTTTGTTCATATAAAAAATTAAATTCATCACTACATTAAGTGGAAAACATAAAACTATTATATTATTACATTAGCGATTAACTGGGCTATGATTTAAGAACGGAGATAACTGTTGAAGATTACCATAATTAGGAAGCGGTTAAAAAAATAAGTCTTATAATGGGCAACAGAACTTATAGAAAATTATTGAAAAAAGTTTATGTTATACGATGAAAGTAAATGCAGTTCCGATGGCTGATGATTCAATTAGTGTGACGTAAACCACCAATCCCATATTATAGACTAATCACTTAATTAAAAATAATACCTAAATTATGGAAACAATCGTTTGATAATTGATGAATTGTTATAGACTATGCCAATGTGGATTAATTTACCATAATTTGACTGTATAATTAATGCATATACTTATGTTCTTCATAATTTGAGGTGATTTTATAATAAAATATAAATTTATAATTAAATTTATGTATTATAAAGTATGAAAATATTACGAATTTAGATAAAAAGGATATTTTTTAAATATTCAAATTAAATCGTTACAATTGTAAACGACTAATATTTTATTGTTGAGTACATTTTTAATACCCGGTATACTGCCCGATATATTTATAAAATAAAAGAAACATAAATACATTTTATGCTAGGGAATAATATTAGTTATTAAAAATTGCTACGATGCGGACTACCAGTTAACCTTGATTTTGATGGGTTGGCTCCAAACCGTAAATGTTTTAATTCATAAATGTTATAACAATAACACAGTATATGGCCGCATACTGTGTTTTTGTGGTTTATTTTTTCCTAAATATATTGCAGCTGTTGTCCGATAATAATTTTTACTATTTGAATTAATAATTTATACAAAACTTTACGAAATATATCAGTAGAACGCGCCTTTACATATTTTTTGCATTAACATTTAAATATGCTAATCTAATCTATACCTATGATATACTATTGCCAAAAAATTAAACGAATAGTTATGTATGATTTCGTATAAAATTTGAATTGAGCATAGAAATGTATATTTACAAAAAAAATTATGATTCAATGGAAATTATACTAACATATATTAGTATATCTACATTTAGTAAAGAGCATTTAAATACATGGCATTATACTATAAAATATATATATATATATGTATGTGTTTGTGTGATAAAATTTGGCTAACATCCATGAAACATTACCATTCTGTTTTGAAAAATGTATTTTGGCTATATACAATAGTCAATTTTGAGTAAAATTTTAATGATTCAGTTTATAATATTTTATGTGTTTGTGTAAGGAAGGGTCAAAAAACTTTAAAGATGAAATTGCTCATATTTATATTTTAAGTATTTTCCACTTTTTCGGAATTTTTTTTCCACGTTATATGGTTATAGTCGAAAATTGTGATTTTATTAAATTATTATAAACATGAGAATTTCACTTAATTTATATTCCATTATATTTTTTTTCTTGTAAATAAACTAAAAATATTTAATTAAATATTCAAATTTATTTATTATATTGGATACACAATGAAGTTGACAATATCTATTATACAAATTTGTATTTGTATATTAAATAACAATTCTGAATATACGCATATAATTCACTAATATGCGTATGCGAATGTGATTAATGATTTATGTTCTGTGTATATACAAATACTTAAATAAGTATAAATATTTTTATGTATTTATAACATTTGCATATTTTAGATAAATTGTTTGCGTATATATAACAATTATTTATGTCGTTTTACTACATATTTTTAGTATATTATATTTTAATAATATACAAGGTACAAAAAGTAAATAACATAATTCATTTATTCATGTGTGTGTGTGTGTGTATAAAAGAAATATTGTGCCTATTATAAATAATATAATCCGAATGGAATTGTAACAATAAATATGTATTGGGAAATAAAGTAAACAATATGAATAAAGTTAATGTAATTAAATTCAATAGTTATGATGTAATTGAAAGTATATAAATATCTCTATCTGGACTATTAATGTTAGTTAAATTTCTAATAATATCACAATCCATAACATAAATTTTACACAAATTTTCGTTATACAAACTCTATTCGAAAAAACTTGTGTTTTGGATATAAATAAGTATTTCAATCGTTTCGGTATTATTTTTATCAATTTTAAACCGTTTTCCTTTTTATGAATTCATAATATTGTTATTATTTTCGTATATATTTAATATAATTTACAACATTACGTATATATGTAACAAAAAATAAAGCGTACAACATAAGGAAATAGAATACAATTTACTATATGCAAATTAATAATAAATATGTTTATATAGTAACTAATAAATTATACAATTAATGAATAATGTTAAAAGAAAATATTTCTTAAAAAATTTCACGTAAAATTTATCTATGGTGACAAAATACTATACGCCTGAAAATATTTCTATATACCATTTACAAAAAAATGCTCAATTCAATGGGAACATATACAATATACTTCGTCTATTATAAGATATGTGTCTATAAGCGAAAGGTACACAGTTTTGATTCTATTGAAAATATTGATATTCTTAAAAAGAGATTATATAACGAAATCTTTTGAATTTATACACAATATATATTTTCACATAATAATGCTTGGATAAGGATTACAATGTATTTAAAAATATTAAAATAAAGCTAAAAATAAATACATACATTTAAATATATGTTGAGATATTATATAGAATTATAGTATTATACGGTGATTTACACACAGCTATATAACATTGCGACAAACAAATCAACACAAAAAATAAATGAAAATCGTTTAGTTGTTAGTGGAAATTATGTGTAAATTTTAATTTTTTATTTTTCTTAACCAATATATACTAATTTGCTTATACTTTCACTTATTTATAGTGATGTGTGTCTCTGCTATGATGATGTTGTTATATTTTCAGAAACAAATAGTTGTATACAACTAAATTTATATTTATTTTTTTGTCAAATGCGTATATGCGCCTATCGCATACGATGATATTACAATAATATATATATATATACGAAGAACCGCGCGCGGATTATGCCTGCTGCATGATATATTTATAAATTAAATTTTATTTAATATTAATTCTATATTATAATTGTATAACATATATCAAAAAAGAAACAAATTAATATTTATAAATTAAGTGTGTGTGTCGTCTGTGGCATCTGTTTTGTTTTGTGTCAACAATTATTATGACCTGTTATTGTATATACACAAGCAAATCAATCGCTCATATATATATAGATTTTTGAGTAATTTCAAATCAAAATTTGGTGTATTTATATATAGGTTTTATTAGGTTGGTGGGAAAATTTCCGAACATAAAAAACCTCTTGTAATTCTTTACAAAATAACATTTTTGATGTAAGATTTTATTTTTTGTCTTTAAAAAAATTCTCTTGTATATATTTTTGTTAATATGTTCTTTTTGCAATATATTTTTTTATCGCTATGTTATTCTGTTCATCTCAATTTTACATATTTTAAAAATTAGAAAAACAAAATAATAAAATTTATTATTTGAATACAAGAATTTTTGGAAAGAAATTTGTATTTTTTTATATTTAATAAAGTCTCTACTATCAATTTATTCAGTGCATAAGATATTGCCATGCCATAACACTGCACATGTGAATAGTTTACTAGTTAATTGTATAATTAGAAACCACATAAATGCAATCATATTCATCAGAACACTATGATTTGAGAACCAGCTGGATCGATTTTGTATTGGGACGATTCATTTTTATGATTGCATTACTATCGTGCCCATTGATAGAAAGATTAAGATTATTCTTCATGGAATCAACTGATATTACTTTGCCATTTATCACGCTGGGGTACATCAGGCTTCATTACATTCATCTTTTCTTAATATTTTCATCAATGATTTATTAACATTAACTTTTGTACTAACCCATAAATTGTTATGCTGTTGACAGTACGCTGTTTCATTTCTCATACGAAATACCACAATATCTTCTATAAAAGAAGATTTAAATATTATATCTAATTTCGATGAAAACTATAAAACTCTTCTAAAAAATTTGTTTCGTGTATTTTTTTTTTTTTGTATTAAATAAATTTAACATCGGCTATAAATTACAATTTTGTGTTCAACAATACGCTGTCTCCTCGAGAATTTCGTTCGTTTCGTTTGAATTTAATATTTACGGCATAATTTAGAAAATTATTAATATAACATTTTAGCAAAAAAATTACCTAGAAAGATGTATAGAAATTACTGACTCAACGGTAATATATAGTTCTTTTTACAATTTCATTAATAAAATACAAAACCTGCAGAACTATATTATAATTTAAAAAATACTGTTTAATCAATTTTGCTACTACTACACAGATGTTGCAATACCAAAAAAAAATTGAGCTTATTATCGAATAGAAAGTAAACTGTTTGAACGCACAATTCAAGTTTCTATTAAAATTAACGTACGTCTAGGTGAAATAATTTTTTGACTTCAGGTATTGTTTTGCGGAATATGGAAATAAGTCAAACCGTTGTTTATCTCAGATAAAACCATTAACAATGTTTTAGTGTTAAAAGATTATTTCCAAATATATGTTAAATTTGATTTTATAATATTTACTATGTATTTTGAACTATGCAAATGTACGCGTTGGTACACGCATTATTTATTATTTCTACTATGATTATTAGATTACAACATAATAATGAAAAATCATTTTAATTTTAAATTTTCTGTTATTTGAACAAATTCAATATATCTACTGCATACACCATTATGGGCTAATCACCTCATATAAAAATAATGGAATTAAGATGACGCATCTATCTTATACGTTAATTGCAGTACAATTGTGAATGGATGAATTCTTATATACTACTAACAAGCGGATTAATTTACCAATTTTACTATAATGAATGCCATATGATGGCATTTGGTCTACTTGGAGTATAACATGACTGGTTTTACATATAATTAGATTTATTAACTTTATAGAGTCCCTATTTTTTATCTATAAAAAGTAAGTTACTATGAAATACGCACGATATATAAAAACATATAACGAAATAACGTAACGGTAATAAAATTTGGTTTATAATATAGTTACATAATAACGAATACCGGATATAAAATGAATTCAATTTTGGAAATTTTTTAAAAAAAAATAATATTATATATTAAGGACCTTTTTTTTGTTATTTTTGCATATTTTAAATTTTATGCGGTAAAATAATTAAATGAAAAAAAAATTAAGTAAATATATTAAATGTGTATACAAACAATATATAATTAGCTGAGTTTATATTATCAGTATTATACGGTCGCCGCATATTATATGTATAAAGAAAATAATAATAATAATAATAATAATAAAAATTAAAAGCTTTTTCTATATATTACTATGTGTTGTGTGTGTGTGTGTGTGTAGTATATAGTAAAATAAATAAAGATTCTATTTTATATATATATTATGATATTATGAACACACCCTACGCTACTACTATCCACAGAGTATATAAGTCATACAATAAGAAAATCACTGGTGTATTATATTTTTTTGTTCAAATAACATTCTCGTACGTATATATAAAAATAGTGAAAAACAAAAAGGAAATTCGAAAAATAAAATTTGTATAAAAATATAAAAACGAAAAAGAGATTAAAAATACCACGCATAAACGTGAAAATTATTATTATTAATTTAATTTGGATATACATAAAATTAAAAAAAAAATACAAAACACGTATATACAATACAAAAATAAATATATATTTATTTTAAAAAGTATTTCTTTGACCCATTGAAATAAAAATTATGGTATTCGAAAAAGTTTGTTTTTTTTGGTTTTGTCCTATTGTTTTTTTTTTTTTCGTATACATAATTTTGTGCGTATATAAAGAAAATATTTATTTTTACAGAAGTGATGAAACACCGACAATATATGACACAAACTCACATACACACAAATCGTCAGTTATATAGTATATTAAAGATAGATAGAACGCGTACACCGAGAAATATATATAGACCACAAATAACAAACATAAAAATAAAATTCTATTGAAAATATGGTATAAGGAAACAATTGGTGGACTGGTTTGTTTGTGTGGGAAAATTAAATTTCCCTTATATTGTGTCGGCGGCGGGGGGGGGAATATAATCATGTAATTATTTTTTTGTTAAATTTAAATATAAAGTTATTTTTATTGGTTTTTATATTTGTAATTTAAATATTTATATGTACATTATTTTAATTTATCTATTTTACATACAAAAATATGAAAATAATTTATTTTCGTTTTTCCTACAATATATTTTGTTGTTTTTCACATTTAACACACTTTTCCACCTAATTATTATTATTATTATTATATGTACACTTTTAAACACAAATAAAATTTATACTCGTATATATATATATATTTACAAAATAATCGGAAAATACAAAGGGATGAATTTTCACACTAAATTAATAAGAATATATAGAGTTGGGCAGCGCCTTCTGCAACCAACGACACATCGTCGACATTGTGTTGTGTAGTTGTATAGCATTTCATATTTTATTAATTTTTATTTATTTAATTTTATTGAAGAAGTTTTTTTTTATTTCCATTTTATTGGAAAATCCCAAAAATAAAATTTAAATAATGTAAATATTTCATTTTATTTATTATTATTATTATTATTATTGTCTTGTCACGGCGCCGCACACACTGCACAAAATATTAATTATTAATTTCATTACTTTTTATATGCATACCGAACAGTATTGTGTATTGTATTTTAATAACAATTTATAAATAATTAAAAAATATATAAAAAAATAATAATAATAATAATAAATAACAAATTTTTTATTATTATATTTAAAATATTTCAATTTTCTTGTCTAAATATAATAACGCGGCGCACGAAAATTACAATTTCACATACGCGAACAGTTGTTCAATTTAGACTAAAATAAAAATTTCTTAAGAGAAATATATAAACTATAGATTCACACATTTTCCACAATCATATGAAAAATTAAATGGAAAATGCGCTGTTGTTATTGTTGTAACGTAATTTTCTCATTGTATATATATATATATATATAGAATGTAGAAGATAAAACCAGTGTTCGTGGTCCGGTGTGTGTGTGCGTGTGTGTGTGTGCAGTAATCGTTGTCATAGTCGTAGTCGCCGTCGTTGGTGTCGTCGTCGACGTCGTTGTCGGTCTCTGTTATCGTTTTATATATATTTAATATGACGACGTCATCATTTAGAATTTTCTTTTTGGCGTCGGCGTTGTTTGTTGTGTTATCATCATAATCATAGTATTGTAATTTTCTTTTTACTATGCGATAGTATTTGTTTTATGTATATAATAAGTATATAAGTATGTACACACATATATAAATTAGTGTTTTTCATATATATATATAATTTGTAGGTTAGTAACATATTATTATATATTTCATATATATATTGTATATAGGGAAAATGATGTATACATCAATAACATCGTTACAGCTCGTTTTGACGAAATTCTAATGGCGTCATGGCGTCAACGTCGTTGTATAAATTTGTATATACATATATTTTGCTGGATAATATTCTATTATATGTGTATGTATGATGCCATTGTTTTTCTTTTATCGCTTTAAATGAGTGTGTGTGTGTGTGTGGAAAATTGTAGAATAATATATAATTGATCGAATAGTAAAATTGTACGAAATTTATAAAAAAAAAAATATTATATTTTACTAAAATGTAATATGCAAGCAAACGCTCACAGTTTGTTATGTTTAAGGGTTGTAAGAGACTTAATGTTATCGTGCACGTTATGTAGTAAAAGTAATGTCAAATATATATGTTAATAAATTTTTTGAGAATTATATTTTCGCAATAACTTAATAATTATATTTTAATGTATATCATATCGGATTTTTAATTTAATCCATATAGTCAATTATTAAGCAAAATTATATTTATTATTATGTTATTATAAGGTTTTTTCTTGTATCCTATTTATAACATATATAATTTATTTATATAAAGTAAATACAATGTATAACCAAGTAACATTATATATATAATAATTATTATTATTATTTTAATGGATTTTCCGCCGCATATCAATGTATTGTATATGTACTTTTTTTTTTTTTCAAATTTAATTGAATTAATTATATGTATTGTCCTTCGACATACTCTATATCTATATACCTAAAATAATATTAATATATACAATATTTATAAATATATAATACTATATTCATTTTAGAAACTACCATATATTGTATATATATAATATCAATTCAATCAATGAACAATTCAGTATATATATTGTATATATAAAAGATATTGTTATAAATCAATATCATAATATTAGTATCTTAACTTAGTTTCAGAGTCAATTGTAGACATGGCGATAGAAATAGTTATGTATATATGTATAGTAGGTATTATTTCTTTTGTCACAATTCTCAAAAAAATCCAGTCAGGTTATTAGTTGTGTAAAACAAAAAAGATTCAATATTGATGATTTTGATGGACTGTCGAAAAAGTTCAACTACAACGAAGTGTAAACATTATTGGATGAAAATTAAATTCAAACACTGAAATAGTCATATATATATTTATATATTAGTTAGCAGTTAATGAGGCAAGTGTTGGCTTGACCAAAAAGAAAGAAATTCGTTTAAGATGTAGGAATTACCGGAAAATACTATTTGCGAAACAAGTACAACATCACGTTGTCATATAGTTTTCGTTGGCGTATTGTAATTGACAATGAAATTGGATATATTTTGATAATTGTAAACGTAAAAACCCTGAAAAAGCATCAACAAAACGGAACATCCACGGTCACAAGGTAAATGTTCTGAATTTGGTGGCACGAGCGTATCGTATATCAACGGTGGGCGAAAATTAACTTATATTATTTACAAGAAAATGAATAAATAAATAAACACATAAATATATATTGACAAATTGCATAGCCAAAAGAAAAATATTCAGATGATAGATGCAGAGAAAACGAATGAAAACCAAGTGATGCCTATATATATATATATGGAATCTCAAATGATAATAACCTATAGATAATATATAAAAATCTCAAGAGTACAAATACATTTTATATATATATATGTCTTCAATTAATTATTTACAATATGGTATATATATGATGTACTGATATAGTAGCGGTAAATATATATATATGAATAAACCTATCTAGTAATAACATCTTTCAAATATAAATCAGTTTCTCTCATTAGGGGATTAAATTCTGAATTTTGGATAAACAAGTTAGGTATATTCCTATAATATTAATATATATATTATGTAAACGTCTAACTATATGATGTATGGCATATATAATTATAATTATAAAACACTTGATTTGGGTTAACATTGAATTTATTATCTATGCGTATATTACAGATACACTTATACAAAATTATACGCAGCAGATGGAGCAAAACAAAAAAAAAATGGTTTATTTCAATTTATTGCATTCTTGAATATTAAATATGGTGCGATATATTTAATAATTAATTATTTGTTAATGTTATATATAGGTCGGTAGATGAAATTCTATATAGAACAGCTGTTTTTGATCTTAACGCTCATAATATATTATAATGTAATATAATAATTATCAACATATTGATTATATTTAAATATTTTGTACTTCGAATCACTGTTTTTGTTATGAACGATTTTTCATTTTCTAACTACTTTATAATATTTACTCAAAACTTATAGTTGGTCTATTCAACTCTAAAACAATAGATGTTAAATTGTTTTCGATAAAAATTAACAAAATACTGTGTATATATAGGCATTCGTTTCATAAAAACAATAAAAATATTTATAATACGGGGATCCTCCGTTTAAACGCAGTGAGAGAAATAGTTTCCCTATATACACATGTAATGCAATATTAAAAATGTCTTATAAATGAAAGATTGAAAACAGACATGTGGTGTAATAAATTCGTTTATATACTATGATCCTGAATTAAAAAAAGTTGTTAATTAAAAGAACGATGTTCCGATAAATTTTCTAGATACAGAATATTTTACAAATTATTAATTATTATAAGTTGTGAGCCACCAATAGTGGTATATATTGATATAGTGATGTATATATATAGTGATGTATAATGATAGTTAAAGCCATTTGCATGTTTGAAAAGTAATATGTATTTAATTATAATTTTAATATATTGTTCATTAAAAATCATTTTGTCTATATTTATATATAATTCAACTTGGATAAATATATATAAAGTGCTCTTATTTATAAATATAATAATATATAGCTTAAATTTATAAATAATTGCTTTATTTACGTATTGTAAGAAAAGAGGTGTATATCAGTCAAAGAAAAAACCATTCACATATGGTTCTATGAAAATATGTCAAAATTACCATATATATATATATGAACCGCCAAAATCATTATGATTATTTAATAATCTATACAAGGTCATGTGTCATTTCCATAATCTTTAAACAATTTAGAACAACTATTGTACAATAGTTTGAAGTTATTAGCTGTCGCCAAAAGTTCCCTAAATCGATAAATTTTATATTGTTATTTTTACTTTATATACAATCAATATTGGGGTTGTTGACGCGAATGCCTTTAAATACATATCCCTTAGATGTACTCATATCTTTCTTTATACATATATACATTTCTATACTACAAATACGTGTGTTTTTGATGCCATATATTATTTTTAGATATTTTTATATATATATTGCACTATAAAAGTATTACAATGTTTTATTTAAAATATTGATTATATAGATTGGTTAAATATTTATTAATTAAATTATGAACTAGAACCGGCGTCAAGGGTTTATTCATTATATTATAATTCAATTCAATTTTCCTAAAAATTGATGGTCGACACGACACAATAAATAATATGCACACGCGATATTATACGAGTATAGAATAAAAAAACTAAATAGTTAAAATATTTTGTTAGTCAATATATAAGTACAATCATTTATTATTGGTAGATAGAGACTAACAACTAACAATAAGTATAAACAATCGTGTTATATATATATATGTTTTATAGTATTTCTATATCAAAGTCTTAATTCATCAATTTCTATATATGATCGGAATATTATAGAACATTACACGTGTACGTCGCATTTATTAATTGTAATATATACACAATATTTTTTTGAATACTAAAATATCAATGATAATTAAATGTTAATTATATATTAATATTTGTGTATTAAATTTTCATAATTATTACAAATTACAAATTATACTGAAACTATATGCTAAACCTTATCTACCTACCTTTTTCATATATCTGAAAATATTATTATTCTTTTTTTTTTTGATAAATATACAATAGTTTGTTAAAATAAATTTCAATAATTCATTTGAAAATTTAAAAAAATTAATATTTAAATAATTTACATTTGTGGTTAATTTATTAAAAATTAATTATAGTTTTCTTTACAACACCCACCCATACGCATATATTTTAAATATAAAAACCTATAAATATATTATCTGATGAAAATCTCAGCGGTAGCATATTTTATATAAATAATTATTAAGCAATTGCAAACAGAAAAATGTATCAAATAAATTACAAAACTGAAAGCATTTTCTAATATTTTATTCTATACTGTTTATAAGCGTGCATTTTTATTATTTCAAATAGCTCTGGCAGCTGGGTATGTTATGCTATTTCTATTATATTATATGTATTTTTATAGAAAGATGAAAGATATTTACTAATATTCAGTTGTGGTTTTAACATGCACTTTACATTTACATAATAGAAGGATATATAGAATATATTTATTTTTATTATTAAGAAGAATTGTTACAATAGACACAATATTTTTTACATCACAATGGAATATTTTTCTTAAAAGTATAAAGTTTTTTTTCTTATTATAACACAGTTGTGAGCATCCAATTTGGTGGGTTTAACAAATAATTTTTTGTTTGATTGAGATTTCGTTATATGGCACCACATTTCAATGATAGATATATTCGTTGTAGATTTTTGTAACTTCAATTTTCATAACGGGCTGTGTGTTAAATATAATCCATTTGCTGCATTTGCCTAATTTAGCAGCCTATTGTGATTTCTCAATATATTGAGCAAAACTTGGAATGGAAGTTAAAAGGAAAGAATAATAATATCAATCAACGCATACAATATAATATATATATAATACCCATGGCATAATCAAATAATTAAATTTATGAAATGAATTGATTTACATTTATTATACTCCATCGAGGAGTATATTAAGATTTTGACACAATTGAATTGTGATGGATGATTTGATGATGATGAATGGTATAGACAAAAAATAAAATATTATATATTTATAAAATGATTATGAATACGAATTGTATGTTCTGTACTGTTACAAAATTATCATTTATTTATATATACACACGTACTCGTATACTAAAGGACTAAAATATGTACATATAATATTAAATATCCATGTCCAATTCAATCCAAATATATATATATATACTATAAATTTATTAGATAGTATATATATGTTTGTTATTGTTGTAATATTATAAACTTTGTCACAGCCATCATATCTATTGTATAATGTAATTTTTTTACATTATACTATGTATAGGTACAATATTCTTCGCATATACTCCGGTATATATATATGAAATAGGAGAGACTGTTTTTTTTTGGTTTCCTTTAAGACATGCACGAGAATATATTATAAAATACCATTTATATTACTTCGATCCTATATACGAATTTGATTATTTACTGGTGCGATCGGCAATAGAATGCACTTTCATTGTTAAAATACTATTAAAATTTTTGTACTATACAAAAACAAACAAATGTTCAGTGTATCCCTATTTATTTATTTTTTTCCTATTTTTAGTTATATCCCAATTTTTTTTTGTTTTTCTATATATGATTTATTGTACATTTTATTTTATATACACTTTGTGAGTTTTATATTTTTATAGCTTTTGAAAGTAAATGGATTTTTAAGTTAAAATATTTTAAAGCTTTTTTTTTTTTTTTTTTTTATGTATTCTATAAATGGTGTGCATTTAAATTTCAATATAAGAGGAATGAATTGAATGTGCAAATAATAAAATAAAAAATATAGAAATGCAAGAGAAAATATAATGGTAAAATAAAAAAATTGAATTACATTTAGAAATCCGATATAGAGCTTCTTTAATCCATTATATTTTGATGGGTGGTTTAAATGAAGGGAAACATTTCCGGCACTTGGTCAATATAGTGTTTAGCTAATTTTAAAATTACAATATTTTTTGGACAATTTCTGTACATTGGTACATGTTAAATTTTTCATTCATCGTACACCAGTTTTACATAAAACTATTTAAAATTGTATATTGTAGAATATGTCCAGAAAGTTAAATTGAACAATAAATCAAAAACCAATATTATTATATAAAAAGAAATAAAACAATTCTTATAAAATTTGTGCTGAATTTAAACTATTATATGAATGAGGGTAAGAATCAAAAATTTCAAAACCGACAATTTTTCATATAAAAACATTTATATGTGATATATTAACCCAGATAATTTTAGAATTTTCGTAACAGTTAATATGAAAAAGATTCACACAAGAAATTTTGAGTAAAACGTAATTTTCAAGCATCACGTGTATTTCAAGGATCTTGCAAAAATAATTTTAGACATGAGGCATCTTGCATATGATAGTGAATTAAATGTGACAACTCGTATGTGATATAGTGAATTAAACAATAAATTGAGTAAAAAAATGGTGTTTCAAGGATCCAAGGATATATTAAAATCTATGTAGGAATAATTTTGAAATTTACCTGCTTATATTTCATATGCAATAAGTACTATATAATGATCTGCTATATGTGTATGTTTGTTTTCAGCTTTATATCGTTACAGGATCTACCAATATAAATTAATGTAATACAATCAATTTGAACAATTTTTGATCAACTTTCGTATATTTATTTATTTTTATATATTTTATATAAAAATTTCATTTTATTTATATTGGTATATGTCTTGTAAAATGTACAAAATAATTTTTGGCATCTTTTTCTTGTACATTCAACCTTGTATTGAATATATATACATTTTTCTTATTTATTTCGATTTGGTCTCTGATCATGTCAAAAAGAAAATCCATTCATGATTAATGTAACATTTTATACAATATATATATATATATATATTGGAATGTAATATACATAAACACAAACACACATACGACGATATATACAAATAATAATATTTTGAAAATCATTCAAAATATTTGTATGGCGGGCGGTGTGTTACCAATACGATATTTTATATTTCTTCAAACACTATTGATTATATTTTTGGATGATTGCTAATAACTATAAATCTATATATTAATTTTAAGAAGGTTATAAATTTTGATATTAATAAAATCTAAATGAGATGGGGTGGGGTTTTTGCGGAATTTTGATATTATATTAATTGATCGTTCTTTATAATATAAATTATATTTTGAAAAAAACATCTGTTATATGTTACATGGAAATAATCAAAATTAAAATATATGTGCCGGGAAACATATAACAATAAATTACATTTTAAAAAATACAAGATTCACTTCATTTATAAATATAGAAAAGGATATATAGAATCAATGTAATGATGAGGAATAAACTTATGTTTTTATATATATATATTGTAATATATAATTGAATTAATGTTTTATCCTTATTTATCTATCAGTGGTATTTGGAAATAAATCTTATTTTAAATTATGACAATTTTTTTTAAATGGATGCGTCATTATTTTGTTAACATTCACGTGACATGTATTTTAGGAATGATAGATATCCATTATATGTTGTTGTTCTTTTTCCATATATATTAACTCAATATTTTATAATTTTATTTCATTATAGGATAGATTCAAAATGAAAATATATTTGTATTTTTTATTTGTTCGCATTTCCGTATATAAATATAGAAATTCAATTTTCTATTTCATTGATTATTCGTAATATAATAATTTTTTGTATAAGATTTCATTGTCTAATAAATGAATGTTTTTACTATCACATTTTTTTTTAAACATTTTCAATCACAGTCGAGAGTAAATTCATATACAGGATAATGGGTCTTAGCAAAACTATAATTGCCAAGACACAATATATATATATTTATTATACTATCGGTGTGTGTGATTGCATTAGAATAAAATTTATGTAAATAATAATATAAATTCGTATACATTTGGCTGCATAAATTAAATATATAATAAATAAAACAATATTACACATGTATATAATTTAATATTATATCATTCATATATCAATCAATCAATCAATCAATCAAAACCATAAAAAATAATTCACTTTCATAAAAATATGGTGAAATTATTAAATATATTTTTTATCCAATGCTTATATTTTTATCATATTTAATATGAAATATTTACATCCGAAAAAAATTATATTTATATACTTTTTAAATTGAATTCATTTACTATAAAATTTAATTTAATCAAATTATTTATATGAAATAAAATATCAATTCGTATAGTAGTCAATTATTATATATATTTAATGCTAAAAAATTTATGAAATTGAATTTTATTTGATTATACATAAATGCGTCTACACATACACAGTCACACACAGACCACACCGCAGCTACTGTAAATAGTCAGATATTTTTATCTTAATAACATTGCTATATTTCTCATAAATTTTATTTGTATAAATAATCTATATATACGTATCATTAAACTTACAAGTTAAAGTGGAATTTGCCTATATGGACGCTGACTCAATTAATGTTTAATTTAATTTTTAAAAAATTTAACACTTTTAAAAACAAAAATATTTATAGGTAAATAACTTTCATCTTTATATATTTACGTGTTACGTGTCATCATTCTGTATATATATATATAGAGACACTGTGTACTAACTCTTTAATCTATAGTTAGCCCAATTTTCATCAAATAGAAGACAAAACCGCATATATTTACCGCCTTTTACGTGTTAAAGTAAATTATAAAATTATGGACAATTCTGCTCTAGAAATTACGAGATAATGCAAATTAAAATTTAAATATGAATTTATACAAAAATTTATCATAAAACTATTAATATTTCAAATTTAGGTCTATCCATTTTGTCTTCTATTTAATTTCCGGTAAGTGTCTTCACTATATAGCTTATTAAGTCTCTATATACAATTCTATATATATTTAATAGCTTTGTTTATACAAAAATTTAAATATTATATATTCTATAAAAAAAATTATATTTTATTTAAAATATTTATGTTTACACGCGGTGTATAATATATATTTTAGCTTATGTTGCTGTTGTTGTTGTTGCCATATGGTGCATCTTAACATTACAAAAAACAAAGGCAAAAAAAAAAAACGAAAATATTGGACCGTGGTTAGGATGTGACATTATTTTATATGTGTGCGATATAATTAAATAAAAATTTCTATATTTTCAAATATTCAAATTCTGCGTTTCTAATGCTGTGAATTTTTTTTAAATTAATTTTTTATAATACATATAAATGCGGTGGTGCTCTTTTGCTGCTGACATATGTATATTCGTACTTAAGGTACAAATTTAAACTAAAAAATTTAGGAATTATGTGGCGTTAACGATATATTTAGCTGCGACAATTGTGACTGCGTTTGTGATATATATATATTTATTTATTTTTTTTTTTGGGGTGCTGCACTCACGCTAAAAAGGATAATTAATTTATTTATAAACAATAGAGCAATATAAAGCTAATTTTTAATTTTGATTTGTTTTTTTCTGTATTTGTTTGTTGTATATATTAAAACATTACAATATAATATAATTATTTATCGAATTTATTGGGCTGATAATGTTTTTTTTATTTTTTTTTTGTACAAAGCAATTATTATTTACTATCATCAAAATTTATTGTTTTTCATATATATGCACCATATTAATACATTGCTTTGTATTATAATATATATGTTTTAAAACAGGGTATATTATTGTAATGTATATAATATAAAGCATTAACGCTTTTTCTAAATTAAATGCTTCTACAATTTACGATTTTTATTTTGTGTGTGTGTGTGTGTTTAATTGTTCTATATATGGAAGAGGAAAGTCAATCAGCTAACTATTTATTTCATTTTTTTTTTTTTTTATTGTTTAATAATTATTGTTATATACCGTTTTAACATATTGTACTGTATCGCTTGTTGCCTCGGTGAAGGCCCGTCGAAGACGTGTTCTTCTATATTGTGATAGTGTATTTGGGCACAGCAGAACACCCTAAATATAAAATTACAACACATGTCCAAAAAAAAAAAAAATAGTAAAACATAATAGTAATAATAAAAAAATAAATATTTGTATTTACAAAAGGATATATACACACACAATCGTGTATATATATATATATTGAGATAGAGTTAGAGATAGATTAAATATATTATGTAATTATATATATATATATATATAAAATAATAATATTATTAACAAAACTAAATAAAAAATGATAATTATATTTATTGTTTCTACACAACAAACAATTAAATGGAATATAATATAATAAAAAAATCTAACAACTTGTATTTTTCAAATTATCAATATTATATAAATTTTATATATAGAGAAAATATTATACAATTTAGTTCTAGATATTTATAATAGAATTTAGAAGTCGTCATATATAGAGATATACTCTATCTATATAGACACATACACATACATATATTTAAAAAAGCGACACATATGTTTATAATAATAATATAAATATATAAAATAAATACAATTTGTTACATTTTAAAAGGTTAATGCTAAAATAAATATAAATAAATATGCTACAGAAACTATTACAAATATATATATATATTATAACATTTATTTAAACAATATCACACACACATATATATATATATATAGAGAATATACAGATAGAAACAAATAATAAACATTTAATATATTACCATACCATATTTGTACAAAAAACACAAAACACAAAACTATATATAATATTAATTCATTGTTTTTAAAATATTTGAAGAATAGAATTAAATATATGTACAAATTATTATTAAATATTAATATTAATTATACGACTTACAGTCTAAATATGCATTATATAAAAGATTATTATAAAGTATCGCATATGAAAATAAATAGTATAATTGCTCGAACCATATAGGTTAAGTTCCATAAATATGCGTGTGTAACAATATAGTTTACTGTATATTGGAATTCGATGACAACCGTTGTGTGTCTCTATATCTATATAGATAATCTCAATTTATGTGCGGCGGTATCCGGAAATTTTTGGCGGACTGGCAAATCCAACAACTATTTATGTGTCGCATATATAGCGGATGGATTGATATTATATTAGACAAATATCCGAAATCGGAAATTTCTATATGTTGATGTTGCATTATATCAAGATGAGGCGTATCGGATGTTATACGATAACGGATCATTTCATATTGCCCTCTTGTATAATACTTGATTTTATATATTTCAAGGAGTGCACTCTATAATCAAGCAGTTAATAATTAAGAAGGCGATGATCACAAAAATTATTGTATTTAATAATGAAGTTGATAAACAAGAATGTTATTAATACAGAAGGCTATAATCAAGAATGACTATAACAACGAAAACTGATTCTAAATTCACAAAAAAGTTATTTAACTTTAAGCTGTATAATTTTTACTTTGATTGGTATGTATGAGCCGTAAATTTACCCCTTAATAAAATTAAAAAAATGTTCGTATTTACGTTTCAAGCATCTATCCACTTTAACCGACAATCATTGTTTGTAAATTTGAAATTAAATTTAATATTTTTCTAATAAATATGAATATTTTCGAATTGTGCATGCGTTTTACCTTATTTTATGATAACAGAAAAATAATTTAGAGTAGCATTTGTGTTTCAATAAAAATCAAGAACATTTCAGTTAATTTACAAGGATATTGTTTTTTTATATAAATTGTACATGACTAATGTGAAACGGTACATATGATTCGGTTATAATTCATGTTTCAACGATTCGGGATAATTTCAAGGATCCCACAAGTTAATTTTTTTGAAATTATACCTCAAAGAGAATTGGGAAAGAAATTGACTATCACTTTATATTTTACGGATCAATAATATAATCAAGTAATGCACGCAAATTTTATTTTACCCATGCCACACAGAATTAGACAAGACAAATTATGTTTTATGAATCGATAACATTTCAAGGATCTTATAAGGATAATTTTTGAATTTGGACAAAAGATACGTCGTATACGAAAGAGAAACAAACAAGCAATTGGTGTTCAAAGGATCAATGTGATTTCTATATGATCTTATATATAGTTTTCAAATTAGGCATATCTGATTGTTTAAAATAATTATGTGTTACATATAAGAATCACGTGAAAATGTTTGTTATAATCGTGTTGAGCAATAACAAACGGATTTTACCCGCAATTATATATTAAATTAAATATTAAAATACCAATTATTAAGCGAAAATTAAATAATTATTATTATTGAAAAGTTAATTGCGAAATTTCCGCAATCAGTATAAGTTTTGTTTATATAGAACAATGTGAATATAAAAACTACCATAGGCAAATTTGCTTTTGAATTTCAAGAAAAAACAAATGCAATTGCCTTATTCATAATAGTATGTGACCTCAATTTAATCATCATTTCCTTATATTATATAAATCCAATTGCAAACGAAAAATAAATAATGTGATGGGAAACGTGATATTCTTTTCATTTTTCATATTCAATTATTTACAATTATGTTATTTACATCAATTACTATTGTAACAATATACGCGAGTCCACACACTCACACACACATATCATCTATTTATTTTAATTTTATAATATGCCACTTTACATTGTGGCACACAAATACGTGATGACGCGCCCGCAACCAATTTGGTTAAAAATGAAAAATGAAGAATACACTTTGTTTTTAATGAAATTTTTACATACAATATATTTCCATTATTTACTTTCACATTACACAATTGTCCTTAAGGATATTTTTTCTTATTTCTTTTTAAGTACGTACATATATATAGATATTTAGAAACGGTATGTGAGGTATTTATTAAAAGACTATAATGAATGCCTGCGTGTATACACTATTGTATCTTTATACCTGTGTGTTACTTGCGTTGTTACACATATCATTTTATTTTACTTTATGTATTAATTTAATTTTTGTTTTCAAAAAAAAAAGATTCACAACGTGACATCATTATTGTTTGACCTTATATAAAGTATTGTGTCATCGTCACATTGTTGAATTGTTCTGCAATGTATATAAAATATATATTTCTTATAACAACTTACACGAAAATATATAGTTTTTCTCAATCTTTTTCCACATTGTATACAGTAGTGCAGTGAATGAAATATTACTCTTTGAAAAATATATATACAACTTCATCATTTAACAAATAGAAAAATACCATCAGCTATAAATATAAATTTGTTGAAACATATACGTATTGAAATTTTTTAATGGATAAAACTTTAAGATTTTCTTTGTTTTTTGTTGTGTAACCTAGATTTTATCTATTGGAAATTATTAAAAAATTTAACTAATAATTGTAATTACAATTAAGAAAATTTACTTGTTGATTTTTCATTCTAATTAATGTAATTTATTAAATGGTATTATTCTTTATATACGATATGTAGATGAAAAAGCTCTTTGGAACTCTTAGATTTTTGCAAAAAAAAAATAGTCTATTATAATTTAATATGCATTTAATAACTTATAAATGTTTCAACATCATTACTTCAGGTATTGTTCGTAATTATCCCTTTGCTTGGGATAATTTCCTTATATAGGTCAAATAAAGATGAAGCTAAAATTATTTAATTAGTTTTTCAAAATCTGTTTCTATTAAGTTTATATGCAACTGGCATTTAAATGTATTTAAAATTCGAGACCACTCTCCCCTACGCACGCTATCCATAATATAGAAATCAAAATAAATCGGGATAAAAACAAAATATACAGGATTATTTTATAACAAAAAAATAAAAGTTATTTAAAAGAGCAGAATTATTCAATTATTTCTTATATAAAAAAAATTTATTATTTGAAAGAATAATATAATGTTGGATAACTGCAAAGGAAAATTTTAATAGAGAAAAGCTTTAGAAAATGTAATATTATTTATTATAAGTAGGCGTATTTTTATATAGAAAGAAAAAAAATAATAGAATAGATAAAGAAATTATTTGGAAATTTATAATTTAAATATAATAGAAAGAAAAAAATAGTTGGAAAAACTAAATTTTCCATAGAATAATATAATATTTTTTCTATATATGCCTTTGATGGAAAATGTATAAATTTTAAATATTAAATACATCTGTTGCAAAAAATATAAGCCAATTTGAATAATAATTTATTAAATTATTGAGCTACTATTAAATATAATCAATGCTTAACAATAATATTATATAGTAAATTTTTCAAATACATAAAATTCTAAATAATAATGTCATTAATTGTTATTTATGCTTCCAAATGGATTCTATGTCCGTATACATTATGTTCTTTATTTGTGACATGAGGAGGGTATTGAGAGAACGACAGAGTGTGTTAATTATATAATATATATATCAATAAAACATATTAAATTAACTTATTTTTTGTTTCTATTTTATAATACGTATACGATATATATTTATTTAATTATATAATTTTCCTAAAATCGATTTCCCCTTAAAAAGCTCATTATATGTTTTTCTTTTATATTGTTTCCTTACTATATATTTATTTATAATATATAAAACACATATATTATAGCTTTTCATATCTTCTTTTAGTATATAAAATATCTAAAATTTTCTATATTTTTCTACGTACTAAATACGAAATAATATTAAAAAAAAAGAAAATTCAAATGTACTAAAAAAAGGAAAAACTTTAGCCTGTATAAAAATAAAAGCTTCTTACTTGTTTAAATGGTCTCATTGCACCGTTTATACGTAAAGAATCTGCTGCAATACCAGCTATACCTTCGCTTGGTTCACGTAATTGACGCATTGAAACACTTGGCGCCGTCCCGTGTGCATGTGTACATGAATGACTGCCACAACATATTGTTGAATTACTAGTTGCTTCTGGTTGTGAACTTTGACGAATAATTCGTGATGCACCACTTGTCGGTGATGATGTTATTAAAACAGGTGGTGGTGTATGATGTGTTATATTAACTGAACTGGGTAATAAATAATGATTACGTGAACCATGTGCTGTTGGTGCTGCTGATGATGATGATGGTGCTGTTATCACAGTATTACTACGTACGCTTTCTTTAGACACAGAACGTGTTAAATGTAATGATGAAACTGGTGTCGTTGATGCACGTCGATCACAATTACGACATGCTCGACATCGATGTGGTGTTGTTAATTGATAACCACTTATTGATCCACGATGCCCACCACCACCACCACTGCTATCTATATGCCTAGCACTATTATGACCACCACCGCCACCACCAATGCTACGACCACCACCACCACCTATATTATACGATGATGATGAATTTGATATTGATATAATTGGTGTTTCTAATCTACATTGTGTTTCAATATCTGGTACAGATCTTGCATTTATTTGATGATCTTCATCACCCGTACCACTTTCTTCGGAATAACCTAAAGTTTGTGATAAATTTGGACTAGCTAAATATGTTGAAGTTCTATCTTGTCGCATTAATACTGGTTTTGATGTTGTTGGACCGTTTATCGATGGCATTTTTATTGGATTTATTGATGGAAAATGTGTGTGCGATGAGCGTGACGGTGGTGCGGATAATGATAATGTTGTTGGCGATGCTATTGTAGCAGTTGTTATAATTTGATTATTTGTTGTTGATATTACTAATAATGATGCAGTTTCATCAGAACTTCCATATCCACAATTTGTAATTGTATCATTATCGATTTGTAATGATGACATTTTTATACATTCTGTAAAGAAAATAAATATAAAAAGAAAGAGTTATAAATTATGAAATTAATTTGTTAAATTTAGAAAATTTTAATATAAATATAAATAATTCTTTTGTTATCAATTATCATTCTGACATCAAAGACATGTAACACTTAAAATTAAAACTTATGCAAAGAAATGACGTTGTATACCGATAAGAAATACTATTTTATGCATTTTTTTAATTTGCGGATATGTTAATTGTTTATGTTTAATGCAAAATTAAGATGAATTTAATCAGTCCATCTAATTTTACCTAAATACACTCATATTATTTGATTAATACTTGAACTAATAAATAATAATAATAAAAATAATATAAATAATAATAATAAAAATAATAATAATAATAAAAATAATAAAAATAATTATGTGAATTTGAAAAATATTAATATAATATTATCTAATATTCGTTTTAATATTATTTTAAAATTTGAATTTGAATTGTAAAGTTATTGCAGAAAAAAAAAAAAAATTATTTTCATTTGTTTTTTTTTTTATATTATTAGTTTGGTTTTTTTTTTGTTTGATTTTTTTTATCTATGATTTTATTAACGCGTCACACCATTTACTTTTCAAGGTATATTTTTTGCGCATGCATTTCGTTATTCATTTATGTTGGCGTCGCAGTTGCACTCGTAGTCTTCGTGGTAGTTGTTTGTCCGTGCATTAAAATCGAACAATGGATTTAATAAAATTGTGATTATAATTATCTAATAGTAAAAATATTATTAAAAAGTACTTTCTAATTGTATTTTGATTATTGTTTTATAAATAAAATAAATCTTTCTATAAAAAAATTAAATAATAATAATAGAAATAAGTTTAAAAGAAAGTGTTTGGCGTGTGTAAAAATAAAAAAAGAAAAAATAATAAAAATTTGATAGCTTTTTCTTTCTTTTTTGTGTGTAAATTAATAATATAATACGATTTTATTGTTGTAATCTTATTGCGTCTTCTATAATTATATTTTTTATTGGTTTTATTATGTTTTTTTTTTATCAAATTTAGTAATATTTTGTTTAAAGTTTAGTAGATTTTCTTAGTTTTTTTATTGAATAAAAGAAATAGAATCAAATTGCGTTGTGTTTAATAAAAAGAAATATTATTGTGCGTGTGTGTGTGCGCGTGTCTACAATATATGAAAACTATACAAACATATACACACAGTATTACGATGAATGATAATTATAATTATTGTAAGGTTAAAATGAATCCATTGTTTTAACTTCTGCGCGGCGTCGGATCGCTTTTATTTTTTATATATTAAATACATGGACAAATAATCAAAGATGATCGGTAATCGTTAATGTGGTAGTAAATATTTTAGTGACTGCTGCATTAATTGTGTGTTGGTGAGTGCTTATTTGTTATTACATTTTAATTTCTTAAAACATATTATTCCATTTTATTGTTTAACGAAATTATGCTCTTATATGCAATTTTACATTGCTTAATAAGTTATTATACAAATTATACATTTATATGCGCATATGCATATTTAGCAAAGTTTTCCACCCAATTTTCTATTGGAATGTGGAGAACAAAACATACATATTGCCAAATACTATTTTTGTAAATTCTATTATATATTTTTTATTTAACTTTTCATGTATTGATTGGAAATAGTTTTATTCAACCAATAAATTTATGTGTATATAAAGAAACCCGTTTTCTCTGTGATAAACGAGTGAAGCGCTTGATGCGAATGAATGTAAATAAAAACCAGTTTTGTTTAGGCATAAATCAATTTGTTTAATTAATGAAATTGTATAAATATGGGATTAACTTCTAATTGATTGAAAATATTGGATTTTTTTTAATGTATGCCACAGATAAATCGGTTTATTTTTAAATATAGTCACCTTTTCGTTCGATGTGATATAATTTTTGTTGTGTGGCTGTATAATGTTATACAATTTCTTTTATTAACTGTTGCACCAGAAAACGAATATACGTATTAAAATATTATACTTTTGGTATTCATATATAGAATACTATAAAGCTCACACCAATTAATTAATTTTAAAGTGGAAAAATATGTATTTATTCAAAAACCATAATTTTCATTAATATACGAAATTTTATTGCTTATATTTTCCATAAATAATGACTATTAAAAATTCTAAATTTTATGAATATTAAATTAAGTGAAAAGGGTTTTTTTTTTTTTTTTTTGTTTTGGTAAATAATTCGAATGTATTTTGGGGTATAACAATTATAAATATATTACAATTTGTATTGTATATTATATACAGCTCTATATTTCAATAAATAAAATGTCAATTACCATTAAATAATATTTTTAATTTGTTTTATACCATACAAATATCGTATATAAATAAATATACTGTAATTATGTATTTGTTTTATTTCTTATAAATATTGTTTATACATTTCGGTCAATTGAATTTATAAGTTTATGTATTTATTTTGTATGCATAAAATTGAATGATTTAAAAACAAATAAATTTATATTTTACTATGTAAAAGATTTCCGTTTCGGAAATTAATAAAATTAATGAAAAATACAACAGCTGTACCGATAATAATGAGAAAAATTATAAGTGAATCGCAATTATTCTCTATATATCCTATATACTAATTATACTTATTGTATGTATATTTAGTATATAAGTTGAATTTATAATCATAATTAATAATTTATATACATATAAATGAAAAGTTTTTATCCCACTTGAAAAATTTTCACCAATTCTAATTATTTATTTATGTAAACAAAATTCTATTGTCATACCATTAGCAATTGTATAAGGAAATAAATCTTATTATATAAATACTACGTTATATATATATATATATATCAAAGACAAATTGTGGAATATGATATTAGATTTCGTATATACATATATAGGAATCGAAAGGATAAATTAAGAATAAATACGAGCAGAAAATAATGATATACTTATTTATGCGACGTAATAGGTCTACTAATATGTGTGTGCCGCTCACGGATTAATCTCTTTGGCCGCCTTAAATGATGGCTGTTTCTGCTGAAATATTTTTTTGTGAACGTATTCACTTTATATCTTTATCTTTCTCAGTTTGTGTTACGAGCTAAAAGTGTAAACAACATATTTTTTTTTTGTTGAAAATGTCGTGTTTTGTGCCAGAAAAAAGTGATTTGCGGGGAGGTTTATTGTTATTGTTTCATTGGAAGAAAACTGCTGCTGAAAGTCATCGAATTCTTGTTGAAGCTTATGGTGAACATGCTTTACAAGAAAGAATGTGCAGAAAGTGGTTTCAACGATTCAAAAGTGGTGATTTTGATCTGAATGACAAAGAACGTGGAAAACCACCAAAAAAATTTGAAGATACAGAATTGCAAGCATTGTTGGATGCAGACGATGCGCAATCGCAACAACAACTAGCTGATTCCTTAAATGTATGTCAACAAACCATTTCTAATCGTTTAAACAATATGGGTAAGATCCAAAAGGAAGGAAAATGGGTTCCATATGAATTGACAGAAAGAAGCATGGAAAAGCGAAAAACCACGTGCGAAATATTGTTTCAAAGACAGCAACGAAAGTCGTTTTTGCATCGAATAGTCACTGGTGATGAAAAATGGATTTATTTTGACAATCCTAAACGGACTAAGCATTGGACTGATCCAGGTCAACCAGTCAAATTGACGCCAAAACGCAATATTCATGGAAAGAAGGTTTTATTGTGTATTTGGTGGGACCAAAAGGGCGTGCTGTATTATGAGTTATTGAAACCTGGTCAAACTATTACTGGTGAGGTATACAAAGGACAATTGAATAAATTGAATCAATCATTGAAAGAAAAACGACCAGAATGGGCGAACAGATATGAAAAAGTGATCCTTATGCACGGCAATGCTCGTCCACATGTCGCAAAACCGGTAAAAGAAACATTGGAAACACTCGGATGGGATGTGTTACCACACCCGCCCTATTCACCAGATGTTGCTCCATCAGATTACCACTTGTTCAGATCGATGGCACATGGACTCTGTGCACAACGCTTCCACAATTATGAAGACGTCCAAAATTGGATCGATTCTTGGATCGCATCAAAAGAGGAGAAGTTTTATTTTGATGGTATTCATAAATTGCCAAAAAATTGGAAAAAGGTTATACTTAACGATGGTAATTATATTCAATAAAAATTTTTTACTGTTATTACCGGAATTAATGTGTTTTATTTTTAAAAAAACGGCACACACATATTGGTAGACCTATTATATAAATAAAGGAAATTTAAAATTATTATGTTTATAAATATATAATTAGTTTCAATTAAAGTTAAATGAAAATTAGTATATATATACAATACCATATATAAACATATAATATAATATATATATATATATACCGTCTATACTATATTAATACAATAATTAATGTTTTAGCATAGTATCTATATATAAATATAGGTAATTTAAGGTAGATAAAGGCAACCCATTAATTAAAATTTTGTCATTTATAATACATTCAGCCAAATAAGTACCCGGAAATTCTCATTTTTAATTTTCTCTCTGAGAATATTTAAAAAAAATTTTTTTCTCAGGTTGACACAACTGTCAGCCACCATTCTGTGAATTTTTATTGCTATGTGTGATTTAGTTTGCTTACGGCGTCATTAGGAACAAGTCAACCTTTTGTGTGCGTTGCGATTTTTACTATGGATAAAAATATCGATCAAAGAGTTTGTGTGAAATTTTGTGTTTCAAACGAAATTTCTTGTGTCAAAACATTGGAAATGTTGAAAAAAACATTTGGTGATTCAACCATGTCGAAAACTCAAGTTTACGATTGGTATAAATCGTTCAAAGAGGGGCGAGAAGAAGTGAACGATTTGCCACGTTCAGGACGGCCTTCGACCTCTTCAACTGAAGAAAACGTCGACAAAATAAAGGTAATGGTGCTCGAAAATCGTCATAATAGTTTGCGAGAGATAGCCAAAGAAATGAACATGTCTCATGAGACCGCTCGTCATATTTTGGTTGATGTTTTGGGTATGCGGAAAGTCGCAGCGCGATTGGTGCCAAAAGATCTGAATTTTCTTCAAAAAATGAATCGCAGTAAGGTGGCTGAAGACATGCTTGAACGCGTAAATTCAGATCCAACGTTCATCGAACGCATCATAACTGGTGACGAGACATGGGTTTACGAGTACGACATGCAAACAAGTCAACAATCATCGGAATGGCGCGCCAAAAATGAGCCGAAACCGAAAAAACCGCGCCAAAGCAAATCGAAAATCAAGGTGATGCTGACCGTTTTCTTCGATATTCGTGGTGTTGTTCATTCGGAATTCTTACCGGAGGGACAAACCGTCAATAAAGAATATTATCTTGGCGTTATGAAGCGTTTGAGAGAGAATGTTCGTCGCAAAAGACCAGATTTGTGGCGGAACAACAGTTGGATTTTGCACCACGATAATGCACCAGCGCACAAAGCGATCATTGTTAACGAGTTTTTGAACAAAAATTCAACAAATATCATCGAACAACCACCGTACTCTCCAGATATGGCACCATGTGACTTTTTCCTGTTTCCAAAACTCAAATTACCACTTCGTGGAACCCGTTTTGAGAGCATTGAAGACATCAAAACTAATTCGCAACGAGAATTGAAGGCCATCTCGGAATATAGCTTTAAAAAGTGTTTCGATGATTGGATTGTTCGTTGGAAGAAGTGTATTGCCTCAGAAGGGGCCTATTTTGAAGGGGATATAATAAATTTAGATGATTGATAAGTTGTTTGTGTTTTATTTCAAATTTCCGGGTACTTATTTGACTGAATGTATAATATCACGAAACTTTTAAATAATTTTAAATTATCTTCAAAAATACAATATAATAAATCTATTAACACATAAATTCAATCACTTAGCGTGAAATTTTTCCCACATATATGTGCTATATATCTTAAAGGTGTCATACCGATGCGTAAATAAATGTATATATATAGAAATAAGAGAGATAAAATAAAACAGCTTCTCACATCCACCTGCAGATTGATTCATTGTAAAATTATCGATGAATGAGAAAATTAAAAATAATTCAGGAAATATATAGCAACATGAAATTTATTTAAATAAATACAAAAACTTAAATTTAAAATTATTTTCAGTACACTATAAAAAATACAGTGTTATATGTTGTTGCAGTAGTTGTCTGATACTTTGTTTTAAAATTCAATTTATATAAAGAAATGTGAACATTTTCTATGGTTAAAGAATATATAGAGTATTTTATTTCATAAATAGAAAATGGACTTCGAATTCATTGTGCACAATTCTATATTATATTATTTATATTATTCCGAAGTACCACGTATTAGTATAATAAAGTGTTAATATATAGAATTTAACAAACGATGTATATTACATATCTCAGTATTTAAAAATTATCTTAAAAGTTTATAATAAGATAATAAATTATATATATACTACAAACAATTTTGGTCGATACAATGTATAACCGCAGCCAATATATTGATCAATGTTAATTGACATTTAAACAACAATATATATTATTCACGTTTTTTTTTTCGTTTGGCACAAGCTTATTGTTTGTATACTCGTTCGTACATTCTTAAACTTTCTTAAATTTGAAAACCAAACAGTATCTATATATATTATGTCATTTTCTTAAATAAATTATTCACTGCTGTTGATAAGAAATGAAATAAATATGTATGGATGTAATGTATGTATGTATGGAAGGAAGTATTATATATTATTTTTGTAATATATACTTGAATATTTTATATACTGGTACTAAAACCAAACGAAATGCATATGGCTTTGTACAATTATATGTACAAAATCAACAATATCCAAAATGCAACTTATATATAATTTACAATGTTATAGTCAATTTTATATACTGTTTTGTGTGGTTTATTATTAATATACACTTATACATATAAGTTCATTGATTTGTGAATTTAGCTATACCAGATACCAGGATAACAACCCATATCACCATCTTTATTTATATTATTTAATAATATGTTCGGCAATTTTATGTCAATTTGTATAGAATATAATATATAGAAAAAGTATATTATATACCAGGCAATTGTTATATATAATATTGAGAATAAGTTTATATAATAAATCATAATTTATTGATATATATATACACATATACAGTTGCATTACTATTTAAGTTAACAATTCATTCCATTTGGAAATTCATTGCAAATTAAAATTTATTAAAATTTAAAACCAGTAATCAGCAGAACCTAACAACCAGTATGTAGCCTCATGTAAGAAAAAATATTACAAACATTAGTATTACTATCGAGATATTTTTATTATAAGAGCTTAGGAGACTATAGTTAAGGACAGAGTCCTGTTGCCACTACCCTATAATTATAATATTATTATGCGCAGTAATACATTAAAAATATATATATTTAGTTGCCGGTATAGACGTGATTAATTTTGTTTGCATATATATTTCCAATAGACATATGTCATTTTCAATATAATATATATTTCAAATTATGAATTATGTCTATAATAAATTTATAATATGTTTATAAAACTTTATCATTATAGTGATATGAAATTTTAGTACATGAGTATGTGAAAATAAACACTTCGAATACGCGACTATAAAATTTATAAGGAAAAAATCCAACATGAATTTATTAAAATGAATGTAATACATTTTTTTTTCCCGGATCCTATCCTGAGTATAGTATATATTTTCATACATTTAAAGCTTTATATATACCGTATGGAAACACAGTAATTGTAATTCTAATATATATTTTTGGATTTCCAATTAAAATCATAATCCATTGTTTAGCATTGTTTACTTTATTATGCATTTGTATATTACAAATATTTGTATATAAATTTTTCATTGAAAATTAAATTGCTTTCAAATTTATGTACGTGATATTTTGTGGGTATGTATGACAGTATTAAAAAAATATATGCATATATCGTTCGGAATTAAATTTTACTTCAACGCAATATAACATAATCAAATATTTTGTTTGTTCATCCATATATCGCTTTTATTAATAACATAATATTGCCATACTTAATTTTCAACATAATATTCTTTTATTTTTAAAAACTCATCTCTTATTAATTGCGTATATATATATCGAAAATATATAATATACATAAAATTATATTTCTAAAATAAAATAATTTAATTTTATATTTAACAATACTATCGGGATATATTTTTCGTATATGCTGAACTAAATATTTCACAATTCCAAATTTTTCACAACTAATATATAGGTATAGATAGATTGATAAAAAAATAGTATACTACAAAAATGTATATATAAATTCATTTACACATTTACACACAGTCATATAATATTTTTGTTTTCATATTCATACATTTACAAAATTCACGTTTCCTATGCGTTTATTATGTCCTAAAGGAATTCTATACATAATATCCTTTTTAAATTTTATTTATTTTTAGATATTATTTACATATAGATTGTCGTATATATGTAAATTGTATATAATTATAAATATTTAATATTTATAAATATTAGATGAAACATCCAACATCAGCTAAATTTAAATATATTCATTGAATTTGAATAAATACGTGGTTTTTATAAAATAAAATTTATCTCTTTAAACTTATTGTTAGTTGATAAACAACTATAACTTCTTCATCTATTATTTAATCACATTTTTTAATTATTGTAATTTAACCCAAATTTCCTGAATTAATATTATTGAATAGGTATATTTCTATAATGCTAAGTGTATTGAAAATATTAGAAAATATTGATAAATAAAAAACCCTTACATATGTGTGTGTGTGTCAGTCAGTTTATATATCATTAAATACAAATTTTATTAAATCAATTAAAATATTCTTTTAATTCTTATTTAATTATGTAAAAGAGACCTATAAAATACATTATAATGAAATATATATTTAAATTTAAAATTTACATATAATACATAGGCATATTTATAATGTAGACTGTTTGTATTTATAAATGAATAGATAAAATCGAGTAATTTGCATGTATTTTTGTTTGTTTAAAGGTGCGTATTTATAAATAGACTATGCGTAAATGGTAATTTTAACGTAACTCCTCATCAGAAGATACATATAATATTAGCTACATTATGAATTAATATATGTAAAATAATAATTTTATAGAGTTTAATTATTATTCTAAAGTAAATATGTATATCTTCATGGTGTATTGTAAGTATAAGAAAATAATATAATTGGGGCTACCCCCCAAACAAAAAAAATGAAAATATTTACAATTTACAAAAGCCAATATATTTTTATATTTCGCATATACTCCAATCGTACATATAGTTCTTTTTTCTTTGTCCATTCTACTTTTACTATTCTGGCAAAGAAAAATTTCTCATAGTAATAATTATTTAATGATATAATTCGTTCTAAATTTTCGTATAGATACTGTTATCTGTTGAGCGGCAATGTCGTATTCCTCACTTGGTTGTTAAAAACGCGAAACCATATATAGGCTAAACAACCTAATAATGTGCCATGTTAACCTAAAAACTTGTTTAGTTCATCAATAACGTTTTAAATTGTAAAACAAATATGTATAAATTATTTTTTTATATTTATATTATTTCGTCATAAAATTAAATTCACACAAACAGATTTTAACAAATAATTAAAATAATTAAATGAAATTTACTAAATTTATCATCTTCAGAATTTCGATAATGGATCATGAAATTTTTACCCTATAATAAAGGATGTAATTTTTTTTTTTTTTTGTGTTTCAATATTTTAACGCGTGTATAACAATTAATTAATATTGAATAATGGTTTAACATGTATATAAAAAAATACACTGTCACATATTCATACTATAGATTTCGTTCCGGTACCCCTAACATTTCATTTAATATATATTGTATTATGTTTAATAAAAGAAATTCCCACAATTTAATTGAGATATTCTCCTTATTCATTATCCTTTATTTGTATATAATAATGTATTGTTATATTTGTATATATAGTATAGAATTTCTATTGTATTTTTTGTATTGGTGTATGTGTATGCCTAAGTATAACCAATTTATTATGTGTATATCCTATAGTGATCAAAAATAATCAGAACTATAGTTATTTTATTCTTAAAATTCATTATTTATTTTGTCTCCTATATTAAAAGTAATCTCCCCATTTGATGGGATACGCAATGATGTAATCCACTCAATTTTTTTATTAAATTTTCATCTGCTACTTGGATTTTTCCGTTACTCCATTTTTGTAAAACGATGATTGACAAAAAATTTTGTCGTAGAATTTCACAGAAAAAATAGTTCGGCATCAATTAATCTATAAGAATTACACCTGGCATATGGTATATTATCTGAAGTTTCAGACATAAGGAAATTGTGCAGTAAAAAAATGATGTTTGCTTTCATAATGTATGTGTGGGTGGATTTTATTGATATATTCCTTTTGCTATTTAATAGAAGTGGATGGAGTATTTAGATGCGATCATAAAAAAAACAATACAATAATTGAAATTTATTGAAAAACTTAAAAAACTTTCGTATGAAATTAATAGTATAAGATAGACAAAAATTAATAGTTCAATCCTCAAACATATTTTCGATCAGTTTATTATAGGAAAATATGTATTTTTATATGTAACAATGTGATATATTTGTACTCTTTGCCCTTATCCATTTTCGATTTCACATTGACTTTATTGTTTTTTGGTTTTTTTTTCCACATTTGAAATATCACTTTATATTGTTAAGGACATTTTGTTTTGTTTTATATATTCGAGATATATTATATATATATACAAACACAATAAAATCAATAATATATTGCTATTTTTGGTTTTGCGTGGTTTTTTTTTTATATATATATATTCTATTAAGTGTTGATATTGTATTCCCTGATAACATTTTTGATTCACAATTAGAATAACAGACTATTGCGGTATTCTGGAATTTATGGATTTTCGAATGTGTATAAACATCTCATCCAACATTGCCTTATTAGTTATTTGCATTGCGTCACCGCTTAATTTAAAAATACAGTTTATCTTACTTGAAGAATTGAGTCACATTGAATATATATATAATATTATATTTTGTCATCCGAACAATTTGTTTGAGATACATAAATTATATATAGATATTTGGAAAACATTTAAATTTGCTGTATTGTATATTCGTATTATATTGTATTATATTTTCTTTGTGTCTAAAGAATAATTTTTAAATCTTGTGTTAATGGGATAATGTTATATGGGATTTATGAGTATAAGTTTATATGTTTTGAAATGTAGGTTATTATTATGTGGGTTGCATTATTTTTTTGTATTAATTATTTTACAAAACATATTGCAATCGACATTGAATTTTAGTTGGAGATGTAGGTGTATATCTAGACATATTCTGTCTGTAATGTATATTGTATAAATTTATTCAATTTTAATTAAGCACATATTGTTTGCACAATTATCGTACGTATTTATAAAGCTTATGATAATGTAGTGTTGTTAATTAGACTGGAAAACAATTGTATAATAATTATAATAATAATAATAATAATAATAATAATAATAATAATAATAATAATAATGCACAATATATGAACGAGTACACGAATATACATATGCAAATCATATCTTGTTTATATTAAAAATATTTTAGTTTGCATATAGGATATATTCTAAAGAATTTATTAAATTAATTCAATTGGATAAATCGTTTAAATTGTAGCCATAGGGATACTGTCAATAAATTAAATACAATGTATATATTATTTTTATGGCAAAATAAAATTAAATTAATAACTAAATACAGTGCAAATACCATTTAATAATCAATATTTATAGAAATCTCACGAGAATCACTTGATCTCTCTACCTCCACACAAACAAAAACGTTTTTCTTTTTATCAGAATTTAATTTAAACAATAAAAATTAATTTTTAGAAGTACTTGAACACATTTCATAATTAATTTAGCGTAAATGTGGTAGTGTGTAAAAAATGGGTACACCTATAAATGCAATGTCTTTTAATTTTAATTTTTACATATTCATAACGCTAAAATACAATATATATATAGGATAAATTGACATAGGGTAACAATATCAGTAATAATAATAATAATAATAATAATATTTCGCTTTGTTTTGTGTTAGTCCTGATGGCTAATGGATTGTATTGTGTCTCGTCTAAAAATACGACTATACATATTATTTGCCCCGTTCACATTACATTGAGTTATTTAAAATAGATCTTTTTGGACGTACCTTATATTTCCGTTTATTTATTTATTGTGTTTTTCTTTAAACTTTATAATTTATAGTTTATTTTGCGGAAAAATTATCGATTCAAAAATAATAATATACTATGTGCTGTCATTAACCTCTATTACGTATATTTATTTTTATATATAATATATATATATATATATAGCTGCATGTATTGTATATATATATATATATTTATATAGAGATATATACATACAAAACAATAGAATGCATATAATGAACTATATTTATACTTGCCATAAGTTTTTTTTATTTTATTTTTCATATAAAATGCAATATTTAAACTTTAAGTTTAAACTTTAAAGATATATATATATGGATAACAAAGTCTATAAATGTGTGTGTGTGTGTATTTGTACTATATATATACATACCCGTATTAAACATTTACGTGTATTTTATATAGTTTGATGTTATTGCACTTCTTTTGTATACAAACACAATTACATATATATTGTATATTATATACATAAATAGTATAATAGTACACAAAATAAGTATTTTATATATAATAGTTCATAGTATATGCAATGGAAGAAGTATTTTCGATTTCAATATATACCATATATATATATATATACCATGTACTTAATGAATGCATAAACAATCACCTTGGTTGCGGTTATTTATATACCTACATTTGCATAAATTATATATAAATATAGTATAAATAGAATTATGTATATAGATAAATTTTGCAGATAATCATTTCATATTAATTTCTATATTTGAATTTGTGTATTTGTAACAAAAAAAAGGATCGGTATTAATAAATATTAAATTCATAATTAAATGTTGAATTTATATATGTGGCGAAATATTGTAAAACAATATGTAATTCATATATTAATATACATATTAACGTGAGTGGATCAATATGAAGCTCTATAAAATTTACTACTGTATTCTAATCTCTTCGGAATATTCGTGGATTCGGTGTGCTTTTAAAAAAACATTTACCACCACAACCTCACCGCTGCAGCTGATGGAATGGTTTTTGTCTGCTTTGGTGTGTGTCCACCAACTTCTACACACCCACTGGTCCAATCTGTTGTATTTTCGTCTGGTGCGACGTAAATATGCATTCTGATTACATATAAATAAACATATCCAAACAACGTTACACTGGTGTTCTCACCTCTTTGGTATATGAATTGATGTGATAGTTTTTGTGTTTACTCGACTACAACAAAATTCAGTAAATCACCCGTGAATCATTTTAATTCACGTATAGTAGAGTCCGGCAATACTATTTATCAAATTTTGGTTTTTGTATGTTGTATTATGGTTTTTTATTTTTTTGCAGAAAAAATAATGTATAATCAACGCAACTTTTATCTATTTTAAATAGATAAAATGAAACTAATTGCTATGTCTGCAACTGAAATTTAGTATATACAATCTTATAAATAATGTCTTGGTTTTTACCTTCAATTTAGAGATCCGCTCACGTACATCTATATACATATTCGTATATATTCATACATTGTTTAAAAAAAATCGGTGAAATAAAATAACCCTTTCCAATTTAACATCCGCAGTGGTTTACTTTTTTTTTCCCTTTTACAAAACGGAAATAAATATGTTAAATTTTCTTTATTTTATATTTTATTTTGTGATTTTATCGATTATAAAAATTCCCATATGACATTTTTAAATAATCATATATTCTTTTATGGTGCTCGATTCGTTTTTTGTCGCAGTTTGTTCAATATTTATCTTATCAATGAAGAAAATGTAAAGAAAATTTATCAAAAAATAAAGTGTTTCTTTTTACTATTTTATTATTTTTTTTTTTTTTCAACATTTTTTCAACAGATCTCCAGAGTCACATTATATATTCTATTTATTTATATACAGTCCATTGTTATTTATATCGTTTTGTGTATTGTATATAAAATATATATAATACAAAATATACATTATTTACATATATAAAATGAAAAATATATATATATTGTTTGTATGTGTGTGCGATGTTTATAATAAAAGAACATAAATTATATTGAACAAATAAATTGTTATGACAACGTGTATATAATTTACAAAATAATCGCACATTTAAATAATTTTCTAAATATTAAGATATATTTTATATCAGATAAAATGTATATAGTCGTTGTATATATTGTAAACAAAAGATTAATAATATTCTCAGCTTACTTGAAAGTTATCTATATAACACACTTAAAATAAAAAATAATATCTTTTATCTGAAATGAAAATAGAAAAAATTAAATAATATATAGATTTCAGGTTGATGATGATTTTGCTTTAGAAATTTTTTTGTTGCGCATAAAACTTATTCACTACAAACGTTATATAAACCTAAACCAAATTTTTCAAAAGTACACGTAAAATCTTTCAATAAAAATATAAATCCACATATATGCTATTAAGACTGACCCTTTTACCAAACAAAAAAAAAAAAATAGTTGTAAAAGAATCTTATATCTTCTATCTAATAATGTAATATATATTTTATGTATGTTTTCATATAATACATTCCTTAACATAGATTTTTGCGGTAGATTCTCTTTGTATAACCAAAGCATTAACAAATGATGTGCGTATATAAAATATTAAGATAATACAATGAACATATATTTTAAATATAAATATTATTTAGAACGAAAACTTAAAAATTTTGATAATTTAAATAGTAAAATCAAAAGTTTTTCATATATTATTATTTTAAAATATTTTGTTAAAATTTAAAGTGCAGTTGAAATTATAATAAATTTTGTCTGAATTGTTTGGTGAAAAGAAAATTTTCTTATATAACAACAATAATGCGATATCATCATTTGAATTTTATTGTAAATATATAGTATGAAATGTTATGTATTTTGTTATCATATATACTATAATATTTTGATCAAAATTAACCTAACTTGCACAATAAAACCGTTCATTATACTATCTTATTTCAATCGTTAATAGTTGATAAATTATAGAATTGGTTACATTTCTACACTAAATTTCAGTTTTCTACACATATACGTGTTTTATACAGAGATTTGCTCAAAGTCAGTCAAAAAAAAAAAGTATTTTTAACACTACTAATTTTTCTCTAATATATGTGTTAAAGTATTAAATTTATCAGTTATATGAATAGCGTCAAGCAGTGTTCGTTAAAATGAAATTACTTGTGGAAACACAACTTATGGATTTTGCATCAATATATATGCAATTTTAGTATGATAAAAAATTTAACAAAACCTCTTGAACTGCCACAATTAAAGTTTGGTGTTAAACCGCATCCATTGTATAAATACTATTAAACTGAAATAAATTAACATAATATCCAAATAAAATTTTATTATAAACCGGTCAGGTCTCAAACTATTCAGACTGCCTACATATAATAAATATAGTAATATATACAAACGATAAAGAAATATACTGCATTTTCACATTTTACATTGTTATTTTAATTTAACCAACTGATCACTGCATTTTCTATATATGTGTGTATATCGATATGATATAATTTTTCCTTATAACAACAATGTTCTATGTGTTCACTATATATATTGTATATACGTTAAATATTTAACATATCATATCATACGTATAAATATGTATATGTGGTGGCAATGTACATAATAAATTATGTTATAGCAAACTATTTTAATCTAACAATAAGTGTACTAGCCTAGTTTTTGAATATAATGTATACAACGAAGAAGAAGAAGTACATGTTATTTTATAATAATAAATGTACATGTAATTATAACTATATATATATAGAAAATAATAAATTCTATTATTATACCGCAGATAATGAAGTGTAAATTTATATTAGTTGTAGACTGAAAAAAAAAAGGATGAAGTTTTAATGAAAATAATTAATAGAAAACCATATATAACTTATATAATGATATATAAATATTATATAATATAAAAGTGACAATAGAAAGTTAACTTTCTTTTAGCTCTATAAAATGTTTAAAATTACTATTTATTTATTTTTAATGTACAATATAAAATTTATATAAAATACACTTTAAAATTGTCGTTGTATTAAAAATTGTTTCTAACAATAATGTGTATTTTACTGAGAAGTATTGCGAAGGAAACTCACAGAATATTCATATTTGGATTACCACACAATGTGGATATTTTAGCGATCCTGCAAATCGATATAGTAAATTACCGGTTTGCATTGTGATCAATTCATAATAGAATTTGTTAAATTATAATTATGTAAAAAATTATAGTTTTATGCGGCCGTCCATAGAAGACATCCACCCCATCCAGTTGTAATTGTGATGCGGCTTTCATCTTTAAATTGGTTAAAAATTAATACTGATGTTGGATGAAATGAATCAATTTGTATTTTATATATACTCAATATGGTAAACTATAATAGTAAAAATCCTTTGGTTAAATTTAAAATGATATACTTATGTTCGCATTAAACAAAGAAATAATAAATGGATCATGTTCAAAGTCACCACAATACATTTATGTATTAAAGAAAAATCTATACAAAGAAGAAACACTAAAAACATTTATTCTTTTTCTATACATAATTTTTCCCCTTTTTCATTCATTTTCTTTGCTCTCCATTAAATTCTGTATAAAATGGAATTCCGGTGGAAATTTTTCGCATATGTATACTATTTTTTTAGTATTTTTATATATTGTATATAATATTTATTATAAAATGACGAAAGAAAATCTACCGTATATATGGTATATATATATAGAAAATAATAATAAAGTGATAAATTGTTATATGGTACATATGGTAAATATTTGTTACACTCTGCAACTTTTTATTTTATATAAAATTATTCTTTTGTTGTTGACGGCGCTGCGTTTGCGATGCTTTTTTTCTGTATTTCTATAAAATATATGTTATTTATGCAGAGTTTTCTTTCTGTTATTTATTTTTTATTTTTACCCCTGCTTTGTTTTTGTTTATCTTTATATGAAAAAGAACAACAAAATAATATTGCATATACACGTATAATTGTTTAAGAAACAAAGAAAATTTACATTCATGTACAATTGTTTTTCATATTTACATATACACATACATACCCATACACACATAAATAATAAAATATTTTTTCACTTTTTTTATTTCACCTAATATGCAAAACACTTGTTGGAATTATTTGCGAAGATATTTTTATTTATATGTTTACATATAAATTTTTTTTTATTGCCTGTAGCATATGATAAAAATAAAATAGTAATATAATGTAAATCTTAATTTTTAATTAATTTATTATTTATTTTATTTTAATTGTCATTGTTAAATTATTCTTGTTTTTCTTGGTGCTATTTGAAAATATTATATATTATTTAAATTTTGAGATCGATTATATATGAAAATGTGTATGTCAACGTTATTATATGCGATATTGATGCGAGAAATATAATAAAAACAGATTTAAAAATAGATTTTTATAACTATAAATGTATTTGATGTGATGTTATGCCAATTTAACGGAATGCTGTATATAAAATTAAATGTTGATTAGCAATTATTTTGTTAGTGATATATGTAATAGATCATGTGATCATATATATATATCTTTTGTCATATAATTATAAGAAGAAAAACTCTATACTATATTTTTTTAAAAACGTTTATTCAAATCGACATGATATATTTCTTCTTTAATAAAATCATTTAAAACTTCTCGCATCGCATATATTGTATTTAAAAACTTTTAAACTCTAACTTTTTTTTATATATATATAATTTCTAAAATTAACATATATTTTATATTGTAAGTTATTGGAACAAATTTAAAGATATATATATATATATATAGCGTTTGTCGTGCGTATATGAAGATATAATATTATGTGTAACAGTTTAAAAAACATTTGAAATTTTTGTATTGTATTTATAAAATATATCGCGTATACATTTGCCATTGCCATATTATAATAAGGAACCGCATAATAAAATATTTATATTGTATTTTATATATAAACATATTGTTATTCGGTTGTATGTAAATCAACATAAATTTGTTTAAATTTAAAATTTTTTTAATAATAAAATGTTATTCAAAGATAAATACAACATATTATACATTTACGTTTATAATTTAGTATTGTATATACATATTTATGCATTGCATTAACAAAAAAAAGCATTTACCATAACGCAGATTTAATTTATTTTTTTTTAATGTTGATTTTATTATATTTGTTGAAGTCACAAATACTAAGAGAAATAAACTAAATTTCAGCAAAAAAAATAATAAATTTGTGGTGGTAGCGCGAATGGTTGGAAAATATATGAACATTTATTTATAACATATTTGTTCTCATATTCTTAAAATGTCCATAAATGTTTTTATTATATTACATACAATATATACAAATAATATGATGAATCTATGTATAACATGAACACAAGTATATATGAACTCTTAATATATTTATTCAATCAGAATGTTGTTCCTACTTCAATTCCGGTAAAAAATTTTCAGTTCCAACATGGTACGATAATAACACTATCGATGCTGAACGATAAGAATACTAAATGTGATAACAATATATATAAAGAAGAATTGATTGGAATGAAACTCAATGATATCGCTTTGAGTGAACGAAATACACAGTTAAATATAAGTGATACGGTTGACATTACAAACATCTAAAAAAAAATGCATTCCATCAAATTTTATACTTGAACATTTTTAAATGAAAATTATTGTTTGTTTACAATCAATTAAAAACCAATTAAATTGATAATTTGAAATCACTGAAAATACTATATGTTTAAGCATAACCCAAATAAATTGCTGTGCCAATTAATATATTCGTTGATGAAAGGTTACTTTCCAGCCCCGCAAGATAATAGAGAGATTGATTTGAATATAATAAAAGTCGATAAAAACTAGAAACTAGAAAATGCAACAATCGTCTGGTAAATTTATGGTAATTGTTTCTCGGAATACGCATATAGTTTAATTAATATTCATATAGACTATTTAGTTAGATAGAGGTAAAACAATCACAGGAGTATATTAGGCAGCGGTGTTAAATAAACAGTATAAGAAGACACTATTGCATAGAAAAATTAACTTTGTTTTTTCACATATATTTTACATTAATTTTAACTAAATTTATATAAATTACAATTTTGATTTTAGAAAACAAAATTAGGTTATAGTAAATTTATCTCAAACAATGAGTAATTAATTTTACCTATATTATAAGGGATTTGATTTTATTTCTATTACAATATGTACGATTAGGTTAATATTAGAGGAATTAATTTACACATTAATTTACATATTTTAAGTTAGAATGCTATTCGGTTATATTTTGTTTTCTATTTTGGTAAATTTAATGTAAATGTTACGTCAAAATTATTATCAAACTAAATCTTACATTTTTACATAAAATTTACATTAATTTTACCTAACATTACTTGGGATTGAAGCATTCGTAAATAAACATCACTATATATTATTATTAAAAGCAATGGTAGTATTAAATGAGTTATGTATGGGTTGGGAATTAGTTTTCAAATCCACCAAATTCTTAAAATTTAGCATTTTACCTGTAGTTAATGAGAGTTTTAATTAATTCCAATAATAGATAATTGTAGATATCAATAAAAATGAATTGATCATTTTATTTATTATTTAAATCTTTGTTTTCACATTTTATCGTATCTAACTGAACCATCTATAGAAAATGTTAACAATTTAGGTGTAAATTTTATTTTAAACAAAAACTTTATAATATATAAAAGAAAAGAGAATTTTAAAAATATATTATATTTTACAATATATTTAATAACAACAATCAGCAATTGCTTGAATTGAAAACTTATAAAACTGTCACAAAAGAGTGTTACAATCGGAAATATTTGGTAACATTAAAATGGAAAATAAAAAAAAAAACTAATATATATCATGAATTTTATTTTCCTTAACTGGTGTAACATTTCTTCTCTTCATATCTTTTATAGAGTTTTCACAATGTGCATATAGTCTATTTAGATGCTGTATTACATGTGAATATTATATACTGTTGGAAATGTTCCAACATCATATAATATTAACAATATTTTATTGTAGTAAGATATTTTCATAGATACAGAAGTTAGTAAAAAAACTAAAGTGTCATAAAGTATAAAATTTATTAAGTTATCTATATTTTTGTCTTAATAAAGAAAAGTGAGAAAAAATCGATCAGTAATTTTATTTTACACTACATTTTTTTTCATTTATTTAATTTAATATAAATACAATACAGACGCAAGTATATATTGAACCATATATTTTTTAAGCCACGATGACAAAATTTTTTATTATATTTAAATAAATTGTTGAAAATTTAAAAATATGTAAGATAAAAGATGAAAAATGTAATTTATTATTTTCATACAGATGTGTTTCTATTGTAATAATCTTTCAAAATATATATGGTATTTATATGACATTAATGAATGTAAATTAAAATTATTGTATGTATTCTTAATATACTTTTCTATAAATGAATATGTAATGTAATGTAATGGTTTTATATATTGTACAATATTATTTAAACATTAAATCTTCATATAACTTATCAAATTAACAATGCGGAATTTAAGTATATAATAATTCTTTATAATTTATAATAACAATGTAATAATACTTTGTCTGCGTATTCGAGTAATTAAATTATACTACACAAAGAAGAAATGTTTTATTATTTAATTCTATATGAATTATAAATTTTTAAGTAACTAAAAGATTACTTAAAATATATAATAAATATAATAACTTTTCTTTATTATAATAAAGTATTACTAGTGATAAAATCTATGAATGCTTATAATTAAATATAGTGCTTATGTAAATTAAAAGAATAAGATAATAACTAAGGGACCGCATCAATTTGAATTCGGTGTTTCAATTACATTACGATCTTAAAGATCTTTTGTGCCCCACAAATTATTTGTTAAAATACATATTCATTAAAAAAAGTATTCCGATTATCCAACACCTCAAATTGTCGAATTTGAATTATTTTTGTATTTTGTTAAACTTTAATCAATTTAGATGATAGTTGCATGAGATTGTGTCCAGTCAGAACTTCAATAGTCTTCTTCACAACGCCGGCCTAATATATAAATACAGTAAATATATAGTTATGTTATAAATAAATAAATCATAGACACACGCCTCTCAAAATATTATGTGGTGAAATTTTATGTATTCGAAAAAAATAGAAATTATATCGTTTAGATAAATAAAATATTTATATTTTTGTATTATGTTAACGAACTGATGGAAAATTGCCAAATAACCGCATATATTTTATTCGTTTAGTCTATAATTATTCTATGTAAAAGAAATAAAATTAGCTATTCAAAATATTTTTAATATATTGTAAAATAATATGAAACAATGAAAATTAAATTATAATAGTTTTGTTTATGTAATATGCCGGCTATTATTAAATTTGTATTTTTATAAGAATTAAATAAGTAAATATAATATAGAAATTTATTAGACTGAATTTCGTTGCATGTAACATTACTATAGATAACATCTGTGAGCTCGTCCACAATAACTTTTAATATCCAACGGAGAATTTTTTATTCAAACATAAAAATATGTCTTATTGTATATACGTTTATGCTAAATTTGAACGGTGACGACTTTGATCACATTTCGCCTATAATTTCTTGTGGAATCGATTAACTAACATTTGTGTTCGATGGTCTGAAACATGTATAGTACAACGAAACCATGGACTGGAATACACATATTAGAAATAAGATGGGTCAACCAATGGGTATGTGGCGCAGAACTGTAATTTTCGAAGCCATAGCCCATAAATCAATGACATGTTTCAATTTAAAATATAAATTTTATTATAAAATAGAACAAATGACTTTATAAAATATTATTTCCTAAAAAAATAACAGATCCGGCGAAATCCATATTCCATAAATATTATTATCTTTTGTATGTGTGTGTGTGTGTATCAATTTTCTATAAATATTATTTATTTATACGAAATTTTATTATTTTTCTTATATTTATATTTTGCCTATACTTATAATAATGAAAATGTTTCTTGATAAAAATCTTTTTATGGAGAAAATGTTTCTTCATTTTTTTTTTTGTTGCGTTATGAACAACTTGTTGATTTTCATTAATTTGTTACATAATAAATTATATATTGTTATCACAAATATATGTATATAGTCTCGTCGTCATATAAAGATTATTATGTTATTGTTGAATTTGAGACATATATATATATTTTGATTATCCGGAGGATAAATAAAGAAAATTTCCCTTGGTTTAGTTGTTACTACATGCATCTGACTATATAATTAGATTCCTGAAACATTAGAATATGAGAATGATTTTATTATCATCGTTCGGAAATTTTGCGTAATTTTATGCTGCAATATTCTGATTAAATTTGGTATATATTTGTTTGATCAAGGATCTAGGATATTTTAAGGGTAAAAGTAGAATAATTTTTATATTTTGTCGTACTGCACCTTATCTATAAATGAACTAAATAGGGAAATATGTATAGCATTCCTATATCTGTATTGTATATAATCAGTGTGTATATTTTGAAATATTTACAACATATAAATTTGTTGGTGGTACTCAATTTCAATAAATTTTTCATACGAAATACTGCACGACTATAAATGCTAACATTTTCATTTTTCGTCGTTAAATGAAACTATAATTTCAATTAATTCCCTATTTACAGATGTTTATATAGATGGTCGATTACCAATTAAGTAACTGCAATTTTTATACATTGTTATATAAATTTAATAATTTTGTTAAACATAGTCCCTTGGCAAAACCTAACAATTTTATCTTTTTTAATTTTTTTTTTATACTTTTCTTTATAAAATACACAAATTACAATGTCACTAAATTAAGCGTATATTCTATATATAAAGTTTTCTTCAAAAAGGAAAAGGTAGTCTATATCTATATATTATGTATAGGTATTATGTATATGGGAAGCCGGTTAGGTTTTCAATATAGGTAGGTCTATTTAGACGAATTCCATAGAATAGAATATTTTTCATATGTTGATGCTAATGTCCAAAGTTTATTTTTTTAAAATTGCACACATGAAGTAAAATTTGGTTGCGGCTTGATAAAATTGGAAAACATTTTACGATTTTGAAATAAAACCATTATTTCATTCATTTATTTCTATACATACCATTCTAATATGCCATCTGACAAAATCGCTTCCCTATAGAAAAAATGAAAACAATCAAATATGGTTTTTGTAGCTGTTTGAAATTCTGTCTGGAATTCGTGTGTTTACAAGGTACATACAGGTATAGTAGGTATATATAGATAATAATATGAAAATGTCAACCGGAAAAAAAATGATGCGAATAGAATGTTAAAATGATGAATATATGAGAGAGTATCTATATATTATGCGAGATGAACAACAATAAAAATGACGATAAAAAAAAAATATATATACGTATGCGCTTGGAATGTTAAAATAATGTGGTTTTGTTGATACTATGATAACGCAATGATGCTGATTATTGTTGTTGGTATCTTTTTTAGCTTCTTTTTTTACTTGTTTTTTTCCATGTTATATTTATTTGAATATTATAGAAATTAAAAATAAGAGAAATTTTGTAAGTTACCACACAGCATCGCATATATGGATATGGATATAAAGCAAAGGTTATTTGTACATATATTCAATATTCCTTTTATAAATATATATTATAATTTATTTATAATGCGATATACTTTAATAATACATTTATTCTATAAAAAATGTCTATTAATATTATTTTCTGAGTATACATATATTGTATATTGTTTATATGAATACCATACCATATTTATTGATTTTCGACCTTATCGTAAATTATAATTCTATTTTATATTATATTTTACTTTGAAATATTGTTGATCTTTTATCCTTTTTTGCTTTCTTTACCGTATATTCAGTTTTTTTTTCTTTCCTATATACGATTTCCTTCTTTTACTTTCGATTGTATATTGTCTTAAAATACTATTATTATTTATTTTTGTGTATGTGTTTTATTGTTTCGAAATAAATACAATAAATAAAAAAAAAAAAAATTCAATGTAAAACAATTTAAAAGAAACATAAAGTATTTCTTTGCACGAAAGTAATAGGTCTACCAATATGTGTGTGCCGCTCACGGATTAATCGCTGTAGCTGACTGAAACGATGGTGGTTTCGGCTGAAAATTTCTTTGTGAACGTATTCACTTTATATCTTTATCATTCAGTTTGTGTTACGAGTTAAAAGTGTAAACGACATATTTTTTTCCTTTGTTGAAAATGTCCTGTTTTGTACTAGAAAAAACTGATTTGCGGGGAGGTTTCTTGTTATTGTTTCATTGGAAGAAAACTGCTGCTGAAAGTCATCGAATTCTTGTTGAAGCTTATGGTGAACATGCTTTACAAGAAAGAATGTGCAGAAAGTGGTTTCAACGATTCAAAAGTGGTGATTTTGATCTGAATGACAAAGAACGTGGAAAACCACCAAAAAAATTTGAAGATACAGAATTGCAAGCATTGTTGGATGCAGACGATGCGCAATCGCAACAACAACTAGCTGATTCCTTAAATGTATGTCAACAAACCATTTCTAATCGTTTAAACAATATGGGTAAGATCCAAAAGGAAGGAAAATGGGTTCCATATGAATTGACAGAAAGAAGCATGGAAAAGCGAAAAACCACGTGCGAAATATTGTTTCAAAGACAGCAACGAAAGTCGTTTTTGCATCGAATAGTCACTGGTGATGAAAAATGGATTTATTTTGACAATCCTAAACGGACTAAGCATTGGACTGATCCAGGTCAACCAGTCAAATTGACGCCAAAACGCAATATTCATGGAAAGAAGGTTTTATTGTGTATTTGGTGGGACCAAAAGGGCGTGCTGTATTATGAGTTATTGAAACCTGGTCAAACTATTACTGGTGAGGTATACAAAGGACAATTGAATAAATTGAATCAATCATTGAAAGAAAAACGACCAGAATGGGCCAACAGACATGAAAGAGTGATTCTTTTACACGACAATGCTCGTCCACATGTCGCAAAACCGGTAAAAGAAACATTGGAAACACTCGGATGGGATGTGTTACCACACCCGCCCTATTCACCAGATGTTGCTCCATCAGATTACCACTTGTTCAGATCGATGGCACATGGACTCTGTGCACAACGCTTCCACAATTATGAAGACGTCCAAAATTGGATCGATTCTTGGATCGCATCAAAAGAGGAGAAGTTTTATTTTGATGGTATTCATAAATTGCCAAAAAATTGGAAAAAGGTTATACTTAACGATGGTAATTATATTCAATAAAAATTTTTTACTGTTATTACCGGAATTAATGTGTTTTATTTTTAAAAAAACGGCACACACATATTGGTAGACCTATTATTAATAATAAATTTTTAAATGAAATAAAGAAGATATAATAGAATTTTTCGAAAGTGATTCCTATCAAATGTTTATATGTTTTTTGTATTATTTTTATATAAAAACCGATAAGGAAAATTGAAAAACAAAAAAAAATTAAAATGATATATCAAAATAAAAGAAAACAATGTTATTGATTATTGTATTATATTCTATAAATATGAATGTTGTATATACGCAATTCATGTTAGTCCATGTGGAGCTTATGTGCTGGCATCGAACAAATATTCATTACGCAATTGATTTGGTAGTACAGTAAAAATTCACGATTCACGCACATTTTCCGCATCGATTCTGATGCATTAATCGAATAAATGAATCGAATTTTCATGTTCTCCACACACCTATATTTCAAGAACCAGAGAATAGCTATAGTATAATGTAATAAATGTTAAATGAAAACTTGAACTTAATCCCATTAAATTAAATGTTATTATTGAAGTTCTGGAATTACAAATGATGTCAATTTAGTTAGTCCATAAAATTAAAAATCTTTACAAAATTATTAAAATTTGATATTATTGAAATTTTTTGAGCTTAGTTATTAATAAATTTAGCAGATATGTTCAAAATTAAACTTTGTATTCATTTTAATACAATTTTTGGAACAATCCATGCCCAAATAAAATGTTTGCTTCAAGAATTTTTTCGGAATTTGCTAAACCGGTATGAATTTTGATCGAATTTGGTATGTAGGTTGAGAAAGGGATTAAGCTTTAAGCTATCATTTAGTATTTTTTACATTAATTTCTATATTAGCCTCTATGGTATATTTGACATTGTTAATTTTTGAAGATAGCATCCAACACAATGTTTTCTAAGATATTTTTATTTCTTTTAATTCCATAAACGAAAAAATTGTATCGCAATGAAAAATTTGCAACAAGATTAATATATATATGGATTGCATTGTGTTGATCTTGCGTGTACTTGTTTCATTATATATAGGTAATATTATAATTTTTTGTATAAAGCAGGCACCAAAATATTAATTTAAAAATTTTATTTTCATAAAAACTTTGAAAAAAAAAAATAAAAAATAAAATAAATAATGAAATGTAAAGACCAACAAAAATTTTTAATCTAAAAGTAAATCTGTCATTTAAATGGTATAATATATATATATATTATTCATATGAAAGATAAATACAATTGTACCCATATATAGTATGAAGCCAACGATGTTTGCTCAACATGGTTAGAGTATCTTATATATAATTATATTTTAATAAGTGAATGTAAGCTTCGTATCCGTCGCAGCATAAAACTTTATAAATATATGGCGAGTGTTACCAAAAGACCATTACACGAAAATATTTTTTGTCATTTGCAGAGAATCTTCCGCATATTAACCGGATTAACATAGCACTATAACCAAACCACCATCCGGTATATGTATATAAATAAGAAAATATAAAAGAATAATAGTTTATAGTTGAGTTTTTTTTATATTGTTAGTTTTTTTTTTTTTATAATGGTTATTTACTATAAAAATTTACATTTTTTATAATTTTGATATTGTTTTTGACAACTACGTGCGTATTTATTTATTTATATGTTATAACCCTATGGTGCCCAATTTTTTGTTCAAATATTATATACAAGACATGTAGTCCCACATAGTGGTTCCAGTCTATAGATGATAAACAAAATTAACTGATCGTTTATACAATAAAATATGTGTGTTTCTCGGTTGCGAGTTGTTTTGTATGCAATCGTCTATAGGTAAAGGATACAGAAGAACATAGCTAAATATTTTTTGGTCATAAAATTGTTACTTGGTTTTTTTTTTTTTATAATATATCCACTACAAAGTGGTTTTGTATACTAGAGACGGGGTTAACAAACAGATTATTTATAGATATACATATAAAAACAATGTCTTTGTTAATGTGTTACATTTTTTATTTCTATGCTAGTGCTTTTAAACATTATAATAAAAGCTATTAAGGTTTTTTTATTTTAATATTTTATGAATAAATAAATTTTGTGTCATATTTATATGAAATAAAAAAAAAAAAAACATTCAACCTATTTTAACTTTTATATTCGAAAATAGTATAAACATTTATTTGACAATTTGTTATCGATTTTACTTAAGTATATATGAATATACTATATCTATATGGCGTATTGTATGTTATAATTGTATAGGCAAACGTTATATAATATATTAAAAGTATTTTTATTTTATAGATATATGTATTTTACATTCTTTTATATTGATTTTCATGACCGTGACGACCTACGACAATAATATATCTAGAAAACTTTTATGACATTTATTTTTTCTTCGTCTAAATGAATAATGATATAACATTTATGAACATCCTCATTTAATGTATTATTATATAATTGTCATATCAAATTTATACAAAATGTTATTTATTTTTTGTTCAAAATGTAACTTCATTTTTGAAAGGATATTATAAATATATAGTAACTATGTTATTTTTTAGCTCGTTATAATTTGCCAGAAAGTTATTGTACCCGCACGGTTACGAGTTTAAAGAAAAATTAAAGAGTATTTCCTTTCACTGATAAAGATAAATAAAGTTTGCTGTATAATTTTAATATAAATCTATATTTTGTGAACTTTATTTTAAATATTACAATAAAGAAATTAATTTTATTAATGAAGTTATCAAATAAAATTACGTAATTTTTAGAATTATTCTATGGTGATTGAATAATAGTGGGTGACTAAACATAGTCTTCATATTTTATAATAATTGTTAACATACAAATATGTATATATAAAGTTATACAGCTATTTGATTTTGAAATACAATTTTAGAAAAACCGATTAAATAGTTGTGATTTTGATGTCAGAAATAATTTTAAATTTGTTGAAATAAAATGTCTTTTTTTTATTGAATTGATGCAAAAATGGATTTAAAACAGAACTTATATAGAAAATTAATGTAAAAAATTGGTTAAACTCGATGTCAACAACAACAAAAAAACAGTGTATTCTGGATGCATAATTTTTTTTTTATTTAATTATAGAAATGAAAGTGAAAAACATTTTTCTGGTTTTTTTTTCTGTATAAACGAAATAAATAAATTATAATAATTTGTATTCTTTATTGAAACAAAAATATTTGTAATAGGTTTTTTTAGTTTTATACATTTATATGATGTTACAATAAAATAATAAAAATATGTGCGTGATTTCGTTTGTCATATAATTTTATATATATCAATAATTGAATATAATTCAACAATTTATATGGCAAAAATTAAAATACATTTAATTTGGCATTCTTAACAATAATTGAATCAATTAAAATTTACTTGTTAGACAATTTATCGAAAAATTAAAACATTTTTTTCTCTATCTGTATTTTCAATAAGGAGACATCAGCATTTTGCCATTACATTTTGATGTTATACATTTTGGTTAACAATATATTCACATTAATTTGAAGAAAAAATAATAATGTTCCAAATGTGTTTTGTGTGTTTTATTTTTAATTTTATTTAATAACTAGAAGAAATGGATTGTGGAATGAAAATGATGTATAATAAATATACTTTTCACACTATAAGTAAATCGCCGCGTGTGTGTGTGTATATTTATGAAAAAGAAAATATTATGCGCGCGAAATATTTTATTGTATTTCTAAAAATTATTTCAAAGAAATTCCTTTTGTAATTTGTTTGTTTGTTTTTTTTTTCTTTTCATTACAAATCACATTTTATATTTCCGCATATTTCTGTTGTATGCAAATAAAATAATGTTATGTAACAAATGTAATGGTATAAATTTTATGTTTTTTTTTGACATTCCATAAATGCGAATAAACATTTTCATATATTGTATTATTTAAACATATTATACGTGGATTCTTAATCCATTCAGCTCATATATACATAATTTGTATTTGTATATTACAAACATTAAATATGTATGTAGGCCACTTTTTTCTGCAAAATCTGAAACATTCCTGAATTGCATATTATACTAAACATAGTTATGATGTAACTAAATAATGGATATTTATATAGCGTGAATGTTTCACATTAATTTTTACAACTTTTTTTGCTACATATGTTTGTTTCGGCTCTATATATGAATATATATTTGTATAAGTGTTTATCGTATAAAAATAAATAAAGAAAAATGTTTTCGTGACTGAATGAAATATCTCCTAAATGCACCTCCTCTATAGACATAGATATATGTAACATCTAAAGCTAACCCATATATTGCTATTTATTTTTTTTTTTGTCTCAAAACTTAATTATAGAAAATTATTATTACATGCATTTTGTTAATCATATAATAAATTAATAGTTATTTAAATAATTCATTATACATACCTATATCCAATTTAAATAATATGTATATGAAATTAGCATGAAAAGTGTATAATAGAAACTTTATATATATTGGTTTATATTGCAACCAATTTGACAACAATTAAAATTATTAATGATATAAATTACATGGAATTTATTATATTATTTAAATTTATAAATATACATTTGTGTATTGTAATGAGGCGCTAATACTGCAGTATCATTATACTAAATTAATTGTAACTATTATTTTATTGACGATGTCGACTTTTATTTTTAAAATTTGGATCCCAGCGACATAAGCACCACATATGTTATGCATTGTAAATATTGTATATTTATTTTTTAATTTTACATAAAATAAAAAAACGACGGACTAAAGCAGGAAATATTTGACAATTTTATGTATAAACAATATTAAAATGAGCTCTTATTTAGATCCAAATTGAAATATATATATCTCTTATCTATACATAAGTAATTATATTATATCCCTTTATTATCACAAGCAACACAACAACTATGGAAAATTTTACACATTTAACAATATTTGATTTTGTCATAAATCTAAACATATAGTTCAATTCATAATAAAGCTTTCCAAATAAAATTAAAAACCATCATTGTATATCTGTATATAGAAAATATATTCAAACAAAATATGTTTCTGACATATATAGATTAGCAATTAATTTTCATTAGATTTCATTTGACCGATATTTTACAATTTTCTTTATATACAATGAACCACAAAAAATAAAAACCCTTTTCCATAAGGGTCTGTGTGTGTGTGTGTGTGTGTGTGTGTTCGCATAAATACCTTTCAATCATTCTATATATATATACAACATATATTTTATAAATACTTTTACAAACCATTGAAAAAATAATTACATAAAATATAAAATAAAACATAACATACTTTAACATTAATTTTTCGTAACATAAAATTTCGGTGCAAAACATTTAATATTTATTTTCATGTCTAAAATTGACGGGTTTTTAAGTATATGCATCATTAAAAACATCTTTGTACACATTTTTAATTAACCAATGTACAATATTATACGGAAGAGAGAGTGAAAAGTGACAACGCAACACTCAGGAAAAAATTCACTTGATTGTACATATAATAAAAAGTTGTAAGGAAAAATATATTCATAAATTATATTAAATACAGGGTTAGGTATCGACTATAACCTACCTATTAAATAGCAGACGTTTTTTAAATAGGTAATAAATTTTATTTTATTGCCACCTCAATAAAAATTATACTTTATATTTTTTATATAAGAAAAATACATATTGTATATTATTCGTTTCTCAAAGTCGTTCATTTAAAAACCTTCATCGGAAAGAATATCTCGATACAAAACGTGTCATTAACAACATCAATTCCACTATATAAATATATACCAATACTACGTCGTACTTTCATTTGATTATATATTTGATTCAATTGATATATATTATTTCAAAAACATTATCAACTTTATAGTTATGTATATAGCGTTCCACGTTTGAGTGAACATTTAAAATGTAAATAAATTTCATATACCAAAATCACAATGTATAAAAATGTTATAAAAAAATACGATGCTTGCATCGATATCCTTTTGATACCTCTATATGTAAGATGTGCGCATATACGAACATTAAAAAGGATATTAACATATAAGTATAGATTTTTATTCGACAATATTTACAAATTATATATGTATACAATAAAGACAAATATTTCAATTCAGTTCTCTATATAAATATTATAAAGCTTTACTCTATTTGTATATATAGTAAAAAAAACGACATCCTATTAAATCTATTTTGAAAAACCCTGATGATACATAAAATAATCATATATATTAAATTAAGTGTAAAATTTTATTATATATACAATACATGTATATTACAAACTAAATAGTTGTTAACACGTACACATTCAATTTTGCCTTATGGCTTATACGAAAAAAATAAAAAAAAAAGGAAGATAAGCTTCAGATACAAGAATATGTTGATGCGTTAATAATTTGTTACTGACTCTATATATTGTATATATATTTAAATATATACATATGTTCATGTACAATATATATACATAGATAGTGAAATGTTGTACGTCGTGTCGTACAACATAATCTTATTATTTCCAATATCTACATAAAATTGGTGTGCTAATAGAGAGATAGTATATGGTATATAAAAATACTTCTCTTAAAACATTCCACACAAATTTGTAGGAAAATGATATCTTATATATAGTTTGAGTATCGTTCAGGGAAAATTAAGGACTTATCGACTCTTCAGAAAATTTTGCAGTTATTTTTTTAGATCTTAAAATATTTGTATAAGTTTTAGAAGAAGTTGCAGGAGAAGGTGGGCGAAAAATAATATACTTACCACTCAAACATTTAATATTTCTAATTATATATAGTATATAGACATTTTTTATGTGTCAATATCATATGTTTGTGGAGTAAAAACATGTTCATTCCATCATATACATTTTCAATGAAAGGGTTCCCTTTTTTTTCTGCTCTTATATGTACGAGTATATAATAATAGATTTACATAATATTATATACTTGATGTTCTTATATTATACTTGTTTTTATGACCCCGTAATAGAAAAACAAGTAAAAACATAAATACACAGAATTTACTGTTTCGTCGTTGACTTATCTTATAGACAATAACTAGGGAACGCATATATATTGTACATGTTATTATGAGTAAAATAATATAAATATATACTATTGATGTAATAAATCCTGTAATTTATTTTGACATTGAAAAAATATCTATCTAACTACGCATGTAAATGTATACGTATATTAAAATATATATAATAATAATTCTTATATTAAATTCAAAACTTTTATATAGCCTAATTTTGTTTTTCCTGTATAATAAAATACATCTTTTAGTTAGCATAATATAAGAAACCAAATTTGTTTACATAAAAATATATAATATACAAATAAATTTGCCCACAGGCGATTCGTATACATATTATAGAGATTAGAGACTAATGAAGTCAAATATGAATGCAAATACTCATAATTGTTTATGTTATATTCTATGTGCGGTGCAAAACATATTTAAGTATACACATAGCCTATTCAAATAATTATGTATACACAGTGGATTTTGTATAATTCGACATTTCAAAGGACTTAAAACTCTAGTATTTTTTTTATTAAATCTTGACCGAATTCGGTAAATAGGTTCATAATGGGATTGTATGAATAATTTTTATGAAATTTCTTAGAATATCAGATCAGATTCACAGAATAGATTACAGGAACGTTGCAATTGTGATTATTTCTAAATTGATTTTGATGAAATTTGATATGTTCGTTGTTGATTAGATAAACAATTTTCCTAAAAAAAATAGTGATCAGATCAGAATTTCAGAAACCTGACAATTTTCGTCATTTCTTCACCATTTTTGATCGAAGTAAAAGAGGATGTCCGAGTTATACAATATTCAAGTTATACAAAATCCACTGTATAACACCATAATTCATAATAATTTAATTTAATTTAAACATGTTTTGTATATATATTACATTTTGGTAAAAATTGCGTCTGTTACCATTTTTTTAACGAGTCAAAAAGATTAAAATAAATTGCTTAAAAAAAATAATCCTTTTTTATGTATAAACAAACGTAGATAAAAAAGTTAAAAAGTTATGTACGACACGACTATAACATAAATATGCAAGTGAAATATTATTTTAAACATTTACTCATATTTTTTATTATATCCTTAAATTTATTTGCTGGTTATTATTATTTTATATTTATGTGTAAGTAATGCAAACAAAATTTAATAATTTTTGCTTTTTTTTTTAATAAAATAATTACGTTCGGATTTTGTTTTAAAAAGGAAAACTTTAATTTAGTAAAATGGAACATGTCCTTCTTTTCATATATATCAATTCTACATTATTTATTTTCGTATAAGGTGTGTGTGGCTCGTGATGTGAAAATTATCCATATGTAATGTCCTTTATTTGTTAATTGTATCTTAATTATTTGTTAAAATATGATGACGATATTACTAAACCCAAAAATTATTGGAAAGTTTTTGAAAATATTCTTTATTTTTAATGCACTAAAAAATTTTAAAATGTTATACGCTTGTATTATTTGTTTACAAAAATTTATTAAAATTAAATACGAAAATGTCTATATTTTATAGAAAATATGGAAACTATTATCTTGGTGTTGTGTTGATCAATTTTTTTTTTCTAGTATAACCGATTAAATGCGTAATGCTTAACAAATCTTTTATTTTGAGAGGTTTGCAGGCTATGGAATCGTTTCTATTATATTAGCGTGTGCTCAGAATTATAACTCTATTTATATACCAATGGCAAATAAATGTTATCCAATTATAGTAACATGGTGACCGACAAAACGGATTATGCATTGCAATTTGTATATAAATATATATAATATTAAAAGCACACATGCTTAAAATCTAAAGAGGATAATAATAAACGCGTTATACACCGCACCTCTTTTATTTACTTTGCACAACAACAATTATATCTTTAATTACATATATTTTTTAATTTACTGGATCCATTATAATAATAATAATAATAATAACCATAAAAATAACCAACAGCGACAGGATTTCATATATTTTAGTATATATTTTTAGATTGTATTGTATTATTTAATATTTTTTTATATATTTGTATCGTATGTGAAAAAAAAGATCATGTAAAATTTTTGTCAAATTTGTGTATTTTCTTTTTATAATATATACCTTTTGAAATAATAAAAGTTAAAAAAAATCGTATAGGAGGCAAACATGACACTATTTAAAAATAAAACTTTTCTTCGGCGTAACTATTTTATATTATATACTGGATGCATACTCCTTCGTTAATTAACATATATATACAATTAACACAATTTAATAACGCTTTATGACACAACATTAATCTATTCAGAAATCTAATATATTGCTCCTATATATTGGGAAAACGTACCAATTATTGAAAATAACAATTCGAAAATCATTTGCTATGTACAAGAAACAAAAAAAATTGGTTTCAATTCATTTTAATAGCTTAAACTTTAACAACTACACTGCATTAACCTATATATATATACGAATTATTTATATATATACGGCATTGTGTAAATAAAAGGTTAATTATATATACATTTGTTATATGTAAATTATTCTATAGTATTATATAAAAAAAATTATAATTCTAATTATACATAAGATTTTAATATTATATATTATCCATATAATCGTATTAGATTTTTTCCACGTTTCACAAAAAAAAATTATTGTGCTAACACGTTTTTCCATAAGCCAGCCCATATACGGTCAAAATATTATGTGTTAAAAATGTTCTATATAACAATGCATTATTTGTATAAATATATGGTAAATATAAAATAAAAATGTATAGAATAGATCATTAATATTTCTTTTTTATTTTATTTTAAAGTATTTATATTTTCCTCCCTCTCTGGATGAAGGAATGGCAAAATTTTTAAAAAGCTAAATTAATACAAAATAAATGATAAAAATTCCATTTACAAATGTTCTTATAATGTTGATTTTTATATTTGTATGTTGTCAAATTAAATGAAATATTTCGTGATATTTCAATGTAACACGTTTCATTATTATTTGATTATTATAATATTATTATTATTATAATTATTGTAGTTAAGTTACATTATATATATTTATAAAGTCATTCATATACAGTGCGTTGTTTATATTTTTATTTTGTATATTTCTTGGAAAAACTTTTTGTTTGTAAATGTCATTATTATGTTTTTGTTTCCTTTAATTTATTATTATTATTATTATTATTATTAATACAAAATGTATAGTTTTGCTTCATACGTATATTTTGATGTGAACTTTCCTTTCTAATATATATATAGATTAATAATATATATATAATTTGTAATAAGAATAACATTGCCATTTATAATAGTTAAGGTATCGTGAATATATTGTATATAACTTTAATATTATATAACATAAGGAAAATTATTAATTTCCTAAAATAATTACGATATATTTTATATCATTATATCAAAATGTAATTAATTATTTCGTTAATATTTGCTGATTAGTTATATATATAACGTAATACATAATATACAATAATAGTAATAATAAAATATATCTTATATATTGTGTACAACAAAATAAATTAATATCAATTTGTTATGATTTTACGTTTGATAAATTATTAATGAATATAACAACCGAAATACTTTTTATATTTTATACAAAATAAATATAAAGGTATGTGGTGTTGAAATTATTAATGGATTACTGTACGGCGTTTGTATAGATATTATGATGGAAAATTTATTTGTATATGACATATTTATTTATTTTCTTTAACATCTTTGAAAATCTAAAATTTCAAATAAACACACTTTAATTATATATGACGATTTCGTATATAATACCTTTATTATTATTATTCTATGATTAATACATTTACTAACACGTGTATAAATTTAGTGTACTGTTATTGGTTAATTAAATATTTAATGAAACGTTTTTTTAAATTATATGTACTTTTAATATTTTATATAATATTATTAGATATTTACAATAGTGATACTCGCATTTCAATGAAGTTAGTAAATCGTTTTGTGTGCACACGTGTAATAATTCAATAATATTGATGAGTATGAAAAGAAAGTATATATCGATTAATAAACTAAATTATTAATCGATTGAAAATAATTTATTATTTTTTTTTTTATGTAGCCTTGAAATAATATTATTATCAAAATATTTTATTTTCAATTATATTCACAAAATTATGTTATATAAATGTTTGTAAATATGGAGTGATTTGAAAGATATCTGTTTGCATGACCCATTACTAATCTATTATATTATTCCATATAGTCAAAATTATTATAAGATATATTTTTTCCGATGATGGTTATATAATATATAAATAGATACTGCTTTGAATTTTATCTAATTGAAAAATTTTGTAAATTAAAAAATATCATAATTATTGATAACTTAAATCACCTCTTTTCTATAATCAAATATATAATTATAGTATTATGTTACACATTAATTATACATCAGTATTTACTTACTTACTCCATGGCGTTATAACCCTGGGGGCGGTTTTAGCCTTCTCCAACACGCTTTTCCAACCTGACCTATCCGCAGTTAATGTCTTCCAATTCCGAATTTTAAGGATCTTTATATCACAGTTTACTGCATCATCAGTATTTAAAAACTTTTATTATTAATTTATTTATTATAAAAAAAATTATCCCAAAAGGCATATAAATATGGAATTCAATATACAATAATTGAAATTTGTTCATATTTTTTATAATTTCAAATGATGAAATATTTTCTCAAACATAAAATATACTATACAATATTGTCTTTCTCTAAAATGGGATATTACTTTTAAATTCATGGTAGTCTTATCATCCTATGATTTGCTTTGTAATAAATAACAGCTTACCTATTTTCAAACCGTTAAGGTAATATAGTTGTTAACCGGTTGCCGACAATTTTCGATAGAGAATTGAATATAGAGAAATGAGTATAGTGTTATTATAGTGCAAAATTCAAGGATATTCATATGACATTTAGAAAATTCATTGGAGGAGATAGATTAGATTTGATATTTCAATGTTCAAGTCGTGCTGTGTAACTAATATGAAATAGAAATATATATATATACGAAGTCATGGATATATTAAATTCTGACATTTAAATGATCAAGGATATTTAAAGGACAAAATCATGATTGTATAGGTGTAAATACTGTGTAAACCAAAATATACAAAATTTCGGAGAAACACTGTATATGAGAAATAATAATGATTCAACAACAATAAATTTATTGTCACAATTTTATGATTATAATATTTATAAGTGGAGATTAAAAATTATTATAAAAATTTTCTATACAACTTTTTTGGTGTCACATTCTTATGTATAGAATTTAAATAATATGTCAACCAATAGCCAATAAAACCGCACATATTTATTAAAATTAATTATATTTGTTAATGTATATATTAATAATAATAATATTAATATTATAATAATGTAAATAAATACTATAAATTATCCATAAATCATAAAAATCAATCAATTATATTTTTTTCGATAATGATTATACAAATTGCTGTTACAAATATGAAATATATTCAAATGGTACAAATATACAACATACATTCATATATCGATTTTGACGTAACCGCATAATACCATTAATATATATATATATCTATTTTATATCTTTCTTAATAATAAAAGTCATTTTTTTTTCTTGCGTTTTCTTATGTACAAAGAATTGTATATAATAAAGTATAAATGTTAAGTGGTATATTTTTTTATCGATATACATATTTTCTTCGAAGTTTTTTTTTTTTTTTATTCTTCCTCTTATTTTGCTGTGTCAGTTTTTCTTTTTTACATCATTGCATACGTTATGTGTAGAACAAAATTGAATAAATATACATAAAATAAAAAAGATGAAATTGAGTGGTAAATGTGTATTTTATAAATTGTATATGTGAAAGATAAACATATAATCTTGCAGTTTCCAATTTTTTTCTTATATACTTAGACGAGTATATACGAGATAATGTAATTTATATGTATAGCCACACATTAGTATATATTATTAAATATGATTAATTTGTTTTACTAAAAATATCTGATTGGCCAAGAAATTCACGCTTACTTTATATAATATACAATGTGTTGAAAATGTAATACAATCAATATGTAAATTATTTGTAATTAATTGTATTCGTATATATAATTGATATTTATAATATTAATAGTATACAAACACAAAAGTTCAAAGAAAATTTTGCAAAATTAATTTTATCTACTAATATATTATTTGTATATATAAAACGAGTAAGTTTTCAAATAAAGATCAAATGAATATTTGTATTTATATATGCAAATTTAATTTAATATTATATGTATATAAATAAAATCACAAATTTACCTTATGCATTGATATGTATATAAGTGTATTAATAATAGAGGTATGTGTATATAATTGTATATATATATAATGTAACTAAATGTAGGTATATGTTTATATATTTTATTTATTTATTTATTTATTTAAAAACCATTAAATTCGAATGTATGTCGGATGGTATACATTTTAAATAAAAAAATACTATTTAGAGAATAATGATTTCTTATAATATACAAAATAATTTTGTCACAAAATTCATTTAATGTTTAATGGACTATAAAACGACCGTAATTTGATATATAGATCGTAAATTTCGGCCCATTTAATTATAGGTATGTTATAAACGATAATTTAAAATAATCTCTTTTTATGTATATATACCGTTTGGCGCATGTTTACCGGACGAAGTCTATCTTCATAAGACCGATTTAACGGAAAAGGATCATTACAAGGACGACCTCTTATAATTCATGTACATGAAATTTTCTCTGAATCGGTTAAATATATATATATATATATCATTGCGGACACGTGTGTAAGTATCAATATATACACGCAACGAGAGTTGTATGCGATTAATTAGAAATTATAAATAATATTAAAACAATAATATTAAGTATTCCGTATAATTTTTTAAATATCTCAAAATATATATAAATATTATTTATCGTTTAATCTTATTGTTCAGCATAATATACAAAACAATCGAAATATTAAATATATATTTACAATAATTACCAATATTTAAATTCCATATTTAACTATTTCTAAATATTATCTTTAACAACAACAACAACAAAAAATTATAATATTGTATATTTGTATGAAGAAAATGTATGAAGAAATATTTAGATGAAAAATATTTTTATATTAGAGATTTTTTTTTTTATCTTACAAAACAAATTGTTTATTTAAACTTTTTCCAAAAATTTAAATAAATTTTATTTTGATGCGAATTACATATACCATATATTTAATATTGTATAATAAATATGGTTTTATATTAATTGAAATAATAAAAGAAAAACACCCTGAAGAAATGAATAAACTTTCGGTTTGGTTTTTTTTCTTTTTCACCAGTATTTATTTTGTTTATTCCTTTATTTATATTAAATTAATAAGTATATTTTTATTTATTGTTTGTTTTCACCTGCTGCGCTTCATATACGAGACATATATTGTACATATTTTTATTGTCTTATGTATTTATTAAGATTTTGTGGATGAACATGAGCATGAAGATATTAAACTGTGCGTATTGTTGTTTAAAATTAAAAAAAGTTTATAATTATATTTTTATTCCACTTTTCTATTATTGCATTGTTTCATGTATATTTATTTTTACATAAATTGTATGTACGATAGTCTATTAATATTAATATAATAAAAATAATAAATATTGTAAACTCTCTACACGCAGCACCTTATACTGAACTTTGAACATACTAAATTATTATTATTTATGTAAAAATAACAATGATATGGTCCTATTATACACACAGTCATATATATAGTTATAATGATTAATGGTGGTCAGTTTAATATGGTTGAAAATTTGTATATATCTATACAATATTTGTAAGTAATTTGTCCATAAACAATATAATAATAATTACGAATTTAATGATAATAATAATAATATTAATAATAATAATAATAATAATAATAATAATAATATAAATTATAAATAATGTATGTAGTAGCAACAACAATGAATAAATAATTATTATTATTATTTTTTATTGGAAAACCATGTCGATGTTATTTGACATTTTATGTGTATTTAATTATCTATTAAATATTTAAATAAATATAGAATATAAGTTATTGTAGTATTTATATGTAGATATATTATACACTAATAGCTTTAAACCATTGCATCGTCATCATCACCGTAAATAATGGGACAATTTGTATTTCTTATTCAAACATTTTGTATACCATATTTGCGTATTCATTAATTATTAATCAATCGTATAATACATCTTCTGGCTTCGAATCCAGAAATTTATTTATTTATTTCAATACAATGTGTGTGTGTGTGTGTGTGTGTATTAATCCAACCGAGCACTGTACGTTTTGATGAAACTGTATAAGATTTGCATTACTGCTTAATTGTCTAATAAGTCGGCAAAGAAGTACTTACCCTAAAGAAATATTTCCATATAACTGTTGTAAGGTCAAAGGTTTTAACATCTATAAATGTACGAATATATTATACAAATTTTGGTTTTACAATTTTTATGGTTTATTTTGATGTTTGAAATTATAATATAGCTATAGAAATTATTTTTAAAACGATTTCATTCGTAAACTAACCATCACAAATAAATCGGACATAAATCAGTTAACCATAAATAAATAGCCAAACGATTTATTAATGGTTAGGGTTAATATTTATTAGTGTATTTATTGATAAATTGTAATTGCTGATTTTTCTGTTGCATTATTTAACATTTATATATGGTTTCATCATTCCAACAGGCGTACGTGCGTTGTATATAATTAAGATTTAATTTGTATTAATTTAATGTATATTACATTTTATACTCACATTAACACTTTAGAATTAGTTGAATATATTTATATAATGTGAAATTGTATATATATTTAATTCAAATTACATATGGAATCTAAACTCTAAAGATATATCACTTCAGTGTTATTGGATACATTATTTTATTGTACTATATAATACATTAAAACAGGTATTCACATATGATATCAAAATGGATATTTATTGTTTGTGTCAAACTGTCAAATATTGTATATGAATATAAAATAGGTTTTACAGCTATCCATATTTTAATATATGTTTTAACACATTTAATCAAATCACACAATGGAAACTAATATGTACAATTACAATTTATAGAAAATTGAATAAATTATTAAAGTATATGTTCAAATATAGGACTATTTTATTTGTATGCGAGTATATGTAGTTATTTAAATTTTATGTTTACAATGAAATATTAAACTATTTCCCTGATATTTGCATATATTTAATTTATTATAAATTGTTTCATCATGACTTGAATTTTCTTAATCGAATTTGTACATATACTTAATTTAACATTTTCATTATCATTTTGCATACACACACAGTACTATATATTTTAAAAATAAAATTTTATTTTAGGGATAAAAACATATAAAATATACTATATTAAGAAAAAAAAAATAAATAAAATAAATTAGAAAAGTTTCATTATTTTTCTTTTACTTTTGATTTATTGTCTAAATTCACATTTTTTTAAACTGTCCTACATCCATTTATATATAACATTGTTATACAATTTTATTGATATTATTATATACTTAAAATTTTGTTATTTAACTTTATAAATTTTACAAAAATATTTGACCACAAATTTATTTTGATAGGTATGTACTTTAATTTTAATCTTCAGTATTTTTCTGTATTTAATATATTCAAATAATAGATTGACTTGCCCCCATGTAATTTAATTCAAAAAATATTACATGCGCGCGTATACAATACACACGCAAAAGCAAAACATTCAAATATAATGAAAATAATACCCTTTGTCAAATTATTTTAGTTATTATACAATATATTGTAGTATATGTAATTTAATATATGCATAACGGAAGGACATCGTGTCAAGGGTATATTAAATAAATATCATAACAATAGAATAGATTTTTAAAATTTATTTTTATATTTTTATAAGTAAATACTTTTATATGGAAAAAAAAAAATGGAAAAGTTTGTTTATTTCGATTAAAATTTTCTTTTTCATTTTAAGGACTCTCTTTTGTACTATGCAGCTCTTGTAATATGTATACGTAACGTATATATGTATTTTATAATAAAAACCATCAGAAAATATGTATTACATAAATTTGAATAATTCAAGAATAAAAAAAATTTCCATCTTTGTTTTTGAAATTATTTAGTAAATTATTATGGGAATATAAATTTAAATATGAAATAAACTTTGAAAATGTAATGAGAAATTTTTTTTATTTAAATATTTTAATTAAATCTATAAATTTAATTATTAATTAATCTAATAAAATATTTATTTATGAACTTATATAATCATTGATTTATACAGCAAAATTATTAATTTTTCATTTGTCATTGTGATTATACACTTATACACTTATGTAACAAAATTTTACTTTAAATAAATATGAAAGCTGTCTATATTTTTATTATATATAGAAAAAAGTATATGAATAAAAAAGTGACAATTATCATAAGATTATTAGTAATTAGTAAATGGAAAATTAATTATGGCTGTATATAATTTTTGTGTACAATGCCAATATGTTACTACATTTTATAAAGAACTTTGTTTAAACATTTATATAATATGATTAGTATTTTTTTAAACTTTAAATATGCATTTATTATTATTACAATATAATATGCGCGGGTCTTATTTAATTTATATATAAAGGATTATTTTTAAATATGAAAATTTCTGTGTTTGCATATAGCATATTTTTATCAAAGTTATACGTTTTGTGTATATGTGAGCATTTAATTTGAAGTTGTACAAATAATGAAAGTTAGGTTAAACCAAATAAATTATTTCATTATCTTGTCAACTGATATGTATACTCGTATACTCGTATATAAATAAAATGCGGTATATATCTAATGAACAAAGTGTCTACAAATTCTAACATATGAATGAAATTGAAATGATATATACATATTATTTTGTTATTTCAGTATTTTTATAATACATAAACACATAAAAATATTTTATACATGTTAAGTTTTTTAAATAATGGCTTTAATTTCTTTCGTTCTGAATTGTATACTTTATTTTTTATATAAAAAAAATGGCTACAAAACCATTACCATATTATCAATATTTTTTTACACTACGGCACAGTATTGTATAGTAGAAGCAACTATTATATAGGAGAATATTATATTATATAATCATCTGCATTAACTTCTGTAACTATATGTAACGTTGCATGGCGAGAATAAATAAAAAATAGCCAAAATCTTATTAATTTTGTTTTTCAATGAACATGTGTAACATTTTAATATGCTGCACCTCATATGAAAGAAGTATTAAAGTGATTTCTGTTTAATTCTCTTTCATATGAGATACAACACAACTAGAACATTTTTTTCCTTTAAGGTCCTTGCAGCGTTTATGATCCTTGACGCAATCCTACTATACTAAATATCCTCAGTTTAATTCATATGAGATACGGCGCGACTTATTGTGAATTTTATCCTTAAAATGTCCTTGATACTTGAAACAACTATATTCAATACCGTGCTTAATATTTTTTTCTTCATTTGAGATGCGACACGACTATATCTGAAAATAATAAGGACATTGAAATGTTATTGATCTCTCAAAACAATATTACTGTACTCAGTTACCTATATATATATATATATTTAATTCTCTTTCACACGAATTGCGTATACATTTATACAAAACATTATTTATATAATTTATAACTTATTTTATGGTATCCGTCCGTCAGGATTAGTGAGTATTTTGCTTATCATACGATTATCACTGAAAAGTGCGTATATTATAAAAGGAAATAATATTTTACGAGTACATACAATAAATGATTAAAATATTTAATTTTATTTAAACATTTTCAATGTAGGTAATATAATTTTTAATTATACAGAAATAAAACAACTGCATATTTAATTTCAATTAGACTTTTGTATATGGCGAATAAGATAGGAAATATAAATGTAATAATAGCAATATGAAAAGTGAATTTACATTAGCGGCAGACTATATATATTTTGTGAAATTAATTTTTAAAAATTTAATTTAAAGAAAATACATGAATATTTTATCTGAAATTTATGTTTAGAATTTCATGAAACATTTTAACTGATTTATTTGAATTGTATAGGACAGATTTTAAGAATTTAATCAAACTAAATTTAAATTATCATATAATCATAAAATTGTGTTTCATAAATTGTAATTTTTTCAAATTTACATGACACCGATTACAAAGAATCACTAGTTATATGGTTTTTAGTTATATAATTCAGAATTTTCCGTTTTTTAATTATTTATTTGGCACGAACGTTAAAAAATTAATTAAAACTTTTCGTTTTTTTTTACATAAACAAATTATTATGACTTTCCGTCTCTGGTGGTGCATGGATTATGTACTCGTACATATATGTTATACGAGTATATGTATTATATGTTTATATAATATATGAATTCATATGATTATATTTATGTTTACAGCTACAGATTATAATGATGTTTAATTTGTTTACACAAAAATAAAATTCAAAACATTTTTTCATCTTGTATTAGATATACAGGAGGTATCTATCATTTTATATCTCTACACAGTTGTGGCCATTATAATTAAATGTTGTGCCAACATTTTTACTATGGCAAGAAAATCCTGTTTTAATATTATTTCAAGTTATTTAAATTCGGTAAAATGTGCGCTGTCTATTAAATAATGGTATGACACACGACTTTTATTATTGTTATTGTGTTTATAAAACAATTAATACTAAATCAGTCACTTATACATAAACTGTTAAGTCCATATACTTTTTTATGTAATTGTAATTTTAATATAATTTCTATATTATTTTAAGATTTTTCTTAAATAAACTTAATTTTTTTAATCGATTTTGATTATTTTGGCCGCCACTGACACTTTATCTACCATACATTATAATATTGCATACGTTTATTATACATAAATGATGATTTAAAATATAATTTCCGTTTTACTTTTATTATATTGTATATAAATATCTCGTATATATTGTGTTTAATATGAATGTGTATTATATTTATTATTTGACTGACTTGAATAATTTTTTTTGGGTGTATGTCATTTGTGTTGTCATTTCGTATATATGGTACAATATATATATATTTTCAATTTATATAATTTATAAATAAAGATAATCTTGAGTTAAAGGTAAACATAAATTTATACAAATGAAAAAAAATAAGAAGATGTACTATATAGCAAAAAAAATACCTGTTGAATTACTAATATTGTGTATTTAAGTATAAGTAAAATCCATTTCGTTCAACAATTTTATCTATGTTGTGCATATGTTTGATACCGGATTATATGTACACTTTTTCGTTTTTTTACTGTACGATATATACAAAATTGTGAAACATGTCATATAATCACCTATATACATTTTATACAATAGAATACAAATATCTATTGTGATATTATTATATCATCATGACTTATTTTTATTTGTTGTTTATCAGATGAACTTTATTTGACTTATCCAATTTGAATTATTAATTTTATTTATATTGTATACCTTGATATTTATTTAATTTTTTATTAATATGGCAAATTGACTACTTATGTAATATATGTTTGTTTATTTTTCAAATATGCGTATGTATGTACCATACAATAATATCAATAATATGCTGGAAAGGTTTCTATATGTGAATTGAATATATATAAATTTTCTTTCTTCTTAAAGTATATCTGTCGTTTTGTGTGGTTTTTCCATTATAATTCCTAAATATATTGTATTTGTATGTATTATTAAACAGTATAAGTTTATGAATTATAAATAAATTTATTGAATATAGTACATAGAAGTTTTGTATATTTTATATAAATTGTTATTTATTCCTTATATAAATATATAATACGCATGAATGGTGAAATATGTTTTGTTACCTTGTAAATACAGCATAATATATTTATTGAATTAAAGGATATTGTGGTCAATTTTAATTATAATCAGTAACTGTGGTGTTATTTTCGATCCATTATATAAATAAATACTAAAAGTATAACGCGGCGAAAGTAAAATAGTATATCGATACATTATTCGAAAAAAAAAATTTGCCATTAATTTTCTTATATTAAATTTTGTTGTGGCACACATAAAAATCGTAGGTACTCAACAACTGTGGAAATATTTTTTCTATCGCTCAAAAAAAAAAAAAAAAAAAAATGGCATAACAACAATTCAAAAACCATTTATTTTTATAAAATTCTTATAATATTCATTTCTATCTCGCGTGAAAAACATAAAAAATTTTTTTGAAAATAAAAACCTATAAAAATCTATATTCGCTTAAGAATGTTTTAATATGTGAAAAAAAAAAGAAAAAATTTACATCTAAATATAATTAAAAATGAATGTAAATAAATATTATGTGTACCATATATTTCAAAAGGTTAAAATATAAAATTAATTACAAATATAATATTTAATATATATTTTTAATTGATAATTAAAATATGAATATTATTATTCTTATATACAAACTAACTATAATATTACATTTCACATACATATATATTATATTAGTTTATATTATATTATTAATTATTTCGGCACTTGCAAAAATGCCGAAACTATATAGTATATTTTTTTTTTGTTTTCTTCAAAATTATAAAAATAGAATAATGAGAAAAATTAATTATATATTCGCCCATATAATTTATTTATATTTAGTGTAGAAACATATTACTCTAACTTATATTACAATTACTGTGAACGCTCGTACTAAAAGTATATGTGAGTTTTCTGAACACAGGGTATTTTAAATCAAATCAACCGGTAACACACATTTTCCAACAATCTGGACGTTAATTCAATTTTTCCTTTAATCTATATACACATGGGTTAAACATTGCATGATAATGATTTGTCAAAGTATGTATATACTGATTGTGAGTGCCTAATAATAAAAGAAGATCGGCATTATACTATCACTTATGGAATTAGGTGTGGCTGCGTGTTATGTATCTCACATATTTTTATATATATACCTATACTTTAAGTTTATGTAGGAGTAGTATTTATGTAAATGCAATAATTTACGATATATAAGAATTTAAATAAAAATTAACTATATGATTTGAAACAATGACCAGTTATCTCTAAAAAAAATATAGTGTAACTTGTAAAGACACCCTATATATATTTAAGAAATTTTACTTGAAATACATTATGTGTATTATAATACTGTGATGGTTATATTAAAAAAAATGCAGACTGTGACGATACACAAAGTTAAAATACTTTAATTTCAGTTTATGTATTGTATATTTATAATATGTAACATATACTATTTTGTTTTTATATAATGTAATTTAAAAATAGGACCTATAACAATATTATATATTTTCAATGTACGCTTGCACATATGCATGTTATTATTAATGTATGTATATATAACATAACTTAAATAACACCAATAATAACATAATTAAAAATAATATATAAATAATATTTTTATTACAGAGTGATATATTTTAAAAATATACTATTATGTGTTAATAGATATGTGTTATGTAAGTAAATTGTAAAAATTTTTAAGGTCATTAATTTTAATGATTCTATAAATATATATGAGTAAATGAACGTATTTATTTACCGTATGTGATTTTTAAATGCTTTATAAACTCGCAAATATATTGGATGCGATGTATAAAATTTTCGCCAATTTCACTGATTTCGATAGATTTAAAATCACATATTTTTTTGTATTATATAAACACTGGATCCGATAAAAAAAGCTGTCATCAATCATTTGGACAGTTTATGATGATGATGTATCTGTATCAGAAGTCAGAACCGAACAGTAAATGGTTTATTATTTTTGTTATGTAAACTTGTATGTCAAAGACGTGGATATCCTTCTGGGTTGAATTTATTCGTATAAAAAATTGATATATTAAAGCCGTTATTCTATGACAACATCATACCAGAAACTGCTTTGATGATTAAACATAAATTAAGAAAGTTTGGTTGGGAATTCATCGTATAGTTCAAATCTGACATCATCAGACTACCATTTGTTTCAGTCTCTCTCTCGATTTAAAATGTTGGCTTTGTAAAGAATCCTGTGTGAAAATTATTTGTCACAATTTTTTCATGCAAAAATCGCATAATAAATAATTATTGTTCATTGATAGAAAATACCTATTATGAATTTTGTGTAAAAATCCACAGAAACTTTTTAGACCATCCCAAATATATAATTATTATTCATATATATTGTAGTACAATAAATCCATATAATCTATATCTAATATATGGAAATATATTTGGCATGACATGACAAGTATTTTCTATTCTATATAGAAGTTAACAACAATTTATTTACGGAAATGTTAAATTTGCGTTATACACCAATTATATAATACAATAAAATAATCCACTTAAAAATTGTCTTATTTATATGTTTTACCGTTTATTTTATTTTTTTTCAACACTATTACTGTACACATTTTTTTTGTGCAATCCTATACCAATTTATCTAAATTAGTATTAAATCCTTTGTATTCTACAACGTCAGTTTAAGGAAAACAGTGTCCATAAAATATTGTAAATTGTATGCGATTATGTACTGAAGTGATTTCTGTTTTAATATTGATTGTACGTACTACAATATATTATAAATAAATAAATAAATAAACACAAGGCGCTGGTATTTACTGATATTTCTATTTACATTATTTTTTATTAAAATTTATATAGCCATAATTATGTTATTCGTTGTAATAATATTATTTATTGAATTAAAAAATATTTAAATGACTTGAATTTTCTTTCAATTTAGATCAAATGTTATATATATAATTGTATAATAGAAGAAGAAATATCGAATTTGTCGTGAAAGTTATATGATAATATTTATTCTTCTCTATACTTGTATTCGACAAATGTTTAAAAAGTAATTTGGAAATTTATACTAAATGGTCAAAGACCTGTAAACGTAGAGTTCCCTATGCGTACATATTAAATGTTATAATATAATACACAATAAAAAGTCCATATGTACCATAAATACCGCCACTGTGTGTAAATTTTATGTTTCTATTAATTACTCATAAAATATAATGGGTGACTGGATGAACGAAATAAATGATAAATAAAATAAAAATAAAAATCAATAATAATAAAATTTTATTGTTGTTATAATACAAAAATAATAAATATAATAAGTATTTAGTTGTGCATATGTAATTATAATCGATCGATATATATATAATTTACATCAATATTCCATATATAGATAATTTGAATATAGTTGCATGTATAAGTTATTGTAAATATAAAATGTTAGCAGGTTAGTAAATAGCTTATACTAATTTTATAGTTTGATATAAAAAAATATTACATGTATAAATGGATTAACAAGAATATATACCTTATATTGTCGTCTTATCTATTGAAACTATATATGGTATAACGTTAATTCATCAATTTCTGGATCATTGAACCTTTTAATTCATTAAATGATTATTATTATGTGTTACCTACGATTCGATTCATAAATCTTCTATACATAAATTTATCAAATTAAAATACATTCCAAAAAATTAGTTCATTTGTGGTGTATATACAATAATAACATAAATAAGTGTATTTATGTCTAAATAATGTATTATGTGAACATAAATATTTTCCTATATAATATAAAATAATAAAATATATAGCCAAACATTACAAATGTGCAAAATGTAAAATGTAAAATTATTATTTTTTTTATATTTTAAATAAATAAATATTTATTCATTTATTTACAATTTTATAAGGAAGTGGATTTATGTTTTACATAAACTCGTATATAACGATTTATGAATTACAAAATTTAAAACAAGTCATATCAACATAATTAATATGGAATTTATTTATATATATTTATATATATTTTAATATAGTTATTTATTCAAAATATTTATGACACCTTAAATATTTTTGAATTAATAAATATTATAATATAATATAATTAAAATTTAAGATGATTATATAAAATTGTGTAGGCACATAATATACAATATATTGCATTGATATTGTTACATATCAGTGGCTAGCCAGTGCAGGCCCGTAGCTTTAGTTAATATTTTTACATAAAATAAAAACCAATTGGTTTGTTTTGTTTTATTAATTTAAAATTGAATGTATTTTTTACCATTTCCATTACAACCAGAGATATTACTAAAAAAACATTATCTCGATATTTTCTCGGGGTGAATCAATTAGGCGTAATCAACTTACCCAGGGACAATGGAAAACCGTAGAGGTGGTTTAACGAAAATTGAAATCCTCTATATTAGTTAATTTCCTTAGTTTTTTACTACAGGAAAAAACTGAACCATTTGGATGTCGATTTTTGCCGGCGGTTAATAATAATACTATTAATAATAATAATTAAATAATTAAAAAAAAAATTATATTCTGTAGAAGAGTAGGCCTTTAATAGAGGAAACTTCATAAAAACGCATTGAGAATCTACCTCTGGTATGATGTGGTTCTATTACAAGAAACATAAGAAAAATTCAACTAAAATATAATTAAATTACTAAGTCAGAACAAAAATAACCAATCAACAATTTTTCAAGATTTCTTTATAGTAGAAAAATCTATGTACCAATTAAACTATGTTGGTACATTTTTATTTAAGGGTGTATCTTAAAAATTATGCTCGGGGGGGGGCAAAATTTGCTCTGTACAGGCCTGCTAGCCAGGTGAATATTCGTATATACTGATTGGGTAAGGAGAGCAAGATTAAATTACAGAAAAATAGAGGAAACAATAAATAATAAATCCATTCACATATATTATAAATAAGTAATTTGGATTCTTTCTATTTATTATAACATATGGCTTAAAATTTAAATCTGTACTTTTAAAGTACGGCTATATATCGAAAAGATCTATTGAACCCAACGACTGCCTCTTGAATGTATTTCATATGAATATGAAGCCGGTGCAATGAAGACACTTAACGCGGTCACCTATATTAGGCAATATCACAGGTTCTCTTCTTTTGTCTTTAGGGAAAATTATTTTTTTGATTTTTGTGTAAAAATATAATAAAGAGTTGATGTTTTTTTTTTCAATGAATAGAAGCAACTATATGGTGTTTGTTTTATTAGAAAACTGTTTGGGCTTAACCTGCTGGATCGTGAATCCCGTTCACCACTGACAAAATCCATAGTTATATAATTTGATGAAATATATTTATACCACCTATATCTATATTTGTGTATATGATAGATTTTAGTTAAAATGTGTTTTATATATATTTGTACAATAAATAAATATATAAATAATATTTATAATATAATAAAATATTTATGCATAAACTAGTGAAAATAATCCATTACTATATAACTTTATAAGAGTATATAAATCAATCAATAACTATAAATAATCGTATATAGTGTATATATTGATATGCATTCATACATACCTGGATATAACATATAAAATAAATACTATATTATCTATTATATAAATTGAAATTATTTCTATATATACAAGTAGTTCATTAAATATGAAAATTATATACTTTGTTATATTTACAATAGTATATTATATACATATATTTATATATATACAATACATAGCGAAGTATAAAATTGATTTAAATATGAATATATTATATATATTTACTATGTGATTATTCTTATAGTATATAAGTATAGTATATATATATACGTATTAAATAGATATAATAGTAAAATACGTTTCTAATGTTAAAATATTTGTTATATACACATTTGTATATAGCATAAAGAGAAAATATACTATATATGTACCGAATGCTCTAAGCTATAAATAACATGAATAAATAAAATATATATTATATTATGTATTGAATAGATAACAACAACAAAAAAAAAGAAACTGAAAATACGATGTGTTATAATCAAAGAAAATACATATATTGAATTGTATATATGCGCGCCACATATGTATATTATGTACATAATATATAGACTATCCAGATATATATAGGACAAAATTTAAGGTACCTATATACATATATACGAGTATATAATAAATAAAGAATTGTCATATATTTGTATAAATAAAGTTAACCTTAATTGATGTTAAAATTTTTATAATATAAGAATTGATTTTTTTTTTATTATTTATTTATTTATTTATTTATTTACTTCGATATGTTAATATAAGTGGGAATATACAGTGATAATTCGATAATCCAGACACACCAGTAAAAAAAAAAAAGAAGATATTCTGGATTATCAAATTAAAATTTTAATCGATATAAAAATCGATGAATATTTTTTATACGTATAAATAATAAAGTATAATTTAGGTTTAGAACAGAAAATAATCTTTCTTTATATAATATTATCGTATTAATAGTGGAAAACTAAGAAAATTTGTAATTTAGCTTAATTTGTTTCGGTGCTTATGTATCGAAATCGTATTTCCTAACAATTTTCTGCATTTCTGGATAATTTTCTCACTATATTTTTGAATAATTTATGTAAACATTTGAATATTATATTCCTAAACAGACAAATGTTTACCAGATTGTACAGAAATGGTATGATAATTTCTGACCCATTTGAATGAGGATTTTTGGTGTGAGAGTTGAAAAACGTTGGAATTATATTTGTATAGTTTCAAGCACATAAGTTCTTTGGTATGTACTTGAAATATTCTTTGTCCTTGAAACGATATAACTACTCAGTCGCAACATTCTATATCTCGTGATTCTCTTTCACATCAGTTGTTTACGTACAACTTATTTTATTCGTCTGGGTTATCGAATTTTATCGTCTGCATATTATCCCGATTATCGGGATTATTAGTGTATAACTAAACATTATTAAAAATATTTTCAGGTTATATTCTTACATTTCTTTTTCTATATATCAGTATCAGAATATATACAGTATTACATGCTAAACGTATATATGATATATACAAATTATGTTCCATATGCGTGTATTGTGTATCGATTAATTATTATTAATATTTTAATTTACAATTGTATTACAAGAAATTTATATTTTCGTTATGCACTACGTCGTTAAAATATGTTTGTTTTGATTTAAATTTTTAAAGTCGTTTTAAAATAATTAATTTTCCTATTGTAATAGTAATTGCACACACACATATATTTAGAATAATTTAATTATTTCAAAAGACGACTATACTATTTATTAATAATAATAATAATAATAATAAAATAATATGATATGCGATCGATATCAAAATAATTTGTATATAATATGTCAACATTTTTATATGTAATGAAAATATTTTATTATTAGCCATTTATACAATACATTATTATTATTATTATATTCAAAAAATTTATATATATCTTATGTTAATGTTTATATATGTGTAGTGTTGTAGGCTACGAATTTTCATAATAATAAATATAATGTTGATATAGTTGAAAATAATGACGTTAATAATAATAATAATAATATAAAAATATTTTCATAGCTCTCATATTTTAACGACTTTATGTATATAATTTTATATATATGATAGATGTGTGCGCGACCCATACAAAAAATATATTAATATATATATACGATTATTATAACCGTCATCATCAAAATATGCGCGAAAGAATTAACCTTCTGATTATAGAATTTATTTCAAAAAAAAAAAAAAAAAGATATGCACTTGATTTATTTTTAAAATTTACAAAATATTTTACCGCACACATTTTAATGCGGTAATAAATACATTAATTTATTTATATAATTTATCTGTACATTTTTATTAACTTAAGATATGGGTTATATAAAATAGTATTTTAACTATAAATAATAAATTCATACACAACTCCATCATTTTATTTTATTTATTTATTTATTTATTATCATACTAATTAAAACGTATAAATACACAGTGGTGAACCATTTGAATTTATTTGAAATCTAATAAGTTTTATTTTCTAACTTTGTATTAATGAATATGTAGTATATGTTGAAGGTCACCTTAATATGATTGAAATTCTGCTATAATATTTTAAATGAAATTTAGAACAAACTTTATCGAAATTAGAACGAAAATTAAGTAAAGCACCTCCAAATCAACATTTATAGAAAAAATTATTTATATTACAATATTTTATTATTTTTTCAATTCAAATATTGATAAATAACTTTTAGAAATAAGTTATTAAATTATTTTTTAACATCTATCTGTATGTCATAAAGTTTTTTTTGCCCAGCTACTTGTTGTTATATATTGTTTTATAAAAATTATAATATTAGGTCAATAATAAAATAATACAATTTTACTAATAAACAATAATAATTTGAAATTGATTTGGTCGGTTGGAATATGTTAAATTCAGTATTTCACTTTTAATGATTGAATTGTTCCGTTGGCTATAATTATATTTACATATATTTAAAATATAGAATATTATCCGCCCATAGCTGTCAACTGTTTTATTTCATTTGTCCTATATTCCATAACATATTTAAATGTTAATGTGATACTTTATTTTCATTTTTTCAACAAAATTTTAATTATATATCGTATAATAATATTATATACAAATTTTAACAATAGCCGGCCATCGCGTCATGTAATTGTTTTATATTACTTAAAGTAAATATAATTTATTTAAAACCAATTTAAATATAAAATTAATAACATTTATGTAAAATTTAAATGTAATATTATAATGGAAGATTAATGATGATTAGTTTTTTTTTTTTTTTGATGGAAGAGACAAAAATATTGTCTTATAAATTTTCTATTTTATGTATATTAGTTTTTGTATTATTATATATTTAACAATTTTACAGCTTTAAAAACAGTGATGTTAAATTTTATGTTGGATGTAATGTTGTAATATACTATCACTTGAAAAAAAAATTTAAATATATATTTTCGCATGAATTAAATTTTAATTAAATCTAAAAACCTATAAACAAAAAAACTGGGTGTTGTTTGGTGTACTACGCTTACTTACTATACACCGTATTTCTGATAATATAATAATATACGTTTAATTGTGAAAATATGAATATGCGAATGAAAATAAAATGTGTTAAGATTTTGTCTACAATTAACATTAAAATTTATTAAAACTGTTTTAAAGATAAATTTTCGAGGAAATTTACGTCAGCATTTTTTATTTTCAAGATATACACGCGCATTTTCTTTATACTTATATGTACAATAAAATAAAAAAATGCAAATCTTATAGTTGTATTTTTTTTATTTTAGAATTAAGATAACTCTGCTTTCTGATTACATATAACTTAATCGAAACATATTTTATATATACGAAATATTTTTTGTTTGGAAATTAAAATTTCATGGTATATAATTATTTTAACTTATAAAAGTATATAAAAAAAAAAGTGGAAAGAGAAGAATTCATAATGGTGAAGTAAAAGCAATATATATTTTACGTATATTGTGAGCGTAAATATATGTTTTCAAAAAAGTTTAAAACACATACTTAATATATAATTTGTCTTTTTATTATAACAACTTTTCTTTTAAGTTGGAAAAACATAAAAATTGTATTTGCCTCCCGGTTAAATATGCATATGCATATAATATGTGCACTTAACGTAATATAATAATTTCGATTAAGTTAATTTAAACAATATGCAGATTTTTTTGAGAATATTTTCTGAAAATACTTTTATTTTTCTCTATAAATATTTATTGATATTTATTATTTAAATATATGCATTTTCGTTTATGGTACGAGTAAATACAATATATAAATAAAAATAGAAATTTTTTATATAACATATCAGTATCATTTTTTTTTAAGTAATATTTCCTATACACTACTATTTGTTATATGCGAATATAAAGTTTTATATTGCTGCTGTTCATAATATACTAAATAAGTATAAATATAGTATAAGTACATTTAAATTTTCTCTCTTACAAAACTAAACATAAAATATATGTTCAAGTTTATTCATTCATATTGTAAATATGGTTGATAAAAATAAAATAACACAGTTGAATCTCTTTCATTTATTATATTTTCAAATTATTCACTTACTTAAGCGGGCATTAAGCTTCACTGATGTTTACAATTCATCATATATGAGACAATTCAATATATTGATTATAATTAGTATATATTTGAAATTCTTCTTTATATATTTAACAACTCAACAACTACCACTGCCGGTTTATGGTATGTTAACAATTGTAAATAATTTACAACTATATTTAAATTTAAAATTAACTTGTGCTGCGGCATCGATACATAAACAATGATTTATCGTATGTGTAAATATATAGTTCATAATTTCTATGTTTAACTGTATATATTAAATTTTTATTATATATATTGTATATCACATATGCATAAAGAAGACAATCTTGCATAAATTTTATCTACAAAATATACAGATAATTTGGAAAATAAAATTTATTTATATTTGAAAAAAAAACACAATGGTCAATAAATGCTAACATTTTTATGTTTATATGAATTTTCTGTGCTTTTATATATATAAAATACTAAATATGAAAAGAAAATGCACTTAATATTCTGTTTTAGTAACGAATATAAATACATATATATATATATGCATTAGATGAGTGTATGTGATATGATGGCTTGCTATTATATGTATATTTATAGCTAATATATGTTAGTCTATATAATTTATATATATATTATATGCGATGTTATATAGATCTAATAAAATGATAGTAGATTCTTTGTTGCATATATGTACAAAGTACTGACTGCTACGTAGATAAATATAGAAATATTTGATTTGGCAAAAAAATAAGGTCACGATATTTATATAAAAATATATGAAATAAAATTGACACTCAGAATTTTTCAATATTTGTTTCGCTACGGTAATATGTGGAAAGACGTCCAGAGGTATCCATATATATGCTACTTCTTTGCCCCCACCGCAACAGAATATATATTTAAATTATTAAACTAAAAATTTTTTCTATATATAGGACTAAAGTTATTTTCGAAATATTTCTTTTTCTATATTATTAAAGAATGATAAAATTTATGTTGCTAATTCGGTGAGCAAAATATCTACAGAATCTAATCTATTTTTTTTGCAATGAAAAATTTCTATTTCAATGGTGCAACAAAATTTGAATATGAAAAGTATTTAGAATTTTAAATGTATGCAAATGTATATTATGTGTAACAGTTTAACGCATACCATAAATATAATAAACACAATACATTCAATATAATATAAAATAACATAATAAAATATTAAATTATATTTATTATTACAATTATATGAAAACAAATAATAAACAAATCAAAATTTATGTTCAATGTGAGCACAAAAAATTATAATATTATAATACAATTTATAACTATAATTTTTTCATTATATAATAATATTTTATTTTATTTACATTTAATATTTTAATTGGCATTTATTCAGAAAAAATTATTATATAAAAAGTTTATATTTTAAGATACACAAAATATCGAATATTTTATAAATTCTATAATAAATAGAATATAAGTAATAAATCTTTTTACAATTTTAGTAATATTATTTTAGAAAATTTATTATTTTTGTTCCATTACAAATTTTACTATAGTTTGGTATTTTTATCATTAATACTATTCACAAAATTATATAGATAATTTATAGCTTTTCAAAACAATTGTGCAGATTTTTATTTTAAATATTAATGTTAAAATAATCGCTCTGTGTTGATTGTTACTGGTTTGATAAATACAATTAAAATAAAGATAAATAAACGGTGTCTGCGCTACGTATAATAGCAGAATTTCTGCGGTACTGCAAACAATTCTTCTATATGTCAACCTTTAATGGCAGAAATATTATAGATAAGATTTTTATTCAATTTATATATTCAACTACTTTTTTGGTAAATTAAACCAGCATTATATATTTTTAACATCGAAAACTATAGATCAATAGTATTTTTTCATCTTATTCTTATTTTTAAAATATAGTTTTATAGACTATATGCGAATAATTTAAAATTTACACGCATAAATACTGTAAATTTATATGATAAACTTTAAATAATGTATTTTATATATTAAATTATTGTTTATAGTAGATGCAAATATAATAGTATTGACGAAAACCATAAATGTACGTGCAAAAATAAATTAATTAATTGCCATTGAAAATAACGGAGAAAGAAAAGCTAAGTGAAATTATTTGCATATCAAAGTAAAATAATATATTGTATATATTATTAATAAATAACTAATACTTATAAAAATTTTTGATATACATAAGCTTTTATATATATAAGTATGTACTCGTACTTTATAAATATAAATAATATAATATTATACCTGCTGCAAATATATTCGTCGTCATAAGGTGAAATGATATTGTATTATTAAGAGTGTGTTTATATAAGAAATTTTATTTTCATAAATTACTTGAACATACAAACATTTGAATGAAATATGTAATGTAATTATATTTATAAATTTTACATATGCATGTAAAAATATCATATAATATATAATTATGCACGAATACTTGACACTTGTATATTTATACAATGGTTCATTCGAAATAGAAAATATCACATTGTAGCAATATTTTATGTATATTGTAGGAGAGGGTGGGAGTTTCTTTTTCCCTGAAGAACATTATCAAAACTTATAGGTTTTTATATACCATGCGATCATGTATATGAAAATGACAATCAAAATTACAAATGACTATTTAAGCTTTTACTAAAATCTGCATTATTTCAATAAAATACACGCAGTGTTAAATTTAGCAAAATGATACTTAGAATATTCGAAATAGTTATACAACCCATAAATAAAACTCAACTATTCGCAGATGGAGCTATAGCGTTTTATAATAAAGAAAACTAAATTTTATCATTGTAAAATGAATATAAAACCCAGCAACTTCATATGTTATAATAAGTTTCATTATTTTTAGTATTTGTACTTATTTATATATACTGTCTGACGGACTGAATTTATGAAAATATTTATTATAATATATCTTATATGTACGAGTATATATGTAATTTTTGTACATTTATGCATAATGTTGTTGGTCTATATATATATATATTATTTCATAGCATTCATGGTATATTAGTAAACCATTTGCATATAATACACATATACATCGCACAAATCATTTTGTCGTAAATACATATATTAAAGTACCGAACTGAATTCAGTTTATTCAGTTTTTCTATACAAAATACATAAGTACATTTTTATATGATTTTAGAATTTTTTTTTCATTTTTTTTGATATTGCGTTGCTGAGGGTTATAAATTTTAAGTGTAATTTTTTTTTATAGCTGTACGTACGCGTACATTTATCCGAAAATATAAACAATGATATATTATTATATGGTTTGTGTTTATAAAAATATATAGGTAAATGCTATATATATTTATATTTTATTTACTAAATATTACAAAACATTTTCCATATATCCTTTTTAGGTAAAATTTAATATACTTATGTACACGATAATAATATATATCTGCACATTAAGAATTCCATGTAAATTTACATAAATAATAATTTGGACACAAAAATGTATTTTAAAATATGATGATATTGTGTCTAATTGTCATCATTAAATTTTATATATGATATAAAGTTTAAATTATAACTGGAAATATATTGAATCCTTTATTAATTGACGTATATACATAAGAGAATTTCAATCGATTGATATAGTTCTGATAAAAAAAAAACTATATCTTCCGAATGAAATTATAACTTTTCAAAATAAATTTGATGTGGTTTTATGTAACGTTATTCGAAAATTATCTTAAATATTTTATTAAATTTACATAATATAATTCTCACATAGAAAATGTAATCCTTTATGATTTTTAATAACTTTTTGTATTTGAAAACAACAAAAATAAATGTTTTTATTTAATTTTAATAAATATTGTTAATGTTATAAGTACGGCGATATAAATACAAAAGGATATACGTTTTTATGTTATATACGACAATAAAATATTTTGTTGTAAAATTTATAAAATATCCCTTAAGCGATGCAAATACATTTTCATTTAGTAACTTTTTCCTATTTACGAGACACAACAATAATATTCTATTCATATATACAATATTATATTGAAATATTTTAATGATGTGTTGGTGCAGTGTTTTGTCTACAAAATTAATCATTTTTTAATTTTTTTATATAATTTGAAATATATGTACATGACACTGGTCCGACTGTCACATTAATTAAGTGGCGTCGCCGCTTGGCATTTTCAATTGGATACACATATTCTAATTTTCATATTGCTTTATATGATAATTTATAATTAAAGTTTGAGAAGATGCTACCTATCAATTAAAACAATTCACACAAGAAGAAACAGTGCACTCTCCTGGAACCAAAGTCAATAGTATTGTGGTACTACTTCGATTTCAAAATATTGAATTTATTGTGGTACTACTTCGATTTCAAAAGATATAGTTTTTCATTAAATATCATGTTTTTTATTTCTTACACAAGGGAATTGTGTATTTTGAACTTTTGCCACACAAACATATGATTAATTCAGGCATGCGTAGCAATTTAAAACAGTAACAACGAACTAAAATGAATAATATACAATTCAAGCAAAACGACCAAAACTTAGCATACCGAAAAAATTACTGTGTTCCAACATGCCGCCACACACACACATCTTTGGTCAATCGTCAAAAATTATTAGAGATATGCACCATTTTCTCCTCAGATTTTGGACACCATAAAATTATTACAATTTATTTCGTTCTTTGCAAAACTTCTTGAATGTGTGGTAATAGTTTCTATAATAATAATAATAATAATGATATGCGATGGTATCAAATCCGCACATGGTTAAGTTTTTTTGGCAAAATGTTGTAATTCAAAAATATGCAATCACTATTATTTGTCAAAAAACAATCGATTACATAATTAATAATTAATTTACCATAAAGAAGTACTTTTACCCTATCCCAACTTTACCGCACACACAAACCGCCAATTATTTTACAATGCAATGCGCAACTCAATGTCAATAAACTAATTTACCATAATAGTGTGTATATTCGTTATTTCTATTTAATACACAAACGCACACTCCTATAACATCATATATATACTATTTGTATATAGTAATTTAAAAATTAAATGAACAATTAAATTTGTTGTATATAAAGAGTGAATACCATCTATGGACATATGTTTAGAATTATTAACACTAATACTCTGTCGAATGGTTGTAATCGCAATTTATTCGTCATATATATATATGTGTTTTATTATTTATTGCTCCGAGATTTACCGCTATAATATTAATTGTTTATAATTTTATATTATATACATTGAAATACAATAGAATTCATTATTTAATTTATATTTTTTGTTTTTTTTTTGTTATAGACAGACGTTGACGTGTTATTTTAAAATGGCTTTTTTTTCAATTTAATGTATTATGTTTTTGTTTTTGTAAGAATGGAAATCTATTTTCAATAATAAAGCTAATTAATTATTTCAATGTTTATAACTTATCAATATATTTAAATGGTAAAAGTGTAAAACAATAATCATATTTTTTAACCTCAACAATTTTTTGTTGTTGTAATTTGTGTTAGCTTATTTTTTCTGGGTGTTTTTTTTGTTTATTTGCATTTCTTTTATATATATTAAAAATTTAAAATCTAAAATAAAAAGTGATTAGTGGTATTTAAATGTTGATGTACAAAGATTTCCATTCATTTATGTTTAAATTTCATTATTTATACGGTGACGACGGACGACTGCGTTTGGTATATAAATTAAATAAAGAAGCTTTTATCAACATTCAACAGTTTCAAAATGTTACCAGATATGGTGAGTTTTTTTTTGTTACAATATATTTTATTTTAAACCAATTTTTATTTTATAAAAGTAATTTCTATTGAATTATAAATAAATAGATATTTTCAGAATAAATAATAACGAAATAAATTATAATATGAATATAAATAATAATACAGTGACAAATTAGGGTTTATTTAAAATTTTATAACTTAAAAAAACGGGAAAGTTTCTCCTCTTCTTCGGCTCAATTCTTTTATAATTTATTTATTTAAGATTTACATAAAATGATTTACAAGATTTAGATTTTTTTTCTTGAATTATGTTTAATTAATTAAATGATATATTATTTGCATTCGAAAGTTGCTGGTAATATTTTTTTTAACACGTGAATATATTTGCTGATATAATTTTCATTTTATTCTATAATCTGTTTGTCAATTTACGTAGACATTATATTTATGGATTCCAGCGAAAAACGTAAAATTGCTGCATTGACGGGGTGGTACAACACCTTGCATCCATGAAATTCTACAGTATGTACGCCGTGACCCTTGAAACATGTGATAGATAAGTATTACATTTAGCATATTTTAATCGTTTCTACTTGCAATGAACGTTGCAAAATTGTTTATAGTTACTAACCCTCAATATTGACGTAATTTTCATCGATTTCGTTAGAGATAATTTTTTCTTTTCTGCTATTTATATGATATTTTCAATAAGTTTACACTTTTCACATGTACGAATTACAAGAAAAATAATTAGAAAAAGAAATAAACTTCAAAACCTTTCCCTTTATTTGCGATTGGCAGAAGCTTTTCATTAGATTATTCATTGAAAACGTATATTTTTGTTTCATAATTTCTTTAATTATTATAAAATAAAACTTTATATATACTTTAATAAAAGTTTTAATTAGCCAAATATTATGTGAATATATGCAAATATTTATTAAATATACTAAAATATTTGGTTATTTAATTAGCTCATTAAACATAAAATACGCGTTTGTAATATAGGAATTTGTAAACAAATTTAAACAGTTGCGTTCTTGTTATATAAAATAATATTTTATCTGATTTAATTTATCTTATCTTATTTAAAAAAAATACTAAATATTTGATTTTCAAATATGTTTCTTTTGCATATTTTTAAATATACAAAGGTGTAAGTGGAGTGAAGCTCGGTGGTGTTTCTCATTGAATGAGTTTGAGTATACTATATTTATAGATAAAAACAATTAGTAATACAATGAATGGTTTTTATGTGGAAATAGTAAAGAAATTAATTGTATTGTAAGATCGAAGGATATATTTAATTTGTTATAAATAATGCATTACATTTTTTGATAAAAAATACCAAATTTGATAAGTTGTTAAGGTCAATGTAATTGTAATACTTTCGGGGGTATAGAAGGTTGCAGTGCCTTAACTTGGTAACAAGGGCACGAACTCCGTCACTAATTAAATATGTTTACACCATATTATATAGAATCATGTGTGTTTGAGTATAGGACCCTATATTTAACTATATGGCATTGTTTAATTTAAGATATATATCCAAAAATTAATATGTTTTATGTATTGTATTTTTTTTTTGTCAATGACATTTTCTAATATTTTTCTTTTACTTTTATTAATATTTACTATATACTAATTCTAATATCCATATAATATATTTATTTGAAAATAACATTTAATTTTAGAAATATGTCGTATCACCCGTATTTTCTTTGTTATATATAAATTATTCCATAAATAAACCAAATAAATATGTGTTTGAAGTAAATTGAACGGAAAAATAAAAGGAATTCAAATAATTATTGTATGTATGTGTTGTATTAAAATATTAATTATATACTCTGTTTGTTGTTGGACGTAGTTATAGTTTAGTAAATAGTTTATATCCATACATACATAAGTATTTCATTAATTCTGTGTGTATCCAATCCACACACAAAAATATTTATACATACTCTCGTTTATAGTATATAAATTAAATATAAAACATTAGTATTAGGTATTAGTAAAATAATGTGTACTTTAACAGAGTCGGCACTTTTTTCTATTGTTAATTTTAATATTTTTTGTATTCAATCCCTGTTTGTTGGACCTGCGTGCCAAACTATAAAAATTAATTATGTTTTAATCAAAGAATATAATTTACAGTATAACAATTTATTTGTGTAAGAAATTTAAATTTGTAATTTATAGAATGATTTAATTCGTTACATGGCATTTCCATATAAAATATTGCAAATCGAGTCAATTTACTATGATGAAAAAGTCCATAATATTCTGAGAAAATATATATATATATAAAAATATTTTATAATATGATATCCAAGTAAAATTATCTAATTAGATTTATCTTAAGATTAACTTTGTATACAATTCGATGCTGTTTTATTTATCAGAATAATATATCTTGTGCTTAAACAATATTCAATATTATATTGATAGACCACCATATATTAAATCATATATTAAATACAACACTAACTAACACTTCAAAAATATGCCATTCTAATATTATATGATATTTTCAATATTATATGGATTATAATAATTATATATCAAAATTTATGATTCTTTAACAAATGTTTATACAATAATATAATAATAAAAATATATTATTAATAAATATTGAAACCTTATTCGAATTCGAAATTCTATAATATTATAATCATTTATATATAGAGAAAACTATAAATAATATATTGTTATTCTTTTATTTATAATGTCTACAGACACTGACAGAAAAGAAAAACATATTTTTTTGTTACAAATATAGAAACAATTTGCGCCGGCTAAACAAAAAATAATACTTTTTGTTAATTGATCTATATTTAATCGACTGTGTGATTTGTTATTCAATATTAATGTCTGCTCTATACCGTCTACCAAGAACTGAAAATTATTTCGAAATTGTTAATGCATTATAGTATCACTATATTATATTGGTTCTAAGTCCAGTGGATTTCCTGAATTGAAAGTTGACGGTAGAGTATATTAACATTTTCATAATGAATACTTCTTATGTTTGTGCTAAAAGTTTAGGAATCTTTCATTTGCAATGTAACTATAAAAATGTATAAAGCCGCTGAAAGTGTAATAAATTTTTCAAACAAAAATGAACAATATATAATTTGACGTGGATAAACGAAATTTGTGTTTTTATAATAAATGTTTTGAATTTTTATATAAAAAAATATTGCCAGAAATTCCGTTTGAGTAATTTTCTTTTACCATATTAATGTTTTTCTATCAGTGTATTGAATTGTTATTAAGGGAAATCGTATATAAATAGAAATTAAGTGTTTGGAAACTACGAGATTATATAAATTTATTTAATATATATAAACGTAACACTCTAAAAATAATTGGTTATTATCGAAATGTTATATATCGAAATATTTTTATAATTAATTTTAATAATTTAATAGGTAATGAAAATATATATATATTTCGTAGTAATTGGTTTTTCATGGTTTTCAATTCGATAAAGACGCTTATTTATTCTATGTATGTACAGGGAAAATTTGAATCTATTAAGTAAATTCTGTTAAATCGACATTTAAGAGGTAATACTGAAGAAAATGTACTGTTGAAAACGCATACAATAAATTTTTTTTCTTCATACAATATTGGAAATTGATTTTAAATAATCTATCAAGAAAATTAGAAATCTACTAAAAAAAAATGTGGTTCGAAACTCAAAAAAAATAATTTTAATTCATAAAAGTTTATAGGTTTATATATTATAATAAGAATAAATTAGCATTTCTAGAAATTGGAAACAAATTGAATAACCAATACTGCAGATAATATAGATTTTCTTCAATAAAATATATCCCCTTTCTATATTTCACAAACAAAATTCTTTGTTATTATTATTTTTAATTGAAATTTTAAAAATTCAATAATATGAAATTACAATTATAGAATTTTGTTTTTGTTTTGTGAAAATTTATTATTACTGCGTTTTCGTTTCACTGCACTAATTTATTATTCATATTTATGTTTTTTTTTTCCTATTTAATTATATATTTCTTATTTGAGATTTTATATATAAATATAAAAATTTATATTAATGTGTAATTTATAAGAAATTCGTTGAAATTTTTTAATTACAGTAACTATTCTTAGCTTTCTATTTTTTCCTCAATTCTAAAGAAATACTGTACACATTTAAGGATATGTATTATTAATAATTCTATAATATTGTTTAGTATTTTATTTATTAATGAAATTTATTAATAAAATACACGTGTGTTTATTGGATTTATAATTATTGTATTGTTATTATTTCATTATCATGCAATATAATTTTTGGGAAATAGGAAAAAGTATATGCGCTCATTTCATTATTCGAAATGTTTTTTGGTGGTTTGATTTCAACTTGTGCTGGTTAATTTGAACAAGGAAGTTATATATAGAATTATTATTTAATAGGTTATAAAAACAGTTACAATATACATATTGTGCGGTGTGTGTGTGTGTACTATATTATATCGAGTAGTATATAGAAAATATATACAATATATTGTGTATATATCAAAATTATTATTAAATCAAATATGTGTATTTATCTTTTGACATTTAATAATAAATATCAAAAATAAAATATTAAAATGTCAAAATTATATACTTATATTTTTATATATAAATAAATACATGCTATATTATTGTATGGACGAGAGATGTATGTGCGTACGTATACGTAAACATGCATACAAATATTATACTGGTGGGTGGAATTTGATTATATTGTATTATAGAATTTAATGTTAATCAATAATACAAAGAAGCAGGTATATATGGAATACTCTTCATTCATATAAATAAATGGGTATACATTTATATGCGATTATAAAAGACATTATTTATATTACATGTACCTATCCTATATATATTCGTTGTATATAATATGTATGCAATGAATAAGATTTCAAAACTAATCTAATACATATTTATGTAATTGTATATTATTATAGCGTTGAAGAAATAAAATTGTATAATATTGTTCATATGTAGTCGACGTATGACCTTTTTTTTCATATTTATTTATTTTTTTGTTTCACTGAAATAATATATATCAAAATGAATTTTTGTTAAATCTTATTTATTTTATTTTTGTTTTGTCTGAAAGTCAAATGCGAGCGTGCACAAAAGATCCAAAATATTTCGTTTACATTCATTATATTTTTTTTTGGGTTTTTTATTAAGAAAATGTGTACGGGGAATCCATAATTTCAGACACGAAATGCACTCTTTCGGTTTCTCTTGCATTATATGTAATACCTTTTCTATTTACATTAAACATTACCATCTTTGACGTATAAACTTTATCATTCATTTGCATCCATATAAATTTCAATTATGTACTTTCAAATTTGATCACCCTGTATTTATACAGCAATTTTATTTCTGCATATTTAGATGCATAGTAAGATTATTATATAGATAATAAAAAAAAATACATTGTGTATATTTTATCTATACGTTGTATACCATATTTATAGAATAGAATTAATGTCAATTTTTGATTTTCAAAATTACAATATGTATACATAAAATATATTATATCTAAAATTTATGGACAGAAAACTTTTGCAAATAAAGTTTAAATTAAAGTTTAATCCTTTTGTATATATACAATACACATATATACACATAGATATGTATATTGATGTGTGTGTGGGTGTATTTCATATAAATCTATAAATATTAGATATAACATTTTGAAAAGTTATTTATTTTTTGGTGATTATATATATATATATATGTAATATATTATCTAATAGACAGTCTAGCCTATATGTATGCCACGACATTTCAAAAATGAGAACTTTTTACGGCGATTGGAATATAAATTTCACAAAATTTTCGATCAATTGATTGATGACATTTGATAAATATAGGTTTGTAATGGAATTTCCCATAATTATTATGAAGTTCTTAGACTGTGATAATCGCACAGGACATGATTTCTCAAGCTCAATTCCATTAACCTAAGAAATAAAATAATTGTTCAACCAATTTTGGTGCCAAATTTTTTGTTGTAATATTATAACCGGATTATTTGAAGAATTTTTATAAAGTTTCTAGAAAATACGTTTAATTATAAAGCAAAAAAAAATTAATAAACAAACCATTCACGTGTTCGACGATTGTTATATATAGAGGAGAAAGTGGAGTTGTGGTGAAGGGAAATTACGATGTGAATCTTCATAAGAATGTTAAGCCATTACGTAAGCTCATATGAACAACAAAATTAAGTTGTTGCAATTGCATTATGATTTGATGTGTTAAGTTTATTATAATAAATTTATTTATATAAATAAATTGCAATTGCATTATGATTTGATGTGTTAAGTTTATTATAATAAATTTATTTATATAAAGCATAGATTTCTACGACTTTGGAAAACTATAGATATGAGAACCTAAGCATTATAACTATCTACATTCCTATACAGAAATAGCTCTCCAAATATTCTTTTTATTATAATCAAATACATTCACTTTGAATAAAACCATAGCCTAACGATAAATGAATGTTTATTTTTATATTTTAAAATTACTGCAACAACTTTATTTTTACACATATAAATATTACAGTATATTATATTTCGAATAATAATAAAATTGTATAATAATAAATCTTATATATATTGTGACAATAAAATTTGTTGACATCGTTATTTAATACATGCTAAAAATAAGCTCTGAATTGAATAGAATCGTAAATATACTCTATGCTAATAATACTTTTATGTATATTATGTACTAATAAAAAAAAAAAAAAAGCTCATCTTTAAATAAACCACTGTCGTCGTCGGTATATGTATAAAAGATATTTTATTTTATTTATATATATAATGAAGTTTTGTTGTATAAAAAAAAAATTATAAAATATAAGCCACTGACTGAAGTGAATATATTTACTCTCGTACAATAATAAAAATGACAAAAAACAATTCTTTAATGAAAAAAAAAATAGAAAAAAACTTTGGTTTATGAAATATAATGTGTATTTATTCAATTTATTATAATAAATTTAATTTAATCTAAACTTTTCAAAAAATTGTGTTTTTCTCATTTCATTCTTATACTAACTTTATCAAAAGATAAAATAAAGTCTGGATATATGTTGCGTTATATTCGTATATTTATAGAGAGTATTCAATACATCTTAATCATCACAGCAGCATATACAATATTTGTAATATTATAATGTATATATCAGTGCGGTGCATTGCACATACATACCATACATATATTGAGTATAGATGCAGGGATATTTATAGGTTTTTTTTTTAAAATATAAAGATAAATCTATTCGCAATTAAATATAGATCGATAAAAAAGATATTTCTTAACAAAACTTAATTAAAGTATAAGTTTTTTTTTTTTTTTGTGTAAACAGTTCTTTTGTAAAATTGTACTTATACTTCTTTTTTTTTTATGCATTACTATACATTATATTATAAAATTTTAAAGTTTCCGAATGTCACTATATACAATATTAAAGATGATGCACTCGAAATAATATAGAATTTTAATATACTATTCATATGTAAGTAATAAGAAAGTTTTTATAATATAATAGTTTATATGCAAAACTTGTAATAATACGATATATGTTATATGCGTGTATGAATAGTAGTAAACATTTTATCATATGTTTTAATTAAAAACTTTTTAATTCTGTATTAGAAAATTATGATCAAATATTTTGATGACTCAACTTCTAATTTTTACATTATATACTTCGATTTATTTATCAGTAATATTTAAAACAATATATGTATAGTTTCGTGTAGTTTGCGCCACATAATAAACAAGCATATTATATGTATAAAGAATATATGTGTGACTATAGATAGCTTGGAGCAAAGAGTAAATATTATCATAATTGATTGGCTAAAGTTCGTACTGGTGATTTTTTCCATTCAAAGATGGACAACGTTCGGGTTGTCCGGGTTGAAGTTGATGATGACCACATGAAAGCAATAATCAATGCGGATCGTAGCACAACCCGAGAGATTGTAGAGAAGCTATAACCTTTATATATGCATTGTAAAATGTTTAAAACAACTTGACTACGAACAAAAAAGTAAAATATGGGTTTCTCATGAACTTAAAAACTCCCACCTAATATAACGCATTTGTAATTTGCTTAAGAAACGTAACGAATATGATGGATTTTTGAAACGATTGATAACTGGCAAAGAAAAATTAACTAGCGCAAACAATATCTAAACCTAAAGTACATATAAAAATCAAAAGAAAACTATGTTATCAGTTTGTTATGGAATTACAAGGGCATTGTCGTTTTCACATAACCATACAATCAATTTAGAGGTATATACATTCATGAACTAACCAAACTGATTAATGTAATTCAAAAGAAGCGGCCAGAATTGGCAAATGGTGGATTGTTCTATTCACTATATATATATATATATAGTTCGGACCTTGCACCGACTCAGATTACCATTTATTTCACAATTTCCATAATGTTGATTATGTTACAAATTGCACTTGGTCCAATTTTTTGGATGATAAGAACCAGATGGCTATGCGCTTTCATAATCATGAAGTTAACAAAAAGATGGCAATGATTAATTAAAAAAAATGTACAATACATTACTGAATATAGAGTTATTTCTTTCTTTCAAAAAATTTCTCATTGTTTTTCATTAAACGCAATTTATTAGTGTACAACCTGCAACAGTAAATATCATTATCGAGTTGTAGACTGTTGTCAAAAGCGTCATGATCAACATAAATATGTAATTAAATTCATGAATTATAAATTATAGTCATTTATAAATTATATACTATACTTTTTATGTATCGTTTATATATACTTTTATATTATAAATATGTTTTATATGTTTGATGACTTTTTTATGTTGATATGTATCAATGGGAAAAGCATAATATTCTCTTTCTTTGTTTATTCGGTTATATAAATATTTAATATGCGTTATTATAATACTTATTCAAAAGCCTTAATATATTTCATTTATAAATGGTATTTACTAATTTAGTCAATATATGGTATATCATATAGTCGTATATGATAAAACACATCAAATATTGTAATAAATAAAAATATTATCGATTCATTGTAACGCATCAAAAGATGCGACCGATAAATTGAAGTGTCAAAAAAGTATGAATGTCATCATCGTATATAACGCCTATATAATAAAAATAAGTATATTCATTTCTATGCCTATAATATATATAAGATATATACAATATATATTGACTCTGTATTGTATTTATTAAAACGTGTATACAAATAACCCTAACTTCAATTGATTTGTGTTATCAAAAGTTTGCCCATTTTATATTTTCACTCGTTCAATATTGCTGGCCATATATATGTAAAGTTGACAATGTATACCCATATTTTAAGTTGTCTTCAAAGTGTGTATTTTGTAATTAAAATTTAGTCACGATGAATCGCTGACGCACAACAAAAGGGTTAAAATAATTACAAAATATTTAATATATGTATGTTTCAAATGTTTATTACATTCAATATATTTTATATTTAAAAAAAAAATTATATTTAGGTGCCTATAAATAAATACGAAAATGGAATTTCATTAAATATATATAACGATAAAAATAAAAAGAAAACACAATTTCCATCGAAATGTGAAAATTGAATTTTATTTTATTAAATATTAAATTGAGAAAAAAAAAAGCTATATATTATTATTAATGTCATCAATCAATACATGGTATACTATAAATAGGGTGTGTATTTTCACTTTAAGAATGATACACTTTTTAATAGTGATGATAACTATCGTTTCTCAAAATCATTCATTATTATTTTTTTTTTTTTTCCATTTCTTTCCTTTTTTTTTTAACTAATCATTATCATGGATCGTTTAACTTAACTTATACCATATATATATATTTATATGTATATGTTGAGTATTTATTTATTTTGTGACAATTGTTCATTTTTTGTTAAACGATTACGTCAATAAACGAAATTGTCCTATATATATATATATGTGAAGTGAAAATAATATATACACATCCATAAAAATGATGTTGATTATTCGTTGCGTAGAGTCATATTTTGTTTATTTCGAAGTAAGCAAGAAGATGGTGCTATGGTGTAAATAGTGATAATTACATCGTTAATGATTAGCCACATTTGATTTCCATAATTGAGTATAACATCAATGTATAGACGACGACATGTCGTTCCAGAAGGATAGTGTCACTTTAAATAATTAAAAAAACCATAAATATAATTTAAAACATGTTTAACATTTAAACAAAACATTTGTATTTCAAAAATTTATAATATTTAACAAAAGTAACTATTTTTACAAATGATACAGATCAAAAAGTGCACGATATTTTGAAAATATGTAGCAAAATAAAAATGTTTCCATATTTTCACTACAGAAACGCAAAAATAAATGGTATATGTATGAAATGTTTTGAAGGCGTCTATTCTCACATACACATACAAATTATTGAAATTGAAATTGAAAAATTGAATGCTTTTTTGAAATATGGTACTTTGTAACTGTTATAAATATAATCCTTGTACCGAATATACATATATTTATTTATAACAAAAACTATAAATATAAACAACTATATTATTTCCATTTCAATTATTTCATTTTCAATTTTCCAAATGTTTTTCTTTCAATATATAAAATAATAACTTCTTTATTGTGTATAGGTATATATAAAAATATGTGAAACTGTTTATGAATTTATTACAATTTGTGAAAAATAAATAATATTTTTTCCATTATGCACTTACTATTCACTATAAAAAAAAAAAAATTCTTTATTATTACTTTTTCAAAAAAAAAAAAAATTATGTTCCATTAATTTTTGATATATAGAATTTCTATATGGTTTTTCATTCTTATTTGGAAAATATAACGAAAAAAAAGTTATATATATATATACAATATAAACAAATATACAAACGTATAATATAGGTGAGACTGGTGGTGGGACTATACGGTTAGTGAAATAGCTACTGTAAAGTTGTCAAATGGAATTATATATTTGTTAGCAATTATGCACACACACACACATTGTTATCATCATTGAAAACAATTTAACTAACATGTAATTTCTCAAAATTCAATTTTACATAATAATAAATAGATCATTAAATTAAGGATATAAATAATAAATAATAAATATAATATAAGAATTTGAATATATTCACTAAAAGATATTAAAGTAGAATTTAACCGCACAAAAAATATTCATATCGCGTGTATATAAATTCTCTATCTCCCCTAACCAAAAAATTGTATACTGTTTTGCCAAATGCTAATATATATATATTCAGGAAGCTTATAATCGAAAAATACTTAAAGGATGGAAAAACTTTTTACTCACACACACACACGTATACACAGATCCATATTATATTTATATATACGGAATGAATAATAAATTATATGTATAAAAATTTATATGTAAAAATTTAATATTATCGTGAATTGAGTTAGTTAAATATAACATATACATTATATTGTTATATATTTGAATTGAGATACTTCAAAAGAAATTTAATTTAAAAATGAATAAAAATATTATACCTATGAATGGAATATATTTTTCATATACACGAAATTTTTAAAAAGTTATTTTTTTTTTTTTTTGAATGTTATAAATAAAGTTATTGTTGAAAATTGACTAAAATTTATATATAAACAATATATTGTAATTTCCTCCAATTAAAAAAAATTAACAAATATAAGTGGGTGTATATATTAATTGTTGCGTATTTGTTATTTTAAAGTACTTGCCAATGATAATGTTAATTTTTCGTTAATGTGTATACGAAAAAATCTACAGTGATTTTTATACACCAATCTATGGTATAAAATAATATAAAAAATCGATAGTTGGTTCACTTGATTCATTGTCTATAAATTTTTGTGTGCGGTGAGAAAGTATATATATAATTCTTCTATATGTTTATTTTGAAATCAATAGCTTTATATACCATATATAATATATACAATATATATATATATATATAACAGAACTATATATGGTATATTCATCTTTAATTTTATATAGAAAGTTAAGGTTTAAGAAAAAATAATAATGTAAGAATATATTGTCTGTAATGTTGATGAAGAAATGGTAGCACACAATATTTAGTATATGTATTTATATAATAAATAAATAAAATTTAAGACAAACAAGTTATACAATATATATGCATTGTATATATTACACAGTTCGATTATATAATCTACCAGGGGTGTATGCATATGAAACTGCAATTTACACATAGATGGTGCAGTTACTGTGGAGCAATCTTATCAAAAATGGAAAGTTTTGCACCATAAAATCGTAATTTCGTTACGTTTTGATTTTTTTTTTCTAAAGAAAAATACATCTGAAGCTCAACAAATTCTTGTTAAAGCTTATGGTGAACATCCTCTATTTGCAAAGACATTGCTATAAGTGATTTTATAACGATTGAACAAACGATGATTCTGATGTGAAAAATATAAAGAAGTTTGAAGACACTGAATTGCAAGTATTTTTGAATTAAGATTACTCACAAATTCAAAAAACAAATGGCAGATGCTTGATTAAACAACGATTTTTAGACTCTTGGAAAGAAGAGAAAGTTCAGTGTCTTTTGATGGGATCAGAAAGAAATGATATATTCTGAAGTGTTCAAAACTTAATTAATGCTTTGATCGAATAAACGACCAGAATGGGATCATGGTAAGGTCATTTTGCTCCATCAAAACGCACCGTCACACAAAGCAAATTGCTTGGCTTGAATTTACCATTTATTTTCATGGTTGGCAAACGAACTTAAACTGTACAGCATATTAAAACATCTGAAGAACTGGAAAATTGGTTTTCTAAATAGTTTTATCAAAAGAGTAACCATTTTTTTTTTTCCTGTAGCGTCCACATATTGCCAGAGAGTTGGCTAAAATGTATATTTATAGCGAAGACCATTATTTTTAATTAATTATTTTTAATCATTCTATACGTTTTATTTTAAAATTTGTAGTTTCATATGTATACACCTGATGGTTGTGGTACACTATATATATATATATATTTATCATTGTTGTTTAATAAGATTTATTGTAGCGCTGGTACGCATATATAAATAAGTGAGAATTTGATTTAATATATTGAAACATTATTTCTGATTATTGTTAATTATATTACCAATATTTATTTAAGTTTTATATAATAATATTATTATGTTGTTTTTGTTCGTATATTTATAGACATATATTGAAATCGATTAGTTTGATTTTTGTTTCTACCATATAAATATATACAATTTATATTGTTTTCAAATAGAAAGTAGACGTCTGCATATAGTTTAACTATATATATGTTATTTATATATAAAATAAATCAAAATAATATTAACATTTTCCTTAAAATCGGTTTTTTTTTTGGGATTTTATTATACTATCGGCGGTTAAATAAATTTTATTCATTGAAAAATAATACTTTTAATTCTTTTGTTTAAGCCTGTCTTGCATGCATTGAATATATAATGACACTTATTATTATGTATCCAATAACTTTAAAACTGTCCTTACATCTGGACTGTATGGTATATGCATATGAAAGAGTTAAAACATATTTTTATGTATATATATTCGCTGTATATATATTGCTACATGTAATATAAAGAAAAGAGGAAAATCAATTATTGGCCGTAACCATATATATTTTACATATAAGTGTACACACATATAGAAGATTTTTTCCCTATATAACCTACATATCAATATTAGTAATATGATATTATATAAACAAACAAATATTTTAAATTTGTTTAAAAATTCAATTCTATTCTTATTTTTATTTTTTTTATACATAATTTATTAACTCTATGTTATAAAAATAATTATTTAAATATTTGTTTTTCTTCTAATATTAAATATATATATAAAAACCATATTATTATTATTATTATATATAAAAATAAATTTCTATCTATTAATATAACCGCATTCACATGTAACTTCATTCAAATATATATATAATATTAACACACACAATTTATATGCGTATACTCGTACCTCGTATATAGAGTAAATTTCTTGTTGTTTTAAGAATTTTAGCTTTCACTTATGTCAGAATTTATATACAATACAAATTTGTAATGATTGAGTGAACGAACATATATATATATATAGTATTGTTAGTATTGTACGTATATATGTTTTTTTATAGTCTTCACATTTATTTTGATGAAAAATTTTGAAAATTTCTTATATATACAAAACATAATATTATTATATATAAATTTTACATCATATATTTTTAATTTATGAGATGTGTGTGTGCATTTTTTGTACTGTATCTATATATACAATATATATATATATCGATTTCAATAAATTATTACAAATGCAAATTCATAAATATGTCTATATTAAATACAAATAATATAATATAATTCTTGCGCTATATATATATCTACGCGTATATTATATATAATTGTGTATATAAACATATTTTATTTCTATTCATACAATATATTTAGTTTGTAACTATTTTTAACTATAATATATAGCCTATATGATGTTATTATTATTAAAATATAGTTAAAAATATGTTGTTTATAAAAATATGAATGTAATATTATATCAGGCGCGGCTGGTGATAATAAATTGAGGTTTATATGAAAAAATATAATGTCAATACAAATACTACCATAAATTGTAAATTATTAGCCCGCAGATCAATGGAAAATTTTCTGGAAAATCGCTTTTTTTTTATCTAATTTTCTAACTACAATCCGTTGAAACTATGGCTCCGTAATTAGAAAATTTAATAATTCAAGAAAAGTGATTTTTCATTAATCTCAGCAGGCTAATATTTTACAATTTATGCAGTGACTTTAAGAAAAATATATTTGGAATAAGTCTATATTCAAATATTTCTTATAGGAACACCACCACTGATGTATATGGTATATATAATCATTATTCATTTCAAATTAATTATTCATAATATATGTGTTAATGGTGTAGTATATATTAATGTAATGTATTCATTAATATCATATGAATGTTATATATATATATATATCTCTTTAACACAAGGATTTCGTATATATGTCCCAAATATATATTTTATGGTATATTAAAAAAAAATAATACTTAAAATTATGTTAACCTTCATATTGCATTTACATGTATTTGTATATGTTATGTGTACACTCGTCGTATGTGAGATTGTAGGTCAAAAAAATATTAATTAATTTGGTTTGTTTATAATGTATAATAATAGATTTATTTCTTTATTCCCATGGCCATAAGTAACATTGTACAAATTAATATAGAAATAGTTTTCTATGTCAGAATTATACAATCGTATATGTAGTTATTTTATGTTGTCTATATTGCACCATTCATATGTGGAGTATTTCTGGAGAAAAAAAAAACCGCAACATATATCATTGTAATTGTTAAATAAATTTTTATAAAATATCATCAACATCACTGCGGCAAGTCTATTCATATGTGTTTTTTGGTTTAGTCATATGCAAAGACAATCGATAATTGAACGTAGATAATTTTATAATTAAATCAAATCAAAAATTGTTGTCACTATAAAATTAATATTTTTTTAATATTACAATTTGTGAGTATATTATTTTAAAGTTATTTCAGTATAATAATACAGGGAATTTTTTTTGTGTATTTATAAAATTATTATATATATCGAATATCAATGCTGTTATGTTTTCTATGATAACAATAAAATTGGAAAAAAAAAGTTAACAAACTTTACAATAAACAATTCCATAATTCTTATCATTCGATTTGATCCATAGATCCGCACTGTTCGCATGGTAATTTACCAACTCATATATATATATGCGGTACATTAGTAATGGTTACACAAATCCATTGTATATCTGTTTTGAAAAAAATATGTGAAAATCTATTCTCGTCGTGTATGATAATGTATGTTTTGCACTTATTGATTTGCCCTCGTATGTACATAATCGATATATATATATACAATATATATTACACTAATATGTACTATATGCATAATGTGAAATGTAGGTATATATAGTTGAAATTTGTGCATCAAAAACAATAAAATATCATGCAAAAAATAAATTATATGCAAAATTTATGTATAAATTATTTCAATTTATTTTAATTGTATACAACATTGGAATAAAATTATGTATCGTTTAATAATAATTTATATAATGTGAAAATTTGTGTCAATGAGTTTGTCTTTTGTTTTTTTTTCCATCATCATATAATAATATAATTAAAGTGTAAATACATTATCAATTTATAATATTTCTTTTATTGTTTTCAAATAAAATAATTTCCATTTTGCTTATATTATTTTTATTTAATGTCTGACATTTAAGTTGTTGTTGCTTTTTTTTTTTTAATTAAATTGGGTCATAATATATTTTTCTTTAATTGTATAATTCTATGAATAAGTAAACCAATAATTCCTTATCTAAATTTCTTTAATTAAATAATATGTACGGTATACCATTAAAGTTTTTAATCTTTCGAAAATTTGCATTATTCTATAATTATTTATTAATTAATTGCGTAAATTAACAATAGATATATAATTACAAAATATAAAAATATATTCATATTTATAGATTATTATTATGTGATGATGATATATGAAAATTATATTATTAAATTCAAAATATAGGACACAAACGTGTCCTTGCGTTCGTCACAATAACATTATATCATTTCATATATAAAAAAAAATGGAAAAAAAAAAATGTATTTTCCCAAATGTATTTGGAAACAGAAAAAAAACACTATATAATCGCATCACTACAACACCATATAATATCATCCTTGTCGTGTAATATATACGCATACAATACAATTTCCATATTGTATGTAAATAAATTTATATATATCCTTATCTAGATATATATATATATTTGTATGGTATAGTTATAAAAAGAATGTCCGTAGAGTATAACTAATACTCTATACAATAGATGTGGTAAATGTATACCATATACGCGAGTATTTATTTACAATTATAATTTTATTGTTTATAATTTTCATTGCAGTAAACTAAATATGTTAGATGATATAGAACAATTAAAAGAAAAAAAAAACAAATTAAATAATTAATTATTTTTATTTGATAATAAGTTTTGACATCCTTAAGTAAAACAGTAAAATTACTCAATATAATACATATACCTGTAGATGTAGAAATAGACTATTTTTTTTATTATTATTATTATATACACACGCAATAAATGTATGTATAGAAATGTTTTTAATATAATGTAATAATAACATAGATATACAATTTCAGTTAGATATAAATCCAAATGATATATAAAATAAATATACCATAAATTAAACTCACCATTAATATATTAGTAGTAGATGTATTCAAGAAATATTGTAATAAAATAATATTTATCGATTTTTTTACTATTTATTTTAATTTGTTTGAAAACCGTGACTTTTACATGTATTTATGTGTACAGTTTTACACACACACGACACTTATTTGTATATATATATATTCTCTAAACAATTGGAGAAAAAAATTATGATATAATCGATATATTCCTTGATAAGATCCTTACTTCGTAAAAACCAAAAAAAAAAAAGATTATAAATATTTATATTTTTTTATAAAATGTAAAATCCATATGAAATGTTGTCATATTCAATATGTTAAAATATTGTAAATATATACCGTAACAACAGGAGGCCATATATAAACTGTCACAAATATTTTTACTGTATAGACATTAGACTGTCAGAAATGAAGCAAGATAGTAAAAAAATTTCTATAAAGTTAATTTAACGATAGTAAATTAGTTAAAATTGTAAAATTTTAAATTAAATTACTATAAATAAACTTTAATGATTAATGTGTCATAGTAATTCAAAACTGCAAGTGAAATTTGAAAGGTTATAGTTTATAATTATTTAGAATATATTTTGTCCACTATTCTGCTGATGATTAGGGATATTAAAATGTATTATATGACCAACCATTCTTATTTATTGAATACAAATTTTTTTGACATCATTATACGGACTCATTTTAAAGTTTACTATACAAATATAAAGTACGTGTTTGAAACTACTTTTAAATTAAATCCAAATTATAGTGTACAAAATAGAAAATTTGAATGTATAGTAAAACAATAAATTAGTCTTCAATATAATTTTTTGTAATAGTGAATTTGATCTGTAAATATTAAATGAATGAGAGGAACAAAAATAAGGTTTAAATCAAAAGTAAAATACACAATTTCCACTCTATTTGATAATCGTTTCGAACATTAATTAATTAATAAATTAATGTTATATGAATTATAGTAAATTAAAAGTCTGATTTTAAATAATTATTATAATAATACAAGAAATTAGAATAAAATCAGAGAAGTGAGATCTGTATGAAATACGTAAATATTGCCGTAGGAATATGCAACTCTGAGAAGTGAGATCTGTATGAAATACGTAAATATTGCCGTAGGAATTATGCAACTCTGAGTTCTGATTTCATTCATTATGCCACTAAAAATGTATGGCAATAACATTTAAATTTATATAAAATAATAAATTCTATGATAATAATATTTTATATTATTTTATATACCGACATAATTATTAATAATAATAATAATAATAATAATAATAATGTTAAAATAATAAAGACGATATATCTATTTGGGCATTCACATTATTTTATTCTTTATGATAATAATTATAGCATAAACATTATACTGTAATTATATATATGTATATTTAGAAAATGTATTAATAATAAAATAATATTCTGAAAAACTTCTAATTAAATGATGAATGTATTGTATCATATATTTAATAAAGTTTTATACACACACATATAAGGTTAGAAAGAAAATACATTATATTCATATTTTATTATATTATATATACGCAATATATTTTGTTATATCTTTAACCCCTCATAGAAGTTTATTTATCATTTAGGAAACCTTTCTTCATTTGATTCATTTACAATTTATCCTTATTAGTAACTTTTATATATATATAAAATAGATACATTGTATAAATAAACGTTATACAGAAAATGTATATAATTATATACATATATGTATTTAATATATTATAGTTATATATAATTATAAAATTATATATAATATAGTTATATACAGTAAAATCTCATAAATTTGTATACTTTATCTTATATTATATATAGTATGTGTTTGTGTATATATGAACATAATTTGTGTTCAACTATCTCACCTCAGTATATATATATATATAAATAATATAATATTTTATTAAATTTAAATGTTTATATAAATCTGTCAGATTTTCATTTATGATATGTGTGTAGTGTACCTCCGGTCATGTCTAAAATGTATACATAAATCAATTTGTAGGATGAAACAATAAACAATTTTATATATATATATACAATATAATAGATGTTTAGATCCTAATACAAAATACACCTATATATGACTATATTTATTATATATAACATACTAGTTTAATTTTAAGCTTATCTAAATAAAATATATACCTATACACAGATATTGCTTGATACAAAATAATGTTATAATTTTGCGAATTCTTTACTGTATAATGTTTAGTAGTAAATAAATTTATATAAAATAATATATATCGCACGCTGTGTATAAAATGAATATTTAAAATTAAATAATGTTTCTGTTTTATATAATTACGACGTATATATATTTATTGTGACATAAATTTCTAATTAAATTATATCTACATACATTTATTCCTATATCATATATGTGATATGGGTTTCACTTTAATAAATATATGAATAAAAGAAAATTATATACAATAAAATATAGTACATTCGGTGTCTCAATAAAAGAAGAAACTAAACTATATATATTTTTATTTATAATTTGTGTAATAATAAATACACTCTCCGAAAAGTAACTGCAATGATTTTCTAATATATGGATCTGGTAACGTCATCTATTTGCTGTTGAAAAATGTTTTAAGAACAAAGAACCATTCTCAGAAAACGTTTGAAATTCTTGTTTATCTGAAAAACAAGTCTATTTTTTTTAAGTAACATTGAAGATTCAATTTATTTCTATTGGGGAAGAATATTTCAATCCATTCCATTTATTTTTCAAACCGAAAATAAACCTTTATTATAATTATTTGCGTTTTTCTTAATCCATTCCGGTTATTTTTCGAACAGTGAGGGTGTGTATGACAAATAAATATGTTTCTGATCAAATAGAATACAAAACTAATTAAAATACATAAATGAACAGCTATTTAAATCCACATATTATAGAGAAAATTTTTGTTAACATTCTACAAATACATATTTTAAATTCATTTAATTAAAAATTTTTAAAGGTCCAATTTATATTAAAAAAAATTTAAACCACATATGAGAAATAGTAAAAAACAAAAAACAGAACATAAAAGATTTCTTATTTAAATTAATCTATTTATGTAACAGGATGTAATTTAATTAGAAAAAAAAAAAATTTATTTAAAAAAAATTATATACATTTTATAAGTATTGGACACATTATCCAAGAAAAAAAAAATTTATATATATATTTGTACTAGAAGAAAATAAATAAATAAATATATGATGCAGGTAGATTTTATTTAAATATTATATTAAAAATGTATTAACCTTTTGAGTGCCAAAGATTTTAATGATTTTTTTTCTTTCTTATATTCACTTTTTTATTGTAAATTTTTAAGAGAAACATAGCACCGTAGCACTTTTGACAACATTCCCAATATGTACACACAAACACACATGTGGGGGAACACAAAATAACTTCTTGCGGCAATCAAAGAGTTATTTGACAAAAATTGTTTTAATTGCCAAAAATTTCGAGATCAATTTTATAGAAATCGCGTATATCGGGAATATAAATTTAAAGAAGATTCTTGAACAATAGATATACATATATTAAAACCTTTTTATGCAAAAGGGAAATAACTATATTAAATTTCATTAGCATAGTCAACGGAAGATAAATGTGTATTCCCATAATTTCGATGAAAATTTTTTCGCTATATTTTAAATTACTGAAATTTTTTTAGCTGATTTATGATTTAATCGTGAAATTAGATCAGAAATAAAAACACAAAGATCTTTGCAATGGATTAGTTTGTGAATTAGTCTATATATTTTATAACTATATTTAAGCAAAGTTTAAACAATTGTTGATATTGTTCATTTATTTTGATGATTAATTATTGAAAAAATTATAAAACAAAATATTTCGCAGTTGCTATACAAATTTAATTTATTCCATTTATTTGCCTTAATGAAAAATGTATATCAGACAATAAATAAATGTATCATTTAACCAGCATCCAAAAAGACAAACGTTGTACGTATACAAGAATAAGAGTGACGTGTACATAAGATAAATTTTCTCTATATATGTACCATTTATAAATATGTATGTGTACAATTAATTATAAATAAATTGACAATATAAACTACTTAATATATTGTGATTTTAATTCGTTTATATTTATTTATGTAATAATATTATAAATTCAGTATTATAAATATTTGTGTAGTGTTTGTATTTATTCAATATATATATATAAAACACTTTATATATTTAACATAATTAAATGTTATGTGTAATACAATAAAATACTTCAAATATTTTCTTTTTATTTTACTTATTCATTTCTGTTATAAATAAGTTAATATAACTTTTTGAAAACAAAGTTTTACATAAAAATAAAAAAAAAATATATCTTTTAATTCAGAGTATTAAAAATCTACACTAATGACACCTACCATATATATATATATACATGAGATTTTCTATCTGTTATATTCAATGTTTACTATATTTTTGTTCTTGTTGTGAGAAGAAAAGTAGGAGTACATAATAGTAAAATAAAGTTATAAAAATATGTCAACAATTTGTTTGTATTAACTATATATGCGCTGATAAAAAGATGATGTTTTCGAATACATCAACGGGAAGTAATATGGTGTCAGTGTGTGTCTGTAGTTTATTCTATAAGTCTTTATATGTTTAAGTACGAACAATTTCATGATGGTTGAATTGACTAAAAAGTTAAAAAAAATTTTTAAAAATACACACAAGTGACAGATACTAAATGTCAAAAGAAAAAAATTATAACATTAACAGAAGTCATTCAAAATATAAATAAATATATAAATAAAATTATCTATTTGTGAAAACCGAAATTACCACAATATATTGCCAATCCAAAATAGATTTGATGGAGTTAAAGCAGCACAAAATCATAAAATAGTTTTCCATAGTTATTGAAATATTTAAATGGAAGTGGGTTTAAGAAATGTGTATGCCAGTATATACCATTCTTTTAGGTTTGTCTTCTGTACGAATGAAAATACTATAATTATACTTAAACATTTTCATAATGTAACAAATATTTGCTGTGAAAAACTTAAGTTGAATAAAAAATTTGAATGAAAATTTAAATAGATATAAATGAAAATGCTGAAGTAATAACAAATAACAATATTTGATTTTATTATATATAAAATAGAAGAAAAGCATGAATTTATACTAATTGTTTGTACGACATCGTCGACATTCTTTCTTGTGACCATTAATACCGAAATTTGATTGAATATCTGAAAATAGATTTAAAAAAATTTCAAATACCGACACTTTTATATTGCGTTTCTTGATAGAACTTCAGCAATTGAAAATTTTTTGGTATTGCATTCTTTATAATAAAACATTATGTTCTTGAAAATCCTTATGAAAATTGGTGAATGCCATCGGAAAAATCAATAATCTAATCTATACCATTAAATCATATATAAAAAATTAAAATTGGCGATTCCAGACAAATAGAACGAGTACTGGTTGACTGGAAATGGATTAAAAGTCTGCAGTGTTAATGTATTTTTAAGAAATTATATTATGTTGTGTAATTTTTTCCGCACTTCTATATTCTGATACCAAAGCATTGTTATTTGCTAAATATATTATTGCGGGAACCCCCCCGACCTGTTTTCTTTCTCTCTATATATAAATAAGCCAAATTTTTCATATTTAATTATATTTTAATTCTGTATTTATTAGTATTTTTGTGTACAAAACATATACTATCTGTAAATATTTAAAAATATAATTATTTATATGACCCACATCAGAAACAGATTCCTCTGTGTACATATATAAATAATATATAAAATTGTCATATTATAATATACTTTTGACCATTCGGTATCGTATCGTATCATATCATATCATATATAAATATAAAATTTAATTTAGTGACGAAGAGTCAAAAAATGTTTACAGATTGCAATATCACTATATATATTTTGGTAGTTAATAGATTTTGCCGGCAATTCGATTTTAGTTTAAATTGATTTCCATTTTTGCATATACAGAATTGCAAACTATAGTTAATTTCCAATATTTTGTAGAAGAGTTTTTTAAAATAAATTCACGCACATTCAAAAGATATGATCGATTTTTTCGTTTGATCTCAGTCAAATTTTTGTATATGAAATAAAGATACTGCATAAAATTTTTTATTTGGCTATTAACTTTAACACACAAATTTCTTTAAATTTTCTCTGTCATCGATTGGAAAATCGGTCATATTTTTTTAAGTGTATGAATGAATTTTAAAAATCTCTTCTATATGAAAGATTGGAAATTAACTATAATTTTTGATTCTGTATACAAAAATGGAAATCCATTAAAACAATGGTTAGTAATTAAAAACAGATGATAATTCGTAAAAGTCAATTTCCCGGAAAATTTGTTTTCATAATTTAGTCTAATTTCAACCAAGTTATAACAAAATTATAGTGATATTGAAAACTGAATGCTATTTCTCAGGTTTCGCCACTGATTTTAAAAATTTGTAGAAAATAGGTAAAATGAATTTAAATATAGAAAACGAAAAAAATCTTACCTTTTATATCGGTTTTTTTCTATCAATTTTATATTTAACATTTAGATAGAAATGCGCGTATGATTTTGATTGATTGATTGATTGTTATATTTATATCCACATACACATATATACATTACAGCATATAGACATGTGTGCATATAAGAAAATCTTATGTAATTCATAACAAAATGATGTTTACACAAAAATATTTTTAAAGATCGCAGATCATTGATACATAGATTTTTTTTTTTTTTTTTTCTTATTCTCACTATTATTAATCCCTGTTTTTTTTTTTTTTTTTCTTATAGAAATTATTAACCCTTTGTTTGCCGTTGTATATGCATTTGTATATACGTAAAATGATATATATTTATAATGATAAAAATAGAGATTTCCGTTTAAAATTTAAAATTTAAAATTTTCATATATAATAATATATTGATGAATTGAAAAATTATATAAATTATTTTTGGTAAATTTTTAAAATTTTGAATGATGAGCAATTTTCATATAACATTTGTGTGTATGTGTATGTGTAGTATACACACAAAACCGCACAAATTTTACAATAAATTCAACATATCCGCATTCACATTTATGTAGTATATGCAAATACACAATATAATATAATACAGATATTTATAGTAAGGCTTTAATTTTTATATTATAACAAAAATACGTTATTTGTTATTTTTTCGATCTATTTGTAAAATATACAAGAAAATTATTATTATTTTTTTATTTTTTTATTTTGAAGGCATCGCTCATCGCGCATACATTACTCTGTAATATATTATTATTATTATTATTATTATTTTTTGTTGTTTTGTTTGTTTGTTGATGACCAAACATATGGCGGTTGTATGATATGTGATAGATGTTCAAACGAAAACACGAAACATAAACATTATATTAAATAATGAATTTTTTTTTATATACAATATCATTTTTTCATTTTCTTTACACATCCATTACAGCCAGATATGTAATTATATTTTTCACTCACTCCTTTTTTTTGTTTTTTTTTTTAATATATATTTATTGTTTTGTTTTAACTTTTCTATATTAAAAAATATCGGATATATGGAACGGCAAAAGAAAAAAAAAACCACAAAATAAAACCACAATTATTCTACAAAACCACCGCACACGTATATGAACATAAAAACCACACACACACACACACACACACTAAATTATATTATAATTATATTTTCTTTTTACATATATATACAATATACTCACACATGTAAATATATTTTATTAATTATTAAATTAACTAATTATTTAATTATATTAAATTTGGACCACTTAATTTCGTTGTAATTTATTAGAAGAAAATAAAGAATAACGAAAACAAAACCAAAAAAAAAACACTATTTAATTCTATAATTAAAGCTGTATTTATTTTAAAATTATTTTACTATATCAAAAATAAATAAATAATTATATAAAAAATTATTATTATAATATTATTTTGAAATTAAATTAATTAACAAAAAATAAATTAATTAAATTAAATCGAAATAAATAAATAAATAAATAAATAAATAAATAAAAAAAATAAATGACGAAATAATTTACGTTATACGTAACGTATAATAATTACACGTATATATCTAATTTCTAATATAATAAATGTATTTCTATATATACAAAAAAAAATAATAATTGTAGAGGCAAAATTTTCAAATGAAAAATGAAAATTCACCTCTTACCCATACAACAAACGAATGTGTACTAACTTAAGTTTGTAAAAATAAAATGTAAACGACTGCGATATTTTATAAAATATATATTATATATTACAATACAATTCTTCAAATGAAATAATGTTTAAAAAAAATATCGTATAGTAAAATATGTTTTTGTGTACATAAAGATATATGTTACAATATAAATATATAATTTATAAATATATATATATGTCGAGAAAATTGTATATATGAAAGAGGAAATTTGTACATAAAATCCACGTTGTTTGTTATGCATATAACATTATATTATGCTATACATCCATAACTGTTAAATTGTGTATGTGCATATATATTCGTATATAAATGATTGTGTCGACATACTCTCGACCGATTACGATAATCTACGACCTTTTTTGAGCCGGCGCGTCATTTTTTTCCCTTTTTTCATCAATTTTCCATATATACTATAATAATAATAATAATAATAATAATAATAATACCTTTATTATTTACTATATTTTCTCTATTTTATATTACATTGACTGAAATAATTATAATAGCTTCAGTAAAAATATCTGTCTAATGCAAAAATAATAATTTATTTGATGCAATATATACCGCACACAACTAAAAACACGCACTAAATTGTACTAAAATTATATATTTTATGTTTTATGTTATATTTTTAATTTGTCATCAATACTTTGTACTTTATATTGCTCTGTGTATACAATATAAAAAAATATTATTCGCAACACAAATTTATATCATATTTATCTACTTTATTAAAAGATAACTTTTATCGGATCGCTACTGTATTTGAACAATTTGGAAAATTTGGTTTTCAATTATATATTGATAAAATATATTGAAATATTATTTATTTTGTACTCTTTTTTTTCTTATATATTTTACATATACTATTTATAAAAAAATGCACGCAATCAAACTTTGGTATATAAAAGCGTACGTATATACATAGGAGAATTTTATATATTTTTTTGGCAAATATAGAACGTACATTATTTTACGTTTTACCTACAAATAATTTATTTTTATATTAAATAATATATACAATACCAAAATATACATATATTCAAATAACATAATATTATAAACGCAGTATATTTGTACCGCACTTATTTACAGAAGTTTATTATAAAAAATATATTGTATATAGGTAATTTTATTATTCTCACAAATTTAATAAAATATATTTTTTTCTCATTTAATATATTTTAAAAGTGTATTATAAACATTTATAATTTATTGATTGGAAAATTATATTTTGTTATTGTATATATATTTAATAAAAAAAATAAACATAATTGAAAAAATTGTTGTGTTTTTTTAATCGTGCGTTTATTATATGTTTATTATTAATTATATTTTATATATGTTTTTCGAAAATTTTAATAAATTTGTTTGATCACCTCTTATAAATATTACCGATTTGTATAGTAATTTATTACACAGTTCTGTTATCTATAGTTTTCTTTTTTTTCCAAAACATCAATTTTCAACGAATTTGTTAGGAAGTGACCTCGTGTTTAAGCCAAATCCAAAAAACCTGCATATTCAAATGCGACACAGTCAGTATCAATAATTCAGTTATACAAAATGTGATTATTTCAAACTGTCCTGTGGGGAATTGATTTTTCAGAATTACATTAGAACTATTCATATATAATTTCATAATAAGTGTTTATAAAAAATTTCCATCTATATATTGAACATAGAATTAATCAAATTTTTCTGATAACATTTGACCATAGAACTATTCATATGCACACGTACTTCAATTATAATCATTAATAATAAATTTTATTAAAATTCAATTAGATATAATCAAATTGTCAGGTTTCAAGAAATTGGCCAAGAAAACGGTAACAAAAACATATACGATTGTTGAGATAATCACCATATTGAATCATCAAGTACTAATTTGTTTGGTAGATTTTCTGTATAATTCTCCAATCATTTATATTATTTTTTTCTTGTAAAAATTAATTATTTAATTTAATTTTTATAAACAAAAATTTTGGAAAACCCATCCAGTTGTATATGAGAATTGAGTAAATTTAAACACAGGCATATATTTTTTCCTTTGCTTGGTGAATGAAGAGTGTTTATACTTTATATTATATTATATACTATATATTTTCCATTAAGAAAAAAATCCATTTAAAGACAAATTAAACACTAAATAATCTCTATTAAATTCAAGTACATACAATATATATGTATGAACAACATTTTGGGTAATGTTAATTCGTTTCTGTATAGCTGTACACAGTGGTTTTTTTTTTTTTATTGAAAATTGTTATTAAAACTATCCTTGTGATGAACGCAAATTGAGAAATGACAAATTTAAAAATTATTTATAAATTCCATTTGATATAAAAATAAAATTTGTCAATCTTATAATTAAAAAAACTATGTGCAGGTTCTCGAGTATGCCATACACAAATATAATATACAATTACAATAACAATACATAAATGTTTAAAATTTAAATGAAATGCGAAATATATCTAAATGCATATAGTCCTGTATTATTATAGACAATATGTATAATATAAAAACACAATTTTTTTTCATTGTGACAATATGTAATTTGTTATTTTCATTTTAGTTTTGTTATAGGATTAAGGATATATAAAATAGTATAAAATAGAAGGAAAAAAACTATATATATATATATTTATAATAAAATAGAATGAATTTGGGTCACAAAATAAATTATAAACACTTTATTGTGTGTATGCTACATATAAATGGAAAAAGGTTTACAATCAAAGGTACAAATTAGTTCATATATATATATATATACTCTCATATATGTGAAAATGAAAATATAGTACTATACTTGAATTATATGTTTAGTATTTGTATCACCGTTAAGTGTTCATTCCATATAGACTTTTATATTAATATATATATATATATTTATTTGCGTATAAGCAAGTTGTACATGCAGTTGAAAAATTGCATATTTCTATATAACAACCTTTAATTAATTATCGTATATTCAATTTTAGAATTTATGTTTTGTGCACATCCGTCTTATATAAATAAATTAAATTATATATTGAAAACAAAAAGGAACAATTAACGGCGTAGATATATATATATATATATATATCCTTTTTTGTTTATTGAATGAATGACAATATTTGCAAATTATTTATGACAAATAAAATTAATGGCCATTATGAAATTATATACGTACAATGAAAATGCATTTTACTTAAATTGATTGCATTGCATTATTGATATATAAATGCATATATTTTATATTCTATATATACAGTTTATTTATTTATTATTAACGATATTTGGATGGAATATATGCTAAATCTTTATCTCTACTATTTTACATATAGCAAGATGATCCTAATTATACTATATATAAACATAAACTATTGTACATATTTTTCAGGAGAGTACATGATACATATAATAAAACTTATAAATACTTATAAATAAATACGTATAGTATATATTCAAAAGATAATCTTTATTTAGAGTATACAGACAATCTATCTTTAAATTTATGTATTTATCTAAAGTTCAATTTATATTTATTTAATGTATTCATTTTTCCATTTATATATAACTATAAAAATCGTTATTTTCTTAAAATAATCCAACCCTTGTCTCATCTCATAATTAATGTAAGAAATGGAAAAATACATATCAAGGTCTCACAATAAGTAATTTAATAAATTGATTAGGTCTATTATCTAAGAGTATAACATTGAAATGAAACAGACAACAACAACAACAAAATGCTAACCATTTGGTATGGGTTTGGTTTATCGAAAAGCACAATTTCTAAAATTACATTGTGGTTTGGTTTACAGCAAATTAGCCATAAACGTCATCGCTTATATATATCAAACAATCAAAAATATATGGAAAGTAAATAAGAATACGAATATATCGATATTGCTTATAAGGATACAATTTAAGAATTTTGAAAAAGGATAAAATGTCGTTACTATTAAAAAAAAAACTTACAGTTAAATTTTTTAATTTGCTGTCAACGCAATCGAAAAATGTTGTTTTGTGAAGATCACGTGTAATACTGAATCGCTTGCTTCGTTCATTTTAATATATGCTATTTTTTGTGGAAATGGAATCTTAAAAATTAATAGCATATACATATTTGTAATACGCATAAGAAAATTCATTTTATTTTACCATACACTTAAACGTAAAAAATTATACATTGAAAAAATTAAATAACTTTTCATATATTTATAATCTTTTCCATATATAGCATGATATAGTCACGTTTGCATTCATTTGTCAAAATAATAAGTAAACGCAAAAAAATCTTATCAACTTATTTCATAATTTTTTTTTTTCTGTAAATTTACAATATGAATATATTTTCTAAAAAAGGAAAATCCTTTATTTATTGTGTATTTTCATTTTTTCTTTTTCCTTTTCTGCTAAATATTTAATTAAATATTTAATACGCAGACAAAGAAAAGCATCAGCTTATGTTTATATAAAAGATCAGTTTTCATTTTCTGTTATTACAGATTGTATTTTTTTGTACAAAAAAAATGTGCAAATTAATTCGCAATGTTTTTTTTTAATAAAACGTAAATGTTTATGAAAAGAAAAATTTCGTTGTATTATCTAAAAAAATATTTATTATTTCGAAGGATTTCGCTCCATATTTCTCACGATAGGGTAATATTCTTTCGGTGATTCATAGGAGTATATGTCAATGAGATAAATCCAATGAAACTATATTCGGTCAAAAAACAATTAACAGTCTTTTTTTATGATAATTTTATCATTTAGTTTTAGCAACATCGTTTCCAAATAAAAAATTACAATCGAAAAGAATATATTTACAAAATTTAAATACATGAAAATAATATCATAAATTTATAACAGAATTTTATTTGATATTACAATTAAATTTCGAATTATTTTGTACACCTTAACAAATGATGTAATGAACCTTATAAATATATTCTTATTTCATTATATCCTTTTTTTTTATATGCGACGCCTATAAATACATAAAAATATATATATAAATTCCAATATATGAATTGATTAAGGTTTGATTTAAATAATTCACCTGTATTTTGATATAGTTTTTCTTTTGCATTTGATTTTCTCATATATTATTTGGTTTATGTGAAGGGGTTTTTTTTTATTTCAATACAGTCTTTCGTTTTTGTGTGTTCATAACAATTTTTCTTTATACATTTATTTATAGATAATACATATATTGTATGCTGCCTACACATACTGCATATGGGAGTATTTATATATATGTTTATTACCTATATTTCCGGTTGTACAATATATATCCGTAACATTACATAAACAATATATATGGGTATAAAATACACGAAACATTTATTCTATATATTATTATTTGTATATATATATTGTGAATGCAAATTTGCCTTGTAGATAAAAGTGTATAATAAAATTTACTTTTTATGTTTATATAATATATATACCCTCTGTCCGAAAAATAGTTAGTATGACTGTGTATTTTATGAGTTTGTGGGCAATGCCATTTATTGGATTCTGATTAAATTATATATTGTGAATTGAGTCAAAGTTTCATGATATTTCCTTCTGTGTCAACCAAAATACAACAATTGTAACAGTATATAGTTTTGTGCTTCTCTCGAAATATGTATATAAAAAGAACAAAATAACAAACTTTAAATTTTATTTTAAAATTATAGTAAAAATGTTACCATAACGTTTGAAATGTTGTTGAAATCGCTGTTTATTCAAAACACAAATGTTTGAGTGGCATCCACAAAAGGCGTTCACCAGAGCTAGCAAGTGCAAGTGATGATGTCAAAAATGAAAAAAAATCCTGAGTTGTTTTTACGATACCAATGATATTATCCACAAAGAATTGTTTCCAAGTAGTACAACGGTTAACAATACACGCGATCTCATTGTGCGACTTTTTTTTTTCTACTAAAAATCAAATTTATTTCTTACAACATTTAGTTCCATTTGAATATTTTGACTATTACAAATAAATAAAAATATTTTAGTATTATTTGAAATTAATTGCCTTTTATTCTTTTAATTCATCCCAGTTATTTTTCGAACCGAAGATGTATATGAACATATTTATTTATATAATAATAATATGTTGACATTGCAGTGTCGTCGTTACGTGATTGTTTTCAATACTGTGCAAATGATAATATTTATTCGTTAATAAATAGTATAAAATAACAACATTTATATTGATTTGCTTGAACATTTTAATTTTATTAGTTATATTATAAAGTATTATAATTTATAATTATTTCATTTAAATAATGTGTGTTGGAAACTTATTATACTATATTTATTTATTCGCATAGAAAAATGGTTTTGATACATCATCTTATTTTTTCACTTCTTGTTTAACAATAAATTTCTAGTAGTATAGTCAATGAAAATTATGTAATTTAAAATCTTTAAAAAATGTATATTGTTTTATATATGCCACTGTCCACGGAATAGTATATTAATAATACAATAAATATGTTGGTAGATATATATACGCACCTGAGATGAAAACATTTAAAAATAATAAAAATTTCAACAAATAGCACTTTATAACAAATAATAAAAAAGAATGATAAAATTTAAAATTTACATTTATTTGCTGAGAAATAATATGTATTTTTATGCATTATACGAGTATATGTTTTATTTTATCATATTTGTATAGTGTGAAATATATAAAAAATAAAAGCTTATCCAATTTTTTTTTCTATAAAGATTCTTTACTTAATAAATATTCTTCGTATTATTTTGTACAAAAAAAGTAAATATTTTTATATGTTACATATTTTATATTTTTATAAAAATCTTAAAATCATATGAAAACAATGTACAATATGATTCCGAGTATGATACCGTATAGCGTATATATATATCTGACAAAATTACAAAGATCTTATTTTAAATTAAATTTGTATACTTTCATGAACAAGACTTAATGAAAAATTTCCTTTTAATATACTAGTAAGTTTTTGTTTTTCATTTATATTTTTTTACGGAATGTATACTATGCAATGCATATTACTATAAAATAATACAAAACATAGTCATTGTAATATCGTTTTATATTTGTATTTACTCGTACATATATATTTTATTTAAGTATAAATATTAAACTATTACAAACAAAATAATGAAACAAAAATTTGGTTTCGTTTGCGGAATTGCAAAATTTAAATTTACACGGATTTTCGTATATTTTAAAATTCACATTTGCGGAATGTAAGTCCTGAAAAAGTTTTTACATGTACGTACACATACCAGTAATTTTATATAATTCATTAATAAATCATTACAAACATGTTGCGGTGTTTGAATGTCCTTATATTGATTTTAATGGACTAATATTTGAAAAATGCATTTTTCAAGAATTCACCATATATAAAATGAAAGTTATTTAAAGAATTGCGACTATATATGAAAGTTTTCTAAAATAAAATTCATGTAAGTTTTATTCATTTTCATACAAGCATTTTTATATAGTTGCACCACATTTTTATATCATATATATATGAATATAGTACACCATAAGTGATCATTCTCATTGCGTTTTTTAATTAAAATTCATCATTCTCAATATTATAACAGAAATATATATATATTATCTATATATACGTTCAATAATTTCGCATGCATACAAATCATTATGAAATTGCTATATATATTTTATTTTGTTTTATTCAGAATAGAATAGTGTCACTCGTTTCTAACGCATATATATATCTACCAAACATTATAACACATATAGCAAAGTTGGTAAATTACTTTGTATGTTGGTATTTAACAATTAACCAATTGATGTAAGGTGGCAATTATATAAAATTAAAAAACCTATAATTTGTGATGATGAAAGCACTTCTGCATGTGTCATTGTGCTATGTAGTTTGGCAGTTAAAAATATTCTGAAAAAAAAAAGAAAATGTCTTGTGAAAATTGTAAATTGTGTTGTGAGATTGTAACCATAAATTTGTCAAACAATAACAAGAACAAATAATTTTTCTATGATACCAGTACACCATAAAAAAAATTGCTTTGTGAATATTAACATCACATTATAAGATATTCGCGATAATATACTTGAAAATAATAAAAAAAAAATATCGAGTATATACAAAAAAGAGAAGAAATTAGTGAAATTTTATGAGTGTTTAAAGATTATAAGCAAATAACAAATATGATTTGATTGATGTAAGGAATACAATAGAACTTATGTATAAGAAAGAAAATGTAAAGTTAAATGATAAAAGAATGTATATAAAAAATTGTATTGAAGATTTTAAACTATAAAATTTAAATAAAAATATTGTATTATAAGCGGGGTATCGGCGTATATTGTTAAACAAAAAAATTGAAAACTTATCAGAATCAGTGCATAAATTATTCGTGACACCTAACACTTGAAGCTGCGATGAAATAAAATCGATAACAATAAAAAAAAAAACAAATCAATCAGCATCTCTGGAATGCCATATACTTTGCAATTATTGCTGAGTTTAAACATTTAAATTATATGTTGAAAAAAAAAATTAATACGATCATCATTAATAAAATAGATATTCGTCCTATATAAATATATGTTAATGATGTTTGTAGTAATCACATACACTGTCTCACTATAATACATATGTACAGAGGTGTGATTATTATTATAGTAAAATCAATTTATATATGTACAATGTACAATAAAACATAAACAGAAAATGTTACACATTAAATTTCATATAAAAATTCTATATGGACACCTTTGTTTGATAGAAAATTACTAATTTTTGAAGTTATTGTTCAAAAAAATATACTTTGTTAATCTGGAATATCTATACAACTTGACAGAATGTTATATTAAAATTTATATATATATTGATCTATATTTTAAGTTTAGAAATTTCCAAGAATTTATATATAATTTAACTGAACAAATATCAACGATTTTCTTATATGGCGTGCGTGACATGACAATAAAATCAGAACTTTTTTCGTACACATATCACACAACATATAAAACATACATATAGTATCGACATTAATAGAATATGACTTACAAATAAACTTTCGACAAACTTTTTGGTTAGATTTATTGATGAACAAAAGATGACTGGCTATTGTGTCTATATATATATAGGGGTCATGGTTCAACCCTCGATGCAAAACATCATAAAACATTTTCTTCTAAATAATAATAATAATAATAAAATAAAATAATCATCATTAACAAGTGCTTTAATTCAATTAATATTTTTCCATTATTAAATGGAAAATAAATTCACAAAAACCATTTGTTTTTAAGAAAGTCAGTTGTAGTAGCTGTAGTAATAGTCTTCACCATTGCATTGCTTTCACGATTTAAATTAAATTCAAAAATTACTAAAAGTGTTTAAGTGTCTGTTTAAAAAACGTTATCATCCATATACTTTTATATGCATAAACTATATATATTTAAATAAATATGAGAATATATGGTATATGAGTATGGTATAATACAGAAATGTTATGGTTATGGTAATTCACCTTATTTAGTTAAAAGGAAAAATAATAAACATTAAAATTGAAGTGATAGTAAAAATGTTTATTACGAGTATACGCTGTATATGTATACGTATTTATATGAATTATATATTTATATATATATATACGTACAATGCAGACAGGAGCAATTTAATCAAATGAAATAATCGATTAAATTATTTCTTTCTCTTGTAAAGAAATGAAAAAAAATGTAATTTGAAGTTTAATTCTATCATATACAGAGTACATATAATATCATATATATATATATATATATGAATTACAATAGTAGATATATTGAATTCATATGATTGCGTCTATATATTTTAAGTATTAAATAAAATCTTATTCTTATTCTTATAATATACAATATATTTATGTATTACTAAATTTTAGTATCAAAAGAATCACAATTTTCTTTGTTGTTTTTTCATTTCAATTCATAAAAAATTTAAAATCTTATATAAAAACATAGATTATCATCACATATATAAATTTTGCATATAATAATGTAAAAGTGTTTTCATTTATATATTATTTTTAAATTTCATTAAATTAAGATGCAATTTTTTATGTGATAATAAGTTTATTTTCATCAAAGCACTGTACAAAAATTATAATTATATCTTATATTATAGGTTGTTAAACTTAAATTACTATGTGCATAATGTGTGGATATTCATTTAACAATTCAGCAATTTTAGTTATTTTTATATTAACTATTATAACTTACTCTAAAAGGAATTTACAGTAAATGAAAACGCATTCTAAAATATTCACACAAAAAAAAAAACGATATTAATATAAAGAAATCACATATTGGACTTTGGTGTTTATATGTTACGTTGAAAAATTTAATTTTCAGATTTCAGATTGTGTTGAGGTTTCTCTTTTTTTCGCTATAGATTCAGGAATATGAAATCCAAATTTGTGCACGATATTTTAATGTATATCCGCAATCAAGAATTGATTCTGTGCAGGGAAGATTCCTTAAAGATTGGTTTTTATTTTTTACAAATAAATAAATAATAAGAATAACATATATGTTATATTGTTGAATTTTGAAATACTTACATATGGAGTATAATAATTTATCATGTTGTCTGTAATTTTTCGTAGATTTCACTTCGGAAATGAGTTACACTATATTAACTGAGTTTATGTCTCAACAATTAATCTAAATATCATAATTCAATTAGCCGGTGTGGCAAACTATGTGTTTCAGGGCACGGAATCTCCGGTATAAGCGTTTCTATCATAATACCAATTCTGTATAATTGTTGAAGTAAGAAACTTTCAAATTTCGCAGGATGATGTTTCAGTAATTATCACATAAAAAAAAATAATAAATGTTTCTTTTATTTGTTATAAAATTGTCAACTTTCCCAATGGTCTATGGTTGCATAATATTCAAAATATAAATTGCGTATGTTTTGTTTTTGTTGTATTTATCAATATGCGGGTGGGTATATGCGGAAAACATAATTTGTTATTATCATATACAATATTTGTATTTACATATACGTGGGGTCGTATCTATATTGAAGTCTAAATAACACAAGAAATTAATTTTTTTCAAAGAAAAATCAATTTATTTTTCAACGTAATCTTCAATTTTGCTCAATTTTTTAATTCTACTATCTGCTATTTTACACATTTTCAATCTGCATTCTTTCCACTCTATATCATGGATTTTGTTGATAATTTCTTTTGTAAAGTCACTAAAGTTATAAATCATTTTAATAAACGTATTTGAGTGCTGCTCTTTCTTTTGATAGTTTTTTACACAAAAAATAATTTTAAATCAATGCTCCGAATACCCTTTTTTTCCATTTTAACAATTAAAACAAAAATTGCTTGCTTTCAAAACACAAACTATATGGCAAATCTGTATGTAATATTGTATGAAACCTTTCTATGTGGTGATAGCAGTAGTGTCATCCCTTATGATTTTTACCTACAATATAGATCCGTCCTCGTATGCATTTGTATGATACATCACACACTGTACTCGTATAATCAGTTTTAATTAAAAGCGTATGCTAAAATTTATGTATTTTAATTAATACATCATATATGAAATTAAATTGTTGTAATTTTAATTATTTTACTGAAATAAATGTAAATTTTATGATTTTATATATGAAATATTTATCATTTTATAATAATTTATCATGTGTGTGTGTATTTGTATATGGTAATTTTGTTTGTTTGAATTTAATATTATGATAATTATACAAATTTTAGTTATCGTTTTATAAATTATATATATTCAATATTAAGTATAAATATATATTTCGTATAGCACACACAGGACATATTCAAATTATGATGAACATGTTATTGTTAAATTCATAATGCATGGTTTTTTTTTTCATTTGAACTTATACATTATTACATTTATTACAAATATAAAATAAATTCAATGATTCATCAGTTGTGAAGAAATTTTCAAACTTATATATATATATATTCACAGGTACTATTATAATATTCATTTGCTCAATAATTATGTATATATATAAGAGCACAGCAATATATAAATGCGGATATAAAAATTTTGTTATAATATATAATATTTTTTGTATTTCTTTTATCTTTTGGTGATTTTTTAAAATCAAAATTTATATTAATATGTAAAGGTATGAATATAAAGAAAACAAATATATTTATATTCAATATTTTGCATATAAGTTATGTTACTTCATCTTATATTTTGTTTTTATTTTAAAGAAATTCATCACTTATAGTAATAAATGTTGACATAAACTCTACGTTTACAGTGAAATATTTTTATATAATATAAATAGTTAACACTTGCTTCAGAGTATACGGTTTTTTTTTTCTTCTCAATATTAAAAATAGTGTTATTTAGAATTTAATTTAAAAAATAAAATCATAAATTTATTAATGATTTCAAATAAATAAACACAGCAGAACATTATTTTATTTCATTAAAATAGGGACTATATAGAAAATATATTTTAACAGTGTAAAATTTCATCTTATATTTAATCCATTCAGTTTTTTTTAGTTCTTATGTACATAAGCACAAATATTTTGTTTCATATAAAAATCTGCTAGAAAATATCTTGTATGTTTAAAATTTACCATCATATTTATTATATGATGATACTATATTTCATGTTTAAATGAATTATTATTATTAAAATAAAAACAATTCGACCGATAGTGGTGTCGGTAAAAAAAAAGGATATTAATTTTCACAATTTTCCAATAGAGTATTCTGCTGTTATATATTAGTTGTTTTTTTTTTCCTTTATATGTAAATCAAAAGCTCAATCAATTTTTATTAAAGTTTTCCAATTTTTCATGCAGTTGTTATATCTGTTATAGTATTTATAGAGAAAAATAAAAATCTATATAGAACATTTAAAGATGTCACTATATAACATATTTTGTGTTATTGTATAATTTAATTTTAAATAATTTATGTATAATTTTGTAAATAATATATTACATTCGCGCAATTGTTATGCTCCAAGTGGAGCTTATACCAAACATTTATTTCAGCGTCAAGTTGACAAAATCATTTCGTATGTGGGAGTATTTAACAATACATCAATTAATCAGCAAATATCGAAAGAGAAAAGTTTTATTAATTCTATTATTATGTTTATTTTGATTAGTCGATAATATTGTGTGCAGACATTATTTTTCCAGTGGATATCAGTGGTTTTTTTCCGAATATTCAACCTGAAAAATGTTTGTAATAATTAAAAAAATTATATATTTTTTGATGTCAGTATTGAAATATATCAAAATATAATTAATATTCTTTTTTACTATTTTTATGACGCATAATTTATGCATAACTATAACTAATTTTATACTAATTTAATAATTTTATTAATTTTATACTGTAATTACTATTAACTTAATAAACAAAAAAACAAGTAACATAAACTAAATATATTTGTAATATATTAGTAATATTTTCATATTTATTTTATGTATAGTTACATATACATAACACGCAAACGTGTGCTTGACTTACACCAGTTATACCGCACGTGCATTTAATTTTAGCCAATGATTTGGATTAGGATATACACCATGTCATTTGCATTAAAACATCAATGTTGTATCCTCTATATCTTTTACTAACATTCATCATCCTACATCAAATTTCGCGTAACTATAGTATATAAATAGTTTAGTTAAATTTTTCTTATATACATATACATATGTATGTACTATGTATATATGTATTATGTATATATGTACTATGTAGTTATGTACTATGTATATACTGATATTATATAAATATGGGGTGAATTTCTATATATATGAAAATATATGGCAGGGTGAAAAATTGTCCGAATACACTTTAATATAAACATTTAATTTATGTATTCATAATACATATAATATTTTGAGTGTTTAAATACTTAACGAGAATATAAGTAAAATAAAATATTTATTCTATCAATTATATTTAAGTTTTTTTTTTTTTTTGTTACTTAAATATACTTAATCGTATATTGTGTTTTTAAAAAGTTATGTATAAAAGTAAGCTAAAGTAAGATCAACAAGATGTTTATGTAAAAATTATGTATTTGTGAATATATATTTGTTATTGATTTTGAACTAATGCTATACAGAAATGTTTTTTTTTACATGCAAGCAAAATATTATATATAGTTTCGTCTGAATTCGATACAAGACCGATCTTTATGTTGCATTTACGTATCATAAAATCACCATATTATCTACGAATATTGCAAAGTAGCTGCATCAACATTTCTGCTTATTAATGCACAAATTGAATTTTACAATAGTATAAGTCTAACCACTGTGTATAATTAAAATTTCTATCGCTTATAATAAAAACAAAAAAAAATAAATATATTTTCAGCAAAATTTCTGTTGTAAGGTTGAAAATTTCTTTGCGTCAACATTTTTATAAAGAAATACATTTGCGAATCTATCATCTTTGAAGATATTTTTCTGCAGTGCGCAAATCTTTATATACATATGTTTTTCTTAACATTTCACTATTCTTAAAATTATCCATATGACATCGTCAAATATAGTAATCAACTGATTCAGTGTGGTTAAAAAGCGCATACATGTATTTAAGTAAATCAGTTCGGAAGTTGTGATTACAACATGATTCCCGAATTTTACACTTTGCATTGACACAAGCGTATCGTATTTTTTGATTATTTCATTTTGGAAAAGTATAATATTTTGTAGATGAATGGATGGAAGGATTTTGCTTCATATACAAAATTAAAAAAATTGCTATACTACTCCATCTACAATATATAAAAAAAATATTAATGATATTCCACTATATTCAGTCAGATGCAAATTATCTATCTGCATGATTATAAACATATTTAAAATATGTTTATAAACATATTTATAATATATCCATTAAAATTTATTCATTATTATTTGTACAAATGGTACGATTTTATATAACTGCTAACCTTAATTATATTTATATTTTCTGGTATGAATATTTTGAACATGAACATTTTACTTTATCATAATTGTTATATATATTATATATATATTTTATAATTTTTTAATTGTTTTCATATTTAATAAAAAACTATAATATAAATATTTTTTGAATATTTTCAAATTATTATTTCATATATTTTATTATAATTACTTTTATGACAATTGTATTTATATAATTATTATTTGTATATACAGCTTTTTATATAATACATATTAGAAATTTATAATAATCTATAAATAAAACTTAGCATATATATTTATAAATACATAATAAAATGTATATGAATATTCTATATTCAACATAATCTATCTATACTATACAATTTAATATATATATATATATATTATAATATATGCCTGCAAATATATAGACTTATATACTTTAATATTATTATATGATATGTATATTTGTAATATTATATATATTATATAGTATAATACACGTATTATAGAAATAGAGACAGCAGAAGCTTGAAAGAAAAATCTAGTTGAGCTTTTATATGGTAAAGTAATTTTGCGCTCTGATGAATATATATACCCTAGAGGAATCATTACCCTAATAATATTCAAACGCATATAGATTACAATTTTTTTTCCTATTTTTTTATTTATCAAGTTCACTATATTTATATTATATATATTATCTAGATATATATAATATTATATTAGATAAATATATACATTACTTGAATTTAAATACATAAATATAAATATAAATATATATATATTTTATTTGTGGTTGTCATTGTAAATCTTTGATATTTTGTAAAATACAAAATATAGCAATAGATTAATCTAAAAATAGAAATAATATTCAAACCTGCAAATTAGGAATTAAAGAAAATCTAACGAAATATATATTTCATTTCAGTTTGTATTATAAATTTAAAAAAAAAAAACAATATAAGAAAAGATGGAAAAACTAGGTTTCTTAATTTGAAATTGTGGGTGTATTATAAATAAAATAAATCGTATTGAAAAAATGAAAACAATTTGTAAATTTTAGCTCAAATATTATACAATGCCAATTAATTATTTATCAATTTAACTATTTATGTAATAAAAAATATTCGCACTTGGAATATATGATTTAATAATAATATTACAACTATTCATGGTCTTAGAAAAATATTACATTTCACAAATAATAACAATTCTATATATGCTGAAAAATCATATAAAAAAATTTCCAATAAATAAAATCGGAAAATTTTGTATAGAAAATGTATATGTATTATGATTTTAAATTGACAAATGAAATAATTCAATTCAATTAACCAATGTTTAATTCGATTAGAATTAATTAATATTAATATATTATAAAACTGTAATGATATGAGTGTGGGTTTATGTGTGTAGGCCGTTTGTGTGTGAGATCGTTTGTGTGTGTGTGTGTGTGAAGGTTTGTGTGAATGCATAGGAGTGTATGGAATCAATTATCTGTCACGTCCGTATTGTTGGTTCTGGATAAAACCAAAAAAAAGAAAAAATTTTTCCATAGCGAAAATCAATTTTATGCCTACATCGTTGTAGTTATTTGTGAATATCTTTGGAACCAGTTGAGACCTATCATAATGTTATACCTTAAATGAAAGCTTATGAATGTGGCAAGTTTTTAAACTTATACCGAAAAAAATTTTTCATCTTGATTTTTCGACTTATGCTTGAACAAACTTTCAAAAAGAAAAATGGCGTTCATCAAATTGTCAACATTCCTGTAAGTATCTCGATATCCACATGCCCGAATTGTCTTATCTTACCGCCAAATTAAAGATCTCCGTATGCTAATGTTAATAGTGTATCAAAAATTTAAAATCGGTTAATTAGTTATTGAGATATTGATCCCAGTAGAGTACAAAACACGGTCTGATTGAAAATTTGGTTATTTGCGTGTAACTTCGTACCGAAGTCGAATCGGCCAAAATGTTAAATAATATTTTCGACGCTAAATGACCAAGAGAACCTAGGGTTTTCGTATTGCCGTCGAAAATTGGGACACCCTGAATATAAAAATTTGTATATAGTTTTCCAGTGATTTTTAATTTTTATTTAAAATATACACATAAATATACACACGTATACATTTTACATTGATTTGCTTTCGGTTCGTATCTATATAGCTAGATTTTTATTTAATTAATTATATATAATCGAAATAAAACGACTTAATAGTATGGAAAATGCTCGACTTTTGTTAACAGTTATGCTATATAGACACCCGATATCAATATCAAATAATCACCTGATATAAATTTGAATGGAATTAAGGAAACATATACGAGAATTGATAATTGCAAACCAATTGGTTAAATTATTTAATACTCGTATACGGAGTAATTTTGCCAACTTGACTGTTTTGTAGATTCCACATATCAGTTCCACATGGAGTAAAATGTATTGTGTAATGCGCTCTAAAACGCTTTTCAATACAAATTTGTGCATAGTTTCATATGTTGTGCTATCTATATGACGGTCTGCATCGGTTATTACTTTGACCGTCATCGACTTCAATTGTTCTCACTAAAATTTGATGTATGTATTTTATAAATTACATTTCAATTTCAAATAAACTCAACACTTTATTATAATATTAACATATACTGTGTAATATACTTGATGATGGCTTTTCTCAAAAAACAATCATATTTTAATTTATCAACAACTGCTTATTACATTTATATAAATAAATATATACTTATGTAATATTGTGTACAATTGACTTTTGGACCATTATTATAATTGTAATATATGTAATAATACATATATATGGTATATGTTATTTGTAATACTTGTGAAACATAATTTTTTTATGTACGTCTGTATTACTGTGATAGGGGTAACTTTTGTATATGTTCGTCTGTCCTGTGTTTATAATTCTGCATATAGTACGAGTATATATATATATATATGTAAAAATAAAAGTTACAAATTTTATAAGCCATTCAACCAAAACAACACAATTTAAAAGTAATTTATATTATACATTGAGGATGGATGAGATATGAGGTTTTGTGTTGATATATACATATATGGATAAAATACATACATGTTAAAATATGTAATGCATACATTTTATGGAAAATGCATATATAAATGGTATATATGAAACAGTTCTGTTTATATATGTCCTTTTTATTGTTCATTCATATGTACCATGTTTGACAATGTTAGCACCCACCATCACACATGTTTTCTCTATATATATTTTTAGCTAATTTATATTGCATATATTTTATAATACTATTTGTGCATTCAAATATATTTTATATTTATATTTATATATTGTATAGATATATTTTAGATTATATATACATTTCATCATGATCAACAATTTTTGTGGCAGATGTGTTTTAGATTTTTATTTTTGTTACATTTTTCTGGTTTAATTTTTTGTTTTTTATTTTGAAAGGGTATATAATTCTATATACGATTTACCAAGGGATCGTATTTTAGCGATATGTCACAATATTTTATATATATATTATATATATATACACGTATTGGGTTATCTTTTTAATACGATCCTAATTTACTTATATATATAGATAAAATATATTATTATAATTTAAATATGGTTACAACAAGTACAAGTACTTTATTTATTTATTTATTTATCTATACATTGTTCCAGCACAATTTAAGGTTTTCACGCATAATATGTTGTTTTCAATTATAAATGCATATGTGTATAGCCGTGTAAATTATTTATATATACACAACATCATCATTATAATATCATAAAAGTCTGTTATATTAAAGTTTTGTAACCTTTAACTATATATTTACTATATTTATATATACATCAATAATATATTTTTTCATATAGATAAAATCATCTAAATTTGTTATAATTTAAGATTTAATTATAGATAAAATAAAAAATTTGAAAATATTTACGAAATAAAATTCACAAATAAAAGTCACCGCATACAATGCAATGAAATTTCTAGTAGTGGAATGCTGGGTACCTTTTGCATAATTTATAAGTGAAATGCAATCAATAAAAACTATGCTATTTATTTGAAAAAGTTTCGATTTTTATCGATTTTAACTGCGAATTAATTTGTAATGCAAAAAAACCTTTAATATCACATTTATTTAAGTAATTCAACTTTACTATAAATAAAAATTATTATGAACTCAGTGAATTGTCGAGGTCGGAGTGCAGTCTTTTTTTTTGAGCCAGTATTGTTTTTATTTTCATTCCACATAGTCTCTATTGATTTTTAAAGTGTTTTTCTTTTATTTTTGTAATCCACTTAATAAATACACCACAAAAGTGCAGAAGTAAAATAAATAAATGATTAATTAATTATTTCGTCATCATCTACAAAAATTAATAATTAAATATAATAGAAATTTATACCATTTTAATTATAATTTTCTTTTCATGTATTTGAAAAACATTTATTTGGTTTGTTTAATTTTTAATTTAATATTTTTAAGTTTTTACCATTTAAGTTTTTAACCATGGCTCGGACGAGTCAATTGTTTTGCAGATATTTATATAAACGAAATAACGCGTTTTTTCTTTTTGTTGATATTTCATAAGAAAATTGTGTATAAATTTTACAAATTTATGCCATATTATACGAAACTTATTATTACATTTGATTACGGAAGAGTGTGATATATATATTTATATTTTATTCTTCTGCCGTTAATTGTTAATTGTTACGGTGTTGTATCAATGATTCACTTTCTTCTTCCGTATCTTTGGTCCTTGATGTATCTCGCATGGTTTGGTACTTCTATATTCCAATTTGAATATTTCTATTATATACATAATTGATTTGCCTGCTTTGCTATTTGTAAATTCTTTGAATTAATCTATTTATTTTTTTTTTTTTGTGACCACTTATTTCCGTTTTGCCGGTAAAATTTGTACAATTATCTTTCATTTTTGTCACAATTATGATGCCAATTTTTTTAACGCTGAATTAAATCAACTAATGATTTACCGCGAATGATCAAAATTATTGTTTTTGAATCCATATAGTATAAATGAAATTAATTTTAAAAAAAAATCATGCATGCACTCTATGTTATCGAATAGTTTCACATTCTGCACACCTATGTGAATGAATTATTCAGATAATTTGTGTATGTATATTATAATAATGTAATGTAATATTACAAACAAAAATAATATGTATGTTAGTCGGGAAAATGTATTCATACTTATACAGATGGATTCGTCCTTTTGGATCCTTTTTTTTTTTTCTTAATAATTTGATTTGTTTATTTCGTTTTTTTTTTTTTTTTAATAAAACTGCTATGATACCCTGGAATTGTTAATAATAATATTTAAAATTTGTGATTTAATATTATAATACTCATATTCGAATACTTATATATTTATATATACTTTTGTTAGAGTATATACTATTTAATATTTGTTTATGTGCATAAATTAGGTAATAAAATATTTACATATTTATTATTATAATTTATGTTTATAAATTTTAATAATATACAATAAATGTGTGATATATATAACTATAATATTAAGAGATTATAATTGAGCAACTGTATAATGTACGAGTATATAACGAAAAAAAAAAAAAAAAAAGTAAAAAAGGATTATAATCTCACTTTCACAATAATCTCTATTCGACATGCAAAAAATACTTAATGTATATACTTTATTATTATATAAAAGGTATGTTTATTATATAAGTAGTAAAGTATATATAATATACATTTATATGTGTTTAATATGCATACAAAAAATTTAAATATACATAAGATATAAAGAGTATATTCTTGATTATATATACAATACAATAGTATATAGTATAGAATTTAATAACAACCTCATATAGCTTTATTTTATTTTATACTTGCATATTATATATGTATAATGTTGGTATATATATAATATTGTATTATGATATGTGAGCTTCATTTCATTTATTTTATTTTTATCATATAATATAAAATAAATATTGTATGTAGTATGTGCCTATACAAATATATATTGTTGCATATATAAAATTCTTATAATTTTTTTTCGTTTTATATTATGTACATATATGTTCCTTGTTCTTCCGTCTTCCTATATATTCATATACAGATATTGTTTTGCTACTTGAAAAAGGCGTTAACATTTACCTATTGCATATATATATATATATCTTTTAATACTTATAATAACATATGAAAATTGTTATGGTTTATTTATATTTATATACACACACCGACGGATGACATATTGTTTATATTTTATCTATATATATATGCGCATATACCATATATATATATATATATAGATAACCACATTTAGCATATGGATAATATTGTACATAAATGTTTACTCTTATTGTACACGTCGAAAGTCGAGACATATATTTATATATAAATATATATACATATGTGATTAAAAATATGCGTATGTTATATATATATATTCCCATGGAAAATACAGTCTATATATTATTATAATATATATAATATATAATATTTTCTCATAAACCTGTTATTATCAAACGTACGTACGCGTCTATATCTACCATATATAATATGATATGCATTAGTAGGATATAAGGTATAGCATATACATTATTCGTATATATATATGCATTAAAACTTTTATATATGTTATAACTAATAAAATATAAGTACACAAGATCAACAATATTTTTTTTTTATGTTATGTTATATGTTTTTATGTATAATGTTGCTGCAAATAATTCATCATCAAAATTATATGTTATTATATTTGTATATATATATGAGAATATGTAATTTATATATATATATATATATATGTGTATTATACCTATGTATCCTATATATATTATATGAGAAATAAAAATGTATCGGTTAATAATTTACTTTTATCGTATTTTGATTTTAAGAAAAATTACAACATAAATCGAATTACAATTATATTTTTAATATATATAAATGGATAATCTGTTTATAGTATAAGCTTATATACAACGATATTAATTATATATACAATATATATATATGTATTATAGACTTTGTTACATATTATTCACCCTTATATGCCTGTACAGTACATATACATTTTATATAATATAATATATAAACTTGTCCAATTAATTCATATATTAATTATGTATATATTTATCATACATAGAGTGACGTATAGTTCAAACGTACAATGGTGTGTAAACTAATTTTAAGAATTAAATCTTTATTATACACCAAATATGTTTACCACTTTTTATTGTATTACGTATGATTATATCATTAATCCAATTGAAATAAAAAAAAAATCTTTGATTTTAAAATATACACCGCACAGCAATTATAAAATTTATAAATAAATGAATGTAATATTCTGATAAGGCAGTCCTTGTTTTACCGTTACTAAATTTTTCCTAAAAATCGTATATTATAAATAACTATGCGCTGTTTAACATCAATCATATATTACAATATTGTAGGTTTCCATTAATTTTAATTCCATTTATAAGATGCTATCCTGACGAGTGACCATATTTCAATCGCATATACAAATATTTCTAATTTTGAAATTACAATATTATTAAAAAAAATTCAAAATAACATTATACCAAAGTAATGGACGTCAATTCATAAAACAATATTGCATTTAAAAAATGATTGAAATATTCTTTGACATCAAATACATATATATTTTATTAAATAATTGTTGAAAGAAAATTTGGCTGCACATCCAAACAACAATTAATTTAATGGAAAAATCGAATTTTATGATTTTTAAATATTAGGTTGTCAACTATCTCCCTTCCGCCTTTTTGCTCTTTATTCAATGCTTTATAAAAAGTGTTACAGTAATCGGATTTAGTTCAAATATGCGCCGTTTTGTTCGATAATCTGTTTCCATCTAGACTGCAACTTCATAATACCTCCCTCGTAGAAGCCCCCCTCCTTATTTGCGAAGAACTCGGACAGCCACTTTTCACAAGCCTCTTTTGAGATCAACTTTACACCACCAAGGGCGTTCGCCATGGACAGGAACAGGTGGTAATCACTTGGCGCTATGTCCGGGCTATATGGTGGATGCGATAAAACCTCCCATCCGAGCTCCCGTAGCTTCTGACGAGTCATCAACGAAGTGTGTGGTCTGGCGTTGTCCTGGTGGAACACTACACCCTTCCTTTTGGCCAATTCTGGACGCTTCTGGTCGATCGCCTGCTTCAAGCGGTCCAGTTGTTCGCAGTAGATGGTAGAATTAAGCGTCTGGCCATATGGGAGCAGCTCATAGTGGATGATTCCCTTCCAATCCCACCAAACACACAGCAAAACCTTCCTGGCCGTCAATCCCGGCTTGGCCACTGTTTGGGACGATTCACCGGCCTGCGACCACGACCGTTTTCGCTTGATATTGTCGTATGTGATCCATTTTTCGTCGCCAGTCACCATCCGCTTCAAGAATGGGTCGAGTTCGTTCCGTTTCAGCAGCATTTCGCAAATGGAAATTCGGTCCATTAGATTTTTCACTGTTAATTCATGTGGCACCCAAACATCAAGCTTTTTTTTGTATCCAGCCTTCTGCAGATGGTTTAAAATGGTTTGGTGACTAACTCCCATCTCCTGGGCGATGTCACGAGATGCCACATGCCGGTCTAACTCGATGTATTCCATGATTTGATCGGTATTTGTCGTCACAGGTCTTCCGCCGGCTGGCTTATCCATGGTGTCGTTTTCACCGGCTCTGAATCGTCGAAACCATTCCTCCGCGGTGCGAAGTGATAGAGTACCATCCCCCAAAACACCATTAATCTCACGGAACGTTTCTCTAGCGGATTTGCCTTTAACGAAGGAAAACTTTAAAATAGCGCGAATTTCGGCGTTAGTGAACTCCATGTTTACACGTCTATAACTGTTGAACGCAATATCCAAACTAATCATACATAGCGTCGTTTTGTTTGTTATGTCAAGAGCTTTCAAATTATGTACAGTGTTGCCAGATACGAGCTCTGTAGCGCTTTGTACATAGCCGCGAAATTAAAAAGACAAAAAGGCGGAAGGGAGATATTTGACAACCTTATATGTGACAATATCCAACAGATAATAATAATAATATACATTATAACCAATTTTTATTCTTTCATATATACCATATACATTTATATAGAAGAGATTTCATAATATTGATTCAACGTGTTCAAATTAATTATATATGGTCTATATTTTCCATTCAAAATCTGAGAAATTTTAACTAAATCTAAGTGAAACAATTTTAAAAATGTTTTCTATCGGAATATTTAAAATTGCGTTAAAAATATATGAATAATAAAATTTAATGATTAGATAAACAATAAATGTTGTAATTCTAATATAGTCAAATATACAAAAAACAACAAAACTTTAAATGGTCAAATGAAATTGTGCTTAATACAACACCCTGTATTTATAAACATAATAACATTAAAAATAAATCCAATTAATATATGTTTAATTTTTATATATTAATATTCTTATATACAAAATAATCGAGCACACAATTTATATTTCTTGAAAATGTGTGTGCATATACAATGTAACAATTAAACTTACGATGTTACTTATTACCTCTTTACATTTATTTTGAATTTGTTAAGAATTTTATTATATTGTTCAATTTTGTTTTATTTTATTTGTTATTATGATCATCTGTTGATTGTACAATATTTATTTGCTTAATTCAAGAAGTCAAAACTTTTTTTTTAGGTGGTATATAATTAAATACACCACATATGTGCTATTTATCTACATGCTTTCCCTAATACGTGACAACTAAAATACATAATATGATTTATTATTGATGAAATCCCATTGCTGCATATATATAATAAAAAAATAACATATAGTCGTAATAAACATAACAAAATTTTAAAATATCAAATTATTTTTTTTCTTGTGGATGTCATTTATCTTCATACCACTCTTTTTAACAAAAAAAAAATTTATATATTTATATGTGTGTGTGTGTGTGTGTGTGTGTGTAATGTATATATAATATAATAATTACTATAATATATTGTATATTTAAAAAAAAAAAAAAAATCAAAATCCTTCTGTCTGTTTCTGAATGCAGTATATTCATTCAGTATATATTGTATATAATTGTATAGTCATCATCATCGTTTCATGCATCAATGCGAATGAATATGAAAAAAAAAAAAAATACAAGGAACATTATATAGCCCCTTGTCGACAATTCATAATATATATATAATGTTATATCTACTTCAAAAAATGCCTTCTAGCAACCCCTAATATGTGTCCTTAATCTTCCCCACATTTATACGTATACATACAAAGTATATATATATATGGTATTTATAATTTATCTCATGTTATGGTATCAGGTTGAAATATTTTCTGCATCAGTAAATTTAAATACGGAGAGTGTGTGTTAAAATAAATAGTGTTTTGTGTTTGATAATATGTAATATTATATATATTTATATCTCATTCATTTTCAGACTATGTAGTAATTTATAAATAGTACCTACATACAATTGCATTTATTTTATTTATATATTAACATTATAAAATTTATATTCATATTATATTTTGTGATAAAACTTTATTATATTGTATATACATATAAATGTTACATATAAAATACACTTCATTTGCATATTGGTTAGATAATATAAATATACACATTTGCATTTATTGATAATAATATACGTAGACTGTCTGGTATAGTTCTCGGCCTGACACATACTATTTGGTGAGTGACATTAGAAAATGTGAAACCATATATACAATTGATATTAAAGAATATAAATAAATTTAAACACATGTAAAAGAATATTTCGATATCTATATCAATTCATTTCGTGCATATATCAGACGCTTAATATCGACGTGGATTTAATAAAATGAAAAAAAAAAATTGAATACCAATTAAATTCTTTGTTTTGGATAATATAAAACCAATTAAAATTCATCCAAAATTTTTACCTTTAATTTTCACTATCAAAAACATAAGTACCTCTATTTAAATGTGATCGTTTAAGCCTTGCATAACTGCTATAAAACACAACAAATCATTCATTCAGCAAGTTAATATAATATGGTGTTAGATGATCGAAGATTGATAGTGTATTAAATATAGTTTAGATCGTCAATGAGTGTGTTTACATTTGCAAACTAATTAACCGAAAACGCATTCGAATGTATATATCTCAAGCATTGTTTTGTGAAAAATAAAATCAATCATCGTTTAAGAACTGTGAAGAAGTGTTCACAACTATAAGCATCAGAGTGAAAATAACTCAAAAATAAAAATAAAAATAACCAAAAAATGATAAAGATGGTTCCATCAGCAGCAAGAAAGATTATAATAAACAGTTTCAAAGGTGTTGCTCGATTATCTTCGGAATGGTATAACATATATATAAAAAAAAAAATCAATTATCATCAAAACAATTCACGTGTTCACACACAAGTGTTTTGACGATGGTAAAATTCAACGAATTCAAGTACGAAATACTTGAACATTATCACAGCGTATTCACCACAACATTTTTGGCTCCCTCTGACTATTTTATATCTGTTTTCCAAATCTCTCCCAACATTTTACATTTAAAATTATGCTAATCAATTGTAGCCACCTTCCAGAATTACACTTTAATGATATGGTAATGAATTGTTGGAAAAACGTTGTAATAAATGTATTTTGAAGTTTCAGGAAATTTTATTGAAAAAATGAAACATTGTCTTTCATTGTTAGGCGGCAAATTTATCAGACATTTCTCATGTATTGAATACGGTGAAGTTTCGCACATATCTATGTATATTATATATCTTTTACATACGCAACACATGTTGCAAAAAAATTAAAATACATGAATTATTTATAATTAAAATTTTTTTTTCTGATAATCATCATATTATATTATTATATAAATAATAACTATATATATATTTAAAATATACATTATATAATACAATAATAATTATATTTATTTTACATATATTTGATGGATATTTAATTAATTTAAAACTGTCAAAATATATTTAGATGTGTGTATAACACATATACGTACTAATGAATACAATCAATTATAAATCAATTCACAATAAAATACGCATACGAATATTATTATATAACATATGTATTTAAGTTATATTATATAACGTTATATAATGTTATATAACGCTATATAACGTATTTATATATTTGAATTAGAATCAATTAAATAAATGTTACTTTCATTTTCCTTTTAAGTCAAACACAAACTAATTGAATTCAATTAAATTATTTTGTAAATAATTAACTCTTCTGAAAACACACCTATATATGCAAAATCTTATGTTTTAAAACATATTGAAATTTGAATATGAATATATTTATTTATTTATTGGTGTATGGTAAATTTAATGAAATATATTTCCGTATTATTTATTTATTTTATCTGTAGATAGATTTTTCAAAATTACACCTACAATTTTAATTTATTCCATTCATCACTCACTACTGCATGCATATATATAATATATCGTTAATCTGTATGTGTACATATGTGTTTTTAAAGCATTAATTAAATTGCATTATTTGGAATTTAAATAAAAATATAATTCCTTATTACAATATTACCACAAAAGTTAAATATAAAAATATATGCATTTTTTCGTATTTATTATATTTTTTTTATTCCTGAACTTGGAATAGTTAATTATGAGATGATGCGATCTAGTGATTCTATCATTCATTTCGCATATTGATCTTAAATGTGATCAAACACACTGCTGCGAATAATATTTACGATTGATTATTGTGCCAACTACAAAATGAGAATGAAATGGAAACGAATGATAAAAAGTGCCTGGCGGGTTCACAGCTGTTAGATCCGAAAAAATGTTGTTTGATAATTACATTTAAATATAGTAATTTATATTAATACATATATATTCAATATTGTTTTCTTCAAATAAATTAGATCGATTAGAAATATTTAGAATCCACAATTTTTATATTTATGAATTGTATAAATTTATAATCATTTTAAAATTTAAATTTAAAAAGTCGAATGATTTTATATATGAATTATTGATTTTATAGAAATTATAAAAACTAACTTGTTGTACAATTAATTAATCATACTATATTTTATTTATGTTATGCGATGATTATGTTGCCCTCTTCTACGCGACCTACGAGTAATATATATAAATGTATATAATATCCATTTCATTCCGAATGTTAAACTATATATATTTTCAGTAAATGTATATACGTATAGTATTTATATTATAATATAATATAATTTTGATGGTGTGAACGTTTAAGGATTATATTTTCAATTCGGTTGCATTATATATTGTAAAATTTGTATACACATAAGTATTTATAATAATCACATGAATGTTTGTATTGAATGTAATATATACGCATAAAGTCTATATATACAGACACTTAGTTAGTTGAAACTCATATCACATGAAATTTGATGGACCCTTTATTTCGTTTTAGGTTGTGTTTGTTATATTGTTGTTAAAGCTTAACTTACGATTATTCGCATGTGTGATTTCTAACAAATATAAATACAATGTGTATATACGCAAATATACAAATGTTTATAAATAAATATATATATTTTTGTTTGTTTATTATATACACCATTTTTTTTTTTTGTTTTGTTTATTGTTTGTAAAATTTATTTTTGTTGTTTCGTTTTTATGGTGGTATAAAAATGTTTGTAAAGGTATAATATATAATTTTAACGATATTATGTAATCGATATTATATATTATTTATTTATTTTCATTCACATATCTTATTTTATCCTCTATTTTCCGACACATAAGTGTCAGATGGTATAGTAAAAATAATATTGTGGTGAGCCTTTTTGTTTTTTTTTTTTTTTTATTTTGAAACAGGATAATGTTTATAAGACCATACCGCGTGCACACATACACACACACACACTCACACACAAAACAAAATTAAAGTCATATAACACACAAAATACTAGTATATAAATGATAATATTTGTGCATTTATTTATAAAATTTAACCGCACAGTCTATGAATTATTGAAAAAGAAAAAAATTAAATAATAAAAGACTGATCATGATCACATATATAAGATTAAAAAGAATAAAAATAATAGATTATCTATATCTGGATTTAATTTTAACTGTTGTATGGAATTGTATTATATAATAAATAAAATATTAATAAATACAAAAGAATGTGCGAAAAGTTTGAAATTTTTTCCAATAATAAAAATATTGATTGATATAATAGAAAATCCTACATTTTTATTTAAATACCTTGCCACACATTGTCCCATTACCGTCTGTATATAATATATCGGACACACAGTCACGACATCTGCCTTGGACATCTCTGAAACACTTCTTTTTTTTCTGCTCAAAGATATCAATTATTGATTATGCCAGTAATAACCTACGACATGTAATATACAATACAAAAATGTAAACATGATTTTAAGAACGAAAAACTGATTTTAGGTTTTTAGTTCAAATATATTGTATACAAGAAATAATTCTGAATTTCTATAAAAATATAACTATTGACTATTGAATATTGTCAGCAAACATATGAATATTTGAAAATAACAGTTAATGAACAAGTAAAAAAATAATAGAAGTTCAAGATGGCGTACACCACTTGGAAATGAATTCCCAAGTTCGGTTCAGATTGACAACAAGCAGTGAAGGAAAAGCATAGATCGAATGACGTTTATTGCTTTAAATATCATGATCAATTGTATATCGAATTTTTTAGCAAAATCAAACGAATAGATTTAATAATATTATGTACAAATCTTCAATAACACAGATTAGGACGAGATCAATACAGATCGAGATTTTAAGATAGATAATTGTTAGAATGTATATTCGTAAACAAATATTTTCCTATAATTTAATAATCAATTTCAATGCATTGTTGAGAAATTGTGAAAAAGACACTTACCGATCGAATTCCGCATCCATGATATAGATTTAGCATTGAAAAAAAAGAAATAATGTATAAGAAAAATTGGTCGATCTAATAAACCCAGTGATGTTCGATTACAAATCGACCACCAATCGCGCCTCCAAATATCATGAAAAAAATCAAAATCCACAATGACATGCAAAATTTGATTACGCACCAAGGAGGAGAAACACTCTGTGCTGCCTCTTTAAATATAATAAAAATAGATATCCATTAAATATTCGTAGGATATTTTACATACATTAACGATTTCTTTTTAGAATATTTTATAGATATTTTCTCTGTGTATGGTTTATTTACTGCATAATGGAATAAACTTCCAAAAATATATCAATGAATGAAAGGTTATAAATAAAATTAAATTTTTAGTAATTTCATTGAACAATTAGAATCACAGTGTTTACAAATTACTTTACGGTATAAAAGATATATATAGGGAATTAATTGCTGAAATTAAAAGAACATAGTTTTATAATATAATATTAAATAAATTTTCAATAACATAATAAATGTAATTTATATTCAAATTGAATATGGAAGAATAAATTGTAACATTAAAAATAACCAAAAACTATGTTATATGAATATAATTAATGCAATACGATTTTTCCAATTCTTTTAACATTTTCATTTTTTCCTTTTTTTCTGCACTTTATTCTATATTTATATTCGGTTCTATTTTGAAATGCCTGTACATAACTATTATATATTATTATATATATACTAATTGTATTATGGATATATTTTATACTACAATCACAATGACAAAGATATACCTTTTTGCTCGTATGGCATATATATATATTCATGACATAACAAGTATTGTACGTCCACATATATACAATATATAAAAATTTATGTGCGCGTTATTCTATACAGTTTTGCTCATTTGTAAATATATAAATCATACTTTTAATTATTATGTACTGAAAAACGGAAAAAAAAAATTATAACAATTAGTTAATTATTGTCGTAATATTTATATATAAAGGGTGTTCCATTGTATTTATGAAAGTATCTAATACTAGAACCATAACTTTTTTGTGACACATGTATAAGCATGTGTGACTTTACATGTATCATTAAATTTTATCGTGAATCAAAATTTTATTCAACTAATATAATTGTATATATAGCGGGTCCGCTTCATCAATATTACCATATATCATTAACACCTTCACGTTGCCGAGACTACGAGTTAACTCATAAACTGAAGTTTGTTATTAGGTGTCAGCTACGATCGATTTAAGTTGCAGAACGTCGTTTTGTATTTAGCATTACATAATGGTTTACCAGTTTTATTGAAAATGTAGTTTAACATTGGCAGCAAACATTTATTAAATAAATTTATTGATTATTGTGCTGCACAATGAATTCTGCATTGTATTGTAATTATTGTGTTCAACATTATATTATTCCAATTTAAAATGAGAGTGGCATCAAATAATGGATATTTTATTAATTTATACTGCGGTTAGATAAAATCGAGAGTTCATTTTTTTTTAGGATATCCTATGGATTTTGTAATTTATTTAAAATAAATAATCGAACATATATAGGTTTATGTTGTGTGGTCGTGACGAAAACTATCCTACACATATATCAGAAAGGACAATTTTTGAGTAATACAAATAAAAGGGTTGTACAAAAACGAACAATTCAATTATATCGTTCATATGCAACATTGATTTGTCATATATTTGAGCATATCTGTATCTTGTATAATATTTTGTATGATATTTTCAATGGTCGGAAAATGCGATTCTATGTAGAATACATTCTCTATATATATAATATATTATATAGAATATACCTATTTACTTGTATATAGTTGGCATTTGGTGATGATGGTGGTATATAGGTCTTTTTTTTTTTTATTTATTTATTTTCTGTTTTTTTTTTTTTTTTTTTTTTTGCTGTACAATGATAGGAGTGTGAGATAACAGGATTCATAAATGTTAAGTGTTTACTAGGGGTTTACTTGAGTATAACTTTTATATGTATGTAGTATATTTATGTATTTGATTCATGTATGGATACAATACAATATATATTATATAGGAAAATAACATATTTCAATATAGCCAGCAGATTTTTGTGTAGACAGTTTGAGACAAATAAAGATTATTGTCAATCAAAGAATTTTATATTACATATGTATATGTTATATATATCTTTTATAACTATATACTTATAACATATACATATATAAATAATAAATAATTTATATCTAAAAATATATATACCATATTATAAAACAATATCTATATATTAAAAAGTTTAAAATTTTCTTATATTGTGACAGTTTAAGTGTCAATATGATGAAATAGAAAGTTTTTTGATAAATTAAGAAATGCTGTTATCAATGTATGTGTACTATAAAGTTCTTTATAAACTCGTATCTATTTTATAAGAATAACTTTAATTATATATCAAAAAAAAACACTATTTATACACACCACTATTTAATATAATATGATATTATTATCAGATATATATATGTAATAGAAAATATAGATGATCAAATACATTATTATTATTATTTCTTTTCTGAGGGAAATATATATATGTTTTTTTATTTCTTCTTATACTACAATATAATATTATCATTATGTGCTTCATTTATCAAAAATCCATAAAAAAAAATGTGTATTTTATACATATGGATATTTTTGGTTGTATCATAACAATATACGAAATGTATAGGATGACGATGTTAAATGTATATTTATTTATTTTATCAAAATAGTTGTTAAATATTTAATTTTTAATTATGTTTAGATAATTTAATTAATTGATAAAAAACAGAAAATGTATTCTGTAATTTACTAAACATTTATTGAAGTACCCTGTAATAGTATTTTTTTTTTACACATATTCAAATTTGGTTCCTTCTCTGATCGTTACGCAATGGAATTAATAAATAAATGTCAATGAATTAATGATAATATTTCTTGTTAATGTTTAGTTTTATTTTTTTTTGTATTATTATATTTTCTGATGCACCTGTGTCTCTCTCAAACTTTCCCTCATTCACCCGAATATACACACTATTATTTATAAGCACACAACTTGTTTTCTATATAAATTTTATTATTTTTATGTTTTTTTGTATTACAAAATTATTATCCAAAATATCATTTATAAAAATTATCTATTACATTAGGTCGGTCTAGTAGTAGTAGTACTATTCACATTGAATGAAAATGGAAATGAATATTTAATATATAAATTATTTTTACTATGTAACATATAACGAATAAAATCATATTATATTTATGGATGCATTTGCTATATAACGAAAATTTTACTAATCACTTGACTTACAAAGAGTTGACGCAATGAAAATGTTATATTTTTTATTTTTCACACAGTGAAAATATATTTATTGATGCAAAGAAACGTTTAAATACTGATTAGTAATAACTTTAAAAATGTACATAAAATTATGCAATAACAAAGCAAATTTGTAGATGGTGCGGTTATACCAACACTTATTCGCGTCCATATGCATCAATTATATATATATATTGAACGAAGAGCTAACAAAAATCTGTTGAAATTTCACCTTCATAACGACAAGAACTAAAAATATAGTTTACTCGTCATGTTTAACAACGCCAGTAGTAGGAGTAATTAGAAAAATATCTTGAACTTATTTAGCTCCAGTTAAAATAGAAAATCAACATAAATTAATAAGAACAAATAACTATAAAGTTATGATTTTGGTTTAAAATTATTATCGATTAAATATTCTAAATAAAAACAATTAATATGCGTTAGATTTTATATAACATAACAGAGACTATTTTAATTAGTAAATCTATATCATTATTTTATTATCGATAATATAATGATCAAATATTATTATTTTTATTTATGAGTATATTTTAACGTAACATTAAAATTTAGATAATTGTAATGTTTTAGATTCAATAAAAATAATAAAACTTATATGGTACAAAATAATAGTTGACGATCAAAGTTTAAGTTAGCATTATTATATTAAAGAAAATAAATAGTTTGTTTCGCAATAATATCATGAATATACGATTTTTATTAAATTTCCCATTGATTGAATTATAAATTAGCTTTTTTATTTTTTATAGTATAATACATTTTTTCAGTCGTGTAAAATTGTGAGACGTTATTTATATAGCAAAAAAAAACTATAATATTATCAATACGAACCATATACATACAACAAATGTATCAAACAAATACCTTATCTAAATGAAATGGATTTCTTATTTCTGGATAACATTTTGAATTGAATCATTGGGAAATAAGATATTTCAAATGAATAACACCCACTACAAAAAAAAAAAACCCCAATCTATGCATTAAAAAAAGTATATCTATGCGTATTTTATATAAAGGAATATGGATTATATAATATTAAATATATATATATATGAATTGAGTGAATTTACTACAGTTATTTGTATGTGACACGTGTCGACACGTGTCACTTTATATCTATAACATTTATTTATATTCTATCTATAAAATATATAAAATTTCGAATAATATAATACATCAAGTTTTGCACATTTATAGAATTCGTGTATATAAAAACAACAAAAAACAAAACATCTAAATTAAAGATAAGTAAAAGATGGTTATTGTTGTGTAGATACATGCTGTAACGAGATAATAAGTATTTATTGTGCGTACATACGATGGAACTACTTTTGATAAAATAAAAAACTATGTTTCACCCTCAATGTTATTTATATTTTGTTATTGCTATAGATTTATATAATATGATTTATGATGGAATAGGACAGAAATTATTTGTAACTTAAAATTTATATTATGGTTAAAGTGATATATAAATTTAAAATTAACAAAATTTTAAGACAAAAAGATAAATATTATACCATACAATACTTCTCCATATAAATATGTACTCCTATATGTATTGTATAATACATATGCTCTCAATGGTTACAATAATAAATATGAAAATACCTTGATATAAATATAAAACAAAACGATTTATAAATAAATTTAATGCAATTGACAGCTGACGTAAAAATCTTACCCGTTTTGGTTTTTATCAAGAATGCAAACGTTTTGACACGTGTTACGGATTTAAATATACATAATTTTTATATGTTTCATCTGTACATATTTTATTTATTTTATATTTATTTATGCATGTTGTTAAATGTAAATTTTTGTTTACTTCAAGCAGCTACAAGGCAACAAAATGCATTTTTTTTTTTTTTTTACATTCTATACCTACTCAAATAAAATTGTTATCATCATTTTAGCAATACCTTCCATAATTCTTCTTTTTTTTTTTTTTGTGCTTACATGTACATTATAAATTTGAAATCCTTACACATTGTACAATATGAATGAAATGAAGATAAACAAATTTTAAAATATAACATATAAATTACGTTGTCGCACCGTGTATGTGTATACGCTATATATGCGATCGTTGCAAAAATATATATAGTAATTTATATACGTAATTGACTGATTTGGGAGTAGTGTGTAGGGTAACCTCGCCATACTCTTATGCCATAGAAAATTAAGTGAGTCATTTAAAACTGCATAGATACCATAAAAAATATTTCACCTTCAAATGTCAATAATAATATAATCTTCAATATGAAGGAAAGTATATTTTTGAAACCAATTAAGAAAGTAATTCCATAAATGGTATTTGAAAAATCGCTTAATTTCCATATTCATAAGTTTATCAAAAATGTAATAAATTATTATTTAATTTGATTTTGAGTGTAAAAATTAACAAAATTATAAAATAATTAAAAATAATTATTACACACATGGCAGTTCCATTTGGACAAATAAAGAAATTTATGACAATGACATCTGACAACGATAATCACTAACACTATAATTTCTTTCATTTGATATTCCTCAATATAAATTTGAGTTTTTAACATTAAAGAATATTAATTTTGATGAAATATTAAATTTTTTGGTTTGTTTTTCTAATTTGCGCATTGCACGCATTAATTATTTTTCTAAATACAAATTAGAAAAGTGTACCTCCAAAGTCCAAAAGAAAAATGTGTGCCCATGAAGATTTAATTGCAAAAATATAACAATACTTCTTGGTTCTATACCCTACATATAAAAATTTTTAAATAATTTTTATATTTGTGGCCATTAAACAAATTGAGAAACGATGCAATTTATGTTTAAATATAAATTTCATTTTAATATACAAATATTCTTCTTTGTTCCTATATTATAATATATAATTGACCAAGTTCATATACGATCGTCGATAATGCAAACATTATTCTCTTGATGTGGAACGTTTTTATATGGAGATTTATTGTGCGTGTATTAGAGAAAAGAATGTTTTAGATTTACCGTGAAAATGTAATTGCAATTATTTTAATTCAATGAATTCAAGATATTTATTTATTTTAAATATATTGTAGATAGCAATGTATTGAGGGTAATGAGGGAATATATGTTTTTCTTTTAATATATATGGCTACATTAATATGGGGGAGTTTTGTATTTCATTTTATGTATATTGAAAATCAGTGCAAAGAAAAAATGTATATATGCAATTTTTAAACAAATTCTTTTATGTTAATTAAATATATTAATTTATAATGGTTTAACATAAAAATTGTGTATTATAACATTATTTGTTTAAATGCGTGTATTACACGTGATGATAATTCATTGTATAATTTAATATATTTGGTTTGTTAGAATGATTTGTAAAAAAGTATTACTTAACCTGCTTTTTTAGACTATATCTTATTTTTTTTATTTACATCAAAATCAAAAATTTTAAAACTACGAAGAAATATTCACAAGTTTTTATTTGATGCAGAATATGATCACCATTATTTTTTACTGCGTGTAGCGATGAATCATTTTCAGTAATAATTTTTATGAAGTTACTATAGAAAAAAGATAAGAAAATTGTTAATTTAACCGTATATTTATCTCAATTTTTACAACTAAAAACAGAAACATAGCAAATTGTTAACAAAATTAATTTAGAAATTTTTAAATTTACTTTGAAACAATTTTATTAGCAGAACAATACCTTGTTCCTACAATTAGATTAGAAATTTTTAATAAATTAAGATTAGTATTTTATTTATATATACGCAAAATAAATAAATGATCTTGCAAGTAAAAAAAACGTCTGTACTTTCGCTTGGAAATTATTTCTGCTAAATTTACATATAATTTTATTTCAAATTTAAACTGAATATCGTTTTGGATGAGATTTCTGATTATTAATTTTATATATTTACTATCAGCTTATAATCACTTCAGTATACTCATTTCTATTGGAACATATAATTATACTCTTACGTGTATATTGAATCATTTCTAATGTAAGCAAAACTGATATTTCTGTATAAGCAAAATTTCTGTCGTTGCATTTAAACTGCAATTGCTGCTGTATATGTGTAAATTTTGAATTTTTCTATACACATTTAGCAGCACAGAAATAGAACTGCGTCTATGGAAGATTTGTTTTTCTCAATTTACATATACCAATTTGTAATACAGCAAATAAAAGATGACATAATAAATAAATTAATAAATTTATTTAATAATTTACAATTGTTATTAATATTCTATACTATAATTGTAAATTATTATAAGTACGCGTACAATATAAATTGTGTATACAAATTTTCATTATGAATTTGTCGAAGTGTAAAGTAAAAGAATATGTATTGTGCATATGATGTTGAGCAGTGCTATATAGAAACACAAAAAAGGACTTATATGATCTAATGTAGAAATATTTTATGATAGTCATATGCACTTACTTATGGTATATTCAGAGCAGTTCTACCATTTTTTTTTATTTTAATTTTATACAAATGGTAAATGTTAAATTTATATTTATATATGCACCACATACTGATACTTTAAAACATGATGTATATTGGCAGAGACGCATATAAGCGAATGCCAAAAATATTAACTAAAATAAAATTTACGTAACGCACATTTGAAGTTACTGAAAAAATATATACAAACCGAATTATAAATATAATATATTTAATATATGTATTATAATATATAGAATATAAATATAAGTACCATCATCGGCAGTATCGAAGTATATCTATACGTTAAAATATCGTCAGCAACTTGAGAAAAAAAATAAATATATATAACATATTATTATATATAATTTTTTTGTTAACTTTTGCTTATATAATTTTATTGGATCTGTTTTAAAGTCACGTAATTCGTTAAAAAATATTACATTGAATTTTATAAATATATTTATAAAAAATATATATTATATACAAAATTATTTTAAATCTATATATATATACCATATTATATCTGACTAAATATCCATAATTGTTACTTACCATACCAATATTTATAAATATATTTATATAATATGTAGTTATACTTGTAAATATCCAAACATCTGATTATTTTATACAAACGTTTAAGTGTTTATCGTATGTTATGTATAATATTTAATAATTAAAGTACTTATTTGAAGAATAAAATATAAATATATATATATGTAGTGATATCCTATCCTACTGCTATTATCCGATATATTTATGTTATCATAAAATATTATCATATATTAAAAATTATTGTCTTTATGTTTTTGCTATATACATGGTGTAAAGTGCCTGCAATGATGATCGGTTCCAAATGCCGACCACTACTTTAAAAATGTAATAAAATATAACGTTTTTGTTCGAATTGATAATGATCAAATTTTTTATATTATTATATTATTATTATTTATATAGAAATATTTATATAATAGATCTTATCTTATCGCAGTACCGCTAATTTTATTTAAAATTAATATCATAGTGTATCAGAAACATTGATTTTATTAAAAACGTGTGTTTTTGTTCTATATAATAAAATTATAATAGAAAATGTGACTAAATATTAATTATTTTTATTAATAAAAATTAATAATAATCGTGCCATAGAAAATATTGCAAAAATAAATAAAATCAAAGATAAAAAATGAGAGTTAGGTGGACAACAATTTGGCACCACTTTTGCCTATATAACAGTTTAAATAAATTTAAAAATGTTACAATATACACCATTAAAAAAAATTGCCATTATAATATTTTATTATTATAATTCATGTAGTATCGTTTAATTTAATTTAAAATTACTAGAAAAATTGATAATTTGTTCGAGATATGGTATAGTATATCGCGCAATAAATATGATTGCGGATAATTTTTAATTTTCAATTTAAATAATAATATTCGTGGGATATATTTATTTTTTCGTTCATAAATATCAATTTATGTGTTGTTTTTTTGTCAACAAAATTATCGGTATAATAGAATATCAAAATTTAATTTGGTTCCTATATTATAAATTCAATTGTAATTTTTTTTTTCTTTCTTTATCGAAGCATTTATATATGAATATGAATTTTTTATTTTCAAAGTTATTATATAGATATTTTAATAAACCATAATAATGTATTATGTATTTATTTATTATATAATGTATAGTTTGAAATTAAAAGCAGAAACTGTGATTTTTATCACAACAAACAACCAACACCCATTTATATTTTTGTATATTATAATATTGTAATATATACAATTTAATGTTTAACCTAAAAACTATGAAATATTAATATATTTTAATAATTTTTCATATGTGCTACCGGATATCTACTATAAATAATAGTAAATATTAATAATTTTGTATAATAAACTCATTCATCATCATCATATAATATTATATATGTTATATGAAAGAAAGGGTTTTTGTCTTTAAGATTTTTATCAATATCATAATTTATATATATATAATTTTATATTACTCTATTCTATATTTATATATATATATACTTAACATTTAGACATTACAATATGATGATTTTGATGAATAACTCAACTGTATACCATATATATATATATAAGAGATAGTCACCACTGTGTTCATATGAACATTTTAATATATAAATTTATAGAATAAATCACAATATATATTTATAAAACTGATTTAAATTTGAAATTCAAATTTGTTGATTACCTATTGTGTTATTTTATTGTTACAAAAAATGAAACTTACCTTTAAATATACTTGTACGAGTTCTATATTTTATTTTTATATTTCAAGATATTAAGATATTTATAAAATATAAATAAATTACAAATTCATCTTCGTGTGATAATTTTTATTTAGAAAATTTATATTTTTTTATTAAGATTACATACGAGTATTAATTTAAAATGTAAAAATTTATAATAGTCATCATTCTGATATTGTGTGTATTTGTATAGTTATTATGTTATGGTATAATTATTGTATATGTGGGTTGTACCATATATAATATGGTTTTAGTGGTATATGGTGATGATAATATTATATATGATTTGATTTGAAGATATTTATAAGATTAAAAGTTTTTATTTGTTCGTAGTGTTTTTGATGCGTAACATTTTTTTTTCTATTATCCTAACAATATTTCCATCTCAATTTGATCATATTATTATGTGCTAAAAAATATATTATATTATATAAAATAATTGCGTTGTATATTGTATAAACTGTCTATTATCATTTAATCATATATAGATTAATTATGTTCTACATTTCATACATCTATTAATTCTAATAATATGTGATCATCAAAACAAAAGATTTCACACGAATTGTATTGTCGCATAAGAAATCTAATGGTTATTCGTAAGTTTTTCGTGTACCAAAAATTTAATATATTCAGCCGTTGTCGCATAAAAATCATTTATATCAAAACATTTCGCAAGTTAACACCTTTGGAGCACTGTCATTATTTTTTCATTGATCTAGCAAATGGAATATTTTTGAATGCATTATAATATATGGTGAAACTGGTAAAATGAAGAAAAAAATGTTATATGGTGGTCACGAAATTCTGTGTACATTTTAATTTTGCGATCCCGCAAACAAAGTAGCAAACTTTTTAGATAATTGCATGAATTTTTTAACAGTTGATGTACCCGTGAAAGTTAAGTATTGACTGTGTACATGAGTTGAAAATTCACAGTTACGGGATCTAGTAACCCATGTGTGACTTTATATATTACTATTTAAAATTGACTGAAATAATATATATTGTAACATAGTTTACTTACGCATCCATCATAAATAATGGACTTTATTGATGGTGGCCAAACAAAGCTAATAAAATTAATAAATTTACGTATTTCAAAAATTCTTTTACAATCGACAAATGTATATTTTCTTAAAAAATTGTGTCACTCAACACTTGTGAAATGGATGGATGTGGAATAGATAATAAACATTAATGTAATGAAATTTACTTATATGATTCATTTGTCATAAACGTTGTTGTAACATGAAATGAGAAAACTTTAACGCAACACCTGAAAACTAAAGAATTAAAGATGTGTATATTCAGGTTGGTCACTATATTGCGTATTTCGATTCGATCAAATAAAATCAATCAATATGATTTTAAATAAGAGTAAACATTAAGATATAATATAAGTAAGAAAAACTAATTTAAACAAAATATATGATATTAATAATACTTTTATCATTCGATTCCGAAGTGTGTTACGACGATGATAACAATTTAAATCTAACCGAATATGAGTATTGAATCGAATAGTAATCAACTTTATTATCCAATATATCGGTTATAAAGGCAACCATTATACCATTTCAACATATTAATTTCTTATAAATAATATATAAATGACAGTGTAAATTTTGCAAAAAAAAATTAATCAAAATATTTTTAACACCAAAAATTTATTTATTTGATGTGTGGCTTAACTTTTAAATATTTATGTGTGAAAATGAGATTATAATACAAAAATCAAATATAATCATTTAACAAAATCATGTCAAAAGTAAATTTATAATCACTATCATTATCATTTATTAAAAAAAAAAAAAAATCAAATAAAATGACAGAGGATATTTGTTATTTTTTGGTATAATTATTTGTTACACAACTAAATACCAAAACAATTTCGTGTGTATAACCGGAAAATTGGCGTGTATAGAAGAAATATATATTTAATAATATGTATAAAACAACAACCATTCAACAAAACAATAAACAATATATATATTGTAAATGGTATAATAATAATTCAATAGTATAAATAAATATAAAAGTGGTATAGACATTTTTAAAATTACTAAAATACATATCATTTATGATAATTATATATATTTTTATTATTTTTCATGCTCACTTTTTGGATCTTTTTTTATTATATTATATTATTATTATCATCAATATAACAATAATTATATATATATGTGGGCACACATGATGAGCATTATTATATACCTCTATATAATTACTTAAGAACCTACCATTTAAAACCAATTATATATAGATTTTTTAACCCATTTTCTGTGTATTTTTTTTTGTTTTTTTAAAACTATAATACTATTTAAAAAAAATTCTTGCTTTTAGGCTAACCAAATGTTAAAAACTTTTATGGATCGATAGTTTTATATATGAAAAAAAAAAAAAAAGACAGACTTTTAAATATATTAAACAAGTAATAACTATATACATAAATGTTTTTATATATAGAATCATATTCATTCATTGTATTCGATATCTAACATATACTATACGCGCATAATCGAATCACTTTTGATACCTTTAATACTTTTATGTTTATATTATTATTTTTTTAAAATATCATATTTATTGATCACATAAAATTTTAACCTTTTTATAGTATTTATTTATTTATTATTATGTTGTTTTTCTGTTTATATAATATTATTTTTTTATTTTTTTTTCGTTATTATAGTAAACGCCAACGAAAGAACACAGAGAGCACATTTTATATCGTAAAAATTAAATACAGAAATTACCGGAAATTGGACATTATTATATGATATATAAACGAACGAGAGTATGGATGATGATATGGTTATATAAAATGTAAGTTTATACCAATATGTTATGTTTTTATTTTATTTTATTAATTTTTTTTGTAGCCATATAGATAATTTTTGCAATTTTTAAGTTAGTTTAATTTGATTGTATAGCGCGCACACAGCAGAACACAGAGAACAGCCGCATAATGTTATGAATTTTTAATTTTTTTTCTATCTGTGATTATATTATTTTTTTTTTTGTGTTGCACATAATGAGTTTAAAAAACTGAAATATACTTCCAAATTTAAAATACACAAGGTGAATAAAATATATCGTTTTTGAATTTCCCGTATATAATTACGCAAGGTTCGTGCCACTAAGAGTTCAATTGTCACAATCAACCGACAAATACATAAAAATTATTTAATCTTATTATAAAAATCTAAAAACCTATATGAGAAATTATTCAATAATTATTTAAGCATCCACTAAAAAATTACTGCATGTAATGTGAAATTTGAAATGCTGTCAATTTGAAGTGATTTCAAATAATGATAACTTTAATATTTGTTTAATGCAATCGTAATTATATTATTATGTTGATAATGTTTAATATTTACAATAAGATACGTGCGCTGCGACTGGCCACACAACGTGTAAAACTATTGAGATTGAGTTTTACTGACAAAATGTTATGATTTAAAACACCATGAATGTGGGTGGGTTATTTTCTAAAAATTTATAAAAATAAATATAAATAAATGCAATAAATTTTTACCAAAGTATAACAAAATACATACAAAATTTTTAACATCACATTGGGACGTCCATATAAAATCAGTCATGTTTAACCATTTTAGTGATATATATATATTATAAATAATCTATAATCATCCGTATAAAATTTTTCATTTTCATTAACACTGTTAACAACTTTTGTCAGACCCTGTATACACAATTTTTAATTTGTCAAATTTTTTGAATCAATTTTCATTCATATTTTTTATGAAACACTTTTAAACGCGGTAACAATATAATTAATTTTTCTGTCCGCGTATATGTGCGTGCATCATATAAAAAATAATAAACTTTATATACATCGTTTTTGCGTTACTGCATTATTAATAATAATGTCAATAAATGTTATAAGAGAGTTTATGTATTTGTATATATTTAGGTTAGGTTATGTATTATTGTATAATAGTTGCGATTATAGTATATAATTATCTATATTTATCTCAATGTTATGTGGTTAAAAAAAATTTTCTCGATGATTTTAGTGAACCAAATAAAATTCACACGTTATTCGCATATGGAGACTGTGTTGAAGTTTTTTTTTTTCTTCATATTTATAGAAAATATAGTAGAAAGAGAATAGTGATTTTATCCTATTAAATATATAGTTACAGTTCAATATAGATAGATTGGGAGGCTATTTAAAATATTCATGGCCTTATGGGAAAATATACTATATAAATTTTTTTAACAAATACTCATTTAATAGAATATATTATATGAATAAACAGATAAAGTGTTCTGATAAAAATTGAAATGCACCCTTATCGTATAGTGGGATTCTTTATGTTTCGATATATATATATAGACACCGCCGTCAATTTGGCAACTATACGATAACTATACGATTGTGTAACTATATATAATTTGAGCACCTGAATTTATTTTTAAAATATCTTCTATGAAAGATTTGAAATTGATTATAATTTCACTCAAGATACAAGAAAAATATAGTGAAAACTTAAAGCTATTTTTCTGGTCTCAACATTGACATATACCAATTTGAGGGAATTTACTAATTACATTTCAATGGATTTTTGATTGATTAAATCTCTTCGAATTTGTGTAGTGTAAACATATGCTTGAAGTTGAATGATACAAATATATTTAAATAAAATTGGTGACAATATTAATTATACAAAATAGATATACTTTAACATGAATTATAAATATGAAAAATAATTATTAACATATTATTGTACATATTTTATATATAATACAAATATTTGTTCTCAACAATTCATTGAATTGTTCAACTTTAATATTTTTGTTGTTGTTATATTAAAATTTCTTTTCAAAATATTTTTTACCTATTTTGGTTTTTTTTTTCGTCGTTGATAACCATCAACAGCACCCCAGACCAGACCGCCTTATTTTTTTTTTTTTTTTATATATATATACAATCTCTTCTCATACCTCTATATAATCGTACACATACAAATATATTTTCAAACCAAAATACAGTATATATGATATAATATTGCATTTTATTGTAGTATATGAAATACTTTTATACTAAACGCAAGCGCTTTACTTAAGCGAAACTCAAGTTTTTAGTATTGTATATGAAATCTATTAACTCAAACCGCTTCTTCATTCACCAAAATGGTATTCTAAAACAAATTTGAGTGGAGTGAACGTATATGTCTATATATATATATGGTATATATATTCGTGTTATATATTTTATTATATATATTGTAGTATATATTTGGTATTACATAGTATTATAGTATATATTTTTATATTATATATGTGGTATTTTATGTGTATATAGAGAATACACGTATTATAGATGTGGATATATAATATATTATATGTATTTTTATATATACCATATATAGTTTATATATGATGATGGTATATATATATAAAAATACAAAGCCGTGTACATAAATATCATAATGTGACCTAAAGTTTTGTGTGCTGAAATAAATGAAAGCATAATTCCAACAGTTGTTGAAAAAAAAAATAAATAAATATTATCGAATTTCTTTTCTTTTATACTCGTCGTATAAACGTATTTTGTATATTACGTTAGGTTTTCTTTTTTCTCTTTGAAACAATGAAAGAAACAAAAACTACGACATATACTAATGCCATACCATATATATATATATATAACAAGTACATCCAGTACCTGGTAGCATTTTTAATCATAATAATCTTGATGATCGTATCAGAAAAATAGAAAATGTTCTTTCATGTAACAAAAATAAAAAACTAAAATAAAAAAAAAAACCAAGAAAAAAGCAAACCTTATATGCGCAATGCAAGCAAGAGTAACAAGACGTTGAAAATAAAAAGAAGTAATAATAATAATAATAATAATAATAATAATAATAATAATAATAAAAATAATATATAGAAATTCATGTACACAGTTTATTGTACATTCTCATATGTATAGTGGAAAATAGGTTAGAAATTGAAACATTTGCAGGTTGCCTTTTTGATTAAATTTACAAATAATAAACTTTTTTTATAATAATTTTAATAACACCACCAATATATTCTTCTATATATAAATAACATTTATTTGATTTTATTTAAATATATTCCTTTTGTCATTTTAAAATTTCTTTAAATATTGTTCATTTTCTCCTATAACTTCATACAATAATATAGTAAATTTATACCGCCGCGTTCATATAGAAAACACAAAATAAAACCATATATAAAATGGATATAAACAAAAATAAGATATTTTATAAAAATTTAATCCAATTTGATCCTTTTTTTTTTTTATATTTTGAACTGTTCAAAATAACTGAGCCACGCTGCTTATGTTACATCGAATGGGAACAAATGATATGATATATAGTTCGTTTATTGGCATAGTTAAAATTGATTAGTTAATTGTTGATAAAGTTTATCGCTTCAACGCACCCGGTTTCATCTGATTTGAAAAGCTCAAAATATAAACGACACTCTTTTTTTTTTTTATCCCATCAAAATATTCACTGCATATAACATAGATTTATATTCTTTTCGTGAATAATACGTTTTGGTGGTTGGTGCGTTGATCTACCAACAATTTTATGCGTTTTTTTTTTTGAGAATATCGTAATAAAATTGTGATCACCTCAGCAGTTACTGATCTAACACAGCAATTAAATACATGTAATTGAAGCGATTTCAAAATCTCTTTCTTTCAATTTAACAAATTCCCTTCATTGCAAATATTTCGCATTGCATAACATATGTAAAATTTTTTGATAACATTATATTTTGAGTAACACTTTTTAGTACTACAAGTTAGTTTTCAGTTTTTAAACGTTGCGTTCATTTAAGAATGCTTTAAAATTGACGTTATCCTAACCGTTTTTTATTTTTAAAATAAAAATCACCACTTGCAAATCATTTTGAACTATTCCTTAAATTATATAAGTATAACATCAAATGTACGACGATCACCATATATAGATATTCACGCAAGATATCTATGACATGCGATCGGTGTTTTTTTATTTTTCAGCTAACTAAAAATATCATTAATAATCCATGTCGATAATGCTCTTATTTTCTATTTTCCTTTCACTCTAATTTAATTTCATTATTTACAATTAAAAAGAATACAATTTTGAATGTTAAAAAAATTATCATTAAACCCCACTTAAAATTTAAACAAATCGATGTGCTTTTAATTTAAGCCTATATGCTTTGTGTTGCTTTAATTTTAAGTATTGTTTGATAAAATTCACTATAAATATTTGAAAAACATTTAAGTATTTTGTGATTGCGTAACTTCATGCAATCTATGAATGAAAAATTGCATTTTCGTTATGTCACTTGGCATGTTATACACGAGTTTCGCAAAACGGCTATATATGTCTGTTATTTGATAAAGATTATAGTGTATTAAATTACCTTTATTAACTGAATACTCAAACATTAGCTTTATATAATTTCAAAATCTTATACTATTTTATAATATAGAATCTTTATTGTTTGGTATAAAAAATTTTACTATGTGGATAATGTTTGCCGTAAATTTTTTCAAGTGAAGACATAGCAAAATTGCTCTGAATAACATGCGAACTGTATATTTCAATTGTGTTCGAGATCTCCGAATGCTAACAAAATGGTTTGATATAGGATCCCTTCAGGTGTGAGTGCTCTCTGGTAGACAATAATCCACTCATAACAACTGAAGTGGTTGTTGAGAACTTAAACATCTATAATTCAACGGGCATTTCACTGCATTTAAAGAAGTTTACATTCGCTATAAAATTCGCAATGTTGAAATAAAAATGAAATCTTAACAATAACATTCTACAAAAATTGACTTGAAACAATGGACAAATAATGTGAACAATTTGAACTAATCTGGATATAGGAATAAATAAAAAACGTCTATTTTTGAATAACCGAAAAGATATTATTTTTCGTCATAATAATGCCAGAACTCACGTGGTGGCACAAAAGACGATAAAAAACCTGAATGAACTGGAATGGTAAATTTTGTAGCATACACCATGTTTTATAGATGTAGCTCTTACAGACAACTATTTATTTCTATCTCTGCAGAATACTTTAAATGACAAAAATATCATATCAGTGAAAGACGCCGAAAACTACAGCACCAAATTTCGTGAAGGAAAACTGTTGCCATTCATATCAATGTGGCTGGAATGCTAGTATATAACATTGGATCTATGTACAATATATATAATAAAAAAAGGATAGACATTTTAATTAATAAAACAGAGTTTTTATAAAACAATAACCTATTGGTTTTAGTTTTCAAATCGGGAACGAAATTATGAAATCATCTAATATATATGTATTCCAGAAATTACTGTGTATTAACCATTATCGTATATATGTTCATAATATAAAATTGTGTTGTGCTGGACTATATAACTATAAAATCGTTGCAATTTTTTTATGAAAATCTTGTATTATTTCAAATTTTTCTCTATATTTTATATATTATTTATATATGAACAAAATGATATATTTAAGACCATAAAAAAGACATCGAACCGTTTCTATAAATAATACAAATTTTTGAGTTTACATATTTTTTTCTTAAATAATAAATATTATCTACAAATATTTACTGTCAATATAAAAACGCCTGTATTTTTAAAAACTCCTTTATAAATATATCACACAATAAATAATTTGTTTTTTTCCATAATATATATTTGATATTGTCTAAAAAATAAAAATAAAATTAAAAACAAATTAAATAATTTATTTTAAAATAATGTAAATTAGTAAAAAAAAAAAAAAAAACAAGCAATAAATGCAATTTTTTTTTTTTGTTGTTTGTTTCTGAGAAAATAATTTTTTAAAAACAAGAGCAGCGCTCAATCCCATCATCAATGTGAATCCTTAAAAATTCTTATATATCATATACATTAATATCGTATATATTATTTGTTCCTGTCAAGAATAATAAATACAAAAATAATAAAGCCACGTGACTTAACGAACGATGTTTTTTTTATTCATTTGAATAATATTTCTCGATGTATTCGAAATACGTTTAAATTTAATATATTGTATTTATAAATAAAAAAAAAACTTTGATCCATTTTTAAACCTTTCTATGCTCACATTTACTTTATTTATTGTTTTATATATATATGCTATTTTAGATAAAAAAAATATATATATATCGAAAGAAATATGTGTATGAATAAAATATGTTTTTATTTAGTATTTATTTTTATATTTTTTTTTTTGCCGGTTGTACATATAGATATTGTAATATATATATAGTAGAAATTATTATTAAAATATGTATATGTGATGTTCCTCGGAAGTAGGAGGAGTAATGATTTTTTATTTTAAATTAAAATTTTAATTTATTTACTGACCAGGCAAAAATTATGAATTATGTAAAATGGAATAAAAATATTACTATATAAATATATATATATAAATTCATACACGACGATTGCATATATAGGATTCAGCATTTTTTCTCCTCGTTACCATATATGAATACAAATGAATGTATATACAAAATCATATAATATGCATATACATATAGTAGACAGACGCTCTGATAATACATTCACGGTGAAAACTCTATATATATATATATAAATATATATATTTTATTAATACAACATCTGTCCCACAATAAACCGGACTGGATTAAAGAAAACACAAAAATAAATATTAAATTTTCAGAAAAATTAGTTTATTTATTCAAAATAAGCTCGCATCAACTGAAATACATTGATTTCCACAAGTGAATCAATTGACTTTTTTTTAAGTCTGTCATTGGAATGTTGTTGAGTTGATCTAATAAATAAATAAACTTATTACCTATAATATTAAAGGAGTCTTATTTAATTCTAATGTAAAAATAAAAGGTATAAATCATATTGAACCTCTAAAATAACTTAAATTATAAAATTTTAATGATTTATTTATATAGAATATAAAGAACTTAAAGCTATAAAATATCCTAAAATTCCTCCTAATACATATACTGATAAAGTTAACAATTTTAAATAAACAGGTAAACAAATTATTATCGGTGTAGGAAATATAATCCATCTTAATGTTCTTCCTATATACAACTATCATAAATAATAAACTTACTATCCCTTTTAATATAACTGATCTCTCATCTCTTATAGGATAAAATCAAAAAAATAATTAAATTCTCCAATTATAGAATAATAAACTAACCGAAATGAATATATTACTGTTAACCCTGATGATAAAAAGTAAATAATAAATCTAAAATAATTATTATAAGATAAAGAAACTATTTCTAAAATTAAATCTTTTGAATATCATCACTTTTAGAATGCCTTCAACTGATACAAAACGGTTTTGTTTTATAGCCAAATGAAGTTTTTAGGAATAGAAATTAGTCGTAAGGAATATTAAATTAAGAGAATATGTCAAAAAAATGATTAGTTCAATATGGTGCAATTTTTGATCATCGTTTAATTGTTGTGGAACAAACAGTTTAAATTCGATTAGTTATTATTTTCGATATATTCCAAACCTTCATTTCGCTGAATCTCGTTGAAGATTGTGCTTTTAACACAAAATTATCGCTATATTAGATTTTAAACAAATCATACGTTTTACTATTTACCTTTTTTACCAATTTTAAAACATGTTGATTCTTTGTTTTTTTATTTTCATTTTTCGACATCTGTAACATTATGTGTTAGATTTTCGTTTCTAATAAATGTAATGTAATGAAATTTTTACACAGTTTGTTGAGCAACGTTCATACAAAACATAAACTTAAAGAAAAAAAACTAAGAGGTAACGCTCCGTGTTCTATGGTTTACATAACCATTCCCGTTTATTATGGGGCAGAGGGTCACCGTATATATATAATATTCATTCATTGTGTTTTTCTCATCATGTCTGTTGCGGCGATCTATCTGAATTGTATATAAAAGACAGAGAAGCGATAGTGTAATGAATAATAAAATTTATAAAAATAATTTTAAAACTAAAACAGAAAGAAAATGTATATAAAATTCGATATTTTAATAATATATATAAAAATATGCAGATTGTATTTTTGCAATGTGATTCTGTTTTAATTTTTAAATAATTTCATTTTCATTTTTTTTTTTTTTTTTGCGTTTTCATTTGGTTCCTGCCTTTTGTCTTATGTTTTTCTTTTACGGATAATAAATTTTCTGAAATTCGATTAATTAAAGAAATCATATGTCATTATTATATTTGTGTAATATATTTTATTATATTATTTATTATTATTATTATATGTTCACCTATTAATATTTGTAAAACTCACTCATGTGCTAAATGAAAGAAAGGGTTTTATCATATTATATGAATTTTATAAAATTACAGACCATATAAAATATTAATATTTTATTAACCCTTTTCACAACTAAAATAAGTATAAAATTCTCACATCATTGTGGTAAATTTTGTATATAGCCAATATAATTATTATACTTTTATACACATATTATATTGAAAATGCATTATTCGCTTCAAATATTTATTTATTTAAACAATAATAATTTATTATTTCATTAATATGTGATACGTTAATTTATTATAAATATGTCAAAATTTAGATTGAAGTTCACATTTATAATGTTCACAGTCACCACACAGTTGCGTTGGCTCTCTGGTATAAATACAATTAATAAAAGCTATACATTTTATTGTCATTTAGTTAATGTTGAGCAGAAAAGAAGTTCATTATTTTAAACCATTATATATACAATAAAAAAAAACCTAAATATATTTAATAAAAGCATGCAATTTTAGGATTTATACGACTATAGGCCTGTCTCACCTAGCTCACCTTTTTATATTACATTTTATCACACATAAATTAATATTACAAATACATAGGTTTTTTTTTGTTTTTAATTTATTTTCAAAGTATGCTAATTTTTTAATTCATTAAAAATGTGTGCAGGGTACTTTTCGATAATTGTCGACCGAATTCATGAATTGTATTTTATTCCCATTCCTTGTAATTAATACCGCAACTGCACTATGTAAATATATAATGAATGTTTGGTAGTTGTGTTGAATTAACATGGCTTACTTGACTATCTGTATATATTTAATTTATAAAAATTGCGCTGCTAAAAGAAAGGATAATGTCACTTCTATTTTTATATACGTATGAATTTCAAATTCTATATTATATACCAATTTTACAGCGAATAAAATTTGACCTTTTTTCTGTTTTCATATCCATATATTTTCTATACTTTTGGAATCGGAAAAATAAAACTTCTCAATCATAGTGGAAAAAAAAAAGCGAATAATTTTTTCTTTTATTTCAAAAATATTATAAATAATAGTAGCCAATGTTTTTACCATATACATGTTACATACAATAAAATACATATTATATGAAATAGGAAAAAAAAAGGAAAAGTATTTGTTAGATCTTAATGAACCGATTTAAATGCATGACGGGGGAATTGGGATTATATGTATGTAATATGTATATCCTTTTATATATATGTTAATAATAAAATGTGTATAATATATATATTGTATATACACATCAATGTGTATATATATCCTCTCATAATATTGCACAATCAAAAATACGTAAATGTGTACACATAGAACATTATTGTACTTATTATTATTATTTAGGAATGTACTTGTTCTATATACACGATATGAAAACATTATAACAAATAAAATAATATATATATAACATACTTCATATACGTGTATTCATTGCAAATATGTATTACAACAGTATATAAGTAAAGTATATAACATATATTATACAATATGTATATAGGATGATAACATATAATAATAATAATAATAATACTTATAGTTATCATTCATCATCATAATACAACTAACAAAATTATGTATATATATATATATTTTATCGGATATGAGGCGAGTATGCAAGTAAACCATATATATATATATGTTTTTCCATTGTTGTTAAAATGTAATTTTAGTTAAAACATTTATTTATGATACACACATGATACAAATATAGCTATAATATAATATAACACAAAATTTGTGTATAGATTGCACATATGCATAATACTTGCATTGATATATAAATAAACAATAAGTATGTGGTATTATATGTAAATTATATAGGTATTATGTTATATATTAAAATATTGGTATATATTTATTGTTATTATTATTATTATTATTATTATAAATTATAAGTGGGTTAAGTGGCTACTCTATACAACACATATATTTTATAACAGAACATAATAAACTACAAAATGAACCTCACATATATTGTTTTAAAATTGTATTTTATGTGATATCATAAATATTTTTATTATTTTAATAAAATGGTAATATTTATATTACAATATATAAATTTTAAATTGTTACATATACAATATGTTACTACAAATTTTGGTTTTCATAAAATAATTTCCATATATTGGAGTGTAGTACACGTTGTATTTTAAAAAAAAAAAAAGTCTCTTCAAACAATCATTTCGATAATATATAATCTGATGGTATTTTATATAATAATGTTTTATATATATATTATCTGGATATATATTAACGAAATACAAATTAAATTTAAAACAGTGATTCTTTTGAGCTCGTCTGTGTATGCAAAAATTATACCTTATAGATTTACTGGCAATAAACTTAACATATAATAAAACTTCGATTTATATATATAAACTATTTCTAAGTGTTTACCATTTTATTAATTCATATACAATGCAAAAAAAAAAACTATACTAGTTCACATGAAATTTTGAATGGGGTAACATTATGCGACAGAGTCGATATAGTCGTTATATGTTTTGATATTAAAATGAAAGGAATTACGGCTGTGAAATATTCTCTATTTATTTAAATAAACTGAGATATTATCACAAAATAGATGTGATCAGTTGATCGGCTATATTGTTACAGTTTATTAATGTTCAAGTATATTTTTAAAATAAAACTGTTTAAAATGCTATGAATATTTTTGACTACATATATTTTTGAAATTTTTTAACAAAACCAGTTAATGGTAATTTTATATTTATATGTTTGTGAGTTAAAAAAACTATACGAAAATCGACGACAAAATCTTTTAGCAAATAAATTTTGTCTATGAAGAATAAGCAGTAAAGTCTATAATTTAATGGTTTAGCTATAGGTCGTATAGCCACATGTTATAATCGTTTTATGCCCATTTTATTTGATTATATGCGTACATATCTGCAACGCAGACATGCTTTTCTGGGTAGATAAATTAAACATTTTTACTTTCACTAAAAACATTATCTGAAAGATAAATCTATCCGTAAGGTAAAGTACCGCATACATTTATTTATATATAAGGTTGTCAAATATCTCCCTTCCGCCTTTTTGTCTTTTTAATTTCGCGGCTATGTACAAAGCGCTACAGAGCTCGTATCTGGCAACACTGTACATAATTTGAAAGCTCTTGACATAACAAACAAAACGACGCTATGTATGATTAGTTTGGATATTGCGTTCAACAGTTATAGACGTGTAAACATGGAGTTCACTAACGCCGAAATTCGCGCTATTTTAAAGTTTTCCTTCGTTAAAGGCAAATCCGCTAGAGAAACGTTCCGTGAGATTAATGGTGTTTTGGGGGATGGTACTCTATCACTTCGAACCGCGGAGGAATGGTTTCGACGATTCAGAGCCGGTGAAAACGACACCATGGATAAGCCAGCCGGCGGAAGACCTGTGACGACAAATACCGATCAAATCATGGAATACATCGAGTTAGACCGGCATGTGGCATCTCGTGACATCGCCCAGGAGATGGGAGTTAGTCACCAAACCATTTTAAACCATCTGCTGAAGGCTGGATACAAAAAAAAGCTTGATGTTTGGGTGCCACATGAATTAACAGTGAAAAATCTAATGGACCGAATTTCCATTTGCGAAATGCTGCTGAAACGGAACGAACTCGACCCATTCTTGAAGCGGATGGTGACTGGCGACGAAAAATGGATCACATACGACAATATCAAGCGAAAACGGTCGTGGTCGCAGGCCGGTGAATCGTCCCAAACAGTGGCCAAGCCGGGATTGACGGCCAGGAAGGTTTTGCTGTGTGTTTGGTGGGATTGGAAGGGAATCATCCACTATGAGCTGCTCCCATATGGCCAGACGCTTAATTCTACCATCTACTGCGAACAACTGGACCGCTTGAAGCAGGCGATCGACCAGAAGCGTCCAGAATTGGCCAAAAGGAAGGGTGTAGTGTTCCACCAGGACAACGCCAGACCACACACTTCGTTGATGACTCGTCAGAAGCTACGGGAGCTCGGATGGGAGGTTTTATCGCATCCACCATATAGCCCGGACATAGAGCCAAGTGATTACCACCTGTTCCTGTCCATGGCGAACGCCCTTGGTGGTGTAAAGTTGATCTCAAAAGAGGCTTGTGAAAAGTGGCTGTCCGAGTTCTTCGCAAATAAGGAGGGGGGCTTCTACGAGGGAGGTATTATGAAGTTGCAGTCTAGATGGAAACAGATTATCGAACAAAACGGCGCATATTTGAACTAAATCCGATTACTGTAACACTTTTTATAAAGCATTGAATAAAGAGCAAAAAGGCGGAAGGGAGATAGTTGACAACCTAATATATATAATAGATAATAGTTACATAATATATTTTTTAATTGTTTAACATAATTTGTTTGATGTTATTTATGACTTTTAAAATGCCATTAAAAATGATTGCCGTATACGAAATTTTTGGGATTAATTTTATTGAAAAAAACTAAAAAACCAAATTGTATTTATCTGCCAGATATGTCAAATATCTGGTATAATTATATTTTGTTTTATTGATAATGGTAAAGAAAAATGAGCATTCATCAAAACTAACTCTATTCGTATACATTATTCTGTATTAAGTAAAATTTTATCGGCCACCATAGAAATTGTATTGAAAAGGGGTTATTCTTTTATGATGAAAAATATTCAATATGCCTAGATACCCAATATCACAACATCATATTCTAGGTTCAAACACAATATAGTATTGAAACTCATAGAGATGTGTGTGAAGGTATCAATGAATATATATTGTTGTTAACTGAATGTTTGTATATAGATTCATTTATAGAATCAAATGTATAATTATTATTAATGTATTGTGGAAAATCACCGTAAATTCTCTGTATTGAAAGTAAATTTTAATTTTAACCCTTAACGAACGAGCGCATTTTTAAAAACGATGACCAGTAGGTCGACGGATTTTTAAGAAATTAAGTGCTTAAAATCCAGAGCGAGAAACGGTGAATAATTAATTTTGCTTTATTGGATTTTATGTAAACTTTCAGTAATAAAATAGGTTATATATGAACAGATATGCCCATACAAAGCGGGATACTGAAGTGAAAATTTCACAAAAAATAATGAGAGTTGAAATAAACGAATAGATAAATTTATTTTTTATAGATTAACAATGTATTTATAGAAAATTATTTATAATTTTTTTGAGTATGGTACTTCTCCCAACAGTCCTCTATATGAATACCAGGTTTTTTAGTACAAGTATCGCAATAATTACGTGATTCCCGCCTTCCTCCCGGTTTTTCTATCCGAGCAAAGTTTTGTAAACACGTAAAACCTATAACTTTATGTTAAACAGTAAACTTTAATATGAGAGAACATATATTACGTTATGCCGCATGTATGGCGGCATTCGATTTTTTTTAGAATATTTGCAATGTCGCGAGTATGGCGGCATAAGTTCACTAAGGTTAGATATTATATGATTATAGATACAGTATTGTGGTGTAAGATCACATTGGCGTGACTTCCAAAATTTTCCATATATTATATTTGTTATTATATCATATTATACTCATCAGTATATATATACTCTTCTTATTCATTAAATATTATTTATAAAAATTTTGTTCTGTGAGACGAGAGATAGCATAGACTAAATTCCTTTGAATCGAAATTAATTAAAGATATAATTCGTCGTATGTGATGCATATCGTATTTTTATTATGAATTGCCGTGTATACAACTCGTATGCATTTCGGACGACATTAAATTCGAATCAAATAAAATTCAAATGGCATATAGTTCAGTTCGCTAATTTTTATTGTATTATATAACATTAAATTTTGTACAATATTGTTTTAAAGAAATAATATTATTATGTAATAAAAATGTATATGTATTTCGCATGTAAAGTAAATTGTATATAAAGAATTCAAAAAAAAATATATACAATATTTAAGATGGGAAGAAAAAAAAATAGTACTACTCGTATATGTTGTTATTTTTTAATCAAACTCTGACGAACAATTATATGTATAGGAAAAAAAAATTGTTTATACACACCACTCGCATATATATACAACGAGTACGAATCTAAGATGAAGAAATATACATAGAATAAAAAAATTCTAAATACAAAGTAAACTTTTCCTTACACTTTAATTTGTATGTCATTCATGAATCCATCATCATCGTGTTCGTAGATATGTGGATCTGTATATACATAAAATATATGCTTAACCAATTTAACCATATCCAATACATATATATATATATAGTCATAGTGTATATGCCGCATTAAAACATCGCATCTAAATATTTTTCTTATTTATTTATTTATTTACTTTAAAATATTATATATTTTTTTTTTTTATTCACTACGAACGAGTACATCCTAAAAATATTTTCTTTTCGATTTTTTTTTTTTTTTTCTGTTATACCTTGAGGCGTCAACATCAAATAATAAAAACAAAAAAAAACGATGGGGGGGAAAAAGTGGTTATTAACTTATATACATTTCCATATAGTTCTTCATATATATATTATTGTATATATTCAAGATATACAATATATAGTTGCGTATATTTTATATACAATAATAATTTGAAGGGAAGTCGAATTAGTATGAAAATTCGATTTATTTTTCATTTTTTTTTATGATTCTTGAAGTTCCTGCTGTGCAAATATATTTTTAAGAGTACATTTACTGTATAGGTATAAAATTTTATATATTTATATATATATATATACGAACGAGTATGTTAAATACATTATAAATATATATATAGTTAGATATATAGAAAATGTTTTGAATTTTATATCAAATTTATCTACTCGTAGAGTCAGAGCATTTTCAATATATATTGTATAAAAGTATATATAAAATGAAACAATATATAAATATATATATATTTTAGAAATTGTTTATTAATATTGCAAAAGAAAATGTGTATATTATATATATTTCTATTGTAGCTATAGTTAAATATGAATATGAACGTGTAGAACATGGTAAAAATTTCAGGAAAATAATTTACAAATGTCATTATATTTTATATTCGACTTATTTTATAACATATATTTTTTACGACTCCTGTATCATTGCCATTTTTTTTTTTTTTTCTTTTTTTTAACTCATATTTTGCTCCTAGTGGAGCTTTTATGTCATCTAATAAACCTTTCATTACAACCAAGTTGGTAAATTACTCCGCATGGAAGTATATAAAAATTTACCAATTGTGTACTGTACTGTATTGTAATTATCGAAAGATAGATATTTTCATAATACTATTATTTTTATATGGGTGATTAGCCCATAGTTATGTGTGTGCAGACATTGTTAATCTTTGAATAGCGTCCAACACCATATTTTCAAAGATATCCGTTTTTCTTTTTATTCCATCAACGAACAAATGGTCACCCAATAGAAAAATTTTAGTATTAAAATAAATACCGAAAAATTTCATATGAAAAATATCGGATTTGAACCCGCTATATTTCATGATTAATATATATAATATATATATATATATCGGCGCTTATGCAACTGCGCTACCGAGTGTATCATTGCCATTGTATCATTGGAATACATAACTTGTATCATATTACAACTCATTCTATAACTGAATTAATGCTAGTAAATCAATACAAATAAACACAGTATATATACAATCGGCTATATGAATTTCACGACTCATCTCTATCCTACCGTATACATTTTTATCTTCTTATGCGTTTATTGTCCTAATACTGTGTGGTGTTCGTGTGCACTGAACATTATAACAATAATTGGTCAATTGCATAAGCACACGAATGTAGTAAATTTTTATTGACAAATATTTTTTGCCGATGTTTATTTATATGTTTATCGGTTGCTTGGTTCTGTATAGACACTGTAGTTGTTGCTAAAATTCATAAAATTGTGACATTAAGTTAAAATAAATAAATATATTGTTTTTTATAATTATATGACTCCATTGGTTTTATTTCATTTTCGAAATTTTGAAAAATTCACCATAAAATAATTACTTTTCTTTTTATAAAATTTGGTGAAATTTCGTTTTTTATTTGAATTTATTTTCGTATTCATTTTTTGTTTATAAATATATATTTGTAGAAAAAACATTGATTATGAAATGTAAATTAAAGTCGGTGTTACCATTACTTTGCAGTTATTATGTTGTTTTTATCTAATATAAGGAATAAAATAGACATTTTAATTTTTAATATACTGTGGAATGTTATTGATGGCAATTGATTTGACTACACTTATTTTTTACTTAATTCTTTTATTTTTAATTTAATCTATGATTTATTATATTTTATGACTTACTGATTATCGCGGTAATAATGAATTACATACTTTTATAATTATCTATTTTACAGTATTTTTTTTATTTAACTTACAAACTAATTATTGAATTCTATTTTTAATTCATTATAATAACTATATTCTAATTATTCAGTTCTATTGTATTCGTATTCCCTTATTATTATTATTATTTATATTAAAAACAATAATTTTTAATATATTCTTATTTTATAATAGCGGGGCACCAGGGCTGTATTGCGCTTAACATATATATTTTAAATAATAAATATATATAAAATTAGAATAAACAAACTACAATACAAAATACACGTGACATTAACATAACAAGAAGTTACTTCAAAATTATTTTCTATACTATCTATTGTGATTGGTATTAACTATAATTTCTAATTGTTAAATTAATTTTTAAACACTACATTTATCACATACTATTTTATGTCAAACATTTAACATTTAACTCATTGAAATTTCGGAAATGAGACACGGTCTCAGGCTGTATACGAAATTGAATATTAATGTAACTATAGTTGATTTTCGACATTATTTTGACACATATATTAGTGGACGAATCTAGTGTGTAGAAAATAGCCAAAGTGACGTTTTTTTTTTTTTTTTTTCAAATTTTGGAATAATTGAATGTCAAATAAATAATTCAACAATTCCCGAAATTTTTAGGATAACCTCCATATAAAATATTTATAAATATATGTATGTTCGCATATATATATATATATTAATATAGATGCGATTGTATATATAGTTGATATAATTTAATGTTGACAGAAGTTAAATAAATTGAATAAAAAGAAAAATTTAATGAATTTTTCTAAAATATATCCTATACATATACCAAATATATTTATATTTATGTTAAAATGAAAAGTCAATAGAATAAATAAGTGTATACACTTTACTGTTCATTCTTCACTATATACAATATATATATTGTATTATTTTGCTTATAAATTATGCATAATTGTGTTTGAAAACTCATTTTCTGAGTTTTTATAATATTCAATATATATATAAAATATATGGTTTACTTTGGTAAATATAAATAAATGTATATATTGTATATAAAAGGTCATACAGTTGAATATATATTGCGTAGGAGTAATAGATGCTCACATTAAAATTAAAAATTTCTTGCCATTATTCTTTTAGTATATATAATACAATATATATATGTACCAATGATTGTGTCTGAGAAAAAATGCCTGCTAAATTTTTAGCAAAAGCAAAACATTGCATTGGTTGGGATGGTAACCATAAAATAGTCGGAAAAATTGCAAAATAATGTAACATATTTCTTTTAATAAACGTGTTTTTCTTATCGATACAAAAATTAAGTTCTACATTACATCTAAGAAATAACAAGTGCTTCAATGGTGATAAAAAGCTTTCATATTGAATATAGCAAAACAAATTATTTGCATACAATTTAAATGTAATTATAAAATTATTAAATTTAATTCAATTGTTAGACAAAAAAAATGTACTTAAATCACATCTCATCATCACAGGTCGAATTTAATTGCAATCAGAAAATTTATATACAATTTATCCCACTGTCTATATTACAATATATTCCATATTGGATTACATATGTCACTTTTATTATTGCAAATAAAAAATACAACAAAAAAAAAAAAAAATCATAATTAACTTTCTAATCATATTTACAAATAATCAAAATAAATACATGTACAATAAAAATCACAATAATATAATACACACAATCTATCCAAACTATCCGAAATACATATTATACATTTGGTGCATTCAAAATAATTCATACTATAACATATTACAAATAAAAATATATTGTATATTGCACTCGTCCGTATACACTACATTTACTATAGCAAAATATAAAATGATTCTTTTTTTAAATCGTATTAAGAAAATTAGGTTACTGATATCAGCCGCTAATTTTCCCGCAATTTACTTGTAATTGAGTAAAAATTCATATAAACTGTAATTTCCAATTCATTTTCGTTTTGTTATTTATATAGTGTTTCATTTTTATTTTCATTGTATTTCATTATAATATTACGCTATGCTGCTACTGCTGGAAATGTTGTATTTCACATGTTATTTGATTTTATATACTGTATTTATGGTATAGGGTGGCATATATTATTTAGAATGCATATGCCACATATGCCATTGTCTATTGGTATATACAACAATATATAAATCTGTCTATCTATACACGATGTGTGTGTAATAAATACAGTCAATAAATTAGAAATTGTAACTTTTTATGTTAGAAATTTTATTAGAAATCACAGATATTTGACATCTTAAAAGTGAACAAAAATATTATAGAATGCTATACATATATCGTAAAAATTTGTTAGGTTTTTGGTTGTATAGTTGCATCTATATGCCGTATGCTCAGACAGAGAGAGAGAGTCCAAGTTGTTTAAGTTTAGTCAATCATAATGTTCAAAGTTGATAATAATGATTCTATTATAAAATATTTAATGGCCCCCGTATAGTATTACAGGTTATATATAATTTTTGCGAGGTCATTTCCCATCCATTCACTCGGCTCAAACTATACTCTGAAGAAAAAAGGACATGAATCCAATTAAAAAGTAACGTCAAAACAATGAAATATTAATTAATTTTGCTCCAAGGAACATGGTTCATTGTTAAAATGAAATAATATTTATTAATTCAACGAATAGTTCTTTAAAATATAATACCGAAAATGAATGTTTTTCAATCAATCACTAAGTTGGTTTAACGAATTGTATAATTGTTTTGATGAATATTATTCATTTTTTCAAAACGTGTTCTGTTTTATAACTTATTATTCTGTAGTTAATTATTGATCGCGAATTCATTCATTCAATAAACGTAAGTACATTAAGATAATTTTTAAAAATGAAAAATATTAATGAATTATTCATTGAAACAATGAAAAGTGGGGGCTTATAAACGCTATTCATTGAAATTATGTACAAATTTATTTTCAGTGTATGCATGGAAAACATTTTCTTTATACTATTTTCATTATGAAAATTATCATTTGTTTGTTTATGAAATAAAATCTTATCGAAAAATTAATCTCTTTGCAGATATAATATCCAATAGTAGTTCTATCAATATTTATATGAACAAACTTGGTTGACCAGATTGCATAACTGGATTATTTTCGTGTCTATTTTGTAAGGTATTTTATTATTTGCATTTATTCAATTGATAAACTTAAAAATAATTTAATATACAATTTTGCATGCCAGTAACATTAACATTAAAAAAACAAACATTAAACAAATAATTGAATAACGCTCGACAGTATTTTTTTTTAATTTTTTAATAGTAATATAATGTGTAAAGTATCAATTCTCACTATAGTTTTTTGCGTCAATGAGATGCAGCATAACTAAATTTAAAAATTATCCCTATAAAGATCCTTGACATGGCCCTTAATCTGTGAAATATTAATTTTCCATTATTTAAAATTAAAATAAAAAAATAAACCCTAAATTGAAGAGAATCTAATAAATGTCCTTGATCCTTAACACTTAATTTAATATAATTTATTTTAATTCATTGATTATCAAATTTTTTCGTATAGATTAGTGAGTGTTGTCAGCAGAGTATTGAATTATAAACATATATTTTATATATATGTTTGAAAATGCCCTTAATTTCTTTGCTACATCTATTTGGATTATGAATTGTTTTCAAAGTTGTATTAGCACACTACGTTCATACGTCCCAAATTAAATACTATAAATAAAATACTAATAACAGCAGACGTTCTTCATTAATTTGTAAAATTAAAATCTTACCATGTTCACATTTTTAATTGTGGAGTTATTGAAAAGTGTTGGGCTTATATGTCTGATCAGTTTTCTTTATACGCTAGGCATCGAAAGGATATACAACCATTTATTTTCACAATTTGTTTCAATTTGTTATCCGGTTACTGTGAGTACAGTGAAAAATAGACAAAACAATATACCTATTATGTATATATGATTGTGTTTCCGTATATAAATATATGAGAAATAAAGGGATGAAAATTCGTGTGCATATCTTGAATTATATTCGAATTTTATGTATATTATAATATAGTTATAGTACGTTTATACGCATGCTATTCTATTATATATATTGTATAAATAATCATATAATATATAAAATATACATGTTTATATAGTATAGAGTATCTACTCTGTATACACATATATTTATTTTTGTATATATATAAAGGATATATTGTTAAAGAAAATATATCCCCTCAAGGACCAGAGAATCGATGAATTTATAACATGTGTAATACAACATAACAATGTCGGGATGATAAATATTATATATACATTATATTTTATATATATATATATATATATATATAATTATGTGTATACATTGAGAAATGTGTGGTACCTTAATTCTTCTGTTGGTATTATATGCGACTTATAATATACGCAACAACAAATATATATAAAACTATAATAAAATGATTTTTATTTTGTTTGGTAAATAAATTGTTACTATTTTTATTATATTTATTTTATATTATTTTATTGTTGTTTTGTTTGTGAGGGTTGTTTTACGATAGTCGATTAAAAAATTTCGTTGTATATTTTGCCTATACATATATTTTTTATTTACGCCAATATGCATAGGATGAGATAAGTCAGATTTTTTAGAAATATTATTTTAAAGAAGTATATTATTTCGAATATATTGTTTAGGATTTGTGCTAATAAATAAACATACAAATTCGTATATTGATAATAGAATAAATTCTATATAAAATAATACAGTTTTCTTTATTTTATTATATTTATATACAATTACTATCAGTTTTTCTTTTTGTCCATGTTGCTACTTCAACACGCATTATATCCTTACTCTCTTCCATAATATAAATAATTTGGGATAATAAATTTTCTTTTTATCTAAATAAAAAGTATAATTTTTCTTTATTTATATTATTATATTATACATTTGAATTGAATGTGTAACATTGACAACAGATGCGTCCGATTTAAATAAATCCCTTCAGAAAAATATAAAGAACTCCCAGTGGGACAGTTTTTTTTTCACCCCATCATTTAATAATAATAATAATAATAATAATAATACTACAATATATATCTATATATGAAATGTAGGTTAGGTTAGGTGCGTGTATATATATATATCTTTAAATTCTCGCAATATAAACAAATTTATCGAAAAGTTTAAATGCGTTCAAAACACTTGTGCACACACTCAAAATAGTGTACACACAAATTGTTATTATTCATGTTAAAAAATAAATGATTGGTATACAATGAAATTTATTTATTTTTTTTTAAAGTATAATTTTAAGAGATTGATTTTGTAAATAAATTTTAAATTAAAAGAGAAAAAGTCCTTAAAAAATTAATTTTATTAATCTTATTTTTTTTTTTTTTTTTAAATTACCACATGCAGTTTCGTTTGCCTAAACATTAAGATTAATATTTATATGTTATTATTACAAGTATTTAGAATTTTAAAAAGTTCAAGCGTTAGATGATGCGGATTAAAAGGAATAAAATGAAAAGAGGATATAAATGGTTGTGCACAAATGTGGTGTTAATTATGTTCATTATGTTTATAATTGTTATATATATATAAATATGTTTGATTTCTCTTCTCGTATGGTGGCACCATATTGATGAAAATTATTTTTCCATGATTCATAAGTGGACAATAAAACAACATAAAATATAATATAAATATTGAAAAAATTCCAATGTTAAATTTGTTTTATTTATAAATAACTAATAATTACTTAGTTTAGGGATACAATAACAATATATGATCTTTTTTTTTATGTATATTTATAAGATATTAAAGGATTGCAGATATATTTCACAGCACAATATTGAACTGTTTGATTTTATTTCGTTATAATTCATTCAATAAATACGCGACAGTTTAGTTTAGTATCAACAGTTGTACAGATACCATCATTTGTGTTAGTATATATATTAGAAAAACGTTAAACGAAAAAGAACTTGGGAAAAGTAAACGAAAATACAGAACCAATTGCTAAAGCTCGAATAGCATCCAGCTGAAGATGTTTTTGGTTTGATTTAAATTGAAATAATTCACTATGAGTTACTAAACTCACTAAACTTGATAAAGTATAATATGCAGAAAAAATCGTTTAAATTTGGTCAACGTAAAATTTATATGATTTTCCATTATGATAATGCCAAACCACACACATGACACACAATTTAAAGACTATACAGCTGACCAACATCCACCTTTTTCCTTCAGATCAAACTATATTATCATCAATTCCGATCTATACATAGAATATGTGTAGTTATAATTACATTATAATCACCTCAATTTCGTTGAAAAGTCAAATCGTTGTCATTTTATCAATCTGGAAATAAAAAGGTATTACTATATCGGCTTATACAAAATGTTGTGAATTTGTATAGAAAAGGATAGTGATTATATAATTGATAAATCAAATAATTGTTTCCTTATGCTGCCTATTTATCGCGGCTTCTATTTACCACCTATTTAGAGCCATGCAATATTGTTTGTTCGATAAATGGAGATATTCGAAAATAACATGATTATAATATTTCGTGATCGTAACGCGGAAGCTATCCCATAAATGGCAAAAAAAAAACAGATAGATAATAATATCGACTAATTTGAAAATTAAAATATTGTTTATTGTAATTGTATATGTTTTTAATCTATATTCTTGGCAGTCTATTTTGTAAATAGTAAATAGTATACATACTCACATTCGTAGTAATTTATCAAATTCCATTAATTTTGACAATTTTCTTTATATTATGTTTGATCACAAATGAGCTAAAATTTAATCTCCTTCGGTTTTATGGTTATAGCAAATGTTCTAAAATTGATTGAGCAATATTTCTAGTATAATGTAATGTAATGTATTAATAATAATAATGTACAACTAAACATTTGTTATAAAATATATTTAATTTTATAAATAATACATAATATAATAACACACTGTCCTTGTATTTATATACTTACTTACTACTTACTCCATGGCGTTACAACCCGGGTGCGGTTTTCTCCAACACGCTTTTCCAACCTGACCTATCCGCAGTTAATGTCTTCCAATCCCGAATTTTTAGGATCTTTATATCACAGTTTACTGCATCTTGCCTAGCCCATCCTCCATGCGTTCTACGTGTCCAAACCATCTCAATCTATTGATCTTGATTGTTTTGACAATATTTGGTTGACCGCGTACAACTTGTCTAATTCAAAATTGTATCTTCGCCTCCAACCATTCTGTTCTTTGACGGGACCAAATATGCCACGGAGTACCTTTTGTTCGAAAATCCGAAGTAGTTGTTCCTGGTTCTGTGTCATGCACCAAGCCTCCGACCCATACGTTAATATTGGACGTGTTAAAGTTGTATATAGCTTGCACTTAAGATCTCGTTGTAATGTTTTCGATCGGAATTGTTTTTTTAATCCGTAATAACATCTGTTGCCAGTTGCTACTCTGTGGCATATTTCCTCTTCAATATCATTTTCAACATTTATCAACGATCCTAAGTATACAAAACTATTGACTATTTCAAAATTGTGTTCTCCAATATTAACCGTTTGATCTCGAATTCGTGATGTATTCGTTGCCACCAAATATTTTGTATTTATATAGGGACAATAAAATTTATAATCACATACTTTAATTTCTCAATTATATCCTATACTCGTCGTATATATTTATTATATTCATATAATATTTATTATATTCTCAACTCATCTTTCATTTATTCTTTTTATTGTATTAATTATTATTATCTATATATATATAGATAAATATATTAGTAATATGATAAATATAGTGACATAAGCTTGACAGCTATATTACATAACACATAATAAGTTCAAATATGTAACTCTATATACATTTATTTTGTCAATAATGCGACGACGGCAACACAACAAATTACACAATAATATTGTAAATAAATATAAAACTTTAGGCGAACAGGGAAAATAAAAAAAAAAAACTAACAAAGGACACGCAACCAATTCAATAATATATATATTATAAATTTAGTAATATGTAAAATGCGATAATATTTAAGTGGTGTAAATTGATCATTATTGTTTATATTATTCATATATATACGGCTATCTATCTATGCACGTAAATTTGTATTGTAATATAAAATACACAATGTTAGTATTATTTATATATAAAAATCACCCCTTTAATATTTATTTCTTAAAAACAAAATTTTTTTGTTTATTTCATTATACAAAAAAAGAAAATAAAAGAAATTACAGAATATTGTGATTTCTGTCAAATTTGTATTCGTATATATATATTTTGTTTAGAGCGCAAGTTTATAGTACACGCACAAAACGAAAAAAAAAAGGATATAATTTCTAGACAGCACGCAAACTTTTATGTTTTGAAAAGGATATAAATGTTAAACAAAATGTTTGTTATCGTATATTTACAATATATATGAAAATGTATGTATAGAAAATATACTTAATAATTTGTATTTATATTAAGGACTCACGAAAGTTTGGTTTTTATTTTTTTGAAATATGTATATATATATATATATGGAATATGGTATTTCCGTTTATGTATCTGTCTGTCCATCATCTGTAATAAAAAGTTGAATTACCTTTTTTTTTTTTTTGTTAAAAAAAAAAGTTTTATTTTTTTTACTTCTATCACAATTTTGTAATTTGTATATTAATATATTTATAACCTAAATAGGAAAAAAGATTGTATATATACAGGATGTGTCAGCCATAGGTCAGAAGTAATTGTATGAAATATGTGCGTTCAGCTGGAATGCCTTGACGAAACAAAGTATTTTTTAGTAAATGTGCAGAGCGTATAGGCTTTGCTAAAACGATATCGATGCAGTAGAAAATGACGATTTACAATTTCACTACATTTGTCCATTGACACGATGCATTGAGAAACGGTATATGTAAAGGTTTGCAACATATACCAGGTTTGTAAATTATACCAATTCAGAATAACAGCTATTGTCAACATCATAATTTACATTCCTAACGACATTTTGTTCTATATAAATATAAAGTGTACCACAAACAATCGTCTATACGAAAAAGTAAACTCGTGGTTCATATAATCGTATACGGTAATAGACATTGCATGCAACCGAGATATTTAATCGATACTGTCTTCGGGATGATGATCCCTTTCATAGATAAGTATTCAATTTACGGTTGGTTTTAAGTAATGTAACATAATTGAATTTTAAATCGTTAAGTTTTATTTTCCAATCCAATTGATTTTGTTGCCATTATGACTATATCGCAGTAGCATAGGTGGGTATATGAATAAATTTCTCAAAAAGTATCGAAATGGATGGAATTAGTATCGGTCTGTACGAGATCACCTGTTCCGTCGGTATAAAATGTAAAAGTGTTGTATTTTTTATTGTCAATATATGGGTACTATACACTTTTTCTATATAAAATAATGAAAAATCGATTGCTTTTCTTTTATACATTATGTGAACAATAATAAGAATTACCAAATTATATAATTATACGTAACCAATCAACTTCTTTTTATTTTCAGATAAAATTTGGCACCATTCAATGTTACAATAATGGTCATATCAAAAATTAATTGGTTGGATGAATTCATAAAAACATTAAATTCATTACTATATAAATTATAAATTGACGTTTGTTTTTAAAAGAAATTATATGCACGGACAAAATCGTAAAATCGTACAATGGAAATTATATTTGGATATGTTAAATGGTTAAATTTGGAATACCTGAATGAAAAACTTTATTTCAACTAACCACAAGCCATTCCAGATTTAGAAAAATAGCACTCTATTAGTTGGCATCACGAAAATCATCAATCCTAATGTGAGTATATATCATTTAAAATTACGTTGCTATAGTAATTGTAACTATTAATTTAATATTATATATTTTATTAAACAATTTACCGATCTGCGTTCAAATGAAAATAGTATAAATGAACAGTTTGTTGTATCATCATATCATTTTTAAATAGTATTCCGTGGAATATCGAGTTAGATTACCATTATGTTTTCTTTACGTACTCACACCGAGTGGACTATACGCTGATTGATTGTCTCTAGACACACACCAAACTATTCGTAATACGGCTATGCTACCATATGTCGAGAGTCAAGTATTTACCTAACTAACATTGTATAAAATAATTATATAAATTTAAAAAAATACGCGTGGTAGAGATAGAACGCAAACAAAATTACAAAAGTTCAATAACATTTTAAAATCAATAATTAAAAAACAATAATATTAAATTGAAGAAAAGATTCAAGTTTTAAAATTCTGATTTGCTGAATCCTGATACAATCGAAAAATTTTACTATGCGCATTGAACAGTAAATTAAAAATATAAATAAATAAATAAATACATAAATTAAGAATAACACACACAATACAGAGATAGAGTAAACAATACCTACAACAATACCTACAATACATCAATAATATAATATTTTTAATAATATACAAAAAGCAACAATTTTAAATTGAAATTGAAAAAAATAACAACGAGAATTTCAAAATCTGATTGCCTGATACAATCGAAAAATTTTACTATGCGAATTGAACAACAAATAAAATAAAATAAAGAAAAGAGAGATAGAGACCGAGTAAAGTAATAGAAGGAATAAAACCTACATTTGTTGTGTATAGTAAATTTTATTTAAACAGAATTTGAAAACGAGTATTTCAGTTTCCATTTTAAAATTGTTTATTATTTGAATTGAATTTATTCTTTAATACTTCTATTGCTTATTGGCCTATTGCCCATATAGATTAATATTGTTGTTTTTATTTATTTATTTTTTTTATTATCATCATCAAGATCATCATCATTATCATCATCAATTAATTCGCAGAACAACTAACAAGCATCAGCAGCTGTGACAAAAGCAACATCATCAATATAAATTGATAAAATATAGTAGCACATCTTTCAACAACAACAAATTTAAATAATTCAAATTATATTGAGAATTCAATAAGAGGTTATAATTAATATAAAATAAAATATATTAATTCGACTGATGCAGGTTTTAATGTAATACTCTAATATTGGAAATTAAATTGTGGATATGTAATATTAGTTTGAAGTTTTACTACAGTTTTACCAAATGCACATTATTTCAATTAGATTGTTTAAAACGTTGTGTACATTTTAAAAACATCAATTTATAAGATTCAATTATAAATTAAATTATTCAATAATACAACCAGATTGTAATAATAATTGTACAGCAGCAGCATATTATTGATAAAATTAAATTATGGACAATTATTTCCAATTGGTAAATAATATTTTAAATTTGTAATATACATTTATTTTTGAAATTTAATGTTTTATTGTTATTAGATTTAACAACGTAAAATTATGAGGTGAATTAATTTTTAGTCATTAAATTAAGGAAATGTAAGTTTTCAAGTTTTTCGTTATTTACAAACAAACAAAAAATCATCCAGGATACATCGTCCATACGCGATGAAATAAAAGAGCGAACAAAAATTACAACATTCATGATAGAGATAAAACGAAATACATGAGTTCATGATGATATAATGATCAATAAAAACAACAATATTATATTAAAAATAAAGTCATACGCCTTCAAAATACTCGTTGCCTGTTACAATCCAAAAAATTTGCTATACACAATTCAACAAAAACGAAAACAAATAAACAAAATGTAAACAAATAAATAAGAGAAAAACGACAGGATAATGATAGGAACAGATAATAGAATAAAAATCATCATTCACACAACATCAATAATATTTTAAAATTGATGGTAATGGTAAATAAAAACAACAAAATTGCCGTTGCCAATTACAATCCAAAATATTTACTATGAACCATTCGACAAAAACGTAAACAAATAAATAAATAACAGAAAAAGTAACATGATATATATAACACATGGAATAGAATGAAAATCATACACACACACACAACACAGCAATAATATATTGATGGTGGTGATATATAAAAACAGCATTATTAAAATGAAAAAATAATGAATTTTGCAAAATTTTCGTCGCCTATTACTTTGCGTAGAATTTACTATGAAAATAAATATTTTTGTGGCATTTGTATGTATGGGTAACATAATATATGATAGTATTCGATGTAGATTCACCTATATCAAGGTTGGGTACATTTTATCATCAATTTATAACGAACAATTGCTATTTATACCACAATAGAATGAGATTGGAATAGTTATTGGACAACTGCAGCATATTATTGATTTGAAATTATATTATGGTTAAATAGTCTCCAATTGGTAATTAAATTAAATATGTAATACATTTTTCGTCGTAATTTTTATTAATAATTATTTTTCTAATTTTTATTATCATTTACAGAACGATGTGAAGTTGTACACTTAGCTATATAAAAAGATGATTATAATGCAGATACTGCTTTAATATTAAATATATCATCAAATTTTATTGTTAATATTACAAAACAAACAATTTCATATTGGATTCTGTGTTTTCGTCAACATTCAACAACTTCAACATTAATATTATCATTCACAATTAAAAAAGTTGATGCATGCATGTGTTTCAATGGCATTATATTGTTAATTATAAGCAGTTAATTAAATTATTTCATTCATTTTAATACGAGTATCTATTTAAAATGAACAAAAATACATTAATTTTATTTAATATTAAAAATTTTTATTCATTCAATTTATAAATTGTACTTACATTTTGCATAATTATGATATTCATCGAGATATAATGATCATATAATCAATGATATTTTAATTATTATATTATAATAATACTATAGTCATTTATTATAAAATATTTGTAATTGTAAAATTAGGAAAAATTACAAAATTAAATGATAAATATTGAAATTTATGTCTATATTATTAATTAACGACTCCCATCCTTGTTATATTGCTCTAAAAATCTGGAAAAAGCAAAAAAAAAATGTTTTTTGGAAAATATTCATCCTGGTGATTATACGGTGCTCTGCTTCTCTTATAAATAACAAAAATATCGGAGACAAAAAAAAAACAAAATTTCGTTCTGGGTATTATGCTATCCTGTTACATTACCAAAAAAATGAGAAAAACTTCCGTGTTTTTATGTTATCAACAGTTAGATAATTTAATTACCTATCAATTGGTACAAAACCCACCCGCCTACCACTTCATACGACTGAGTTATAGTGATTTTAAAAAATCCATAAAAATTTCCACTAAAATAACTGGCATTTTTCAGACCAAGTAACAGTCGCGCAGAATTACCAGGAGGCAAATTTTTGTTTTTATTTTTTTTTCTTTTTCATTTTTGACCCACTTAGAGGCGGAATTTTCGAAAAATCTCAACGGATTCTTGTTCGCACGATGACCCCCGATCGTTTGAGCCTATTTCCAGCCATTTTTATTGAAAATTTTTTGGAAAAAAAAATCATGTTTTTATGTTATGAACAGTTAGATAATTTAATTACCTTTCGTTTGATACCAATCCCACCCGCCTACCACTTCAAACGGCTGAGTTATAGCGTTTTTAAAAAATCCATAAAAATTTCCACTAAAATAACAGGCATTTTTCAGACCAAGTAACAGTCGCGCAGAATTACCAGGAGGCAAATTTTTTTTTTAATTTTTTTTTCTTTTTCATTTTTGACCCACTTAGAGGCGGAATTTTCGAAAAATCTCAACGGATTCTTGTTCGCACGATGACCCCCGATCGTTTGAGCCTATTTCCAGCCATTTTTATTGAAAATTTTTTGGAAAAAAAAATCATGTTTTTATGTTATGAACAGTTAGATAATTTAATTACCTTTCGTTTGATACCTATCCCACCCGCCTACCACTTCAAACGGCTGAGTTATGGTGATTTTAAAAAATCCATAAAAATTTCCACTAAAATAACAGGCATTTTTCAGACCAAGTAACAGTCGCGCAGAATTACCAGGAGGCAAATTTTTTTTTTAATTTTTTTTTCTTTTTCATTTTTGACCCACTTAGAGGCGGAATTTTCGAAAAATCTCAACGGATTCTTGTTCGCACGATGACCCCCGATCGTTTGAGCCTATTTCCAGCCATTTTTATTGAAAATTTTTTGGAAAAAAAAATCATGTTTTTATGTTATGAACAGTTAGATAATTTAATTACCTTTCGTTTGATACCAATCCCACCCGCCTACCACTTCAAACGGCTGAGTTATAGCGTTTTTAAAAAATCCATAAAAATTTCCACTAAAATAACAGGCATTTTTCAGACCAAGTAACAGTCGCGCAGAATTACCAGGAGGCAAATTTTTTTTTTAATTTTTTTTTCTTTTTCATTTTTGACCCACTTAGAGGCGGAATTTTCGAAAAATCTCAACGGATTCTTGTTCGCACGATGACCCCCGATCGTTTGAGCCTATTTCCAGCCATTTTTATTGAAAATTTTTTGGAAAAAAAAATCATGTTTTTATGTTATGAACAGTTAGATAATTTAATTACCTTTCGTTTGATACCTATCCCACCCGCCTACCACTTCAAACGGCTGAGTTATGGTGATTTTAACAAATCCATAAAAATTTCCACTAAAATAACAGGCATTTTTCAGACCAAGTAACAGTCGCGCAGAATTACCAGGAGGCAAATTTTTTTTTTTATTTTTTTTTCTTTTTCATTTTTGACCCACTTAGAGGCGGAATTTTCGAAAAATCTCAACGGATTCTTGTTCGCACGATGACCCCCGATCGTTTGAGCCTATTTCCAGCCATTTTTATTGAAAATTTTTTGGAAAAAAAAATCATGTTTTTATGTTATGAACAGTTAGATAATTTAATTACCTTTCGTTTGATACCTATCCCACCCGCCTACCATTTCAAACGGCTGAGTTATGGTGATTTTAACAAATCCATAAAAATTTCCACTAAAATAACAGGCATTTTTCAGACCAAGTAACAGTCGCGCAGAATTACCAGGAGGCAAATTTTTTTTTTTATTTTTTTTTCTTTTTCATTTTTGACCCACTTAGAGGCGGAATTTTCGAAAAATCTCAACGGATTCTTGTTCGCACGATGACCCCCGATCGTTTGAGCCTATTTTCAGTCCTATTTTTTTTTACCTTTTTGACCTGGAAAAGTGTGGGTTATAACCTCATGCCGAAAAAAATTTTTTGCCCGTAGGACCTTCAGATTTTCAGGGATTGTAGAGCTCGGAAAAAAAACAATATTTGTCGACCACTTTTCCCGATTTCCCTCGGGGGGCGGAGCTATGGAGCTTTGAAAGTACCAAATTGGTCACTTTTGGACCCCTATAACTCCGGAAATACTCAATATTTTCCCATGAGCTTCTCACCAGCGATAGCCCTCATCTAGGGCTACAAATTACATTATGAGGGTGACTTTCTATCTATAAGAGTTTTCCGGCTATGGCTACCTAAAGTTCGGAAAATCGTTTGCAGACCAATCTTAAGGTACCTGGGGAATTGTCAAAAACTCAATTTTTTAAAATGTAATGATGCAGTAATGTAAAGAAAAGTTTAATCTAGTTTTTGAAGCTCTTTTGGAATTTTCCAATGGGAAATACGGATTTTCCAGGAACAACGAAAACCACCGATTTTTTCAAGTTTTCAAATTGGAATTTTCCGACTTTCCCAATGGAATTTACCATTGCCCTATTTATCACGGATAGTAGACTATATGCCACGTCTTTTAAGCCCCACCACAACTCTCTAAGTTTAATGGTTTTCACACAATAATTGCCCAAAGTTAGGCTTACACGAAAATTTTCAAATCTTCAATCGGTCATAAGTCGACCCATAGATTTTTCACGGAAAAAGTCCAGAAGCTTTAATGTGCGCATTAAGATTCTCTATAATATGGCTGTAACGAAAATTGGCTAACTAATTTATTTGAATCGTGAACATCAAAAAGTCCGTTTTCAGAAATTCCGGGTATTTTCTCCAGCCCAAAGTTGATGACTTACAGATGTCTTATAGCCATAAATGGATTTAGATGATAAATGTACTGTGGGAGTGGTACTGAACATTTTTCCTAACTATTACAGTTTTCCCGGAATTTTCCGATTAAGATTAAAGTTTTCCGGATTTTCCTGAAAATTTCTAGATGTCTTAGATAGAAGATTAGAAACAGTTTTTACCACTAGAGGACCCGAATCTATTTACGGGTTTTCCCGGAATTTTCATATAACGGTTTCATATGCATGGTGAAAAATCCCGGTTTTTATTATACCAAAAGTTAGGTAATTTAATTACCTATCATTTGATACCTATCACACCCGCCCACCACTTCCAACGGCTGAGCTATAGTGTTTTTTATTAAACAAAAAACATGGTGAAACATCCATGTTTTTATGTTACCAAAAGTTAGGTTATGTAATTACCTTTCGTTTGATACCTATCCCACCCGCCTACCACTTCAAACGGCTGAGTTATGGTGATTTTAACAAATCCATAAAAATTTCCACTAAAATAACAGGCATTTTTCAGACCAAGTAACAGTCGCGCAGAATTACCAGGAGGCAAATTTTTTTTTTTTTTTTTTTTTTCTTTTTCATTTTTGACCCACTTAGAGGCGGAATTTTCGAAAAATCTCAACGGATTCTTGTTCGCACGATGACCCTCGATCGTTTGAGCCTATTTCCAGCCATATTTTTTGACCACTTTTTGACCTGGAAAAGTATGGGTTATAACCTCATGCCGAAAAAAATTTTTTGCCCGTAGGACCTTCAGATTTTCAGGGATTGTAGAGCTCGGAAAAAAAACAATATTTGTCGACCACTTTTCCCGATTTCCCTCGGGGGGCGGAGCTATGGAGCTTTGAAAGTACCAAATTGGTCACTTTTGGACTCCTATAACTCCGGAAATACTCAATATTTTCCCATGAGCTTCTCACCAGCGATAGCCCTCATCTAGGGCTACAAATTACATTATGAGGGTGACTTTCTATCTATAAGAGTTTTCCGGCTATGGCTCCCTAAAGTTCGGAAAATCGTTTGCAGACTAATCTTAAGGTACCTGGGGAATTGTCAAAAACTCAATTTTCTAAAATGTAATGATGCAGTAATGTCAAGAAAAGTTCAATCTAGTTTTTGAAGCTCTTTTGGAATTTTCCAATGGGAAATACGGATTTTCCAGGAACAACGAAAACCATCGATTTTTTCAAGTTTTCAAATTGGAATTTTCCGACTTTCCCAATGGAATTTACCATTGCCCTATTTATCACGGATAGTAGACTATATGCCACGTCTTTTAAGCCCCACCACAACTCTCTAAGTTTAATGGTTTTCACACAATAATTGCCCAAAGTTAGGCTTACACGAAAATTTTCAAATCTTCAATCGGTCATAAGTCGACCCATAGATTTTTCACGGAAAAAGTCCAGAAGCTTTAATGTGCGCATTAAGATTCTCTATAATATGGCTGTAACGAAAATTGGCTAACTAATTTATTTGAATCGTGAACATCAAAAAGTCCGTTTTCAGAAATTCCGGGTATTTTCTCCAGCCCAAAGTTGATGACTTACAGATGTCTTATAGCCATAAATGGATTTAGATGATAAATGTACAGTGGAAGTGGTACTGAACATTTTTCCTAACTATTACAGTTTTCCCGGAATTTTCCGATTAAGATTAAAGTTTTCCGGATTTTCCTGAAAATTTCTAGATGTCTTAGATAGAAGATTAGAAACAGTTTTTACCACTAGAGGACCCGAATCTATTTACGGGTTTTCCCGGAATTCTCATATAACGGTTTCATATGCATGGTGAAAAATCCAGGTTTATATGATACCAAAAGTTAGGTAATTTAATTACCTATCATTTTATACATATGCCACCTGCCTACCTCTACAAACGGGTGAGCTAGGATTATTACCCTGTACCAACTATACCAACATTTTTCTACTAATTTAACTTCAAATTTTTCGTTAAGTATCTTTGATTTCCTTAAATTTCCATATTATCAGTTTTTATCACTATATTTTCATTGCTTTCCTCAGAATTTTCATTAAAATTTATTCACATGATGTATGAAAAACAAATAATTGTATTTATATTTGTAACAGAAAATTTTTAATGTTGATTTTTATGTGAGATTTTTGAAAAATTAAATTTACACACGAAAACAACAAATACAAGTCATATCTATTTATTCAATAATTTCTTTTCCTTTCGAAATACTATAAACAACAACAATAACAATATTGGTGTGTACGTTGAGGTAGGTCGCTTATGTGTTGTTTGTTATTATCTTCTTCTTCTTTTATTTGTAAGTTGTTTGTCACACATCGTTCCATTTATTGTATTATTGTTTGTTATTTTGTTGTTTTGATTTTGTTATTGTATTATCTTTTTCCTACAATAAATACATAAATAAATAAAAATTAAAAAATAATATATTTTCACTAGCATATGATTCTGATTGCCTAATAACTATTCTCAAAAAATCGTATATTTTGGTTATTTTTCGAATTTTATGGCCTGTTTAGTAGTTTTGTGCTGTGTATGTGTGGGTGAATAATTTACTTAATGCCATATTTCTTTTCGTGTCCATATCTGCATTATTTCTTGAACAAATTTGATGAAATTTTCTATGCAGGTTTGGAATAGGATTTTACAGGTATTTATTATCATATAACCTGTAAAAATACACACAAGTTACAAATAAAAGAAGAATATAATAACAAACAGCAACGCACGCACCAATGTGGTTTTTGTTTATTGTTTACATTATTTCGAATGAAAAGGGAAAAAGTTAAATAAAAAGAAATGACTTGTATTTGTTGTTTTCGTGTGTAAATTTAATTTTTCAAATGAAAATCAACATTAAAAATTTTCTAAATATAAATACAATTATTTGTTTTTCATACATCATGTGAATAAATTTTAATGAAAATTCTGAGGAAAGCAATGAAACTATAGTGATAAAAACTGATAATATGGAAATTTAAGGAAAATCAAAAATACTTAAAGAAAAATTTGAAGGTAAATTAGTAGAAAAATGATGGTATAGTTGGTGCAGCTTAAAAGTCCTATCTCAGCTGTTTGTAGTGGTGGTCGTTTGGGATAGGTATCAAATAATAGGTAATTATATTACCTAACTTTTAGTAACATAGAAACATGGATTTTTCATCATGCATATGAAACCGTTATATGAAAATTCCGGGAAAACCCGTAAATAGATTCGGGTCCTCTAGTGGTAAGAAATGTTTCTAATATTCTAACTAAGACATCTGGAAATTTTCAGAAAAACCCGGAAAACTTTAATCTTAATCGGAAAATTCCGGGAAAACTGTAATAGTTAGGAAAAATGTTCAGTACAACTTCCACAGTACATTTACCATCTAAATCAATTTATGGCTATAAGACATCTGTAAGTCATCAACTTTGGGCTGGAGAAATTTCCCGGAATTTCTGAAAACGGACTTTTTGATGTTTTCGAAAAAAAAAAATTAGGTAGCCAATTTTCGTTACAGCCATATTATAGAGAATTTTAATGTGCACATTAAAGCTTCTGGACTTTTTCCGTGAAAAATCTATGGGTCGACTTATGACCGATTGAAGATTTGAAAATTTTCGTGTAAGCCTAACTTTGGGCAATTATTGTGTGAAAACCATTAAACTTAGAGAGTTGTGGTGGGGCTTAAAAGACGTGGCATATAGTCTACTATCCGTGATAAATAGGGCAATGGTAAATTCCATTGGGAAAGTCGGAAAATTCCAATTTGAAAACTTGAAAAAATCGATGGTTTTCGTTGTTCCTGGAAAATCCGTATTTCCCATTGGAAAATTCCAAAAGAGCTTCAAAAACTAGATTGAACTTTTCTTGACATTACTGCATCATTACATTTTAGAAAATTGAGTTTTTGACAATTCCCCAGGTACCTTAAGATTAGTCTGCAAACGATTTTCCGAACTTTAGGGAGCCATAGCCGGAAAACTCTTATAGATAGAAAGTCACCCTCATAATGTAATTTGTAGCCCTAGATGAGGGCTATCGCTGGTGAGAAGCTCATGGGAAAATATTGAGTATTTCCGGAGTTATAGGAGTCCAAAAGTGACCAATTTGGTACTTTCAAAGCTCCATAGCTCCGCCCCCCGAGGGAAATCGGGAAAAGTGGTCGACAAATATTGTTTTTTTTCCGAGCTCTACAATCCCTGAAAATCTGAAGGTCCTACGGGCAAAAAATTTTTTTCGGCATGAGGTTATAACCCATACTTTTCCAGGTCAAAAAGTGGTCAAAAAATATGGCTGGAAATAGGCTCAAACGATCGAGGGTCATCGTGCGAACAAGAATCCGTTGAGATTTTTCGAAAATTCCGCCTCTAAGTGGGTCAAAAATGAAAAAGAAAAAAAAATAAAAAAAAAAATTTGCCTCCTGGTAATTCTGCGCGACTGTTACTTGGTCTGAAAAATGCCTGTTATTTTAGTGGAAATTTTTATGGATTTGTTAAAATCACCATAACTCAGCCGTTTGAAGTGGTAGGCGGGTGGGATAGGTATCAAACGAAAGGTAATTACATAACCTAACTTTTGGTAACATAAAAGCATGGATGTTTCACCATGTTTTTTGTTTATTAAAAAACACTATAGCTCAGCCGTTGGAAGTGGTGGGCGGGTGTGATAGGTATCAAATGATAGGTAATTAAATTACCTAACTTTTGGTATCATAAAAACCGGGATTTTTCACCATGCATATGAAACCGTTATATGAAAATTCCGGGAAAACCCGTAAATAGATTCGGGTCCTCTAGTGGTAAAAACTGTTTCTAATCTTCTATCTAAGACATCTAGAAATTTTCAGGAAAATCCGGAAAACTTTAATCTTAATCGGAAAATTCCGGGAAAACTGTAATAGTTAGGAAAAATGTTCAGTACCACTCCCACAGTACATTTATCATCTAAATCCATTTATGGCTATAAGACATCTGTAAGTCATCAACTTTGGGCTGGAGAAAATACCCGGAATTTCTGAAAACGGACTTTTTGATGTTCACGATTCAAATAAATTAGTTAGCCAATTTTCGTTATAGCCATATTATAGAGAATCTTAATGCGCACATTAAAGCTTCTGGACTTTTTCCGTGAAAAATCTATGGGTCGACTTATGACCGATTGAAGATTTGAAAATTTTCGTGTAAGCCTAACTTTGGGCAATTATTGTGTGAAAACCATTAAACTTAGAGAGTTGTGGTGGGGCTTAAAAGACGTGGCATATAGTCTACTATCCGTGATAAATAGGGCAATGGTAAATTCCATTGGGAAAGTCGGAAAATTCCAATTTGAAAACTTGAAAAAATCGATGGTTTTCGTTGTTCCTGGAAAATCCGTATTTCCCATTGGAAAATTCCAAAAGAGCTTCAAAAACTAGATTGAACTTTTCTTGACATTACTGCATCATTACATTTTAGAAAATTGAGTTTTTGACAATTCCCCAGGTACCTTAAGATTAGTCTGCAAACGATTTTCCGAACTTTAGGGAGCCATAGCCGGAAAACTCTTATAGATAGAAAGTCACCCTCATAATGTAATTTGTAGCCCTAGATGAGGGCTATCGCTGGTGAGAAGCTCATGGGAAAATATTGAGTATTTCCGGAGTTATAGGAGTCCAAAAGTGACCAATTTGGTACTTTCAAAGCTCCATAGCTCCGCCCCCCGAGGGAAATCGGGAAAAGTGGTCGACAAATATTGTTTTTTTTCCGAGCTCTACAATCCCTGAAAATCTGAAGGTCCTACGGGCAAAAAATTTTTTTCGGCATGAGGTTATAACCCATACTTTTCCAGGTCAAAAAGTGGTCAAAAAATATGGCTGGAAATAGGCTCAAACGATCGAGGGTCATCGTGCGAACAAGAATCCGTTGAGATTTTTCGAAAATTCCGCCTCTAAGTGGGTCAAAAATGAAAAAGAAAAAAAAATAAAAAAAAAAATTTGCCTCCTGGTAATTCTGCGCGACTGTTACTTGGTCTGAAAAATGCCTGTTATTTTAGTGGAAATTTTTATGGATTTGTTAAAATCACCATAACTCAGCCGTTTGAAGTGGTAGGCGGGTGGGATAGGTATCAAACGAAAGGTAATTAAATTATCTAACTGTTCATAACATAAAAACATGATTTTTTTTTTCCAAAAAATTTTCAATAAAAATGGCTGGAAATAGGCTCAAACGATCGGGGGTCATCGTGCGAACAAGAATCCGTTGAGATTTTTCGAAAATTTCGCCTCTAAGTGGGTCAAAAATGAAAAAGAAAAAAAAATAAAAAAAAAAATTTGCCTCCTGGTAATTCTGCGCGACTGTTACTTGGTCTGAAAAATGCCTGTTATTTTAGTGGAAATTTTTATGGATTTGTTAAAATCACCATAACTCAGCCGTTTGAAGTGGTAGGCGGGTGGGATAGGTATCAAACGAAAGGTAATTACATAACCTAACTTTTGGTAACATAAAAACATGATTTTTTTTTCCAAAAAATTTTCAATAAAAATGGCTGGAAATAGGCTCAAACGATCGGGGGTCATTGTGCGAACAAGAATCCGTTGAGATTTTTCGAAAATTCCGCCTCTAAGTGGGTCAAAAATGAAAAAGAAAAAAAAATAAAAAAAAAATTTGCCTCCTGGTAATTCTGCGCGACTGTTACTTGGTCTGAAAATTGCCTGTTATTTTAGTGGAAATTTTTATGGATTTGTTAAAATCACCATAACTCAGCCGTTTGAAGTGGTAGGCGGGTGGGATAGGTATCAAACGAAAGGTAATTAAATTATCTAACTGTTCATAACATAAAAACATGATTTTTTTTTTCCAAAAAATTTTCAATAAAAATGGCTGGAAATAGGCTCAAACGATCGGGGGTCATCGTGCGAACAAGAATCCGTTGAGATTTTTCGAAAATTCCGCCTCTAAGTGGGTCAAAAATGAAAAAGAAAAAAAAATTAAAAAAAAAATTTGCCTCCTGGTAATTCTGCGCGACTGTTACTTGGTCTGAAAAATGCCTGTTATTTTAGTGGAAATTTTTATGGATTTGTTAAAATCACCATAACTCAGCCGTTTGAAGTGGTAGGCGGGTGGGATAGGTATCAAACGAAAGGTAATTAAATTATCTAACTGTTCATAACATAAAAACATGATTTTTTTTTCCAAAAAATTTTCAATAAAAATGGCTGGAAATAGGCTCAAACGATCGGGGGTCATTGTGCGAACAAGAATCCGTTGAGATTTTTCGAAAATTCCGCCTCTAAGTGGGTCAAAAATGAAAAAGAAAAAAAAATAAAAAAAAAAATTTGCCTCCTGGTAATTCTGCGCGACTGTTACTTGGTCTGAAAATTGCCTGTTATTTTAGTGGAAATTTTTATGGATTTGTTAAAATCACCATAACTCAGCCGTTTGAAGTGGTAGGCGGGTGGGATAGGTATCAAACGAAAGGTAATTAAATTATCTAACTGTTCATAACATAAAAACATGATTTTTTTTTCCAAAAAATTTTCAATAAAAATGGCTGGAAATAGGCTCAAACGATCGGGGGTCATTGTGCGAACAAGAATCCGTTGAGATTTTTCGAAAATTCCGCCTCTAAGTGGGTCAAAAATGAAAAAGAAAAAAAAATAAAAAAAAAAATTTGCCTCCTGGTAATTCTGCGCGACTGTTACTTGGTCTGAAAAATGCCTGTTATTTTAGTGGAAATTTTTATGGATTTGTTAAAATCACCATAACTCAGCCGTTTGAAGTGGTAGGCGGGTGGGATAGGTATCAAACGAAAGGTAATTAAATTATCTAACTGTTCATAACATAAAAACATGATTTTTTTTTCCAAAAAATTTTCAATAAAAATGGCTGGAAATAGGCTCAAACGATCGGGGGTCATCGTGCGAACAAGAATCCGTTGAGATTTTTCGAAAATTCCGCCTCTAAGTGGGTCAAAAATGAAAAAGAAAAAAAAATTAAAAAAAAAATTTGCCTCCTGGTAATTCTGCGCGACTGTTACTTGGTCTGAAAAATGCCTGTTATTTTAGTGGAAATTTTTATGGATTTGTTGAAATCACCATAACTCAGCCGTTTGAAGTGGTAGGCAGGTGGGATAGGTATCAAACGAAAGGTAATTAAATTATCTAACTGTTCATAACATAAAAACATGATTTTTTTTTCCAAAAAATTTTCAATAAAAATGGCTGGAAATAGGCTCAAACGATCGGGGGTCATCGTGCGAACAAGAATCCGTTGAGATTTTTCGAAAATTCCGCCTCTAAGTGGGTCAAAAATGAAAAAGAAAAAATAATAAAAACAAAAATTTGCCTCCTGGTAATTCTGCGCGACTGTTACTTGGTCTGAAAAATGCCAGTTATTTTATTGGAAATTTTTATGGATTTTTTAAAATCACTATAACTCAGTCGTATGAAGTGGTAGGCGGGTGGGTTTTGTACCAATTGATAGGTAATTAAATTATCTAACTGTTGATAACATAAAAACACGGAAGTTTTTCTCATTTTTTTGGTAATGTAACAGGATAGCATAATACCCAGAACGAAATTTTGTTTTTTTTTTGTCTCCGATATTTTTGTTATTTATAAGAGAAGCAGAGCACCGTATAATCACCAGGATGAATATTTTCCAAAAAACATTTTTTTTTTGCTTTTTCCAGATTTTTAGAGCAATATAACAAGGATGGGAGTCGTTAATTAATAATATAGACATAAATTTCAATATTTATCATTTAATTTTGTAATTTTTCCTAATTTTACAATTACAAATATTTTATAATAAATGACTATAGTATTATTATAATATAATAATTAAAATATCATTGATTATATGATCATTATATCTCGATGAATATCATAATTATGCAAAATGTAAGTACAATTTATAAATTGAATGAATAAAAATTTTTAATATTAAATAAAATTAATGTATTTTTGTTCATTTTAAATAGATACTCGTATTAAAATGAATGAAATAATTTAATTAACTGCTTATAATTAACAATATAATGCCATTGAAACACATGCATGCATCAACTTTTTTAATTGTGAATGATAATATTAATGTTGAAGTTGTTGAATGTTGACGAAAACACAGAATCCAATATGAAATTGTTTGTTTTGTAATATTAACAATAAAATTTGATGATATATTTAATATTAAAGCAGTATCTGCATTATAATCATCTTTTTATATAGCTAAGTGTACAACTTCACATCGTTCTGTAAATGATAATAAAAATTAGAAAAATAATTATTAATAAAAATTACGACGAAAAATGTATTACATATTTAATTTAATTACCAATTGGAGACTATTTAACCATAATATAATTTCAAATCAATAATATGCTGCAGTTGTCCAATAACTATTCCAATCTCATTCTATTGTGGTATAAATAGTAATTGTTCGTTATAAATTGATGATAAAATGTACCCAACCTCGATATAGGTGAATCTACATCGAATCATATATATCATATATTATGTTACCCATACATACAAATGCCACAAAAATATTTATTTTCATAGTAAATTCTACGCAAAGTAATAGGCGACGAAAATTTTGCAAAATTCATTATTTTTTCATTTTAATAATGCTGTTTTTATATATCACCACCATCAATATATTATTGCTGTGTTGTGTGTGTGTGTATGATTTTCATTCTATTCCATGTGTTATATATATCATGTTACTTTTTCTGTTATTTATTTATTTGTTTACGTTTTTGTCGAATGGTTCATAGTAAATATTTTGGATTGTAATAGGCAACGGCAATTTTGTTGTTTTTATTTACCATTACCATCAATTTTAAAATATTATTGATGTTGTGTGAATGATGATTTTTATTCTATTATCTGTTCCTATCATTATCCTGTCGTTTTTCTCTTATTTATTTGTTTACATTTTGTTTATTTGTTTTCGTTTTTGTTGAATTGTGTATAGCAAATTTTTTGGATTGTAACAGGCAACGAGTATTTTGAAGGCGTATGACTTTATTTTTAATATAATATTGTTGTTTTTATTGATCATTATATCATCATGAACACATGTATTTCGTTTTATCTCTATCATGAATGTTGTAATTTTTGATCGCTCTTTTATTTCATCGCGTATGGACGATGTATCCTGGATGATTTTTTGTTTGTTTGTAAATAACGAAAAACTTGAAAACTTACATTTCCTCAATTTAATGACTAAAAATTAATTTACCTCATAATTTTACGTTGTTAAGTCTAATAACAATAAAACATTAAATTTCAAAAATAAATGTATTTTACAAATTTAAAATATTATTTACCAGTTTGAAACATTCTTGCATAATTTTATTTTATCAACAATTTGCTGCTGTTGACAAATCAGTCTGACAAAGTGGTTGTATTGTTGGATAATAATAATTTGTAATGTAATGCAATTGCATTCTCAACATAATTTTAATTATTTAAATTTGTTGTTGTTGATGCTCTTGCTTTTGCCACACCTGCTGATGCTTGCAACAATATTAGATGGCCAGTAGGAATATAAAAGAATAAATTCAATTCAAATAATAAACAATATTTAAATGGAAACTGAAATACTAGTTTTCAAATTCTGTTTAACAGTTGCAATCCATAAAATTTACTATACACATTTCAACAAATGTTCCTTCTATTACTCGTTTTCTATCTCTTTTTTCTTTATTTTATTTTATTTGTTGTTCAATTCGCATAGTAAAATTTTTCGATTGTATCAGGCAATCAGATTTAGAAATTTTCGTTGTTATTTTTATCAATTTAAATTTTAAGTTGTTGCTTTTTGTATATTATTATTATTATTAAATAAATAATTTCGAAATATTAATGATGTGTGTTGTTGGTGTATGATTTTTATTCGTACTATGTTCTCTATTTTTATCATACTTGCTTTTTCTTTTATTTTATTTATTTATTATTGAATTGTAGTACATAGTATATTTTTTGGATTGTAACAGGCAAAACGAGTTTATTGATCATCACATCATCATCAATACAAATTTAAAATATTATTGAAGTGATGTTAGATATGAAGTTTTTCGTTTTACCTATATCATGCATGTTGTAATTTATGTTCACTCTATCTCTATATGGTGCGTGTTTTTCTTTCTACATTATTATATATATTTATTTATTCATTTTTATTCTTAATTTTTTTTTCAATGCACATAGTAAAAACTTTCGATTGTATCAGGATTCAGCAAATCAGAATTTGAAAACTTGGATTTTTTCTTCAATTTAAAATTATTGATTTTAATTTTTGATTTTAAAATGTTATTGAACTTTTGTAATGTTGTTTTCGTTCTATATCATGAAAGCATATTTTTGCTCATTACAATCTATCACATAATAAGTTTTTTCTTTTAATATATTGTTTTAAAATTAACACCATTATTATTGTAGATGTTATTATTGATCCTTTAAAAAAAAAAGAGAAGTTTTTTTTGTATTGTAAATATGTTCTCTCCTATAAACATAACATATTTAAAGAAACAGATATTACTAACCTATTTACTGCATGGCATTCTAAAAACTAGATCCGATTTTAGCCTTCTCCAACCGCGAACGAATTTGCTGTATACGTAACGTGATCCAATTCCAAATTTTAATGATACTAAAATTGTTGTCTGTTTTTCGTTGCGTTAGTCGGTGCTGCGTTTATCCTATCCGTTGATCCGAGGCTGTGTTGTAGAGTTCATAACTAGTTGGTTGTATTTTCGGCAGTAAGCACTAAACCATACCATCCAACAGTATTTATCCATTCTGTAAATTCGTAATTAAATTCTGTAAATTCATATTATATTAATTTGTTTTTAAGTTGTTGTTTAAGTATTGAAATAAAATCGCTTTTATACTTCAATTGTTTGTTTTTTTTTTTTATAGTTTTATTATAATTATTCCAAAGATATAGACACAATAATAACATGAAATAATATAGAGGTTTATTCTTATTTTTTTGTTTTTTATCATAATGTTTTGTAAATTTTTTTTTTTCAACTTATAATTTAAAATTATTCTTATTTTTAAACTATATTCATTCATATTGTTCTTGACGCATATCTTTTAATTATTTATTTTTTACAGAGTGATGATATATAGATTTTTTTTCGTTTCATTTAATAATTAATTATAAATTATATATTTAAAATTAAATATAATGAATTTTATTCACAAAAAAATAACAGAAGAGTGTGTTTATTTAGGGCTATTTTAAATATAACATATATAAAAAAAAAAAAAAAGGAAAGAAAAATGTTATTTACCGATGAATTGTTAAAATTATCCTTAAATAATTAATTAATAACAGTGAGATAGTTAAGAGAATTTTGGTTTCCGTGTGTGTGTGTGTGTGTGTGTGTGTATGTGTGTATGTGTATAGTAAAGTAAAGTACACTAACTGCGAATGAATATTGTATTAATTTAATATTAGTATTTATTAATGTGATTACAATTAAAAATCAATAAATGTAAATGTTAAATTTTATCGACCGGATTGTATTGAACATTATCGGTTATCGGATATCAATCATTTTATAATGAGCTGACCTAATATTCCTGAATAATCATTCGGATCGAAATCACTATATATGATTTAATAATAAGTATAATACATGAAAGTGTTGGTAGTCAAGCTAATGTGATCCTACACAATCCTGTAACTACTATAATCATAATATTAAAAATTAAAAATTAAAATTTACTTTCAATTTACAAATAATTTACCGGAATTTTTCACTATACATTAATAATTATAAATTTGATTCTATATACATTTAGTTAACAACAATATTTGCATTGATACCTTCACACATCTCTCCATAAGTTTCAATATATTTGAAACTTAGAATATGATGTTATGATCATGGGTGTCTATGCATTTTCAATGTTTTCCATCATAAAAGGATCAATTTAATAAATTATATTAATTTTTATAATTAATTGAAATGCTCTTAAAATACAAGTAATGATGATGGTGAGATCGATATGTAATTACAATTTAGAAATATTATTATTGTTGTATTTATTTTTTGTTTGAAAAAGTGACGTGCATACAATTTCAATTTTTAAAACAACGAAGGACCTCCTTATTATTTCTTTTTGATTTTCCATTCTAATTTTAATGGAATTATAAATAATATTACAATCGGTAAATCATTCTTTTTATAATAAATTATGCAATTGTGTATTTGGGAGTGGGTGTACAATGTATACGTAATGTGTATGAATAAAAAATATTAAAATGAAAATATATATAGGAGAGAAGAAGGTGGGTTTACTTGTGTGTGTATGATTTGTTTTCTTTGCCAACTTAAAATTAAAATAATAATATTTATTTACAAATATAATTTTATCATTTCATATCAATTTTCTTTGTTAAAAATTCTCTTAATTCAATAATTTATTATTTTTAATTCAATATATTATATATATTTTTTAATTTACAATTGTTTGTGTTATCGCGCGATTATAATTTTTAATTAAATTTTTTTTTTATTCCATTTTGGCCATGTTATCTAAAAAAAAAAAAAATATATTAAATAAAATACAATTTAATAATTAATAAAGAATAAAAAAAAAAAAAAGAAATAGTTAAACATTCACAATTTGTACAATTTTTTTTTTTTTTTTTTGCTTTTTTTTATATATATTTTTTTAAATATTAATTTATAAATAAATGCTGGTATTCATTTAATTAAATTATTTAGACATTTATATTGAGACATTAATTATATTTAATATATATTAACGCATATATAATAATTACAAAATAAAAATAATAATAATAATAATAATAATAGTATTAAAAATAATAGGAAATACATAATTGTAATAAAATATTTAAGTTAAAAATTTTGTTATTTATTAATTTATTTGTATATTTTTATATTTATAGACTTTTCTCATATCATCATATTTTTTAGAGTATTCAAATATTTCTTACATTGCTTTTCTATATAAATATTAATGTTTATTTTTAGTATTGCGGAAACAATTTCTTTAAATATAATTTTACTGTACGAGTATTAATTTGTTCAAATAATAATAACAATCATTCAAATATCGTCAAGTCTGCGGCCAGTGTGACGTTAGCGGCTACTCTGTGTGCTGAATTCAAAAAGATGCTATACATAATAAGAATTTTATTTGATCACAATAACTTAATTTAATTTCAGTTTGAATTACGTATAGTTTTAAACTATTTCACAAAAGATTTTTTGGTATGTCGTACCGGAATATTTTAATAAAGTTATCACAGAGATCATCAGTATTTTATAAATATTTGAATAAATGACATACGATTTTACCAATGTGCGCCACTGAATCACCACCACCCAGACCTACTCTGTAATATATTTATTGTTTTATTTTACCTTATTTTATGATTTGAAAATAAACAACGATTTCTTGTATTATAGGTAATCTAACTTTTCAAAATATTCATGCACACGGAGCCATTTAACATATAGTTGAATATATTCCCATCAGAATATTAGTGTAATATGCAGAATTTCTAACAAAATATTTAGTGGATGCTGTTTTTTTTTTAATAAAAATTACGAGTAATGTTGTTCCAACAAAAAATCAATTGAAGGGAAGTTTTGTTATAACAGAACTGGCAGATGAAAGTCAGCATCGCATATGATTGTGGTGAAAAATTTCCATTTAAAAACGCTTTTGTAAAATTATCAGAAATATTAAATGCTAATTATTTAAAAATTTTCTTTTCCAGACATTCACACGTTATTAGGAATGAGGAAAGACAAGGAGTCGTGGTGTTCGATGTTATTTTTGAGCGATCAATTAAACTTGGTATACCATAAGTCCGTAGCTATAATAAACTGGAATTCAAATGATTTTGCAATACTTACAATAAACAAAAAACAATTTATACAAAATGTCTTTCTATAAAAATAACTCATCCACCGCATTTGTTTGCTATTAAATCATTAAATATTCATTTCAACGTATACATTATATTATTTTTACGCACACATTTAAATTCTTCTTTTTTTTTCTTCTTTGCCAAAAAGATTAACATGTGAATATATAAATAAAAATTAAAAAATTATATAAATTACAAAATTGTTATTAAATTAACTATTGTATAATAATAAAAAAAAACACAAACAAATTAATCTGGTGTTTAATAAATAATAAACGTAGGTAATTAATTGCAGATAACTTGATAATTTAAATTTTTATATTAAATTATAAATATTAAACGAATAATATTATTTATAATTATAATCGGTTGAATTTTTTTATCATATATTTTTTATTTTTATGTATTTATTTATTTATTTATTTATTTATTTATTTATTTACTTATTTATTTACTTATTTATTTATTTACTTATTTATTTATTTATTTATTTATTTAGTTATTTATTTAGTTAATTTTGCATATACTTTTATATATGAATTTTATTTTTACCAAACTAATCCTTCAGTTTGCATACTTTGTGAATCCGAAAAATTGCCAGAATTCATAAACTCTGGTGAACCACCGCCACGTGGTCCATTTAGTAAATGTTCTGGACCACCGCTGCCAAGACCATTTCCTAAACCACCTACACCTATGCCACCGTTACCTATACCTCCTGGTCCACCACCACCACCAACACCACTACTACCATTACTACCACCACCTCCACAGCCGCCTGGTTGATTCATAAAATTCGGTTCAGGTGTTAAACTTCCAAAATCATGACCCATTGGCATTGGATGATCCATTGGTGGGCCAACTAAAGTTTATTTATTATTATAGAAATTAAATTTATATTGATTTTTACATTATTATATTATAAAATATGTTATTGCAATAGTTAAACTAACAATGTTATTTAAAAAATTAAAATAAATTGTATGCATTTATTTGCGTTTTGTTACAAAATAACTTAAACAAAATAACAGTCTAAAAAAAGTCTGAACTAATTGAAATTTGGGGTACCATTATCATTTAAGATAAATGTGAATCCTCGTCAATGATACATGCAAAAAACATGAAGACTATATGATCATTATAAGCAAAGTGTTTAGGGTTACCGGAAGTTATATCTTGAGGTAGAGGCAAAAATTTGCGATGACAGATAAATAGATGTTTGAAATATTAAAGGATACAATTGTTGAGGGAACCCTTGTTGCCCTTACACACACATTCCATTCGTTATTTGGAGGGAAAAGAAAAGGGATCCAATAGAATAGATGATCTGTTTCGATATCCCACATATTCAGAATTCAGAAAACTCGATCGATATGATGTAATCGTTACCATTAAATCATGTTCCATAATAGTTGGTAAATTAATCCGCCAGCGACTTTACCATTTTTTTGTTTTCATCATGAATTTTTCAATTATTCTAATGATAATACTCTATTGTATGAGAGCCCAATGGGACATACCCATAATTTTATGTTGAAACGCTAGGTACAAACCATGTTTTCTCAATTTTTTGACAATGTTTTATTACAATTTTCTCTTCTTTTGATGCGATTCAAAAAAGACGAATCAATTTCCCAACGTTTTGATATTTGTAGAATTGTTGTTCAGAGAATCCACGATATAAGTGGACAATATGTTGGATAACAGAATCAAAATAATATAATTCCTATACAATTGATGGCATATTCTTCTCGTCGTAAATATATATTGTTCCGTCGATACGAAAAAACGAAAAAGGACCCAGAATGGTGGTGTGTTTGTAAAAAAAAAATTAAAAAAATTAAATATTATTTAAATATAATGAAAAAAAAAAACACTTACGTTGAGGATTAAATTGCATCGGTGAAAAAAATCCATTCTCATGTGCATGATGAAAGGCTGGACCATAGGCAAAATCAAATTTTGTATCTGGTGAAAAATATTGAAATGGATGACCCTCATCTAAACCAGTGGCTAAATTAATATATTGACGTAATTTACGATTTGTATGATGAAAAAATTGACCACCACGATTCATATTTGTTAATTGTTTAAGTCGTCGTTCTTTTGAGCGTTTATTTTGAAACCATACCTGTAACGAAAGAAAAATTGTGTTGAATTATTGTTTAATTTCTATTGTGCAAAATAAATTATATAAAATAAATAAACTGAAAATAATAAATTATAAATAATAGTAACTATAAATATAAAATCTTTTCATAAACGAGTATAAATTAAATACAATAAATAAATCAATTTGTTTTGGGAAATGATTTATTTGATTATTTTTGTTATATGTTTGTTCTTTTTAATTGTTATATTTAATTATATATTTTTTAGTTTGTTTTGTTGCATATGATGGATTCTTTAATCGGCAATGATGACCTTTATGGGATAATAGGTTTATTAATAAATAAAAAAAAAAAAAATTTACTTTGTATTTTTAAATACGGATTCAAATTCAAGATTTTCTGTTTTGTTTTGTCAATTCGTCGATGATCGGAGTAATTTATTTATTTATTAACACAACACCATATTTTTGAGCATTGACAATTGAAACGGTTAAAAAAAAAAAAACCAAAAATTATATAATAAAAGATTTTAAACTTATAATTATATCTCTGCAATGCACACAGCATCAATAACGTATTTATATTGTATAAAATTGGGTTATATATTATTTTATACTTATTATTTATACGTAAAACAAAGATAAACTTATTATTAAAAGATATATCGAATATAATATTATCATCATGTGCGCATATATACTCGTAAATACAATACCTATATATGCCTTAACTCTCACATTATATATCATTTGCGGCATTTTGGGTTTGATCCCATATGAATAGTATACAAAATTTTAACGTTAGGGGGTCGCTTTACCATACAGTGTGCGTTGTTGTTATGGATAGAGTAATACAATGACAGTTGTCGGCGCCGCCCTTAACCACATGATGTCATGTATTTTATAATGTTTTCATATATTAATATGTATTTTTTTTTATCTGTAAATTTTATATTTATTTTTTTTTTTGTATTTTTACAATAAGTTATTCTTTTGATTATATTATATGTAACATTTGGATGTTGTGTATAATAATACATATTATAAACATATTTGGTTATCCATTATCATCCATAGAATATATAGAAAGAAGTAGGTACACATTTATTATACGAGCGTACATGTGTTGCTCGTACAGGTTATATTTCTATCGAATTCGAAATACAGTCATATTTATGGATAAAAATAATACATGTAATAATTGGGAATAAAAAGGGGAACACAATGCTATATAATGTTTGACAAATGTTATAATTAAGTGCTGAAAATGTTATAATATTTTTATTGACCATCATCATAATAAATATTACACTCTGTAATTCTAATAAAATATGAGATATGTTCATATATTATTAAAATGATTATATATTCACATTGTTTCTTATATACCCACAATACATACGAGTATATATAAAATAGGCATTGTTAAAGATACAAATGCTATATGTTACAATGTATCTTATTTATTATACAATATAGAGCTGTTGGATATAGAAGTTGCAGGTATGAGTATATAATAAATTTATTTGTTTTCTATATATAGATATAATGGGATATAGGAATGGGTTACATTCACAATGTCAGAGAATATTCTGGATGTAATATAGGTTATATATGAGTCGGAAGACCTGTCAATTATCACCATTAAAAAACCACTCCATTTACAAAATTCATCAAAGAAGAAGGAAATGGAGTGTGTACTCTAAGGATTGAAAACTCTCCAATACAAAGAGTTTGAAGATTTGTTGTGATATTATTATTATAATGATTTCTGATTCCTCACTGGCCACCTTAAACCAAATATGCACGCTACAATTCTTCTATCATTTAAATATATTTATAATTTACAACAATATTATCCACTACATATTTGCCTATATATATGATAATTCAATTGTTTGATTGATAAAATTTATTTTCAATTTGCTGAGTTCTTTGGTCAACCACCAATTTTGCTATATCTCTATCAGAACAAGAAAAATAAAATCAATGGACAACAAATCTTGTTTAAGTACAAATAAAAAAAATGTATATATAAAAAAAATGTAAATATCCGAAGTTAAAGTCTAACTATTTCCGTATATTGAACAGCTAATAGTGTGAAATAAACAAATTAATGATGATATGATAAAGAATAATTATCATACATATGTAAAAAAACACTTAAGGATCAAAAAGCGATTTAATTAAATTAAATTAAAAATTATGTCATCCATAAAAATAAATAAATCGCCTTGAAATATAGCCATTTAATTAATTATTTGTAAAAGTATAAATAAAATAAATAAAATTAATTATAAAAGTATAAATGAAAGTTCAATTAATATTTAAGTATAAAAATACAAAGCACATCGAATTATATATAATTAAAGTTAATTAGCTATAATAATACTACTGATATATAAGTATACACTTTTCACACGGCATTGTGAAATTTTACTACAAATCCTTTTTTCTTTTTTTTTTCATTTTGTCATGGTAAATTATATGTTACAACATAAATATAATATAATTATATGTTAGTCATTGCAGCAGTGTTACTAATTTGTGCACGTTAATATGTTACTATATGGGCGAGAAATAAAATAAACGTCAATAAATAATATACCTATTTATAATTATAAAATATGCTTAATTAGAAACACGACGACGGTGATCCTTCTATATATATATATATATACGCCATATGATATAAAACCGAGTGACCACCCGCTTATAGTTTATACATAAGAATAAATATAAAAATGGGAATTAATTTGCAATGGCATCCGAAACCTTATAAAATTTCAAGAATATATACCACGTACGAATGTTAATCATTTTTTAAAAACATATAAATAAGAAGATATAGATATAATTAAGACGGACACAATTTAAAAAAATTAACATATGATGGCATCACTTTATCATAGATATGATTATCTATGTGATACCGTATCAAAAGTCTCAGAGAAATTAAACAAAGCTAAAATAGAATACATTTTACAAATCCAATGAATCAAAAGTATATATTTTTTATTATAAAGAAATATTTTTATTTCATTGGTTAGGTCAAATCGTGTTTTACAACGAAATTTCAGTAAATTTATTTGACGAAAATCTTTATACTATATTTTATATAGCTGTACCCGGATGTATTATTATCATTAACTATAAAAATGATATCAAAACATTAACTGTATAAAGGATATTTTTAATGCTATGCATATATTCTATATAATCGTTAAAAGAACAATGTGATATAAAAGTATAAAAATATATTACTTGAATAAAAGTATTTAATTATTATTATATACTAAAATTATATATAATATTAATAGCCATATAATTATTATAATTCATTTTTATGATCTTTTAACTCGCCTATATATCCAATAATATAGTATGGATAAATAAAAAAAATATTTAAAACAAATAAAAATAATTGTAAATATATAAATATTAGAAAAAAAAAAAGAAGTTATAATTCAAATTTTTATATTTTATAAGTTCTCTGTAAAATCTGTGAATATGCGTGTAATGTATAAAAGGAAAGAAACTGCATTTACCAAATGGTATAAATTATTATTATTATTATTATTATTATACATTCACTATATAGTTTTCTTTTCGATCATATATATATATGCATTTTATGCAAGTACGCAACATAAAAAAATTACATAAACCATATCGAATTATTTATTTATGCTTTTTACACCACCATAACTATGGAAATCCTTTTTGTTTTTGGTCTTATTCATATATGGTACACACCGTAAATATATGAAAACATTTATTTTATGTTCACTGTGTTCAGTACACTATAATTTTAATGTGTTACTGAGAAACAAAATAAACGGTACATAATATAAAATATAACAATAACATATGCATAATTAGAAACGCACAGTTATTGTTCTATGAATTATGATGACCACCCGGTGATTATATATATATATATATTTTACCCTGCACTATATTAATATGAAAGTATTATACATATAATCGTATATTTAAAATACAAATATGCGGATATATATATGGCTATAATTTAAATTGGTTCATAGTACAGCGGTTTTTGTGTATGTAATTTGTCGCATATTTGCAATTTTATTCTGTAAAAAATTCTTATAAAAAAATATAATATTATCACTATGTTCGTATTCACATAAACTTTGTTCTATATAAACGTAAACCATCTCGACAGGCCATCTCTATATGAATTTAGTATAACTTATATTGTATTATTTTCTATATATATTTTTTAAATATATACCGCACAATAATTACTTCAATAATTGCTGCGATAATTTATTAGTTCAATAAAAAAAAATAAAAAAGAAAAAAAGGATACACGTGTCACACGACAATCAAGTAATCAATTGATATAAAAGGAAAATAATTATTATATAAATAATTATAATATATAGATAAAGAAAATTAAATAAACATATAAATTGGATGACACGACACAACTAAAATTTGATATAATCAATACAAATAAACAATTAAACCATATAATTATGTACATAAAAAAAAAAAAACAGTCACTACATATCAATATATATTATGAATTAATTAATTCCCACAGAATAATATAAATGAAAATCCTTGTATTACATGTAATAATATATAATTTTTCATTAGAAAAATAAATTAATGAAAACTCGTGTTTTTCTATATTTAGTGCCACTCAACACAATACGCACGCATTTTAAATGTATTTATTTCACGTTCCAATTTTTTTGAACAATATGTGTATGTATTCTATAAAAATACAATAAATTATAGCGCAATAGTGTTCAATGTCACATTTATTATTCTCAAAATACATATGATAATATAATTGAAATTTAATTATATTTCTTTTCATTATATTATTTTAAATTTGAATTAAATTTTAAGGCTGTCTAATATTGTATAGCCTGAATATACATTATATATTATAAAAGATATGTTCTTTTTGTATAGTAAGATACCTATACCAAAAAACGCACATAGAAGTGAGCACAAGAAATGTATATAAACAATCTATAATTTAAACTACACTATTATTATTAAGTGCCATAACAATTATGATGCATTAATTAAATTTAAAACTAATTTTCCTTTCTTTAATTTTACTTTATATAGCATAAGTTTTTTTAAATGCCCGCAGTCCCACAGTTTGATCAATGTAAACTGCCATATACACGACAAGAGTCATGTATATTTGCTACTCTATATAAATAACCATTTCATTTATATGGGTTGTTATACATAGATTGTTTGCTCAACATTTATATAATTGTTTCTGCGCTCAGCTATCGACAAAATTGTAAAATTTTGTTTTCTTTGTAAGTTTTTGACATTTTTCCATTGATAACAATAACATTTAAAACAGTAACGATACGGGTTCAAACCTGGATAATTATCCAGTTGATAGAAAATGGATCGAATACTATTTATAAACGGAATACTTATAAAATATATGGTATAAATGTTTCTGAAATGAGACTACAGCAAATTATTTTAATTTATATAATTTAAATAAAATTGAACTTATTTTAGTTATTTTTATTTTGTTATTGTATTTGTAATAACACATCGTTTTTCATTACTTTCAATAAATTCATATATATGTTTTCAAATGAATTTCGTTTCTCATTTCCAAAATTAAGAAGTTTATTTATATGATTTAAATTAAAGTCGATTTGTTATATTGTATTTAACACCTGCCTATAATTATACACCCACTCCAATAGCAAAATATTTTGTAGTATCAAATGGAGGATATATGAAGAGTGGGTGACTATCGCTAAGATTCTGACTTTTTTATTATTATATTTCGATGTAAAATAGGACAAAACAAGGAAAACTTAAATTATACATAAAATATTAAATATACATATAAATTCATAAATTCATTGATAAAATGATTTCGTTACAAATCATAATAAATAATAAATAACAATAATAAATAAATATAATCAAAACAAACATTTAAAAATAAAATTAAAAAAAAAGTAGGTTGGATTAATGTAGTACTCGTTCGTTTTGGGAAGACAAGATTATAATGTGTTTATATATATATATATATTTAGTTGTACAGCGATTAGTTAATATAGTAATAATAATAATAATAATAATATCTTCCTGTTATTCATATTCTTTTAAATATATATCTATCTATCTGCTGTTAAATTTATAACACATACAAAGTGAAATTGAAATGAAGCAAATTCTATATATATATATATATATATATATTGTATAGTATACATGCCGATATATATACACTATACAATATACACATAATATTTATAAAAATATATATTGTACATTCAGAAAGAATAAGAACAAGAAAATTCATAAATCTATTGTTATTTGCACTTTAATAACTATAACACGACATGATATCTTTTTGTCATGCTACCAAGAAATTTCATATATAATAATAAAGTATTGTATATAAATAAATAAATAAATAAATAAATAAATAAATATATATCTTACTAATTGTGTAAATTGTAAATTATGTTGATTGTTAAATTGTTATATGTTTTTATATATATATTAGTTATGTGTTAAAAGAAAAAAAATGGACAAGAATAATGATTATATTTATATAAGTAATGCCTCAGCGTTGTTCGTTATACGTATTAATATATACCACCATAACACATAGTTATGTATATATAATATATAACTACAAAAATATCATTAGCTGCACGCATGTTATAAAAAATAATATTCGAGAGCGTTTTGTTGTCACATAATTATTATATAATAAAAAAAAAGAATACCAGTAGATTATTTGTTTAAGTATAGATAGATATACTTTATATTAATACAAACATAACAATAACACTTTTTATTTTAACAAATTGTTTTGTATAAGATTTACCCTCTTATTGTGTACACAATAAAATAATTAAATTTTGTATATGGATATTATTACGAGTATAACATAAATACTAATAAATTGTATGATTTTAATATAACAAACGTAACTATATATATATATATACTTTAAACGTATATAATTTAATTTAATTATATTGAGTGTACAAATATGATACGGTCATTATTTGAGTAATGGTCAACCGTATAACCGGAGTTGGTATAACTTTTCGCAAATGATTACATAATGATCACACAAAATTGTCCATATTCAAAAAACAATGCGATTAAAATAAGGTTTTTTACTATTTTTTATCAAATGCCAGATACACTAAATATAAAAATTGATTCTACAATGAAATTAGTCAGTCAGTACACAACGAATCCTATATAATAGAAAATAATAATGACGCGAGTCATATTTGTACACCTTATAATTTTACAAAACATTACTTATATAATGTTTTTATTATATTAATATATATATAAATAAGTTGTACATATGATTATATGGTTTCTTCAAATATATTGTTATAATAATGTCGTATAACATATATTATACAAATTTATCTTTTATGTATCACATACAAATAGTAAATAAATTACATATTTACATTTTATTGTATCCAATTCAATTGATTCAAAGATATATCTTTTCTTTATATTTAGGTATAGGTATATTTTTATTTATACCTTTGATATTTACAAACAAACAAATTTTTATAAGGTTTCATCGGTTACATAAAAATAATGAACGTATGTAAAAATATTACATCTATTTTTAAATTATATGAATGGATGGCCAAAGAAAAGTGTTTTTCATAAATTTACATTTATATTTTATATCAAATATTATATCAACATTTTTTCTATTTTTCCCATTTGATATAGATTTTAAAAAGGTACGGAACGAGCTATAGAAATTTGAAAAAAAATTAAAATTACTTAATTTAAGAGGATTTATATTGATCAATTTATCTGCAAAGGTACACAGAGAAGACTGTGAATTAACAATAAATATGGGATTTGCGTGAATGGAAATATTAACAAAAAGTATAAAATTTATAAAGCTTTACAAAACCATACTTGTTTTTGTATTTCTATAGATTGAAAATTGCCATTGTCACTGAAACAGTTGCGTAAACAAAATTACGCACAAAGATATTCAAAATAAATGATAGCTATAATTTCAAAAAAGAATTTACATCCAATTTTCGAAAATTCATTTAATTTTCAGATTATCTTTTTGTAAATAAAAAAAAAAAAACAAGATAAAATTATAAATTAAATAAAAATAAGTTAAAATGTTCTGATATTTTTTACACATTATATTTATTACAATAAAACATAGTTACGAAAGAGATCTTTTTCTAAATGAATCTCTATATGAAATGTTATCTAAATATTCATATTTTCACACAAATTAATCTATACATAGATATAATAGATAAATAAAAAATAGATAAATATAAATATAATAAATTATAAAATTTATATGCAAAAGATACAATAAAATAATAAAATTGCACATTATCATTTATGGGCTAAACAATAAAAAAAAATAAATCCATATTAACCTTGTCTTAATAAAAAACATAAAATTTGATAAGCAAAAGGTAAAAGAAAGGCTTAAAAATGTGTATAGTATAAACATCGAGCATACATAAAACAATACGAGTGTAGTGTATGTTGTACATATAAAATAATCTATACATAAATTTAAAATACATATTTTTATTGTAATAAAAATAATTTATTTAAAGTATTTTTTATTTCTGTTTTTGCATTAGTTCCAGCCAAAATTTTGTTCCACCTGAACAGAAATTAACATTAAAGTAAAATACTTTATATTGTATATTGGGTGTTTACATTGAAAATTCTGCAATTGTTTGTGTTGTATATAAATATATTTTGATTTTAAATAAACAATAGCCGAGTGTATTGTTGTGAAAAAAAAATGTTCGATCATTTGCAATACAACATTCGCCCATCTTTCGAATAATAAACGGATTCGTCAAAGGAAGAAGAAGTTTATTTTTTTTTTTACGATCCAATAATCAAATCATATTTCAGAGAGCCCACTCCGTATGTGGTCAAATGCTGTAACAAATAATATATTTGATATTTGTTAAAAAAAAAAAAAATAGCAAAGGAGCAACGTTTCAGTGTAACGACCCAATATAATACAAGGTATATAAAGGTACATAATTTCAGATATATAATATATGTATTTACAAAACAATAAAAAAAAAATACAATACCACATAAAGAATATATTTAAGGTAATAAAAACATTTAACAATTTTATGATGGTGTTAAGATTTCTCCCGAATTTAGAACAATCGTCAACCGCATTATTACAGCACGTACGAACATATTTGAAAAAAAAATGTTATTATTGCATATTATATGTACAGGACCCTCTGTCCGTAAAAATAAACGGATGTCTTAGGAATAAAAACAATATGTGCTGTACGATGAGTGGAGGCATTAGCGTCCAATAATCTCCAACTGCCTCACTTTCGATATTCAGGAAACGTCATAAGGTAATATAAAGCATAAATTTGCGTTGTACCACTTTTTTTTTATATTAGATATTATTATTGTTATTATTCTAATATAATTTTGATGAGAATATGATTATTTTGATGAGAATGAGATTTTTAAAAATTTTCTACATCTGAAATTTTTCACCAGCTTGCATAAAATAGTTTATTATAAGAAATGTCTTTGCTATTATTTTGATGTGATGCAATTTTTGATCATCGCAGACAATTCATATAGAATTTATCTTTCGTAGAACAATTTTATCACTAAAAATTTTTTGCTATATCTTTCACAAAATCGGACTGGATGTTTGCATCATCATCCATTTTCATTTATTGATGTCGCACTGGAAAAACTTTTGTTTTGCATATAAACAATTGTACATCATAAGTGAATTTAAGTATTTCAAAACATTTCGATATAGCATTTTTTTTTATCAATTTTTTTTGCATAATTTAATGTTGGTTCTTTTTTTGTTTCGATCGGCATTACATATAAACTATAATGCTGTCACTTGTTGTATTTTAGCAGACACTCTGAAGGAAAGGTCATCTCCATCAGTAGCCAATTATAATGTTGTTATCAGTTATAATTTTTTTTTGGACAGAGGGTCTGTGTATTTACGATTGATGGTATATAAATTATCAAAGTATGTCTTGTATACAAATACAAATTTTATAAATTATTCTGCATATTATAAATTTATTTTTTTTTTCGCTTTTCATTTTTATGAATCTACTTTAAAAAAAAAAAGTTCCGTAAAGAGTTATTGTATTATTATTATTATTATTATTATTATAAATATATAATATTATAAATTACTATATATACTAAAGTAAAATATATATATATTTATATACGAGTAGTTATATAAAAGTATAACAATCGTTTGAGTGTGCTGACGTTTTTTTTATTTTTATTTTCATATATCATATAATTTATACATGCAGATACACAATAATAATTTTATCCAGCAAAAGAACAAAAAAAAAAAAAAAAAAAGAAGAAAAAACGAAAATTTCTTAACATTTAATGATCACCATAAAATTTGTAAAATAAAAACAACAACAAAAAAACCAAAAAAATACAAAAATTAATGTATATAAATAATATATTATAATAATAAAAATAAAATAAAAACATATAATAAATAAATAACCATAAAAAACAATAAGAAAGAAAAAAAAATAAAAAAATCATATACCGAAGCAGAAGAATCATGTTCCGTCGACGGATGGATGATGATAGAAAATTATTGTTTTTATAATATGCATAAAAATTATGAAGATGATTTATGAATTTTCTTTGTAAAATTGACTAGACTCAAATGCAGACCGCCGCGCGCTCACTACTCCGCGCTCCTATACATATATATTAATATTAAATATACGCATAAATATTAAATAAATAATATTGGTACATAATAATATTGAATACATAAATATCGAATACATAAGCGTTTACATAAGCATAAATGAAAGAAAACCAACGGTTTTTGGTCTATAGAGTTATGGTTTTTTTTTTGTTTATACCATTAAATTTTTAGAATAGAATAGTTTGGGTTAATTTTTCCTCTCTATCTTAGTATATTACATAAATGAATGTTATGGTTTTTATAACATATATCTATTCTTCTATATAATTCTTGTTTTATTTGTAATCTCTGTGATGAACAGAAATAATATCATTTTTATTTATACTTATAATATATATATACCTGAGGATTATTATTATTATTATTATTATTATTATTTATATATTTATTTCAAATGATTATTTCTCAATGTTCATATATTTATACCATGTTATATGTTCATATATACATATATTCTAATTGTAAAACCTGAAATTATTGACAAGGTCATGTTTACATATAAATATATAACATTTAATACATATATTCTTTTCTTCATATATAATAAATAGATTTAACACAAATAAGAATAAGAATAAAAAAATATATTATGTGTAGACAAGAACGATTATTTTCTACTTATAAAGTTTAAATTAAAATAAACAAATTATGGTGAATGTTTTGTTCTTTTTTTGCTAAATATCTATTATTTTGTTGTGTATTTATTTATTTATTTATTTATTTATTTATTTATTTATTTATTTATTTATATACATCACATACTTTTTAATTATATGTATTTACTCATTTTTAAATTGTATATATATATATAAATAACAAGTACCCAATTTATAAGGTGTAAATAAATACTCCCAAGTAGCATATTCAACAATATCTATAACATATAATTTATTTATAGTATGTATTTATAGCATATAGTGCCCCGCTTAAAGGTAAATCCAAAATAATAATAATAATAATAATAAACATTTAAAAAAAAAAAACCAACCGAATTAAGTGATGCAAACTTTTCTTCTTATTTTAATAATAATAAAAAAAATTCATAAAAAAGGGTTAAAGGATATTTTTATATGTGGGTTAAAAGATATCGTTTTTTCTTAAACTTATTTATCAGCAGATATATAATTAATTTTAAACTATATGTATTAAAAATTAAATGAAAATAAAAATATATGTGATGTTATTTTTCGAAAGAATTAAATAAATATGTTTGAAATTTAATTTTTATAGTACCACAAAAGGAAAAAAAAAAGGGAGAGATATTGGCAAATCTAAGGTAATTTCTATAATTTGTGTACTATATAGATTGACAATAATAAGAAAATTAAAATATTACATAATTTGGAAAGGTCGCGTTTATATATATTTTTATTTCCAATGTTGTTTGTTGATTTTAAGACGATACGAAAAATTATAAAAGAATTTTTTATTCAAAGAAAAAAAAAACTGATAGATTTGGTGGCCCTATGACGTTGGATAATGTTAAGTCATGTGTGCGAATCACAGATAAATTATCTGATCATCATTTTTTTTTCTTTCACTCGAATGTGTCTAGTGTTATTGAATAAATCAAATTATTTGGTATATACCAGCGGTAGTATATTGTTGTATATGCTCACGTTTATATATTGGAGTGTGTACATCGACAGTGTATTATTTGGTATTTGAATAGTTGTTAATCTTTGTTTTCGATACTGGGTTTACCTTCATTTTGGTATAAATACATATGAGGATTAATTGTCGTTGTCGTCTTACGTTGTATTTTTACGAATATACGATAGAGCCATGTATTATTTTAATGTTTGAAAAGTGGTCATATGTCAGTCAATGAATTCTAAGATCTTTAATGAGACTTATTTATTAGTAATTTTTTCGGCTGTTTATGGATCTTGAGATTATATTTATTTCACGTTTCTCGTATTGTTATATATATATATTTATATATCATACTTAAACGTTATATACAAAAAACAAAAAAATCAAATATGAATTTGGTATAAATCGTAAAACCGATTTAAGTGACTGATTGACTATAGTGCTCTAAGTGAATTAATAATAATAATAAATTTAATAAACAAATTAATGATGATTATACCACCAAAATGATTTGGATTTTTGGTGGTACTAACGCACTAATAAACTAAAACATTATTTTAAGAATTGTATCAAATGTGAGCAAAGCAAGGCAAAACAGAATGTCGCTGAACTGCGTTAGTCTATACTAATTTTTCTTTTAATCAATATAACTAAATAAACTCTTAAATTTTATGTACCATATATTATAGATTAGTTACACATCGTTTTCAAATTTCTATAAATCCAATAAATTCTGAACTTTTTAATACATTTTAAGAAAATTATATGAAAATTAAATTATCCATTTCAGAATTCAATTATTTTTATATTTAATACTATTGATACTATACAAATATATTTTATAATCATTCATGCATATATGTATAGATTATATGTGCGGTTATATAATATATTATTACCCATATATGATTAACTAAGGATAAAAAACAAAAAAAATTTGGTGATGCATAAATTACAAGTTCTACAAAAACACATATACAATTCACACCAAATGTCTCAATATAATAATCATATATAGAAGATTTGTCACATTCAATATATTTCAAATATTTTTATGTACTACCCATAAAAATAAAAAAGTGTCATGTTAACATATAAAGTAGCAGGTGACAGGAGCGGTATTTGATGTTAACACTTGTTTTTATATAAATTGTTATACAATATTATATGTGTGAGTGTGTGTGTGTGTGTGTGTGTGTTACCACTTAACATAAAAAATATATAAAATAAAAGAACACGAATAAAATATGAAAAAAAAAAACTTATAAAATAAAAAGATACACATATTAATAACATCGAAATGTAACTCCCTATGGTTTTTTGGGTTTTTTGACACACGACAAAAATATTCTTTTGAATATTACCGCAAACATATATTTAATACTAATAACATAACACACAACAAAACGATCGAATCTTGTTTATATTTATCTCTTTTGTTTTTTTTTTTTTTTTTATTTTCGTGTAACTTAAAAAAAAATATATTTCCATTTTTCGATAGATGTGAAAGACATTAAATATGAAATTTTATTATCATATATATTAATATGTAACTCTTCATTTTTGGTGGTTGTTGTTGTCGCGTTGCTTAAATTTGTATGTTTTTTTTTATATTTTGGCTTTTTTATTTTTGAATCGAAAGGTAGGTTGAATAATATTTTATTTTTTTTTAAACATAGACGACCTCTGTTCGTGAAATAACCGGAATGGTTATAAAAAAATAATTTACATCCTAAATACAAAAATCGATTTGTGGATAATACCTTTGGAATCGTAAAACAAATGAGCATTGTTTTACGTTTTGATTGTGTCAGACGACACATAAAAACTACAGTCATTTAATTCGCTGTATGTTGTATGGCTTACAGTTGAGGAAATGTCATTAAATTTTAATGCAGTTTATTAAAATCGGTTCACATATATTATAAATAAATCAATTAGACCAACCAAATAGATGGTGTTACCACATTCATATATTACAAAGTTAATCCGGTTATTTTTCGGACAAAGGATGTCTGTCTGTATGTATGTACTAGCAAATTTTATTTTGAATACATTTTTACAAATTTATTTTTAAATATAAATGTTTATTATGTTTTGTATTGTTGTTTTTTGAATGATGTTATGGCTTTTGTTGAAAAAAAATATAAAAATAAAAAGGGTTAAAAATGTTCACACACTCAAAACTTGACATAACTTTTGTCAACCATAAATAGGATTATTATTATTTTTAAAATTTAAACATTCTAACTTTCCTACACATTTATACCGTATTTTTTGTGACAGGTATACCTTAGGGATCTCGCTTTTATATATACATTGAGTGAGGATGATTGCCGTTTCGTACAATGTCTTAAGAACAGTTTCCCATGAATTTCTGCTAAATTGATAACCAGTACATATTTGCAAAAAAAAAAAAAATAAAACGTTACTTTCACAGTTATCCAAAAAAAAAACAAATAATAATATTATTATTATATTGAAAATAATGAAAACAATATATAAATGTGTGGTCCTTGCGGTGGTGGAAATATAATAATATAATAAAAGGAAATATGCTTCTGTGAATTAAATTGAAAAATTTGTATATATAAAAATACAATTACTAAACAAATTTTTGTGCGTATTATTTAAAAAATCATTTCTATACCATGTGGCACATTTATAAATACATATATCGCATACATAAATAAAATACGACGAAAGGAACCACATAACCTGTCAATCATTTAAATTATTGCAAATACCCATCATAAAAATAAATGTTAAATTCGTCCTTGACTTAAAAAAACAACACACACACACACACACACACACACACAACAAACATTTCTGATTTCTTTTATATGAGTTTATTATATTACGGGTGTGCAAATAGAAAATACCCATTTTATATTATATAGATAGTGGAGCTCATTTATGTATTACGCGTGAATCGGCATTACGTGTATTTGAATAGTCTACTTTGATTTTTATTCGTAGAAAAAGTATTTTACCAAATAAACGGGAAGCATTATTATTTTGATTTCATTTAAAAAAAAAACCCACTCCTGAAATTGTGAATGGAAATGTAAAATAGATTTACTATTAGAATTCTAAGAGTAAAAAAATTTGGTGAAGCTGACCCATCACAGCCAAAGTGAAATATTCATGTTGATATAAGGTTATATGCTTTTTATTTGGTGGAATCAAAAAATTGTTGTACACTGTTAGTTGCTGAAACCTTCTGAAACAATCATTCCAAATGTCTACTGATGACAATTAATGTGTTTGAAGCAAGTTGTAATGAAAAAATTAATGGGTATTTGCATAAAAACGGGTATTTTCAATTTGCACACCTAATACATAATATTTTTATATTTTCTATCTATATTTTATGTATATATTCAATATAGAGATACGACATATATACTATTATGTAGTTTAGTTATTCATGCACACATGAGCTATATATTTATATGTAAAATATACAATAAGAAATGATATATTGGCAACAAAATAAAAATAAAGCATAAAAGTTATATTTTTTAATATATGCTATAAAAATTTTAACGCACATTCAGAATATTAATGTGAATATTTTTTTTACCACAAATTGTTTATTATAAATACTAAATATTTTGGTGGCCTTAATAAATTTTTGTTGATGTTGTAAAGATATTTTTTTATACATATATAGAGCTAAAAAAAAAAAAAAATAAACAAAATAAGAAATTAATACGCGTGCTGTTCAATAATTTCGCAGAGCGGATATGAAACCGCATATTTTCGATATTAATTTTCTGTATAAGGTCTACAAAAAATGTGTCCACGGTGGATGCATTATCTTGATGGGTATTTTCTTTTACGCAAACTGTATTTTTTTCTCAATTGAATCAAATTGAACTTATTTGCCACCTTAGTTTGATGGATCCATTATTTGTATTTATTCTTTGATTCTAGTGTGTAAAAGTAGTGAATCCATATTTCGTCCATATTAAAAACAAAATCGCTTTGATTTTTCTTAAAACATTGTGAAAAACTTTGCTCTACTATAGACAGTTTAATTCAAATTGATTTTCGATCACTTTTAGTAAAAATATGGTGTCACAAAAACATTGTATGCAAAGCTACATAATAATTCACCATGGTTCATGGATTAAAAGTATATTATGGTACAACATCAATAGAATAACATTTTTTATGAACATTTTCTTCTACAATACACTCTAAACTTTGTATGCAATTTATTTATTGTGGAAACTTTCATAGAAATATATATTACACATGAGCCCGGAATAATTTATATATTTATATATAAATATGAAGAAAACACTGTTTGTACCCGATTCTACTAGATTTCTTAAAAATTTAATAATGCGATTAAAATATATCGTTTTATAACTGAATTTCACCACAAATAATTATTACATATACATATTTTTGTAAATATTACGACGATTGGTATTTTGTTCCGCATGAAATGATTTCAGGTATTATTTTTATTAAAATATAGGTATATTAGCAAAATATTCTAGTAAATATAATAATAAAATTATTGTTACAATATATGTACACAGATTTAGAGATTGTGCTTATGGATACACACTTGCAGTTACTGTATTATACAGTTCGTATATGAACACAACTAAAAACAACTACTTAAATAAATTAAATGTTTTTCTTATAAACGTCATGTAGTATATGTTGCATTGCAAAAATATATGGATAAAATAATATTAATAATAGTTACTATAAAATAATCTAGTATATATACTCGTATCTCGTGCATACCTCTACATAGGTTTTGTTAATAAATAATAATAGAAATGTATACGGATTCATTGAAGAGAACGTCGTGTATTTGCAATAACCATCGTCAGGCATTAAATAAAATATATTGTAATATATATTGTAGTAGTAGTACATGTGCATATTTGTTTATTTATTAAAGTCGAGTACGTAGTACGATTCACCAATGGAATATATATAATATTTAATATTTAATATAAATTATAAAATAAATTTTTAAATAATTATTTTTTAACTGAATATCACGAATTATTAAACTTATTATATATATATGGAATTTATTTATATAAATAATATAATAATAAAATTTTAGCCATACCCTCCTTACTGCGCGTATAATATAATAAAATGATTTATACTCTATATTGCCGTATATCAATAATATATAACATAATACAATTTTATCGGGCATTACTGTTTAACCTTTTTTTTTTGTTTCATTTTAATAAAAATAAATAAATTTTATATTCGATAAAATATGCATTAAATTGAAAAGCGAAATGAATATTTATTTATACGTGGATATTTAATAAATATTATATAGACGAAATATTAATATTAAAATATCTATAGTTAATTAATTATAAATAAATTAATACAGAAGTCAATCAATTCCGATTGATACGTGTGGTGTTTGGAGAAAATTGTTGTTGAAATTAGTCGTACGATACGAAACTTTTTCTCTATATATTTTACTTATCGCTCAGTTTAATATAAAATGTAAACGAATACTTTGATAATAAAATTCATTCCCATTGTCTTTTTCCAGCGGCATTATTCGATATATAGTTTCAGAACTGTTTGTATACAGTATTTTCAATACAAAAACTTTCATCTTATCGATGAATCATTAAAAATTCACAATAATGTTTCGATTAATTAACTTCAAAATAATAATAATAATAAAATAAAAATCACCTTTCATCTGTTTCTTAATATTTTATTTTTTTTCGCCCCGATAACAAATCAAATTTTTTTACAAGTAGCTATAAAATTAATATTGTATATTATTATTGTTTTGTTATACATTTTAAATTGCACATTTTAATTTACAATAACATTATAATTATAATTATATTATTCTCAATCAATTCAAATATCTGCCATATGTTTTTATAACAAAAAAGAAAAAAAATAAAACATAAGTTGTTGATTTATTTAGAAACCGATAATTATTACATACATATCTGTCTGTCCGAAAAATAACAGCCATGGATTAAGAAAAAATCAAACAATATACATTAGCACGTTTAACAAGTGCATTAAATGAATTTTGTATGCCGCTGGTGATTAGAATATGAGTATATGGCGATGGTCGTATACTATTGAATGTCTTAAAAATTGATGGAAAACGTATCAGAACATCATATGCATTTGCGTTTGGACAAAATCACACATGATAATTGTGGGCACGATAAACTGAAATAATCGCCAACCGTTTGTTAAAGTCGGTTCACTATACATCAGTAAATAGATATGGCATTGCCAAATCCATATATTATAAATTTTATTCCGATTACTTTACGGACAAATGTATGTATATAGCATAGAATGTTGTATACCATAATACAATTCACCTGATTTTTAATTTAAAAATGAAATAATTAAACAACATGTAACCAATCATAATTTTAATAATTTATTATTACATTTTAGATTACGAATGAGATGTACATTGACGTTTTACTTTTTTAATTTTATTACGATGTAGTAAATTAATAAATATTATACATATTTAATATATTGGAATAATTTTTTAAAATTTATATTTATTGTATGTATACTATAGTTACGCGCAGTACATTTTAAATAATGTTTATATGAAATATTTGTTATATATAAATATATATTATAGTGGCGATTGGTCCACGGATAAGCAATGCTGCCGAAACAGTCTTCTAATTTATATATAACAATAACAACAATTATATATTTTGTATATATTATAAAACAAACAACTATTTGCCCTCAATTCATTGAAAGAAATATCAACTCTTTTAAGCAACATACAAATAAAATTAAATATAATAATATCTGCGACCGAAACACGGTAATATATCACCCATTTATATATTCCATTTATTATTATTATTATATTGAAATACAATATTTTTATTTGTATCATTACACTAGCAGCCATAAATACTTATAGAATTGTAGATATACGACATATACGCACATACTGCAAATACAAAAGCTCGGTATGTTTAATGAAGGGGAAATAATTTATATGAAGCCGTAACACCAATAATATCTGTTTCAGTAGTAGTCATAAAATTCATATAGAAATGCGACATATACATATATATTACAAATTTTTATAACTTCTTATATGTGTGTAGGTGAAAAAGTTTATATGAAGCCAAAACAGCTGAGCTTTTTTTTGTATGGTGAATGATAGCACCAACAGCTATATTATAAATATAATTATAATACTATTTATATATGGTGGCATGGTAATGTTTAAAATGTGTAAATGTGTATTTGTTTATAATTATTTATTTATTTATATATTTTGTCTATATAGGAAGTGATATTCTGACAAAATAAAATAAGATTATAATTATAATTATTGATAAAATATTTGAAATTTTTAGTGTATATGAAGAATTAATATGACACATAAAAATAACATTTTATTATATAATTTGGAATTTATATATTTAACCAAATACGATCGCAATTTTTATTATATTTTACAACAATATTATCTAGTATAAACTATTTAACTTATACACGCATATATATATATATACAGGTGACTGAAGGAATACTTAAGGAGTATGGACACATCTTCGAAATGGAGATGTGATGATAAATTATGAATTCAAAATTGAACAATAAATACCCGAATATATCTGCAGAAAGAAATATTTTGTCTGGTGTCTTCATTGAACCGACTTTTTTGTTACATGAAATATAGTCCCAAATCTGGGCTGTATAATGTAAAGATTGCAATTATCATAATAAGGATTATGTAAATAGATTTATTTATTGTTATTGCTTTACATTCTGCAATTTATTCTCGGTCGGCTTACGAATGTTAACCACTCGCCACTGATACATATAAATATAAAATTGTAAATTGTAGCAGTAGTCTATTATTTATATATTGATGTAAAATATTTTTATATAATATGAAATAAAAAAAAGAGACATAACACATTACACAACATATAAGATTTATTAATTTGTTTTTGTATATAATACACTTATATACAAAAAAAAAATAATAAATAATAAATGTACTTGTTCCAAATTTTTATATATTTGACTATATTTATTATTACATTTTATATTAAATTCATATATATGTAGTTTTTTGGCCTTCTTGTGTAAGTTTAATCAAAAAACGGAAAAAAAAAAAATAAAACAGATTTTTCGGGACAAAATTTGCCTAATCATTTTAAATTATTTTCATGTTACAACATAAAATGGATTTTGTTTTTTTCTTTCGTTTTTCCGCCCCGGTAAATGTTATATATTTTATATATTCTTATAATGTTTTATTTGTATTCAAATAATAATAGATACAACATATTTAATATAAGTTAGATTATATATGTATTTATGTATATATATATATATAGCATAAGATACAAAGAGATTTTGTTTATATATATATGAAAATTAACATTAAAAAAAATAAAAATATCATCACAGCATAACATATTGATTAGTAATATGGATTGATAGATAGTTTGATGCGATATAGAAATAATGTTGTGAAAGAATAAAAAAAATAGCCATTTCATATTTGATATAAATATATATATATAGTAAAACAATAATTATAAAAAATACACGGGAGGTGATCGAGTTCGACTTTAATTCGTTCCACTGCAGGATTGACGATATATTTATTTCTATAGATATATATATATATATATAGACCATTATATATACAAAAAGATACTATACAATATATATTTTCTCTTTTTCCCAAATTTATTTATTTATTTATTTATTTATTTATTCATTCATTTTTTTATGTATATCATCTGTTTTTTTTTTCTAACATGCCGAAATTTGATTTTCTATATATCTATAGATATACAACAGTACAGTGGCGTCACCACCTGAACCCAGCATCATCATAATTATTGTATCAATGACTTGCGAAAATAAATAATATATTAAACAAATTTCGAAAGTATGAGTATTAAAATAACAACCGTAGGATTTTTTTTTTTGTTCGTACAATATATACCATATATTAAATATATTATACGACGACTTATAATATAATATAAATAAATACATATAGTTCTATGAATATATAATATTATATGTTATAGATAGAGCATAGACACAAACAACACACACACAGCATATATATTTAACCATAAAAATATATATATAGTACAGAAGTCTATCCCCTAATAAACAACGTGTTTTTTTTTATTATTTTTGGGTATATCAAATTGTATAATAATATTTTATATTTATATGACGATGAGTGTTGTATAAATGTTATATTATATTGTAGTAAGTGTTGCTTTTTGATAACTAACTTTAATAAAATTGTATATATTATATATATATATATATATATGGTAAAATGAAATATACAACAGCTCTGAAATTGGTTTTATTATATTCGAAAATTGGCTTTAATTCATTGGCTTCTTTTATACGCATATATAAATATATATTGTAAAATAACATACAGTGTGTGTGTGTTGTGTATAAATATAAAGTGTTTGTATGACTATATATATTTTTATTATTATTATAATAATAATTATTAGTATTATTATTATTATTATTATTATTGAGTATATTATAATGTTGATAAATTAAAGTAAGACAAATTTTATTATTATATTTTTATATGCGGTTGAAATATACACAGGTAGGTAGGTAGATATAGTTTAGAGGATATGTATTGTATGTATACACACAGAACAAAAAATAAAATAAGTATTTGTAGTTAATTACACGCAGTAACTTATATACCATATATATATTTAATATATGTATAATAATATAAGTAACCTATACAATAAATATTCTTTTGATATTATTATTTAGAGCGTATCAATTTCTAGTAGTTTTTCTTATGTTATTATAGCATAATATATTATAGTTATGCTGTGGAAAAAAAAAAGAAAAAAATCATATTATCATTAACTGTGCGAAGAATGATTATTGAAAAATCGTTTCGTTTAAAAAATAATATGTATTTCAATTTTTTTTTTGCTTTTGTTGTCTTTGCTATTTTTAATATAAGATAGACAAAAGAGCAATGAAATTTTTTATATATATATATTCTGTTAAGAAATATATTAAATATTAAATGAATAATAAAATATTGCATAGGATAAAAAAAAACTTGTGTTAAATGTTGAAATTATATTATATTTTTGGGTTAAAAGAATAAACAACAATAAATTATATTATATATATTATATTTTGAAGTGGAACTATATATTTTATACCCACCTGTACTCTGCACACACTTAATAAAATATTTAATAAATTAAAAAATATTCTATATATAAATATAATATGATGGCTTGACGTACGAACGCAAAATCAATATCAGAACCTTATCTTTCTTTATATGCCGTGAAGCTACAATTTAATGAAAAATCAGTTCTATATTCGATTCACTGTTTATTTATATTAGCTTTTATATAAGATAATTCAAAAGATCCGCATAATTTAGTATTTTATTTTAAAATATCATTTCTGCTCTTGATCCTCTTTTTAATTCTATATCATATTTATATAGATTTTATAAGATATTCAAAAGTTATTTTGATTTATTTTTATATCGTAATTCTTGTTTAAATCATAAATTTTGTATAGTTTTTATTTTTTTTGAAATTGTTTTCAACTTTAATATACAATTAAAACATATGAAAAATTGTTCTACTTAAAATCAACCGAAAAATTACAATTATAGCAAAAAAATGAATTTAATTGTTAAAATAAAAAAAAAATAAAAATTAAACTACTCACTTGTATAACTCGCATTGGTAAACCAGTTTCTTTTGCTAATTGTTCTCGAATATGTCTAGTTGGTTTTGGTGTTGCACCAAATGCTGTTTTTAAAACTTCTAATTGTTTTGCTTTTATTGTTGTTCTAGGACCTCTACGTTTTGAACCATTTGCACCATCATCTGGACTTTTATTTTCTGCTTGTGAATCACCGCGACAATCCGGATCACCATCCAATGATCCCTTTTATTATTATTATTTTTTTTTTATATTTATATATAATAGAAAAATGAGCATTACAGATAGATAAATAATGTAAATTAATAAATTTAGTTTTTATTTAGTCATTTAATTTGATTTGATAAATTATATTGAAATATACCTGATCGGAATCATCATGTGTTGTTTTACTATCTGTGCTAACACTTTGTACTGAAAGTTCTGATAATCCTAATGGGCCAACAGAATCCGGTCGAATTCCTATTGATCCCATGCCACCTAATGATTGACCCCGTGTATCATCATCATCGTCTTCATCTTCCGATCCAGAACCCATTAAAGAATCTAAGTCTAAATGAATATAATTGATAGTAACAAATGAATTTTTTGTGTGTGCATATTATAATTTTTAAAATATATATTTATATATGTATAGTAAAAACGTAAAATTAAAAACGAAAAAAACATGTTTTTTCAATATAATTTATGATAGGAATAAAATGAATTTGTAATAAATATTATAATTTGCATAAATAAAAAAATTGTGTATTTTTTCGCTAAATTTTATTCATTCATTATAATATTTTTATACATATAAATACGACGACGACGACGATGCGTATATATACTCGCGTATATGCAAAATAATAAATGATTTATTTATATTTCCTTATTTTTCATTCTATTGTTTGTGAATATTAAGTATAGAGAGATAGTAAAAATATTACCATATACACATTTTTTTTTTTCATAATTTATTCAATTTATGATTACATAATATAATTAATGTGATTATATGTATAAGTATAGGTTTAACATCGCATATATGGTATATGTATAAAAATGAATAAATATATAAATACATTATACTTCATATAAAAAACCATCAGTCCTCGCAATATTTTATTTTAAAAAATGCATATTTATGTCAAATTAATTATTATATATTTATGAAAATATTGTAAAAAATGTAAATTTTAAATATATATTTATATTTATTCAATCAATCTATTAGAATTTAATATATTGGTGCAAATTTTTTAGAATTTATATTTCTATGTCTATGTAAAATTAAAACAAAAACCATTAATGAAAAACTAATTAAAATTAATAAACCGTATCAAATTACAAATAAAATTATATGCAAATAAATTTATATTGAGCCACTTGTCCAATGAAAATAAAAAATGTATATTGAGTGTGTGTATAATACTCGCAATATATATATATATATTGTATAATAATATCAAATATTTATTTTAAAATTTTTCATATCGTTAATGAAATGGAAATTTATAGTATACCTTACACGCATTATTACATATATGCAATGAATGAAATGTATGTATGAATGCATGCATGGATATATGGATATATTATAAACGACGAAACCCTCTCTATAACTAATTGTAATATTTAATATGTATAAATTGCTTAAGGATGTGATTTCCTTTTTCCCCCTCCCCCCCCATTATTTTTTCTTTCTATTATTATTGTACAAACATTATTGTATTTAGTATATGTGTGTGTTTTTGTTGTATATATATGGTGAGCATATCGAGATTTTATGCATCGTGTTAGGTACTACAATAATAATAATAATAATAATAATAATAATAATATTTTTATAAACATTTTCCCAAACAAAATATTATCAACACACAAACGGCAGATTGCCCGTGTAAAGAAATAAACAATAGAAAATTATATAAAATAAATAAAAATATTGTAAACTTAAACAATATACAAACAATGTATAATATATAAATATTAAGGGATATCATCATATACAAAGAATATATGGTATATATTGTACTATTCTATAACATTCCAAAAAAATAATCAATATATAAACCGCATGCATTTTATGAATTGGGGAAATAATTTTCCAAACCATTACAATTACATTAATATGCCTTAAAGATATGTTGTTATAAAAACGTTTTCTATATACATATTATAATACACAATGAAAATGAATGAAATGAAATTTAAAGATTTTCGAATTTTTCATTGATTTTTATTTTTCATTTTAAAAACACTTAAAATTTCGAAATTTTATATATATAAAATATAAGATATAATAATAACAATTGAAAAAAACACTATAACCATTTTTATATAATAAAATATAATAAATAAGAATTTTCAGAATTAAATGAATGAACTGATGGTATATATGTGAATTTATTCACAAAGTAATCAATTGCATTTTTGTTTTCATTGAATCAGTCCAACAAAGATGACAAATAATTGTGTAGCGAGAATATAATACCATTTTATTCCAATTTTTCGGTGATACAATACTTATAACATTTCATAAACAATTCTTTTTAATTATATATTTACTAACTTTACTCGCAGCTTATATTTCGTTGAAACCTTCCAAATGCATATATAGAGTGCCAGGTGATGTCGGTTTCACAGACTGTTTGATAATTATGCGCCATATAAAAGGAGTTTATTTGATTATATAAAATATATATAATATAATTTTTTTTGTTGAAATTCAACCGGTTCTAATTTTGAATTCTGTCATCGCAGATTAATTAAAGTTATTCAGAGCAGCGTTCAGTTTTTGTAAAATGTTGAATTTGATAATCAAATCATATACCATCTATATGGATAATTCCTTCATCAAAACCTATTTTATATTATTATTGACCAGCAATATCGATATTTTATGCATAAAGTATAACCAATCTGCGCACAGTGAAATGGGTGAAGCAAATAATTTGGTGAAATATGGTCGAAGTGATTGAGTGATTGTTGTTCATTTACTTTTTAACATAACTGTATATTATATATATATATATATATATTTGTACAAATGCATGTATGTAGATATATAAGTACAATATATTGCATGAATAGCTTCCAATGAACTTAAATGTAATCATGTATACTTTCTTCATATTTAAACATATTGAAGTAGAAATACTAAAAAAAAATGGGAAAAAAACACGCAACGCATTTATACCAAAAGTAAAAACCATATTTTCTATATGACCTATAACCTTTAAATTGTATACCTTATATACGCAATTTAATGTGGTGGTGGTGGTGATGATGATGATGATGATGATGAAGAAAAATAAATATAATGTTTTAACCGTTCCAACATAATAATAATACATAAATATATTTTATATATGAAGTCATTCAATAAGTTTTTATTTTCTATATAACATATACTCGTACACAATATATCTCTGCTATATATATATATCTCTACAATATTATATATAAGATTATGTGTTATACATAAGAGTTATACATATATATGTTGTTATATGGTATATATATATATGAGTATATATATCCACAAACAAAGTTATATACCATTTATTATTCAATACATTGTTCAACAAAATGATTTTACATGTGCCAGCAGAATATATACCAGCAATATACGCATAACACACAAGTCTTACATTTCCAATATAATATGTATTATTTATATTTTATATGTAATGTAGAATTTATTTTTCCTTCTGTATGATATTTATATATGGTACAATACTTATGTGAACATATTTTTTTTATCCATATAAACATAGATAGCGAGTTATATGTGCATTATATACTCAAATCATATTGCACTGCACTATATATACATTTTCATTTCATATATATATATAAATATAATAATGTATAAAACGTTAAATATATATATATGGTATAAGTACAATCCAGAAACTGACTTCATGTTCATTTTATTTCTGTTTTTGACATGAAAAACAAATCGTTGTTATCGTTTCACAAAAATATCACGTGGAGAATGTTTTTTTTTTTTTTTTATCCTCCAATTGTTTATACAATGCATACATTGAATATAGTATATATATATACGGAAAACTGAATTATAAAGGCAAACAATATTAACGAGAATATAAAAATAAAAAAAATTAAAGAACAATTTTTTCACAGTATATTTAATTTTATGTTCTGTAATTTAATTCTTTATTTCTCTTTTTATTGGAATATATATATAGTTTAAATAATATAATCATAAATATTATTAATAATTTGATTGTTAATTCGCATTTCTTCTTTTTTGTTTCATAACAAAAAATATGACATTTAAAGTTGTTTTTTACTTATTGACACAACGCTATAAAATTTATAAAACTGGTGATTAGTTCTAAATTTCTATATAAATAATAAAATATTTTTTAAAAAAAAAAAGTGGTTGACATTGGAGTATTTTACTATTTAAGTTCACTTATCTCTATATGAAATATATGTATAAATGATAATAATCAACAGTAATTAAACAAATATATGAGCTATAAAATATGTTTATTAAATAACAGGTGCAAAAAAATATGATTAACAATAAAAAATTAATTCATAATAAATTTTTTACATATATAACATTTAACATATAATAATTTTTTACACATTATTCATTCACAAAAGTTTAAATTCATAGATAAACATCAATGTTTTCAAAGTTCAATCAAGTGGAACTATATGCGGTATTTGCGAACGATAAATTGTTTATAAAATATGATAAGATAATTGTAATGTATTATTTTTTATTTTCAAAATAGTGTAATTATAGTAAAAAATGGTTATTTAAAAATTCACATAATAATTAACTTCTAAGTAAATAATTAAATATTTTTATTGTATAAATAAAACACAATCACCGCGCAGGGTTATATTGAAAGTTTCTGCGAAAAAAATTGTTAATCGCAATGGAATCAAAAAAAATGTATATTAAAATTAGACAAAAAAAAAAAATAATAGATTTAATGAAATCATTTAAAATGAATGACATGTGATTTAAAATTAATTTGCCTTATAAGAAACGTCGGTGTTAGATAAGCTCCAATTTATAAAAATTGAATGAAAATTTACCATTAATTAAAGACGTTTATTGCATATATTTGGTTCAAGAAAAATAATTTAAATACAAACAAAAATTATTCAGAAAATATTTTTAAGGAGTCAGATCAAAAAAATCCTTGAAGAGAAAATTTGTAGCTTATACATATAAAATTAGATACATATGTCCCATATGTGTGTTGATGAAGTATGGGATAATAGAAATTTTAAAAAAGCTTTAAAATTGATACAAACTTAAAGAAAATATAAGTGTTTTGCTAATGCCGTTGAATTTTTAAACATTATACAAATAAAAAAATACTATAAGATAAATTTTGATAAATATGATTATAATTTTTGAAAAATTATTTTTCAAGGAAGTGGATACTACTTGGAATACTAATTAATTTTCAAGTACAGTTGTATTGTATTTAATACTTAAGAATTTCAGTACTTATACAATATATTCATAAATACGCAGTGAAAATAACACTTATTATGGTGAGCATATATTTTACATTATCCAAATGTTAAGACCAACAAATTTTTTAATGATTATTTCGTTGAATTGAAGAAGAGAAAAAAATAGAAATAATAGTTTTATGAAAACTTTCCGCTTATCTTATATAAATTAATATATCATGTGTGAATGAATCTACCCGTTTTTGTTTACATATGAGCCATTATACAAATAAACAATAATTGATTAATTAATAAACAATGATTATATTGTATTCATTTTTTGTATGTATATAGAAATAATTCATTTCAATGTCAAAATTAATAATAAAATAAAATAAATAATTTACAAGCATATAATTATTATTGATTATTTATAATAATATGCTACTTAGTTTATGTTGTGTTTGCAAATATTATAGACATATTGATAAACTTTTACTTTTTTTTTGTTACTTCTTTTAATACAAATATTATGAACAATATAGAATTTAAGATATGTTTTAAAATAATAGATGTACGGTCAGGGCCGGTCCTTCCTATATCGGCAAATGATGCATTTGCTTGGAACTCAAATGAGATGGATTGCGAATAAAAAATTAAAACAAACAAATAATTTGCAAACAATTAAAAAATTAATTTCATATTTATATTATAGTTTTAAATTTTTTACAAGGATTTTATCAACAATTGTATTATATATATATTGTCTACTATCAAAACATATTTTGGTTGTAATGATGATTTATTTAAGGCAATCTTATCTTCTAACATATAGTAAATACAATTTGATTGTTGTGATGTAATAAGCATACAAATAAATAGTTGATCTCTCTGATGGATCAAATTTTCCACTGGCATAAAAATAAATGCAAATCTTAAACGCAAAATTTTATACTATTACTTTCTAATTCTATTTCACTAAATATTATATAATGAATTTATCAATAATTTTACAAGGGTACTTAAAAAAAAAAAAAAATTACACAATAACATCAAGTTAAAACACACAGATGTGTTCATGATAAATATAATTACAATCAAAAAAAAAACACCGACAGCCTCAAAATTCATATAAATTAGACATTCGGACGTATACATATCATGTGTTAACATAAAAGTAATAATAAATTTTTGTAAATGAAAACGAAATTAAATATATACAATAAACAGAGTTTTGTTTACAAAATAAAATATAAATAAACTATAAATTTAAATTATATAGACACACAAACACACACAATAAAATTAAGATGTGTAATAATTATTTAAGAAAAATTAAATTCTTTTAAAAAAGAACTACATACGTACCAATTAAATAATTTAATATTATGTTATTATAATATAATTACAGAGTACGATTTGAACAATGATATATTATATATAGACGAAAATTTCCTTTCCTTCGCAAATACACCTTTTTCACATATATGAATATGAATTTATATGTAAACAGAACATTTAAATGTTTAAGATAAAGACATGTCTAAAAACAGCATATATTATATTGTGTGTTTATGTACGTACATAAATATCATATATATTTAAAATTTTAAAATAATAATAATATTGGACAAATAATCCGGAATGTAAGTTTTAACAAAATTCTTGACAAGCAGTTTTTTTTATTTGCTCTACTATACGCGGCGGCGGTGTGTATTTGTTGGTTGAAATTTTATTTTTAATTTTTATTTTTATTATTGCGGTGATGATTTTTATGGTTTTACATTTTATTTTTTTTCGAATTGAAGAATTCAAAACATATTACAAAACCACAAATATTTCTAAAATAAACTATAAATTAGCAATAATAAATTATTATGGCAAATACTATAAATGACAAGATCTTGATATTATAAATATAATGTACTGCAGTCAATAATTAAGCTTATCAAGTGTCTGGTAAAAATTTGTATGCCGGATTCGTCCATATCCATATTTATTAAAAACAAAAAAAACAACACACAAATTAAAATACCCGTCAAATTGTCTTTTTAAAGACTATTGTTATTTTATAACTATAATATTTTCGACACATATATATATATATATAATTACTATAGACTGCAGAATGTGAACACAATTTGCCATTTTTTATGAATTGAAGATAAATGCATAAATGTAAATGTAAAATTTGTGTATTATTTTATATATTTGAAGATATATGAAAATACATACATTACATCAGTGGTGCATCGCGTATATCCTGCAAAACTTTACAACCTTAAAAGAAATAAAAGTCCATTCATAAAATACGAGTTTGACTTGGACGCATTCTGTTTTGTGATCAATCCAAATTACAAATTCTTTGATATGAAAGTCTGATTTGTGCAAATTGGTACTATATGCGAAAGTCAGTCAAAAGTATCGATGTGAAAGTGGATCGAAGCAAATGATATACTACTCATCAAGGTAGAGGGTATGGTATTGTTTGCATGTAAATAAAAATGTAGTGAAGTTGTACCAACTAAGATAACCTACAAAAAAAAATTCACTTCATGATATTGAGGAATATTCACAAAGTGTGAAACACAAAGTTTCTACTTTTTGTATAAATTGATTATTTTACCCATTACTTTGTTATTATTTTATAAAATTTTGCAACACTAACTGGTGCGTGTGTACACTAAACACAAATTAGCACAAGACACCACTGACATATATGTTTATTTTTATTGTATAATAAATATACCACAAGAAAAATTTGTTAAAAAAAAATGAGACAAGTGAATAAAAAATGATTTTTTCGGCATAAAGTTTAATACCCATACCTCATCTTTTTCATCTTTTTTATTTTATTATAAATAATAATAATAATAATAATAATAATAATGTACCTATAAAAAAAAAACGAATATATGACTTTTGGATCGGATAAGTATTTTTTTTTATATTATTTATTTACGTTTTCATTTTATTTTTTGTAATATGTTTCTCTTGTCTATATTTTATTGTTATGGTTTTGTTGTTGTGTGTTGTTTTACAACTTTTTGTGTTTTAATTTTTATTTATTTTTATTTTTTTTTTGTTAAAAGATTCCCGCAGAGTACTAGGGTCACAACAGGGGTCCAAGTGATTAGTTCAGGTTATGAGAGAATCATTATACAAAATATATATATATAAATATATAAAGATAAAGAATATATTTTGAAATCTTATATAAAAAAATCCATATATACCGTGTGGTATATACAAAAATTAAGAGGTATATATATGCACAATGTACGAATGGTTCAAATATTGATAAAGTATTATAGATTATGTATGGATTGTGTTTTGCAAGTGTGATATTACAAGGATAAATGAATGAAAAGGAAAATAATAAAAAAAAAAAATTGCATTATTATAATAAAATCAAAATATAAAAGTTTACAATAAATTTTGTCAGATACAATATTTTAATTTATTTTATTTATTTTATATTATTTAAGTTTTGTTTTTTTTTCTCATTCAAATCTATACCATTTTCTTATCTCAATATAATAAATTATATATTTTTATATGTGCATGTGTGAATTGTTGTTTGTATATTATATATTGTTGCAATAATATAAAAACCGAACAAAATTCATATATATATTGGGTAGAACCGGCATACCCAAGAAGTTACACCCCGACTGCCCTAAATCACATATATTTATATTCTTAAAAATTTTACAACCTCTCTTAGAAAATTAAATTAGTCATTACTATTATACACAACCCATGAAAATTTCATAAAAAGATTAAACATATAACACTAACATTATAAAAGCATATTCAATAATTATTTGAGTCAGTAAAATTTATGTTTTTTCCTGATTTTCTAATTTTCCACCACTGTATTAACACTATGGTAAAATGTTAAAATGTGAAATCAAAAACACATTATGATGAATAATAATTTTTATTCATATTAACATGTTCACTTTACCGGTTTTTGTTAAAAAATTAACATGGTCACTGAGATATGACCTGATGAAATATCAAAAATGTGCCAGGTCTGTTAACTCTACCCTACAAAATATATTGTAGTAATAGTCGTAATAATAAATGAGTAATCAAATCATGTGAAAAACTTAAATATGAACATGTATTGTATATATATATATATATATACACCGGATGTCCGAAAAATTACAGGGAAATGGAATAAGAAAAAAACAAACAATTAATTTATTTTTACAAAAACATTATTATAAGAGAAACATTGAATGGTAGATTGTTGACTGCTCATAATGTCTTCAATTGATGTAAACTGATTTTCTTGGATGTTTGCTAATGTTTGTTGATTTGTTCGGCCAGGCCCTTAATCATCATCTTCTATGCGCACTGTCATTTCAAACTTTGCGGTATATAACAGTTTTACCAATAATTAAGTTCGTCCTTTGTTTTGTTATATAAATTTTGTAACCGTTGCACAAAAATTACTGCATCACTCAATGCATTTTATTTTGACTTAAATATGCTGAAGAGGAAATGTTATGAAACAGTGTGTTCAGATCGATTCACGCAGAAGCCACTGGACGACACATTACCGATTCCATATATTATGGCGGTTGTTCGGACAGATAGTGTGTTATATACAAAATAAAAAATATTATATATATATTTATAAAAATCATAAAATAAAAAAAACGATGGAAATGAAAAATATAAGTTGTAAATGTGAATGATTATCGAAAATGTGTGAAAAGATGTTCTCAGTTTCTCACAATGTTATTTACTCAGCAGGTGAGATTATCTACTTGTTTTTTTTTCCCTGTTATTTTTATATATAATATTATATGCCTATTCTATATACATACACCACCACTTACTGTATATAATCCATTTTATTTTTCATTCTAAAAGCTCTACAATACTCGGTATAAATATATCCATATATGCGTGCGTAATTTATATATAGCATAGAATTTTAAAAACTCTAACCATTAATTTACAATTATATAATAATTACTTTATAAATAATGACAATATCAAATCAATAATTCATATACCAATATATGTATAGACTTCGTGTTCTTTCAATCAATGGTTGCGTATATTATTGTATACAAATGCCAGAAGAAGAAGAAGATTTTTTATTGGTTTTTTTTTTTTCTCTCTACTACATTTGAATCATTGAATGCAAAAGAATGTTTTTAAAAAAATACATTAACAAATGAGGCATCATTTGTGGGGTGGTCAAGAAGTTTTGATATGTTTCAATATTTTGACAGTGTGTCTGAATTTAGATATGAATGATGATTAGCGAAATAAATAACAAGTTGATATATAAACCGCATACAAGTTTGAATATTTAACTTTCATTAACTATATATTATGAATGAATGAATTTCAAATCTATAAATAATATTTGTTACTTAAATGTACACCGCGTGTGTCCAATAGAATCTCATATTACATACAACTTGCATAACACAATACTTTTTAAATATATTTATTGTAAATATTTTTTCTGAAATAATATGAATTTTAATGTGGCTCAAACGTTTTTGAATATAGCAAATATAAAGCGCAGATCATTATATCATTTAAGTAGGATAACCCCAAATGTTCTCTTCTTTTGCGTATTATTGTTTCTAAAAATTTATGAAACTGCTGAATTAAAAATGTTATGTTGCGATTAACGAGAATAAATTACGATGTTGATACCTAGTAATAACACATTACACTTACACACGTACACAAAAAAATGCATAAATAAATTTTAATGAACCTCATTTATTTCCATTTTATTTGTGATTTGTTATTGAACTGACCTATGTCATTAAATTTCTATTAAAATATATATATGTAACTAAAAAAAAATTATCAATTAAGGAATTTCCTAAATTTAACACAGTTAAAATAAAAAATATTAATATTATAATAACAAGAGGTTGCGAAAGTATATATAGGCGTACAAAAGCGTAAAAATTTAAACTATATAATATGCAGAAAAAAAATATTAACACAAATTACATTAATTTTTTTTGAATTTAACTATTAAGAAGTTATACTTATACGGTTTTTTTATTTCTAACTCACATTGCCCATATATTAATGACATTGAAAAATTCGTCAATCTTTATGTGTAACGAATTGTTATACTTTGTTAATATTATGTTTAAGTTTATACATATAATTATTATATATAGAAATTATTCCGCATTACGGTATGGGTCACATTCATCATTATTATAATTTAAAATTATATTTTGATATAGTGGAAAATTTTCTAAACGAATTTTGTTTTTATTAAATTAATATCATGAAAGTATTAAACATTTTAAATTATTTTAACTCATATATACATTTCATCGAATTGATTTAGGAATATATGTTTTTATAATTTTAACACAATATAATTTGTTAGTCGCGTCAGTTGAATGAATTATTACAATTTATGTTTTATATGACACTGAAAATATACGCAGAGCGGGTGTCTATCGTGCATTAAAGTTGGACTAACTAACATTATGTGAACAACAATTATAACCCGATCCGCACTGATGATGAATCCTGTTTCTCAAGTATTGCGATTTTTCTAATTATCATAATAAATGTATACACATGTGTGCTACAGAAAATTCTCATATATATAACTGGCTATATACGATATTTTTGCATAATGATACTTCAACACTCTGTTATCAAAAGCTCAAATGATTGTCACTTATTCACATCGATATGGATAGACAGCATATAAATTTTCATAATGGATATACGATCTCTCAATATGAATCTATTAGATATTTTTATGAGTGGAATCAATTTTGAAAAAAATTGGTTTAAATTTGAAATAAATTTTGTAAATACAATACTTTTCGCACAATGTTCTGGCAAAGAAAATTTTTTATGTGTTGATATAAAAAAAATCAATTGTTTCCAATTAAATTAAAATCAAATTGTTACTTTTAAATTTTATATAAAATATATACAGTTAATTTTGAAGCTTTTTTTGTAATTTTATCGCAGCACCAAACAAACAAAGATCAACATAATAACTTTAAATTACAACGAAAAGCAATTGACAATCTAATCAAATCTAATAAAACTAATAATTTTTTTGTGTGTAGTAAATTTACTTTCGTAAAGAAGAAGAAGTTATGTATAGAATTCAGATATAAAGCAAGAATTTGTGTATATGTATTTCGCAGCCAAAATACCTTTCTATATATGTATAGTGCGTGTTTCGGTTGCATATCACAACAATTAATGTGAGAGCGAACAATAATGAAATATATAAATAAATAACATAAAATATATTGTGAAAAATTTACTTACGGCAATGTGAACTACTAGAAGACCCATAGCAGCAAATGTTTAATTCACCACCTATATTTTTGATATAAGGATGGGAGAAGAATATGGTATAAATTGTTTTTTTTTTTTTTTCTTGTTTTTATTTTGCTTATTTAAAATATCAATGCTACATAAAGAGGTAATAAATACATTTATATATATATTTAGATAAATTTACAAGCAAATGAATATATATTGTATGTATGTTTTTTATTTGGAACAAAAGTTTATAGGTATATATATATATGAGATTAGGATAATACACGCATAAATGTATATTTGCGATCTGTAAAATATTTTGTCCCTCATCCATGAATTTGCATATTGTAAACATTTTATTATTTTTATTTTTTTACTAAAAAAAATAATATGTTTTTAATGTGCGTCAACTATCCTCTTTTTGATTACACTTACAAACAATATATAAAAATATATAATAGTTTAAAATTTTCATCTCACACGTAGTTATTTTTCAATGATTTTTGAGTTTATTTTATGTTTAGAAAAATCTTTTGAAAAGGGGGATAACAAAAAAAAAAAAAGACGAAAAAAAACTATAATATACTTTATTTTTTCAACATAAACATATCACGTTCGTACGCATATAGTATATATATGGTATATATAGGCAAGATAACATATAGGCTGTAGAGCTATCATATAGATATAAATCCTATATCAAAAAAATCAGGGACCAAAGGTTCACGGAATGGAAAAGGAAACGAGTGGTGCGACGATACAACATTTAAGTGAGAGAAATTTTTTTTATATTATTTTATATATTTTATATATCTACGATTATATACATTTATGTTTATATATGATATTTATGATATGACATTATATATATATATATATATATACTATATTCGTATATCGTATACAATATATGTTCGTATATCGTATACAATATATGTACATATAACATACATATATAATATACAAACAATGAATAAGGAGCTTATCTCAAAATGACACTCTGTTGGGCACATTCGATTCAGTTTACAGTCGATTGAATGTCAGGCATTTGTTGAATATTCAAGAGTACGTATATACATATAATATTTAGATACACTACTGTGTGTATTGGTATTATATATACCGACATATATGTGGCATATATTGAGTGCTATAAAGGGAATAACACACAAGACAACATAAAAAAAAAAACCAAAAAGATTGAAGATAAAGTCATAGTACGAATATAAATACAATAGTTTGAATTAAATTGTGGAATGAAGTGATACATATAATAATAATAATAATAATAACAATAATAATGTGGAACGTTTTTTTTTCACGGAATTTAATACATATTTGGAAAGTTACGGTTTTTTTTTTTTCATTTCGTTATTTTTATACCAGTTACCATATACCATAAATTCATTGCCACCCACTACAGTGTATATCAAGATCACTATTTTTTATTTATTTTTTCTTTTGTAAAATTTAAATCATATAAAAAATTCGTCTATATTCATTTTTCATATATATTCCGTTGTATTGCTATATATTATATTCAAATATTTACTAATTCACATGAATTCGACAAATTTGTCAATATTAAATTATATTTTATTGGATATTAATTTTTTTTTATTTTCTTTTACATATTCATTAACTATAACAAAACTAAATAAATATTCCATTTTTATGTATTTTATTGTTTTGATAATATGTTTTCAAATAAATTTCCGATAAATATTGTATATTATTAAATAAAAATATATGAAGAAAATGAAAGAAACGAAAAACTATTAGTGAATTGAATTTATTATTTTTGCCCATATACTATAAAAACTCTGTGTCAAATAAATAATATTTTGTTTGCATATATGAAATATTGTATATATATATGGAATTATATAAAGAGTTGTCGAAACTTTGTATATTTATATATATATTTAATAAAAATATACAGAAAACATATAAAAATATCACAACACAACTCACAGGCAAATACGAATAAATAAAAGTAAAATTGTATAAAAATATAGCAAAAGTTTTAGGGTTCAGACCTTTATAATTTATATTAATATATTATTGATTTATATACGTCAGCATATATATATATATATATATATTTATGAGTATATATATATATATATGACAACTATAATATTATTATGATAACTTATCTGGGAAAAAATATAAATTAGAAAATTAGAATTTATTTATAAAAATATACTACAATATTATTAGATGAAATTCTCTTGAATATATAATACATAAATTGTGTGATTATATACAGACTGAATATAATGATATTTAAAAATCAATAGTATTTATAAACACAAATGGATAACGGACAATAACCCTTATTTTATAATAAATAACATATAATAAAAATAAACAGAAAAAACATTTTAGTTATAAAAAAAAGAATTACACTGTTTGGTCGAAAAATAATCGCAACGACTTTCTAATGTACGAATATGCAATTATGCGATCTACAACGGTTAGTATACAACGAAAAGAGATTTTAAAGGTGTACGCAATCACCAGATGAAGGAAATTCAATTCAATTTGATGAAGTCAAAAATCAAAATAATACTCATTTGTTTTTTTTTTACGATTCTAAAAGTATTATTCACATTTGTTACAAGTGGTACAATGCGGTTATTAACTTTTTATTAACTTGGTAAATATTAAAACATTCCCATTTAATTGATTTATCTCACATATCACTATTTTTCTATATTATTTAAACGTCATATAGCGATGAAAATAAAACTGATTTACATCAATTAAAGACATTGACATTGTTTGCTTTTTTTTCTTTTATTTTTCGGACAGACGATGTGAAATTAATATGAGAGAATATACCACCGAACATGCATGTATAAAAATTATATAATAATATAAATATACATTTATTATAAAATTTTATGCATTGTATACACAAATATTTTATTTATATCACAGACAGGGTGGACACTATACATACGGAAATACATGTATATGATAAATGAAATAATATTGAAAAAATTTTATATTTATATTTCGGTAAACAATTAAAAAAAAAACCAAAAAAAATATGACATGATGCCATATAACAAAAGAGTGAAAAATAGTAATTTAATCAGCGTGTGAATATATATGGTATGGATAAATAACTTTACATAGAAACATATATCTTCATTTATGTTTGTACTTCAAAAGATCTGTTACAAATGATACGGCTAGGCAAATCCCACATTGTGATCACGTGCAACGGATCATCAGTATTTTTTTTTTTTGTTTAAAATGATTAAAATTCTTTCGTGATATCAAGCAAAAAAATAAATTTAGTAAAACTTACATCTCACAATATTATTATATGAAATTTCTAACGGCCATCAAAAATAAAATATTTATGTTTATTTTTTTTAGGTAAAATTTAAATATTAAAAAAACCTATACTAATTTTTGTTACAAAATAAATAGTAGCAATATTTTTTTTGTTTTAATCTTTCATTTTAAAATAAATAATATATTAAAGTAAAAATATATTATAACTCCATTTTATCAGATCATCATATATGAACTAAACCTATATGTATTTTGATTTTTATTAAATATATTATACACCTTTCATTTTTATTTATATATGTGCAAATGCTCACAGAGATTTAATCTTAAATTTTATTTATTTATATGTACTCGTCCGTATATGGCCATACGTGCAAATACGAAAAAAACGCCAACCTCCTTGTACGTACTCTTTAACTAAATAATTTGTATATAGTAAATAACAATATATAAATGTAAATATAAACTTAATATAATAGAAGACAGATGTAATATTCACAAGAAATATAAAACTGGTAATTTTGATCCGTCGGTCGGTTGCGATTTTTAATTTCCATATATGCTCATGTTTTCAATCTTTATAAAAGTATATATATATATAATGAAATAATATAAAATATGTATATAGCGACCGCAAGGATTTAAATGTATTCTTTTGAATAAGAACGATATTAGTGTATATTTACATTATATACAAATGTTTACTGTATTTTTTTTTTAATGTATACATTAATAGCAATATATATATAAAAGTATTATAATAATAAAAATACACATTTTAATGTATAAATATCAATGTTCAATTGATAAGAATAAAGAGAGGACCTCCCGCACCTTTACAAAATTTTCGTTAATATTCTGAATATTAACTTAACGACTTTTGTGTTCATGTTTTTCAATCAAATTGTTTTTTTGCTTTTATTTTTATTGATATTCATTTTTTCATATATATAATATATATATATAGTTTAATACAATATAGTTTCTGCCGCGGACACACACGCACACACACACTGATAGTCATAAATAAAATAAAAATAAAATCCTTGATTAATCTGACAGTGGAAAAAATAAAGTTTCAGATTAAATTTAGAACATTATATGAATTGGATAAATATAACCGAAAAAAACAGCAAAAAAACGACGAAATTCAAACAGCGGTGTTATTTAGCAAAACAACACAAACATAAAAGAAAGGATAAACCACCATAATCCTGTACACAATAGGATTGATACATTAATATATTATAAAAATATCCATATAAAATATCTATGTGCGTGTGTGTATATATTATTTATATTATATGTATAAAGTTCTCGGCTATAATTTCAAACCGCATTTAAATGTTTTTAAAATGTCAATTAACCACATAGAAAATGTTTATTTATTTCACTGTGATATTTTATTGTACGCTTAAGCGAAAACAGGGCAAGGATATTTACAAATTTATTTAATATATTTTAGTGCGTCAATTTTTACTCGCGTAAATTATAGTTTAGAAAGTACACACATATTTTGTTTTCGTTTTTAAATACATTTTTGATTCACTCCCAAGTAAACAAAATATCGTGATGAGTAGAAGGTGTAAACTACCCGTAGGAATATGATGGCTTATGCAGTTATAACGAAAGATTAAAGAAACTGTTAAAAAAACATTGAGTTAAGGATTAATAGAAGAAATTATGAATGCAAATTTTGCAAAGCAGCAGAACATATACACAGAGCTACTTTATACTAATTATTTCGTTTGATCGACGACCGAAAAACAACAAATTTTGGAAAATTTGTTAAACGAACAACTACTTAAGTTGGTATAGGTGGTTTACACTAGAGCCAGTCATATTCAACATACATTTCTCCCTCAGATTATAGCAGACTTGATTCTATTATATCGATATCACATTCGCTTACTATAATATGAGAAAGTAGTGGACAAATATGGGTTTTTCTGAATAATGCGCAAAAAATATATACATAATTTAGCAATTAATGCCAAATAAAAGAATTATAAAATTACATATATATATAAATTTCGGAAAAATTTAGCCTTTTTAATGAATCGGAAGAATTCAATAACCTCATACAATTATTTTGAACAAAACGACAGACAAATAAAATGCAAAAACCCATCATGCCAATATATCTTAAAGTTCGTTCTGCACCTGTGAGTGTAGATTGCAACAGAATTTATTTTATTATATAAATAACACAAAATTTCTAAAACGTATAGCAAAGTTGTCCGTAAAAAAGGATATGACACAAAATTTATTGTCAATCAAAATTTCATAAAATTTATTTATATATAGCCAATAATAAAATTATTATTCAGTTCACATTATAACTTATATAATATTTTGATATGATAATAACTAAATATTATATTTAAGTACATATATATATATTTATAAGAAAATGTATATATAATGGAAAAAGTTTTGGGTGAAAATTATGAACTTTGCTGCTAATACACTAATATATAATTAATAAACTATATATATTTTAATAAACTTAAATAATTTTTGTTAGTTATATAATTACTATATATTGAATTTGAATTTTTTTTCTATAACAAACATAAATGTACGCATCGCATAACAACATATCAGAAAATCACAAAAAAAAACAAAAAAATATATACAAATTATCGTATAATACATCACCTTTAATTTAAACAAAAATTGAAAACGCTTCTAGGCTAAAATACTTTCGTGGTATTTGCTTTGACACAGACAAACATAAATTCTATTTTATCTAAAATAAATTTTCACAACATTTTCTATATACTCCGACTATATTATATATTGTATATTTTACTATGTCTATGTGTACAAATTTGGTATATTATTTATTTTATATGTATATAAGCGATATCATCCCGTTTCAACTATATAATACACATAAACAACAACCACCCCATATACTCGTATATTATATATTAGTATATAGTATATAAAACAATAATATTATACAATAGGAAAATGTTTTTTTTTTGTATATAATATGGAAAATTTTTGGCATGCGCAGAATTTTCCCAAATACTGGTAAAAAAAAAAGGAAATTTTCCTTATATTTATATATACTATGAAAATGGAAATTGAATTGTTGTCGTCTGCCATCCATCCCCTCGTGTTTATATATACACATACATGTTCGTATTCGTATATATACAAATAATGATATATTTTTGTTTATTGTTTATATAAAATTGTACATTGAAAATTTTCCTTTTATATACACCACGAAACAGACACGATTTTTGTATTTATATAATAATTTTTCAGAAAAATATTATTATATTTACAAATACATATATGCAAAAATATTATATATTTTGTTATAACCCGCCAAAAATAATGAAATTTACATATATATAGCGAGCAAGACATATACATTCAAACTATGTTTGTATATAATAAAAGTATATAACGACAATTCTAACATATAATATATAATATATATATCGCGTAGTATAGTTAGGGAAAAAAAAAAATGAAAATAAAGGAAAAGCTATATCGAAATATTTGGCAATAAGAAGATATTATATATATTTGGGGACTATTGCATATAAATAGTATATATATATATATATGTACTACTAAATAATATAATATATAGTATTTAATGGTTATCATCCCGAACAATCTCTACTATTGGTTACTTCTACTATATATATATATATGGATATATATTAAATATTCATATAAATAAGTATATAATATATATCCTATTATATATCTATATATGTATATTGAAAAAGTTTGCAAAAATATATATGTTCTGTCATAAAATATCCCCTTTGGAAAAATTTTTGTTGATATTGATGTTGTTTGTAATAAAAATATATATATATATATTTTGTATAGCTATGTTTTAAAAGTAAAAGAGAGCATATTTTATGATTGTTGTCTATTTTATATATATGTATACAAATAAATATATGTTTGTGTTGGTGGTTAGAAGAAGCCAAGCAATGTTACGTTATATACATAACTTATATATATATATATTGTGAGATAAATAAAATACCGATAAAACTGATGGGGGTCGATTTAATGTGAAAGTGCACAAAGAGGGTATATAAGGGTTAAGCTTAAAAATTGTATAATATGTTGTATATAATATATATGCTTTTGTGTATAAAAGTTTAGATAATATGCATATAAAAATCGTATATATATATATAAATTACAATATTATATGATATCGAGAATGGAATTATATTTTGAAAATATTAATAATGCAATGTGAATGTACCATATATTTATTATTGCATTATATATAGATTTTTCATTTTTCAGTTATATATATATACAATATAATATTGAATATATTTGTATATTATAGTTTGTTGTTTTGGTTTGCATATATAATATTGTATATATAAAATCAAATAATTCAATTTAATTATATCGATTTTTAGCATTCCATACATATTCATATCTATAGCTATATAATATGTTATTTGAACGAAAAGATAGTTATTATATAATAAATTGACGTATTTAACTCTATCTATATACCGCATTGTCATTTAACATTTTTGTTAAACAAATCATTAATTGTTATTTGAAATTAATCACATACAATTTATATATAATATTTTAAATGATATGATATGAAATTGTCGAATTGATAAAAATAAATCAATTAATGTTAATATAAATAATTACAGTGAGGATAATGTGATAAACTTAACTGCAGGAATATGTATATAATTGTTAGTATAAAATAAAATATATGCGGGTTTTGCCTGATTCCTTAAAAAATTTTTATAGTACTACAATATATGTATATATAGAAATTTCACCAATTACTCCGAAACAGTCGCATTTGACTATGTTTCTTCATCAATTCCTTTTAAATTGGGTGGGTATATATAAGATTGGATTAATATTATGAAAATTTTTCCTAACCAGTTGTTTCAAAATTACTATACTCAAAGTAGTTTTATAAATAAAAACAAAATCTTTAATTCAAGATGATATTTCCAGCGATTTGGATGAATACGTGTTTTAAGGCCAACACAGGAAGCCTAATTTTTCGATAATTGCAAACCAATTGCGGTGAATTATACTAACATGCTGAGTAATTTTACCAATATTTAATGAATTTAATGAATAAATGCTGATGCGGAGAAATTTTATTTGAATTAAAAAAAGAGCAATTTTAAATAATAGGTTGCTCCAAACAATATCCTACAAAATTTCAAATCTGTGTATAATGCGACCAATACCGATTTTATTAGATTCAATGATCAATGTAATTTCAAGGACTTTACAAGGATAATTTCTGAAGTATTGTGACTGTCATGTTAAGTAAAACACACCGAATATATATGATAATTGTCCTTATGATTCTAGCAAATATTCTCGATCATTGTATAACAAATAAAACTCCTCACTTCCTTGAAATTTATCATAAAAAGTACAGCATGTACTGTAATGTGAAAATCATTCTTAAATAAGATGTTGGATCCTTGCAACATTTATTCGAATAATATTTATGTTAAACCTAATTTTATATACTCATATGGTTCATGAAATATCATTTGTCCTTAAAACATCAAAATTTCGTTTCGTAAATTGATGCAAGATGCACACGTATATTTTGACAATGGAATTATCGAATGATCAGTTTATAAAATTGTAAAAATTGTAAAAATTATGCAAAGTGTATATTAAAATATTAGATATAAATGTAAAATGTTCCGGAAGTCAGATGGTTGCCAATGGTTGATTGTATATAAAACAAAAATATTTATACATATAAAATAATAAAAATTAATAAACACTAACCTGTGCACGATGATGATGATGGTTTTCTTCGATCAAAATCATCTTTACATAAAAATTGATTATCTTCTAATTGATATAATTCTTCACCGGTCATTAATTGTTTACGACACATATAACATGTTAGACAATTTAAATGAAATATTTTACCCATAGGTTTTCTTACTAAATCTGATGGTGCTATGCCGGTTCCACAACCAGAACATTTGGTGCCATATCGTCTAAATAAATATAGAGAAATATTTCAGATCAGATTAAATAGCAAAAAATAAATTAATATAATTAAACGTAAATATACGTAAAAATTATTATATATCTAATACAGTGTGCGTGTGTGTAATTAATTTGAATTTTAATTTTCCGGTTATCCATTTAACCAAAACCAATGTTAATTTTAAACTCGGTAAATCAACAACCGGTGTTAATCATGGGATGGGTGTATGAATATAAATAGTACATATACAAACGAATATAATAATGTTATGCATTTTATGCATTTTAATATGCATTAATATATTGGTATATTATGAGAAATGTGCAATAAAAAAATAAATATGATTGCCAAGACTTTTTATTCATTTATTTTTTTCTTATATATAATATATTATTTAATTTTATTTATTGAGTTTAAATGTCAAAAGTTTTACGATACATTATTTGAATACAATTGTATGACGAATATTATTTGCGGTAATGTTAAAATATGTTATTTTTTAGATGATTTTTTAAATGGGAAATGGTCAAGTTTTTTAACGAGGAACGTGTATTTATAAATTTTGTCACACTTTTTTTTATTTTCTTTCATAAGTATATTAATATAATAATTTTTAAATTTAAATACTAATATTATTTTATTACAAAAAAAGATAAAATTTTCATGTTTTTTAAATATACTTTTAATATCCTTTAATTTTACCGGTGTTTTCTTTTTTTTTTTTTCTTTTTGTTTAATATTATATTAAATTATTTTCATACTATATTTTTTTTAATGTTATATTACAATTTTAAAAATGTTAATATTACAAACATTTTCTCATAATAATATATATACAATAACTAAACGTGTAATCACAAACCTTGACTAATTACATGAGTTTTTTATTAAGTATAAATACTCACTCACATAAATATATTTCTATAAAAAATGCAATAAATTGCAACAATTGACACACACAACTCACACAAACATTTATTGATAATTTTACTCTATATGCGTGTTAATAACGATGATGATGATGATGATGATGATGATATGGATGAATGGAAAAATAACATGAAAATTTAGACCAGAGATGAAAGAAAAATTCATTCACATTCTATTATAGCAGATAAGTTTTCCTGTGTGGACACATAATGTTACTTTAAGTAATTTTGAGTTGAAAATGAAATTAATACTATATATTACTGTAGATAAAATCAATTGGCTGAAAAACACATTACTTCGAGATAAAAGTTTTGATGTAGTACTGATGCGATTTGTGTCATCAATAGGAGTTTATATTAATTTTGATTAGAGTACAGTGTATAAGCGTGTAAAACTATATATTTTTCAAATTTATCGAAATATCGAAATATTGTAGGTGCATATTCATATTAGTTTAAATTATATATTATATTTAGAATATTAGATGATAATTGTATAAATTATTAAGAGTTATTTAAATAAATCAATCGAATTCTAATCTATTTATATATACTAAAAACATTAATTATATTAAATCAAAAATTATATAACTTACTTAAAAAAATCATTTCTACAATATAATTTTGATTCTCGGCTATAGCATTTATCTGTAAGCAATTGTGAACATTCACAGCATGTAACACACTTTGTATGCCATAACCTTTCTAATACATTTAATAAAAATTTGTCTAATATTGGTTTGTTACAACCAGCACAGGGGTCTCCACCCCCAACTGATGGTTCTGCTCGGCCTATAGAATAAAAGAGAAAAAAAGAAAACTATATTAACTAATTTTTAATAACAAAATTTTACAAATATAATGATTTTGAAAATTTTAACAGAAATAATTTCATATATACGAACGATGCATATATGTAAGAAAGTAATGATTTTTAGGATTAAATATAGGAAGAGAAAATGTTAAAAATTTAATATATAATTTGATATATTTAAACACGTTCATCGTTGCACCCGGTCACAATAATCGTTTCCTTATTATTATGTGTACAACATATGAATATTTGTGTATAAATATAAATACGAGTATAAATTAATACATGTTCTAGGTAAATCTACTATTCATTCATTTATTTATATTTTATACGCTTGGCTTATGTTTTTTCTATTTAACAAAATCAATAAAATCCCAAGTACATTAAGTAATTTTTTAATACTATATTTATGTTCGATTGATTATGCAAAATTTGTTACAATAACGAAAATGACTACACAATTGTAAAATTCATAATAAAAAAAATATATATATATATTTTACATTTAATATATGCAATTCCCATATAGAAATTATGCGTTTTTTATTGGAAAATGTACAATTAAAATTTATAAACATTTTAAATAATCAATGGAAAAAATACACGTAAAAAATAACAATAATAAACATAATAATATTTATTACAATAATATATCGTATATCAATACGTATATTTAAAATAGAATTTTACAGATAAGGAAGGTATATCATGTATGTGTTGTACATTATAAATAATAATCAGTGAGTATGTTTTAAAATGTATATATAATTAAATTATTAACGTAAATATATTCGTATAAATATTGGTTTAAATTTCTTAAACATATATACGAGTACTATATATTGTCGAACCATATAGAACGAATATTTTATATATTTTTGTATAATTAATTTAAACAAACAATAATGTATTGGGTATGTACGACCATAATGGAAGAATACACACAAGCGATAAATTTTTTGGCATGACAATGCCCATATGTTTCCCAACCGGTTAAACATTAGTTATAGAAGATCTGAGAAGTGTTACTCCATATGTCGTATTCACCAGATATTACTCTTTCACACATTACAATTTATTCAGATCGATGCAGTCAACCTTTTCTGGAAAACGTGGTTTACTTTTTACGAAAACATCAAAATTTTTGACTAAATAATTGGATCGCCGCTTCTAACAAACCATACTACTACAGAGATGGAATTCGTAAATTTCTCGAACGTTTGGCGATGGTTATAGCTTCAAGTTAAACATACTTTAAATAAAGTTGTACAAAAATTATATAAACATGCAAACGTCTGTTATATATACAAAATCACAATTTTTCAACAATGTTAAACAATTTTCTTTATATAGAAAGATTTATTTTATTTTATTTTTTTTATTTAAAAACATTGATAACCTTTTGTCAAATATTTAAGAATATAAAAATAAATGACAATTAATATAAAAAAAAAAAAAAAAAAGAAGAAGAAATTGTTTCTTCTCATTATTGGTGGTTTTCTCTTATCGCAATCATATTAAACAGATTAATTATATGTATTTATAAAACAAACATTTACACAAATACAATACAATATACAATATTTTATATATATAGATTTAATAAAACAAAACAAAATTTATTTTTATTAAATTAACCTACAATTACAATATTATTAAATTCATATATAAATAATGTTATCAAAATGTTTACAATGCGTCACATATTGTATAAAATTACCATATAAGAATAAAATATAAAATATAATCCAGTTGTTGATATTTTATTTTATCCTAATAATATTGATAGAAAATATATGAGAAATAAAATAGATAAATAAAAAAAAATAAAAATAAATCCCTTATAGATTTGGTCACGCCTATAAGTTTCTATATTTGTACTATATATTATCCTTTCAGATTAAAAATAAATAAACCACTAAGAATCAAATCAAAATGCAAGTGATACAAATGCAACATAATTTATGTTTATGTATTGTTGTATGTATTTAGTGAATAAATAGAAATCCTTTATATAGGCTTAAAAATGGTATTAGAAAAAAAAAAAAAAAGGAACCAGTCAGTAGTGTATCTGTGTACAGTGTATGGAAACAAATTCCAACACTCTAAATGGGTGGTGTGTTTATAGAAAAATTTATAATCGCTAAATAATATATAAAATAGTAAATAGATGAATGTTTTTCAGAAAGTTACAAAGTAATAGAAAATTCAAAATATTTAGAGATAATAAACTAACAAACAAATCTACACTAGTGCGATACTATTAGATTTAATTGAAACTCACCACACTTGTTGAATAGTAAAAACGAGCAGACACATGTTTTTTTTTTTATTGAAAAAACCCTTGACAGAAAACTCGACATATTTGTTGTTGGACGATTAACTTGAAAAAGTATTATGGGATGTCGGAATAAAAAATTTTACTGGTGTAAGTTTAATGGCATTTTATGAAATTTAATGATATTGTTGCAAAATTTTATTACATTACATTTTGAAGGACACGTAAAGTGTCAATAAAATTTTACCTAACACATTTTTTTTGTATCGCTCTTGCAATGGTCGTTTAACACACTAAAATTACAATAAAAACAATAATAAAAAAAAATTAAAATACAAAAGGATAAAAATATAGAATACCGTATTTTTTATTAGATGAATAATTAATATCCACATATTATTGAATAGAATATATTAAGGTCATTATCTGTTAACAATTAGCAGTATTAGCTAGATTGATGCGATAAACGGTAACTATATATATAATATCATACATACGAAATTAATTATTTATTAATAATATTTATGCGTATAAAAATATGTACCATTAGACAAAAGAATAATAAAGTCAAAATTAAGTATTTATTTAATTTAATATTTAAATTCATATTTAAGTACAACAAAATTTTATATGTATATTTTTTTTTTTTTGTGCCGATATATATAAAGGTAAAATATATATATATATAAAATAAAAACCATAGGGTGGGGGTTGAGATGGTTGAAAAAAATATATAAAATTCGCATAACATTTATATTGTAAAATAATAAAATTTAAAATGTAAATTATGTTATTAAAAATAATTATATATTATTAAAATAAATATTTTTATGGAATAATTATTATGCAAAAAAAATTTAATATTCTTTGTTCTTAAAATATTGTAATTATAAATAAATAAATAAATAAATAAATATATAATATGACCATCAGTATATAATGTGTGTTTTGGTGTGGTGTAACATTTAAATTCACATTCTTACGCATATAAATTATAAATATATGAACTCATTAAAATATCAACACTTATTTTATAGCTTCCATTAACTTAATAATTATTTTAAATAATTTCTTTTTAAAATATATATATATTATATTTAAAAATATAATACTTAAAAATATTGTAAATATGTGGAGTGTATATAAGAAAGAAGTAAAGGAAATAAATACAAATGTTGGTGCCAAATTTTATTTTACGACTAATATATGCAATTTAACAATAACAATAATAATTGAATTTTATATTCATATTTTATGTATTATATTAAAATGTAAAATCAAAGTTTTGACATAGTTTAGTACCATTTGTACGTGCGTGCTGTAGCAGCGTGCGACACGAGTTGGTAATAAAAATTTGTACTATATTTAAAAAAAAAAACACAGATTTACACAAAATATATATTCAATATTTTTTAAATTCTTATGTATATACATAAAAAAAATAAATTGAATTGAAATTGAAATATGTATGAAAAAAACAAAAAAAAACAAATTCATGTGCAAAACACATACAACATTTTAAAATCGTTTAGCTTACACAATTCAATTTTCTTAATATAACTGCATAATCATATTTTTATATATCATGGATATATGGAAAAATAAATAAACTAGGATTTTGTTTGTAACAGTATAACACTAAAACAAAATCCGAATCTAAATATATTTGAACTATATACATATTTTTTTGTTTTTTAGAAATACAAATATTCTTATTTATATACACTTTTATTCTCATATATTTATTTATGCAATGCATTGAATATTCTTCATATACACAAACATCATATTGGATAGATATACTATGCCATAAATATATATAGGTATACAAATACAACATTAAATCGAATATATACAAAATATGAATTTACCCACTCATATATGTTTGGCTATATGGCAAGTACACATTGCAACAATCTTAAGTCTATATATATACACTATATATTTAAGTCTACTCGTAAATATATATACCATATACCATATACACGTAAACGCCTATCCCATATAGGTATATAAATGTGAATTTCTTTTCAAAAGTTTATTTCATTTTGTTCGTTTCAGTTTTTTTTTTTCCTTATAAATTTTAGTCACGTTTATGTGGTAAATAACTCTCGTGCTGTGTGTATGTTTCATATGATCGCATCTTATATTGCTGCTTACTGTATTTTTATACATATTCATTCATATATTATTATAAAGTAAATTTATATTATATTTTTTATATATATATACAATTTTAAATTTTATGGATGCGGATAATATTCTTCCATTTTTTTTTTTTTTTTTCCAAATAAATAATATTACAACAAGAAACAAAATAACAATATTATTGCGACTATATTGCGAGAAACACAAAAATTATAAAAAAAACCGGAATGCAAAATGATTGATAAACAAAAATCAAGTTATAATATATTTGTACGTTACGTTTAATATACTATATTTATGTATATCGAATAATAACTATACAATATCTAATATAATTTTAATATAATAATTATGATGTTATGCAATTTGAATAACTAATATTTATAAGTTTGTAAATAATGCAAAAGAAATTGTGCTTCAGATATACTTCGCAAAAAAAATAATTCATAAATGTTTGGTTAAATTATATATAAATATAATATATTGGTATATGGCGGTATGGACAAAGAGGCAACTGTTTAAATCCCAAATTGCAATAAATTATATACGCGAATAAATATAGTAATATAGTTTTCAACAAACAACTATCATTTGTGGCAAAACATGGATTGCATGATCGTCTGGACATTTTTTTAAGAAATTTGATAGTGCAATATAAATACAGTGCTGCGTGCTACTAAATTTTCAATCCCATTTTCGTATTAGGATCAGCAAAGATGACATTTTAAAATTATACTAATAAGGTCCTTGAAATGTCCTCTTGATCCTTACAACAATTATTATACTCAAATATGCGTATTTATTTTTCTTTCATATGAAGTGTAAAACGAATAACGATATACTTCAAAAGGTCCTTAAAATGTCTTTTTAATAATTGAAACATCAACGGTAATAAATTCATTCTGTTTGATTTTATTTTAAATGAGTTGAAACATGATTAAATGGGAAAATTTGCTATTGATTCAATCAAATAACTTTTTAATTTTTTTTATATTCAAGAACTTATTTTCTGTTGTTCAAATTATCACTGCGTATATAAATTAAGAAACATATCGAAGCGGCGATCGAACAAAATTTCAATTATAGCTATAATTATACAATTTTTCTCCACATTTTATACATTGTAAGAAATATGGATATTTTAAAATATTATGAAAAAATGAATGTAAAAATGTATATAGAAAATATAAAAGTACATGTGTCCGCATAGATAAAATGAGTTTGGATAGAGAAACAAGATTAAACATCTTGATATAAGTATATTTTATATTTGTCAACAACACTATATTATGTGAGCTATATATCTAGCTATCCCATGTTGTGCTCATATTAATTTTTATATGACATGATTGATTGAACTATACAATTATGCAAAAAAAAAAAAAATGTGATTATAAATTGGCTATTAACAATATTATGAATTGGAGGTCATCATTTGACATACGCAGAGCATTTATAATCTGAACGTTTTTGTGTTCCATTTAGGTATGAAAGAAATATTTAAAAGCAATAGAAAAAATTACTGTTTTATTAAACGATAAAAAATTGCACTCTTACACACAACAGAAAATTATTAAATGTATGTGTAATGCGCACATTATTCATCATCATCGTTATTTTATACGTATGTAATAATACTTCAAAATCGAAATATATTTTAAAACAATATATAAATTTTCCATAAATATTATTATACATTTCGTATATACGGATAATAAGTAATACGGCGGGCATACAATAATAAAACAATATAAAAATATAATATATTTAATTTACCATAAGAACATAAATAAAATACCGGAATTTTATATAATTTTGTGGTTCATTAAAATCCATATGCTTTTATAGGTTATTTATTGTACATTATAATAATGGAATTATTATTATATAGTTATATATGTTACAGGATGGTAACTTAACTTCAGACGCAACATTACACACCGGTACCGGTATAATATATAAGAAATATAATTAATGACAAAAAAAATGGAAGTGTATCGAGATCTAACAGTTGAGGTAAGTCGTTCACATAATCATCAAAAGATAGTATTATAATTCTGTGTAACTATGACTATTATTTAACTATTACTATTATACATGTGAAAATTTAAGTATTATATATATTATTATTATATATTATATATATCGGATAAAAATTTTATAAATGTATATATTTTTTCAAATAATAATATGGCAATCACCCTGTATATATGAACCAATGTATATATAATAATCATATACCATTTCATAGGTGGTTTTAGTTAGATGTTGCCATATATATAATATATAAATAAGATATGGATATGTTTATAACCAGAAGATTTTTATTTTGTTATTTTATTGTTATATACAATTTGTAGATATACATATATATATAGAAATGTGTGTGCAGAGCAAAGTCAATCTCTTTCATATAGCATAACATCTGTTACAGTCAAATTTTATCAAATCCTCTTATAATTACATAAATAAATACTTAAATTAAATCGTTTACTATATCATTTACAATTTAAATTTATGTATTAAAATTTTAGTTTTTATTTGTTTGCAAACCATACTTTTTAATTTGTCAAATAAAAAAATTTTTCTCATATACATTTCTATAAACAGCATAATTCGAAGATTACTATTTGCTGAATTTTGAATTTATAATTTAATGTGATAACATGATTTTGTGACTATTACATTTCATTTTATGATATTTTATTTTGTGTAAAAATTATAACAAATATAAGATTTAAAGTTAAACGTTATTAAATGTTGATTGATATGCGTAAATAAACACATTATATTAACTTCTTAAAATATAATATTTGGTGACTATGAGACTATATATATATATATATTGATATATATTTAAGTAACTGAAGAATTTTTAAGGCCAAAAAATTACATTTGAAAGAAGTTTTACTTGATTATTTCACTATACAAAGAAATGTATCGTCGTATCGTTAGATTCTATAGACATTACTCTGATAAAATTTGTAAAGAATTTTTTTTACCATTCAAAATTGATGATTAACTGAATTTTTGTACACTATGATCTGTTCAAGCGTCACTAACCATCACCACAATTATATAATTCAATTGTAACGACCACTAAAACATCATCGATAAAACATTATTTTTAAATCAAATAAGGATAGGTATAATATAGGTATTATAAACAAATAAATATAAATTTAAAGAACTTGAAAAGTTTTGCATTTTTTTGAAGTTTGCGTTTTAACATTCTCTAAATGCGATGGTATAGCCAATTATTCACATGAATTTTATGTGACAAAATTATTAAATAAAATATGATAAATAAATAATAACAAGAAATAGGAATAACATTCAATAATAGTATATATTAGGATTTATTTATTTATCTATTTTTAAAGTAATAAAAAAGTAATATATGGATTAATATGCTAATTATTGAATATATATAGGTTATTTAAAAGAAAAAAAAAACACATATATAGTGTTAAAAGAAAAACCAGTTTGCGTAATTATCTTATTTCAAAGTAATATTCCGATAAAACTTACAATTCCAACAATATAGAAACGGAAAAAAAATCATAATAACAATAAACTGATAGACAAATTAACAATCTGATACTTTTTTAAACTTCAAAAACTGTAATTAATTATAACATATGCATATATAGAAAAGAGCAACAACAAAAAATTTAATTTTTTTTTTTTAATAAATAATAACATTGGGTTTATCATCTCATACACACAACAGGGAGTATATATACAATACACCTATATAATAGAATACAGTAAGGTATATATATATATATATACGCAATTATATACACGGCGGCGTGTATATAGTAAATGTAGATGGTTTTTTTTTTCCGGAAAAAAGTTATGATCCTCACAAGTGTTTTCAATAATTTTTTTTCTATATTATTTACGAGTATATTCTCGAATGTGTGTCTATGGTAAACAACAGATTGTGGTGGTGTCTGTTTATATTCTACTATATAAAATAAAATAAATATAATAATTTTGTATTATACATTTTATTTTTCTATAATATTTATAATAGAATAGAGATGAATAGAAAATTTGATGGATAATTTGTTATTATTTGTCAACGCGTCATTAGCGAATCAATTGTATATGTCTATGTTTGTATTATTCTTCATTATATTTTATTTTAATTTAATTTAATTTTTTTTTTTTTTTGTTTAATTTATATTAAATTAAAATAATATTAAATAAAATCAATTAGTTATAGTGTGAATGAAAAAAAAAAAAAAATTGATTGAATTATAATTTTAATATAAACATTTACAAAACAATAGTAACAATATATATATATTAATACGCACAATAATATAGTATTATACCAAACAATAAAATAATGATACTGATACGTGTATGTTTACGTACACACATTAATAATAAATTATAAATTTTTTGTATTATGATTACTATTGAATTGAATTATGAATGAATTATTATTATTATTATTATTATTATTATTATTATTATGTATTAGTTTCTGTTTGTCTCTGCAGTTTCGATTATACAAAAAAAATAATATATGTATACAAAAATGTAAAATATTTAAATTTATATTATAAGAAAATGTATTAAATAGTATAAAATAAATATGTACGAGAATTTTAATTGATATTATTATAATATATAAACAATTATATATTTACATGAAAATATCGCTTATTAAACATAAATTATACCATTATTATATTGGTACAATATATATTTTTCATATAAACGATTTATAAATAATAATTTAATAAAACATATATAATTATATACACGTGATATTTTGTTTACATATATTTTTTTATATTGAATAAATTATATTAAAAGAATTAATAATATTCAGTTGAAATGAATAAAATTTATGTTAATAAGGGGGGGTCCTCCCGTGCATTTACTTCTCGTTCATATATTGATGCAGAATATTGGTAAATATAGATAGGTATATATTATAGAGTGAACATTTTGGTATTAATCATTATATGCTACCAAGTTACATTTTTATTTAATTTATTTCTCTAAATATATCCAAAGACAATTTAATGGATTTTATAATCCATTCAAATTAAAACTAATTTTAAATTTTTATATACAGAAAAAAATAATAAATATCCTAAACTTATGTAAAAGTTTATATATATATAGGAACAATCTAGAGAAGATCATAAGCAGATAGTGAAACTACTATATATATATTATCGCCTTATGAACCTATTAATTATATATGAATGTAACAATAATTTTTTACATGAAATAAAATTCTATTTGAATTCCTCAAATATAAAATTGAAATTATAGAAATTTATTTAATAACAATAAAATTATATTAATGATGAGATGTAACACGACAAAATGTGCACATTATTCATAAGAAGTCCTTGAAATATTCTTTTGTAAACAATGCAAGCACACACACACACCATTACCTACAAATGAGCTATAATATAATTCAGTTCAACAATCTGGTCAAAATAATTGTCCAGATTATCAATATGGAACAAATTTATTTGTAAAATCTCATTTAAAATCCCCCATACCATAGGATCATCCAAATTAGAAAGAAAATCATCAATTTCTGTCAGGTATATTTTTTAATTTTGCAATAATTTCTTGGGATATAAAGTTGGCGGGATAATATATGATCCAGCAGTGCCATTTTTGTAGTCTGCTCTCAGGAAATATTTTAAAGAAACTTGTTAGCAAATGTTTTTTTAGAAATTTTTATTATTATTACCATTACAAATTTATAGTCAGAATTTACAAAGGAACAATTAAATTACACAGTTTTTGAAGGAATGATAAGAAAGCTATGTATACCATATATTATCTATCTATATGTTTCAAAAATTTTGAATACAAAAAATAATATAGTATAATATTTAATAAATTTTACTATATATTTTTACAATAACTCTTATAAATTATTACATTGCTACCGAAACAAAAAGAAGAATTAATTATTCGAGCTACTACGCCCGTCTTACTGTATTATAATTACAAATATATTTGTATACAAATAACAAATTGCATATATTAAATTTTATATTTATATAATTTAAGGGTTAATATATCACACACCATAAAAGATAATAGTAGGTTTTAATAATATATTTTTAAAAGTAAGTTTAGCGCATGCAAAAAAAAGTAAAAATAAATAAAAAAAAAACAGCTCCTGTATAATGATATAGTTTTTCATTGAATATATATATATATATATTTATGTAAAATGCGTGCGCTTCTCAACAAATCCTTAACAACATAACAAAAAATAAAATTATATATTACATAACAAACTATTAAATAAAGTAACATTTTGCCGCAAAATATAATTAAGTTTGTGAATTCACAATCGATTAGCATATACACACATATATATACTTTATAAAATATTGTATGTATATAATATACCTATAAGGTAAGTAAAATGTAAAAACCATAAAATGGCCTTAAGCAAACCAAGATATTTTAAAAACAACAATCTCTGATGCATATAACACTATTATTATTATTATTATTATTGTTATTATTATTATTATTATATTATTTTAAATATTTTGGTAAATATGTAAATATAATATATTGTATACATAACAACATACAGGCAATATTATTACTAATATTATTATATGGGCTGGCGATTTTAAAGTTATATAGATAAACAAGAGGATTATAATAATAATTATATATACATTTACATCATAAGTCTATCTATCTATATAACATATACACACATGCATTTATACACATAAATATTATTAACTGATTGATGATAACATTGACAGAAATTTATTGTATACATCACTTGGGTTTTTGTGCAACCAACAAATCATTTAATATAAACTGGAATTTATGGTAAAATCTTCTTCATAAATGGTATTGATGTTGTTGTTATTATTATTATTATATATATTATATTCATATACTCTCTGTTTTAGTGTTTGACTATATAATTAATTATTTTAAATAAATAATGATAAATAACATATGTTTTGTTGTTCTGTTCGTCGTCGTATATATATAATATGGTAAGTATAAATTATATATATTTAAATATAATTTGATTGATATTATTTTACCATATAATATAATAATAAAAAAAAAATAAAGTTAAACAATCGCTTATTTATATAATAATTATTTTTTGAAATAAAAAATCATAATAATATTGAAAGAATAAAAAAAAAATTATAATAATAAAGTGAAATTTATATAAATTTAATTGCAAAATAATCTTTCATTTTTTTTTTGTTTTTAAGAAGAAGCAGAAGAAGTTGAAACGCTTTTATAAAAGTATATTTAAATAAAGAAGAAAAAGAATAGTACATCATTTTTTTATGGTAATTTTATGTATTTTACAATAAATAATAATTATTTAATAGAGCAAAATTACGTATTTTACGATGGAAAATAATATTCGAATATATATTGGAATTGTGCGATAATTCAGATAATAATTTTCTTTTATACCATAAAAAGCTCGCAAAAATTCACAAGTTCTTAATACACAAAATAAGAAAATATTTAACCAGTGCAGGAGCATCTTTTATGTAAATGGAAATAAAATCTTTAAATAATGTACCACATAACGTTATCATATATATTCATTTTTTTTAATATCATTTACAAACAAATGTAATTTGTATTTATATCGACACTGTAATAAGTATACTAATTAATAGTTTATAAATTATAATAATAAACTTTTGGAGTCGCAGTACATGCGTAAGTGTTGATCGGCATACAAATTAAAATAATAAATCGTATATTAATTAAGTATAAACTTTAAAGGTTTAAATTATTAAGAATATACATAAAAATAGAATCAATGGTAAATCAACAGAAAAATGTATAAAATATACTAAAATAAAAACAGAAAAGATTTTCATATAGAAACCGGTACCTCATAGTCGATTAGCATTTTTGAACGATAACCAACACTGTGTCGCCAATGAGTTTATAAATATAATAATTAATAATAATAACACAAAACATATATATTGTATTAGAATACTAATCAAATGGTGAAAATAAAATTATAACTAATAATTATTTTATATGATCTTGGAGCCGGTATATAATTGAAGATGTCAATCCAAATATTTGAATATAGAAGATCATTAATACATTGAGTGAACACATTAAAGATCTCAATGCAGAATCATATAATATACGTAGTATCTATAATAGTTAACATACAAATTAGCGTCTTCTATTTTATTATTCCAGTAGCATATGCAAAACATAATGTATATAACAAACAATACAAAATTAACATACAGATTATATAAATTGATTAATTTATAATCCAATATAATATAATATGAGTTAGTATAAATGATATTCTTATATTAAAAATAAAGTTATTAACTTTTTTTTTTAAAAAATTACAGTGAAAGTTTAAACAAAAAAATTGAACATATTGTAATTGTTGTGTATAGAAAACTTAAAATTAAAAATTGGTTCACAAAAAAAAAAAAAACAAAAGATGAGCACATAGATATTAATTTATCTATAAATACTTTCACAAATTTAATAATCATATTTTACCAATCAATAAATAATATAATATTGTAATTATTATTATTATTATTAGGTGGTACCCGTCCTATATAGACTGATCAAAAATAAGCTAAACTATGCAATTTAATAAAATAAAATCCTATAATATCGTATCAAGTTACAAATATATCTTTTAGGTTGCTACCAATGGACTAAATTTATTTAAGGATTTGATTTTTTTCCATATTAGATTCGTAGTTTAACACCTATTTGTAAACAACTAAGGTATAACTCTATATATGGTCATAGAACGTATTATTGTCAATTCGTGAAATTTTTGTTAAATATTTCTTTATTTTTAGTTGCAATATAAAAATAATTATGAGGCGCAAGATGTTTAATTTAAATTTTGTGTTGAAAATGAAATTAATGCAACTATACTTTAAGAGACGTCACGAATATTGAAAAATGTTTTATATAGTTATAATGTTTTATCGAAAACAACAGTTGAATGTTGACATAAACGAATCAAAAGTTGTCAAAATTTGATCTAATACATCATTTATCATATACGGTCTCGATAATGCGTTTACGTCAATAGTTAGGTTTATTTTTGATCACCGTCATATTATTTAGCTAATACTAACTATAAAATGCAAAAAAAAGCGATCGATATTAAATTGCATCTATTAATATAATAACAAAATAATAAATGTAGCTATTATAGCTATTTGGAGGATAGAGAGGTATATGATTTTTTGTTATTATTATAAATAAATGAATTGTATTAATATAATGTTATATCCATTAAAGTATATGTATTATAGATTAATTTTCGGGTGTCAAATTAAAATTTATTACTTTATATTTCTCTCTCCAAAATATAACTTCATATGTGTTTGAATATATATATATATATATATTTTCATCACTGTATGATCTATCATCACATAATTAATTCTATTTTCTAAACAATAATTTAATTTTAATTATACTAATAATATTTTATTTTATATTACAATATATAACAATTTTTATATAGCTCTCTGAATATATTCTGTGTAGAAAATAAAAACAGATGTATTTATTCACTCATATATAATATAATATAATATATTTAACTTATTTTTATGGTGCGTCCGTATATATTGTATACCATAGATAAGTTTTCGAAATGGACATGGGGTAACAACATTTGATTGATTATTGTCTATACATTTATAAAACAGTTAATGTTATAACAATATATTTTAGATTTTGAATTTTTCTTCAAAAATTATATATATATATATATTGATTATATTGTGTTGTATTCAATTTATATACACATCGAATATTATGTATATAAATGAAATTTAGGCTATATTTCAGAGAGATAAGATTGATTTGAAATGGAGTTATACATATATACACACATAAGGTATTTTGTATATATATTTCAAATTCAAATTAAATTACACATATGTAATATATTGTATGTATAATTTATAAAAACCTTACTTTATATATACAAAATTGATGGCATAAACATGTTCAGAAATACTTTATCAAAAAAAAAAAAAAAGTGATTGTTTTGAAATGCACTGTCAGAGAGATAAATTTTAAGGGTCATTGAATATTGAAAATTGAAAATTAATTAATGTATATGTATATTGCAAAAATAAAATAATTAAATAGTATATATTGGGGAAAATTATAAATATAACAAATTCGTTATGGGAATTTAACTTAATGTTTACAAAATACATATAATAAAATATAGAATTTAAGCGGCAAATAAATATGTTTACATCTATGTTTTTGTGAAAATAAAAAAATCGCAACACATAAGTATAAAAGTATATACAAAAACATACTATATTTATAATTATTATATAAATATAAATAACCCAATTAAATGTGAACAAAATGCATAAACAAAATAAAAACAATTTAACTTAATTTAATTTTTTTTAAAACAATACAATATAATTATATGTAATTGAATTTAAAAAATTACAAATTAAATAAATTTGTTATTATAATATATACGAGTATGAGCACGCTTTTTAAACATATAAATCTATATTATTTTAGTGTATATTTTTTATATATTGTAATACATTCAGTCAAATAAGTACCCGGAAATTTGAAATAAAACACAAACAACTTATCAATCATCTAAATTTATTATATCCCCTTCAAAATAGGCCCCTTCTGAGGCAATACACTTCTTCCAACGAACAATCCAATCATCGAAACACTTTTTAAAGCTATATTCCGAGATGGCCTTCAATTCTCGTTGCGAATTAGTTTTGATGTCTTCAATGCTCTCAAAACGGGTTCCACGAAGTGGTAATTTGAGTTTTGGAAACAGGAAAAAGTCACATGGTGCCATATCTGGAGAGTACGGTGGTTGTTCGATGATATTTGTTGAATTTTTGTTCAAAAACTCGTTAACAATGATCGCTTTGTGCGCTGGTGCATTATCGTGGTGCAAAATCCAACTGTTGTTCCGCCACAAATCTGGTCTTTTGCGACGAACATTCTCTCTCAAACGCTTCATAACGCCAAGATAATATTCTTTATTGACGGTTTGTCCCTCCGGTAAGAATTCCGAATGAACAACACCACGAATATCGAAGAAAACGGTCAGCATCACCTTGATTTTCGATTTGCTTTGGCGCGGTTTTTTCGGTTTCGGCTCATTTTTGGCGCGCCATTCCGATGATTGTTGACTTGTTTGCATGTCGTACTCGTAAACCCATGTCTCGTCACCAGTTATGATGCGTTCGATGAACGTTGGATCTGAATTTACGCGTTCAAGCATGTCTTCAGCCACCTTACTGCGATTCATTTTTTGAAGAAAATTCAGATCTTTTGGCACCAATCGCGCTGCGACTTTCCGCATACCCAAAACATCAACCAAAATATGACGAGCGGTCTCATGAGACATGTTCATTTCTTTGGCTATCTCTCGCAAACTATTATGACGATTTTCGAGCACCATTACCTTTATTTTGTCGACGTTTTCTTCAGTTGAAGAGGTCGAAGGCCGTCCTGAACGTGGCAAATCGTTCACTTCTTCTCGCCCCTCTTTGAACGATTTATACCAATCGTAAACTTGAGTTTTCGACATGGTTGAATCACCAAATGTTTTTTTCAACATTTCCAATGTTTTGACACAAGAAATTTCGTTTGAAACACAAAATTTCACACAAACTCTTTGATCGATATTTTTATCCATAGTAAAAATCGCAACGCACACAAAAGGTTGACTTGTTCCTAATGACGCCGTAAGCAAACTAAATCACACATAGCAATAAAAATTCACAGAATGGTGGCTGACAGTTGTGTCAACCTGAGAAAAAAATTTTTTTTAAATATTCTCAGAGAGAAAATTAAAAATGAGAATTTCCGGGTACTTATTTGGCTGAATGTATATAAAATTGACAATGACCTTCTTTATTTCATTTTAATTGGATACGGTTTAATTTATGAAAAAGACAAAAAAAAAAAAAAAAAAACAACAAAACAAAATCAAAATCTTCCGATAATTAATTAATATATAATTTAATATAAAATATGTATGTGAATTATTTTTTGCTAAAATTAAATGAACACAAATATGTGTAAAATTTATTATTATACGTTTGCTTAATCGATTATATAATTTGTAATTAATTATATTATTTAGTTTTGTTTTATAGTGCTGCCACCGCAGTAGCAATTATCAATATTAAACAAAAAAAAAAACGCTTTAGGAACAGGCAGATTTCACGCATAATTTTTAAAACCCTGACAGATCTTCTTTATTGTGTAATTATATAAATGTTTGTAACACCAATTTAAAAATTATTGTACGAGATGCTATACCGATCATGATCAGTAAGAATAAAGCCATTGATTAATGGCAGTACGAAAATTAGAAAATGATTAAAAAATTTAAAGAAGATCTGGAATTTATGTAAGTAACGTAAAATTCACGTTATTTATAATATCGTCATTCCGATGAGAAATTGTTTGTATTATTGATTAAAATTGATCATATATTACTTATATATATTGATATTTATAAGGTATTAAGTACTTTCTTAAGTATTTTGTTGTGAGTGGTCTCGTTTAAAAATCACCCAACCATTTTTCACCATCATTTGTATATTATAAATATTATAAAATCTTAATTTATTTCCAGATCTTGCATAATCTGTTGAGAAAACAAAACTATTGTCTTTCATGATGCAAATTGTCTATATGGAAATAAATTATAATATATTTAACATATGATGTACAATTTTTACTGAATTTAAAGATATGATAGGAAATTTTTCACATACCTTATTTCCATTGAAGATTGAAATACAACAAAAAAACAAAAACCGTATCTTCACAAATTCTTTTTCTTTTATTTATTTAACAAAGACGATCAAAAGAATATTTATTTTTGAATTTTATATTTAGCTGAACGCCTTGTGCCTACTATACGTGCGATTATCTTAATCGTACGCATATACGGTAATTACACAGAGTATATACAATAATAAAAATATCAAATATATAATATTTTAAAATAATATATTCCATAGCAATACATTGGCATTTAAACCTATTAAAGTTATTTATATATATTACAGGATAAAAAAAAAGGATGTCATCAATTATTTCTTTAAATTAGGATTATAAAAATTGCTTATGACAATATTTAATATATGATCGTATGATCTAAACGCAAATTTAATAACACACTACACAAAAATTATCGGCTTTATTTTAATGCTGATCATGAGTAAAATTTCTGTTCTATGTTTAACAAAAAAATATGTATAAATAAATATTATGCCGACGGATATTTGAAAAATTTTTAATAAATTAGTAATTATAATCATAGTAATATTTGGTGGAATATTTTGAAAATATGATCAAACTATAAACAGTTATTTCTAAATTAAGTGCAGATATACTCGTGATTCAAATAAAATCAAAACTAATAAAAATATTAAATTTAAATTTGAATAACATTTTGATTGTGATTATTTTAATTAATTTTTTAAATGTATCAATAATTTATTTTTACATAAATCTGTAATAAATTTACAAGAAAATTATATTCTAATATAGAAAAATTTTGCTAATAGTTTTATACTAAAATCTTTATATTCTTGTCTTGAAATATTATATATTATTATTATTATTATTATTATTATACTAACAATACTATCAATAAGAGCAATATTAAATTACCGGTTGCATAAATTTAATTATTTTCAATTTTGGCGCCAAATTCAAAAAAATATGAAAAAAATAAATACAATTCAATAGATAAAAATGTTGCAATATTCAAAATTATAGATAATTTGTCATTTGATTATTAACCTCACACCTCACCATATAAATAATTTATTAAATAGTCTCGAAAATATATTAATTAGTCAAACAAATACGATCATTATCTTTCCTGTGTTTACTACTTCGATATATTTTTGTCCATTCAAATATATAATTTATTTTAGCTCAAAAGAAAATCATCTACACCTGAACAAAGTTAAAATAAAAATAAAATACTCTGTAAACAAACTTCAGTTTTGAAAACAATTTGAAACGTAATTTGTTTTATATCATAAAATAAGTTATTGTCATTTATTGTGAAGTATAATTTAATTTTAATAGGCTCTAATTTACCGTACAACACGCATCACAACAAAAATTTATATGGTACATATCCACGTTGTGAAATTTTACATACCTATATTGTGTTGTGTATGATGTAGTACAGAACCAAATGGTTTTATATCCTGAACTGATGATGGACGTCCGAGGGATGGATAACCGTCTCCTAAAAAGGACGCCAGTGCTATAGCCCTAAGGGGCGCTTTTGAACTTTCGGTCAAAATTTTGAAACTTTAGGTTTTAAAAAAAAAAAAAAGAAAAACTAAAATTTTAGTCTTCTTTTCCCTTTTTTATTATTTATTAATTTTTTATTTATTTTTATCAATACACACGACAAAACAAATGAAAATAAATTTAAAAAAAGAAAATCACTTAAATTTTTCACTAACTTTATTTATTTACTTCCTTTTTTTTTTTTCTTATAATAAAATATTATAATTTTAACTTGATAAAAATTTTCATAATTTTATTTTTAACTTTTCTTCTATTTCTTTAAAAAGAAAACAAAACAAAAATACACTACACTTTTACAGTAAAAATACGATAAATCCCGGTTTTATATTAACGCGAATAATACAATCAAGATCAACCAAGAAAATTTTAATCCTTTTTTGTGTTTGTATGAGTGTATGTGTGTGTGTGTGTGTGTGTTGTGTGCAGGTATGGATATGCCGTGTTCATATAAATATATTTTTGTTATATATAAAATTTTAAATTTTATTATTTTATCTATTGCCTTTTAACTTCAACATAACAATATTCAAAGTATAACTTTTATGTTATGATCATTTAAAAATTATAATATTATAATTTTGTGTATTAAAAATATACGCGATCTCACAACACTATACCAAATAATATTTATTTGAACAAAAATATATAGAAATAAATAAAATATATTATATTAAATTTGAGAAAAAAAAAAAAAAGAAACAACCACCGATACCGACGAACAGCGATCATTGACTGATGTTAAATATATACAATTTTTATCATAATAATAATGGGGACTATTTCTCTGTCTGTACATATATATATACTAGCCCAAGTATATATATAATATTTCATGTATTTTTCATCGTCATCATCATCATCATCAGTATTATTATTATTATAAATTTATACACATATACAATCGTCGACAACATCAGCAGCAGCAGCAGCAGCAGCACCAGCAGCAGCACCACCAGCAGCTAGAACAACATCTATATCATTTTACCACAGTTAAGTCTCAAAATATGTATATGTAAAATAAAATATGAGAGAATATAATACACACTAGTATTGCATGTGAAATGGGCGTTCTATTGAAAAAAACATGCAACTGGTTTAAATACATGTTTTGAACCAATGAGGAAAAATAAATATAGATAAGTGATTCCGCCTTACTTGGGGTTACCTTACGAGGTGTGATTCTGTGAAATGACTACTAATTTTTTTTTTTCCTTTTTTTTTTTTTTCATTTTATTTAGTTTTCATTTTTAATTTTCTTTTTTTGTATTATTTTTGTTCCGTTGTTGTCGCTGTATATTTTATATACTACGTTTTTCGTTTTCCATATATAGTTGATATTATTATTGCATGAGGTATACCAGAGGTGTGTCAATTATTATGGAATGAGTTAATATTTGTAATATGGTATGGTGTTGGTGGTGTTTGCTGCTTGTGAATTGAATGCAACCGAATTCAATAGTAGTATATTGTATGTGATGGAAGGAACTGAAGGTGAAAAAAGAGCTATACAAATACTTGAGATATATGTACACGTTAAAAAAAAAATAGTACATAAGTACATGTAAGAAAGCAAAAGGAAAAACAATTCAATATATACAATATACAATATATGTATATCGAGATAAAATTAAAGAATCTTTCATCTTTATTTTTCATTTGATTTTTGTTTTGTTATAGATGTCGATTGCGCGTATATATATATTTATAGCAGAGTAGGTATATACTTAACATTATATGCGGCGATGCTTTGTATATACGCAAAGAAGTGGAAGAAGAAGATGCGTTGTTATATACATTTATTATTTGTTATTATATATATATGGAATATATATTCATTTCTTCTTTTATCTGCGTTACTTATATATATATATATAAGAGATTTTAAGGTGCTATAAAATTCGATCATTTTGTACATTTATAAATTTTAAAGTTATATTGGAAAAAAAAAAAAAAAAACTAAAGTAAAACCAAATTTAAATTAAATATCAGCTTTAATAAAATTATATATATAAATTTTAATATTTACATATTTTCCATAACACAGCAAATATACACAACTTTTAATCTTAGATATTAATATATATACGCTTCCAGCCAATCACGCATTATTGTATACCATACCATATATATGAAATAAATGGTATTTTGAATTTTAATATTTATTATACATTCATAAACAACATATGTATATATTAGTAATGCAATGCATAGTAAAATTTATTAAAATAAATAACTTGCAATTGCTAAACGTATTATTTTTATTCAACACTTTAATATTTCTATAAAATAAAAAATGATAAATTTCTTAGATATTTTAGTTAAATTTTATATATTTATTATATATAAAATATAAATCTAATTGAGGTGATAAGATAATTTAACAATACAGTGCCATAACTAAAAAAGATGATAGATTTTTCTTTTCCATATATAATTTGGTCTATAATACACGCAGTATATATAAAAAAAAATAACGTATGTATATGTAAATTAATTTTTCATTCTGTATAATGACCTCAAAGACATAATAAGAAATACCATATATATTTTATTATTAATAAACAACAATTTTTTAAAATAACATTTAAGAATTTTTTACATTTATTTAACATACAATATCAGAATTTTCAATTAAAACATAAATATTTCGAATAGAAATTATAGAATATAATATTATTTTTAATATTACCTATACCTGACGGCTGACACAACAAAAAAAAAATTTCTAAACAAAATAATAACATTTCTCCTATATATAGGACGTACTACATAAATACACTATATCCTCATACATATATATAATATATATATATATTCATATACATAAATATATATATACCATTGAAAAGACTTTGTATATACCCAACAGTTTCTTAAAGAATGAATGACAATTCAGAATATAAATACAAAAAAAAAAAGAAAAAATATGCATATACAAAAAGGACGAAATATGCCGACATGTTTTTAAACGCATGACAACTGTACACCCTTTTTAGTTTACCAAGTCCTCTTTTATATAATTTATATAGGTTTTATATACAAATGATATTATTCATATATTATGGTATTATATATTATTATAATGGTATTATCCTTTTATATATTTTCAAAACGTATGTGAGTGTGCGTGTATGTATAGTTTTTAAAAGTAGATAATGTATATAAGGATATTGTATGTAGTAGATAATGTATAAATAAAATAGTGTAACACAGTGCATAGTATATTGTGTATACGGAAACTATAGAGAGAGAGTAAAAAATCGTTATAGCAACAATATATATACAAAATATTATTTAATACAATATTTAATTCTTTTATATTATATATATACGTAAAAGTATATTCTCGAATAGGGTTCTAAAAAATTAGTATAAAATATATTAAATATACATAGTATCACAAACTGTTATTGTTAAACATCGCAATCTTATGGTATTTTAGTTTAAATTTACAATCGAAAGGTATACAACTTAAATTAAGTTAATAAATTCTATATATATATAACCACAAAAATCTATAGGTAATAAATTTTGATGACAATTTATAACTTACGGGATAGACAGCCTATAAAATCAATGAAAAATTTTCCATAATTATATTTTTATTGAGTGTTTTCATATTACTATTTTTGTGGTCATTACGATAATGCTTCTATCATCGAATAACAATCTTTTAACACAACCGCAAATTTATAGCTGATGAAATACTATATTTACAGCAAACGTTTCTCTTTATAAAAATACATATATATAAAGTAAATTTTATTCTTGTCGTTGATAGCACGCGATGATACAGATATATTGATGTATATAGCATATATTGTATATTCTCTCAATGTCACATATATGCATTTGTGAATATAATGAAAAATTCATCTCATTTTATACACAAATATTTGTGCAAAGGATCGATTTATTTATATAGATTTTAAGAAATATCCATAACAAATAAAATCAATAAACAAATTATGGGTGATGGAGGTTTTGTATCGAAAATTATTATGAATCAGTGCTAAGTTTTTGTAACGCAACGAATACTTATTAATTTTAATAAATTTCAATAACCTTTGTGCTTTAAAATAGAAATTTATTAAATATATTTGATCTGCGTAATCATAAAATAACATAACAATTTTAAATTTTACAGAATATTTAGCGGGTGTATCCTGGGTCTACCTTCCTATTGTATATATATTGTATATTTTATAATTTATTCATTTTCACATTCAAGTGAGAGTAAAGTTTTCCAAAAGACGAAATAATACAATTATTATCTTCATTTTATTCATTATTGTATTTATAGAATATTTAAACACATAAATAAATATTTTCAAATGGAATATTTATGGATATTAATAATTTCATAAGCAAATCATAATTTTATGGAAATTTCATCAACTTTTTTTTCATATCAATAAAATTAAATCTATTTTATAAAAAATAATGTATTTCCAAAAAATAAAGAAAATCTATATATTGTTTTTGGAAAAATAATTTATGTAATTATTATAGAGATAATAAATACTAATTATATACTTCTATCAATATAGCTTCTATGTATATATATATATATAAAATTAATCAAGAACGGAACAGCTAAAGAAAATATCAGTGAGAGCAAAATAATGTTATATATATACATCTTGGTAATATGGTATATATATATATAATAAAATAAGAAGCATTTCAAATATGAAGATTAAATAATGTATATATTGTATATATATGGTATATTCACATAATAGGCATTATAAGAACGTGCATCATAAAATTTATGTTAAAAGCTCAAACATACATACGAGAATATACTTTGTATTGCATATAATATAATATACCACAATGATCAAAAAATATCCGGTCCACTTAATTTAAAATTTGCGTGCAAATGCTATCAATGTATAATTTGTTTTTCCCAAATTGACACAACACACAACCTTCAGTAAAGATTTTATATCAGTTCAATTTGTGTCAATTAGTTTATATTAATATAGTTACAGCTGTATATTTATTACATCAATTTTTGTTCCAACCAGTGGAATATTAAAAAATGTGTTTCCTTAAGTGGTTTCTTGGTTCGGTTGAGAACGATGGTTGGTGGACGGAGACAAATTAGATGAATTTAATTTGTTGCAAGGTATTTGGAAATTGTTTTACACCAAAAATACAAATGATGTTGATAATATGTGATATTGTTTTTCCACAAATTTTTGCCAAATTTCTTGCGGATTGCTTTACTATAGTACTGCAAACTGATTGTAAATCCTTAAGCGCTTAATTTAATGTGAGTTGACTGGGTCGATTTTGATCAACGTAGTATATATGGTATATGATATACAATTGAAAATAAAACAACAATAAATAATAAATAATAAATTACTTTTCAATTTTAAAACTAATCTTTTTGCATAAAATAATAATAATAATAATAATTTGATTTTATCAAACGGCAATGAATGGATAAATCCATCATTATATATATATATATATACGAAAGTATACATCATATACAGAATGGTATATTAAATATAATTATTTTTATATTTTGTACAATATAAAAATCTTATACTGTATTTATCTGCGTATATACATTAATACATGTAATGTGATTATTATCAAGGATATATACACCGAGATACAAGAAGATTATCAATTACATAAATATATATATATATATAAAGAAAATTGTTTAATAATTTTTATGTTTTAAATTACACCTTTGTATACCAACACGTAAAAATGTTCTATATGAATATTTCACAAGTGTGTTTTTCACATTTTCAGAAGTTACATTATATATAAAATCTCAGATCATCATCTCAAAATTTTCTTATTTATATATATATATATATATTGCATATAGACATGTGTTCATGTATGTAATATGATTACATACAATAAGATGTAACGAATAATTATATATATATATATATGCAATAATCTTATAATTATTTATAAATATTGTTCATGTTCATATATTAACAATTTCTTATATATATATATATATGGGATAATCTTATTTTTATATTATGTATTAAATTCGCATAAACGCATTTTTGAGATAAGCTACTGAAAATATTAAATTCAACGATTGTGCCGCTACCAAGTTATTTATATAAATTATACAATATAATATATATATACGTTTTCTATATATAATTACATATATATATATATATTTACATGTACGTACATGTACCGTATATACATAATATCGTGTGTTGTTCATTTTTATGAAATCTAAAATTAATGAAGAAAAAAAAAAAAATAAATGTTTTATTATTTATTTCATGTAACAATGATTTATTTTTTTTTTTTTTCTATATTATTTTTAAATAGCAAATAACCTCTTCTGTTTAAAATATATATTTATATATTGTGTATCGCAGCGTAGCTATACACAACAACGCAGTTTTATAATATTAGGTAGTCGATACAAATAGACAGATAAAGGTGATGCGGTACACACCCAATTCAGATTATTATTATTATTTGTACTATTATTATTATTCTCATAAATAATATGTATTATAAATGTGTTATGAAAATATAGGGTGTTGTAATATGAATGGTATTGCAACGATTAAGTTTTGAGATCCTATATAATAATATCAATGTTTTTTTATACACCATTAATATGAAAAATCATTTGAAATATTTCCAGATTAAGCGATTAAAAATATATCTATCAGCGATGAATTTAGAAATTTAGTTTCTACATCAGATAACATTGAGGGGTTTTTTTCCGATCTCATAATGTTATGAAAATTTTTTGGCACAAATAAAATATTTTTGTCATAGAATTTAATATTGCGTCGTATATATGGTCGATATTTTTAATTACAACCTGTATATAGTATATTATTCATTAGATTTTCTTATAATTTTCTATATGCATCAGTGGCGAAGCCAAAGAAAAAGTATTCACTTTTCAATATCACTATATTTTTCTGCAATAATTTGGATGAAATTAGATTAAATTATGAAAAAAAAAAAAATCGAACTAAATTTTCCGGCATCTTTTTTAATTAGTTTTAACGGATTTCCAATTTTGTATACAAATTTACAAATTATATACAATTAATTTCAAATCTTACATAGAGAAGAAATTTTTAAAATCGATACATTTCGTTTAAAAAGTTTTAACCGATTTTCTTATCGATGACAGAGAAAATTGTTTAAGAAATTTGTAATACTGAAAATGGTAATTCTTAAAAGTCAATTTTCCGAAAAATGTAGTAACTGGACATTGAAATTTTTGTGATATCTTATTCTGAAAATAATTTTACACGATTCGCGAATGACATGCATATAGAATAAATATATGTATAGTATGCTGTATGTTAAAGTAAAGCGATGATTATACTACAATTATTAAATGTTGATATAAATATTTTCAAACAAAACATGACAATTGCTCTAAATGTTTTTTAAGAGAAGAAAAAAAAAAAATAATAAACACACGATTTTAATTTAATTTTTATGCAAACTGTGCACACACCGCACACCACAGATGCACCGCTTGATGTACGGCGATCGCAAATGATGATATTAATATTAAAATTTAAATAACCGGCATGATTAAATTATATGATTATAATCAAAATCAAATGTAAAAAATTTCCAATTATATTTTGAATTTATTTATATACCACAGCAAAAATTTTAAAATATGATATACATCTTTTCTTATTTAATCCATTCGTGTATATGTACACACATGTGTCCTTCCTCATTTTCGCGCCCACCTTTAACCGAACAATTTAAAATAATTTCAAAACACAGCGTGTTTTATAATAATTACATTTGTTATACTAATTTGTTATAAAAATATAAGTGAAATGCCAAAATAAATATTATTTAATTATTATAGAATAGTAATTTTTAACCTTCCCATTAATTAATTTAATTGTTTTTTAAATATTTTGGTTTCATTATTATGAAACTATATTCGAAATTTGTGTTGTACATTTTATGACCTATCAATACAATATATATAAATTACACATAAATTATATAGTTATGATACAAAAGTTCAATAATTAGCATATATAAATAAATTATTCAAAAACAAGAAAAAATTAAGTCTTCAAGTGTTAAACAATTGTTTAAAAACTTGTAAAAATAACATGTATCTGTATCTGTATTCAGTTGTAACATATACTTTATATAATTGTTGTTATATGCAATTTTATTTCTAAATATTTTAGGAATTTCAAGTTTTTTTAATTTTATTTTTAATTGAAATTTTAAATTATATATTTTTAAGGGTATTACAGAGAAGTTAAATAATGGAAACTTTTGTAGACTAAAAAGAATTCCATAAATTTACATGAAATTTACTGTCATTAATTGTTATTGTATAATGTATTGTATATATATATATATCAATCGACAGTTAATACAAGGAATATATTATTTTATAATTTATTTATATTATTGTATAAAAAAAAAAAAGATGATTATAATTTTAAATTAAAAATATTACATGTTTTTTGAATAAATTAAATTACTACTCTATCTATAATTTTATATTATATATTCACAGGCAGATAGGATATATTCATGTAATCACGTATTTAATTGTATATATAATGATATTTTGTTATTGATATTGATATATACAAATTACATTAATACAATATTATAATTTAAAAAATAATGTAATTACATTTTATGAATGAATCTCTTTTACTATTATATTTTGAATTAAACTCATGAACTTTTCTTATGAGAATAATTTTTTTATTAGAATCATGTAAAATTATAAATTATTCTTTATTATTAAATATTGTGAACTGGTTCTGGTATGTAGGAATCAGTGGTGAGCTGTAAACATTCACATTGGGGGTAAGCAGATCAAGATTAAATTGCAGAAAGTAATCAATTTATATATTAAAAATGAATGGTCAAAAAAATTTGAATTCTTGATGTTTATAAAATATATGACTAATATTTAATATCTGTTGTTTTAAAGTACTGTCATCTGAAAGATCGGTTGTACTCAACGCCCTTACTTCTTGTTATGATAATTGTAATCTTTACAGTATACAGACCTGCCTTTTAAATGTATTTCATGATATGTATTCGATTCAATGAAGACACTTCTCTCATAGTCATCGTGGAAGTATCCCGCAGATTCTTTTCCTTTGCAAATCAATTTCCCACAGTTTTTGTGTAGATGTTCTGGAGATTTTTTTTACTCAATTTTACATTCATAATTTATCTTCAGATTTTCATTTTGTAGATGTGTCCTTAAGTATTCTTTTAGTCACCTGTAAGTATTTCGGTCAAAATCACAAGTCGATTTCTGTTTATTGTTACTTTCATTTTTTTGATAATGAATATATTGGAATTTGGTATAAATTTCGAAGCATTTGTGGTCAATTTGTGTTTTTTTTGGAATATGTTCCACTATCATCCTCTGAGCGGGCTAATATTTTACAATTTATTAACTATATAAGATATATGTAACCTTAAAAAAAATCAATTATTATATATAAAAATATATTATACTGAAATATCTTTCGGCTGAAGGAAATCAAATCTTCAAAGCTTAAATACTAATAATTTAATTAATTCTATAGAATATATAGGCTCTTTAAAAAAAAAAAAAAAAAACATTAAAAAAATATATACAAAAATTTGTCTAATGTAAACAACCGAATAATAAAAATTTTATTTTGTTATACATTTTCAATTATGTTTTGAACACAAAAACCATATGAAATGATGTCAGCAATACAAAGTCAAGAACATATTGGTAAGCAAACGTATATTAGATTAACATTCATGTTCATGTATATCGTGTATAAGTTAGTATGGTCCATATATAATTATATATAAGTACTCGGAAATTAAATTACATATATTGTACAGTTACAGTTTTCTAAGTATATATAAAATAAAAAAATTATGGGGAACATACTGAAATTATTATTTTGTTTTTTAAATGTTTACTAATAATAATTCGTTTTATATTTTACACAGCATGTTATTTAAATAACCGAACTTTTTAGATATCCACAATAAAACACATGTTATATTAAGTTTACGCATAGATTTACTTTTGATTTAATATAAAATTTGGAACGATTAACTAATTGATGCAAAGAATTGTTTAGGTTAGTCTTTGAAATCTTTCTATGGGTTACTTCTGCGACACCGCTTCTTGAATGGCTGCAACATAATCATAAAACGAATCACTTTCTTTATTAAATTCAGTTTTGAAAAATACATACATCTTTCAAATGATGTCTATTTCATCAACGTATGGATTGTGCTGTGTGTATTCTAATATTTAAATTACAAGTTCGGTTATTTAAATAATACACTGTTTATGTGTAATATAAAATAATATAAGATGTGTAAACTATTAAATATAAAATATTATTTAAACATATATATTATATATACAATATATATATAATTATATATGAACTACACACTACCTCTATTCATTTTCAAACAGAAGCATAAAATTATTTTCTATTCTTTGTTATAGGAAATTTAGTTGCATCATGTGTAATACAAAAAGAAAAAATAGTATATAACATAAAATTTAATTTCAAACATATTATCGACATTCATATATATATTCTTTCACTTTATGTATTTACATATATAATATAGGAAATTCATATTTAAAAATATATATTGTAGATTTAATTGTTTATGACTGTACAATATTAAGACGTAACTTAATTTATCACATAATTTTTAACAAAGAGATTATTGTATATATGGAAAGTTTTAAAATGTAAAATGTTAAATTGTTTATGTAAATACATCTCGTATTTAAAGAAAAAAAAAAAAAGTATTGTAAATAAACCATCACGAAATGTTTTAAGCTTTAAGAATATTTTAAGAATGTTTCACAACTTTCATTAATAAAACATTAAATTTTATAAAAAAAAAATAAAAAAAATCAGGTGCAGTTTATACAAATTTATAGACAATTTATATATTTTATATCAACAAATTATATCATATTATATGCATTACTCTATTTAGTATACAATCAATTGTATGTATTATTGCAAAATATAAAATAATAAACAATCTTTAATAAAATTTGTTTACGTTAATTTTTAATCGACATATTTATAATTAAATTTAAACAACAATATAATATTATTTATAAAATATTTTGAACATATCACGATTTTTTATATATATATGTTATACCACCAATATACATGCAATTTAAATTATAATGTTTACAAACACAACGCATTTACAACACATACAAAAAACATTTCTATATAAATATATACTTTATATCTAATGTCAAAATTATTTTAATTCATTTTATATGCGGTACCAATTAAAAGTAATAACTATATGCCAAAAGGCATATATACAAAATATAATAAATGCATTTTATTGCAAAATTATTATAATTTGTTATTATTAATATAATAAAAATAATAATTATGTAAATATTTATATAAATAAATAGAGTTGTATTAGTATATGGTGGTATATATATATATATATATATGTATTAAAAATATTTAACATAAATTTATGATATGATAATACGAGCATTAAAGTAAGAATAAATTTAAAAACAGGTTCCTTTCACATTGTATTATTATTATCTTATACATATTTTCTTCTTCCAACAAAATCGATTTTTTATTGATTTTAAAATTAGTGTAATGAGTGCATTCTGCAATGCAAAATGAAATACGAGTATAAATTGCATTGTTTTTTTTTTGTATTTATAAGAAGAGAAATTTTTAAGTGGAAATTATAATGATGATAAATTAGATTTTCCATTTAGTTAAATCTGTTTATCATCTTTAACACATATTTTTATTACATTATACACATATAGACAATATTATAAATAGCATATTTAGAATAGTGTCGGTAATGTTTTTCACATAAAAAGACTCAATTACAAATACAAATTATATATATATATTAAAATTATGTACATGCATAAATTTGTTACAGCATCTACATAAATATTACTGTATAACATTTAATACATAACAAAATTAGATTATTATTATAGTAAGCAGAAGCTCGTCACTACATAATATATATATATATATTATATAGTGGTAATGTATACTTTATACTTACATAGTCACTCAATAAAAATAGTACATATGACTATGATAAATACATTGTATTGATATAACGAAAATGTTAATGGATTTTTTAAATTGAGTTCAAATTAAAAATTTCTAAATTTTAAATGTTATATATTTTATAGATTATAAATTTGGATTAATCACGTTAACATTTTTGAGCAATACCGATTTTTTTTAACGAATTTTCAAAGTAAATTAACTCATGGGAGCACACAAACTTATTGAACAACATTTAAATAATCGTTAACCAGCATAGTTTTAGAAATTATATAGCTCTAAAATCTGATAAACAATTGAAAAAATGTGTTAGAAGCTGCATGTATAATCAAATTCTAAACTCCCATACCTAATCATAATTTCAATACAATAATTGATAAAAAGATCATCCATATATGCAATCTGATCAACACAGGATTGCCCTAAATATAAATTGTTAAAAAAACTTATTGTAAACTATCTGCTTTTAATTCTGCAATTTTACCATAATAATTTTTACAAAGATATTTATATATATAATTTAAAGATTACATATACTCTCATGTCTCAGTTATCTATAGTGATAAGAATTTCGTCGAAAATTAGATGTAATAAATACTATGTCACGCACGTCGCACTATCATAAATAATTTATTTGCTTGCGAAACTGTAAAAACTAGAATTTCGCGTTTCCCATTGTACGAATGCGTGTTACCTTGAATTCAAGCACAATATAAATTGTTAAAAAACTTATTATAAACTATTTGCTTTTAATTCTGCAATTTTACCATGAGAATTTTTACAAAGAAATTTATATATATAATTTAAAGATTACATATACTCCTCAAGACTCAGTTATCTATAGTGATAAGAATTTCGTCGAAAATTAGATGTAATAAATACTATGTCACGCACGTCGCACTATCATAAATAATTTATTTGCTTGAGAAACTGTAAAAACTAGAATTTCGCGTTTCCCATTGTACGAATGCTTGTTATCTTGAATTCAAGCACATTTTGGACATTATTATTATAATATACTTTGTGTATGTATATTGAAAATGTAAAGCAGATGTACTTTTATAATTGGTTCCAATGAATAAATGTAAATATATAGTATAGCAAACTACTATTTACTATATATATTTATAAAGAGAAAAATGTTTCAGTAAAGAAATTTTCCGAAATTTTATAGTATGGTATTTTGCACGCACTTATATGTTTTATGTAAATTTGAAAAATATAACTGTGAATTTATGCACCGCATGTGGAAAATGGAACAAAAATTCTGTATAAAAAGTAATGTAAAATGATTCTTTAGAATATTATACATGTGCAGTATACATATATGGCATACCATAGATAGAGTAAAACAATAATATTATTTCTTTCCACTGAAATCTGCAGAAACATGGTTTTGCGTGGTTTTGTATATAGTATGTGCCGCCATCGTATATCCATTATCGTATCGAAAAATCAACATATTGTACATATATGCTATATTATATATATATTTATATATATATAAAAAGTTTTTAAATGGAATTTTTTCTCAAACCTCTTTTTTTTTTTTTAAATACATACATTTGTACTTGAACACATATAATAACCATTAAGTACCTTAACTGATAGTATACTATATATATATATATATATATATATATAGCCAATGAAGTTAGATCATCAATAGACTGACCGAATATTGTATATTACGCTACATTAGTTTTTGTATACCTTCATATATATATTTATATACATCATATAACCATAGGTAATTCTTAAAAGAAAAATTAGTTTCGCGCACAAGTCAAACATAAATGATTTTATTCTTTCGTTTTATATTTCCATATTGTCTTTTTACTTTTTATGTTTACATAAAAAATATATATATATATATATATTATTCTTAGATATATGTACAATATTAAGTATTTAAATATGATACTGACGATAAATACTGATGTGTATATGGATGAAGTATAAAAACAATCATATAGAAATAAAGAAGGAATTTTCAGAGAAAAAAAATATATATTATTTTATTTATTATTTTAAATACGAGTACATAAGAAGTTTATATACATATTGTATATAGCAAGAGAAACAGACATATTTGTATTACAAATACTATATTGTATATATAAATAATATATATAGAGTTACATATATAATACTATGTATAAAAACAAATGATAATTTGTGGTTAAATACAAAAGCTCAACTCTAATTATTTATTGTTCGATGTGCGTACGCATAATTTGCTACACAACGTTAAATTAACAAAAGATTATTGTATAAAAATTAAAAAAAAAAAAAAAAAGTATATATAAATAAAAGACAAAACAAAAAAATTACTTACTGTAATGTAATGTATTATAATATTATTATTGCCTATATTTTATATATATATATAACCATAAACATTTAAGATTCAGCAGCCACCGCACCATATCTCTATATATAACCATCTATTCATCCATATATATATATAATAAATAAATAAAAATGTATATGATATGTACTGTGTTGAATATATAGATATGGTACGGACGTTACATACCTATATTCTATATATTTGTGTATAGCATTCCTTTTATTTATACACAGAAATATAAGTTTTTAATGTATCTTGTAATAATATTATACAATTTAAAAAAGAGAATGAATACCCGGCAGCCGCTTCTGCAAAACATAACTTATATTTTTAGTTGTTGTTTTTTTTTTTTTTGTGGTTGGTTTGTGGTTTTTCTTTGAAATGTATTGCAAATGCCGCAAAAAGTAATGTACATGATAATGTAATATTATGTACTCGCATATATATATATATATATAAATAAAATACATTACCGTTTTATGGGTATATATATGGTATATAATAAAGTATATAAGTATTTGCAAGTTAAATTATTTGGTTCTGGTATACCATATACCATATATAAATCTACACATAATATCACATAGGTATATATTTAAATAAATGTTTTTGTGTATAATATATAATAAAATGTAACATATTACAAGTAATAATTTTTATCGATTGTCATGTCGCCATATTATTTTTTTAATTTAATATTAGTGTTTATATACTACACTTTATATATATTGGCAGCATATTTATATATATATATAAGTTTAGAAATGTTTTTATATAGACAATAGTTTAAATTTTCATATTAGGCAACACATCTAACACTTTCAAATATCATAGACACAAAGAAAATCACATTTATATACATAATTTTTAATAAAAACGAAATTAATTATATTAAAATATATATATACAATATTTGAAATTAAAGCCAGATAATAGATTTACAATAAACATTAAAATATTTCTTTATAAATTATTATTTATAAAAATAACACTTATTTCTATATATAACATAATTATCATTGAAGCACGTTATGAAGTTAATAGGTACGAAATAAGAGTATAATAGCATATATATATATATATATATATATATATATATACAGGAAAATCACTTAACTATAATTACATATTATATACCTCAGGTAATTTGGTGTATTATTAAAAGTTTTCATATACAGCATCATATATATTGAAGTAAAATAAAATGTATTTGAAATGGTTGAATAAATCTTCATATATATATATATATATAAACGTTATATATAAAAATTAATTAAAATAATATTAATTTCTGTTTTCTTCTTATTTTATTGAACCACAGCTATGCACCTATGCATTAATAAAACATTATTAATATATAAACAATTGTATTTTAAATGTCTTATATATGGTAAAAGTGCTAAACAATTTTTATATCCTATCTCTCTGTACATTTTTGTTTTTATTTTTATTTTTATATGTGGTGTGTATGTGTGTAGTCATAAAAATAAGAGTATAATAAAAAATTTAACTGATTGTATGAGTTTTTCAAGTAGCAATAGAAATAAAATTTATGTTAATTATATATATTGTACTATATATCGTATATATATTTAAGTTATAAATTTAAATTAAAAGAATTTAACAAGAAAAAATAAAAATAAAATAAAATCAAATTAAATCAAAATTTAATTGTTAATAAATGTTAATCTTTACCACCTCTCCCTTACGGTGTTACATTTTTATTACAACATTTATATATAATTGAATAAGAAGCGCGGCCAATAAATTGAATTCTCCATACAATTATGGCAACTTATATTATATATTGATGTGCACTTTATTAAGTACTGCGAAAAAAAAAATTTGATAAAAATAATTATGAAAAAAAAATAGTGGTACTTAGAGGCAATTCTTCTTTTTTTAAGAAAATATTGCAGACACCGATCAGCATTTCGCACAAGTGAAAAATGTTCAAATAATTAGAATTTCTTGTAATGTTATATTTCTATTAAATTGAATTAATGAAATTAATTTTGTTTGGTTTGTTTAATTTTTTATTGAGAATATATTTGAAACACAGTAATTAACTTACTACTGTTTCCTTGTTTTTTCAAATACAAATTGATACAATTATTCAGTATTTAAGCAAGTTGCCTAAAAGGATGATAATTGACAATTTTTTTTTTTATTAATTTAGTTAAGTGAAAAGACATTCAAGTATTGAAACGGTTAAATAGGATTTAATTACCCAATAATAATAATAATAATAATAATAATAATAATAATAATAAAATTATTTCATAGTATTTTTTTCATTTCATTAAATATGGTACTTGTATATTAATTAATTTTTTTTTAATATTTAATTGCGGATAAATATAAATATGATTCATTTACATATATGCAACGTTTGGTTTATTTGGACAGTTACATTCTAAAAACAATTAATAATGTAATTGTTATATATAACAATTTGAAATCCCATTGGATAGTTTGTTTCAAATTAATACTTACAAATATTGTAGAAAAATATTAATAAGATATAAGTATATAAAAATACACAGGCCCACATAGATGGAATGCTTTAGGGCCTATACCATATATATATAATATAAATTTTTATTTTATAGTCAATTTTCGGGATGTCATAAAAAGAAATAAAACTGCTAAAGTAATCTTAACAAATCCCCACTACATCTTTGGTTGTGCGTATAGAATTTCATTTTAGTGGGTCAATCAAACTGCCAATTTTACTGAGCCCGTGTACCTCAGCACCTCTAGCAACACCTGATTATTTACACACATATATATAACATAATGTATACATAGATAAATTAATAGCTGAAATGCTTGAATGCATTTTATTTTATTATCTAATATATATATTAAATAATATAGTATAAGTGTAGATAAAATTGCATTAATATAAATTTGTAATTAGATAAGTATTCGATATTCAACGAAAGCTTTAAATTTATTTATATAAATCAAGGTAGAATGACATCATTCAGCTGATACAGTAAACAAGTAATACACTGTATAAGCGAATTTTTCATTCAAGACAATAACGTCACATTTAATTAATTTGAATATAAATATTATATAGCAACATTTTAAGTTAAATTATCATATCAAAAATATTGTTCGAAATATTGTATTCAAACGAATTTGTACAAAAATTATTGTAGTCAATGGTCATCAATTTGTCACCGTCTCTGTTTGGACTATATACAATATTCACTGTACTAGAAAAACATTTAAAGAGCTTTCTAAAAAGAATGTCAACATGTGGTTAAAATTAAACTGGCAACTTTGTAGATGTGATATTTTGATAAGCAACAATAACACTGTAAAATACCATTTCAAAAATCATATATAGTTTATTTTGATTTAAAAATAAAATAGTTTTTTACTCACGAAAGGATCTTACTATGTTTATTATATTTAAACTAAAGGGTGTAAAATAAATATAAATGAATATGTAATCCTTATTTTTATTCATATAGTACATACACGTACGTTCATATGTTTACGATAACATTCTGTTTAAATATGTGAAAATACCACCTATCTAGAAATTTTAATAAGATTGTTATTTATTATTTATAATATGTTATATATGCCTGTGGTATGGGGTATTAACGGAAAAAATATGCATATATTTTTGAAATGTTACAATAAATAAATATGAATAATAATAATCCTCTATGTGTTCAACATATAATATACGAATATATGTATAAGTTAATAGCACCTGTGTAGAATGTGTTCTATAAATATATACGCATTTCTATATACAACCAATTTTAATAATATTATATTATTTTGTTTGATAGTTTCCGCATTACTTAAAATGTTTTCTTTTTTATAATATTTATATATTTTATACCTGTGCAAAATAACCTATAAAAACATTTTTACCATATCAAAGTATAAAAATAATTTTAACAATTGCCAATAAACCATATATAAATAAGAAATTTAATATAATATAACAGAATATACATATATTTATTTGTTAAGTATTATTGATATGTCAAAAGACACATTTTTGTTACAGTTGTTATCGTTAATTAATCTCCTTATTTCGTTTTACAGATCAAAATGTTATATTTGCACCTTCTTAAAAAAAAAAAAGAAATGAAGTAAAAGAAGAAAAAAAAACATGAATATTATACAAAGTATATTTTCAATAGTCTGATAGTTTTTACGCAGTAGTGGTCGTTGCCGTAAAACTTAAATGTAAAATAATATAAAAAATTGTATTATAATAAATTTAGACATAATAATTTGAAAGGCATTTTATTTTTTTTTCATTCACGTAAAGTTTATCGGTTTTTTTTTTTATTGACATACCTCTATGCAAGAACTTGTGCGTGTGCGATTTATAATAATGCATACACAACAACCGAAAAAAAAAAATTAAAACTTTATATAAAAATATACAATTGAATTTATTTTTACAAAATAAAATATATCAAACTGCTAAAAATTCAATGTATTGTTATAAAATTGCAGAGTGATTTTAATTGTTACAATAAAAACTGAAATCATCTTTTCTTTATATGGATTTTACATATTATAATATAGGGTTGGCCAACAGAAAAGCTCTATATATATACTATTAGATGTCGGTTCTCAATAATTTCTAAATGAATTATTATTTTTCATATAACTATAAATTGGTTGTTTGAATGACATTTCGATAACATTATGAATTTTCAGTAAATTAAAATGTGAAAATTAGATGTGTATTTTGTAAAATACATTTTTAAATCTTGAGATGCATTCAAAGCAAGACATCTTTCCTACACTCGCGTCAAAGTCAAACAACATATATAAATAGAAAAACATTGATGATTGTATTGTCAAATTTTTCTTTTTTTTTTCATTCGATACCAGATTTTCAATACATTTTGAGAGAAATGAAAAATCTTGTTATATTTTATATAATAGAAATATTTTTAGAAAATTTTCCAATGGAATGAATGTATAAACTAAAGTTATGAAATTTTCAAATAGGTAAATTTTAAACTATACAGCAATAAATTACAATGAATTATTTGACATTTTAATTGAAAAAACATATAATTTCATAAGTAATTGATATTTTAACAAGTGGTTTTACATTTGAATATATATATAAACAATTTTACGCACTATTCAGCAAATTATAATATCATAAATTATTATATTATATAGAATCTGTTCGAAAAATAACCGGAATGGATCGGTTGATTAAATCAAAACAATTCTCATTTGTTTTTATATGATTCCAAAGGTATTATCCGCACAAAGAATATTTAAAAGTATAAAATTCGTTTTATACACACGATTTACTTTCATATGTGGCTATATTTTTAATATGCATTAAACTTAATTTGGCGAGATGAATGGTTTACATATTATATGAAGACATTGAATAGTCAAAGAACCACCAGTCATATGATGCTGATGCACTTGTTGAACGTATAAATAAATCGATATATGGTATGTTTCGAATTCATTCCTTTCATTTTTCGTACAGAAAATGTATCTATTCTAATATTATAACCATCAATATAATTAACAAAGTTTCATATTTTTATGTATAAATTTTTTTGTATAAAATAACATAAATTTTTTTGATAATAAAATTCAAATTGTTTTATGTAAATATTTTATAATTTTTAAAATATATTCTCATATTTGTGAGAAAAATAAAGAAAAATTAAAAAATGTGACCAATTACATTATTTATTTATAATCACCGATAAATATGCGTAACAGATGCACATGTGCGTTTTAATATATATATATTAATATCTTGTATATAACAAACCAACTAATATATAATAAATATTAACATAAAAATGGTCCATTTACATACATATAAAATTACATATAACAAATCAATTTACAAAATATTTTACTTTATAATTTAAATTATATAATAATTTATGTAAAATAGGACGAAAAAAAAAATGTTTATATATATGAAAAACCAAAATGAAAAAAGAGAAATGCGCAACAAAAATGCTATTTGACATTTCTATTTAACGCTTAACCGCAGAAAAATATAAAAATTCAGCTGGCTGACGGTGATGGTTTATTTATTTTTATATTTACAATATTCATCATCATCTATATATATGAAAAGAGAGTATATATTTATATCACTGCATTTATTTTAATACTTGATTATATCCGCACATACCTACTACAACTATATGTTACATGTTTCAGTTCAGTTTTATAATAAATACAGACGATTGACGTAAACATTTTTAAATGAGAAAAAATTCTATATATTTTACTATGAATTTATGAAAACAAAAAAAAAACTTTTAACACACTGTTAATTAGTAAAATTTTTCAAAATACTAACATTTTACACACATATGTGAATAAAACAATATATTATATATGATATGAACATATGTATGGAATATTTTGTAGATATGCGGTCGTTTATCATACATAAATTTACAACTCTATGCATCGGTAAATTTGTAACAAATTATATGATTTGACATTTTTTTTTTCTATATAGAGAGGCATCTACTACCTATGCAATATATATATATATATATATATAGCATAAAAGCATAAATTAAACAGCGTATTTTATGGAAATTACACCAAAATTTTGTTATGAGATTTTTTTAAAATATACATATATCTTCAAATCAGAAATTAAATTATGATAGGCATATTATTTGTAATTAACGAGGTTTAAAAATTACATTAAAATTAATTTGATTGTTTGAGGTTATATACCATTTATATATATTTTATATAATAATAATACTACAATATATATATAAAGTATGAGATAATTTTATACGAACTAAAGATAAAATAATTTAGAATGCGCTTTTGTCTTTTTGCATCAAAGATAAAAAAAAAAAAAAATAAAAATAAAAAAAATAAAGAATTATAAATTAACAATTCATTAGCCCAAATTCGCAGAAGGTTTGCAATATTCACATATGTTATATACCATAGTTTAGTGCAACGAAAAATATTCTACTCTGACATATTACATATTGTGTATGGTGGTGTTGCCTGAATATATAAAATATTTTAATAACATCAACATCATATAAAATGAGAAAAAAAAAAAAAAAAAGATTGGAAGACTTGAAAAACCAAAAAAAAAAAAATTATGATTTATTTCTTTTTACCTTCATTTAAATTTCTGACATCTAAAACCCATCAAGTTCATATACATATATATATTATATACCAATTTATATACACATAATAATACATCTCATACTGTAACATTGAATGCATAATCTTTTAAAATAATTTTTTTTATATAATTTTTCGTTTTTAGAATTTTTATTTTTATATATATTGCTACTCTTTAGTGTTTATATTATATTATATATCAAGGAAAAATTTCAATTTATAAAAATGTATACAATTATCAAGAGCACTGGTATAAAAATTTTATATAAATATTTTTTACATGTATTTCTAATATACAATAGCAAGGAAAATGAAAATTACAAAGAAATATTATAGTTAAGCAATCTTGATTATATATATATTATTGTGTGTGTGTGTGTATGGTATATATAATATAAATTCAGTCGAAACACTATTTGATTTTGATATTGCGTTTAATTTTATTGACCATATAATAATAAAATCTGCATAAAAAATAATGATTTTGTTTTAAATGCATGTAACATCAGAGCCAGCCGTTTAGCGTGAGAATTAACATTCAGTTTTCAATATCACTATATATTGATTATTCTTATCACATGTATACGATTAGATTAAATTAAATTATGAAAAAAAATTAAATGTTCACCGAATTAAATTTTCCGAACTCTTATGAATTGTCATCTTTTTTAATTACGTACCATTGTTTTAAAGGATTTTAAATGTTTGTATACAGAATTGTAAATTATAATCAATTTACAATTTTTCATAGAAACGATTTTTGAAATCGTTATACGCATTCAAAAGATATGATCGATTTTTCCAATCGATGTCTGTGAAAATTAAAAAAAAATGTATGTATATGTTACAATAAATTTTAACTAATTTCGATTCATGCCGTATTTTAAAGAGTGTACAGCTCACAGAATAGGTGTTAGCTCTGAGATATGATCAAAGCAAAAGATAGACCCTTACGAATCCTATTTGCAACACCAAACCATTTTTATATTTTATACATTATTGAAATTCAAAATATATTTAAAGTTTATAGTAATTTTTATCAATTTCAGAAATTTTTATGATAAATACATAATACAAAATAGGCTACTGTAAATTAACATCGTATTCTTAACATAACAGAGATGACATTTTCGGTGATCTTGATGAAATCATTATATCAATATATGAAACTGTTGCATTTAGATTTTTGATGACATTTGTATAAACGGAAAATTTACTGAAACATGCTGCTTTCAAAATACCGATTTAAATTTAATTCTTGTGTGAATAAATAAAATTTGTTTGACATGAAAAACATTAAGTGTTACATTTAAATCAAACAGAATTGCAATATACTGGTAAATAGGCTTTTATACAATATAAAAATTAAAATGTTTGTACAATAAAATAACCTTTAAAACTTAATAAAATGTACATAAAGAAACCGAAAAAAAAAACGAAAAACAAAAAATCAATATAAATAAATTTAATAACATAATAAAAATTAAAAATTTATTAAAGAGAAAAACCACAAGTTTTATACAAATAAAATATGTATTTGTACATATCTTTCACTTAAATTATATATTGTAGATTCCTTTTACACAACTAAACCGCAAAAAATACCTCTGTGTATATAAAGTTCAGTTAAAAATCCCATTGAAATAATGAATAAAATGTAGATAGGGTTTTTATTTTTATTATTATTTTACTTATTTTATATATATACGAGTACATGTTTATTTTGATGGTATATACAAGAAGGCAATAAGTCTATGGTGGTAGCGCATTAAATAACACCACATATATATATACCATAAATATATATAGCAGATAAAAAACTGATAAATACACAATATAATAAAAAAAAAAAATTATTTAAAATAAAGAAAATGTATAAATCATTACAATATTTCAGATTATTTCTTGTAAAATTCAACCATTAATCATTTTTTTGTAAGATGATGTAAAGAGAAAAAAAAATAAAATATATTAATTTTTTTTTAATATTTCATATTTAGAAATTCATTACAACAACATTTCATTTCATTGTTTTGGTTTTTTGTAAATATTAAATACACTATAGCATCGCGTCGTATGTATTTTACATTATAATATATTTATATTGTTGTTATTTCTTCTTCATTTTAAAAATTAACCAAAATATTATTTCTCATTTAAATTATGATATGAGTTTTTTTTATATTGTACATATATTTTATATGCCTTATTTTCCATATATTTAAGTATTATATACATTCAGTTATATATATATATATATACGTTAATATTATTAAATGTGATCGCTCGCTATAGTGTACATAGAAAATTAATTTGTATAGACGTAAAATTTATAAAATAAATTGTTTATGTTCTTGTATGAATGAATTTGTTATATTTCGTTTTTTTAAGAAAACAAAATGCAATTGTATTTAGAGGAACGAAATAAATATTAATTCAGTAATGTATCGAATGAATTTATGAGCTAAAAACACCCAGAACGAAAAGGTTTTACCACCAAAACATAGTACATAATTTGTTTGGAGCTTATAATATGATTTTCTACATTTTTCAACCGAAAAAATACACAACCAATCACTATAAATTTTTTTAATGAATGAAAATTGCAAAAAATGCGGAAAATAAAAAATTCCACTAAATCAATCTATTGCAGTATAAAATGTTTATATACAATCACTTTTTAGTGTTGTCAAACCAATATAATAATTATCTATATAAAATATATTATCAATAGAACATACATAAGTTGAAATGGAAATGTATTTTAAATATATAAATGTTAATTTTAACAAAACCTTGATCTCTATTTATTGTATGTATAAAATTGTAAAATAAGTGTAAATTTATGTTAACAAAAAAAAAAAAAACAATTTGGGCTGTTATAAAATTAAACCGCAGAATTTTACATCTGTATAAATTTAATATTATAAATATTAAGTCTATGGCCAAATATGTAATATTAGATTTTAGTTAAAAGTTCATTTTATTTTTTTCGTCTTGTTATATACATATGCGAATAGATACAGGGTACTTGTACAATAAAATAAATCATTATTTCACAGATATACAGATAAAAGTGTATATTAAAAATCATCACTTCAATTACCTTGTGCCTTCTTCTGTTTCGGTTAAACGACAATTTAAATTTTCGTGTAATATTTGAATTAACCTAATATATATAATATTTTGTTTGTCTACATGCTGCTGAATAGTAAACATTCATCCATTTCGGATGCATTTACTCTACAATGCTACTGGTATATCGGTGTACTTCTATATAACATTTAATGTAAAGATACACATAAAATGTGTTCACATTCGTCAATAAAATATATATGATTTTATAGTTAAACAATGAGCAATAAAAACATTGTGTTTAATAAATTATATTGTCATAATTTAACATCTGCAAAATGCTTTGAATATGATAGCATTTTATTGGCACTCACCCTGTAATGCATGTCTGTGCTAAAATTTATCTTATATATACATATATCACAAGAACAGAGGATATTAGACTCGCCGTAGATGGACCGGAACCATAATTTTTATTAAATTTTTTTTTTTTTATATAAGCAAATCTTTAACTATCCGTATAAAAAATACATATAAATAATAATATAACATAAAAAAAAAAAAAAAAAAAGCGCACAAATAATTTTGCGTATTTTAATCGCTTTAAGAATAATAAAAAAAAAAAAAAAGTAAGACAAAAAAAAAATCACATTCACGACTCGCGCAACATAAAAAAAATATATATATTAACTTTTATGAATGAAATTATTCACTGCTAATGCGCTTTATATAAATGTATATTATATACAATAGATATAAAATGAAAGAAGAAGAAAATTATAATCAGAAGATATTTATATTTTATTTTTTCATTGGTCTTATCAGATTAGAAATGAACGAATGAAAAATAAAATAAATAATAAATGAATGTTTTTATATATTATATACAGAAATTTGTAATATGTATGAAAGAAATAACAAAATAATAATATAAACACAACATTGTGAAGTTGAGATATTCATATTTTATTTTTTTTTTTCATTTTTGATTAAGATTATATATACATGAGATGAGATGAAAATCTCAGCGGAAGAAGATTTTGACATATAAAACATGCCTCAAAATTATAACTATTGTTTTATTTTATTATTATTTTTTTTCGATTAATATCAAAATTAACTATTTTTCTATAATATCGTATATATTTATTATTGTTATTATCATATTATTATTATTATTATTAAAATATAATTTTTTAAATTTATCACTTCTCTAAATTATCTTACTATAAAATCGTTTATATATACGCAGGCATTTATATAGAATGGAAAAATCTGTACATGTATATTTGAAAATCTTAGATTGCTTATATATAATTTACACATAGTTTAAAATAATAAATTTATTATATTTATTTGATTGTAACACACATACTGTGGATCAAAAACCATATCCATGCAGAATGATGGCAAGAATGTAAATTGAGTCATCTGTCAATGGGTCAAACAAAATACTATAGTCTACTGACCGTAAATAGTAAATATGATGGATTTCTGCATTAACAACAGAATATCACCGAAATTCACCTGAGATGCGAATCGTGTATGAATAGATAATTAGATTTTTCTACTTTAATGATAATGGCATCAACCAAAATTATATATAAAAAGAAATAATTAAAACAATTGGTTATTCAAAGAAAATCAATTCACAGAAATACCGCAGAAGAATTTGACATATCAATACTGAATGTCACTAAAAAACACAGATAAAATATCAAAGAAATGATGGCAAAAGCCTATATGGACGTGCATATAGATTGGAATTATGAGTAACAAGCAGTATAAGATCAAATGAAATACAGTAATCTTATCCTGGTTTGTGTGAAATACGAAATGATTAAAAATAGAAATGATGCTTTAAACAAAATCTTAAAATTTCTATAATTTCAACTGTTCGAAGTGTGACACAAAAGTTCCTGCAACCGATTTCCGAAAAAAAAAATTAATAAATTTTCACCTAATTTTAAAAAAAAAAATATATATATATTTTGTAAATACAATATTTATAGAAATATAAACATCAATAATGATAATCATGATCCGTAGCTAACCAAAAAAAAAAAAAAAAATATAAATAGATATTTATCGAAAAATTATAAACCATAACCACTCAACAAACTCATTCAAAAAACAAAACAATATTGAGACATAAATATAATTAAAATTAATTTTATATAATAACAATAAAACAAAAAAATAAAAAAGTCGTCAGTAAATATATAATAGAAATAAATTTTACTTACCCAATTAGTCAAAGGCGTCTTCATATGAAGCATCATATATTTTAATTCGGTTGTGCTTGTTATTAATGCAGCATTGAAGTATCACATACAACAACAACAACAACCACAACAACAAATAATAAATAAACTCTGAAAATAAAAGACAGACAAGACAAAAAATAAAAATTATTATGGTTAGTTTTTAGTTGACAGTGACTTATAAAATATAATGAGAATATCAAATAGCATGACGTTGAATGTGATGAGTTTAAAATTAATTTGGTAATATATATTTAATATTTTTATATATATATCTTTAGTTAATATAATGTTTTGTATATAGAAGATGTGTTATTACGTGTGTTAATGACAAAACTTAAGAAAAATACACAAAATAAAAAAATAATTAAACTATAAAAATAGAATATAATATGTATTTATTATTTAAATCGGTAATAATTATATATTTATTTATATAATAAATATGCATAAATATGAGTACCTATATAAAGAAAATGAATTAATTTTAATTAAAGTTACATTTTTAGTAAATTGTATAAATTAAATGACAAAGTCTATAATAAAATAATGACTTTTGTTACGCCAATTTTCGCATAATTTTAGATAAAATAATTATTATTTTGTATCAAATATACAGGATGACCCGCAGAAAGAGAGATTATATCTAGTCTGGGTCTATGCTTATAGTTTTTTGAAATACCATTGTATTATCGATTTTTTTTTAAGTAATTGTAAAGAAAATTAAATTATTCCGATTAATTACGAGGGTGTTATCAATAAGGGTGGTTGTGTGTAAAAAGACAACAATTTAAATATTTTCATATTTGTTTATAGTGTTAAGTAAAATAGTTATAATATCTAATTCATACGGTAAATACTTTAAAAAAATGTATCAAATACATTGTATTTGTTGTATATAACTTCCACGATTTATTATTATAAATAGATTTTTTAAAGAAAATTCACAATCAAATATTATACCATTAAATATATATTTCAATTTTGGTTCTTATATTGATTTTATATATTTTATTTACTTGCAATGCGATGGTAAAAAATAATTCTATTTCTAAAAAATGTTGAATATTATGTTTTCAAGCAGTTATATGATTATAATAAAAGCTATGTGTAAAAGAAAAACATATACAAATGGTTTAAATAAAAGAGAAAAGCATTTACATACATTTTGCTATAACAATAAATGAGCACATTTTGAAGATAGATGGTATTTTTATTAAATGCGCGGGTTGTGTATATGAAGATGGACTGAAGAAATAAAATAACATTTATATGGTTTTTGTTATATTTCAACATGCTATAGTTGTTGTTTTTATTCATACAGTTAATATATCGCAGTTTGTTAAAGAGAAACAAAATACAGTGAATTTCAATTTTTGGAAATAAATATAATTGAATTTAATTTAAATATTATTAACCTTTTTATGTTTTACTTAATTCATACGTGCAGAAAAATTTTTTTTTTATCTTATCTGCTTTTAATAAAGTACTTCTTATAATATTAAAATAAATGAAGTATCACACAATATTGTAATTTTTCAAATTTTATTATATATTTTTTTATCCGTTGTTTTTATACAAATAATATGTAATAAATAGCTATTTAACGTTTAATAAAGTCTAATATAAGTGGTTTTTTTTTTTTTTTTTTAAATGATACAATCTCTTGTATGGATTTAAGAAATAAACATTGAATATATGATCGAAATAAATATATATTAACAACATTAAATTGTTATCAAATTATTATACCAATCTGATTATATATGATATAATCAGAAATACATATTTAATTATTTTAATCAAATACATAGTGAAAAGCTATAGCTATAATCAATAATTTATTATTAAAAGTCCAATTACTAAATTTGTTATTTATAATCGTCTAATTTTTATCATAATCTCATTATTATTTGGAATAATTATATATAATAATATGTTCTTCATTGGAGTCTCTTAAAATCAAAAAAAAAATCGTATTTAATTGTGACTGGTTGTGATGGAAATATGTGACAATACATATACAATTAAATGTGGAATGATTCAGGTCAAACAAACAAAATAAACAGATACTACCGCCAGTTATGCATTTTAGTGTAAAATATATATTATGAAATATATACGTCTAAAATCTTTTAGTGAACTGCTGTTACTACTGATGAGAATATAACAAAATTTGGCTGCAAAATTTTTCGTTTTGCATGACAAAACGTATTTACGATGCTGCTATACCATCAGCACATGCAATTTTATAAAACTTAATGCAATGATAGGTACTCGTTATATATTCACCGGATATTTTAGTCCAACATATTAAAATTATATTTTAGGATCGATTCGACATACATTTGTGAACACAAATCATAGGAAGAACTTTTATTTTATCAAACACCACTGCCAAAATTTACAAAAATACAAAATACACTGTTAAAAATACAATTAAAAAAAAAATAATTAGTATTACTTTCTATGTGAAAACAAAATGGTATAAATAAGATAAAGGTTGTGGATAAAGGTATATATAAGAATTTTTAATTCTATTTGTATTTATATACAATATACAATATATTAAGAATTTCAGATATTTATTAATGATAAATCGTATATTTAGCATCAAATATTAGAGTTGCAATATGTATAAACCGATATATGGTAAAAAACAAGAAATTTAGAATAATAATAAAAATAATAATAATAATAATAATAATAATAATAATAATAATAAAACGTTCTCTCACTTATTAAGAAATAATTTATCCATACTCGTATCTACACGTAATATATAATATATTTATAATAATATAATATATAATACAACATAAATTTAGCTGTAAGGTAAATACCATCGCAGCTCATATAACATTATATATAAAGTAGCTTATATTATTATTATTATATTCATATATAAATACAATCATGTTCAAAAGTAAGTGTATTTAAGTTGAAAGCTATACATTATTTTATCATATCATATTGAAAAGATAAAAATAGTCCGCAAATTAAGAATATATTGTATATTATATTTTACAATAAAATTTCTATAATCACTTTTGATAACAATATATATTGTCATAAAATAATTTATACATTCAAAACTGAATAATCATTTGCTCGCTTATAAATTCTTTGAAAATATGGTGTTGAACGCTATATTAAAAAAATAACACTATGGGCGAAATGTGTGAACCATTCCTCATTTCATTAACAATTTCTTTCAAAGTATTAAATTTGTCATCAAAAGTAATCGTGGAGATTTTACATGAAATATATTGAAGAGAATTTAATGGACGATTAATGATGCTAAAATATTAACTTATATATTAACATTTATACACTTACTTTTGAACATACCTGTAATATTGTATTGTATATAGTATAGTATTTATAATATAACAAAACATACTGCGTCTCATACATATATATATATGCAGAGAGAACTCAATGGTATTTGTTTTCTTGATTCATATATTTATGTTATGGGTACGTTGCTTTGCCAGTATTAAAATCTTATATATATTATATAGTTACTTATAATATGTAGAAAAAAAACCTGTCTTTAAAGTAACTTAAGAAAGAAAACCAGTCACTTGTAAACGCTTGAGGTTGTCACTGCTATACCGTATAATGTATAAACAATTATTTTATGTTAACAATTTTGTGTAAATTAAAAATACAATAAAAGAAGTAAAAACAATAAATTTGTTGTTCACTTAAAAGTTTTCATATTATAATATTGAAAATCGTTTTTTTTATTTTATCGGAAATTAATTATACCAAAATTTAACTAATTATATATGGAATTTTTGTGGTAAAATGTGTAAAAGAAATTCAAATTTTTCGTTAAGTGATAATTAAAAGTTAAAAATAAAATAAAGAAAAAAAACGTATACAACAAAAAAAATTACAATAATTAAATTTCTTTTATGTATGTGATGCGCATTCGTCGTTAAAAAGTGTATTTTTTTATAAAATATAAATTTTCCAATTTTTATAATTACAATATTTATAAATTTTTATTTAAATAAAAATTAATATAATAAATTTTTTATTGTAATTGTTTATTTAATAAAGTGAATGTGCAACTTATTGACGTCTCGCACAGAGTTAGTTATACATGAATTATTATTATTTTTATTATATATTTAAAATAATAAATAAATAATAATATATACCTTTTTTTATTTTTTTTTTATACACAACCAACATATAATAAGAATAAAATTAAATATAAAAACATTGTGTATGTATTTGTGTTATTTCTATTTGGGAAGGTAACATTTTCATATTTAAATAATAATACATTGGAATTTGCGAAACAGGTAAAACATTGTTTTTTTTTCTCACTTTATTTTCTGTGTGTTCTTTTTATATACATTTATTTTTTTTTCCTTTATTAAATTTTTAACAAAATGCAAAATGTTGGTTATTTTTTTTTCAATATACATTATTTCATTGTACAAAATATTTACGCTTTTGTATCACATAATATTGCGATATATTTCGTTTATTAATTAAGTATAAAGGTTATTAAAATGCATCGACTATTAAATGAATGTAGTACTACATTTTTTTATAAGATAATAATAAGCAAAAAAAACCAAAAACAAAATTATAAGTCCTTCAAATTAAATATTTTTTTTCTTAACTTTATTATCTTAAATGTGATACGGTGACGACATGGACATGATGACAACGGATTATTAACAATAAATTATAAAAACATAATAAAAATATTAATTATATTATGATTATAAAGCGAAATTCGAATATTATTCCATTAGTACCATCAATAAATATAATAATTACCATTAATAGCTTTCAAATTGCTGTAAATTCCAATTTATAATAACAATTTTATACGCCATTTATTATTAAATTATATATTAATTATTAATATTTATATGTAGGTATTTTTTTGTTATTAAAAATTGTATAAATATATATTGATTTGCAATTAAATTCTATATTAGTATAAAAAGCTGGTTTTTAAGTGAGATAAATTAATAATGATGATGATGATAATATGATGATGAAGAAGATCATATATGAATATTAGTAATGTACGCGATCACGATGATTCTCATTACAATTGACCATTTACCTCATAACCCCAATAATTTTGTTTTCTTTTTTTATTTTTATTTTTTTCATACTGCGTTGCAATGAAAAGTAAATTATTATTGTATACATAAATAAAAATAAATAAATAAATAAATAAATAAATAAATAAATAAATAAATAATAATTTGTATAGACTGTATAGATGATATTATAGAAATTATATAGTAAATAATATTTATGTGGCTGTGTGCATATTATATATTTATAAAATGAAAAAAATTGAAATTTACTTTATTAAATATTTTTTAATATTCATATATTTAAATTTTTTTAGTTATTTATTTATAATTATGTATGTAACTCGTTGACACACTAATGCCATATATATTATTATAATCCATCACATATATGAGTATTGTATCAGCATACTCAGATATATTTATGAAATATTTTTAACATAATATTTTTAAATAAAATATTATAATATAATAAAAATATTTTAAATTATATACATAAATTGGGTTTTTAATAATGTTTAAATTTATTGGAAAATCAAAATTATTATACAGCATTTCGTTATCTCGTACATAGAAGAATTGAGGTATTGTAATTTATTTATAAATTTTTATTAAATTATATATGTAAAAATATTCACCACACATATACGCATAAGATATTTAAAATTTAACTATAAAATTATCTATATATTATATTAAGATCTTTATACTTTTAGTTTCAACACAGTTTAATTGGATTTTAGAAACTCGTGGTACACTAATCCTTGATGGGCCACTTCAAATGTAGAGGGCATTACCTTATGGCCGTGATGTTCCGGTAGTAACGTTAATTTTCCAAAGTCTACACATGGCATTTTGTGATTGTTAAAATACAATGGATATTTTTTATCATCAATTACAATATGACACAGAAAAATCTTTCATTATTGCTTGACACACAAAGACAACGCATAATGTTGATCGCAATAATATTTTATGGCGATTTGTGTGGTATGATTATTTTTCTTAGATGTTTGTAGTGTCATTAACATCAAAATCAATATTTCACAATCTCTCTTTATACATTTTATATGCTATGGATCATCGTATAACATTCTTCTTCAAGTAATCGAAAAGGTTCTGTTTGACTTTTTTTTATAATCAAATTAGTGCAAAATGACAAGACGAAAAAATATCATTTTTTCACAGAATAAACTGATTTGATGACTAAATTTAAAAATGTCTTTAAATTGTAATTATATGTATAATCAATGCCTCTAACCCTTTTCTCACTCTATAAAGTTGAATTACCTCTCGAAGTCAGGAATCAAATTTTATCTAGCTAGCACAAATACAAGCACACAAACTAAATGATTTCCATTTAATACTGAATTACCAAAGTGAAAAAATAATTAATTGTAAAATATGTGGAATGAATTTATTATTCTGGAAATATACTTTTTTATATGGTTTATAAGAAAAATATAAAATTTGATAAAAACAATAAATTAAAACTATTTAATTCAGTTTTCAGAAAAAAGTTAAATTTAAATTTATCTCATAATTTGAGGGATAAAATAAAAACTACTTCAGTCTATGACTTTTCCATACATGTGTATAATTAAAACTTCTGATTGAGTAAATTCATAGTGACAACTACTGAATTTGGCTAGAGGAAATCCGGCTGAATTAATTAAAATATCATCGTTCTTAAAAACAAATCACACATTATAGAATTACTCGCAGTATTTATAATTTATTAACAAAATAGACTCCATATAATAAAATTGCAGTAATGTTTATATTTTATTTTTGTTATACATAGACAAAGGTATATATAATTGTATAGTTAAGCTTTATACTTAATATTTGTTTATATATTTTATAATAATCATTTGATGCAATAGTAAAAGAGTTCATTGATCATCAACATCATCGTATACATAAATAAATGTATACGTATAGTTTATAATTTAAACGAAGTACAATGGCAAAGCAATGTGCTTAAGAAAGTATATGTGTGTTTTAGAGTTACAATATTATACAGAAAAATAACTTTATAAATTATATATAGAATTGTAAACAGAATATATATAAAGTTAATGAATAATATTGTATATAATAATACTATTAAAAAATTCTATATTTTCTATAGGTGTATATCACAAAGTTAATGCTATATTTATGTTCTTATAATCAACATATTTTATTTATTTTATTTTTTTTTGCATATATAATATATAATAATTATAATATAGGGGATCCTTTAGAATATTTTTTAAGTATACATTTATATGATTCTTATAAATTTTATCGTATAAGATATTTAAATTTGAACTTATATCAATTAATAATAACATATTTTTGTTTATATTGTTAAATTTTATTTAATTTGTACATAGATTTTATACTGAATAATTAGACTTATGTGATAATCAGTAAAAAATTTTCTTCCAGACCAAGAAAACATACTTCTCCTACATACACACATATGGTGTATGCGTATATTACATATAAAAAGAGTAAACAAACCAACTAAAAATGCTAAAAGATAGTACATTTTTCAAAAAATCAAAAAGAATAGTAATAAAATTAAATTTAAAGAACTATAGTGAAGAAGATGTTAAATAATATTGTTACATATAAATACATTTATATACAATACCACCCAACAACAACTTACTTCTATAATAATACAGAGAAACAAAAAATTATTTGATTATTCAATTAGAAATATAATAATAAAATTTAATTTAAATTGTTTCTTTTATATTTTGTTGTTATTCTCAATTTATTTTTTTTTTTTATGTAACTCGACTAAATGCGTTTCGCATATATGTTACTCTATTGGATAGCCGATAAAATGTAAACGTAAAAGAAATCGGGTTTTTTTTTTATCTTTCATTACTTTTTTTTTTTATATACACAGCCATATTATATAAACTACTATTTATATATGGGTATACTATGAAAAATCAAGATATATATAGGATGCTTGAGAAGGTAGATCTATACACTGCCGATTAGGTATATATTTAGAGAATTCAGTGCTGTCATATGTTTAAGATGAATTAGTGAATAGATCCATAGAAATTATCATATACAGGGATTTGTGTTTTGGATTTTCATGTGCATGGTGTCACACAGTCGCATAGATATGTAAATATGAAATCATGTTATATATAGACCAAATACTATAATATGAGAAAAAATTAGGATAGCAATATTGGTGTTGTTGGTTATGCAGTACATTTTATTACACCCTGTATACATCTATTTTCTATAAAATGAAAATCATTATAAAAACATTCCATACAAAACATTTATACAAAACTTGTAAAATATATACAAAAAAAATAAAAAAATAAATAAATAAAATAAAATAAAAATTGCCAACTAACTTAAGTGGATATGTTCACGATTGTTTGAATGTACCTATAGAAGAGTTTATTTAATGTACATATGAAATGCCTCAGGATTATTTAATCACACAACGCGCGTATATAAAAATAATAATGTAATATGTTTTTTTTTTTTGTTAAGTTTATAATAAGTGAACTTTGTCGTAATGAAAATAATATATATCTATATAAAATCTTAAATAATTAATCGTAGTATAATCTTTCTCTTTTTTTTTTTTTTTTTTCTTTTTAATTAATGAAATTTGATTAATTTTTCTATAAATATAAATGTGCGATAAATATACTTTCCCTACACAATATTTATTATTAAATTATTTGCTATTTATACACATACCTTTTTTTAACATCTTTAGAAATAAAAATGTTTTAATTATTATTATTATTATTATTATGATTATTATTTTTTTGATCTTTAATTTAAAACGTGAATGCCTTCTAAATTAATATAATACATATATAGTACTTATGATTAACAATGAACCCGTCAACTATAAATATATGTATTTAAGTAGTGGAATGAAAGACCAAATATTTTATTGGGTCTCCTTCAACGCACCTTGTGTATTAATCCAATATTTCATCAACTATTTAATTAATTATTAATTGATAATTTTGCATCAACATATTGATTGATCTTTCATTAATTCATAACAGCAACCATATACCGTATACAGTCTAATCATTATTTTATTTGTTTGTATCAGGACGATCTCGGCCTAACGTTGTGACGAGGAAAACTTTGTAACATAGTTTGTTTTTCAAGTGCAGCTTAAAATACACATATGAAAAAATGTCATAAAATACAATTGTTCCATTTTAATGATATTTAGTGAAAAGAACAATAATTTTAGCACTTCGTGCGGTGGATGTGATAGTTATATTATCAAAGAGTATTTAAAAATTAACAGGTTAATTGATCTCTCATTGAATAATATCTGTAATAATAAATATGGGAAAAAAATGTATAAAGGAACCAATTATAAATGTTATAATTTATATTTTATGTATATGTTACGAAATGATCATATACGCACAGAGAGACAATCCGAATGATACAAAAAAAAAAAAAAGTAATATATATTCTTGTATTAATAACAAAAAAGAAAACAACTTTCAGATCATAAAAAAAAAAAAAAAATTAAATTCACATTATAAATATTTATACATAAACTAATAATTATGTTACATAATTTATTAACTGAATGTTTTCCGCGTGTATCATAAATAAAAGATAAATAAATAGCACCTCATAGATATTACAATTTTTAATTAACAAATAGTTCACAAAATTTATACTATTTTATATCAGCCATTATTATGTTCAACAATCAACACTTCTTTTATGTTAATCACTTATGTGTGTGGTGTAAAATCAAATTTAAAAAATAATTATTACTTTTATTTGTTGTAAAAAAAAATGTATATACGAAAAATGTTAATTAAATAAAATTAAAATTATTTAACATTTTACATAAGATTATCGTGACTATATTTATAAATATAAATTAATATACAAATAATTCAAGATTTGCTTTTCTTTTGTTAATATTTTAAAATAAATTTAATTTAATTAACACCTTCAACTTTTTTTTTATTTTTATTATTTCATACTACAAAAATAAATTGTATACATTTCACTAAATAAAGAGTTTTTTTTTTCCCTTTATTAATAAATTAATTCCATATTGCTTAAATTAAAAATAGATTTATTATTCGTTGTACTTTTTAATTTTTCTTAATTCGTTTTTGTTTTTTTTTTTGTTCCCTACATATTATTGTATTTACAATATTACAGACGCAGGTGTGTGTGTGTGTGTATTCACGGAGCATGAAAAGAAATGCCAAAATAAATTTTTTACGTGTGCATTTTTTAATTTGGATACAGATTAAATTTCTTATATATATATAGATAAAATATTCTATTGAATTAGAAATTAATTAATTAAAAATAATTTAATTTAATTAGTGTTTGCGTATAATATTATATATATTTTATTGAAATATAAAAGCTATAAGCTTTCGCAGCATTTATTAACTTTTTAAATGATATCATCTATATACATTAAAAATTATATATTTTTCCAATTATTATAAAATAATAATAATTATTATAATATAAATTATATAAAATAACCTTTAAATGTTTATGATTAATGTGATGAATAATATAGATATTGTTAATAAAAATATATGTTTTATTTTTAAAATAAAAAACGATTTCTCAAATTTAGTTAATACACACATATATGAAAATTAATTAACACATTTTTAAATAATTTCAATGGTAAAAAAATGTATACTTTTTAATATGAATTTTGAAATTATATTTTTTATATATGCGATATTAATCAATTAATTTCCAATTATAATTAAAATAATTTACATATATATATATATAAATAGAATGTATATATGCGAAGAGATGATTGGCATTGTGCTAATAATTTATTTATTAAATTAATTATATGCAATACATGAATGAACTTATTAGTTAAAGATGCAAATTTCTGATATTAATTTATATTTAAATAAAAAAATTTATAAATATATAATTTATATAAAAGTATTGAATTCTTTATTGAATAAATTAAAAAACAATATGTATATCGATTTTAGTTTTATTATTTCTGCATCGAAATGCTTATATGAAATGTATAAATTGAATCTCATAAATATTTATAATTATAATAATAGAACAATATTGTAATTTGATTTTTAATCCATTATAGTATAAATATTATTGATCATTTTATAAATAATATTAATATTGATTACATCAACATATTCACGTCATTTCTACTACACTCAAAAATATTTATCTTCTTTATAAATACATACCACACCTACATTAAGACGTAGAGGAATATCACAGCATCATTGCAAAAAAAACCACATAGTAGTTATTGTATACAAGAGTTCATGACATTTTAAAAAATAATAACTTCATAATTTTTTTTCGGTAATAAATAATTGATATATTTTAATAATTTCTATTAATAATTTTTTTAAAATACACTTACTCACAAAAGTGATTATATATAAACTAGAAAACATCGCAAATCTAATCGAATATATTCTAAAAACAAGTCACACACACAGAGTATAAAATAACTATAATAATATTATTCACAATATAGGAGTCGGTAAATTCTCAACCCTCACAAATAATAAAACCAATGATTCTACGCTTATTAATTATATGGTAATTGTGAACCTTGAAATTAGATTTTATTATCAGCAAGACTAAACCCAAATATATATAGTCTCGTTAATATTGTTTAATAAAATATAATGGTTTCATAATAATTGTACATTTATCAATATTTAAAATCAATTGTGAAATACAATAATATAATCTCATATGCAAGAATAATCGGTTTTTTTTTATTTCACAATATAGTTATGGAATCGCCTCAATACTAACAAATAAATCAATTGTATTTAAAAAAACTGAAAGATTAAATTTTGTCAAAGAAAATATTATCAGTTTCTTTATACTAACGTACGATCAAGCTGAAAAGGTTGAACTAAAATAATCAGCAAACAAATTGCTAATTTAGCAATCATAAATTACTGACATCGTCTTTATAATATTAAAACATTTACGATATGATTTATCTGCGAATATTATTTTTATTGTTAACAAATTTCGCAAAGACTCTTATGGACTAGATTCCATTTTTGCAATCTATGAATATATAATAAAAGATCGTCAAATATTCTTTTAAATGAGTTTTTATACTAATAAATTCGCAACAGAATTTACAGTACAATTGGCGGTGATTAAGAATTCTTTTATATTCATTTGTATATATGTTAAATATATACAATAATAAAAATCATATAAAACACTGACAGTTATTATAGCGAGACGTGCAGACGAATTCTAATGCACTATGGATGAATTTACATATTATTTTTGATAACAATATTGTTATTTATATTCTTTCAAAAATTAATTAAATTTAAATTAAATTTCTTAATATAAATACTGAAATATTGATCGCAAAATTACGTTGATAAAAATGAATTTTTATATATACGATCACTTTTCAGAGTATAAGTATATGTAAATCTTAATAATATAAAGAAAATTGTATTATATTGATTTTTAATTCTTATATTATATTTTTCACATACAAACACTTTTAACAAATAATGAATATTTAACGGATCAACATTCTTTTCAAATTAGATTCGTTTCATATTTTTTTTCTTGATTATTATTTATATTCTATTCTAATAAATATACAATATTATTTTGTTCTATAACAAATAGACAAAAGAAGTAAAATTTAAATAAATTGAAAATTTACGGTATTGAAATTGAAATTAAAATTATATTATTTTTTATTCGTCTTTTTTTTTTAGTTTTTAATATAAAATTACAGGTTTTTCGGTATTTTAATTTTTTTTTTTCATGACATTTGCATATACAGGGTGTCCCAATTATCGACGGCAATACGAAAACACTAGATTCTCTGGGTCATTTTGCGTCGAAAATATCATATAACATTTTGGCCGATTCGACTTCGGTACGAAGTTACACGCAAATAACCAAATTTTCAATCAGACCATGTTTTGCACTCTACTGGGATCAATATCTCAATAACTAATTAACCGATTTTAAATTTTTGATACACTATTAGCATTAGCATACCGAGATCTTTAATTTGACATTAAGATAAGGCACATCGGACATGTGGTTATCCAGATACTTACAGAAATGTTGACAATTTGATGAACGCCATTTTTCTTTTTGAAAGTTTGTTCAAGCATAAGTCGAAATATCATGATGAAAAAATTTTTTCGGTATACGTTTAAAAACTTGCCACATTCATAAGCTTTCATTTAAGCTATAACATTACGATAGGTCTCAACTGGTTCCAAAGATATACACAAATAACTACAACGATGTAGGCATAAAATTGATTTTCGCTATAGAAAAATTTCATCTTTTTTTGGTTTTATCCAGAACCAACAATATGGACGTGATAGATAATTGATTCCATACACTCCTATGCATTCACACAAAACTTCACACACACAGAAAGGATCTCACTCACAAAGGCCCACACACATAAACCCACGAAAGCACACACACGCATATCTCCACAGTTTGAAACAAACAAAGCCTAAAGTAATTGCTGAAAATGTGCTCCTTCAGCTCAAATACATAGACAGCAATGCTTTTCAATAGACCGAATCAATCTAAGTGTTTGTTGTGACTTGTGGCGAAATTCTTGGATACAGTCTTCAGTACGTTGAATCAACTCTTCACGTGAATTAATAACAGTTGCATAGACTTTTTCTTCAAAGCAACCCCATAAATCGAAATCCAACGGGTTTAAGTCTGGTGAATGTGGCGACCAGCTTATGGGCCCACCTCTGACAATCCATCTTTGAATGAGTGCAGATGTGGTTTCAACATGATGGTGGCCCAGCGCACTATGGAGGGAATATTAGATGCTGACTGGACGCAAACTTTTATCAAAGATGGATTGGCAGAAGTGGGCCCATAAGATTGTCGCCAAGTTCTCCAGACTTAAATCCATTGGATTTCTATTTATGGAGTTGCCTTAAGGAAAAAGTGATGCAACTGTGATTAATTCACTTGAAGAGTTAATTCATCTTATTGAAAACTGTATTCAAGACCTTCGCCACAAGCAACAGCAAACGCTTAGATTGGTTCGGTCTATTGAAAAGCATTGTTGTCTAAGTATTCGAGCTGAAGGAGCGCATTTTCAACAATTACTTTAGGCTTTGTTTGTTTAAAACTGTGGTGATATGCGTGCGTGTGCTTTTGTGGGTTTATGTGTGTGGGCCTTTGTGTGTGAGATCGTTTGTGTGTGTGTGAAGGTTTGTGTGAATGCATAAGAGTGTATGGAATCAATTATCTGTCACGTCCGTATTCTTGGTTCTGGATAAAACCAAAAAAAGATAAAATTTTTCCATAGCGAAAATCAATTTTATGCCTACATCGTTGTAGTTATTTGTGTATATCTTTGGAACCAGTTGAGACCTATCGTAATGTTATAGCTTAAACGAAAGCTTATGAATGTGGCAAGTTTTTAAACTTATACCGAAAAAATTTTTTCATCATGATTTTTCGACTTATGCTTGAACAAACTTTCAAAAAGAAAAATGGCGTTCAGCTAATTGTCAACATTTCTGTAAGTATCTGGATAACCGCATGTCCGAATTGCCTTATCTTAACGTCAAATTAAAGATCTCGGTATGCTAATGCTAATAGTGTATCAAAAATTTAAAATCGGTTAATTAGTTATTGAGATATTGATCCCAGTAGAGTGCAAAACATGGTCTGATTGAAAATTTGGTTATTTGCGTGTAACTTGGTACCGAAGTCGAATCGGCCAAAATGTTATATGATATTTTCGACGCAAAATGACCCAGAGAATCTAGTGTTTTCGTATTGCCGTCGATAATTGGGACACCCTGTATAATAAAACTCTTCATATATATTTTATCAACTAATGAATACTGTACATTTATGCAAATTATACAAATTTTTGAATATATATATATTTTGAAAATTTTGATCATATCACACGATCAATAACACGTACAAATACATATAATTTTTAGTAAAAAAATATAAAGTTAAGAAACTTTTTTCATCGTTTATTTTTTTGGTCACATTTTAACAAAGTCAAAAATAAAAAAACAGGTTTATAATATTCTTTTTATAAATTGTGAAAAGATTAACAAAAGAAATAAATAAAAAAAAAATAATAATAATAATAATAAATTACGAAAGTTAACTAAAAAATATTTTTGCAAAAATTATATAGTTTCTATTAAAAATTTATTAAATTAATATTTTCATTGATTGCCCATTGCAAAATAATAATATGATCTCATCCCCCCGAAAAATAATGTATATTTTGAAATTGAATTCAAACAATAAAAATATTGTTCGATAAATTTCAGATAAAAACTCTTTACACAACACACCATCATCAGTTTTGATGATAAATTTTATGCCATTAATAAATTTAAAAGATATTTTGTCATATATGATTAGTGAAAAATTAGATTATTTTGCATATTAACATTTTATGGAAATTTTTTTAGTATACGCATTTTATTTTATATGATAATGTTAATTCAATAAAATTACTACTTTCAAAATATATTTTTATATGCAAAGACAGACAAATTAATAATTTATGTGAAATTAATTTTTTAATAGTAAAATTAATTATTGTCTAAAATTGAAAATTCTTGATTTTTAAAATAAAATAAATAATGTTTACAAAATTAAAAAATCGGTTATTTCAAATGTCAGAGATTTAAACATTTCTTAAAATAGAAAGCAAACAGACTAGTTTTTTTTTAATGAATAGAAAAGACGTAAGTAAAACGAGATATGCAAAAAAAAAAATATCTTAACAAGGAATCAAGGATATATAAACTGTGCACAATATAGATTTCTTTTCAGTTTAATAAAAGATTTATATATACCATTTTAAGTAAGTTCGGTACGATAAATAAAATGATTTTAGTTAACAGGTTTAATACAATTTTATTTTTGTGCTTAATTATTTTAACAATATTTGTTCCTGCACAATGTTTTAATACTAAACGACATGCCAAAACATCATTGGCTCTAAAAGGTAAAAACGATACAAGTATATTATTTATTTTTAATATACTTTAATCGTAAGTATAGTTTACATTTTATTTTATATTAAAAATTATGGTACAGTGAATATTAAATATTAATCAGGTATATCAACTAAGAATACAACTACAAGCAGACCTGCTTACGCACCAATTGCTGGTACATTGGGAGCCAATAATCCTGGTCTTGCAGGTTCTGAAGCTGATTCAATAGGTATTGATCTTAATTGTAATTTGGAATCTAATGCGAAATTATTATCTTGTACTGGTTAAACATACATTTGTAAATAATATTATACAGAAATTATACTGCATAGTGTGTGTGTAAGTATACACTGTCTGTATTGCTAATATCGTGTTTTTTTTACTATTTGTATTGCATATACGAAATAAAAAAATGTAATATTCTATAAATATATATGAAAATAAAAAAGTTTTATGTGAAAATATTATAGTTTATATATTATTTGAAGTACATTAATTTGATGGATGCTTTTTAAAATTATATTTATTATTACCACAAAATTTAATGCAAACTCTTTGTTCAATAATTATATTATTCCATTTGAAAAATGATGAAAAAAAAAACGGGTTGTTTAGAAATTGTGTGTCAAGCACGTATAGACGCATATCAAACAAGTAAACAATTACAAGTTAGAAAAAATGACACAATACAAAAATGTTTGCAGTTAATATTCGTATTTTTTTTATCAGACTAGTAAAATATCTTAAATGAAGCTTTTTATGATACAAAACAACAAAACTATTATTACCATAATTACGCAGCATCAAACTTAATATATATTATTAGCAAAAACATAAACAATTCCATAGCCTGTAGATGGTGCGACATCGTTTTATAATGTTATTAAATTAAAATAACAATTTACACTTTGTATATATACATAAGCATTTGTAATAATATGTACAATTAAATAAATATAGTCATATATAGTATACAAATGTCATGTGTATTTATTTTCATTTACATATACAGTACAGTATATTGTAATAAAGTGTATATTGGAAAAAATAAAATATGTATATAAATAAATTATAAATCCGTTGAATCAACAACAATATACGTGTACCATCATCTTAAGTATAAATTTATACAAATATGATATTACAGTATTATGAGGAAAAAAAAAAAAAGTGTCATGTGTGTGTATTTTTTAATTTCTTATAAACTCACAAAATAATAATATATCATCAAATGTATATGATGATGATGTGTTAAATACGTGATGTGATAAAAAATGAAATAACTAAATAAATATTTTATTTTTTTGGTGTGACTTTACTTTTTACAATATTCTATCTATACATACCGATACATTGGACCCAGTACCACACAGACTTTATGGTGAAAAAAGAAAGAAAAAAAAACCAACAACAGGTAAGGTACTGTTAAAAATGTTTTCTTAAGTACATATTTAAAGTATTGTACCAAATAATCATATACTCTCTGTTCGAAAAATTAAACGCAAGCGATTATTTTTACAAAACCAATTTTATTCATTCGATATATTATGACATATCGCAACTAAAACACATGAGAATATTCAACAAGTGCATTAAATAATTTTTAGAGTTACTGATTGGCATTTTATTGAATGACAAACTGTTTGTTGTTTTTCGATCGGCACACAAAAACCATTCACAAGTCACTTAATGCTTTGTATGTTGGCTTCCAGTGAAACAAAATGTGACAGTTTGTTAAGGTAGACTTACAATAGAAATCAATAAGTAGCGATAATAGAAGCTGTTACCATAGAACCAAATATTAAAACGTAATTTTTCTAGTTATTTTTCGGACAAAGACTGTATAAAATTTTTTACTTATAACACAAAAAACAGTAAACTTTAGTTATATACACACGAAAAGATGCTATCATTGAAATGCATCATATATATATTTAGTGTATTTTTTTCTACCATATATATATATATGTTATAATTATACATATGCTACATTTCTTTTATTTTTATAATAATTATATCAACAAACATTTATGTGTCTTTATTTTATATACCGCAAGTATGTATATTAAAATATAAATAATAATAATAATAATATATATTACATTACATAAAGTTTAAAATACAAAATATTTATCTTTATTTGTTTATCATTTCTATTTATTTATGTATTATATAATACCTTTATTTATGTATTTTTTTATATATTGTATATTATTAGTTTATTATCATAAAAAAAATATGAAATTATGAATGAAAAAAATATATGGAACTTTTATGAACCTTTGGAATTTACTTTAAAATTTTATTTATCTTTATAGACACAGTTATTATGAATACAATACCAACGTTTATTATATTGCATTTATAAAACAGAAAAAAAAACAATATCGGTATAATAGATAAATTTAATTTGTGGTAATGTCTCTATTTTTTTATATAGCAATTTTATTATAATATTGTATTTGTCATTTTGAAACATTCCTAGAGTCAACTATAATGTTATAACATGAAATGTATTGAAAGGTATTTATATATACCTTGAAAGTGTTAAAAATATTTCCGTAAATTATTCGATGCACGCAGATTAATTTCTGCTATATGTACAATATATAGACACAAGAATTTCTATTCTTACAACAGAAACCACGGTATATCAGCAACAGAGTTTCTGTTATAAATATAAAGTATTACACATTCAATACACACTTTCTGATTGCTACCATTAGCGAGTCCAATTTTTATATCATCAAATGCAAGTTAATCAAATCAGCTTTCAATCAAATAATTTGATGTTTTTTGAATATTTCCATACATTTATATATGACAATTATTATAAACTAGTCGGTATTCAATGTAAATCAATCAAATCTGACAACATTATAAATAAATGTATGTATGAAAAATTATGTCTTAATATATTATATAATTATAATTAAATTATTTAAATAATTAACATTCGCATATATAATTAAAAAAAACATAATAACGAAAAATGTACATCGCAATTAAAATCTATGTTGTATATTATTTATAATATATGCATAAATTTCAAGTAATAATAAATTAAAATCATTTATAGTCATCAATATTATATGTAAAAATAATAAATAAATAATAATATATTATTTATAAATTTAAATTTGAATATATTGTATATTGATATGTAATTGGGTCAAATATTTACAAATGTATGGTTGTATGTATGGGATGGGGATATATAATAATGATGTTATATTACATTAAATATGGCTACTTATACAAATATATTGTAATTTCTATTAATAACTATAATTTGATTAATACAACCTAACAAATAACACAACAACATACATTTGATCGTATACCTAATATGTATTTAAAATATTATATACGAGTATATTGAAGTTATGAATATATGTTGTTTAAAGATTTGTTTGTTGATGAATGATGAATGCAGATTTTTTCTTATTATTTTTAACACGAAAAATTTCATGTAATTCCATTTAAATATCATACAACTAATTATATTTTTATATACAGTGAATTTATATAATAACACTTATATCGTATACATAGTTTTATAATTGTTTTATTCCGCATTCAAATAAGAAAAAGATGATAATCATAAAATAACATTTGCAGTATACACACCGTCGTATATATTGTACATTTATATGGTATATTTGGAATGAACGCAAAAAAATCGTAGAACGGAACTAATAACATTTTTGTGAGCGAATTTTTTGCGCTAATTGTTATTTTGTTGTTGTTTATATGCGATAATATATTACATGATATACATGTACGAACGAATATATATAAATATAATAAAACAATAGCTGGAAAGATTTTTTTTTATATAGAACTATTACAAAATTATAAATTTTTCTATACTTTAATTTTAAATAGCTATTGTTTTTTTTTTTATATAATATATACTATATAATTTAGTGATATAGGTATATTTATATTGTCATTATAAATTATATACACATAGTTTTTTTTTTAATTCTATATATATATATATTTACATTTTATATGGTTTAATGATGAATGACTTTATATTTATAAACTGTACAGTACATGTTTTTATAAAAAAATAAAAAAAATAAAAATACTAATGCTCATTGAATATTTATAAATATATTATAAATATATAGGTACCACTTTATAACATACACACCTAACTAACATATTATCTATATATACGCGAAAGAGGATATTATAAAATGTATATATATAACCCTGAAATATTGTTAAGTAATTTGAGATTATTTTTTGCATACATTTATTTGCATGTCTATATATTTATAAATTTATCTATATATATATATTTTGTAGACTTTATTGCAATTATTTATAAAAGAACTTCCTCTTTATAATAATAAACACATAATTTTTAATTCGATGGGTTTTGTTTAACGACACTTCATAAATATATAGTATTGTCGTCGGTGGCATCGCAATATAGAAATTAAAACTCTTTTCCAATCGATGTCATGTGAAATATTGTGCTTGAACAAATGATGTTCTATCCAAAATCATACTTTTATCAATATCATCAAATTGAAAAAATTTTTAAGTCACGACACAACAAACGGAATTTCCACTATTGCAATTTTTTACAATTTTTGTCATTTGGATATCTAAATATAATAGTCGTGTTTATTATACAATATTCAGCGCACTTATATCGTGTGAGTCGCGTTGCGTTTGCACATGTTCGCAGACACAATAACAGCATATGTGATAGATAAATAATATTTTTCTAATTATTTTTAATTAGATAGATAATTAATTATATAAAAATATAAATATATATAAATTTAGATTTTTTATAATGCAATTATTATAGGAATTACAAAAGTGTGTATTATAATTAATATATTGTAAGAAAAAAGTAAATAATTAATATTTTTAAAAAAATAATAATTTAAATTATTTTAATTATATTTACAAAAAAATAATAATTATATGCATCGAGATAGAAATATTTCAATATAAATTATATTATTAAATATTTTTTTGGCAAACAAAAAAGAACTTATATTAATTTTTGAGATATGAAAATTGAATTTAATGTTGTTGTTGTTGTTGTTATTAACTTAAATTTATAAAAGCTCATTTTTACGTTGTGCTTTAATTTATGTTTCTATATCGGAAAATTATAAATCCGTATTATATGTGAAATAAATAAATAAATGATTAATTTTTCAATTATTTATATTTATTTTATAATGGACCAGCGCCTCTTTTTCGTATGCCTTTGATGTGTTCAGTAAAAAGAGAGAAAGGTGTGCATTGTAAAATATTTCAAAAATTTTTTGTTGATTTATTAAAATCGAAAGTAATAATAATAATAATAATAATATGAGTATTTTGTATTTTTTTTTATCAACTCTATATACAATATATAAAAGTTTAAATATCTTTATAATATAAGTTTAACGTTTAACATAAACAAATATGTACTTAAAAAATACATATAACTATAATAATTGTACTTTTTTACAAATGCATAAATATTTCCATTGATTTTTGAAACCCATAATTATATATATATGGACGATAATAATTGTGTGTGTGTATATACGATAATTTAATAATTATAAATATTGTATATAGATAATAAATGTATACATATATTTAAAGAAAAAGATGAATTGATTTTTGACAAGCTTAGCGAAAGTTTTTCTTAAGTATATACTATTATATTTTCTTTAAAACATTTTCCATTAAATACCTATAATATTTACTTTTTTACATAATGTTATTTAAAATACTATTTAATATATTAACTAAATTGAAAAATAAAAAAAAAAAAATTAAAATGCAATTATATTTATTTGTATACAATAATATACGAGTATGTAGTGATTATAAGTAGCTGATGCGATGCATTCAACATTGTGGTGCATATATTGTATATAAAAGAGCATATATATTTATGTATAAAATTAATAATTTAAAAAAAATTTTTTAAAGAGAAAACCACTTAATTAATCGACATATGATTTAATATGTATAAATTTCAGAGTATATTAATACCAACGATGATTAATAAAATTAAATATACTTTCGATTTTCTGCATTTATAAGAAATATTTTTTATTTCATAATATAATATCAGCAGAGGAAATTGCATTTAAAATCAACAAAAAAACCAAAAAAATTTAATATAAAATGTTATCAAAATTAAATTATATGAACAAATTATATCTTTTTTTATGCATGGCAGCTATGGTACACAATCATGTGAAATATAGAAATTTAAACTATATATATTGGTTATTTAAATAAGTTTCCATCGTTTTACAAAAATACTGCTTGCATTAACTTTAATCTGTAACAATGACATATTTTTGAAAGGTCTGGAAACAAGTTTTCAGTTTTAGTATATGACATTTTATCTAATAATTTTATAAGAAATAAATTTAATTTATTTATAATTTCAGTTAATTATTTATTTGTAAGAATTAATTAATAATTTATAAAAATATTTTTAGGGATAAGCTTATAAATATACGATATTTAAAAATAATAGTTTAATTTTAATAAATATAAAAATTTAGAAATTAAGATTATTAAAAAGTTTGTTGTCGAAATTTTTTTGTACAAATATTATTTGATGAATGGATTGCATCCAATAATTTTTTTGCTACCGAGGAATCCAACAGTTGGGTGAAAACTGGAAAAATTGAATAACTTTCGATTGGCAGTGTAAACTTATTTTATAATCACCCAATAAACAAAAAATAATTAAAAACTTTATCAATGAGAGACAGTGCAGCGATCATTGACTTCATAATAATTTATATAAATATATATATATAAAAAATATAAATTTTGTGCGGTGGTTTGCCTTAGGATAAGTTTTTATATTATTTTATTTTATATTTTATTAATAATAAAATTTTAATTATCCAATAATATAATATAAAACCACACCTATACAATATATTTTTTTTTTTTTTGCAATATATATCAAGTTTTCTAAGAAAAAAAAAACATATGAAATATTTTATTTATTATTAATTTTATTTTATACTAAATAAAATAAAGGTCATCAATTATTACAATATGTTATTTGTATGTGGCCGCGCGATATTTATTTTTATATACCATATATTTTATAACTTATATACAAAATTTCGAAAAAGATTCAATTCAATCGCATATAATAACATTTATTATTATATTAGCACTAAAATTGATGTCATTGCAGTTTAATTGAATATACCAATATATATACAATATATTTCTTTGTTATTGCATAAATATAAAATGTTCATCCTTACAAAAAAAAAATTTAATTATTTGCTAAATATTGATATATCTCTTCTATCTGTATATAATAATATGTACCTTTAATAATTGTTAATAAAAATCAATGTCATTTATTTATAAAATTAGTAAATCACATATAGTAAAATTATAGTGATTAAATATTGACAATTATTAAGAATTTGGTTTTTTAAATTTTAACGAATTTTTTATTATAATATTTATACACATACCGAAACAAATTGTAAAGTGCTGTATAATGAAACTATATATATATATATTAATAACAACTAGTGCACTAAATAATAAGATCAAATTTAAATTTAAATTCCTAAAATAAATGTAATAATAAAAAGTACCAATAATATTGCATTCACAAATTCTATATACATTTTTCAATTATTTTACATATTTGTATTGTATTCATACTTTTAAAATAATACAATAGAAAATGTAAAATAATTAAAGAATGTTGTTAACCGTGGCATTTGTTTATTTATTTATTTATTTTTTTTTTAAATAGTAACTATTACAATACAATAATATATAAGAAATATAATTATTTTCATTGGTATATAAGATTCTAATAAGGTTTTTTTTAGAAAATACTATACAACAAAGTTTATAGATATAATCAATATATTATATTTCTATAATTAATATAACAAAGAGTGTTAATTTAAATATTATTTTATATTTATTTTATATATATATTTAATATATATAATTATTAAAACATCACACACGTAATCAAACGTGTCTATATATCTATACCTCCACTCCTATGCGTAATTTGCATATATTTTGTATTTTTATTTATTTATTTTTTCGCAAATGAAACAATTACCTAATCAAAATTACATTCACTCTTGAGAGTGAATAAAAAGAAAAAAAAATAATAAATAAATGTAATATGAGAAAATGTCTTCCTTCCTTATTCACATTATTTACATAATTTTGTATAAATTAAAAAAAAATGGCAATTATTGATAAAAAAAAAAAAAACCATTGCTAAAACTATAATGAGTGTGTGTTTTGTTCAGTAGTGATCATGAGTTAAATGATTATACCAGACACTCATCACACAGGAAATAAATGAAAGCTTTTTTATATATTTTATAGTATATATACTTTCATTTTAATAATCAACGTGATCATCTTAAAACTATCATATAATAATATTCATGTTTTTAATATGATATTATTAATTTTTTTTTGTTTTGTAGATTAAAATCAAATGTTTTGTTTTGTTAGGTAATTTTTTTATTTTTATTTCTATTCGTCTGTAAAATAATATATTTATATAGTTAAATTTTATTTACACAAGATCAGATCATAAAATTGGGTGAATATAATTTATTGAGCTTAATTATTGTATAAATGCTTATAATGATTTATTGTTTATTTTTTTAATTTGACTTCCTATAACGTAAAATTATAACCTGTACGCATGTCATCGTTCACCGTTGACCATATAAATAAACATAACTCATTCAAAATTTTGTCTTTTTAACACCAATTTTATCAACCTATTGCAAACATACATACATAATTTTATTGAAATAGGTAAAAATGATACTAAATTGATTTTATAAATTTGTTAGAAGAATTAGCGCGGGAAGAAAAACTGTAATGTTTTTTTGACACATTTAATAATTTTGCATTTTTAAATGTATTACAATAATAGTAAATATATTATCTTATATATAATAATAAATGATGGCATCTATTTAAAAACTTAAAGTACATGAGATGTGTTAAAGTTGTTATGTAGACAGGTAAATAAATATAATTAATTATACATATTATAAGAGAATATATTTTCACATTTAATTATTTGCAAACGATGATGATGTAATCATTTAATTTAAAATAGATTGCATTGCATATTAAAAAAAAAACTATACTAATTATAATAAATGGTATTTTTTTTATTTTAAATTATAAATATTTATGTATTTTAAAAATTTGAAAGATTAAAATAAATATAGTTTTGTATAAAAGAATTCAAATATTGATTAAAAATATTATATATCCAGCTATACCAACAATACTTCCAAATTTAATTAATTTATCTAACAGAAATTTTTTTTTTTTTGTTTAAAATAGTCAACTATAAAAAAATATATATTATAATAATAAAAACAACGTTATATAAATAGAGGAAACAAATATGTTAACATAAGATGATTATCATTATTATTATTATTGGTATATAATTATCATCCGCACAATGTTTAATATCGCATTATCATTTGTATTTAGTTAAATAACAAGTTTTTTTTTTGTCTTTCCGTATTTATATATTTTAAAGTTAAACTCTGGATAAGTATTTATTTCTTCATTTAATTTAGAAATATGATGTAATATATAATAAATGAGTTGCATTCATTAAATTGATTTTAACTTTTTTGGGAAATGTATGCGATAAAATGCGATAACTTTGAATAAAAAAATTTATTTCAGGTGTAATTTTGTTTGAGTTAAAAAAAAAAGAAAAAGGAATAGTTATTTTATTATACATTTAAATTTTTAAAACAATCTAAAAAGTTTTTTAAAATTATTTATATATGCGAAAATTATCGATGCATATTTAAATATTCTCTCATCACAGCATTTTACTACATATGGGCATTCAAAATAGGAAAATATTATAGGTGTGTAGAATATATTCCCAAGATTCCAACAGATCTTAGATTTCGTTGTACAAACTCAGTTCGTCCAATAGATTATTACAATGCATATGTAATAATATTATTAATTAAATAATTTTAGTGATTTCCACTTTGGTCTAAATATACGTTAAGACCAAAGGGATTTTGATGACATGTAACGACCACAATGAAAGTTCTCCACAATCACAATTATTACACAATAACCAAAGTATGATGAGAGGATATATAGAGGACATTTTATATATAGAAATATAAGTAATAATTAGGGAGAATAAATAAATAAATAAATAAATGAATGGATAAATAAATAAATAAATAAAATAGTGCAATAAACGGTTTTAAAGACAGAAAAAAAAAACGATAAATGTTGGAGGAAGATGAAAAAAAAAAAGGAGACACTTTTGGACGATGAAGGAAGGCGGATCAAAAATAAAGTAAAAAAAAAAAAAGATAATTTAAATTAAAAAAATTAAAATTAAGAAAGTAAAAATTAAATAAATAATAAAAAAGGAAATTAAAGAAATTTAAATATTAAAAATTATTATTTTAAGAAATAAATGTAATAAAAGTTAAAAGTTTTATTGGTGTTATTTTTTTTATAAAAAATATTATAATAAATATTAAGTAAATGATAAAATGTTGTAGCATAGGAAAAATAATAAAAATAAGTAAATAATTAAATGTGGCAGCTTACGAAGGAGAGTAGAGGAAGCTGTTGCAGACACTATACTATACCTAATCGACTTATAAATAAATCTATATAATTTTAAATAAAATTTACTTTAACCCAAAATTAACTTATTTATAATGACTTTAAAATATAATTTAAATTAGAATTAGAAAACAATAAAAAGTATAAATAGAATTTTTATGATATTTTAGAAAAAAAAATCTTTAAATACATTAAAATTATAAGAATGGCAAATTTTTTTATGGATTTGTAAAATGTAATTGATCAGTGGGTAAATAATAATGTAATGGACTGAGTAAGGGAATAGAGATTAAACATTTTTCTTTGAATATTCTGCAATTATAAATTATATACAATATATATATAGTGAAATCTCAATAAAATATAATTATTTTCAATAAATTTATATTCAAATTTTTTATATAACTATATCAGCAGCACGTGTAAAATAATAAAATCTATTTCTCTTTTTAAAATAATACTCTATACATATATATAAAATTTTCATCTCTAATTTAACTGTAGTATTATTAATAAAAAGTGGTTTTGCCCGTTTTTTTTTGATGATATATAAATACAATTAATTTTTTGTTATACAACATTTTACTTAGCTATTAAAAAGATTAAATCATTTCTGCGATTATAATAATATATATATATAAAAGGTATACAAAAGATGTACGAGAGGTGTCTGACAAACCTTTAACAGATATTATTTTAAATTTAAAACCAATTTACCAATTTACCTTATTTATATACGCGCACAGAAAAACTATTATTTGGATAATTATACAATTAAGTTTAGTTGTTTTATATAAAAAAAAAAAAAACAATACATAACATAAGTTTATTATTAGAAAAATTATTAAAAAAACAGAAGAAATTATATAAATAAACATATATTATAAAATAATTAATAAATTGTACTTGAATTAAATATATATATATTTTTAATAATACATATATGTATAAGTGCGTATATATTAGCCAGCCATATATAAAATAGTATATAATAATACTAATAATATATAAATAAAGAATATCTATAAGATAAAATATTAATTTTGTGGTTAACCTTCTCTCAAAATAAATATGATGATATCCCAGATTTTTTTTTATTATTTATATTTATTATAAAATAAAAAAAAAAAATAACTCCATTATTGATGATGATCGTACATAAAAATTTAAATAATTGTATATATGCGATATTATATTTAGAAGCAGAGGAATTTGAAAATAATAATTTAATTTTAATTTTATACATATTTCTATCAAAATGGATATAGTTAATATATGAGAAGAAACCAGTTACCGGAACTTAACCTTTAATATCGAAGAATAACAAAAATATTTTAAACATATAATATTTAGCACATAATATATGGTATAAAGACTTAATGAATATATTAAAGTTTTTCTATATATACCTATTATATATTGCAGTAATATAAATATATATATATATATAGTGTCAAACATTTATATTGTCTACATCATGTGTCTTTTTCTATTAAAAAATACATACAATTACAAATTCAATTTATTTATTGTATGGTATGTCTAGAAAGTGAATTTTTATTATAAGAAAAATTTATAAAATTCACACACATTAAATATATATTATATATATATATTTAACTAACTATACTATAATAAAATATATATATAAAACACAAATCAAGGTTAAACTTTTAAATAAATTTGTAATAGAGTGGTAATAGTTAATTTATAAAATAAACATTTATGTATTCAATGTGGTATATATATATATATGTTACAATATATTGAAATACATATATATTTTAAAATTTTTAATATGCAAACTAACAATAAATAATAATATAACATTTTTTTTCATATACAATATTATCTATTCGGCTATAAAAATACCAAACGAAATATTTAATATATATATATAATAATAGATAGCATTTATGATTATATATGTGATGTGTCATTTTTGAATAATTGTTATTATAATTTTAAGGTCATACCATATGTAATGTTCATGCGATTGTTGCATATATACACATATATTAAAATTTATATTTGTCTTATTAAAAATACTTCGATGTGTATAAAATTGAAAAAAAAAAATGAAAGTGGTTGCAGGGTACCTATATATTATTTATTTTATATACATATTCAAAACATTAATAAATGAGATAAATATTATATATAATAAACATATTTTTAAACAATTTTGCCTTCTGGTACAAATAATATGCATAACATCGTATCAATAAACATATAAACATTTTATTATTATAAAAATATTTTATTTATACCTTTAATTAAAGAGAAAAAAAAAAAAAATAAGAAAAGAAAAAACCTGAATTTTTTATATAAAAATAATAATAATAAGTTTATATAGAAAGAGAAAAAAAAAATAAGAAAATCTTTAAACATATCGATAAACTATGTCAATCTTAAAATAATTTCATAAATATTATTATTATTATTATATAAAAATATATTAAACTAATTTTCTCTTCTGTGTATGTATTAATATAGAAAATAGTGTATCTATAACATTATCTTAAATCTTTACATATAAATATTAATTATTCGATTAAAATTGTTATAGTTTTATTATTATTATTATTATTATTATTATTATTATTATTATTATTATTATTATTATTATTATTATTATTATTTATTTCTCGAAACTAAATTTTGCATTTCACGTTATAGATTAGAGTATTGTTAAAGAAAAATTTACAAAAAAAAAAAAAATGAAATTGATTTTAAAAAAAATGTTAAACTCTCTTCTTCTATTCACTTGCATTTATTAATTTCTATATACAATATTTGAATGATAATAAAAATATCTGAATCTAATATAATTTCATTTTTTCTTTTCCATTATTTTATTGTAGAAAGATGAACAACGAATGAGATATATATATATATATATATTGACACATTGTTGTAATATTGGTGTTAATATATTCACTTATAATAATGACGGAAAGAAAATAGCACAATATGATTTATTATTATTTGTAAGTATTATATTAAAATCATTTTTATGGTTTTTGGGGTATTTATTTTATTATTTATTACATGTTAAAATTTAAATTTATAAAATATTGGTATATTTTGTTAAGTCAATATTAATAAAAAAAACTCTCCAAAGATTAAGAAAAATTTTTATTTTTATGGGAATATTTTATAATATTAATATATCGATGATATTTTCTTATATATAGCAAATAAAGAATTGGACATGGAGATAAAAATTTATTGTTTAAATTCTTTACAATCATTTCACGAATACGAAAACATTTGTATTTCTCACTTGGAAATAATGAGATTTTATGTTTTTTTTTGAAAATTCACTAGTTTGTTTTTCTACAATGAAAAGTGGTCAATTTTTAATTAACGTACGTCATGTGAAGCTTATCGTATCTGTTAAACATTCACTACAGTCAAGTTGGTAAATTACTCTGCATGATGGGAGTATATAGGTGTATAACAATATGGTAATTCACCAATTATAAAATGATATACAATGATTTTTTAATTCCATACAGGAAAATAACCCATATTAGTGCGTGTACAGACATTGTTAATCATTGAATATATCATTCGACACTATATGTTCAAAGATATTTTTTATTCCATAAATGATGGGTTACCACAAAGTCATAGTCATAGTCTTGGGTCAAATAATATAGGTCTATTTTGTACAAGCATTAAATAATGACGGTACTTACAAGTAACACTATTCTCATATGAACAAAACGATTTAATAATTGCAATCTTACACACCTTTTTATCACCACTATTTTTAATTGGAAAACTGTGGTGGTGCACGTATATGATATTGATCTGAACAACTACAAATTCAAAGATTATCAATATTGATGTGTGTGTGTGTGCGACTTGATTGTGGGTATCACAATATAATCTTATAACATACATGCATTTATTAATTTTATTTGCGTGATTGATTTCCATGCTATTCCTACTAAAATACTATAAAAAAATTTGTTTATTTTCTCAAAATTTATAATTTTTATAATAAACACGTATAGTTTTATATCTATAGCTTTTAATAAAACAGAAACGAATTATTAGTAGATCAAAAATTATAAAAAAATGGATCGTATTTAAAATACAGTACAGTATAAAAAAATAAATCGGATTTAATAGATATAAAAGTATTATACATATGTTGAAAAAAAACATAGAAATACACAATTTTGTGAACATCAATTTTTCTATTCGATCGTATAATGAATCGAACAGATAGGTGCTTTTACGTTACTAATGTGAATGACAATAATTCGTTCGTGCAAGAGAAATTTTATTATATACACTCAATATTTTGTATAAATAATAAATAAGCCTCGTATTTAATTTATGAACGTAAAATTATCGTTTATAAATTATTATTCTATGTTTTTTCTTTCCGTAAATATTAGGCTACATTTTATGATAACAATTTTTAAATAACATTAAATTCTAATGTTTTGTTTATACATACGAAATCGACTTAAAAAATGAGGTTTTTAAACACGTTAGAATTATATTTAGCATTGTAGCATTGAATTTAATGTACTATAAAAATCGATTATAATTGGTATGATATTACTAAAAAAAAAAATTTAATTATAACGTGAATTGCTAAAACAATTTGAATTATTAAAAAAATTAGAACAATCGTCTGTTAGAATTTATATTGCAAACGAATGAAAGCACTCTCAATGCATTAAAACAACCCGCAATTGTATATTTCCAAACCAAACGCAGGCACCTTACATTTTTATACTTTTTATTGTAATTTTGGTATTTAAGAAATTTCTCACACTAAAATAAAAACGGGTAATAAATAATATTGAGGCGCATTCGTATATAATGGTCAATAGAAAATCAAATATTTTAAATTATTTAATATTTCATAATAAAACATTTATGTTTTACGCACATATTTGATTTTTTTAATTATGTTTACACAATTTCAAATTAAATTTTCTATATACGCGTATAATGCAAGGTCGTGTATTATTTCGTTTTTTTTAATACATTTTTATGCATGTCAATTGAAAGTTTTCTTATTATTTATTTGTATATATGCTATTTTTATATAATACCCGCTCCATCGGTTCCGATAATAAAATTATATTTATATCAATTATTTGTAAACTTCATTTTTACTTCAAAATATATTTAAATATATTTTGATTGAATAGGTTAAGATAGAAAAAAAATAAAAATAAAAATAAAAATTAATGTATATGGGTTAAATTTATTGCAAATAAAAAATTTCATTTAATAATATTTAATTTGAAAGCTATACTTTGTACAATATAAACATTTATGTATAATAAGAAAGTTCTGTGACATTTTGATTACTTATTAAAATTTATTATGTTCATTTACAGGCACATATATCATTTTAAATATAATCGTATATATATTGTAATTTATGTACCTATATTTACTTTGTAATAAAAAAAAAGTAACTATATAATATTATAAGAATATAGGAAAAAAATAAATATTAAAAAATATGTGTGCAAAAAAATTAAATCCTGTTTTTTAATTGTATATTCAATTTATATATATATAATCAACATTAATGTGTTAAAATCAACTTTAATTTTTAGTACAAAAAAAAAAATAAAAAATAAATTAGTGCTATAATTTGCAAAACAAAACATAACTTCTCAAAAGAACAAAAATTTGTTACCTACATACAAATGCCAAAAAAAAAAAAAAATTCTGTACACCTCTCATTGACACCTCATATACTATACTATACTATTACTAAGTAGGTAACACAACCAACCGAATGTGTTATATATACAATATATATATATATGCCAGAACAAGTGTATATTTTAAAAATATATATATGTTTTATATACTCATTTAACTTTCTTAATTATTAATTCAACACAACTTAAACAAAACATGAAAATAAAAAAAAAAAATAAATAAAAAATGTGGAAAGAAAAGTTTCTTGTAGGTGAAGTCTGCCGTGTCTTTATATAAATGTTTTTCTATATTATAATATAGAGATGTGCTTTAATTTAATTTTTTTTTTTTCGTTTTCTTTTAAAATATACATACACATTTTTTTTTTTTTTTGAAATGATGTGAACATTTAAAATATATTGGAATTTGCCGCAAGCAATTTTTTGGTCTGATTTAATGACGTATTTCTAGAAATACCTATATATCTTTCATGCGGTCATCTTTTTTTCTTTTTTTTTATTAAATACTATGCTTGCTCCTCGTGTATAAAATAACATATCATCATAAATACATTATTATATACATGTCTATAATTCATATATTTACAATATTAAATGTGCTTTTTAAATTATATATATATAAATAAATAAATTAAAATTTATATATCAACAATCAACAAGTTTTTATATTAATAAAAAATATACGAGTATTTACAGCAGATAGGTGTAAATGTTTGTAAATGTATGAATAGATAAATAAACAATAATTGTAAAAAAAATTTTCATATATGTTTTAGGTCAAAAATTTAGATAAAAAAAAAAAAATATTTAATATTATTTGACGAATTTTATTTTTTTTAAATTGAGGAGGTTGCTGTTTTAGTTTTATCTGAATTTGTGTGTGTGTGTGTGTGTGTGTTAAATTAACATTTTTTCTCATTTATTCTATACATAATTATTATTATTATTATTATTATATTTAAACATTCTTTAATACGCATTTAAATATTTTATATTACAGACCTTCAAATGTTGCAATTTCCATATTTAAATAAATGTAATATACAAAAAAAAAATATGAAAAATATTAAATTATGTTAATTAAATGAGTATTATTTTTTTTTTCATTTAAGAATAAATATTATAATTATTGTCAAGGTATAGTTATAGAATAAATACATAAGTATAATTATTTTTTCCCATATTTTAATGTCCTTCACTTTGAAACATTATATGTATAATATATGATGAGATGTTGTAACGACATTTAAAAGAACACAGATATTTAGTTAGTTTTTGTTGTAAGAATTAATATAAGAGACGTCACTTCAATAAACATAATTGCCGTATATGCGTAAGGAAAATAATCCTTAATGCAATTAATAATGAGACTCCATTATATTCATTAAAATTGTTTCTATATATTATAAATGAATAGCAATAATTGCATCAAATTAGTAGTTGAAAATATATATAACAAATTTAATGAATTTATTGAAAACATTTACATTGTTGGGTTATATATTAAGGACGCATAATTATTTATTATATATTCGAACATATGAATAATCTTTCATTTCTACTATACATTTTCATGAAAATTATTCATTTCTTTTCATTTTTTTATACTTAAATTTTTTAATTTTCAAACTAAAACACATTTCTCTCTCTCTCTCTCTCTCTCTCTCTCACTGAAGACTTCCATTCCGATAACTTCACGCTATTGATTTTGATTCAAACCAAAAAAAAAAAATAGATTGTGGAGCACTTCAATTTATAAAATTTTCATAAATTATTATTATAATTTTCTAATAACTTAAAAACCCAATATAACTTATAAAATTTTCACGTATTTTTTATATACTCGTAATCGTCGTGTCGTGTAATAAATAAATTTAAGACTACTATAGTATAAAATCAATTATGTTTATTTATAATATTATAAATATAATTTCATACATGATTAATATTATGTACGTTAAAATACGGACAGACATACTTATGTTGTGAATATATAATTATATATATTTACAATATAAATATACTTGTCGTTGTTGTGCATATATGTTAAAAAAAAACACTTGTTTATTTGCAAAATATACAAGAATATGTATAGTTATGCGTGTGCTTTTCTTTTATTCGTCGTTGTATCGAGATGAAATTAAAAGAAATGATGATGAAAACAGAAAAAATAATAAATACATAAAATTTATAATAAAAACATTAAGTATTAAAGCGAAATTATATTAAATTTATCGAGGTCACAAACTAACCTGTGCACACACAAATAATATGAAATTATACTATACTTATATATATATCTGCGTATATGTTCGTAAATATATTATATGTAGTATTTCATTCATTTTATTATAAATTTATAAATTATTCTTGTGTACTAACTAACTACAATATAAAAAACATACACCGTGTTGTTCTGGTACCATTAATAATGAGAAGAATATATATATATATATATCAGAGAAAACCGGTGCATTACATTTATAATTTGTGTACGTAATGAGATATATATATAACAAAAGTATATAATGAAACCATCGCAACTGGAATGTTAAGATTATTATATTGTATAATTGTTAATATTGTTTACGACAAGTAAGCACACCGACGTGTCTTATCAAAGTACATCACATATAAGAAATATCGCTTTTTCTATATTAAACATATTTATATACACATGTTAAATTAAAGTATTATAATATATCCACCTATATAATTATACATATATAGAGTATATATATAACTTCTTGTAAATAACTGCACCAGATGTAATCTTTTATAAAAATATATTTATTATAAACTTGAAAGAGTTGAAATTGACGTTGCTTCAACAATTCATTCATTAATTCATTATTAATTAATAATAGTATTAATAATAATTTCACATATAAATATAAATACAGTATATAAAATATATAGACATACAAAAAAAAACATATAATATATTGATGATCGTGCCCGTAAATGGTCGGATAAGTGTTTGTGCGTCAATTCAAAAATAATACATGGACTAAGCAAACGCATTTATACATTCTATACTATAAATATAGCCCACAAAATTATGAATTAAAACTATGATTGTTAGAATTTTTTTAAATTCGGTTTTCTATACAATGGTTTTAAATTATATTTAAATTTATAGTATATAACATACATTTCCTTATTTATCTATATACTGTCGCAGAGCTGTTATTGCGAATAAGGTTATATGTGTCGTGTCGTCTTTATTATAAAAGTTATATGAATATACATATGTAGCTTCAAATGAATATATACTCCTCAAAAATTTACTACAATATAAATTGGTGCCATACATTTAAAATAGTTTTATATTCTTGATTTTAATATATAATACAAGTTTGTTTGTTGTTGGTGTTGTTGTTGTTATATAATATTATGCATCTGATTGGAAAAAAAAAATTTTAAGACAACTATAATATATATATAGAATATATAACAAAGCTATATGCTTAATTAAAATCTTGGCCATTTTAATTAAATAATTTATGTTATGGAAATTGTATACTATAAAAATAAAATAATAATATAAAATATTCATTCTAATGCGATACCAATTATGAATTAAAACCAGATAATTATAAAAATAGTCCAAAATCAATTCTCTAACGCTTCCTGAATCTTTTATGGTAACAAGATGTTATTGTAATTTATAAATTTTTTTTTGATAAATAACATAAATATGATAAATTTTATTTTTATATGAAAATCTCTGTCCTTCAAACATTTTTCTCAATAAATATGTAATATAGCAGTAATAAAATAAATGATATATACGAAATACGCATATTTTAAAAATACTCCTCATTGAACATATATACCATATAATAAACTACAAGATATCACCGAATAAAGTAAATTATTTGATAACCTTCAACTTCTTAAAATTCATATCAAATTCAAAATAAATAAATAAATATGTTTTCAGTAATTTTTCGTTTGAAAAAAACTAAATATATATGAAAATTTTCCAATGCAATAAGATCCTTTGAAAATTTCAGATCATTTTATATTGTAAAGTTTAAATTAATCACGATCTCTTTAATTAAAAAATCTATTATCATATTACATTTTTCATCAATAAATTATTTATTTGTTAACCATTTATTAATTGATACTGTTAAAATTTATATAGCACAATAATTATTATATTAATAACCAATTTTTTTTCAAACAATAAATTTTCTTTTAATTGCAAAAATATGTTTAAGTGACCTCAACGAATTTATGCTGTATGTAAATATTATATGTTATATTTATTTTGTATAGAGAAATTGACATTTTTTTTAATTAATTAATTACATTTGTCATTTGAAAATATAAATATAAATCATATAATCTAATTGTTTAATTAATTTAAGTGGTTGTGTATGTACCGAAAAGGTATATATATTTAATACACATTATATATATATGGTAGGTATATAAGGTTTTATTTAAATTACCATATATAAAAATAAGTAGTTGCAAAAAAAACTTTCACCTATATATTACTAATGTATATCGTTATTAATATAGTAAATTAATTATTATAATTATGATCTGATATAAAATAAATAACAAAATAGAATTTCAAATCATGTTTTTTCATTTACTTTTCGAATATAATTAAATAATTTTATTTACTTAAAAAATTATCATAATTATTATTATGAAGGTATAGAGAGTAAATAAAATTGTTTGCAAATTATAAATGTTATGCTGCTAAAAGCATACAGATACGATTTTAATAATTGATTATACAAATATAAATAAATTTTAATGTATATATATTTATAATATATAAAATTGAAGTCACCTGAAAATATCGAGTTTACATATAAAATTCATTATTATTATTATTATTATTTTTATTATTAATATAAGAAGAAAAAAAAGTGTAAATTTGTTGTGTTACATAAAGTGATTTTAATTTTTAAAGATCATAAAACTTTAAGTATTTTATGAATCATATAATACAAACGTACACTTTAATATGCAAGTAAAACAATTAATGGGTAAATAAATTTTCGAAAAATAAAAAAAATTATAAATATTTAAATTTAATTTAAATATTTACACAAATTCTTTATTCGGAAATAAATACCAATTATTAATTTGAAAATTTATTAAATTTTCAATACTTATATTCCTGTAAAGGTGAGAATCAACAAATGATTTCAAAAGCTTGTTCGATCATTTTTTAATTTATATAGTCGATTTTCGAATCGATGCGACAATGGCAAATACATTGAATAATTTTTCGGTACTGTTTCTATAAGGACATTTTTCTTCCTTAACAAGAATAGTCTCTTTTTATATATACATTTACGCAAATAAAAAATCAATACCAAATTATAAAGAATTATCAATTTAATGGAAAATTAATGCATACACAAATATAGGTTTTTGCTTCTAATAATAACTTAATAATTTAAGAAAAATATTGTTTTATTTTGTATTTATAGGAAATATTATAACAAAACATTCTGTCACATATTTTTGTTCATTATTTATTCAAGAAAATATAATTAAAATAATAAAAAATTATGTACTCTTTGACGGAATTGTGATTTTTTTAAAATTTTGTAGTTGACAAAACTAAATATATATATATAATCTAAAAAATGAGTAATAATATTTTCTTTCAACTTAAGTTCTAAATTTTTATAGGTGGTAGTAGTATGGAAGAGGTACATAATATAAATAAATATTAACATTAATTTGAGAATAACAAAAATAAAATAAAAACGTGACTTGTTTTCATATTGTTTTTAATGATTTGATTATGTGATAATATAACGTCGACGTATAGTCAGTCATATTTAAGCAATATATATATAATATTAATATATACTAAATGTATTTCCGTGCAAGTTATGTCATAGATTAACATAGTACAATATATATATTTATTTTTTGTTACTAATATAGAGTTCAATAATTTAATAATTTTATAATATTAATAGAAATAAAAATAAAAATAAAATTAAAATAATAAACAAAATAACCCAACCAACCAACCAATTAAATATTTTTATTACACCTTATAAAAATTCCATTCAAAATGTAATATATGTAAAATAAAATTCAACGTAGTATAATTACAAAATGAATTATGTAAATTAATTACATAATTAAATTATGTATATGTATATTTTAAATTACTAACAAATATATTTTACAATAAATTTTATTGAAATTAATATATAATCATAAAATATGCAATACACACGCGGCGATACAATAAATAATTATGAATACAATAATAATAATAATAATTCTTTATATCATAATATTTTCAATATTGTCATTTAGCACTCGCATAAATCAATCTTATCCCATTTACTATACACAATATGCATTGTAAAATCCATCAATAATTTCTTTATTCTGATTTAAGATTACGTAATTTTATTGTAATATACTCGTAACATATATATAAAATTGATTAATATCAATTTTTACTTTTACCATATAAACAAAAAATAAACGATTATACAATATGTAACGTAAGATATTTAGATATCATACCCATATAATATATTATTTAATAATACATTCAACATTTAATGTCATATAGATAAAGGTACTTTACAGGGTCGAATCAAAGCATTTGAATTTTAACACCCAAAACTAGTAGTAGTAGTTTTAAAATTTTTGATCAATCCAGTGAGAATTAAATATTCATATATGTAAAGTGACCATATTACCGCACGTCACCTGATTGCGGAAGGTTTATAGTGATGCGATTTTGAAATAATATATAAAGTCAAGGAATTTTGCAAATAAAAAAACAAATACCAACATATGCCTACACTTTTGGTTTGCTTGCATTGTTAATGATTTGCTGCGAACCTAAGAAATAGCTGTTTGTCAACAGATTATTTGGTTGCCACTGTTTTAAATTCGTCATTTATGCCCATAGCAACGAGTCGGCTCTGGTTATCTATTCGGCATATTATTAATGTTTGTAAAATGTAATGATCATGAAATACGTCTTTTTATATATATATGTTTAAAATTATGTATTATTATTATTTTATACTTGTATATGATAATTTTAAATGTCAAATATGTTATATAAGAGAAAAGTATTTTTTTTATACAATTTTATTTTTATAATTTTTTGTTTTTGTTTGTCTCAGGTGTATTGCCGAATAAACAATTATTATATAATCTTAATATTCAATATTAAATGTGTATATGAAATGAATGAAATAATATTAACACAAATAAATAATATAATAATATTTAAAATAATAATTGATGAACAATTTTTTTTTTGTTATAAATTGTTGAACGAATGACAAGTAGTTACACAGCGGCGTTGCATGCATGAAAAACAAAATAAACATTGTTTACCATAAAATGATTAAATTCTTTTTTAACGAATAGTTTGTATTAATATTTTTGATACTGCGACTGTATTTTATATACAATTTGGTTAAAGTTTACTATAGTTTTTTCTTATGTTATAAATTAAAATATAGGACAAAAATATCGCAAATATACTTTCCATAAACAATTAAAGTCATATATATATATATTATAATAATATGATTTAAACGATAATTAAAAATATAATCAATAAAAGTGTACTCACCGATTCCTCAAATTAGCCGCAATAGAGAGGAGGCGGTAACAGAAGAATGAATATTCTGCACATACAATTTGCAATTTGCAATTTCATTTCACAAATAACAAAATTGAACAGCGACACACTCTATAGCTAAAAAGAGAAAAAGAGAAATAAATTAATTTTAATATTAATGTTGTTATTTTTAGGTAAATTTAAATAAATGTAGTATCAAATCAAATTAAATATATTTATTTTATTACTTTTTTTTCGAAATAATTTGGTACAATTTTAAATATAAATACAAATACGAATTTGGTACAATTTTAAACATAAATACAAAAACGCAACAACAAGAACAACTACAATACCAACAACAATAAATGCTTTATATAAAAATTTTTGTCACCGCGGCGTCGCACAATCACATTTTTTTTTTTTGCGTATGCATATAGGAAAAAGTTAAAATTTAATTATTAAAAATCTAAAAATCTATACCATCTTTTCCAATAAAATTAATTATAAATTAAATTGATAATTGTTGGGAAACAAATAAAATAAAAATAATTAAAACAATTACAATATTTAATGTATAAAAATGAAATAAATGAGGAGCACCACTTACGGCATGACGTCATTAACACAACCAAGGGAAAAAGAAAGTTAAAATTTATTGTAGGCATTTTTTAAACACACAACTAATTAAACACTGTATCAATATATATAAAAATAAAACTTTAATAATATTAAATATTAATATTCGGATTATAAATTTAAAATAATAAATTCGCTACTTTACATTAATTATAAAATATAAAATAATTAAATGATTAATATGCAATTTTTTTCCCTATTTTTTCATTTACTACGACGTGTCTGACACAAGAAAAACAAAAACCAGCAATAAAAAAATCGAAATCAGAAATGTGACATAAAAAATTGATGACACATGAGAATAGAAAAAACAATTGAATTTATTTCGCCTATATAAAAAATTCGAATTTATTTTTTATTATTATCGTAATATTATTTATAATTTAACGAATTTTCAAATTTAAAAATTTGCTCTTTTTTGAAATTATTATTCCAATAGATGTTGTCACTTATGCGTCTAATGATGATTTAATAATTTGATGTAATTTTATATAGTAATGAAATTTGCATACAAAATAAATTTATCGATTTTGATATTATTTAATATTATTAAAATTTTTGGCATTAGATAATTTTGAGTTTTACCTTGTTATAATTGAACCGCTCTTATCGTAATGGTATGTACCAGACTGTGAAACTTATGCACTATGTTATTATAGAGAAAAATCAATTATATGCCGCATAAACATGAATTCATAGAAATAATCATTAATGCTGCTAACAAATAAACGCTAAAATTAAATAATAATAACTTTTTCATCCTATTTCGGTTATTGAATATACGTATATACCTCTGTAGCTATTTTTTTTCTAAAATTGCAATTGTATTAAATTTTAAGGATAACCTATTTTTAAGTAATGGGATGAAAATATAGGATTTGTTTATCTAATCGAAAATTTACGGTGACACCGCTGTCGTTACATGTAATTAAAATATATCATTTATAAAATGTAATAATACGTAACATTATTTTTTTTTATAAATCAAATGCACACACATAACAACAACAACAATAACAACAACACAGATATCAAAGAATTTATAAAGAAATAATTTAACAACAAAAAAATGTGTATGTGAATATTGTTGATGGATAATTTAAAAATATAAATTATGAGAGTTTTCTTCTATTACTATTTATACAATAGTAATTATAAAGAGAAATATTACATATTTACAATAATAAATTAATTAAAAATTATTATATATAAAAAAATATTAAATATGCTAATAAAGTTAGAGATAAAACTTTAAAACCTAGTGTATCATAAAATTTTTTATGAAGGTATACGAGAAAAAAAATGCATTTTATTCAATTCAAAATTGTTATAATTAATTAAGCAACATTATGTCTAGTAGAATGAAATCCAATTTATTATATAATAAGTGAATACTATACTCTGATCCAAAATAACTCTATAATAAAATTATATGTATAATAAAAAAAAAACATTACCATTGTAAAGAAAAAAGTGCTTTAAGGATTGAATTTTCAATGAAGATTATAGATAATAATTTGTAGAGGAAAGAAAAATTTAATATTTTACCGAAATTGAATTGAATTTTCGTATATATATATTTTTCATACCAAAATATAAATTTTAATAATTTTTTATCACTACAATTATTTAACCTATTGCTGCGCATATGAAAAATAATTTTAATCTACCACAAATAAATATTATATATTTTTAATAGTAAATAATGTAATACCCTAGAAAATATTTGCAAATACACAACAATGTTTTACAAATACACGATACAAATTAAACTAGCAAATATATTTGATACATCAGCAAATAGTGTAATATAGTATTTTAATGAATGTTTTTGTATTTATACTATCGGTATAAATAATAAATATAGTATTTCTTAATAAAACTATAATATATATAAAATATATACAATCCATATGGTTTTTTTTACGTATTCATATATTATTTATTTTACATTACAACACTTTTAAGTACACATAATAACGAGTAAGTTTTAAAAAGTATAGAGTAAATGGAAATGTATCTAGTAATATATAAAGTTATATACTTTTTATAAATATTATTAAATGAATAGTTTATTGTATAGATACCATAAATAGATGGATGGATGGATGGATGGATATATATGTAAATGTATGTATGCATAGGTGTGGAATGTGGGTTAAATGAATAAAATTATAAATAAACAAACAAAACAAAGAAATTAAGCATTATATTTAATATAGTTTTAGTATAGTACATAAATTACGATATTATGGTATATGACGAGTAAAAATTAATTTGGGACACCATTGTCTGCTTTTATTTTATTTTTTTTTTTATATTACATACTTACATTTTATACTTTATATTTTTTCAACTCACATTATAAATTATAAATGCTACTTTTTTCTATATATTTTATTAAAGATTCATAATTAAATTAAATTTTAGTGCATACTCCAAAACACTATATGAAAAAGTATTTTTTTAAAAATTACATTATTTAAAATAAAAAAATAAATACAATAGGTAACATTTTACTAAATCGTGTCTTATAACAAAATAATTAAATATATATATGTGTGTTTGTGTATAGTGTTCAAAAAATATATAATATTATTAAGTATATTAGAAAGAATTGTATATATATTAATGCGTGCTCAGAATATTAGCTGAAAATATTTCCATTTAGTTATTAAGAAAATATAAAATTATAACAAAAATTTAAAAATTTTGACATTAATTTTTCTTTTCTATTTTGTTGATGAGAAAATTTTGATTTTTTAATATTTCAGAATACACATAGTATTTTGTTCTAGTTTCATAATCAAATTAAATAAATTTAATTATGTGTATTTTTTAGTTAATTATTTATAATAAAATCTATATAGCACAAAAAATTATCTTTTTGCATTTAGTTTAGAGTATTTGTGTAGACAATAACTCTAAATATGTATAATAATAATTATAGGATAATTACTAAATTGTTTATATACTGTATTTAAATAACTCACATAAATATTATGTAAGAAGACCGCAATAATTTATAAAAGTAATTACTTTCACTAATCAATGGGTATATTAAAAAAAAAACAACATACACAAATTCTTTGATAAAATATAAACAAAAACTAAACATGTTAGTGACCTACATAAAATTAAAGAAATATTTTATTATTGTAGTTTATTTTTAATATACTGAAATTCAAAAAAACAAAAAACATTCATTCATAATTATTTTATCACAATTTTCTACAAAAATTTAAAACCGCATCTACACATATTTTTACATAAATAGGTTTTTATTATTTATAAGAAAAAATATATTCTCATTAATTTGTATAATTATATTTCAGGGTTCATTAAAATGCTTTTTCAAAATTGTATACAAAATAAAATGCTAGTTTTGAAATGAGGTTAAAATACATACCTAATTCCAAAATATTAATAATGTTGTATATATAATATGTGGTTAATTAATTACAGGTTTGATACTGATGATCAAACTATTTACAAAATGTATCCTACATTGGGTTTGTTTGTTACGGCTACACATATATAATAAATATATATATAGAGAATTACTAATAAATATTCAGTTTAACTTCAAGTTAAACAATAGAAGTGATAATGTTTTGATTGATTGTAAAATGAATGTAATAGAGAAATTTTCAAATTGTGAATTCATAGTTATATTTCAATAACATAATTATATTATTGTAGCAAACTAAATAAGCACAATTAGCACACATTTATTAAAGTTATATAATTAAATAAATATAAGTTCAACTTGGTTGCAGTATTTTTGAGGTAAATTTTTTTTCGCTTTTTGTGTTCTGTTGTAATTTTTTTAACTTATATTATATACATTTCTTAACTATATAATGAATGTTTAGTATAGATGTCATAATCTCTCTGCCTTTAGTAACACAAATTGATGATAAGATTGAAAAAAAAAAACTTAGCTACTGTTGTCTGTAGACATTAAAAATATTTAAGATAAACGAAAAAACATTAAGTTTGTCATTTATTTCAAATAAATAAAGTTTTTTAAGATACTTATACTTAAAATACTGCTTCTATAATGTATTTACACATTTTTATCGAAAGATTACGTTAAGAAATATTTTTTAACGCATACACATTTTAAAAAAAATCATATATTTTTAGATACAAATATATAGGTAATATGTATTTTTTACCTATATCTTCTTCTTACGCCATGTTTTTCTCCAAGTGGAGCTTTATGTCATCTAATAAACTTTTCATTTCAGCCAAGTTGTTAAATGACTCCGCATGGGAGTATATAATAATTTACCAATTGTACTGTAATTAACGAAAGAAGATATTTTCAAAATACTATTATTTTTATACGGCCTATAGTTATTTGTGTGCATGCATTTTTAATCTTTGAATATCGTCCAACACCATATTTTCAAAGATATCCGTTTTTCTTTTTTATCCAACAACGAACAAATGGTCATTTTAGTATTAAAATAAATACCGAAAAATTTCCAATGAATAATAGCGAATTTGGACCCACTATATTTCATGATTAATAATATATATGTCGGTGCTATGCAACTGCGCTACTGAGTGTTTTTTTTTTACCTATATATAATCATTTATTATAATTATAAAAATTATTAAAAGATAAGCTAAAAAGAAATCTATATATATAAATATTACAATACAAAAATTAATTTTATTAACATTTTCATCTAAAATTCTAAATTTATGATTAATTGTTAATTTATAATAGATGCAAATAGCAATTCAAATCCAGTTTTTCAATTTATTTGTATATAAATTTAAATAACTATATATTTATATGGAAAGTATATGTATATAGAAAGTTTAAAGTTAATAGTAATATATATAAAGATTTCAAAAGATGATAATCCAAAAATAATTTATATCTATATATATTGCATTCATAAATGTGTATGTAGAATTGCACTTTTACATGACATGCAAATATGTCAACTAATATCAAATGATGATGGAGGAAAATGTATATACATTTTTATTGTTAATTTTTATAATTTTCTATTTAATTCAATTTAACAGAGATGATTGCATATACGAATATTATAATATATTATTTATATATTAATATATGTTTCGTAAGTTTATATAAAGATAAAATATGTAATTTATAAAAGATTGGTATATATATAAATTGTACAATTTCTACCATATAGATTTATAAAATATCGAAATACAAAATAAGGAAATAAATCGAAATAATTGATTATAAATTGTTTTTGAGAGGTGTATAATTAATAAATATAAATATATGCATTTTGCAATGTATAATATTTTTCCACTTTATATAGATAATTAATGTTGGAATTCATTTTAATTATATATTAAGAATTTTATTTATATATATATCGTGGTGGCGATGGTGATGGTATACTCGCGCGTGTTGTACCATCTTAAATAAAAATAATAAATAATAAATAATGATATAAAAGTCAATTATAAAATAGTTAAAATAAAAATCAATGTTTGATATGTTGCGTTCTATTATGTGTACAGTCGAAATATTTCTTCTATTAAATTTAGTATATCGTTTTTGTGTTATTATAATAGAGATAAGAAAATAGATAAATTTCACATAAACGGTATGTCACATATATATAATATAATAAAAAATGAATGCTTTGCGTTAATGTTTATTTATAACGCGAATATATAATAATAAAAAAAAAACATAATTGTTATCAACGATAATAAAATCTCTCATGCATGTGCGTTTAACTATTTCGATTGTATAAATTTTCTTCTAAACTATACACAATGTGAGTATATAACAAAGAAAAATATATTGTGCCGTATTGTATCATATCTAAATTCTATTATTTAATCGGTATTTTATTTAATGATATATTGTCACTTGCATAGTTGTTGTTGGATTTTTTTAGTTACTAAATTTACTGATCGTACAAATTTTTTTATGCCATTAATCATATACCTTAATATATTCTGTCAAAATAATACAAGCTTGTTAGTTGTTGTTCAGTGAATTCAATTCAAATTTACATTTGAAATTGTTCAGTATTTATTTTAATACAAAAATTTTTTAGCTGCACTAATATGCTAGACACACAGAAGAGGTAACCAACTAATATTGTAGTTATAAACAATTTGAGCAGAAATTCGAGTAGTTTGTAGTGCATTGAATTAGTTTGCCTAACCACAATAAAATGTCTGTAGTTTGCATGTAACTAATTCGTTTTTCTCAAATATTGGAAATCCAAATCATTCAAACTGAAGTTAAGTGTCAACTCTTAGAAATAATAGCCAAATTAAATATACAAAATATAAAAGAAACAGGTTGTATTTATCAAAATAAAAACAATAACAAAGAATTGAAACTCTATATTGTCAAGTATAAAAAATAAATAATAAAACTAATAATATCACAAATAAAGTTGACCTAAATTGAATTACAAATGTAAGTGAGTATTTAATTTAATTTTCAATAATTACAAATAAAAATGAATAGAACTAACGTAATCGATTTATTTTTTGGAACTTGAAAACTGTGAAATTAAAACATAATATTAAATTATTATTATTAAAAATATTTAACTAAATGTTTAATTGAAAATAGAATGAACCAACGGATTTATAAATAACCATAAATATATTAAATATTAGAAAAAATTATATGTAAACGAATTAAACAATTTGTAATTTTCGCACTCTCGTACAGTAATAAATGCCAAAATAATAGTAAACTAATGGTTTGGCAATGTGTCACACCACTTTAGTTACAGAATTAGTTTGTGAGCAAACTAATTAGTTAAATCTTCTGTGTGTCTCATCATATAACACACCATTTGTTGTGTGAATACTTTTTGATTTTCATTAATTTAGTATTTGGTATACGAAACAGTAGTTTAATATAATAGAATAGGCTATTATTAATGAGTTAATCCAATAAAATCATTAAATACATAATTAAGTAAAATATATATTACAACAATTTATAACGCGCACACAGATGGTACATTACATTTAGTTGGCTTTAAAAACTAATATTAATCATAAAAATCAATATATAATATTTTTCTATTATTTTTATTGATGATGGTTTGATAGACACGACGGTTTAGTAGATGTTAGATTTTTTATTCTTAAGTACATAAATATTATTATATTTTTTTTGTTTTACGATTTTTTATGACAGTATATTATAAATTTTTTTTTATATAATAATACCTATTTTGACATGAAAAAAATTTAAATTCCCTAATGTTAGTTTACGACAAGTGCTCTTATCAACACATAAATATTTATGATGATTATTTTATGATTTAAAAAAATAAAATATAAAAAAATTAAAAATACTATTATTGTATTACATAGCTATATTTTTACAATATAAATTAATTACACAAATTTTTTTTGTTATCTCTTTTTCAGGTATGTAAGAAAAACAGAAAATTATACACGGAAATTAATTTCTATAATAAATTTAAAAAATAACGAAACGTAAAAATAATAATTTTTGTATGCATATGTATGTGTGTATTAGATACGAAATAAAAAATAAAATAAAAAATAAAATAAATAAATAAATAAATAAATAAAATAATAATAAAACAATAGGCAAACAAATAAACAATGGCATTAAGATTACGTAAAGATGTACAAAAAGCATCATATTATGTATGGTTTTTGGGTGCTGAAGAAGCACGTGGTTTACGTGGTCCACGTGTACTATTACCAGCTATAACACATTTATTGGAACGATCACGTGAGCATGAACCATTAAAAGTAACATTACAGGTGTCACACAAAGGCATGAAAATTGTTCAGGTAAATATAATTAGAGAAAAATACATTATATAATGATATAAAAGTACACATATTTCTTATATATATATATGTTCTTATATATTGTACATAAATTATAATAAAGAGATGTTATTTTGTATTGTGTTTATGTTAAATAAATATGTATAACATTTTTATACATACTAGATATTTATTGTTACATATAATACTCATATATTGTATATATATTAAATTTATTGTGGGTACATTTGGTTGAGCTAATTTATATTGTCTTGAGAATTTAACAGAAAAAAATTACATGCGTGCACTGTTTAATTTTTTTTTTCTTCTTTTCATCTTAACGGAATTTTTGTTATTATTTATTTTTTTTTTTTTTGTATTCATACTTCTTTTATAATAAGTTGAATTTCTATTGTTGTTGATATATGTTATCAAATTATATAGACCTATATCCTATATAAAATTATAATTATATACGCATAGAAGATAATATGTATGGGAGTTTTAAATTTTCCGTATATTATAATTTATATGATTTTATGTGTATGACTTAATTTGATTTACAATAGGAGAAAGACAGTGGATAAAGAATTCTTTTCGTTGTCGGTAAATCGTAATCATGGTGCACAGTTAATATACAAAAAAAAAAAAAAACCATATTATAATAATAGAATTGTTTACTTGTTATTGATATTCTACACTCTAGTCTATAACTTATACGCAGCAAGAATGTTCTATAAAAATAACATAGGTAACAGAAAGAACATTGTGATTGCCTGTAAGAATAAAATAATTGATCTATTATAATACATAATATCATTGGAAGGAAAGGCCCCCATAAAAACAAAAAAAGATTCCAGCTATAGATATCTAATATATATTTACCAGCATTCCATAAAGTGCCCATAATTTATTCAATCTATCCCCTACACACACACACACATAAGTGTATGACTATGTTATTTTTTGTAATGTTAATAAATTGACTACCTATACCTAGATCGTAAACAGTAATAATAATAATAATAATAATAAGACATTATAAATGCGATGCTAAATATACATATAAAAATGTGAAAATAATCATATTAAATTTTATTGAAATTGTGAATGGAAAACGTGAACTCTTTATGCATCGCTGGATATTAAAACAAAAAATAAATAAATAAATAATGCGAAAACAGCAACAACAAGTGTATATGTAAATTGTGTATACCATGGCACATATACTATATGGTATATATATATATAAGAAAAGAACTATATGAGATTTTTCTTTTATTTTACTTATTTTTTGTATATGTAACATAAAAAAAAATTAAAAAAACACTTTAAAATGGTATACAATAATTTATTTTGTATTCAAAACTTCTGCTGTTAATATTCGTTCTTCACCTACTATATGGAAATTAATGTAGTTCAATGTAAGAATACACAATTACTCGTTACTCGTATATATAATATAGTATTTGATTGTATATTGTACGAGAGAGTACGTATATAATATAAAAAATAAATATATATGAATATAATTTTATATGCGGTTTTTTAAATTTTTTTTCTTATATACATTTTGTTTTATTTTTGGAGACATATAAAAAAATAAAAACTTAATTAGAATGCGAGTAACCTGTTATTGTAACTTATTTATTTATTTAGTTTTTATATTTTGTTCGTTTTTCCATCAGCAAAAATTTAAAAAAATAATGTTGTGATGACGCGATAACGATAAAGAGTTCTTCGACATTATTAATATTATTATTATTATTATTATTATTATGATTTTTTTCTTCTTAAATTATGATTTAATCATATGCAAATGATATAAAGATAGAAAAAAACCATTACTGTTTGTTGTACTAGAGTAATGGATATATGACATTATAATATTTCTATTTTTTTCGTGTGTGTGTTGTGTGTGTTTTTTTTTTTTTGTTATGTATAAAAATTTAAATAAATTTTCTAAATTATTGACATGGATCATTTTGGTTATATTAATTTGAAATATCTTTATAACAGTACATAGAAAATAAATATACAAGATTAAATGAAATTGTATTTTATTGTTTCTTTGCGATGTCAGCCAAAAAAAAAATTCTTTACAAACTGTTCGCAAGAAAATCGAAAAAAATTTAATTCCATCTTGACAAAAATTTTACAAAATCATATATATATTCTTTTTTATTTATATTTATACGCAGGGTTCTTCAAAACATTTTATAACACACAGTGCAATAACATGTTCATTACAAACCGAAGACATTGTTGCTTGTGTGCTATTATTATACAATCCAACAACAAAATGTCCATTACATGTACATGCATATCGTTGTGATTCTGAACAAACAGCACAAGCATTAAATCAATTACTACAAGTATTAATTAATAGACCAGAAAATCAAAAACGTTTTACTGAATTAGAATCAAGGTAAAAAATTACATAATTAAAAACAAATTGTTTATTATAAATATATAAATAATTTCTGAATATAATATATATATAAAAATAGATTAGGATTAGCACAACCACCAACAGCTGCTATTAAACAACAAACACCACAACAACCAGTATCACAAAAGAATCAAACAAAACAACAACAACAACAACAATTACAATCAACAAAATCATTACCATTAAAAAATCAACAATCAAAACATAATACGATTGAATCATCGCTTGGCAGCAGCGATACGGGTACCAGTACCAGAGAATCTGAATGTAGTGAAGAACATATACCACCAATAAGTCCATTATCACCATTGTCACCGTTAAAGGCATCAATATTTGATTCGTTAGCCGCCGAATTACGTGCCAAATTAAATGGTAATGGTCCACCATTATTATTGCCACCACGTGATTATGATACAGTACATCGTTCAAAAGGAAATTTGGCGGCAACCGAATTACGACGGTGTCGCAATCAATTAATTGTTGGCAGTCAAACGGGACCATCAGCCGCATCAATAACAAAAAAAGTTGTATCATCACGTGGATCATCGGGTATTGGATCAGATTTAGCACCAAGTCCTGAACGACATGATGCACATAGTTCAAGTGGTAAGCACTTTTACATATACACATATATTTTGAATTCTTTTTAAAAATCGGGTAACGCATTACAAAACACTGTACAATGGTATTGTCTATATGTGCATAATAATATAAATTATAAACATTGTGAGAATAATTTGTATGGTAACAATAATTTAATTTTGAATGAAAAAAAAAATAAATTTTAATAACAATAAATTTAATTAATAATTAATTGAATTGAAAACAACAAACGCACAAATGAACAAAAGCATTAGGTAATTATGTGTGTACAACAAAATTTATACCATAAATACATTAACATTTATATGTTATATATTGTGTCAACATAAAAATAGATTAATAAATATAGAAAATTTTCTCAGCCTTGCGCTTGCCTTTTGTTATATTTAAAAAAAAAAAAAAAAACTTAAAAAAAAGCCAGAATATAGCAAAAAAAAAATAAAAATAATATTATAATAATAATATTGCTTGCAGAAATAAATACAAAAAAAAAGTAAAAATAAAATACGGCTAACCAACAAAACAATTGGAAAGTTATGAAATGTTTTACATTTAATAGATTAAACGATACGATAAACTATTATTATATTATTTTATTATATATAAAATACAAAATACTAATAAATATACTAAAACAACTACCACTTAATTATAATGTAAACACTTTATAAACATTTTTTTTTTTTATTTTTCAAATACACACGATGAATGAATGAATTTTTTAAGCAATTAAATTTGTTATAATTTTTTTTCATCTTACTACTTCTTATACTATTTTTATAAATATTATTGTACATAATATTTATTAAGTGTATAAAAATTAATTAAGAAAATTGGCGGCTAAGGTTAATCCGTATATAATTTTTACAAAAAAAAATTTAAATGCATTTTAATAAATTTATTGTATCTAAAAAGTTATTATGAAATAAATGTTAAAAAACTAACTAAAAGTTATATAAAACAGTAATTATAAATTTTCTATTTATGATAAAAAAAAAACAAAATTAAAACAAATTTAATAACATATTTGCTATATTTAATGAGCCGCATTCCATAAAAGACACTATAAATAATTATATATAATTGTTATGATTAAGAGCAAATAAGTATACACATTATTAATATATTCATTTGCCAATATCAAGTTCATTATCCACTTCAAATCTACATAAATGCGTTCATAAACATTTTCATATACTCTATAATTTAAATTTAATTATATGCATTAAGTTCAATTAGAATTCATTATTTTTATAATTTATTTTAGATGATGAATGGATTCATCAAAAAAATCCGGATATACAAAATGTACCCGAAGTAATAAGACGTACGTCAGGACCACGACCAATATCAGTTGGTAAAGATTTTCCACAACAACAACAACAAATACAACAACCGAAACATATGAAACCATTTCAACCGCCACCACCACCACAACAACAATATTATGATAACGATTATGATAACGATGATGGTCCACCATCATATTTATATCCAAAGGAACAAATAAAACAAAAATATATACAATCACCATTGGCAGCGCAACCCGTACAAAAACCACAACATCAAGATTTAAAACGTGCCCAACGTTCGTCGAGTCGTGAAGAAGAACGTATCACCACATCTCACATCTCACAATATTCTCAGAATTCAAATGAAGAAGAAGAAATTAAACCAATTATAACACGACCAAGAACATTTGAATCAAGATTTAAAGAAGTATTACTTGAAGATCAAAGACATATTAATGATCGTAGTAATTTATCAAAAACAAAACAACCCGTAGTTAATGAAAATCTATCATCATCACCACATCATCATCAACATCAACAACGTTTTGATAAAATGGAGAAATATGATAAAAGATATGTGCAGCCACAGTCGCAGCAACAACAACCGCAACCGCAACAGTATCGTGATGGTCCTACAAATGATTTTAATGTAGACGCACGACAACACCAACGTTATAATAAAAATGTTATTGATCATGAAAATGATGATGTTTTCTATCATCAAAATTTAAAAAAATCAACATCAACCAAATATTGTGATGATGAATTTATTAATGATGGTTGCAGAAATATGTCTGCTGATCATATTGATCATATAGAAAAAGAAAATGTACGGTATCGTGAAAATTTAACCGATAAACAAAAACAAAAAATAAGTCAAACTCGTTATGGTGGTGGTGGTGGTGGTGGTGGTGTAGAAAAAACGACAATTCCCGATAATGATCATTATAGACATAATAGTAGAAATCGTTATGATAATAATAAAGGTTCACCAGAACATCATGTATTGTATCCACCGGATGATATGATAATAACATCATCCACAGTTGCGTCATCAACACCACCACTTGTTAAAGAAAAAACTAAAATGTATCGTCAACATAGTATGGATATTAACAATAATAATAATAATAATAACATTATATCAACAACAACAACATCATCATCAGCAGTAGTAAATAAACATACAGATAAATTAAAAATACAACCAAAAGAATTTATACGTCCAATTGCACATCATCGTAATCCCTATCAAGAACAAGAAAGTTTACCATATTTAGAAAGTATTGAAACAATGATAAAATCACCTGTAATGAGATATAAATCATTTGATGATGATACCAATTTTAATAACATTGAAATTGTTAATAATAATAATCATAAAAATGTACATAAAGTTATTAGTGGATATTCACCACAAGCACAACCAACAAAATATCGTGATTCGGATCGTGAATATAATTATCGTGAAAATAAAATTAGTATGTCACATGAACAATTACCATTGCATTCATCACCAAAACAGCGATTCGATCATCATGACAATGATGAAATTGATAACGTAAATATAAACAATAACAATAATAATAACATAATGCGTAGACGGCGACAACAACAACAACAACAACATCAATATGATGAAAAATTAAATTCAACATCATATATTCGATCACCACCACCGCCAGAAAGTATATCTAAAATATCACCAAAAGATCGATTTCAAGATGCAAAAGAAAAATTTCAAGCAATGGAACGTGATAGAAATTTTTCAGAATCAAAATCAAAATATAGACAATCAGATTCACAACATAGATATGGTATTGAATCATCATCGTCATCATCACCGATGCCATTAGTTCAATCATCGGCAGCAACATCAGCAGCAACGGCAACAACAAATATGGGCAATTTACATGTAAATCCATATAATTATAATGAATGTTACAGTTCTGAAGATGAAGAAGATGAAGATGTTGAATCTTATGCACGTCAACAACAACAACAACAACAGCACAGAAAACAACCACCGTTGCGATCAACATCATCATCAAATCCCAGAGAAATATCTTATAATAATAAAAGTAGTCATAATATTAATAACAATTTAAATAATAACAATGAACGATATTCAGTAAATTTAGATCATAGTCCGGTACGGCGTATAACAACATCAAAAAGTATAGGTAATTTAGTTAAAGGTTATCGACACAGTTATGCTGAACCACGTAATCCAGCACCAATGCCGCCACGATCAAGTGGACGTGTTGGTTTGGCAGCTGTCAATCCATATTGAAAAAGCTATGGCATCATATACAATTTACATTACATTTAATATATAATTTATATAATAATATTTATGGGTTATAGAATTAAAAATGGGACACGTAAATTATGATAAAACGAAAAATTCAAATATAAAAGTATAAATAATTTCTATTATTTAGGTAATTAATTATATATAATTAGCATTAAAATTATACACTCCCATTTTATATATATATTTCATATATTTTTTTACTGATATTATTCTATGATATTAAGAAGTCAATTAAAAAAAGAATAGTACCGACAATTAATAATATTAAATAAAAATTATTATATAGAAATTATAAGAAATGGTAAAAAATTTTTGTATAAACGTTTTATTGATCAATAATGAATTTTATACTTATTGTAAAATTCATTAATTGCTAGCCATTATTAAAAATCATCGTTAAAACGTTTGACAAAAATTAACAAGAGAATAGAATATTTAAAACAATTAGTTAAGCACATAAAAAAAAAATGGGAGAGAGAAAAGCTTAATTATTGTTTCTTACATATATTATTTCATTTAAGTTGAATAATATTACAAAATATAAAAAATGCATTACATAATATTTATTATATAGTATTTTGTAGATAAAAAAAGTGATGTTATAAAAATGGACTTTTAATACTATAAATATGATAACTTTTGAAACATCTTATAAAAATAGTTTTTCCTTTTTTTTTTATTGCAAATTAAATGTTAATTATAAGCCTGACATTGAGAATAAAATACACATATATGTATTATGATAAACAATTACGTAATTAGAAAAAATGACAATAATCAATTTGTTATATTTTTTTAAAATAAAAAAAAAAAGTGCCTTATTATTTGTTAAAACATTAATTTTGTATTTGTATATGTTTATATAAATTAATAAAATATAATAAATTAATAATTAGACACTGCGTATTTAATAATATTTATATAATCTACGTTCAATTGACTATATAATCAGAGCGACAAGTATAGGGAAATGTTTTCAAATGTAATTTCTGTGGGATGAATTCAATAATAAAAAATAAACCAATACATTATTATAAATATAATAATAATAAGATAAAATTTCAGATAATTTTTAAACTTTTATCTCATAAACTCCATAGCAGCAACAATAGATAAAAATGCATACGACGTGAATTTCCTTTTTTTTTTTTACAATATATAAAATTATAAAACCTTACAAAGGGAAAATTTCTTGACAAAAGCTTTAACAAAAAGCTATACGCTTTTTTTTCTTTTCATTATATTTTTAAATTTTTATATATCATTATCTTTCTACTACTGGTCAAGTATAGAAAATGAAAATTATTATATTAGCACATAATACAACATAACTAAAATTTCCCATTTTCATTACACATAATATATATTTTAACGATTTCCATTTTTTAGCTGTTTAAAAAGAAAATCTACTACTACTACGATATATCAACTTATTTTTAGCATATACTAAAATGTTTACATAAATAGTGTAATATAATTGCATATTATTACAATATCGGCATATATATTTATATCATCTTATAGTTATAGAACGGAAAAAAATTCACTCAACTCAAAACATTATTATTTAATATATAAAAAATTTACTGGATGAAGCGATAAACATCATTTTTATCTTATTATACATATATAGAAAACATTAAGCTTATTATAGCACATATGATGACATTTATATTGTAATAATAAAAAAAAAGGATAATTCAATAATTTATATGGTCAATTATGATTCTAATAAATATATGGTCAATATGGGTATGGGTGTTGAAATAATAATATTTATATTATATTATACATTTATATTCGAATATATGACACAACAAAACAAAACATTAACCCTTTGTTTCATATAAGTAATTAATTTCCTGTGAAACAATAAACAGTCTTTATCTTCTTGATTTGATAAACATTTGTGTATACTAATCGTCCTGTGCGAGAGGTAAATAATTTTAAAGTGGGAACAAAACACTACTTTTATTCTACATTCTAAATCTTATTGGTTAAATTTTTTACGAGACATTGATAACCGCAAATGTACAAAATTTTATTCTGGCAGTACAAAATAGTGGTTAGTGCTCGAATTTAATTATAATATATTCCACATATATATATATATATTAAATTTAATTAGTCCGATTTTGAAGACTTTCTCAGTAATTTTCTTAAAACAGAATAATAATTGAAAAATTTTTAATGGAAAATTTTACGTATATGTGTCTAATGTTTTATTATCGAATTTATATTTTCTGTTAACAAAACTTACAAGTGCTTCTGCATTCTATTTTTGAAAATCTAAATGATGGTAAATTAAATGAAACCATATGGATTCTTAAACTATATATAACGTATTCAGTGTGAGAGTATAAAAAATTTACTTGTTGTGATACACATATACAAAACAAATATATATATATATATACTAATATAAATGCAATATTAATTTTAATTTACTATACACATTATAGCAAATACTATTTTATAGATATAATTACAAGATCATATAAGTTACACTTTTATATATATATATACCGCACCATATATGAAATAACATAATATTTCTATACAATAATAGAAAAGATAATAATTAGTTATAACATATAATAATAAAAATAATCACAATATAGCTAAAAACTCTCAAATTATAAACATTATCATGAATTGCTTTCTCTTATCATGTATTTTATATATATACAAAATTATATATATATATATATATTACAAATGTATTTGTACATGTATGGTATATTATAAGTACAACGTTTATATTCGAACCATGATTTTTGGATATATTCTATATGCATAACAAAAGCGCAAGCAAATAGCTTATCACAAGAATAGAAAACTCTATTTAATAAATATTATATATATGGGCCAATGGTATATACCAAACAAGTATACGTTGTATGGAGTTATACTATATATAAATATATGCTAACAAACACATTCTTTCAAACATGTACGAGTGAATACATATATAATATAAGTTTAGAAAAGATTTTCATGAAAAACTTCTCCATTTTACTTTGAATTGCATATATACTACCCGACTCACATTTATACATATACTATAGTTATATTGTATATAAAAACATAAAATACAATATTTGCATTCAAATGTTTCCTCTGTCTGATATCGAAGTGTATATATGGTAGATGTTTTTATTTTAAAAAATAAACAGCGTACGAAAGCTCAAAAACAAAAAATATATGTGAACTCTTTGAAAAGGAAAAGGAAAATAAATATTACATAATGTATTATAAAATATTGAAATTATTTCTATTTTAAATAGCTGGTTGTTGGGAAAATATAAGATTATATAATTGTACAAATTTTATAGTTACACATATTTGCACGTATAATATGGGTTTATACAATATATATATATTTACAGATTTTATATATGGTAGTTTTAGTTTATCTTTAGCCATACCATAATATTGTATATATTGAAAGTTTAATATTATATGAAAATTCTTAAAGTGTTGTACATGCCAGTTAAAATGTTTTTTATTTGTCTTCAATTTTTAAATCAATAGTTTATTGATAGTCATTGATATAATTAATACTAAAATTATATTGGTTTTTTAATATTTAGCACTAATAGATTATTTCTTAATTCAAAACTATGCACAAATGTTATTTTATAAAAAGGAGTTTTTAAGATTTTGCAAAATTATTATATAGATTAAAAAAATTCTATAAAAACTAGTTTATTAATTATTTCCATATAATATAATTTTTATATTAATTCAAATAGAAATTAGAAAAAAAAAAAAAAAACCAGAATTTATTTAAAACAAAATTATTTTTTTTCTATGTTTGTTTGTGTTTGTGTTTGTGTTTGTGGGATAAAAGGTTTCATTTACATAATAAATGCATTTACCCATTTTAATTTGCATGCGGTCGGACATAGAGATGTGTCTTCCCTTTTTTTTTTTTTTCCTTCTTTTTCCTATTCGGAAATGGTATACGAATTTTATGTATACATTATGCTATGAATTGGTGTCATTATAATAATTATATGCGAACTGTATTATATAATATTTATGTATACCATACACTGACTATATACACCATATATACCCTTGTACTAAATATGTAGTATATATATATATATGTATATGTTAATTGTGAATAAAAAATTATTCCGACTGGATGTCCATGTAAAACAACTACATATCATATCTATATATTTATTTATATTGTATACGACTATGTAGAGTTATAAAGAATTAGTATGTGATGTTCATTTCTTTGTTTTTTTTTATATGAGCTCTAAAATATAAATATATGTGAATTATTTGTTTATAAATAATTAAACTTTATCAAAATAGACACAGTTATGTATTTTATGCATCCATATATTTATATATATATACAAATGTGTAAGCCTGTTTAGAATTTTAAAAGGATATAGATTATTTTATATTGTACATTATATTCAAAACAAAATATTCTCAAATTACATTATATTTCTATATATTTTTAAGTTTATGAAACATTAAATTTATAAACATTTTAATTAAATAATTAAATAAGATTGTATCAGATTGTATATGTGTATATGAAATTTTCAATGCAATTTTCAAACTATAATACTAACGAATTTAACTTGTGAGTCATAATTTGTTGATCATAAAAAAAAATTGTATACATTTATAATTTTGTGTTTAAAACTTGCACATATATATTTTGTTAACGTAAACTCGATGATGAACTAATTGAATCTACCGAAATTGCAAATTCTTATAAGTATGGATTTTGGCAAGACAATAATTTCAGCTTTCACAAATTATTGTTTTTACAGTTGTAAAATACATATGGATTAGAACACTGTCGATGTTAACAAGGACATGCTTACCAATACGGATTGTATAAATCGTACATAAAAAAAATGCTGGAACATCGATATCCATCGTAATTTTCTTGAAAGTATTTTTATATTTTCATAAACTTTTGATGAACTTTTTTTTATACGAACACTGTTATGAATGTGGTTTCTATGGAAATTCTGTATATTCATTACACATGTTAGTTAAAGAAACTATAGATTAACTATTTGTACCCATGTATATACTATTTACTATTTATATGTAATATATTATTAAAGTATATAGTTTTTATATTAAATTCATAACATTTTATTATATTGAATATACTTATATTTTTTATATATAAATTTTATATCACATAATAATAAAATATGGATATAGAATAGATATAGAATAACAAAACATTTACAACAAAATTATATGGAAACAATAAAACCAAATAAAAAATCACTTACATATCTGTATTTACCAATATTTTTGTGTTTACCGCAATTACATTTCAAATATAAGTATTATGATCTCTTATACCATATATAGGGTATATATACTATTATTATTATCTTTATATATCGATTATCTTATATTGCTTATACAATAAACAATCTTTTTGTGTATAAGAAGAATCCGATCGTTTTGCTGTTTTTTTATTTTTTTTTTTTATTTCATAAAATCAAAATAAATAATATATATATTGTTTCTATTGAATTTTTATTTCAGAAATACATAAACAAATAATATATAGAATATACCATATTGGATATAAAGAAACATTTTACAATCAATTTATTTTATAAGTGTATTTATAGAATATGAATTCAAGAGTATATCAAATTATTTGCAAACACGTTGAAATAAATTTTAAATAATTTAATCTATATAAATATATGTGCGTGTGTACATGCACGAAATGAAATAAATTGAATTTTATGATTGATTAAATGAATTAATTTTATATTATATTTATATACAATAGTATTAGAATTAGAATGTGTGGAGAAACTGCTAGTCTAAAGTATATATACATATAATTATGTATTGGTACAGACATCACCCGCATAATTACATTCATACAATTCATCGCATTGATTTAATGTAAATTATGTAATATGGGAATCATTTAAAATTATTATTGCGTGATTAAATGGATACACAATAAAATAATCAATTGTTTAGACAGGGTTTATTTTTTTCAGATTTCTTTATCACTTTTCGGACACACATAACATTGATCAATTAAATCTCTAGCACACCGCATGCACACATTTAAAAGCTCAGTCATATATAGAATTTTGGAAAAATCAATACCATTATTTTATATAATAAGTAAGTAAATAATACATTTAAATTATATTTTATTATACTTTTATGTCTATATAAAGTTTTAAATTATAATTTGATAATACAGAACATATATAGAATTATATATATCTTTTGTCGGGCAAATACATTGGTCTATTCAATTTTTCTTTTTTTCCACTTTTGTTTGACTATTCAAATACAACAATTTACAATGTTTTCATTATTTATAAAACACACAAACAAAAAGATAAACTATTATCCATCCATACATGTTTTTATCTCAGTTGAATGCCATCATATAATATAAACGTATATTATATATATATTATATATTGTAGATTGTATATAGTTTCCAAATCCATTATCACTTCATCATTTCTACATGTGGGTGATGTGAGGAATGGTGTGTGTGTCACACATTATATATATACAATAGCCTTATGAGAAAGGTAAAAATATAGTACAATATAATGAAATTACACAAAAGACATAATAATATCCCAAATACGATTCTATATATATATATACAACTTAAATTACATAATAATATATGAATAAGTTAAGATTTATATATATATAAAAGGTAAACAACAAAATAAAAAGTTTGTTCTTTCTATATTACAAATATAACATAGGTGGGTATATAGATATATATGCACATATGAAAAAATAGCTGCAGGGTTGTGAGACAAAATTTTCAAAATAAAATTACACCCATTTGAAAAAAATAACTGAAATGTTTCTCAAAGCTTTGTCTTTCCTTACATATATTTATTTATCTTTTATAATATGTGAAATTTTTTTTAGTGACTATAATATCTGTATATCTTGTATTGTGTGTGTGTGTATGTGTACTACCATATTATATTATTATATTTCTATATATATTTTATATAGTTTTTTATTTGCTTTTAAATTGAACAATTTTTATTTTTTAAATAATACCGCTAAAGGGCTTTCGTTTTATAAACACAAAACACAAACACACACACACACACATGCACACACAAAGGATGAAAAAGAAAAATCTAAAATAGAAAATAAATAAATATAATACAAAAAAGAAAAAAAAAGAAGCCTTTTACAACCTTTAGAGAATATATAGAAAATTATAAAATTTTCAATGATGATATTTTAGATAAAAAAAAAAAACAATTTACTGTTACTTTTCACACATAAACCCACCGCCCCCCCATCTACATATAATATGTTATACAATATAATATAAACAAATAAATGCTATTAGGATGTGTTATTATTTCTTGTTATATACATATTTATTGTTCCTTAAGGGTTTTCTTTTTGTGGTGATTTGTATTTTTATTTTCTTACATGTGTGTTTTTATTTTATTTTAACATTATACATTTAACCACAAATAGTTGTGTTATATAAAAGATATATCTTTACGTGTGTACATATTTAATATAATATTCATTTAAATAAAACAAATAGAATGTTTATTGTAAATTACTAATTATATTATAGGTGAATAAATAAAAGTTTGACTTTACATTGTCGTTATCATCAGTCATGGTACTCCAAGCGGACCTTATATAGTATCTATCAAACATTCATTATAGCCAAGTTGTTTACTGTAAAATAATATTCAGCAAATTGGTATAAAATTATCGAATGTGTATCTTAAATTCCATCATTTTTATTCTATTAATGAACAAAATGAAATGAGCGCACTCACACTATATGAAACACATAGCCTCTAATTGTACTGTACATCAGTACTAAGGAATTGGAGATGACAAGACGACGCTTCCTTATCAGAGAACTTAGGTTTTTGGGAATATCAGTCAATTCCTTATATAGGAGCAGAAAACATCTTTTAATCAAATATTTCATCATATAATTTAATTTAATTTCAAAATTGCTATATTAATAAAAACATAAACTAAGACATTTCATAATTATTTAGTTTATTCATATACAAATCTATTATATGGTATAGCCGATGGTTATTTATACAATAGTACTTAAGTTGTGTTCATATATAAAAATTATTTAAATGTTTATAAAAATTATATATAGCACTAACACATTCAATTAACTTAATTGATTGTCAATGTTATATATTATTATAATAACAATCATAATAATTAATAATAATAAATATATATTGGCAATAATAATAATAATAATAATAATAATAATAATAATAATAATAATAATAATAATAATAATAAAAACAGTCATACATACTTTATTTATTATACATCGAAATTAAATTATAAAATAATAATGTACCGCATAATTTGCGTACATATTTTTGAATTAATTTAAAGAATAAATTAAATTGTATATATTCTATTCTATGTATTATAATTATATTGTATTTATTCAATAAACAATAAACAATAATATATATTATTATGTGAAACCATCAATAACATAACTTTTAATATAGATATTTCTATCTATACACAACAGCTCAAAAAAATTATATATATTTATTTATGAATATTTATTATAAATGCTCAAAATATTCTATATATGCAATGTAGTTAGTTAGATACATTTATTTACATACAGATATCTCTCTTAATTCGTACCGTAATGGAAACTGTGGTCGGTTGGAAATTTAAATGTTATACAAATTTACAGTGCCATATGGAAATTGTGTGGAAAATTATAAATTAATTACACTATTTAACTAATGTTAAATATGAATTAATATTAATATATTTTGATTTTGATTACATAACATATAATAATAATTATTTTCGCTATTAAATTTGTTGCGAGGTTGAAAATAAAATACATTTGCGTATACTTAGAAAACCAATAAACTAAATCTGTGTAATTGGAGGAAGTGCCGCAATTTTGATATCGTGTTTTTTTTATTTTTTATGGAGCACCGAATTATTGAAGGAATACCTGTATTCAAAAATCCATATTACAATAATCAATAAATACAAAATAAGCCGTGTGTATATTCTGACAGTGATAATTTTAATAAAATTAATATTTGTCATGTTATATTATTAAATAGGTACTGTACATACATATATTATTGCACATGGTATGTATATACAATATAACCTTAATACATAATATTATAATATATTTGGCTTGGTTATTTAATGCGGTTAAAAAGTTAATTTATTTCAATTTTATCACAATAATATATAAAATATATATAAAAAGAATATTTTCCAGCATACTAAAATATAATATGTATTTAGCATCATATTTGTAGCATAATTAATTTATGTAAAATTTGAAATTGTCAACGTCAATAATAATAATAATAATAATAATAATAATAATAATAATAATAATAATAAAAATGAATGGAAATTTTTAGAAAATTGATTTTTTTACATTTGCATAAATGAATTTTATTATTTATATAATATTAATATAATAAATAAAAACATATAGCAAAATAATTTTTAAAATGTTATACTCGTAATGTTTAAAAATACAATAGATTAAAGTATATATTTTAATGAGGCACAAAACACATTTCATTAATTAAAGTAATATCCGGTTTAATTAAGACATTGGTTATATTTTATTTTTTTCTTAATATTGAAATTAAATCAATATTAAATTAGTTGTTTTTTTTCGTCATATACAATAATAGACATTTTACGTAGTAGTAGTAGTAGTAGTAGTAGTTATATATAAAAATATATAATAAAGATATATATACGATTCCAATTTTGATATCCTTTAGTATATTGTATTATAAAATAAAAAAAAAAGTCAAACATTTCTATTGTATTTTTATTCTTTTATAGTTAATATAAAAGAATATACAACTTTATTTATTTTTACACTGATGCTAATATATATATAGAGATAGACTATATATAGAGAATGTATTAAAAGGTATCGGCCAACGACTATCAGTTCTTATTATTCTATGGAAAATTTTTATTTAAAATTAAATATCAATTGACACGATAATATATAAACTTTTTCATAAGAAAATATTCCAAAGTTAATATTTAAATATATCAATTACATTATAATTTTTTGTACGTTTTAAAATTATGATAATTTTTTAGATATACATACAATACAAATTAGTTTAAAATAAAAAAAACGCCATCAGATAATAAATTCAAATTTTATAAACAGTACTGTACTGTTGACTGTTGCTATTAATACACTCTGTAAAATACAAACAAAAAACTATTTTCATTGTTTTTCTGTGAAATAGAAAATGCAAACAAATGAATAAAGAAATTGAATTGTTCATTTCTTTATTATTTTATCTTTGAACAGTAATTCGATTTTGTTGATATAGTGTGCAGCCATATAGTGTATGTATTGTTTACCATGTGAATGGTGATATAATACATGTATATAATGCTGCACAATGCTCCAACTAATTATAAAATCAATAGCATAAAGTTAAATAAAATGTATTTATGCAATTATAAAATTCGTATACCAATAGTTTTAGTCATATTGTCATTTTATGTATATGTAGATAGAAAAAGAAACTTAACTCTATACTACAAGTAATAATATAATAATAAAAGAAAAAATCCTTTTCTTTATAAATCTAACGCAGAGAGCTTTTAGTGAACGCCCGTCGCCGCTTTGGTCGGGATAGAAAAATATAGAAAATAACAAAAAAAAAAACCGTTTCTGTATATATTTCAAAACAATTGTTCAATTTTTTAATGAAGGTAAACTATTTATTTATATATGGTGGTTTTTTTTTTTTTTCAAAAGCAATACTGTTTTAAATACTGATAATTATCACTTCTCACAAATCTTTCTGTTTGGATTCCAATTTATTTAAAAAAAAAATTCCCTATATATAATAAAATATTTAAATCAAATTTATGTATACTTTTTTTCAATTTTTTATTTTCTACAGATTTTCATTTGGCCTCCATATCCGTCATGCACCTTCAAGTAAAATTCTATCCTATATTGGGCAGGCTACTTTAGATATTAACAATGTTATAGTCAGTATATACATAGTTTACAAAATTTGTAATATATAATACTAAAATCTTAGAATGAGATTTTGGCTAGATATTTCGAAACCGAAAGTTGATAATTTTTTAATCATTTCTCAACCGATTTTCAGCTATAAAAATATGCGTATACATAGATTTATATAGTTGAAATATAGGTGCACAGAGTGTACATTATATGCCGCGTAAAGTTTTTCTGAATTTCATAATTTTCTTAAAATTTAATTTATATATGCCATATGTGATTTCATTACAAATCTATATATGAAAATTTGATAAAATTGAATGTAAAAATTACAAAGAAACTTTAAATTTTTATTTGACTTAAAGAATTTTAATATATATACTGAAATTACCACCCAACCCATAAGGAAACTTAACCTAAATATCCTTGTGCATATAAACCACGTCAGTATATCAAGTGGAAATTTTTACTGTATTATACTACTTTAGATTAGCTAATCTCCAGAGGTGTCATGTAAAACAAAATAGAATTCTTATTGAAATGGACGACCAGGTGATTAGAAACACAAAAATTTGGTTGACAATCTATATTAGCGCTTAAGTGTGTCACAGGTATATGAACACCAAAAACGTTATATACATGATACGTGCAGTAACGATACTCAAATAAGCGTTATGGCGTAGAAAACACTGTATATACTATAACCCAAAGGATCAGTTTTACCTTAGACTTCCTAAATTTTAGTTTTCCATTATAGTTGTATGAAAATAACAGAAATTTTCATCAAACTTTTCAACACAAACAATGGGTAAGTCAATATAAACTATATTGATAATTATTTTCCAAAACTACATATATATGTGCTATTAACTTATCGTATAATATACATTGTTGTTTGCCAACACATCGTCTATTCACGCATACGACTATAAATATACATAAGCTTCAATACCTTTTTTACATTGGTATATTGACATTATGTTTATCTAGAAATATGTATATTGATTTCATTAGAGAGTAAATATTCATGTAATTTTTCCTTTTATTTATATTTTCATATGTACAAAGTTCAAAACATATGTGAATTTTTTTTTTTTTTTAGGATACTCTAAAACTGTTATTGTCCTTTATATGTTCATATAGTAAATATATATATATATATATATATATCCTGAGTTATACTCTCAGACACGTATCCACTAAATATGTAATAGTATTTTTTTCGACAGATAAAATCCGATAACAAATTAAATTTTATCTATTTTAAAATTTTTTTTTTGTATTATATACGTACTTAATATATATGTATCAATGGTTTGTGTATGCATGTATGTCCAGCCATATAGATGGATCGTACTGATGACCAAACTGTTATCCATTGTATTACAGGTTGATACGGATATTAATACTTCGTATATATGACACATGAATCCTCCATATATTGAGCGGAATAAGTGCTTCCGTAAGAAAAATTCAAGTTTAGTGTATATAAATATGAATAAATAAAAAAAAAGATACTAACTACATAGTAATAATTTTTTTTCTATATCATTTTATAAAACTCATACTAACATTTATTTACAATACACGTACGTAAGCAAAAAATAATTTTAAACACATGTTTTCTTATCTGTTTGCTACATATTTTAGGTAAAACATAAACACACACACATAAATACGTTTTAAAATTAAAATCATATGTGCAGACAAATAGTGTGTTGTAAAGTTATATGATGGATTGAGTCGATGCTATTCATTTATTATCTATATTATTATTCTCTCTTACTTTGTTATATATATATGGGCAAAACATACACATTTACATATTTATTTATTATCTACCTACTTTTTTAATATTAAAATCATATATATAGGCATAAAAATTACGTTGAAAAGTTATATGGTGGATTGAGCCGATGCCACTCATTATTATCTATCAATTTTGTCTGTTATCTTTCTTAAAAATCATAGGCAAAACAAACACATTTACATATTTATTTATTATCTACCTACTTTTTTAATATTAAAATCATATATATAGGCATAAAAATTACGTTGAAATGCTATATGGTTGATTGAGTTGAATTCATTCATTCTTCTATTTAAATTTTTTATGTTCTTTTTCTTACGCATGTGTGTGATTTCAATACGTAAGGATGAGAAAAAAATGAATTTATATTGTATGTTTATTGTTATCTTTTTTTTCAAATATGTTGTATATTGAATATTTTATTTGGTAGTTATTTTGTATTTTTATTTTATATTACTCTTCTTCGTGTATGGTTATTGCCTTTGTGACACTTGCATACAAAATCAAATGTATACATATTTTTAGTCGTTGTTATTATTATGTTAATATTTATTATCAAAAATCGTCTTAATGTAAAACTTTTCAATTTAAATTTTTGGTTAAATAATTTTTTTATTTATAGATTTCGCATACGAATTGTTTTTATTTGTTAATACAATATATAATATTATCAATAATAAAAAAGTTTTTATATAAACTATTGTATTAGACACAATTAAAAAAAAAGTTTTTTTCAAAAACTAAATTTCTGGCTTTAGATTTTTTTAAATTGTGGTATTGCTGTATATATTTTCACTCAGTTTCGCGATTAATCTTAATGAATTTTATATGTAAATGAATATTAGTTTATGCGATTGCAGTTCTAATAATATTTTATGGTGATTCCGTAAAGAAAATTCTTACGCTTCGTGCCTAGTATATATAATATATATATATATATTTATATATATTATATACATATAAATATAAATTAATAGGATAGATAGGTGAATGCTCTATTCATATATGGTTTTATTTGTATTTATATATATATAAGGTGTATTCATATAGTATTGGCGAGGATATAAGAGGACAAAAATGTATGTTATATTATAATACAGGTATATTACATATATATATGGATTTTTCTATATTTATTATGTTTGACATGTATATATATATAGTACATATATGTACCATTTACGTACATATATATATATATGTCAATATAATATATATAATTCTTTTAAAAGTTGTAAGTGCAAATTGGAAAGTTCAATGTGTGTATATTTCTATGTATAAAATTATGTTGCATATATATATATATATATAGCACATGTATTGCAAATGGTTTAACAAATAAAATAAGTCTTCTTTGGTCAATTTATTTATTTATTTTTTTTTCCAATATGTTACTTTATTATTATTTCGTACGTAAATATATATATGTTTTTTTTTGCTTACAACTTTCGCTTTGTATTTATTGTTGACTGCTGAAATACAATATAATATATTCTTCAAAGTTATCTATATATATATATATATATGGTATAACATATGTGTCTGCTTATATGTATAATAATATACTTTTTTTCCAGTATAATTTTAATTCAATAGTGTAAGTAAATATATATATATATATTAAGTTTTTATATATTCTACATCGGTTCATAGCAAAATAGAAAGAAAAAAAAATTACGTGCTATTGGATATTTTATTATTATTTTGTAATTTAATTATATATAAGTTTGTTTGATTAGATCTATTTTATTATACTTAAATTCATTAATTTATTTTATAATTTAATTTACTCCACATTCACCTATAATATCTGAGTATATATATAAATCTAATATGTGTGTAGTGATTTTAACATTTAATTGCATATATTTTTATACGGTTTATTAAAACTATCTTGTGTGAATTTAATAATATATATATAAAATATACAGTATAGTGCACAAAGGCCGTTATATATAATATTTTCCAAGGAAACACTGGTATTCAAAAACTATATATTATATATAGGAATAAATAAACAAATAAAATATATATTAATAAAAGTATATTTTATAATACATGTATTTGCATCTACAAATTTTTAAATGGTATATAGCATATGTGAAAATAACAAAATATTAATGTATCCTATTATATATTGACGAACCTAGGTACATTTTATGTGCACATATGTAAATTATCTGATATATCTATCTATCTATATCTAAATATACGTACGTATACATATATACAAAAATTCATTTTGCATATCAACATAATGCTCATTATTTAGATTTTATGACTAAAAATAATGGTAAATAATAAACCTTGATTTATATATCATATTATTTTATTATTATAATATGCGCATATATTATATGGATATGTATATACAAATGGTAAATGTTTATATGTTGTAAGTGATAAACAACTTTATGTATGTGTACGTTTATATATTGTATATGAAAATTTACATATATGACGTATCCATTATATTTCTATTGCATATACATTTTTATATAGGAAATTCACATTTTTCTTTTAATTGAATACAAACCACCATACCAGATTTTTCGAATATTATTGAAATTATATTTATAAATATAATATATTAAAAACATAAATACAAAATACAAACGTATTTAAATCATATGACTAAAATTTTTGTAGTGTGCATATTTTAATACAAATACACATGTACATTTGTGTTTGTGAACAAAAAAAAAACTAAAATAAATGTTGACAAATATATATATTAAATATCAACTTATCAATATAAAATTACATATAAATATTATATATCTCGAAGTCGACTACTAACAACTATATTATAGGCATATAAGTATGGTTTGTTGGTGTACTGCAACGTACATATATACCATATGGTGTTGGTAACTACGACTCTGACTCTGTACATATAAATAAGTGTTAATGTATTATATATATAAACATAAATTTATATTAGTGTTGTACGATATAGAAATATAATATAATCACAAATACATTCTATTTGTGGCTATCAATGTTTATTTTTTTTTTTGCTTTTTATTTTTTCAAATAAACTGATTATTTTGCAATATTTATTTATTGTATGTTATTTGTTAAATGTGAAAAGATTAATAAATTATTGTGTGTGTTGTGTGTTCGATTTTATTATTTGATATAGTAAATTATTTTGCTGTATATGTAATAACGAAAATAAATATTAATTTATTAATAATTGTAATATGTTGTACGCATAGTTTTTTTTTAACTATATATAAATGCAAGAAATAATATAAAATAACAACTTTTTATCGTGATGCAGCAATTAAAATACAACGTTTGAAAGTATAAACAACGCGTTAAATAAAAGAAAAAGAGGTAATAATTTTAGTTAGTATAATTAAAAGATTTATCAAATATGTAAATATCGATTCTATATTTGATTATAATATATATAACTCTGTCAAATGTTTGTGACCTCGTAAGATATTGTTTGTTTTCTTGAATCGTCAAACATTCTATAATCACATATAAGTGACGTATAGTTAAGTATATTATTTATTTTTTTTATTTTATTACTTGTGTATATTCGAGTGTTTTTTGTTTTTTTTTAAGTCATGTTTTTTATTATAATAAATAAAAGATAAAAAATACTATGAATATATTGTATACATTATTCAAAAAATAATTTAAATCGGTAATACTCATATGAAAAATTGTTTATAAAAACAACCGCATAAACGCCGAATTTATTTAAAGTATATCTTTATATAGGGTTACCAGTTCAAGACAATTTCAATTTGAATTATAACTATCAGTTTTTAACCACAAGCAATATATAATGTGTGTCTGTACCATATTTAAAAGTGTATAGTTGATGTGAACAAAATGTGGATGAACAAAATCAATTTTTAAAATTAAATTATTACCATTTCAATACATAGAATAGTTTTATATATATTGAATTGATAATTTGATTCATATAATTTTGAAATGATGTTATAGAAGCAGTAATTCAAAAAAACATATAATTTATAAAAAAACATTGCTTCAAAGATTGAATATTTTCCATCAATATGATCGATGCCAGATAAAATTTAACAAAATAATAATTTATAGAACAGCATTTATCTCACAATATGGTTTAATTAAAGTGTAATGTTTAAAGATTTGTGGTAGTAGGTGACACTAGCACATATCATTCAATATGATGGTTGCTTGTTTAATTCCAGTATTGTTAGAAGAAAAATTTGACAGTGTTTTTCATACAAAAAATTATTTCATACTGAATTCTCATTAGTTCGTTTATAAACTCAATCATTATTACGAATGGATGGGCTGCGATATATGTTTGAGTATAATCCATCAAATATAGTTCAATCGGTAGGAGAACATGAAAATGGTCTGATTAGATATCGTAATAGAAATAATACATAAAAAAATGTAACAGGGCTACCGGATCTACCCTATATATACACGTAAATACATATACAATATAAGTGTGTCACTAACTCTCATTTTACTGAATGTTTTTTCCAAATTATTATCGCACATTAAATATTAATATAATTAAAATTCCACTTGATTTATACAGCACGAATAAACTAATTACTTATTAAATTTTAATAAAATAATATATTTATATTATTATAGTAATTTCCCTATCGTAAATATAATTATATGTAGATATAGTCGAGTATATATAAATAATATATATATATTTAATAAACATATACAATTTGTATACGGTTATTTTATAACTACCGCACAAATGATTATTATCAAATTTCCTTTCATTAAATCTATTCATCTTATACCATATTATATCCTTTATATGCTAATCTACATACATATGTATTGTATTATATTTGGTATTATTTATTTATAGTATATAATCTACTGAAATTATATGCCAGACATATTGTATAGTAAATTGTTGGTATTGTCTTATATATACAATTTAATACGAAATTTACCTAATAATTCGTATATATTATCTGTATATATATAGATTGAAAAATCAATATAAATGTTGTATATAAGAGTGATGTGTGTATATTTCAACATAAACTATATATAATATAATATATAAAAGTTTTGTTGAAAGATATTTTAATCTTTTGATAATGAATATATATATATATGTTTATATTATACAGGGTAGAGGATCCTAATTCCATGTCATATCCTAGATCCGGCCACTCTGTGTAAATAATTGTGCTTATAAAAATATAGATATTTATTATAGAGTGGCCGGATTTATAGGGTATGGCGGGAATTAAGATTATCTACACTATATATAATTTACAATTAAACCATATAAAAGAAATTAAGTGGATAGTAAAGTGTGATTTCAATTTCAAGGAAATTCCTTTTATTCCATAGTGATATGTGATTATTTATTTATTTATTTACAACTATTATAGAATTATCATTTAATTAATTGAATTGAGAAATAAACTGCATTTTAAATAGCAATAAAAAAAAAATGGATTAATTAATATAAAGAAAATATTAAATAGAAATACTAAAAACCGTAAATTAGGTTTATTAAAAGAAAAACTGGGAAACAAAAAAAAAAAGATATTCTAAAGGACATAAAAGAGAACAATATTTTTTTTTCCTTTATTTATTTATTTTTTATTTTTTTTGTTTTTCATAGTTATATATAGAAACTGTAAATTGCTATTATGCATAAAAACAATGGTATAAAACTTTATATATATATTTAAATTTTTGCTCTTTTAATTATATTTCTTTGGGTGTATATATCCTTTTATTATTTTTTTGTTGCACTATTCTGCTGGTTCATAATAAAATAATATATATATATAAATGACTAAAATATCTTTTCTCCGTTTTATATTTCTTGTATATTTAATTTTAAGTTATACATAATTTATATATATTATAAACATATAAAAGAAAATGTTAAATATATGTACAACAATGTGCAATGTGCAATATACAATAATTTTGTACAAGCTTTTAAAATGAATGAAGGCGACTTTTTAAATTATTCATTGTATTTTTGCATAATATACACATGTTGTATGAATAAATATACATTTTAAAATTTGAATGTACATAAATATGCATTTAGTAAATGTTTCTTTATTGCTATATATATATATATATATCGCTGAATAGTTGTTCATCACGTCTACAGCAGATACAGATATACCATATATATATATATATACAATAGATAGAGATATTAAATTGTGAGTTATTGTATACATTTGGTGTATATATTTTTATATGATATTTATAATTTATTTTTATATACTATTTAATTTTTAACAAATAAATTGAATTTCAGAAAATTTTTACAAAATTTACAACACACGAATAAGGTTGAAATGAAAAACTTTCACAACATAATATATAAATATACACATTTATTATATAGTAAATTAATTAAAAAATTAGTAGGAAATTATTACTTAATTTGTTGAGAAAATTAGCTAATTATAGCGTACTATTAAAATATGTTTTAAAATTATAGTTATAACTGTTATACCAATGGGGCGAAGTGGGAAAAATAATTTCCGGATTAAAATATTACTAAATTTTTTTATGGTAGTCCAGTTAAGAGTAGACCACATTATGACAAAAAAATTGGAATTGAAATACTTACTAAATTTTCGGGAAAATCGACTTTTCAAATTACACAGTTATCATAAATTTCTTTAAATTTTCTCTTCCATCGATTAGAAAATCGGGTCATAACTTTGAAATGTGTAAATTAAAATTAAAAATCTTTTCTATATGAAAGATTAGATATATTGATTATGATTTGCAATTCGGATTTGAAAAAATGAAAATACATTAAAACTATGGCCAGTAATTAAAAAAGATGAAAATTCGTGTAAAACTCGATTTTTCGGAAAATTTAGTTGGACACATTTATTTTTTTCAGCATTTGTCTACAGGTCATAAAAAAAATATATAGTAATATTAAATACAGAATGTTATTTCTCTGACTTCGCCACTGAACTGTATGTATTTATTTATTTAAACAAAGTTTATTGTATATATAGAAAAATATTTATATTTATTTTTAAAAAAAATTTTTGTTACTCCGTTTTGTTTTAGAACATACATAATTTTGATAAATTTACATTTATTTTATAGTAGTTTATCTATCTACCTAATAAAATATTAACATTTATAAACATTCATTGTATAGAGAAAATATTCTAATAATAGTTTAGAAATAATAAAACATTAAACATATTAACATTTAGGTATATATGATGAGATGAATAAAATGTATTTAGAAATAATAGTTACGGAGGAATTGATTATACCTTTATTTTTTTACTCTGTATCCAATTTTTGCGATTTATAACTTATCGTTATCGAATCGGATCCATGTGTATAATTCTTCTATCATTTATTTGATATTGAGAAACTATATAACTTTTTACCTGATATATTCTAATTCGCCTTTTATGTTGCATTTGTTAGTTATTTTATCTATACTATAATCCTACTTAAAGTTAACTAACTAAAGTCATCAGATCTATATTCTCACATATTGGCACCCTTATATACATTTATTTATAGATACATTTAGATAAAAATTGCAATAATGTGTGTTATATATATATAGAAGAAGTGAATAAATAAAAAAAACGTAATTACACATTTAACACTTCGAAAAGTTAATATAAAATAAATTTTTGTAAAAATACATCTAATAAATAAATTTCAAAATCTAATATTTTTGCTATTTTTTCTATTAACTTTTAAGAAAACTTTTTAGAAATAACTATTTTTCTATATAACTAAGTAAATATACTCGTACATATTATATTGAAAGAAAACTCAATTATAAAATCGCGTCATTGTTCTTATTGTAATATGGTATGTATAAATTTTAAAAATATAAAATATATATATCGAAGAGCGGGAATAAATGCATACGAGTATTTATATTTATTGATTTTAAACTTTTATTTTAAGATAACAATAAAATGTAATTCTTTATATAAATGTATTGTACACGTTTAAATAAACTCATGTTGTTTTGTTAATAAAATATACATTTGTCTGGATCAAAAATAATCAAAACAATTGTAATAAGAAGACCGACGGACGACATTAACATTAACATAGTTTTTAACTTTAATATCATATTTTAACGATGTCGTTTCTATATATTGTATTTAGTGAACAAATACAATATATTTTAACTCACACATATAGTGATTTTACAATTTAGTCAATATTTGTGTTATACCATGCGATGTTTCTTGAGTAATATTTCATGTTAATACAGTTTTGAACATCACATGAATTTATCAAAAAAGAAATGAATTTTTGCAACATGATCCATCTCCATCTCGCACACTGAAATAGTAAAAAAAAAAACGTTTGGTTTTGTAACGGATTTTAATGATTTTATTTACATTAAATGTTTGCATCAAATGAAGAGTAATTTGAAGGAGCCAAATTCTATATTGATAAATATCATTATTTCATTGGTTCGTGTTATTTTTGGTCAGAGTAGTATACATAACAATATCATATATTATTATTATATATATATTTTATATATAATATATATTTCAACAGCGGGACCCGCATGTTAAAAGTTAAATATATAAAGTATGTATAGTTAAAGTTTCATTTTTTTTTATATTCATTATTCTCATATGTATTGTTAAAAAATAAAAAAATGAATCAATTTGAAAGTTGAAGAATTTTACAAGTATCACTATATTATTATTTATTTAAACATATACATCTTTTACACAGTCGTTTATTGTACATATATATATATATATAATATAACATATAGGTATATGGTGTAACTATATAAAAAATAAGTTTATGGTTTTAACTACAATTTCTATATATATATATTGAATTGTATATATACGCGAGTATATATATATATCCGGGAATAAGAATAACAACAAGAGTTTTCATTTTTCTTTATTTCTCATATACAATAAAAAGTTAGTTTATAGTTTTCTGTGTTAAAACTATGCTTTTTTATATATATGTACATGAAAATTATTAAGTTATATATATATATATATATATAATATACAGTAGCGACTATATATGAAAATGTTTATTACATAACATTATTATTGAACTTTTGTTGACCAATATATGTGTACATAATTGTAAATTCGAAAGAAAAAATATATATCATATATTGTAAAATGTATACACCACAAAAATTATTTTAAAGAAAAATTAATTATTTTACAAATATATAATATAGTAGTTTTTTTTAATTGCTGCGTAAAATTATTTGAACCATAAAAATCATTAATCAAATAAATAATAATCGCTATATACCATATAAGTAATATCAAGATATAATTAAAAGTGATATTATGTGATTGCGTCGTATATATAGTATTCATTTATTTCTTTTAATACCATTTGTGTAACAATATTATTTTTTTTTTTTTCAAAATAATACAAAAAAAAGGACGAAAATCTTTGTATCAAAATCAATTAGAAAAATTAAAAAGAATAATTGTTTAAACGTATATACACGTAACGAGTATATATTTATATTTATATATGAACAGAAAAATAAGATTTTTAATTTTATCAATGCTTTTACAAAATAAAATCAACCATATAAAATTTTTTAACATATATATGTATTAATATACATAGAGTGTAGACATTATAAACATGTACAAACATTTTATACATACATAACATAAAAAAGAAATATATATATAGAATACACGAAAACCAATAAGTTTGAATTAAATGATGAAAAGTAAAGCTTTAAGCTTAATATAAAAAATAAAATTGTATCAGTGTATATTTATATGCGTCGCATATTATATATAAAAAAATACATATATATATATATATATATTCAAACTTATATGTATTGTATATATGTTACGTAACTCTATATATAAAACATATATAAATAATACATATATAAAGAGGAAGAAATGAAAAGTAAATGAAAATAAAAATGGATTATATTGTTATAAATGACTGAGTTTTACTCCATATATTATTATATTACTATATGTATAATGTGGTATATTAAACATTACACATATACATATTATACAATATAATATTACAGAAACCTATATTATTATTATGTACAGTCCATACAAAAATAAATATACAACTTATTTATAATAGAAAGATTTCTTATAAAGTTTTCTTCTGTGTACTAATATAAGCATATATATATATATATATATGTATTCAGTTATATGAGGTATATGATTATATTGTATACACTTATTTATATGGTACATACAATACAATATAATATATAGATGGTTGCATTTATATACGATACGAGTATATGGTATATATATATATATACAGCAAAAGTCAAATGGAGTGTAGAATAAGTTTTATATAGAAATAAACCCTTCAAATTCAGAATGTTGTATAAATCATTTACAATACAATAAAAAAAAAAAACGGAAGAAGTACAATATAAAAAAAAAGAGTTTATTTTCATTTACATCTTTATAGATAATACCGAGTTATAAATAATATATAAAAATAAAATCTAAATAATCTTCATTGATGCGTATATATTTTTATTCCGCATTTGAAATATATTATATAAATAAAACACCATTGTTACTTTGAAATTTAACGCAAATTAAGTAATTCAATTGAAAAATATATCCTCCTTTTATTGTGTGTTAACCAATTTTATCTTATAATACTATTATGCCCATATATAGATATAATATGTATTATATGTATGGATATCTAATGTAACGCAAAATTAAAGTTAACAAAATAATAATGAAACCGTAAATATATTTGCCTTTAGTACATAAAATTTTGAATATACAAAATAACATATCAATCTTCTATCTATATATATAAAACAAACATTTAAATGTTTCAAAAAAAAAAGTAACTTAACAGAAATATTTGCGTTCTTGTTCTAGTTAAACAAATTATTATGTGGTTCTGCTGGGTCGTTTGATGCTATACAGTATCTTTTTTAATAAATACATGTATATAATAAATAAAGAAATATTAAAATAAAAATAAATAATATTTTAAAAATGTTAACTAATACAAATACAAAATATTGATCAATATTTATAATTATATAATATATATAACAAAATAATTATTATATATAAATTGACAATTAACTTATATATATATGTTGGTTAAATTTTATGAAAAGGATATATTGGGAGAGTATATAATCTTGTATATAATAGTAGTTTATATATATATATATAAGATATTCATATCATAAAGTAATAACTTAAACAAATTCTAAATTATAATTAAATATTAATTGAATTGAAATACACTTAAACTTATGATATAAACAAATAATATATAATAAATATATAAGAAGGTACATATACACACAATATATATTTCAATATAAATATAGCCTACAGACAATATATGGGTATTATATTCATATATCGGAAATTATTATAGATATATAATACAACTATTACACATACTCATATATACAATATATTCAATATAAATAAATTTAATTATGGAATACCCCCATTATTATATGCTTCAGATGTACATAACATATATACAATTACATACATATAGTTATAACGATTAGTTATATAATAGAAGTTGTTAATCCATTGGGATGCCAATATGTATATTCGATATATTATATATACATAAAATATTATATATTGTGATGAAAGATTAATTTTAACACTTTATATAAATGATATGATGATATATTATAAAACTATATGTATATAGTATAGAGTACTATATATTGTATAATAATAATTTATATTAGTATTATACATTGACTATTGATTGGATTATTTTAATAAGTAATTTAATGTATATAAATATATATTTATAAGATTATTCTTATGTTAGTTAACAATTATCAATACGTGCAAGAAAACTATCACATATGCACACATCACATTTGACTGAATCTCATTCAAAAAATTCACTGTTCGAAAAGTTATCACTAATTTTTTACTAATATTGATTATTAGTTTTCCATATAAAATTTAGAAAATAAGATTCAGTCGCTAATAGTCTAAAAATATAACTATTATACCTAAAAATTTATGTATATAATTTTTCTGTTCATAAATATAAATTAGATATAAATAAAAATATTATATTAACCTTTTTCAACATCAATTGTACCTATACATATATATTATCTTTTTTTGGAATATATTCTCAGCTGTTAAAAACACAGAAAAAAAATTACCTGAAAATATACAGAAAAAAAATTTATTATTATTTACATACGTATATTAAAAACAATTTAATATATATAAATAATGTTTTCACTATATTTAATAAATATAAACAAAAAGAATATTATATAATAAAAAAAAATTCTGCTCATATTATGAAAAACACACATAATTTTCCTTGAACAATAAAACAGCAAATATATATAGAAAAATTTTATGAAAGAAATTCAATTTATATGAATTTTATCTGCTATATTATTAGATGATAAATGTATATATAAATAAATATATTGTATAAATGCTACTATAAACTATAGAATTATTTACAGCGAACTCTGTATATGTAATAAACTCTCACGGGACCGATAAGTTAGATAATAGTTTCATTTTTATATAATACTATATATTGAATTTATTATATATAAAAGCATAAACAATCAATATATCTTATATAAAATAGATAATGGGTCTATTTTTTTAAAATGCCTTCGGTTATCTTAAATCAATTCAATTTAAATAGTTCAAATTGTACAACTGACTGATCAATTTGTTATGCGAACTTGAAATGGAATTATGTCGTCAGTTTCTATATATATGAAGTTACTCCAAAGTTCCCAAAACAGAATTTATTAGTAAATAAGTTGTATTTTAAATGAGATTTTTAATGAACCGAAGAATGTGACATAATTTACTAAATTTATTACATACAAAATCCACTGTATATATTTTATATTGTATAAATAAATAAATAAATATATGTCAGACAATTGTATATATATAAAATACAAATATACTTAAATTATTTTTGAAATAATTATTATATTACGTATTATATAATTCAAAATTAAATTTATATAAAACTCAATGACTTTGAATGGTTTCCTGTTATTAAATGAGATGTTATAAATGTCAATATAAATAAATATATTTTTATATGAATACATTATTAAAAAAGTTAATTTGTTTTGCTATCGATTTTTGAAAATTTATTATTGAATACAAAAATTAAATATACCAAAGTTTACCAAACTAAAATATTATGATGTTTTTAATATTATATTTGATTTTTAATAAATTTTCACATTTTGCAAAAAGTATCGTTTAATAATGATAAACATATAAAAGATAAGAGTGAAATTATCCTTATTATTAAAGTCGAAAAGGAATAATCAATAAAAGGAAATATTTAACGTTAAATTATTTGTAAATTAAAATTATTTTTATATTAGTGTAAGCACAATTTTTCAAAAAGTTTAAATATAAAATAAATATTATAAATAAAAACTAAAAACTAATTTCATTACTTGAAAGAATGCTGTCGTTCTTACAGGAAAAACAACTTAAGTGAAAAAAAAAAAAAAGGAAAACACCTAAGGGACCCAAAAACATAGATAACAATGAATTTTGTATTAAAAATAAAATATATATAAAATACGTAAAATTTTAAATTATGTATTGTATTAGAAAATTTATTGTTCTTATAGAGAAAATTTATTAAGACACATCTTGATTTACTATTAAATTATTCAATTTTGTTTTTTTCTTTTAGATATTGTGTAACTCTTTTAAATTCTTCTTGTATATACACCTGTTGTGTGAACATAAAATACATATAAAAGCATATACACAGACACAGACTACAGCTTCGCATTACACAAAGATTTCACTTATTACACATTTTAATTTTATGTATATTGAATGAAAAAAATTATAACATAATGATTTCATATAAGAGTGTGACGCCCTTATATCCGTGCAGTGTAAGTAAGTAAGTAGGTATATTATATGATGAACTCGCTTCGTCAAGAGAATTAACATTTTTTTATATTATTATGATTTTATATTTTTTATTTATATAATAAATAAAATAACATGAATAAAAACAGAAAAAAAAAATGTTTTCTGAAAAATTAAAGTAAATCGTACAGATTTTCTATATATTACACGTTTGAGCATGCTCTACATGGTTATATACAATATATATATATATATATATATACAACATATGCGATATAATGTGATGTAAACAAGGTACATGGGAAACTGTAAAAGTTATACTTTCAACTTCATCAATTATTAATTTTAATAAAAAAAAAAAAATGAATAAGTAATAAAAATTTTATACTTCAAAAAAAAAAAAAAATTTCTCAAGTCAAAATTTTACAGAAGCGAATGTTAAAAAAAAAAAAAACAAAACAAAACGAAATGAAAATATAATAAAACGATTCTTCGTGTATAAATATGATTTTTATATATAATATTTATGTTATACATATCCGCCTTTAAAATAATTATATTATGATTAGAAAAAAATGTTCATTCAAACAGCATGTGTATTATAATCGTGATTGTGTGGCACCTTCGGTTGTTAAATCGCATGCAATTCAAAATCCGAAGGTTTAAGATGTGCGATAGTTCGATTGTCGGTTTTGTACTAAAAATTACCTAAATGAATTATCATTTATTTAAAGAATAAAAATGTCTCTCGGTCCACAAAAATTTGGATTTATAAAAATATAATATATTGTAATAATTGTTTATTTGTAATCATAAATATTTAATTTCCTGCCTTGACAATAATGTTTGGTATATATAGAGATGACTTAAAAACAAATGACACCATTGGGTATACGCAATTGAGTTGCCATATGACTGGACGATAAACCAATATATAGTCTCCGGACGACAGACAAACATTAAGACCAATTACAATGTACCAATGATCTCCGATTATAAATACCATGTCATATACCAATATATTGTATTATAAATACTTACCGTACAAATTCCAATTAATTCATTATCTTTAACTTAGATAATATGATATGCAAAATAAATAAATATATGTCAATTTATTTTCTTACATTATTGTATAAATAATTCAAAATAATTATTCTATTACGTATATATTTGCATTACATATTATATTATTATTATAAAATGTTATTATATCAATAGAATGTTATCATATATAAATATATATTTTTATATATACATTTGTTTGTTCATACAAAATATACTTGTATTTACAAATATGAATGTATATGTTTATCATATAGTATATAGTACATGAATCAAAAACATTTTTTTTTTATACTATATTTTCCCTCAATTTACTAAAAAGGACCAACGAAAAAAATTATTTCATTTCTTTGGAAAATAAATGTAGTATAGTTTTATATTGGTTATATACATCCGTATATTATAAGGATTGAGGGGCTAAAATTTTAATGCATATATACACAAAAAGCAAAATAACATACAAATTAAGTAGTGCGAAATTATAAAAGGGAATTAATAACATTTACTAAACATTCCCGTAGTTTTGTTCATGGACAATTTAGAAAATAAAGGACATGTAGAGTGCGCGGTATCGATTCGGCGACATCTACATATATATATATATATAATTTGAAGAACAAACTGTATAAAAATGAAACACGTTGTCCCACCATCACCTATTTATGCAAACAATTTCGGTAAAGTAATATATAGAAATATCTGCGGTAAAAAAAAGTCTTATCTCTATTAATGGAATGTATATAATAAATGGGTATACACATACATTATATAAATAAGTAAATCCAATGTACATACAATTTGTTTTCAACACCTTTTTGTTTTTTTATTTTAATATATATATGGTAATGGTATATATATATGCTTTGTAATATATACGACTGTACATATAAGATTATATATACTCACGTGTATAGGAAAAAATAAAAGAAGATAATAACAGCAAAAAAAAAAAATAAGCAGTTCATTCAAATAGCAACTCTTTGGTATACTATACCATATATTGTATATGTATACGCTTTTAGTATATATTGTATATGAAGACGTATATAATAAACAGAAAAGTGTTGTATCTTGTATACAAAAGGTAGATTAAAATTTGAGTATAAAGGTAAAAATTGCAGATGAAAAAAAAAAAAAAAAAAATTAAGATTGATAGTTTTTTTTACTGAATATATTTTTTGCACACACACCAACTCCATACAGTATAATAAATATATCAAAAAATGGAAAAATTATTATAGGATAATATTGATATATGAACAAATTCTTGTATATAACGTGTGGTGTGTGTGTAATATTTCGAATATATTGTTAATTTTATATAAATTCTTTTATCTTTCAACAAAATTCAAGTCGTCGCTTATACATGTGTAAAAGTATAATAATATTGCGGCAAATTTATTATAATTATATTATTGATTAATTGAATATATAAATAGAGTTTATTAATAACTTTAATATATTATATTATAATTCTATATCCATACAAATCATTATTAATCGTTATTGAAATGAAATGAATAAATAAATTATTATTCATTATTATTATTATCAATATTATTATAGAAAAACTATATTTTCATATAATGTTAGAGATTTAGTAAAAATAAATTTTCGTTCAATTTATTTATACAATAAAAAGACCAACATCGATATATATTACTTATTAAATGTATATCGTTCACAAACACGTATATCAAAAGATAATATATAAACACATATTATCTCTTCCACATAGACATAATCTCGTTGATAGAAAATATCAACAAGAAATCTATTACATATGACATACAAAGGACAGAAACTATTAAACAAAAGCCTGTTCAACTAAAATTCTATTTTGATATGGTGATAATGATAACTATTTATACGAGTTGTGTATTATATAATCTATATACAAATAACAATATTTAGTATATAGATTATGTACAAAAAGGTATATTACGCATATATCCGATATATGAATATACATAGATTAAAGAATGTGGAAGATGTTTTAGTTTTTACATGTAACTTAATTTTTTATTAATAATTTTATTACTTAACACATTGAAGACGGTTCACGTTTTTTTCACGTTTTTTTTTCCAACCGTTGGAGACGGGTAACGTTTTTTTCACGTTTTTTAAAATTTCAACCAATGATGTAGGTAAATTGTGCACTGTTCAATTCATTCACAGTATACAACAAGTTAAACGATAAAGAAAGGGTAAAATATAAAACAATTTTTACTGCAAGTAGTAAAAGATAATGATTCTGAAGTAGAAGAAGATGTAGCAGATGTTATTCAATGTGGAACGTCTACTCCTACCATGCATGCTTCTTTTTACGATCCACCAGGACGATTATCTGGTAATATGCGACTACACGTTTTAGAGAAAATTGTCGATAGCGGGAAAAAAAAGGATTCATGTAAGACATGTCTTGTCTATGTATGGCAAAAAACAAGAGGAGCGAAATTCGATATATTTACAAATTTTGTTTAGTACCTCTCCATAAGGGGACTTCTTTTCAAGCATATCATACGAAAAAGACACATTAAAATAGCTTTATATATGTTAATAGATCTTTAATAATGTATCCGATTTAATAAATGTTATAATTGGTTTTCGAAATTATCATTTTTTATTTATATAATTTTAATAAAATATGCGGGAATTGGGGGTATATGCTATTCATCACATACCGTCTTCAAAGTGTTAATAACTCCTCCGCGCATTAAGACGAACAGTTAAGTAATATAATAAATATAATATATATACGGCAGACACGAGCACCAATACAGAAATTGTATATATGTCTATGGATATTATTGTAATTATATTTTTGAATTTATATGAATAAATAAATGATTTTTCGAAAATAATTTTATTTTAAGTTTGTAGAAAATTTTCCGGAAAAGCACATTTTCTTTGTTTTCACAAAATTTATTTAGTTTATTCGTTTATATCGCGTGTAAGAAAATTATATAATTTGTAATATAATATAATGAATAAAACGAAAAAAAAAACTTGCCTGATTTGTTTTTGAATTATATTTTGGCATTTTTCAATGATATTTTGACACAACACATAAAACCTTTTCAGTATTTTATGTAAAATGTATGTAAAAGAGATGATAGGCGGCTAAGGAATATACATTATTAATATTCTATATATAGAATTTAAAGCGTCCGCAATGTTAGTGTTAAAGAAGTATTATATACGTAGTTTTTATAGTAAATGTAATTTTCCTAAATTTATATATTCTAAATAAATGTCCTAGTTTTATGTTATACGTATAAACAGTTGATAAAATTATAGTAATAAATTCGAACCAAAAAGGATTTTCTATAAAAATTATTTATTATTATTATTGTTATCATAATTGAAATATTTTCATTTATATATATTGTATAATAATTAAATATGTAATACTATAAAAAGCTTAACTCTGTTGTCTGTCTCCCCAAATAAACTTATAAAAGAGTTTCTATTTACATAATTAGTTTAGTAAAAATTATAATATATATATATTTCAATAAATGATTTGCACAATTAAATATATGCTAATTAAGAGAATTAGTTCCACAGTTAAACAATTAAAAATTAAAATTTAATTTTAATTGATTTATTTATTTAAAAATTACAAAAAAATTGTATATCAAAAAATTTAGGTATATATAATAAATAAATAGAAATTTATAATAATTAAGCAATTTAAAGTTATATTTTATTTTAAATATACAATATAATAATAAATATATATATATATATAAAGAAATATAATTTAATGAGAATCATTTAGAAAAATTATATATAGACTATTTGACTATATATGTTCCTCTTATAAAATTTGATATTACTTATCATTGTTTAATGATTATAATACAATATTATATAATATATATATAATAAAACAAAAAAACCATTTAATAATGTAATATGAAAATATATAAAATATAAAATTCAGTGGTTTATAAAATTAATTCTAATTTTATATTAAGGTATTGTTGTAATAATACATTTATACTATATATTTTATATTCTATTTCCATCCATTAATAATACAACACAACGCAACGTGTATGTATAATATAATTAATAAAATATTTCTATTTCTTCATTTGTACACCATTGTTCTTTCCTGTGTTAAAAATAATTTTTCATATACCTTTTATAATATTATATTTTCTACTATATATATATACCATATTCTATTATTATATACCAAATGTATTTGTATATAAATGATTTATATATATATACAATACAATTTATGAATAAATAATGAAATGAAAAAACAACATAAATAGTAAATATATATTTTATTAAAATTCATTATTTAAATAATATATATTGTACCATTGAAAATTAATTTTATGTTATAAAAAGAGAAAAAGGAAGAAAAAACTCCTTTTTTTTTATTATGTGGAGAAAATGTTGATGGTTTGCTTCTATTCTTTATATACAAAAAATTTGTATATTCTATATATTGTAAATATAATATATTCAATTAAATTTTACAATTCAATGGTTAAAGTATGCTGTCTATCAACAAATAGACAACAGTGAAGAGAGATGTATATATAAAAAGAATAATTTTGAAAAGATTTCTATTCAATATTTTATATGTACATGTAAATTTAATATAAAAAGGGGATATATATATATATAAATATGGTATATAAGCGAATTTGAAATGTTAAATAATATCATATGTAGTTAACTTCTAACATTCAAACATTTTCCGATTTTATATTTTCACTCCAATATTTTCTCCTATAGGTATGTATACACATACGCAGAGATATAACAGACATATATTGTATATATATAATATATAGTTATTATATAGATATTATATACAACTCGTTGTATATGTAAATTGAATGAAAATATCTTGATTAGTATATAAATTTAAATAAACAAAAAATAAAATTTAAGTCAATGAAAAAGACAAATGACTGATTTTTAATTTCTTGATTACTTACAGATTTATAAAAAAAAAAAAAATGTTCGGAATGTTAACTTAATTATATAGGGCTGGTACTTTTTTTTTTGATTTAGTTGTTGTTGTCTTATGTATTATAATATAGCAATTAATTCCATAAAAAAATTTTTTCCCAGATAAAAATTTACCTAAAACATATACCATAATATTGTTGATGTTGGAAAAACTTTTGAAATTATTTTAAAGGGGTTGAATTCTTTTTACTTTATTGATTGTATACACACACACACACACACACACACAACATACATAGAGTATATAGAAAGAAAGAAAGGATAAATATATAATACCATTAATAATGGATAAATAAATATTTTCAATAATAAGTTTATAGAAAATTTATTTTTTATCTTTATTTACTTAAGCTATATGCGCCAAAGTGAATTTGCATAATAAAATTTATTTTTAATGTAGATTATTAGATTTGTTCAGTTAAACAGAAATAATTTAAAAAAAAAAAAAAATTGTATTAATTGTCAAGAAAAGAAATATGATAATCAATGGACGGTTATGAAGTCACTCATAACTATAAATAATAATTTAAATTTCAAATTAGTTATGTCGAATGTTATATAATGATATATATATAGTCTTATATACATAAACTGGCTGTACGAGGATAGGTTCGACATAAAAATTGTTGATAAGAAAGTTGATGAATTGAAAAAAAAATGTTTTTCTGAGAATAAAGCGGATATAGGACAGGAGGAGGGTAAAAAGAATGAAGTTCAGGTTCATGAAAGAAACCGGGTAAAGCTCTTTTCTTCATATAATTCCTTAGAAAATCGAGTATTTTTTATAAATAATTTATATTTTTTAAATCACAGTGCAAGAGGAAACTTCAATTTTCTTAAACTTAATATATATATAGCAGATATTACAATAAAATAAAAAATTCAAAATCATATATGCGAAATATTAATTGAATTATAATATTTGTATTTGAAAGAAAAAATTCTGATATATTAATCTTTTGGCAACTGCATACATATATTAAATAATATAATATGTACATGAATTGTTTTGAATTTGAAAAATATAGTAAATGTTAAAAACCTTGAAATAATCAAATACAATATAATATATAACCATTTCTTCTTTAAATACCCATATCAAATAAAATTGTATGTGAATTTTTATTCAAACCAATGGTATATAATAAAAAAAAAATAAATAAATAATATTGTAAATTGAACTGAATTATATTATGTTATACATATGCGTCCATCAATTCTGTGCGGTAAGGTTATTTATAACATATAACATTTATGGAAAATATTATATTAGCTTTTTACAAATAATTTACTTTTAATATACTATGACAGACAGATATTCCTTCGATGTTTTCCACATATAAAATAAGTTATATAAATCAATTATACAAATTTCATTTCATTTTGATATACAAACAGACACAATTACATATATCAAATTAATGGTACATAGAATCGATATAATATATTATATAATCACAAAAAATTACTATAAATTCGTATAATACAGAAACTTTATATACCTGATTTATTTAGTTTATAAATGTAAAACACCAAAATGAATTAATGAAATGTATCTATTAAATGAATATTTATATGTACACCACTATTTTTTCTTACATATAAATATATAATTGGATTTTTTTTTATGGAACTGGATTTAATTGTAACTTGTTAGATGTATATAATGTTTTGTATTTATAAATTGTAAATAAATATTTAATTTTGTAGCAACACCATTATTTTTATATAAATAATAGAAACAATTTTGTATTTGTAAATAATTTATAGATATATTTAAAATATTATCGTAAATCATTATTAAAGTAATGTTACTATAATAAGAGAAACCGTATGGGTGGTATTAATACCGTACATATTCATTACACATTGATACCATTGCATTGGAATATACAACAATTCACCAATTGGTCTTCAGATATTGAAAGTAATATGTTTCTTTAATTTCATTAGTTTTATATAAATGATCATAGCCTCCTCCGCATAATTGGTGGTATATCAATATAAAATCTCATGTATGTGTTGTATAGTGAAAATAATTTTTAAATTACATTTTGTTAATATTGAACGAAAGAAGTAAATATAATAGAAACGATTTCTATATACAAAAATACATAAAGATATACAAAAAGGACATAATCATATAGAAACAAACAATATAAATTTGCTATATAACAATGGATTTTTTGCAGAAAGCATAATCTATAAATATTTTTTTTAAATAGCGTGTAAACAACGAGAATTATTATTTCACACAATAAAAAAAAAAAAATAAAAAAATAAGTGAAATTATTATTGAAAACGGGATATCATCTCGTATGTAACGCAAATAATATTATTAATCCATAAAAATTTTAATATTTCATATATATATAATTTTACTTTTTACTTACAAAATCATACAATAAATAATTTTGTACGGATTGCATGGATTCATAAATAAATGAATAACGAAATAATAATAATTTTTGGTATGATAAAAATATGTTTTAAAATTACTTTCCAACTTTTGTGACCGGTAGGTAAATATAGACTTTTATAACTAAATAAATAAATTTACTAGAAAAATACAAATAATAATATATAAATATATTGTATATAATATATGCTCGTATTGAGATAAAATCATGGAATGAAATTTAAATGCGTATTATATATTTTATTATGAAAATCCTTTTTTATTTTGTTTTTTTTTTTTGCTTGTAATATTTATACCATTCTTTTGGGCACAAGGAATAATATACATAAATATATATAATAATAATAATAATAATAATAATAATAATAATAATAATAATAATAATAATAATAATAATAATAATATATAAATTATATTATTAATAACATAATAAAGATAAGATTTTTTTCCATATTTTTGTTTTTCCTCTTTCTATTTTATATAGAAATAATAATTTGATATAAATATAGAAATAATAAAATGTCAAGAGGGAAAAATAGACAAAACAAAATAAAAATATTTTCTTTTTTTTCATATACGGTGGCCTATACCTCTCCTCGTCGTAATTGTACGAAAAATCCTATATGGTATATTTACTTTATCCAATCCATAAATTTTTCTATATATATATATATATATCTATATAATATGTATTTATAAGCATAACTATGGAGATAAGTATAGTATAGATAGATATTTATGTGATATACAAGTATGTGTATACGTATAATGTATATTAGAATATATATTTTTGTATAATTTTAAAGTGAAAGTAAAATAAAATAAATATGTAATATACAAAATATATTCCATATACACCACACCATCAGAGACATAACATATAGTTTTATATATTATATTTATATATATGACATTTAATTTGAAAACATATAAATTAGCCGGGAAAAACTTTTATTATAAATAATATAAATTTAGAAATGATAAAACAAAAAAGGTTATTCTGTATTTTATATTTAAAATAATTAATAATTCTACATACAATATATTTATGTGACTTTGATATTTAAAATATTTATATTATAATAGTTCATGAATGAAACCGAACCGCACAATAATTTATTTATACATATTCATATTATTATAATGCATATAGTTTATGAACACACATAAGTGAGAAACTATAAGCTTATTAAAATGTTATTATAATAATAATAATAATATTAATATTATTAATATCAAATTTTCGAAAATGATTTTATAATGTAAGGCAATTCATATATATATATATTATAATATCAATAAGTATTACAATAATATATATTGCCACTTTCATGACAACACATTTACGCAAGCAATTCAATATATGCTACCGGTGAAGATTTTCGAATTTACCATATATGTATTACAATAAAATTAATTAATTCCGTTACATATGGGTGTTTACAACAATTCACAAATTGATCAATAATTATCGAAAGATGTATATCAAATTTCCTTTATTCTATTATTTTTATAAAAGTGATTAACCCAAAATAGAGTGTGCAAATGTTTGAACGGATTAAACAGCATATATTTTCAAAGACATACGCATTTTTTATAGCATAAAAGAACCTAAGGTAATCTAGATATTAGACAATTAGATACACTTTAGTTCTATTGGTACAATTTGCATATAATCTTGTGCTGTATATTTATATACAATATATTTCTATCAATGTTATGTAATTAATTATATAGTCAAAGTATATATAAATATAATTGTGTGTGACGGAAGAAGATGAATACCAATTCTAAATAAATTAATAAAAATATTTTAACATATATAATTAAATAGAAGATTTAACAATCGAATTATAACAACGCGTACAATGAAAGTGTTTTTTTGTAAATTACAAAATAATAATTATATTATGGAATTTCTTAAATTAATTTACACAATCTGTATCAATTAATTTTCCATTATTTTATAATTTTAAAACATATATTATATTAATATATGCGGTATAATTTTCTTTAAAATAAAAATAGATTAGATAAATATTTATACAGTTATGGGTCAAAATAGGCGGGTTTTTTTAGGATAACTTTTTAAAAATTAATAATTCTAATTTTCCATAAAATATTAACAATATACACCAAATTTTGATGACAATTTACAACTTTCGGAGATACGTTTTATATTTTGACTGTAATAGTAACTTTATTTTCAAATTTTATTATATATTATTTATGTAATTGTAAATTTTCATAATTATTTTATAACCAATTAAAAGAATATTAATATTCTACAAGAGTACCTATATTTCAAAAGTAAAATGTATAAATGAAAAGTTAGGTGAGTGTTAATAGAAGACAAAAAAAAATCTTTTGTTAATCCAATTTAGCAGTATAAAATATATTCCGATCAACAATTAGAAATAACACATTGTTTAAGGTTAAAATTTTATGGCATATAATAATGCATTTAATATTACATATACATAAGAATCGTCTGTGTAACATATATGAAATATTTTCGTGAACTCTGTATTTAAAACATTTAAAAAAAGATTATGTATATGATTTTTATAGGTATACACATCACCGCTGTTAGTATTTTGAAAACAAAATGTTTTAATATTAGTGTATATTATTCATATATATACAATATATAGAAAAGTGGCAGTGCTGGAAAATTACATAATTCTTGATGGAAAAGTTTTGCGTGCTGCGAAAAGTTTTATCAGATATTTATGTTGATGATGTACAAATTATATATACGCAGTTATATAATATATTAAAATTAATTTCGTGAATGGTTGTGTGTGTTGTTGTTATAGTTTTGTATTATTTGTATTTGTATTTACATCATTCCATATAATATTTTCTTTTTCCCTCTGCTAATGTCTAGAATTTAGATTAGCATTTAGCAGATTTTAGGTGTATATGTAGTATATGAAAAACAAAATTATACGTAAATAATAGATAATTAATTCTTTAATATATAAATAACCTACGCACATTTTACTTTAATATTGTATTATACATTATTTATCAATTAAATATAATTTAAGTTTTTTGAACATTAAACATAAAATATTAAAATTTCTAATTTCTTAGATTGTTTGTGTGTGTATGATTTTAAAGCTTATATAAAACAGTTTGAATGCGGTATCGCAGAAGAGAAATAGTTTATTGGTAATTAATTATATGCATTTATAGTCACATGTTATATATCTGTTGAGATATTTATAAAAGAGTTAAATATATGTGGAAATATTAAGTTTTATATAGAAAAATTATTATGTAATAAATTATTATTGTACAATATACAAATTTATCAATTTTTTCTTAAGTCGGTTCAAGCCAAAATTTTATATATATATATATATATGGTCAATGTTTTGTGAGGAGATAAAATTAAGTTTTAAACATTTGGATTTATATGTGGTGGTGTTTTTCATATTCCTGTATTTCCTGCAATGCATAATATGGTATTTGTATAGAATTTAAATTTGAATTTGTATATATTTATTACAACATTAAAGATTAAATGGTTATTACTGATAAAATAATAATTGATGACATTACATTAAATATACTTTGATATTTCAATTTAATTATATGGTAGGTGTATATAATATTATAAGTGTTCAATAGTACTACTACTACTATTTATTATTAAGTATTCATATTTGTAATTAAATATCATATATATATATATATTCAATATTTCAAATTAATTAGACCATATATATTTTATATATAAATATAGATATGCTTATATACGTAAACTAATTATATTATAATACAATTATAATGTAATTTCAATTAATTATAATTTCCAACTACATATATATTGTATTAACAAATATATAACGTTTTATATACAATAGTTATTTATGTGTATGATTTTGTTATTATCTGTAAATTTAATGTATTGGAATTTCTATAGAGTATATTATGCACGTAATAATAATGATAATAATAATAATAATATTATAATTAATCACAACAGGGTACTGATGTTGATGATGAGTGAAAATATATAGTATCATCGTAATGACGTTAATATGTATTATCGACATATTTCAATTTTTTTATTATTAAAAATATAACATTTATTTACATATGGGTATAGGTTAAATTTATATATATATGTATAAACTTAACAATTAATTAAAAAATGTATTGTCGGTTCAACAATTAACAATTCATCAATTGGGTTTGCCAATTATCGAAAGATGCAGATTTTTCTTATATTTTTAAATGAGGTGATAATGGATATTCCATGTTTGCACATAGAATTGATATTGAAATATTCAGCACGGAATTTAAAACCCCCTTTTATGTTCTATACATAAACTTAACGCAGCTTTCATATTGGACGTTTTTATCAAATATGATCCCTTATGTTCTATTAAATATTTTATAATTATATTTGTATTTAAAATTTCTGGTGTTGGGATGTTTTAAAAAAGTGATACATCGTCGAATAAAATCATTAATAAATTTTTTGCAATTACTATTTATTTTTAATTTTATCAACCAAAGCAAAATTGTTTTTCAGATAAAATCCTCTAATTGATAGTAAATTTTTAAATTCATTAGATTAAACATTTCACTATTATGTATGAAAACGATTGAATTGATACAATAATTGGTGGTATTTGATTGTTAACCATTAGATTTTTGGCAGTTCTACGAATTTGATATTGGTAATAATCATTTATATTTTTTAATTAAATTTTTTTGCAATTTCTGTACTGATTTTATATAATGTAAACCTTCAACATATTTAATTTCTCGATGTAAGTTTTTATTCAAGATTCAATTGAAAAATACATTCGTACATGTATTCGGTTTGCATTTGCTACAAAAAAAAATATATATATATATTTCTTTTCAATGAAAATTAAGGATATTCTGTAATTTCCCTTATTGCGTTTAAATTTCACTAAAAAAAATGAAAGCAAATATAACAACAGTTGATTAAAGCTTTTTATATATAATTAAAAATGTAATATTGATTGTTTTTTTTTAGCATTGCATATTATTCCTTTGTATATAATAATACACAAATGTGCATTATGCTATTAATTAGTAAAATTTAATTAATAATAAATACACAAACATAATCATCATGAAAAGCAATGTATTAATAAATTGTAGTAATACACAAATGTATACAAATTTTAAAATAGTATATGTATAACTAATTAGATTTTATTATTATTTCTTTTCAAAATAAATGAAAATAAAATCAAAAAAAGAACAAAAATTACAGAATTTATACCCTCATTAAATTTTGTGCTCGTTTATTATTCATAAATACCAAAAATTAAATTTCATACACCAGTATAATAATATTTTGTATATTAAATCGCTTTACATATTATATACAGAGTATAAATAATAGTATATAATATATAGTTAGTTAATTATAATATTTATAATGTTGTCATTATACGCATTTATAATATTTATTAAACTTTTGTAAATTATATGCACATAATATTTGATTTTGTATTATTTATATTTTATAATGTATTGCTTTTTGTTGTGTCGTTCAATCAAGTATACGTCCACGTCGATTTTTACATTTATTCAGTAATTCCATTTCTTTTTCCAAACGTAATCGTTCCGCTTCGGCCATTTGTATTTCTAACTTTTCTTTTTCATTTATTGCACGATTTGAAATCTCTTCAATTAATTCACAATGTTCCATAATACCTTTATCGATACAATATTTAAAATTTATTGTTAAATTATATTTCATTTCAATTTTTGAACGTTTTATAAATTCTTGCCAATGTATGGTTAAAAATGATGGTTGTTTAACTAAATTTAATACACGAACGTATTGTTTAAATTGACAAATTTGATTGACAAATTGTTGGGCAACATTTTGAATTTTTGGTAATTCTACAAACGCACAAATTGATGTATTCAATAAATTTTCATATTTTTCCATTAAATTATTTACACTATCAATATCAATATTTGTTATCGGATTACCACACCATGTTTCTTTGGATTTTAAAAAATCAGCGGCTGTTAACCATAATATTTTATATGGTTGAAAATTTTCCAATGTATTGTGTAATGGTAATAGATTCAATTCAATTTCATCAAATAATAATTGTCGTTTATTTAATAGTTCACCACGTTTTATTAGTTCTTCAATTGTATTCCATAATTTTTTAATATCAATTGAAAATTCAATAGCTTTAATATAATCATCAATCATTGAATATGCATGTACCTGTACATTCATATTTTCTATACGCGATTCAAAATCAGAAATATCATTAATTTGTATTTGTAAAAATTTTAATGTTTCTTCATCAAACATATCGATAGTATTTAATATTTGTTTATTTATTTTTGATGGCCACGCATATGCATTCCATTTTGCATGCATATCTTCATGTGTTAAATTATAATAGAAATAATCTAAAATTTCGTATTCAAAAAATATTTTTCTTATTTTATCTTCAAGCATTGGAATTTGTTCGGGTATTGTTTCCATCCAAACTTTTGTTTCGAATATTGATTCAATAGAAATTGGTCGATCTAAATATTTTTAATATAGAAAATAAATAAATAAATATACAAACAAAAACAAATATCAATTAGTTTTGTTTTTTTTTTCTTTTTATACCAACAAGTCTTTTATTGATCAATTGAAATTCATCGATAAGTTCATTAGTTTTTTCATTCATACGATTTGCAAAATAATCTAATACTTTGTTTGCCAATAATTGTCTTTTATCAATTAATAATTTTTTCAATGGTTTGACATTAATGTCAAATGGACCAATGCAAATAGTTTCAGGTAATAAATTTTCTAATTTTTTTCTCTCATTTAAATGTGTTAAAATAATATCTTTGATTTTAGTGGACGGTAACCGTGTTTCATTTAAATCAATAATATATTCTTTAATATTCATTTCATGTAATTCAATGTATTGTTCATATTGTTTAGCGTATGCATATAATGGTATCAACGCCTTTGTATAACATAATTTTAATAAATTTCTCTTTTCTATCATTTCGGTGGCATACAAACCAATGGATGACAGATACAAATCCATTGAAAATATAAGATTTGTTAAAATTAATGAATCAATTTGTCTTACAAAATGTGAACAATAAATAACTTCATCGAATAATGTTAAAATAGTTGGTTGAAATTCATTTGGATTTGTTGAATAGAAAACACCCATTGAATTGATTGAAATGGTCATGGCAAATAAATATTGTTGTTGGCGTAATTTTTTTAATTCTTGAAATGGACTTGTTATTAAATCATCAGCCGTCCATACATAATCATCGTCAATGTTTAATAAACATTTACATGGTTGTGTTAGTATATTACAATATTCTGCTATGGATCGCGTAACTAATGTGCGTATAGTTGTTTGCATAATTTGTTTGATAAGCGATAACATACGATATAATTTTGATACTTTATAAACTTGCCAATCGGAACATTTAATGTCAAAGTCACCTTTTATTATTGAATTTAAATTAACACGCATTTTACGTGATATTATAATAATCCATGAATCTGTCAAAAAATTTATGGTCATATCACGTATATGATTTTGGGTTGATTGAAAATCATTTAATTGTATTGATTTTATAATTGACAAATTGAAAAAATTTCTATCATTTATTTTTAAGCAGTCGTCAATGATGTTGTCCATCACCAATAATGGTTCCGATAAAATATTATATAAAATATGTTTATGCACAAAGTTTTGAATATATTTAAAATCGGTAAATGGTATGGGAATGGATTTCGTTGGTATTCGGACAGTATTATTAATTATGGAAATTGTAGGAATTTTAACATTTTTATATTCACTTGAATTTTCTAACATATCATAAATTAAATCAAATTGTGCTAATATAGTTTGATAATTTAATTTTACTTCAATTTCTAATTTATCTATAGCTTCTGATTGTATAGTAGATTGTTTAATTTTATGTATAAATGTTAAATTAAATATACGTTTAATTATATGGTCATCGGGCGGCCGAATACCAGTTAAAATCATACATTCAACAATTAATTGAAATTTAAAAAAATTTTCTATTTCATCACGACGAATTAATGCCATTTGTAATCGTTCAATAAAAATTGATGGATCTTCAGCAAAAAACATTAAATAAATACGTGGTATATTATATTGTATTTTTGTATTTAAATCGGTCACTAACCAACGCATTTTCTTATCATCATAATCAATAACAGCAACTTTTGACCAATGATATGAATGATTTTTTATTATTTCTAAATTTTCTAATAATTTTCTATTCCATTCAATAAATTTAATGTTTCCATCATCATCGGTTACAGATATTATTTGTTGTTGTTCACATTGTTTTTTATCTAAATTATTGATAATTTCTGGGTTGGGTAAAAATGCTTGTCCCGGTATTGAATATTGTTTATCACCACTTACGCGACCCAAATTTAACCAATCATTTGGATTCATACAATCATATTCGGTATCATCAAACCATTCCAATGGAAATAAATTAAATGTTTCATGAAATTTATTTTTTAATTCTCTATCATCATTATCGTTATCATCAAAAATATATGATGGTAATACATTTTTAACAAAATATATAGGTAATAATTTCCATGTTTCAATTGTTGTTCTTTTTAATATTTGTTGTATATTTTCTTTGGCATATTGACGTTTGCGTCGTTCCACTTCTACTTCACGTGGTATTTGACCACTAGGTGCTATATTTAATATTTGGATTTTTGGTTGTATTGTACGTTCTGGAAATATTATATCTAAATTTGTATTATAATTTATCCAAGTGATTGCTGGATGTAATAACGTTTTTTTTTCAGGGTTTTTTAATGCGTGTATTATTGGTATTGATTTTTCTTTTTGATAACGTGTGATAACAGTTTGATTTTTATAATTTATTAAATCATTTTTATAGTATTTTGTCGGATTTGTTATTTTTTCAGAATAATATGCACGTCGTTCTATCTTTGGTTTTTTAGTAATTAATATTTCTTCATTCATCATTATTTTGTTTATTTTTATTATATTGTATAATGTATTTTATTTTAATTAGACATTTTGTATTTAGTTTTTGTTCTACATATATATCAATGGACTCTTATTTAATGTCAAAAAATAAACTATAAATGTGTATACATAAATGAAGAAGTATTTATTAAGTGTACATTCAAAACTACCATATATAACTATATTTTTTTAAATAAAAACTTTTAAAATAAAAGTTTATAAAAATAAAATCATGATTATAAACATTGAAAAAATTGTATCATGTCAGTACGCAGAAAGGATCGAACTCACTGCAATCGTTAGAGGAAATGTGCCACTAAACTATATATATACTTTCAAAACTCAAATCCGAAAATCGGATGGTAACATTGTTCGTTTTTATTATTTATTATAAACTAAGCATTAACAGATATTAAATTTTTACTTTTAATATATTATAGCTCTCTAAAAATAAATTTTCTATGATGTTAAATAAGACATCAAAACATTTTTGTTTTTAACTTTTAAAGTTTTAATTTACTATAAATAATACAAAATAAATATTATATATAAAGCATATTTTGGTTCATTTATTAATTGGTTTTTTATAAGTATTTCAAAACTTTTATATACCCCATGATTTTAATACTTTAAAAATAAAAAAATAATGTTATATGAATGTAGTTTTTCTTTTATTTTGATTTTAAGACTATATATATATACACAAAAAAGAAGAAGCTCGTTAAGTAATAAGGAAAAAAAAAACTGTATATAGAGCAATTACATAGATAACATAAAATTATGTTGTTGCATATACACACATCTTGCACGTACATGATGAGAAATAAAAGAAACAAAACAAAAACGATAAAATCCAAAACAACCAATTTAATGGTCAACTCTGCGTACATATAAAAAAATATAAATATTAATATTATACACTTAAACTTAACTTTGTTAAGCTCGCATTACTTTATATTACTGCAATGAGTTAATTTTGGTGAAAAAACATGTTATAATTGTATATGTATAATTTAAATAACTTTATTATGTTTTGGGAATAACACCATAAACTTTTTTACTATATATACCATGGCAAATAACGATAATCATGGGCGTCTTGTGAGAAGAAAATAAAGTATATTCAGGTTACAAATTGACTATAATATTTTTCTAATGTACAGGTTTTGAAGTATAGTGTAGATTATAAAAGAAAAAAAAAATGTATCGGTGTTGATAACGCTTTTAAAGTCTTTTATTTTTGTAATCATATAATCAATAACAGTCAATTATCCGATTCTGTTCCTATTAATTATTTACGTTAAAATATCTGTTATCAAAAATAACTAGAATAAGTTTTTTTAATATCGATCAGATTTCTTTTGAAACGTCACTGATAAGGTGTACATACCATACAATAAAAATACATATACAAAGAATATATATATAACGTAAAAAGCTTTATGTTGTTATATAAACAGTTAATTACATGAGGTTATTATCATTATAAATATTGTATTTTTATTAATTCTATTTTAAAATTATTATTACACTTATACAATATAAAGACTGACATAGTTTTATATAAATATAATATATATATTGTGTGTGTGTGTGTTTATAAGAAGACATACAAATTCTTAAATAACGATAAAAACATTTAACTTTTTTAATTAAGTGAACTTTTATCATATAAAATACATGTATTATGTTTTGATGATAAAAACGTGACAATAATTATCGGTTTTTTTTTTTTTTTAATAAAGTACATATTTTTTAATACTTTATTATTTATTTTAAAAAGAAATAGAAAAGGTAGAAATTGTTTATAAATAGTTTTCGTAAAATTATATATAAAATCAATAGTAAATCGAAAAAAATAGCAACACATTTCCTTTCAAAAAAAAAATCCATAGAATTTTTTTTTATAACGCAGGAATTTAATATGAAATTACATAAAACTTTTTCAAATATTTTTTATTCTTAAAGTTATTTTGTCTATGTTGTGTTGTCAATATTATGTTCTGATTGTTAGTTATATTATTGTGTATGGAGAAGTAGAAAGAGTAATATTTCAAAATAGATGGAAAAAAATAGAAATACAAAAACATTTTTCAATCTCATGTGAATTGAATTTGAATGTAATAGTATATTTTTTTTTTTTGTTCAATATTATTTCAAATATTTTATTTTACGCAAAAAAATGTGCGTTCGTCATAGGGTACAGTAACATCTTTTTATATATCTATATGTTTATAGAATTAAAATAAATCCATATGTGTTACTGATAATATTAATTTATTATATTATTATAGAATAATAGATTATTTAATGGCCTTAAATTTTTTTTTATACACGCATAGCGTACAATTATTATGGTATAAAGTTGCTCACTTTACTTCCATTTTGAAAAGAAGAAAAAAATCGAAAAATCTTATTAATGTAACAAGACCGTACTGTATATTCTATAATATACAATAAATATCTTATGTATGCATATTATATTATTTTTGTAAGAGTTATTCAAATGAAATACAATATGATGATCGGTTTCCTTTTTTGTATTCCTAAATGATACATTTTGATATATATATACGAGTCGAGTATAATACATAAATTGTACAAATGTACACATATAAAAAATATATACAAATAATAATATAGACTCGTCTCGTATATGGTTTTCCATTCATGTCGTTTCTTTTTCAATATGAAGAGGGGTTTTGTATTTTTATTCATTTTTTTTTCTTTTTTTCTGGATATTTTCCAATATTCATTGACATAAAACAAAACAAAAAAAAACTAAATAAATAAATAAAGAATGGTATAAAATAAAATAAACAAATCCTTTAAATTTTACCATAGCATACAAAATTTATATATGTATTTTATATTAGACACATAATATACATAAGAAGAAAATCCAATTGATGTCGTGTCGTCAACATATAGTTAACATATTCAACACACTATAAATGTATCTCTATAGTCTATACATATATGCATTTAGAGAACATACATTATTTATGTAACCTTGAATGTTTCCGTTTTTGTGGTGCCTATCTTTATATATATATAGTCATTGTTGTAATGCGTGCTTTGTACAAAAAATAAAAAAATAAAAAACGCCTATATAAGCAAACAACAACAATAACAATTTCTATAACCCTTAAAATGTTGATTATACATATATGTACGACTATATGTATATTATATGTACGAGTATTCTATAAAATATATAACATAAAAAAATTTTCTTTTTGTTATATTTATATAAAATACTATGGCTGTCCGAAAAATAACCGGAATGACTTTCAAATATTTGATAACGTCATATACATTGGCTACTGATTTATTTTTATATGTACAATTATATGTGAATCAATAAATTGTAATAAATATTTTGATAACATACACGCTTGAAATTCTTATTTATTCAAAATATAAATTTTTTGAGTGGCATTCACCATTCCATGTATTTCAATTAAGTGAGAATAAATTCGTCTAAAAAATAACCAAACCTATTATTGTATAAAAATAAATTAATGTTATGTTTATTAATTTATTAATCCATTCCGTTTATTTTTCAGGCAGAGAGACAGTGTATGTATTTAGTATATTATGTTTTATGTTTCGTTTAAAAAGCATCACATACACATACGCACACACACACACACATAATAAAAAAAAAAGCAAGGATAAAAGAAAATGTAGCATTTTTTTTCTTTTTGCTGAAAAAAAAAGCTTGGAATACAATTTAAAGTAAATATTAGCTACAAATTTTTTGTTATTATGGGTGTACCATAGCAAGTAATATATGTGTGGTTCAAAATCAAATGATTACATGATATATATTTTTTTTTTATTGTTGATCTGATTATTAGGCCTTTTTTTTTTTTTTTGTAAACATACACATATGAACACACACATAAAATAACAATCCTTATGAATATTTTTTTTAATTTTATTACCATAACGTTTGTTGGCGTTTTTTTTTTTTTGTTTGGTCGAAATTGGTAACAAATTTCATAAATAAATAATTAAGTTATAGTGGGGCGGGGGAAAAAAAAAAAAAAAAGATTAACTTTTATATCTTTTTCATATAAATAATTTATAAATCAAACACTGTAAATTGAATGTTTATATTATATGTTTATATTTCGGTTATAAAATTGTTTGTAAAATAAATAACATAAATATTTATAAACATATGTGCGATTCAATTAAAGGTTCAATAAATCCGCGTAACAAAATCTTTTGAAAATTATTAATTTATTTTTAAATTTGCATTAAAATTTAGTGATAAGGCATCGGAATTATGTATATAAGGGCTTTAAACTTGACCACTTTGAACAGAACAAAAATCTATATCTAATTTATATATAATATATAAGTGGATAACGCTCCATCCATAGCAGATACTGTATCTGTATCTATAATATATAAAAATAAGAATATATATATAGAAAATCAATTGAACCACATTTGCAGATCATATGAATCATGAATCATTACATATATATATGAACATTTGCACACCTATAGTAAACATTTAAATATTTTATATGACTCAATATTTATATATTATTGTCTGAGTATTTAATAAATTTATTATGAGATGTCAATGTCAATATAACAAAAGCATATTCATTTGATATGGTAAATTCAAAAAATATGAAAATATTCGCTTATAAAATATATGCCGTATATATGTACAATAAAAGAAAATATATATGTATGGCATTATGAAACATAAATCATTTAAATAAATGTTTTTCTTTATTCTTGTTGTCTAGATAATGGAAAAATTGGAAAGAATTATATGTATGTGGATACAGTAAAAAACTGGAAACTACACGTATGGTAGCTTTTCAACCATGTCAAACCAAACAATATTCGTGCGCAATATCTCATAGGAAACAAAATTAAACATGAAATTGCATAAAATTGATGTGTCTATAGTAGCAATAAGGCGATTTTATAAGAATATAATGTTTAGCATATTTTAAAATGTGCGTCGAATATAAACGTGATAGAAAAATGTATACAATTCAAAAGTTAAGGAAGTTAACGAGCGTTAATTTATTTTTAAAACAAAATTATAGATTGTATAAAAGTTGAAATTATACCAATGAGTGTGTAAATATTAAATAGTTTTTTAATTTGTAAAAATTAATTCTAAGCGAAATATTTGTATAAATAAACAAAAATTATTTGCGGTCCTGAATCGGTTCGAATACACTTAAGTTTGACTGTATATTTTTTTTATACTAAATAATGGATATATTTTTTTATTATTATTTATTGTATTATAAAAATAAAATATAAACCATTTCACATAGTTATATTTTGATAGGACGAAATGAACATATATACGAGCATAGCATATTTCCCATTTGTATATAATATATAAAATATAATGTTTAAATAAAATATACAAATAAACAGATAAATTGATTTAATTTCAACAATTCCGGCGTTATGGTTTGATTTAAAGATAGTTTTAATTTAAGAAAAATAATTTTCTGCACAATCAAAATTACTCGTCAAACATGTGGTCTTTGCTATAGAAGATATATGGATGGATTCATTACAAATTACACTTAAATAAAATAAATAATAATAATACATATATAGACAACATGATTAATGAGAATAAATGTATAGGTTATCAAACAATACAAATCAAGCGATAGATATCTTGTACACAGGGTGTAAATGAAATATATAAATAATACAACATATACCATATATACAAAGCTTTATTGAAAATATATGCTTTTGTTATACTATACTGTGTGTGTGAACTTCTTATTTTATTATAGATATATTCTTTTTGATAGAACGTCATTATATATATATAAAATAAACATAAATACATATATATTACGCATGTTCTACATATAATTTATTATTTAGTTTTGTCAGGAAATGAATTAAGCGATTTTTTTTTTCTTTTTTGACAATAAAATGTTTAACCTTGATATTTCCAGCCCAAAAATATTCACAATCACTTTCACAATCAGTGTAAATAACATCTTTATATATATTTATATTTCATCTGATATGTAATTTATCAATCGTTTTATTTAACGCATTTAACCGCACACACAAAGTTTTCGTCCTTAATACATATATAAGTAATGTGTTTATATGTATAATTTGTGTGACACCAGGCATAAGCAATAAATCTTTGAATTTGTATTTTTGTTTTTCGAAAGGTTGTTCTTTTTTTTTTCATCCCAATTGACCGATTCGACCCGCCTTTATATGCGGCGGTGATATCATTTTGGTGTTATTCTTTTATTTGTGCCGTTTATATATACATAAAATAGTTTTTATATGTAAAAGGAGACATTTACAATCGTAAATGAAAAGAAAATGATACTGGCTATAATAAGAACAATAGATTTTTGATAACAAAAAAAAAAAAAACCAAAAAACCAAACAAAACTCATCATCGATTATATTGTGTAAGAGTTAGAGGGGAAAAAAAAACATTAAAAAATAAGTAAAAGAAATGCACGAATATTTTTTGTTATATGGTCAAAGAAAATTTTTCTCTATTTCTATACCAATATTATAAATATATGTATTTCAATATTGTATTGAAGGATTGAGGCTATTCATTCATTCGTTCATTCATTCATTCATCCATTCATATATATATACAATATACATCAATCAATAGATTGATTTAAAGAAAAGATTGTACTCTGGCGATGAACGCAATATCATATCATTTCGGAAATCTTTTGATATATTTTGTATAGTTTGTACGTATATTATGCATGAAATATAAATATATATATACATATATAAAATATACACACGATTGAATATATACAAAACAACAGATTGTGTATAGATGTAATATAACAGATGTATGTATGCATATGCAGACTATATATATATATATATATACAATATATATTCAAAATATATTTGAAATGATTGAATGACCACAAATTTAATAATATTAAACATTAACATTTAATATACAAAATTTTGTAGCTTCTTACATTTAGTAATTAATTTCATACATCATAAATTCTAAACAAAATATACAATAATACTATAAATATATTATTATCTATCTATAGATAATATTATTTATCTATAGATAATATTATCTAATATATACACATTTTCATACTTTAAACTAAAAATTCTATTGTAGAAATGTAATTTATGTATAGAATTTTATTAAATATTAAATTTTAACAATATGAAATGTTGAAAAACAATACCTATACAAATGTATATCAACATTTTTCCTAATAGATTTTTATAAATAATATAAAGTATATAAAATTCTAGTGGACATTTAATAAATTGGAAAAGTGAATGGGTGAAAATCTATTTCATTTAAACATAAATAAATGTTATACAAATTAATATATTTTAAAAAAATTGAAAATTGAATATTTGTTTGTATATTTTATAAATACAAAAGATGTAATTAAAATAAAATATAAAAATTCATCTGAATCTTGAATATAAAATTAATTATATAACAAATCATTTATGAGCACATTAAATTGTATTTTCAGTTTTTGTTATTTTATGTAAAAGTGTGTAAAAGTTTTTCTTGTATATATGTAGAAAATTGAAGAAAAACAACTTACATATTGTATTATAACATAATATATAGGTGTACAAGTATGATTCTGTTCTTTCTTAAAAAAATGTAATTTAAAGGTATTGAAATACAGTTGTTTCTAAGAGGGGTGGTTGTGTATTATTTCTCATTTAAATGCTTCTCATAATTGTATATCGTTCTACACATATCGTTCTCGATTAATTTTTTTATTCAAATATTCACTATTTAAATTGATCATAAATAGTTGACGGTTTAGTGATAAAGTTGTAGAAGATTTTACAGTAACTTAAATCAATCAAAAACTTATTGCATCTCACGGAAATAATGTGTTTTTACCACAAAATATAAAATTTTCAGCATAACTTTTTTTCTGTGGCTAAATAAATATTGCAATTTTGTGAAAACCATACATAAAAAAGATAAAAAAATACATAATGATATATATTTGAATATTTAATTTTCACACTCATTGGGCTGCGAATCATACTTATACACCCAATAAAAATTTAATAATAACTGGTTTATACATATACTATACAATACATATTTATATTATGTTTTATGCGTCCAATAAAAATAATAATTATGTGAAGTATTTTTTTGTTATTATTTTGTTATTGTATATATATGATGTTTTGTTATTATTATGATTTAAGAGTTTTCTTAAGAGAGTCTCTGCATGCTATATATGGTGTATTATATGATATATCCTATATATATATGTATATACAAAATCATTATGATTCATGATGATACTTTTACTTCTTATTACATATTAAATGTTTGTTTAACTTTATAACTATATAATAATAATAATATATTTATTATATATATATAATACAATATATGTATGAACAAAATGTATATCTTATTAGTTTATATAGTTCACTAATGTATATATAAAATATATATAAAAAGAGATAAAGTTATTGAATTAATAAATAATTTTTCTTTTGGTATATAAATTTATATATACAATCGTATGCACACAGAGTACATATATATAATAGAACAATTAATTTTCGTATAAAATAATCTTTTTTCATTTGTATATAATTTCTATTAGCTTCTTTCTTTTTTCTAAATATATGCGCTAGTACACACGAATAATAATTATTAAATATTATGTATACGAGAAGGATTTATTAATTTTATAAATTTTAACAAATATTATTATAAAATAATATAGTGAAAAATGTTAGAAAAGATGTAACAAGTGCTATTCTATAACAAAAGAAAAAATTTCTTAAATTTTCAAATGGTGTAGTTGATCGCAATATAATAATAATACAATTATTTTATATAATATATATGCACATTATTATGTCAAATATTCAAATTATATACGTATGGGTGGATAGTGGTTAGATATTTATAAACAGTGTGATTCAATGGGATAGTTGAATATTTTTGTAACCAGTGTATTTTATTACGGAATACGTTAATAATTAATAAAAATAGTATGTTAGATAAATTTTCTTCTACGTCATATAATAGAAGAAAACTCAATAATTTTCTCATGATTTTTTTACCAAATAACCTTATAAAAACATTAATACATTTGACTCATTCTTTATTTTTGATTAAACTGAGAAATTCAACAAATGATTGTTGAATTTTTAGTTGCATTTGTGCCATAATTATTTCGAATTATTTTTTATTTATTCAACTTACAATTACAGTCTGGAAAAAAAAACATCATTATTAGTCGACAATTATTATATTTTGATAGTTTCATTTCCAATTTTCCGGCTTTGAAATCATTTATTATATTCATAGTATATTCGCGTGATTGCCTATAGACGTAAAAGTCTTTGCATCACCCTGTTACCGATACATGGTATAATTTATGGATAAATAACAAAGGTATATTCTTTTCTTTTCTTTTTTTTATTTCAAGCATTCCTCACATTATATGCATAACATAAGTACAGTAAAGTACGTATTATTAATATATGCACGATTATATATATATATATATATGTTATGTATAATATACGAGTATATAACTATACAATTTTCTTTCTCATAATACATTACATATCGGTATATTAATATATATTATAGTATTAAAACATATTTTTGCCTAACATTTTTTTATTTAATATTGCATTGCACAAATATTTTTCTTTTCTAATAATTTCCATTTCAGATATGATCTTATGTATATAATATTTGTAATATATATTGTATATAGATAACCACATGACATATTATCATCTAAAGACATTTTTTTTTTCAATTTTTTTCACAATACCTGAAGTTAATTTTTGGTCCCAAAATATTTTCAAATATTAACTGAACGTAACATTATTATAATATGTATGTTAAATATTTGGTCAAATTCCAGGTAATACATAAGAAATTAAATATGCATGACGAAAAAATATATACATTGTAAAAATCATTAATTTATGTATTAGTAAATATATAACGTGTATATATAACATTATATACATTATATATATAGATTGTGGTGTATAGAATCGCAGAACCGAAGAATATTGCAAAACATTTCCAAATATATACATCATAAACATAAATATTTTAAATATTTATATAAAATTGAATATATATTAAATATTTACATATAAAATAATAAAAAAAAAAAATTTATTTATCATTGCAAAATCTGTACACACACACACACACACACAAAAAATAGATAACAAAAATAAATACCATTCCTCTATTCATATATAGACACGAAACGAAAATTCATATGAAAAATGAAATGAAAAACTACAATATAGATATTTATTATTTGTTAACCGAAAAAAATTGTATATAATATTCACCGTGTCTCATATAATTTTATATATAATGTTATCAATTTTTTATATTTGCAATGTACGGTATCACATGAAATTTCACATTTCCTGTTCTAGAAAAAAAAAAAAAAAAAAAAAGAGAAGAGAAAAGTTTTTAAACTACGAAAAAAAAAAAAAACTAATAAATAACACTAAAAAAAAAATTGTCTCATGAAAGTTTAACAAACCGAACCGGAAATACAATACTAGATGTGGGGTGTATTATATATTATTATCATAATACATATTTTATGTAGTATAGTACATATATGTACATTGCAGTATGTATATAAAATATAATGCATTACTATATGAGTGAGAAGAGTGCCGGATACACACGGATTGGTTAAGGTTAAGGGAATTTTTCTGTATAATATATATACGACCAAAACTTCTTTTATATACAATATTATATGAATGCATCGCAATGCTACTTGAACGTAATTTTTATTTAGTTTCTATATATATTATATGCATTGGAATAAGGTCATTCTTATTTCTTATTGCTATTTTTTTTTATTTTGGTTAAGTTTTTTATTATTTCTATACATTTATTTCACATTACATATATACCCCTACTCAATTTTTAAATTGTTATTATTTTTTTTATGTTCAAATATAATTTAACAATATTTCAAGACAATTTATTTTATTGTATTTATATTTAAAGTTTAATTTTTTTTTTTGGTTTCTGCATCTTAATCAGGTTAGAAGAACACAACACGTATATTGAATTTTTTTATATTATGATGTTAAAAGTGAATATTATTTATATAAATATTAAATAATTGTATTAAAATCCGAAAGAAAAATCTTCGATGAAAGCAAATCTATTTCTATATATTATAGTGATAGGATAATTTCTTATAATAAAGCAAAAATGATTTCTGATTATAGGTATAATATAGTAAATTCATAATTAGTTACAAAGTTAGTAATGTTAATGGCTGATTGTGTAGTGTTCAAACTATCGATCGTAACGAATTGTATGTATTTCCCCAAAATTTACATGAAAAATGTTTCCATAGAACGAAATTGTTTACACATATCATTATGGGCTAATCGTACTCATATAAAAATAATGAAATTAACAAAAACTAGTACTAAATAAAAATTATGAAACCCATCAGGTGAGACAGTATATAGTTGAAATTGTAAACAACTTTTCAATTTCCATTAAATTAACCATCAATTTTCATGCAACATACATATTAAAAAAAAACTCAATGACATTTTTTCACAATTGCTTTATTTATAAATTTTATAAATGAGTCTATGCTATTGAATAATATATAATAAAAACAATGTTAAATGCAATCTTTCAATTAGTATAGTCACATTTTAGTATTATATATATGTTCCGATATAATAAGATAAGATAAAAATAAATATCCTACCATAAAGATGAATCGAAATAAAATTAAATGTATTTATTTTTTGAATGATAAAAACAAAAATTTAATTTAAAAATGGATTTTATTTTTTCGGTAAGCACCATTTTATTAAATACTGAATTATTTGTTATTTGTTAAATTTAAAACTTTATTATATACAATAAAAACATTTATTGTAAAGAAACATATATATGTAAAAAAATCGTATATAAATAAATTTACAATAAATAAAAGCATATGTAAATATCAAATAAAAATAAAATAACCCTTTTTTTTTATAGTTTAAATATGTATATTATAGTGTATGTGTGTACTACAGTGACGTCGCGTGCATGTAAACAAGGTGTAAACATGTTTATACACAAAAAAAAACTGTGTATAAAATAATTTATTTTAAAGAATATTTTTGTATCAATATTTTTGACACTGACTGTATTTAATATAGAATTTAACGAACTTAATAATATGAAAGAAAATATGTCTTGGGAGAGTTCATGTATAAAAACATTTAATAAATTTATAATTTTTTTTTCTCAAATATACCAATTGTACGTGTATTAAACTTTGGCGATAAACCATTTCTTTCTATATAATAAGATGAAATTGAAAATAGAATCTTATTGAAAATTTTATGGCGACACCAATGCGTATATTTTGTCTATATATATATATATATACATAATATTAACTTATATGTACAATATGATAGCTATGTAAATATAAAGGATTGCCAAAATGACACGCGGGGTTACAAAGGCAAAAAGTTTATATACCCTTGTATTGTACAAATAATATTACAAATATCGATTTGTTTCAATGTAATATGAAATATAATATTATATATAAAATATTTAAGGATTTGTTTATTTTTTGTTTGCCTTTATTTTTTTGTATTTTTTATGAGTTTAAAAAAAAAAAAAAAAAAAAAAAACAACAATGAAAATTTCATTCTCAAATATCCCTTTTTAAAATTTATGAAGGTCACATCCAAAATTATATTTAGAAAAATCTATAGTATTTTTTGAATATAATAACAATATTTTTGTGTTTAAAATATTATTGTATATATAAAAATATGTATAGGTTTTTGATTTGTTATGATTATAATTAAAATAATAAAAATAATACCTTTTAAATTATTTATGTATACCCACAGTTTAGCAATGAATATTATAATGTTAAACGGAAATCAAATCAATATGTCGTAACATTAACTTATATGTATTGTATAATATAAATAAATAAGTGTTTACATTTTTATTATACTATATACATTTACATAGTAATATTATATACACAAAATATAATAAATATATATTTAAATTTAAGTAAAAGTTTTCCTTTTTGTTCTTTTAAAATATCTCTATATATTACACGCATATTTATATATTAAAAAGGAATTAAATTAAATTTGGCAAAACAAAAAAGGTTGACAATTTTTCCTTTTAAAAAATTTAAGTGAATTTACTTTATTTAATTTGGATTTGTTGTACATATACACATAATATACATTAACATTGTAACATTCATCACATATTCACACACATATTGCAAATATGGTACATAAGCTCGGTATGTTTAATGAAGGGGAAAAAATTGTTATGAAGCCGATAAAGCAAACAAAATGTGCTTTATTTTCAGTAGTAGTCGTACAATTCATATATATAAATATAACATATCCATACATTACAAATTTATAACTGCTTATATGTGTGTGGTGATAAAATGTATATATGTCTGTAGTAGCTGAGCTTTTTTGTATGGTGTATGGTTGCGTCAAAAGCTATATTGCATAAATATACAGTATAATTAATTTTGGTAATTTTTTTAAATAAATGGATTTTGTAAATAATTTTTCATTATGACTACGTGTATTAATTTTGAAAATTTGCAATGTTGGGTAGAAAATAACACTGCCACTGTCGCGCGCACATATGATACTGTTGATCAAATCTTATATATATATATATATATAAGAAGCTAAACATAAATTTAAAAGTTCACAAGAAATACGAGTATAGAAAAAAGGAAAATTATATATATTTATATAAACGATTTACGTATAGTTTTATATTATACAAAAAGTTACTCACTTGGATGATAAACATGTTAGAAATATGTCATATACTCGTACATATATTGTATTACATGTGTATTTTCAATATATAAAAAAAAAAAAATTTTCAATGCAATAGAAGAATATAAAAAATTAAAATAAAATTAAATAATAATAAATCTTTTACTTTAATCTTACATCGAATATATTTTTTTGACACCATATATAAAATATACATTTAGAATTTAGACGCGACCTTTTATATACATAGTTAATTTATTCTATGCTTATATCTAAATATAATACACATGTTAAAATACAATACACGTATTTTATAGTAAATAGTATCTAAACTTATAATGAAAAATGAATGAAAATTTTTAAAATAATTGTTGTGACTTAATATTTTGAATGGAAAATCATGTAATGAGTTTAATATACGCAGTATTTCAGAAATATACATAATATATACATTTAAATATAAAACTAATACAAATTCGAATACATTAGGAAAATGAAAAAAAAATAAAAAAATAAATAAAAGGCATAGCATTAATGCGAGCAAAATTAAAAAAAAAAAAATAAACGAAAGAACAAGTAAATAAAAGTATTATATCATTAATTTAAAGCTTAAACTGTTTAAGTAATTACATTTAACACGTAAATCCCCAATATAATTAGACATTTAAAACCCCTTTTTGTTGTTGTTTTCCTTCATTCACACACACACACACACACACATATATATATATGCGTTAAAAAATAAATTAGTTCATATTTTTATTTTTTTGTATTTTCTCATGAAATATATACATTTTATATAGCCATCCAAATATTATATATAGGTGCCCAACTTTATACGTATACACATATATAATTTTATTCACAACACATTGCATCCGTTTTATTTTCTCATATATACATACTATTTTAAGATTGTACTTTTCCTTCTCATATTTTCATGCTAACACATTCATAGGTATACTATATTATGTTGCTTATGTTTTTGCACTGGTTGTTATAATTATATTTATAATTCACAGAAAACTTATCACAAGTATATATATTGTATAAATACGAGTATAAACAGTGTACATACAGTTAATATAAGTTGATTTTCATAATTTTAATGGGGGTGTTTACACGTACTTTTTATTTTTTTTAAATTTTATAACTGTCTACCATAAAATGAATGCATATATTTTATATAAGAAGAAATGTTTGTTATATTGTCAAAAAATTATGTTATTTATATACATACATTTATATATATAATTCATGTGTATATAAATTATATAACTCTGAAGCTGGACTTAAATAATGAGATGAAAACAGAAAAAAAATGAAGAGAATAAAAAATACATATAATTAAATAAATGGTGAATGAATTTTATTTATACTGAAAATATATAATATATTTTAACCATCATATATGGCACATAATCAAATCAACAAAATTTAAAAAGCTGCATAAATATATAATTATTATTAAAGAAATAATGGTATCATTCAACGACACATTACTACAATATATTACCCAGCTATGTAAATCCATATAAAAAATCAATCAATTATTCAATTAAACTTATTTTATAAATTATAGTGCTTTTCGATTTATTGCCTCAACACATTAATTAAGGATATGTGCTTGGTTGGTTGCGCCTATATTATGAGCATTGTAAAGAAAAATACAATTTCTATATTTAATGAAATGTTTGAATATTTGTAGCCGCGCTAAAATTTCTAAAATTTCTTTTCAAATATCTACAATATATGCGGGCGCTATTCTTATGTTAGGAAGATTTTGTTTTTTTTTGTAATTTGCATAGAAGCGTTTTTGACATTTTGCATTTTTATTTATATGTATAGCCAAAAATGTTTAAGGAATTTTTTTTTTTATGCGTACAATTTAAATCTATAATATGGTTTTTAAAAAATATAACATGACACATGCATTCAGTGAAAATATATTTTATAAATAAACATAACTTTCAAAATTTAGTTCCAAATAGATATTACTATAATTTTATTTATAATTATATTCAAATACATATTATAAATTACAAATTCCATTTTTATATTAACATTCCACATTCATAACACAATGAAATAAAATACATGTAGGATTGTATATATTAGGTATGCAAATTAATTTCCTGAATTTGATAGATACCACCATTTACGTGAGAGTACCTCAATGACCTCAATGGCATTGTTTAGTATATATACTATTCAAGCGATAGCTTTCAAAATCTGTGTAAAAATATATATATTATATTGTGAGCCTCATATTTTATTAAACAATAAGAAAACTGCTGAACTGAACAATTGTTTATGCAAAATCTGTAATGCTGATTCAAAATATATTGTTGTAAATATATACAAAATACCCAAATAATCATGATGATTTTTACAACTTATTTCAACACTCAATATAATTTTATTCTCTGTACACATAGCTCAATAAACTTTACATATAATTATTGAAATAGAAAAAAAAAAAAAAGAAGAAGATTTTATGGTTTCCGCTAGAGCTATGATATGAATACAAATTCTAATATTTATATAAAAAAAAATATGAATACATATATGGTGTATCCGTACAGAGTGGTCCATTAAGCATATCTTACTATCAAGTTTCACGACGCAGCTATATATACGAGGTTTTATTTTTTGTGTACTCTGCACAAAAGTAAATATTTTATTTTAGTAATAAATTCATTAAGAGATCAAGTAAATAAAAATAAATGATGAAATGTGGTCAATGTAATTTTAAATGGGTTAACCCTGTCATTTTTATATTCACATATGTAATATAAAATCTAAATTATATAGATAATATACAATATATACAATATAATACATATATTATAAATATAGTATAACGAAACCTTATTTATTTTTATTTTAAATTTAATTTTGTATAAATACAGTGTTATTGTATGTTGTTTGTAAATTCTACATACAATTCGAATATAATAAATTCTATATATATATATATATATATTCATACAAACGCCTAGATATTGTACATACGAAAATGCGTGTACTTTTTTATCATGTTTATATAAATATATATATTAATATTTTATAATAATATTATGAATATAACAAAAGTTATTAGTACGTGTTTTATGTATAAATTATGTTGTTTATTATATAGGTTAGTATTCCGCAAACACTTTTTTGGTGATTTTTTAAATCATATCAGTGTTTAACCACAGTATTAAAATTTTTTTTTGCTTATTCTTATTTAGATTAGATATTAGATATACTTCTTTCTTGAATTTTATATGAGCATTTTTCAGATATCAAATTTTTTTGGATAGCATCACTAGTAAATTCGGAAAATTTTAATCAATTTTTATTGTTTAATATGTATATTTTCCGAAAAAAAATATTTCTATACTAATTTCCGCAACAATATCTCTATAATATAGCTATAACAAGATGAAGAAAAAAATAAAGATGCTTGTCAAATTAGTACAGAGAAACCTACATACCTAACATTGTAATTTGTAAGGTAAATAGATTATGTATATAGAAAATAAGATTCTATCTCAAATGTAAAAACAATGAAGAAAATAAATAAAGAAAACTAAATATTAAATATAAATTTTGTCTATATAATAGGTCTACCAATATGTGTGTGCCGTTTTTTTAAAAATAAAACACATTAATTCCGGTAATAACAGTAAAAAATTTTTATTGAATATAATTACCATCGTTAAGTATAACCTTTTTCCAATTTTTTGGCAATTTATGAATACCATCAAAATAAAACTTCTCCTCTTTTGATGCGATCCAAGAATCGATCCAATTTTGGACGTCTTCATAATTGTGGAAGCGTTGTGCACAGAGTCCATGTGCCATCGATCTGAACAAGTGGTAATCTGATGGAGCAACATCTGGTGAATAGGGCGGGTGTGGTAACACATCCCATCCGAGTGTTTCCAATGTTTCTTTTACCGGTTTTGCGACATGTGGACGAGCATTGTCGTGTAAAAGAATCACTCTTTCATGTCTGTTGGCCCATTCTGGTCGTTTTTCTTTCAATGATTGATTCAATTTATTCAATTGTCCTTTGTATACCTCACCAGTAATAGTTTGACCAGGTTTCAATAACTCATAATACAGCACGCCCTTTTGGTCCCACCAAATACACAATAAAACCTTCTTTCCATGAATATTGCGTTTTGGCGTCAATTTGACTGGTTGACCTGGATCAGTCCAATGCTTAGTCCGTTTAGGATTGTCAAAATAAATCCATTTTTCATCACCAGTGACTATTCGATGCAAAAACGACTTTCGTTGCTGTCTTTGAAACAATATTTCGCACGTGGTTTTTCGCTTTTCCATGCTTCTTTCTGTCAATTCATATGGAACCCATTTTCCTTCCTTTTGGATCTTACCAATATTGTTTAAACGATTAGAAATGGTTTGTTGACATACATTTAAGGAATCAGCTAGTTGTTGTTGCGATTGCGCATCGTCTGCATCCAACAATGCTTGCAATTCTGTATCTTCAAATTTTTTTGGTGGTTTTCCACGTTCTTTGTCATTCAGATCAAAATCACCACTTTTGAATCGTTGAAACCACTTTCTGCACATTCTTTCTTGTAAAGCATGTTCACCATAAGCTTCAACAAGAATTCGATGACTTTCAGCAGCAGTTTTCTTCCAATGAAACAATAACAAGAAACCTCCCCGCAAATCAGTTTTTTCTAGTACAAAACACGACATTTTCAACAAAGGAAAAAAATATGTCGTTTACACTTTTAACTCGTAACACAAACTGAATGATAAAGATATAAAGTGAATTCGTTCACAAAGAAATTTTCAGCCGAAACCACCATCGTTTCAGTCAGCTACAGCGATTAATCCGTGAGCGGCACACACATATTAGTAGACCTATTATATTATTACACTATATGCGTTTTAAGTATAATATAGTACAATATGAAAAAGTGTATTTGAAATAATTGAAATTTTGGTTTATATATTATTTTTTTTATTTCTCCATAATTCGTTGATGTTGTTATACAAAAAACTTTTAAAATTATATTTATTATATCGTTATTATTATAAAATAAAATTCTACAAAATTATCTGTTTTACTTTTTACACTTTTCATTCACATAATTTCAACTATATATAAGTACAATATATCAAAGCATTCCTTTGTGTTACCCCTTTATTAACTTTTTTTTAAGGGTATGTTGTTGTGGTAAAATAAAAAAGAATATACACCACATTTTTCTAAAGAAAATTATGTATTTAAATTAAATTTTATATTTATTTTTTTTATCATGGTTAATAATATAATGGTTGCATTGTTTTATTTACGTTTATTTAATATTTCGTTTAACGTATTTAAAAACAATAAATTTTGACCGGCGGTCAATTATTCTCTATCGTTAAATATTGGATATAAAAAATTTACCAAAAACAAATTCAAAACAATTATTCTTTCTATGTTATTTTCGTTATAAAATATAATATAAAAAGTAAATGAATCAAACGAAAAATATCACAACTATCCCATTGTTTATTTCGACACAAAATTGTTTGGTTTTTGTTACCCCACAAAGAGCTATCGCCTTATTGCTGCAGTTTAAAATTTTTTGACTATTTTCGATCACTATCGACAATGGTATAATATGATGTTATTAATACATTACAGCTCACGCACTTTGAAGAACATATAGACAAAGCAAAACCATCACCACCGCATAACTTTGTATGCGTAAATTTTACAAATAATTGTTTTTATTATTATTAATTTATTTATTGTATTTATTGTTAAAATACCTAAATATATAGTATAAAAAAAAACATCATCTATCCGGAAAAATATATTTACTTAAAATATTATTTATTTTTTTTTTGTATTTATACAGCAAAAAAATATATAAATAATAACAAAAGATTATTGTATATAGAAAAAATTTTTCGCATCAAAATATTGTTCAAATAGAAAAGTATGAAATAAAAATAATATTTTCAATGAATGTATACGACTATACATATACAATTGTAGATAAACGCTAGACTAGAATATACACAGACAAAATAATGTTTCACAGAACAGAAATGTTTCAGAAAAAACATATATATATTTTACTTGCCTAAAATAAAATACCACTATTATCTATTATAGCACACACGGCGTACACGGTACTTTCATCTTTTCCATTATGTTTTTTGGGTGTTTAGTAATAATACTGGGTTCTTTCAAATAACGTACGATATATGATTTACTTTGAATGCAAATAAATAACTGAGCGGTTATTATCTGGTAGGCCACATATTATTTGTGATACAAGTTATTCAACATCATTCGTTTGTTATATTTATTATATGTTACTAAGTGGATTGTGATGATGATGTGAAAAAAAATTAAAGATATACGTGTGTTTATGTATATATTAAGTTTATATAAATATATAGATATATACAAAGCTTTTATTTGTTATTATACATACTATATAAATGAATAAAATACTAATAATAATAAGTAAAGAGCAAAGCAAACCATATATTGTGTGTGTATGGAATATATTGTATATATATACAAATAGTTTATTTATTTTTATATACTACAATATTATAACGTCTAACCGAAATGCATATACACACGTGATGTACTTGAATGAAATACACATATAGAACATAATAACAGATACGGTTTGATATCAGAGTAGAGTGAATATCAGTAACAAAAAAAAACGTATAACACACAACGCAAAAAAAAGGTCAAATGGCAAAATACGGTATGAATAAAAATATTTTTATTTTGTATATAACCATAATTTCTTGTGATTCTAATAATATATGGTATATGGTATATGGTGGTGATGGTAATGATCTTGACGATAATGATGATAAAATGATATAAGTACATAATATTTATATATAATAATATATATATACAATTATATAATATATAAATACATTTGGGAAGTATCCTTATATTATATAGGTTATTCTATGTTATATATAGTATTTATATAGTAAACAAAAAAACACAAAATTATTAGAGTAATATAGCTTAACATATAGCATTCATAGGGACTACTATATATTATTAGATATATAAATATGTCCATACAATTTTATTATTTCAATATAATAATTAATTATACACATTGTTAGATATTTATATAAATAAAGTAAATATTGTTATGTATATAATTGTCATAGGAATACAATTACAAGTTTCTTTATTGTAATTGAAAAAAAAAAACCGAAAAAATAAAATTTTTAATAAATACAGCAGTTGCAAAATGTTTCATAATATAATTTTTTGTTTTTAACGAAAATTGAGATGTTCATAATTTATCTGTTATATATATATATACACACAATGATATAAAATTATTATTCATATTGCATAAAATATTTATATACATGGAATTTCTATTCTATATACGAATAAATGTTATTTTAATTATTCTACTAATGCAAATTAAGTTAAATTTCTATTCAGTTTATATTTAAATATTAAACACAAATGCAAAATATAAATGCATATGTATATTAATATATAATATATGTATATAAACAAACAAATATGAATATTTGTATATAAACATTTAACATATTTACATATATATATAGTATATATACGAGTATATAACTAATAACAACTTAATTTACATATTATACAAATACATTTATATTATATTATGTTTAAATGTTATCAGTTAAGAAACCAGTTGCGAAAGAATAATTACAATATACACAATATAAAGAAATATAGTAATCAATTTAAATAAGATTTTATAAAAAAATATTATTATCGGTTGTTTATGAAAATTTAGCGAATTATGTATATAAGATTTATAAAATATTATATTCAGCAGAGCTTTCACATAACAAATTCAAAAAATATCTCTTGTGGAGTAAACAAAAATTCACCAATTGGCCTACAATTATGGGAATATATATATATATATTTCTTAAATTCCATTTGTTCTCATATATTTAATAATTAATTTTAAATACAATGAAAATGATTGAAGACGTAATCCCAAAAAAAAAGAATAAATAAGTCGTAAGTGTTTATAATATAGCCCGATGTTTAATAATATTATTAGGAAAAGTTTATTCGTATTGTTAGATGTATATTTTTACCCTGATACCCGGAAAAATAAATTACATATATATTATTTAGACTTTGATTTGCCCCTATTTTAATTATAAAGACTATATAATATTGTAAATTTTTATACAATATATATTCATTTCTCACTATATAATTATACAAAATATATATAATTTACTAAAAGTTATATCTTAAAACTTTGTTGACAGTTTCCTTAACTTTATTTCTAACATATATATATATTTATATATATATACAATACATATTTATAAAATTATGTTACACTATATAATAATTATTTTCATATAATTATATTTTGAATAAAATAAAATTAATATATGACTTGAACGTAAAAATGTACGAGTTATAAATTCTTCTTCTTATATATATACAATATATAAATGTGGGAGTGTGCAGGGTGTATTAAAAGCGCTAGTGCTGATATTGTCATAACTTTGCAAGAAAATTGCAAGAAATATGAAAATGAGTGGCATGGTATAAAATCGGATGATTACAATTGAAATGAACTTCTTCTTTAAAAATATACAATAAATATTAACAACAATAAGAATACATCTAGCTGTAATGTTGTTGTTGAACGCATTGTTACTTATAATAAACTATGGAAAAGAAGCATATGTATACAAATATCAAACTTAACGCGGATTTACATATGTAAAGCTGTTAACATTATATAAACGAACGGGTATGTAGAACCTGAATGGGCACAGGACTATGCACACTGTATTATTTAAAAAGAATTTTAAGAAAGGAATTCAGATATATAATAAAACACATGTGTATTGTATACTGGATGCATATACATTCAGCCAAATAAGTACCCGGAAATTCTCATTTTTAATTTTCTCTCTGAGAATATTTAAAAAAAATTTTTTTCTCAGGTTGACACAACTGTCAGCCACCATTCTGTGAATTTTTATTGCTATGTGTGATTTAGTTTGCTTACGGCGTCATTAGGAACAAGTCAACCTTTTGTGTGCGTTGCGATTTTTACTATGGATAAAAATATCGATCAAAGAGTTTGTGTGAAATTTTGTGTTTCAAACGAAATTTCTTGTGTCAAAACATTGGAAATGTTGAAAAAAACATTTGGTGATTCAACCATGTCGAAAACTCAAGTTTACGATTGGTATAAATCGTTCAAAGAGGGGCGAGAAGAAGTGAACGATTTGCCACGTTCAGGACGGCCTTCGACCTCTTCAACTGAAGAAAACGTCGACAAAATAAAGGTAATGGTGCTCGAAAATCGTCATAATAGTTTGCGAGAGATAGCCAAAGAAATGAACATGTCTCATGAGACCGCTCGTCATATTTTGGTTGATGTTTTGGGTATGCGGAAAGTCGCAGCGCGATTGGTGCCAAAAGATCTGAATTTTCTTCAAAAAATGAATCGCAGTAAGGTGGCTGAAGACATGCTTGAACGCGTAAATTCAGATCCAACGTTCATCGAACGCATCATAACTGGTGACGAGACATGGGTTTACGAGTACGACATGCAAACAAGTCAACAATCATCGGAATGGCGCGCCAAAAATGAGCCGAAACCGAAAAAACCGCGCCAAAGCAAATCGAAAATCAAGGTGATGCTGACCGTTTTCTTCGATATTCGTGGTGTTGTTCATTCGGAATTCTTACCGGAGGGACAAACCGTCAATAAAGAATATTATCTTGGCGTTATGAAGCGTTTGAGAGAGAATGTTCGTCGCAAAAGACCAGATTTGTGGCGGAACAACAGTTGGATTTTGCACCACGATAATGCACCAGCGCACAAAGCGATCATTGTTAACGAGTTTTTGAACAAAAATTCAACAAATATCATCGAACAACCACCGTACTCTCCAGATATGGCACCATGTGACTTTTTCCTGTTTCCAAAACTCAAATTACCACTTCGTGGAACCCGTTTTGAGAGCATTGAAGACATCAAAACTAATTCGCAACGAGAATTGAAGGCCATCTCGGAATATAGCTTTAAAAAGTGTTTCGATGATTGGATTGTTCGTTGGAAGAAGTGTATTGCCTCAGAAGGGGCCTATTTTGAAGGGGATATAATAAATTTAGATGATTGATAAGTTGTTTGTGTTTTATTTCAAATTTCCGGGTACTTATTTGACTGAATGTATATAATTAATTTCAAATTAAATCTATTTATACATAAATACAATATATATAACATTATATATTATATATATATATAATAACGCATATAACGTACATATCTTAAGTTATATATTGTATATAATGTAAGTGTCTCTCAGTCTGAATATAATAAGATATATTTATATATAAGTTTTATGTTATTTGTGAACGTTATGTTTTTCACAAATATCTACAATATATATATATATATACGGCCATATTTATATTTGAAAATTATTTGTTTATAATATTATACACCCACCCACCCATACATAAAAGCCAATTTATAACAAAAGAAAATAAAGTGCTAATTAAACTGAAAAGTATATACCATCTTTATATTATACAATATATTCTTATTATTTTGAAATATTTAGACATTGAATTTTTGAATATTATTATGAAACGTATATGTGTGTGTTATTATATAAATTGTTTATATTAATTTTATATATATATATAAATAATAACATAATATATATATGTGTATTATGTGTACCTGAACTTATATATCGTTCGTATGTGTACATATACGATATATGTCTATATAAAAAAGATTGTTTTTTCAAGTTATACATTTATAAGATAAAATATTTATGTCTTATATGTACAAGTATTTAGTATATTAAAATAATATATACTTTGTTTGTGAAAATCAATTAAAAGTTATTGTATTCATTTTGGATATTGTATTGTGAGTTGATGTGTAAAAATTTCTATATACGCATACAATATAATAATAAAAGAGATATTTATATCTGCCAGTTGCATGGCAAAACTTTATGTTAATATTAAAATTTAACTAAATTCTGGTACATAAACAATAAACACATAAGTAAATATATATGCTAAAAGAAATTTTCGGTAAAATCACTATTTGTTAATCGTAATTTTTTTTGTTTATTTATTATACGTACCCCGGCATACAATATATTAATTTTATAACAGATAACACAAAAATAATTTTTCGGAATATTAAGTATACGAAAATCTATTAACAATTCAATAATTGTTTATGTTTCTTTATTTTTAATTCCATTCATCTTTGACTATAGCATAAAAACACCATATTTTCTAATATTCCACTTATGTATTATGTACCATTTTTCAAATATTATTTAGGACATCATTTTTCAATATATTAGTAAAATACACACAGTTTTTTTAATTTTACAATATATATTTTGATTAAAAAAAAATATTATTAAATTTCATTTCAATTTTTCATCTGTAAAGAAGATTTAAAGAATTTTTATTATTGCTTTATATTTTTGGTAAATACAATATTATTATTATTATATTGTATTATATAAACTACAATTTTCTTCGGATAGTTTGTCACAAACAAATGTTATCCATTTATTTATTATATATTGTTATTATTAGTAGAGTAGTTTATAACGTATATAAATATTTTATTATATATTATTATTTGTGACAGTAATAATTTCCAGATGTCCTGTTTTTTTTTTAAAAAAATAAAATCACATAAATTGTGGTATATATAATACAATTTATAATAATATCTTTACATAAAAATTTATCTATATATGTATTGTACACTATATATTGTTAAATTTATTTATATATTCATACAAAATTGTGAAAAATTCTAATCAATTAGTAACACATTTTTTTTTTTGAACAAACAAGATGTATTATATACAAATATTTATATATAGTTCGATATATAGAATGAGGTTAGGAATAGTTAATGCATAATTATTATTATTATTATTAAATTTACCTATATAAAAAAGTATAAATATATAAAATGAAAATATATAATATAAGATTGTATTTGTGTGTGTGTGTGGTAAATTAAACTAAATTGTATAAGTTTAAATATTCAATTAGTGTGAATGAAAACCACTTAAATTAAATTAAATTAAATTCATATGATATGATGAATTATAAAGAATTTCTTTATATAGTGATGACAACTATGAAATTAAATCATTTAGAAATTGTTATATATATAAATGTATTTCGTTCAAAATATCAAATAAGTATATATGATTTTATTATGTGGAACCATTTAAAAACGATTGAAGACCTAACTCAGGAATCACCTACACACACACCCATCTATAAATTTATGTGTTTATGTCATGAAGACTTTAATAAGGTTTTATCCCATAGATGCACTCAATTCTGTTTTCTTCTCAATCAATATCGCTGTATATCAGAAAATTTAAATGTAAGCTGACAGCTGCTGAAGATAATCGTACACTGCGCAACAAAAATCGTATATAGCTATATAAAACATACTATGGCAGCATACAGAAATACGTTTGATAAGATTTTTTTTATTTCTATATAATATTTCAAAATTGTCTTAACTATATACGATTTTATTTTATATTATACCATAAATGCCTATATAATTTATTATTATATAGTAAATGGTAAAATTGTAAGTATACACACGTTTTGAATGGGTGACCCATTTTTAATTTATCCGGACAATTTTTTTAAATAGAATTTTCTATTATAAACATTATTGCCATATAATAATTATCGGTTGCTTTCAAGATACCGTTTCGAGCATTTATGATTTCCGAAATGTATGTCTCTAAAGTCAACGAATTCGGACAGTAAAATAAATTAAGTAAACCACCAAAACTATATATCTATTGTTTTTTATACATTGAATTATTTTACAAAACATTCACCCAGTTTATTATTATTATTATTTTTTATATATAGTTATATAGACTCAAACTGCATATTCATATTACATAATAAATAAATACCTATAAATGTATATTGAATATATATATATATATTTATGAATATAATAGATAGACAAGAGGGAAAAAGTTTTAAACATATAATATATATTTGTTGAAAGCTTGAAACTATACGTTGTACCATATCATATATATATATAAAGTTATATAAAATAAATTTTAAAAGTTTCATATTATATGTGCAACTTGAAAATGTTACATATAATAGTTAATTTTATAATATAATGAAATGAAATATATTATATACATGTAATTTTCATATGAATACGAGTTATAAATAGTTTAATAATATATCAATACATATATATATAGAAAATAAACGTAATCAATTTTTTTCAGAATACCGGAAAAGTCTTATACTAAATATACACATAATAATATTGCATATAATTTATAGTATTATTTATAAATACATATAAATAAATTAATAATTATAATGATTTAAAAATTAAAAATAGTAATTATGCAAATTTTAGTGTATTAATTAATATATTAATTATTTATGTATTTTTATATAGAACAATATAACATATAATAATAGAATTTAGTAATAATTGAATTACAAAATATATATACAAATGCGTTATAAATATCCTTTATTAATTTATTTATAATTACTATGTGATGTTTTATTATTTATATATGCGTATTGTATGTATAAAAATATATAGTAAATTTAACTTTAATTTTAACTTCCTATATGCTACATGTTATATATATATATATATGAATGTTACAACGTACATATAAATATTATGTATATATAAATAATATATAATTCATGCATATACACATTTAAGTTTTCAAATACATACATTTATATCCGCTTATAAATTATTTATAATACACTTGTATTTAAATAATCATTAATTTTCATGAAATTATCCATAAAATTTTCTCATATATAATTGTATATATTAAATAAAGTATATAATAGACTTATATACATTATATAGAAATATATATATATATATATATTATTATATAAATGTATTATATAATACATTTATATATTTTATATTTTATGCTTTGTTAAATAATGTCCTTCCTAAACTAGTTTATAGTTTTATATATATTGTAATGTACGTAATGTATGTATGATTAATGAGGATTAAAAGTGTTAAACTAATATGTTACTCTCGAAACTATAGTATATATTTATATATTATTTTAAATATATAGTTAAATTATACGAAAATCTGTCAAATGAAAGTGTCTTTATTTTATGACTTTATTTTTTTTTTGTGTATATATTTATGTACATATACGGAAAATATAAATTATTAATAATATAAATAAATATACATACACACACATATATATATATAATATACAAGTATATAATATTCTATGTTTAAAATAAAATATGTATATGAATGTTTTTATTTAAATTTATTTTATAAAATGTAAGTTGTTGGTATATTATATTATAATTATAAAAAATATGAGTTTTTTGGACAATTTTTTATAATTATTATACTTATTATAGAGGATATCAAATGTTATGTTCATTTGAAAAGTATAGGTGATAGTATAATAATATAGTCAACCAAAGTATACATATATAAATAGTACTGAATTTTATTTTATTTAGCAAAACTTTTATTTATATATTAATATATATATATACAAATGGACAAAGTGGATAGAATTGTATATAACAACAACGAATTTGACTATATAAAAACAGATTTTGAACATATGAGGAAGAAAAAAATCAAAGGACCACAATTCAAAAGAATGGTATTTAATCAGACAATTTTTAAAATATAAATTGTATTGTATATTGAGACAACAATAAGGAACAAATTAATAAAAATTATTTAAATTCCATTAATCTCTAATTACCGCAAATGTGGACTACACTATTACTTTTATAACTAATTTTAATAAATGTGCTTATATTTTAAATTAATATATCGTAAATACTCTTTAATATTAAATATATAAAAAAAGTTCACTAAAATACTGAAAAAAAAATTTTAAATTAATTCAACTTTTTTGTATATTATATTTCTGCAGATTTAGTGTGTGTATCACATCAACGTGTGTGTGTTGTGAATGTTAAAATATAGTTGTGGAAAAAATAAAATATACATAATATGATATATTACAAATTCAATAAAATCAATATAATATTTATACCATATATATTATATTGTATATTGTTGTATATACTACGTATAAAAATAAATAAATAATCTATAATTTATAATACCCTTTTTCATACCTCTATCTCTATATACATTATTACATACGATATTCATATACACAAATATTTTGTATAATACAGAGGTTTTAATATTATTAATTTATAGATTTCATATTCCGGACAATTTATACAAATATAACATACATCTATGCAATATATTATATAATTGTATAGATTAAATTTTGCTATGGCTATTTTTATTTGATGTATTTTATTACAACATTGGTTTTAATTTATCTGTATATCTATCCGTTGTCTGGGTACAACGTAATATTTATATATATATATATTGGTATTGAATCACACACATAAATGTATATTGCACACATGAAAACTATATAGAAATCATATCAATATACAGAATTGTTGTACAGATAATATTGAAACATTCATTCAACTAAATGTGTACACCTAAATGATAATGTGTCAGTAACGTCTACGCCGGCTATACGAAACTCTATCCATATAAATAAATAAATTGCAAATAGCATAGTAAACATAGTTAATTATAGAAATTTCATGTGGAATTTATTGAGAAATATTTTGTCTTTTGTAATCTATTTCAGTATTAATCAAAAGATATTCTAGAAAAAAAAAATAGGAAAAAATCCCAATTTTTATCATTCATTCTGTTATCGCTTTGGCCACCACTGAATACTTGGCTATGTGTATTCATTTTTAATAAAGTAAAATTGATTTATTGAAATATATGTAGTTTTTATATTGTACCATATATACAAAATTTTTGTATTTATACACCACATTTTTTTTTTTGTTTTAACAAAATGAGATTGAAATAAATAAATTTTGATAAAATAATAAAAAAAAAAATTAATATTAAAGATTAATCAAAATATTATCGCACCGTAGCACCATTACCCATTACATCACACAACGCACGTATTTCAAAACATAATTATGTAATATACTTTTGTATTCTGTTATTATAATATATTATAATATGATAAATTTTTAGGGAAAATATTATAAGGGCATTGTCGGTGTTGAGGTGGTGGCATTAAACAAATAAATTAATAGATTGTGGCATATAATCTTTCTCATTTCTCAAGTTTTACATGTACGTTTATAGTATAATTGTTATAGTTATTTGAATAATTTTACATAAAATAATAATACATATATTATCAATTTTATCTTTTACATATAATATATATAATATAGATAATAAATAATATATTCATTTCATTTAAACATTTGCCGTTGCCATAATATTATACACTATTTTAAAACTTTAACAAAACATATATTTTGTTTAGTTTATATATATTTGTAAATAACATATATATGTTAAATATTGTATATAATTTATAATAAGGAATTTGTTTATTTAAAGCTTTCACCTATATACTTTTCTATCCATTTTCTAATATATTATAATACGCGCAGTGTAAATATTTAATGAAATAACATATATATAATATTGTAATTATACACGAGTACATAAACCTTTATATTTTCTCAAGCATCTTTTTTTTTATTTCATATAACATCATTACCATTAAATAAATTTTTAGACAAGGGTTAGTTGATAATTAGCAATATATAATATAGCTAAAATAATTTTTCAACATTATATTTACTAAAAATTAAATGCACTTTATCACAAAAGTTATATTATACATATTTATTAAATTATAATTTTTACCATGGTAAAATAGCATCTTACAATTTCGAGAATACTATGTAAATTTTAAAAGTATGTAGAATATGGAAAATTTTAATTTACTATATTGATGTTGGTTATTGTGTTTAATTCGCCAGCATTTCAAAATTTAATAAATTTATTACTCATATCACAATCTCACCCCCCCACTATAATTATTAAACTACACTTGATTTATCTATTTGAGTGATATGATACACACAGAATTTACATTACATGTGAATAATTTTACTTTTTTAATTAAAAAAATATGGTTCCATTCATATTTTTAATCAACACTCGAACAAGAAAGGATTAGCTGCTGCTAATAAATTATATTGTAAGATTTGTATAAGAGATAATTCATTTAAATAATTATTTAATATATATAAAAATACAATGGTTTGTCCAAAGTGTCCACATTACTTATGTATATTTTTTTTTAATTTAATTTTAATTTTTAAATCTATTAATACATTTTCCACATGTATTTTTCTATATATAATCTGTACAATACTTACAAATGGTATTAGATATAATATAAAATTGGTTAAATTGCTAAAAAAAACACATTTACATTTGTATATATATAAATAACATTGAGTTGAAAATGTAAATTCTACATTATAAAATGTATATATATGAATGACATTAGTAGGTATGTATGTATGGATGGGATGTGGGAAAGATTAGTATATATACATGAATTTACGTAACTTCTAAACATAATAAATTTTCGAAATAGATTGAATGATATGCATTTTATATGTATATACATACAATACATATATGTTACGTTATATACAATGTGAATTATTTCAAATTTTCAATTTAAAAATTTTTTCTCAATATAATTGTGTATGGTAAATCTTCTTGACACATTGTACATTCATATACTGAAGACTCATGGTGTTTTTTTTTTCGTTTTTTTTTTTTTTTGTCAGTCTTGTGTTACTTTGTTGTACACAGCTATTTTGTATTTGAAATTTCTATATACAAAACCTAAAATACATGTATACTATACTACAATATATAGTATAAGTAATATGTATATCTACGTATAGATATATTTAAAATATATATATATAAATATAGTTATATTATATATATACAGATGCGGATATAAATATATACGATTCTATATTAGAGATTATAAAAAAAGAGAAAAAAAATTCAATTTTATATCTCACACGTTTCACTTGTGCTGAAAAGTTGACATAAACATTAGCTACAATACATGTACTAAATTCATATACATTGTCTGTCCAAAAAATAACCAGAATAACCAACCTTTACAAACCGACTAATAAGATGAATGCCGTCAGTGTAGTAAGTCAAAATACTGACAGTTTATTTATCGAAATATATACAACAAAATTTTTTAAAAATTCTACCAATCTACAATTGAAATGCTTGTTTATCCAAAATACAAATGATACAATTCAATTTAATGATCAATTAATTTTTCAGTTTAATGAGAACAAATTGCGTTCGAAAACCTATAGGAATGAACATCCTATTATTGTAAAAATTAATTATTAAATCCATTCCGGTTATTTTTCGAACAAAGCGAGTATAGTATAAATAATACATATGTATAAGTGTAGTAAAATACATAGGATGTAGTTAAAGACGAAATACGATTACATATAAAGTATATAAAATTGATAAAAATGTATTTTCAGCACCTTTTCTTTACAATATACCGCAGTTTTGTAACACATATATTTTCGAAAATTGACAATTTTTTTTCTACTCAATTTTACTATATATATATTTAATTTTACAATAAAATAATATAATAATAAATATATATAGATCAGATTTTTATAGAATCAAATAATATTGGTTTTGTCAATATATTACAATATAAAGAATAAACGAATTTTATAAAATTATAATTTATTTTTTCGAATTGATATTAACGAGATCGTGACACATTTACGTTAATTTATTACACAATTATTTTCACATATAAAATTTCAATTTTCTTCATTATTATAAATTATTGTTCTATAGTAATCCGTAAATAATATATATATATATATAATATACAAAAAATATATATATACGCAGTAGATAATATAATTAATTTTAATATTTTATATATTATATTAATATATTACATAAAACACAGATTATACAGATTTTCCATTCCACATACAATGATATCATCAACAACACACTAACTTATACCAGATAATTATATGTATATACTCGTCTATAATTTAACACATATATAAGTATATCAAATTATTTATTTATATAATTAAATTTAATAATAAAATTTGTAACTTTGTACACACCAACCATAATAGGACAGCGTTTTTACGTATAGTAGTTTATTGTCATTAAAAATTTAAAATATATTTCCGTTGTTATATAAGTTTTGTATACAAAATTAAAATTTTTTTCTTTACATACCAGAAGATATATATTAAATGTAGTGAGCTATAAAAGTTAAAGGACATAGGAAACTAACAATTTTTTGTTATTATTTTTTGAATTAATTGTAATTATATATAGTGTTACAGGGCGACGACAATACAAAATATTTCACCATACATATCCACTTATAAAATCTTCTTATATACTTAATTTCTCATCTTATTATTATTTTTTTGATTGTTAGGTAATTTCATTCTATAGTAAAAAAGTTATTATAATAATTTTTTCCCATTATCATTATAATTATTATTAATTCGAGATATTTAAAAATCTAAAAAATTATAATAATAATAAATTTTCATGTGTAACTTCACTTCACAAGACTGACTGTATATAAATATGTATATTACCACCAACCACACAACCATTAAATGAATATTTATATTTATAACATAAACATATAATAGGTAAACATCTGAATTGCTCTCCATATAAGCTTTATTTGAATATCAAATGTATATAAACATTTTTATTATGTCATGGATAAATTAGTTTAGCGGTGTTGAATTGTAGAGTAATATAAAATTTTATTTTATTAAATATTCTTTTAAGTTATCACATTATATAGAGAATATAAAATTGAAATTGGTAAATAACGAAGATGTAAATGCGCGATAATCCTTTTTTAATAAACTAAATTAATATTTTTTAATGTGTATGTTATTTTATTATATAATAGATTAACTAAATGATCAATCATAAAAATTCCATTTTATATAAAAAATAATTATAATGTGATGATTATGTTCAATTTCATTTATTGCAAACAAAAAAAATGAATTAAGAGAATTGTCAAGCAATACATTGTAATTTTCTGAAATTGATATAATATAATATTCAGTTAAAGGCTCTCTATAATTATTGCAGTAAATAATATTTGTTTTTACAACCACATAATATAAATCATTTATATATTTATTATATATACAATATATATATGAAAATAATTTAGTCAATTTAAAATCAAATTTGAAAAATTTTTATTTTAACCTATTTTTTAACCTTGCGTTACGCTATTGTGTATATGTATGTAGGAAAAATTATTCTTTTAATATAAATTATATATTAAACGACAAATAATGTTATTCTATATCCATTTATAATTGAGATACACTAGATTATAAATAAAAGTTAAATTTTAATGTTTCATGTGATTTCAATTAATTGTTTATATTATTATAAATACAAAGATTGTGTTTTTCAAAATTAAGCGATTGTTAATTATGATAAAAGAAGTAGATCATCATCGATTCATATTATCTTACGCAATATAAGCAAGATGCGTGAAGTGGCCACTTATTGAAATGTAATGATGGGGTGCGATGAGGAAAAGGTGGTGTGAAGTATGACGCAAAACTACCCAAAAAATAGAGTTTTTTTTTTAATTACTCTAAACACAAATGTATATGAATATAACATCCATTAAATCACATATATTTACATGTGTAGCTATTGTCGCATAAAAAGATCAACTGTTCAAATTTAACTTTCATTTGTACGCTAGTGTATGTTTAGTATATAATATATGGTAAAAAAAACGAGAAAAAAAGTAGAAATAATTGGTGCTGTGGAACGAACCCCTTTTTCTATATATTATCCACTAAACAATATATATATATATCAGTATACATAAGTAAAAGTATATGTTCTCGTATTATATAAAAAAAATATTATACAACACTAATGAGGTTGAAATACATTTTTACTATACATTTCGTTAAAAGAAAAATAAAAAAAAAGCAAATTATCGTAACAAGAGATATATTTATGGTGTCAAATAAATCAATCAATATACATATTTATATAATATACATGTGCTTGATTATACTCATTTAAAATTTGTTCAAAGTATTTAACTATATATTATTTACCATATTTACATTTTACAATATATGTAATACCTTAATAATAAAATAATGATTATTAAAATTGAAGAATTTATGATATATTTTTTTTTTTTTTTTAATACATAGATAATTATAATAATTATTAGAAGAAAAAAAAAAGCACATGTATAATAATTAAGTATATGTATATTATTATTTAATAATAAATATGTAAAATTAACTATGTTTGTCATTTTTACAATATACCATAACACAATAACTCTGTATATGTTATATTATTGATATTATGAACATAAAACGAAATTATAATGAAGAATTCTTTTTATGAGCTTTTATATTAACTTGCTGACACATTTTACTTATGTATACAAATTTTATATTTACACACTAAAAAAATGTCGTTCATTCTGTTATATCGTTTGTTATATACTGTTTAATATATACATACTACAGTAAATCTTGTATACAAGCGATACACGATATATATATTAAGCGAATATTGTATTCAATCCAATTTAATCATATTCAATTAATATGAAAATAAATATATAGCAATGATTTGAGGTAAATTTTCATATAAAAAATATTGTTAGAAATATTGTATTCAAACGAATTCGTTCGAAATATTGTATTGAATGGAGTATTTTGGTCAACGTCAGTTTGAACTAAATACAATGTTCACTGTATTTATTAGATACCATATATACATATATAACATATATAACATATATTTATTACATCAAACTTAAAGAAAATATGGTTTCGTTGGTTCGCTGGTTCGTTGGTTGCCTGCCAGTCATTTGAAATAAAATTTTATATTTTTTCACATGTACATATATATATATATATATTGTACTATATATGTACGTAGTATAGTATATGTGTTTACCAAAATTTAACTGAATTTTATAATATCTATATAGACAACGTTAAAAATATAAAGTACATCATACATAATAACATATACTTGGTACGTGTAATATACGTGTTATTATTATAAAATTTGTGTATAATATGTCTCATAACAGTAGACACTTCTATTTTATACTCTAGCCTTAAAATAAAATAAAAATATTTGTATGACATTTTCAAATACAAATACATGAGTTTTATATAAATGTGGTTATAAAATTATAGTACATATTTTTTTTTTATATATTGCGCAACATATCCAAAATTTTATGAGGTAATTTAAACTTAATTAAATTTACACATTCTTTTTTTTTTTTTTCGTTCATGATCGATTTTCATAAAAATAAAATAAAACATGTAATCGCAAAATGTTTTAAAAAATATATATTTTTTCAATATTAATCTAATAATAATATTTATGTATTTATATAGTTTCTATATATATTTATATGTAAATGTATATCAGGTCATTGTATAGGTTAAATGGCATTTGGTTTTTGGTAAAATAGATTTGGTTGTAACAATAACAACTGCAGTGTAAACAATACTTTCACTCAGCTTAATAGAAACAAAATTCGCGATATTTAATAACAATATTGTATTAAGGTTTCATTGGGATTACAATCTACTTATTGTTACTTTATTGATTGTTTTGGTTTATTTTTATCATGTAAGAAAGTACCACAACATAACGTGTTTTTATAAAAGTTATATATAAACATAAAGTTAATTAATATAATATACAAAAATGTTTAATATATAACCATTTGAAATATATATATTCTTTATATAATACATGTTTAATGAATTCATGTATATTCTTGCAATTATTGCAATAAACATAATATAATATTTATATAAAGAATTAATTTTATACAGCCATTGCACTTTTTATTTTATATTATTGAAATGTTATAAAGAGAATTCATAATTTGAACTTTTGTGGTATATATATACACATAAAACATATATAAATATATAAACATATATATATACTATGTGTATTATACACACACATATGTAAAGATACCATAAAATTTAAAAAAACAAATATTGAAAAATTAAATTTCAATATGAAAATTGTGACCGTATTTAATATTTAATAAAATAAAATATGGGTGTTCGATCAATATTTATAATTTAAATTAATAACTAATAATGTTATTAATGATATTAATTAATTTATTATATAAATATTGATGGAAACTAAAAACAACTCTTTAAATTGAAGTAAAATACGGCAAACAATAAATTAAATCCATTCACATATTATATGTTTTCAAAAAATTTTGATTCTTGCTTTTTATATACACCATAAAAAAAAAAAAAGCTCAAAAAACAGCTGTTTCAGCTTCATATAAATTTTTTCACCTATACACATATATGAAGTTATAAATTTGTAATGTATATATCGTATTTCTATATAAATTGACTTCATATAAATTATTTCCCCTTAATTAAACATAAAAGCTTATATATTTTTAATACATTTGTATGTCGTATATCTATATGAATTTCAGGCTGCTATACCACTACTACTGAAAAATAAAAGCGCAGCAGTTGCGCTAATACAAATAAAAATATGATATATATGTAAATGGAATATTTATAAGTGATATGATGCCGCCGTGTTTTATTCGCAGGCATATTGTTATATTTAATGTTATTTGTATGTTGCTTATTTTTGTGTATATAAAATAAAGAGTTGTTATTTTTTTAATGAATTGAAGCAAATATATGAGTTTGTTTTATAATATATGCAAAATAGATAATTGTTGAATTTGTTATATATAAATAAATTAAAAAACTGTTTAGGCAGCAGTGTTACGACAGGTCGCCACTGATACTTTGATCGTTAAATTCGTAAATCCACAATAATTAAAATTAATATCATAAATATTCCCATAAAAATAAGTATAAAAATTATAACAGTTAATAGTATAAAAGAGAATAAAATGAATATAACTATTTTGTCGTTGTATTGTGTGTGTCACCCGCTGATATTCTTTAATAATAATCTTTATGATATTTACTCGTATATGTACAGGAATACAGGAATTCAGACAATATATATTAAAATAATTATGTATATAAAACGTTATATATTAGATATAGTGTATGTATAACAGTATAATATTATCTTGTATTTTATTTAACAAACTCTATAAATTTAATTATACAATAACACATAAATTACACACCTATTTTATATAATTTATATTTATTTATATGATATTTATAATTTAATTATATAACTATTTGAAAAATAATTAATATGCAGATTGCATTTATGTGTATATACATATATTTTATAATATACTCGTATGAATACAATTAAATGAAATATCCATACATTATATATGCGAAGAAAACTAATCATTATTTTTGATGTTAGTGATATCGAAATTAATTTTTTGTTTCTACAACAGAAAAACCAAAATTGTAAAGTGTCATATAATTTAATAAATTGATAAGGAACAGAATATATGTATGTCGAGCGACACAGATAATATATTTATATGTTTTTTAAATGAAAAATAAATTGTTTTACTATAACTATAGTGAGGTTGTTAGTACGTATTTTATATAAATTATTAAAAACAAAAATCTATATTTATTGTTAAAAAAATATGTTATTCATAATCCTTTTATTTATTATTTTATTATTGGTTCTGTAAAACAAATGGCAAGATACAGATTCACGTACCATATACATACAATTTTAATATAACAAAACGATATAACTTTAATATATTGCTTTACATGAATAACAAAAAAAAAAAAAGCAAAACAATTTTATATAACAAACATGAATTTTAACAATCAACAAAAGAAAAACATAATTTATTTTCTTAGCTTAAATAAGATTTTAAGTATAATCTGTTATAGCAACACAAAAACTTATCCAGAATTTAATCTAATTTAATATTATCTATATATATATATATATATAATGTATATGTTGTATATGTATGGGCGAGAAGAACAAAGAAATATGAACAAATATATATAAAACACACATAAATATTGTATACAAACAACATATAGATAGATTATGGGAACTGATGGTACTATATGGGTTAAGTTATATAATATAAACAATACATATACATAAATACCTTTTTAAAAATTGAACATATATTATATATATATATATATATATAAAGAACGCTTATAATAAAAGATATAACAAATGGAAAACTTCTTTAATCTTTTAAGGAAAATATTCAAAATATTATACATGTGGTAAGTTAACCTGTCTATCTATATTTATATTGTATATTATATATATATATATATTGCCGCAGTTGATTTATATGTGCATTGTATAATAAAATACTTAAATTTAAAACTATATTCATAGCATCGATTGTTTTAAGCGTATATAATATTAAATGGGTGTGTGTGGAGACTTTTAGTTGAAATCAGATTAAACAGAATATTTAAGATAAAAAATACATATAAATTATAATCATATACATATTTTGTGCACGACAAAAGTTGTATAGATACTATTATTTATATGCCCGCATTATCATCGAAGCTATCAAAATAAAGCTTTCGTATAATTTACGATGAAAAAACAATATTATTAACATTTTTATTTGTCTACAGAAACATATAATGTAAAATATTTTACGTTATAATTCAATTATGAGTTTTGTATTAATTATTAAATGTCATTTTCCTAATTGAAAAATAGTGTGTATATCTATAATCTATAATTGATCGTTCTACGTGTACATAACCCATACTTAATTAATTTTTCAGCTGATACATATATAGAGAATTTTTCTTTTGTAAATATACAAAAACTGCATATATACAACGATTCGAAATAGTTAAATAATCATAATTGTCACTAATTCCTTTTGATCATATTTCATAGGTTATATATAGTAGAGGTGGTCAAGATATCTAATTATTTAACGATGAATCGAATAATATTTCAATAAAATCCATACGATTGATTTACAAATAATAAGCATTTTTTTATTTTACTGTTGGAACATTCGACCAAGCGATCTTTAGATTTTACGTCATACTCTTAAGTATACAATATATTTATTAAATTAGCAAGTACTTAGTTAGTTTCAATACAAAAGAGCAAATGGAAAGACTTTAATTATAAGAACCTTATAAACGATGGACACTTCATCCTAAAATGAACACTGCATTTTAGAAAATTATTATTTGAATTATTTCATTATTTTTCCCTATTGTATATAGGCGAACAGTATGTATAATATAATATAATTATGTTAAATATTCAAAATTGTATAAATGTAAATATGAAAAACACATTTAATATGACGATGCTAATAATATGGTAATATAATATTTATTAATAAACACAGATAATTATATAAAAACATGAATAATATATAACATATATATTCAATTCATATTAAAATATACAATGATTATTATCAAAGCTTTTTTGTTATTTTAGGAAAATTGTAAATGTAATAATATATTGTATGTTATTATTATATGAAATATTTTATATATAATATATAAATTGAATTTATGTATTTATGTTCAAATGTCTCTAATGAAATTCAAAATAAATATATGATAATGTATATTATGTATATTATATATTCTATACCAATTATCTAAATTTGAACAAGTATAATTATTTTGCAATATATGTTGGATTTATAGCATATATGATATATGCAAATTATGCAACACACAGAGAAATTGAAAAAGAACCGCTGTTATAGTGTATACATCAAATGTTACTATTGTAAAAAAAATAAAAGTTGTTGTGGATACACATTTTAAAGAAACTTATTTGGAAATACCTAAATAATTTAATATCAAATTCGTATAACTAATTTCATACGAAATTGCTAGAGTAGGTCTACAGTTCTGTTCAATAAAACAAAAAAAACTGCATTTAGTGTAAATGTTAATGTATTCACATCCATCGTTAGTTTACACCACTATTGATTTTCGAATAAATACATAAAAATTATTATTATTATTTATAGAAAAAAAAATAACTTAAATAATTTTCTAAAATAGGAAAACTTCTTTTTTTTTAAATTTTATTAAAATGTATATGAAAAATGATTGACTATTTATTTTATTAATTGAATTTAAAAAATAAAAAAAAACTGAAAATTGAAAACACGCAACTACACATAAAATCATCAAAATATTCAAAATACAAATCGTATAAATTTAAAAAATATTAAAATTTATATAAATATAGACACATTTTGATAAGGGTATTTTTTACATTCATACAAATACGTATTACATAAAATATACTGCGGGAACATAAAAAATGTTTACTCTCATAAAATATTGATTACGCACAATGTTTGTGAAAAAAAAAAAAGGAAAAAGGGAGAATATTTATTTGTTGTAAAATACCATAATTAAATTTATTTATCAAAAAGAAAAAAAAGTTATCTGATAACATTTTCATAGCATTCTCTTGATTTGAATATAAATAATAAATATCATATAATAAATCTAATCTTGTATATTAATAAATATAAAACACAAATTACTGTCATTTTATTTTTGTATATTCAAAATAGTAGAAATAATAACATTTAATATATGCAAATCGAAATATGTACCTTTTGCGATTAGAAAAATGGTTATACCAACTATCTAGAAAAAAAAAAAATAAAACTGTCTTGTATTTATTTTATAGATTTACAGAAATAAAAAATAGAAAAAATAAAACATTTAAAACGTTCGCTTACATTTAAAATTGTTATATTATAGAATTCAATTCGTTTTCAATTTTTAACTTTTATTTGTATACAAAATAGCTTCTTATAATATTTAAACTTAGTTAAAGTTAGAAAGATAAAATAAAACTTTTTATGTTGTATGTATTCGATCGTATCTATACATTATATTTTAATCTGGTCTCGTAGCATTTTGTTTTCAAAGTTTTTGGCGCAACACATGTTTAACATTCTTTTAAAATAATACAATATATTTAGAAATTTAGTTCGCACACTTTTATAAACTTAATAATTGTACTAATGAAGACAACACAGAGGTATAGGCAATCATGTAATCAATAAATGAAATTATTTCATATTAATTATATGATAATTAATTGAATATACACATATTAATTTTTTCGATAATCATAATAGAAAAATACCTTTTTTCCACTATATGCGTTAATACAACGAACAAATAAGAAAATTAATTATTTTTTATATAGAAGTAATTCAAAATATATTATAATTTAAACTTTCAGAAAAAAAAAATAAAGAAAATCCCCACGTTCTGTACATATTTTATATGGGCAAATACATTTACAAATATACATATATACTAATAAATAGATCTTTACAAATTTAAGTGTAAGGAAAATAATTTAGCATATTTTAATTAACAAATTTATGCAAAATGTTTTGAATTTTTTTTTTTAGATTTATATAGCGTATTTATTTAACAATATAAAATAACTTTGTGATTTGTGCGTTTAGTATATACACTATACTGTATACGCACAATTTAATATATATATATATATAGTGAAATTATTGGGAAAATGTGTTACTATATACAAAAGTATGAATATACGCGAGTATTTGTATACATTTTGTTATGTGCATTTTACACATAAAACTTCGTTCTTATATATAAAAAATATATATACCCTAAAATATATATATAAATTTAGAGAAATATTATTTTGTTGTATATATAAAATGATGGAAATTTTCAAGAAGTTAATTATAATGTGATTATATACATTACATGTACTATATATTTTCTTTCAATATGAATATTTAATTGGTGTATAACTGTGTGAATTATGTGAAATATTTTGTGTTACATACAATATATATAGTATTAAATAAATTCCTAAGAATTTATAAATAAACCAAATATAGAATAAACATCTTCTTTATGTATTGTAAATTGTTTACATATATTTACGTTGAAATTTATATATAAAGAATTAATGAAAATGTTTGACATATATTAATTATTAATTTAAAATTTAATTAAATGTTTAATAAAACAAATTTTAAAATGAATGGTATATATAAAACAGTGCTTTAGAATTATACAAAAAAAAAACGTAATCTTACCATTGCTATGATGTATACAAATCAACCAAATAATGATAATTAATAATGAATAATGATAGTATAACAATTAATTGAATATATCAATTGTGGTTAATGAATTGGTCGATTAGAATTAACCAATTAAATGAGTAAAGAAATTGATGTAATACTATACAAGGACGAAAATCAATATTCAAAATAATTCAATTTTTAAACCATTCATTAGAATATTCGCAAAATTTTATAAGTTTGTTTATCTATGTGGCCTATGTTCATTATCGTGAAAACATAATTTAATTATTTAATTTATTTTTTCGCAACAAATGTAGTCTTTGTAGAGATAAAAAAGAAATAAATATCGGTCCTTTTAGTGTTAAAAAATTTATTATTGTGTTTGGCTTTGAATTATGAACGATTCTATCATTGTACTATATTTTAAAATCAAGTAAATCTAAAAAATTTTAAAATAAATAAATGATTTCTAATTTCTATATATAAATTTTACGATAGAATTTATTCTTTGCTATCAATAAATTTACTAAAATCAAACAAATTTACAATTAAATCAAAAAATATAAAAATAAATAATCGCTATAGAATTGGTCTGTAATAATTTGATTGCGATGGTCCAAGTTGTACCCATAATCTGTTTTGCAATTTAAAAAAATATCGTAATATAGTGAATCTATTTTTATTATCAACAATCAGAATTACATATGCAAAAAACAATTTTTTTTAGGTTTGACCTTCAACAAGTATTCAATAAACCTCATAATAATATATTGATTAAATTGAAATTGACAAATAATATTTTGGTTCTGGCACGAAACTTGACATATTCAACAGGCGAAAAAAACAATATTTTTAAAAGTATTCTATTATAAAATATATTTGTCAGTTCAATTATACAGCCGCAACCAATTTTTTGTGATTGACAATAACTTTCCAATAGATGTAATATAGTCAATACTATTTTTTACTGCCTATACAATTTACGAATTGAAAGATATTTTCATTTGGAAAAAATTTAAATATGTAATTTAAAATAACGAAAATTAAACAATGAGCGAAGGAAATAAAATAACTAAATAAATAATGTAATAACCACACGCGTAACTAAATAACCTTTTTTTTTTCATTTTCATTTGAAATAACAATTTGTGCACGGTATGAGTATTAGAATATATTTTTTTTTTTATATATATACATTTTAAAACAATAGAAAATAAAAATAATATATTCACGAATTTTATTTTTTTAAATCCCAACAGGATTTATAAAATGCAAATCATTTGTTCGGTATACTATTCTCTGTTCACGAACAAAATGTTGTTGTTGTTATATATACTATATATTGTTATATACTATATAATTTGGAAACGGCACAGTACATACGCATATATTTATGTATATATGAATTTTTATATTTTACATTACACAGTAGAATAAGTATGTGTGTAAAAAATGTATTTTTTTTTTATAAATTATTATTGCCAAAAAATATATAATAATAACGCATATAGACAAAATATCTTTATTTATCAGCACGTAGCATCTCGTTGTCTGTTAGGTGGCTCTTCAACATTGTATACCCGAATTCTGTATATTGTTTCTTCTCATATATGATGTGTATATGCGGGTGTAATATATAAAATATGTGTTGAACAAATCAATATTATTATATAAATGTGGATTACTTTTTTATTTTATTTTATTTTATTTTTTTTACTTTTTTTTTTGCGAGAATCGGATTATATTAAATAAAATATTTTTCAAAAATATATATATAAATAAAATATGTAAAATGAAGGACGCGATATAATATAGCTTATAGAGCAATACGTCTAAAAATTGTAAATGAAAGCATATAAATTTAAGTATATTATATGTAAAGTATTATATTGTAACATGAATTTACAAAATGTCAATCGAATATATGAGCACATTATCTATATCTATCTACCTCTATATAACTTACTTATATATATATATACCTATCCAATATACATATACTAAACACATGTTTCATTGTCAAATGATATTTTCTTGTTCAATAAATAAATGATATGAAAACATTTCATTTATAAAATATTCAATATTCAAATTGATTTTTTTTTATAAATATATGTATTATTATGTTGCATCTATATTCAGATTATTATTATTATTATTATTATTATTATTATTATTATATTATTACGAGTATATTATTAGAATATATTTGGTTGACTGACAGATGCACAATATTTATCTATATATATATATGAATTTGTAATAATAAATATAATAACGTATAGGATTTGTGTTATTTAAATTTAATAAATATAGAATTGGTATTGCAAATGAGATTGTCAACGATAAAAAAAAAAAAAAAATTTAATTTACATTTAAATCATTAAATGATTTCTCCCATATTGATTATAAACATATATTTTGTCTCTATACATATTATACGAGCATATATACATATATTGTTAAGGTCATTGCACATTTATAAATACTAATTTTTTAAATACTAATTACACAATTCATTCGAATAATTATATGTATTTTCATGTCAAATTTATGTACATACAATAAAATTTATATTACCAATAATTTAACAAATCTAAAATAATATAATAGTAATTTTTATGTTTTTTGGAAAAATAACATCATAATTTTAATTGTGTAAAACTATAAATTTTTTATTCGATTTAAATTGGATATAATTATAATGAATGAAAATATAACATCAATTTAATTTGGTCATATAAAATGAATGCGCATTGGGTTTTAATTATATATAAATTATAAATATTAATGAGGATAATTAATTTTTTATTTAATATATATATAGATATAAAATGATTCAGTGGTGGTGTGGCACAGTATATTGGTGTCTTCTTTTAATCAGGAGGACAATTTTTCGATATATTTTTTATAATTAAAATTACTTTACATAATTACCATTTGTTCGAGAAACAATATTTTTGGATATATTGTATTGGACGACACTATTCAGAGATTAATACATATAAGAATAAGTGAATTAATAAAATATATATATGTAATAATTTACCAATAAATGCATGTTTATACGAATGGAAATGCAATATGTATACGATCAAGTATTAAAGATAAAAAAATTAAAATAAAACTAATGCTGAAAATAATTTTAAAATTATTAAACGAAATTCCGGATTACATGTTTATATTTTTTCATAAATAAAAGGTATTATTTAAGAAACTAAATGAAATATCTTATTCTATAAATATATGGTAATACAAATTTACAAGATAAAATAAGAAGAAGAAGGATAATAAAAAGAGTTTCACTAGGAAATAAAAAAATGTACATCGGAAATCGATTTAAAAGCATATTGTGCTTATATATTTAAATATAGTATGCAGTAAATATATAACGTCAATACACCTATTTCCGATACTTATTAAAAAAAAAAAATTGTAAAAAAACTTCTAAAAATACCATTAAAATTCTTCCAATTAACTTGCCAGTTACTAATACTAATTATTATAAAATTATTTACGAATATTATACAACACATTTATGCCAACATTAGGTCTTATAAAAATGTAGAATCCATTTCGTTGTTATTTTGGTAGATACTCTGGCCTAATAGGCATATTGACGTTTTATATATATGGTAGATACGTATATTTGCATAAAATCTATTAGGAATATGTGCATATTTTTAGTAAAAATATATTTATAGAAAAAATTTACTTAAGATAATATTTTAATTTTCTTATATTTTATTTTCAATTTATTATTTAAAATTAAAATATAATACATACGTAAAAATTTCCTGGGTTATAGAATTGGTGAGATATAGACTTATTTTGGATATTATATTTGTAAAAAATTTCAATCCTTTTCCTCCCCGTTTAGTATAAAAAGGGTTTATCAATAACATGTACGCATATCTACCAAATTTATATAACACATATATACAAACAACAACAATATATAATCCCAATGAATTGAATATAATAATCCTTTTTTATAAGAAGAAATATGTTTTGTCACTCACTATATAATTGTGTCGATATGATGCTTATGTGTTTCTTAAAAACATCGGATTTATATAATAATATTAAGTTATATATAGATAATACGGCTATATATATGGTATATATTATTTAGCATACACTTATTATAAAAATTGCAATATCATCTTTTTAATATATAGTTATGATTTTTAATATATGTATAGAGGTGTTATTAAATATAAAAGATGAAATACTTTTTTCTAAATATAGACACTTTTAAATGTATAGAAATATAAAAGTATATAATTTGTATATGGTTTATTTTATAAAAAATAACAAATTTTCCCTCAGTATACGTGAAATTGAAAATATAATTAGATGAAAATTTTTAATTTAACAATGGAAATTATTATAATAATTAATCATTAAAGAATTTTATAAATAAATACATATATTTTTATTTTCATTTATAACACATTATAATTTCATCATTTTATGTTATGTTTATATATATACGAATACGAATAATAAATACATAAACATAAAAACATTGTATATTGAATTTGAATGTATTTTTGTATGTACACATTATGTATAGAATTTATTTGTTAACTTATATATATATACATAATTTATATATGTTTATTTTATATTATATACAATATATGATGCAAAAACGAAACATAAGGTAAAAAACGAAAAAAATTATATTCGAATTTGTTGAAATGGAAAAGTTTTGAAAGGTGTAATAATCTTTTTAAATCTATATATATATTTACATGAACAATGACGACAAAACTGAAATACAATAATATATATATATATATATGTGAAATAAAGGAAAATTCAAATAAAAATATTGTAATGTTAAAGAAAAACTGAAAAACATGTTAAATTAGGTTATATATAGAAATGTTGTTGATAATAAAAATATAAAACATAATATATAGAGAATATTAGATACACCGCACCTACACAAATACACGTTTTATAAAAAAGTTTGATTTAAAATGAGTTTATTCACATCCAACACATTTTATTAATACCTATTATATATAAATTTAATTTTATTACATACGCACATAATATATACAATAGATTAGGTTGATAAGAAAAAAGAATAATGAATAATATTTATAAATTTATAAAAAGTTTTAGGAAAAAAAGGAAAAAAAACAAAACAAATCAAATTTATTTCTGACAAAGTTCTTTTAAAATGTATTTTTAAATATATAAAGTTAAAAACAAAACAACATAAATTACGTGTGTCTGTGAATATATGGAATAAGAACACGGTATAACTGAAATGAAGATTACCTTTACCAATAATAAAATTATGATCGGCGAAATTCAGTTCAAGAAGTATTCATAAAAAAGTCGATTTTCCGGAAAATGTATAATATACGGCTTACCCATAAATATTTTTCCACTATTTTCACTAGTATAATTTTACATATACCCTTTAAAAGAAAATAGCCACTTTATTGAAATGGAACTACAAAAAAATTGAATTCGCAAAAAGTGAGAAGGAATGAGTTTTTATATTGATTCGATAAAATTGTATAAAATATATATGGGTGTGTATGTGCACAATTGTATAAAATATAATTATTGTTTGTTATACAACCTGCATATAATAATGCATTCATTATCTATAATACCCACCAAAACAATATATAAAATGCTACTATATATACCCGATTCAGTATAATTATTTAAAATATATATTTATTGTAATTAATAGTTGTGGTAATTTAAATAATAAAGTTGCTAATTAATTTTAGGGTGCGACGATGTTTATTAATGGATTACAGAAGAATTATTATAAATTAAAATTAATACAATATAAGTTTTGTGTAACATTATTGATGTAAATGATATGTCTTCAAACAATTTTTTTTTTTCAGAAAATGTTTAAATAACCGTTGTCGATATGTTGCCAATAAATTTTACGAAAACCTCAATTATATTGTAGATATTTTAAAGTGATTATTGGACCATTATAATAAAATACTAAATATTTTCAAATACGAGTAAAATATATCTGTATATATGCTTGATTCAGAGTCAATGATGTTTGGTATATACGGCACTCGTAAAATCAATATATTATAAATAAGCACATAGAATTAGAATTATAAATTAAAAATTATAATAAAGAAATAAATTATATAATTACTAAACAATGATTACAATTAAATTAAATAAATAAATTTAAATTATAATATTTAGCAAAAATATTTCAAAGCTTTTACCTATAAATAACCGAAAAATATATGGTACGTTATAGTTATATAACATAAATTAGAGTATTTTTCACAATTATCAATAATATTTTTAAAATTATATAAATCTATATTGTTTTATAGGGTGTACTAACTAACAACCGGTATACTAAAAAGATATCCCCAAATTTTTGCAACGGGTTTTTTTTACAACAATATATTAGCAATGTGTGAAGCACTAACATCTTATGTTTGAAAGTCATATGCGTTGAACCATGAGAGAAGTGGTATACTTCTTCCAAAAATTAACGTAATTAATTTCGTAAAAACGTAACGTATATTTGCGTGCTGTTAAAGCTGATCATAACATATTTTTATTTACAAATATGAACACATTTGATTTATTCGGCATCATTGATTTTTTTTTTTAATAGCGCGCACAGAAGGAAGAATTTAAATCTGTGAATTCTTACATTTTATAAGTCATTCCCTGTACAATATAATATTTTATTCAATGAAAAACTTGACATATAGTATATATACATAAAATATATACAATATATATATGTATAGAAGAAAAACATACATATAATTTTCTTGCAAAACATACAAATTATATAAACATTTTAAACATCTGTTGTAATATTTTAAAATAAATTTATGAATTTCGTTTTGTCGTAACATGAAACATAACTTATTTGGTACGTATAAAATATATATTGTATATAATATATTTAGTTAAATTCCATAATATAATATAAAATATTTGTGTATATGTAAACGTGTACACATATAATACAAAATCATTCCATATTATATATGTTATATTTTAAAAGAAACTCGTTCGCCTATATATATATAACATATAATGATTAAAGTTTTGTTGAAAATATATATATATAATATGTTAAATTTTCACATTCAAAAATGTATATATATATAAACATTTGTTGACAATCGATAATTTGACTGAACAAATAGTATAACATAGAATTAAAAATATATACTAATATTATAATTTAATTGAATCATGATGTATTAGAAAAATAACATAATTTTTACATAGAAATATATACTAGAATTCTGTAACCGGAAATAATATATGTGTGGTGGGCACTCTGTATATGTGAAACAACATATATTTATGTATTAACACGTTAATCGCCACGATAATATCAGAAAAATTTTTACATGGGCCATGGTAACTTTATTAGATAATTTAGTTAAAAATGTATTAAGGAAACTTATTGTAACACAGAAAAAATTGTTTTTTGCCATATTTCACTTTAATGTTTGTAGTAAGCCAAGAAATTTTCTGGTTTTGTTCCTGATAGGCCAACTTTCGAAACATAATGCAAATGTATCGTTTGCGTCGGACATCTGTGATTGACGTGGCCTTCTACCGAATCGCGTACGTCAGACATATATGTGTGACATGGTTCATGTAGAACTTCTTAGCGTCAAACACATATGACTGACATGGCGATTAACGTGTTAATTAAGATTCTTTAAATCAACAAAATTTGATACAACTCAATAATTCAAGTAATTACAAATCTTTTAAATTAAATTAAATTATAACGAAATTCTTCTTCTTGTATATGGGTACATTACTGAAATAAATAATTAAATATACATATGTTAAATTAATTTCCTATACACAGCGTTATAGAATTTGATTATTTGATATAGATACTTAACATATATATGAGAAATAATAACGTTTTTATATATATTTATTTAAATTAAAACCAAATATATTACATATGCGGTGGATTTCAATTCAATTTTCATTCAAATTATTGCATTATTTATATACGTATACGTAACGTATATATATATAAAATGTATAACTTTTAATTTAAAACTTTAGTTTTTGAGAAAAATAAAAAACTTTTTAATTTTATAAGTGAATTTTACATATATTTATTAGGAAAAACTTCTTCCTTTTTTTTTTATTACTATATACCATAGTTACATTTAACTTATCTAATATAACTTATTTTTGATATTGGTATTATATAAAAATATATAATACATTTATATAGTTATATATTTACTGTATATATGTATTTAGTTCTTATATATATTATATTTATATATAACATATAGCATCCGATATATATCTGCATATGAATGAATAAAGAAAGGAGCTTTATATATTATAAGAGTTTATTTGAACTGAAAGAAGTTAATATTAAAATTGGGATCAGTGTCGGTAATTTATACATTAAATAAATATATATTTTCAAGCATCTACATCCTTTCATTTTTTACAAACATATATATAAATAATAACAAATTGTGTTTCAATGTGTGTGTGTGTTATATTATTTTTTAGTTCACACGATGATTTAAAAATACGGTGTTAATTTTTAATATAAAATGTTTTGTATATAAGTATATTTTTAAAATTATTTATCAACAGCATTTTCAATAATAACATATATAGGCAATAATTTATTTGTATGTCCTATATACGAGTACGTTTCATTTTAAGGAAATAAACACATAACTAATGTATCACGTATACATAAATATGGTTTATTATTAAGAAAAAGTATATATTATTACCATTTCGTTGGAGAAAAATATATATTTTATAGTACACATTTATATACAATATATTGAAGTTATAAATTCTTATAAGAGAAAACATTAAAAGTAAAAAAAAAAAATACTTTATTTTATATATGAAATAAGAAATAAATTATCTTTTTTTTTTTAAAGATTTCATATATACCATATATCCTCCACCATATGATATAATAATAACAAAGGAACTCGTTTTAATAAAGTACACCTAATAATAAAGAACATCTTAAAAATAATAAAACATAAAAAAAATTACGAAAAATACATTTTATATTTTAAAACATAAAAGAGAATATCATAATCAACGATCAACAACGGCAAGTAATTTTAAAAAATAAATGCTACAAAAAAGTCTGTTATACATAACTCCATATATTTTTTCGTTACAAAACTTATACTATAATATATATACAATATTAACCATTTCAGACCTACTCAAACATTATTCGCAAAAATATTGTTTCTCTATCTATTTTTTTATAGTATACACAATTAATATTTCATACATTTATCGTAAAAAAAAAAGGTACCTTATATTAAATGGAAAAAAGAAAATTTTCTTAAAATTATTCTTAGATTTTCTATTGTATATTTTATAGATTTAACATATTTCAATTGACATTTTTTTTGTAATACTAAAACACATTTCGTATAAGGATGCCCCACAAGCTTTTATAACCGTTGCGTAAAAACAAAAATACATATATAAATATTTAAATAACAAAAAGTCAAAAGTGATTGTCTTTTTTTTGCCTTTATGCCAATCAGGTAAAACGTTTTTTTTAGGTGTAAATGAGAAAAAAAAAGAAATCCTGAAGATTAATTTAGAAGTAATTCATTATACGTAACTCTTTTATCGAATGACTACAAAACTATTTTTATAAAAATTAGAACTTTTGCAATTAAGTTTGACCGCACAAAACTTATTCAATTCTGCTATTACGTTGTCTCTTCGCCAATACATATATTCAATATATTATAAATAATTACATGGTTATCGAAGTTGATATTTTTACCTCTATGCTGATCAGTAGAATTTTTTTTTACCTTTGAATAATGTGCACATATTTTCTTATACTTAATTTATCCCTATAACACCCCGTACAAATTGTAGATATCTTTCGTATAGAAACAGAAAAAATTCCATTATTTTTAAGCTGAATTAAATAAATATATATAATAATTGAAATTTTTATATTTTATTATGTATATCTAGACATATTTATGTATCGAAATTGCATACATCAGACAAAAGTCACTATTAAATTTATGATTAAACTATATATAGAATTTGGAATATATAGCAAAATGAAAAAGTTGTGTGGAAAAAAGGAACAGAAAAATTGCAACAAAACAATTACCATAATAATTGTATATGATATAAAATTTTGTGTGTATACAGAAAAAAAAAAGAGTATTGTGGCGGTTTTACTTTAAAATCGCATATATTTCACTATTTGCAATCCAAATAACACCAGATTATTAGAATATTAGTAAAATTTGGTTGAACAGTTTTCTGCTTGAATACTAGTTATTAAAACAATTGATAATTCATAAAGAGACAATTTTCCGTAGCTCTAAAATATATGTTCACATAAGTAATGATACATATTTAGAAGAAATTCATTTGTCTGTAAATGTGACTATTTGGATAAAAATCAATCAATCGGATATAAAATATAATAATTACTCTGTTCAAAGTTCCTTGGCATAACCATGTTGAAAATAAAGACTTTCTTTTTTCTTTTTCTATTCTATATTATTATTAAGATATATATTTTTATATGCAATCATGTTCCTTTAGAAATATAAATAAATAAGTTTTATCATCATCTTTATATATTGTATATATAAAATAATATATGTATATATCACAACTCAACGGATAAGAAAATGAAATTCAATTTATGATAATGCAATTTGAAAAAGTAAAAAAAAAATAATGTATATATGTATTTATTTTCCTTATTATTCTACTCACATATATATATATATACAATAGGTATTATAAGATGAGTAATATATAGTTTTACATACATGCATGCACATATAAGTTAGTTATATGATAGTATTTTACTTAAAAAAAAATATTTATATATAAATAAATTATGTATTGGGTGTGTATACCTATGACTTTGTTTATTTTTTGTCTATATGTCGATAGAACTACTACTTTTATTCAATTGATTATTGCTCTATGTGTATATATATATTTATTAAAGAAATTTAATCTGTCTATCAATTGCTTACAAATTTATAGTATATGGAACATTTGTTTGAAATAAATACATCAATTTTTGTTATTGCGTTGTTGATATGGAAAATTTTTAGTTGCAAAAATTTCATCATATGATTGTACAATAAAATATTTGCTTCCGCAAAGAAATTACGGTGAACATGTTTCATCGAATGCAACTTATTTTGAATGAATTTTTAGAACCAGCAAAATTATGAGTACTATTTGAGCCGAGATGAATCTGGTGAGACCTAATGAAACGATCAGAGCGGAACTCGGGCAACAAAAACGTGCGGAACAACACTATATGTACTCAATAAAAAAAAAAAAAAAAAGACAGAATCATAGTTATACACCCAATATCAAATATAGATAAATATAATTTATAATAAAATGAAAGAAATAACATTTTATTAAAAATAAAATAAATTGCAAATATTCTTATATTTTGGATCTGCATCTAAATACATATATTTCATTATAATTTTTATATTTTTAAATAAAATAGTTAATATTTAAATATAATATAATAATTTAGAGAGAAACTTTATTATAGTCACCCGGAAAAAAAAAAGGATATATGAAAAATGTTATTGTGCTTTAAAAATTTTGAACAATTTCTAAAGGTTTATTTAATTTAATAGAATCATTCAAATATTTCGCAATAATAATAAACATAAAATATGTTTAAATATTGTAATAGTAGAGATACATCACACCACACATAAGTTTGTAATTGTCATTGTATATATATAGGCCGGCTGTATTGTTATATAAATATAAATATATTAAATACCTTAAGTGTAGAAGCATAAAAAGTCTATTATATATATATATATGATTCTTCTTCAGCTATTTACAGTCATCAAAATATATATACTTTTATAGAATAACTTCAGTATAGTTAAAAAAAGTAAAAGTATAAAAAAAAACATAAAATTGACTGAAGTTGTAATACCTAAAAAGAAAAAAGAAAATATATATAACATTAAAAAAAGAAAATACAAAAAAATTGAAGCTTATAATTATAATAGAAGAAAGAAAAATAGAAAGAAATGAAAACTTTTTAATTTCCTTTTATTTTAGAAATGTTTTTTCAGTGGTTTGAATTTTTTTTTTTCGCGATGTTATTTTTTATTTTGTATTTTTGTATTTTTTTTTTTATTTTTTTTTTTTTTTTGGATATTTAAAGTCCATCCTTTTTTTTTAACTTAACCGAAAATAATTAAAACGGGTTTATGCCTTTATAATGTTTTTCAAACTTATGATTTTGACAGGTTAAAACAATTTATTTTTTACATTTAAATGTTTTATAAATAAGTTATTTTATTTTTATTTTTCATATATGCTACAAATTATATTATTGATTTCTTACTTATGGTTAGTGGGTCAGCAGTAACGTGTGTGTGTGTGTGTGTGTGTGTGTGTGTCAAACATAAACGAGAGAATTTTTATTTTCAATGCAATAAAAGTTTTCCTGAAATTTTTTATATTGTTATTCAATTGTTGTACCATATTTTATGGAAAAAAAAAAAAGGGAAATCGAATATTTTGTGTTAACTTGACTACATTGTACAACTATTAACCCTTTTATCCTATATATATATATATTGGTTAATGCAATAAATGGTTTATCCTTGATGGAATTTTTATAATAATTATAAATATCTTTTGAAAAAAAATTTATCACATGTTATTTTCAATTTTCACAAAAATCTATTGTATTTTAAAGAATATTTTTTGAAATTGTGAAAAAAATTTAAACATTTCTTCGATGTATTTATTCAAATTTAATAGAATTTTCAAAATCTGTAGGAAAATCGGAAAATCATTAGAATATTCAAAAAATTAAAATTTTAAAAAATATGATTTCCCGGAAAATTCAGTATACATATATTTTTTGTATCAAAAGTTGGCTAATTTTATATACATATCTTTAAGATAACATCAAATTTATGATAAAATCTTAATGTGGTTATAATAAAGATACAATTATTTATTATCTATTATAGCTTTAGCATTTCTTCTATATATATCTATAGAAATACAACAACTTATCGTATATTAAACTTTCTCGATATGTATATTATAAGTTATACGAATTAAATTCAAAATTGATTACACAATTTAATCAAATCACGCATCTATCTATCACGAAGGAATTCATTGTTGATAAAAGCTATGTTCATAAATTAAATATAATAAATACATCACTTATCCATATAATACGCATCCAAAAGAATTCAAGGGAAAAAAAATACTATAGATAATTAAATAATATTACATCGATATACAAATACGCATATATATATATAGGACATTAATTTACGTGAACAAGTTAAATATCGGTCACTTGTTATGCATATATAAATGAATGAACATGTTGTAATGTGTACATATTTTCTTTTTCTAATATCATTATTTCTCATCAACTTCAATATAACACCAAAGCCAAAGATACTATAATAATACTGATTGTACAAAAAAATAAAAATTTTCTCTAAAAGCTCAATGTAATACTTTTACTCTATATAAAATCCAATTCGTCGAGTTTGCGTTCATTTAACATTATATATATATTTTTATGTGTGCTCATATATACACCTATACAAACAACATCATCATACATCATATCTAAAATGTATATAAAATAAATTTTCTGAATTCATTTTTACCCCTTTTAAAAAAACATATTTTCACGTTTCTATATTTCTACAATTTATTTAACAAAAATTTTCAATATGACACCACTAAAGAAAACTGATCTCTGAAATCTGGTAACACAAATTTTTCCTTATGTATATGGCTATATAAAAAATGAACGAATATTATATATGATGTCAATATAATGTTGTTGGTATGTATGCGGCGCAAACTCAACTATACTATAACGATGCCGACGATGGAATTTTGACAGTTTTCACGTATACTTTTTTTTTTTATTATACAGATATTTTAGTTGAGTGGTGTATTATACAGTAGATAATGCGGTTAAATTTCATATAAGTTTTATTTACTATTGATTTTTTCTATATTCTGCAAGTATACCCTTAAAAAATTTATAATAAAACACAAATTTATTAAAATAGTATCGTATTTTATAATAAAAATAAAATAAAAGTGCATTAATTAAAATAGTATAAAAATCTTAATTAGATTTTCGATTTTTTATTGTGATTTTGATGTAAAATTTTTTTACATACTACTATTACTTATATATATCCTTTTCGTATTTGAAAGTCAATGGCAGCGCCCTTTTTTTTACATCATCATCATCATCATCATCATTAAATCCTTTTTGATTATTTATTTTTATGTGTGTACAACATTATAAAGAAATATAAATATATTGGCAAAAAGCAGTAAACTATTGGAATTGTAAATTAAATTGGGTACGTATAAATTATGTTGTTAATTTAGGCTATTTAAAAATTTTCTATGTATACCAATATTTTTTCTCTATATAATTTTTATAATACGCCATGTTTTTTTTTTCAATTTTTTAAAAATCTATCTATTATCTGTATTTATTATTTTAAGATTATAACCAAACCCATATTTTAATTAATTTAAATTATAATATATAAGACTAGAATTTAAAGTATATATATGGAAATCGTATTTTCATTAATATAATAGATTAATTTGTAAAAAAAAACAATAAATGGTTTTTCTCTGTTGTTGTAATTGTTATTATATTGTTCATATATAAAAAAAAATAAAGGAAAAGATAAATTAACAATGAAAAATCGAAAGTTTATATGTATTTGTGAACAACCTGCTGATAAATTATGGGATATATCATATAATGGCGGGTATTTTCCTAAGAAAAATTTTATGTGCGCATGTGTTCAACATATAATGTTCATGAATCCATAAATTGTGATTCTTTTTGTAGTAAAATGTTTAAAATAAAGATGCGTACGTATAAGAAATATATATATGATTGTTGAATTTTCATAAATCATCGAATTAGTGGTTATATATAATATTATTTTGTGTGTGACACATTATAAAATTTAGTATATTTAAAACAAAATATATACCGATATAGAATATTCTAAAAAGAGTTAATTATATATATATATTTAAAATAATTAATTTAATGTACTATATACAAAAGAAACCTTAATCATTTTATGTATCGTCGTTAATCGACATTTTCACGAATACATCAATTTTTTTTTAAAAAAACAAAAACCAGGTTTTGCAAAGGGACTTTATTCATACTTTATTGGATGCGGTTCAATGCTACTATAAAATATTGTATAAATATAATAAAAATACTTTAAAATAAATTTTCTATATAACTGGTATAATAGTAAATACAAATATATATTCATAACCTTCCGAAACCAAAATCTTCTCATAGACTAATTCCAATTTGAAAACATGAATGTTGAATGGGCGAAATGATTGAAATTTACATTAAAAAAAAAAAATCCATTCTATAAAATTATACTAAAAACTATATGGAAAATAATTTTCTCACAATACAATTATTGAGACAACACAATACTTTATTTTTTTCTACTACAATAAATGATGGAGAACTTTGATATTTTTAGAATACCATAAAAAAACATCCACGCACACACAAACACACACACACATACACACATACTATGTAATTTAATATAATGTATATAACATTATTATATATTAAACAAGGAAAAATGCAAAGCATATTAATTTTACTTTTAATATAATTTCCTTTGAAGGAAAAAAAAAAAATTTTCCTTACATTTTCCGGTACTGTTTTTAGTTTTTTTAATGAAGGTTTTCCTTCTGGTTGATTTTTATTTGTTTATTTTTTTTTTTTTTTCTTAATATACTAATTGAAGTTATAATTTTTATGAAAATTAATCATCGCTGTTGTGTACGACGGCGGTGGTAGAGTTAAATAATATTGTAAAATTTGTATTATATACTTTATATTTTTAATACTTTAATTAATTTGAGAATTATGTATAAATTGGAAAAAGGAAGAAAAGGAAAAAGGAAAAAAAAAAAAAATTCATTATTCAAAGGAATTAATAAAACCACGTAAAAAAAAAAAAGGGTGCGCAAACATCCTCCAAAGAGAATTTGTATATAGAATTAACAAACAATAAACCAACCGTAAAAACTATAAATATATATATATTGTATTTATATAAACATATATGCAAATTATAGTATAGGGTAAACCCGGAAAACCGACCTCATTTTTTATATGTTGGGTCATTAACCACACTCATTGTCAGTAACCATGTTAAAATTTTCAAACCTGAAAGGTGTGTTCTTGGGGTACATTTTATAGAAAAAACCCTTTCCTTTTCATTTTATTGTTTCTTACAAAAATATCAAATTATTATGTACATTAATATGGCAAACTAAAGCTTCACGAAAAATACTGGTATGAATGCCGCACTGGAATCTGAAAATATATTTACATTTGGAGTTGAATATTTGGATAATGTAACATATATTAGTATTGTGGGTAACTTTAATTTTTCTAAAATATTGTTCGAAATATCTAAAAATAAAAATGTTATCCACATTTACGGCAACGGTGGACCGATCTACCCTTACATGTTAATCCAAAAATAAATAAATTAAATGAATTGTAAAAACAAATTAATATGTACATAATTTTATATAGTCATGCTATGGGGTCTCACAACATAAATATTGTGGGATATAGTTTTAAATGATATTAGAATATATATATATATATATATATATTACAATATTATATAGTATAATAGTATAAATGTATAAAATAAAGTTACTTTATAGATCGGAAATGAATCAACAGGCTAAAAAAGTAATTTTCAATAATGAAAAAAATATATTTTATCTATAGATAAAAGTTATATAATATAAAATATTGTAATTCCATTTAATGCCTCAATCTATATAAAGATAGAATGTTATTATTCATATATAGTATTATTAATATAAATTAATGTTTAAGGCTGCCCATTTTCACATAAGGTAATATTTAACTATTAATTTTACTATTCTTTACTATACCCTAACCGGTACAATAAAAATACAATTTCCGTATATAGGCACCGTGAAGCTGTTAAAGATATAGAAACGTGAAAATTACTTTTGATTACAATATCTTAATTTCTACCAGTATGACTTTCGCGTGACATGTTTTACAAACGATTAAAATATAAATGGGATATAACAGTTGCAATTATTATTATTATTATTATTATTATTAATTAAATATAATATATAGTTTTTTTTCTATATAACGTCACTAATTATTAAACAAATATATTTAAAATATTATATAATTTAAAAATAATAATTTATCAATAAATTGAAAATTAAAAAAAATATTGTTGTGAACAGTTTTATCCACAAAATATTGTAGATAAAATTTCATATATTGTTCACAAAACTTATATAGATATATTTGCGTTTGTCATACATACAAATTGTTTTGCTGAAAATTTAATAATATTATATTGAATATGTAATATAATAAATATCAAGTATATTTAAAATAAAAATGAACATATTCGGGATAATTCAGCTAAACGTAAATTTATTTATTGAGTTTGCTATACACAAAAATTTTAAATTTATTTTCAATGAAAATTATAGCAAGCTATTAAATAAATTTGTCGTTTAACTTGTGTGTCGTCGTATGATATTCATAAGCTGAGTATTTTGTTGTATAAACAAAACATATATATGACATGAAAACAATATGCTGTTGCTGTATAATGTAAATTTAGAAATAAACGAGTATATAAAATATAGTGGAAACAAAAAATTATGAATATTTTTACAAATTTATAAGTAAAAAGAAAATTTGATATTTTTGTTACATATTTTCCTTATTGTGTTTATGCGCTGGCCAAAATGTTAACAAAAAATATATATATTTATAATAAATATAATATACAAACAATTTTCAATTTGCATATCTCTATTTGTAATATATACACATTTCTGTAAATATTTGAATTTAATTTTTTTACACCATATCAGAGATGTCAAAAATATATGTTTGTAATTAAAGAAATTTATTAGGTGAGTGAAAAAAAAAAAATATATAGGCATACGTGACAAAAACCAATGCATGTGTGAATATTTTTTTTGTTATTTGCTTATACAACATAATGTAATTTAAATAATTTAAATTAGAATTAAATTTTGTTTGTTTTTTTTAAATTTAGGATAACATTTATAAAATAAGATAAATTTTCTTACACTTTGTTTTGTATATACGTTCAATCAAATTATACATCCATTAAATATTTAGTTAACATTATCTGTATATCTTTTGTCTCTTATTTAGTATTATATATAAATACATTGTAATAATGGTATATTATTCACTTTATATAATACACTGTGAATATAGATGTAAATACAGATTGTGGTTTTTAGGATATTCCGAAAACAATACGATACAATTTGTATGTTGTTTTACAGTTGAATAACTTTTTCAATACTTTATTGTTCCATGTAAATACATATTGTATTGTCTATATTGGTTATGGTTTATATATATATATATGTATTACATGTACGACATATAATATAATTGGTATGTTGGATATAAATAATTCCATTAGCAATAGCTATGTATTTCATAAATATTGTATTGTAGATAAATGTATATATACATACGGGTAAAAACGATGATGATAAAATATTGATTATGACGATGAACTACTAATGTATTAAATGTATATAAATGTCATTGCAGTATATATCAATTGTTACAATTTAAATTTTTAGTTTATTTAATAGATATATTGCTTTTTCTATTTCATATACTACATGTGCTACATGGTTTGAAAAGTTTGCGAAGAAAACAAAAAAAAAACAACTTCATCATCATCATAAGCAATTTCAATATAACTCCACATTTCGATCATATGATCATCGTTTGAAATATTGTATTTCTCAGAAATAATATTACTATGTATTAATAGAGGTTCCATATGCTTATATGTTTATTGAGCAAAACTTTTCAAACCATTTAGTAGATACCCACATACGTGTACATATATGATGTAATTTATTATCAACTATTTAAATATGTTTTGATACATATATCAATCCTAAATATAATTATAATATTTGTTATCTTGTGTATACCCAACATTACCTAATAATTTTTTTATAATTTTATAATAAATTGACCCACAGTTTTGATTATTATTTAGGCCACCTAATCTAAATGAAGCATCACAATGGGGTTAATTGATGGATGTATGAGAGATTTCATATATAAAATAATAATATGTACCACATAAAACGGTTAAATTCGGTTTTGTAAATATAGTAAAGAAAAAAAAAATGCAATTTCGCAATAAAGAATTAAAGATTCAGTAACAGATATTTTAGTCATCATATATTAAACATTATATAGTCTTTATATATATAATTCAATATAGTAATATATAATTTTCCGTATATATATATATATAATATATATATGTATAAAATGTATAATAATATTATCTCACTTAAATAAATAAATAATCTTGAAACCTTTATGTCAATTTTTTACTGTCACTCTGTGATATCAATCAAACGCATATTATACGGACATAAAATATATTTCCCAATGCACTTTATATTAAGTGCTTTTCTTATTTATAATTCAATTTACATATACACATATATTTAAGAAAAGTATGTGTATAATAAATATATATATATATAGTATTATTATAATATATTATATACTTTATAAAGAAATAAAATAGAACTTTTAAAATTATATGGTGTTAAATTTATATATATATGATATAAAAAAAAAACTGTATACTGAATATAAACATATACTGGCATTAGAAATGTTCATATAATATAAATACACGATAAGTACATTAAACAATACATATAACTAAGATAGTTAAAGGTAATTTTATCGTAATTAGTGTCACATCATATTTGAGACCATAATTACATAGGATAGTTTCTATACTATATGAACATATATACCCTATGGAAAATAAAATATGTATAATAGCTGTATACACAAACAGAGTGTATAAAAAGATTTACTTCATTAATTAATTGCAAAGAAAATTGTAACATCGATTGATGAAATTACAGAAATGCACCTTCGACTATCACTACTATCAAATAGTGGTTCAAACAATTTACCAATGAGGACTGAGATATAGTGGACAAGGAGCATCGCAAATAAATTGAAGTTAAACAATTGCTACCATTACTGAAACGATTGTCTGTTCCGAGAAATATTGTCTGAACAGTGGGACACGTGCTGTAACCGAACGAGACTCGATCCCAATCGAATCGGTCCAATATACAAATATTTTGGCTTAACATTTATCATAGAATCATCAGTTATATGTTGACTACTATATTTTAATACATCCTATATAAATATATGGATTAGTAAAATTACCATAATTATTATTATACCCTTTTTAAATTAATGTAGTATATCTTATTTAATAAATATATACAACACCTATATATATATAATGTATATATGTATAATATAATAGTACTAATTAAAATATATATATATATATATACTCGTAAATAAAAGCTATTTTAAAAGATATAAGATAGTTTCATTTCTTTTTTATTTCATCGCCATTTCTTTTAGTCTCGTTACATGTACAAAAAAAAGAAACGCATTTTAGTTAAAAGTTTTAAATTATATTTTGATAAAATTTGTTATATAATTTTCCGTTTTATGTAAAAGTTTTCTAATTATCTATATAATGATAATAAGTTTTTCATTATATGTACACACAATACATATATAGATATAATATACTATAAATAAATTATAAAACTATACATATATACAAAATAGATAGAAAAAAAAAGCCATGAACACAATATAAATAAAAGTCACAAAACATAATGAATACACGGGTATTGTGTCGTCTTTTAGATTAATTTTATAATAATTCGGTTACTGTTACTATATTCTATATATATATATATATATACAATATATAGTGTTTTACATTTTCTTGTACAACAACTATAAGTTTAAATTTAAATGCTTTAGGTTAAATTATATAATGATTATAATTTTATAAATAACATTTTAACAAAATTTAAATAAAACTATAAAACTCAAATTAATTATGTTAAAAACTATACCTTCCAAGCTATTATTATGTAAAGAAAATAAATCTAATTTGAAATTTTATTACATATACTGCTACATATATTATAAGTTTTAGAAACTCTCAAAATGTTGCTGTTTTCATGTAAATATTTATAAATAAAATAAATTCAATGTAACAGTAATATAAAAATTAAATTACATTAGTAAAATATAGCGAAAATAAAAAGGTATTATATAATGATTGTGTATTTTTCACACATGAATATTAAGTCGTCCTTTTATAATAATAATTTTTATTGTTATATCTTTTTTTTTTTAGCACAATATAAAAGACAAGAATGAAGAAACCAAAGTCGATTATTATACGGAAAAAAAAAAAATAATAAAATGTATCGTACAAAATTACGATAAATAAACTTTTATACAATAAATAAATGAAGAAAAACTTTTTTTTTTGAAATGACAATTATTCAAAATATTCACTATAACAACAATCAACATATATTTGACATTTGAACACACAAATAGTAATGCCTGCTAGTTCGTTATGAGAAGACGTCATTGCATTAAGAACATCTGCATGGTTTCAATTTTTAAATAACTCAATTGGTGTACAGTGCACTAATATAGATATCAATAAATATGATATATCAATTATATGATTTTTCCGCTAAACTTTCATTATATAGAGAATATTATGTGAATTTAATCAGTTGGTACATCGTCGCATACAATATCTTATCAACATTGGATAAGCGATGAACAAGTTACAAATTTACTAAAAACTTAAAATTGCTTAGTGTATCTCAATTCCTTATAAATTGGATTGGCATAAATTCATATAATATCTTATTACACATCTGCATATACAAATTATTATCAAGTGTAGACAATTAGTTTTCATATTAAAACCAAACAAATTGAATAAAGAATTATATTTCAGCTGTGGGCTATATATACCTTTTTGTTCGTTTACGGCATACACTTTTCTACAATATAAATATTTCAATTGTTATACGTATACCATATATTTATTTACTTTGACTCTCATTTCAATTTTCTTGGCAAATAATTGTGGAAAAAATATATAAACTTATATAAAGTTGTTGGTATCTTGATGGTTGGTGCGTATAGAGGTAGAGGTGGTGGCGGTGGTGATGATGACGTTGTTGGTGATTGTGGATATTATCGTTTGAAATTGCTGTTGTATTATATAGTTTCATTTACATAATATACACAAGCTTATTTATATACACATGTCTATGGTTTATATACAATATATCTTTATAATAGATCATGAATATAAGTATTTATATATAATAATAAGGCCTTTATATATTGTATATATGATGTTATGTATCTTCTGACTTGCATAAACATTGAATTTTTTTTTTATTTCCTTTCTTTTTCTGCTATACATGTTTTTGTGATAAATTGTGCGCAAAGTTGACAGGAATGATTAATAGAGTAGCAAAAAAAAAAAAAAAGTAAACGAAAGATGAAGCGATTTCCTTCTTTCTATTTTATTTTTTTTTTTTATACTTTTCTGTTTTTTATACAAAATAAATGTTAACCGGGATATTATTATTACAACATAAAAACGACGTCGACATAGTTCTCTATATATATATACATGTTTTATATATATATATGTTTATGTAAAAAATAAGGGTAACAAAAACCATGATCATAACAATAATAATAATAATAATAATAATAATAATAATAATAATAATAATAATAATAATAAAATAATAAAAGAAAATAAAACAAAAAAGCAACATGAGCAACAACCAAGAACCAAAAATAATATATATAAAACAACAAAAAGGTTGATAAATTTGTTATATTATGTAAATTATTGTCAAATACATGGTTTATCCGAAAAATAACAAGAATGACAATCTAATACATGTATTTGGTAACGCAATTTATTGACTGCAAGGAGGAACCGTAAAAATACAAAACGATTGCGACGCTTGTTTATCGAAAACACAAATTTCCATTTATTTTAATTGAGGGAGACGCTCCAAAATTAACCAAAAATGTTTTTTGTCCGAAAAATTACAGATTGCAAAAATTAATTAATTCTTTACTATTTTTATTTTATCCATTCCCGAAATTTTTCGGACAGAAGGTTTGCATTTTAACGATAAAGATTTAAAAATATTAAGGTTATATTATTAAAACAATATTATTTTTCCAAAAAGAATAATTTAATATTTTAATGTTTGCATATTATAAATGTAGGAACTATATATGAAGAATATATTCGTATATATAATTAAATTATATAATTTTAATATAGCTGTGACATAGAAGGAATGTGAATACATATGCAATATATAATTTATTATAATCATTGTTATAATCTTTTTTAATATGAATAATTAAATTGAAATAAATGTATGCAAAATATTTCACACCTTACCCAAACAAACATAAAACCAGTCTTACAATGAGAATGAAATTAATGTTGAATTATCTGTACTGATACGATATATTTAATGTGGCATACAATTCAATTAATTCATATATGAATAAAAAGCTTAATGAAACGTTTATTCATATCTTAAAGTTTTGAAAATATTCCATAGTTAATTCACGGTGTGATGTCATGTTTAATTTATAAGATAATATATTTGGAATGGTATCAATAGTGATTCAGTAACACAGTGGTTATGGAATGAATGTTGCATTCATTACATTCAACAATTTACCAATTGGTCTGCAATTATGGTTACGTTAATTACATTATTACAAATATACAAATATTTCTTACATTATTTGATGGCATTTAATTTAACAAATGCAGTGTATATTCCTTATACAATATCAGTCTCTATCACTCCCTATATATATAGTGTTAAACTAATGTAACGTAACATCATACAAATGCTTATGTATATAAATAATGATAATTATACTTAATAACAATACACTACTTAATGTAATTGTTAAAGTGAATGTATTCTTCAATTGTATATTATTTATAAATAAAACATACAATACAATATACTGATGACATTAATAAAGTAAAAACGCTATCCCAAATATAAAATAATTATTAATATGGATTCAATTTCAATTATTTATTTTTTCCTTTTTTAATAATATTATTTACTATTTTACTTATATATACCATTATATATTGTAGTGTTTCCTATATTATTATTACTATTTATACATAACATACATACATCGATAAGTTAGAATTCTAATAAATTATTTTATATATTATATATTTAGTACATGTATTCATTGTATACGAATATATATATATAATTTATATTTTTATATATGAAATAGAAATAGCATTTCACAATATATAAAAGTTATTTGTATAAATTTTAAATAACATCTTTATTAATGGAAAAATAACTATATGTGTTGTGTACCAACAAACAAAACAATATAATATATATTATTATTTCTTTATTAATATTTTACGTTAATGTGTATATGTATATTTATAATACAATATAGGCCATAGACAATACAAACCCCACGTTAACCAAACACTGCGATGAAATTTAATTGTATTTTTTGTACATGTACAATATATTATTTCTTTTTACAGTAAAAACTTATTGTTATAGACGAATGTACTCAGCATATATTAATTGTATAGATAATTTAAGTTCTAATATTAATTTATATTATAGAATAAAAATTTGTTCTTTGTGCATATTCCGTAAGATCATAAGTTTTAAGTCAATGACTTAACAATATTAAATCGACGATAATGTGGGATAATTAATTATACATATAGTTTGCATATATACATACTAAGAAGAAACTAAGTTAAGTTCAAATTATCATAACGATAGCTGGAAACGTTTGGAAATCCGCTCCGGATCCGGACCGAAAAAACAAAGTTTCAACTATCTTTTATTTTAATTTGGAAACCGAAAACAATAGCAAACTCCATCATATACATTTGATATATGCTATTGTATATATATGTCGATATATTATATGAGTGTGTGAAATAACACATGTGTAAATTATAAAAAAAATATTATATTTCAGTAAGAAATATTCACGTACAACACAACACCACATTTAATAATGTTATTTCGCCCCACATACGATAATATTACATGTACCGCATATAATAATGAAATATTAAGTTAATAAATTTTATCAAAATATTTGATGATGGAAAATCAATACAATCAATAAAAATAATATTGAATATATTTAATAATTTATATATTTTATTATATAAATATGTAGAATAATTAAATTATGTATATTCTTATGGATAGAATAAATAATTATAATTATTTGATATATTACATTATTATAATTGATTAAAATGTTTCTAAAATGATTATAAATTCATTGAATTAATTTCATCATATCGTTATATACGGTCAAAATAATAGTAGTCCATAGAAAATTGGTGTTTTTTTTGACAATAATTTTTAAAATAATAATTATGTAATATTAATTTCATATAAAATTAAGATAATGCACATATTTAGGAGTAGCATATTTTCTGTTTTTATAAAGTCATATAATTCCATTAAATTCTGTTCTATTATCAAAATGATCATACCAGTTTTTGTATAGCTTAATTCCATTAAATTCTGTTCTATTATCAAAATGATCATACCAGTTTTTGTATAGCTTAAATAGATACGTATTATATGGTGCTCGTAAACGTAATTCCTATAAATAATATAATTGCTATTCTAAACATATTTTAAAAAAGTATAATGCATAATCTAATATAAAAATTTATAATTACAATTTGCAATAATCAATAATTAAATTTTTTTTTTTTCGTTTTACAATAGATAACACTCAATATCACTACGGATATTACGGACCCAAATTCATTAAGTTCGGAGCTGTTAAATATAATCATCTAACAACAACATTTGCCTATAAAACAATAAATCAAGAAGGTTTGCCGCTATTTACATCATCAATACATCAAACACATACATAAAAATAAGAATAACAAATTTTTTTTGGAAACAAGTTTATACCGTTTTTAAAAAATTTAATAATTTAAATTATTGACAATCATATAAATAAGTTTGAAGCAAAAAAAAAAAAAAAATAATAAAAATAGTTTAATTAATTTCTTATCAGCAAAATTTTTGAAATAAAAAAAAACTCTATAAATTGAAGGCAATATAATTAATTATATTAAAAAGATAAAAGTGCGAGCATATAACATTTTTTTTATTATATATACGATAATATTCATTCCGTTAAAAAATAAGTATATAAATATTAAATACTCAAATACTATTTACAAATACAAATATCAAATACTATATACTAAAAAACCATATATTACTATATTATTATCATATAGAAAACATCAATTTCACTACCAATTTTAAACCATTAATTGATTAACCGAAAAAAGAATAAAAAAAAAATTTCGCAAAGATGTCTTCAAATCCTCAAAAATCATCAACTTCACAATCACAACAGCCAATACCATCGCAACAACAGCAGTCGCAGCAGCAGCAGCAGCAGCAACCACCAGCACAACCAGCACAACCGGCTGCATCCACATCACCAAAGTATACATCAACAACTGAAAGGGTTATTGATAGTGTATCATTTCCACCGAGTCATAAATTAACGATTGCTGAATGTTTTGATAGTCGTACCGGTAAACCTCAACCGGAAATATTAAAACAACATTTTATTTTAGAGGGACGCATAGAAGAAGCGGCCGCATTGCGCATCATCCAAGAAGGTGCTGTCCTCTTAAGAGCTGAAAAAACAATGATTGATATTGAGGCACCGGTAACTGTGTGTGGTGACATACATGGTCAATTTTATGATTTAATGAAATTATTTGAAGTCGGTGGACCACCATCAACAACAAAATATTTATTTCTTGGTGATTATGTGGACAGAGGTTATTTCAGTATTGAATGTGTTTTATATTTGTGGTCGTTGAAAATATGTTATACATCAACATTGTTTTTGTTACGTGGCAATCATGAATGTCGTCATTTAACTGAATATTTTACATTTAAACAAGAATGTAAAATAAAATATTCGGAACGCATTTATGAAGCATGTATGGAAGCGTTTGATTGTTTGCCATTGGCAGCTCTGATGAATCAACAGTTTTTATGCGTACATGGTGGCCTATCGCCAGAAATCCATGAATTAGATGATCTACGTAAATTGGATCGTTTTAAGGAACCACCCGCATTCGGACCAATGTGTGACATTTTATGGTCCGATCCATTGGAAGATTTTGATAATGAAAAAAATTGTGATTTTTTTTCACATAATTCTGTTCGCGGTTGTTCATATTTTTATAGCTATGCAGCCTGTTGCGATTTTCTGCAAAACAATAATTTGTTGTCAATAATTCGTGCACACGAAGCACAAGATGCTGGCTATCGTATGTATCGTAAAAGTCAAACAACTGGTTTTCCATCGTTGATAACCATTTTTTCAGCACCAAATTATTTGGATGTTTATAATAATAAGGCGGCCGTCTTAAAATACGAACATAATGTTATGAATATCAGACAATTTAACTGTTCAACCCATCCATATTGGTTGCCAAATTTTATGGATGTATTTACATGGTCGTTACCATTTGTTGGCGAAAAAGTTACAGAAATGTTGGTGAATGTCTTAAGTATATGCTCTGACGATGAACTTGTGTCAGAGGGTGAAGTTGCCGTCGAAGAAGCTAATTTGCGTAAAGAAGTTTTACGTAATAAAATTCGTGCTATTGGTAAAATGGCACGTGTATTTTCGGTGTTACGTGAAGAATCTGAATCGGTGTTACAATTAAAGGGACTCACACCGACCGGTGCATTACCATTGGGTGCACTGTCTGGTGGCAAAACATCACTTAAAAATGCATTACAAGGATTTTCACCAAATCATAAAATTATATCGTTTGCTGAAGCCAAAGGTTTAGATGCTATTAATGAACGTATGCCACCACGTCGTGATACGCCACCAACACCAACCGATGAAACGATTCCAACCATTATAGTAACAACAGCTTCATCAACTTCGACTACATCATCAGGAGCAGCAGCAGCTCCATCAACATCATCATCATCATCATCAGCAGCAGCAGCAGCTGCAGCAGCTCCACCATCAAGATAAACAGATTAATTGGAATATTTATTTTTATTTATATATATTATTTTCTATTCTTTCTTTTCACCAAAATATTATTTATTTATATACTCTCTCAGAAAATTTGATTAAAAGGATTTTTTTTTAATTAGAACAAAACAAAAAAAAAAAAAAAAAAAAAAACAAAAAAATAATAAAAAAATACAAAAAATACAAAAAAAAAAATTAAAAATTTAAAACCAAATTATTTAAGATATTAAAAATTTTCATTAATTATATGTATCTCGTATTTTGCATGTGCCAAAATTATTTGTTCTCACAATTTTTTATATTTATTTCTATTTTTATGTTTTTTCTTTATTTTTTCTTTATCTTTTCTTTTCTTTTTTACTATTTCACACATCCTATTTAACTTTCTTTTGCTCGGATCAATCATCAGATTTTATATTTTGGTAAGTTTTAATTTAATTAAACAAAATTTAAAAATACATATTAAAATAATCATATTTAACTATAATAATATATATAATAGAGGATAATAGAAATAATAATAGAAAAATGTAGTAAATATATATCAAAATATTTAGTTTTAATTAATAATTTATTAATTTTTAGTAGAAATATATCATAGATATATTAAATATATTTAATAAAACATATTATACACGATATACATATTCCAAAATTTTATAAAAATTAAGTTCTATTAATTAGAGTTCTATTTCATATATTTAATAATATTATAATGTCTAATGAGTGTATTTATAATAAAATTTAAAACTATATATTAAAATTTTCGAACAATTATATAATTTCAAAATTTACAAATTGGTAAAATAATAATCTTTAAAAAAAAAAAAATATTCTATCTCAATTTCAATGATTAATTATGTAAGCAACTATTTTTTTTGAAATAGCTATCTGACTTTTGTCTATATACAAAGAGTGAGAAATAGATTAGATGACGAGTGCCCCAGACAATGTTTAAGAAGGAATTCCGATATTACGAAGAATTGAACACTAATCCCGAAATTAAATATTTATTGTAATTCAAAAATATCACCATCCATATAAAGTGGATTTTCCAGATAACTTATTTCAATCAGATGATTTCCATAAATTATTTATTGTCAACATATCCATTAAAAAGTATAGTGATATTGTAACCAGAAGACTCTTTCCACGAAACGCTCCAGATCCACTCAAATACCATATAACATTTAAAATATGAAACAAAATTAAATTTATTATTATTATTATTATTGACAATTTATCTAATTGACTGTAATGACAGTTGCCATATGCTCCACTTGGAAAAACATGACTTAATGACGATATTACATTACATATACATTACACATTTATGTCAGTTCACATTGTCATAGACGCACAACAGTGAAAAATAATAAATATAAAAATTCATATGAATTACAATTCTAAGAATAGTAACAACACAACAACAAAACATATACCATTTCCATAAATATATATATTTATATCTAAATCCATCGTATATATTACATATATAGAAAATCACAAGAAAAACATTTCCACCCATTTATTTTTACGTAAAATTTAAGTTTTTTTTGTGTATACGTGACATGCAAATCATTGTATTATTAAACTAATAATGTATGCGTACTAGTGCGAATACGTATACATGTAAATCGAAGGATATCTTTTAATGTAATGGTACAATATATATATATACGCAGACGGCAGACAAAAGATATATGAGAACCTTATAGAGATATACAATACATTTATATTATTTCTAATTCTATAGTTAGATGAATATAAATTTTTTGTGCTTCTTTTTAGAGACATTGTTACTTAAGTTGAGTTTGATATGGGAAAGGAAGAAAAACGAAAAATAAAAAGATTACATTTTGACTATTATATGACTTCGAATATAAAGTAAATTATTTTTGAAACGTATATTTTGTCACGTTTCATTTTACATCAGAATAATAAAAATTCTATAGTTATAGATAATAATAAGAAAAACAAAAGATAATGCGTTAATAACTGAAATGAAGGAAAAGTTTTTCCTTTTCTTTTCTTTTTTTTTTTTATATTCACATTGTGTTTTGATAATTTTTTGGGCCAAGAAAATATTTTTTCGCATTTCAATATTCTATAATCATCGCAACAACACCGTGTTATAGATAATTTTCAGATTTAGTATTTTTCTTTTTATTATTATACTAAAGGCAATCACGTAACCTATAGATTTCTTATTGCTTGTAACACATAACAGAATATGCAGATCATTTAACCAGCCATCGCCATACAGGCTAATACAGATTAAAATGGATTTAAACATCGGAAGCGTCTATATCTTATTTACATTTTACATACATACACATATACACAAATATATAGTATATTATTATAATACAAATTATTAACAGATGATAGGGAATATAAACGAATTATAACATAAATTTTCTCATATTCATATAATATATACCGAATAATTATAAAATTAAATTTCCAGCATCTTAAAACAATTTTAAATGTCTATCAAACTGACATTTAGCTTCTAATCAACTGTTTATATATACTCAAATTTATCTCTAAAAATATATACAAATGTACCAGTACTCGCATAATATGTATAAGTTGAAATAAATGAAGTGGCTTTATATGTTTCCTAATAAATTTTGAAATAGAAGTTATTATAATCATTTTCTGTGAATGTAATTTGGTGGCAGTTAAAATAACTTTATATAATTTCTCACATGTGAATTTCATTTCAATCACTCTATAATTTTTACGCAATTTAATCAATAAATGAAATGACTAATTTTACTATTCTCAACCCCCATTTTCCCCATATGAAAAGACATATTACAATTTCTTAATAAAAGTTTATATAAATGTAGTTAGTCAAGAAGTTCTCTTACATCTACAGTTTTTAGAGAGTAATATTTTGAAGATTAATTTCAATGCAAAATTTTGAAATATAAATGTTTTTTTAGTATAGAAGAGCTTATTTCTTTAATAAAAAAAAAATATATTACAATTTAAAAGATTCATATTAGAAATATATAAAAAGAAATTGGTATTGGTAACTAAATATAATTAGTAAAATAATATATCTTATATAATTATAAAAAAATAAACAATTAAATTAATAATTTGTTTTGCTGGATCATAGAATTAATATTTAAAATTTCTCCTATATAAGTTTTTAATTATTAACACACATACACACACACACAATTCCAATAAATATTGAAAATTACATAGTATTCATTTTTTTTTACCAATTTCTCAAAACATTTATAAGAACTTTATGTTCAAATTTTTTATATTTTGTGAAAATATAAATTGATAAATTTTTTGTTTGAATAAATTTATTATAAATAGTGGTATTTCTTTAAAATTATAGAAAGTATAAATTATTAAAAAAAAAAAAAAAAACATTTTAAATAAAAACATTAATTATTAATATAATTAAAAATAATAAATTAGAAAACACGCTTTTACTCAATAATAATATATCAAAAAATACACAACAGCTTTTTAAATTTTAAATTTTAAACTATATATAAATGAAAAATAAAAATATTAAATTAAAATATCTTCCTTTTTTTTTTTTCTATTTTCAGAAATTAATTTTTAAATAAATAAATAAAAATAAATAACTAAAAATATTTGTCATCAACACAAACACACACATAAACAAACACATTCACTATAATATTAATATATATAACATTTCTTTTCAATAGAATTGTATTATGGCAAACAATATAATATTTAAAATTAATATTTAATGATATAAATTTATTAAAATTTAAAAACTAAATTATTATGAAAAGAAAAAAATAATAAATAAAATTAAAAATAAATCAATTTCATTATAAATTATATAATGAATATATATTAAAAATATTACATTTCAATAAAAACATTTTAACTTGTCAATCAAATTGTTTAATTTTTTTAGTTTAGAAACATTGATATTTTCATTAGGTTTTTTTTTATGTGGAATTATTTTTCCGCTTATCCCAAAAATTCAGTGAATTAAATTATAAACGTGTATCCTATCAGATATGCTTAACACCAAGAATCATAACACTAACAAATTAGAAATTTCACATAATATCAACTACACGCCTTATAACAGAGTGTACAGTCTGAAGAAATGATAAAAGAATATTTGAAACAATTGATTATCGGATACATTGTGTGTGGGAAGATGTGTCAATTTATTGTGGAAATTTGCTTATCTACAAAATTAACAAATTAATTTATAGGCTTCAACCAACAATTTATGTACTAAAATTTTATAATAATATAACTTATCTGATTCAACAATCAATCAGTGAACCGCACAACTCATTATTATAGTTATTTTTTCTATGAACGCGGCGACGGAAATTTGATTGCAGAATTGATAAATTGTTTATTTTATTGTTCTGGAAGTTTGAATTTGACTGTAATCAGTATTGTACCAACAGCGAACAATAAACGGATATGGTAATGGACAAAATTTCAAAAAGAACAATTTTTTTATAATAAACAGATTACTATATCCTATGAAAAATAATATCCAATAGGAAACTACTTAATTAATCAACATATCAATTGAATTATATTTTAATTATCATTTGTGAAGAAATTTAGTGTTTCTGTTTTTTATTTAAGCACAAACACGGAAATGCTAAAAAAGCACATAATATTTAATAATAATTTATAATATTTTTGCTTCACGAATATTTTGATTATAATATAGATATAAGATAAACTTATTTGTTAAAAATAATATCCGAATTTTTTTCTGGTGATTTCTTTTATATACGCATGTAACACATTTACATGTACTGAAATGACTTTACAACCGTCAAATTTCCATATAGCTTTCTATCTAATACCATTTTATATATATTATACGTATTTCGAATGAATTTATTTCTTGAAATTTGTCTATATATATAATATGTACCATCATACACTTGTTCCTCCCCGCAGGGCAATAAAAGATAAAAGAATTTTACAAAGTAAAAATATATATTTCCAAAATATAGAGTTTAATTTCCGTCATAATAACAAAAAAAAAATGTATATATTCATTGTGAAGTGTGTGTGTGTGTGTGTGTCTGAGAGTACATAAGGAAATATTATATTGTATGTAATTTTCTTCAAAATAAAGATTTTTTGCGTGGTTTTTTTTTTAAGTTAATAACAATATGGCATAAAAATATTTTCTTTTACATTAATAGTAAAATAAATAATTATATAATAATATATAAGTAATTGTGTTTGTTAAATAACGCCGAAAAACAATAACGAAGTTAATTTTGTTTAAATTTTTGAGTATAGGCATATTATAAAATAGGCCATACGAAAAAAAAAATATAGTACATAATATAGTAACAGTTATTTATATTAATTAAATAATAACAAACAATATGGACACATCTAGGACGCCTACAGAAGTCGAACAATATTTTCGATAAGTCTCTATATATATTTATTATTTCATTTAAAATATATTTATTAAAATCCTAATGTTATATTCTGCATATTTTACAATTTTACAATAAAACTATAATTGCTATACATGTTTAAGACTTTTTTAGTATTTAATTTATGGTATAGTCATTTATAATTAAAAATCTATCTAACCCGTATTTTGTGAGATAACATATAAAATTAAAGTTATATATTTTTTATATATATGATAATACAATTTAATATATACATTTCTATATTTTAATAGGTGTTCTTTGTATAGATATATAGTGAATTCTATCATACAATATATATTGTTCAATGAACTGAAATTAAAGATATGCTATTTATCATTAATTTTTAAATTATAAAATATAACTTTATATAAAAATAAAAAAAAAATTCTCTCACAAAATTGCACATCTGCTGCTTCTACTATACAATGCAGAATAGCATATATAAATATTTTTATATAATATAAACTGGAAAGAAAAAATCTTCGGTCATCGCAAATCCATTTGCTGTAGAAAACGTTTTCAATTTGGTTAACACAAATTTTGTATTCACACAGCAATATTTTGATTAATTTAATTTAAAAATAATTGGTTTACAATAATTTGGAGAATAATTAAGAAAAAAAAAAAATTGTGTCGTGGACACGAGTTTTAAATCTATATAAAAAAAAAAATTGTTAAGATTGATTCGATGTTTTAAAAATGATGATGATTTAATGTTAATAAAAATAAGATCAAAAAATTCAATGATGCTGAATTGTAGGCAGCATTTTTAAAATGTGTTTCGGGTGAGTAAAAACAGAGATTTTTATTGATAACGCATATCAGCAGAGGTTCTGCAACATAAGTTAGTAATTATTGCTCATATCACACAGATTAATTTTTTCAGTGCATCAGCAATGTTAACCGTATAAGTTTCACTAGTTTTACTATACAACTAATATATCGATATATTCAATATACAATATATACACTTAAAATAATAATTTAAAAATAAAATTAAATTGTAGAAAACATAAAGATAAACGATATATATTTATATTGTTTTTAATGTTTTTATACTGCACATAATATTGTATCTATTGATAATATAACTGAATAACAATTGAATGCGTGTGTTTGTAAAATGGTAAAATGATATTGTTTTTATATTATATTGTATTTATAGTGAAACCCAGGTGCACCAATTTGTATACACAATGTTAAAATATATATAATTTAAAAAAAATGATAAAAATAAAGTTAAACATGTATAATAAAAAGTAATATTTTCAAATAAAAATTTAAAAAAAAAAGACAACCTTTAAATGCAATAAGTGCAATTACAATATTACAAGAAAATTTACAGTATATACGCAAATAGGCAGGCATAACATATTTTTCAAATTTCTACAAATACATATTTCCAATTATATGTTATATACATTTTATTTTATTTATATATATACCATTGGTATATATATATATAATTTAATTTAAAACAAATAATAAAAAATAAAACTTTTACCATGTACCATGGAAATTAAATAAGAGAAAAATCAGAAAATAAGAATTTCCGACAAACAATAAAAATATTTGAAAATAAAAAGTTATATATATATATATATTGTAATATAAAGAAACATATCTTCATCAACATATTGCTGCAAGCATAAAATTTATGTAAAATTATTCAACCAAAGAATTATTCTATGCTAATGTAAAGCATATATGGTATTGTATATGTATTTGTATATACATATATTGTATATAACATAAAATATTCTTTCACTTTACCCTTTTCAGATAACATACATATTTATGGGGATGGTGGGAAAAAAGACAAAATTTTTTATATAATATAGTTTATGAAAATAACCACCACTACTGTATTCATAAAATGCAAGTCGTGTTATATATATATTGTACTTGCCGTATATGCTATAAATTGAATCGCAGTTTTAGTAAATTCTATTATATATATTGCAACATTTTCATATGAACTATATACAAAATTGGTATATATATATATATATTAACCATAATGATTTTGGTTTGTTAAACTTTTATGAGATATCAGGTTTTTCTTATACATGTGATTCATATAAATTGTAAAACTTTCTCTTTGTATTATATATACAAACTATAAAAATATGTTGAACATTCTCTTTATCTTTTTTAGTTTATATACAATATGACTGTGACATATACTTTTAGTTATAGCTGCATATAGTTTATATAGTATCAAAAATTTAGACAACGTATATATAATTTTATTTTTCAAAATTATAGAATTCTCTGTGGAAAAACAAATTTTGAAATATTTTCTATATATACTTCATTCAGAAATTTTTTAAATTTACTTATAAATATATATATATATTATATCATATATGAATGAATGACAAAATTCGAAACGAACAGAAAAATGCTTCAATTGAAGTCGATATTTATATATATATATAGTAAAATCTAATAAATTTAATAAAAATCTATAGTATCATAAATTTCTGATTGATTTTTTCATATATTTATATATTCACTATATAATTTTTCTGCTAATATAATGAAATTTGTAACACAATCATACTATAATAAGTAACGTTTCTATATTAGTTGTAGTACACAAAAATATTATTTAATTTGTGAAAATGTATTTTTATATATATAACGAAATTATCATATATATATATACAATTTATTATATTATATAAGTTTGAATATTAACATTTAACACTTAATTTAATAGATGAAAATTACCTAAAGGCGAAAATGTACCAACATTAAAGATGCATCGTACGCTATCTATACCACAATTACAATTACATATATATGCGACATTGTGTTTCATTCTATCTATACATGGTATATTTATATCTTAATAATTATAGAACGATATATATATATATATATATACAATTTACAATTTATTTAATACATTATCAAGAGAATAATATTTATAATATTTATTATATAGCAAAAATTTCAATAATATACAATTATATATAATGAAAATATACAAACTTAATTTAACTTTTCTGAAATAAATGAAATATATAAACTATATATAGATTGTAGGTAAATGTATATGGTATATATATATATATATATATATTCATATAAAATGTAAATACACTTGAATAAATTCACTGATAATATTTATTATTAGTTTTGTAATATTCAATGATTTTACAAAACTGAAGTTTTAATATAATATTAAAAGGTAGATAGATAGATATAACTATAATATAAATAAAAGTTTTTGTTAAATATATATATAAATAAATAACAACAATGTCATGTACTACATATATCTCTATATATCAAAGAAGAAAATATAATTGAGTTTTTGAATATAATGACAACATGACACATGTATGAATTATATATATTATATGTAATTATTTTACAATTTTAATAAAATTAATATTTAACGATTTGATAATAGAATCAAAATAATTTGAATTTAAAAATGTCATCAAGTTATATATGGGTTGGACATGTATATAGAAGAAATGTATGTGGTAGTAAGTGATCAATTTAATTTAAAGAAAAAGAATAATTGAACATTTTTAATTTTCATACACACATTTCACCTCAATATACGCAATCAAGTTATATGAGCGATAAGATGTAATTAAAAAAAATTTAAAAATGTTATATAGTTCGAAGATTGACATTTAAAAATGTCATCAAGTTATATATGGGGTTGGACATGTATATAGAAGAAATTTATATGGTAGTAAAGTAAGTGACCAATTTAATTTAAAGAAAAAGAATAATTGAAAATCATTAATTTTCATACACACATTTCACCTCAATATACGCAATCAAGTTATATGAGCGATAAGATGTAATTAAAAAAAATTTATAAATGTTATATAGCTCGAAGATTGACTCACAGATGAAAAAAAACATTTATATTTATTTTTGTTCGCTAATATTAATTTTACAAATGGTAAAAATTATATAGAAATTCAGTATATAAATTACGTTTTTATTTATTCAAATTTATAAAGTTATATATTGTAAATCAGAAATGTACACATACACAAAAACCGAAAATTATCATTTATTGTCTTAAATATATTTGACACATGATTAAAACGTTTTTGATCTGCTATATCAAAAAAAAAAAAAAAAAAAACTCCAAGATATTTTATTTATGGTAATTTAATAACCATTTCAAATGATTTGTACTACACATTCCAGCATCGATATTCAGAATATTATCTATATCATCTATATTTTGGATCATATATTGTTTTACTTTGTGTTTATCAAAATAGATTTAATATTTGCAAAATATTTTTCTTTAAAAAAAAAAACTCATACGTGACTTGGTCTTATAAATTAAAAGAAAAAAAATGTTTTTGTAATCTAATATTTTTAGATTGTTTCTAAAAAATTCTATAATATTTGAATAAACATTGTTTCTGTGTGTGTAAAAAAACGGTATATATAACCACAAAACTTTTTTCTCTTTTCTAAAATCATAAATCGAAATACTCCATGAAAAAATATCAAATTTTCTGTAATAAGACTATACGTAATATGGAAAAAGTATGTAATTCCTTTTTTAATATATATAAAATATATGTATAGTATAATCAAATTTATCGTAAAATTTTCTTAAAAAATTAAATAAAAAGGTACATAGGAAAAATTACGGAAAATCGTAAAAGAATAAAAAAAAAAGAAAGATGAATTTATACGTCACAATGTATACACACTCACACACATCATATGAATGTATATTTGTATATGCATAGTACGTATATAAAATTTTCTATAAACGATGAGAAAATCGTTAAGATAAATTACTTGATTGTTCACGAAAGTACAAAGTACAAAATTTTCCTTTAACATTTAAGATGCGATTATATTATATTAAATTTTATTTTCATGGAAAAAAAAAATAGAAGAATAAAAGTCGTTATATTCTACAAAATATATTTTATATATATATATATGAACTTATTTAGTGTACTGATTTGCTTTTCTATTTATATACACCTATATATTCATTTGATATACATATTTACCATTATTATTGTATATAAGTTTATTTATACTTATATATTACAATTTAAGGATATATATATCCTTTAATAAAGAGATTTTCGGTAATTTGTTGGTATTATTATTATTATTTCGAATAAACTGTGCGATAAATTATAACACACACACACACACACGAGCTGAAAATACAAAATTTCCATATATATGCGTATTTGCAAAACATATAGATGATATTAGAATAATGGTGCCCCTAAGGTAAATTAACAACTAAGTATTTTAGAAGAGAATTATAATTGTAAATTTATATATTTTTTATATAACAAATTTGTTTACATCATTATTTTAAATTGAAGTAAATACTATAAAATATAGTATTTTATATAAAAAATCAACAAACAAATTTCTATAGTATAGGTATTATTTATATAACATTTAGTATACACATACTTAGAAAAGGAAATAGTTGACAAAATATAAATTAAGTAAATTATACCGTATATAATCAATTTAAGAAGTTGTTTAATTTCTTGTTGTATTTATTTTTTCATTACAATAAACATTTAAGAAATAATAAAATTCATCAAAATAATTTTTAATTAAGGTAATAAAAACTTAAAGAAAATTATAAATTTATATAAACATCAATGCGTTTTACTTTTCCCAATATATATGGTGATTCTCTTTACACTTTCTCTGATTCCGGTATATATATATATTATAAATATCGTATGACAAACACAAGTCTTAACCAGAATTTCTTTAAATAGAACTATATAAAAATACATATAATAGTAAGTATAAATTATAGTTCTGCATTCATCAAGTCATGTTACTGAAAGAAAGTAATTATGTTATGTCTTCTTAATGCAATTAGGTTTATATATAGGAGTGATTAGATCATAACGGAAGTATCCATATATGTGAAATGCATATTATAGCATATTAAATATTTACATAAACTTATCTGCGAGTACTTCAAAACAATAAAATTATTATAAAATAATTAACAGGTGTGTATATATGTATTTTACAAGTTTTCAATTCATATGATTATTATTATTATTATTATTATTATTATTATTATTATTATTATTATTATTATTATTATTATTATTATTATTATTATTATTATTATTATTATTATTATTATTATTATTATTATTATTATTATTATTATTATTATTATTATTATTATTATTATTATTATTATTATAGTAAAGAAAAAATTCAAATTTTATCATACACATTTTTACAATTTTAATATATCTGCAATATGAAACAATTTACAAAAATATATATAATTTTAAAAGTTAATATAAACATGTACATCGGTTTTTACCAGTTGTAATATGTTAAAGGAGTATTTCAATTATAAAATCTTTTATGCAAATGTATATATATGCAAAAATATACAAATGATTTGAAAAAAAAAATAATAAATAAATATATTTTAAGAATATTTAATTAATTAAATTTAATATTCACTTATTCATTAAATTTTATTAACATACATTTATTAAATATATACAACATAATTAATTACATATATTTATTTAGCTGCAAGCATATTATGTATATATGCGAATATTAATACATTATATACTCATTATGTATTAGGTATAAATGTTAATAACATATTCAATATATATATGGAATATATACTAATGTGTATATAGTTAGTATATTGTACACAGCATGTAAGATGAAAGTATATACTGAATGAATACTGAATTTGAAAAATAATATAAAAAAATTATAAATATAACACACAAGGGATCAATTAACATTTTTTGTTATCCATAACGAAGATAATTAGTTGTTTTTTTATATACAAAAACAAATAATAAAGTTTTCGAGATTACTTTTCTATATTCGCTAAAAGTTTGAATCTCATTCTCTGAACCATTATTTTAAATGACTTATTGAATGAAATCACATATATAAATAGATAATAATAATAATAATAATAATAATAATAATAAAATATATATTATTTGTTATTTATATATACAGGAGAGATGATAATTGCGATAATAACCCAGTTTTTTTATAGATAATTTAATCTTTTTAATGGTGATACATATTAATAATTGATTAAGTTATATGTGCATACCTTCCATTACTATACAATTATTCAGATTTTATTTTAAAATCGTAAGTTTTTAATTAAAAACGATTTTTATTTTTCTGTGAGTGAAACAATTAAAAATGTAGACAATAGAAAAGTGAATTCTAAACCATACACGGGCAAACACATCTACGTCGTTCGCAACATAATTGTTTCTGCTGAAATCGGACAAACACATTTCTATTATATATTTATATATGAATTTTATTCCATTATTTAACAAAAATATAATATATTGGATTAAACTTTCCAAGATTTCACCTCTATAAATAAAAATTGATTCATATACAAAATGTATAAAGCTCCATTCTCTCATATTGTCGTATTTTTTTTTTTTTTTATTGTTTCCCCAAAAAGTATAGAAAAAATAGAAAATGTTGTCAAACACAAAAAATAAAATGTGTGTAAATAAAATGTTACAAAACCCTAACCCCGTCGTAGTGAATGAACAATATATATAAAACAACATATATATAAATAGAAATATGCGGTTAACCCTAATAACTGTCGATCGATGGCATTCCACTTTTGTGGATATAATTATTTTAGATATTCTCCCATTTAAAAAAAAATAGAAAAAAATCGTGATAAAACTGAAAATGTATAATTGCAATAATTTAGGTTAAATAAAAAAAATGCATTTACAGTGTGCTGCTATCTTTAACAAATAAAAAAACAATGTAATGTTATATAATTTTTGATATAGTGTTTTGTGTCATTTTGCTACAACAAAAATAATCTGTATAAAAAGGAAGAGGGTTAAGGAGATACATTCGGTTTTACTATATAATAGAATATATGTACCTATTATACGAACATGTTTAATGTTTATCCTTGATGCCAGGTTTTCTTCCATATATTGTATATTGTATAATATTATATTGTTTAATTTTGTCTATTTATTTTTTCCGTTAAATTGGATAAATTTTCTGCATTTACTATACACATAACAATTTCTTAACTTTATATATATATATATATATTTATTTGTATTATATAATAATATATACAATAAGATAGTGTTATTTGTATATAAATAAATATGTGGTATATAAATGGGTGTCATGTATATATTGTCCTTATATATTGTATATAATAAAAAATGTTTTTGTTTATATCCATATTATACATATACACTCGCACTGATATATATTTGAAAATATAGTATATATATATGTGTGTGTGTGTGTGTATATAATAAAAATAAAAAAATAAAGAAAATTCTTGTCTTGTACTACCACTTTATATATTATTGTATATAAATACATATATAATATATGGTATATATATACAATATATAGTTTGAAAAGCTTATTTACTCGGTTGATGTAATCTTTGATGATGTATAATTCACATTTTATATATATATATATGTGTACTCTTATTTTGTATATCATATCGAATATAAAACTACATGTGTATATACTAAATATATATTGTCAGAGTTTTTCATTTTCATCTTAATATATATATATATATATATGTATACGTGTATATATTATGCATATCATATACTTGTTTTGAAACAACATTTGAATATTAAGTATTATGCAGTTTCTAAACCGCGTATCCTTAACACACACATAGTAAATATATATATAATAGTATAAGTTGAAATTGTTTCAAGTACAACTTGATTTAATTTTTAAAACATATAATAAACATTGTATCTGTGGTATGGTATTAATAGTAAATTTATTTTAAAAGCACATGTAAAAATTTTTATATCACATAAATAATATATATTTTCAAAGAATTATTGAACACAATTTCCGATGGATATATTAAATATTTATTATGGCATAATCTTTAATGGTAAAAAAAATATTGTAGCGTATAAATAAATAAATAAAATAACATGATATTATTATTAAAACATAACATTTACTGTATTATATATAAGATATGTTATTCTGGTTATTAAACATAGTTAATTAAAATTACTTAAATTCAAACTAAATAATTATATAGAACAGTGCAAATAATTATAATGTGAGTATATATCATTATTTTGGAGTACATAATATTTAATTAAATGAAGTACTTTGTTTATAATATATTTGAAGTATTACATAAAATCAATTAATATAATGGATACACGCAAATGAAAGGAATAAATGATATAGGTAATATTGTTTGTTTTATAATAAATTTTCATATTTATATAGTCTCTGTCTATTGTTATGTTATTTTTATTCAATTCAAAATATATACTACGTATACATATATCAATAATAGACACACACGGCGCGCATACCACCACAATCAACTATATATATATTATTTATTTATGCAAATTTGTATTCAAAATGTGCTTTCAATTGTAAACTGAAAGAACTTTTTTCCTTTTTTCTTTTTTTTTTTGTTCAACTTTTTCCAAATAGCGATATATTTTATATAGCGCTATCTATTTTATATGTATAATCTATAACGTAAATAGTATCTATATAGAAATTAGTATATATAGATATTTTTATTCACATTCAATGTACATACATTTCAATTACATTTGATATTATTTAAGCTTTTAGAATATGAGGATAATAAATCAAACTTTGTTGTATACAATATATATGTGAGTTCATTTAATATATTGTATATTGTAGTGGTTGTTATTATTATATTGCGTTATCGTTAATATATACAATAGTATTATATTATAAACGCGGTTATATAATATATATATATTTTTTTATGGTTATGATTGCTATACATAAAAATATATAAATACATTATATGATAGTTCAGTAAAGTTTAAACGCATTGGAAATTTATTGTAATTGGTTTAATAGGCGAAATAATTTTATTAAGCCATAGATAAACCCACAAAATTTCCTAAAGTATAGTTAAATATCTCTAATTATTTTAGGGCAAGTATTTTTAGAGTTCTACTGCTCCGTTAAAAATATTTCCATCTATATATAATGGTAAGTAATAGAGAATTTCATTTTTTCAATTTGAAATGAATATGTAAAATTTCCAATTTTTTTTAGTTCAAGGAAATCTATACTCATCAGTATATAAGGAGAAAATTCAGATTGATGATTGATTTTCATAATTAACAAATAGCCTATATACCATATATACTATAATAAAACATTTTAATATTTTATAACAAGAATTTGAATTAAAAATTAGAAGATTATATATAGAAAAAACAATCAAAATCAATAGATTGAGATGGCTTGGACACGTAGTACGCATAGAGGAGGAGCGTGTGCCGAAAAAACTGTTAAATAGTAAACCAGAAGGTAGACGGAGAGCCGGAAGACCTAAGGCGAGATGGCTAGATGCCGTAAAGTGTGATATAAAGATCCTTAAAATTCGGGATTGGAAGACATTAACTGCGGATAAGTCAGTTTGGAAAAGCGTGTTTTGGAGAAGGCTAAAATCGCACCCGGGTTGTAACGCCATGGAGTAAGTAAGTAAGTATATAGAAATATATTTAATTTCTACGATACATTCTTATAGAATTCATTATATAAACCCTATATAACTGCCACTGGTGACAACCCTAAATAAAATATGTGTATATTTATAGTATATAGAAACATGTTCGTATACAAAATAAATTATAAATTTATGAATCCAAATAAGTAAATATTATAGATCGAAAATAAAGAAAACTTTTTCATGAACATAATTAATTGTGTTCAATGTTATATATAAATATTAAATAGTTTATGTACATAAGATATAACTATAAGAATTTTCAAACTTTAAATTTATTAAAAATTCATTGAATCTATTTATATTGAGATAAAAGTGCATACAAAACCACATGAAGAAAACACAAAAAAAAAACATTTACAATATATATTTTATATTTACAAACGAAAATTGTTGTCGTGGTTTTTGTACATAACACAGACAATGTACACAACATGTTTTCCTATATTAGTACAAATATTTTCTTAAAAATTATTTATTCATGTTTGTTTAAATATCGTATAATTTAGAATTCATTTTATATATATTTTATAGATATTACATTGTCATATAAGTAGAAAATGGAAAAAACATTACTGGATGTGAACTAGACTTAATTATCCACTTAAACTGCAGCGTGATCCAACAATACCAAGGGCAACACAACACAATCACTTTGATCAGTATTGCTAAACATAACATAAATATTTTAATACTAAAAATAGACCAAGTCATTTTTATTGCTGTTCAAAATGCCAATAAAGAATTAGTACTGACTACTTATACAATTATTATTTTTAATTTAATATTATATTATGTATTATGCGATTATCAATTTATTTAGCTACAGCACATGTCCATTATATAATTTATGTAATGTATATTATATTAATGTTTATTATTATCTATAATAGAATTTTACTATACCATTTTTTAGAAATTTTAAAGTTTATCAAACAGTTATTGTGTGCGGTGTAGATTGTTTTGTAAACTTTAAAATTTTTAAAATATAAATTACATTCGAAAAAGTGATAATTTCAACTATAATTTTACAATTTTGATTATGATTATTATTACAATATTATACATGATATTATAAGAGAAGAAAATGATATATGAGAATACTAAATTATATTCATATAGAAATATATTCATTTCATATTGTATATACAAATAAATGCATATATTTGTATGGCTGATATAAGTAATAATAAGTTTTTGTATATATATTAATATTAAATTATATACATATAAATAATCCATACGTAAACTCATGTATACAAAAAAATTAGTATATAACTAATTTAGTATATAAATATAATTTCTAAAAGCGTACATTAAAGTTTTTAATTAATTGTAATGCAAACGAAAACTTTACCAAAACATTCATTTATACATTTATAAATAAAAGAACATATATTTTTTTTTGGGTAAACCCAAACTGTGTATGCTGTTTGAAAAGAATGTACGCGGCGTAGTAGTGGAAAAAATAAAAAGTGTCCATTAACAAAATTATAATCATTATACGATAATTTTTAAAATATAAAGTTGAATAGAATTAATGTTAGGAAAATAAAGTTCAAAATTGTTACTATAGAAATTCCTGTTTACATTATTAATTTTGAATCAAAGCTGCGCGCGTTAAAGTGTGCTCTATTACATAATATAGTCTCCTATACAGCTTTTGTTCCTCAAATATATAGCAGTTATATTTTTCCCGTATACAATAACTTCTGGTGAAGTTATATAATAAACAAATATATTATTTTAAAAGTTATCCTTATAAATCTAATTTTTTAACACATTCCTATTTATGTGGCAGCCACTGTATATAACATGTATAGTATATTTTATAGGATTTTAAAACTTATATTTGCTACGATAGATCTCTTATAAGAGTGATCTCAAACTAAAGAATTAGCATATATATAAATAGCAAATAAAGAATATCCACATAACGTAGAATTTAAAATACAGCAGAGAAAAATCATAGAAAAGTATATGATCAATAATATCATTAAATTATACAGCAACAGACACAAACGATAATACTTTTCCATAATCATATTTGATATACGGAAAGAATTCTGCGTCATGCGTTTTCTTCACAATTCCAAATTCTACCTTATGTAAAATTGTTACAATAATAAATTTTATATGCGTATGGATATGATTAGAATTGGTAATTAAATTTCCAGCATACAATTTCTATTGCAGTATACAAATACTGCTAATAAAAGTTATAATTATACTACTACTACTACTATTTAGTCCTATTAAATTTTGTTATAATATAATCAACCAAATATAAATATAAATATAGAATATAAAATATATTCCTTAAAGTATTAAAAACTTTTAAAACATTTTTTTATTAAACATTTATTATATTATATATATAACCCATTTTAATTTTTCGGTCATTGCATGTTTAGACTTCACACAGATAATAATAATATACAAAAATATATTACATATAACATAATATAGGTTTATATAAAATCAAGGAATTTAATATTTTCACATTAAATATTTTAGTTAAACTTATATCTTATTCTGTATAATGGTTCTTCTGCAAATACAATATTATTTTTTAGTTGAAGGTTAGTTTTTAACTGATTTTTTTAGTGTATAACATAAGTACAATAACATTATTTAAATTAAATCTACACAGTTTGTGCAAAGCCAAAGATATGAGACCAATATTTTTATCGGAAGACAATAAATTAATGTATAACAAAATCGTAACCGGGGATGGGATATTCAAATATTTTCACATCGTTTATGAGTTTTTTTTTTTATTAATAAATTGATTTGGGGAAAAAAATTGACCACCAATATACAATATTGTAAATAGGTGTATTCAAATGAAATGTCAATTTAGTATGTCAATAAACTTGAAATTCTTAACACTATATATATTTTCATGAATGGTTGACAGCAAAAAATATGAAATTCACCAATTACCAAAAAGATGGGAAAAGGTCATACTAAGCTAACGATAGCTAATATTATGATTATATAATTTTGTTATTCTATAATAAAAAAATAAATGCTTGTTTCAGGTGAAAAAAATTGACATTTCATAAATGTTGAAAAAGACTTGGCATGCATAAATAAACTTTGAACATGTATTGATCTCTGAAAATAATTGTTACTTGTCGCCCAAAACGTTTTAATGGAATTTTATGTGGAGTAATCTATATTTTGTGAAAATATTATTTCAATATAATTTTATATTTATTATTAAAAACATAAACATTATATGTGGCTTTTTATGCGATTCGCAAAGTTTTTTTTTTTATATAAAATAAATGTTATTATTTTGCTGATTGCATTTTTATATATAAAATGTTTTAAAACGTGAAAAATTAACTGAAGGATATTATATAGCAAAGTAAAAATATCAAATAATGACAGATTCTTATAAAAAAAATAAATAAAACAGAAATTATAGTGTCAAATTCATGAAAAATTGCTGTTTCTATACATATTTTTACATGGTGTTAAAAAGAAATTTAATTGAATGAAATTATCTAAATATCGTTTATTCATATCATATCTCTAATAATGATGACAACACATACATAATGACAATCATTTGTGTATATCTATATATCATCATAAAATAAAATACAATAGATTTCTAAAAATTTGGTCTTGTTCATACAATTATTTATAAGCAAAAGAAATAAAAAAAAAAATCGAAAGAGTTATATTCTTACACAAACAAAACAAAAAGTCAGCAATTCCATCAAAATGATATTTCTTTTCGATTACACACATATACATATTGTATTTTAGTTATTGCATTTCATATATAACTTTTATACAATGCGTAGTATATACAATATATATTTCTTGTGTTTGGTAAAAAGCCAGATGAATCCGACAGAATTTGATTGATGGGGTTTATGAATTCTATACAAATATATATATATAAATATACATAAAATATTTTAGGTTAGTATTTATAACCTATATATATATATATCTATATAATATATATGTAATAGGATTTATTTCATTTTATTGATTGATGAAATGGGAGTTTTGTTGTTTTATTTATTGTACTCTTATATTGTGCATTTGAAATTTTGTGTAATATATAAATAACAAACCATTTAATAATAAAATATTAAATTTTCTATATTAAGTTATATATTTCTGTAATTGACATATACATTTTTAATTTGATTCTATATATACCATATATAGACAAATATATTATAATAATATAGATATATAGATTTTATAGTTATTGATTGAATATAATTTATTTAAAAATTATATATTTATATATTTGTGTGTATAAACAAAATTAATATCATTTCCGCATTGAAAATTATTTGAATTTATTATATCATACATTGTATCCTATACAACTATAAGAAATAATACTTTGTTAAACATATACGCCGATTATATAAAATACATTACATATATACATATATTCATAATGAAGTGGATTTTTAACAATAACATAGTACATATGTAATAATAAATAGTATAAAATAAAATTAGTCGTGAATAAAATACTGTATAAAAAGTAAAAAAATATTTTCGTATATTAATTGTATATTTTACACGTACACAAATTGTTTGCAACAACGTATTATTTATAACAATGCCAGTTTAAATAAACTTTAGGTATATTGTACATTGCCAATGATGGTGGTTTCTATTTTTATTGACTTAATGATAAAAAAATGCTTTTTCCTTATACACATATAGAAAAGAAAATAAAAGCGCAAATAACATTAATGATGATGAGTGGCATAGTGTAAAATAATACACAAATTTATATATAATTTTTTAATGTATTTATTACCTATAGTTTTCAAAATTGTATTAACACGAACATATAAACGAAAAATATAAAACTTCATTTAATGTTAACTCTTTTTATTTTTTTTTAAATCAAGTGCTTTATAATACATATAATATGAATCTTTAAATCTATATATAACAAGATAAATGGTAAGTTTATATATATATATATTGTACATATACGAGTTAATAGTTAGACAGAGTTATTATCTCAAATAACCATTTGTTCACGATAATATATATATATGTAAAAAGTAAATAAATATAAAAATAAAAAAATGAAAATCGAAAAGAAAATGCTCATTTTTATTTAATGTATATAAATCTAGCGATTACTTAGATAAATAAATATTATATAGTTTGATGGTGTAATACTCCTGTAAAGAGTGGTGGTGGTGGTGGTTATAAAGATTTTTTGTTTTTAACATTTTACTTAATGTTCGATATACCATAGCGTACACAGTACGTTTATTTATTTCTATATATATATATAAAATAAATTCCATTTAATATATAGGTATTGAAAAATATTTTTTATTTATGTATTTCGATTTATTTTAAATATACTATTTATAGATATTAAATATAAATTTTAAATTTATTATCTATAAATATATTTATATAGGATATGTATAGGGTGGTTTGGTTTTTGGATACTGATCCATTATGTGAGCTAAAATTTATTTTAAATCGAAAATATTGCAATTGGTTATTTAAATTATAAGCCTTTGTTTTGCGAGACATATATAACTGCTAGAATTTCGGTGTAAAGACTTAATTTTAATGTATAACTTCAAAACTATATATATAAGGAAATGTTAAAACTAATTTTTAGAGAATAAAAATCCTTAATTTAAAAGTAATATTAAGTGGTTTTTCTTTTTTTAATAAAATACTTCAGCTTCGAGTTAATTGTAAATAAATACAATTAAATAAAATAATTATTTTATTGTAAAAATTACTTTTCCTAAAATTCTAACAGCTATTAAAAAGTTAGAGTCGCAAATCAAAAAGTGTTATAATAATTATAATCACCGCATAACGGAACGGCATCGGCAAACCCGAGGAACACCCTTTGCACAGTTAAATTACATTTTATAGATTATTTCGTTTTTATTTTTATCAGTTTTTATTTTAACATTTTATTTATATGGCAATTTATATTACAATACATATTTTTATATTATTATATTAGCATTATTCAGCTAAGAAAACAATAAAATGCTTTTAGTGAGAACATATATAGTAAACAATATACATATTTTTTATTATTCTGATGTTTGCTTAAATAAAATTGTATTCATCGCAAATGATGTCTGTCGAAAATATTTCATATATTGTTTTATTGTTATATATGTTGTTGCGTTAACAGTACATATAAGTTTATTGCCTATTTATTTATATTAATATATATATAGCATAAAATTGGAGAGTATCTTATAATATATAGCTAAAGAAACTGAAGAAATTGTAATGTTAAATATATAATTTTCATGCGACAATGAATGTATTCAAACAATTTCTTGATTAATAAATAATATTATTTTAGATTAATACATAAATTAAGAAAAACTATATACGAGCTTATTTATATTGTTTAATTATTATAAATAAATTGATTGGATTTGTGTGGTGGTGGTGGTGGTGTGTGCGGCTTTATAAAATTACATGTTTTAATAAAAACTTTTTTGTTTTAAACAATTGGAAAGATTAAAATTAAAAAACTTACACTTGTGCGTGTATACACACTTTTATACAATATAGCACTTATTTTTAATTAAATATATAAATTTAATTGTTTGCTATAGCATAAATAATTAAATACAATATGACAAAATTTACAATAAAGCATATACGTACAATAACAGATGCACACAGGCAATTTAGAAATTATAATAAGAAATACACTTATTTTTTTTTAATAATAATAATGACACAATCAAAGGAAACTTTTCAAAGAACATATATAATTTGAATGATATATAGTTTATTATAAAGATATATATATATACACGATATACTTAATACAAGTATATAATAAGCACTTTGTATATATAAATATATATATATAGTAGATATATTCTATAGTGGTTGATGAGAGTATATACAACATGTAAGATAGTAAATAGCATATATTCATTATATTATAATGCATGTTTCATATATCAACAAATGTTTATCAACGTACATAAGCATCCTATACCATATATATATATATATATATATAAACAATATATATATATAGATAATGATTATAGTTTGTAAAGGTTTATTTTATACATATATTTTATAATATAGAATATCCTTAACTTTTGCATATATACAATTATGTGGTATATGTATAATGCATATACACAACAACATCAGTATCATATAAATTATCTATGTCAATTTACAAAACAAATTTTCTGGTTTTTGAAAATGAGACACATAAAGATGAAATATTTGTTTTTGTCGCTATATACATATATTGTTTATATATATCTACCAAAAATATTTAGTTATATATAATATTTTATATATGTACTTCTTATGCATTATATACAAAAATATACATAAAACATAGAGGTATTACTCTGATGTTTATAAATTTTTATCTATGAAAATATAAACGTATGTATGTGTCTTGTTTAAAACGTTGCAATATATATTTGGATGTCTATTACGCGTCTACGATATAATGGAATACGTATACGGGTATATATATACAAGCAATATTTCTATATTTACCATATATATATATAGCTATATGTGTATATATAGCTGTCGTATATGACGGATTTATATAGGAAACACAAAAGAGTGATTGTTTTCAGCCCACAAAAGGGATTATTAATCATTTGCAGAAAAGTTATCTCTCTCGCATTGTACATAATACGTATATATAAATATATATGTATCTAGTTTATGTGTTGAATGAAATATTATATTGTATACATATAATTTATATGTATATTATGAGAAAAAAAAAAAAAGAAAAATATACACACACACACACACACAATATATAATGAAAATGAAAATATTTTATAACACATCAAACAAGCAAAAAAAAAAGAAAAGAAACATTTGGTACAGATTATAAATAATGTTAAAATTATGTATTTTTTGACATTTTTAAATTATCAAATATTTTATTTAAATTTTTTCTATTTTTTATGACATAAATAAATGAAAAAAAAAAAAAATTATAATCATTTCAGTACAGTTCGTCGGTTTTTGTCTATGATCGATCATTAAAAATGAAAGTTTACGTTTACGCTGTAAAAGATTAATTATTTTTTTGGTTTTTGGAATGTATACGGCTTGAGTATTTACATTTAATAATTGTTATAAAATTATAAAGTGTAATTGATATAAACATTGAAAATTACAAAAAACTATTAATAATAATAAATGGTACGAAGAGAGATGGTTTTTTTTGTAAATTTAAAATCAAATGTCTATGCTTTGTGTGCATGGTGTTTCCTTTCGAAAATAGCAAACGGGACACTGGTATCTGTTTACGAGGAATTTGTTAGAAAGTAACTTCATAATATACGAAATATGCATACCAAACGTATTATGTTAAGGAAATTTACGTGCCAACGTAAAGAGGCCACTTGTACCCAAAAAGGATATAGAAGGATATATAGCGAATATAATTATATGGAACGTGAGTGACTACATAAAAAGGATATGTGCTTATATATACGTAGTGACTAAAAAGAAAGAAGTTTAGCTGTATTTAATTTCTATATAGGTAACGATTTTTAAAAATTTTTACGAAAATATTTTTGTTATAAAGTATTACAAAATTTCTTCAACATTCGATTGGTATTTATTTTCATAAAAATTTTCATAAAAGTATCATAAGTTAAAATGCGATATTCATTGAACTCCCATCATCATATCATTATAATTTTTTTTTGTTTTTAATCTTTGTTTTAGTGAAACATATCGAATTAATTTTAATCAAATTGGGTTACTAAATTACCGTTGAATAAAATGCGACCATATAAAACTGTGTCTCACTATATGTATTTATTTACACTCAAACATAATATATGAATAGTAAATATTCTAAAATTAATTTATTATCAGATTAAAAAGTATAATTTTCAGTGTTTCATGTAAATAATTTTTTATAATTTGGTTTTTAGTTTGTTTGCGTACAATGTGACGCATTTTGCGGTGGTGTAATGTTTAAAATAAATAAAACAATTGCACACAAAACCCGTAATGAAAAAAAAAGAAATTAAAAATATATTTATCCGATTAATATTTCATAGTTTTTTTTTTGGTTTTTCTATATAATAAATTCATTTTTTAATTTAATTTTATTTTCACAACTTTCCTTTTTTTTCCATTTTTTATTGTTATACTTTTTTTTATAAGTTTCACTTAAGTAAATACTCGTAATACAAAAAAAAAAAAAATGAAATAATTTTCATCTAATTTCTTTTCCCTCAATTCTGGAATTTAAATGTAACAACAAAATTTTCTATATATTTAAATAAAACAATATACGAGTACATAGTATTCATTCCCAAAAGGTTTTTACCATAATATTGATGAATAATTTATAAATAAAGACATGAAATTAATTAAAATTTACATTTATTTTTCTCTTCTTTTGTATATAAGTAATTTTTTGTTGTGTGTGTGTGTGTGTGTGTGGTTGTGGTGTTGTGCGGTTTGGTATGGATCAATGTAATTTTATTTTACTTTGAATAAATTATTTAGGGATTTTTTTTTTGGTGTATATTAACATAGTATAAATATACATATAATAACATTAGGTTGGTATGTATAGGCTACGTATATGTTTTATATATTTATTTTAGTGACGAGAGCAAATTTTTCCATTATCAACAATGAATTTTCTAAATTATTATATAATTGAAAAAAAAAAAAAAGAAAGGAAAACAAAAAAAAAAATTAATACCACAATTACACAAAATTTTACTCTTCTTTATATGCATACATTTTGGGGTGTTGTTTGTTAAACTGTAATGTAATAAATAACTACCACTATTAAATATATCATATGGGAATTGTTTGAATTGTGAAAAACTCTTCATCCAATTAGTAACATATATGTTAACACAAGCTTTAGTTTGACCACCATGCGTGTGTGTGTGTGTATGTGTATTTGAGTGAATGTTACAAAAATCAAGAACATTAATAATATTTATGTATAATTAGACCGACAATGTTAAAAAAAAAATACGAGCTTCGAAAGAATTTCTAAATTATTTCACAACAAACATTTTTTTTTTCGTATATTGTAAATAAAATATGTAATAAAAAAGATAGAATTATTTTTTCTTTCTATTTTGACTCTAAATATGTTTTTGTGAGTATGACTATAAATTTGAATAAAAATGTATTTAGTTATTAAGATTTTTTGTGGTGAAATATAAATTATTGTAGTTTATATAATTCTTAACAATATATAGACAACAAATGTTATCTACATGCAATTAAATAAAATAAAATAAATGTAAAATAAAATAAATATCAATAGAAATTTTTGTTTTATAAAAATTAAAATTTAATATAAAAATCTTACCTGTTGTTTCTTTGCAATCGTCAAGAGATATTGAAGAAATTTCTTATGATGAAGTGATGACAATTTTACTACACTACACTACACTACACTTTACTATACCCTACACTGCACTATACTATACCCTACACTGCACTTTACTATACCCTACACTACACTTTACTATACCCTACACTACACTTTACTATACCCTACACTACACTTTACTATATACCCTATACACTACACTTTACTATACCCTACACTACACTTTACTATACCCTATACACTACACTTCACTTTACCCGTGGTCAAATAAAAAAAAACTTTAAACAATTTAAATAATTCCAAGTTACTATTCTACTTTACATTTATCCATTTACTTCCATACCAATGGCACGGCATTAATTAATCTGAAAATAAATAAAATTATAGATTTAGTTAAAATTATAGAATACAAAAAATAAAACATAATGGACATAATACAGACAACATATTTTTTAATTATAAATTTAAATTGAATTTGAAATAAATGATATAAATAATAATATAACTGAAACATTAAAATATAATAACATACATTTTATAAACAAAATCATCATACCTATACAATAAATTCTATTCTATATAGAATTAATTAATTAATAATAAATAAACAGTTGCTAACATATAGTATAGTAGCGGCTGATCAAAATATATTTAAGTATCTTATAAACTATAATAAGACCACCTTAGGCTAAATGGTTTGTTGCAGTAAGATGTGATATTAAGATCCTTGAAAAATTCGGGATTGAAAAACATAAGTTGCAGATAGATTCGGTTTGAGAAAACTAAAACCGTAATTGCCTTTTAATACCGCATGCCGTAAGTAACTAATGCATATATATACGCTTGTTCCTATCGATAAAGATATGAAATTGAATGTTTTAACATTTTAATGGAAATCAATTAATTTTACATTAATATCTTTATAATCGATAATGCATTGATGAAACTGTATGATGATGGATTATTCGTTTTACATCTATGTTAAAAAATTGAACAACACATTGTTGGAAATGTGAATAAAATACTAATGATTTTATATCGATGACCTTAATATATTGTATAAAAATAAAAACATTTATCGAAATGTGATAAAAATGATTAAATTATCATGTATAAGATACACGATATGCATGCAATGTGCGTGAGTGTCCAATTAAGTTCATATAGTGTTTACCATTATTAACGTTACCCATATTCCGAATTCAATTTTCACTAAAATTCTAGATGCATTTATGAAAAACTATGTAATTAAATATTTCCTTCAATGCTTTCTGCATATTATATTAGAAGCCATCTTATAACATATTTCATTAATATTATCGAATAATTTACGGTGAACGAATATTATTAAAGCAAGCTACTGTCTGTCTACATATTTATTATTATTATTGCATTATTATTATTATTATTATTATTAACATTCATATATTATAACATAAATAATTATATTGCAAATATTATAGGGGTACGTTTTAAATGAATGTACACAACATGCAATTACCAATTATGTATTGTAGGCGGCATTTTATTTTTTATCTTCATCTATATAATATATTATTTATTTATAAATTTGATATGTTATTTGATAACGTTTCCGTTTTATTATATTTATTTATTTATATGTGTTTCAACAGTTTAAACATTTTAATTTAATTATTAAAAATGTATAACCATCGGGTGTATATAATAAATAAATAATTTTATCATTAAATTAAAACTAATCGAATGGGGTGTGTTAATGACGTAACATTTCCTTTTTTTGTTATACTATTTTAAATCTAAATTATTGTTTATAATAAATGCTGCGCGATAAATGCTGAGACAACGAAAATTCGGAATAATTATTTTAAAAGTTTTAGATTTCCATATTGATTGATGTAATTTAATTTTATGTAAATTAATTTATATTTATACATTTACTGCATTTTTTTTTTAAGACAATTAATGTTTCTTTTAACGTGTGGTAATTGTGTAATTGTAATACACATAATTTTAAACATATCCCTTTAGAAATTTTTATTAATAATATGACGTACAGAAGGACGCGGTAACCATATAATAAGAATTGTCTTAGAAACCTTAAAAATTTAACAAACTATAATTTATATTTTATTTTTTTATAGTAACTACTTAACAAATTTATTTATTTTTTTAAATCTCTATTTATCTTATATCTTTATAGCTATTTATTTATATTGGTTGTCTTTTATAGCTATGAAATTGTATATACATTACATACCTATATTATTACCTATATATATATATAGATATAACATTATATGGGTTTTTTATTATTATTTTGGAAAAACTATTAAAGTTTTCTATAAAGTTTTTTTTGAATGGGGAATAAATTTTTCTTTTGTTACTTGTATATATACACGGCACGGCACATATATAATAATATCGCATCGTCGTTAAATAGATATAAAATAAAAATTTACATAAAAAAAATGTTACTCTTCATTCTTATTCTTAGGAAAAAAATATGTATTTAAGATGATATAGGTATAATTCATAATACCATACATATTTACTTTTGTTTTTATGAAAAAAGTTTTGTCTTTTGTTTTCAAAAATATTTGTTGATTTTATTTATTTATTATATATAGAATAAGACTGAGTATACGCAGATAGACCAACAACCCATAACCATTATTCAACTAAACATACACAAAAGTCGTATTATAAACTTATTATTATTATTATTATTATTAATATTATATTTATGTTTACTATATATAGAAAAAATATTCTAAAATTAATAATGTTTTGGTTGACAATATAAAATGTTTTATTAACATATTTTTACAGGGTGTATTTTAAAGTTATACTGTATTTTATCTGATTATCGAAACAATTGTCATAACATTGAAATTTGGATAGACCAATTACTCGATAACACATTTCAAAGAAAATATACATAATCGATTTTCTGTTTTTATTATATATAAACTATGACTTTTCATGCTGAGCAGAATAAATTAAGAAGAAAAAAATCTTTGAATCAATCTGCGGTTTTCAAACCTTTATGTACACATTTTTTAAACTAACCAAATAATTAGTAAAAAAAAATAATATTATTGCCAAGAAAAACACGTTTAAAATTTGAGGTGGTAAACTTGATTGAACTGAGACACATTCTCAAAAAAAGGAAACACTTAACTACGTCAATATATTTCGACAAATTTTTATATGATATTTTCTGAAAAATAATCATAAAAGTTCAGCGTATTTTTTAACATATCATAAAAAAAGAACATCGATATTTTTTTTTTCCTTCTATACAGTGTTTTCCCCATAATACCCACTTAAAAACAAAAACTAAATAAATCAAGTGACACTCTTTATGTACTTTAGTATATAAATGAGAATTAATTTTTCAGTAAAAAAACAAAGGTGTGGAAGTAAAAAAAAAATGGTTAACAAAATTTAAATTATTATTTTATATGCAAATTTATAATACATAGAACACAAATTTTTTCCACTTTTCTTCATCATTGTCAATACATAATTTATGTATAAGTAGCACTTATTACAACAAGAACTAACTATACATTTACCGTCATTTCAATAAAACAAAGTTGTAATACAACTCGAAAAATATTAAAAATGCATAAGGTAAAGTATTGCAATTTAACTATACGAAACATTTGATCAAATAACAAAAAATAAATAAATAAATAAAAGCTTTAGTTTTATATGCAAAAAAAAATCCTGCAACAGGATTTTATATATTGTAGTATTTATAGAGATTAAAATCTATTTAAAAATAACCAGAACCGTTCTTATATAGATAGTTTTTTCACTTTCTTTTTTTTTTTATTAATTTTATTAAAATACGATTTCAATTTGGTTTAAATATCGTTGCATTTATATTTATAATAGATTATGATTATACACCTACAATGGCATATGGCATATATGAGATAGATAAAAAAAAAGGATAATTGTAGAATTTAAAAAATTATTACAATTTTAACATTTGCCATATGAATTAAATTGATTTTTAGCGGTACTGTGGTACTAGCTAGATAGAGTATAATCCATTTCTATATCGGTTAAATTTTTCACATTGTATAATTTACATTTACATTTATATATTTTATGTATTTATTTAATATATTTTTAAGATAATAATTTTCAATTGATGCTCATATAATATTATATACGTATTAAATAAATAGACCCTCTGTTCCGAAAACAACCGGTACGGCATTCTAATAAGTGTCCATGTATAATAGCTGCTGATTTATATATGTGATTATTTTCAATATTCTCTAACATTCATTTGCCATAATAAAATAGTATATCGATTTACACTTATTGAAGACATAGTCTTGAGTAAGACAACAATATAAAGAAGTAATTTCATGCACGCGAACATTGACCGTACGCAAATCTGTATTTCAGTTAATTGCTTGCTATTTACTTTCCAGTTAATTTACGGACATAGAATCTATCTCTGGGCATACACTATATATAATTTCAAGATATTATATAACATGTAAAAGGATTAAAACTTTAAAAAGGAACAATGTCTACAAATAATTCCATATTCTTTTGTTAAATATGAATTCTTTTTTCTTTGTTTTTACACAATGTTACATTGTTTCTCTGGTTCTGAAACATTTACTCGCACATAGTGTCTATATATAAAACAATAAAATTAAATGTTACAGAAAAATTGTAAGAGCATTTACAAAATTGTTTCTTTTGCGACTGTGTCATCACAAATATAAATCATTGTATATATATGTGGTCGATCTGTACGGATACATAAATATACCACAATAAAATATATAAATTATGTATAACTTAACCATTTTATAATATAATATGTATAGAGCGTTATATAGAAAGAATTATATAAATTTAATTTGTACCCTTATGTTACAATAAATTGAGCCCCTAAATAAACTTTTTATAGAGATTTTAGCGTTTAAGTGTGTTTGTGTTTTGTGAATTTTTCACGAAAATTTCTTATAAACAGTGTCTCTTCAAATAATGTCATATTAATAACGTATAGCAATTTGATTGTGTATTGACTGTTTGGTATAATATTGTTTTGATGATGGTGAAAGTCAAGGAGAAACAAATCATAGGTATTAATTATTACGGTTTAATACATTTTCATTTAATCAACGTGTGCGGATTAAAATTCTTGCATCAGATGAATCTTATACGTGTTGCAATTATTGAATGCACTATACATGTACACAATTGAGGACGATACCTTATAAAGATATTGTCATTTTCATATAAACACTGTATCTGTAACGCAAATACAACAATATTCGAAATTAAGTTCAACCGAAGTGAAACATATATATTCGTTTCCAAATTTTATAAATGATATTATGAATTTTTTCAATGTTAAAATAATGGACTGACTTTCTTTCTTTAAGAATAACTACAAGTTGATCAATGGCAATACAGCGTTCGATAATAAATTTATCGCATTGGTTAACAGCAAACAATTGCCAAAATATAATATGTTCAAATGAACCAAAATGTTTGTATAAATTGAGACACCCTGTAAAATAATCAACACACAAGAAAATCGCTATTAAATAGTATTTGTTAAATGTTAGTAATTTTGTAGTTAAGCAAATATCTAGAAAATGTCCTTTTATTTTTTTCTTGATCTTATTAGTTTTAAATAGATTGGTCAAGGGAATACAAAAATTAGTGTTACGATAAATAATTGTTTAATATATTAATTAAATTCATTGATGAGAAAAATTTATATATCACTGGTTTAGTCAGATACAAGTTTACCAAATTGTGGTGGGCCATTTTTAGGAATATCTATACTTATATTTTCACTTCTATTGACCTGGAATCGGAAATGAATATATATATAATTTTTGAACACATGAAACGTTTTTTTCTATACATATACAATATATGAAACATTGAAACTTCTCTATATATTAATAAAGTTTACCATAAGAGCTTTTCTCATGTTATCAAATAAAATATTATAGCAAATATATAGGATTTTTCAATATATAATAATAATTTTTTTCTTCTTATTACTATACTCTCTTTTATGAGACTTTAAAAAATGTTACGTGTTTCGCTTTAAAATAAAATAAATATTAAAGAGACCTATTTCAATCAATATTAATATTTTATCCAGCTGGTGCAGAAATTTGAAATTATCGATAACACAAATTTGACTCTGAGGTCAAAGGTTAATGTGAACGTGCCGCCATTTATTTATTTATTTTTTTTTGGAGACATCTGTCAAATATATTTTGTATTCAGCAAGTTATTTTGAAAACAACATTATAATTTTTTTTAAATTTAAAAATGGAAAATTTTGTACCAGAAAATCATCATTTGCTGGAAGTTTTATTGCATTATTTTCCTTTGAAGAAAAATGCAGCTGAATATTTATCGAAGCAGGGGGTAAGCATGCCCATTCAGAAGCAACATGTAGAAATTGGTTTCAACGCTTCAACCAGTAAAATCGACTGCAAAACCAAATCGATTCGGTAAGAAGAGAATGCTTTGTGTTTGGTGGACGATCAGAAAGATGTGTTGTACTATGAACTTCTGAAACCACCTGGTGAAATTGTTAATACTGATCGCTACCGACAACAAATGATAAATTTAAACCATGCATTTTCATCGATGCAGCAATCTCTTGCTGACCAGCACTTCAAAACATCATAGAAGAAGTTGAAAATTGGCCATCTGAATGGTTTTCATCAAACGAGGAACAATTTTTTTGGAAAGGTATCCATAAATTGCGTTTTATTTTCCTTAAAAAAATGATAATTTCAAATTTCTACACCTGGTGTATGTGTAATGTAACACTAAAATACAAGTACACGTACAAAAATGTATTAAATTTTAATTGTAAAATTATATAAAATAAATTTTAACCATTATATTTTTATATCAATACACAATTTTCATGAAATGTAACGTTGCATAAAATGAAATATATTAACTTTAATATAATAGTTATAGATATTATAGATAAACATGTAAATAAGATAAAAAAAAGCGGAACACTTTTTATGCATTAAAAAGTTTATATATGCAATTTTCGTTATCTAAAATAATCTGATTCATAAATATTTTTATTTTATATGTAAAAAAAAAAAAAAATATATAAACTTGAAAGTGAGAAAATAAATAAATAAAATGTATTCGTATATTTACAAAATGCTGAAATGTTTTTGTACATATGTGAAAGCAAATATTCCAATGAAATAACTCTATTTTGCATCAATAAATATACAATAAACGTAAACATACGTTCGTGCTTTTTTTTTTTCTTTTCTTTTTTGCATATGTCAATTTGAATTCAATTCGATTTGCATATATCCAATAATGCATATATTTTGCAAACGTATTATATATACGTTGAATCTTTTGTTAAAAGAAAAAAAATTGAATTTCAAATTTGTTGATGGCATTTACCATTCACATGAGATTAAAACATACATATACAAATAATAACATTGAATATCATTTATGCAGGCTCATTTACATATATAGCGTATATATTTAGTAACAGTTTGTGAGAAATTGTGTATAGGCAAAATATATGTTTTACATTTAAAAACCAATCAATATATGTTTTTAGTGGGATATTTTCTAAGGATTTCCATGAATTAACATTGTGAATTTCACAATTCATCATGTAATGTATATATGTAATATATTATTATACATTTAATTGTATATAATCATTATTTACCAATATACTATTATATGCATATTATATATATATAACTAATTTCAATTAATAAAATACACCCCATTACATTGTCCTTGATAAAATATAAAATTAATAAGAAATAAATTTTGACGAAAGAAACAGAAAAAACTATTAATTTTTATTATATGATAAATGATTGCAAGTATATAACGATTGGTTATTTATTTCTCAATTTCACATATATGTACAACATATAATACATTGTATATGGTTTCACATTATACACAGACTCTATACTATAATAAATATATATATATATATGTACAAATACCAATTTTATATCCGTATATTTTTAGATAAAGACATATTAGAATTACATGGAAAAAAAAAAACAAATGGAAAAAAAAACGTATTGTAATGGAAAAGTTAATGAAAAATGAAAAAGAAATCGTGCACGAAAATCAAATGAAGCGAATCAAATTTCTTTCTGATGTTTTTTTTTGTATATATTACATAGAAATTTTTGTACTTAATATAATATATCATATTGATTATATATGTATATTATGAATGTACAGTCAAAATTCGATTAGAGCGTACTCGATTCATGTACCAATCGGTTATTGAACAACAGCCATCAGATATCGTATAAATGTACGTGTCTTGCCAATACGCTTACGGCACCATATTTGATATACCATTAAAATGTATGGCTAATATAGAGAAAATGATGAAATATATTCTTTTTTATTTTCTAGATAAGATGTTATAGAAGATCTGAAATCTAGAAGTGATCTTTTTCCTCAGTGAATTCAACATTTTTATAAAACTATAAATAAAATGTAAATATAGTATTGTTAATTATTAAGTTAATTTGTATTACAAGTACCGATAGGATATGTTACATGAACCGATACTATAGTTATCTTGTTAATTTAAATAGTTCGGCTTCAATAACCAATTTGGATTAAATATAGTGTGTAGGTTGAGGTCAAGTCAGGTTTGGAGAAGCGTGTTAGAGAAGGCTCCCAAGGTTATAATGCCATGGAGTAAGTGGAGTAGAGTAGATTGAGAATGGAGTTGTGTGTGAAAAGTTTTTATATAGAATACCTAGAAAATGATACCCAAAAAGGATAATGTTAAAAAAACATATATCAAAATTATACTGAATATTAGTCAACTGAATTAATTATTATATTCGTTTATGTAATCAAAAAACAAATACACTTGAAAATATGGTGTTGGACACATGTCCTGTCTATCACTTTTTTGGAACTTCATGTACTAGATTTTGAAACTTAATCGACTTTATATATTCATATATAACCTCATTATCAACGTCAATACAAAATTTCATCGTATTAATTGGATAAGAAATAGTGAAATTATTTACAACATCTGTATTATATACAATCCAATATTCATAATAACAACTTACGTTGCCTATGAGCTTTTAATTTAAATTGAATGAAAGAAATTATCAGATTGACCATGTTTCTAATATTTATTAATAATATTCTGGGTACGTGGATAATATTTTCTAGGTACGAAAAAAAAAACAGTTCATAAAATCCCTTTTATCAATTTCATAAATTTTGTGTAAATAAATAGCGAAATTAGAATAAATCAGGAAGCAATCGTTTTCGAAATTGTTTGATCGTGCGTTTGCAATTATATTTTGAATTTATCTGTAAAATATCAATATTTAGTATTTACTTATTTAATAAATAAAACTTAAATTATGGTTTCAAAATTGACAATACAAACGTTCCGATAGTAAAGTTAAGGTAACCACCATCTATTATATGGAAAATTCAAACCTTTGCTGAGAGCACATGAAAATTCACTTCGTGCAACATTTAATTTTACAAAATCCAAAGGAAGTGGTGTTTGAATCGAATTTTTAGTGTAAATATTGTTATGTTATAATTTATAAAGTACACATTCAAACAAAAATTTACTTGTTTATGTTCATGCATATGAATACGGGAGAAAAAAAAAAAGGAAATCAAATATACAACAAAAATTAATATATGTATACCTTCTTTTTGAATTCGACAACGATAGTACATAAAAAAAGAAAAATATTTATATCTTACACGTGTTTACAAAAGCTTTAAAGACTACATAATATACATAACTAAAAAAAACATATATTACACATCTCTAAAATTTATAACAACCGAACAAAACAGTAATAAGAAGGAGCTATATGATATAAATGTATGTATATAGGAACTCCAAACATATGTATTCAGACACGAATGAGGCTACAGCACGGCACGATTGAATACATTAAAATGACCCAGAAATTTTCTCCATTATATATCATATTTTTCGTTTTATTGTTATCAAGTGAATAATTTTACGGTGAATTTTATTGCATGGTATATTTTTTGAATGATGGATCTCTGAAACAGTTGGTTTTTATTATTATTATTTTTTTAGTATATATATATTGTAGTTTATTTATATGTGTTTTTTTTTATTGTACATATTTTATTTTTTAAATAAAAGAAAAAAAAAAAGAACAAATGTACATATAATACATTTTAAAGTATAATTTAGTATGCAGTAAATTTAAATTTGTGTATGGACAGCAAACATGACCACACACGCCCGTGTACCACAGTCAATATATTTTATATTATACGCTCAACAAATAAAACATAAAAGTTTTTATTATAATACTGTCATTTATCCATAGAAGAGGGATATTATTTAAATTTTATAAATACAATTACAAAGCATTTTACATTCGTTGTTGTTCATTCCTTTTTTATTATTGCACCACAGTAGTATTATTATTTATATGTTTTATATAGATAAAGAAAACCTCTAACTAAAGCAGCTTATTATAGAATTTTATAGAGGTATAATATAATAAAAAAAAAAAATAATTCAAATTATACATTTCAATTTAAAAAGTACAAACAAAGTTCTGCCACATAATATGGATTCAGATTTATTTTTCATTTCAATTTAAAACAAATCTAATGTCTGTTAATGAATGAAAGGGAAACAATAAGAATTTTATAGAGTAATCATTCACATAAAAATGATCGTTTTGCATACAACTTTTCTTTGCAACGCTTCTGAAAATGCGTACGCAGGAATGTGCACAAGCATTGTAACGAAGGAGCACAAACTGGACAGCTGGTATTGTGAAAGATCTTTTTGTAAATGTCACAAAGAACTGTATATAGTTATGGTTTGAATATTTGACATACGTATGTTATGTGTTACTATGGGCTAATGACCCATATAAAAATAATTATGAAAATATCTATTTTCGTTAATTCCAGTACAATTGATGAATTGTTATATACTCCTATGAGGAGTAACTCGTACGTACACACGTAACTAAACACTGTAATGCATGTTTAGTAGATGCAATAAGTTCCACTTGAAGTAATATAACATGCTGCTATGGGATGATTTTGCATGTCCGACTATTACACAATACATCACATACTTTATAGATATATATTTATAAAAAGATATTCAATCACAATATAACAGTTTGGCTTGTGCACATTCGAATTTGTGCTTATTCCACGCAATACTCATTCTTTTATATGAAATTCTGGCTTATTTACATTATTGTTTAAGCTTTCGCAAAAGTGCTAGATGAATTCGCAAGTAGTAATTGATTGTACTATCTAAATTTTAGTATTGCAAAAAAATATTATATCAAATAATAAGTAAATAGTTTAAAATGAAATACTTTGTAATTTGACACAATCAAAGAACAATTCTAAATTATAGTAATAAATAAAAAAAAAATAAGATCATAAAATAAAAATTCATTATTTAAAAATGAATATTTTATTATTCACGGACTCAATAAAAGAAAAAAATGTCCATTTTACCACAATATAAATAAAAATAAGTGTAAATTTTATTGATATAAGAAATGTATAATATACAGTCATGTGCTTGAAAAGCGTTGAATTTGTTGAAACGACTATTTTTTTACTACTGTGGTGATATATATATGCGTTTTCAAGGGTTTTGTCGAAGTGGTATTGTTTAAGTTTAAATAAATTAATAATAAAAAAACCACTATTAACTATTCCACAATGACGTTTAAGCAATCAACCGGGTTGCCTATGGCTATGGCTTAATTTTGATTCACTACTATTTTACTATCAAAAGTAAAGTTGCTTATAATTTGAAAATCTGTATTCCAGATTCGTTCAATGTAAATTAAATACATAGAATTGTCGTCTGGAAAATTACAGCACAATGTACTATTTTCATGAACTAAACTGTATACGTTTATTTGAAGAAAATGCAAAAAACGAAAAGAATGACAAATTTAACAACCATAGCACATAAAACCATAGTATTATATAAATTTATGTATAGTAAATTATATCGTAAATATAAATCTAAAATTAGATAAAGATTTCACATCTCTTTATATTTATTATTGTATCTTCATCATTTCTATAAGCTTTTCTAATACACAAAATAGCCACACAATAATAAAAAAAAAAATAATAGAGAAATAAAACTAAAGATTGAACGAAATATATGTACTGGCGTACTTTGGTTACCATTCCAGAATAGGTACATGATGAAATTTTATCATGGCAAACTATTTATATGATAAATTTTGTATTACAGAAAATGTAAACTGAAAAGAGATATAAACATTACAATTATATAAATAAAATTGTGTTAAGAAATATTACGTACAAATGTACAAAAAGATTAAGAGAATATATGTGTTGAAATTATTATATCGGTTATTTCAGTGGTAACCAGTGTTTGTTTTTTTTTCTATCTTTGTATCCATCTATAAACATATATGGAAAGGAAAATACATTATTTATATATGAATATGTATTTATTATATACGCGGTAAATGTCATTTATTCGGCTGAATTTATTTGTTCAACAGATTTGCCAATATTGACCACCATCAACAATGTGACAATATTGATGACACACTAAATGGAAGCGACGATAATAACCCCTACGTTTTTTTTTATTTATTTTGGTATTTTTGGTTTGTTTTATAGCCAAACAATAAAAATATAAATTATTATAAATACATGTCATGTTAGATCAATAAAAATTTATTAAATTACATAAACATGTTTTGAATGTAACGATTTCAAGTATAGTTCAATTATTTCATATTATATTACACAAAACAGTATTCGCACACAACAATTTGCCATATAGCACTGGCTATATATAAACGATTGTATTTTTATACTATATAAATGTAATATTATTATTTTAGTTAAAAATTATTTCATTTCTGCAATAAAACAACGTAAAATATATGAAAATAAAATAATACGCAGATATGCTACCACATATCTTAGGATTTATTTCATTTTCAATATTTTAGGTTTTGTAAAAATGAAATACCTCCACAAAAGTTCATGAATTTGAATTAATAATTAGTAGTGACGATTATTTTCTACTTCTGAAGCAATTAAAAGAGGGACAATATCAAAATAGTTACAGAAAAACCGATAAATGGATGACCATAAATGTGTTCTTAAATGTGTAATTATAAAAGTAAAAAAAAAAAAAAAAAATAATATTTACCTGATTTATAAAATCCATGCTCCAATTATTCCATATTAACTTATATCCATTATATTAGTACAAATTATTTATATTTGTATGTCTCCAACTTGAAATCTTGACCGGCTGATAACGTGGACATACATTCCTTACAAACATTGCAATACATTTAATAAATAATATAGAAATTACGTCTTTTATAATTCAAATTTAATTTTTTTGCATAAATTACAAATTTTGTGTGTGCACTATGTTTTTTCTTAAATGCATACTGCAATCTGCATTGCCGGTAGAATTAATCTACTAAAAAAGAATAATGATGAATAATTTATTATATTTTATAATATTTTATTTTATTATATTTTATATTATTCATTTTAGTTAATTTTTATTTATTTTATTGCAATCTGCAATGCCGGTAGAATTAATGTGATCAAAAAAAAAGAATAAAGATGAATAATTTATTATATTTTATAAGAACATAATTTGCAAAATGATGGTGCAATAGATATGCACGTACGTAAACCATTGCATTGTAAAATAAAAAAAAAAAATGTGACCAACATTCTGCAAATATTTTCTATAAAAACTTACATCATTTTTTGTTTTTTTTGTTCTTTTTTTTGATCTTAATCTATACCAATTTACAGTAAATGTAAAAATTTTTAAAAATGAATAAATTGCGTCGTATTAAGTTTAATTGTAATTTTATAAAAAAAATTTTCCTTGGAGAAATGCAAGCAAACTTAAAATAAAAGAAAAAAAAATACCTTTCTATAATCCCAAATAATATAGTTTCAATAGAAAGTAGTCGAATATAATAATTCTACAGCCAATTGATAATAATTCACTTTATTTTATTTAATTAATTAACTAAATAATTCCATTATTAAATTTGTTTATTAATTCTTGATTTTTTCCTTCCTAACCAGACATTCCATTACAATTTTTTTTTCACATTCAATTGTTTTTTTTATATATATATATTTTTTATAAAACAAAAAGTTTTGACAGCTGAATTTTTTGGTTGCGTGCGTCGTAATACATGCAAAATCACGTTTTTGGCTAGAAATGATTTTGAAATTTTAAATTTAAAATATTTTCAATTCACAAAATTTAATGAATATGTGTGGAATTTAACTTTTATTTAATTTTAGTGAATCATATTAAGGCAAGCTTTAAAAATTATAATAAACCACCACTATATGAACGTTACTGGAAGAATAAAATAAAGAAAAGTCTTTGAAAATGCACCAGAATGTCGCTGAAGTCATTTCATTTAGAGGCTATATTGCCTAATGTCTTTCAAAATACTTGCACGAAAATCATATTATACCCAAAAATCCTTAACAATATATTAACAGTATTTACAAACAAGTTGAAAAGTTAATTAATTGTATACTGGATAAAATTCGTTTTGTAGCAGTATTAATAATGATTCATATAATATAAAATATACAAGAAACATTAGGGCCTCTTTTACAAATAGATGTATAAATACTATTTTGTTATACTGTTTACATAATTATAGTATCCATACATAATATTTTATAACAATTGGGTTTATAATTAAATATTTTTGAGCCTATACAATATTAATAATTAATATAAATTAATTACATATATATAAAACAAACAAATATTTATTAATATCTAGTTATAAAATATTATGTTAAAAATATATAATAATGAACATGTTCTATTCAATAATGGGTATGTAATTTAATATCCATATATTTTGTATGCATAGATGTATTAGTATTGTTATAATATAGCCTTTATTATATATAAAGTGAATATTAGAGATATAAATTTTTCAATATAGAAACACCCAGCAATTTGCAAAGTTGATTACATGTATCCTTTTTTTTTTTTTCTTTAATGACCCTATTTGATCCCTTCAAAACAACGCATTGAACTATATAATATACCATAAGCAAGAAGATGTTAGATAAAATAATATATTTTTATATATCAAATTACCACATCAACAAATTCCTTTAAATATAAACTTTAGATAACAACATGAACATAGTATATGAATGTATGTATATATATACTTATATAGATAGATCTTTATAATATTGAACGTATAATATAGTATACGGAAAATTCTAAATTGAAAAACATAGTCTATATATCTATATATAGTGGGTGCGTAGCGTTAAAATATATTTTTAAAACAACAACAAACAAACAAAAAAAAAACATCTTTAAAGAAAATTACTTATTTTTATTGGCAACATATTGTTATCCGGGATTTTGGGTTGTAACATAGATATTCGTCTTGGTGTGGTGTATCGCAAAACTATTTATATATACTCATTTGTGGCTGTAACACAAAAATTATATGGTGATATTTTTAATACAACCATATGGTGTGATGGCGATGACGCAACACACATGTGAAATGATAGATAACACTATAAGCGTTGTTATCACCATTCTGTTTCTGGTAAACATTTACATAAGCTTGGGTTGATTGTCAACAAACTTTAAGTTCTTCATCAATGGATAGTGAAAAAATTGCAACAAAACATGAATGGCACATTGTATTTTGTGGTGGTATATAATTTTTATGTTTATATTGTAAAGTGTGAAAAAAGAAGTAGCACTAAATTGATATGATATTTAATCACATTATTTCAGAATATGATATGATATGGTAGATTATTACTATTTTCAAGATGCAACTCCCTTATTTTCATACTTACAGTTAAATAATACTTATATTACTTGATGAACTTTAAATAAAATCTCCACAGTGTGTTTTTAATGATAATTTATAATTTTCGGAGATATTATCCAAATTGATAACAAATCATCCAACATTTTCATTAAAGAGAAATTCCTTCTTTCCTCCAGCAGCAATATTTCTATGTTTGAATGTCACCAAAACAATAACTTCCTGTTGAGTTGTATTGAACTAAAAATAAAATTTAAAAAAAGCATTAAAATAATGTATGAAAATTATCTCTTAATTACTAATTTATATTTAAGTTATTGTATGTATATCGATAATGCTGTTATAGAGAAGTTACTGCTGTATATTTTAGCTACAAAAATATTTGAAGACAATTATTCAAATAGTTTCTAAAATTAAATTGAGGTTGAGGTATGCGGTCACTTCACCTTTTACCTACTTATATTTAGATAATGTAAATAGGATTTGACATAAACCAATTCCCAGCAATCCAATGACCCAATGACTACAGCAGCATATGGTATACCACGTCTCCTTTAGAATTGAATTTGTGACTCTTAACATACAGTTTACTCTGTACCCACTAAATCATTTGTGAATTGATGGTGGTGAATATAACTTTTTACAAATCAATGTCTTTCTAAACACATATACTATAAAGCGGTTAGAATATTTGTTACAACCCAATTTAAATCGAATATAATTTATATGGCATAAATTTTGTATTAATAAGAAACTTTTTATCGGTTTTAACATACATTGAAAATATGAGCATCCTTTATTACATTGTTCTGTTGTACTACATAAAAATAGACTTAATTTTTATGAAACATCTTGAAAGATATGTGTAAATGTAACAAAAAGTAATACAGATTTGATGAAAATTGAATTTAAATATATGCATCTGTATAAAAAAAACACATAAACACAATACGGTGCTATTTAACTTTAAATCATACATCATTTGATTATAATGCTCTATGGGCTATTGTATTTGGGTTTCATTACTATATAGAGAACGGTCAAAAATTTTCGCGGTGTAGACAGAGGAATAATTAGATGGAATTTTGTGCGTATATAATTACAACACACATTTAATATTATTGGTGTTTCGGCAAATGTATTTTTAATGCTTTGTTATATTGTTGTTGTTGTTATTGGTCATACATTTTATTTCTATGAGGTTTTTTCTACAAACCATTAGCATAATTATTTTTATGTAAATGTATTACTATTTAAAGATTAATTTTCATCATCTATATATAAAATTTAGAAGAAATTTAACTTAAGCTTTTATATATAACATATAAAACAAAAAGAACACGCCGCTTAATAGACATATTGAATGGAATTTGTCAAATGACTAAAGAAGAATTATATATTAATTATTCGTTTGCTTTAATTTAATGTATTTAGATTTTATCAAATTAAGCTCCTTTATATTATTTTAATTACGCGAAATAAAAATACTACAAAAAGAAAAAAAATGGGTCAATTTAGAGTAAATAAATATGTTGTCTTAAATTTTGTTTAGAATCCAGCATTGTGTGTGCATAATAGTATTAACACCACATCCCACATAGTAAAATCTTATATTCAGTAAAAAAAAAAGAATAGAATTCATTAAATAACCAACCAATCGAACACAGTCACAGAGTACTTGTACTATACATAAAATATTACACAAAACAGAATATACAAACTTTAAAAAGCACCTGGTGCATTTAACAATAATCCTAACATTTCTATTTACTATGTAATAGGCATATAACATCTATCGTACGGATCAATACGGTAGTATAGTATTCATACATTGAAAGTAAAATCATCTTCAGGGAATAAAAATTTCATTAAATCTGTTGTAATAATAATACGATTACAATAATGGGTACGGTACGATGAAAAAAATTAAATAAATATTGAATTGTTTGAGTTGAGGAAAATAAAATAAATAAATTTGACGGTAAAATATAATAAATGAATGCAAATGATTATAAATACGATAAAATCTATGAGTCTATGACTGAACTCAGCTATATACGTATTATTTGATAATTGTATTTTGTTTAGAAATTTTTATTTTATTATTTTGTTCTTTAATTTTTGCTGTGCACTTTTTACCTTGTATTTCGTCTCCCCTTTATTATCGCATAGCATTCAGTATTATGCTTTATAAATAATTTGAAATAAAATATAAATAAATCCTTAAAATAGAAAAAAAATATAATACCTGGTTTATGTAATTCATGCTCCAATTATTCCATATTAACTTATATCGACTATATTAGTACATTGATTATTTACGTTTGTATGCCTCAAACACGAAATTCATAATCGGCTGAATAGAATATAGAAATTACTTCTTTTCCAATTTTATTATTTTTCCAAATACATGCATGCTGCAATTTGCAATGTCTATGGTACCTAACTAATTAAAGAATAAAGATGAATAATTAATTAATAATTTTATATGTACATAATTGAAGACTTCCATAACATCAAAAAAAATTAAGTTCTGTAGGTGAATAGACAAATATTTTTGTGATTATATAAATTAATAACTTTTATACAATTCCGATCTGACGGTATGAGCATGACGATATTGGTAAAATGGAGCCACTACGCTACAGGCAATGCGTAAGGCAACAATTAATTACATATTGAAATATCAAAATACGACCATTTCTGCATTTGCATTTTGCACGTATTTTTTTTAAAGACACACCCTTTTGTGTTTTTTTTTTTATTTTTATCAATTACGGTATGATATGACTAAAAATTTTAAATTGTTGTTGTTGGCCAGCAGTACAATTGCGTTGCATTTGGTGTAATTTTATTAAATTTTAATATGAAAAAAATATAAATAAAAAAATTAAAAAATTTTACCTTTCTATCAATGTATTTATTCCATGTTTGTTTAATAAAAGTAGTCAAATATAGTAATTCTACAATAATTTGATAATATTTAAGACTATTTAATTAAATAATTGATTCCATAATTATTAATTAAATTTTTCTCAAATTTGTACTTAACACACAGCTGAATTTTTTCTTTCCACTATAAAAATCTCACAGCCATTACTATTTTTTTCTCTTGAATTTTTGACAGCATCAAATTTTGGTTGCGTTCTTTCTAAATTACTGGAAATGGTTGAGAGAGTTCTTTCCCGGCTAAGATAAAAGTTTTTAAAAAAAAAATTTTGTGATTAATATTAAGTAAAAATATGTAGTAATTGTTACAAATTTATGCCGATTTGTTACTTTTATGTCTAAACTTATTATTGAAACTTGAAATATTGTCAAATTAATAGAATTTAATGTAGGTCTGTAATTCCGTTTAATGATTTTATGTTTAGCAAGTACGATTACAAAGTTCAGAGTTAGCTCTTATGAAAAAATCTTATATGTAAGGGGTTTTACATTTGCTTGTGTTGCATGAAATTTAATTATCCAAGTTAAGATGGAAAAATATGTGTTACTACCATCAGCTAACCCAATTAAAAAATTAATTTCAGTGACATTATATATGCAGATTTTCTTTTCCTGCGTTCCAGTTAATCAATCAAGAAAAACCGAGTTCAATTCGCATGTAATAGTTTTCGGTTTCAATTTAAACAATAAAATTTTTCAACTGGTCCAGCATTTACTTCTTTATAAAAATGATTTCCTTGAATTATATGATATGGACGCTACTCAAATAATAAGCGCCAATTCACAGGAGTTGTAAATTCTGTTTTAAATTACGTTTTATTATTTCTTTTTGGAATAGTAGAAATTTTTATAAGTGGAAACATTGTGCTAAATTTGATTATTAATAAAAATCATCCTCAAACCTATCCAATTTGTCTGCTTTTTTAGGAATATACAGCTTAATCATTGTTGTTTATAACAAGTATGTTTCAGTCTTTTACAATATGTCGTTCAATTTGTATTAAACTTTTAAGAGAAGGATGTTTCAAAGCAACATTTAAGATTGTTATTCTAATTTAAACTGAAAAAAATGATTAATTCGGCTTGGGTAGATAATTTGATTAAAGTTCCAATGGTTAAGAAGTATAATTATAGAAATGCTAAGCCTAAGGATGCGATCCACGTCCAGAACCTAAAAATCAGATTAAAGAGGTAGAACTTCAAGCTTTACTTGATGAAAACCCATCTCATATTCAACATGAACTTTGAAAATAGTTAAAACTAACTAAAGTAGCAATTTTAAATCTTTTTCATGCAACAGGAAATATCCATAAGAAATATCCTTACAAAAAGAAAAAATGTTATTCATAAAATCATTTTTGCAGATTAAAAGTGTATTCTAAGCTATAACCCTAAAAAAAAACAGCATCCAGGTCCTACTGAAGCATATATTCATGTCAAGAAAGTATTATTGTGCGTCTGGTGGGATTGGAACGGAATAATCAACTACCAACATCTTGAGCGTTATTAAGTTTAAATGAACAAATTGTTTGTTGCATTGGAGGGAAATTGACTAATTACGGAACAAGGACCGCTATTATCTATATTGCTGCCCAACAGTTATCGAAAGTTGAAGATATCCGAAATTGAAATTAATATTTTGACTCCAAACAATCTGATTTATATCTATTATTCATAGAACATTAACTGTTATCCTCAAAAGGTTCGATGAAGATATTGCATTTTAACCAATATTTGTTAAATCATTCCAATATGGCCAAGTTCACTCAATGACAATAAATGTTCAAAGAACAAAATTTCAAATTTCTACTTACCTTTAATGAAATCATTTCATTTTTATTTGAAAAAGTAATGAAATTTACGTGTAATTCCCCGTCTTGATACAGACGCAATTCAATTAGAAGGTCATAATAACAATGATTTAACATTTGATTTGGATTATATGTGTTGAAATTGTTGTCTGAATTATACTATACATTTAAATTTTTTGAATTGTGTAGTAAATCTGGTTGTGAATTGTGTAAAATTCTTCAAATTGTGCAGATTTTATATTTGGTGAAACAGATAATATTTCTATTAAAAAGAATGAAATAAATGATATGTTAATTCTGTCTGTATCTAGACCGGCTGGGCATAAAATAGATTAATTTACCATAAGTTCGCTAAAATGGTATTGCCAACAGCAACAATTAAATCACATAGAAATGTTTTTAAATAGTTAAATATAAAAATTTGTAATCAATATATAAATATAATGATGCAATTCTATTTAAAATATTTAAAATTTAAAAAGAAATTCATTTTTGTGTTTATTGTTTGAAGAAATTTCAAGCAGTATGTGATTTACATTTTAATTTAAATGATTTAACAAAAGTCGTTTACGTTTTACCTATCGTTTTAGCATTTATATTATTGATTTTGTTCTAACCCAATTTTAATTTAATGAGCCGATAACGTATATTAAATGTCCGCTAGGGATAATCGTATTTTATATGTCACTATTTTCTTTCCGTTATTCCGCACACTGCTCATTTTGTTTTTGTTTTTGTTTTTGTTTTTGTTTTTCTTTTTTTAGATTTCTCAATTTTGTTTTTTAATAAATCGTAGAAGAAGGAGGAGTTATCTATATATTTTGTTTTAATTTTTTTATTATAATTAATTTAATTGTTCTTTTTTTATTAACATTATCAATCAGTGTCCATTAAAGTAAAATAAATTAAGTTCAGTAAATTGTATCCAGTGGAATTATGCATTTTATTATGGATTATATTTCTAACACACACACATGTAAGCGAAACATTTTTTTTTAATATATTTTTAAATTCTTAAATAAAAAATAAAAATTGATTACATAATAGTTTAAGTTTTTATTTTAATAAGTACAAAAATAACATAAAAATTAATACTATAAAATTAAAATATGAATACATAACTCCAATGCATAAGCAAATAAAAGGTCAATATATTATAGCAAATTAATTAAAAATTTTCATAGAAACAACAACAACAACTGCACTAAAACAAAAATGACTCTGTCTGTGTTGTTGTTGTAAAAATATAAAATATAAAAGTTTCACAAATACATTTTGTGAAGGTTAACATTCTTACGATTTATTTTAATTAATTAGGCCCGTATATATGAATAACTGTTTATTCATAAATTGTGCATTGAATTATTTACTTACACGGTTTTTTGTCGTATATATGTATGGGTTGCACATAATAATTTAAATCTAATTCAACCAAAAGCAACAACATCATTTTTATTTGTGCTGCATCAATATATTTCTAATACAAAATAACATCGCATAGAATTTATTTGTCATTAGATATTCAGTTTTACCTGCTACTCTATGATTATCGAAACTCCAATCTAGAGTTGAGAACAGATTCTAACTAAAAAGAATAAGACTATTGCTGAAAATTTTAATTTAAGCGTTATTTTATATGATAATTTTTTTTTTTAAATCTATTAATATTACAATTATTTTTCTTGTCATTCTGGGAAGTAATTGGTGTCGACGAATGCCCTTTGATTAACTTCTATATATATTTTGTCTAATTTATTCTAAAATTTATCGTAACAATTATCCACAGTTACAATATATGGTAGAGTAGCTGATAGGTAAAGGATAAAGCGATAAAAGTTCACATATATATGCAATTTCAAAATCTAGAAAATAATTGATCTTCACCTGTATATAAGTTAAAAATAAATTCGCATCATGAAATGGAATACGATAATGAATGCTAGTGAAAGAAAAATAAAACACATATCTTACCTGACAAGTTTCAAAATTTATCAAATCAACCTAAAATACCAGAAATTCTTAGAAATTTATGAAGCGCAAATTTTATTCTTGAGTAAAGTACCTACAAATATACTGAATGTTTTGTGTTTGTGTCTTGTAAGAAAAAAATAAAAACACGAAACGATTTTAAGGTGTGTTGTGTCAGCGGTCTTTATTTGTACTTTAGAATTTAGGCTATTTAGAGGAAATTTTTGGTGAATTTCTTTACTACATTTTATTTATATACTTTCAGAATATTATAGAGTACCTAATCTAAAATAAAAATCAAAAAATTATACGAAGGTTTATATCATTCTTAAAATGTAAAGTAGATGGGAACATTGTATCGGTTCAAATTAAGTTAAGTTACAATTTGGTACACCATATATTTTTTATATGTAAATTAGATAACAAATTGGTACGAACCATCAATGGTATTTGTAGCCATTAAACGTTACGAATAGAAAGCAATCAATACATTAAACCTTTCGCTAGGAATTTTACTCATAAACTTAAAGTTTTTGTTAATACATTGTTTACTTTATTTTAAACATCAACATCGAACTATACGAACGTTAATGATTGTTACATTTTGGTATAGCGTTGTTTCTTAAAACAAATCGATTCACAATCATTAACACACACACACACACACTGATTAATGAATATGTTTTTAACATGATCCATCATCACCACCACTAAAACCACCACAATACTTTTATTTTAATTCGAAATCAAGTAAAATATAATACATACAACCTCATCACCACACATCACATTACTATTTATACACATTGCATACAATATTTATTATATTATACCTTTATACAAAATTATATGAATGGAAAATAATATATAATTTGTGTTTTATACTCGCATGTTGTAGCATGCATATATATTATATGCTTTATAAGTTTATGTACGGGAATATATGTTTATGGAGGAGAGGTTAGAGAGGCACATCCATTCGTTTTCTTTTTTCTATGTTTTTTTTTATATCATACTATATCCCGTGAATTGTTGTTGAGGATGTGTTAAGTGAAGAGGTAAATAAAATATGTACGAAATGGAGTAATGTGTGAAAATTTAATGAACCTTGACAAATCGTGATTTATGTTTATTGTTTGAGTACACATTCTATTCAATCTATTATGGTAGATGTATATGTATATGTAGTCACAAGGAGGTGTACAAGGATATGCTCTATAATATAATATATTTATATACTACGAAATATGGCTTTACATATGAATAAAAATTATGTATAAATTATGTATGAGAGATGAACAAAGAATATATACTTATATAAATATAATAATCATAATAAGATAGTGATAATGATTTTCCCTTGTTTTTTTGTTGTGCTTCTCTAGTTTAATATTAATGTTTAAAAAATTATATTTATTTTATTAGTATTATTATTTAATGATTAATGATGTAATTATAATAATTCTATATACCAAAATCACTTACAGAAAAGGTATGGAAAGTTGAAGCTTATAAAAAAACTATTCAATTTTAATAATATGAACGTTCACTATGTGAAGTCATAAGGTTCTAAATACATTATATTGTTATCATCCGACGCATAGAGCCAAGCAAATTTTAAGTATTTATAGGAAACCTATATATTTTTCGATAATTGCATAGGCAGACAAATTGTTATATAACTCGCATGCAGTACAAATTATCAACTTATAAATATGTAATGAATGTCTGGTATATAGGTTATATTTTCCACTTGAAATAACATGAGCTGATGATGATAGTTTTGTTCAATATATGCATTACTTCTTATATTTAACTTATAGCATTATTTAAATAAATTAATTGGCAAGCATATCAAATCAAACTTATCAAACTTTATATATGCAATAATTCATTGAACTGAATATATATGTGAATAAATTAATGAGACAAAAACAATTTATTACAAATAGGGTGTACAAATATAATTTTGTCCTTTGGGCTTTCCGTTGAGTAAATGCGAAAGATATGTTTGTGTTCACAATATGAAACAAAAGCTACTCATCACACACAACACAATGTAAATTTTTAGTTTTACGGAAAGAAAAATACGTTTATTTTGGAAAAATTAAAATTAATGTTTTATTGAATATAATTACCATTGTTGATCTATGCAACTTTTTTTCTAATTTGTGAATAGGCTAGAGGCACCAGTAGCCTCTAACTTGTCTCCATCCCGCCACCCTTGTAAGAAAAATTACACTTACATTAGTATACCACAAAATAGAAAATTTTCCTCTTTTGATGCGATCCAAGATTCAAACCTAATTTTCTATACGTTTACATTAATGTGGGTCATGTGGCCCATTCTGCATTCAAACAATTGTTATCATCGGTACAGATGATTTTTAACAAGCTTAAACAACTATTAATATACAACGACAATATACATTCAGATTCCACTCAATAGACACCTTTTATTTCAATGGATATTGTGTTTGCCAGACATTTTTCATTTTTCGATCAACAGTGATTGTGAATGCTTTTAGATATTAACCATAAACTGAAAGATAAAGATTATTGGAGAATATTTTCACATCATACTGATAAAATCAAAGTCATCATTGTGCAATTATAAATAATCTATATTTTGTCATATTTTTATCATTTTAGTTTGTGTGCTGTAACCAAATGGATTAATTGTTTCTGATAACGATCAGCTGTGGTCGTCTCCCATGGTTTCAATACAGTTCTCAAATAGTACACCACACTTTGCTGGTTCGATCATTTGATACACGCAGCATATGATCTTACTTACGCATGAATATTTCATTTTGACATTGATGAAACTTGTTCAGCTGCCGTTTTCAATTAAACATTTGATGGAATAATTATGTAATTTTTTGTCTAACAAGTAGCACCAGCAACTCACACGTATCGGTTTGGCCTCTCAGCGGTCCATTTATGTGGCAATCAATTTCTTTAAATATCATTCACATTTGTACACCTAATAATAAACATATAATTGAATAATTACATAAATATAATGTCTGTATACTGCAGTACTAAAATGTATCAACCAACATTCTTATAGTCAAAAATATTTACCCAATAACATACTGTGATGTTGTATATGCTTTATACCTTGCAGGTAAAAACAATTTGAATGCATATATCATTTATCACTCGAATAAGTTGTTGTTGAAGAAAGATAATATAGTAAAATAATACAAAAGATAATGTTTTTGTTATGGAATATCTTTTAATACATTCTGCGTATGTTAAATTAATATTTTGATTTTATGTATTACTGTATAGTTTATTCATATATAAATAGCTATATTTACATATAATATACTAAACAGAACGTTTTAATTATACTCAAAGAATAACAATGTTTACATATACACCATCATTTTGCGATAATCTCTCCTATAAAAATAAAGATTTGCACATTTCGATTCTTGTAGAATATTTTCTACTTCCTTTCCATTTCCTACTTGATTGTAATGAAATTTTATAAGTCCCACATTTGGAGTAACATAATTTGCACAGAAGAAATTACGCAAAGTCATTATAGCATAGAAGCATTATTCAGAAAAAAAGCGTATCTCTTTATAGTATAACTTAAATAGTACTAATAATAATAATAATATCTTATTTAAATTTGAAAATCCTTATTGTGTACCATAAATAATAAATTGGTTAACAAATGTTTTACGATTTACTATATACAATAAATATTCAACATCATTATTCTTAATAATATAGACTTTCTTATATTATTATTATAGATATTATAAGTTTTTATATTTATTATTTACGCGTGCATATCAAAAATAATTCAAATTTTTATATATTATTCAAACAGGGAATAGAAAAAAAAGAAAGAAAACACTAATTTATATTTTTCTTTACATCCTGTATAAAAAAGACTTATCAATATATATATTTTCCTCTGACATCATAAAATAACTTCTAATTTTCTTAATTGTATTTTTCATTTTTCATATTATATACAAAATTATAGTCTGTTTATATTATATTGTAATTTTAATATTCCTCTATCAGAGTTCTTTAAATGAATGCGTACGCCTATAATGTGCATTTCTGATCATTGATATTATGTGTTTTTTTTCTGGTTTCATTCAGCAATTAAATAAGAAATTTTCTTGTTTTCTAGCTACGTTGATATGGAATAAGTATTTTTCGTTAGTAATAATTATGGAATTACGCATTAATTTCGATCTGATATAAAGTTATTTTTGTTAACTGCTGTTTGCGATTGCTTTTAAAAAAAAAGCTAGATTTTCATATTTTTCTTATTGATTGCAGTCTTTGCGTTCTGCGTCTAAACCATATGCCTGGCATTGGTTTAGTTTTAATCTTTTTCATTTAAATTATTGAGTGCCACATACTGTGCACAAGTACACCATTATTTTATGAAAAACAAAAATTATGTGAATATATGATGCCACCGCTGCCACCGCCGCCGCCCGCATATCACAATTCTTTACAATACATTGTATATTGATATATATATATATTTCAGGATTATAGTAGGTATTTGTTAAAGAAAAAATTAAAACAAATGATGCCTTCCTTAAATACATTTTTCATATTATATATGCATTTATTTATATCGCATATATGAGGACTACTACGTAAACTTGTATATAAAAATATAATATTCAAAGGTAACATAAAATACATATATTATTATTTATTTTTGGTATGTTATAAATATACGTAACGAATGCCTTTTCCACGCATATGTTTTGCCTGTTTTTTTTTGTTATAATAATATTTGATAACAAAGAAAAAAAATCTAAAAATCCACAAAGTATACTTTATTGAATTTTGTTCCTTTATTTTCACTTCCATATTTTCATATTTGGTATATATTGTATAAATAAAGCGAGGTATAAAGTCGAAGGTTTGTTTTCTATATATAATCTCATGTGTAATGTAACCTATACATAATACAATGTATGTTGGAAACATTTATAATATACAAAATATATACGAATATATATATATGTATAAAAAAGCTTCCTGTATGTCAGCAGAAACCAATTGATTATTATACGTATTATAAAAACCTAACCAGAATATAAACGTACGTGTATAAATATATTAGAAATATATGTGTTTGTGTACATTTTTATATATATTATATTCTCATATTTTTAAAAGAATAATATTATTTTAATATATAAGCTTTAACCCATACATACATAGCCAATTTAATGGAAAATTTACTATAAATATGTTTTATAAATACACGCTCGGTCTGAAAAATACCCATAGAGTAACAATCTAATTTATGGATTTCGGTAATACCATGTTTATTGGCTGCTACATGATATTATTAACAGACCATAATAAACAGTTGCAGTTCCCTGACATATCCATCAGTATAAGTCTAAATACAGCACATTACCTCACAGTAGTTTGTATGCGTCGTCGTTCGAATAATGTGTATCACGAAAAAGAAATTACATTTTGTTTTAAAATTTAAAAAAAATGCTACTGAAAGCTTTTAATGAATATACCTTAAAATCGTTTCTGGTACTGCAGATAGTTGCTTATTGAAAAGACAAGTATTTGAGTGTCATCGAAAATAGCAGAGAAAATGTGGATGATGATGATTAACGTTCGCAGGTCTACCATCAACAATAACGATAACCAAAAAAAACTTCCAAAATAAGCGTAACGTTAAGAATATTCTTTAAGGAGATGCATGAAAATAAACTACAACTGAAAACATTGATGAATTTAAAGTTTGTTCCACAACAATCCAACTTATGACATTGCACCGAATTTTAATCATCATTCCATATAGAGCGTGAAATTTTTCGAATAATTATTTTTCTAAATATAAATTATAATTGTTTAGTTTTATTCTTGATCCATTTCGATGTTTTTTTTTTCGGACAGAAGGCAATATCTTATTTATTTATTATACATATATTTATTTTGATATGTTACATTGTTATGATCGAGATGAGTATGTATAAGGAGTAGTCTCGTTTCAGAAATAATTCAGATTACATACGTGTTACCTGAAAAATGTTTGCACTTTCTATTTAGTTAATATTTTTTACAATAACAAATGGGTTGGTAATATTTCATTAGTTCTGCGTTTTATTTTTTTATAATTTGATTATCTAATTAGTTGTTAATTTTATCACAATAAAAATGATCGTCGTATCATTTACTAACAAAATACAAAAATATTAAAAATAAAATTTAAAAATTGATAGTTCTATAGAAACTATTACCGGAACTTGTTTATTTTATGATCAAATTACGTATATGCTTCTTTAGAATAAGACAATAAGGTGGGTTTTTAACACTGTTGAGAATTGACCAAAATTGCCAATTTGTATAAAGGAAAAGCTTAATTTCAAAGTTTCAGAAATCCACTATCTTATATCTGGAAAATGTTGTACCATAAATCTCACTAATTGATGGTTGTTTGCAATATTATACTTCTGCTGTAAAATTACAATAAAATAATATTTATTACAAAATTAATTATCACAATTTTAACACGGTGTCACAGAAACTATAATTTTGTTTTGTAATGTTAAGAAAGTGGTTGGGGGAGGGCCATAATCTTTCTACATATATTATTAGTTCTCAAAAATACATGGTTTATGATCGTCCGACATGAAATTAATCTACTCTATAAATTTACAGAAAAAATTGTCGCTTCGATGCTTTAATAATAAAAATAGAAAAACCACAATTTAATAAAAATGAATGATATTTATTTTAATATTGCAACATAAATATTTAAAATAAATAATAGAATCACATATATTTATTTTATTATTATATTTGTAGTATAATTCAGTGAAAAAAAAAAATTGCCAATCATTAAATTGTAAAATAAAAGGACATGATAAAATAAATATACCCTTATTTTAAATAAAATATTAAATAAATATATGTTGTTGCATGTACATTGAATAAATTGTCAAAAAAAAAAAAATAAAAAATAAACTAAAATATTCAATATACCAGGAAATGAATGTGAACAAATCAATATAATGTACATCTCTATGTGTACATAATGTATAAAAATATATTATATAAATAAAGAGTAGCCCCACTGAAAAAAAATTATTCTATGATATGCACAAAAATCGGGTACACCCGAACTTACACAACCCACATAAATGTCTCATATAATTTACTGGTTTCAAACAAAACCATACTTTATCATATACTCGTATACAATATATAATTATACTGAAACGCAATTGTGCATCTGGTCACATGCCTCTAGAAATTAATTTGATATTTTGCAAAATTTTCAAGCTATACTAACTACAGCAGAAATAGCCTCATAAGATTTTAGAACACTGTAAATTAAGCAGAAGAAGTAAGTTTGGTAAATGTCTGTTAACAAAAGTTAATCGTGCGTAAATGAAAAATCTTTATTTTCTATTGATAATTATTTATTGTGTAATTTGCATCGGCTTAAACCAATTGCATATCGTTTATGTAAATTTTTTGCTTATTAAATTACTATATTTACTAAAACTGCTTAATCCTCCATGTAGTCATTTCGGCAACATTTATGCATTTAGCCGAAATAGATAAACGTTCAATGAAGATATTTTTTCCAGTGCACTCCCGCCCATACACATTCAATTTTGCACACAGTATCATATACATAAAAACATATTACATAGATATATATTATATGTTTTATGTTTATTCGCGCATTTATTGTTGTATATTTATGTCATATAAACATATCAATGATAAATGGATTATATGGAAATGATAAATTATAATATAAATTAGATCAAATCTATACACGTATACATATTGTGTATATACGAAATAAGCTTTTTATAATAGTTAAATTTATTATTCCAATGGATTTCTTTCTCTGTTACATAACAATATACCAATATTCTTGTATTGTTACTATATATTATAAATGAATGTATTTAAATATTTAGTATATACCTTTATAACAAAAATATAATGTTTTGACTAATCTGTTATTGCTGCGCATATTCTATATCTTTTTAATTAATTATAAAATTCAAAATTAAAAATCATATTCTTTTTTGTAATAATTCACACGAAAATTTTTAATATAATCAAGAAATAATCACTTAATAGATTATCGAAAGTGATCATTAATTCTTAACACAATACCGATTTGCTATAATTGTTGTATTACCTTGTCGCATGATATTGAATAATGAAGAATTTTTATCTGTATCGATTGCATAATTCGTAAATTGGTGTTAGGACGGACCATTAAATTTCTGGTTCAAAAGATCCATAATTGCTGTATGACATATTACACCGTTGTCTTGTTGATACCACATATTCTGCACACAAATATGCTCCAATTCATCACATATAAAAAATTATTCCACCATTCCCACAAACAATTTATCTATTTTCGAAGAATTATATAAAACCAATCATTCCATCAGACGAAAAACCACACAAATAGCTATACCTTTTGTGAATGCATTGATCATTGGAATGTTACTCGTGAATTTTTATCGTTGCAAGAGCCCATATTAACAAAAAATGTATACAACTAACAATTAAATCCACGATTGTTGTTGGCAATAAAATTCTTGTGTTAACTGAAGTGAAAATCCTTATGTTAAAAAGTGCAATAAAGCGGGCAAGCTTAATTGCTGTGAGCGATGATGAATTGATATTTTGGTTCTGTAGTTCCACACTATCACTGATAGCTGCAATTATTTATTAAGAACGAACACTACGATGGTAATTTTTATTCAATAACACACATTGATCTAAAGTTATATTTAAGTTTATATTTATATTTGTCGAAATGAAATGATAAAACATAAAATATTAAAAACCAATGATTTTGACGTTCACACTGTAACTATATGCAATGAATTAAAGGATTTGATTAAGACATTATATTAATTGATATGTACCATATATATAATTATAATATACATATAATAATTAAGTTATATGTTACAAATGAAAACATAAAATTTTAATTAATTTATTATTATATATTTATTTAGAGATGTTCAAATATATATTATAGTATAGAGATAGATGTAGATATATATATACCTAAAGAAGTAGTTACATATATAAGATTGTCAAATATCTCCCTTCCGCCTTTTTGTCTTTTTAATTTCGCGGCTATGTACAAAGCGCTACAGAGCTCGTATCTGGCAACACTGTACATAATTTGAAAGCTCTTGACATAACAAACAAAACGACGCTATGTATGATTAGTTTGGATATTGCGTTCAACAGTTATAGACGTGTAAACATGGAGTTCACTAACGCCGAAATTCGCGCTATTTTAAAGTTTTCCTTCGTTAAAGGCAAATCCGCTAGAGAAACGTTCCGTGAGATTAATGGTGTTTTGGGGGATGGTACTCTATCACTTCGAACCGCGGAGGAATGGTTTCGACGATTCAGAGCCGGTGAAAACGACACCATGGATAAGCCAGCCGGCGGAAGACCTGTGACGACAAATACCGATCAAATCATGGAATACATCGAGTTAGACCGGCATGTGGCATCTCGTGACATCGCCCAGGAGATGGGAGTTAGTCACCAAACCATTTTAAACCATCTGCAGAAGGCTGGATACAAAAAAAAGCTTGATGTTTGGGTGCCACATGAATTAACAGTGAAAAATCTAATGGACCGAATTTCCATTTGCGAAATGCTGCTGAAACGGAACGAACTCGACCCATTCTTGAAGCGGATGGTGACTGGCGACGAAAAATGGATCACATACGACAATATCAAGCGAAAACGGTCGTGGTCGCAGGCCGGTGAATCGTCCCAAACAGTGGCCAAGCCGGGATTGACGGCCAGGAAGGTTTTGCTGTGTGTTTGGTGGGATTGGAAGGGAATCATCCACTATGAGCTGCTCCTATATGGCCAGACGCTTAATTCTACCATCTACTGCGAACAACTGGACCGCTTGAAGCAGGCGATCGACCAGAAGCGTCCAGAATTGGCCAAAAGGAAGGGTGTAGTGTTCCACCAGGACAACGCCAGACCACACACTTCGTTGATGACTCGTCAGAAGCTACGGGAGCTCGGATGGGAGGTTTTATCGCATCCACCATATAGCCCGGACATAGCGCCAAGTGATTACCACCTGTTCCTGTCCATGGCGAACGCCCTTGGTGGTGTAAAGTTGATCTCAAAAGAGGCTTGTGAAAAGTGGCTGTCCGAGTTCTTCGCAAATAAGGAGGGGGGCTTCTACGAGGGAGGTATTATGAAGTTGCAGTCTAGATGGAAACAGATTATCGAACAAAACGGCGCATATTTGAACTAAATCCGATTACTGTAACACTTTTTATAAAGCATTGAATAAAGAGCAAAAAGGCGGAAGGGAGATAGTTGACAACCTAATATAACATAAAACATCATTTATATTCAAGTATACAAATATTGTATATTATCCCTGCAAGAAAAAGTGGTAACTATGTTACTATTTAGTAGCTACTAGTTACAAAATAAACACTACTAGTTCCACGCGAAATCCCTTTTACATATTTTCAACTGGTTGTTTTAGCTTATGGAGATGTCCTACGAAAACATTTCTCCATTGCATTACTTTTCAACTACCAATTGTAACCAATTATAATGAACTAGTAACACTTGAACGGTATTGTTATGAGGTTAGTTTTTAAATGTAAACACGTAAATCACAAATTCACATTGAATGTTTTTAATACAAAATTCTATACACATTTAAAATCAAATTAAAATTTTTTCTTTCGTTTCGTATATTTTTATATTATTGCATTCAAACATTATCATATCTGGCATTACTTTAGGAATAGTCTCTACACCTAGTACTTTTGTACACTGGTGTTGGAATTAGCTCTTGTTCGGAATCAGTTACAAAATTTCTTGCCGGAATTTTAACATTTACAGTCCAAATTGGGTGCTAAATATAAAAGTATATCAGTGGTGGTGAGCGGTTCACGACAGCAGAGTAAGCGCTGCAACCAGACCAGTTTTCTAAGTTTTATAATAACAAATCCAACAATTATGTATTTTACATGGATTATAAAACAAACACATATTTGCTTTAATTGATTAAAAAAACTATTAACCCATTATTTTATTAATTCAAAAAAAAATCAAAAACATATGTTTTTCTAATATAAGCAGCATATAAATAAAATTAAATATAACAATAACTGCGACCGCAATATACCACAGTGGGTATTGCAGCCAGAGAATTTATATAGATATACGACATATACACACACATATTGCAAATACATAAGCTCGGTATGTTTAATGAAGGGGAAAAAAATTTATATGAAGCTGAAACAGCTGTTTTTTTGAGCTTTTTTAAATGGTGTATGATAACATCAATACATATTTGGTAGCAATGTAGTGTATACAATGTGTACATGCATTAGTTTTTAATTTTAAATTCTATATTTCGTCTATATTCTGTAATGTAATGTATGTTATTATCATTATTGAAAAGACTTTTGAAATTTTTAGTGTTTATGAATTATATGCTATAAAAATAACATTTTATTATAATTTGAAATTTTTATAATTATTATTATGATGATATTTTACTTTACAACATATTATTGTATCCACTATTTATACATTTAAATACTTTGTGTGCAATGCACGTAATTAAGTTATTACGTTTTGATAAATTAATAATTGTCTTTTGAAAATAATTTTAAGCTATGAAATTTTGAAAATTTACAATGTTGGGAAGAAAATCGTTGCATTATCTTTATAGAATACAAAAAATAGTGTAGAATGTTTATATTTTATTAAATTAAAACATAATAACTTAATGATTATGATTATGACACATATAGTAAAGCAGCTATTGGAGTAATATTAGCTCTTACTCTATCAACTTCAATATGGTCTGTTACTATGGGCAGTCGAATTAAATGATATACTATATTGAGTGAGTACCTGTTTACCAGTATATACACATAATGGTAAATGAAGAAGCGAATGGATTGGCAAGAAAAGGATCTGCAATATCCCACAGTTTTCGCTATGAAGTAAACAGTCAGGCTTAAGACAAACAAATTAATTTATTTATTTTTTAATTAATACTTTCTGCAATGTGCTCTTGCTCTGCTTATCCAATAGGAATGTTCACCGTTCACCACTGATATGTTTATAAATACATATATATATATATAAATAGTCATTTGAAATTCTGCCTTTTTCATGTCTATACATGACCCAATTCACTTTATATATTGTATATATGTATAAATTTCTACTTCCAAATATATAAATACAATGCATTCAACCTATATATATATATTTTGTAGATATAGATAGAGTAATAATAATAATTGACCATCCACTTTACAAAACAGAAAATCATGCAGTCTGTATTTTTATTGTATATAGATGTACATATTTGTATACTTAATATATTGATAATTAAACATTCCATTCGGATGATAAGTATTGCGCGCGGTTATATATACGAGTATATTATATTATTTTTGTATATATTTAATGAATGAGATGATTGAATGATTTTAAAGCTACTATAATTTAAAAAAAAAAAAAAAACTGTATGAAAAAAAAAAGTATTCCTTTGAATTTTACTATATGCTTCCATAAACGCTGCAATTATGTTAGTTGGTAAATTCTGTCAGATGGTGCGAGAAAGAATTTCATATATACTTTATATATTTTTGTTATACATATATAATATTATTAAAGCCTTTTTATAAATCCATATAAATATTATATTATATGTATATAGACATAGACTATGTAGCACAATTTTATGCTCAAGTCATCGTGAACTGAAAACATTTTTATATTATATATTTTATATATATACATTACACATATACATTTACATTTTTCATATATACATTACAATGCACACAGATGATTGTATGTATATATAAAAAATGATATTACATAAAATAAATATATATAGTGCGATACTAGTAGATTTTCATATGGGAATTGGAAATAACACCCAGTTTTTTTTTCGCCTCTCTCTATAATACTCCTTTTGTAATATGCCTTTTTTTTCTTTTTATATCTATATAATATTTATATAAGGATCAAAAAGGGTTTTTATATGTATATTATGTGAAAAATGGAATATCAAAATATATATTATCGAATAGAGCATTCTATTGACATTTTTGTATATATACACACCGTCGGTCCGAAAACTAATCGATATTAAAATGTAATAAATGAATCTGGGATAACATCATCTATATATATTGGCTGCTGATTAATTTATAGATATTGTGAACCGACCTAAGCAAATTGTTTAAATTTTATTGTCATTTTCTTTAGTGTATAATATAGAGTAATTTTTATGCGATCATTCTATTATTTTAAAAATAAAGTAATTGTTTGCTTTTTTCTTACTTTATTCCGGTTCATTTTCGGACAACGGGTATATATAGAATATAGTATTTTATATAGTCGCTGTGTATAAGTTACGTATGTATATAGGGAAGTTCCTTTAACATTTTATTAGAACATATATAGGTATAAATACTTATATATGAATGAATATATGTAATAATATTATATGCGATGGATGTGTGTAATATATAATTTTATAATACTTATTTTCATGATTTTTGATATTCTTGTATAGTGTATGTTAAAGTATTTTTCAATGATGTGATGAACTAAATATATATTATATAATATAATAATAATAATATGTAAATATAGATGTGGATATGTGATAAGTAAAATATTTTCTATTTTAATTTGATTTTTCTCAAATATTTATATAGAATTTTATAATTTAGCAAAAAATATATTTTCTAATCAAATTTGTAATATTTCACAAAATTATGTGTATCGCATAAATATATAATAATAAATAAATATAATATGTGTATCACAGTGCTTTATACGTTATTTTGTTAAATTTAATATTTAAATTAATAAGTTCAAATTATCTTGTATACATATGGAAAACATATATACGGAGAGCTATGTGAATAAAATATAACGTTTCACATTTAAATTATTTCAAAAGAGAATACAAAACCGCACAATAAATTTTCGCGACTGTATACCGACCTTAATAAATTTGGTTAATTTTCCACTGTATATAGTTTCACAGCATTAACTGAAATGTTAAACAATAATTTTTCTTTATATACTTTTTAAAGATATATATATATATATGAAAACTTCATTGCAAAGTATATATTATCTATGCGCGTCTGAAAGTATTAAATTATCATATTAAAAAAAATGTCTTTAAAAGTGTTTTTTTTTCGTACAATTTATACATGAAATATTTTAAGGATTATTTTCTCTTGAAGTTTTTCAAGTGTTTCAGTAACATGTAAAAATGATGTGTACAAATTACATAATTAACGGTTACATTTCTTATCCAATTTCCAATTGGAAATAATTATCATTTAATTTTAAGTGTAAACGAAGTATGAAGTGCTTACAAGACTTACGACTTACTAATGTAATATTCAATATTGTTATGAGTATAGGTACGAAATAGATAAATTTAATAAAACTACTGCATAAATGCAAAAATACAATTTTGTGTTGTATTTGGAAAATTGATTATATTGTACAATACTTACTTCATGGCATTAAAATCCTGGTGCGGTTTTAGCCTTCTCCAATCTGACCTATCTGTGCAACTAACGTTCTTCCAATCCCGAATTTTAAGGATCCTAATATCACTGTATCTATAATTTTGATTATATACACATGCCAATTAAATGACATGAAAAATATTGATACAAGGATGAATTCTGAGTTGAAATTGTTATAATTGGCGTATATACTCAATATATAAATTAACTTAATAATGTTAAAAACATATAACATGTACATTTATAGTAGATATTATTTAGTCTAGTCCAGTTTCACAGTATTCATATGCGACAGAATTATTAATGCGACATAAAATCTTAATGCGTTCACAATAAGAACAATAAAAACTATATGAAACATCACATAATTTATATACAGTTCTTTTTACCAATCGTAAATAAAATATGCATACAAACATAATTTTTCCACATGAATATCCTATCTATTGTTTGAAAAATTAAATCCTTAAAAATAGTGTTTTCTACTTGTTTTTTTATGAGCTTTTGCATATGAGAATATATATTATAGTGTATACTATATTATAATATATAATAAATATGTAATATGATGAATGATGATACAATTTTACAATAACCAAAATAATAATAATAGATTATATTGTAATGTATGTGTCCGTATATATACAATGGTGTATTTATATGTGTCTGTAGTATAATATACTACTGGTTTTTGTTATATAAATATCATATTTTATATTCATTCTTGATTCATGCTATGTTTTATTTCATATAATTTTCAAAAAATACCAAACATATATAATATTTTAAAAATATATGTATTCGTATATTGTATTCGTACTGCTTTAATTCAGTGGCGATGACATGATATGAATAAGGATAAGGAAACGGAAAATATCAACGACACATTTTTATATTCAAACCATTTAACTAAAATATTATTATTTATTATATTATTACATATTATTATTATTATAAATGAAATTCTTGTTAATCATTAATATTATTTTAATACTTGTAAAATTTCTTATAGTAGTTCTAATAGAGATGGTCATATCCGTTTTAAGTTTCATTATCAAACAGGGCTCATGGAACAGAATCCAAGCTGAAATAGTATAATTGTTTCTATAAAATATGTTCCGTTTCCAATATAATATAGAATTGGACAACACCCTTTTTCGTAAATATTTTGAATTTGGTTTTTATTAATTAATTTGTCAGCTCCATGCGCTTGTGAGTTTCGATAATGCTGCGAACAAGTTGTAAGGATATGTTCTATATGCGGAATATTTATAGCACTTCATTTTTATTAAAAAATTCTATAACTTTTTTTTTATTGTCTTATCCCACTAATATTATTAACCAGGACCGCCATAAAAATTGGCATCTCCTTCCTGTATCTTTTATTTTTTTTCAATTCTGCTTGCTCTGCCGCCGCAACACCATTATTACCTTTTCAAACACATACATTGTTTTGTTTTTAGATTTTTATAAATCAACTGTTATCAAAGTTTTGTGATAATTTGACTAAAATAGCTATACACACACAGTTTTTCATTTTTGTTCATATTGAAATTGTGCGGTAACGCAGTTCACAACGGTCAAATAAAAAAGTGATTAAAAACTAAAGAATAATCAAAAGACCGCATAAAAACTAAAGATTTGTACATACAACAAAAATTTTTCTGTATATGTTGCATCAATAATAATATCCATAATAAAATTGTTTACATAGGACTCTTATAGCAAGCAACCAATCCTTAATTTATAAATTATGCAATATTGTAATGCATATAACTATTATTAAAAATAAACTACAAAGTATTATTTCAATTTTTTTTTGGTTTTTTTGTTTAGAGAGAATGATTTAAAAACTGTTGACGATCTGCAGTATAATGGATTATTTTTAATCACTGATATATAATTTAATTTTTATACTAATTGGGACATACCATATTTTACAAATTATTGTTGATTATAAATATATACTATTACATATTTTTGTATAACATTATTAATATTTTTACCTTTCAGAAATTCACTATATATAATCAGGAAAGTTATATAAAATTTTTGTTTTGTTGTACTTAATATAAATAGTATCTGTCTGAACAATAACCGGTATGATTTTTTAGTACATACATATTAAGTGTAAATAGTTTTTGTGCATTGATCGATTGAAATCTATGAAGAAATAAACAACATATTGTCTTAAAATTGGTAAAAATGCTAGCAAAATGCACAGGTTTTTGCGTGAAACAACATTCAAAAACTATGTGATTTTTACAGGAAAAAAAAAACAACCAAATTTATTTGCTTCAACATTCGCTTTATTCATCGCGGCTCTTAGCTTCATGCGTGAACTTATTTCTATTCCTTAAACTTTATTTGTCGATTAACCGGAAACCATCAATTGAAGACAATGTTGAACAGTCAACAAAGCATTTCAAATCAATGTATTTAATTGTTTACTTTTTTCCAAATCAATTCCCCGGTTATTTTTGGGACACATTGTGTGTATGTGGATTTAAATGAAAATGGTTACATAATTATTTTGAGTCACATTTTTTTGTTCGGCACATTTGTATTTGTATGCGAAAATATATATAACAATATTATTTTTATTTTTATTTTTTTTACATTTAAAACATATTGAAAAAGAATAAGAAAATAAAAATAGGAGTTGGAAAAAATAAAATAAATATATGTCGATTTAAATGTCTCAAAGGATAAATAAACATAATACAATATCGATTTTCTCATCTCATAATTCAAAGTTATATTATATTATGGTATAAGCTACATCAGAGAAGATATACAACATATGCGTTTATACTTTATTTAAAATAAAAAAAAGGAACATTTTTATATTGTATATCTAGTTATCTTTTAGCTTATATTTAAATAACTGAATCTCTTAGCACTCACTTCTATTGATATGCATTTATATTTTTAAAGATAAAACTTTTATATACATTATTTTGTTACATTATACCGCTGGAATAAAAATATAATTTATGGATAAATATGTAATTGATAAATTTATATTCATGTGATATCAAATAAATATGTTATATTTTATTTACATATAAGTAGGCAAGTGTTTGTACTTTTATCTTATTTGTAAGGATATCTATATATATATATATATTGTAAATCTTTATAATACATATAAATTACTTGTTATATATCTATACACATTATACCATACCCACTTAAATGTATATATTTTTTATATATTTATCCATACCGTATAAGAGATTTCACATAAATTCTTTACATGCATATATAGATTAGAAAAATTACCCAATAAAAAACCTAAAACAAAAATCCATAAACCAGGAAATATAAAATTTACCACAATCATGACCAAGTGACCACGCGGCTTATATACTATTATATATGAATATAATAAAAATTTTCATTGATATTACACACAGTATATAAAAATATTATTCATCGCTGCATTGTGTTCACCTGAAGAAGATGTTAGTATTTGCATAAGTTTCTTCAATCATTTTAAAAATGAATAAAAATAATGTATTGGTTTTTATTTCATATAGCTTGATGAATATTTACCCACACGTTAATGTATTATGATAATATTAATTTGTGAGGCAACTGTACATTGTATCTTCTAATATATAGCTGTAGGTTTTATATATCAGCGCATTATTTTTAAGAGAATTGATTAGACTTTAAATGGAACGATACAATATATCGATATATATATAAATTTGAATTTTTAAACGCATATTTATGCTGTCAAGAGGGTATGAATAATATTTTTACATACTGTCTATATGTGTAGCATTATATATCGGTATTGTTACATACTACATAATGTGCATGCGGAAAATAATAATACTGAAAATGTTAATCTCAAAAGAAACACATAAAATGGCAGCATCATATATATATATATATACATTAAACGCATATAGAATTTTATTGACCATAAATCTTCGAATTTGTATTTTGACCATATGCGATTTTTTTTGTGCGGTTGAACAGCCTTTACACATATATTTTATGTTTTACTATTGTATATTTATGTTGCGAATATATGATTGTATGTGGTTATGGTTGTATATGTACTACGATGTTCAAATTTGATGCGAAATTGATTTATAAGATTTTAAAATATATTATTTTTGGTATCCATCAACTGCTATATACAGCTATGACAGCATCTGATGCAGCTCTAGACACACTTCCGGTACTCTCTGTTTGAGCTTTTAAAGCTGCCAGCTATTTTTGTTGTAAGACTTTAGTGTTCTCATAACGTATTCCTCGAAGTGGTTTTTTGAATGGAAAGAAGTAACACAGCGTGCCATATCAAATGGAGCTTGTTGAATGACTGTTGTGTGGTTTTTAACCACAGTTTCTCGAATAATCCGTGCATTGTGCAACGGTGCAGTATTATGATGGAAAATCCATGAATTGTTTTTCAATAATTCTGGTTTTTTTTTACGGTTTGATAACGTTTCATAACGCCTAAGTAGTATTCTTCATTTACTGTTTGGCCTTTTGGGTGAAATTCGTGATGAACAATATCATGGTAATCGATGAAAACAATGGGTGTCATACAGATCATTTTTAATTGAAAATGACGTAGGTTTTGGTTTTTTCGGGAGACTGCCATTTACTCGCTTGCTATTTTTTTTGCGTGTCATATTTATAAACCAATGGCTCGTCACCAGAAATTATGCATTTAATAAATGTTTTCTTGGGAATAAACGTTGGATAACATCTCTTTAGCAACATCAGCACGTGCCTTTTTTTTTACGAAAAATTAAGCTCTCTTGGTATATCAATCTTACAGAAACACGTTTGCAAACTCTAATCATCTGTATAATGCTATGTATTGATCCGCTTGACATGTTGATCTCTTCAGCAATCTTCTGGATGATAGATTTTGGATTTTCAGTCAAAATTTTTCTTATTTTTTCAACGTTTTCTTCTGTTTCCGATGTTAATGGCATTTATCTTAAAAGCTCGAGATTTGAATGAGAAATTTTGCGTCAAATTTGAACATGGTAGTATAAATATATATAGTCACATAGAATATATATTGTGTAAAGCCAGATTTTACTATTTTTTGAATGAAATATAAAAAAAAATGGTTATATTTGATTGTATTTAATACTTGTTTTGTGTGTGTATCCCATAATAATGTAACTTTTCCTATATATAGTACAATGTAATATAACTTTAACCGCATAAATATATGAGGTATATATATGCGTGGATATGGATGCGATGCCGTTTTCATATGATTTTGATGGATATTGTGCCATTGGGGTAACCTTAAAAAATAAACTATCAATAAATTATTTCTTGTAGAAAATTTTTATCGTTTTTTTCCTTTCCCTAATATTTTTTTTGTTCAGTCTATTCATATTTTTTATTATATTCGATTAAAAAGTATATATGAATATCGTAAATATTTATTATTTTATTTTTATATGTATACGAAAGCAGTTTTTATGCAATGTACGAGATATATACACAAATTTTGTGCTTTCCACATATATCAGACATTATTTTACTATATTAATATTTAATTTAGATAATATTAAAAAATTAGCAACAACAAAAAGTTAAAATCTATTGAAATAAAAACAATTTAGAATATAAATATTTTATATAAGTTCAAAGTTTCTTCGTAAACGTAAAAGTATATATGATTCTTAAATTATTATTCTATTCAAATGTTTGACTTTGAATAAATTTTTATGTATGCGAATAAAAACAAGAAATGATGTATGTATTTAAATGAAATTGATATAATAAATGAATTTTTTTTTATTTGTATATCATTATGCGTTCGTGATCCAAATGAGAATAAGAAGAAAATTCATTAATATAACGATTCCGTTTTTTTTTTATGTGTAAGTATATAAACATTGTGTGGCGGATCCAAGAACGGCGTTCATGGAGATATAAAGTCACAAAACATAATTTGGGTTAATTCATTGTTCATTTTTAAACTGATTAAGAAGTTAATTGTTTATATTTTCTAGGGAATTTAGTAGACTGGCAGACTGCTCAATCGTTATTCAGTATTATTTATATAATATTAAATATATTTTTGATATGATAATGATGAAATATAATTTTATTATAAAAAGTTATCGAAAATTTTACCGCATTCTTATCTAAATCATCCCGCATTATTATTTTTTGTTTGGTCTAGTGTAAAGGTCTAATTAAAGTATAAAACAAAAAGAATCATTAATTTTTCTATTTTTGTATATGCGTAAAACAGTCACATACTCGCATTTATATAATACTGTCCATAAATATATATATATAAAATATGAAAAGGTTCTATTTTCTAAATGTCCAAATAATTAAATGTATATGAATAAAGAAACCTTTTGTTATTAAATAATATTATCTATACATATCTTGGTATTATATGTAATGTGTGTAATGGTTTGTTTACTATTTTAATCAAAATAAAATTAATATATTTATTCTTTATTATTTAGCTTATATTGATTAAGAAATATTTGTAAATAACAGAAATATATTAATTCTTTGAGCTACTCTTTGGTAAAAACGTAATATATTGAAACAGAATTTGTGGTAAAACAGGATATTTATGATCTAGTCAGATTTTTCTTACAGCAGCATTTCAGAATATATATGAATATATTAAAACATAATTGAGATAGGTTCGTATCACAGGAAATCAACTTCTTCCTATAAAGAATAATATTAAATCGAATTGAAGTGAAGTGAATTAATTATTTGATATGTTTGACCACTGCGTTTTTCCACAAAATTAATAATCTGTGCATTCGACGATTGTTATTTATTAAATGTCTAATTATTTTTAATATTATTAATAAGGATCATAATATCCTTAAAATACACTGCATCTATCCAACCAGCCTTATGTCTTTCGGCTCTCCTACCTTCTGGATTACCATTCCACAGTTTTATCGGTACACGTTCCTCCTCCTCCATTACGTGTCCAAGTCATCTTAATCTAAATTGATTTTTATTGTTTTCACAATATTCAAAGTAATGGTTATTTCAAAATAATGCAAACCTATTTGAATTGTTTTAATTTCATTCAATTTTTATATACCACAAAATTTATTGCATTAGTAAACCATACTCAAATTCAGTTGTGCCAACGAAAGATACTAATTTTTTTTTTTTTTATGAAATCATAATGTAAAAACTGTTGAGTGTGTGTTTTTGAATAATAGCGCGCTACTGTCATTTATATATAATTATATATTTTTATTTTTTTAAAAAATAATCAAGACTAAACGCGAAATGTTGCTGAAAAATTTATATATATATATTACATTTTATTGACGCATATAATAAATTTAAATTAATTCAATTTTGTAAACACACATACATAGTTAATAAAAGATTATGCAAATTTCGAATATTAATTTATTTTCCACACTTGTTGTTATATACATTTTTAATGAATCATCATATCATCCGCACATAATGTTTTAATGTTTTTAACACAATATTATATGTATATCATCTAGCAGTTTAGTTTGCATTCGTAAATGCTACGTACATTGTTTGTTTATTTAAACTCGCACATATATTTATGAAGTAAAATATATATTACTCGTATACCCATTTAAAAAAAAAAACCCCAAAAAAATGTTTAAAATTCAAATATACAAAATATTGTATATACAAATAATATCTGATGATGGCATTTTGCCAAATTTATTTATTCATTGTAAACGAAATTAAAATAAAATAAATGATTATATTTTTTATTCCATATCGTCTGTAGAGATTTGTAAGTACTCTCGTACTATATATACTAATATTAATAAATATGTTTGTCATGAAATTGTCGAAATAATTTAATATTATTAGTCAATAAGAATAGCACGCGAGTATAATACTTAATATATATCAATTATATATTTAATTAATATGAAAAAATAAAATTAATATACAAAAAGTTTGACAAAATACACATTTTAAGAGAATTTATAATAATTCATTTATTTAATATGTATATGAACATAATTTTAAATCAATTCTATTATTGTATATAGGATTAAATTATAGAAATTTAATACTTAAAATTTCTAATAACCACTTTATTAAATAATAAATATTCATATATCGTAGAATATATAATATCAGAATGAATATATTGTATATAGAAATGCATCATGTACCCCTATGCCATGAAAATGTTTGTATTGTATTTTCACATAATCCTAATGCATAGTTGAGTATACGTATATTGATTTCTATAGATTGTATTGTAGTATAATAATTTTTAAGCGCATATATAAGTAATTCCATATACACCTATTATTTACAATATTTATATCGTTTTTGAAATTGTGAAATTATTTATCCATTAAGAATATTTTTACACAAAATCGTTGATATATATGAATTTATACTCTCTGTCCCATAAATAACCGGAATTACTTTCTATATATAGATCTGGTAGCGAGCGTTTATATGTAAATCGATGCATTTCGAATTAATAAAATTATTTTTATAAAGTTAACTTTCCTCTTAATTCATTCCGGTTATTATTCGAACACATTGTGTCATATGTATTTTATCACAAATCTGAAAATATTTTCAATTATTATTCAAATTGCATCCATACATATATAATTATAGAATTTAAACTAAATATATATTAATATAATAGATTAGTTTTGATAATAAAATAATTATATTAAAATATTCAATTCGCGCAATTCAGACCATATGCGGAAATATATTTAATTTATTTGATGATATCAATCTAATTAATTAATATATAATCATTAGTTTCTGTCGGTTTTTCATTTAATTGTAATGAATTGTACTCTTTATAATAAAATTTATCGTTACAACAATCGCCATCAATCATATACTTCTGCATCATTAATTATAGATTTGAAACAACATCGTTTAAAATAACAAAGACTATAACAATTATATAGAAGTATTTTATTTGAGAAATTTACCTATAACATACAAAATAATTTCTGAATTAGGGCTAAAAATATGTATACGAATTATTTAATATTTTGCATTTCTATTATTAAAACTTAAGATTTAATTTATAAATTTTATTGATATAGATCTGTGTTGTAATAAATAAATATATATAGCAAATACGTTGTATAGATTTATTGTAGAAATTATTTGAATTATATAGGTAGTTATTGAAGAGTAATAAAGAGTTATTGAATTTTATACGGTTTTAGTTATATATAGAAATGGAACCGTATGTTTTCTTGGTGATTAAACATTGATTAAATGAAATAAATTATATTTCAATGCTTATTTATTTCTTTAGTTGATACTCACTCCCGATAACTACTGCTTAAAATTTTTTTAAATATTTTCACACATGTATAGAAACAATCTCAAAAATTAAGTAAATTATTTTGTTTTAAATAAAACAATACAGTTCTGTTCATACGAAACATGAACGAATGATTTTTTTGTAATTACTTTATTATATGAATCAAAAATACGCAAATGAAACTCTTACAAATTTATTAAAAACACATAGGAGAGCATCAATACATACACAAAAAATAAAACGCAAATATATTAATTGAATTTTAGTTGAAAAAAAATCATTTCACATTGCTTTTGAACACAAACGAATTAAAAAATTGTGTGTATTTAAACTTTGAATATGGTTCTTGTTGCTTATTTTACTAGCTATGTATCAGAAAAAAATCGTACCAGCCGGTTACCAGAATAATATGTTCGTGTATTATATGATATCATAATTTTATCACTTATTACATTACTGTTAATTTTGAAAATGACTTTTGGATTTTAATTTTGATAATATTAAAAATCGTAAAGTAATTTGTATATTATTATATAAATAGAAAACTATTTTTAAATTCGATAGAAATTTGTGGTTATAATATGTGGTTTTGTTACACTTAATTTGAAATTATTGTAACTTTATTAGTATATAGGACAAATTTAGAACATATCAATTGTATTGGATAAATCAGATAGATGTGATAACAATATTTAAAGAAATGATTGTCAAACCTGAAAAAAAAAAATATAGTTGATACTTAAGCGTTGAAGGGAAAACAGGTGTTTGTTAGTGTTTTTTTAGTATTTGAGTATTTCGAACGTTCCATAATCAACAACCAACAATATAATACAAATAAAATAGAAAATATGTCCATAAAATATATAATTATTGTCTTGTTGTCCGTATAAATTCGATATGTACACGTACTTAAATGCGCTTAACAAATAACAATATACCATAATAAACTTAAAAATAACGAATTCTAAACATAAGATATATTATCTATCTATTCACAATAATACCTATATATATATGTGTGTGTATTTTATTATTTATCTGAAAAGTTTTAGATAATATAGATAAATTGTTTTCCTCCTTTCAAATATATTTGTAAATATACTTGATATATTCGGAAATATCCTACTTAAAATCTTTATTGATATTTTAGTATAACCTATTTTATGTTTTTATGTTATGTGTAAATTTGTGTTATATTTTTTAGGGTCAAATAACATATTTATTGAATTTTGAAATTGAGAATGTTGCAGTCAAAAAAGAACTGACTTGTCTTTTTTTTTAAAAACACAATGATGACTGTAATTTTTATTCGTTTTTTATCTTGCAATTTCTTCGGTAAATTGTATAGTTGTCTGATAAATTAGAGGTTAAACAAAACCCATCGACTCTTCTGCAATACATCCTCCAACATAAATTAAAAAAATAATTTAACAAAACCGTTAAAAATTATATATAGAAAAATGTATTTTTTTCTTATATATTTTGTGGTATTGCTTAAATATTTCTAGTATAATTTCGAGTGACGGACTGATAATAATTTGACCAGGAAGTTTTTGCGAATATATGAACATTTCAGTATAAATTTAAAATAATTAAATGTATTTGGTTTTTTTTCGAATAATCCCTTGGCACATTTTTCCATCCCATTTGTATTTATTTATACAAAATATTTATTGATGTAATGTTTTTTTTTTATTTGATTTTCATTCCAATTTTATTTCTTTTCTATATGTATATTTTTTTTTATCTGTACCGTTCACATTATTACGATTTTAGGTTATATTATCGAAATCTAAAGAGTCTTTTATATAAATTAGTATAGTTAAAAAAATATAAACAATACACATCCAAATTTGTTTGGGTATGAGTTAAGGATCGGTGTATAAGTATAAAAAGAATCAATTGAATTTAATTTCAATAATTTTCTTTATAAAGAATGTAATATAAATGTATTTTTATCAATCTTGAATATATACGTTTGTTCTGGTTTGAAATATCCTAGAATTACAGCATATAACCCATTCATACACAATATAACAATTCAACTTATGCATATTCGGGTATGTATGCTAATTTCATCAATACAATAATCATTCGGATTTGTTTACATTCTTGTTTATACACTTTTTCGAGATGCATCCAAAACAACATGCGATTATATACATACTTTTAAATGTTATTATATTTTCATACGTGCTATTAAACCAATTTATAGAAATTTTTTTTAAAGAATTTTACTTGAAATAATTTAAAAATGTCAAATCCTGTATGTATATATCCTTGCACACACACACCATTATTCGCACAACCTGAACTTGAGACTTTCACTTTTATTATTGATCAAATTATTATGTTATAAATAACATATGGCAAAAATCATTTATTTCAAAATATATCATAGATAAAACCTTGTTTATGGTCGTGATGTCTCCGTTTGTAAATTTTATCGATAGAATATATTAAAAAATAAATAAATCAAAAAACTTGTTTCCATATTATAAATATGTATAATTTTTGCTCTGCTTATGCGTTCCTAACATATATCAATCATAACTTCTATATCACATATTGATACAAAAAAAAAATAAGTTGTTGTCTCTTAAATGTAAATGTTGTGGATATATTTTTTGTGTATAAAAGGAATATTATTATGTTATAGGTATTAATATCACAAAAATCATCAGCATAGTTAAATTTAGATGATATGATTGTATTGATGGGTAGTTTGGAAAGTTATTTAATGTCAATTTTCGAAATCAATTATTTATTTATGTACAATTCGCATCAACAAATTGTGTTTAATGTAAATAAATTCTGTTTACCTACACAACAATAATTATAAGAATTATCAAAATTTTTTATCAATTACATTTCCATCATGTTCTCCTTGCAGAGAAGAAGCACGGTCTTTTGCTTTGTAATTTTGAAGAAATGGTTAGCTGATAAGAAATTTTCCTATTAAAAACATGGCCCATCAAATAAATGTGTAAAGAACTGTTTCAACGATTGAAAGTTAACGAAAATTCAGATGTGAAAAAAAGGTTAATTTGGAAACAATAATCGATCCATATTTCAAATACTTACTGTAAAGTCGCAGAAGTATTAAATGTAACACCAAAAACAGTTTGAATATATATATTTAAACAAAATTGACCCATGAATTTGACCAATTAGAAAATCAAAAAAACCGTATAGATGTACATCACATGTTGTAAGTAATAAAAATTTAATTGCTCGATGCGTAATCATTCCTTTTCTGATCAATGCTTTTGTTCACATATACGATTAAATTAAAATATGATTTTATGACTACTAACTTCTTTCAATTAAATTCGGTTATTGCCCATTGGCATAGATTGTGATGAAAAATACCTGCAAATCAAATCGGATTTTAGCCAACAAAATATAATTCAATTCAGTACAACAGAAAACTTCCTAACTATACCCTCTCGTACACATAATAATATACATGCTGTTTGATGATGTTATTGATATATTAATATAATATATATGAATGAATTATATAATACATTTATATTTATATATATTTTAAGAAAAAGTCATCCCTTTAAGATGATGATAAATGACAAATCTTTTTTCAATAAATCCTCCATATTATATATTATATGGTATAAATAATATAATACAATATTATACGTTTATGTATAAAATATTATATTTAATGAAGTAGAATATTTTCACATTGAAAAGCTTTCAAAGACAGAGAAATCAATAAATTATTGAATGAATTTGGTTATATTTATATAGAGAAAAGGTATATTTAATATATTATTTTGTATTATATGACCGTTTATATACAAAGAGAGCAAACAATATATGTATATGGTATTTGTATACGACGAGTATATATATATATATATTAATATTAATATTTCAATATGATTAGTTGTAGGAATATACAATATATGTATATTATATTACCCATTTAGCCAAAAATGACTTCCGAATTCATTTTGAAATACTTACGGCGGAGAATAAGAGAATTACATATACTTGAAGCTATTCTGAAGTTATACTTTTGTATGGACATGTCCATTTTTGACAACACTTCCCAGAATGCTTCCATTTGCTTATGTAAAATGCATACAAGTTCCCTTAGATAGAATGAATCCAGAATCGTTTACCCAATATACGGTAACGTACTCTATAGTAAATGACGCACTATACCCGCGGTAATACACCGACAATGTAAAATGAAGTGAAAGAAGAAAAGAAGTGTAAATAGTTATTTTTGTAAATTGTTCCGAAACTAAGTCATCGCCAGTAATTTACCCAGAATCCATTCAGATTAAATCGCATTTAGAAATAAATAGTTTGACAACATTTCTGAAAGTGTTTCCATTTGCATTCTGAATAAATTCCTTGTATAGGAGTATAAGTTTGTAGTGAATAGCTTCTACATGCATTACCATGGTAAGCACCTTACTTACTTACTTATTGTGTTAGCTGGGTATATGTATTATTGTCAATACATTTATATGTATATATGAAAACATTATGAAAATAAGAAATATATATATATATTTGTGGTAAATGGATTTGAAAATTAAATATTAATATAATATAAATATAAATATATAGTACTATTATTTATAAAATATTTATTTATAATATATATGAATTATATGTTATTGGTGGAATATCTAAATAAATAGATAATGATTTTAATTAGTATATTTTGTATATTGGCACTTACATATATATTAAATAATTATTTAAATAGAGTAGTTATCAGAATCAGACAGAATGGAACAAAAGTTATATATTTTTAGTGCGGTTGTATATACTTTTATAATTTAATAAATATTTGCATATCAATAATTAATTTTGTGGAAAATCTATATATATATATGTATTTCGTTAATGTAGCATTTATGTTGCCATTATATAGATACTATACTCATATCTACAATATATTTATATGCAACACATGACACAATATAAATTTTCATTTTATTTACCTCAATATGGTTGATAAATTTTATAAATTCGACAAAGTATGTTCTACCTACGTAAGGTATAAGTACTTACATATATATAACGTTCATATATTTGTATGTATATACTTGTGTCGTGTATGTAAATATATATATATGAAATATGTATATAATCGAATAATAAAACCATATTATTCTCAATATATATAAATAACAATGCAGATAAGGTTGTTTTATGAATTGGCAAATCTTTAATGTTTTAAAAATGTTGATATTTTGCCAAATAAATTTTAGTTTTATTTATTTTTATTTTTTTTTGTTTTTTTTTGGTTTTTATATACTTTCACCCCGAAATTGTTCTGTAATTTTCAGTCGTTCCAATTTTTTTTTTTTTTTTTTTCCAAGCTATATCCATAATGGTAACAAAGCATAAAATATGAATTTAAATATTTCAAATATAGTATGCAATTTTCTTATATATTGTACTTTTATTATAGAAATAATTTATTTTAAAATAAATAAATAATGTATACATTATGCAGGGTGTTTTTCAAAATATACTCGTGCTTATATGTATACGATATCCTCTTTATTACATCTAAGATAGCGTGGTATCTAATCATGTGTTACTGTTCATTGAAAACTTTTAAGTTATGAGAATTATCGAGATAAGAATAATATGTATATGTACGGGTATATGCATATAGCTGAAGCTTATATACGTGATAAAAAATGGTTATATATTTAGTTGAGTTAGAATTTGTCATATCGAATCAGAACTGTTTTGGTTAAGTGGGGTTGGGAAAGGGGCTAAACTTTTAATACACCCTGTCTATATATATATATATAATAAAAATTGTTATAGTATAGTATATTAATTCCTTATCATCTATGCAGAAACAACTGCAGTTATCGTCGATGATTATATTTCCACATATTACATGTAAATCAACTAACCGTGCGTTAATCTGAACGCGCCAATGAATATATGTACGTGCAATAACCTGAAAATTTAAACCATTTGCAGTTTTCTCTCCCGTGCAGTTCGTTGGCACTTGGTTATATCTCAACAAATTTTGATGACACAACGAACACAACAAAAGTTTCAATGTGATGGATTTGATTGACACTATGGTTTAACTCAATCGTTCATTTACCTAAAATAATCCCAATTGAATTACTCTTGTAATTGTCACTTTATCATATTTTCTTTAAATATTAAATTTAGGTTTAAAAAAAAAACGGTTCCCGTCGTACTGCAACCTAATATATCTATTGTTGTGCCACTTTTCAATGAATAAACGAAATGTTATACAGAGCATTGTATTTAAAATAATTCAATTCCTATATATATAAATTTAATTGATAATTAACTTTTAAACAATAATATAAGTTTAGAATTTAAAAATTTGAATAAATTATTTATTAATTACATTTATTATATATATAATAAAATTTGTAAATAAAATTGCAGTGAAATTGAATAAATTTCTTTAAAAGCTTTACAATTATAATTTAATTTTTATGTAATTTATGAGTATTTATACAAAATTTCTTATATGAATATGCGACAACGTATGCGTATTTATATACCCGTTACCGTTACTATTACATACAGTGCAATAAATTTCGTTTAAATTTATAAGATGTTTTGTGTAAATGTTGACATATTAATATATATTATATATATATATATATAATATAAAATGAGGATGTCTGGAGTAAATGTACGAGTACATCAAAATATTTGTACCACTTTTCCTATATATAAATATTTTATAGTTATACTGCTATATGCGGAAAGAGTAATACTATATTTTCGCTAATGCATTTTAAAATACAAGCAACTATTATATATTGTATATATATTACATGTACGAACATAAGTTATAATTCACATATGATATATAATATAAATTTTGTATTTAATTTATATAATTGTATTTATTTTTGCATATACATATAGTTATAGTATATATTTTTAATATAATAAATAAAGTACATATGATATATAATTAATTTATTTACACATAATAATAGTGTATTCGTAGAGATACTATCCAACTATTTCTATAGTCATAAATTCTATATACCGCGTAATAGTATAAATAAAATATTAAAATTAATATAAGACAGAACAATATACGAATACTTGAATTTAGTTTGTTATTTGTGTGTTAACACATTTAACACAATGTTTAATTTTATAAAATTTAATAAAAGTCCTTAAAAAAAATTATAACCAACGTATGGAAATAATTTTTAATACCAATATATGTGTAGTTATAACGTGGTTAATTTTAATACACCCTGTTCCTATATGCTGCACATATACTTTATTTAATTTAATAATTATATTTTAATTATTTAAATAATTTATATGTAATTTATTTTATATATATATATAGTTGTTAATTTTAAATACAATATGATAATAATGTATATAATAAACAATTATAATATATATATATATATAATCATTATAACAAATTATATATTTATATATGCATAGAAGAAGTTTTCTTGTTGCAATAATTTACAAGTACCGCAAAAATATAAATAATATTGTTTATCGATAACTGAAATGTGTATATAAGATGATAATTAACAAAATTCCGCATATGAAATGATAACACGAAAATTTTGTGTGTGTTCTGTTTGCATTAATTATAATCGTTTTTTTACGATTATTGTAATATACTGTTTGCTTTAAATTTATCAATATAAGCTAAGCTTAAAGCTTGTGTATAAAATAAACGAAGAAATTGAAAATTAAATGGATGAAAAAATTCATATACGATTGTTATTCAAATAAATACCATATGTTCATAATTATAACATGTACTAAATATTTCCTATATATGTAAATGTATGCGTATACATATGTTATATATTCTTACATTTATACATATAATAGAACGCAAATAGATATAGTTATAATATATTCCTAACATAATCATTTTTATCTTATATCTTTCACAAAACAAATATTATATAACACGATAACGTAAATATATAATTATGTGTATATATAACCAAAATATGTATACTCTCATTATAAAATAATCCTTCTTATAAATATATATATATAATTTCTTAATGGTATATATATATACAATACCATATATGTTATTTAGTGGTTGAATATATTATATATTTACTTGAGCTCTTTTATGTAATACAAGATACACATGTTCCCCACATATATATGTTCAAGTATATGCTTATATTATATATAAAGAATTGATAAATTCTATATATTTTCGGTTGTGTTTTCAAAATTATATTATTATAGAAAACTAAACAATATATACCGATAATAATAATAATAATAATAATTATAATAACAATATAAAATAATATTTAAATAATATACCATTAAAATAAAAATGGGTTTAAATATATTATTATTAAAATATATAAATATGTGTTTGATTAATGTCCGGATATATGATATGTCCGGGATAATGAGGATGAAACAATAAATTATGTAATTTTTTTTAAATCAAACATATGGTTTCAACAAATGGTTTTTATTATTAGCTTTCGATATAGTTCAATGGTATACATTATAAATCACTTCTGTGTAAGGTATTTATTTTATGTTTATAGAAACAAATGGCATATATATATATATATAGGATAACAAAGAGACATTTCCATAATTTTTGTGATTCTCATTTGTCTATTTGTTTCACATGTATGACTGTAGCATTTGAATAATGAATTTTAATAATTCAGTTGGTTTACAATACAAAAATCAATCAGTAGCCTATATAAATTCGTACATTAGAAAGTCATTCCGGTAATTTTTCTGTGCAAATAGTGTATTATTTGATTTTAATTAATTTAATAAGCAATGGATCATATAAAAAATTTTGAAAATTGTATATTGATTGCATATTTATTCATTCTATTGTATATGATGGTAAACTATTTTATACACTATGCAATAACAATAAAATATTAAATAATCTAAAACATATTACTATAGTTATATTAAATTTTATATAATTAATTGTATTATATATATATATATAACAATATATTAGTCGTTTAGCATTCCCCCAAAAATCTTCTATTGTATTATATAACCAAATTAACTCATAAAATTATTTATAAATTCATATATATATAACTATATGTTCTCTCTTATATATATATATACAATATATATATGTATTAACGCTTATATAATTCAAATTTAAAATTTTATTATATACTTACTTATGTATTATAAAATAAATACAATAAATCTATTATGTATATATACGATATAATTATATATACATAAATTAATGGTAGCTATATATATGTGTATGTATATATATTATAGAATTAGAACATAACTTTTCATTAAAATCATAAGATTACTTCAAAGAAAAATCATAAAACCGCTCGTCGTGTCGTATACATATAACGTGTAATAGGCTCTATATATAAAATAAGAAAATTCTAACTAAATGACGCCATGTTAATTTAATATATATATTATATGTATATTATTTATATATATAGAATGCACGCGAGTATATAATAAGGATATTTTTTAAAGAGGGGTAGATTTTATATCAAATTGTTATCAAATTAATGGATCCACTGGGTTATTTTTGAATTAAAAGGATACTTTTTTTTTTATCCATTTTCTTATACAATATATATTTACGTCTCTATACGCGTTGTCGTATTTATATATATATATTTATATTCATATCCCGTGTATCCACGCTTTTACGTTTTCTCTTGTGAAACATTTTATTTGTTAATAAACGAGTTTAAATGGTTATGTCGTTTATGTGTATATGCATTATTATACAATGTCTATAATGTACGTACGTAGCATATGCAAAAGTATATATATATATATTGTATAGAGGTAAATACGAGATAATTTAAAATTTTATTATAATTTAAATACAATTTATATAATATAAAAATATTGAAATGGATTTTCTTTCATTGTGTAATATTAAATATTTATAATGGGGGGGTTTTTTTTTTTGGTATCGTTTTGCACCCACCCACACACACACACACAAATTTAAATGAAATATTTAGTTATTTAGTGATTATAATTTTATTGATAATGATTTTATTTTATATTAATATATATATTAAATAAATTAAATTGAATACTTAGTTGGGACAAATGAATAATGTTTTCTATATACTTACTTAATTAACGCCATGACATTAAAAGCCCGGTGCGGTTTTTGCCTTATCCAACACGTTTCTCCAACCTGATCTATCCGCAGTCAATGTATTCCAATCTCGAATTTAAAGGATCTTTATATCACAGTTTACTGCATCTAACCATCTTGTATTAGGTATTTCTGGCTTTCTTTCTACTTTCTGGATTATCATTCAACAGTTTTTTTGGCACACGTTCCTCCTGCATGCGTAATACGTGTCCAAGCCATCTTAATCTATTGATTTTGATTGTTTTGAAAATATTTGGTTGAATGTGCAACTTGTCTAATTCAAAATTGATGTTATAGCTAAATGTATAAGTTTTATTTAATCAAATTTCTTATATAGGAACTTAAAGTTTAATCTCATATATAATTCCATTTAAAACTGAATAAAATAACTGACATATTATCATAGCATCGCGATAAAAAAATTAAATATTTGTGCCGAAACATTATTTCTCTCTGATCGGCCACTCCGATGTATGTATGTGTCGCTTATTCAAATCATATATGTTTACAACATATATATAGACTGACTCTTTATGGATTTTTAATTATAAAAACATTCAGATAATAAAGATTTTAAATAATTACTAATAGGGTAATTTTAACAAAAAATTCAAAGTCAAAGGTTGAATGGAATTATAAAACGCGATTATCACCTTTGTCATAACAAAAAGTAATATATTAATTTTGATTATACGAAATTTTGTATCGTACACATTGCGATACTCTATTTATATGGAAATATGATCTTTATATATTTATATTCACTATCAAATGGAAGAGAAATGACAAACACATGTATTTTTTGAGTAGAAAAATAAAAATAATAATCGCATAAACAATTAAATATTAATTCGTTTTTAATTAATTTCTAATTCTTTATATGTTTACAAAAACATAATTGATAAGTGAAGTGAAATGACAATCACAGTTTCATTAAAAAATGGTTTTTATTTATTCAAAATTTTAATAAAATTAGTTCAGAAATTATGTTTTGTGCAATTTTACATAGTTTTAGGCATTATATAACAATTATTTAACATTTATAAACGGAGAGGCGGTAGCTCTAACTAAAGCTACATATCACCAATATTTTATGATTAAAAAAAATGGAGAAGCATTTTCATTACCATAAGTCATTGCGGAATTCATTCGGCATTACATAATTCCACCTCGCGGATGTTTGTTATTTTTTGTTGTTCATTCATAACATAAATGATATAGTTCAAATTGTAAACTTTATATGATTTTATAATATTCCTAAATATAATATACTAAAATAAATGATATGGTTTGGTATATCATTATTATATTACGCATATAAATTATCTATATGACTTCACAACATTAAAAACTACTCAATTACAATATAATTAATTTTGAAAACATGTTTTATTTATTTATAAACATACAAAGGAAGAAGCCACTCTATGTATACAATAAAATATTCATAACATTTGAAATGGTGGGTGGTATACGTGAGTTGAGATATATATGAAAAAATAATATTTTATACTTTTTATATGATAGTCACATACTGACTGCGATACATTATACATTATTAAACATAACAGACATTCAAAGCTCGATTTTTTTAAGCAGCCAAATTCAAATTTTGTTATATTGATAAAATTCGTACCCTTTATGTAAACCAAATTCGGGTATAGTTATCCAATGTTGTGTTACAAAGTGTATGATGGTAATTCTTGTGTTTATCGGAAAAAATTGTTTCAGTCATCGGTATATAGAGGAGAGATAATTGACTTCTTTAAATGAGTGTATACCTAAAAACCGAGCTTATAGAGTGTCTGCGTTATATTGAATATAGTATATGTGATATTCTAAATATATAGTATCATTTTATGAAAACCAGTTGAAAAACTTAATTGTAACAAAAACTATTTATATAATTATAATTCTATATCGACAGTATGGTACACAGTATACTGTAAATATATGTTTCTGTAGAAAAACAAAACAACAACAAACAAACAAACAATAATAATCATAATAATATAAAAGAAAAAATAACTTTATTTCAATTTTTAATATTGAAATTGCTTTAAAATTTTCAGTTTTTTTTTTATTTCCTATATATTTTTTGTGTTTATTTTTTGGATGAGTATTTTTCTATTTTTCTTTTTCCTTTTCTCTATAATAAAATAATATTTTCATTTTTATGTTTTTTTTGTGCTTTTGTGTTTGTTTGCATATGTCGAAATTTATTAAAACTTTTTCAATTTTTCAGTACCTCTATATAAATTTCGTTTTTATTTTTTTGTTATGAAATATATATATAATTTCTTTGATCTGCACGTTTGATTGTATAAATATTATACTTTTTTTTTTTTTTTTTTTACCTATGTGTGTGTACTCTATTGAAAAATTAGAAATAAAACTGTGAAATATCATTTTACGAATTGTTTTTCTTTGTTTGTGGTTTTTTATTTTGTTGGCTTTTTACTGGGTGTCTCAAGAATCGTTATTACGTCACGTATTTGTGATTCGATTGTGTCCAATTCCAATCAAATATGTTATTGTTTTTTTTTTGGGTTTATGGGAAATCTTAAGAAAATATATTGTGTGGTAAATAGATAATCTTTCATAGGACATTTTCGAAAACACTTAAAATCACGATGAAAGCTTTCGTTTCATATGTACAGAGTTGGAATCAAAATTTAAATGCTGTTACCCTATAAATCTACTACCATCCAAGTAGAATTCAATTTTCTATATGATTCAAACGTTTTTATTAATTTAGCAGAAAAGTAACTTATATGTGCAATCGTTTGAAGCAGTTCATATATTTATAAAAGTGTTATATTTTTGCAAATTATTTTGTGTTTTTGAAATGAATCCTCCTCATCACAAACAATACCTATATATACACAGTTCAGCATTATCACCATTTTTTCTATTCACTAGTTACGCTCTTTACCAATCAAACACTTTCACAATGAATCGTTCCAATATTGCTTTTATATAGACAGAGTTTATGTTCACCAAAAAAATTTTACAAGCTATGGGATGAATTGCAAAAACAATTTTTATGAAGTTAGTTAAGTAGCTAGAAATACAAAAACCACATCAGATTCTTATTAATTTGAATATTTCTCTCATCGTTGCTGTGTAATGGAAAAAAAAATCTGCTAAAACCGTAAATATTTATGCTTCAAATTTACTTAAACAAATTTCATCTTTTTCTTAAGATATACAATTAATATTATTTGTATCTATGTACATAATCGAATCATAATCATAATCAGACCAATTGAATTTTTTTAAAGTTAATAAAATTGTAAAATATCTATGTCACCTATATTTAAAACTATTTTCTCATGTAAAAGCGCAGCATAAACCTCTGTCAACATGTATATAGCCAGCAATAACTCTGCGTTCATTGAAGACTTTTTTTTCCTTTTCGGGTGATGGTTGAACCTTAAAATTTGCATTAAATCTTGAGTTATATAATTGATTGTATACAAAATAAGTTTAGTTTACAATACAAAATTTCGGAGAAACTTTAGGGTATACTTGAGACACGCTGTATATATAAATTGTTTGTATGTGCTAACGTAATGCAGGTGTATATAATATAGTACTATGGTTAATAAACAGAAACCCAGTATTTATTTGGAGATTTTTAAAACAATAAATTTTCGATTAAAAAAATATGAAGATACATATTTAGATTAAAAGCGAGTGTATACGAGATGTGCTATTTATTTTTTCTATTGTAGATAATATACATATTTTATGGGGGTATAAATTGTTTACAAAATTTATAATTTGATACTTTCATATTGTTTTTTTGATTGTGAAAATTTAAAAAAATATTGTAATTTGAAAGTTGTTATTTATAAAAAAATATGCGAGTATATTTTTGCATATATAGAGAAGTTTATTAAATTTAATTCTATATATAAGAAATATATAATCTTTTGTACAGATACAGAATGGAATTGTTCCATTCCACAAAAAAATGATCAAAATATTTTCCTCAAATAATGAATATAATATTAATTATAAAAAATAGCGTTGAACATTGAATTTTTCATATAATAACATTTCGCGGTCTATTTATAAATAGCTTAAAATAAAAGCATTTTAAAAATTATGTATAAACATGAAATTACGTTGCCCAACAAAAATAAAGATTAGAAATTAAATTAATTTACGTAACTCGCGTATATATAGATACAAAACTTTTTTCGGAAAAAGATAACAAACCCGCATCTCATCAGTTCATTATTCACTATAACTAATTTACACGATTTACATATAATTTCGTTGATCATAAATTATATGTATATTATAATATTTATAATATACATTTTATAATATGAAAAATAAAGAATTATATTTGAATACAAAATTCCAATTTGAATAGATTTGAATAATGGTTTTTTCTTTTATATATATTTATAAATAAAATATTATGACACCTAATTGGAATTCTTAAATGCATAAATAATAATACCATATCACAAAATGTGTTGTCACCATGAAAAATTTGAAATTCTCTTTATTTAATAAGATATTTGGAATGGTATTATTGTAAATTAAATATTTTATAAATGCTGTGCCATAGTAAATGATACTAAGTTCTGGTGTGAACTTTTGATATATCAACCACATAGAAATTATAAGAAATGTTTTCATTCAAAATATAACTTTCCGATTTATTCACATTCCGGTTTGCGCTCCATTCCTTACACTACACCTGTATTCTTTTGTTACGATGGCTTGAGGTACCCTCAGAATGTTTATGTTTGGAAGTATCGAAATGGTCCTTTTTTCTTATGTAAATAACCAGTTTTCACTATGAATGCGGACTATTTATTATAGATGTGTAAGTAATGTAGTTGGAAAATCTACTTCTGTAATGGTAATGTTTCATTTCTGTATATTTGATGTAATAAGAAAAGATATAAAATGTTTAATATATAAGAAAAGGAATATTATATATAATATACAAATAATAAGAAAGAATTGTTTCATATAAAGATATGTTATAAAGGTTATATAAATAATTATGTACATAAGCTTTTTATTGTAATATATTAAAAATAAGAAAGAAATACATATATGAATTGAACATTTTGCTTATTTAATATATATTTTATATAAATATTAGAGTATAAAATATATATTCAGAAGGAGTAAAAATATTTTTCCATATATGTATTATTATTATTATGATAACAACGGGTTACTTTTAAGATTACCTCACCACAGTATAGAAAAGTAAATATTCGCGCAGATATTTATTTTAATAATGTATATTTTTTTTTTTATATATTGCAGCGATAAAATAAAAATATATTGTGTATTAGTTTGTGAAATCCCAGTAAGTTTGATGCGACCAATAATATAATTTTAATTTTACTAAAATTCTTTAACTCAAACGCTTCGATCTCTGCAACAAATATTTAGTATTAACAATATTTTGTACGAATGATATTTCTTTTCAGATATATATTATTACATATATTCCTTTGTAATCATTTACTGACAATTAGCTAATTATGGTGTAATGCAGTGTAATGTACATCTCTGAAGTGTATCATATAGAATATTTATAATTTTAAGATTTTTCTCAATTATATTACTTTGAAAAATAGCCTCTATATACAAAAAAAAAATTGTTTTTATGTCAGGAACAATTTAATTCTAAATTAAGATTAAAAATGTTTTAATAAAATTATAAATCAAAATACAGAAGTATATCTGCATTTTTAATTAAAAATCTATAATATATAAATGGCGTATAATTTTTAAATTATAATATTTAAAAAGATTAACATAAAAAATGTAAGAATTTTAGTTTATAGATAAATTATAAATTTTTCTAATTAAAATAAGTGTTTACTTTTTAAATATCCTATATGTGCATTCTAAATATACATACACCATATCATACACATATAAACTAACATAAATGTATATGTGTGATATATTTGTTTTATTGCATACTATATAATTTCCTTCATCCCCTAGACAAATATATATGCATGAGTTAATGCAGTCTATAAATTCATATTGGAGAGATTATAATCTTATTCATATATAACAATAATATATACTCGAATATGGAATGGTATTATACACATACACACACACTATATTTATTAATATTATATAATATGTCATTTTAACAAAATTAAATACATTAAGTTAAGTTAAACATTATATATGAAACATTTTTGAATTTTAAACAAATATCTATATATTATTTATTCACATCCGCCAACCAGTGAAATGTTATAGTAAAATTATAACTAATTATATTAAATTATCCATCAAAATTACATATAATATTTTATATAATATTATTGAGGAAAATTTAGTTTTAACAGAGTTTCATTATAATTATGTGTAAAAAAAGACAGTCTTACTATTTTTTTGCAGAAATATTTCAGTTTATTTTGTATTGTACATTATTGCGTACTTTTTTTTATATAATTGTATATAAGTGAGTGACTCTTCATCACATAAGTTGAACATGTAAGCATATATTATATTTTGCCATAACGAAATAAATATATCCGAATATATATATTTTAGAGTCTTATATATAATAAAAAGCTTTAAAAGAAAACTTTAAGACAACATTTTATTATTTATTTAAGTTAAAGCATTCTTATATACACACACACGAGTGTATATGCGTTTATATGTTTACGGAACAAATGTATGTAACCAGTTTTTAGACATACTCGTACAGTACATTTTGAAAATATGTTGAATATTTATTTATACCATATATATATTTACATTACGCAAATATTAAATGACAGATATACCAAATTTTATTCACATATTATATATATACCCATATACAGTAATAGCATATGTTTATACGTTATATATATAAATATAAAATTATTTTCTAATTAGTGTATATAATATTAATTTAGCAGAAAGACATGAAAATGAAAATAATTATTTTAAGAAATTATATATAACACATATAATATATATAGCTATAATTACTATACTTTTGTAATACCGTCATGTACACATAACAATGTGCATATATTTTGAAATGCGGAAATTGTATATATATAAATATTTATACAATTATCATTTTCCATAAAAGAAATAGCACGCACATAAAGTGTGTGGGAGTGTGTGTGTGTGTGTATGTGTGTATGAATTTTGTGATTTATTTTATAGTTACACATAAAATTAATTATTATTTAAGCCTCATATATTCAAAATTCCTATTATATGTATATATTTATATATATAAGTTAAAGGAGGCAGGTGTAATTATTATAATAATAAATCCATGTGTTTTATATATAAATATATTCCTTAATGTTATTCGTAAGATAATAAAAACCCTTTTTTTTTTTTTATATAATATTAAAGTATTCTCCATTTCATTTATATTTTCATGCATGACATTTTATGAAATATTACAATTTTAACTTTGTATTGAATTACATTATCTATATAAAAATTTATTTATAATAATTTGGTATTTAGAAACAAAATTAAACTTCACTATATGTGAAAATTTATTTTTCTTAAAGCCCACGACTAATAAAATTAATAAATTAATAGGCCGCATAATTAATTAGAAAAGCTATTGGAAAATTTTCCAGTTAAACCGATGATTAAATGAAATATTAATCGACAAAATTATTATTTTGTACCACTTTTTCATATAGTTTTGAATATACAGTCACATTATATTTCTTTTATTTAAAATTAAATTCAATATTTTCCAAATGTGTCAAAAAAATTAAAAGAATTTTTTCTATGAAAAATTGAATATTGATTATACATTTTGTAATTCTGTAGAGTAAAAATGTGAAACAGTTAAAACTGTGGTCCATATATATTTAAAAAATTGTTAAATAATGAAAAACGATTATCTGACAAATTTTCCCATTGGCCTCTGCTTTGTAATATTTCACAATTTAATTATTATATATAGAAGAAAGATTTGACTGTATCAGAAAAATGTGTTTGAAATAAGCCTATATTAAATTATTTTATGTTAGAAGGCGCTACTGCGGATACTGATGAGATGAACACAACGGTGGTGTGTGTTTCGTGTGTGGTGAGTAGTTTTGCACAATAATATAGTATCAATTTGAACAAAATAAGATTAGTTCCATGTACATTTATTTCCATTGCAACTAAAAATTGTTATTGTATATTTTATCCATTTTATAATTAAAAAAATTAATTTTCCTTTACAAATTTTTTATAAATTTATTTATATTATTAATTTTTAAATTATTTCTCATTTACACACACACAAATTATAAAATATGCATCATCCCGAAACGAGCAAAAGTATAGAAATATAAATAAATAAATTCTAAATTAATGCTAAAAATTTACGTAACACTTTCGGTATTTTTTTTTTTTTGTTTATGGCTAGAATTTCTTCAGTTTTCCTATAAATAAAACCACATTCATTAACGAAACCTCTGTGTACACATAACAAAATTAACCAAATTCAAGAATTATTGGTAAGCAAGTTTTCTTTAGTCAGCATTTCAAATTTTTATAAGAAACACATTTTGACTTAATTAATAATTAAGTGACATAAAAATTTTAGGACAATTTTTTGATCATTTTTTTTTTTTTTAAATTCTGCATGAAAATAGCGGCGTATTAATTTTACATATATTTCTAATATTATAAATATGGATTTAAAAGCATTCCTTGTAAAATGTATGACAACTAAAAATAAAAACCCACTCGCACACTCATATCATTTTCTTCATGGAAAACCAATTTAAATCATTGAAATAATTCCTGATTTTATCTAAATCCATGTATATATATGTATGTGTTTGTGTGTCTGTCTTAGCTTAAGTTTAACCATATCAGCCATATACACCAAAAAAACACATATAAAATATTTGGAAGTCAAAGAAGTCACAATGTAATATAATATTAACGCATAAATTGCTTTTATTATCACAAAATTTGAACGTTTATATTCCTTCCACGATTATATTTATATATTTACCATATAATGTATAGATATGGAATGTATATAATAAATATTATATAATATACAATATAAAAAATCCATGTACATATTACGAAAATGAAAAGCTTTAATAAAATTTATATGTTATGTATAGTAATATAATATATAAGTAAATGTAGCTGTATGTATGCACAATCCGGCATTATATATATTAGACTGATGTATATTATTATGTAAAAATCATATAATGAGAATGGTGTTTTATATAATACTAAAACAGTATAAAAAACGATTTATTTTTATATATATATATTTTTTTTTGTAATGAAACTATAGACACTCAGAATTGCATAAAGAAAGATTAAATTATGGTATACTACGCACAAGACAATTATAGGCAAATATTTTAAATATAAATATAAATATTTGTTTGTTTTTTTCTGTATATAGTCATTATTTTTAAGTGACATTATTTTTTTCTTCCTACTATAAACGCACGGGGCGCTCTCTCAATATATATATATATTATTTTGATTAAAGCAATTATCAAAGAATTTTATTTAGAAATTGAAAATAGAAGAATATATTCAATAAAAATAACAAAATCTAAATTGAAATCTGTTTTCATATAAAAAAATCTTCTGTCCCAAAAATAATGTGAAACACTGACCTTATACAACAAAGTGTCTGAAAAAGCATAACATTTCCTTCAGTGTGTAAGCCAAAATATAATGCGTTATGTGACTGTAGTTTTTTGTGTATCATTCGAAAAATGTATTTCTTGCACATTTAGATGATTGATGTGAATTTTATAATTCAACCTTTGTAAACCAATTTTTTTCCCATATATAGAATTCGATGAATTGTTGTTTTCGGTTTTTCCATAAATCTCAAGTGAATATTTTTTGTAGAAATTTCCATGAAATCATATAAACTTTTTTAATGCATACTTCAGTTTGTTGCTTCACATGGTCAACCTGGACGTTCGTAATCACTTGTAGTTTCTCTGCGTCTTCTGTGCATCGTTTTTTTGCCATTTTAAAACATCTACTTTTGACATATACAAATATCATTGTACACGATTTTAAGTAAATTCCATGTTTTACCAACAATTTAAAAACAAAATTTAATTTTAGTCAATATTTTGTTTTTATATTAATTTTTCTATCGATACACAAAAACATACTGTCATTTAATGCATTGTTTTATTGGTTTACACAGAATGCAATGTCATGAAACTTTGCAGTTTGTTAAGATCAGTTCACATTATATATGCATTAATTAGTAGCAGTGAGGGCTCGTGAGAGATATTTGATTAAGTTTATTTTAAATCTATTTTTCTTAAAATCACTACTAATAATTGGTAAAACATTAGCTCGAAGGTCAATGGGAAATTTTCTGGAAAATCGCTTTTCATTAATTGGAAAATTTTCTAATTACGAGCCATAGTTTTAACGCGGATATTCAATTTTTATTATATAATTACAAAATTTAATCAATTTCCAATCTTTCATAGAAGAAATTTTTTAAATTGCTTTACGCGTTCTAAGATTTTCCATACGATGTAAGAGAAATTAAAACCAAAATAATGGTACTGTATTCTAAATACAGAAAATGGAAAATCGACTATATTTTCTGAACGTGTAAAGTAATTTTAAAAATTTCTTCTACGTAAAATTGGAAATTGATTAAATTTCGTAATTATTTAAATAAAAATTGGATATCCACGTTAAATCTATGATTTGGAATTAAAAAATTTAATAATTAATGAAAAGTGATTTTCCGAAAAATTTTCCATTGGTCTCCGAACGAATATTTTACTATTTATGTTGTATTAGTACATTGACTTGTATTTTTATATGTGAACCGCAATTTAATTTCACGACCTGATTAGTACCTAACAAATGAACTATATACTGGTTCTATAAATTATAAAGTTATTCTCAATATTTTTGGTACATAGGGTTTATGTAATATATATGCATTAAATAAAGTATACCCATTGTACGTAGGATGTATGTACTATTAGTGAAAAATAATACATTTATATATGTGCAGAATATATATAGAGAAAATATTTACAATAAAAAAAGATGTTCTATAATATTACAATATATAACCCGTTTTTTATTCTTCTATCTATAGATCTATACATATATTTTATAATACATTACACATACAAGACACATGTTTATAAAATGATGGTTGTGATATATACAATATATAAAAATATATACTAAATGTACTTAAAGAATAAAGTATTTACTTTTATATATATATATATATTGTGTACAAAGAACATTTAATACCATTCTCATATAAGAGTCAACAAACACAATTTTCTTTTCCATTGGGTTGATATTTGTGATGAGATTCTATATTGAATGTATATATATATACCATATATAGACGATAAGTCGTTTCTGAAGTTCTCAAGTGTATTTCTTTCAGCATAGAAAATTCTATGTGTTTAAAGTTTTTCTATGGTATATAACAACAATACATTTGAGAATATATAGCAAAAATAAACTTCAATTCATTTCGTATAAATAGTAAATATATCTTGTATAATAAAATAATATCTATATATATATATAGTTGTTATATATACACCATAACGCTTAAAACGAGTTATATAATATTATATAATTATATAAATAGATAATTTTCTATATTTTTATTTTCCTTTTAATTTCAAATACACCATATATTTATTATTTATATGTACCTACAGATATGTAAAAGTAGTAAAAGAAAAATAATTTCCATTGAATTTGGAAATCTCTATTCAAACTGAGTTTGTATTTTATAAATACAATACAATACAATGGTAGAGCGAATACTATATTATTAAAAGTTTAAAATTATTAATAAAACATATTTTGTATAGATACCGGATTTTATACTATATTATATTTATTAAAATAATTCATTTTCTTTCAAATAAAATTTAGATTTGCTAAAATGTAAATACTTCAATATGTTATGCAAATGTATTTCATTTCTACATATATGTTATTTATGTATTTTTTTATGTTTATGTTATATATATTTTCATCATATTTCCATTTCCCAATTATATATGCTTCTAATTAAATTGTACATAACATAATACAAAATAACAATTGAATATACAAATTATGTATACGTCTACGTATACTAAACATAACATACATACATACATATATATATATATTTAAGTTTATTCAAAATTAATACTTTAATTTTGTGGGACTTACTTTAGTAATTAAAATTATTTGAATAAAATGTAATTCTCTCTCTGGGGAAATGTTATTTCTTATAATAACTATCAGTATATACTAACTCTATACACATATAAATTACTAGATGTATATAAATATGGATATATGCAAAAGTAAGTTCCGTTTTTCTATATACATGTTCCAGAAAACTCTCTTTTTAAACTTCAAAACATATAGCATTTAACATTTGATTAAATTATAATTAAGATAGTTTTTTAAAAAAAAAGTCGCTACTGAGATTTTTACTGGAGATGAAAATTGAATTTACTAAAATTCCTAAGCGTAAAATAGCATGGGTGAAGCTAATAAGCTTATGCTCTGTATTTGAAGGGATCAAAAAAGTGTGTTGTGTACTATTAGTTTCGGAAACCCTCTGAAACAATCACTGCGGTGTTGTCTATACCGACGACAATTAATTTATACGATTGAAACAAGCTATTATGTAAATATATCCAGAATATGTGAATAGACACAACAAATTAATTTTTCAACATGACAATGCTAAACCTCATACTACAAATGTTATTAAAAGCTATTTATAAGGACACCTGCCAGTCATTGCTCCATCGAATTACTATTTATGTCGATCAGTATCAAAAATTGACTTACCAAATGGATCGCTTCAAAAGACGACAATTTCTTTACACGCCGGGAATACGTAAATTGACTGAAGGAAAAAAAACGGAACTTACTTTTGCATATATCCAATATTTAAATATACGTCTATGTCGTTAGTGTATAGAGTATAGAATTTATTTTATGTGTTATATATTATTGTTTACATTTATAAATAGTATATAGTATATGCGATTACTACATAATATATACATAGTATATATATATTATTGTTTATATATGTATTGTATTTGTATTAAATATATAAGGAAAATTTCCTTTAGAATGAAAATGACCATTTAATTAAAATAAAATTTATATATTATGTATATGTGTACACATACAAATACGTATATGTATATAGTTACAATGTTTATAATTTAAATTAAAATTTAAATTTTAAGTTGGTTTTTCTATAATACATATACACAAACATTGTGTCCGAAAAATACCCATAATTTCATGCGGATATGATAACTTCCATCTATAGACTATATCCTAAATGATTTATGTAGTGTAAACCGATGGTTAACAAAGTGGCTGAAGTTTTATGACAGCATTTCCTTCAGTGTTCGTCAATTAAATCACATTAGTTTTTGGTGCGTCGATTGAAAAATATGTATGTAAAGAAAAAAGAACCAATATTAAAATTTATTTTAAAATTAGTAAAAATGCTGGAAATGTTGGAAATAGTTTTTTATTTTGATAATTGTTTATCCAAAACACAATTTTTTTTTTTTTAAGTTGCATCGACAATTTTAAAAGACGGCTGATGTGAATGTTGATGAACGTCCACAAAATTCATGATTTCTTGGAAGTTAGCAAGAAATATTTAGAGTAAGATATATGTGTAATACCTGGTAAATACCATAAACATTAAAATTCGTATGAGAAAATGGTCTACAAAAGTTGGATTCAAAGTTAGGGTCACATCAATTATTATATTACCAAAATATTCACTGAATTGAATATTCCGTACATATACATCCCTTTAAATAGTGCTGAAACTGCGATGATAATTTCTTAAAAACCAGGTGATGAAACATTGAGGTTTTCAATACGAACCATAGAAACTATATAAGCGTCAATTTGTTTTTATGATTTCAAATTTATTATCCACAAGAAATTTGTTCCAAGTGGTACAGAACGGTTTTGTGTTTGTTTGTGTTTTGTTAATGTTTTTTCTTAATCCATTTCGGTTATCTTTCGGACATAAGACGCATGGATATGTAGTTATATTTAAAACCACTAATTGTTATTTGGATTATCGAGTTTCACATCAATTCACTTTCAAAATGTATTACATTATATGTATATTATATATGTATTCTCCACATATATATTTCAAATATCCTTTTCTCATTTATGTTACATACCATACATTCAATATATATTTTTAATTAATAATATGAAATTGAGAAAATTAAATTAATTATCATATACACACTTTTGACATATATATTTGAATGAAACTCAAATATATTATAGAATAAAATAATAGGGTATAAATAGATTTATACTAATAATAAATGGTACTTTGTATAAGTTTATAAATAATTACTCAATCGTTATTTGATATATAAATTTTTATACGTAAAATGTTTAATTTTAGATTTATTAGTATATGAAGTTAAGGTTTTCGTAAATTTTCATGTTTTTATGTATAATATTTAATTTGTTTCAAGTGTTTGTCGGGTAATTTAATATGAATATGATTTTTGTTGCATAATTGGTATATATATATATAGATTAATTGTATATCAAACAGATTTTAAACGATATTTATTTAGATACAATTATAAAATATGAGAATATGATAAAACAAATATTATTTCATAATGAAATAACAATAATATGAATAATATTATTCAATGTATATCAATGACACAACACACTATGGCACAACTGACAAAATAAATATACTTTTAAAAGTTCATAAGATATGCTAAAAAATTTAAATGTTCGTAAATTTGAATCGGTTATATTTAAAACTATATTTAATTTATGTACAAACAAAAGTATAATAATAAGTTTTCATCTAATTATCATTTAAACAAATATACGTATGTGGTTGTTCCATTTTTTGACATCAAAGTCTTCATTTCTGCTGCAGATTTAGGTTTTACCATAATCATAATCGTAATTATTACTTCTTCAATTTAGCACCATGAAATTGTCCCAAAGTTGTTAACTAGAGTACAGATCAGTACATTTCAGTGATTTTGAAATTTGAAAATTAACCAAATTTTACGTGTTACGAGTTACGTGTACAATTTATAAAACCTTACGTAATTTAAGAAATTTGATCTTAATCCAATGATTAAGTAAAAAGGGAAAAGAATAATTTCGAAAAATTTCAACTATCAGAAATTAGTTATATAATAAAAAAAAAATCCGCGAGCAATTTTTTTTTAATGATTTCATGTTTGTAGGCTGTTTGAACAGTTTTCTGTAACACCATGAAATTTTTTGATTTTATAATAGCTAATTTTTTTTTATTTTAATATTTCGCCAGCCGCAAATGATCAAATGTTTTTTTTGTTATGATAAAGTAATTTTATCATTTTATTACCGAAACCTTTTCAAACTCTCAATGAACATATGCTAGTGCGTAAATTGAAGGAAAATGAAAAAAAAACTAAACAACAATAACAAAGAAATGCAAAAACAAAAATTTCATATAAATAACATTTAAAATTGTTTATGAAAACTTTTTATTTTAAACAATATAAAACTTTCTTATTTTTTATGTCATAATCATGTCAGGTAAAAATATGTTATGAATACAATATAAGTATACATAACCACATATTCTATATTTTTGCTATGTAATATATAAATATTTATGAATAAATATACAGCGGTGACCAAAATAATAATTTCACATAATAACAATTTTGGGAGATATTGGACAATTGATAAATAAAATAGTTACAAATTTTTCAATGCAGTAATCCTTTTTTTATTATTATTATTTCATGACCTAACTCCGTTAAAATCTGCTCGCTGAAATCAAAGCTTTTACAACGAAAATATGTGGTAGTTATACGTTTTCCAACTAATTGTTTTAATGATCATGATCCTTTAAAAATAACAACAGAACGTGGTCACACGGTTTTCATGCATTAGTGAACACTTTATATAGTGTTTTGATCTGTCTATAGGACCTCTTATTTAAAACATTAATTTTTAATTTGTGCAAATTATAATTAATCGCATTTACCACTGATTTTTGATAATGTTAAACAACTCAAATTAAATATTTTACTTTTATTGTTCACATTAGTAAACTTCTACTGTATGACTAAAAAATAAAAAAAAATTTTCATCATCTTGGCAATTTTGTTTTTAATTTTCTAAATTATTTTTTCAATATGTTTTTCATAATAAAAATAAAAACATAAAATCAAATTACTTTATAAAGATTACATCCTCAGATGTTATTTAATCGCATTTCTTCTATACTTCAAAATCAGAATATTTTCGTTATATAAAATATATATATGGGTATGATTAAAATGTATGTATTTGAGGGCGCATATATATACACTTACACGCAGATTACTGCAGTGGTTTCATCTGAATTAAATGAATAAAATCATCCACTAAATCATCTGTTGTGAATCATCAACATTTTTAATTACAGACCCAGCATAGTTTTAGAGAATTTTCCATTCCATGAAAAAGAAAATAAAACAAAAATATTGGTACTGTATTGAAAATATAAAAAAAATAAAAATATCATCGATTGGAAAATTAACGATATTTGTGTGAAGTATATATTAAAAGATTCTTTTATGGAAATTGATAACATTCTATAATTGTGTATAATAAAAATTGCTAATCCATTAATACTACATTATATGGTTACTTTATTTAGTTAGTAATTTCCTGGCTATTATTTTACATATACTATATTATTTAGAATTAGCGCAGTGACTTTAAGGAAGCTATATAGGCCGCCCCTGATCTGACGGATGCTTTAGTTATATGGAAAAAATATAAAGAAAAATTTCTTTGATGGGCGCGCGGTACCTTCTGATGCCGTCTTATATACTCAAATATAAAATTATATACACACATTTACCTTTTTCACATCTCGTGCACCATAAGGATATTATTTTTTTCCTTTTTTTTTTTTTTATTTATTATAATATCATTTTTTTTATAAAAAAAAACAAGCACCTATGACTTTATACAGCATAAAATTATGAAATAACATTTCATTTTTATATATAAACAAACAAATTGTGTTCTATATCACGTGCAAAACATTTTCAAGCCAAAAAGCTTATTAATTAAAAACGTGAGCTGAAACAGTATTCATGGTTAAAGATACACACATATATATATATAGAGCATCATTTGATGGATACAAAATACATAATGTATGCACGCATATATAAAATTTTAACAGCATGAACGTGTCAATAAAGGATATAATATACCTTTTATAAATATATACATAAGGAACAACAATATTGTATATATATATATATATAGCAAAGATTATATTATATATAAAATATGTATGTATGTGTACTTGTATATACAAAAAACAATGATATTCAATTTAAACATAAATTCTTAATATTTTTTTCCAGTCTGCTTATACTGCTTTTTATATGAAGAAAAAAAAATGTTTAATGCTATATAAATGCTAAAAGATAAACGTTTAAAATTATATAATTTCTGGATTCATTACATATATAATATCATATATATCGGTAACCTCTTGAGAAATAATGCCAATCAATATACAATCAGTCGATAAAAAGAATATAATATTAATTTCAATTTAATGTGATGACATTTTTTGTACCGAGATTTTCGTTATTTTTTTTAGAATATGCGATTGGCAAAATACTAGCACTCGTATTTTTTTCAACAAATTATTTATAGAAATAATTTAAAATATCTATTAAAAATATTGTTTCACATGTGGATTTGAGACAATTGTTAAAGAACAATATATACTATACTGATATTTTGATAATTAACTAACGAATTAATGTGGAAACGAAAGTTCTGTATTCTTTCAGAAATGCACCTCAACTATATATACACATCACACTCTTTTTTTGAAACAATATACAATTATAATAATATTACGCTACGTACAAAATGGTATTATAAACAAAAGTGAAAATTTATTAATTTAATTATTTTATTTATTAATTTAATATATATCACTTGTTTAAAGACACATAATAAACTGGGTGGAAAATATGGAACAGGTTCATAATTGATGTGACCACTGCCATAAGCCATAAACTATATAAATATTAAAATAGAAAACTGACAAATAAAAATTATAATAATTTTATATAATTTACTAAAGACATATAGCCTAATTTATAGTTCATTAAAATTTTAGTATAATCTGTTATAAAATGACCAGCAACATAACCACTTTTGTAATCAAATTATATATATAGTTGAAGTACTCTGATCACCAGCTTTCATGCAGCTTCTGGCTAGAAAGGTTAAGAAATAAACTGATCATTGTATATTCTAAACATACAAAATTTGAATGAATTATGGTCAAAAATAATCATGTTTTAGTATATTAAGTTTCTATAGAACAAATTTTCTGTATGTGTCAATCTTCGACGAAGTTGTTATACGTATACTGACTTTGTGATATAGTCATTCAAAATCCACATATCCATTTTCATTCAATAAGTGTTGGAAATTATAGTATAATATAAAAAAATATATAAGTGTCTACCGGAGAAATTACTACTGTATATTAAAACAGATAAAAAAACCTATATATGGGTCTCCATTATTTATTAGAGCAGACTCATACGAAGTTATTATTTCTAAATACAATTAAAAACGTAGTAATATCTCCTTAACTAAAAATTTTTTATCAATACAATTCATCGAAAAATATACATTTTATTTAACTTCAAATAATGTCATTTATATATACTGATTGATGAAAATTCAATGAAAATTGTTAAAAACAAAAGCGTGGTCTTAGGGAAATCACTTTATGGATAGCGATTTCCCAAATTTTTTATATTGTATATAAAATATATTTATATTATATTTTATATATTTTATACTTCTAGTATAATAATTCCTTATGCTAATTGTCATCAATATTTTATGGCAATTGATTGGTCATCAAGTAAAATTATACGATTTTCTAGAATTTCTGCATATGAATCATATTCCATATTATAAGCCAAAATTGCATGAGAATTAATCAAAAGAAATGTAATTGTTTAACTCAATTATTAGTAAATGCTAAGGCTATTTAAATAATTATGGCAACAATATAGTAAATTAAATTAATTTATTACGAATTTATTAAAAATGCACAATATTAATTGAAGTCAGTATTAAAAATAATCGTTTGTTAAGTCAATGCTTAAATAATCTATAACGAAAATATGGTAAATATTATAGATTTTATCGCACATCGAAAATCAACATATAGTAACAAATATGTGTAATGATAAATTAAAAACTTTGTAAGTGAACAGAGATCTTATATAGATAAGAAAATACAATTATAAATTGTGATATAAATATTATATTATAATAAATAATATATAAGTATAGAATTTAAATATAGTATATGGTACTACTAATAACTATTGTGGGTAGATTTGGGGGTAGCGTTGTGCCAAGCATTAGCCTGTTCACCTTATATATATACATATACTTTAGTATTGTCTACAGTGTACATCAGCTGTAGAATCTGTCGAAATGCCATTTTTTTTTTTTAAATTCTATGTATGTATCTATTTTATATTTTATATATGTATTTCTTATATACCATATACATAACTGCGTCCTTTATACATAATATACATTTACCCTTTTTCATCTTTATTTATTTTGATATATGTTTTATATTAAAATATATATTTTATATTTATATATAAATAAGGATAATAACTGTATATATATATATGAATGGTTATATATTATAATAACAATAATAACATAACCATCGCCCGCATACACACCAACACACACACACACACACATATTAAAATATCCATATATTTATATATATATATATATATATGGTTTAGTTTTGTTTGAAGCGAATGTCACGAAATTTGTATGCATGTCACAACACCTTAGATTGATGGATAATGAAAATTGGATGGAGTATGTTTGTTTCAACATATATATTGTATAATATATATAATCGCTATAATACACACTTTATATATATATATGTGTATATGTGATGTTTATGGTATATATACGGTACGTGATTGAAGAAATTCACAGATTTAATTTTACTTGATGTGGGTAAAAAAGAAAAAAAAAAAGAGTAAAGATTATAGTGAAATGTTGAAATATTTATACTATTAAATATAGTATATATACGAGTATATATATAGCAAATTGTGTAGATAAAATAACAACAACCAACTACTACAAATACGTATATACGTAACTATTGTTTATAAATACATATATATATATATTGGGTTAAATAAATTTATATAAGCATATGTTGAAATTGTATATATATTTTATATTGTACTGTATTTATAGAGACTATTAATACGACGCATATAAATACACCTATGTACATACGAAGTTTTAATATTATTATATATACGCCGTATTTATATAGTTTGTATGTGCAAACATATATATATATCTATATATATATAATATATAGATTAAGGATAGTTGAAATTGTTTGCAGACTTTTAGTTTGTGACCTGAAATAAAATTAGTTTGGTTTATTATTTATGTTATGTGTGTTATGTGTTTATGTTTTTTTTTTTTTGTGTACACTGCACAATATAAATAAATTTTTTCCAATAAATTCATTGATATCATCGAATCCGGTAGATATGTATAGAAATTATATTTTATTTTTCAAAAATAACAATTTTAAACTCATATATACATTTACACAAATGTTTGATATGTACTTGTGATTTTAATATTTGTCTTCCTAACATATGCATTTTATATACATTGGATTAAAACACCATTTCACCTTTTCAATATTGAAGAAACAAATTATTATAATTTATAAGCATTTAAATTTTAAATATTTTAGTTTACACACATTCGCAGTAAATTTAAATTTTTCCATTTGCCTTTGTGGACATTATTTTCATAAAACTTCTCAGAAATTGCTTAACTAATATATATATATGCCCATCACATACATCTTCATTTTATCAAAATTTAAATAGAAAATGTCTACGTTTGCATTACGTTGTCCAGGAAAGTTATTTTGTAACAATTATTTTTTCTATATATGTATATTTCAATTGTTAATTATTCTAAAATTTCAAACCTATCTACAATTTCTATACAAATATTATGAGTGAAGAAATTATATACAATATTATAATAAATATGTCTCATCAAAACCGAACGAACGAACAGAATATAACTTTACTTTTTGCAATTTACAATAACTAACAATATTTTGTAAAAAAGAAAATCAATGAATGGCTAGTATTAAGAAGCATTTCGTTCGATCGGTTTTGATCAAACATATGCTTAAAAGTTTGCGAATTACTATACGACACAGGATTTATAATGTGTATGTAACAGTGTTATATATTTATCTAATATTTTAACATTTTCAAATGATTTTACATTTTTATTACAAATTATATAATTATATTGGCATATGTTTTTTTTATACATAGACTAAACAATACCAATTAAATTTATGCTTACAATGCGTTACACACGCAAGTTACTTTTATAATAAATTACATTGACAATAATGTACCCCTAGTGAATTTTCAAATGAATAAAGACAAATAATAATATTTTCATATAATAAACGATATTTAAAATAATATACAAATATTGTAGTTTTACAAATAATTTATATTATTGTTATTATAATATATGTATATGTGAGTTATCTGTTATGTAACCTATAAAATATTAACTAAATATTAGTGTAGTATAGAATCATTTTACGATTAAATGTATGTATTACTATGTATTGTAAAACTATTCAACGTACATATATTTTGAAAATTTTATGTATATATGCAAATAAAATTTATATCATTAATCATTTAGTTTAATTTTACATATCTTTTTATCTATTTTATCCATTTACATGTTGTACAAAATAATATTTTACACACTATATACATTATACATATGCAATACCTACTATTACAAATATAATTTAATTTTGTCATTATTTGCAGTAAACTAAAATATAATTGCCTTTATAATAGATGTAATCATAACAGCTACACGTATATTAATACATTTATAATTCGATAATCCGGACGATATGTCCATATTAATAAGTTCATTAGTAGTTTGATCTCTCAGGAATTTGTACTAAAAATCATCTGGATGATCTCATCAATTTGAATGAAATCGTGTTAAGAATGTTAGTTGCTAATTAATTCCTTCAAAATCGACTAGTTTTACTTTATATAAAATTATTTATAAGCAGTTATTTACAGAGTGAGTGGATTTAGGTTATGACCGGAATTAGGATCCTCTATCCGATATGTTAATATAACATTGTTTTTTCGAACCTTTGCACTGGATAATAATTAACATATAATATTTCTTACATTTAAGATGTATAGCATAACTGTATAGAGAAGGAGATATAAAAATTATCCTTCTTTAAGGTCCTTAAAAGCATCTGTTCTACTCAATGTGCAGGTTCTTTATATTTTGTATGTACGTTGAATAAATGTAAAAATTATCCTTTTAAGATCCTTAAAACATCAATTTTTAATCAATTCGCTGTTTATATATGTAAGAATCCGTATATGAATTATAATAGAACTAAATGTAAATATTATATAATGTCCTTAAAATATACTGTATAGTACTGCTCAATGCCATTTTTTAATTCGGTTTCATATGAGGTGTTGCATACTAAAATCCTTTGATGATTTATTCTTTTATCTTTATAATCCTTGTTTAACATAAACGGCTATATATATATTAATATATTCCTACTTAAAATTCATTTAGAAATTTCTATTTTTTCTTTAATTTTAATGTGAATAAAATTTAAAATTTTTTATTTATATACATTCAAATATTTATCAAATTAAGCTACGTTTTGTGGTATAAAACAGAATTTTTTTTCTGACCTAGAATTTCATAAATTAGCTATAGAAAAATTCCGAACAACATTCTATTGTTAAATTCTGTACCAGACAATAACAAAATAGCTCCGTTCCGTAAATTCAATGTGAAATGTTTTCCTTAGAATGTCATGATAGTTTATTTGATTGCATTCTGTGTACACACACATTTTTTTTCTTTGTCTAAACATAGCAAATTTTCAGTGATAACTGAAATATTATTTCTGTTTCTGTTTATCAGGTTTCTATGGCAACAGAATCTGAACCAGAATAGCTCCGTTTAACACCGTCTCTGTTCCAGACCACTACGTTCCTATTACTAAATTCTGTTTTATACCACAACGCAACTTTAGTAATTTCCCGGATTGTCGTTTTATCACTGTACAAATACAGTAATATAATACAAGACTATAATATTGTTATTTGTTAACTATATTTCTCATATATTTGTAATAATTTATATAGCCATAACATTTTTGATTATACATATACCCCCGTACATATAATAATATTGTGTATGAAAATTAATTTAAATACACGTGTATATGCATTTACCTATAATGTGTGTGAAAATTCAAATAATATATATATCGGGTTCAGATGGCTTATTTGATTTTAATTGTTTTAGAATTTAATTTTGTATAACTATATACGCAGTGTCTATATAGTATAAATAAATATTATATATATTCCATAAGGGAATGTTTATAAAAAAGTAAAATATATAATTCATTCAATTATAAATATATATGGAAAATATTTATCAACCATTTAATTCCTTAAGTTTGCAAAATATATATATAGTTTTCGTGGGATTGTACAAAAGAATATATATATCTATATTGTACCGGGATAATAATTACAAAAGAAAAAAAGGTAATTCTATATATTGCATAATTGTGCAGCATAATTTATAACATCATATGACAAATTTAAATTAACCTTTATATATAACTGTGCTCGTGTATACCGGAAAACTAATATAAATTCTTTTGCTGCATGATTTCATCTAAAAATATTCACAAAAAAATTATTTCCATATTATATGTAGTTGAACCGCAGTATACGAATAGAATTATATGGAAATAGAAAAACAATGATAAAAACTGGATATAAACATATTTTCTTTTATTGTTCACGGGTTTGTTATATGGTTTCTTTTTTTATAGAATATATTTGGTTTTAAGAAATGAACAAAATAATATAAGAATCTTGTAACTGGTATATAACATCTCTGTTCATTTATACCGGAAAACATTTTAAAAGACCGTTTCACAAAATTAACGTTTATATTATATACCTTTATAATATTTTCTATATGTGTGTAAAAACAAAAGCTTATATCATACAGCATCACTATAATATATATAAAACTGAATGTCGTGTTTGCAAACGTTTATAACAAAAGTTGTATTTTGGTTTTTTGCTATACAGTTCATATTTATATACTCGTCCATATTATAGGATTATGTATATTTTTGTATGAATCAAAAGTTCTCTATATATTTATATTTTTTCAATGTTTTATTTATATGGAGAGGCAAATTTTAGTTTTTAATATAATATGTACTATGTGTGTACTTATTGTTAGTGTAATGTAGCATATGTTGCAAATGTTGGTTTTTTTCCATACCCAACGCATATGTTCATTGTTATCCATATATATACGCAACAACAACAAAATGTATATAAATAAAATGTAAAATAGTGAGCTTTGTGTTTTTTTTTGCTAGAAGTACACTACCACTGCGTTCTTGTTCATTTTTATTTCAAAATGATTACATATTTACATTTACATGCGATGTTATATGCGTTTATATTATAATATTTTGAAATACAAAGAAAACAATATAAAATACAGCATAAAATCAAAAAGTGTATTAAACCCAATTTCGTTTTTCTCTTTCGAATTTAATTAACTAAATACATACAATATATAATTAAAAAAATGTCCACCAAATCATATGCAGACTATTTTCTTTTGTACTGAACATATTAAAAGATAAATAAATAATTGGAAAAAAAATATATGTTATAATATAAAACTATGGAATAATATGTCACAGAAATTTTAAACTAATACACTATGAAATATACAAAGTATATAGTTAAAAATCTCGGTTTGTTTGAAATTGTTGCTCATTTTTAACCCGCTGCATTTGGAATCAACGTTTCTTTTTATATATTATATTTGAAATGTAGATATTTTAAAGTTTAACTTCATATTATGTTATATTGATCACAATGTGTGGCAACATTCATAAATTTACTATTATTTACATCAACCAACGTAATATTTATTGAAAATTTTGATTTTAGTATATAACTATGCAAATTTGTATTACAATAAATCAATAAATAAAATTGTTATAAACTTCCGTATAGTTCCGTAAATGTCTTTTACTTGACATTTATTTATTATTTATACATATAACAATACTTATGCATATACGTACAGCAAACATAAATACAATGTATATATGTATTTCAAATTATAAGATTTCAATTTGCCCTATAATACACACACAAATATATTTAACTATATTTATATTTTGTATATTGAATATATGAATACAATATGATATTCTCAACATTACATTATTATATTGTATATCTTGGCATAATCAAATATAAGTAAAACTGGTCAATTCATATATAGAGTACTATTTTCAGTCTTTGGTCATTTATGCACGTTTACGACATCATCTACTGATATGTTCATATATCATTAAAACTATTCTGCGCAGAGATCGTAATATATGTGGGAGCAGAATCGGATGAGTACATGGTGAATGTTTCAAAAATATCCTATTTCCACTTATTCAGTTTTTGCAGTGTTTTTTGTACTATACATGTGTGGTCAATCTCACCCCAAACAGACACCACTTACAGTTTTAATAATTAGTTCTGCACCATTTTTTTCCAGTTTTTTTTTTCCAGTGAACGCGTTGTTATAAATATGTGTCGTTCATTATAAAATTGCAGGTGTAACTTTGCATAATGTAATCACGCATTTAGTAGTCATGTCTTTCATTATAAAAGTCTTGCCATAGATATTCAAACTAGGTAAATGCTGATTAAGTATCAAAATTCAATTTCAAACAGATAATTCACATTTACAATGAACGATACATATATAGGATCCATTTGTCATCACTTGTTATATCTACATCCAAAAACTGCTTATTTTTATGGTATCGAATACGACAAAAAGCAGCCGATATTTTATTTATTTCTTTTAGTCAATGAATGTTGTATTTAAACTTCTTTAAATATCGAAATACGGTTGAATTATTAATTTTTAATCACTTGAATTAATCTCTTTAACAATTGTTATACGTGCAGATTATTTTCCAACAAAGTATTTACAATATCATCATATCAATACCTGAAGCGTATAGTTTATCATTGATATTCCGAAATTTTGGAAAACCATTTTTTTTGTTGGTGTTTGGAGAGCAGTAACACAATTCATAAATAATTAGCCTGATATTTTTCTACTCGCAGTTCCAACACATATTTGTTATATATCACTTGAAAGTGTAACAAATTTTTACATAAATGTACATTATTTTGTGTTCAGAATTATTCTAACAAAAATTTAAATGAGAAAACCGTGACCACAGACTAAGAGATGGCCAAAGATATGAACCAATACCCTGTGCGTATATATAGAAAATATTTTATTATTTCTAATTTATTGCTTTCAATCTTATTTTTACAATATTATTTTATGTATGGTTTTAGTTTTAGTTATTTCAACTTCATATAGATGTGCATACAAATATATATAGTGTAATAAAATATATATGGAATAAACATGTTCGTTCCTACAAAATATATAAATTATCGGTATATATATAGATAATATCCAGTCAATGATGATGAAAATAAAACTTTACTTTTATTATATCCGTATACGATACGATTTTTATATACAATTTTACATTACCCACTTATACAATGTATTATAATATTATATATGAACTGCAAACAAATTTTGTATTTCTGTTGTGCATTTAAAAATACTTAAATTGTATATCGTATTTGAAAAATATGAATTTTATTAAGTGAATATAAAAAATATTTAAATGAAGTACAATGTACGTTTTATTTTATATATAGAAAATTCTATTAAGCATTTTTATTGTCTCTCAGCTCGGATATATATTTACTAATCTATATCCATGCTTTCAAATTGTACGTGTATTATTCAAATATATATATATAGGGTGTCCACGAGTGCAGTACTTGAATCTATAGCTGGAACATACTAATTGAAACTTTTTGATTTAGTTTATAGTTAGCTTTGTTTTCGACATACCGGCTCTAAGAATTTATTTCGGTATATGTAGTCTTATCTTTAAAGTACCTACATTATAACTTTGAAACTATAAATTAATTATAAAAAATTGATATTTAGTGACTTTGTATATAGAGAATTAACTCACTAATTTATCTGTGCGATATAAATTTTTTTTTATAATTTACTTCAATTAATACATTTTAAAAATATTGGTATTTTAAATTATTTTTTTTTATTTTTGAATCTAACGACGTAACGTATTATTTTATTTTTATCAAAATAGTATTTCATATTTAGTATTAGAATTAATATCTCGCATCAACCGCTTTAAAGTTTTGTACTACACTCGTGCGGACACCATGTGAAAGGTTGCAAAACCTTAAATGATTTATTTATTTATAGTACATATTCTTATAATTTTAATATTTTGAGATATACCACATATTACATACAACCTCTGTCTCAAAAATTCACAAACTTCCAGAAAATCTCATAAACCAGACGTAACATCTGTATATATGTGGTATTGATTGTTAGAAAGGCACATCTTTGTTGTGTAAAAATTTCAAGACATTCCATTGGTTACAAGCAATTAGTTATTGCGCTGAAACCAAATCATCTTCATTACATCCGGTACAAATATTTTGAACCGAATTTATATTAAATGAAGATTTTGAAATAGAAAATAGTCGGAGAATGCTAAATCATATGCGATGAATGGTTTGGTTGTGTGATAAAATGACTTTTTAGGTCAATTGTTCGGTTACAATTGATGATCGATGCGATGGTGTGTTATCATTCATCGAATACGGCAGATACAATATTAAGCAAACATGTAATAATATGAATCAGTGACAGTTTTGTTACTTTGTGAATAATTCCAACTTCCTTCTTCATTACTATTGTCTTTATACGATAATTTTTGAAACGATTATATACCGCATTTATAAGTTATTGTACGACATACACAATTATCACTATAAATATAGATATTATATATTTGGTTTATGAAATTTTCGGAAAATTTTTAAGACAGTGGGTGTATAATATTTGAATATATTTGTACATATTTTGTCTTGAAATTTTCATTTTGTATAAACGTCTCTAATATATATTACCATAATAATTTATGTATTCATTATTGACATATACATTATATGTTCTATGTTTTATCTTTTAGTATAGATGGTATATCGATTTTTTTCTATATAAAGGTCATATCTTTTAAATGCTTTTATTCGTCGTACATGTAAATCCTTAAATTGTTAATATTTTAAATTATATTTTATAAATCAAATATTTTTATCACAACTATATCCAACTATATGCGCTGCGTATATATTTTATATAAAATAAAATATATTGAGTATATTTTAACTGGGACAAAATTTTCATGTCACGTTTTTAAGAAAAAAGCTATCAACACATCACCATCCACATAGAACTGATGAATATTGTAGTAATATATATGGCATATAATTTATGATGGTTATTATAAAGCATAAATTATTATATTATATAATTTTATACAGAAGCATATTTCTTTTAGTTATTTTATTATTATTATAGTGTATTTTATATATATTAAATATATAATTTTTATATACATAATTTTATAGACATTAAAATGTTTATATAATAATTTTTTCTTTATATACATAAACTGCTACATTATATAATATCTATCTATACCAAATACATGTAATACCATATTAATAATATTTTATTTTCGTATATTCGTAAATTGTAAATGCGCCATATATATTTAAGCGTTTCGTTATAAAATATATCTATATATAAAATCAATATCGCATATATGTAATTAATGTGTCCATTTGTCCAGCTAGTGTGATGGATAATATATATATATATATATAAAATGTAATGAAATAGTATGTGTTCAATGGTATACGTCTATATGAGATATATCGAATAATATAAGAAAAAAAAACAACTAAAAGAAATCGCAAATCACCTTCAACACAGTAGTGTGTATTCATTGAACCGCATTGTCCATTAATCATTATATAGTTGTGTAACATAAAAACTCTCGTCAATATTATATAAATTAGATATCGTTTTTATTTTCTATAATACGCGTTAATATAAAAATATATAGTTTATTTCCAATGGTTTCTGTTTTCTTATTAAACGTGTATATTATGATTATGTATTTTGTGCAGTGCTATAATATTCTGTTAAGCTTTTTGTAAAAGTTGATAACCTGCAATATAAAATGTAATTTTTAAATTCTCATATATATTTTTTCATCTGCATATTATTTTGCACTGCGTTCTTATTTTGTTATTGGTCATTTTTGGCTCAAAGAATAAATTCTTATTTCTTACATAACTATATATTTTTTTAAAACTCACCACTACCTATAAGATCTTAAGATTTATGCGGATTTTAGAAGTGAATGTTTTTGCTCACTTTAATATTATTTTCGTTTTAATAAATGCACGCACAAATGCAATTGTATATTAAAATTGATTATTCATTGTTATTTGAACTATTCATGTATGCTTACTGAAATTATAGAACAATTATAAAAATTATCGATATTGAATTAAAGTCTGTGTCAATTCGAATTAAAGCGATTATTACAAGAAAAGCAATGAAAATTTTACCAAATTCACAATAAAGTGGTTTTTTAATAATACAATTCTCGTCCTCATGTTGTAAAACCCGCTGGTCAAAGAAACGTAAGAAGCACTTGTTGCTCCATATAGGATTATCACTATTTCAGATCGATGGTACATGAACTCTGTGCACAGTTAAGATCCACAATTATATGCAGTAGCGTCGCGTGAATTTTTGTTTTAGGTAGACGTTTATATACACTTCGAACCAACTGTATTAATAAAGGGTCGTTAATTATAGTTTCGAAAAATTTCCAGTTATTATTTATAATATAAAGTTTGTAAGTTAAGAACGGTGACTGTATCAACATTAAAAAAATTAATACCTTTATTTATTATTAACAAAATCATACGCGGTCGATTAAATGAACAATAAAACCTTTATATTTTCTTATATACTAATTCAATTCGTCTAGGCTTACTGGCATAAATATCTATAATCTTTTCTTTGAAGTCTGGTTTTCGAATTAATTCATATAATAGGGCTTTCTCAATAGACATAGTGCATAAATTTGATAATCTTTCCTGATTCATACTGTTTCTAGAAAAAGTTTTAATTCTTTTCAACGTGCTCATTGCACGTTCACTAGATGAGGTTGTGATTGGTATTGTTAAGAACAGCACAAGCAATTTGGTCAATTCTGTATATATACTTTCCAAATTATTTTCAATAATGAATTTATAAAGATTTAATGGATCCAGTCTTTTTACAGGATCGCTGTAAACAATTATTAATTCATTTTTCAATTTATCTTTTGAAAATAAATCAGGATATGTTGTCAGTAATGACTTCAACACCTCCAAACGCAATGAAACATAAAATCAGAATGATCGATCAATGAAAGAATGAGAATAAAAAAATTAATAAAATAAAAATACAACACAAACAATAAGCAAAACAGTAAGAGTACTGTCTACACCGCATGTATAATAAATTCCAACATTATATAATTTTTATGCATGTGTATGTTAAATATTTTACTTAACTTTTAATATAAAATTCAATGAGAAGTAGTCGCTTTTTAAACTGACTACTTCACACACACATGCGGCATATCGATAGCATATTTCTCAATTTCTCTATTTATTTAGTTTAGTTTATACGACATGTTTATATAATTTGTAATGCTTACTCGTATCTATGTATATATGCATACCATATAAATTTTATATACAGTATATATATGTAATCGCATATGTAATCACATATGTATATACTGTATATAAAAGTTATATGGCATGCATATATACATAGACAGAACCATTTAGTGATTCAGTACAAAATAAGTAAAGTCAATCAAACAAATTTTCATATGGGGATTTTAATAAAAATTATTTTGCATTTTTTTTTGTACTTTTTTTCTGTAATTTTTAAGTAGACGCCGTCTACTCTGTCTATATGGACGCGACGCCACTGATTATATGAAAACATCCAAAAATAGATCAATTCTGCGGTTTTTCTTTCATATTCGTATAGTTATATACCATATAATTATTAGTTCCTATAGTGAATTTCTATCCAATCTATAGTCGCATATTCCATTCAAATATATGTGGTATTATGTTTTATGCTATACGTATATCTATCTATATGGTAAATCTAACGCATATCTCCAAGTCAATTTGTCTGTATATAATATAATAATAAATATCACAAATATTTATTATAATTATATATACTGTATTTTACACATATATTTTATAGTATACATACGATATATGTATTACATATATTTACGTTTGGAATAATAATTTAATGCAATCTAACTCTAGAAGTGAACCAACCATAAATTATTATTAACCCGTTAGTTATATACTAATTCAATATTGAAATATTTACTTTTGTTCATATTGTTCATGTATGTACAATTCAGTCTATCTATCTAACTATAAAATATTTACTATTATTGCAACTATTATTATAGTATTATATGTATGTATTATACTAAAATATTTCTAGAAATATAATTTTCTCTGAATAAAGCTGATATTTCACTAAATCGCAAAATTCATATTTGTGATATGTAAATATACTTTGAATATGTGTTCATCATGGAGTTCATATACATATAATAATTGTATATATAATAGTATTATATATCAGGTAGTAGCCCCAATCTATGTCATGTTAAGGTAATTACTTTACTTTGGACAATGTTCAATCAATTTAATAAGTTTCAATGTGACAGTATTTTGGTAATTTAAATGAACAACCGCAGATTGCATCACTGCAAATTAAAGAGCAAATTTATTCATAATAATCCAGCGGGGTGATAAGTTTAAATTCAAAAATGACTATCAATAGAACATTGACAGAGATTGGTTCCACTACCTTATGTATAGAAATATGTAATATATTTAATAGTATTATATCATATTATTCTTCTATATTATATATATGTATCTAATCTATAGTATATGGTTAAAAACCAACATATGATTATATATATTATAGTTATATTAGAATAGAATTTAAATGTGTTGCTATTGCAAATTTTGAATATCTGATACATCACATAAAATATCATATGTATTGCTATATATACGAGTAGATATGTAATTAATAAATTGCTATACATTATAAAATATATAATTTGAAATTTTACATAATATAAACATATAAAATATTTATTAAAAATGCGATGTACAAAAATTACATGTAGCTCTTAAATATGTAACTGGGGGGAGTAATGTAATGTTTCAACTATATGTAACGAAATTATAATTATACTAATAGTTGAATGTTCGCTTTTAGATTTGGAATCGTTTATTGTTCTATTTACATAAAAGCTTAAGGTGTGTTTAAATGACATGAATATATAATCGGATCGATTAACATATACATTATAATTCAGTTAAGGTCATATAAATTAGTAATCATCTGTTAACAACACGTATTTAAACGCAGCATTACCATTATACCATTATTATTATCATCATATATATAGATTGCATGTGTTTACCATTGAGTTTATATTGTGTGTCCATATATTCATTGTTGTTAATCAATAATTTGAATGCGATAAATTTTGTTATTTAATAACATTTAAAATCCTAAAGTTCGTCTAATATATGGAACACATGTGTAATTGTTAGTTAATTTAGGTGTGGATATTATATTTATATTGAAAATAAAATAATTTTGTCGAATGAACTAAATAATTAATTAGATGTATTTTTAATAAAAACTTTTATCAAAAAACATAGTTTAAAAACATTTTGATTTTTCAATTATTATTGATATATAGGTGTTTTATAATTAAATAATATCTATTATACTACAAAATATACAGTGTGTTACAAAAAAGTTTTTTAAAAGTTGCTGAATTATCCATCCATTTATTAATACTGCAAAAATTTATTGTAATCAAATGTATAATCTATCGCTTTACATTAACATTAAAACTTATATCGAAAATTTAACAAAAACAAATTTATAATTATATTAAATTCTGTTTGAAAATTTATTGTAATATATTTTATGATTTTTGAATAAAAAAGGATATATGGAATAAGTTAAATTTTTTAATGAAATTTATATAGATGAATTTTTTGCTTATTATATACAATATATTCTGAGTGAATGTATAAATTTCAAAATTACATTCAAATCAAATAAACACATAATTATCTAACAATTTGTGATGGAATTACAATTTTCCGGTACTCTATGCATTATTCATGGAATAATTCGAAAACGTTTTTGACAGTCTAAAAACAGATATTTTCTATTAATATTAAAGTATTAGCAATGCGGTGACCATTTACCCGACTAAGGCTATATATGTAATACCAGAAATTTTTTAATGATGATGATGATTATCATAAGAGATCCTTTTTATATTTTGTGCACTTAACTTTAAACTTTTTACAATGATTAAATATGATAATTTTAAGGTGATTAACATTACTCTTTTGAATTAGAGATTAATCTCGTATAATTTAAATTGTATATATACAATTAATTTTCGGAGAAAAAAACTTTTTATATTATATTAGATTAATCGAACGTGATGTAATTTTATAATATTATTCGCATATAAAAAGTATGCACTCACTATACATTTATTCATATTATATTTATATAATGTTGATTTTTAAATTACCTTTTACAAGTATATAATATTATTAATAATAATAATAATAATAATAATAATAAAAATAATAATAATAATAATAAGAAAATTTTATAAAAGGTAATGATAATTTCCTTCTTTTTATTACATAATAGTACACACATATATATATATATATATTTAACTATTAAATATACAGTTATTATATTATATAGCTTTCATATTTATGTGCTTTTCTTAATGTCTTTGAAAAAATCATAAATTCATATTAAATTATACATCGCTTATACTTATACAGTATACAGTTAGTGCATATACCCCATATATATATATATATATATTTAATACACACGATATAAAATAATAATAATATATATATATAGCAACAGATGTTTAAAATTTATAATTAATATTCTTGTGTATATAAAATGACTTGAAGGAATTTTATGGATGGATAATATTTATGTTATCCATGAATATAATATATGATATATACTACTGTGTGTTCTTATTTTTACATAGTATATATATATAATATGTACTTAATAAAAAAAGCATGGCAAATTATATTTTTAAATTATACCTATATATATACATTCAACTTAAGTAGGTGTATATATAATACGTAAAAACATGTAAAATTTTATAACTGTATAATATATAAAATTTTCAAATTTTCTTTATTTTCTTTTAAATGTGTCGTATACCATTTTTAATGTTTTTGTTTATTTTCTATTTTACATTTTTCTTGTATTGTATATTGTATTATAAAAATGTATATATGCGTATAAATAGTGATAATTCGATAATCCGGTTGCTCGCTGATCCAGACACCAACTACTTCGTCTGTGGGGGAAAAAATTTCGAAAATCCAGACACCTGCATACATGCATTTTTTATGTAAATTTCTGGAATTGAACCAGATAATCATGAAGATCGATTTATGTACATATGAACGATACACTGCTATTCCTTTTTTTGTTTATTTCAATTTTCATGACAAAATGTCCAAATTATTTTTATATAGTCCTTGATATATTTCTGATCCTTAATTATACTTGTACTAAAATCGCATATAAACTAATTTATCATATTTATAAAAATTCATCATCCATATAGAGTGTTTTGCAATCAAATGCAGAACCGTTTCTGAGCCATAATTTTGTAAAAACTTGTATATAAGAAACTATATTCGTATAATAATTCCATTTTAAATTCACAAACTCGATGTCATTCAAATGAGATATATGGTTGCATGGTTTTTTTTTTTGTTACATTTGCATCGTGTAAATGATTTAAAAACAACTTGAACCATGGACCGAAAGTTAATCGTTCTGCAGATATTTCAATGTAAAATTATTGCCCAGGATATGAGGTATTTTTAAGCAGTTATTTCGTATTTACATTTTATTACACAATATATATTTAATATATAAAATATAATTTATAATTTATCAAACCTTTTTCCAACTTATTATAAATTTATTAATAATTTAAAATGTATAATAAATGTTTTTTACGTATATATAAATATCTACTGAACGGTTGACTTATTGTCTATGGTTAAAATTAATTTTTGCAACTACCCGCTGCTATTGGTGCGGCAATATTATACAGAACTGCAATACTGTTGATTAAACATTTTAAAATAACTTGTTACCAAATGCTTCAATATATATAAACATGATTAAATAAAAGTTTACAAATTTTCTGAGCGACGATATATAAAATATATAAAAAAAATTATATTATCATACGGGGGTTGAGAATGGTTTCCTATAAATATATAGAACGTATATGCAATTGAATTTTTTTAATTTCGACGGTTAAACAACTAAACATTGTATTGATTTTTATATTGTAAACAAATTTAAATTTAATAATCGCCCAACCAATAAAGTAATTATTTGCCCAGTTATCGAATTATCACTGTATATATTGCATATGGATTTGTATAATAAAAATTAAATACATACTTAGCCAACATTCATTTATATTTATTTGTAAATAAATAAATAAATTTAATAATTTAAATTTTGTCATTTTGTTCATTTATTTTTTTGTATTTTATTAAATTTTCTGTTTATTGGAAATTATAAATTGCGTATAACAAATATTAAATTATTATATTCGTTTATTATTTGGAATTAATATTATATCGAAATTACTGTACAAATAATTTGTTAAATTAAAATCATGTTTTAAGCTTTGATGCGTATTATTTTTTGTATAGTTAAATCAAATCTTTAATACATACAAAATTTAGATTAAGTTTCTACAATTTAATTTAAGTAATTGAACAATTAACCGACATACAGCTCACGACACGTTAGATATGGATAGGAAGGGGTTGGGTGATCATTATTAGTAGTATATAAAAACTAAATTTTTCATTTTCTAAATTTTCTATAAAAAATATTAGTGTTCGGTAACAAAGTTGAAATAATTTCATTTCATAAATAATCAAACAACTTTATCATTTTTGTTTTTGATTATATATTTCTTATACGAGTGAGTTGTTGTAAGCGTAAAAGAATATATTTGATAATAAAATCAATTTATTTAATATTTCCCTTGATATTTTCAATGGGAAAAAAAAATAAAAATAAAATAAAAGTCATAAAATAGTTTTCTTTCCATTCGTATAAAATAGTTGTATCGTATTTCAAATATATATAATATCGTCATTGATTTATTTACTAGTTTTTTTTTATTATATATATATATGGTATATAGTATATAATGTATATTTCATAGTATATAATGTATTTTATATATAACCAACCGTATACAAATAAATAAAGGTTCTTTTATTTCCAATTTCTTATGTTATATTCAGTATAAATTATTTCCATATATGCTACAAAAAAAAATAAATAAATCAAAAAGTCTAAAACTAAAGTATATTTTCTTCATTTATTTTATTTGATGTTGATTGTAATGGTGATGTGATGATATTGATATTGATGTTGATGATGATGATGATGATCGTTATGATAGTATAAAACAACAACAACAACTACAAATTACTTTGTGTGAAAATACCATAAATAATTTATACAAATTATTGATTCTTGTTGTTTATATATTTTTATATATATATTGAAATGTTTGTTATACATAAAGTTTTTCTTTTTATACTACATACTCTGCCTACAAAAATTTATGAATATTTATTTAAATATATAGGAAAATAATATATAATATATTGAATTTAATTATTTATATATAAATTAGTATATACAATAACAATAATGTAATGTTGTATTATATTTCTAAGGAAGAAATACTAATTTATTTCACTGTCTTGATAATGCCGCATTTCTAAAAACAAACTATATTGCCTCTACATATACAAATGATATTTTAATTGAAAATCGTAAATTGATTGATTACATACATTATATATAAATTTTTATTCCTGTATGGGTACGTGTACATAATAATTTCTTATATATACCAAATATATACATTATATATTTAGAATACGATTAATATATCACATTTATAAAATAGTTAGCATATGATTTTCACATTTGATTTATGAGATTTATATGAATATATCTATTCTATTTTATATATGTATGGTGTGTGTTTTATAATTACACATATTCTATAAATGACAATTTGTTGGTGAATTCATATATATAGTAAATGCAGTATATCCATATACCATGTCGGGTAGTGGCACCAGTACTCAGTTTCCATCCCCATATAAGAAAAAAAAATATTACAAACATTTGTATATGTATACTAACGTAAGTGCTATTATTTCTTATAAGGGTTGCAGAGATTATAGTTAGGAGCTGAATATTGGTGCCACAACCCTAGATGCTTTATATAATATATAGACGATTATACGTATATACTATATTTTTATCTCATTACATAAAAATATTGTTATCGTTAAAATTTGATATAATTGGAATTTTCGAAAAAAAATTTATTAAAATCATTTATTATTAAATTAATTTTTTAATTGTTTGTCAGGAAATGTGAAATTTATTCTTTGAATTCATTATTTTTTGATACATAAATTTGGCTCTATATTGATATCGTTGCATAAGTTTGACGCATTCACAATATTTAAAATACTTTATTTAAAAACAATCAAATGTAGTAGAACCAAAAATAACTTTTGCTATATATTAACGCAAATAGAAAACTGTATAAATATTCCAAAAATCATTCCAAAAAAATTTACCATAAATAATATTAATTAATATAATGAAAGTCAAAGTCATTAATATAAAATTTGTTGAAATTTTACGAAATACACAATTGCAAATAACAAAAACATTTAGAAAAACTTTTATAGAAAATATTATGAAATGTTTTTAATATACTCTCTCATATTTTATGCCATGAAATTACAACGTAATTCGGTTAGGTGCGGATCCCATTGGATATACTCACGTAAATATAATGTCAATATTTGAATATGTTTAGAATAATTATTCTCTCTATATACTAAAGGCTAACACCAATACTGATGAAACGGAAGTTATACGTTAAATTAATTAATTAATCTTCATCATAAATTATGATGTACTATATTTACACGTACACGACACCGCCGCTGTATATAGACCAAGGATATATTTATCTAAAAAGTTTTTAACAATATATCGTTTTTTTTTTAACAAAAAATCAACCGCAATTTCAATTTTATATATATTTTGCATCATTAAAAAATTTAATTTTTCATAACGAAAAAAAGTTTTAATCGTAATTTATCAAACAAACAAAATATTGTTACATTATTATATGCAATATTTACATATAAATTCAATAATTATATACTCCATTCAATCGTATGTGTATGTTCTGGCACATTTTATCTTTCCCCACAATAATACATTGTATCCATAAATTTTATATGCTTTATTTTCTTATCAAACATTATTGTCAAACAAAAGTGACTATTAAAAATATTCGAAAATTTTTATTGAACCATAATATAATAAAGAATTTCAACGTATATGAATAATAATTTTTAAATCAATCGTAAAGAAATGACAAAGTATATTTTATTTTAAATAATATTCATATTATATACAATGTGATTCATACAATATATAAAATTGGAGATGTTTAAAAGAATTTGAATTGTTACTTTGAATCTATACCCATTGTCGTGTATTTGTTACGAAGAAATTTTATGAATTTTTTTATTATTATTATTTCGGTGCTATTTTTATGATTTTAATTTTTTGTTGAAGTTAAAAATAGAATTTATATAAATTTAATAAAAGTAAAAAAAATATTTATAATAACAATTTTCATTTATTTACAATAAAAATCACTTAATTAATTAATCATTTTTACAACTAATTTTAAATTTTAAAATATTTAAGATTTATTAAATATTTAATTATATTTATTTAAAAAGTATAGCTAAAATTAAAATATTTATTTATATTTTTGTTTTTATTTTATAGAATCCATATGGAATAATTTTTGCAAAACTGTTGAAATTAAAATAAACCATGCATTAACTGGGATTAACTCTACAAAATTATTTAACAGGTAATTTTTTTTTATTCATTTGTTGTTCTTATAAGATTTTATACATATTAGAATTTTGTAAATTTATTATAGTGTTAAATTATTATAAGATAGTGAATACAAAATATTATTGGTATCAATATTGAGAGGAGAATTGTTACCGTTTCGCTTGTAATATTTTATTTATTTTTTTTAACTATGGAATCTATGTAGGAACACAAAATTTACATATATGAATGATAGAGCAGTAGACTACTCGTACTTTAAAATTGTAGTATATCTCTATTTATACAATAATAAAAATATGAACAACTAAATTTTGTCGCCTTTTATAGTTTTTCCATATGAACGAATTATTACAAATAATTACCAAGTGTATCCCCATCTCATTTGAACATTAAGCAAGGCGATTTTATATAATAACAAACCATTTGAATTTATAAAATCATTTATGTAAAATATACTTTTTCAATAATAAAATTTTCAAAATAGACTGTGAAATCAATAAATTGTATACCTATGTATTGCAAATGTTATATCTTTACAAACGCTAGAATATGCGAGGTAGTAGATGCCAACATTATTACTGCTCGGCTTTGAGGAACACCTCAGTTGAGGCACACTCTGTATATATAAACAATTTTTATCAATAAAACAAACCAATGTATAGTTAAGTATGCGCGTATTTTTATATATAACACATATATTATAGGGAATTGAAAACAATATAAAATCCTTCAATATATCCTTCTACTGTTGTATGTATGTTATATATATATATACGAATATATTTATTTTTTATTTTATGTTATGCGAAAAAGTTTCAACAAAATATAATTTATTGTTATATAATATATATTTTCAAACCATTTTCATGTTATATTTTTATATTTTCATTTTCAGTTTCTTTTTCATTTTATTTTATTTTTATATTTTTCTTTTTATTTTTAATTAAAATATGCAAATTTTTTTTTTTTTTTCTCATTTTTATATTTGCATAAATTTTTATAAAAAAGAATATTGGCCATCGGGATTCGTATATTATTTATAAATATATATATATACATATACACGTAATTATGTAGGTGTACATACAAATTTATGCGAACATATAAGTGTTAAATGCTAGCTTATTTTATGGTTATAATTTTTATTTAATTTCAACATCACTTTTATTCTTGTAAATATATACACAAAAGAACACTTAACAAAAAAATAAAAATACAATGATTATTATTATTATTATTATTATTATTTTAAATAAAGGACGACGTGAAGGATAACATACCGTTTTTATTATTTCACTATAAAATTGTGTGTGTACCATATATATAAAAAAATTGTATGCTTTAGGCGGCGGGCGTGTACGTACTCATGACGATTATATTATTATTATACATTTCTTTTTGAACAAATATTGATTGTAAATGCAATATATTTTCCAATGTGAGAATATTCGGTATTTAATAATTCAATTGAAATAAATCCTTTTAATAATAAAACGCACAGATTTTTTTAATTATTTTTTTTTTTTTTTTTAGAAGAATGTTCTTCTGCATTTACATTTGTATTACGATATATGTGTGAAAATTTTTAAATGCAATATATTGTATAAAGTAGAATTTTTTTTTTTTTTTTTTTACAATACAATGTGGAAATGTACTTTATTTCCACTGTTATTCATAAAATATATAAACTGAAAATGATAAGAGCAGAATATCTATTCATTTTTTATTTTATTTTTGTCCACAATGTATGTAGTATTTAATATATGGAAATTAAAGTGAATGGATTTTTTTTGTCTGTTATCATTTTAACTTCATTCATTTGGTTTTTTTTTTTTTTTTTTTATTATTATTCAGTTTTTCTATAGATCATATCTTTCACACTTTACAATTGTGTGAAATATTAAATTTTTGTGAAGACACATATTCTTTTTTATTATTACATTACACACATTTATGATTTATATATTTTTGATTTTGAAATAATGTTATATTAAATGTATTGTGTTTAATTTATACTTAAATTCATAATACATTGCGAATATAATATACAATATTTTTAAAATTTAATTGTATGATATTACCAAAAATGTATACGCACATGTATTTAATGCATCTACAATAACATTTTCTATATACTATCGATAGATGAAATTATTTTCGTTTCTAAGATTTTTTTTTGGTTGTAGATCAATGCTCCCGTCCTAAAAAAATAATTGTCTATTGGAACATAGTTTAAATTCTGTCAATTCTCAAATATATTAATTTTTATATTTAAAATATTCAAATTAATTACTTGTTATAGTTGCTAGTATAAAAATAAATATAACTTCCACGATAGCTTCCAAAAATTGTTATCGGGAAAATTATTAATTTTATTCGTATACATATCTTAAAAATAAAAATATTTAAATTAAACTTTTCAGAAAAAACAAAGTAATGCACAAAGCATTAACTGTGTTATACCACTTGGAAAAAATTATTTGTGGACAATACGTTTGGAATCATAAAAACAAATGAATACACCATGTTTCATTACACCGCCATATAGTAACTATAGTTTTTTTTAAGAAATTATCTTCATTTCTATATCGGTTTTAATTACATTTTTAGATTGATCAATTCGGTACAATTTTTTTTATTGTAAATGGTCATGAATTCACCTTTTTCGTTAGTGACAAATTTTTGATGAAATGTTGTTTTTTGTATACCAAGTTCCATTTCCATGAAACTCACTTAAGATTTCATGCTAATTTTTACGAAATCACTCAATTTTTTAATGTTTTCTAATCATTACGTTGATGGTCGTCGTGGACATTCATCATGATCCACATCATCTATGCTGCTCCGTCTTTGAATCGTCGATGAATAAATGTTATGAAACTTTGACAATTTGTTATTATTCGGTTCACAATAAATAAATCAATCAATATATATTAGTAAACTCATTTCGGTTATTTTTCGGACAAACGGTGTACAATACTACGTTATTATATTTATTGCATATGTGAATATACACAAAATATATACATCAAATATGTTATATTAATGTTATATGCGGATATAAAAGTAAAAAGAAATGGAAAACATAAGCTTATTATTATATGCAAAAGAAACATAGAAAATTCAATTTATGATTATTCAATTGATTTGATAGAATGAAACATAAATATTTTACTATATATATAAATGTATGACAATATGAGTGTAATAATACCAATATATATAGTATAATATGTTACATACATAAACAAATTGTATTCTGTATAATATATATCGAATGACAACGATAACGAAAAAATAAACTAAATCAAGATTATAAAGACATTTTATTCATATAATATATTTTTATGTTTCAATTCATACCATACATACACCAATAAATAAAATGTAGATTTAAAATTTTATTTCAATCGAAATTCAATTGAACTTTTGATACTTATTCTAATGTTTATACTTGTTCGTCTGTATATTAGTTAAGCAATAAATAAAATCCAAATTGTTATCAAAGTTGACGACAATGGTATAATAACTATTTTTTTTTACATACCTACAATTATTTTTCAACTTTCTGATGTATATGAAATGAATGTATGAAAATTTATTAATAACTAATACTGATTTTTTTTTTGTAAAATATTAACACACATTTTCGGTTACTATATATTTTAATTGCATATATATAGCAATTACTGATTTGCATGTATATATTTTGGTCAACATTTGTATAGGAATAAACATCATTTATATATAAATATTTTTGTGTATTTTACACAATATGAAGATGCGTACCATAAATTATATATATTTAATAAAAAAATACACATTGAAGTTTAATAAAATAAACTCACATTGGATTTATAAATTTGTATTTAAATTAACTCATATTGTGTTATATATGAATTGAAAATTTATATACCTATAACTGTACCATATATATATATTATCATTTCAATTTATCATATACAAATATGAATATATTATATATTTTAAAATACGTGCGATAGTAAATATACAATAATAATGTGTGAGGAAAGTAGAGCAAAATAATAAATTAATAAAAAAATACAAAATTCATATACACATCCACACAATAAATCTTATTTTATTTTCAAAAAAACACTCACAAATTTAAAATTTGTCGTTTTGATGTGCTCTACACACAACGGATATATAATAATGATAGAATTATATACGTTATATAATATATATATATAATTATATACATAATGCATTAATGCATATATTTAAAATTCTCGACAAAGCTTTACTATTAATTACCCGTTTTTTTTTGTCCTTTTAACATTTTCAAAAGAATAACATTTTGATTTTTTTCGTTTGCGTTCGTATTTTAATTTGTTTTTCTTTGTGCTGATGGTAAATTCAATATTTAATGATTGCGAATTTAAATTGCGACCTAAACTTGAATTTACATAAATTCTATGTGTATACTTATTTAATTTTATTTTTCTGTCTCTATTCCATACTCACAGTTATTTAAATGTTTTTTTTTAATTATATTGTATAAATTGAAAGCAATATATTCTTTTAAATTGTTCGTACATAAATGCTGCGCGGAGACAAACTTTAGCAAAAAATATAAAAATATACCATCGTTTATATTATTTATATAATATTTAATATATACGCTGATAATTTGATAATACAATAATTTCGAACGATTAAATAGTAATTTACACTGCTATGCAAAATATAATTATAGTGAGGTGCTATTCTTCTATTCCTTGTTTAATGGTTTTTCTATATGAGGTGCTCTGTCACTTGATTGGCATTTATATTTATAAACTATTCCTCGATTTTTATATCGAAAAAAATAGTTTATTCGCCGAACCTAATTATCCAATTTTCACTGTGCATAACATTTCAAAATACATATATATTTACATTTTAAATTCGTCATGTACTCACGCAGTGAATAAATTGTTGTAAATCAAAAATTACATTTTATATTATGTATTTATTTTCATTTTTATTTAGTTGTTGAAAATTTATTTCAATTTATAATTTATAAATGAACCGATGTATTGTATATGTAATTAAAATTTTGAATTCATGATTTATATGTGAATTTATAATATATTGCCCAATTTAATTTACTGTTTAAAATTATTAATTTTATAAATAATTTATTATATGCGTGGTGGTGGGGTGCGGTTGGACGCATACTATACGAAATTAATTAATTTAATATATTGATTATATAATTTTTTAACTTCCTATTTTTGTGGTGTGTACAAAAATGAAATATTTTTATATGATACATTTGTAACTCAAAGTAATTTTTAATAAAATTTTTAACGTTTTGTCCTTTTAACAATTAATTGAACATGCCGTAGGTGTAGTACACTTAGTTGAAATAGTCTTATGGCTATTTATTGTTGACATAATATAATTTATATTTAATTTATATAATTTAACTATGGGCTAATCACCCATATAAAAATAATAGTATTAAGAAAACATCTATCTTTCGATAATTACAGTACAGTACAGTACACAATTGGTAAATTATTATATACTCCCATGCGGAGTAATTTACCAACTTGGTTGTAATGAAAGGTTTATTAGATGACATAAAAGCTCCACTAGGAGCAAAATATGAGTTAAAAAAAAAAAAAAAATATAATTTTTATACTCTTTTACTGAAGAAATAATGGTATTTTTCATGCAGAAACTATCGTTTTCACTTGGCGACAGAAATTTTTACATATTGGTACATGCAACAATATCGTTTTTACTTACATCAGCACATAGCACATAATTTTACTTGTATAATTCTTATATAAAAACTTGATCCATGTTGTAAAAGTATACGGTGATTTTGATGATTTAAAAATGTTTCATTTGCAAATTTTTTTACATAAGTCATTATGTGAATATTAATCAAAAATAAATGATGAATGTCAAAAATGCCTGAAATATTTATAGTATAATCCTTATAAATCTCTCCTGGCTATATAATTTTTCTGGGATATATAAAAAATTTACCCATTCAAAAGCTACGTGCAAAATCAAAATCAAAATTTAATGATTAACAGTCAAATTCTTCATTTATTGAACATATAAAATGTTGAACACAAAACGTTACTAAAAATAACTGTACTGGTGTCGAGTATCTGTTCCTGAATTTTGTCCTTTGGTTTTCATTTCTTTAAAAACTTCATAAAAACTGTTTACATAATTCATTCTTAGTCTTACTTATGAAATCCAATATTAAATTGTAAAAATAATTCAGAAGTCCATAATCCGTAGATATAGCGGTGAGTCAGTAAAAGGTCCAAACTTACATTTAAAATTTGTGTGATAATACTATATCTATTTTCTGCGGTTTTTATTTTATATATATACAGTTGGGAACGTGACAAAATCGTTTCATACAGGATTTATTCGCATTAAAACGTAATTTTTTTTCCATGAAAGTGTGCACTTGAAACGAATTTTTAGTATACATGTATTTGGATAAACTGCATTAAATGTGTAATATTTCTATGCTAAAATATATTATATTATATTTTCTGAAAAGGTATAAAAATAAATAAATAACGTCTATTCATCATCAAATTATATTATGAACCAATTTAGAAAATACTTTTAAATTAATTTTTAAAAATATGAAAATATTTTTTCTTTTATTTTCCCATTCATTTTCATTTTTATCATCCATTCAATGATTTTATTATTTCATTCATTTTCTTTCTATAATGTTTTAGTTATATACAATATATGCAATATAGAAAAGCGAATTAGAATATTCATTTTATGTTTGTAATTATATGTACGCGTATACGACGATACATGTATGTATGTATTTATTATATACAAAACTGTAAATGTATATATGTATTAGTATTCGTCCTATATGTAAAATATATTTTATTATATTAAATAGAATAATAATATAAAAATTAAAGCAAAACTTTGCATTTAAATGTAAATTTTTGCAAACAATAATACGACGATATGGTTTAAGCGCTTATTTTAATGCAGTAAATCCAGATTAATTATTCGTGAATGAATATAAAAAAAAATTTTTAAATATGAAAAGTATATTAAAAACCAAATGGCAAAAAAAAAAAAAAAATGGCAAAAGTTTGACCAAAAATGTTCATATATTGTATATACGTACGTAGTCTGAATAGTTATCGGCCTAAAACTGCGTGAAAACCGCATTAAATTGTATCGAAAAGTTCCATTCCTTTTTACATAAACATACATTTAAAATTAAATTACCATCTGTTAATTTAATCCAGTATAGTGACGTATAGCAGTAGCTTATAATATTGACGGAGCATTATTGGTTTTTTTTTTAAATGGAACAAAATCGTGCAATAATGATTAAATTCATTGTTTTGAATGTTTTAACACACCGAATAAAATTCAACCAAAAATTGTTAAAACTGCTAGACCTATGCTAAAACACCATAAGTTATACAGCAAATCCATATGATAGAGTGTTATAGATGAACGACGAGTGAATGTGCGTAAAATATCTGAAATGGTCATAGGCGCATCACAAAACTACAGGTTGGAAATAATTTGTATATATATATATATGAAGAATTAGACATAAAAAAGATTTGTGGCCATAGATGGTTGTCTTTCAGGAATCACTGAATTAATGATGGCATAGAATTTGACGACAACAGAATTTATATCCGTCTTTTTTGTTAGGCTGTTAATTTTTCAAACACCTCTCATAACATAAAGAGAATTTTAATTTTTTTCTGAAACGAAAAACTTTTCCGTATTATCTGAAATTAGAATATAATATATATATTTATGTTTGGAAATTAATTGCTCATTATATAGCACATAAATAGGTACATATAAATTTATGTGGATTATATGTATATGAATTTTTATATTATTTGTATATGTAATTTAATAATAAGCTTTATATCATTTTCGTATATAATTAATAACATTAAAAAATTCTTTCTTAATTCATTTTCCTATATAATCTTATCTCAATATATAAATCATAAATGTTTCTAATAATATGTGTACAAAAATATATATAAATAATATAATTAAATAGAGCAAAATTTATAATTTAAGTATAATTTGTGTTATTTATTTATTTATTTATTTATTTATAATATACATAAACATATAAATACGCACAGATATAGGAAGGAAGAAAAAATGTCAAAGAACGAACCAAAAGGATGACAAAATAAACACAATCGGTCAAATTTATATGTATTATTTTGTATTATAAATGTATGGTGTATGTGGGTTAAGTAGGTGTGTGTATATGTATATGAAGAAAATGCAGGGGAATTGTTTTTCGTTAAATTATACATATATACGAAGAAGGAAGGAGAATGCGTTGTATAAATATATATTGAAAGCTTTTCTACATATATTAAATATCATTTTAACTTTTCTCTATTGAGATTTACTCACATCAATTTTATTATTCAATTTAATTTTTATTATATTTTGAATAGAATTGATAGAAAAATATGTTAAAGAGCGCGCGCAAACTCAACCACCCGCTGCATTTTTATGATTTGTTTTTTTTTTTTTTTTTCAAATATAGAATGTTGAAGAATATATATGTACAACAAAATATCTCAAAGCTTTTCTTTTCCATATTTAGTTGGATGCTGTTTGGCGACTTGCTTAGCTGGTTTTGTCCATTCGCATGCGATTATCCATTGTATATATATTTTTTTGACATAACGTTTAGAAATTTAATATAGGGGGTATTTGTGTAACGAACAACGTGAATATAATATGTGTGAAAATTTTATAAATATATTTGTATATATTATATGTATACGGTGTAATAGATTTATTACAATTTGTGTGAAATAAATCATTTGTTAGTTATCATTTGTCATTTGAATAATTTTAATAATTATTAATTATGAAAACAAAAAAAAAACCAAACAAAATTATATTTTATATATTGTTATTAAGTGCAACATGTGAACAAAAAATTGAAATACTATTTTAAAAGTGTTTTATTTCGTTTAATTTTTCGTGTCATTTGAAATAATATTATTGTTTTTTTTAGATAATGTTTGAATACGAAAAAAAAAAAATAAAATAAAATAAAAGAAATAATAAAAGTTAAAAAAAAAGTTGGATAAAGAAAATAATTTAAATTAATGTGAAGTTTGGTTTTTTTTTTATCTATTTATTTATTTATTTATTTATTTATTTATTTATTTATTTTTCCAATAAAAAGAAGAAACTTGTTGGTTATTTTAATGTTACTGTATATTAATTTGTGTGTCATTTAATTGATTATTTATAAAGTTAATATATCGATTTTCTTTTGTATATGGATTAACTGAAATATTTATGCGTATATTTACTGTATGCAATAAAAAAAAAACAAAAAGGTATAATATTATTTAATTTTATTTTTCTTCTAACAATTGTTGTATAATTAATGATTAGGTAGGGGTTTTTTTTTATTGGTTTCAATATTTTCAATGTAATGTGCTCGTAATAATAGAATTATATACAGCAATCTTAAATCAAATAATCAAACTTCTTCAAAAATGAAAACTTTGTATAAACAATTATTATATATTTATTTAAATATTACTTATTGTGCGGCGTACAATATTCTATAAAATACTAAAAATCACTTTAACTGCAAATTAATAATTTATAACAATTTACAAAAAATTTATAATAATAATGAAAGTACTTGTGAATATTATATAATATACAAGCGACACACGATATAAACGTATATTTCATTCAATTCAATATAATCCATAAATTAATACTATAACGATTTAAGTTACAATTTCATATAGAAAAATTTTGTTGGAAATATTGTATTGAAGCAAATTTGTTCAAAACATTGTATTCAATGGAATATTTTTGTCACCGTCAATTTGGAATTTATACACAATATTCACTGTAGTATACATTATATAATTTTATATATACCTTTTTAATATAATATATAACCATATTTTTTTTTATTTAACCTTTCTCAAAATTTTGTAAATTTTCATTTGTGTATTATACACTTAAATATTCATGTATATTGTATTTGTTAATATAGAATAAATAGACAAATTTATAATTATATATTTAATGATATATACATTTTAGAAAATTAGATATTAATAATATATTATTCAATTACTCACTATATAATTACTAAATATACACATTTACTTCATATCCCATATATTAATTCATATACATTAATGATATATACGCAACCATCTACAGAAGTTTTAATATGATTTTATTACATAATTAAATAAATTGTGTATATATGGAAAATATTAGTCAATTTTTGTGAAAATGAAAATTTATGCGTGAATTACAAATTTGATTGATTGAATTTTAGACGTATATATATTAATATGGATAAATTAATTACAGTAATTTTAAAAATATATATGTATATTTTCCTTTGAAAATTACAATTACAATTCAAAATAAATGAAGTTCATATAAAAATATATATGAATTTTGCTATAAATAATCAAAATAAAGACTATTCTGTTTTTTTAATGATAAAAATATTGTCATTTAACTATATATAAATGCGAGCTTTAATAATCATACTATGCGATTATTGTCGTAAATAGAGTATTATTTTAAAAACTTTCCACAACTTTCCACAACTTAAATGTTATTTTATTCTGATGATTTTGCTATTATTGAGATTTTGTTCAATGTATTTTTTAATTGAGTATTTATTTAAAATATCAGAAAGTAAAATACTATATACGTAATAAAAAAAGTCCTATGATTTATAAAGTAAAATGCGATTTGATAGTTTGTGGTAAATTCATTTTTAATAACATTCGTATATGTAAATATATATGCATAAAATTTATTATTTCATTAAGAAAATACAAAATTCATTGGAATAATGTAAATAGCAAAAGATAGAAAAATCTATATCTATTTCTACTATATTACTATATACAATATTATCTAAATATATACAATAGATAATTTAATTAAATATATAATTTAAGATAAGATGGTAATTCTTTAATTACTCTTGAGATAATAGAAAAGTTTTTAACAAAATTTTATCTATAGACGCAATTTTAGTCACGAAAGTCTTATCACTTATATATGATATTAGTATATGGTGGTAGAACGGCTTCCAATATTTACACTTGGAACCCATTATGGTCCATTGTTTTTGCTCCGCTTTGTTCTATTGAGTGAACTATGTATGGGTTAGTTGCCTATATGACATACGCCATGTCAACATACCGCACACAATTTTATTCACTTTTAACTTCTTTTGTCCGTTTTTAGGCTGACCCTGTACATTATGCATATACCAATACACGTAAATACTTATATATACTTTCAATACGATCAAATTTCTTTGTGCATATAAAATATATAATTAAATTTATCATGTTAACTGCATCAGTATAATTAATATAATGTAAATGTTTTACAACCGACATATATTCATATATGTTATATGCATATAATAAATAAAGCATACGCGCTGGTATATATGTTTAACTTTTGTTATATAATTACCTGAGTCTAAAATTACACAGTCACTAAATATGTGTAAATATAATTGTTTCCATTTACGTATATATATATATGATACGAGTGTATATAGAGTACATCATCAAAATAATTAATGGACATGTTCATTTTGATTAGTTATATATTTTTATATATATATACTCATATGTAAGTTAACATATACTCGTGTGTTTGTGTATATATATGTCGCATATGTCAATTTAAATAATATATATGTGACACTTCACATAAAATCAATATTTTTAAAATATACCTATATATGTAAAGCCAAATTATATATCATTGAAATTAAATATTGTATTTTTGTTTCGACCTATAACATCATTTCAAATGTGTGTTATGAAAACGAAAAATAAAATTTAAAATTCATATTGAATATATTAAAATATTTATATGCAGTACCTGTACCACCTGCTTGCTCATCAAAACTTACCACACGGAGAAAAATAACGATATCTATTGTAAAGTAAATTATTACATTAATAAACCATAGAAAAAAGAAATTTCTCTATGAATTTTATAGGACAATGCGGTTCTTCAATACCGAATTAATATCAATTATTCCGATTTTTCCCACTTTTCGAACATTTTTTGATTGGCCTCGGAGCTAATATTTTACAATTTATTAAGTATTATTAGTGACTCTAAGAAAAATATATATTTTTTTACATGTAAACCTCAATTTATTTTCACGAGCCTTCGCTCCTGGTGCGTTTAGTTGTATTAATTATGTATAGATAATAGATAGTACAACTTAAACAAAATTATTTTCTATCAAAAATTCGTTATTTTTGACACTATATTATCTCTGCACAGTCTGCAGGTGATCGACGCAAGAAAAGTAAAACCAACATTTCTTGAACGGAAACATTTCAAATTAAAGGATTAATGCGATGTTTTACAATATATATATGGAGGTTCATATGTGTATTTATTTACAAATGTAGAAATTGGGCATCACGTGTTTACCGAAAACTTATTATTATTTTTATTACATTATTATTATTATTATTTCAAATGTCACAAGTTTTATTGCCATGTACAACTTATTCATTCGTATAGACAAATATACATCTCGTAATAAATTGTACATTTATTTTATATTGAGCTTTTTTGTTTTTTAAATGAATCAATGTGTGTGGGTCTATTGGGAATATTTTGAATCTTCAATTTGTTTCACATTATTTTTCTGTTGTTTTTTTTTTTTCTTATTTTGAGTGACTATATTTACTACTGCAGACATATACGAATAATGGTTGAATGATAATAACAATATTATATGGTATACAAGTAAATATAATAATACCCAATGTCATAATATCATGATGTGATGTGTATATGAGTTTAGATATATATTAGTCTTGTCTATTTAGTAGAAATATATACGATACGTGTGTGTGCGGTACAATAATAATAATGTTTAGGAACGTATATATGTTTATAAAAAAAAAAAAAAATAAATAAATAAAACTCTCTAAGGATTAAAGGAAAACATTTTCTGTCTGTGTTAATTCATCATATTTTTATTTTGTTCACTCTCTTTTTTAGTTTAGACATATTGTGTATATTTATTCATAAATACTATATTATTATATATATATATACCCTTTTTATTCCTCTGTTGCTTGTATATATAAAATATACTTACTCCTTCGATTTGATTAATTGATTAATCTCTCTATATTCATATATAAAAATTATATATGTGTACGTATAGAGGGATAGAAGAAAAAAAAGCATCATCAAAAATGTATAGTTAAATTAATTATATGCTTACGCATAAGATTATTTTTCACATAATGGATCATTAATCAATGTCATTAATAATTTGTTTATGCATAAAGTATTACTTTCATGTACTTTTTATTTTGGTTAAGTTTATTATTATATATTGTTGTTATATATATTCAAATGTTTATCATTATTATAATAATATATCGTATTATTCGCAGTTAAATTGGTTATACCGCCGATTATATCATTTATATGTTAATATTTATGTAAATATACGAGTATAAATTAATTTAAATTAATAATGAATATATTGTACAAAGGGTTACAGTTTTTTCAATGACATTTTAAATGTATCATTTTGTATAATTTATTTTTCTTTTGTATAGTCATTGAATTTGACATACATTTACAAATATACATATATGTAGTGTAAAGTTTTTCGACTGTATATATATAGCATTATATATGTATTTGTTTTTTGGCTCATTTTTGAGACTACCAATTGAAAAAACAACCCGTTTTTATGTACAAATAAAGTTTATTAAATTTACAGTGAAAATAATAATGTCTGTATTTTGTGTTTTTTTTTTTTTTATAAAAATTAATGATCAAAAATAACAAATTAATTATACGCTCTATAAACACATCTCTAAGTTAAATTATATATCTTGTATATAGTTCAAAACAATTTTTCACATTACATTTGTATCGATTATACAAAAAATAATGTGATAAACATATGTTTATAAAATATGTGATAACAAATACTATAAAAGTTTAACTATAAATCTTAACCCTTTCGTATTTCCAGTGCATGCGGTTATCCATATGTCGTATTTTAAAAAATACAATGGTGATCTTAAAAATATTAGCCAATAAGTTTATAGAGTATTATATCACAAATAGTGTATTTTTTACGTTTTAAAATTATTTACCTCATCACAACAGGGCGTTTAGTACACATTTGTTTATCAGACCCAGAAGAATAAGATAAAATCTGTTTTTTTTTTATTTTTTTACAGGTTATGACTAAATAAAAAAAAACTTAGATAAATTATACACAGAGTGAGATCTTGTTATCGAAGATTCTATATACTCAACGGTCCTTTATTTTTACATATAAAACTAATTTTACTCAATATTTTTGTAAATAGTTTTAACTCCACTCTATATCAAATCCACTGCTCCATTGACAAGTTATTCTATAGACTCACATTATTTTATCGAATTTATAATTGGTAAATCACCAAAATCGTAAACCGTGGTCTCGCCATATCAATTTTCATGCGGAGCAATCAACTACGACATTATACAATTCTATTCATGATTCAAATAGTAAATTTTATTCAATTTAATTTGCATATCAGTTTGATATACAATTTGATTAATAGAAGTGTCCATGGTTATCGATATTCATACAATTTATATCAGAGGCAATTATGTAGCTTATAATTTCATTTTAGATTCAAAAATACCAAATTCATTCAGTGCGACTGGCATATCAGTATTTATAATTATTCGAATTTAAATATATATATGAGATGTGAAAATTATCCAAGTGTTCAGGAAAGCTTTATATTGGATTATGATTTCCCATGAATTTCATTAAAATGTTTCATATTCTTGGTCTTACTTTTGAAGAAAAATTTTATTATAAAATATCATTCAATAATGTATGTTTACTAACCTATTTTTATTTTTTTGTAAAAGCTATGAAATATGTGGGGATACCTAAAGGATGGAAAGTAAAATGGGGCTACACATCTTTTCCATTGTGTTTATATTTAGGGGTGGCAATCACATTCTGTAGATAATCACCACAAACTCTCAAATCTCAATTTTTCATGCATATATTTTATTCATTTAATATAGTTGTTGTATACAAAAACTGTATAAATACTAAACGCAAAACTCCTTTTGATCGATTCCATTATGTTTATGGATAGATAGAATATGCACTGCATACATTATTTAGTAGAATATAGAACAAAAAAATAATAAAATATCTACCTTAATTTCAATAATAAACGCCTATTATTAATATAAATTACATTAAAAATTTTCCACACATATTGAAATTGACCGCACAAAAAAAAGCATAATTTTTTGTGGTAACATTTCATTTTCTATATATTCAATTATTTACTTTTAACACAAATATGGCACATATTTTTTTTTCATCCTATTGTATGACAAAAATATAAGTTTTTATTTTTTTTTTTTTCAATTCAATGAATATAATTTTTATTTTATAAATCCTAATCAATTTATTGAAATCCCATATCCCTTATAAAAATTCATATGTTAAAAGGATATATGTGCGCGAGTATATGTGTTTCGGTATATAAATATATTATATATATATATATATAGTATTTATATGATCCTTACATTTATATGTATTTGTATATTTTTTTCTTATATATTTACCATCGTGTCGTCGCCGCACAAAAGTATAATACCAAAAATAAGTATAATATTCACACACATATATTCGGAATATAATATATTAGATAAGAGATTACTTACATACCTATATGCGAGTATAGTATATAACCACACATATATATATATATGGATTTATATTTTGGATGTAGTTGAATGAACAATAAAATCATATCAATTTTATTTTTTACACATCATAGCCGGAGATATATAGGATTTTATTATACAAAACGAATCCTTTATTGTTAAAATCAATTTTTATATGATTTCAACAATATAAACTTTTTTTTTTTTTGGTATACGCGTAATGTATCTTCCTCTGTATTTAATATATAATATTATAATTTATATATATATATTTATACTAATATAGCTACTATATTATTATAGTATATATTCCTATAAGTGTATATCTTTTAACCGCACGAAACACCAAATAAAATACTATAATATAATATGTTGATGATTCGTTACGAAAAAAATAAAAAAGTAAACTAAACTTTTTGAATTATATTTCCCATATATAGAAAATTTTGAAATAACCTTAACGTATAAAAGAGAAAAAAAAAATAAGAAGAAATCCTAGATTTTCCAACCCGAATTTAATTTATATATGTATATCCGCATTCTTTATATTATATATATATATGTTTTATTTATAAGTCAAAAAATATGGTTTATTCCTAATTTTATGTGCATATACAACTCTCTATATACTTTTTTATATTTGTTGACTTGATTACATCTCTTATTTTCATTCCTCGCATCCATTTTTTGTTACATACAAAAGTTACAAAAGTCACTAATTCCATTGATGTATTATATAATATATATACTTGTATACTTCTTATGTATTGTATATGCGAACAATTTATGCATATATATATATATATTGTTATAAACATAAATCTTATATATATATATAATGTATTGCATATAATATTTATAAATATTATATAAGATTGTAAATTGTTGGAATAAAGTTACCAGTTTGTTTGTGTTATATTATATTATATATAATTACATGCGTACATAATTTATATAAATATATTTTTTGTATATATGCCTGTAAATATTATATAGTATACAATTTCTTATATACAGCACCTATTTTACGGTGCCTTAATAAATAATTTTAATTGTACAAATATTATTAATTTATATATTCATAAAATATTTAATCAAATTTCCGGTCAAATGCCATTTAATTATATAATAATTTTATAAAAATCTATATTATTATATATAATATAAATTAGGTATACGCTGACAAAATAATTCTGTAATAACATAAAAATCTGCTGTGCTGTACGTAACACAAACTCCAAATAAAATTATAAATAGATATGTTTTACAAATTAAGCTGAATATACTTATACCATATACACTGAAATGCAAATGTGTCTATTTAATTCAAACATTTTTATAAATTTATAGTATCCGCATGCATCAATAGTATTGTTTATAATAGTCATATATGGATTTTGGTTCTTCTTGTGTGAGTCCTAAACAACAAAAAATGTCTGTCATATATACCGTTCAGCATCATTGCATTATTTTTTCATTTGGTTGACTATAGTAGTATACGATCTTTATCAGTCCACATCATAACCATCACTTTTAAAGTGTCCAATATTATATTCGTACAATATATTCTATATTTATTAATGTGTTAATTTGATTACATTTCTTTAAATTTTGTCAGTTGCTCTGCTCATATATGTTCTAACATGATATATGTTCTAACAAAATTCGAATAACACATTTTCAAATCTCATTTATATACAAATTTGCAAGATATTGTCCTTGTAGACGTCTTCTTCATTAGCAGAAATAACTATATATACTTAAAAGTAGCTTACATTTTTTTTTAAATCAATCAGAATTGTATACAAAAATTTAAATAAAAAGTTATTTGGAAGTTTGGTTTATATGGTGATTTTATGTGAACAAAAATTGTTTTTCAAGTTTCCAGAAAAATTATATCTCCAAGACTTGCTTCCAGGAACCTATAACATATTTACGATGATTTCTACACCAATCTTAATTTAATTTATTTTTTTTAATTTACTTGGATGATGAAATATTTATCAAGTTTCTATAGAAAATTTTAATCATGTTTGCAGACGTGATTTCAGAAACCTTCGCCTCAGTATGATATCTCAACCAATTTTAATTTATAGTAATATAGATTTATATAGGTGATATTTTCAATTTGTATGTCAAGTGCTACCCCAATAAATTGTTACTCCTCACGACATAATTTCAGAATATATTCCTGTCACCTGATTAATTTTTTTCACATTTTGATGGAATTTTATGTTTAGTTTTTTTAATGAGATTATGGTATATTTAAACAATTTATATTTCTATGTTCTTAGTAAATTATAGTCAGATCAAAAATTTTTCTCACAATTCTTATTATATAAACCTATACGTAACCTACAAAAATATCTGCGAAACATCGGTAAAGAAATATAGTCAATTATGCCGCATGTTTCTGGAATATTATCTGTATATAAATTTGTCGTTAATATAATTTTGAAACTTCATATATACAAATCATTCGTATATAAATACCGTTTATAATCACCTAAATAGTAATTTTCTTTTAAATCACTGGATAAATTACTATACAAAATATATAAAAGGTTTTTGAAATCTATAACTATATTATCATTGGGATAATTTTCCCATTAAAAATCCATTGCCTATATATAGTTTCATCTATAAATCTATGAAGAAATATGACCGAATTAGTCCGGTTTCTATGCCATTATATGGCTACATTAAATTAATGGGATCTATATTTTACTTAATATGTGCCTATAATCAGCTTCGTAAATAGTTATGTCATCGACCATATATACTTCTGGAAAAATATCACCATTAACATAACAAATAATTTCTCAAATTACCACCGATTTCTATATGTTTACGTTATAAAATTATTTAATTTAATTTATGCTTTATTTTGACAATGTTTTATTATAATTAATATTTTATTTTACAATCAAAGATAATTAATTAAAAATATATTTATGCAGTTTTTACATATTAATAAACAAATAAAAAATACCACCGTTTAAATTAAATTAATTTATTTGCAATTAATTAACTAGATTTATTATTATAAAATGTACTTTTGATTATTTATAATAATTTAATGATTAATATTAACACATTCAGCGTTTTGTTGTATATTTAAATTTAAACCAAAAATGCCAAGTAAATACAAATTAAATACGAATATTTATTCATTTGATTTATATAAATATACATGTTTTGTGTACGATGTGTACAAATAATTTACAATTCCCAGAAAAAATAAATTGGATTTAAATAAAGAAGACGTATTATAATATACCTTTATTACAATTTACATTTAAGTAAATAACCCTTTATTTGTCTACATCTACACTCCTCATGTTATAATAAAATGGATAATATATTTATAGATCAATAATTTATATGTACGAACTGTTCAATTTATTATTTTTTTCATTTTATATATTGTATGTGTATACGATGAATGTGGGGTAATGCTTCTACAGATATACAAAACTACGTGAATTACATGTTATAATTTCAAAATAAATCACAATTATTTGTTATATTATTGCATATACTCATATATGAAGTCTGAACATGACCTATAAATTATGAAAATTATGAATGTATTTATAACAAAATTAAGATGCAATTTATTTGTGATAAAATATAGTACAGAGTATATAAGTATTTAGGACTGATAGTTGAAAAATTGAAAATCACTTCAATAGTTTGTTATACAAAATAGTAATTTAAATAATTTGTACGTTCTTCTACCTAATTTTTTTTTGAAAACCCAATTCAATCTGGTAAAAAAAAAACTATTTTACTTTAGTGAATAAAATATAAATTTAGTATAGCAATAGGAAATGATATAATTTATAAGAGACTGTAGTACAAAATGTAAATAATAGTTCAAGTGCATTTAGTAAAATCTAGTTGTAGTCGAATGTCATTTTTTGTGTATGAGAACTGCATATACATAATAAAATAAATCTTATATACTGTTCCCGTATATAAATAGATGTTATAAAATGGGACACCCTGTTTATAAGTCAGCAATATATATGTAATATAAATATACTCGTACATATGCAATAGAGATGTTGTTACTAAATTATACAACTATACGTTAAAATTAATGGAAATACGTTTTTAAAATTCATAATTGTTCTTTCCATTATATATAAATATTCACCATAAACGAATATTATGTGCAATGTGCATAGAAAATATTACTACAAAATAAATAGATTTTAATTAGATTTTATTGTAATTATAATATATACTCGTTCGTACAACATTTGAAACGTTAATTTATACTTTTTGTAATAATTTTATGATATATCAGAGAAAATATTTTAGATGTTTTGGTATACCATTTAATTAACAGAAAAAACATAAAATGTGGCTTCTAGCAAGATGTGCCATTAAACTATAAATGTTTCAGGCGGTTTTTTTTTTCCCCTTTAATAAATTGAAAATCCATTGAAAATATAATTTATTTAAATATACTTTAGAGATATTTATAGAATATAAAATTGGTTTTGTAATAAATTATTTTTAATGTAATAATAATTTATAATATTTTCTAATGTGTACTACATAAGGAAGAAATAATACTGTTATTACTGATTTTATACATGTGTCTATTATATAAAAGTAGTGCTTTTAATAAAGCTTTGGCATTGCAAATGAATATTATTGCGCTTCCTGTTCTAAATTGGTTGTATTGTGTGTGGGTTGAAACATATTTATTTAGGTCGTTCATATACTCGTATAACGTATACATATCTTGTATGTTTAGTAACAAACAGTGACGGTTATTGGATTATTTTTTTGTAATTAAATGATAAATTGTAATCTATTCTGAAGAGTAAACAGATTTTTCTTAAAATTTACACCTTGTTTGGTACATGAAATTATGATTATAATTTTACAAATTGAAAAAATAATAATCAAAATGATGTGCGTTTTAATGTCACAATTTGCATATATACTGAGCATAATTTATCAATTTAACTGCAATGGCAGATCTGTATATGTATAACAGTGAGACACAATTGCGCGCAAATGCTTTGGAGTATGTCTGACTAACAAACCTACCCAAGTACAACTGTCCGATTTAATTGAAACTCAACACACTCGTGTAGAGTAGTAAAAACGAATAGATTTTTTTATCGGCAAACGGCAAATGCTATTGTAAATAATTTATACTAACATATTGATAAGTATTTATGATATTTTATTATTATTTACTAACAAATGCAATAAAAATAAATTAATATACAATGGGATAAAAATAGAAATGACTTATTTTTTAAAAATGTTTGTATTTATTCACCCATCCATACATCTTTTTATTGTTCTATCAATATGGTTAGTATAAATATAATAATTACAATATTATATTATAATATTTACTGTTCATATAATAAAAGATAAGTTATTCTATTTTTATCTTTTGTATTTTAATTTTGTTATCGTTATTATTATGATTTTAGTGTGTAAAACGCGCCTATGGAAGTTATGTGTTTCGTATTTGATTTCGATTGAATATGATATTAACGTTGAGAGATAAAAAAAAATGTGTTAGGTTAAATTTTATTGGCACTTTTCGTTCTTCAAAATAATGTAATAAAATTTTGCAACAATTTGAATTATAAAATATATGGTAATTATAATACCACCACCGGAGACTTCGTGTTGTTCACAGCAGATTTTCCAAAAAAATGTATTTCGAAAATTAAATTTTATTGTATATGGAATTTAATTAATTTTCATTGAAAAAAATGTTGTTTTTTTTTTTTTTTAAATTAATTGATGGGAGTATTTTGAAAATTGGCAAATTATTGCAAATATTAATTATTATTATTATTATTATGTATACGACAAATAAATTCTTATTATATTATAATTTAATTATAGAAATATTTATATATTGAAATTTTAAACAAATAAAATAGCACATTCCATTTTAATTATTAAATATTGCCGCCTAAATAACGCATTCCTTATATATATATTCATATAAATATATACGCATATAGAGGAACGTCTGCAGTATACTCGTATATTTATTTTTAGTATCCCTTAGCAAATCAAAGAATCAAAAATGTATAAAAATAGAAAAACGAAATATTTATATTGAACTTATAAAATGATAAAATATTAAAGAAAAAAATTTACATACATATAGATCGGACTCCATTCAGAAATACATAAATAGAATGAATCAATGGCATAAAAGAAAAAACGGTTTATGTAATATTGCTTATACGCAAAAAATATTTTACCTTTTCTTATCAGTGGTAAATACTATGCCATCATAAAACATCCATATAAGAAAAAAATAAGGTTTTTATGTATGGGTCTCATAAAATAAATGAAAATGGGAAATTGACAGGAAAAAACAGAAATTGTCCGATGGGCATCGTTTATGTATATTTATATACACGCATATTTGTATTTATACTATGCCCCATATATTCATATATTATATTATTACTCCCACATCATTTTCTATATATTAACCATATTCACATATGCAAAATTTTGTTATTATGTATTACTACGTAGTAAATTCTATATTGGTAAAAAAAAAAGCTCAATTTATTTAAAAGAAAATATATGTACGTACATAAAAGAAAATGGCAAATTGATAACGATAATATCTATTTATTATGTTATTTATGTTTTGCAAATGATAGAAGGAAATTAGGGAAATAAAGTATGTAAACACACATACATATATTTTATTTTTCTCTATATTTTATATCACATTTATACGACGACTTGGTATATGGCGACCAATATGAAAACATCTTTTAATTCACTCTTCTTCTTTCTATATCACTAAAATAATGTAGTATAAATATATCTATTTTTAAATATACATATACCCACGGTGCCATAATAAATCGGATTGGCTATATAAACCATAAAACACGTAGCCGCCATCACTTAATTTCTTTGTGATTATGTTCTGTGGACATTCCTCAACAAACTGCGTAAAAATTCCATGACACAACATTCAGTAGAAACGAAAATACAACAAATAAAGTTTTACAGCTGTTTTTATGCGCCAATTGAAAAATGAATATAAAAACAATGAACCAACATTAAATTTTGTTTTAAAATTGGTAAAATTGCTACTGAAACGTATGCGATTTGTTTAAAATTGCGTATGGTAATAATTATGTATTAAAAGCACAAGTTATTAAAATGACATAAATGATTCACAGAAGGCAGAGAATCTATAAAAAGTGATGATGAACGTCCAGGTCGACCATCTGAATCAATTTACTGAGGAAAACATTGAAAAGTACGTGATTTTGTAAAAATATCTAATCATGAAAATAGAGCTAGGCAAACCGAAAACAATAATTCATCGAACTTTATCTATATGGTCGCTACGATATATGAATTCAAAGTTTGTTTCATATCAATTAAATGACGATCAAAAATTGCACCGAATTAAATTAATAATCAAATTTTTTTACTTAATCATTCACCATTAGATATTCACTTAATTAAAACTCCATGAGACTAATTTCTATTCCCAAACATTCATTTGCGGCTATAACAGGAATTCGTTTTGCAACAGTTGAAGACATTCAAAAGACGACGACCGCACCGTTCTCACCACCATTCCAATCACATATAAATAAAACCAGTTGATGCAGAGATTATTTTGAATGAATAAAATGGTTTTTTGTGAAAATTTAACATTTTATTTTGTGTTTTTTTAAATCCATTCCCGATTATTATGGGACAGAGGTTGTATATATATATTTAATACACACATTTAATACTATACAATATATGTATAACTATTGTACATATATACGAGTGTTATTAAATTTATTAAATTAAACTTTCATTTTACATATTATATCTCTTTATAATTAAATATATAAGTGGACTCTTATGTTTGTGTACTGTGTGTGTGTGTCTACCACCATAGTATAATCATAAATGGGATTGTTGTTTTAACCAAATTTCAGTTATATAACATATATACCATGGTATATTATATTGCATATCTCTTACTTATTTTACACAATATAATAATATCTAAACTAAAACCCTATTTAAATTACATCCTGTTGAGATAAATATATAAATGTAAACAATGTACACGCAGATACACTATATGTAAATAAAGTTATATACGAAATCCAAATCTGTGGTGTATGTATGAATATATATATTATATACAATTTATTTTATATATGCATATTCATATATAGTACAATATATGTACAAAGGTAAATAAATACAGTAAATTTATATAAAGTTCAAGTAAAAGGGTTAAAGCATTGTAACCTCAATACGAGATGTTTTAAACCACAAACGACGTGTGCAACTATAAAACGTTATACGCATACCACTATATACAGACGCGTCTGTATACATATATTTGTAAAAGTTACACATAAAAGTATGTATAACATATAGTTTTTCTTTTTTTTTAAGGGTTATCCGGTTTATATGTATATTACCATATATCCTTTTTTCCTTGTGTTGTTTTCTCTGAATTTGTTTATATGTATTTTTTTTATATTTATTTTCTCTATAATGTTTTATCATTTGTATATATTTATGTAGTACAAACAGCACATGTATATGTAAAAAGAAAAATACCAATAATAAAATGTGAAAAGAAATTGTTTTCAAATAATATACATTAACCATAATGAAAAATAATAATAATAATAATAATAATAATAATAATAATAATAATAATAATAATAATAATAATAATAATAATAATAATAATAATAATAATAATAATAATAACAATAATATTGATAATGATTTGGCAAAAATACTGAAGAGGTTCTCTATATGGATAATAAAGAATAATGAAATTGTATTTTTTTTTGTTTCGTATACATCTACGAGTACATTCTAAATATTGTGGTGGTGGTTGATGTCGGTCATAAAATCTTGAAGCATATCTTTTTTGAAAATCAATAAAAAAATATTTTCTTATATTATAGTATTAGATGTTCCTATATGTTATATGCATATGCATATATTAAATGTATATTTTATCAAAATACATATTTGTACATAATATACATTCGCATAATATAAGAATGATATTTCAAATGTACTCGTAACTATGTATTTAATAATAAATATTCATTTATATATGCTATTTTATATAAAAAGGATATATAATATATATATAAAATTAAATTATTATTATATAATATAGCATTCATATGTATATGGAAAATTAGAATAGGTCACTGTAACCTTAATGGGTTGTTTAACTTATATAGGGAATTCCTATATAATGTAATCATAACTTCACCACATCAATTTCACTTTTAAAATTTCTTTCATACCGTCTCATGACTCACATCCTACTTCCTCTTCAACGTAGCGGCTGCCTTTGCATGTAAACCATACCGTATATAATCACTTTGAAGTACAAAATTCTAAAACATATTAATGTAAGTGATTCCCGAAACTTAAATTTTAATTAAATTTAACGAAAACTTTAAATTATAAAAATCATAAAATATGAGAAAAATAAATAACAATTTGCCAATTTCATTTAAAAAAAAATACCTTACTATATTTACGCTAAATTGAATTTAAATCCGAATCTATATAATCAATATAAATACTATATCACGTTCACGATTATTATAAAATCAATCCGTATATTGATTTGCCTACAGAAATATTGACATATATATATTTTCCCACATATAGAGTGATCAACAAAATTATTGAGTAAATAATTTATTTAATTTGGCTTCCTTAGTATTCATGGATTTACATCTGAGGATAGGTTTATAGAAAAAAAATTATAATAGAGTCTATTACTATAACAATCTATATATCTACTTTTCTTCATGTTACATCTTGTCTAATTCCACTTCACAACTACTCTTTTACCGTCACCTACAGTCAGTCTCCTTCTACCGCGAACTTCCTCCTCTAACTACACATTTACCATTCAGTTATATCCTGTAAACTTTACATCCCATAACGATTCTTTTTTCAATTCGATAAAGTGACTACTGCAGTCCATTTGTCAAACTATGAAAATTCTGGTAAAAAAAAAACCGAATAAGGACACTAATAAATTGTTCGGAACTTTATGAAATTATACTGGTTTTGATCATATTTTTATAAGATTTTTATTTTTATTACATGGATTATGAGAATGTCATCAATTTCTGCAATCTTCGAATATTTCAAATTTAATTTGATATATATTATTACTTTTTTTGACAATATATAAAATTATATGAATTTATATTTAAATAATTGCATTCATTAATTAAATATTCATTACAAGTATATAAGGGAATCTATGCTTACTTACTGTAATGTATATGGTATTGTAAACCATTATTACGAATACGAAATAAGTTGTATATATATATAAATATAACAATTATAATATATAATAGAATTAATTATAGTTGTACTTTATATATATAAGTTTTATGTACATGAAGTAGAATTATAAAATCATTACATAAATGAAATTCATATAAAAAGGTTTGTTTGAATATAACAACCTAAAACCATAGTGCATACATAACAAATTGGCGACGAGAATAAAAAAAAAAAAAAAAAAAAAATGAGCACGTCATCATCAACAACAGATACAAAAGTGAACGTGGCAAAAATATTACAAAAACCAACAATAGTAGGATCGATGGACAATTTTAATCCTGATACGGATCAATGGATATTATATCAAGGTAGATTAAACCATTTTTTTAAAACTATCGGCATAAGTGAAGAAGAAAATAAAAAAAGTGCGTTGTTAAATTTTATTGGACAAAAGGTGTATAAATTAGTATATGAATTATGTAATCCCATCGACCCAGCAAATAAAACATTTACAGAATTATGTGAAATGATCAATGAACATTTCACACCACCTATTATTGTATATAGAGAACGAAAACAATTTTATGATGCACATAGAAAATCCGAAGAATCTGTTCAAGAATGGTTGGTAAGAATAAAAGCATTAGCATGCAATTGTAAATTTGAAGCACGTTTAGAGGCTATGATAACAGATAAATTTATTACGGGTCAGTCTGGTCGTATATATGAAAGGTTATGTGAAGAAGATGAAGTGACAATAAAAAAAGCAATGGAAATAGCATTAAAATATGAAAATCAGCAATCAAATAATATTTCAATAAATAATGAATTTAATTTTGTTAAAGATAAAAATAACAACAAAAGTAACAATAAATTTAATAATTTTAATAATAGAAAGTGCCAGAAATTTAATTATAATAAAGGTAATTATAAACAAGAAACAAATAATTTTAATAGAAATTGTACGAGATGTGGATATCATAATCATAACAGTGAAAATTGTAAGTATAAAAATGCAACATGTGTAAAGTGTAGAAAGAGAGGACATATAGCATCAGTATGCAGATCATCAAAAACTAATTTTATTCAAAGAGAATGTACAGTACATAAAAATGAATATAATGGAAATAAGTATAATAATGTTGATAATAATGAAATAATGACTAACAATAGTATTAATATTTATTCACTAACTGTAGATAAACCTATAGAAATTTTAATAAAAATAAATAACAAGGATTTTAAATTTCAGATTGACAGTGGTGCAGCAATTTCTGCTATATCTGGTAATTGTTATGAAGATAATTTTAAATATTTATCATTATCAAATGATAATACAATATTAAGAGGTTACAGCAATGAAAGGTTACAGGTATTAGGGGCTATACATCCTTATATTAAATATAATAATATTATAAAAAAATTTACATTATTGGTAGTAAATAACGGCGGTCCTGCAATATTAGGAAGAAATTTTTTAAGAGAATTTAATATAAAAGAAATAATAGTTAATAATTTAAATAAGACTGAAATTAAAGAAAATTTTAAGATAAAAGATTTGTTACATAAATATTCGAGTTTATTTGATAATAAAATCGGTAAATTTAAATACGAAAAAATTCGATTAAACATTATGAAAGGAGCAAATCCAATTTTTATAAAACCGCGTCAAATTCCATATGCGTTTTTAAATAAGGTCGAAGAAGAAATAAATAATTTAGAAAAATCGGGAATTATATCAAAAGTTCAAAATTCACGTTGGGGTACACCATTAGTACCAATATTGAAACCTAACGGAAACATTAGAATTTGTGCTGATTACAAAGTTACAATAAATAAACATATTGAAAATTCAAATTATAGAGTTCCATTAATTACGGATTTATTAGCAAAATTAGGAAAATTTTCTTATTTTACTAAATTAGATTTAATGTGTTCTTATAATCAATTAGAATTAGACGATGAATCAAAAGAGTTATGCACTTGGAGTACACATTTGGGTCCTTTTAGAATGAATAGATTACCATATGGTGTTACTCCGGCTTCTGGCATTTTTCAGTACATAATGGAAAAAGTATTAGAAAATATAGAGGGTGTTAGTAGTTATATAGACGATATTTTCATCGCAACAACGACGTTAGAAAGACATTATGAAATAATAGAAACGGTATTCAAACGGTTAAGTGATGCTGGATTAAAATTAAGATCGGATAAATGCGAATTTGCTAAATCGGAATTGCAATTTTTGGGACATAAAATATGTAAGGGGGGATTAAGTAAATTAAATAATCTTATTGACGCAATAGTATCTGCACCAATTCCAGATAACCAAACACAGGTCAAGGCATTTGTTGGTATGGTTAATTATTATGGAAAGTTTATCCCAAATGTCGCACAAACTTTGTATCCACTTTACGGGTTATTGAAAAAAGGCGTACCATTTAAGTGGAGTGTTTACTGTCAAAGGGCATTTGAGGCCATTAAAATGGAAATAGTTTCTAATAGAACATTGATTCATTTTGATATAAATCGTCCTATTACATTAACATGCGACGCTTCTCAAAATGGCATTGGAGCAATTTTGGCACATTCATATTCCGATGGTTCTGAGAGACCAATCGCTTTTGCATCGCGTACGTTATCGACGGCAGAACAAAATTATAGCGTATTGCATAAAGAAGCATTGGCAATTATATTTGGTACGAAAAAATTTTTTCCATATTTAGTGGGAAATCACTTTACATTGGTTACAGATCATAAACCATTGATAACGATCTTTGGTGAACATAAAGCCATCCCAGTAATGTCAGCGAGTCGTCTGCAAAGATGGGCACATCACCTATCTGCATTTAATTATACCATAAAATATATAAAGGGAAAAGATAATGCGGCGGATATGTTATCAAGATTACCGTTACCTGATAGTTCTTCTGAAAATGAGGATACATTTAATTATTTACATTATGTAAATAAAAACGATCCGATACCAGTTGATTATCATAGGGTATTAATTGAAACAGAATTGGATGAAGAATTAAGTATAATAAGAAAAGCTGTAAAAGAGGGCACGTTGAGTAAATTAACTGAGAATAATTTGAGGCCATATGTCTTGAAAGATGTGGAATTAAATGTAGAAGGAGAAATACTAATGTGGGGCTATCGCGTAATTATTCCAAAAGTTCTTAGAGATGAGGTATTAAAACAATTGCATAGTTCGCACATGGGTGTCGTTAAAACCAAGTCCATAGCCAGGTCTTATTTTTGGTGGCCGTCAATGGATTTGGATATTGAAAATTTTATAAGGGGATGCGAGGCCTGTTTAGTTAATTCACCGAATCCAAACAAGGCACCAGTCATTCCTTGGGAAAATCCTAGTGGACCTTGGTCAAGATTGCATATCGATTATGCAGGTCCTTTTGCGGGAACATATATATTTATAATTATTGATGCATATACCAAATGGGTAGAGGCATTTCAAATGAATAAAATCATAACTGAGGTCACAATCAATAAATTAAGAGAATGTTTTGCTAGATTTGGGATACCAGATAGTATAGTTTCAGATAACGGGTCCCAATTCACATCACATGCGTTTCAACATTTTTTAAAGATGAACGGAATTAAAAGCAAACTTATTCCATCGGGACATCCAGCAACTAACGGGGCTGCGGAAAACGCTGTAAAAACTATAAAAAATGCTTTAAAAAGGGCATTATATAACGACTTAAACAAATTAAATATATCTACGATATTAAATAGATTTTTATTTGATTATCGTATATCAAAACATTGTACAACACAAATATCTCCAGCACAAATAATGCTTGGAAGAATTCCAAAAACTCGTTTTGATCTTTTAAAACCACGAAGGGAAGAGAATAAATCGCATTTCGCTAAAATTACAGTTCCTACTTTTAAGGAGAACGACACGGTAGTTATTCGTGACTATTCGAATCCTAATAGGCCAAAATGGGTTAAGGCTGTTATCGAACGAGTATTGGGTCCTAGAACCTGTTTATGTAAAATTAATAATGGAAGAATAATTAAAAGACACATAAATCAAATGAAAAAATATTCTGAAAATATACAGTATTATCCAAAATATGAATCGGTTTCAAGTCATAAAAATATAATGATAAAAAGAAATCCAATAAAAGTAAATAGAAAAAATTCTAGAGATAATACCAATAAAAATTATAATAATAATATATATAAGAATAATGATAGTGTTAATCAAAATGATTTAACAGATCCTTTAATACCAGTAACACTTCATGTGCAGCCAAATAATGAAATAAATGAATTGCCAGATATAAACGAAGAGCGACCACGTCGTATAGTTAAGAAACCAATTAAATATCCAAAATAACCAATTTGAAGGATATATAGTTGCTTTCTCTCAAAGTAATAAAATGTGATTGATTGTCGAAAATCATGACAATTAATTCCATTTATTTTGAATTAATAGTAGTAAGAAATAAACTTAATTGATATATATATATATATATAATGGGCTTACTTAACAGTCGGCGAGTGTAATGTATATGGTATTGTAAACCATTATTACGAATACGAAATAAGTTGTATATATATATAAATATAACAATTATAATATATAATAGAATTAATTATAGTTGTACTTTATATATATAAGTTTTATGTACATGAAGTAGAATTATAAAATCATTACATAAATGAAATTCATATAAAAAGGTTTGTTTGAATATAACAACCTAAAACCATAGTGCATACATAACACTTACACACATCCCAATAAATTATGGTTATTATGGAAATTTTACATACTATATATAGGTACTTACTTATATAAATGTACTTGTAATAACTTCTCATTTATCATATGTATAAGTTATGTAAATACATTGAAATAGCATACGTATAGCCCTAGCAATTAGTTTAACAATATAATTTTACTAATAAAGTAATAAAATATATTACAGATATATAAAGTGTATTGTGAGTATTGTCAAATTGTATATTCATATGTAATTTTAATATCATAATACAAATATTTCCGTGATATTAAGAAATTTAATAATTGATCGTTTTACTTTAGAATTTAGATAAACAATTTTATACAATATATATTGATAATTTGGCGGATACGTGTGTTGTACCATATTGCGTAAATAATTTATAATAGTAATTAATTAGCACATGTAAATTGGGATAATTTTTTTTTACTATTTCAGTGTTTTTGTCAAATATAATCCCACATTGCATTATTTGAATTTCAATATAGCTAACTAGATTACATGCATTAAGTAAGCCTTTTTGTAAAATATCTTCAAAAATGTGAAATAAAAAATAACCAAATTGTCAGGTTTCTAGAAACTGACACAGAAAATTATTCTGCGTGTAAAGATTATGTAGAATTTTCATCTAGCAACTATTCTTATAAGCCAATATAATAAATCTTTTTGTTGAATTTCATTTGAATTGAATGATCTTAACAAGTGATAATCTGATGAAGCAACATTTTGTTAATAAACGCGGTGTGACACTACAATTCACTACTTTTGAAGCATTGAAATCACTCTCTTCTGCACCTTCCTTTCAGATAAAGCATATTTTCTATATAAACCGACGACAAGCATTCGATGACTTGCAACAGCATTTTTCTCCCAAGGAAATGAAATAATAACAACAAAATTCTCAACAAATCAGTTTTTCTTATTATGGTACAAAACACGATATTTTCGAACAACCGAAAAAAAATATGTTGTTTACACTTTTAGCTAGTAAGAGAAACACAAACTGAACGATAAAGAGATAGGTATTTAGTGAATACGTTCACCAAAAAAATTGCAGCCGAAACCGATATCGTAATAAACGATCGTTTCATATTTATACACCTATTTTATGTACAGAAATTATATTTTTATTTATTAACAACATAAAACACATGACACATCAATTTTTCAATAATTTCAATATTTCAATAATTTAAAAATAATGATAAAAACTCTGCACCACTACGTAGATATGATGATGCGTGGGAAAAATAAATATTTAAACACTAACAAATAATTGCGTATACTTAAACTATAGTTTAGTATTAGTACTAAAATTTTAAAAATTTTAATTTTTACTATATATATGTTATTTTGATGTTGTGTATTGAATTATAAAGGCTAATAGTTAAAAATAATCAGTTTTTTGTAAATTTACGATTGAAATTTAATAATTTTTTAATATTTCTTAATAACAATATTATCCCACACAATTTCTACATAATTTGAGCATATTTCAAACTGGATAAAATGTGTTTGAAATAATTCAAAGATAAAATATTGGATAAAAATATTGAAAATCTATAATTTTTCAAAAAAAAAAAGGAAGTAAACATTACCCACACAATTTTTCCTGAATTTAAGCATAGTTTCAGCTGGATAAATAGTGTTTGAAATAATTTAAAAATAAAATATTATAGAAAAATATTGAACATATATAATTTTTCTAAAAAAAAAAGTAAGTGAACGTTATCCACACAATTTTTTCCTGAATTTAAGCATAGTTCAAGTTGGATAAAATCCGTTTGAAATAATTCAAAGATAAAGTATTAGATAAAAATATTGAAAATATATAATTTTTCTAAAAAAAAAGGAAGTGAACGTTACCCACACAGTTTTTTCCTGAATTTAAGCATAATTCATGCTCGATAAAATGAGTTTTTGAATAATTCAAAGATAAAATATTAGATAAAAATATTGAAAATATATAATTTTTCTAAAAAAAAATGAAGTGAACGTTACTTGGGATTCGAATATTGACTCACGCTCCGTTGGGTTTCAGCAGTTATACCTTTCCCCATTATAAGTAATTTAGAAAAATTATAATTTTTAAAATTATTTATCATTATCAAGAATAATAAAAAAAAACACATTTTAACCTAAATACAATTACTGTGTTCACTTTAAAAAATGTGTTAATGACTTAATTATACGGTCAGTGCGATATTATACTCTTTAACTATTTAATGCTCATGGGTTCGGAATGGGTGGATTTTGCATATTCACAGAACTACTTATAAATTCACCCCGTAAATTCTTTGGTGAATATTTTGATGAAATAATTGATGAGTTCATTCATGAAATTGGATGGACTTATAATCAATGTATATGCATTCATTGAAGAAATTGGAACTACATACAAAAAGTTCCACTGGGATACTATTCCATAATATATTTGTATATAATAAATATATTGCATTAGCAGTTATGCGTATGTATCGATCACTTCACTACTGTAATAATATCAATCAATTATGTAATATTATATGTGTATCTAAAAAAATATGCGTATACATCATATAAACATAACTTTATTTATCGTATAATAATAATAATAATAATAATAATAATAATAATAATAATAAACGAAAATGTAATTTATTATAATGTATTGTAAAACCATGTAAACATCAATACTCGTATATGTAATACTTTACTTACCATATATATGTAATAACATATGGTGCATAAATATGTATCGATCTATATATAATATTAGTATGTGTAAAATTCGTATTATAATCAATGTGGAAAATAGGGGTGTGTATATATATACTCGTCGGTGTACATGTCATACATATTTTAAATTTAATTTTCTAGTATTTCCATTTATAAATTGTAAATATAGGTTTCATTATATACCAAATATAGGTTATGCACCTAAATATTTTAAATAATTAAATGTATTGTATTACAAAAAATTACATATAATTACGTGGTGAAAAATTTTTGTGGCGAAATATGTATTTTTTTGTTGACATTATATTATCACAAACGTTTTTGTTTCTATATAGTTTTTCATTGACATCAATAGAAATTTTTTATTAAAAATTTATGTTATATATAAATCCTCATATTGTTTATATACAATATTACTAATAACGTTAATGCGTATATGAAGAAACTCTGCCTACACACGAACATGTTTCATTTTTTTGCTTTGCTGTGATTGCATATATTGTATAATAAATAAATAAGATAAAAAAATTACATTACATATATTTGTTTGTCATTCTAATATTATTGATGATTAGCTTAATAAATATACGCAGAAAAACATTTTTATCATGTTTATGTAAATAAAATTATATACATTTTTATATGTTATATGTTGACCCTTTATGCATACCATACTCTCTCTATATTGTGTTTAATATATAATAGTCAGCGGAGTATTATTGTTAACCTCTTCTCGCATGAACCAAGTTCCAGATTGTTAACACTTCTAACTTGATTCATGGTTTGTGGTATATATAATTGGTCCGTTTTCAAATGTAGACTATATATACCATGCATTGCTTTTTTATATTTCATCATAAATTTGAAAATTATAATTATTTTCTATGGGTAAAATACCTTCGTATAATTTTATTTTAATCATTTGTAACAAAATGAATTACATTTTTATTGTAAGAACAAAAGTGCAGAATGGTGTCATATTCCAATAAAATATATAAACGTTTATGAGTAAACTATATAAATTACTATGTCAAAATCTATAAACTAAAGTCCTATTATATAATATAAGGATGCAAGAAGTGGTTAAATATAAATTTTTTGTTTGTCTTTCAATTTTATTAAGTGGATGTTATTTTATGAATATTATATTACCATAGTTATAGTAAAATGCTCACACATAAAAATAAAAATACTATTTTATCAATATTAAAAATAATTATGTTCAATTATGTTCTAAAAATATATAATATGGTCACATAAATAAAATTATTTTTATATATTTACTAATAAAATAATAAATAAGCTTTCACTTTAAAAAATTGATTTATTAATTCACCATTCAAACATTATGATAATCATATATATATATAAAGTATTTCAAATATACCTACTTACAATAGCGATACATCTGTAGTATAATTTATCTGTTATTTAGCTAAAGATAAGTATGCAGTCATTTGTGTGAAAACGTTATTTGTTTTTGCAAAAATTCATCATATAATATGGAGATTAAACTATTTGTCGCAAGTATTTAATTCAACCAGTTTCGTTTATCCGATAGATAGAAATACCTTATAATTTACAATATTTTAATTAGTGTCATATTTGTGTACATTCTGTTCTGTTATGTGTTATGAATATATGTGAATTTATATTTATGTTCACATATTCACTATATATTGTAAATGAATGCTGTAGAATTCAGCTACTGCGATATTAGTTTTTTTTTTTATATACAATATTTTTATTAAAGTAACACCAACTACGTTATAATACGATAATCTAATATTATTTAACAATGACTATATGAAAATTACAAGTTCATTTCGTATAAATTCGTATGGAAAATTTCTTTGGGAATTTCCATTCATTGATCCACAGTAGGAATTACTTATGTTATGATAGAATTTCTAAATTCAAATTCAATATTGTCAATATGCGCGAGCTTTGTTCCAGTTGAAATTATGCGAAAAAAATTGTGCTATTTGTTAAAATTATATTTGAGTTATGAATGGTATTGGATAATCAAAATGTGACATTAATCTCGCATTCATAAATGAGATTAAAACCAGTAAATTATAATTTTGAGAGAATTCTGTGTCTTAAATAAATCTCATCTTTTAACTTTATCATATATGGTTTTTTTTAGAAAATATCTTTATCTTTAAATTTATCTGTTATTATAGATAAAAATTGCAAGGTATATATATCTTCACTGAAAATATTGTATTTGAAATATTTTTTCAAGTATTTTACAAATGTTTTTTTAAATTCAAAATGAAATGGTATTTTGTTATAGTATTTCTTGAAATATTTTTCAAATTATGTATATTTTTATTACTATATCGGTATTTAAAATATTAAAATTTTAATTTAATATTTTCTCTTTTATTAGAATATTTATAAAATTTATTAGAAATATTGGTGGTTTTTTTTTTTCGATTTGGTGTGTGCGTATTTTAATCTGTAAAATCCTAATTCAGATTAATAAATTTTATATATCTTCAAAATTTCGGGCACAATATATCAATCAGTTTGTTGACTTGTAGACGACTACCATATATGTTCGACGGGATATATGTTAAATGTTAACCTATATATTTTTTATTGTATTGTATTATAATAAAATAAAAAATCTCTAATCTCTAAACTTTCACAAAATTTGATAATCATTGCTCACTATATATTATTTATATATAAATGAATAATTATCTGAACAAAACAGCGACGATATATTGTATTTGTATATTTCTATACCATATTTATATATACATAATTTATATGTTGGAAAATATAGATTTGTATATTCCGTATGATCTATGACATAGATTTTATATGTTTTGTTGTATTTTACATTGTGTTTGCTTAATTTATTTAAAATACATAAATTATTAATAAGGGTTAAATATAATATTATTAATATGTTAAATAAATTATAAAACATATCCTCGCCCATCCTATATATATATATTGTACATACATATTACATACATATACCATATTACATATAATTTACAAAAGCATTCTTTCATTATTAGATTTAGTTAGATAAATACAATTTATTTTATTATAAAATAGATAAATTAATATGTTTAATGTTTTCTGGGATGGAAATTTTAATGGTCACTTCTATATAATATTGTATATTACACTGTTTTTACAACTCTATATGGCGCAAATATCAGCAGTATTGTATATATAGAGATATAGAGAAATATATAATAATAATATATATAGAAATCCCAAATACCACCTATTTCTTAAATTTAATTTATTATAGTATTGCATAGACATTTATATATATAATCTTTTATTCTATAGAATTTCTATAATATACAATATATTAGAATAGAGATAATCAATTTCTATAATTTATTTATGTATATATATTTTAAACCGCATATTTTAAATTTATTCATCTGTAAATTATTTAAAATAAATGTTTATTGTTATAAATTTCTTTATGTGTATACAATTTTCTAATATATTTTATAGGAGTGGATATAAAAATATTTATTTGTGCGTATAAATGGGTTTTAATAAAATATGTATTAATTCTATGGTATATACTAATATTAAATTATACGTTCTATTTCTTCTGTACCAGTTGGTTATTTAAATGTGATTAATTTTTTATAATGAATATATTTGGTTTTTTAAATTTTAAATTAATTTTAAATTTCTTTTATAAATAATTATGAGTATAAATCCATTGAATGGAAAATTTTATATAATGATAAAAATATATTTTGAAAATATTAATTTTATATAAACATTGAAATTGTATATTATCTCTATATATCTATACCACTATATGGTCAATATCGACTATAATTAAATAAAAAGATATTTATATGTACAATTCTTTAATTTTAAATTAACTTATTGGGGCGGATGATGTTTTTTTTTTATATCATAAACAAAATTAGGAATACTGTGAATTCATTTCCTTTGTGAATTCAAAGTTTTTTTTTTTGTGAAAAATCGAAACAATTAGTAATTCGATTGAGCAATATCTGGTGCATATGTTGGCCGGCGTAAAACATTTCATTTTATAGTTTCTAAGTAGGTTTTGATCGGTAGTGGCCGACTAATGGTTTTGAAATTGGATACTAAATTTTAAAATTAATTAAATTTATTTTTTGACGTCCACAAGGTTATTATAGCGGTGGCCGATTGTTTTGATAGAAATCGGGTCGATAAATCATATAACTATAATGATGTTTTAATAATTCTTAGCAAAACGTTAAATTCTATATAATTTTAAAACTAATTGCATCAATATACGATTATTGAATAATTCTAACAATACATTTAAGAAATTACATTATATACAGAAAGTATGAAGCTTCCACCAAAAGACTAACTGTAAATCCCTACAATTCTTCCTTACAGCTAATTAACGTTTAATTTTACTATATAGATATGCTATCAACAAATCTAAATCCAAAATTTCATAACTGCAGAAGTTTTAAAAAAAACACCATCTCTGATGCGATCAGTTAACAAAAATTGTTTTCGTAATTAAAAAATACTAAATTAACATTATTTTATATAATCTTATATTTTAGACAGAATATACGGGAAGTTACAATTTATCAAGTTCCATATCTAATCACAGCTTCTGTCGCATGGGTTTGTGTAGTTGTTTTTGCAAACGGGGTCATTTTTATCGCATTACCGTATTTATAGAAAAAATATTTAAAACCATAGTTGAGTAGTATAAAAACAAATTTTTAGGAAAATATTGTCTGTCCAAATTTGTATATATATATAAATAAAGAAAGTCTTTTCTCAAATTTCTCACAACATTCATTAAAATCTGTTGTGAGTTATTTCACTGGTTTTTTTTTTTCTTTCATGAAGATACAATTTTTTTTTTATTAATATTTTCAATCTGTTTAAATTTTGTACCATTTCTGAACTATTTATTTTTGGTATTATTTTTCATTATACATATCTTTATCATATATACGAGTATGTATAGACACAAAATTAAAACCTCAGTATGTGTTTTTTTTTTAATTTAACAAATACGTATAAAAAAGTAATAATAAATAAAAGTCGAACAAAATGAAAATTAATGTGTAAAGTAATTTATTATTTTTAACAATAAATTATATTTAAATTTTATGCGTATTTATATATGAATATTATAAATAATGGTGTTTATATCAAAAATCCATATGTATATCGCATATAATTAAATTAACTATAAAAATATTTTTATAATTAAAATAGGTTAAAAAATAATTTTCCAATGTTTTGTTATTATTAAATAATGTGTATGGCTACGTAACGTGAATATTTCTATATATAATTTACCACATAAATATATACCTACCTATATAGCTACACTCATATATATTGTAAATACAAAATATATATGATAATTTTCAAAGTTAATTATTTTAAAATGAGAAAAACCACTCTGTGTGCGGTTGTTTTTTAAACTTTATTAAAATGTTTTTTCAAAGCTTTTATAGTTCACAGAAAAAAAGGAAAAAACACTGCTTTCTATGATAATAAAAATAAACATATTAAAAATACTTCATGTTTGTTGTGTATACAATACGTGCGTCGTACATATTATTATTAAGTATATATATATATTATTATGTAATATATTGTATAAGTATATGTAATACATAGAAAAAAAAAAGATATGCCCCTATGTATTGTATTACCTTTATTTTACCATCATATTAAATTAAATATGATAAAACTTATTAAGTATATATATTTTGTATACGATATACGTACTATATTTATATATATAGAAAATGGTATAGGTTATGTGTTATTATTTTTCACATATAATATATCTGCATGCAATTCTATATATAATACGAACCCATATACAGCGCAACCTCCATCATACGTAATAGCACGTGAAAAAAAGATTAGCACGCAGAATTGTAACAAGAATCAGAATGGCAGTCATGTTTCAAGGACATTTCTAAGGATAAGTCTCAGCTTGTGGTATATGTGTGTTATGTAAGGGAATTGAACAGAGAAGAGAATGAAATCTACGAATAACGGATATCAAGAACATTTGCAGAATTTCAAAATTAAACAAGGATATTTCTATTAGATTACAAGTATACTTATTGAAAATAGACATGTCCTATCTCTTATTATTATGAAAGAGAAAAAGAATAAGGGAATTGCACAGAATTATAAAGTTTCAAGGATCAATGCGATATTACCAGGACCTCATACCGATTATCCCTGATAATAAGCGTATCCTTTTCAGGACCTTTCAAGGATAATGTTTGAATTTATTAGCATATCGTATCTCTATATATAATAGAAAATTAAATGTTTCTGACACGTGAAAGAAGAATAATATTTGGTTCTTTAATTAAACCAATGTGTGATTGAGGTTGCTCTGTATATTCTGTTAACTATATATATGTAGTATAAGGGTATATTTTATACATGATAAAACAAATGTGTGTATTGTGAGTAATAATGTAATGTATGTACAAGTACATGTATGTGTTTTTTTTTTACACTTTACATGTTGCTAAATATATATAGATATTTATACAAAATATAAAGAATAAATATAGAATAACAAATTCTTGTTCTTAATTGAAAATCCTTGTTAAAGAATTCGCATTATATTGTGTATATGCAATATATAAATAATTCCCATTTCATTCTTGGCAACTTTGGTTTTTTTTTTTTCCATATACTCTGTGATATTATTGTATCTTCTTTTGCTTTATTTGTTCTTATTATTTTATATAATATAATTTTTTTTTTTCAGTTTAAATGAAAATGGAATTTTTTTCTCGACCATTTCCCATAAATTACATAGATACATTTTATATATTATTTGATTTGATTTTGTATATGGTATACACCAGTAACAGTATATACATTTGATATGTTATATACAAATATAATAGAAAATAAACAAATGGACGATGAATATTTGCGACAAACCAAATCCCAAAGTCTCACATCTCATAATGAGATTAACTGAACCATATCCACTAAATGTTTGTTGTTGCGCTGAAACTTAATTTTATTTTTATTTCTTTTTTTTGATAATGTTATTCTTAACAGTTGTTTGGCGCCGTTTCCATGTCTCGTGTGAATTGGGGTCGATATCAAATTTTTCGATTACTTGACCATATTTTTTATGGATAACTGATTTTTAATAACAGACTTTCAAAATAAAATCAATGTCCAATGTTTCTATATATAAATAGCAGAGATTTACCCGCGTTGAAAACATAATCAATGAAAATACATAGAAATTAAAAAATTTCTTCTATATCTAAAAAAAAAAAGATTGGAAATTTATTGAATTTTGTAAATTAAAAATAATTCATAAATAACGTTTTTCCAGAAATTAAATTTTTTTTTCCATAATCTGATCAAATTATATAGTAATCACGAGATTCAATTGCAATATTATATTCATTTTGTTGTCTAATTAATTGCACATATATAATGTTGTTATTGTATGGAAATTTCTTGTAAATTTGGATTTATTTATGGTATAATAGAATTTGATATTGATTATAGGATATTTGTCCTGTGCGTGTATATCGATATAATAAATAAAAGGATAATTATTTGCTTTGGATTTTAGAAACTGTATCGTACAATTTCTTGAAATTATTCGAATTCCAAACTTTCAATCAAATCGTTAATTTCATATGATCACAAACTAAATTCAACAAGAGTAACCATAATTTCAGTCGTATACATACACTTTTTAATCTAATTTATGACTCTAGTAAATTATGAATGTTTTTTTCTAAATTTTATAATAATTCAAAAATGTATATAACATAAAATGTATCTAATTGTTGTCACCTCGTAAATATACGCTTTATATGTACTTTTCTATATTATGTTACGTTTTGTATTAAAACGAATTTATATTATTAATTTAATATTGTCAAATAATTTAAATTGAATTCTTTTCTGTGCATTGTTTCTTTTTCATTTTCCAAATTACAAATAACAATTTAAATTAAACATTGTTTGGTTACATACACACACACACAGACACACACCCAAATTGTGATCGATTGCATATTGCATGCTTTTGTACAATAATACACGTATAAATACAATAAATAATATATAAATTTTATATCAAATGTTTATTTCGCAGCCGTTGATACACAAATTATAAAAAGATTATTAAATGTATGTACAATACGATAATTTCGTGCGGTATGTTATAATGTTAATATACATATATAGTTTAGTAGTTATATTTGCGGTAACTATATTTAAAATAAGAAACTTTTATTATAGAAAATTATAATATAATTTTCTGCATGAAATCATAAAACGATTATAGTAATATAGTTTTCTTTTTTCATATATATAATATATATTTCTGTTTATCTGCGGAGCTATATAATTTTTTTTTTGTAAGAATACAAGAATGGTTTAAAGAAATGCTTTTTTTTTATAATGGACTAACATAAACGAATTAATTTTTTTACATCAAACAAAAGTCATATACCTATATCTCTGAAAATACTTAATTTTTTGCGTTTAACTTGTTTATGGAAAATTTTTGGAAATTAAATTTTCTCGTAACCAATTGTTATTTAACTATTATTATTTTGGGAGTATATGAATCAGGGCCAAATAAACACATTATAATCGTATTAAATTTAAATTTCAATTTTATTCCCGTATTTCACTATACTGCACTTAATATAAAAATATAATTTAAACTTTAAGTATTAATTTTATTTGTATTTTAAATTTTTTATTACATTTTTTTTAGTTAGGCACAATTTAATAACATAAAAAAATTTGTATTTGGAATTTTATAAATTATTTTTAATATTACTTAAATTCAAATTATACATTAAAATCGGATATTGTGTTATATTCAAAATTATATAGATAATAAAAATAATACTTGCATTCTGTTGTTGATATAAATTGGTCATTCCATTATTAATGAATATACTCGAATTCCACTATTTAAAAATATCTGCACTTATTTATTATTTAACTACTAATATTATATTTGATTTTGATTATAATAATCAGTCATTTCTATTCTATCTAATTACAATTCTGTGCTATATGTAACCTTAGGTCGACCCATCTTTGTCGGTACCCTGTGAATTCTACTATGCAAGGAAGCCATTCTAATATCGTCTGATTTGAATAACAATTCTTGTTTGTTTGCACTTCGTCCATAATGAATTATTTGCGACAACATCAGTTGTTACCATATATACTACTGAGGTCCTTTACCTCGCTGAATTATATTATATTAATACATAATACTCATCTATATAATAATTAGACATATATGTAATTTGGAATTAAATAATTAAAGAGTTAATTAAATAAATATATACCTTTCCGATATATAGTGATTATTTAATTATGTATTAACTCAGTCTCTATACTATGTTAATGTTTTTTTTTTATATATATGGTAGTAAAATTATTTCGTGACTTTTATTTGTATTCTCTGCGGCAATATATTTACATTGCACTAGTACAAATACATTATATGATTATATACAACATAAATCATAATAAATATATAATTAACTATACGAGTGTATACGGGGTGTATACCTATGATTTCGTTACTGTTTGTTTAAATAATAACCGGCCGGTATTGTTTCAGTACATTCAGCTCTTTCGATGAATTCTTTTTCGATAACTGTGTCAGCTGAGATAGTTTCAACGATTTACACAAAAATTTTTTTATTCCTCTGTATCGAATACATGATTTTTGAACCATCAATTGCATTTCACTTTTCACTTTTCTTTACAATAACATATATGCTAATAAAGTGAAACTTTCAACACAAAATAATATAGTCAGTGTGGAGTCAGAGATAGTGGATACCATTATCTATCTATACAGTTGTTATATAAAAGATAAATATAAATAATTTATAGATTTAATTAATAATGTGATGTGATATGTGAAATGAACATGCACACACAAATGATAAAATAAATAATAAAAAATATCGAAATAAAACTTTTATTTGTTGCTGTAGGAAGTTTTCTTTTTTGCCTTATTATTTTATGGAATTAAAGAAATAGTTCAATTATATAAAGAAAAAAAAAATAATAATTTGAATTGATTTGACCTAATTTTCCAATCAATTTTGTTAATAATCAATTGTATATTAATGAATTATTTATGTGTGGGTGTGGTGTGCGGCGTCGGTAAATTATGCATGCAACAATTAAACACAAATTTGTATTGTGTTATAATTTATATATTTATGAATTCACATATTTATATTCAATGTTTTATATAATATGTGTACATCAATTCCATTGTATAATTAGATTAGAATTTAATCATACGCATACGAAAATATTTTGAGTTACAACAATTTGTCGATGGTTTATTTTTGGAGATTGGAGTAAACATGATTTGAAGTTGATATGGTAACAAAGGGTTTTATGCGATTCTAAAATGTCTGAAAAATATTTTATGAGTTTCAAAGAATTCAACACACACAATTTAAAGGTTTCGATTGCGTTCAGTCAACAAAATGCTATACAATTTTCTGATCAGTAGTGATATTTGTGTAGTAGATGTTGAGTTTTTTTAGGCCTATTGATTAAAACGCTGTCGTGGCAAACAAACTTAATTCAATATATTCGTATTCAGAGTTTTCCTCCTATGGCCAAAGTCAATAGTTTCGTGATTTATATATATATTTTGTATATTTATGAAAATTCTGTTTAGCAGAATTGTTGCACAACAAAAGTAAACACAATGTTATTAAATTATTATTTTATAAAATAGAAAATATTTTAAATTGTTTTAGGTCACAATAATTTTAAAATTTTATAAAATAAAACCAAAATGTATTTTTATTGTTTATAAATTTTAACACTATATTTCATATACATTTTAGTATAAATAAATTATTTTATTTAAAAAGGATATTATACAATATTATGTAATGTTTTGTATTTTGTGCTTTATATGTAAAAGTGTCAAACAATGAATTTTTATAGCCAAAACAATTTTATTCATTATTTATAATATTATTTACATTTCCTTTATTAATGCTTGCTGTATATACTTTTTCCTATACCTGTGTATTGTGAATGCAATGCATAAATGGGATATGTTTAATGTTTTTTTAAATTAAATTATACATTCTACATCCACATCCACATGTATTCCTATAATTTATGAATGGTTATACTGTGCATAGGTAAATGTATTATAAATGCATATATTTTATTATAGTACAATATGTGAATATATGAGAATATGTATACACAATTTAAATATAGGTGTGTGTACCATACCTTTATATACCATTATAATATAATATTTGTATTGTTTACTCAATGTAAAACAGCATTCTTATATATGCAAATTTATATAAATATATGCTCACAAAATGTTCAAGTATTTTATGAATAAATTTTAAAACTTTTACTCTTTTGTTATATATAATGCATATATTATATGGAATTTGAAGTAGATCTATGCTAGCGAATCCATATAGATATTATATATATATCCTTTGAAAAAATACATATATAGGGCCATACTTATATACATAAATGCGAATATATATATAATATTTACAAGTACACATAATTGCATTCATGCATTTATATTAATATATCTATATCTAAATATATTCTATATTTATATATCTTTATATTATAAAATAATACCTTATTTATAGGGTATATAAATATTGTTCAATATCTAAATAAAACATATAAGGTAGTGGACCGAATCTCTATCAGTTAATTTAAATTTATCCCGCTGGATTATTATGAATGAATTTGCTATTTTATTTGCAGCTACGCAATCTGCGGTATTGTTCACTTAAATTCCAAAATACTGTGTACGTTGAAAATTATTAAATTAATACCATTGTCCTTAACAATGCCAGGGAATAGACCCACTGTCTTAATTAAATTATTATTAATTAATTTATATAAATTAATAAATGTTAATTACTTTTTTATTGTTTAAATAACTAATTATCGTTCAACATTGTTCAGAAATTATACAGTTACATGGTACATATAGTATGACAACCATGTGGGCATACAACTATTTGTCTGACTGATATTGGGACATTTGGTATCCATATATTATATTTTTTAGTTATTTTTCTGAATTTATAAAGATTTATGATTAACATTTTTTCTATTTCACTGAAAATAAAATAAAGAATGAAAATAATAACATTAAAGTAATACATAAAATTAAATTCGAGATCATTATTATCATAGTCTAATTGTGAAAATTTCCTTGGATTGGGCCTATTACCTTATATTTAAAAAAAAAAATAAACAATTATGTTTTATATATTATATTTATATGAACCATGCTCATGGCTAAAAAAAAGGTATTAGTGAGGCATCCATATATAAATACCACAAATTACATAGTATTTGTGTATGAACTCAGACAAAATATTAAAATTTAATTTATTACATAAATAATTCAACAACTATTATTTTTAATTTTTTTCTTTTCGTATATGAAAAATAATTGGTGTGTGCAAATCAATAGTAAATTTCAAGTTATTTAAGATATTTTTTCTTTAAATAATTGTTTGAATCTATAAAAATTTGTAATATATTAACGATTGATCGTTTGGCTGATCTTTATAGTAGGCAATCTTTTCAATATAATTATAATAATACTAAAATAATATTGATATTTATAGTAATAGAGATAATAATTATAATAAAAAGAATACTGTAATAATGCAAAAATAATAACAATATTAATATTATAACAACAACTAGAGATGATGGGACGATATTATTTTATACGGAACATGTATTTTTGTTATTGGTATTTCAAAATAATAACAACAGCGCCTGTGTTCTGTATAATATCGAAAATACTTGCTATTGTAATTTTTGTTATAGAATTTAAAATAATATTTGCATGCACTCATGACACACATCATTTTTTCATAAATTAAAATTACTATAATTTTATATCGAAATAACAGAACTAATAAAATTTTAATATTAAAAATGATTCATAGTTGAATATTTTAATAATCGATATTGTATGAAATGTATGTTGTCTTGAAAAATTGTCTTCATATACAAAATATTTAAGTTTTTTAATATTATGTATGACCAATTTGATTATATTTAGTTAAAGTTTAATATGTGTATGAGTGTGTGTATGAAGTTAATTGGAAAAATTAATGCATGCGAGTTCGTTCATACAAGTATTTAAATATTTGTACACACATGTTTTAAAAATTATATTTTTATATGAAATTAATGTTAAAATTTTATAAAATTTATATAGTACTTTATATTGTATATATAGTTTTATACAATGGTATAAATAATAAATGTTTGTTGCCTGCGCACCATTAAACATTAACATTTATGTGTATCAGTGGCGAACGGTTCACGGCAGCCGGGTTAGCATTGGTGCCCAAACAATTTTCTAATTTATATATTATAACAAATCCAATAATTATGTATTTTTCATATATTATAAAACAAACACATATTTGTTTCAATTCATTAAAATATTATTAACTTTTTATTTTATATACACAAAAATATGAGCAGTATTTAAATAAATTAAAATTTAAATATAACAATATCTGCGATCGCAACACGGCAATTATCACCCATATATATCCCATGTATTATTATATAAGGTTGTCAAATATCTCCCTTCCGCCTTTTTGTCTTTTTAATTTCGCGGCTATGTACAAAGCGCTACAGAGCTCGTATCTGGCAACACTGTACATAATTTGAAAGCTCTTGACATAACAAACAAAACGACGCTATGTATGATTAGTTTGGATATTGCGTTCAACAGTTATAGACGTGTAAACATGGAGTTCACTAACGCCGAAATTCGCGCTATTTTAAAGTTTTCCTTCGTTAAAGGCAAATCCGCTAGAGAAACGTTCCGTGAGATTAATGGTGTTTTGGGGGATGGTACTCTATCACTTCGAACCGCGGAGGAATGGTTTCGACGATTCAGAGCCGGTGAAAACGACACCATGGATAAGCCAGCCGGCGGAAGACCTGTGACGACAAATACCGATCAAATCATGGAATACATCGAGTTAGACCGGCATGTGGCATCTCGTGACATCGCCCAGGAGATGGGAGTTAGTCACCAAACCATTTTAAACCATCTGCAGAAGGCTGGATACAAAAAAAAGCTTGATGTTTGGGTGCCACATGAATTAACAGTGAAAAATCTAATGGACCGAATTTCCATTTGCGAAATGCTGCTGAAACGGAACGAACTCGACCCATTCTTGAAGCGGATGGTGACTGGCGACGAAAAATGGATCACATACGACAATATCAAGCGAAAACGGTCGTGGTCGCAGGCCGGTGAATCGTCCCAAACAGTGGCCAAGCCGGGATTGACGGCCAGGAAGGTTTTGCTGTGTGTTTGGTGGGATTGGAAGGGAATCATCCACTATGAGCTGCTCCCATATGGCCAGACGCTTAATTCTACCATCTACTGCGAACAACTGGACCGCTTGAAGCAGGCGATCGACCAGAAGCGTCCAGAATTGGCCAAAAGGAAGGGTGTAGTGTTCCACCAGGACAACGCCAGACCACACACTTCGTTGATGACTCGTCAGAAGCTACGGGAGCTCGGATGGGAGGTTTTATCGCATCCACCATATAGCCCGGACATAGCGCCAAGTGATTACCACCTGTTCCTGTCCATGGCGAACGCTCTTGGTGGTGTAAAGTTGATCTCAAAAGAGGCTTGTGAAAAGTGGCTGTCCGAGTTCTTCGCAAATAAGGAGGGGGGCTTCTACGAGGGAGGTATTATGAAGTTGCAGTCTAGATGGAAACAGATTATCGAACAAAACGGCGCATATTTGAACTAAATCCGATTACTGTAACACTTTTTATAAAGCATTGAATAAAGAGCAAAAAGGCGGAAGGGAGATAGTTGACAACCTAATATATACCATATTTTTATTTGTATTAGCGCAGCTTTTATATTTCAGTAGTAGTGGTAGTAGCCAGAAATTCATATATAAAAACGGCATATACACATATAACAAATATATAAGCTCGCTGTGTTTAATGAAGGAGAAAATATTTATATGAAGCCGAAACAGAAAAATTTCTTGAGCTTTTTTGTATGGTGTATGATCATAATACTATATTTGCTTACACAGTCCTGTATAAAATGTGTAAATGTATTTGTTTATAATTTTAATTCTATATTTTGTCTATATTTGGACAAAATAAAATAAGATTGCAATTATCATTATGGTTAAGATAACTGAAATTATTAGAGTTTATGAATTATATGATATAAAAATAACAATTTATTATAATTTGGAATTTGGATATTTAAAAAAATACGAAAGCAATATTTATAATTATAGTATGATTAGATTTTACAACAATATTACAGTATACACTATTTAACTTACACATATATATAATATATATACACGTACAGGTGATTGAAGGAATACTTAAGAACACACCTCCAAAAATGGAGATCTGATGATTTATATGATATTTTTGGAATTTAATCTTGCTCTTAATTTACCCAATGCGAATGTTCACCGCTCGCCACTGATAATAATAAGAAAATAAATACTAATAATACAATATACTTATGTGTGTGTGTGTGCATGTATGGGATATAGGGAATATGAGTAGTGTTGTGATATTAAATAATAAAGTTAGAATTTTCCATTAAAAGTTTTGAATAATATTTTGACAAATTTTCCATTTATTTTTATAACGTATTTTTTTTTTTATTTGGAAAAGTTTATATAAAAGATATATTATTTTCTCAAATTTTAAGCAAATGACATAAATTTATAAATGTAATGTTAAAAATGTAACGAGAATTCATGTATATACGAGTACATAAACTAATACATATATATACATATCATATAAATAAGTAGTATATATTCTATTCGATATGTACTGATTTATATATATATAGCGACCTAACCCGATTTTTATATTTAATGAAATATATTTTAGAAAAAATATTGTTGAATAGTTATTGGGTAAACTTTTATATATTATATTTTTCTATAGTACCAAATAATAGTAAAATGCGTTGAAAATTTAATATATTTATTTGTTATTGACATATTTTGATTTTACATCACCTGCAAATATATAGAACCTTTATTTACAATTGTAAACTTCATAATTATATAGGTACTTTTAATAACAAGCAATGTCTAAATTCATGAAAAGGATTGCTAATGTACGCACAAACTTAACGATAGGGCTATAACATTATGATCATACAAATATAAAAAATCTTAAGAAACATAGATTTCGGTATGTAAAAATGAAGCACTTTACTGCTTCGCGATGATCTTATGATTTATAATGTCCCAAAATCTAAATGCTATATATCATAAGTTCATTACAAGTGTATAAAATAATCCAATTTTTAAAACCTATACACATTTGAATACAAAATTTGATCGAAATTGACAAAATAGTTCATGTTTCCATAATTTGCTTTTGAAACCGATTTCGCATATTCGCAAATTTAATAATAAATATGGATAAGAAATAGCAAAATTAGCGCTTTCATTAAAATATATCATTTATATTTGGTTGTTTATTTTTTGACACACAAGAAAAAAATTATTTTCATTGTAAACATACAATATTATTATTGTATTATATATGGCATTATGTAGTATTAAAAATTATACGTTAACAAAGTGTTAGAAAAGAATTACAACACTTGGTTTTTATTCGATGTTTTTTCTTTCAACTCCTTACTTTCCATTTAGTTTACTCGCAGCATGTGGACACAGGAGGTACGAGAAACAATACAATTATCTAATATCTAGTCTACTCAAAAGTCTAAGGAAATAATACAATTTTCAGTAAAACATCTTCCCACCATCAGTTACTATATATACGATAGACAATTCCTCTTTTTGGATGTAGAGAAGCTTCAAAGTAAATTGTAAATTTTCTATGAAATAATGATTTTTGTATTTAGAAATGAGTAAATCGATTTGATTGAAACTTAATTGAATTTTAAAAATTTTATGAGGTTGAAAATATCTATTTTAATATTTCAAAAGCCTTTGTGTATTTTTTCGTTAATTTTATATATAATTTTGTTTATTACAAATATGATTTGTACATCGATTTTTACATCATCATGTATTTTTGTATGAAATTTTTATATTCAAATACGAGTATTTTATGTTTATTTACAATTATTTTATCACCATAACAAAAACAAAAACATCTTAACTTTAATTTCCGCATATGAAAACTATATATACATATTTATATTTTTATTTTAAATATATGAATACGTTTTATATATATTATTATAAAAATATATAGGAAAAATATTAAAATAACTGATGGCAATAAAAATAAAATATGCAATTTTTTTTTATTTTTCTTTATTATCATTTTAATATCATGACAAATAATATATTCATATTACAATATATACAGAATTTAATACATTGTATTTGTATTTATATACGCTCTCTTTACTTGTATTTGTTATGTATTATAATAGCTACAAAATATATCCTATGCAAATATTTCGATATATACACAATACTACGATATATTCGTTTATATCTATTTTCATTGTAATATTTACATTTATTTTCATATGTAAACAATTTTGATGTGAATATCAATCAGAAAATTGAAAACTAAATAAAATTTCTTTTAACAACAGATGTACACACGCACACACACACATACACACACACACTCGCGAACACTATACCAAATAAAAATTGTATTGTATTGCATTTATAATAATAATAATAGTACTAGATACAGATGTATTTTGCAAAAAAAAAGCTTATATAATAGAATTTATTTATGTATTTAAAAAAAGTCGAATAAATCTGTATTGTTGTTGTATATAAAACGTTATATGTACGGATGCAGATACCTTTTCCATCGTATTGTATTTTCAACGTATATATTATAAGTAAAACTGGTAAAACGTACAAATATTTTATTTTATATCTACACATTTTGTTTGTATTTTATATATATATGCTGCTTAAGTTTATATAGCCTGTTATATCTTCCTTTCAATATAATATATTACAAGATCACAACTAAATCTTTTATTTCAAGAAACTTTTATATATATACACCTATTTATACATATATGTGTATAGTCGACATGTATAAATTGTACCATTTGGTATATGTTTATACAGTGGCGTAAATTACATTTATACGCAATATATATTTTTTCAACTTAACTTTTTAAATGGTACATGACTTTTCCTTTCTTCAAAAATAAAAGAAACCAATAAATATTTTTTCAAACAATGTTTAAATTTGCACAAAATCAGTGAAATCTTTATAATTTATATATATTGTATTTTTATTCGCATAGGACTGTAATATATTACTTTCTATATCTATATAATATATTAATCACTGTCATTACCAGATATTAAATTTACTTTTTTTTATTTTGACAAAATTACAAAAAAAAAATTCTTAACTTACTGGCCTTCAATCAAATTTTATTATTTTTATATCGATTAAATTTTTTTAAATCTTATTTTACATATAAATTTGCATGCATTACACGCGGTAACGAAAAAATATTACTTTTTATATTTAATATTCAAAACCATGCAAAGAGTATATAATTTAATTTTACAGTGAATATTGTTGATATACAAGCGCTACGCACGATTTGAGCGAATATATTGTATTCAATCCAATATCCAACTTACTTCAAATAAATATTATATAATTTGGAACAATTTGAGTTAAATTTTTATATTTGGAAAATAATGATGGAAAAATTGTATTCAATGGTGAATTTATTCAAAATATTGTATTCAATGGAATATTTGTATCACCGCATCAGTTTCGAAATAAATTGTGCAATATTTTCACTGTAAATAAAGAAAATATACCGGCTTCCGAATTTGTTTAACATTTTTAAAGAAATAAAATTTAAACGATTTGTTTAATAAATTAGAAAACTGCTCAGGAATTTCATTTTAATCAATGTTCTATTTATATGAAACAGGACTATATTCCATATATAATAACGATTTATCAAAATTCTTTTAAAATTGTATTTCAAACATTAAATACTTTTGCATTGAAGTTGAAATAGTGTTTGAAATTAAATATTTTATTCAAAATATATTTATTTGAAATACTTTAGGAAATATTTTTCGGAAATATTATTTCTAAAAAATGTTAATTATGTTGTATTTATAACAGCAGAAACTTTTATTTAAGCCACAAACCTTTTTTTGTATATAGAATTAGATACCATATTCATTTGCTACATTTACAGGTGATACTATGCGTGTCTTCACAAGTTTATCACATTTTTTTGTTTTCATACGAATGTGTACTTGCGGAACTGGAAATATTCTTATGTCATTTCTTTTTATTTCAAGTCAATACCTTTACTGTTTGATGCACATACATGACTAACAAAGGTACTGGGTTGTGCATAAAAACGAACTAGTTAACGTTTTAAGGTATGTTTTAAGGCTTTATACAAATGCACCGATTTTTGCGAATTACTTCAAAATACCTAAAGCATTTCGAATATACTTAAAGTATTTCAAGGAAATAAATTCAGTTATAAAATTCTTGAAGGTATTTCAAATATATTTATATGATAACTTAACACCCATAATTAAATAAATAATAATACTTCCCACAAAAAATTAATTTGGAATATGAAGTTAATTAAATTTCACATGATTCGTCACTGTTTATATATAATATATATGTATATTATACAAATGAATATATGTACATAATATGTATGACGCTTATATATAGCTTATGTATATATTCAAATATATGATTCTATATAACACATACTAATATATACTCGTAGTATATATATTTTTATATCCGAGAAACTTTTTCCTTCTACGTATTCCTTTAACTTAACCTAAATACTTGCTGTATATCTAGAAGGCATATTTAATATAAATAATATAAAGTATATACAGGGTGACCATACCAGTTTTGTGCCATTCCTCAAGGCGGTGTTATAGGTGGGATATAATTTTAAGCGAAAATACTTATAATAAACACATTTTGATTTAACGTTTTGGTTTTCAAAGCAATCTTGCCGAAATTAAATCGTATGACAGAAATGGTGAAAACGGAAAGCTATAGATCAATTAGTATTTTCGCTTTAGAATTATGTTCATTATATAACATCACCACGCCTTGAAGGATCGCATTGTTTTCGTATACACCTTGTCGATATTGTAGTAAATAAGTATAATATTATATATAATATGTCGACGTTTATTTGTACTTGCATATATTGTGTATATATTAGCAAAAAAAAAGGGAAAATTATCGAAAATTTGTTCTGTATGTTCAAGAAAAACTTTGTTCAATGTCGCCTATATATTTTATTTTTTTATTATTATCTTTAATTTTATTTATATTTAGTATTATTGTTGTTGTTGCTGTTGTCGTTGTTATGTTATACGCATTGCATATTAGCTTCTTGTTTTTCTTACATAAATACATAGAAAATATTTGATTTTATTAATAATATAAGATCTATTTTATCATTATTATTCTATATACGTATACACTACGTTTAGGGGACATTTGAATTTTTGTCAATTTCTCTTGTCTGCGGTAGCCTAATTCTTAGATTTTTTTTAAGAATAATTAAACAAAAATTAGTATTTTCTATTAAATTAAGACAAATTTTTTCCGACATTAACTTATAAATACAATGAAGCATTTCTATTGAAATCTCTAGCCAAACAATATTGCATAATTTTTAGGTTGTCTTTTGTTGTCTTCAAACGCGAAATAAATAAAGAGACGACTAACAGGGATAGATTGATTCCTTTAGCTATACATATTTATGTTGGCATGTACATCCCTTGATATGTGTGGTATATAGTTACTTATCGCATAAAACCATAAACCGAATATGTTATGGGAAAAATTTAAAAAGCATTATATTTTAAAATAATTTTTTTAAAAATATCTATATCGAATCATCAGATGAGATACGGTGTTGAAATAAATATTTTGAAAGTTCCACAGAATAATATACTTTTAAAAATACATAATAAATTAATATCGTAATTAGTTTGGATAAGAGAAATTGTAAAGTTTTTAGAAATTGTCCATATGCGGAAAACAGTTTTTAACAATTATATAGTTTTCTTTATATTTTATTTTATATTCCTTTACAAATTATTATTATATATTATTAATTTTCTAAGATGTTTTCAAATTTTCATTAATTTATTGTAAATGAAGTAGTAACGATATTATACGAGTTAAGTTATAGAACTGTATTTTGAAGATACTATAGTTGCAGTTATTATTATTCCAGAATTTCCAAGATAAGAACTATTATGATCGCATGAAACCAAAACTATATGCATATTGCAAGGGACTACTGTATATACATATATATATATTGCATATATGTAGCATCATATTGCTTTAAGGCACACAATAATCATCCATTGACTGTATATAAATGCAATTGGAATAATATTTTTTGACAATTTGATATAATTTTATAGACAATTTGATATTCATTATTATTGCGTATTGTATATTAATAGAATATATTATATATTATTTACTGCAGATTTTTATTTCAATTTATTATAATAAAATTTTATCTAATAGGAGTAGTAGTGTTACCTGTTATACTACCTGCGTTTTTTTTATATATAATATCTTCTTTCTTATATATACTGAATTAATTTAATATAGAGTGATATCGAAATACTTTTTCTAATATACATTATTTTTTATATATAGAGCAAATTATATTGATTGAATCATTTAATGTTACGTGTTATAAATATATGCATTTGTATATTATATATAAAAGTTGTTGTATTATATTATATATAAAAAGATTGTTTTTATACGAGTATTTTATTAATCAATCTCAATTTCTGTTTTATAGATATTATTTAAAAATACAATAAAATGCACAGTTCAATTTAAAAATAATTTAATAAATATATTGTATGAATTAATTTGAATATATAAATTTTAATATTATGATGAATAATTGAAATATATGTATATTTAGGTCAATTGAATGTTTGTTGAAAGATTTACTCTGATGTGAATTCAATGTTATGTTTATTGACATATATATATATATACGTGCATTAAATAGATTCAATTTATACAGTTAAAGCGCACAGAGAACTCACATTATTAAATTATAAACTGCATTTAATTGTATGTAAAAATAACCTCATTATAAAATTGTATTTAATGCAATTTTTTTTTTCCAATTAGTTACTTATTATAGAATTAACGTTATGTTTAATTTTCTCGAGAAAAATATGCCAAACAATCGGAACCATTTAAATTATTTTCTAGGTTAATATCTGATAGTTTTACCATAGAATTTGTATACAGTAAACATATAATATTACGTACACGTGTCCTTATTGATACTTACGTATGATCGCGAATTGTAAACAAGTGCTTTTATTCATTTTTCAATTTTATTCATACTATAATTATTCTTATTAACATCTGATAAAAATATGATGGACAAATCTTCTGTATTTGTTGACACACCATTTCACACTGCCATCATTATTCGTGAATTTTTCACATCAAATACCATTCACCGCAGCCTCCATATATGCACCAGATCTCGCTCGAACATTGTTTAATCGTTAAATATTCTATATGTTTTATGCAACATAGGACAATTTTTTTTATATTCATGTATTGGATGGACTCAAATCTGTATATAAAAAAATGCAATTGTATTCTTGTGTGGATCGCATCATCACCACACTCAGTAACCATTGTTATTTATTATTGGCGATATATGTGTTGTTAAAGACATGTAATTGTTTTTGTCGATTAATTGATGTATTGATACAATTCTATAAATGGAAACTGATTAATAAAATTCATATAGTAACGAACACATAATTCTATAATATATAATGAAATTTGAAGACAATTCAACAATTTTGATGAAACATTTGTGAATTCAGCACACCATAGATATACCAGCTAAGTGGAATTCCTATATACAAAAATGATATATGATATATGACTATGACCAATCTTTGCCAATTGGAATGCGAATAGAACTTAACCAACAATTGTTATATTTATTGTAAATAAAAATGTATTCCATATCTTTTGCCAAGTCGCAGCAAGAATGTTCCAAATTAGAGAATTTTTTGTATATGCGATACAGGGGAGAATATATGTGAATTGATTTCTATAGGCACACACACACACACACACACACACAATGTAATTATTCTTTTCGTTAACTAAAATCCTATTAATTATTATTATCTATCTATAATATCTTATAATTTTTTTCACTTCATAAATTTTTTTTTTTTTATCCCATAAGGAATATGCGACCATATTATAATAAATATCACATAGAGTCAATTATATAATATTATATATATAATATACTTTACCTTTTTTTTGTATAATATATTAAAGTTATACCACCATCCTGATATATAGGAATATACACATACATTATATGTATATATGAAATATATTTTAAAAGACTTAACAGCACCACCATAGCAGAAGAAAATATAGAATAGGAAAAAAAAAATGAATAAAGATCTTGGTGCCAAGAAAAAAAAAGTATTTCTTTTCTTTTTTTTTGTTCCTTTTCTGAAATGGATTTTATAAGCCGATTAAGGAAAGAAAAGGTATATAGAATATATAGATACTCGTACCACATACACACGCATACGGTTTCTTTTAGTTTAGTGTATATACAACATAGATAAAAGCATTCCATTGTAGAACGAAAAAAATTCACTGTATGAAATATAAAAAATAAAAGATAAATCTTAGACTTTTAGAAAATTTTACGTTCATTTTTCGCACATGAAAATATTTACTAATCGACATACACGGGAAAACTAAAGTTCAGTTTGATATGCGTAAAAATAACCCATACTTATACAGCCGAGAGCCTATATGTTGACATATACGTCAGATATATAAGACCTAATGATTTTACGGCAGAAATGTGTTTTACTTTTAACGTAGATGTGGGAAAATTCAATTTCCATGCAAAATCTTCATTTAAATTTTAGTCGAATCAATATTCATAAGTATTAGAAATATAACATGTTCGCAGCTCCTGAGTTTATTCCATCATTTTATGTGCAGAATTTCTGTTTATTATTGTTGTGTTTAATGTCATCATCAGCAGTCATTTTGGCTTTCTTAATAAAAATTAATTGCTCTTACTTATAAGTTAATTTCAAAAAGGTGGGCAAAAGTTTGTTGTAAATTCAAATTTTATAATATTATGCAGTGAGAAAACTGTTTTTACTGTTTTTTATTTCTATGTTGCAAGTGTAGAAATTCTGTCTGCAACATCCAACAGAAATTGACCCATGTAATTCATATTAGTTTTTTTTTCCAGTGCATGTGATAATGATAAATGTATAATGTATAGTGCATGTCTACGTAAGCCAGTATTATATATTACTTATTATATGCATAATCTTATCTGGCATTCTTATATTTAACAATATATGTATGTGTATGTAATATTATATATTTTGTGGTGGCGAGAACTGTCGATAATCATTAATTTTGTTAATATTATAACCTTCTAATATATATAAGTTTTCAGACATATTTATGATGATATGGCTTTGGATTGTCATTTATTAATTAAAAAATTATTTTTAATTATTTCAAATATTTATTTAGAAATAATCTCGTTCTCGAAACATTTATAACATTTTAATTTACGTAAATTGATTCTATTTATATACTATAATTAAAAATGATGTCTATCAAAATTTATATTTAATTGTATTCATTAAATTGTTTTTGATTTATTAAATCGTTACGAATATATAGAAATCCTACATCTAATTAAAATTGTATATATTAAGAAGTTAAATAAGAAATCATGTTGCATAAATTATAAATTTATTTATATAATATGATTTAAAATGATAATTAAAATATTCAAAATAATTCGTTAATTGTTATCTACTATTATTGATTGCAGTGTTAGATGGAAGTCCGAGGGGTACTATATAATGCGAATTGACTTGGATTATGTCTATATGTAATCAACTCATATATAGTCACTCGGGACGAGAACTATAGTTTACATACCTTTCTATGTAAAAATCAATCATTCAAATTTAAATTAAAAAAAATGTTTTGAAATGTAGTATCGCACAATTTTATAAATTATTGTCTGTCTATTGGTTAATAGTCAATTTTCCATTACATCATAATTTTCTAAGCATTACATATGCCCGTCCATATATAGTGATATCGCCGCCTTATATATGGTCCTTGCTATTCAATAATCAACTTAGAATATATTATATTATTTTTGATTAGGATTTGTTCTTAAAATTGAAAAAAATAAAAAAAAATAAAAATTGAATTATTCGGATTCAGAAATAAAAAGTTTTGTTTGTTGAATAATCACTATAAAAAAAACTATACATAAATTTGAACCTTTTTCCTTGCAAAGAAAAAACCAAATTTTTGCATTTGAATTGGCATAATAGTAATATACATTCAAATTGTTATTATATAAATATACTTTTCTGTGAAATAGGATTTTAAAAGGTTCGTTTTTCGTTTCTAAATGCAATAAACAAAGAACGTCGGTCGCATAATTTAATAATATATATAATAACATTTATAATACAATAACAATGCGGGTCGGCAAGATAATATAGTTAAGGTTTATAAAGTACCAAATAGTGCAGTTCTACAATATATATATGACAAAGGAATCATAAAGGTTTTCCATGAAAGAAGACAAAATGTCATCGAACAAAATGGAAAATATAAATATTTAATTATTTTATTTCATATTAAAAACCCAAAATTACTTTTTATGCCAACCTTAAGTATTGTTATATATTAGGAGTATGTATATATATTATCATTCAACTGCATATTGTATATATTAAAATTAAAAGATATTTTCAACTTTAAATAATTATTTTTAATTTATTTCAATGTTTATGTACTTTTCATCTCGCATATATATTATAATAAAATATATTTGTATATATTTAAACATTGACAAAGAAAGATTATAAAGGTTGAAATTGAAGTATGTACAATATACATTCAGTCAAATAAGTACCCGGAAATTTGAAATAAAACACAAACAACTTATCAATCATCTAAATTTATTATATCCCCTTCAAAATAGGCCCCTTCTGAGGCAATACACTTCTTCCAACGAACAATCCAATCATCGAAACACTTTTTAAAGCTATATTCCGAGATGGCCTTCAATTCTCGTTGCGAATTAGTTTTGATGTCTTCAATGCTCTCAAAACGGGTTCCACGAAGTGGTAATTTGAGTTTTGGAAACAGGAAAAAGTCACATGGTGCCATATCTGGAGAGTACGGTGGTTGTTCGATGATATTTGTTGAATTTTTGTTCAAAAACTCGTTAACAATGATCGCTTTGTGCGCTGGTGCATTATCGTGGTGCAAAATCCAACTGTTGTTCCGCCACAAATCTGGTCTTTTGCGACGAACATTCTCTCTCAAACGCTTCATAACGCCAAGATAATATTCTTTATTGACGGTTTGTCCCTCCGGTAAGAATTCCGAATGAACAACACCACGAATATCGAAGAAAACGGTCAGCATCACCTTGATTTTCGATTTGCTTTGGCGCGGTTTTTTCGGTTTCGGCTCATTTTTGGCGCGCCATTCCGATGATTGTTGACTTGTTTGCATGTCGTACTCGTAAACCCATGTCTCGTCACCAGTTATGATGCGTTCGATGAACGTTGGATCTGAATTTACGCGTTCAAGCATGTCTTCAGCCACCTTACTGCGATTCATTTTTTGAAGAAAATTCAGATCTTTTGGCACCAATCGCGCTGCGACTTTCCGCATACCCAAAACATCAACCAAAATATGACGAGCGGTCTCATGAGACATGTTCATTTCTTTGGCTATCTCTCGCAAACTATTATGACGATTTTCGAGCACCATTACCTTTATTTTGTCGACGTTTTCTTCAGTTGAAGAGGTCGAAGGCCGTCCTGAACGTGGCAAATCGTTCACTTCTTCTCGCCCCTCTTTGAACGATTTATACCAATCGTAAACTTGAGTTTTCGACATGGTTGAATCACCAAATGTTTTTTTCAACATTTCCAATGTTTTGACACAAGAAATTTCGTTTGAAACACAAAATTTCACACAAACTCTTTGATCGATATTTTTATCCATAGTAAAAATCGCAACGCACACAAAAGGTTGACTTGTTCCTAATGACGCCGTAAGCAAACTAAATCACACATAGCAATAAAAATTCACAGAATGGTGGCTGACAGTTGTGTCAACCTGAGAAAAAAATTTTTTTTAAATATTCTCAGAGAGAAAATTAAAAATGAGAATTTCCGGGTACTTATTTGGCTGAATGTATATACATTTTTCATTTAATATACACAACATTAATATATCAGTGGACGAAGCTTGAGACTTTGTGTCGCACGACATTGTGTATATAATTATATTTTTTCATGAATGCATAGCACCAAAATAAATTAAAAATATATGTTAGAATTTAATAATTTGACGAAATTTACTTATACGAAAAAGTTTTCCACAAGAGTCTGCAAAGGCTATATTTCCAGAAAAATATATATTTATTACATCACCGTTTTTTGTTGCCGCAGTCGTCTCTCGTCACTGTGTGCCCACGGTATACGCATAAATGTGTCATACGCACCAAATGAAATTAGTTAATTTATTCAAATTGATATAATTAAATTTTACATGATGAATAAGAACTATAGGTGCGTATATTTTTCAAGGATATTTATCAGGCAAATTTACGCACTTTATCATTTAAATTTTTGTATTTAATTTTAATTAATGCTGTTTTGTTATTTGCGTTCATTGATTTTATTCTATTTTTTTTTATTTTTTTTTGAATTAAAAAGGTTATATCAAAAAAAAAGGTTTTTGTAAAATATAAAATAAAATCAATGAAGAGACAATGTTTTATAAATAATTATTTTTGATTTAAGATATTATACAATATATAAAAAAAATAAATTTCCCATTTATTTGAATGACAAATACAAATACATTTTTTTTTTTTTTTTTTTTTTTTTTCAGAAATCAAATTAAAGTTTCATCACATACACATTACAAAATATTCAGTTTATAGTAGCAAAAACTATATATATTTACTAAATCAACATTATGTTGTGTATCCAACCAACAACATGAATAGATAATGGTAAAAAGATATGTTTGCATACATATTTTTTGTTGACATTTATTTGTGACAGTTCAACAATTGGTATACATATAAAAAAAAAAAACATATATAGAAACAGGAGCAGAACGTGATGATGATAAAATAAATCAAATACAGCATAAAAAAAATATCAACACAATAAAAATAAAAATTATATTATAAATAAATACTATAAAACTTAAATTAAGATTTTTATCGTATAACGAAATGTAATCATATGGAATGCGGTCATGACACGTAAGAATAATGTACAATTTGACATACGTACTGTCGGTTTATTAATCATGATTTTATTACAATCAATAACACATACAGCTTGTAAGTATACACATTTATATATTAAATATTACATTATTTCAAAATATATTTCTTCTATATTCATTAAATATATATAATTGTTAAGCTTATTAATATATTAATATACATTTTAGGAATTCGATATGTTTAAAAATATACAGTATGGCGTATATAACCGTCTTATACGCGTATTCATAAACGACAGAGGACAAATAATTATGTGGTTTTGGATTATGATTATAGTTTGCTGATATGATCTTTCTTATATCTACAAAATTGGTGCACTATAATGTTCTACAGTAAAAACTGTTACAAAATGGGTGTTTTACCATGGATATTGTAACTGAACTTAAAGTTCTATATGAATATTGCTAGCAGAGTTATATGTTTAAATGAAACAGGACTTTTCTATAATATTCCATAGATATTTTTTGGTACTAAATATTATAGTTAAAATATTAATTGAATGTTTACAATATACAAAATACACATTCGAGTTGCTACATATGTTACTATAGTACCAATAACTCTTCTTGGAATATCCTTGAAAAATTCTTATTCTTGTACCATCAGATGGATATAATGCTTACCCAAATCTCTTTTATATGAAGTGCAACTAAACCATTAATATAATTAAAATATCCTTGAAATGTCCTTAATTATAAAACGAATTCGCTCGTATATGAGTATAAATGTTACTAATAATAAATAATAAAATTAAATTATCTTCGCACGTATACCAAAAAAAACTCTTACATTTATCGAAAAAATTCTGATCATTTAAACTTATATTATCCTATGGAAAAGTCTTTAACCTTGAAACACAATTGCGTCACTTGAATTTCCTTTCATATATATATTAAATCAGATGTCACTAAAGAAAAATTTAGTCAAGCTCTCTAATAGGAGAGCATAATTCTATTATAAGTATTTATATAATTTCATCAAAATTCGTAAATAAATATTTGAACTCCAAAATTGAGGGGTATCGCGAAAATTTTATCTGTGCGGTATTTGTGAAAGTTGTTTTACAAAAAAATTACACAAATTACACAATAGTAACAACATTATACACTAAATGCGTACAATTCCTGCAATTTTCAATAAAAATTAATTAATTAAAGAAATTAATTAATGCAATTTTAATAATGCCCACGTACACGTTACAAAAATTTTTGCGACCAATACATATGATGACGGATGGAAATAGAATGTGAAATATAATATCCATTTAAATTTGTATTTATATATAGACAATGTCATTGTATAACAATATACCAATGCATAAATGAATAATACAATATATAATATAAGTGTATTATAAATAAAATTTCTGTTTTAATGAAGTGACATTTTGACATGTACCATTTATATGCAAAAAATAAACTTTATAATTCCTAATTGACATAAAGTGCAGTTACATAAACCATACCGTACATAGTATACACAAATATACTCGTATATACATAATATAAATGGAAACAAATTTCCTCTAATATAAATATAGAGTATAGTGTGAGCAGTGCCTGCACAACACAGACAGTTGTTTTAATGTAACATTTTTCATAAAATTAATTATTACATTATAATGGGGTTCTGTTTATTTTTTATAGAAAAAAATAAAACACTATTTATATTAATGTAATTTTATGCCAGCATACACCACAACCCACAGACGATACACACGATGAAAATCTCTTAACTTATGTTATTTAAATTTTAATTGAATATTTAATATTATGTGTTTTAATATAATATTGTAATATAGTTTTCACAACCAATTTTTTAATCATAATTATTATAATGAATTCTATAAATAATATGTCGCAGTGGCGACGTCGCGGCATGAAATTCTCAGTTGTGGATAAACGTATATATTCTATATTCATCCCATTTACATGCTATAGAAATATTTTTTCGTTTAAATTTGAATGCAATTGGAATTTTGGTAAAAAAAAAATCATCAAATTATATATTTAATTGTTCGTGGTTTGCTAGTATTTCAATCAATGTTTTTTAACCTATTTCATTTAATAAATTTACCTCTGTTGACATATTGCATGAGTTGGTCAGTCTTTCTTATTGCATTTTATTGCGAGAAAACCAGAAAAAAATACACGAAATTATACCTAAACATACAAAATTTAAAAAGAATCGTAATTAAGCTACAAGCTGAAACCCCAAAATCTCATAAACCAAAAACTTAAATAAATATAAATTAATATATTTAAAATTAAAACCAATAATATAAATTTATTGAACTTTTACGAAAATACATATAATTTCTAATAGAAATAAAAAAATAAACTTTTAAAATAATAATGAAATATTTTCTAAATATAGTCTCCCATATTTTTTGCATTGAAATTATAACGCAATTATGTTGTGTGTGTATATCTCTTATATTGGTATATATATGACCCATTGAATATACACAAGTAAATTTAATGGTACGAACATTTAAATGTGTTTATATCCATTTTCTACAAATTGTGTATGAGACTAATGCTAAAAAATAATTAATTAATGTTTTTTTCTTTCAATATTTTAAATTTGTTAAATTTTATTGATTTTATATTATGAAGACAGTCAGTGTCAATAATATTGATACAAAAAATAAAAAAAATTCATTAAATTCGTTATTTAATTATTCAAGTGTAAACGCTGTTTACATACATACACGTACGTACACTACATCACTGACTTGATATTAATGCCAAAAATTATTGTAATTATTATTTTTATTACAAATTTTTCAATTTTGTACTTAACTAAAAAACCAACTTTTCGCATATATTCAGTTTCTTATAATCTTAAATATATTCAATAATAATTACATATTATTTAAAATTATAAAATTATATTTGCCAATATATATTATGTATAAAAACCCATATTTACATACACTTGTACGGATAAAATGTGTCTGTTAAAAGTTAAATATGTATTTTATTTATACAATTTTGCTGTACACATATAACAAGAAATTGATGTTTTATAATAAATTATAGTCGTGTACAACGGGGAAGGATCATTAGGGAGTTAAAAAATTAAAATTAATGTGATTGACATTCAAATATTTATAATTTACATTTGTATACATGTTAATTTCTCAAAAGGTTATCATTTGAATTGTTTATATACGATTAAGATTATATATATTATATTCATTAATAAAATATAATACATGTAAGAAATTCAATCTTAATCATAATAAATCATTAATGTAAAATTTAACAGATTTAATATTGATATGATGTGGTACATGCGTTCAATATATATGGTATAACAAATGTTTATTTATTATATATATATGTTTTGTTATATTCACATATTTAATATATATACTAACAATAAGTATATATATAGATACATAAATTAAATATATTATATATATATATACGTAATATAATATATATATCGTCTGCGTTTATATAGTTTTAATTAATTTTACCCATGTTATAACAACAGTTTATACACAATATATACAAATTGTATATATATACACCTATAACATGTTCAATATTATACAATATATATACGAACGAGTATATTTGTAATATATATATAAACATTGAATTGACATAAACATATTAAATTACATACCTAGATATTGTAATAATACTTATACTCGTATATAATATTACTCTAATTTATCAATTTTAATAAATAATACATGTAAAATATATATATAAATCCGTACCGATATCAAATTTAGTTACAGCACAAATATATTTTGATTTATATTAATATTATATGTTAATTATAGATATATAATAATTATGTAATGTAATTTATACATAAACGTTTTGAACATTTTCAAACACAATAAATTACTAACATTTTTATTATTTCCATAATGGATTGTTCTGTGAAATTCGTATAGAAATTTTTGAATTCTAATATTCATATTATAGTTAATTCACTACTCGTTTATTTAAATTTGTCTATAAATTTAGGAACCTGATAATTTACCACAAAAATACAGAAAAATAACGAAGAACATGTTTTGAAGGGAAATGCTATTCAATTGCCAATTTATTTACTTTTACAAATTTATTTAATTTTGAAAAATTTTAGTGGCAAAACATTATAGGTTTTGTACCAATAAATACAAATTTACATATTGTCAATAGGATTTACGTATTTGTATATATACAGTTTGTGTTAGATTTTCATACAACCAACTTTGTATATCTTCGTCCGATACTTTTTAAATACCTATGTAATAAGTTCATCGTCTTCGATGTTGATATTCAATTTAGTTTTAATTCTAATATATATGAAATACATTTGCTCACTTGTATATATCTTTTAATGACGCGTAATTTTGTATTTGTCCTTGGTCAAGTTATCAAAAATCCCATGTTAACAATTAAATTAAAAAACGCAGATATATTTTTACACAATTTTGTGGGTATATAATTTTCATTGATAATTTGTGTCTAACAAAGTACACCGATCCGAGACAGTAAAATTCATTTAAAATTTGTAATCTCTGTGGAAATAAAATAAGTGTTAGATTTGTTGGTCACCCTCCTACCTTTGACACCATTGACGAAGAAGAGGTGTGACACCGCAACTATATATTTGCGTATAACAACTTGTGAGAAAGAGTATATCGTGTAAAAATATAAATCTTTGAATAACCTTATTTCGTTATAAAAATAAAATGATAAATTTTGGAAGATTACTATCTAAGCAGCTCCATTTTTTATTATATTAATTTAAAGTTTTTTTTTTTTTTATGATATTATATTTACACTTAGGACAACGCAACTAAATAACATATAATCACATTATAAATTTCCACTATATATTATATAATCGTATACATACATAGGTACATAGGTATATTATATGAAATAATTATATGTAAACCTATAAAATTTATTATATTCGTATGTTTATATGGTTTTACTTTTAAATTCTATATAGAATATTCTGTATATGTGAAATTTAATTTAAAACTTTTCTTATTTATATATTAGTTAGGTAATGGTTTTATAATTATATATTTGAAAAAAGAATCCATAATATCATATTTTTATATTCATATACGCAGTGCTGAACAAATAAAAACGAATATCGAAAAATATTTCTCAATATATTTCGCGTTGTTATTTGTGTCAAATTAATTCCTTTCGCAATGTACAGATTAATAAAAAAACTGTCAAAAAGTGAATGTATTACGTACAAACTCAAATACTTTTTGGTTGGTTTTTACTCACAGTTCCATAAAATCCACAATACCATTGTAAATCCATCAAATTGTCGATTTGATTTTATTTATGTAATTAATAGCTTTTCCATTGTTGTTTATGTTTTGGTTCGCATCATATCATCGACGGATTATTGTTTTCGATTGACGTTATTATTGCAGATAATTCATTTTTCCATCACCAGCACACACGCCTGTGATGATTTGTTTAAAAAATGATAGATTAGATTAGCTTTTGAAATGCGTATTTTTTAAATATTAATTCCTTATCATACGACGATCCGAATTGATTTGTGGTAATCAAAAATTTAAGTTAGAGTGGTCGACTTGAACACACACGTTAATCGTCTTTGAGTGAAAAATCGCTTTTGAACGGAATTTTGTTAACCAATTCTGAAACGTCCGTTCTATTATGTCCATTATAGCGTCATAAACTTTTTGGATATCTCTTTGTGTGAAACTCAGCGCAGTAATCCTTGTAATTATGCTGGGAAAATAAAAGTAAAATATAATGATAACACTTCACATGTAAACTTTTGGAAAATTGAACCCGATATTTCACGATTGATATGAACGCTACTAACCTCTGCGACACAGAGATTATATATAAGTATAAGATAGTGAACCAATTCTCTGCCGGTGTCCCATTGACAGTCATTTTTAAATTTAAACATATCCCACTTGATTTTTTATGTATAAATTAGCTCTCTTATTTGCAGCTATAACAATATGTGATTTGTTCCTTTAAATTATCAAAATATTATATGTCACATTAAAAATGATTAAATTAATACCATTGTCCAAAGTCCATGGATTGTGCCTACTACTACAACACTACTATGTTAATAAATACTATATTTTATTTCAATTTCATTATTAATTTAATTAAAATCAAAACACGAAATTCTATATTTCCTGCCTATTGGTAAATATTATTTCAAAGTTTTAATTATGATTTTTCTATATATAAATATAATATAGGCGAAATTAAATAAATAACATAAAAATTTTCCTTATGTTATTTGTACATTGTTCATAAAAACTTTTTGATAAATTTTTTTGTTGGCATATATAAGAATAATCCTTATTGAATAATAATTACCAATTCAATTATTATGATTTCATTTAGCGTATATTAAAAAAATAGAAAAAAAAACATAATAATAATATCGTATACTCTACCTACACCTACGCATTTACATATATTCGTATATTATAAAATGTTTATTATCTAAAAAAAAAAAAAAGGAAAGGAATTTGTATACGCGTATTAAATACATATATACATACCCATAAATCCAGATTATAATGATAAATGAGATTCGAAGGAAAAGCATATTTCTCTGTCAACAGATCAACTGAAAATAATTATTTATGATAAAAAAAATAAAATTGAAATGGAAAACACATCTGTACTTGCACGTATATTATATATATAATTATATATTTATTATATATTATATATATAACGCAGAAAATAAACGTGACTAATGTACAATATTATATAATATCATCATTATTTTTTTTTTCCTGATCCATTCCATTATCAGCACACAGAGAACGTATTATTTTTATTCCTGTTATCATTTTAAAATTTATATACTCCGAATAAATCTATATATATATGCCGCGAATATACTACTATATTTTATCATTTTTATTTTGTATTGTATATATTCTTTACTTTATAATATAAAACTAATATATAATAAAAAGGATTCAATTTTCAAAGTATATTATCAATGTCACGTATTTTGTGTGAAAAAACCCCTTCTTTTATTTATAATTTACAATATTTTTAGATTTTCTGGATTATTTTGTATTTGACAAGAATAAAAATAAAGAAATACACGTAAAATAAAAAGAAGAAAAAAGTTGAAAAGTTTTCTGAAAATTAAGTGTATTATTCTTTTATTGTTAAAACATGAATTTATTTATTTATTTATTTATTTATTTATTTATTTATTTATTTATAATAAAAATATATATAATAAAATTGTATTTATATATGATTTCAATAGATATTAAATATACATATGAGAGTACATATCTTCTATATACAATCGAATATAATAATAAAAAAGTTATATAAAGTTAATTTGTAAATCGAATTCTAAGAATATATACGAAAATTATCTGTTTTGTCAAAAAGTTTACCCCCTTTTTTTTTTTCTGTATTACAAATTACCAATAAAAAGTATACTCCAAGTTCTTTTTATATTCAAAATTTGTGATTGTTTGTATGACAAACTAACTTATATTACTCGTACTACTACTACTACTGTACGATAACAATAAATATAGAAAAACCACATTAAATTACCGCACGAAAAAAAGACAGAAAACTTTAATAAAAGAGTCAATTTGTATCAAATTGTTAACTTTATTCCACTTTAATCAATGTAATATACTCGTATTTGTATTTATATACTATGTGTTTTTGTATAGATAATCAGCTATAATACAGTGCAAACTCTTTGGTATCTAAGAATCTATATGTTTCCACAACGTAATATAAAATAGTTTTTCTCGGTGATCCCTTCATTTTTTGTACAGAAAATTACTTAATCAATTTATTATGGAAAATAAGAATTAATACAAAAATGAATACAAAACATTTTCAAGTATTGGATTTTATTAAAATATAAACAAACATTTTATTTTATTTATTTCAATTGTATAGCAACTTATCGGAATGGAAATTCGCTGGAATATCGATTTATTGATCAATTTCTTTCGCCTCTGTCAATTTTCAACAAATGTTTTAATAAAATTATGCCTAAATGTACTTATAATGTGTTTATAAAAACAATTTCTTTGTAAGTTCTGGCTTCAAATTGGACATATACATGCTTAGAATGGAATGGAAAGTGGCTGTCTAAATATTTCCTTCAAAATTGATTTATCGTATACAGTTTTGCTAACCACAATGCTAAAGTATGGATATCACTTGTTTTATTTTCATGAAATTGAGAATGTAAATCATTTTATATGCTTTTGCAAATTGTTTTTTTTTCTAACTTTTCTTAATTCTATGTGAATTTACTATCCGAACATGCTAGTTTATATTAATTGTTTCGCAGTACAACCCAAGCAACAATTTTAAGGCTTTTGCTATAGAAACGGTCCCTGGAAAGCTCGTAGAGCGGCGTCTGCACTGTATATACATATTTTTATATATAAATAAATATACTATCAATGTATTTTTCCTTAATAAATTTTAAGTAAAAACCAAATACATATTTATCGATTACTATATATAAATTCTAAAGGTATAATACAATACATAAAATATACTATATTTGTTGGGATTATATTGTGGCATGTGTTTTACAATAGTTAAGCTATGTATAAATTGGTATAGTTAATAAATATATAGGCATTGTTATCGATGTAAATGTATAAAGGATATATGTACAGTGTCGGAAATACTATATAAAAATATAAGTTGAGGAATGAAGAAAATACTCTTTTTAAACTTTTATCTATCATTTTTAATTCTAAGTTTTTCCTTTCGAATTATCACTCTTATTGTTAATAAAAAAAAATGTCATATGGTCAAAAATCAAATCATAAGGTCATAGGTAAAATCGTATTTTTATTACTTTCACAAATTCTGCGTACTTTAGATATTTATTGAAAATAATATTATCTGCATATGTTAACCCTGCAGCGATACAAATTGTTTTCAAATTGGATCAAAATATTTATATAGTTTTTGTTTCGGTGAAATAACATCGCAATATAAGAGAAAATATTGTTATATTTATCGCAAACCAGGAAGAAGAAGTTCTGATTTAAGAGGTTTTATACGAAATTTATTGAACGATATTTTATCTATTTTTGTTACATTATTATTGATATTTCTATAAAACACTTTTTTCATTAATTCACTTATATATATATATATTTCCATCACTGTATTTATAAATTTATATTTAATCTTATATAAACTAAACGTATGTGTGTGGATTTAGTGTTATAAAAAATATGGATTAAAAATTGTTGTATCAAGAAAACTATATATTGTTTTATTTATTGGTTTTCGCAATTAATGTTATACCATATATATTCACATATATGGATTAATATTAGGTTATTTATGAACAGAAGAAATGTATATATCAAAACTTTATTACAGACCAATTGTTGAATTTCTATTATTATTATTATAATTCTATAATTAGTATTATTATTATTCTTAAATTAGCATTATTATTAGGATTTTTATGTTTGTATGCAGAATAATATATAATAATGGAAAAAAAATAATTTGATCTCATTCAAATGCAAGCGAATCGATAACCACAACTGTTTTATTTGGTTTTTGTTTTAACAAGACAAAAGTAAACTGCATCCTCAATATCATGTATCAAATACAGTCATATTATTGCTTTGCTATCGTTTCTGTATCACCGAATACAATCTATATATACATACAGTTTCTGATGGAACACATTCACTATATAAATTTTCACGACCAATCGATGAGATTCATTATAACTACACAACAACTTTTTTTATTTGTAATTCAAATATATCTGAATGAGTATAAGTGATCACAACCTGAATTATCCTCAATATTTGTGTTGAATGTATATGCATTTAGCATTTGTGTTGGTGTATATTACACTCACGAATTTATACATAATTTCATATTAAATATTTCGCATTTTATATTAGTAATTAATTACAAAACTCATCTTGAAAACATCATAATTTTGCTGTATTAAATTAGACATTTTTTTTTTATATTTTATACTCACTTCCATATAATTATACAGAACATATTTTAAAAACAGGTCAATTAAAATTTTAATCTAAAATTAAATTATATTTATATTATATCTTCTATTATTATTATTATTATTATTAATAATATATATTCTCGTATATACATCAGAGAAATAATAAAATTTAAATTAAATTTTATTATAATGAATTTTAATTACATCTGACAAATATTTGTCCATATACTTGAATATTTTGTATAACATTTATAAATATCTAGAGGTAGAGGTCAACTTAATAATAATTAAAATTTATTCAAAAATTATGTTATTATACACCGTGTCCAATTTGCTATCATACATTATTCTTTGCATCCTTATGTATGGTGTTGCGATTTGGAATAGTTTGTGTTAATTAAAATCGATTATACAATTTATAATTCTTCTATAATTTATATACCACCACCTAGTACATGTATTTGAAGCAACTTCGTGATATTACAGAATATTTAGTTCAATGTACACCCAGATTATGGAACAATGACAATTTAGTAGATATTCTGAAGAATATTTAATCCAAACTCTCGCCAGATTTAAAATACTTTATAATGATTATTAGAAAATCACAAATTAGACGCAGTTTAAAAAGACTATCCTAATATATGTATAAAGAAATACCTCGATTTAAGGGAAATAGTTGATTTCTATTGTTATTGTATGAACAGTGTTAAAGGTGTAATTATTTCTAAACATCATATATGAATGTCCACTTCGATGTCAAAAAAGATTTTTTTTTTTCAAAGAATTTAATCACCACATAATTTTCCCTTTAAATAAATAACACTGACAAGTAAATCTACTTTTAACCGGTGTTTCTTTATATGAATTGACAGATCGAAATAAATCTTCACATGTGAAATGTTGCTGCGTGAACTATTTGAACATCCGTCGTATAAAAATAGCACTTTTAATTTATATATATTTATTTTTATATATAGAATTTATATTAGTTTGGTTTCAAAATTATTACTTACCTACAATAATTCTTAAAATTAATTTCATTTTATCGATTATTTCTCAATTAATTAATATATGAATAATTTAATTACGCATAAAATAATATAAATCTTTCTATAAAACGATGCATTTTGTTTTAATATTTTCTTCTTCACAAAACATCCATAAACTTTTCCTTTTTATATATATTTATAGAAAAATCAAAGCTAATTAATTAGCATAGAGTTTAGGTGAGTGAATATTTATATTACACTTACAAATATATTATTGTATCCGTGCCGTACACTCTATTCGCGTCCATACAAAGTTTTTATACTACATAGTAGATTTTCACACTTCTTAATCAGGTGTAATATATCAAAGCCAAAATATATAAGAAATATCATTTATTTTAATATCAGAGATACTCTATATAAAATACTAATACTTTAATTCTGATAAATTATTCAACTAATAAGACATACCCGGTTATTTGTATATATACGTATGGAAATATATGTAATGTATTTATTTGGAAATAGATAATGTGGTATCCATTCCATCCCCATACACACAGTCTATAAACGCGGCTACTTATTATCGTTGGTTGAAAAATTCAACGATTATTATAGATTAAAATTGATTATTATTTTTTTTTTTATATGAAAATGTCAGAAAACACATGATTTATATTCTCATTATACGTATTTATAGACTAAATAAATATATATTCACTTTAGTTTCAGTTGTAAATATAATAATAAATATTATAGTAAAAACAATGGCAGCAATACATTCAACCTTTCGTTGTAGTCTATAAATTTATATGTTTTTAATTTTGTATATATAAATATTTATTCAGAAATACATTTAGTAAGTCGGTCTCTTCACCCATGGCTTATAAATCATTTTAATTAAATGAAATTTAATTATACATAAAAAATTCTGTTAAACTTTCTGCTCTTAATTTAATGGATTGAAGGATTATTTATATAGAATTGGATTAATATGTAATTCTTTATATATTTATATAATTATGGTATCTACAATTATAGTACAGAGAGAGGTATATATTTTTCTATTGTAATTTTAATATATTGCATAATATAAAAAAAATTTAAATGAAAATGAAATAAAAGTTTTATCTTTTCCGTTCGTTCTGTGTTTTTTTTTGTATTATATTATTTTTCTTTTAAAAAACATTTATTTGAGATAAGAACATATAATTGAATTAAATATATTGACACATTTTGACTGTGTCTTTAATTAAATTTTCTTTCTAAATGACTTTTTCTTCTCCATAATATTATTATTATTTTTTTTCTAAAGAAGTTTTTTTTCTATATTTTTTTTTTTTATTTAACTAATTTTAATTAAATTAAAAAATGTGTCATTTAAAAAGTATAATACAAAAATTTAATACAATACATTCGTTCTATATACCACTGTAACAATAATGTAAGCCATACATGTAATTTAAATTTAAATTTAATTAATTTTGATATTTGATATAATATAAAGTGACTGCGATTAAATAGTGTCTGAGTTGTTTGTTCACAGGCATCCCATAAAATATATTTATTCGGTTACCTATATTAAAATATTAAAATATTAAAATGAAAATGAATAAATCTGTGAAAGCAGAAAGTGGTTGAAAAATTTATTTCGATAATAGCTCATTAAAAATTTTGTATATGTTCCGTAAGGAATTATCAGAACTTAAATAATTTATAATTGGATTGTAATTTAAACTTATTTACTTTCTTAATTACTGCTTGACAATATTATATTAACACCCAGGTGCGGTTTTAGCCTTCTCCAACCAAATCTGTCTGCAGCCAACATTTTTCAATCCCAAATTTTTTGTCTATTGATTATCATTGTTTTGACAATAAATGGAGAATTAAACATTAATTTATAGAAAATAAATTTCTTGAACAAATATCCTTTGCCAGGTATATATAATGTAATGGCATGGGTTGCTATGTTTAGAAAATCTGTACTGACAGAGTTAGCCATACGCTATAGATGGACGGAATTTGGTGTAGAAGTTTAAAAATACAATTATTATACATTTATTATTATTTTAAGAGATGATGAATAATTTTAGGACTCTATAAGGATCACATTTTGTCGTACATGCACCACATGTGAAAGAGAATCTAAACATAGAATTGTGTAGCGTTGCTGCGTATTTATTTATATTTTAAATACACTATACTATATTTAAATTGTACAGTGAATATTGAGTATTTAGTCCAAACTGACGGTGATAATAATATTTCGCATTGAATGCAATATTTTGAACACATTTTTCTTGCGAATATAATATTTGCAACAATATTTTTTCTATGAAAATTTAACTCAAATCGTTGTTATAATGAATTTATTTTCATATTAATTAAATGTGACGAGATTATATTGAATTATGAATACAATATTCACTGTAATCGTCCTACACATTGTCAATTCCAAAAATAATTATTGTCGCAGTATTGGGACGGTGTAGTCTATATATTGGAACGTCTGGTCATTGGCTATATTTGTACGTCTCTATAGGATAAGCGAGTATCGTGTTGTTAATTTTATATTGAAAATATATAAGTTCAATGATTTTAAATAAAAAGTTATTTAGGTGTGTATGTGTTACAAGGAATTTAAATCTGTAAAAGTTTAAACTTATGTATATATTTACATAATTCGATGTATATATACTGTTTTTTTGTAATATTATATATTCAATAAATATATTATTTCAAATTTTAACTTTAAATTTACGATTCTATGTAGCTTAACTTGTAAACAAATCTGTATACAAAAATATGTAATATTCCTTTTTGAAAATACTGCAAAATATTTTCATTTAAAAACTTTCAAAATGACAACTGACATTATTTTATATTATTGTATGCTGTATGCAAGTATTCATTTTTGAATATGCTTTGACTATTTGAATACACAATTAAGTCGTATATTAATTTTCTTCTTATATGTATAACAATACATCAATGCACACAAAATTATGCGAAATATGTTATGCAATAAATATAAATATGAAATAATAAAAAATTTAATATTATATTCAAGAATGACATCATACATAAAATCAATTCTTGAATAAATAATTTTATTGTAAATGTCTTTCTCGCTGTACATTTTTATATTTATGTAAATCGTAAACATGTAATATTATACCATATATTAACACATATACAAATATATTATAATTATATAAGTTATAGAAAGTATAGAATAGAATTTTATAAAAAATTGATATGGTTTTTGACCTCATGTAGTATAAAATAATAAAAATTTTACCCTATGGCAAAATTACTATATACAATATATAAAAAATTTAAATATAAGTGATCAAAATAAATAACAATATAAAATCTTTCCTCTTCATTAATTCAAACATTTGACTACACCAGCCAAAGTTTTTTTTGTCGTTTATTAGAAATTTTTCCATTACCTCTCGTAAACTAAATATACAATATACAAATACATTATATATTATTTTATGTATACATATGTTATAGATATATATATAATATAATCGTATATATGCGAAACATCAGAACAACTCATCCATTATACACCTACATATATATATATATAGGATAGAGCAGGGCATTGTTGTTTTAGTTCTTTGATTTTTAACAGGTAATTGTATTGTTATTTCTTCAGTATTTAGTTTGAAGCAATGTTCTCTTAAACTACAATTTAGAATGAATTAATTTTGTCTATAAGATTTTATTCAGTGTTAAAAGAGCTGTCACTACGAAAATTCACAAGATTACCCAATATATGCAGGACAATTTTGCGGATGCTTTAATCATTCAAAGTAATTCGTATAAGATATCATATCACAATTGATTAAATTAACGCAGGTGAAGTTTCTGTTTATACTTTTATGTATATGTGTGCATTATTTGGGAAGTACTAAGAGGTCGGAAAAAAGATGCTATAGTACAAGATATCGCTTAGATTCAACAAAATCTCATAAAGTATTTTTATTTCGTGAACTTTTATTAATGAAATACAGTGAATATAATTTAAATGTTAATAGCAGTGGCCCACGCATATCTTCGCAAAATTGCCTCGCATCTATTTTTTTTTACAATGATTTTCATAACATTATGTCACAAATAAATTATAGATTAAATCAATAATTAAAGAATTGTAATGTATTTTAATAAATTGCGGGTTCAAATCCGCTATTTTTCATAGGAAATTTTTTTGGTATTTATTTTAATACTAAACTTTTTCTGCTGGGTGACCATTTGTTCGTTTATGGAATAACAAAAAAAACGGATATCTTTGAAAATACAAAAATAATAGTATTTTGAAAACATCTATCTTTCCTTAATTATAGTACAATTAGTAAATTGTTATATACTCCCATGCGGAGTAATTTACCAACTTGGCTGTAATGAAAGGTTTATTAAATGACATAAAGATCCACTTGGAGCAAAATATGACATAATAATAATAATAATATTATTGCAAAAAACACTAATTATTTGACACACAAACCTATAACTATTATGTTAAAAAATATAGTCATGATGATGCCAGAGGTATTGCATAAAATTTACGTTAATATTTGAATTCATTTGGGATTTTTACTAGCAATTTCTTAACAATATGCCCCAGTCAAAACATTACCCAGTACTACCCTATATTAATAATATATAAAAATATGTGCAAGTTCAACACGATCATATAATATATGTATTACATGTTGGTGGTTTGATAATATAATCATAATAATAAAAATAAAAAAATTGAGTTCAAAAAACCTATTCTCTGGATAAAAAAGAAAGTAAAAAATTTAGATTTTTATACAAAATCCATAAATTCATTTTTTTTTTTTTTATAAAATTCAAATGAATAAAAAAAAATATTGTTATAAAAATGGCAAAGTTTTAGCGTATTCTATAAATAAAATTATTTGGGCTCATTTTAAACAAATGTTTATCTATTCTTATATTTTATATTTGAATGTATACAAATATAAAATACATAAACATTAAACAGAGTGTGTAAATTCAAAGGACATAAAATTTAAAGAAATAAAAACAATGTGTATTGAAGAGAATATATACACATTCGAAAAGAATAGACATTTAATAGTCATATTATTATTATACACAGAGTGGCTACGAGCCATCTTTTATAATTGGGCGATTCGAAACGTATTTCTAAATATTCGAATTATCGAATTCTGGAAACATTAAACAATCTACTCAAATCACCGTTTAATTCTGTTTCATATGTGAGGTACAACACAACTAATTTTGTGAAATTGATCCATATCAGGTCATTGAAACTACTTCGATCCCTGAAACTACTCAATTTTAACATATAGTTTTGCATAAATAAACGTTTTGAAATCCTTTAAAGTTCTAGATCCTTGAAACAACATTATATACTAAATTCATTCATCTATATATGTGGTGCAGCACGACTAAATGTGAAAATTGTCGTATTACTTTTTTGAAATACATCTGATCTCAGAATTCGGTTTCACATGAGGTGTGTACATTTGAGATTATTTTGTAATTCGTTTTTAGAAAAATGAAAAATTGGTCCTGGTTTTTCATTTAAAATACAATGGACAAATGGGTCTCAATTCACACGTAATGGTGTTATCATATTTACACACAACTCACACATTGGTCTGAATATAATCATATATAGCACACGATATGACGACATTATAGTATTTAGTAATATCAACACCGATTTAATTGCAATGGGATCCTTGCAACAAACTTTGATATTATATGCGTACCGCCACTATTTTAAATTTACTTTTTAATTTGCCTATTTCTATATTTGCTACTTATAATTTTTAAACTGTTTGTCCTACTTTCTTCCTTATTTCTGCCATTATCATCATTATTGGAACGCATGACACGCACATAGACACACTGTACTTGCGTATATAAATAATATTATAATAAAATGAAAATTGATATTTTATGTTTCAATATAAAAAAAATTGATGATATATTTTTTGACATGATTTTTGTTAATCTCAATAAAATAAAATAAAGTGATTGGTATTTTAGCGTTAATTTAGAAAAATAATCAAAATTTTATACATCAATACATTTCTTATGATGGATGTTTCATATAGAAAAAAAATATTTGGAATTACATTATCCTTCCATAATTTTCTATAATAGTCAAGCTGATGGAAAAGTTGAATAGATTATGAGAAAAAAAATTTTTGGTGTTCATCTGTTACGTTTTTCTCATAAAATTAGCTTTTTTTTTTTTTTTAGAATACGAATTCTTAATTTTTTAAACATATTTTCTTAATGAAATAATTCTTTAATCTTCTGAAGAATATATTTTTAAAATTTCATTGCTTTACTCGTTCATAATATATAATAACAGAATTTTCATTTCCTGTGTTTTAAGATACAATGACACGTTATTGATTTTAGAAATTATCACATTTATTATTAGGTATCGGTTTTTATTTTATAGTATTATTTTTTAAAAATTAAATTATTGTAAAATTGTATCTACAAAATTTAACTTTAATAATTTAATAATTTGTCTGGACTTATTTATAATTTCTAATATGATTCCATTGTATATCATATGCTATTTATTATAATAATAATAATAATAATAATAATAATAATAATAATGATTAAAGATTAACATGTGCTTTCATAAATTTCCTTAATTTTTTCTTATTATTTCAATTAATCATCTCTTTGTCAGTTTTATATTTATACAATTTATCAAAAAAGTAAAAGAAACAAAAATAATCGCACAAACTAAAATTGAATGTTTATGCAAGTCAGAATATAATAATACATATATACAAATACTATTATTAAATATAGTTAGATAGATAAATAAATACATAAAATATTATATCAAACAGATTATAAAAATATCCTTTGTACCGGATATAGAATTCTATATAATATTGAAAATATTTATATCCATTTTATATATATATACTTCAAGTACATACAACACATCAATTCAGATATGTTGTAAAGAAAAGTCATTATATCATGTGACAAAAAAATACGGAACAACTAGAATTAACTGGCAGAGGACAGGCTACTATTCATTTAATATCACATTACATTAGTAATTTAATAAGCTAAATTTCAATAAAAATTCAAATTAAAATTTACAAATTTTTCATTTTCATTTAAAATGAAACATCAGTGCATTTTTGAGAAAATTCAATAAAAATCGACGAATACGTTTAAGTGTTATACTAGATAAATCCACATTTAGGTCAGCAGACTATAGATGTTTGCTTTTTAAATTCCGATTCCTCATTGGTAGCACATTGTGATAGCAAAGAGAATAGTTTATTTTTATACGCTAACCTTTAATATAAGTAAATTCATAATTTGATTATTTCTCATCAATTCTGAACACGAAAATAGAACATTGAATTGAATATCATATCATATTTCTTAAATTGCATTTGAAAGTGCTATACTTAGTCTCCACAAAATTTTCATAAATGATATAGAGGACGAGTAAATGTTTGAATTATCGTGATAAGATTATTGCAATGAAACATTAATTCCAATCAAATCACATCTTTATTATCTTTCATATGCGGAACTATTTTTTATTTATAATTATATTATTATAAATATAAAATATATTAAATTATAGGTTAATTACATTTTTTTTTATCTATAATAATTAGATACTGAACTATACTTTTTTGCATAAATAATGTTTTATTTATATATTATATATCATTTCAATATATAGATGCTGCATTTAATGAAAGTTTATATAATAGTGATAATTCAACGGAAACAATAGATGATAATAGTAATGGTATAAGTGGTGGTGGTGGTGGTGTTGGTAGTAGCAGTAGCAGTAGTAGCAGCAGCAGCAGCAGCAGTAATACATTAACATTAGATATTATTCAAAATGCAATAACAACAACATCACCAACAACAACTATCAATGAGTTAATAGCACCTGTATCCGATATTATGCAATCTTCTGAAATTACATCAAATAATCAAAAGGAAAATTTATTTGCATATAATTATAGTAGTAATAATAATAATAATGATAGTAGTTCCAATACCAGTAACATTAATAATAACAATGGTAAAAGTCCAACAGAAACAATAATAATAACAACAACAACAAGCACAACAACAACATCATTATCAACAACAATAACTACAACTGCAACTACAATTATAACAAGTAATAAACTATGTAAGTACAAATATGAATCTATTTAAATTTAATTAACTATATTTATTGTATTATATTATAGATAAATTTACATACAAGATTACAGTGGACTCTGGTGTAATGACATCTCATGGGACCGATAAATTATATAGTTTAATACATACAGAGTTTATTACCAAAATATTGTATACATACAATGATGATATGATAAAATTCAACAACGAAGGATAACATCAATTTCATACAAAATTTGGTGACTGCGCCGTGTCGTTCCATACGGAAGAAATTTGTTATGTAAATTTGAAGTGAAATATATTATCCAGTCATGCTCTCAATGTTTTTTCAAAACTGGCGCCGAGAGCATTTCTGCCGATCAAATCGCAAAACTGATTGATCAATTTGAATGAAGTTTGATGTTGCAAGCTTAAAATGGGATTATGAAAGTAGTTCGTTACAAGTTACTTTAAAATATATATCCTATAGATGTCATTACCCATTACTGATAGGCTATGGACAATTTGATATATTAAGTGCGATGTTACGCAGGTAGTTTGTATGAAGTAAAATTCATATACGGAGCACTATTCCTATGCTGATCTCATTGTCCATCTAACTGCGACCAATTTGAATGAGTTTTATTATATGCGTTTAAAATCACATCTACTGATCTCATATTGTCTATCTGATTATAATCTAATAGTCAATTTAGATAAATTTTGTAACACCTTTCATATGAGTTCACAATTGAATGACACCATCCATAGGTTCGTAATAATTTCATTCAAAAACAACAATTTTCGCGTATTTCATTTCATAAAGCGTTTATTACAAACAACGTAAATTACATACGCACAGAGTCCACTGTAGTATGTAAAGTTTATTATTTACCATAGCATGAAAATGTGAAAACCCAATGTTGAAAACTTTTAAAATATTTGTAATTATATTCTAACTTTTAGTGGTGCGTGGTTGGAAAAATTGTTCATATAAGATATAATTTAATATCGATCGTATAACCATATTTCTTCTCTTTTTACATAGAATGCAAATGAAAACAAATTGTCTTTAAATATATGAATTGTATTAACAGTATTAAAAGAATACACTGTATATGAATAGGTTAATCACCCATATAGAAATTATTTAATTTAATAAAACGTCTCAACGGGCGGTGGATGGAGTGGAGACTATATAACGACATGAATTGATGTTAATGATGATGCATACACAAAATGTATATAGTATTATTTTTAAAAGAGACAATAAATTATTTTTAATTATTTGTAAAAGTTAAATACTATGAAAGACAAATATGTTTTTTATATGGTAATTTTATAACCTCGCACCACATATAGAATATAGAACCACTTTGAACATTTACATACATATTTCATTTATATTTTTATATATTAATGTATATTTATAAGTAATCATATATATATTTTGTCAAAAGCTCTTTTATAAACGAAACGATGTTCTATTTTACATATACCATTACATTATCGCATTGAAAATATGTCATTCGAAACTATTCCACAATCAATCAAATTTAAATTGTGGTATACTGTTTTTGAAAGGTTGTGAAAATCATTTTATATATTGCTCACATATATAACAACAACATATAGCTAAAACTACATTATAAATATAATAAAATAAACGTGTATATAAATATATTACATGAAATATGGATGCTGTAGTTTAAAATAGCCTTTTGGGAATCATGTATACATTTTATATACACTTTGAATTGGGTTGATATTCGAAAAGAAGTGATATATTTCTCACTTGTGCACATTTATGTATGCGTATAATATAAATATCTAAAATCTAAATAATATATGAAGAGTATATTTACAATATATACAGAAAGTACCTCCAAATCGGATTACCCTGGAGAATCGAAGAAAATTAGTTCCATTTGGTGGAGTATCCTATTACATTTTTCAAATTTTTTATCAATATTTTGAGTTGAACACTAGGTAATTGCACATTTCACTGATAGAGCCACATTGATTCCATCCATTTAAACGGAGTTTTTTTTCTACAGTTGATTACCGATTTATATGTTCCTTCGTAATACACCCTGCGTACATATGTTATACTTTAAGTTGAAAAATTGTGCTATTCAGTAAAAGTCAAACAAAAGGGTTCTCGTATTATCATTACATCATCATTATTTAACGTTGCAAAACATCGTTAATAATACTGCTACCAATTCTTACAATCATGTCTCCTATTACTGTATATAGTAATTTGCAATTTCTTCTATCAGGCTTAATGGATTAAATTTAAGACATACCAACCACTGTATATGATGGTTGTCAATGTTTTTACGGATGCTGGGTGTAAATTTTTATGGAAAAACATACACCCGGCGACTTTCTTGAACACGTACTATCACGCATTGAGCCTATATTGTGAATAAAATTTAAAGTACTTTATATACCGTACACTTTTCCACAATTAAACAATATTCAAAAAATATTAAATGTAAAAAAACAAAAAGCTATAGTATTGTTCCGTTTACGAACTGAGAAAAACTAAAATTAATAATGACAAATTGTGTGACGTAGATCGATTATATAATAAAGTTAAGTTTATGTGAAAAACTTTTTTTAGAACATCAATTATCCGATTTGTAATATTGATTCGATTACACATAGAGAGATCTTTTTTGGAGGTTTTGACTGTATATACATATATAATATATAAACACATACAACCTCTGTCCCATAATAATCGGGAATGGATTAAAAAAACACAAAAATAAATATTAAATTTTCATAAAAATTATTTTATTTATTCAAAATAATCTCCATCTCCAACTGAAATACATCGGATTGCACTTTCAACAATTAAATGACTTTTTTATGTCTATGTGATTGGAACAGCAGTTGAGAACGGTAGTAGTCGCCTTTTGAATGTCTTCAACTGATGCAAAACGATTTCCTTTCATGTAGCCAAATGAACTTTAGAGAATAGAAATTAGTCGCAGGGAGGGGGAAATTAATTAATTAAATATGGCGAATGATTAAACAAAAAAATTTTAATGTTAGCAATTTTTGATCATCATTTAATTGATGTGGAACAAACTTTGAATTCACCTATATCGTAGGCCAGTTAAAAAATTCGATGAATTATTGTTTTCCGTATTCCAAGTTCCATTACCATGAATATCGTTTAGGATTTTTTGGAAATTTTCACGAAATCACATACTTTTTCAATGTAATTGCTTCAGATGGTCGACCTAGACGTTCATCATCATTTATAGGTTCTCTGCCTTCTGTGAATCATTTATGCCATTTAAAAACTTATGATTCTACCACACCATTATCACCGCATACGCGATTTTAAACAAATTGCATACGTTTGAGTAGCATTTTTACCAATTTAAAATAACGTTTAATATTGGTTCTTTGTTTTTATATTCATTTTTCGTAATGTCATGAAATGTTAATAGTGAGTTGAAGAACGTTCACAAAACATAGTCGCTAAAAAACTAAATGATGGCGGTACTTGTTCTATGGTTTACATCACCATTCCGCTTTATTATGGGACAGAGAGTGTATACATGGTGTAAATTAAACTGAATGTTATAAATATATACTTATGCAGATAGTACACAATAAATAAATATATATATGGTATGGTATTATATAGAAAAGAAATGTTATTATAGTAAAAGTATCCGCATCCACATATATGGTATACTATAATTAATCATTGACCCTTTGTACACAGAAAATAAAAAATGCAAACATAAGAGAAAAACCCTAAACTATATATTTATTGTTATTTTATTTTTTTATATTACAATATATAAAATAGTATTGTATTTTATTAGCAACTTTTTCCTTATTTTTTTATTTTTATGTGCGTGTACTAAATATACTATGTATGAATAAATAAGTAAAGTATATTACTCACTCTATCTATACACACGCATTAGCTCTGATGCGCTATACATATCATTTAGTTCAATAAAAATGGTATATTTAGAAAGCACACATTTAGTTATAATTAAGTTTGATATGAGCCACAATCTAATTTATATGCGTTAAACATTGAATGTAATTACGATATTCAAATATATATAAGGAATATATAGGCGTAAAATAATTTATATGCGATTGCATTTTATATATATTTTTATTGATAACGATATGTTAGTTAATTTTCAAGTCTTTATACAGAGGATGGCTTTTCGGTTTAAAAATGATTTATTTATGTCTTCTTTCGATAAATCATTTGATGAATTTAGCGCACTAACTATACTCTGATCTCTGTTATACCTATTTAAATATTATCAAAACAATACTGGTTTTAAATCGTATAAGTTCATTATATAGTGGCTATCTATCTTTTCATACTAAATATATTAAAGAGTGTCGAAAAATTATAGTGATATAGTCATTAATCGTCTTACACGATTCAATTAACTGTTTTATTATCGTTTAGTGTATCACTGTAACCGTTGTAACATTACAGGTTGCAGAATGTATTTAAAAATTTAAACCATTTGAGCTGAGTATAAGCTTTCTGTCTTATATTACCACAACGTATATTTATATAAATTTTTCAAAAAATTCATTATCATTATTGACAAAAAAAAAAAGTAAAGGCTAAAAACATTTCTTTGAAACTTTCAAAGTAAATTTTAGATCGATCGCGTATCGGCGACTAAACATATGAAAAAAACTAAACAAGTAGGTTTAAGATACAAAAATAAATGAAGGACATTTCTAGGATCATACAAAGATATATATTGTATTTAAGTATACGATACCTCATTCATAGAGAGTTAAATAATAGTTATAGTAGAGTATATAGAAATAATATTTCAATGAGAAAGTATGGTAAAAAATCTTTTAATCGAACGACTACTACTCTCACCACTACCCTATATATTATTGAAATGTGTATATTAATTGAAGCAGAAATAAAATGTATTTCAATAAATTAAATTGATATTCCCATATTTCATTATAGTACTTCGGTTTTTCGTCGAATTTTACATACGTATAATAATATAAAATCAATGGTGTTATGGTTGTTTAGTGTTTTAAACAATAACATCATAATTTTAATGTTAAACAATTTTTATATACATATACGTGTATGGTAATAGTTAGTCATACATTATATAAAACTCTCTCTACGGTATCCAAAAAAGTTTAATTTTATGATTTCACTGATTGAGCACATATTGTTTGCTAACTATATACCTCTATATGCGTATACGAATATATTGTATTGTATAATTGAACAAAAGCTTTATTATTATTTATTTTTGGAAAAATATCCGGAAAATAACAAAATGAATGAAAATAATTATATTTCCGTTTAATTTTATTTTTATTTTTTTTTTATTTATTCTATGTATATCAATAATAAATCAAGGGAAATATCAAAATTACAATATACAACGCTCAGGGAAAATATTATAGAAGGCTCTTGGTTTGTACATAAATTAAGGAAATTCGCTTTTTTGTGTGCAAGAATTATCTATGCGCTCTGCGAATATGTTTTTATGGATTTGATTGAATTATAGTATTTTACTAATCTGGAATCATATTCATGCTCAGGACATTTTCGGAACGTTTCTTATCTGATATGATAAATCGGATATGATAAAATTTTAAATATATGCATTATATTTATGTTCTTACGTTATATAATTAAATTCGAACTGTATAGAAAAAGATGTATATAAAGTATATTGCGTACAATATTTTTTATATTCAATTCAATTGATTGTCTTCTTTTGTATATGTTTAACTTACAATATTAATATAGTATTTTATCTTTTTATTTATAAATATCCTATTTACAATATTGAATTTCAACATTTCAAATAACAATACGTGCGATGAAAGGAAAAAAATACTATATAAACAATTCAATATTCGTATCATATAAAGATTCGGAAATCGAAATCAGATATATATAATAATTTTAAAATCTCACCCTATCTACCATTGACAAGCTTTTTGTTGTTTAATTAAATCTTATTTTCATTTTTCATATAATCGAGACTATAAATATAGAGATGTTATTAAATAAGCATTTCCTTACAGATAAAATAACAAAAACATTATTATAATAATAATGAATACAACAACATAGCGCACACACACACATAAACTTTATTAATTTATGATAAATATTTTTTCAGCAACAACATCACCATTTCCAGAATTAAAACACAAAATAACACATACAAGACCGTATCATTCAAAACATCACCATGAACATCATTTAGGACCATTTTTTGAAGAACCACTTAATGCAAGTTCAGGGGCGTTAATGGTAGGCGTACATTTAGCTACCGATGCTGTACTTAATTGTAGGGTTGGAATGCTAAAAGATAAAACGGTAAATACATTTTTTTGTAAAATAAATATCCTTTTTATATTATTTATATGTTTTATGAATTGTATATACTTAACTGCCTTATTTATTCGTAGAAGGAAAATCTTATATAATACACAAATGTTATGAAAATATTTGAATTTGTAAAATTTCAAAATTTCTGTATGGAAAATTAGATGGTGTGCAACAACTTTTTGTTAAACCATCAAATGGAGATATGGTTGAATAAAATCGGTAGAATTTAAAGTTATAAGTGAATATACAATAAAATGAATAAAATTAAAGTACTCCTGTTTATCAGCTAACAAGAAAAAAAAAACATATTTCATCAACGAATGAATTGGAAATCAAATAAACCCACATTGTACTTTAATACTATGCATACTATCTACAATATAGTTATATTTAAATTTAAAATATACGAGAGCGGATGTATACCGTTACCGTAACCCTACCATATCTGATGCAATTGTTTTTGCCTTCTTTTGTGTCCTTTCGCAGCAGCTTCGACAGTTGATTTTTTGTATCTTGATAATGATACCATATGATGATGATACCATATGTTTCATGCGTGATACATTTGTATGGTGTTGTCACCTCATTTGCAAGACGTCTGGTATAATGGTATGGTTGTTGAGCTTGTACCAACACTACGAAATCCAGTAAAACACATATGAATCATTTTAATAGATGTGTAGCGGAGACCAAATACTTGCTATTTGTTTCCGAGTTCGTTTTGTTACAAATGGCATTCGGTCTGAAATTGTGTATACAATAATTTTAGAGAATGTCCGACATGAAATTATTACTTTCAATTAGATTTTAACTTCATAATAGATTCACCCACGTATACAATTAAGATACATATTGTATATTAATTAAAAAATTATTTATATATAAATTACTTTTATACATATTCAAATTAATTTAATAAATGTTGATTATACATTTATTTATGTTGATATTGTTTTGCAGGTGATGTGGGTACGACGTACACTTGATAAATTTTCATTATTAACTGTTGGTAATGTTACGTATAGTGGTGATCCGAGAATTAAAATAACATTTCAATATCCAAACAATTGGCGCCTTCACATAAATGGTATGCAAAAAGAAGATGCCGGAATTTATATGTGCCAAGTATCAACGCATCCGCCAAGAGTTTTTGCAACAAATGTTACAGTTCTTCGTAAGTTTATATATATACAAGTGTATATATTTTTAAATTATAATTACTAATTAGTTACTCGTATTCCCTGTGTATGTGTGTGTATTTGTGTTATTGTATAGCTGTTTTATAATATGTTCTAATAATAAAAGGTATATATTATTATTACATATTATTATTATATTGATAAAGTTACAGATAAAATCTTATATGTATAGTTCTTAAATATAAAAGTTAATTGTTCTCATAACTTTTAAGACTTAATTATTTAATATCCACTTTATATTGCTCCTATTTAAAAATATTATTATATTATTACATATATGGTATATATACCTAAACTCTATGTACAGTGTGTACAGCTACACTATACATGTACTTTGATGTAAGGTTCGAAAGTAAAAAGAGTGTAAAGATGTATTTATTTTATTAATATAAAATTATATGTGTTGTATGCGTATAGTTAGTTATAATATACTTTACACAGCCTCTCTATACTCGCATATATATGTATATACATAATAATGTAAATGGGTTATAAAATATATATAATATAAATGTTCTTTAATATAATATAAGGTTTTATTTTGTATTATTATGCATGCATACGGATTATATATATATATATACAATACATCCTATAATGAAAGAAGTATAGGTATATGATGGTTATAAAATTAAGAACAACAAGAATATGTATAATGTATACAGAAGAAGCGGGTTTTTCATATAATAGCTTTATTACGCCTTATATGTATTAGAGAGTATATAAATATTATATATAAATAGTAAAATGGATGGTTAATTAAATTTAAGTATAAGTAATTTTGTTACCATATTTTAATCAACATCATTGATCTCATTATAAGAAAAAAAAAATGAAGAAGAAAAATAACAAGATGATGAAAGGAAATTTGTGTATAAAATATTGTAGATACAGATCACCACAGAGAGATAGTTTTATTTTTTTTTATATAATTATAATTTTTATATTTCTATCTCAGCATCTATACCATCATATTGAAGATATTCATTACAATTATTCATCATATATTGTATATATATACTTCTAAGCACATACTACATACTACCAATACTACAGTAACTGTATACTCTATCTATAAACATATATGTATAATTTCAAGGAAGCCTTATTTACCAATATTTGTAGTATAATTTTATATACTTTTGTAATATCATATAAATATTATTTTATTAAATAAGAAATATTTAAGTATTGTAATTAAAGGAGTTATAAAAGTATTTCATATTTTAAATGTAACCACACATAAATAATATTATGTTCATAAATAAGCAGCTTGTTTATATTTAATCATTACCAATCTTACTGTAGAAATTCGTTTGATTTTTATAATTCAAAAAAAGGAAAAATCATTCCATTATAATGTAACGTTTATATTTATTGTATATTTGATAAGGATGTAATAAGTTAATTAATTAATACATTATATGTATTATTGTGTTGATGTTTATACAGTGCAATAACAAAAAGATATAGTATATGATTAGCTGATTGCTTAATAAGAAGTCACCATTATATATATGTGACACGGTTAATTGGTGGTATATGGTACCGTTGATGGTTAAATGTCATCATAAAAACTTGAACGATAGTGTACCGCATTCGCTATATGGGAAAGGTGTATAATGGAAATTATTACAAGTCAATACAAATTTTAAAAATCACTATCAGTTTTTTCAGCTTTTATTGTTTATAACTTTTTATTAAAACAAATAAGATTACAATATTTGTTCAAACGCTAAACATTTGTCACTGGTCATTTAGTGGATAAAGAAGATGTTAATAGATATTTTTCATTTGCATACGAATTCATGTGCATTGAATGTGCAATAAAATGATATAATATTACAAATTTTTTTCCATTCTAATTGCCATTTATATACATGTGAAATGTGCATTCGCAATGAATATCAAAATTACAATTAGACTTTCAGTTCGTATGTATAATTGTATTACCATTTTTTTAATTTAATTAAATACGAATTTAATATACTATTCCTATAATACCATTACTTCTATTTTCTACATATCTACCTTATTAAGGTAACATTTTTCAAATTATTTAAAATTTCTTCTTTTGGATTATTATGCACACCATCATTATTATAATTATTATGTTATATATTGTGTGTAGGTAGAGAGGTATAATAAATAATCAAAGAAATGTGAATTAATGTTATAAATTCTAAATATATATGAATGTATAATGTTTCAATTAAGATTAACTATATATATATATAAAACATTTGAATAATATATATAAAATATGAATATTCTCATTTATGTACACCTATTTACATACCATAGATATGTTATATATTATGTAACTATAACTATATATTTATTATATTATGTACAGAAGATATGTTTTAAATGTTTATATATATATGCCTATAATTTATAATGAATCTTGTCAACCCCATCTTTTATAGTACGAGTACATATACCACACATACACACACACACCCACACATATTATATTTTCTAATAAATTTTAAGTTTGTTAAGACATAAGATTTTGATTTTATAAAATGATTAAAAACATGACAATATTATATGTTATGTATTTGTGTTTGATGTGTGTGTGTATATGCATCATGTGGAATGTATAGTTATTTTAATATATATATAATACATATTTACACTATTGCTCAAAATTAAAGTATTGTGAAACCCAACATTAACATTAAGTAGACGATGTAAACTGGAAAATTGTCGTCTACAATATATATATGGGTTTCTATGTAGGTAAAAAGTGATGTCACCTCTGCGCCAAAAACATTAATCATCATATGTAGAATATGGAAAATATTGGAAGTTAAAAACATTTCCGTATCCATTGACAAGAACATAAGAAATAATCTTCAATGTTAAAAATGCATGAGAGGAGGTCACCAAAACGATATTGAAATTATTGGTACCATAAAAAAAAAAGGTAATGAATATCGTGCAAGAATTATATATGCAGGATTGTACACAACATTTCGGCTAAAATCTCTGTGTTTATGTTATTATGTATATGAATTATGAAAAAATTAGACCCTATGTCAAACTATTGAGATATAGCATATAGAATTTAATTCTTGCTAACGCACAAACGATCATTTGTTGTTGTACAGGTAGTAAAAAGCCTCATGCAGATTATACTCAACTCAACGAATATAAGATCCTTGTAGCTTTTTATACTATAAAAAAGGATTTTATTGAAGAAGAAAATGTTCGGAAAATTCAACAAACGGTATAGGCGTTAGACATAAACATAAACAAACAATCATGTGTCTTACCATAAATTTTCACTTATAATGCAGAAACTGTTACTCTGACAAATTGTGTTAGCAAATAAGATGAGAGTGCCGCAAACATTTCAATGGAACGAACTATGTTATGGAAATTTTATTTAGGGACAAAATGATAAATCGGTATCGTCTACTTGAAAGTCAACATTTCAATATAGAATGAAAGATAATCGATGGACTAAAATAATAATACTGTCAAGCGGTCGCCATAGCGCCGAAACTAATAGGAAGACCACCTAAATTATGGACCAACGGCATGCAGAAAATTGGAAATGAACTATATACTACATGACAACAATTAACATTGGATTGATTTTGCAGCGATTATAAAATTTTATTCTACGAAATGAATTTGAAATTGTTTAAATTTTCACAATTTTCCGAACATTTTTATAAAACTAATATAATATTTACAAAGTTATTGTATATATATTTTTCGATGTACTCGATAGTTTGGCAAATTTTCTTATCGTTTACGTCTATCTCTGACGGTATATGATTATATAATAATTGCGGCACTACATACAAAGAAAACTGAATACTTTTTTTTTGAGCAAGTCTGTGTTTCTCTATAATTATATGTATTATTTATGTATAAAAATAGTATATACACTTTATCTATTCATGTAATATTACATTAAAATATAGTTATTAAATATAGTTATCTTGTGCCTAATATTTTCGTGTTTGTAAAATAAGCCTATAGTTTTTTTTTATATGTGTATTACCATACACCCAGACGCAAAAGAAAAAAAAATGCAGAATTTGAAAAAAAAATGTAAGGCATTTTTAGTATTTACTTATTAAATACCATATTTAGAATGAACCAAATGATAAAAACGATTTTTAACCCGACCTTCTCGAATTATCATCTTATAAACCGCAACAGTAAATCATACTTTGCCATTAGTTGGAGCAGAATGTTGACGGTAATTTTCTAAAAACAAGCTAATTTTACGGTTCAATAAAACTTTTCTTTACAACTATTAAATATTTAACCATTATGATATTTAACTAAATATATAAAATCTGAGTTAAATTGCTTTAAAATGTATTGCTAAATCAAATAAATGAATGAAGTAATGAGAAAAAGTATCGTATACTTAACTTACAAATATCATGTATATACATACCATAAAGGACGTGCGTCTCATATTTGTCGATACATACTCAATTCGAAAAACTAGGATATTAGTAGCTTTTTTTTGTGCGATTGTGTGTACTGTACATACGAGTTTTCTCGTACTCGTTCACAAATAAATAATACATAATATAGATATGGAAAAATATGTATATAAAATACACATGTACAACTATTTATGCATGTATTATTTATGTAGTAGATACATATATATATGAATAGATAGACACTATGTATATATGATAAGAAGATTATAAATTTATACATAGCTAAATAATGCTCATAGAAGTTGTAATATTATATAAATTTGTGTGTATTTACATATATGAAAGAAAATAGAATAAAATCTCATAAATTTAGTGATTTAAATTTTAATGTTCCAGTTTTTATTTGACTATTATATAAGTAATTAATTAGACAAATATGTGTATATATGATATGGAAAGTATATAATTATAATATATAAAACTGGTATACGCGTATATAATATAATTCTTTGAATAATATTATACATTGATTTATTTTGTTTTGTACGTGTGTACTATTGGAGTGGTCGAAAAGTATTGAGAGTTTTATTTTAACGAAATATGTGCTATTTTTCAGGTAAAGTCATTATTCCATTGTAGTGTAAAACTTTAGTATTTTATTGTTGACAACCTGATCTGATGAACCGTAAAATATTTTTCGCCTATAATCGGTCCATTAAATTTTTCCAAAGGGTTTAAAAGTGTTTGGTGCAATGGATGTTTAGTGCTGGTTTTCCGCGATTTTTTACTGTATTCCATCAACTGTATCCATACGATTGATCAACCAGAGCGAGGTATAACATACTACATACATACTGTGCATGAACAGATATTCTAATATTATTACCATATAATATCAAATTTATGTGCAACTCGAACTATCGATTCAACTCTAAAGACATCTGTTAATAAAAACACTCAATACTTTTTAGACTACCCAATATTATATAAAAAATATAATATTACATAAACACTTTAAAATGAAATACAGATGCTAAATGTAAACAATTGTTATAATAAAACTTAATTGTAATTCCTAAATCAAATAATATTATTTTCCAATAAGTTAAATGTTATTGGATGTTTTAGATCTTTATTTCAACCATATCTATATGTATAAGTACATTTAGCATTGCTAATATGGTATATTATTGATACAGGTATCCCTTCAAATATTTTCTATATTATTAATGGAACGACCATATATTCGGCGAAAGTATTGCTGGATTTAAAATGCTTCATGTATAAGAATCGATTTAATAAATTTTTATCAAAATGTATCTTTGAATCACTCGAGTAATTTAAAAGTTATCGATAGATCGACTTGTGATTTTCAACTAAAGGCCTTGAGGTATTAAAATTTATCTATTGTAAAACCTCATTGTCTGTATCGATATCTTTTGAATGTTTCTATTTTAACATTTTATCAAAATCTCTAAAGATTTTCCATTGTTTTTCAACCCTTTTGGATATTATAATATCGATTCCCATATGAATACCTCTAACACAAAAGTGAACATTTTTGTAGGATCGTATTTGGTAAGGCGAGTGAAAACGTGTAGTTAAAAGAGTTATCGATGACGAGTTAAATTGAATTTAGTTCCCGTTTTCAGTAAAACTTTATTTTGAACTAAACACTTCATCTATTTGCTTTAGTTTTAATATAATTACATACTACTTATATGCACCCGATCTATATTAGGCCTGCAGTGAAGAAAATTAATGTGAACTGATTCTTTTAACATTGACATATCTAAGTTCATTGGCAAGTATTGCGCTACACACTGACGTATATAGGTAATTCCCCAACGTCACACACAAAAATGTGGTTCCCACACATGGTAGTACGTATAAGTTAAGATGTGTATTACAAATTAATATTTTGAGTGAATTAAATTTATATAAAATAGGACTACCATTGTGCACTATATCTATTATTAATAAAATAAGAAAAATATCTATGAATGAAAGAAATATTATTTCATCTTTATTTTATATCAAACAGATACATTTAGGGTAAAACCACTAAATATCATTATCAAAATTTTACACTATAATAATGAATGACCGCACCAAAAAAGTATTAATTTAAATTGAACGATTATAAAACACCATATAAAATATCGACAAATGTTACATGCCAAAGCAATCTCGCAAATCTTTATAAAATAATTCCTGCAAAAAGTCAACAAATATTTATTGAAGCATATGGTGACCCAAACATTAAATAATTGCTAGTAATTAAGACAACACTTTATAACATTAAATAAGTATTTGTGGAAGTAATTTTGACGCATAGACAGTGCAATTTATCATGTGCGTTAGAAATCTCGTGATACTGCTGAACATTATATGGATAACAAATATTGAATTTAAGTTATCCATATGCATTGAAACAAAAACGACCAGAATATGTAAAGAAACATGAAAAAGTTATTTTCTTGTATGACATAGCAACTATAAGACCATATGTTACAAAACAATTTAAACAAACATTAGTTCTACGCCCGGTTTAGAGGTGGTACCTCACCAACTATACTAATCCGTCAGATTTTTCTATATTTATTTGTATCGATACTTTTACATTCACACTTACTGAAAAACAATTCAAATCTCATGAAAAAATTGAAAATCAAATTTCTCCGTTTATTATTATATCATTTAGTTGTTTTACCCTTGCCTGTTATAACCAAATGATATAATAAATATTATATAAATATTTTTTTTTCTGATTGAGTAACATAAAAGGTCAAATTTACTTTGAAGTTGATTTTTTTCATTTTAAATTAGTTTCTTGGATTTATTCTGTTTGCACACGTAAAATATGTATATAAATGTTTGGTATCGGTATGGTGTTTGCAGTGTCGTGCAGTAAGATTTTCTTAATGTGAACAGAAATATATGATACAAACGGTAATCATAATAGCCAGAGTATAATAATAACTCATTCTCACGGTGATAAGGAAATTTATAAATAGGAATTTTTAGCTGAAACGTTAAACTGTGAAAAGTAGGTATAGTAATTGTTAGATAGTTAATAATAAGTACATCCCCAGTAATGCAATGTTTGCTATCGATTAGTCATTCCAGTTGATAGTGCAATTATATGGCATCTATTTTCAATCTTGTCATGTTTTTCCCCCACATATTATTGGTTATAACGAAGTGGCCCATGTAAATTTTAAGCAACTTTTTTTTTCTCTGTCTCTTATTGGCTGTAACTTCTATAATTTTGAAAATACAATGCCGAAAACTTATACTCAATTATTATACAATATTATATTGTATTGTATTTCAACAAAATTAAACTGGCCATTTCGTAAATTCAACTGCGACCGCTTATAGACAGACAGACAGTGTGTGAACTACACATTTTGTGCTCTTATATGCCACGCCATTGCAGGTGTATGGTGAATTTGGGTTACATTTTACATAATACTAGACACAAACACAACAGTATTTTCACTCTAAAACGTAAGAAAAAATGGATTTATATATTTGTTATTACGAAAAATATATGTGTATTTAATACTTTATGCCTATATAGCACCGAATTTTACCTCATACTTTTCTCCTCAGTATAACACTTATAGTAAAAAATAGCACATTAAATAAAACGCACATTGCGACCACCTCCTTATATGAAAAACATATAAGGACACTGAAAATGTCCTAAGTAAGATAAATAAAATGTCTTAGGGTATACGGATCTAGGGTTATTACTGTATAAGCATGACTAAGATTATATATATATACCGACTACATTTCAATTTATTATATTTCTGGTTGCTCCTTTGATTTATTAATATCCAACGTGATTTGAATTTTTAATTTTTATAACGACATATTCTTTATATGTATTTATATATTCCATACATCTCTAAATTTCCCTTAATAATCAAAATTTATGCATTTATAAATTCATTCATTGATTGAATATACATAAAATAAGAATAATAATAATAAAATATTTGTTTGTTTATTTTATGAATAGCAATATAACTTAATTAAAAAAAAAATGTATATTAGTACTAAATGTTAATGTCCATTGATATATAAATATAAAGCTTTTCGAAAGCTTTCGTCAAAAATAAAAACTATCTATTTCCACAAAAATATTGTATAAATTTTCCGAATATATTTATGTGCAATAAGGATAAAATCATTACTTAAACGAAAGCTTACAGTATGAAATAAGTCTATCATAGAATATTACACTCTCACTTTAAATTTATATTTATATTTTCTTTTTCTTATTTATTTATTACTTTATTTTCTTTCATTATAAATATATAGCTCCGGCAATACGGGTTGTTGATGAACAAGGACATGAAGTACATGATCGTTTTTATAAAATTGGAAGCGCTATAAATCTGACGTGTCAAGTAGCTACATCATACCTAATTAATAATTCATATAGCATGACAAATGATCCAGTAAATAGTTTATTACATTATCCGGGTATATCATTAAAACAAAATGTTATTGATATACCACCAACAAAATCTAAAATTAGTGATGAAGAAAATTTTTATAAAAAAATTATATGGCGTAAAGATGGTGAAGAGTTAACAAAAGACGTTAAAATTAATATCAGGTAAAATTAGTAATAATAATAACTGTAAATCCACATGTAGTATTATATTAATCGAACAAAGTAGTGGTGGAACGAAGTTCTGCAAAAGAGATTAATTTCGAATAATTTTCACGACCATTGGGAAACCAAGACTCACCTCTTGATTCACGAAAAACAATTTAAATACACTAGTATTTAGTATGTAATCTAGCTCTCAAAATGTTTTCTAAATTCTAAAAATAAAATCGGATAAAATATACTGCACCAACTATTGGGAATATTTGGGTAGTGTGTATCCGATAAAGTTACGAAGCCTACATTATTATCATATATTTTCACAATTTTCTTTGAAAATTATCATTAATTGCTTACGATCAAAAATACAAAATAATCATTATCACTCGAACAAATACTATTATAGTAATACTTTAATCCTATATGGGAGTAATAAGGAAGTTGTAGGGTAGTGCTCAATTACAATTAAATTTTATATTAGTTTCCTAAACCTTATTAATTGTTATACGTTGTCATTGAACTTAACCACTGCGATTCTTTATTTGCGATATTACATTTGGAACAGTTATTATATTATTACGACATCCTGTAATTTATTAATAAATTATAAACATTTAAATTTAAACATTTATTTAATAAATTATTGTTTATATATTTTAGTTCAACAACGGGTTGGTTAAACAGTAGATTATCAATATTAAGTGCTGAACGATTACATAGCGGTGTTTTTTCATGTTCAATATTAAATACAACATTTGCAATAGTTAATGTTCAAATTTTAAATGGTAAATATTGTAAACAGTATACACTTTCTTTTTGTATGTATTTTGCTGGAGCTGAGCATTCCAAATATCGTGGAAGACTTTTTAATGGTCGTTGAATTTTATATGAAATTGTGTGACGACATTCTATATAATTTGAATAACTCGATCTGTTATTTTTAACTTTCAAAATTTAAACTGAACTGTGATTTGTTAGTATTTTTCTTTTTGTCAATTGGAATAAGACTATTGTAGCATTTCCTAATAAATTGCTTCATAATTTATACGTAGTGTAGCAGCTCTATTAATAAGATTGATTGCTGAACTGAATGATATCTGTATAGTTTCTAATAAGTGCCTTCAGATATGATACCCGCGTAGGAGTTATATAAATCAGATTGTTAAATTGTATGAACTCGTATCCTATTTTACAATAATTACATTGAGAATACGAGCTTCACACAGGAATTATATAGGTAGTTTTTTCAGATTTTACATCTAAAGAAAATATACAGTCTCTAGTTTATATAAATGTATGATCGTCTATCCTATTTGAATGCAATTGAATATATTCGGTTTGGAATGGGATTATACAATTATATATTTGCTGTTAAATTACTTTATAGTTTATGCACCGACCAGTTCTATAAACCAAATTGTGTAATTGGATAGGAGTTATGTCCTATTTTAATTACATTATAAATATAATTTTAAAATATATTTATGTTCCTTCAGGAATAATGCCTAGGGAAATGATCATTCAGGTTAAATTTATGTATGATCTATACTAACCTATTTGAATGAAATATTGAGTATGTGTAGTAGTAGAGCAGTTCTAGGACTATAGATAAGATTAAAGCTTGTTTAATTAATGTAATAAAAACGAAACCCGTAGCAGAAAAGTCAATTCCGTAATCGAATAACTGGAACAAAAGTATTCATACCCAATATGAATGAATTTGTTAAAAAGAAAAATGGTCAAGTTATCCGGTAATCTATACCTTCTAAAACAACATTTGAATGCAAATGTAGTTAGGAAATGAACACTGTAATTCATTTATAAGTTCCCATTTAAAACTTATATGTATAACTTAATGCAAATGGGGCAGACGATTGGTCATTCAGTTAAGCTATCATGTAGAACGCAGCTGTTGTTATCAATTTTGAAGGTACCTGTTTATAACTGACATTATCATTCAAAATAACCAGCAGTTCAATGATTGATCAATGCAATCTTCAACTACAATCTGGTCAGTAGAACTGCTCTGTATATTGATTCCATACCAAGTATTTATACTATTTTACATTATATATTACCGTAAAGAAAATCATTATCAATCATAAAATGGCATAACGAAATTCCAAAATGTCTATTGTAACAAACATCATGTATTTGTGTATAGATTGAGACTGTTTCAACCGACATTACACTAAACTCAATATTTCTGTATACAACTGATCTGAGAACTTTTACAGTTAAATATTGTAACTACAAAATTAACATTTCATAATTTTAAGTCACACATTTTAGACGGTCTTGTATTTAGCATTACATTTTGCTGAAAATGCAATGTTAGATAGTTGTAATTTTAATAAAACAAAAATTTATTTAATTATAAAATTTATATTTATTTGTTTTTTTTTTATTCTTTAAAATATAGGAGAAACACCAGCCGCCGTGCAACATAGTTTGGCACAATCAAAAAAATTTAATAATTTATTAAATATATTTTTATTATTTCAAATTATTCCTATACTGTACATATCGTGCTAATAATTAATTAATATACCATATAAAATATGTTTTTATTATATAAGTAAATTGGAATGTGTGTGTTTAATACAGAAAAATTGAATATAATGACGGGAAAAATTATATAAATATGGGAAAAAATGTCTAAGATGATAAAACAGATAATTATTAGTTAATATTATTTATAAATATATATATATAATAAAATCATGCAATTATAATAAGATGAAATTGTGAATATCTTAACTTTATTTATTATTAAATTTATATAATAAATATAAAAATTTAATTGAATTGCCAATTTTAAAATAAATGCGACCATTTATTTTTTATTTTATCCCATTTATTAATAATATTGATTCTGTATAATCTATCTAATTTAGATAATCATATGAAAATATAAATGTGAAATGAAAAACAAATTGTCGATAAGCTAATTTCCGACGAAGCAATTCATTGCATGTATATTTCTAATCGATGAAATATTATTATTAATTATATATTAATGGTGTGATATATATAATTTGCATTTAAATATGGTGTATTTATTATAAAAACCATAAAAAAGAAAAACAGGACATCGCGGTTTCAAAAATAATAAAATTCATTTTACATATGTTCGAAATTTATTAGAGAACTTCAGTTACAATATAAAATTAATAAGTTGAAGCACCGATTATATTTTATAATTAATTATGGCAAATTGATTGTATTTCTCCTCACATATAGAATTTATATTGCATAAGTCCTTCCGTATAAAAGGTCAAAAGGACAATGTATGAATGATTATTATGAATAAAAAAAAAACATTATTAGTATTATCAAATAATATTTAATAAAAAAACATTAATAATACAAATTTAAAACTACTGTGTTCTAACTAACTGTAACTAAAATATATTTTTAACAATGGGCACAATTCAATAAAATAATGTTTATTTCAATGTATTTTCTTAAATATTTAATTATCAAATTGTTTTCGATTTTATTTTATTCTTAATTTCTAACATTATTAAGTTTATAAAAAGAAAATAAAAACAAAACATAATTTATTTACAAAATTTCAAATAAAGAAGATTGAATAAATAATGAAAAAATTCACAAAATTAGTTTCTATATTTCTGTTGATCAAAAAAAAAATATATTTATAATTAATATAATAATAAATAAAATTATATAATTAAATAAAAATACGTATAATTTGTAAATAAAAATAATATGCATAAAATTCATATATTTAAATTTAATTTATTTAATGTCAAACACATTGAAAATAATACTATAAATTAAATATATTAAATTAAAATAAATAATAATACTAATAAATAACTAATATAAAAATAAATAAATGATATTTGTTGTCTAAATAATATTATGTATAAAAAAAATGAAATGATTAAGAAATAATAAAAAATCTTTGATAATTATTTAATTGTTTCAATTTAAATGTTAAATTTAAGTAAGATAAAAGATTTTTCACTGAAAGTTTTCATAGGCATGTTTTTATGTTGTCAACAGTTAGATAATTTAATTATCTATCATTTGATACCAATCCCACCCGCCTACCACTTCAAACGGCTGAGTTATAGCGCTTTTAAAAAATCCATAAAAATTTCCACTAAAATAACAGGCAATTTTCAGACCAAGTAACAGTCGCGCAGAATTACCAGGAGGAAAATTTTTTTCTTTTTCATTTTTGACCCACTTAGAGGCGGAATTTTGGAAAAATCTCAACGGATTCTTGTTCGCACGATGACCCCCGATCGTTTGAACCTATTTCCAGTCATATTTATTGAAATTTTTTTGGAAAAAAAAATCATGTTTATATGTTATGAACAGTTAGATAATTTAATTACCTATCATTTGATACCTATCCCACCCGCCTACCACTTCAAGCGGCTGAGTTATAGCGTTTTTAAAAAATCCATAAAAATTTCCACTAAAATAACAGGCAATTTTCAGACCAAGTAACAGTCGCGCAGAATTACCAGGAGGCAAATTTTTTTTTTAATTTTTTTTCTTTTTCATTTTTGACCCACTTAGAGGCGGAATTTTCGAAAAATCTCAACGGATTTTTGTTCGCACGATCACTTCCGATCGATTGAGCCTATTTTTAGCCATTTTTTGGAAATATTTTGGGAAAATTTTTGGGAAAAAAATCCATGTTTTCATGTTACCAAAAGTTAGGTTGTGTAATTACCTTTCGTTTGATGCCTATCCCACCCACCTACCTCTTCAAATGGCTGAGTTATAGCATTTTTAAAAAATCCATAAAAATTTCCACTAAAATAACAGGCGTTTTTGAGACCAAGTAACAGTCGCGCAGAATTACCAGGAGGCAAATTTTTTTTTTAATTTTTTTTCTTTTTCAATTTTGACCCACTTGGAGGCGGAATTTTCGAAAAATCTCAACGGATTCTTGTTCGCACGATCACTTCCGATCGATTGAGCCTATTTTTAAGCCATTTTTTGGAAATATTTTGGGTAAATTTTTGGAAAAAAAATCCATGTTTTTATGTTACCAAAAGTTAGGTTATGTAATTACCTTTCGTTTGATGCCTATCCCACCCACCTACCTCTTCAAATGGCTGAGTTATAGCATTTTTAAAAAATCCATAAAAATTTCCACTAAAATAACAGGCGTTTTTGAGACCAAGTAACAGTCGCGCAGAATTACCAGGAGGCAAATTTTTTTTTTAATTTTTTTTCTTTTTCATTTTTGACCCACTTAGAGGCGGAATTTTCGAAAAATCTCAACGGATTCTTGTTCGCACGACCAGCCCCTATCGTTTGAGCCTATTTCCAGCCATAAATTTTCACGGAATTTTCCAGAATTTTCATTTTTTGTTTTTCATTTTTGACCCACTTAGAGGTGGAATTTTCGAAATTTTTCAACGGATTCTTGTTCGCACGATCACTCCCGATCGTTTGAGCCTATTTTCAGCCCTAATTTTTTTTTTTACCATTTTTGACCTGCAAAAGTGTGGGTTATAATCCACTGCCGAAAAAAATTTTTTGCCCGGAGGACATTCATATTTTCAGGGATTGTAGAGCTCGAAAAAAAAACGCTTTCTGTCGACCACTTTTCCCGATTTCCCTAAGGGGGCGGAGCTATGGCTCTTCAAATGTACCAAATTGGCCACTTTTGGACCCCTATAACTCCGGAAATACTCACTATATCGCGACGAGCTTCTAAGCAGTGATAGTCCTCGTCAAGGGCTACAAATTATATTATGGGGGTGACTTTCTATCTATAAGGGTTTTCCAACTAGGGGTGCCTAAAGTTCGGAAAATCGTTTGCAGACCAATCTTAAGGTACCTGGGGAATTGTCAAAAACTCAATTTTCTAAAATATAATGATGCAGTAATGTAAAGAAAAGTTCAATCTAGGTTTTGAAGCTCTTTTGGAATTTTCCAATGGGAAATACGGATTTTCCAGGAACAACGAAAACTATCGATTTTTTCATGTTTTCAAATTGGAATTTTCCGACTTTCCCAATGGAATTCACCATTGCCCTATTTATCACGGATAGTAGACTATATGACACGACTTTTAAGCCCGACCACAACTCTTTAAGTCTAATGGTTTTCCTACAATGTCCGACCAAAGTCAGGCTTACACGAAAATTTCCAAATCTTAAATCGGTCATAAGTCGGTCCATATATTTTTCACGGAAAAAGTCCAGAAGCTTTATTGTGCGCCTTAAGAACCTCTATAAAAAGGCCGTAACAAAAATTGGCTATCTAATTTATTTAAATCGTGACCATCAAAAAGTTCGTTTTGAGATTTTCCTGAAATTTTCTCCAGTCCAAAGTTGATGACTTACAGATCTCTTATAGCCATAAATGGATTTAGATGGTAAATGTACTGAGGGAGTGGTACTGAAAATGTTTCCTAACTATTACAGTTTTCCCGGAATTTCCCGATACAAATTAAAATTTTCCGGATTTTCCCGAAAATTTCCAGATGTCTTAATTAGAATATTAGAAACATTGTTTACCACTAGTGGACCCGAATCTATTTACGGGTTTTCCCGGAATTTTCATATAACGGTTTCATATGCATGGTGAAAAATCCATGTTTTTATGTTACCAAAAGTTAGGTAATGTAATTACCTATCATTTGATACTTATCCCACTCGCCCACTTCTTCAAACGTCCGAGATAAAGCGTTTTATAATAAACCAAGGTCATGGTGAAAAATCTATATTTTTATGTTATCAAAAGTTAGGTTATGTAATTACCTATCGTTTGATACCTACCCCACCCGCCTACCACTTCAAACGGCTGAGTTATAGCGTTTTTAAGAAATCCATAAAAAATTTCCATTAAAATAACAGGCATTTTCAGACCAAGTAACAGTCGCGCAGAATTACCAGGAGGCAAATTTTTTTTTTATTTTTTTTTCTTTTTCATTTATGACCCACTTAGAGGCGGAATTTTCGAAAAATCTCAACGGATTCTTGTTCGCACGGTCACTCCCGATCGTTTGAGCCTATTTTCAGCCCTATTTTTTTAATACCTTTTCTGACCTGGAAAAGAGTGGGTTATAACCTCATGCCAAAAAAATTTTTTTGCCTGTAGGACATTCATATTTTCAGGGTTTGTAGAACTCGAAAAAAAAACACTTTCTGTCGACCACTTTTCCCGATTTCCCTAAGGGGGCGGCGCTATGGCGCTTCAAAAGCCATTTCAAGGAAAAACTCAGTTTTCAAGGTCATTTGAAGGATAATCATGAGTTCTCAAAGTCATTTGAAGGATAAAACTTACTTTTCAAGCTCAATTGATAGACAAAACTTAATTTTCAAAGTCATTTAAAGGACAATTTTGATATTCATGGTCATTTGAAGGACAAATTTGAGTTTCAAGGTCATTTGAAGAACAAAAATTAGTTTTCAAGGTCATTTGAAGGACAAATTTGAGTTTCAAGGTCATTTGAAGGATAAAACTTAGTTTTCAAGGTTATTTGAAGGACAAATTTGAGTTTCAAGGTCATTTGAAGGACAAAACTTACTTTTCAAGGTCATTTGAAAGGCAAAACTTAGTTTCCAAAGATATTTCAAGGAGAAACTCAGTTTTCAAGCTCATTTGAAGGACAAACATGAGTTCTCAATGTCATTTGAAGGATAAAACTTAGTTTTCAAGGTTATTTGAAGGACAAACATTAGTTCTCAAGGTCATTTGAATGACAAAACTTACTTTTCAAGGTCATTTGAAGGGCAAAACTTAGTTTCCAAAGCCATTTCAAGGAGAAACTCAGTTTTCAAGCTCATTTGAAGGACAAACATGAGTTCTCAATGTCATTTGAAGGATAAAACTTAGTTTTCAAGGTTATTTGAAGGACAAATTTGAGTTTCCAGGTCATTTGAAGGATAAAACTTAGTTTTCAAGGTCATTTGAAGGATAAAAGTTACTTTTCAAGGTCAATTGATAGACAAAACTTAATTTTCAAAGTCATTTAAAGGGCAATTTTGATATTCATGGTCATTTGAAGGACAAATTTTGATTTTCAAGGTCATTTGAAGGACAAAACTTACTTTTCAAGGTCATTTGAAGGGCAAAACTTAGTGTCCAAAGCCATTTCAAGGAAAAACTCAGTTTTCAAGGTCATTTGAAGGACAAACATGAGTTCTCAAGGTCATTTGAAGGATAAACATGCGTTCTTAAAGTCATTTGAAGGATAAAATTTACTTTTCAAGGTCAATTGATAGACAAAACTTAATTTTCAAAGTCGTTTAATGGACAAATTTGATTTTCAAGGTCATTTGAAGGGCAAAACTTAGTTTCCAAAGCCATTTCAAGGAAAAACTCAGTTTTCAAGGTCATTTGAACGACAAACATGAGTTCTCAAGGTCATTTGAAGGATAAAACTTAGTTTTCAAAGTTATTTGAAGGCCAAATTTCAGTATCAAGGTCATTTGAAGGACAAACATGAGTTCTCAAGGTCATTTGAAGGACAAATTTGATTTTCAAGATCATTTGAAGAGCAAAACTTACTTTTCAAGGTCATTTGAAGGACAAAACTTAGTTTCCAAAGCCATTTCAAGGAAAAACTCAGCTTTCAAGGTCATTTGAAGGACAAATTTGAGTTTCAAGGTCATTTGAAAGATAAAACTTAGTTCTCAAGATCATTTGAAGGACAAACTTGAGTTTCAAGGTCATTTGAAGGACAAAAATGAGTTTTCAAGGTCATTTGAAGGACAAATTTGATTTTCAAGATCATTTGAAGGACAAATTTGATTTTCAAGATCATTTGAAGAGCAAAACTTACTTTTCAAGGTCATTTGAAGGACAAAACTTAGTTTCCAAAGCCATTTCAAGGAAAAACTCAGCTTTCAAGGTCATTTGAAGGACAAATTTGAGTTTCAAGGTCATTTGAAAGATAAAACTTAGTTCTCAAGATCATTTGAAGGACAAACTTGAGTTTCAAGGTCATTTGAAGGACAAAAATTAGTTTTCAAGGCCATTTGAAGGACAAATTTTATTTTCAAGGTCATTTGAAGGACAAAACTTACTTTTCAAGGTCATTTGAAAGGCAAAACTTAGTTTCCAAAGATATTCCAAGGAAAAACTCAGTTTTCAAGGTCATTTGAAGGACAAATTTGAGTTTCAAGGTCATTTGAAGGATAAAACTTAGTTTTCAAGGTTATTTGAAGGACAAATTTGAGTTTCAAGGTCATTTGAACGACAAAACTTACTTTTCAATGTCATTTGAAGGGCAAAACTTAGTTTCCAAAGCCATTTCAAGGAGAAACTCAGTTTTCAAGGTCATTTGAAGGACAAACATGAGTTCTCAAGGTCATTTGAAGGATAAAACTTAGTTTTCAAGGTCATTTGAAGGATAACACTTAGTTTTCAAGGTTATTTGAAGGACAAATTTGAGTTTCCAGGTCATTTGAAGGATAAAACTTAGTTTTCAAGGTCATTTGAAGGATAAAAGTTACTTTTCAAGGTCAATTGATAGACAAAACTTAATTTTCAAAGTCATTTAAAGGACAATTTTGATATTCATGGTCATTTGAAGGACAAATTTTGATTTTCAAGGTCATTTGAAGGACAAAACTTACTTTTCAAGGTCATTTGAAGGGCAAAACTTAGTTTCCAAAGCCATTTCAAGGAGAAACTCAGTTTTCAAGGTCATTTGAAGGACAAACATGAGTTCTCAAGGCCATTTGAAGGATAAAACTTAGTTTTCAAGGTTATTTGAAGGACAAACATTAGTTCTCAAGGTCATTTGAAGGATAAAACTTAGTTTTCAAGGTCATTTGAAGGATAAAAGTTACTTTTCAAGGTCAATTGATAGACAAAACTTAATTTTCAAAGTCATTTAAAGGACAATTTTGATATTCATGGTCATTTGAAGGACAAATTTTGATTTTCAAGGTCATTTGAAGGACAAAACTTACTTTTCAAGGTCATTTGAATGGCAAAACTTAGTTTCCAAAGCCATCTCAAGGAAAAACTCAGTTTTCAAGGTCATTTGAAGGACAAATTTGAGTTTCAAGGTCATTTGAAGGACAAACATGAGTTCTCAAGGGCATTTGAAGGATAAACATGAGTTCTCAAAGTCATTTGAAGGATAAAACTTACTTTTCAAGGTCAATTGATAGACAAAACTTAATTTTCAAAGTCATTTAAAGGACAATTTTGATATTCATGGTCATTTGAAGGACATATTTTGATTTTCAAGGTCATTTGAAGGACAAAACTTACTTTTCAAGGTCAATTGATAGACAAAACTTAGTTTCCAAAGCCATTTCAAGGAAAAACTCAGTTTTCAAGGTCATTTGAAGGACAAATTTGAGTTTCAAGGTCATTTGAAGGATAAAACTTAGTTTTCAAGGTTATTTGATGTACAAATTTGAATTTCAAGGTATTTGAAGAACAAAAATTAGTTTTCAAGGCCATTTGAAAGACAAATTTAATTTTCAAGGTCATTTGAAGGACAAAACTTACTTTTCAAGGTCATTTGAAAGGCAAAACTTAGTTTCCAAAGATATTTCAAGGAAAAACTAAGTTTTCAAGGTCAATTGAAGGACAAATTTGAGTTTCAAGGTCATTTGAAGGATAAAACTTAGTATTCAAGGTTATTTGAAGGACAAATTTGAGTTTCAAGGTCATTTGAAGAACAAAAATTAGTTTTCAAGGCCATTTGAAGGACAAATTTGATTTTCAAGGTCATTTGAAGGACAAAACTTACTTTTCAAGGTCATTTGAAAGGCAAAACTTAGTTTCCAAAGCCATTTCAAGGAAAAACTCACTTTTCAAGGTCATTTGAAGGCAAAACTTAGTTTCCAAAGCCATTTCAAGGAAAAACTCAGTTTTCAAGGTCATTTGAAAGACAAACATGAGTTCTCAAGGTCATGTGAAGGATAAAACTTAGTTTTCAAGGTTATTTGAAGGACAAATTTGAGTTTCAAGGTCATTTGAAGAACAAAAATTAGTTTTCAAGGCCATTTGAAGGACAAATTTGATTTTCAAGGTCATTTGAAGGACAAAACTTACTTTTCAAGGTCATTTGAAAGGCAAAACTTAGTTTCCAAAGATATTTCAAGGAAAAACTAAGTTTTCAAGGTCATTTGAAGGACAAATTTGAGTTTCAAGGTCATTTGAAGGATAAAACTTAGTTTTCAAGGTTATTTGAAGGACAAATTTGAGTTTCTTGGTCATTTGAAGGACAAAACTTACTTTTCAATGTCATTTGAAGGGCAAAACTTAGTTTCCAAAGCCATTTCAAGGAGAAACTCAGTTTTCAAGGTCATTTGAAGGACAAACATGAGTTCTCAAGGTCATTTGAAGGATAAAACTTAGTTTTCAAGGTCATTTGAAGGATAAAACTTAGTTTTCAAGGTTATTTGAAGGACAAATTTGAGTTTCCAGGTCATTTGAAGGATAAAACTTAGTTTTCAAGGTCATTTGAAGGATAAAAGTTACTTTTCAAGGTCAATTGATAGACAAAACTTAATTTTCAAAGTCATTTAAAGGACAATTTTGATATTCATGGTCATTTGAAGGACAAATTTTGATTTTCAAGGTCATTTGAAGGACAAAACTTACTTTTCAAGGTCATTTGAATGACAAAACTTAGTTTCCAAAGCCATCTCAAGGAAAAACTCAGTTTTCAAGGTCATTTGAAGGACAAATTTGAGTTTCAAGGTCATTTGTCAAAATTTTTTATGTTACCAAAAGTTAGGTTATGTAATTACCTATCGTTTGATACCTGCCCCACCCGCCTACCACTTCAAATAGCTGAGTTATAGCGTTTTTAAGAAATCCATAAAAAATTTCCACTAAAATAACAGGCATTTTCAGACCAAGTAACAGTCGCGCAGAATTACCAGGAGGCAAATTTTTTTTTTATTTTTTTTTCTTTTTCATTTTTGACCCACTTAGAGGCGGAATTTTCGAAAAATCTCAACGGATTCTTGTTCGCACGACGACCCCCGATCGTTTGAGCCTATTTCCAGCCATTTTTTTCGAAAATTTTTTGCAAAAAAAAACCATGTTTTCATGTTACCAAAAGTTAGGTAATTTAATTACCTATCATTTGATACCAATCCCACCCACCTACCACTTCAAACGGCTGAGTTATAGCGTTTTTAAAAATCCATAAAAATTTCCACTAAAATAACAGGCAATTTTCAGACCAAGTAACAGTCGCGCAGAATTACCAGGAGGCAAATTTTTTTTTTAATTTTTTTTCTTTTTCATTTTTGACCCACTTAGAGGCGGAATTTTCGAAAAATCTCAACGGATTCTTGTTCGCACGACCAGCCCCTATCGTTTGAGCCTATTTCCAGCCATAAATTTTCACGGAATTTTCCAGAATTTTCATTTTTTGTTTTTCATTTTTGACCCACTTAGAGTTGGAATTTTCGAAAATTTTCAACGGATTCTTGTTCGCACGATCACTCCCGATCGTTTGAGCCTATTTTAAGCCCTAATTTTTTTTTTTACCATTTTTGACCTGCAAAAGTGTGGGTTATAATCCACTGCCGAAAAAAATTTTTTGCCCGGAGGACATTCATATTTTCAGGGATTGTAGAGCTCGAAAAAAAAACGCTTTCTGTCGACCACTTTTCCCGATTTCCCTAAGGGGGCGGAGCTATGGCTCTTCAAATGTACCAAATTGGCCACTTTTGGACCCCTATAACTCCGGAAATACTCACTATATCGCGACGAGCTTCTAAGCAGTGATAGTCCTCGTCAAGGGCTACAAATTATATTATGGGGGTGACTTTCTATCTATAAGGGTTTTCCAACTAGGGGTGCCTAAAGTTCGGAAAATCGTTTGCAGACCAATCTTAAGGTACCTGGGGAATTGTCAAAAACTCAATTTTCTAAAATGTAATGATGCAGTAATGTAAAGAAAAGTTCAATCTAGGTTTTGAAGCTCTTTTGGAATTTTCCAATGGGAAATACGGATTTTCCAGGAACAACGAAAACTATCGATTTTTTCATGTTTTCAAATTGGAATTTTCCGACTTTCCCAATGGAATTTACCATTGCCCTATTTATCACGAATAGTAGACTATATGCCACGTCTTTTAAGCCTTACCACAACTCTCTAAGTCTAATGGTTTTCACACAATGACCGCCCAAATTTAGGCTTACACGAAAATTTCCAAATCTTAAATCGGTCATAAGTCGGCCAATAAATTTTTCACGGAAAAAGTCCAGAAGCTTTAATGTGCGCATTAAGATTCTCTATAATATGGCTGTAACGAAAATTGGCTACCTAATTTTTTTTTTTCGAAAACTTCAAAAAGTCCGTTTTCAGAAATTCCGGGAAATTTCTCCAGCCCAAAGTTGAGGACTTACAGATGTCTTATAGCCATAAATGGATTTAGATGGTAAATGTACTGTGGAAGTGGTACTGAACATTTTTCCTAACTATTACAGTTTTCCCGGAATTTTCCGATTAAGATTAAAGTTTTCCGGGTTTTTCTGAAAATTTCCAGATGTCTTAGTTAGAATATTAGAAACATTTCTTACCACTAGAGGACCCGAATCTATTTACGGGTTTTCCCGGAATTTTCATATAACGGTTTCATATGCATGATGAAAAATCCATGTTTCTATGTTACTAAAAGTTAGGTAATATAATTACCTATTATTTGATACCTATCCCAAACGACCACCACTACAAACACCTGAGATAGGACTTTTAAGCTGCACCAACTATACCATCATTTTTCTACTAATTTACCTTCAAATTTTTCTTTAAGTATTTTTGATTTTCCTTAAATTTCCATATTATCAGTTTTTATCACTATAGTTTCATTGCTTTCCTCAGAATTTTCATTAAAATTTATTCACATGATGTATGAAAAACAAATAATTGTATTTATATTTAGAAAATTTTTAATGTTGATTTTCATTTGAAAAATTAAATTTACACACGAAAACAACAAATACAAGTCATTTCTTTTTATTTAACTTTTTCCCTTTTCATTCGAAATAATGTAAACAATAAACAAAAACCACATTGGTGCGTGCGTTGCTGTTTGTTATTATATTCTTCTTTTATTTGTAACTTGTGTGTATTTTTACAGGTTATATGATAATAAATACCTGTAAAATCCTATTCCAAACCTGCATAGAAAATTTCATCAAATTTGTTCAAGAAATAATGCAGATATGGACACGAAAAGAAATATGGCATTAAGTAAATTATTCACCCACACATACACAGCACAAAACTACTAAACAGGCCATAAAATTCGAAAAATAACCAAAATATACGATTTTTTGAGAATAGTTATTAGGCAATCAGAATCATATGCTAGTGAAAATATAATATTAATTTTTATTTATTTATATATTTATTGTAGGAAAAAGATAATACAATAACAAAATCAAAACAACAAAATAACAAACAATAATACAATAAATGGAACGATGTGTGACAAACAACTTACAAATAAAAGAAGAAGAAGATAATAACAAACAACACATAAGCGACCTACCTCAACGTACACACCAATATTGTTATTGTTGTTGTTTATAGTATTTCGAAAGGAAAAGAAATTATTGAATAAATAGATATGACTTGTATTTGTTGTTTTCGTGTGTAAATTTAATTTTTCAAAAATCTCACATAAAAATCAACATTAAAAATTTTCTGTTACAAATATAAATACAATTATTTGTTTTTCATACATCATGTGAATAAATTTAAACGAAAATTCTGAGGAAAGCAATGAAAATATGGTGATAAAAACTGATAATATGGAAATTTAAGGAAATCAAAGATACTTAAAGAAAAATTTGAAGTTAAATTAGTAGAAAAATTATGGTATAGATGGTACAGGGTAAAAATCCTAGCTCAGCCGTTTGTAGAGGTAGGCAGGTGGCCTATGTATCAAATGTTAGGTAATTACATTACCTAACTTTTGGTAACATAAAAACATGGATTTTTCACCATGAATATGAAACCGTTATATGAAAATTCCGGGAAAACCCGTAAATAGATTCGGTTCCTCTAGTGGTAAAAACTGTTTCTAATATTCTAACTAAGACATCTGGAAATTTTCAGGAAAATCCGGAAAATTTTAATTTTAATCGGAAAATTCCGGGAAAACTGTAATAGTTAGGAAAAATGTTCAGTACCACTTCCACAGTACATTTACCATCTAAATCCATTTATGGCTATAAGACATCTGTAAGTCATCAACTTTGGGCTGGAGAAATTTCCCGGAATTTCTGAAAACGGACTTTTTGAAGTTTTCGAAAAAAAAAAATTAGGTAGCCAATTTTTGTTACGACCGTTTTATAGAGGATCTTAAGGCGCACAATAAAGCTTCTGGACTTTTTTCGTAAAAAATCTATGGGTCGACTTATGACCGATTTAAGATTTGGAAATTTTCGTGTAAGCCTAAATTTGGGCGGTCATTGTGTGAAAACCATTAGACTTAGAGAGTTGTGGTGAGGCTTAAAAGACGTGGCATATAGTCTACTATCCGTGATAAATAGGGCAATGGTAAATTCCATTGGGAAAGTCGGAAAATTCCAATTTGAAAACATGAAAAAATCGATAGTTTTCGTTGTTCCTGGAAAATCCGTATTTCCCATTGGAAAATTCCAAAAGAGCTTCAAAACCTAGATTGAACTTTTCTTTACATTACTGCATCATTACATTTTAGAAAATTGAGTTTTTGACAATTCCCCAGGTACCTTAAGATTGGTCTGCAAACGATTTTCCGAACTTTAGGCAGCCATAGCCGGAAAACCCAGACAGATAGAAAGTCACCCCCATAATATAATTTGTAGCCCTAGATGAGGACTATCGCTGGTGAGAAGCTCATGGAGTATTATTGAGTTTTCCCGGAGTTATAGTGGTCCAAAAGTGACCAATTTGGTATTTTCAAAGCTCCATAGCTCCGCCCCTCGAGGGAAATCTGGAAAAATGGTCGACAAATATTGTTTTTTTTTCGAGCTCTACAATCTCTGAAAATCTGAAGGTCCTACGGGCAAAAATTTTTTTTCGGCATGAGGTTATAACCCATACTTTTCCAGGTCAAAAAGTGGTCAAAAAATATGGCTGGAAATAGGCTCAAACGATCGGGGGTCATCGTGCGAACAAGAATCCGTTGAGATTTTTCGAAAATTCCGCCTCTAAGTGGGTCAAAAAAGAAAAAGAAAAAAAATTAAAAAAAAAAATTTGCCTCCTGGTAATTCTGCGCGACTGTTACTTGGTCTGAAAAATGCCTGTTATTTTAGTGGAAATTTTTATGGATTTGTTAAAATCACCATACCTCAGCCGTTTGAAGTGGTAGGCGGGCGGGATAGGTATCAAATGATAGGTAATTAAATTATCTAACTGTTCATAACATAAAAACATGATTTTTTTTTCCAAAATTTTCAATAAAAATGGCTGGAAATAGGCTCAAACGATCGGGGGTCATCGTGCGAACAAGAATCCGTTGAGATTTTTCGAAAATTCCGCCTCTAAGTGGGTCAAAAATGAAAAAGAAAAAAAATTAAAAAAAAAAATTTGCCTCCTGGTAATTCTGCGCGACTGTTACTTGGTCTGAAAAATGCCTGGTATTTTAATGGAAATTTTTATGGATTTCTTAAAAACGCTATAACTCAGCCGTTTGAAGTGGTAGGCGGGTGGGATAGGTATCAAACGAAAGGTAATTACATAACCTAACTGTTGGTAACATAAAAACATGGATGTTTCACCATGTTTTTTGTTTATTAAAAAACACTATAGCTCAGCCGTTGGAAGTGGTGGGCGGGTTGGATAGGTATCAAATGATAGGTAATTAAATTACCTAACTTTTGGTATCATAAAAACCGGGATTTTTCACCATGCATATGAAACCGTTATATGAAAATTCCGGGAAAACCCGTAAATAGATTCGGGTCCTCTAGTGGTAAAAACTGTTTCTAATCTTCTATCTAAGACATCTAGAAATTTTCAGGAAAATCCGGAAAATTTTAACTTTGCTCGGAAAATTCCGGGAAAACTGTAATAGTTAGGAAAAATGTTCAGTACCACTCCCACAGTACATTTACCATCTAAATCCATTTATGGCTATAAGACATCTGTAAGTCATCAACTTTGGGCTGGAGAAAATACCCGGAATTTCTGAAAACGGACTTTTTGATGTTCACGATTCAAATAAATTAGTTAGCCAATTTTCGTTACAGCCATATTATAGAGAATCTTAATGCGCACATTAAAGCTTCTGGACTTTTTCTGTGAAAAATCTATTGGCCGACTTATGACCGATTTAAGATTTGGAAATTTTCGTGTAAGCCTAAATTTGGGCGGTCATTGTGTGAAAACCATTAGACTTAGAGAGTTGTGGTGAGGCTTAAAAGACGTGGCATATAGTCTACTATTCGTGATAAATAGGGCAATGGTAAATTCCATTGGGAAAGTCGGAAAATTCCAATTTGAAAACATGAAAAAATCGATAGTTTTCGTTGTTCCTGGAAAATCCGTATTTCCCATTGGAAAATTCCAAAAGAGCTTCAAAAACTAGATTGAACTTTTCTTTACATTACTGCATCATTACATTTTAGAAAATTGAGTTTTTGACAATTCCCCAGGTACCTTAAGATTGGTCTGCAAACGATTTTCCGAACTTTAGGCAGCCATAGCCGGAAAACCCAGACAGATAGAAAGTCACCCCCATAATATAATTTGTAGCCCTAGATGAGGGCTATCGCTGGTGAGAAGCTCATGGGAAAATATTGAGTATTTACGGAGTTATAGGGGTCCAAAAGTGACCAATTTGGTACTTTCAAAGCTCCATAGCTCCGCCCCCCGAGGGAAATCAGGAAAAGTGGTCGACAAATATTGTTTTTTTTCCGAGCTCTACATTCCCTGAAAATCTGAAGGTCCTACGGGCAAAAATTTTTTTTCGGCATGAGGTTATAACCCATACTTTTCCAGGTCAAAAAGTGGTCAAAAAATATGGCTGGAAATAGGCTCAAACGATCGGGGGTCATCGTGCGAACAAGAATCCGTTGAGATTTTTCAAAAATTCCGCCTCTAAGTGGGTCAAAAATGAAAAAGAAAAAAAATTAAAAAAAAAAATTTGCCTCCTGGTAATTCTGCGCGACTGTTACTTGGTCTGAAAAATGCCTGTTATTTTAGTGGAAATTTTTATGGATTTGTTAAAATCACCATACCTCAGCCGTTTGAAGTGGTAGGCGGGCGGGATAGGTATCAAATGATAGGTAATTAAATTATCTAACTGTTCATAACATAAAAACATGATTATTTTTTCCAAAAAATTTTCAATAAAAATGGCTGGAAATAGACTCAAACGATCGGGGCTCATCGTGCGAACAAGAATCCTTTGAGATTTTTCGAAAATTCCGCCTCTAAGTGGGTCAAAAATGAAAAAGAAAAAAAAATAAAAAAAAAAATTTGCCTCCTGTTAATTCTGCGCGACTGTTACTTGGTCTGAAAAATGCCTGGTATTTTAGTGGAAATTTTTATGGATTTTTTAAAAACGCTATAACTCAGCCGTTTGAAGTGGTAGGCGGGTGGGATTGGTATCAAATGATAGATAATTAAATTATCTAACTGTTCATAACATAAAAACATGATTTTTTTTTTCCAAAAAATTTTCAATAAATATGACTGGAAATAGGCTCAAACGATCGGGGGTCATCGTGCGAACAAGAATCCGTTGAGATTTTTCAAAAATTCCGCCTCTAAGTGGGTCAAAAATGAAAAAGAAAAAAAAGAAAAAAAAAAAATTTGCCTCCTGGTAATTCTGCGCGACTGTTACTTGGTCTGAAAAATGCCTGGTATTTTAGTGGAAATTTTTATGGATTTGTTAAAATCACCATACCTCAGCCGTTTGAAGTGGTAGGCGGGCGGGATAGGTATCAAATGATAGGTAATTAAATTATCTAACTGTTCATAACATAAAAACATGATTATTTTTTCCAAAAAATTTTCAATAAAAATGGCTGGAAATAGACTCAAACGATCGGGGCTCATCGTGCGAACAAGAATCCTTTGAGATTTTTCAAAAATTCCGCCTCTAAGTGGGTCTAAAATGAAAAAGAAAAAAAAATAAAAAAAAAAATTTGCCTCCTGTTAATTCTGCGCGACTGTTACTTGGTCTGAAAAATGCCTGGTATTTTAGTGGAAATTTTTATGGATTTTTTAAAAACGCTTTAACTCAGCCGTTTGAAGTGGTAGGCGGGTGGGATTGGTATCAAATGATAGATAATTAAATTATCTAACTGTTCATAACATAAAAACATGATTTTTTTTTTCCAAAAAATTTTCAATAAATATGACTGGAAATAGGCTCAAACGATCGGGGGTCATCGTGCGAACAAGAATCCGTTGAGATTTTTCAAAAATTCCGCCTCTAAGTGGGTCAAAAATGAAAAAGAAAAAAAAGAAAAAAAAAAAATTTGCCTCCTGGTAATTCTGCGCGACTGTTACTTGGTCTGAAAAATGCCTGTTATTTTAGTGGAAATTTTTATTGATTTTTTAAAAACGCTATAACTCAGCCGTTTGAAGTGGTAGGTGGGTGGGATTGGTATCAAATGATAGATAATTAAATTACCTAACTTTTGGTAACATGAAAACATGATTTTTTTTTCCAACAAATTTTTAATAAATATGACTGGAAATAGGCTCAAACGATCGGGGGTCATCGTGCGAACAAGAATCCGTTGAGATTTTTCAAAAATTCCGCCTCTAAGTGGGTCAAAAATGAAAAAGAAAAAAAATTAAAAAAAAAATTTGCCTCCTGGTAATTCTGCGCGACTGTTACTTGGTCTGAAAAATGCCTGGTATTTTAGTGGAAATTTTTATGGATTTTTTAAAAACGCTATAACTCAGCCGTTTGAAGTGGTAGGCGGGTGGGATTGGTATCAAATGATAGATAATTAAATTATCTAACTGTTCATAACATAAAAACATGATTTTTTTTTCCAACAAATTTTCAATAAATATGACTGGAAATAGGTTCAAACGATCGGGGGTCATCGTGCGAACAAGAACCCGTTGAGATTTTTCAAAAATTCCGCCTCTAAGTGGGTCAAAAATGAAAAAGAAAAAAAATTAAAAAAAAAAATTTGCCTCCTGGTAATTCTGCGCGTCTGTTACTTGGTCTGAAAATTGCCTGTTATTTTAGTGGAAATTTTTATGGATTTTTTAAAATCACTATAACTCAGCCGTTTGAATTGGTAAGCGCATGGGATAGGTAGCAAATGATAAGTAATTAAATTACCTAGCTTTTTGTGACATAAAGTCAGTCATAAAGCAGTCAGCGTGCCGACAAGAATCCGTAGGGAAATTTGGAAAATTTCAATTAAATTGGCAAAACAGGTAAAAAGAATTTTTTCATAAAAATATTAGTTTTGGGAATTATACGCTCGTGGTGCAAAATTCTAAAATGGCGTTTTGATTATTTATTGTCTTTGTTAAGATAATTCTTTGCAGGCTTTTTCTTCATATTTTATTATTCTCTTTTCAGATTTCAATAATGGTATAATGAAAAAATAAAAAGACAAATTATAAATTTTTTAAATTAAATTTTTTAATTTTATTTCGTTTTAGTCTTTTCTTGTGTTTTATATAATTTAATTAAAATATACATTTTTATTGATGTTATTTACTCTTAAATCAAGCTTATTATAAAATTTTTTTGATTAAAAAATGTATAGAATATTACAATTTTCAATTTTCATAAAATTTAAATAAAGATAGTTAATAAATTATTACATTATTATTATTTATATTTATTATTATTAAATTTATACTATTATTTGTATATAATCTATTTATTAAATCAATTGTTTATAATTTCAATTTAATTATTTCTATTAATAATATTACTTAAATAATAGGATTATATTTACTGTTTATTATTTTTATAACTAAATATATTTTTTTAACAATAAGTTACTATTTTTATATATTATATTTTCATTTTGCTATTATAAATATGATTATTTTATTTTGAAAATCTTTACGTTTGTCTTTTGTGACTTAAGTGGATGTTACACTTCACTTCTTCATCAATCATTGCAAAAATCAAAAATCAAAAGAAGATGTGTTTTATGTTGGTTTTTTTGTTTTTTATACAGCATATCACCTGTAACACAATAAAATATGAAAAAATTAATTATGTATATAAAATATAAATTATAAAATAACGAAATTTTGTTCATGTTAAATAAGTTAGTTTAATGTTTTTATAAAGAAACATCTAAAATTTATTATTGTATACAAACTTTATATGTTATAAAGAAAGTATATAAGAGTTGTACACATAAAATTATTACTTATATAAAATCATTACAACAGAAATTTAATAAGGATTAAATATTTTCACATTGCATATAATAATTATATATAAATCTTCTTTACCGTTAATAATTGTACTAAAATGGAGAAAGAAAATGTTGAAAAGCTTTTTATTTTCCACATTGGAAAAACTTTGTTATATTACAGAAAATATTGGCTTATAATTTGTATACCTATACATGTACACAGATGTAGCTTTTGACTAATCAGAGTTTACGTATGTGCTAAACACAATCAACTGAATACATGCAAATTTAAATGCCACAATTTAAAATGAATTGTATGTGACATCTTTTTTAATTGAACTAAAAGATTTTTATATATATGGAAAAAGCTACATCAAAATTTATTTACTATTTATTTATTCTATTTAATTTATGGAATATGTAGATGCTACAATTTTAAGGAAAATTTAAACAATTGATTCTTCATTATTTATTTTATAATTAATTATTATGTATAATTGAAATGGAAAATCTGTTAAAATAAAAATTAGTATTTGTAGCTTATATAAACATAAAAAATATATATGTATCGATATAAGTCATTTTATATGTTGCATGCATACACATGTGTAATATTATTATAGATTTATATAAACATACATATTTACATAAATTTTGAATTTAAATGAAACTTGACTTTAAACTATCCGTCTTCAACGATGCATGTGACATTAATTTAAAATAAAACACCTGGTGCATAACAATAAATTTTGAAAACAATGTCCGTTTAGGGAATTGCTTCAATATGCCTAACCTATAAAATTCCAACAATAATACAAATATATGTACTATGTTTGTGAAGTGGATATGCATTCAAATACATATATTTGTACAATACATATTATTTTGGTTGTTACATCTATTGTATAATATTTATATATATTATGTGTTGCATTTAAGTAAAATAGCAGCGTATCGTAGGGATTATAATATATTATATATTTCTATATTGGCCTTCATATATTTATATATATTATATATATATATATGTGTGTGTGTGTGTGTGTGTAGTAATTGTATATTATATATTTTAGTACAAATAATATAACTATCTATATATATTTTCCTTTTCCTATATATTTGCATATATTTATTCATGTATATACAAAATGTGTATACACAATTTGTCCTTTCTAACACACATCCAATAAATTATATAAATTCCGAAGTGAATGTTATAAATATATGGAATGATGGAGGTACTCCAAATGTTAACAATATTTTATAAATATAAATGTTGTGTGGCGTTGAGTGCAAATCAAACATTAGAAAATTTATGTACGTAATTTATATGTAAATAACATTTTGTATTGCATCTATCAACTGATGCACAGAGATAATGTATGTTTAATATGTAATTACATATATAGGATATATTCGCACATTATACAATTTCTCATATATGGAAATTGTAATATTACAAAAGAATATACATTTTCTATGTAAAATTAATAAATATTATAATAAAAATCTAAATATATTATTCATCTTATTATCATCATCGGTCGGGTGTAGGAAGATACACGATAAAAATATAAATAGAAACATTTTTCAAATAAACTGATTTTAATTTAATATCTACGCATACAACAAGAAAGAAGTATATAATTGAAATAGTTAGATCAGAGAAAAAAAAAGGAAAAAAATCCATGCCATCATTTCAATGAATACAAAAGAGTTGTTGCACTTTGAAAAGATTTCCAATTGCATTATTTAGATTTTTATAAAGTGAGAGTTTTTGTGAAATTATGAGGTTCAGTAGCTATAGTGGAAATTCAAAAATGTTTAAAAATAAAAAAGGTTTTAAAACATCTGTGTGAATTAGATCTATTTTTCATTGTTATTGGGGTTAAAGAGAAAGCGAGGTCTATGTACCCGCGGCACAGTCATCCGCATTTGGATATATGGTGCTTATATTTATAACCTGTAATTTTATAAATAGTTATTATTGAGAGTTTGGAAAAATATACGTGCGGATATATAGCCGAAAAATCGCTATTGTATTCAATTATCAACAATAATATTCAGACGACCATATTTCTACTATTTATGAAAAAATTACTGCATTGTATTTTTATTTTATAAAATAGAATATTGAAAATTGAATAAGATGCAGATCTTTTTATAGTATAAATAATATTTTCTACATCAACAGAAAGTATTACATTTTTTAAATCGTAAATGTTACTGTTGCTGACGAAGAAATTACTGTACTATTAACGCAGATTTCAGAAACCAGTGTGTCATATAGAAAATCTGCTAAGAGACCATAACTACATTTCTGCGATACTAAAGAAATTTGTGTAAGCGCAGAAGATCTACAAAAAACAACAAAATTAATTTTAAGTCTTTGCCACGACAGAAAAAACAAAATGTTAGACGACTGCTTGCGCAACAGAAGACAATATCTAAGACCATACCTTTTTTCAACGAAGCTTCTAAGCGTTAACTAAAACAATTTATGCGTTTACAAAAAAAATATTTTCTGATCTCACGCAGCAGACCTTTCGCTGTGAAAGCCAAATCGTTTGGACATATATGGCAAAGAACATGCGTTTTTAAAGTGTAATTTTTGCTCATTTTCAGTATAAATATATATAAGAAGGAATATATATGAGTTCTACAAACTATACACAAATAAACATATAAATAATAGAATAGTTAAATTAATAAGATGATAAATGTTATATATACATTTTCTCTTGAAATTGTTATAAAATAGCATTTTTTAAGTGGTAAAACATACAAACAAAATATAAAATATGAATTATATAAAAAAAAAAGAAAAAATGTAGAAATAAAAACTAAAAACAAAAAGACAAAAGTTTTCCTCAAAAGTGCAATTATGTATAAATAATTACATTATATATACTGCTGATATATGTGTAGGTAGCAAAAGTAGTTGTGTATTACAAAACCAACCTCTTATATATACTTTATAATAAATTTGAATTAGATGTCAACAAAAACTTATGTTACATGTTGAATAATTCAATTCTAACAGGGTAAAATTTCGCAAGCTCTGTGTTCATACACGTCTATATACGTATACCAATGTATACACATACACATGTGAAGTGAAGTAAGTATAAGTAAAAGTTTTTCATAACCATATATAAACTTTAAAAGCTGTTAGTTATACAACATCGGCTTGTTAATTTTGTTAAGGCGAAAACCTATTGTATATACAATATATATGCAGGTTGTTGGTATATAACTAATATATTGTAGAAAAACAACTATATAACAATAAATGGAAATAAAATATAGTCGTATATGCATAAAACATTAGACATACTATATACAATATTATTGGTATATATATGGAGAGGTGTATGTATAAAGCAAAAGGATTTTTCATCATATATTCTCATGAAAACAACAGTATAATAATTTAAATAAAAATTATGTACATGTATTTTAAAATTTGTTATCAAAGGAAAAACATGCAAAAAATAAAAAAATGAAAAATATTATAAGAAAAACTTTCATGTATTATATATAAAAGTTATAGTAAAGAGAAAAGTATTTTTGTTGGAGGTTTTCTTCGGTGGTGAAATATAAAATATATACATATAAACGCAATGCATATATAAAATACATATATCCTTGTAACTGTACCGTATATATATAAATTTATTGTACATATCACTGTATTATTCAATGCAGGACACACAACATTTAACATTCCGCATGTTTTATTAAAGTTTTTAATATAATCTACCAACCAACACACCTATACTTATTCAAAGCTATTACACAGAAAACATGATTTACTTTTATTTTGTTGGTTGTTTTGTTGCATTTATGGTATATTATTACAAAAATAAATTATACTAAAATTTTGAAATGATATAGCTTTTAAATATTTAAAAAAATTTTCATAATCTTATATTTTATGTTATTCTATTCTAAATTAATAAATATCCTATGAATAAAAGAAATTTTCTATCTATTTATTTTTATGTGACAATATACAATATATTTTGTCTGCATTTAATACTATAGAAAATGTTAAGATTTTTACATTGTATTAAAAAATATTTTAAACAAAGATATATTTTTCTCACAATTTTATATTTTACTACACAAGCAGAGTGGAAGAGTGCATAACCTCTCGCATACCCGATTTGAAACTTCTATAAAATCAATTGGTTATATATTTATTAAAAATTGTTTTATTATAATCAATTTACTATATAATCTCCATCCTTTTCTATATAAGTTATGGCCAACGTTTTATATTAACTTTTTGATTTCAGATTTTAGAGTATTGGCAACGGTTTTCCTTCACAGAAGTTGCGGTTATATATATAGTTTTCGACAACTTTCACTGATCTCTAATAATGATTATATAATACACTGAAAATAAATTTCAATGAATAGCGTTTATAAGTCCATTTTTCATTGTTTCAAATGAATATTTCATAAATATTTTTCATTTTTAAAAATTATCTTAATGTATTTGTTTATTGAATGAATTAATTCGCGATTAATCATTAACTAATGCACAGAATAATAAGTTATTAAACAGAACACGTTGAAAAAATGAATAATATTCATCAAAACAATTATACAATTCTGTAAACCAACGAAGTGATTCATTGAAAAACATTCATTTTCGACATTATGTTTTAATGAATTATTCGTTAATTTAATAAATGTTATTTCATTTTAACAATGAACCATGTTCCTTGGAGCAAAATTAATTAATATTTCATTGTTTTGACGTTACTTTTTAATGGGATCCATGCACTTTTTTTTCAGTGTACAGATATCGAAATAGTATAGATGACATAGTCTGATTTAGTGGAGATTATATGGCGTTATAATGCTGGTGGAAAATTACACATTTACATTTACTCAAAATTTACGATATCCACAGTCTATATCCTATATATATAGTGATTTGTTTACACTACTTGTCCGCTGTTATTGTTTCACCACACCACACAGTAATTCACAGTGAATTATTTGACTACGATCCGATACCAAAAACACAGTAACTGCACTTTCATTAAATGTATAAAATTTTAACTATTGTTTTATCTTTTTTTTGAATAGTCGACAAGACCATATAACCAGAGATATGATATTTGGTATATGTATAGTGTTGAATTGATATTTCTCGAATTGCAATGACTTGACTTGAAAACTTCTTTCTTAACAATGTATATATATAGAATTGGCCACACACCAATAATCTATTGATTTAATATAAGCAAACGCAGCGGTACCCATCTTGCTGATGTATTTTTCTCGACCACAAATGTTACCTTAAAATGTAATGTCCATATGAAATTTTAAATGGAAGTTGTCACCATTTTGTGCTGATATTGTTTTTTTTTTGTTTATACACGACACCACAACGAATTTCAGTAAACCACCATTTATAGATTTTTGTATATTTTAAATCAATAATAATATAATTGATTGCTATAATTTTATTTGTTCTACGAAAAAAATTTAATAATATGCAACTTATGAATCATTTTGATTCACGAAATCGGAGTAAATGCATCTTTTTTAAAATTCGGACGGCGATTTTAAAACAGATTGATAGAAACTAATTTTAAAAGTGTCCTTATCTAAATTTGCATTGAAAGCAATTTAATATATTGAAACAATTGTTCATATAGTTTCATCATTCGGTGAACTCTACAGAATTGGATGATATAGAAACAAAAATTGCATATAATTTACTACATAATTAAAATGTGAAAATATATATACTCATCTTAGTTACAAAAACGCTATATATACCATAATTTGATTCCAAATAAATATTGAAATAAAATGTCATAACTGCGCGTGTATCAATTGAAAATTAATATAGAATGTTAAAAAGGAAAGATGACAAAAAATTTGTTCGCATACATTGAATGGGTAAATAATTTTTGTTCCAACATTAAACATTACTTGTCATACCGACTATCTAACTGCCACCACCCCCACAACCTCATCAAATCATTTTCTGAAAATATGGTTTTCGTACACGCACAATATTCATAACATTATATAAAAATTAATACTGTAATGTTATATAATATAATTTTGATTTGTATATACTCGTACGTAAAATTTAATCTTAAAAACGTTGTAAATTTATTATTTATATAGTCGCAAATCAAATTATAAAATACCCGAAACATTTTATTTAGTATTTAAATAAACAAACAATTTTATAATAACCTTTTTATTAAATATATTTATTTATAAAAAAAAAACTGTACAAGTAAAAAGTATTAAATACTTTTATTTTATATATTTTTCGATATAGCCTAAGGGAATTAATTTTATATATATCTATTTCTATATAGAAAATAAATGTAATTATCAAATATAATTAGTAATATATTTATAGTATACAGAATATATATATATATATACTGTCTTATTACATCATCGTGTAAATTGTAATGTATAAATATATATATATAAAACGTATAATCTATATATTCACTTATATATTTTCTAAAATATTAATGGTATATACTCGTATATATTATAATATAAAAACTAAAAGTAGCCTATAGTACTTGAAATAATCCTTAAAATTAAAAACTTTTCAAAACAATAAACATTTATTGAATATACAATGAAGAGATTTTCAATTAACAGTTCGCTTCGCATAGCCTTTCGTTAGCGTCTCGCAAGACTCGCACATAATATAAACAATGTGCTTTTTTGTACATGTACATTATATACGGTATTCGGGTGTATTATAATATATGTTTGAAAGAATTCAAAAGAACCATAGAAATTCATTTTATTGGGCTTTTTTTATAAATATATTTATATTTTATTAATATTCAATAAATTTCTTCTATGCATTGTGTTTTCTTTTTTTCCCTATTTTATATTATTAAATGATTTTATTATAAATTGTTTGACTAATAATCTTGTGTCTGCAATGTATATGTACTTATTTAATTAATTAATTAATGAATTAATTATAATACTTAGTAATTCGTAAAAGTTCATATATAACATTAAAATTTAATTTTCATAATATGTGTGCAAGAATTTTACTCTTTTAAAAATTGCAGAATTTTAAGTCAAAAAGGAGTTGCTATATATTTCGTGGGTTTAGGAGACAAATATATATATATAGATAAAGTAAATATCACTCTATAGTCAATTGTAATTCATATCGATAGCTGAAGGACCGATGATAAAGAACGAGGGAATGATTAGCTTCTAATATTATAAATTAAAATATTATATACGAAGCTGCTGGGTCCTAAGATATATGGAGGTATAGGTTTAGTAGAGGATGGTATAGCATTACATATACACAGCATCGTTGGACGATTGTTTGAAAAATTACGTTTTATATATAGTACCTTTCTATGTAGAATATTGTTATGTCGAAAAATCCCGCCAACCCTCAACAAATATTGAATATTTCATTCATTCATTCAGTTTAGATAATGCGACTTTCTATACATACACGCTTTGTTTCAGTGTATGTAATGTCAAACAGTCGAATCACAAGTGGCCTTCACTGTATCGGCTAAATTTTGGTTTGGTCATCAATTCTATAATCGTATATTAATAGAGTTGTTCACAGTAGAATTTTATAATATATTAAAAGTTTGATTCCATTTCTATACCAAATACTTCACATAGTTAAATTCCGATTGTTGAAATAATTTTCGTATAATGAAAGTTTACCATAAACGACGCCTCCGAAAACATTTAATGTATTTTACAGAAATTTTTCTTAATCGAAAAGTTAAAAATAATACTTATGATGGACATTTTCGTTACAAAATTTAACATTTTCGATAAATAACTAAAAATTAATAACTTTAAAGTAAATTTATTGTATATCTGTTATCAAAATATATATATAATATGGTATATATAGTTAATAATCGAAAACCGGAAACAATTAATAAAATATATATATTTATATAGACCACATAATTCCGGTTTTGTGGTCGTACACATACGCACATTGTGGTTTCACGCAAAACAAATTTATAAAATAATTTTCCATTTTAAAAATATATATTATTCTCATTCACTATATAATATATTTTATTTAGTATTTTTGTGTAACTATTATATTTTTATATATATATGCCATTGCAGAAATGTATACGGCACACACATGAATATATTTATTACCAAAAATTTAACAATTCATCACTAGCATAAACATAAATATTCGTACATTGTTTATTCATTTTATGTATCGTTCGGTTGGTATAGTAATTTATACACAAATAAACAAACAAAATAATAATATAGTAAGGTTGCATGCAAACAATTTATCACCATGAATTATTGAATAAACTATATAATAATACAAAAAGGTCGCGCGAACATATACAGATTTTCTACCATTTTTCTCCACATATAATTGCATACGAGAGTGTGTAAACAAATACGTAATGATACACGCATAACAACAATACTTTGTACATATATATATATATAGGGTAAAATTTTGAAAACAATTAAAGATAGTCATGAGTCAGTCGTCTATAATTTAGTGTAACCCAAACGCTATAAAATGTACAAAAATTGTATTTATTTATTTATACTATAATATTTTAAGTATATATGAACAATGTCAGCACTTAAATGCCTATATATCCTTTTTCCTTACATATACAATTTTATGTAAATATATAAAGGTTTCTATATATTATATGGTATTATATGATATTATGTATGTGTATTTGTTATATAGTGATTTAACAAATGTAGAACAAAATTTAAATTTGTGTATATAAGGTACAAGTTTAATAATGACAAAAGGTCTATTGTCCGTGACATAATTTAAGCATTTAAGTGTGGCGGTGGATGGGTATACCGAAAAAAATACAAAAATTTAATTTTTTTTTTTTCAGAGAGAGAATAAAAAACAAATAGCAAACTAAACAAATAACTATACAGTAGCCCACATACGCACAATATAACCCTTTATATATACCTTTATTTTTATATTATGAATTTTAGGAGCATTGTCAATGTGAGTGTATTATTTGGTTAAGTATTATTGTTTATTGTAGACTGGTTCATTTTTTTTTTAACGATATTGATCAATGTAAATGTTTTACAACTGATGTTTTTAGAAAAACTATATATTTTCAATATTTTTCTATAATATTTTATCTTTGAATTATTTCAAACACATTTTATTCAGCTGAAATTATGCTTAAATTCAGGAAAAACTGTGTGGGTAACGTTCACTTTCTTTTTTTTTAGAAAAATTATATATTTTCAATATTTTTATCTATTATTTTATCTTTGAATTATTTCAAACACATTTTATTCTGCTGAAATTATGCTTAAATTCAGGAAAAACTGTGTGGGTAACGTTCACTTCCTTTTTTTTTTAGAAAAATTATACATTTTCAATATTTTTATCTAATATTTTATCTTTGAATTATATCAAACACATTTTATCCAACTTAAACTATGCTTAAATTCAGGAAAAACTGTGTGGGCAACGATTACTTCCTAATTTTTTTAGAAAAAGTATATATTTTCAATATTTTTATCTAATATTTTATCTTTGAATTATTTCAAACACATTTTATTCAGCTGAAATTATGCTTAAATTCAGGAAAAACTGTGTGGGTAACATTCACTTCCTTTTTTTTTTAGAAAAATTATATATTTTCAATATTTTTATCTAATATTTTATCTTTGAATTATATCAAACACATTTTATCCAACTTAAACTATGCTTAAATTCAGCAAAAACTGTGTGGGCAACGATTACTTCCTAAATTTTTTAGAAAAACTATATATTTTCAATATTTTTCTATAATATTTTATCTTTGAATTATTTCAAACACTATTTATCCAGTTGGAACTATGCTTAAATTCAGGAAAAATTGTGTGGTTAACGTTCACTTCCTTTTTTTTTAGAAAAATTATAAATTTTCAATATTTTTATCCAATATTTTATCTTTGAATTATTTCAAAAACATTTTATCCAGTTTGAAATATGCTTAAATTATGTAGAAATTTTGTGTGATAATATTGTTATAAAGAAATATTAAAAAATTATTAAATTTCATTCGTAAATTTACAAAAAACTGATTATTTTTAACTATTAGCCTTTATAATTCGATACACAACATCAAAATAACGTATATAGTAAAAATTAAAATTTTTGAAATTTTAGTACTAATACTAAACTATACTTTAAGTATACGCAATTGTTTATAGGTGTTTAAATATTTATTTGTCATACGTACGTAGTGGTGTAATGTTTTTATCATTTTTAAAAATTATTGAAATTATTGAAATTATTGAAATTATTGAAAAAAATACAAAAATTGATGTGTGTTTGGTTGGTTCATAAATAAAAATATGTTTCTATAAATAATAGGTGTAGAAATATGAAACGATCGCTTGTTACGATGTCGGTTTCGGCCGAAAATGTTTTTTGTGAACGTATTTACTAAATATCTATCTCTTTGATCATTCAGTTTGTGGTTTTAAGCCCAAACTGCGGAAATGTGGATGTCAAAAGTGGACTGTGCGGCCATAAAAAATTCTCTCTTCCGTATCAAAATTTTCTCCCCAAAATAATGAAAGCGTTTCATTAAATTCTGTTTGCCGTTGTCAGATATGACATTTCGTTGATATAAAATTATATTGGTGCAAATATAACCTCGGAATGGTAGGGTTTCATTAACCCGAACAGAAAGACAAAAATTGTAAAAGCGGCTTGCGGAATGAGGGCTCAGAAAAACCAAAGCTTTACGAGCTGAAAGTGTAAACAACATTTTGTTTTTCGTTTGTTGAAAATATTGTGTAATATTGTAGTTATAAAAAATTCAGCCAGAAATTCGTGTAGTTAGTGGTGCGTTGAATTAGTGTGCCTAACCATAATAAAATGTGCGTAGTTCGTTTTTCTCAAATATTGGAAATCGGAACAATTCGAACTGGAATTAAGTGTTAACTCTCGGAAATAAGAGCCAAACAAATTAGTCTGTGTGTCAGTTTTTAAAAACCTGGCAATTTGGTTATTTCTGATTTCACATTTGGAAGAAATTTTACAAAAAAGGTTATGTAATACATGCGTGATTATAAAAGAATACACAGAAGTTTAGGACAATCTTTATATACATAGGAAATTTACGTTTTGTGATGATGTATATGAACATCGTAGTTTTACAAAGTGTTGTGAAATCCTGGATTGATAGTGTATGTACATTCGGAAGGCATGAAATAATTATCCATCCAGAGCGCGTGAAAAAGTAGTGCATCCGAACAAATGAAGAGTTCATCCATTCCAAACCCAAACTAACCCAATCCGATTCCATGAAAAATAAACTTGTTCTGTACACATGAAAAATCCACCCATTTCGAACCCATGAACAACTCATCTACTGAAGAAGTAATTACCACCAATGACATCTCTGTACAAAAGTAATCTGTTTTTCTATTTGGATGAGTCCAATGTCAAGAATCAATTGTGAGTGTCCTTTTTCTACTTTAACTTTATAAATTTTTTTCGTTTACTTCATCCATTGCTAATAAAATCGTATACGTTGTTTTAAAAATATTTATTTAATATTATCTGAATAAGTAAATATATAGCGAACACATTTTGAAGTGGACTACTGTAACGTATACAAGAGAAAGATAAGAATAATTCAAGATCTGATATACGCGGACGGGAAATCTTAAAAAAAAGAAATAAATAACTTAAACATTAATTATCGCTTAAATTGAATTTAATTGAAATTAGAATATATTATAATAATTAGATTGCTAAATAGATATAGTAATATATATAATGTTGCTTAACATAATATACGAGTTTAAACCATTAAATTATATACACTTAATTTTCGTCGTTATATCAACATTTTTTCACATTGATTTTTAGTTATACATTATTTGCAATGATGATTCGAAAATTATTTTTTTTATGTACGTTACTTGACGCTTATCTTAGAGTAAATATAAATAATGTACAAAATTGTCATTTAAATTCAGATTCGGAATTTCAGATATATAAATATATATTGTTCATACATCTTTACAACATCTATAATATTTATCTATATATATCATCCAATCCATAGTACAATACAATAATATACATTACAAATTTAAAACTTTATATATTTATATTAGAAAAATTTAATGAAAAATGTGAAAATTTCTTTTCTTAAATGCGTATATTCTCTCTTGCAATATTAAAGTTTGCTCGTCTTTATATATTTAATATACAAGTGCAATTGGGAAGACTTAAGAAAAAATAAATAAATAAAATAAATAACTAAATAAATTTCATTGAAATTGTATCCTTATAAAAAAAATTTTACCGTTGAATTTCAATAAGGAGAATCTATCTTTTTATTACTGATATACGATAAATGTATATTATATTGTAATATTAGATGTGTAACATACAATATATAATACATCATATATAAATAGGGTATTTCAAAACAATTGTCATGTTATTAAAAAAAAACTAATATACCATAAATAAATTTGTAACTCCTCCAAAACCAAATAAATACCATCACAAAATTTCATCACATAACAAAAATTGTAAATAATGATCATTTACAGGAGAATTAGATTTTCTTAAATTCGATTTTTAAAATGATATTTGTGAACTAAATTATTCAAATATTTCAGGAAACCTATTTAGAGTATTATTACAGAACGATACATATTTCTTTAAGTTATAATGATTTGAATAAATATACGTTTATTTTGACTGCGTGTAAATATATAATTAGTAATTTTTTGTGCGTATATATATGATGAAAGTTTAAATTTTATATATCGAATTTCATGTCAAATGGTGTAATATTACTTATGTGCAATGACATTTAAAAACCTATATATAAAATGTGTAATGGCAAACCCTATGGTTATAATCAATGAAGTAAACCCAAAATAGATATATTTACGTTTATATATTATCTAGAATGTATATGTTGTAGTCGATATTCTTAGAAACACATAAACTTATAGATTTTTTTTTTCTTCAAATTTCTTCAATTGAATATATTTTGCTTTACTTTTTTTTTATTGTATTTATTTTCTTATAGTTTCGTTTTGTTATTATTATATATATTTTCCTTCATCCTTCACAATATATATATATATATTATACTTTTCCAATCTTATTTTTCAATATCCTCAATATATTGTATAATATTCATAATAGATTGTTATTATATATAAAATATTTTTATACATATACTATAAGGTGTAAGTCACATATATGGTAGTCTAACGAGCGACGAACGATTCAATAAATATTTTATAACAATTGGTTCGTTCATTTCATGCGTTAAGAAACACCAATTTTTATTAAAAGAATCCTTTAAAAAATATTATTTAAAATTATTTTCTATCAAAAATTAGTGATATATACAAAAATGTTATATTAATCTAAAAATAAGTAACGATGTTCGTTCGTTCGGTAACCAAATGCGGTTTGCGCCTAAGTTCTATATTCTACAAACTATTATATTATTCACAAACATTCGTTTTACAATATATAATATATATTTAATATTGTATATATATACGTACGTAATAACTATATCTGTATTATAGAAGTATATACCATTTATATAACACATAATTTTATATTTTATATATGTATATGTGAATAAGGATATATATATATATATATATATAACACAAATATATATATTATAAAATCATATATAATACACATAGCTTATAATGAAATTTTAATCTAACCGGAAAATTTTCATAAAATAAATAACGACAGCAAACCCATTAATGGATAATACACAATATATATATATATATTATAGTCGTATATAATATTAAGTCGAAGTCTATATGGAAAATCATCAATGAAAAGATTATTAGAGCTCAATTGAATTTATATTAAGTATGCATTCTATTCTATATATATATATATATATATATGATAATGTGTAAGCTTTTATGAACATTTATGTATAATATATATATATAAAATAGATGTACCATATATACAATATATATTATTATATAGAGCAAAATGTTTTATGGTTCACTTAATTTTGCAAAAAAAAAATATTATAAAATAATAATAATAATAATAATAATCGAAAGAAGGGTTCTTATTGTAATTTATCTAATATGTATTATAATAATAATAATAAATGATGATATAATATATATAAAAAAAAAATGTTATATGTGCACTTTATGTCAAAATTAATAGTTTCAAACGAATTATATAAATATATAAATTTTCAATATACACTTATATAGCACATATACAAACATATAAAAGGACCATTAAAATGGATTTTATTTAAAATTCATTAATGTGACATATAAACCGTATCGTTTCCTTTTCTTTCATATAAAATAACAGTCAATATAATATTTAGCATTCTTATGATGTTTTGCAGTTAAATCAGTTAAATTAAATTATGTTAAAGTATATTTTTTAAAGAAATATTTATAATTAAAATTTTATAGCTAAATTTAAAATATGTTTCAAATATGGCTATTTATCGCAAAGCACTATGATATGGATGTATATAGGTATTATAAAAAGGATATATGGATCAATATATATATAAATAATATAAGAATTTATTGTTGAGAAACCTTTGAATTTCTATATATTATAAATAATATTTTTGGTAGCAAAACATATTGTTAATTATCTACTTGAATTCTTTTCAAAAATTGTCTATTATAAGCAAAATGATGTACATATTTGAAATAGTTATTAACAAGGGTATTTTTACTTAATATGAAAGTCGTTTATTAATATTTAAATTTCTTCAAAAAAAATTATGCGAAAATGGATAAATATAAATTTTCAATATTTATACAGAAATAATTCTTATTTTGTGTTTATATAAAAGCTTTTTTTTTCCTATGCAGTTAAAAACATTACAAAAATGTTCAATAAAATTAATGCCAATTTAAGTTTTTCATCACTTGTTATTCTCTGCAAACGCAGTTGTATACTTCTCTCATCATCCTTCATCTACGATACATATGAACATTGTTACACACGGCTTATTCTATTTTTAGTAATCCACATCAAGACCTAAATTATTGCCTGATGGTATTATTGACCATCAATATAATGGTCGATTATTAAGAGATATACGATTAGAATATTTCCAAAAATTATTGAATAAACCGACAACTAGCTAACCCAATTATGCAAAGCACTGAGACGTTCCTTGGTAGAGTACAGGTCAAATAAATCTACAGGTTAAGACAATTATATACATGCTAATTTTAATTAATCAAATGTAATAGGCATGGGAATACAACAATTCACCAACTGTATTTAGACTTCTGCAGTAGATATATACGTATGATTATATTAGAAAACCAACTTTGTGTATACCATAATGGAAGAGTTGTACTTTCCAACAAAACTAATGAAACTTAACCATATAACTGATACGAAATGTAAGATACTGTAATCCAAATATCCATATGACAGATTTTCCAAATCGATGGCAGAGAAATTTTATAGAAATTTGTGCGACTGTATAAAGTGAACACCCAAAATGGTACAAAAAATGTCTACATCATCATTATTTCATACAACATTTCACTGACTATACAAACGGAAAATCGATCATATCTTTTGAATGCATGAATCGATTTTAAAAATCTGAAAAATTGGAAATTATATACTTTAGGGAGATGAAAATTTTTAAAAAATTAATTTAGTAAGTGTTGGTAAATAGAAATTCAATTTTTTTTTCCATAATGTAGTCGACTTTAAATTGGCGGCTACTAGAAAAATTCTATAGCTAGTAGAAAAATATAATGATATTGTTATGTGAAAAGATTTTTTTCACTTTTCGCCACTCTGCAATTTATATAGATAAATTTAACAAAGATAAAGATAACCAAAAATGTTATATCTATTAAATTAAATTTGTAATTATTAGAACACTGCATTTGAATCGCATCTATATAGAAAGATCTATGAAATATGCGTCAATAACTGCAATGGTAATGTATAAGAACAAATATTTTATATTTTTAACCTGTTGTGCATTAATCACGAGTCTGACTCGTGTAAACTTATTTTGACTTTGTAAATCAATCACGAGTCTGACTCGTGTAAACTTATTTTTACTTTGTAAATCAATCACGAGTCTGACTCGTGTAAACTTATTTTTACTTTGTGAAAGTATCACGAGTACTACTCGTATAAATATAAATTTACTTTGTGATAACTTTACAATTTATTCAAACAATTAAAACTACAAGGGGTTAAGTATAATTCCCATTCAATTTATTATGCAATGTTTTTAATAACTTCATTTCTTCGAAAAACTAAGTTTAGCGAATTAAGAACTATAAAAAAAGATATTGATCCACTTTAGTGTGATGAAGATAGGTTAAGGAAAATTTAAATAACTAAACATTATAATGTTAAAAAAGCATAAGATTTACTGATATAATGAAGTAAAAATTTGCAATGGAATATTTATTTGTATATTTAATAATTTTCATTAATAATATTTTAACAGAACTGTGCGTCTACTTCAACATTTAAAAAAAAAAAAAAACTTTTATAATTTTATTATTAATAATAAATATGAAAACATTAAATTAATAATTCGTAATATAAAATACGAAATTTAATAAAATTATTAGATATTTTCAATTAATTATATCCTACCCGAATATTTTCCATCATTTCAAATGTAAATGGATAAATTTATAAATTTGTTTCTATTGTAATAAAACAAATAAAAAGAAATCAAAAATTATCGTCTCATAAAACAAATAACATAAACAAATGTTGTTAACAATAATCCGAATAAAAATATATATATATATATCCTTTTTATAAAATAAAGAATAAGAAAAATATCCTTATAATGTGTAATTTAAGAAATAATGATAATATTGCAAAAGTTTTGAATGACATATAATGGAAATTGTTTTTATTGTTCTTTGAAAGTGAAAATTAGCTTATACACATACATATATGTATTGATACATGATATACATATATATATATAGAAGAACTATATGTATCAGAAGAGTATCAAATAATATATATATATAAAGAAAGACAAAGTTTTATCAACAGATTGCAACAATATAATTTTGGACACAATTTTTTTTTCTTTTCTTGTAATGTTTTAACCTTTTTTTTTTTTTTTTTTCCTCTTGCTTTACCAGTATCGAATATTATCAGATAAGATAGATATGTACTTATATATTACATAATACAATGACAATGTATAAACGTATAGAATGTACTATAATAATAATAATAATAATAATGATAATAATATTAATAATATAAAATTATATAGCAATTTTAAGATACAAATTATGAAAAAAAAAATATCTAATTGTCTTTGAAGAGGTTCAATTTTATATCACAGGAATGATTTGTTTCATTGTTATTTAATTAATTTATTATATAGTTACAATTTACATATATATAGATAGATTGCTGATATAGTCGTGTATACGCGTGACAAATAATTTAATGAAATTATATTATATTTATAGGTAAACAAATAATAATAAATACAGTATCATTTTTTTAATTTTTTATTTTGACTGATATTGTTCGGAAAATTGTCTATAATATATAAAATGTCTATAGAAAAAAATGCCAAGTAAATCGTTTATATATAGACACAGCATTTTACGTATTGTTTTCACGGCCGTGATGATTAAATTATTATAGTGTGCGACGATTAATGAATAAAATAACTCAATTATTGTGCTGTCATTACAGTTGCGAAACTATACAAAAGATACAAGTTTTTTTGTATAAATTTAAAAAGTTCATTAAAAGAGGATTAAAATATAAGGTTGTCAAATATCTCCCTTCCGCCTTTTTGTCTTTTCAATTTCGCGGCTATGTACAAAGCGCTACAGAGCTCGTATCTGGCAACACTGTACATAATTTGAAAGCTCTTGACATAACAAACAAAACGACGCTATGTATGATTAGTTTGGATATTGCGTTCAACAGTTATAGACGTGTAAACATGGAGTTCACTAACGCCGAAATTCGCGCTATTTTAAAGTTTTCCTTCGTCAAAGGCAAATCCGCTAGAAAAACGTTCCGTGAGATTAATGGTGTTTTGGGGGATGGTACTCTATCACTTCGAACCGCGGAGGAATGGTTTCGACGATTCAGAGCCGGTGAAAACGACACCATGGATAAGCCAGCCGGCGGAAGACCTGTGACGACAAATACCGATCAAATCATGGAATACATCGAGTTAGACCGGCATGTGGCATCTCGTGACATCGCCCAGGAGATGGGAGTTAGTCACCAAACCATTTTAAACCATCTGCAGAAGGCTGGATACAAAAAAAAGCTTGATGTTTGGGTGCCACATCAATTAACAGTGAAAAATCTAATGGACCGAATTTCCATTTGCGAAATGCTGCTGAAACGGAACGAACTCGACCCATTCTTGAAGCGGATGGTGACTGGCGACGAAAAATGGATCACATACGACAATATCAAGCGAAAACGGTCGTGGTCGCAGGCCGGTGAATCGTCCCAAACAGTGGCCAAGCCGGGATTGACGGCCAGGAAGGTTTTGCTGTGTGTTTGGTGGGATTGGAAGGGAATCATCCACTATGAGCTGCTCCCATATGGCCAGACGCTTAATTCTACCATCTACTGCGAACAACTGGACCGCTTGAAGCAGGCGATCGACCAGAAGCGTCCAGAATTGGCCAAAAGGAAGGGTGTAGTGTTCCACCAGGACAACGCCAGAACACACATTTCGTTGATGACTCGTCAGAAGCTACGGGAGCTCGGATGGGAGGTTTTATCGCATCCACCATATAGCCCGGACATAGCGCCAAGTGATTACCACCTGTTCCTGTCCATGGCGAACGCCCTTGGTGGTGTAAAGTTGATCTCAAAAGAGGCTTGTGAAAAGTGGCTGTCCGAGTTCTTCGCAAATAAGGAGGGGGGCTTCTACGAGGGAGGTATTATGAAGTTGCAGTCTAGATGGAAACAGATTATCGAACAAAACGGCGCATATTTGAACTAAATCCGATTACTGTAACACTTTTTATAAAGCATTGAATAAAGAGCAAAAAGGCGGAAGGGAGATAGTTGACAACCTAATATAATAAGGATTATAATTATATTATAATAAGTGCGATCATTTTTATACAGATAATTTTTAATTAAAGTAATTTATAATTTAAGTCATACTTAAAAGTATTCAAAATCATATGCATTGTATAGTATTATACATATAGTGTTTATATATTATATCCCATTTTAAATCTCCTACTAGTATAAAAATAAAAAGTAAATCCGCACACACTATTTTTAGATTGTGTATTAAATTTTCTGCTATTATATGATGATCAAAATAATACGGACAGTTGTGTATCGATCAGAATAACTATAATTATTGCAAAATATTTCAGTTATAAAGGAAAACAAATGTTAACGTAAAAACAATATATAACATCAACATTTATATAATAAAAACAGAAATTTCTGAATAAAGTATAGAATTTTGATAATTTTTTATTATATCGATAATATGTTCGTAAGTATATTAAATTGTCAACAGATATAAAACGAGATATATATTAACGCTTATTTTCCCTTAAGATCAACAATGTTTCATCATCTTCATTTCATCTATATATATATATGGTATACCAAAGGCTATGATGAAGTTTAAATCATTTTCAGCAACTTAAATGATGTCCTGCATGCAACTTCTCTCTGATTTTGTTTCATTGTTGTTCAAAGTGAGTGCGGAACAAATTTAGCACAGACTTTTGTTTTGTCTAAGTTTTCATATGGGATGCGGTTCGAATTGTTTCTTTGTTGATCATGACAAATACTCTTCCATCATTAATATAGTGATGCACGGCAATTATTTGCCACGAAATCATTTACTTTTGCAATAATTTCAGGTGGCCTTCTTCAATAGTGTATTACATCCGTTCGAAAAACGTTTGTCAACATTTGATCTATATACATATATACTTAAACAAAACTCATTGTAACCTTATTTCATCAATTGGTATTTTTTTGTATAAATATTATCAAACCTAAAAATTAGTTGACACACTGTTGGTGATATTATATCAATAAATTATAAATTATTATATTTGTATAAGGTAATAAAATGCTGGTTGAGTGTTAGAAACATTAAAATATTTTAAAAACTATAAAATCCTTTCTATTAGCGAACGATATTTCTCATTCACTTTGTTTTTTTTTTATTTAAATTTTTTGCATATCAATCGCAAATATATTGTACGTATGTATATTTGAAATGGATTCACATTTCTAAAACATATACTATAAATCCATATTATTTGTTGTTTTAATTTAAAATAAAAAATTTGCATAACGTTTCAAATATAAATATTCAAGTTTTTTATTTTTTTTATTTATATAAACGCACACAGAGTATTGGTATGTAAATATATATAAATATATTGTGTCAGTGGTATAGATATATTTTAGTTACATATAGGTAATATATGTAATGGTATGTAACAATTCACTCACATATATTGATAATATATTTTATCGATTTTTTGCCCTATCAATATAACATTATATATGGTACATGCTCGTATATTACTATACCATTCACATAATTTTGATAAAATATTTGCAAAAAAAATGAAAAAATAATTTTGTTTCCATAAATAATATTTATTTTAACGCAAACATTATTCTGCGTCAATAAAATAACAATAATTTATAATTTCATTTTCTTTTTTTTTTGTTACCTAACATATATGCAAAAATTGACATCAGTGACGTGCAGTCTAATGTGCAGAATAGGCAGATCGTCATTTCACTATATATATATATATATATATATATAATTAATACAATATTCTAACTATTCATTTAAATCGATCACATATTAACAATTATTATAAATAGAAGAGTAATTCATAAAAAAAAAAAAACCGTTTTCCTGAAACATTTCTGGGAACATCAGCAGAATTTTATCATTTCCTAATTCAATGTTAAAATATGTTGTATGCAGATGTACACACCCTGCGTATACGAAAAATAACTGCGAGTTAAATTGGTTTAAAAAAAATTCTACTTGAAATGCTTAAAATAACTTATGCTGATAATTATTTATTTATGGCCAAAACACAATTTTTTGAGTAGCATCGACGATTCAAAAATAGGAAAACTTTCATGAGATTTCAAGAATAAAAAAAATGCTCATTTCTTTTTACGATTCCTAAGCTATTATTTGGTACAAAGAATTTCGTTTCTGTAAGAGATGCAAGGTGTGTTAATGTTTTGTATTACCTCTTGGTGTGTTGAAGCGTTTAATAAAAACTGTACCCCTTCGTGCCACAATTATAACTGATTTTTTTCTTTTACTAAAAAACTCAAATTTATAGCCTTTAACATTCGTTTGGTTCACATGATTTAGCTCCACTTCACCTAATTTCTAATTTCCCTATACAATTCAATCGAGGATAAAAGGAAAACGGTTTGGCAACAATTGAAAACATTTAACATTCAACGACCGCGTACCATAAGCTCAACAACAACATTCCAATCAGTGACATACAAAAGTTATGTTATTCACTTGTTGCACGATTTTCATTTCAGTTGATGGAGAATATTTCGAACAAAATAAAATTATATTTGAATAAAAAATTAATTAAATTGTTTTCAATTTTGCTTAATTAATTCTTTCTTGTTATTTTTCATTCGGCGAGTTGGTGTATAATTGGATTATCTAAATAGTTTCTATAATCAAATTTTTTCAAAATGATTGTATTATAAGTAATACTATAATCTATTTGGTAATTTCTCATTCAATTTTGATTAAATTACATTTTTAAGTTTAGTATTGGGATCGTAAATGAACGCAGTTTTTATAAAGTTATTACGATTTCGCAGTATTATAATCGTATTATTAAAAATCGTATCTGTAAAACAATTTCATTTGATTTCTCATTCAATTTTTTTCAAATTTGGTACGTACATAGGCTGAGAATAACAAATTTCATATATGTATATAGAAAATAATAAATAAAGAACAAGTTTCAGGAATATATACTATATATGCGGAAACGTATAGACAATTTAGTGGTTTCGACAATTTTCTTCGTTGAAATCAAAGAAATTCCGCATACGAATTTTCTTTTCTATCCTACCAAAAACATATTTAAAATAACAAATTGTGGGTAAAAAAAAATTGTGTAACATAAGATTAATATTCAGAGATGTTATTAAGTTATATAGATTTATATATATTTATTCTGCACAATTCGACTAAAATTGGAACTGGAAGTAGCACGCACGACACTGATTGCCATGAGTAGATATATTTAAAACTGAATATAATAATATACATAAATAACAATAAAAACCTTTTAGTGAACAAAATTCAAATATTGATGAAAATTTGAATTTCAATATGTATTTGTATATATATAAACCTATATACACCGAATAACATCTATATATACATAAGTTAACTAATATACAATGTTAGTATATAAATGTATTTTTCGCAATAGAATAAATATGCATTATATTGTATATATATATATAAATTAAATACATAAGATAAACAATAATTTGCGTATGTAAATAACAATAATAAATAAACTTTTTAAAATTATTAAATTGATTTTTTTCATTCAATTCGTTTTTTTTTTCTTATTTTATGTAAATTTAATGTGTGCGTGTGTGTGATTGAATTTGCAATTTAAGTAAATAAAATAAGAGTGAATATAGTTTTAAATTTATTAAAATATATACGAATATATATTACTACATTTTTTAGTTTAAAAACTGCACCGAAAGTTAGTCGAAAATGTTTTACTATATATGAAATTAGTAATATAATGTAATAATTTAATTAAATATAAATATATAATGTTATATGTAAAATAATTCATCATATCTATATACGAAATATGGTGTATATTATAATATGTTATATATAAATATATCATTTATTATATACTCGTACATTTCACAAAATCAGTTTTTCTTGTACCGCATGCACAACTCTAATACATATACAAAATTCTCTGTAAATATATTATTATTAAATATTATTTTTTGTTTGCATAATAAAATTCTATGTTTATGTGTACAATGTCTGCTGGTGCATTTATGCTACATTAAACTCAAAAGAATATTATATAGATTATAATTTTGCAAATATAAATGTTTAAAAAGAACAAATCGTTTTTAAATATAGAATTTTGTAATTTGTTTAAATTATATATATATAGTAAATTTTAGTATATATAGAGTCTAGCTATTGATGTCGGATATAAAGCAAAGACCCATGTTATGAGGGGTAGTTCACATTGCACAATTAATATATATAAAAAAAATTTTGACTATGTATATATTCGAAGTGTTGTTTGATTTCTGTTCACCTGATGCTGCGTATTACGAAAAAAACACAAAAATCAAATGTAACGCACTATAGTACATCGAGCTACCAATTGAATGACAGCATATCACACACAAGCAGCCAGAATTTTATAAACGTATAAATACTTTACATACACTTATTTGAAAATGCATTGCCTTGTAGACAAAAATGTGCAATATTGACACCCATAAGAAATAATATGAATATTTGGTCTATATAGAATCGATATAGATATATACATTTTACTCATCTGCCTATACTTATAGCATTTATATAAGTTTTCAAAAATAGTACACATTACAAATATACCATAAATAATAAATATAAGGTTGTCAAATATCTCCCTTCCGCCTTTTTGTCTTTTTAATTTCGCGGCTATGTACAAAGCGCTACAGAGCTCGTATCTGGCAACACTGTACATAATTTGAAAGCTCTTGACATAACAAACAAAACGACGCTATGTATGATTAGTTTGGATATTGCGTTCAACAGTTATAGACGTGTAAACATGGAGTTCACTAACGCCGAAATTCGCGCTATTTTAAAGTTTTCCTTCGTTAAAGGCAAATCCGCTAGAGAAACGTTCCGTGAGATTAATGGTGTTTTGGGGGATGGTACTCTATCACTTCGAACCGCGGAGGAATGGTTTCGACGATTCAGAGCCGGTGAAAACGACACCATGGATAAGCCAGCCGGCGGAAGACCTGTGACGACAAATACCGATCAAATCATGGAATACATCGAGTTAGACCGGCATGTGACATCTCGTGACATCGCCCAGGAGATGGGAGTTAGTCACCAAACCATTTTAAACCATCTGCAGAAGGCTGGATACAAAAAAAAGCTTGATGTTTGGGTGCCACATGAATTAACAGTGAAAAATCTAATGGACCGAATTTCCATTTGCGAAATGCTGCTGAAACGGAACGAACTCGACCCATTCTTGAAGCGGATGGTGACTGGCGACGAAAAATGGATCACATACGACAATATCAAGCGAAAACGGTCGTGGTCGCAGGCCGGTGAATCGTCCCAAACAGTGGCCAAGCCGGGATTGACGGCCAGGAAGGTTTTGCTGTGTGTTTGGTGGGATTGGAAGGGAATCATCCACTATGAGCTGCTCCCATATGGCCAGACGCTTAATTCTACCATCTACTGCGAACAACTGGACCGCTTGAAGCAGGCGATCGACCAGAAGCGTCCAGAATTGGCCAAAAGGAAGGGTGTAGTGTTCCACCAGGACAACGCCAGACCACACACTTCGTTGATGACTCGTCAGAAGCTACGGGAGCTCGGATGGGAGGTTTTATCGCATCCACCATATAGCCCGGACATAGCGCCAAGTGATTACCACCTGTTCCTGTCCATGGCGAACGCCCTTGGTGGTGTAAAGCTGATCTCAAAAGAGGCTTGTGAAAAGTGGCTGTCCGAGTTCTTCGCAAATAAGGAGGGGGGCTTCTACGAGGGAGGTATTATGAAGTTGCAGTCTAGATGGAAACAGATTATCGAACAAAACGGCGCATATTTGAACTAAATCCGATTACTGTAACACTTTTTATAAAGCATTGAATAAAGAGCAAAAAGGCGGAAGGGAGATAGTTGACAACCTAATATATAAATATAATGTTAAGTTTAGTATCAAATGCATTTATACAGCTATATATATATATAGTCTTTAACAAATGTATGTTATTTGTAGGTATTAAGTATATATATAGTAAGTATAAATAAAAGCACATTGAAACTTATTATATAGAACAAACACACACACACACATCACATAAATATAAATATATTCATTTTAATATAAATTTGAATTATATATATATAAGAATAGAGGATTATTATAACAATAAAAGCGCTAGCATATTATATAAAACTTTGTTTACAAAAAACACAAAATGTACTGTTTAAAGCTTTTTGTTAATTATTATCATATAAGATGCAATTGTTATATGTATAAAATGTATATGCAATAATTTATTCATATTTTTATAGTATATATAATTTAAAAAGTGCACTGTAATCTTGAAAATGTGAAATTTAACGAAAAAAATGTAAATTTGACTGGTACCATTTATCAAATGATTTTGATGTGTTAAATAATTGCGACAGTTTTTTTTTTCCATATAATTTTATCCAATTTTATAGTATTTTTGATGTATTTAATGTTATTATATTCATATATTGTTATATACATAAAAATTAACTTTGGAATACGTAATTACAATACAATAAAGATATGAACTGTTTAACGGGTTCCAGCAATTGAATAAGTGCATATGACATGGTATCACTGGCTGGATAAATGAGAAGTTTGGTAGCAGATAAAAACTTCGCGCCGCCGACTGTCGTCACACCAAAATGGTTTGGCTGTTATCCATTAATTATTAATTATTAGGCATTAATGTTAGCTATGCCTAGAAACAAATTAAGATTTGTTGTTACCAAAGGGTAAGCTAAACTATCATCATCATACATTACTTTTATGGTTACTGAAAAATCCATTAGTATATGCTACTAAATGTTTTTTACCGCAATAATCGACATGGCACACAATGGACTCTCTCTATATATATCGAAAATTAATTTTTTTCCTCTATCAATCAATAATCATTCCATTAATCATTTTGGATGCCAATGTATACGATAATCGTAGATGTAAAAAGATTACAGTGTACGAATGCATATCGACACATATATGTAATATATTCAGAGAAATACCAAACAGAAAATAAGTTAAGGATAAATAAAAGAAAAAAAATAAAAGAAAACAAACAAAGATTTCCGTAAAGAAAAGAAACAAAGAAAATAATAAAAAATTAAAACACTTTGACATTATTTTCTGTTTTGCATAATTTTTGTGTCTCATAACCTACTACCTGTACATATTTTTGGTAAGTAACTATAAATACATATATCCTAAAATAAAATATTTACAAAATTTTGTTTATATATATAGCTTTTTTGTTATTTAATAACAACAACTTTGTACTTGGTATACTTGTAAACTGTAAAGTCTATAAATAATTTTAATGGGTAAATTTTAATGTATTTTTTAAATGTAACGCGAGTTTTTATTGCTCTTTTTTTTTTTTAATTATTATTAACAGCACATCTATTTTATTATAAAAGTATTAAAAATTAAGGATTAAAAGTGTTTTTTTTTTTTTTTTAATGGATACTAACGATTTGAAAGATCTACAATATAGTGCCACCAACCATGCCTTAACCAACTGCTGGTTGTCATCGGTGCTTTTTCCATATTTAGATTATTCCATCGATTTTTAATTCTTATTATTAAGAAATACAAAATTTTATCATTTGTCAATATAATCTTTTTCTTTTATATAGAAGAAATTTTTAAAATTGCTTCACTAAATTTCGGTAAACATATAAATGCAATATATTTGTTTAAAATAAATAAATAAAAATATTGATTCTATGAAATATTGAAAAAGTGATTACAGAGGTCTGACCAATTTTATATTTCACTAATTTACTTATTTTAAGATATATGACGTTCGGAAAAATATATATATTTGGTTTTTCGCTTACCAAACACACAAATATATCTCAGAAGCAGCCATAGATAAATACTCGTATATAATAAAATTTAATTGATGGATTAGGTAGATTTTATAAACACTAAAACACATCGAATGTTTATTTATAAATTATTTAAATTTTAAAATACTAAAAACAATAAGTCGAAAAGAAACTAAAAAAAAACTGGAACTAAAGATTTTAAATGGGTTTATATCATATTTTTTTCTTTTTTCCCATTTTTTCTGTCATTTATATTCATTAATTTTTCTATATTTTTTACCTTTTCACGTATACATAATAACAAAATAACATGTTATAAAATACGGGTATACTTTATGAAGTTATAAACATAAAAATAAAAGCATATAATGTTTAAATATAATGTAATATAAACGAGTACACGTCTACCCCACCCCGCAAAATACATACATTCACATAATATATAAAATATAAAATATTGTTCATTTTCATATTAAAAATGAACTTATGTTCACGGGGAAAGAAAAAAAAAAAAATTATGTATTGTATAATAAAAGTAAAATTCCCATTATATTATTAAAATGTTTTATGATTTTTTCTTGTTTTACACTGCAGTTTGAGTATATTTATTTTTTGTATACATTCGGACATTTCACACAGTATGACATAATTGCTTACTTTTGTAAAAAAATTTATAATAACCTTTATACAATATTTTATATATAATGGATGCAAAATTATACACGCGCGGCGCGTATACGATTTAGATGGAAAAACTATAAATGAAATATTAATAATAATCTGACCAATTTAATGAAAATTCATTTTCTTTTTTACTTATATATAATATTATGATTTATTAAATACATATTTCATAAGCATCATAATTACATAAATTTATTATGAATTTGTGGATACGAGTTTTTTCTATGATGCTAGTATTTTTATATAGTATATATTGATATAAGATTAATAATAACCTATCAAATATAAATAAAATAATAATGTTTGAATAAATTAATGCCGAAAAATCAATCATTTTTTTGTAATAACACACATACATTTATTATAAATAAAATTATTATATCAATTTTTGGTTAATAAATAATCTTATGTATTAGCATTTAGTTATTAATGGATATATAGAGATTTGCATAACAACATTTATTTACAATATTCGTTTTATCTACATTATATGATATAATTATTTATTTAATTTAAATATTTAACAGTTTCATCTTAATATTAAATGAATACATATATTTAGTACTATACTGTTAAATATATGTCTATACCATATATATATGATAATATAGATAATTGATTGTTTCGCATATACCATATATATGAATTAAAAACCATACCATTAGATTAAACTCATTTACATATTTTCATATTATATATTGTTTGAATATTATGTTTAAATATATGCAATATCATGAATGATTGAATATATATACAATATATATTTACATAATAATAATAATAGAAAGTTATGGTAAATTTATTGAAAAATGTGTTCTTAATAATGACGTCGTGCGGTAGAATTTCCTTTTCTGGAATATGTATTAACAGTATTAGTATATATATAAAAGTCATTTGTTTTAATAGTATAAATATGATGGTGCTGAAACACAGTATATTTATAAAAATTATGTATAAACACATTTATTATATATACCTTTTATGCTACATTATATATATAGTCGACAGAGCATATATTTTATTATTTATTACTATATTTCATCTATATAGCAAGTATAAAGTCAAAGAATTTTTATGGCTATATGGATTTGTATATATCATAAAATGAAATATTGGAAAAAAAATTAAATTATTATTTATATTTGTTTTCGTTTTTTATTCAAAATAAACACTTGTTACAGCGATTTAATAATCAGATTCGAGTACCTATATATGGTCATTTTAAGAAGTTGCAGAATGTTAAATCAGGCGAAAAAAAAACAGGTGTTTGGTGTAGTTAGAACTTATATAAAACAAATTATTTTGGATATGTTAACATGAAAAAAATTGTACTTCTCAATACACAATTTTATATGAATTAATAAAATAATTAAACGACAGTGTTGACGATGTCACAATAAAAGCAAATCATTGAACTCATATTTATATATCGTAATAATTTCAGAAATTAAATTTATAGAAGATACACATTAACGCAAATCACGTTGTAAATTACACTGACAATCAGATTAATAATATGAGTATAATATGACAGTTATACATTAAAATGTGTTACATTACAATTGCAAATAAATCATATATAGTTGAGTATTTGTATACTTATATTTAGAAAAAATACTAAACAATTTTCTTATGATCTCAGCTCTAACCACTGTGTCCTTGATTTACTATATAAAATATATATGTAAGTATAATATTATATTCATGTAAATTTTCAAAATTCGACTATATATACATTTTACATAGGATGTGTCTCATACTAAAAAAAAAAAAAAAAAACGTATAATAAAATAAATCTCATTTTAATGACTTTATATATAATAAAATTACATAACTAATAAAAATTTTAATTTAATAATATAACAATTTTGTAATTGTATATATAGTAAGTAAGAGATATAAAATATATTTGTGTACATCATAATAATATTATATACGCAATATATATTTATACACTATACGCAGCTTCACACACACACACACACACCCACACACATATAGGTATAATTTATTATAAAAATTAATCATTTTTTTGTCATATAATGTTAATATATGTAATTTTACACAATATATAAAATATAAACATTATAAGTTTTTAAGCTCAAAATGATGACAGCTACAATTTCGTAAATTTTTCTAAAATTATCGTTACATCACAACACATAATAAATTACATATAATTCAAAAGATTTGTCCAAATAAAATTTTATGTGAAAAGTGACTGTTTTCAAAATTTCCATATATATTTTATCATTATTTTCGTTTAGGTACGTGCGTGTGTGGTAGATATATATATACGGAAAATATATAGCGATAGATATAGACGTTCTTCGCATGCAGACATGTACACCGACTATATACTGTGAAGGAATCTTATATATATATATATATATAAAATATGTATTTTGCCAGATATACCTTCTCTGTGTAAATATATATATATATACAATAGAACTGTGTCACGACTATGTGACTTTACATTTCGTTTTTATATATGGATATATTATAGGAATAGTCTTATAATACATATAATGGTTCTTATGATATGCAAATTTGATTCCTTTTTTAGTGTATTCTTTTTGCTTTTTTTTTTTGGTTTAGAAGTGTAATGACTTGTTTCCATAATATTTATAAAAAAAAAATCAGATGAGAAATATGTTTCATTAAAAAAAAAGAATTTTATACTTAATGCTTCATTTTGTTTTTCCAAAAATATCTGATTACATCATAAAGAAAAATTAACGAATATATATTAAATTTTAAGTACTTGGGTTGTATATGGTATAAATAAAATGAATAATTCTGTTAGAAAATATGTTATTTTTGTAATGAATATATATGTGTTTTAATGTTAATGGGTTTTTTTTTTCCATTACCTCGAGCTGTGCTAACATTTTTCAAAATTATTTAAATTTTTCTTATATTATGATCGATGCTGTTATATTTAAATATACTAGTACATGTGTCTGGAAATATAGTCTTAACTCTTTACATAAATATCAACTGTTTCACAGCGTATATATTGGATTGATTATATTTTTTTTAAAATCGTTATTATTTGAATTTAATCCTCAATAGTAATTACGACGGCGGTGCCACGCTGAGAATATACCATATATATATATATATATATGTAAATGTACATCAATAGGTACACCTATAATACAAGTAAGAAATATATGAATAGGTAAACCTTATCGAATCGGATTTTATTTATTTTTGTAAAGTTATGTTTCTAGTGTGGCACCTATTATTCCGGGGTTTTCTTAATTTTTCAATTTGAAAATTGGATGAAAATATCTCGTTACGTATTTTGTTTTACTATAAATACCGCATGATTAAAAAAATTGATTTTGTATAAAATGTAGTCTAAGACCATATAATACAAGCAACTATCAGGTACACCTTTCCAGATTAGAAAAATTCAAACATATCAGTATACTGAGTTATAATCCAAATCCATATTATTATTATATAATACATAACATATAAATGATAAATATACATTTTATATACTATAGTTGCTTGAACATGTATAGAAATGAGCACTTAATTTATAACATGTGAAAATCATTTAATGCAATTTTCATTGATGTTATATCGTATTTTCAATATTTAATATTTAAAAAAATATATAGTCGCTTTTATCATTTTATCCTTGAAATTCTTACATAAATGCTTTATTATTTTATATTTGTATATTACATATAAACTACATATAAGCAATTATTTTTATCATACACGCAGAGCCAACGCAGTTATTGATGTACATATAGGTTTATATTTGTATATGTACGTGGGTTAATCAAAAAAATCACAGGAATTTTGAATTTATCTCGTTATTCAAAATGAAATTTATAAGTTAGGAGAATATCCATATATCCACAGTGTATAGATTTTCCATTATTGTCATTATGAATTATGTATATATAGAAAGTGGAATAAAGTTAACCGACTAAATATCTTCTGAAATGATTTTGGTTGAAATAAAAGCCAAAGTCTATTTTCACTACCATCACTTATCAGTTACCACCACATTATTTAATCACTATATAGTCATCTATGACTACATCGGACACAATATGAAGAAACCTGTATAATATATGCGAATTTAAATACAAAATCGCTGTTAAAAAGACCAAACTCTATGTACACACATATAAAAGTATATTTCAGAAAGTGTTCTGACAATTGAAAAAAATAATGTGTTTCTTTTTTTATATTATTTTCTGCCACGAAAACTTTAACACTATATGTTGACGAGGAATTGATATCAGAATCAATTAGAATTTTTTCAACAAACCACGTACAATGTACGTTACTTATATATATAAGACATTTATTTTTTCCATTATATACTTTATAGAAATACCACATATCGATATCTTCATTGTAAATATAAATAAGTATATAAATGAAAATTATTTACCGTAAAACGCGGTGCTATTGCATTTAATTCAATGATATATAAATAGAAAAAAAAAAAAAACATATTCTTCGACAAACTTTAGAGTGCACTACGTTGAACAAAATTATATAATAGTATTATATTATATGTATTAGTGTAAAGTATAGTAAAGTAAAATCAATATTTGAATAGACAATTTTTAACCATTTGACGATATTTGCATATTTATTATTATGATGATGCATCAACGATTTGAATTCATTTGATTATTATTTACTTAATTATATGCGCATACCGCATGCATATATATAGTGCAATTTTATATATAAAATTAGTGACGTGACGTGAGAAAATATTCCGATAGGTTATTGTATAAAAAGAATAAAATTTACAACAGACAAATTTTCTAATTTCTTTTCCTTAGATGTCAATGAAAATTCAAACAAAATTTGTGATACTACATGATACTGTTCACATGGTTTATTATCATTATTTCATTTATTAACAAAAAAAATTTCAAATAAAAATTCGGTTATATTTTCTGAAAGTAAGAAACAATTTCAAAAAAATTCCTCCTATCCATATAAGAGGAAAGATTGGAAATTGACCAGCATTAATTAATTTTGTGAATATTAATATTAATTAGAAAAAAAGTCGATAATTTATATAACATACAATTTTCCGGAAAATTTTGTACATTAAATTCACACATTTTCTCAAGCAACACGTCGCTGCTGATATAAACATTATATATTATTTATATACGTATTCGTTATATATAACAGAAATTCATCTATAATGATTTTTTAAATATGTAATATGATATCGGTAAAAATTCCTACGATTTTGTATTATATGCATTATTAATATACATATGTATATTTATATACGTCAATTGTTACCGCATATAAGAAATGAAAAATTATTATTCTATAGCAAATATTTATATATAAATATCAGAAATAAAATTATATTGCTTTTAAATGTAAATATTTAAATAATTATAATCCCAATACAATAAATTGTTAAATAGATAGGTCAAAGTGGTATTATGATGATTGATTCTATGTATATATATATATGTGAGTATATAGTAATAGTAAAACATATTAAAATTATATTTATTTGAAAATATAAAATTAAACTTTTGAAATAAATTTCCAGAAACCTCTTCTTATAAACATTTTTAAAATTAAAATATAAATGCATATATATCAAATAATTACTTAAAATTATGTTTCCTGTAACGATTGCGCTCTTGTGGTTGTGGTTTTTCAACGATCACGCGATGACACATCCAAAATAAAGTCATTCCGCACTGAATATTATTTCTGCTATACTACTTGTGTGCGAATTTAATCGAATATTTTAATTCACAATTTTAATTGAAAAAATTTTTGTTACTAATTATAAATTTATATATAAGCCATTTACAATAATGAAATGTTTCAACAATTCATTTCATTCAATCAATGAACATAGTAGTATATGGGTGTATAAAAGGTTGAAAAAAACCACAAAATCCATACACACACACACATTGAGATTGCATTAAATAGTTTTAGGTTTTTAGTAAATTTTATATATAAGTAGTCCACTATTATATATATTTTCACCTATATAATATCGTTCCATGTATAAAGGAAAATTGTTAAATCATAATTATATACACACAAAACATATACACATACTTACATAGTATGGTATATATAGATACTAATTGACTTTGTTTAGAATTGTATATAATGGGTATAATCCATATACAATATATAAAATACTTCAGCTGTATATTGCCAAGCAATAATAATGTTCATTTATGTATTATAAGCAAAATTTAAATTGTTAATACAAAATCATTATAAACACTATATATTGTATATATTATATATGGAATACTTCACTATACACTATAACTATATATATATATATATATAATGGTTAAGTTTCGGTGAAAATGATGTACAAAAGTTTAAAGTATAGGATACATGCATATGTGTAATATCGAATTTATGGTGTATGTACATGTAACCTATTAATACATAAATACATACAATGAATACACCCAGAAAAAATTATATTTTTAATTATATAGCGATAGGCTAAGAAATGTATAGAATTATCTTATTTGTATAGCATGTTATATTATTCCAATTGGAGCTAAAGGCATCTACTAAACATTCAGCACAGCCAAGTTAGTAAATTACTCCGCATGCGAGTATATAACAATTTACCAATTGAACTGCTATTTGTATATGCGACATATAATTTAAGCTTTACGAAATAACGTCATGGTTTTCAACGAACAATTTTATGTTTGTTCTCCTTACGAAAAAAATGTTGAAAAAAACTACACGATTCTCAAATTAACAGCTTTAATATGTATTTTTGAATCACATATATGTATACGATATATTATAATAAATACATAATATTCTGAAATCATAAGTTTCATTAAATTCTCTGATAAATTCTATTTCATATATCAACCATAAATTTTATCAACATTTGGGAGAACAACATTTTTTAAACAGTATATGCTACGAATAGCAGAAAATTAAAAGTTGTAAATTATCAAAATATCATATAAATAACTTCAAAATTGCTCCAAAGTTCTGGACCACCACATATCATAACTATAATAATAAACAAGTTAATATTATTTCAAAAATCAAATGGTTCAATTTTATTCAAGTTATATCAATTTCCTTAGACTACACCATCAAGCTCAATGATTGATAAATGTGCAAATGCTAATTGAGTAATAATTAGTATAATAAAATTGCCACACATATATGCAACAGAATTATCTTTCTTTTAGTGTTAACAAATCCCGAAAAATTCTTATATGATCGATATTATATGAATTCGATAAATGATTAATAAACCTTGAACGTAACGAATTGAATGGTATAATAAATTCGCAACAGTATTTAAATTACAGTATAAAATTCCATATACTTTATATACCCCATTTTTAACGAAGCTTTTTTATATATATTTCATTATATCATTACGTATTTTTTTTGAAGTGTATATCCACATAATATTGTACATAAATTTTAAACCGCCGCATCGTTAGTATATATTTTAAATTAATTGATTTGGTTAAGTTTACACAATCTATAAAAGTCTAAAGGGACATACACACACACACACACGATAAATAAATTATTTGTGTTTTTATTTTATTTTTGCGCTGCTCTCTCCCATCAATTGCTTAGTTTAGTTCAACCTGATGTAATCTAATATGTATATATTTTATATATACTGATACCGCGTGTACATCAAAAATTCACATATTTATGTATATATTTATTTACATAAAATAGCATCGTTTGTTATTATACAAAACATGCCGCCGTCGTCTATATTTGTATATTACATATAAAATAACAATGATAAAATGCCAACAGAAGAAATAAAATATTATAAATATTGTATGTAGAATTGAATGAGTATATTTATATTATTGTATAAGTTCAGAAATTTGTATTACGCATATGTGACATAAATTTAACATTTAAGTTATAGGTATACGGTTATAGGTATATCAAATATACCACAAGTACAAAAAAAAAAAAAAATAAAAAAATCAACCTGCTGGAGGCATTTTATTTTTCTGACATCAAATATTTTTTCTCATTTCTTTTCTACATTATATATATATGTGTATTATAAATGTTGAAATGAATATTTTCAAATTACCAGAAACTTCCAGAAAATTCTTTTCTTTTTTTTTTTTTTTTTTGATATCATTTATAATACAAATATTTGTAACTGACTGTATAAAAAAAATATGTTTTATCAGTGCCGATGTAGGAAAAAATATCTAAATTTAATGGAATCATCAGTGTAATACGTATTCGGATACACTTTATAATTATGTAATATGTAATATGTTTTATAATTAAATTGATCAAAATGGTACCAAATCTAACTAACTAGTGCTAATTGTAAGTAAAAATATACTCCATTTACCAAAATATCCTAAAATTTCCATAACTATAAAGTTTCTTTTTGATAACCATTTTTTTCTCAAAATTTAAATATATTTAAAATATGTATTTAAAATTGCTTATTATTTTCAAAAAATTGTAGAATTTCCATGTATTTTGTTCATTAATGGGATACCATTATAATAATATGCTTAATGCTAACTGGCTATAAAATAATATGGATATCAAAACAGTCAACTATTTTGGTCTTTATTGTGCCGCTACCGAGTATAATATATGCAGGTTAATTAATCATACATATACGACAAGTCATCCACCCGCAATAGTTCATCTCGTTTTACGGAATAACAATATATCTAACATTGTAGTCAAGTTGGTAAATTGCTCTCTGTATGTGAGTATAAATATATAAAATTTCACCAATTTTGGTTTGTATTCATGTTTCGTTCTAACTCAATTAAATTCTTATTGTGTGTGGAAATATTGTTAATAATCTCTGAATACCGTATACAACACAATATTTCCTAATCAAAGATTCACTGTATTCGGGTGATGAATTTCCAGGTTGCTTTAACCACCCGCGTCACTGAACCCTCCGTATGCAAAAGGATTACAATAGAAAAGTATATAAATAAGAAAATATTGACAAAAAAAAATTCTGGTTATCCAAAGTGATACTGGTAAAATTTTGTAGTAAAACTTCATTTCATACAATAATTCAATTACAACAAATGGAAAATCTACATAATCTGTTTAACATTTTAATAATTTCTTTAGTGAAAGAATTAGAAATTGATTGAATTGAAAATCCAGAATCCGGTAAAACTATATATATATGGTACGTAATTAAAAACGTAGAGTTGATTATTACGGAAAACATGAGATATGTCAAAAAAAATTCTTATTTTTACATCTGCTGCCTATAACATAATATTTTATATATATGGTATAGTCATTATATATTAAATTCAAACTTGTTGTCCCGTGACGCCACAGGATACACATATAAAATATATATAATTTTATATAATATTGTTATATATTGTATTTGTTGATATGATGACATGATATGTATATATATACAGAATACGCAACAGTCACACAGTCACACAGTATATCTATACATTCTATTATATTCGCAAACATATAATACATATAATATTATTATTATTATTTATACAATATAAAGTTACAATGGTTTGACATATATATTAAAATTCAGAGTTGATGCAATAAAACCTAGTGGGAATAAATATTGTATATATATAAATAGATGAACTTTATACCAAAAATATATACACAATAAATGAATAGAATTCATATTTATAAATTGTTATACATATTATTTATATATTGTATATATAGTGGTTGGGATAATGTATACAGAAAAGTACAAAGATAATAAATTGTGTATTTTGATATGGTTCAGAGTAAAATAAAACTTATTTTTGTGTTTTTCTTTTTGTCAACAAGAAATATTTTTCAAATATATTGTATATGTATCTACAAATAAAATCGTTTTTCCATTGTCATTGTTAGTTTATTTTATATACAGTAGATTATATATTGTAGATAAATAAATATTAGATGATAAAACATTTAAATTTTTCTATATAATAAAATAAATAAATAAATAAAATTTCAACAGTTTTCGTCAAATTGTAACAATAGCTTATTTTCTTTTACTATTTTATATAAATATATATATAATTTTATTATATGGTATATATAATGATATAATATATATAATAATAATTGTTATGCAAAATTCTGGCGGTATATATGTATTGTAAGGCTCTAAACTTGTGCATATATACACTATATACAGACAGGGTGTATAAAAAGATAGCAGTCAATGGTGAATTTTAATTATAAATTATAGTATATGCTACAATTTTTTGCTATAATAGTGTCTCGTAAATACGCAATACGACTTTTTCAATTTTTTCACATACAAATAAAATGTTGATATATACATTCAGCCAAATAAGTACCCGGAAATTCTCATTTTTAATTTTCTCTCTGAGAATATTTAAAAAAAATTTTTTTCTCAGGTTGACACAACTGTCAGCCACCATTCTGTGAATTTTTATTGCTATGTGTGATTTAGTTTGCTTACGGCGTCATTAGGAACAAGTCAACCTTTTGTGTGCGTTGCGATTTTTACTATGGATAAAAATATCGATCAAAGAGTTTGTGTGAAATTTTGTGTTTCAAACGAAATTTCTTGTGTCAAAACATTGGAAATGTTGAAAAAAACATTTGGTGATTCAACCATGTCGAAAACTCAAGTTTACGATTGGTATAAATCGTTCAAAGAGGGGCGAGAAGAAGTGAACGATTTGCCACGTTCAGGACGGCCTTCGACCTCTTCAACTGAAGAAAACGTCGACAAAATAAAGGTAATGGTGCTCGAAAATCGTCATAATAGTTTGCGAGAGATAGCCAAAGAAATGAACATGTCTCATGAGACCGCTCGTCATATTTTGGTTGATGTTTTGGGTATGCGGAAAGTCGCAGCGCGATTGGTGCCAAAAGATCTGAATTTTCTTCAAAAAATGAATCGCAGTAAGGTGGCTGAAGACATGCTTGAACGCGTAAATTCAGATCCAACGTTCATCGAACGCATCATAACTGGTGACGAGACATGGGTTTACGAGTACGACATGCAAACAAGTCAACAATCATCGGAATGGCGCGCCAAAAATGAGCCGAAACCGAAAAAACCGCGCCAAAGCAAATCGAAAATCAAGGTGATGCTGACCGTTTTCTTCGATATTCGTGGTGTTGTTCATTCGGAATTCTTACCGGAGGGACAAACCGTCAATAAAGAATATTATCTTGGCGTTATGAAGCGTTTGAGAGAGAATGTTCGTCGCAAAAGACCAGATTTGTGGCGGAACAACAGTTGGATTTTGCACCACGATAATGCACCAGCGCACAAAGCGATCATTGTTAACGAGTTTTTGAACAAAAATTCAACAAATATCATCGAACAACCACCGTACTCTCCAGATATGGCACCATGTGACTTTTTCCTGTTTCCAAAACTCAAATTACCACTTCGTGGAACCCGTTTTGAGAGCATTGAAGACATCAAAACTAATTCGCAACGAGAATTGAAGGCCATCTCGGAATATAGCTTTAAAAAGTGTTTCGATGATTGGATTGTTCGTTGGAAGAAGTGTATTGCCTCAGAAGGGGCCTATTTTGAAGGGGATATAATAAATTTAGATGATTGATAAGTTGTTTGTGTTTTATTTCAAATTTCCGGGTACTTATTTGACTGAATGTACATTGATTGAGGTATAGGTGCCCACAGTGATACGTTTTATTTTGCTGAGATGATAACAGCAAAAGTTAATATTTTAATATTTTAAATTTTTCATGTAAATATCAAATAATCTCATCTATTATTATATACAACTTCAAATGAAAGGAGTAAATCATTTGTATTTCTTGTGTCATTAATTTTTTCGTATCTATACATTTTTATTTTTTTGAAGGATTATATCTAAAGTGAGTAATTCATAACTCAGATTTATTCATCACAAATAAGTATCAGTATGTGATTTTAGAAAAATAAAATACAAAAAAATATGCCATCTATTTTTATATGATGAATGTACGATGATTGGGCTATGTGTGCGCCAGTGCTATTTATATATATACATATTTATATATATGTTCTCATTTCCATATATAAAGTAAAAATATCATACAGGTAATAAGGAAACGTACCTCCTTTATATACATTTATTATAATATATTGTATATAGCATATTTTGTTATATAATATATTTTATTATATCATTATATACTTTTGTACATTTAAATCCTATTTTTCATATATAACTTATTATAATAAATATGTATTGTGTAATAAAAATTCACGTACATACACACAGAGAGAGCGAGCTTTCCTTTTTTTTTTTTTTTTTTCTATTTTGTACAATATTTTTCAAAGACAATTGCTCATGGAGGAAATAACAGGTTTTATTTATTTCAGACGGAAATTTCTTGTATTATATTCATAGGAGAAACAAACAAGATAAATAGAATTTATCTTTTGGGGATACATAAATAACAGTAATTCTATCTTCTTCCATATATACCATCAATAAACAATTCTATATATAATATACAATATATAGAATAGATACGTGCATATAGTTACCTTTTGTATATATAAATATAAATAGATTGTTTTATATTATTGTTTATAATATAAATAATATAAGAATATATTATATTTTCTTATTTTTTTCATATTTGCATTATTTTATATACCTTTATGATGAAAATAAGGGTTTTATTATAATTAGATTTATCATATTTTCGTTATATACATATTTAATAACGAAATTTTAAATTACCTGTGTGTGCGTGCCTAGCTAGTAGCATATACTATATATTACAATAGACTCTCAATTGATTATTATATTAAATAATATTTCTTCTTATTTATTTATAATAAAATTTTGTATGATATAAATCTACAAAACAATCTATTTATAAATATAATCAATTGAGCAAAAATCTGTACATTATATGCAACAATATATAAATAGATAAATAAATAGTATAAATTAAATACGCAACAGACTCTATATGTATAATGTAATAAATTCTAAGGTCCACAAGACCGATAAATTCGTTAATTGTGTACATATTGCAGATTCAGTAAGTTTTATAAAACTGTGATGTAAAGTATCTTAATTATATAAACATTATAATGAAAATTTGTAAATTATCAATTCTGGAATCTCGATTTAATAAAGGTAATTAATTGAGATAAAATATTTATACAATAAAAAAAAGTGTTTTAGAAATTTTTCCCACGTTATATATTATCTCAATAAAAGTTAAAATAAATTCCACAAAAGGACTAGGCAAGGCAAGAATATAAAAAAGTTGGAATTTCATACAATAGAGAAAGACGAATGTGCACAAATTGCACGGTTATGTATAGCGTAATTCTCGAATATTAATAAATAAAATTAATATTTTTCAGTAGTAGTGGTAGTAGCCAGATATTCATTTATATAGCTATACGACATATACACATATATTACAAATATATATATATATATTGGTATGTTTAATGAAGGGGAAAAAATTATATAAAGCCGTAGTAGCGTTATTTTCAGTAGTAGTGGTAAAATTCAAATAAATAAAATACATAACAAATTTATAACTTATTATATGTGTAAGTGAAAAAGTTTATATTGAAGCTGAAACAGCCAAATGTCGAGCTTTTTTCAGTTTTTTTCTATATGGTGAATGATAGCACCCAAATCTATATGTAGTTTATAAAATGTGTACATGTATGTGTTTATAATTTTAATTCTATATTTTGTCAATATTTTGTAATGTAATGTATGTTATTATCATTATTGATAAGTTAGTGATATAAAATCTTTACATTTTATTAACTTATAGGATACTGTCTGCGTAACCGTGAAGTATTTTCATGGAATCGACTTCATATCATCATCAATCCATTCAAAAGGTCTGGCCTGTATACCGTAAACATTGCAATTACCATAACAAGGAGTAAGGGCGTTGAGTATATACAATAGATCTTTTAGATTGCAGTACTTTAAAAACGTAGATTTTCAGAAATGTGAATAGAAATTATATTTATTGTTTCCATTACTTTCTACAATTTAATCTTGCTATGCTTAGCCAATGCGAATGTTCACAGTTCGCCACTACATCGTATATGCATATGCATTTCTTTAGGTTAAGGTATTAATATATATATATATATATATATATGTGATACAACATTACACCAAATAATCAAATAATATTGCAGAATATACAAATTCTATATACAAATCTGTGTCAAATAAATTTTCAATTATATGATAATAAATAAGATTTTATAGAATATAATAAAGTAATATCACAAGAATTACTCAAATTCATTTTGTACATTTATATTAAAAAATTTATTATATATATTATATAAATTCATACAAAATATATATTATTAAAAAAATAAAATAAAAAAAAAACAAGAAACAGTCAAATTAAGATTAAGGATTTACAACCGTCATCAAAAAAAAAAAAAAAAAGAATATCATAATATACCTATTTGAAATTGGATGTTGTCTGTCTTTTTTTCCAACTATATATAATGGGATTTGTAAAATATTTTATTACGCAATTTATTTTTTTATTATTGTTTCTTTTATTGAGTATGTATATGTGTATGGATACGAGTATATATACATTAGAATTACATTCAGATAGCGTAAAAGGTAAAGCTCTTTTTTTTTTTTATAGTGCCTATGTGCCCGATAAGTTTTGCATCACAATTATGATATCAATACATAAATATTATTACACAACCTATAAAATTTCATTTTATTTAAGTTTAATCTTTTTTACTGTCTATTGTTAAATTTATTAAACAATTTTCATTGTCATAATTATAAAATAAGTGAATGTCCATTTGATTGCCGGATATGGTTGTTGAGATAAAATTATAATTAAATAAATTTGGTATGATTTATGAATATTTATATTATCAACATAAATTATATTATCCTTTTAAACAGTTTTATATATGGTATACATTTTTTTTTGTATCATAATAAACCATTTCATTATCACAATGTGTTTGTATACTCTTTAATTTTATAATTATTATATTATAACTATATGTGAAAACCATTTACTGAAAATTTAACTAAATGTAATACGTCTTCTATATTGTGTTTATATTTCATTTGTATATATATTTAGTTAGTTATATATGCAATATTTGAATAACATTATACAATTACATAGTATACCATTAAATTATACTCTTTGTGTAAATATTTTCATTGTATATAATATGTTATATATACAGTGAATATTTTATAAAAGTGATACACACGATATAAGCGAATATTGCATTCAATCCAATATAGTCCACGTCACATTCACATTAATAAGAAAGTATGAATATTATAAATAGCAAAGTTTTTAGTTAAATGTTCAATATATTGTTGGAAATATTGTTCAAAATATTGTATTCAATGCGGAATATTTTTGTCAGCGTCAGCAGTTTGGACACTATATATACAATATTCACTGTATATACCTAAAATATATATATACAAATACAAATATATCTTCAAATCTTTATATATTGTTAGTTTAAAGCTGTGTTTTGTGGTAATATTATTAATTGTTAAAATAAAAGGTTTTTTTTTTATCTATTTGTAATGTACATTTTATACGATTACTTTTGTACACATACATATTTCTAAACTGTAACATTTTGTTATAATACATTTATACATAATTGTATAAAGTATATGTTATTCGGTAAATGGTTTGTTAAAAGTAGGAAAAACCTTTTACTTTTAACAATGCATATTTGTACTATATTATAGAAACAATATTATATATTTAGTATAGTATATAAATTAAGTACATGTCCTTACATATTATAATAAATAATGATATATAGTTGTTAGGTATGACATGTTATTCTATTACCAAATGTATAGGCGAATAATTAAAATTAAAGTATTTATGTAAAACAATACTTAATTATATACATTACATTTCTTTTAATTTATCTATGCAGTGAACTTTGAATTATTTTTCTATATTAAATTAATTATATAAATAAATAAATTATTATTATCAGGAAAGCTTTCGCGAGACAGACAGTTTCTCTGTAATTTATAAAACTTGAACATTTCTCATCGAATTTTCTTATATCCTTTGTATAGCTTATAGTACAATAGATTGACCTATACCAGTTTGTAGTGGCCTATATCATTTATAAAATATAAATGTTATTTTCATTAATATACATTTATATCTTACACAAATTCTCTTAACAAATCCCATTAATAATAATAACAATAATAAAAACATACGCACACTGCATATACACATTGTAGTAGCTGTGATGTCAGTTATAGTCAGTGCGAATTTTATTTTATAACCATAAATTATATTAGAATAAAATAAAATAAGTAAAAATATTAGGAAATTATGGATAAATTATATAGAAAATGTAAAAATGATGTTAAAACATTAAGAGAAAATTATAAAATGTTTTATTTGAGTAATGTATACAAATATACACTCATAAGTTTTTTAGTAAATAAATTTCTTCAAGGAAGAATTTCGTGTTCTATTGCGTAAAATAACTGGCATTGTTATTCAATTCAAGGAATTCTTGAAGTGAAATCTAGCTATAGACGTGAAGATTTTGGCTCAAAATGGAACAAAATGATACCTTTTTTTCGATACTCTATATATACCTTAGCAGACTACCACATAAATTAATAATGATGATATTTCAGTTTATCATATGAATTCTTTATAATGATAGCATAGCAGAGATAGATAGATAGATATATTTAGTGTGTTATAATATTAATAATGAAAATCCTTTGATTAGTTCCATGGGAAAAGTTAAATTTAGTTTTTATATAATTGATTGTAATATGAATATATTTATATTATAAAGGTAAAATTCGTTTGAAAATCAATGCAGTCATCGAAGTGGATAATTAATTATAAAATATTAAATTTACCTTATTGTTTTAAGTTGTATGTATATATGCATTTATATTAAAATAAATATATATTTAGTTATGGTAAGTCAAATTGAAAAGATTACACTAAAAATTGTAAAATTATTATATATTCACATTTTTATTACAAATATATACTAATATATCGACTAGGTATTTATTGGTATGGTTATGTGTCAAAGACATACATTTGTATGCTACATTATTACTTAGGTAGATTGTATAACTCTGCATACAGATTTGTATACATAAATATTTATTAATATATATACTCCTTTATGTAATGTGAAAGGGAATTACGAAAACATCAAATTCTTCAACGAAATAAAATTCAAGTTCAATGCACAACAAACTATTTGATCATACTAATGTAATATATAAAAAATGTATATGATATTTCATATAAAATGTGTGCTGTGATCAAAAATTTTCAAACGCAACGGTATACAATTCTTATGAATGGAAAGGATGAAAAAAAAAATATGCATAGCAGATCTTGTACTATTAAAATAATTCTGTTTTGATTCTAAATTATTTTGTCCTCTTTCTATATTATAAGAAATGTAAGCCATAGCGCAGCCCTTTTGTATATTTTATATATATTTTCGATATGGCTCCGAAGTTTCAATTATACTATACCATATATATTACAATTTTTAATGCTAATTTCTAAGTATTTATTGTATATTTATAAGTATTACATAAATATTTTTATAGAATTATTATACACTTTGTTTTCATAACTTCCATTTTTCATATAATATAGTTAATACAAAAAAATCTCCAAATATATATAAGCAAACACGAGGTCGGAGCAATATTGAATGTAAAAATAAAAGAAGATATTACACTTATTTGATTAAAAATCAATTTATTTTCCACATAAACTCTTCGATAGATTTTTTATTATGGTATTTCAAATCTTTTAATCCCTTCTATGACATGAATAGGATTTGAAATTTAATGCAAATCTATATGGATACTTTTTCTTATTCAGAAACAGAAAATAATCACTATCGTTGTCAAATTTGGAGAATACTGTTGATAACTTTTTTAAATATGCAAATATTGGTGTAAAATGTTATGTACACATTCTTATAAGAGATTTTCAATTTGAGATCGTTGATCATTGGACGATCTGGTGATGGTAAAGGAATTATTTTTTGTGCTTTTACGATTACAATTAAATTCAGTAAATATATAAAGCTCTGCCTTTGTTTGACTCAAGGTTTTTCGACAAAAATTCACTTTTTTCCATTTTAACAACCAAATACAAATGTTATTTGAATTCAATGTGAATGTCAAAAGAAAATTAATTGACATTTCTGTTTGAAATGTGTTACAGAATAACCAAAGTGAAAAATAATATCGCTTTGCTTTAGAGAATTTTACCTACAATACATATAGATCCGCCGTCGTTTATTATATTGTAATATATAGAGTATTCAGTAGTATTAGAATAATATACGAAGCATAAATATATTTGTATAATATAGATATTGTCATTTTAACTATACAAATAAATACAATAAAGAATATGTTAGGACTTGTTATTCATCCTTTTTTTTTTTCTATTTTTTTGTTGGGTATATTATTTATAATAAATATATTTTTCTGTAAATAAATCGTATTAAGTATATTGTAATACTATAGTAGTATATTGCAAAAAAAAAAAAAAAAACGGAAAAGGTTTATATATTCAGTAAATTTTTTATGCATTCCATATATAACAAATAAAAATAAACAAAGAATCATATTTTTTTATATTTCTAATAATATTTTCTTCAAATGTATATTACACACATAATAAGAATATGAGAAAAATGGTAGTATATTTTATATATATTATATATAATATTATAAATGATACCGATATACACATTACATAACATTGGTATATATATAATACAATATTTCTAAAATTCAAATTCAGGGATAACATACGCATATATGGAAAAATACAGTATTTTATTTACATTATAATAATTTTATAAACTGAAAAATAAAATACTATATAATATTTAGTTATATAATATTAAATCAAATATTTATTCAATACATATTTTTGTAAATATATAATAAAATATTATTATTATTATGATTACTCCCGTATAGTAGTAGTCGGTCTCGGTATATACAATATATTATATAAAATATTTATATTCCATTATCATTTTCATATTGTAATAAAGATAAAAACGATAAAAATCCAATATATATATATTTTCAGCTCACAATGAAATAGTTTTCATCAGTTTACATTCAGAGGAAATAAATATTATATATTTTATTTATTTAACTTAACTTATTGCAATGGCGGTGGTCAGTTATGTAAAATAAAATTTCATCATATAAAACTTTATTAGTTGTGCAGTATATTTACAATTTATATATACACTTTATAATACTTATTATAATAATATTGTATATATATATGAATATATAAATTTTATTATATGACCATTGTTAAATCGTTTAGAAGTTAGTTAGAATTATACGTGAATTAATTTCTATATATTATTATAAATATTTTTTTTTTATGTCCTTGATTTTCAGGAAAAATTTTAAAAATCTATATGTTATGTTAATATAAATTGAGAAGGATGCACCATATAAAATATTTGTATTAAAATAAAATATATATATATATAATAAGTTGAAAAGTTATTTAAAAAATAATTTATAATTTTAAATGTAATACAAATAAAACTTTTTCTATATATATATGCAATATAATTATAATATGTATGCAAAACACATTCATGTATATATTATAGATATTGCAAAAGTTATTCAAGTGAATTACAATTTGTTCGTTTATGGAAATGTCTTTGAAAATAAAACGATTTGTGTTTTGGATGCTGTATATATATGTATAGTGTTACAATCCAAATTGCTTACTTTATACAAATGATTGGGTTGACAACTATAATAAAAGATCAAGATGAAGCAAGCAAATGAGGTTCAAATCAGATACTATATTTTTTATTTAAGTAGTTGAAATGATATAGGTTATGCTAAGATGACGAAAATATATATGATCTAGATCTTTCCGGATACATTACATTTCCGGATAAAAATTAATGCAAATTCTTTGCTCAACAAAATCAGACCATAGAAAAAATAGACTGAACTTTTCACGTCGTATAAAATGAAGCGCAAATCTATTAATTAATAAATAATATAACGTCAAATTTGGTACAACGATGTCAAGGACAGTATATTACCAACTTAAAAAAATCCAAAAATATTTGGTTTCAAAAGTTTAAATTAATATGTTACCTTATATTTTGGACACAATAGTATAACTATATACAGGGTGTCCCAATTATCGACGGCAATACGAAAACCCTAGATTCTCTGGGTCATTTTGCGTCGAAAATATCATATAACATTTTGGCCGATTCGACTTCGGTACCAAGTTACACGCAAATTACCAAATTTTCAATCAGACCATGTTTTGCACTCTACTGGGATCAATATCTCAATAACTAATTAACCGATTTTGAATTTTTGATACACTATTAACATTAGCATACCGAGATCTTTAATTTGACGTTAAGATAAGGCAATTCGGACATGTAGTTATTTAGATACTTACAGGAATGTTGACGATTAAATGAACGCCATTTTTCTTTTTGAAAGTTTGTTCAAGCATAAGTCGAAAAATCATGATGAAAAAATTTTTTCGGTATAAGTTTAAAAACTTGCCACATTCATAAGCTTTCGTTTAAGCTATAACATTACGATAGGTCTCAACTGGTTCCAAAGATATACACAAATAACTACAACGATGTAGGCATAAAATAGATTTTCGCTATGGAAAAATTTTATCTTTTTTTGGTTTTTTCCAAAACCAACAATATGGACGTGACAGATAATTGATTCCATACACTCCTATGCATTCACACAAACCTTCACACACACAAACGATCTCACACACTGTATATACAATATATTCAATTTATTGTATATATTTGTACGACAAAAGTAATATCTATGTAATGTTATAAATAACATAAATTAAAGTGTAAACACTGTTTGTATTGTATAAGCTCAATAAAAATTACAACCAACATTATTCTTGGCGGTCAAGTAAATAAAAATTTTATATTTACTTTATTTACATATATACTCATCGTATCGTATATATCGGTATATAGTTGTTTTATATATATTTTAAAACTTTTAAAAACATAAACATAAAAACTATACATATATATATATGTTTTTATTAAAAATTATAATTTTTCCTTAAGGTCTCATAATTCTTTTAAATATTATTATTTTATATAATATATAATAAAAGAAAATTGTATATAATATATATAGATATTTGCTATATGTATATATGCACTATAAAATTATAAAAACTAATATTAGTATATATATAAAGGATGAAAAGGATGATCCGTTAATTATTTCTTATTTTTCAATACTTATACATATATCTGTAAATGGTATATAAATGATTTAACATCGTTGGATTACTTTTTATGAGGTTACATTCAAATCATTGATTTATGTTGATAAACAACAAAACAATATTAAACATGTGCTATCTATCTATCGATGCCATTCAACCTGATGTGTGTGAAAAAGTAGTGCCAAATTGAGTTCATATAATGGAGTGGTTGGTGCTCATATATGGTAGAAATTTTGTATAAACAATATAAAGTCAATGAGAATACTTCAATATAAATTTAAAAAATTTAGATTTACGATAAACCATTTTATAGTTTTATTCAAATGTCAAAAAGTAAGAAGTTCTTTTTGAATCACTTTGTATATTCTATAAAAAATATAAAATAATTGTGTATAGTATATAAAAAATAATTTAACTCTATTTTATATTTTTATATAATTATAGTTGTTGTATTGTATTTTAGATAGAGGTATACGTATATACACTCAACAAATTTTGTATTTATTTGTTTAAAAATTAATTATATGGTACAAGAAAAAAAAAAGGTAAATGAAAAAATGGGTATGTTTACTACTATTACTAAAACACAATCGTTTTATTTTACAGAAACATTTTTAACACATACACATATAGCAATTACATGGTATATGATGATATATATATATATATAAAAGAGAAACCCTTTGGGTATATAAAAAGAAATTATTGTTACACCTTTTTCATGCACATAAAATGAAAATATACAAATACTATAATGTACATGTAAACAGGATTCAGCTATTTTTATATCCCATACATGTATATAAACTATGTAAATATAAAGGATATATAGGATTTGTATATATATAACTATATTTATATTTGAGAATTGTATATAATATATACAATTTTTTCATTATTATTATATATAAGCCGTTGTAGTTATTCGGGAGAAAGTTATTGTTGTTTACATTGTAGTAAATATAGTAAGTTTCGGTGTGTTTATGATTTAATTATAAATGATTTTTTCTTTTAAAAACTTTATTTATCATGTAAATATTATTAAGTTTATTAGCCTATTTTAAGATTAACTCAATAAATTAAATATATATATATGTATGTGCAAAGATATGCATATATTTAAATTATAAAATATATGAGTTTATATGTTTATGTTTATATTTATGTATATTATATAGGTGTTTTGTGTTATCTACTACGCAATACATTTGTTTACTTTTAAAGACAAAATAAACATTTATTATTTGCACGTATATACGAAAACTATATACATATAATAATAATTCCATATATATATAATTGGGCTATATATATACAATAATATATGACCTATATATATATATATATATAATTAATAAATTCCACGCTAATATATAATATAAATCCTTTTCCTTTATGCAAAAGCATAAAATATAATTAATATAATTTTTCATTATATTTATACATAATGGTTTGATAACAATTTCACTATATATAAGTCAAATAAGTCAAAAGTAAGTGCATATAATTTAAACTAAATTAATTATGTAAATTATTTTATAATTTTATTGATATAGAAAGCGTTTAAATAAGAAAATATTTCGTATCATATTTTATGAGACATCTCCCCGTATTGATGGCAGAGTAGTTAAATATTTCTAAAATGTTACATCTTTTTAATATTTTATAGAGTATATTGAATTGCGATGTTCCTGTTAAGGTTTATACCATTAAATAATAATTTATACAACAGTAATTTCTATGCAAAAAAGAAGGGAAAAACAACTTCGCCCAATCCAGGGAAATTCACAGTGAAATGCCTAAAACTCTATATTATTTCAATTAAATCTTTCTACATTTATATGGATTTTAAATTATTGATATATAGATATTTTAATAAATCACTGGGAAAATTTTTTAAATCTGTAAGTTCAAATTTTTAATGAAATATTTTTTTAGAGATTCAATTTAAAATTTCAAATCAACTCAATTTAATGTAGAATAGAAAAAAACTTCGTCATTTCGCATTGAAATATTATTGAAACAATTACACAAATTTATTTTAATAAAAAAAAATTAATATTATAATACATAAATAAATAAATAAATTACAATAGTTTATATAACTAAAATATATACTGATATAAGATACAGTTTAAGTTTATAAGTAGAAGTATCTATAAGATACTCGTCCAGTCTGATTAATATTATGTGAATAACATATATATACGCCGAGTGCTTAAGTATGAAATAAATAGAAATTTAATATATTTTTATCACACTGATCTAGGCATAATTTTATGGTGAAAATATTGACAGAGAGTTATGACATCAAATTGTCATCAAAAGTGATATGACAAAGATTTTATATACGTGAAATATAAAGTGTTGGTAAAATTAATTAGTTTTTTTTTCAGATGTACACTTACTTTTGTGCATAACTGTGTATATATAATATAAAATAATAATAAATAATTACGCATAATGAGTATACCTATAAAAAAAAATGATGTAGCTTAAAATTTTATTTAACTTTTACCGCATTTAAAAATAATACGTTATATTTAAGTACAGCTTTTTTTTCGCCTTTATAGACCTGCAAATATTATAAACTGCACCTACTTTTAAGGGTACTAGACTATACATACACTAATCTAACAACTTTAACTATATACTTTATTTACATTTGTATGTATATTATGTGGTGTTAAAATCAAAATGAGAGTTTTAAACTAAAAATATACTTAACATAAGATCGCATTTCTTTACTTTTAATATATAATCACATCACTTTTAACCCTAAGGAATATTATTATAATATTTAAGTATAATGTTGGTCACGTAAGAAATGTTGATTAAAATACCGCAGGCAAATCGATAATTTAAGAAAATTATATATACGTATAATTTAGATAAAATGTATAGGTGTACACATAGCATTCAGTTGGATATGGCAGAACATACAACCACACACAATGTATAACATTTATATAGTACAAAAAATAATAGTATAAAAGAGTATTTATTTTTTTATTTTTCTTCAAAACTTGTGATAAAATAAATGTCCTAAAGACAATCGCATTAAGAATTTTTATTTAATTGGTATTAAAGATTCAAAAAAAGAAAAAAACTTAGAGAGTTATATAACATCTTACGACGCGAGCAGTGTATTCATTCATATATATATAAGTTTAACCAAAAATTATATATATGTTTTTATGTTATCAATTTATATATAGAAAATATTGATTAAAATTCATGTCACTATAAATTAATTATTTTGTTATGGACATTGTTAAGTTCGTAAAAATGTGTGGTGTTATATAAGAAATGTTATATTTTACATAAATATATATGTGTAATTGTTATATTATTTAGCTATGGCATTTTATTCACTATACCTTAACGAAATCACTTAAAAAATTTCCATCAGACCACAACATATATCCATGACCGATTCTGCATATTATAACAAATGTTTATATAAAGAAATGTTGCCCAAATGAATCAGGAAAAAAAATAAATTTCCATTCAAGCAGCAAACAGACACATGGTAAATAAACTTAATATTGCGTATATATTTCACATTTAGCTCTCTCTACTATATATAAATATTATACTGCACTGTATAGTTTATGTTTTTTATATAAAAATATAGGTAAAATAATGATTTAAAATGCATGGTCATGACTTGTATACAAATGTTTTGAAAATGAATTCATGGATTATTTTTTTTACCCAGTCAAATATGAATTTAATAAAAGATATGTATATTATAGCATTATGTACACACTGACACTACACACCTATACAAAATACATATGTGTATTATAACATATTTAAATATTATTATATGTTTACAATTTTAAGGGCTTGTGTGCATAATATAATATATATATATATATTATACGTATAAATTTATTGATAGTTATACATTCTATTCAAATCGCATTTATTTGTATTGTTTTCAAAACACATATTGCTTTCTATTTTATTATTATATTTACATAAACACAACATGCCAATGTTCACTTTATTATGCTCATTAATTCTAGCATATATTTTATGGAATAACAATTATTATATAACACATATGTTTTGTGTAACACATGCAATTTGAGAACGTATATATATATTAGAAATTTAAATCAATGTATGTATGCATATACCTATATATAAAACAAAATAAATTATGTACACACATATACATGTGTATATGTATATATTAGTATAGTGTTATGTTCATTAACATATTATTAGAAAATATGTACAGATTTAAATTTATGATACCGAAAATATGATAACACAAATTAATTATGAATAGCTAAAATTATTATTGTCAGTATAAAATTATATTGTGTCAAAAATCAATCATTTATTTATGTAAAAAAAAATGTTATTAAGCTTATGATTTAAAAAACTTTAAAAATCAAATTAATGTGACTAAATGTATTGTAGTAACATCATGAATTGTGTTAATTCAGCCTTAATAGCCGCTATAAATATAGTTTCTATAAGAATGTCACCTAATGAAAAATATACAAACTGCTGTAAGCACTTTTTCGTGTGGAAAAAACAATAAATAATTAATTGATAATGCATATGGATTGTAGGTGTGATAATGAATGTGTATTACATACAGCAACAAATGTAAATCATAATATTAAAAAAAAACTATACTTTCAGTGTAGAAATCATATAATTTATTCTCGGTTCATTCGCCAATACTAATAACTTTAATCTTAACTCAATATAAAAAAAATAATGGAATTTAACGCTGCACAATAAAAAAAATATTAATTGAAATAATTTCCTTGAAGTTCAATATATTACAACATCAAAAATTCCTTGATATAAAAATGGTCACCCGTCAAATATATGAAATTAAGAAATATTCCACAAAATATCATATACATCGACGATTTTATCAGATTACAAATCAATAAAAGAAGGAACTCTCAAAGTTAAGGATATTTTCTTATCTTATCATCTTATATCACATTATATTATGATTATTTCAATGTTATTCAGCTATAATGAAATTGCAGAAAAAGAATTTATACACTAAAAAATATTGTTAGCATTTTATAATTAGTTAGCGATTCTATAGTTATCCACTTGTAATATTGGTAGTACTAAATAATTAATTGTAATTATGACATCATTTTTTTTTTCATTAAGATACAATGTTAAAGTTTTCTTATTTTTTTTCTTTCCAATTAACGATATCTCTCTATGTCATTAAAAATGAAAATGTTATATTTATTACATTTTTCTATTAAAATTATAATTTCATATAAATAAAAATATATGAATGATAAAATTCCCATAAATAGTAGCACTCATATAAAGTAAAAAAAAAAAAATAAAAATTGTTTACAATAGAAAATGTAAAAAAAATCCTTTAGATGTTTTTCGTTTTTTTTTTTTGGTTAGTATATAAGAAAAAAAGGAAAAAAAAAATAGAAGAAAGGGCTTCCGCACAACTTTTACTATATTCTGTTATTATATTGTTATTATTATTAATTAAATTAATAGTCTATTATACACAAAAAAAAACTTTTACAACAAAATTTTCCATTTAACTCTTCAAGTTCTCATTTATTTTAATGTAACAAAATATATTATGCTCGCATATGATTCGTATACGATATATATAACTTTTAAAATAAAAATTTTCGGAAAGTATTTATTCATGATGAAACAACTTAAAAAGTTTGTTGTACATAAGCTTATTAGTAATTAGCGGAATAATATAGTTTTTTTTTTTTCTTTTCCATTATATACATTTAAATTTAATTTTATTTAATTTTCAAAAATGTAATCACTAAAATTATGCTATTACTAAATAATATATATATATATGTTTTATAATACATATATTATATTTAACCCTCTAATAAATAGCATGAAAGAAAATGCCGCAACTATATAGTAAATTACAATTCATAAAATATTCATGCATAACATAATAAAAGCAAAATAATGTATTTATTTCAGACGAAACGTTCTATTATATATAAGAAATGTTTTTTTTTTTATATTATGGTCATAAATTGTATTTTAATCGATTGATGCCTGTCGTTCAACAATTTATATTAAACGGTGTTGACAAAGACTTTGAATGTTGCATTAACCTATCGCATCGGTAAAACGTTTTACACAAATTTATAAATAAAATATTACTATTACAGAATACAAATATTGATTGAATATAAAATATAAAATTACTACTAAAAGACGTTAGTAGCAGAGGGTTAATATATATCAAAAATATTGTTTACATACTTTGTATTGTCGTAAATATAAAGAGTGAAGAAATATAATTTTCCAAAAAAAAACAAAATTTATAAAATATTTTAATATGGAATATTTCTCAGAAGTTTGTAATTGGTTTTAGTATCGTATACAATGTACGAGTATATAGATAGAATATCTACGTATATTGCATACTTTTTAACAAAAACGTCTTAAAAGTTTTTAACGCCTTTACAATTTTCTCACTTAATTTTGTGATAATGATATTAAAGTAAATACTAATATATAATATAAATATATTTGTTTACTTTCTATGTTTTAATGAAAATACGTTATATATATATATAACTATTAGAGATATATAGTTGAAAATTTATTTCTAATCAAAGAAAAAATAACAAGTGTAAAAACATATATAATTTGTGAAAATAAAATTGTTATACCACCATTTTTTTTTCCTATCACTCACACATACATTATTTTTTATTAATTAAATTAAATTCAATCAACATATTCCTATCCTAGATATCCTGATTCTTTTTCTTATTTTTTTCTCTAAATTCTATAAATATATATAGTTTCGAATCACGTCGTATGCAAAGCCAGTTGAAAAGTTTAAATGTTTTTGTGAATGAAATTATATAAAAAAAAAAAAAAAAAAAAAGGCAACCAAAGACAAAATAATAAAACCAAAAAAATTCGTTTCCTTTTTCAAACACACACTGTGTACATTTGTTATATTAAATTAAAAGTTTTTATAATCGAATTATTATTTTAAAAACTATTTTTTCCTTAAAATTTATTTTATTTTAGTATTTTTTTTGTTACTTTTTTTTTTTGTTCTGCAATTTCTTTTGTTCGCAAATTTTTCAATTTCCTTACACAGCATATTTGAATTAAATAATTAACTTTTTTTTTGTGTCTTCCTGTTACAAAAATCATTGCTTCAAAGTTAAAAACCATAAACGAAGTATAATATAATGCAGATAGACGAATATATTTATAAAATATATCGATAGGAAATAAGATACGAATTATATTTAATTCAAAAGATATAATCTCATCCCGGAACAATAAAAAAAATAACCACCATACATACCATCATGTGACAATGAGTGGCGCAATGCGACTATTCAATGAAATAATAAGTATATTTTATAAATCTTTAATTGGATATAGCCTTCAAATTTGATATTTTCGATAAGAAATTGATATAATTTACATATAAATTGCAATTGAATTAGAAAAGCTACAAAATCAAAAAAAAATGCCAAACTACTTTCAGCAGAAAAGAGTTAGGTAGAGTGTATATGCAAAATAAATAAAGTCTACTTGAATATATATATATATTATGGTTTGCGGTGGTATATATAGCAAACTGTATTTCCATATAACATAAAAATAATTTAATTTATGAAATGTAATTGTTGTTAATTTATTTTTAGATATGTATGTACTACCTCATGCAGAGGAATTTGACCATTTTGACAGTGTGTGATCTTTGATATTAGATTTTAATTTTCTACACCATACCGAGTAACAGTATACATTTATATACAAATTGACATTAATATATAATTATATGTATAAAAATATTTTGCTCATAAAAATCATATGACTTCGCTACTATTTCTTTTAGTTGATTAGAGTTATTTATTCGACAAGGAAATGAAATAATATTTTGTTGAATGTATAATATATAATCTATTGTTTGGTATAAAAATATTTGCCCACATCTTTCGGGTTCCCTGAACAAATAATATTGTTTCTTCTGAAACGTCACATAATTTTTAAATATCTTCTGAAGAACAGAAATTTTGCTCAGAAAGGTCAACTGATTGCTAAGAAACCCAAACAATTGGTAGTCTGATGAAGCAATGTCTGGTGAATACGAATAGTTTATATTTCTAACTTATCCTGAACCGATTTTACAACATATGGTGTATATAGCGTTGTCATGACGTGCACAGAATAATCTTTTCATATTTTTCGATATATTCTGAAAGTATTTGTGGCAGTATTTACGTCAATAGTTATATTTGCAACGATCACTAATGTTGTTTTCATTTATAGTTTTCTGGTTTTACACATAGAATATATATATTTCTAAATTCCTAAAAAAAATATATCGAAACGATTTTTGTGACAGTCACGTTTAACATCTTAAAAATTTTTCGGAATAAAATTGAAATTAAAATAATCCCTATACATACATAGTTATGTACTGAAATATGTTTAAATAAAATAAATTGAATGTTCTTCTAAATATACATATTTATGTTTTATACACGGAAATACATTTACTTTTATGTAAGCCATATAATTTAAGTAAATCAAATCATATAGGAAAAAGTTAATTAATGTAATTAATTTTATTTACTTGTTATTTATGTTATATAAATATATTATATAAAATGTAAATAAGTTTATATAAATTAAACAACTTAAAGTACTTTTTTGAATTTTGTATAAAATGTTATTAGTTATATATTATATATGTCAAAGATATATACAAATACATAACATAAATAAACACACAACACACACACACCCGCACATATAATTTACAGAAGAAACAATTAATTTTTCAAATTCCGCATATGAATTTTCTATATAGACAGATAAAATTTACTTGTTAACTTTAAGTATATACGCACGCCCACGCAGTAAAGGAATTTTGTATATGTTTTATTTATACATAATGAATAAATATTAATATTTATGTTTATTTATTTATAAATAAGTTAATATAATAAATATATATGATAAAATTTGTGTGTTTATATTCTATACATAATTTATGTTATTTCATCTTCATGTTAATAAAATAATACGCACAGTTTAAACATTGTAACATCAAAGATATGAAATATTATTTTTAGTTATTATATATTATTATAGAACTTATTATATATTTTAGAAGATTGATATAATTTCATTTATTTTGAAGAACATAAGTAATTATATATACGCAGTTTTCACAAATTATATAGTGAAATCTTTCAAAATAATAATATGGGAGTCTGAGTGTATGTATTAGAAGAGTAACAACGTGTGGTTTATTATAAAAATTTGTATACAACTACCATGTTTTAAAATGTATATTGATGTTACAAGAAAATGTTTCTTTGTGTATTTTATATGAAAATGAAAATAACTTTACAACAAAATTCTATTATAAATATGTACTACATCAATTTGTTCAAATGAAATTTAAATCACTTAAAAATTGAAACCATAATTTAGTAATAAATTTATATATTTCTTATGTGAAAATGGAATAAATGTAATGTACATAGATATACAATATATAATCGAGATAAATATGTTTAATATGCAATATATAAATTACACTGAAAACCATAAATTTGATAATATCATATAAAATTTCCAATTTACACAAAACTTTTCCAATTTTACTTTTAATTTAATATTATTGCTGTATGTATAAGTGTATATATTGTTTGGAAACGAAAAAAAAGGCTGAACATATTTATTTTTATATATATAAACTTTTACACATATATAAGGGCCGGTTCAATACTTATACAAGATTTCTTTAAGTTAGAAAAAACCGCGAACGTAAAATAAAAATAAACACATACAAAAAAAACTCAATACAAATAATCTATTCAGCAGTAAAATTATATTTAAAATTGATTTAATTGACAATTATTGCTTCTTGTGAAAAATTTCAAACTATATGTGGATATTCAATTATATTCTTAATTTTTTGAAAAAATTGTGTGTGTTAAAATTTGCAGAGACTTCTATTTCGTTTGTGCTCGAAACAAGTGCAACATGTGAATCGATGAAAGACCTGGATCTGATAATAACATATATATATTTTCCTTAAGTTAATAGAAACCTGGCCTGGCAGATATATATATATATATATATATATTATAATGAGTTAACCATCATCATTTATTCACGCATTTTTGATATCATATCCGAATTATATGTTGTAATAATAATATAATTCTAAAAGAAAAAAAAAATTTTTCTTGTTTTTCTTATTTTTTTATTATATTTTAGGAAATTAACTTCCTGTTTGTTTGCCTTTTTACTTTAAAATACATAAGAAGATAATATGTATATTATTCTTTATAATAAAAAATACTATTATATACTTATTCGTTTTTAAATATATTATATATTGTACGTAGACGTCTCTATATATATACCGATATTCTATAGTATTATATTTATGTATATACATAAAGCATTTATTATGTAATTAAAATACGATAAATGTGATAAAGTTTTTTTATATCTCATATACTTTCAGCTTCATTTTTATTCCACTTAGTTGTTTTCACCGAAAAAACAACAATATAATATAACAACAATAAGAAAAGTTTTTTCATTAATATGTATTAAAAAAAAAAAAACACTTAAACACACACCACACACCCACACACGCATACGTACAAAAGGTATTATAGCTATATAAGGAAGAAAAAAAAATAATTAATTAAGAAGCCTATAATATTTTCCATTATTCATCTTTTAATTATTCAATAATTAATATATTAATAAAAATTGATAAAAAATATGCAAATATCGCAGGCATATAGAAAATATTTGTTTCGCATATATTATATGGAAATTGTATATAATTAAAGCACATTAACACTATCTAATGTATAGGTGTCAGGTGAAGAAAATAAATATTATTTATATAAAAAAAGCATTCATGTTTCATAAATTTCACAAAAACTTCAGCTCAGAAAAATTAAAAGCTATATATGGAAGAAATTTGCTAAACACAAAACATTGAATAATATTGAGTATAGAGAAATTTTAGCATATTCAATATCATCCTTTAAAATGCTTACCTAAATTTTCAATTGTGTAAAGAACCCACCAATTAGCAAACATTATGATAAACACTGTGTGCGCGTAATTATATATAATTAACAGAAGCCGAAGCAAATATTTGCCAAATATAGATATACTTGAGTATATGTATTAACCTATTTTAAATATAAAAATCACTGTTGGCAGAATAATTGCTTCAATTAATTGTATTGTTTTAAAATTGTATTTCTAAGTTTATAAATTTTATATATATATATATTTTAGTTTAATAAAATAGCTTGCAGTCGTATGTCGCACGCAACGCTTAAAATTCAGCTGTGATACTAAAATTTATGCAAATTTACAATAAATAGTAATAATTGACAGCGAATATGTTAAATTTTTAAATAATTTAAAATATAATTTATGGAACCAAATGTACTGATACTATCATCGATCTGCATATAACATATATCTTGTGTGTATCTTTATATACTGTCAATATATTTATTATACACATCCATAAACCTAAATATAATCATTTAAACATAATCATAAAATATATGTATAAAATCCATGTGTGTATGTATGAATTAATATGTACTTATATATGTATACCATTGTGTCATGTTTTCTATGTTTACATTTTATGTATTGTATATATTTTATATTCACATGTATATGATGATGATTATATTGTTGATTACAAACCATAATGTAAATATTAGAAATTTCAAAATACTGATTTGTTATACTAACTATTTCTAACCAACTATAGTACAGATTTATATATGGAAAATATAAATACTAATTTCATGATGATGAACAGAAAATAGACTATATATATATATACACTGAAAATACTCGTATGCATATGGATATGGGACATTATTATATATAAAGACAAAAGACATTATATACAATTTATTTTCTATTTATCGAAAATATAATCTCTGACAATATTAATATGGTATAAAATAACTAACATCACACATATTATATAATATATATTATAATGCAAAGTGTGGAAAAGCTAATCTATTTTATATATAATACAATTAGTGTCAGACTATATATTTACAGTATACATGTGTGTGGGTGTGTGTGTATATATATATATATAATACACAATTATTGTAATATATAGTGTGTTCATTGTTTTTAATAGTATACAATATATAAAAATGAAAAATTTAATTATTATTACAACAAATATCATAATTTTGAAAATAGTAAATATTTATGATTCAATTGACAATTTATGCTTCCCACTGATAATTTAGATTGTATAATAAATTAATGTACTCAAAATGTTAATGAATCAAATTTTAACTAAATTATATAAATAATATATTCTGGAAATAATATTATAATTAACCTGTATTATGAGCAATATATATAATTTCGTAATTTAACTATATATTAAAATGATCTGTGGTCATATTTGGTATATATCTTTCTATTATATACATTTTCTTTACAACTTAAAGTAAATTTTTGGTAACCGAAAATGTAAAGGACTCAGATTTAGGAAACTTTAATATACATAAATTTATATGTATTATATAAAACAATATATATAAATTATAGATATTCATTAATAAATAATTATTGTATCAATACATATACATTTAACTAATTACACAACAATGGGTATTTAGTAGGTAAAATAATGGTATATACAAATGGTATAATGTAATTTGTATAATAAGAAAACTTGTAATACGGAAATATATATATATAGAAATATAAGTATATATATATAAAATATTGATACATTATAGTATATAACGTTATTGACTTGGATATATAAAATGACTATCATATCATATATATAGGTTTTCATGATATATAAAACATCAACTTATTCAACATGTCATAATTTTAATATTATATATATATATATATGTAAAAGTATTAGCTCAGACACATATATAAATTTTACATATATTATATAATATACCCATAATATGCACATAATATAAGGTATATACGAGGAGTATACTACTCCTATATATACTATATAAATTATTTATATAATATCCATTATTTAACAATAAAGAAAGTAGGTTAACCAATATGTCAGACGAATATTAAAGGTTTATATTTTATGAAAGGATTTCATCACACATAAATTTCAGTAAATATAATATATGGTTTCTCATACATTATACTATATTATAGGTACTAATACTAACTATATATGGTATATATATATTAAATATATAATAATAAAGAGATTTTCTATTAAATAAATAATCGATAATTAGAAATTAGATATTTATGTAACACGTACATCATATTTACAAGCGATAAAGAGGTAACATTGTAAAAATTAAATTTTTTTTAACATTTTTATTTTCCTTAAATTATAAATAGGATGTTTTTCGATAAACTTGATTTGATAGCAATTTATTATATTTGAAAATTACAAAATATGTTTAAAATAATTAAATAATTTTTATTTTCTTTTTTTCAATACGATTTAGCACACATATAGAGAACGTTGAACTATTGTACGGTGACAGGTCACTTGCTGCAATTATTTGTATAACAACTAGTCGAAGTACACATTATTTTGAAAATATATTTAATTATATTACACCAGTTTGTATTTTTTATTAAAATTTAAAGTTCGGTCATGCTTAAAAAAACACCCGAAATATCATAAGCTATAGTTTATGGATAGTAAACTGGACTGTATAGTATAGAATAATATAACGGAGGATATATAACAATTCCGATTAAATTATTTAAATTGAAATTTTGTCTGTTTCGTCTACTGACATATCCGCACCCAGGAAAATCATCAGAATAAGTTTTCAATACGATTGATTGATTGTGTAAAAATATATATTTCTTTCTTTCTTTCTTTTTTTAAATTTTCTAAAATATGCCAGAAAATCGTGTTTTTTATGAATTACAGTTTTTAACTAAAGGATTTTCAGTTTTTTATTCACAGAATTTATCAATTTACAATGCTCAATATGTACTTTTTTGTTTGCATCATTTTCCATATTTTGCGCATATACACAGAAATACGAATATTTTTCTATCAATTTACTATTACATAAGATGGAAAATCGACTAAAAATAAATACAGTGCACGTACAATAGTCATTTTGTCATAATATTTTAAAATTTAAATATATATGATATAAAGAAAAATATATTTGGAATACGTTTTTATTTCAACGGTTCCTAATGAAGTTATCTACAAATACACATAAACGTATAACTAATAACCAGAACAATGTTGATTATTTGATGATAAATTTGCGTATTTCATAACCTTAATTCATGTGGAATTTAGTTTGCTTACATATGGAATGGATTTATAAAAATGGTATAAAAATTTGAAAAATGTATACACAAATATTGAATGATTAAAAAATCACTCAATTGTATAAAACAATTGGATACCTAATTAATTGTGTTCTGCAAAATTAATAACCAAAACATTTGTACTGATCTGTTTCGTTTTTAATTTAGAAATTTAGTTTATGTAAATTTGCGTGAAAAATTGAATAACAATTCTAATGTTCTTAGGCTTAAGAAAAATTGACCATATTATGATTTTTTTAAATTTCATTAAGAGTTTTACTAATAATACGATTATAAATTTCATCATGGATAACAAATAATTAAATTTCCACCTTTCTATATATGGTATAGGTTCTGCGCGACAATTGTGGATCCAAAATTTCATAGTAAATTCATCATAAAAAATTCGATTTTTTAATTATCACTCAAATTAGATGAGAAATATAATTCTTTACAAAATTTTCCGTGTTATACGGAGAAAAACATAAAAAATTAGCGTTATTTATAAGTAATAGACATGCAATACACGAATTTTATGACCTCTATGGGCGAAACCACTGTGCAGCATCGTTATATTTAGTAATAACAAAGAAATAACAAAGAAATTTTTAACCGCATATCAACGGACCTAATAAAAACTATACTTTTTTGTATCTACATCATATAAGATTATTCAATATTACTATCTATTTTATGCAATATGTAAATATTGTATATTACAATACACGTAAATATGGAGAATATAAAAAGAAAATATTATCTTATATAATATACATTTCTAATAATAATATTAATAATATGCAAAATACAATATAAAACTCACCAATTCAAATAATAATAATAAGTAGTTCTGGCATGTTATTGAAAAACAGTAATTCACTTGAGTGAATGTATATATCCTTTTTCGTCTATATACAATATATCTGTAAATATACAATAGAATATATATAACGTTAAAATGTTGAAAGGTAAATAAATTTAGTTTATTGTTTATTATTGTTATGTAGAGAAATATGATGAATGTTCATTCATATATAAAGTATATATATATATGGCATGCATTTATTTTGCATTGTACAATATAATAACAAATAATAAATGGTACTTTTTGTATATGAAAAGAATTTCATAACCACAAAAACGAACTTTATATTATATATATATATTTCAGTATTTGTATGTATTGTGTATATGTGTATAATAAAGTCTCTTAAATGTTTAAGAAATTTATTATATTATATTATACCATATATATATATGGTGTGGTGTACTGTTGAAATTTTCATTTCTAAGATGTGTGAAATATCTTTTTATCGCATAAAGAAAAACATAAACATTCTGTTTTATTATTATATTTATGTTTGTTTTATTTATTTATTTTTTCAAAACTTAAAATTAGGTTAAATGTTTAAAACTTCTGGTTAAATGCTTCACTTTCACTTCATACTCTTATTATAATCATTGTGTTGTTGTTATACATATATATATAATATATATATGGTATATATGTTTTATTTATTTATGTTTATAATAAAATCTTAAATCTTAAGTTGTTTGCATATTTTAATATAGATCTTCAAAATATAATGCTATATAGAATGTATAATATAAATATATATATATATATATTGTATATGTGAAATGGCTTTATATATATATATATACGAGGAGTATATGATGTGTATATTCTAAATATAAAGTATTGTTACATATTTTTGAAATATTATTGATATACATTTTTACAATGGTGACAAACAACACAATGTTGTTGATAATAATAATAATAATAATAATAATAATAATAATAATAATAATAATGCAATAATAACGATACATAGAGATAATAAAAAACAGAAAAAAGTGGTGAACAAATTTATTTTAAAAAGCTGCAAATGTCATTTGTTGTGATTGTAAATTTAATCGTCTGTGAATAATTGATATAAATGATGTGATTTATATATATTCGAGTATTAAGTATAAAATAAAATAGAATTTATTTGAAAGATTTTTATTTATGTTATGATTTTATGTATAACAACATTTTTTTTACTTATAATAAATACGTCCTATAAATATAGGTATCGTATATTATTAGATTTTCTATAAAATGAAAGTGATGCGATAATGCAAATTTTGATAAATATAATAATACAATAGAATAAGTAAGTAATAATTGTTATTATTATTTATTTGTTACATATAAATTATTATAAATTTAATAGTGACATCAACAAATTAATTATACGATACAATTTTTATACCATTTATTTCAAGTTAAAATTGTGCAATTTTGATTCTCAGATAAACGAATATTTAATATGCATGTGTAATCAAAAAATACCAAAAAATAAAATTTCAATTTTCTAATTGGCAATGTGAAATCCAGTCATAAATATATATAACAGATAAATTCCATTGAAATATATTTTATATATTGTAAAAATATTGTATCAAAATTTATATATATTATTACAAGAACAGAAAAATATTTCAAGATATCGAACGTTTCTTATTTATACCTGGTTGGTATTTATGTGTAGTATCTATACATATACAATTATATATTCTTGTTCCATTGTATATAACAATATATATATATATAATATTCATATATCTACACTCTATATAGATATATGGTATATATTGTATAAGAATATTGAAATTTTAATAATAAATAAAATTCGATATTGAAACACCTGACTCTCTATAGATGTAACAACTGAAATACCCAAAACAGTATTTATAAAATATCTGCAAATAAATTAAATTTATAAATGCTTACTTATATATCTGTAGTTGTGTACATATTATTTATAGTATTGATTTTAAATATATATATAATAATATCTTATATTATATATTATTGTATTATATATATTTATTATATACCTAGAAGCTTTTATAACAAGACGATATTCTTAAAAAAAAAAAAAAAAATCTAATTAATCAAATGAAATTTATTAAAAATTGAATTAATTTAGTAAATAGAAAAAAAAAACACGTTAAAAACTTATAAAAACATTTTAACGAAGACGTCATCGCATAAATTCATATCTATATCCTTACACACATACATAATATTGTATTTTAGTATAATATAATCAAATGTCATTGTTTGAAAGAGCGTGGTGGGACCGATTGAAATGATTTTGCATTAATTCTAATATTGACGCGTTATTGAGATTCTCAAAAGTTCATATATATAATAATAATAATAACAACAACATAATTCGTCTGTTGTAATCAACCCACATAAATCGGACTCGACAGCGGTGATGAGAAGAAACGCGGATAGAAAGATAGATGTTTCACATGTCAATTTTAAAACATTTATATGCAATATTTTGATAATTGATTATAGCATAAACTCTACCCAATGCAACGCTATAATAATAATATTTTTGACAAAGCTAAATTGACCGTTTTAGTCAATGTTAATTAATTAGTGATGTTATACGGATATAATTTTTTTGATATATTACAAATAATAATTTATCTTTTGTTTTAAATATAAGAAGTGCAGTGGTTATTAATTTAATAAGAAAGAATTACATGATTTTTAGTTTTGATTATTTGTATATTTATAATTGCTATGGGTATATATGAAATAATAAAAATTAATAATTGAGGTTTTTTTTTGCATGCAAACATATAGTCTTATGCGAATGAATAATATATTAAAAATTATTTAAGTATATGCAATAATTTGAGCAATGATGATAATGATTGCATATCATTTGCTTTAATATCTACACATCATACGTTAATATACACAAAAACATATATGCGTGATATATTGCGCTATGCTACATAATTAAATATATACGTTCTATTTATTTTATATATTATAAATTTTGACCGCACCTATAACAAGGATATTCATATATTATATATAAATACAATAGACTGATAGACATATGCTATTTTCGCCACCGAACAACATTTCAAATGATATGTGTCATCCCATCGTATACCACAATTTCTTTTTTATATATGAATACATATATAATATATAATACTATGGAGATAGAGGTATATATAAATAGTTGTCTACTAGTACATATTATATACATTTATTTCTCAAAATTTATTATCATATACGACAGGTGCTGTTTTCTAATAATACATATACCATATACCATATATATTGTAAGTGTAAGTATACCATATATAAGAGTAGAGTATTTTTATATATATAATATTATTAATGATCGAAATATCATCGAATCGATTTGGGAATTTTTCTTTCAGATTTCCATATTTTATACATGTGTACGTGGATAAAAGTATATGAGAAAATGTTCATTATATACGTGTGTTTTTGAAATGAAATAAAATTTTCGTTAAATTTGTCAAATATTTTATAATATACATATATGTATACCATGTATTTTTTTTATACACATATGAATGAGTGTATGAATGATGGCAAAATAGAAAGAAAAAAAAAATGTATTATATATATTATAAATTTTTCTGTAAAAAATGATTTATATCAATGTGGGACCATTTGACATGCACCCCAATTGCATAGGTAATTTTTTTTAACCTTCCCAACAAATATACGTATATATTTTATGCGTATATTCATGAATTATACAGGACGGTAAAATGTTTATATAAAATATATAATACATATTGTTATATACTTAAATTTATAGTTATGTATATGTAACATATATACGCATTTATATGGAAAAACTTGAAAATATACTATACAAATAATACTGCGAATATACAGAGAAGTAATACTGTGTTTTTTTTTTTTCTATATGATTATAATTTGGATATAGAGTAAAATAAATCATTGGGGGAAGAAAAAAAACACTATAAATTCCAACCGTCAATATGCAAGGATACATGATATATAGTGTAAAAGGTCAATAATCGATTTGATTATATTCACAACATAGTAAACCATTAAATTTATACAAAAAATATAATCTATATAATTATGGTTTTGTATATAAAAAATTTTTCTTTGAGTTTTGTATATATAATATTTAGCAGTTGTATTTGATTGTCATCTTATAAAAATTTACATAATGACGTTTAGGTAGTCAATCCATTTGATTCCTTGAAATTAATTTTATTCCTTTCATTACAGTACATCAATAAATAATATTAAAATTCCACTCATTATTTTGCTATCTCAAATTTTCCACTACATAAACAAAATATTTTATAATACTTTTTATTGTTGTGTTCAATCGGTCAAAATATTTTTTAGTTTAAATTTAGATAATATTATATAAGAAGGAAATTTTAATAAAAATGTAGTCTCGATGGCTCACTCGCCACCCACTACTTGTCCATTCACTTTTTTTGTTAATCTTTACATATATATCACACATGTATTGACATTGTAAATAATAACGTGATAACATTTTCATATTATATATGTGTCCGACAATGTATATATACGAGAGTATATATATATATATATGATATGTATTAAATAAACCTATATATAATTTCCACAAAATTTTCACAAATTCAAACATATAAATATTATAATCATAATTTATACTCAAAAACCATATAATATTTTAATCCTGTTGATTACATTGTTGACAGCATAAAAGCATATAAATTTTATTATTGTTATATATAGCCTTGAGTTCACACACATATATATATATAAATGTGTGTACCACCGCATCAAAGGTCATAAAATATATAATACCATTATTAAATTAATGTGTGCTATCAACACGGAAATAGTATACTATATACGCTAACTATTTGCATGCACCTACAATATATGTATATATATGTAAAAGTATATAATATATGATATCAATGCGGTATATTCTCTTTTTATTCACATTACGCGATAAAATTAGAAGCGTATATATATATACGTTTATTCATATATATTGTACATGCATAAAAAGTGATCAATTGATTTTGAAAACGTAGATTTTATTTATTAAGTATTTTTGGAAAATTAATTATATACAACAATTGATTACATATGATTATGATTTAATTTAGGAAAACATATTTCAAATACCTTCTTTTAATAATTTATACCTACATAGATATATTTGTACATAATCAACATACATAACTATATGATATTAAAAAACAATGTCACAACATAATTCCATACCTTTGAATATATATTTTATTATACGCCTTTTACTTAGTATATATCACAAAAATTAAAACCACACATATATACCATATATGGATAAGTATAATAAGATAATTGTTTTAAACAATATTCCAAAAATGTTTGTTATATATATATATATATACTGAAATTACATATATAATAAGAGGAGATAATAACAAATATTTTATGTGAAAATATAATGTTGAGAGTCGTCTATGTGAACATATAGTGTAAAAGTATATGCGAGTAAATATTAATGCGTTTAACCACACAATATATATATATATCTTTATATATGTATATATGTACTCGTTAATATAATATAAATTGTACATAATAAAAATATATTGTACCTCTATCTATAATATATACAAAGAAAAATGTATATAACAAAGTAAAATAAAACAGTTTATTATAATAATATAACAAAACACTATGTACAATACACTTTTTCGTTTTTATTATTATTATTGTTATTATTCATAATAATAATAATAATTGTTAACAAACAAAACAATTGTTTTATATTATTATTAGGATATATGTACTGGAAATTAATTTTTACATAATAATATAAAACAGGAGTTTTAATTATGAAAATACGGTCATGTACAATACGAGTATATACCCACATAAATGTATATGTTGTATTTGTAAACCGGCATATATATATATAACTATTATTTGTATGTTTCAGTTTTGAACCTGAATTGAATTGAAATTTTTAAACTTAATTACAATAAAATCTTTCTGAGTCACTGTTTAAAATTTTTTAAATCTCTAAAAATTGTAAACTTATTTCCAAATAAAAGCATACAGCGATGTAAAGCGTATCTACATACAGCATCCAGATAAATTTATTGCATCTGGATGTTGCTAGATAGAATTATGATTAGGTATTTGTTATAATTTTTCGATACAAAATTACAAAATATTGGAAAAAACAAAAATTTTTGTTTACTAGATAATTTTTCCTCTCACATAAGTGCCATAAGTTACATACGTACAATCAACCATTCACTACTAATTGCAAGTTACAAAAAAGCAGCACAGATATGTCGGCTAAAGTAAAATTCATTAAATTTCATAATATTATTATTATTATTCATTGAACTATATAAATAAAATGTATCTAAAAATTATCATAAATTTACAGATAATTTTTGTTTTCATCTGTATCTTTATCTATATCTATAGATAATTTTTCTATTTTTATCTGTATTTCTATCTAGATAACTTAAATTTAAATTATCTTTATCTGTATCTAGATTCTAAATACAAAAAAAAAAATGTATCTTTAACAACCAAAGCTATCTCATTTCATATAAAAAATAAATGCGGTGCTGCACATGCAAACTATTCGATAAAATTAAAATAAATGAACAATCCTACGGGAATCTAAACATTATCCACATCATAAAACAGTTTATGTTATATTTATTGTATCGAGAAATGTTTGCGCTTTCTACATATTTGAATATTTATATAAATATTTTAATTTAACATATAGATTTTTTAGTGACTTATTATTGTTAGTGCATAACATAATATTGCAAATCATTATAATATATGTAGAATAATAATTGCCATATTATAATATAATGATTTAAATTTATTATTATTATACATAGAATATATGTGGGGTATATCTATAAAATCAATATAACTTGTATTATAGTACATAGTTTATATTTAAATAAAATATATATTTGAAATACTAGACACAGGAAATGACTGGTGTTTTTTTTCACTATAAACAACTTATATCCAAGATTATATTCACAACGATCGATAGAAGAAATATCTTCATTTTTGTACATACTCATACACATACTTGTATTTAATGATGTGACCTTCTTGCAGCATATAAAGAAAATATGTACTTATATTATGTTATATAAAATTTCTTCTTCTATACATTATATTTTCCATATTGGTGTGTTAACTCTTCAAAACATATATATATGTTATATATATTTTTATCCAAATACATAAGTATATATATATATATAAATAGTGGTTTTAATGTGCGCCAATACATAAAAAATAAAACTATTGTATACATGAAATATACTTAAATACTTATAATAATACAGATAAGTTTTATGTGTGGCTTTATATATTATCTTTTATTTCCGACGGATGAACATCAGAAAACAACTTTATAATATACATAAACTAATACTATATATAACTACTTTATATACCAAATATATACATTTACAAAATACACAAACCAAAACATACAAATACATAATATATTCATTGTACTTATATTTTTTTTTGTAGTTTTTTAACAGAACTTCATAAAAGGCGATTATATTTTTTAGTATTATTGTATTTCAAAGAAAATCAAATTCATATTTTCTTATATTTTATTATATAATTTCCATTATAAATTTTATATTACACCGACGACTATGTGTGTAAAACTACTAATGTTCCAGATCATATAATATCAAAATCGCAAGTGTGATGATATTAATTTATGTTAATATAAACACTTTCGACGGTCACTGTCAATTGTTTTTATTGTTTATAGATGTTCAGTCCATAAGAAAATTATAGATTCATTTTTATTTGCCGGGCTACACGTTTATGGAAGCCTAGCAATTTTATTAATTCTCATACGATTTTGATAAAATTTATAATGAAAGTCCGTATAATAGAATTATTACATATGAATAGTTTCTATGAAAATTTTTGATCAGATTAATTCATAATTGATTGAGAACTATATATATATCTTCATTATGCCACAGGTCACATCTGAAAAAAATATATAGATACCAGAATTTGGTCATATTTTGGGTATGAATAATGTGTATGTGTGTGTAATATATGTTATATTTTTTAATCAATGATAATAAATAAAAGTTTATTCAAACTAAAAAAGTACTTTTACCACATTGAAAAAAAAAAGTACATGGATCCAATTAAAAAGTAACGTCAAAACAATGAAATATTAATTAATTTTGCTCCAAGCAACATGGTTCATTGTTAAAATGAAATAACATTTATTAAATCAACGAATAATTCATTAAAATTAAATACCGAAAATGAATGTTTTTCAATGAATCACTACGTTGGTTTAAAGAATTGTATAATTGTTTTGATGAATATTATTCATTTTTTTCAACGTGTTCTGTTTAATAACTTATTATTCTGCGCATTAGTTAATTATTGATCGCGAATGCATTCATTCAATAAACAAGTACATTAAGATAATATTTTTAAAAATGAAAAATATTTATGAATTATTCATTGAAACAATGAAAAATGGGTTTTATAAACGCTATTCATTGAAATTATGTTCACATTTATTTTCAGTGCAGTGTTCGTTCATATACTGAATTATTATATTTCCGCAAGTTACTAGTGTTTTTTTTTCCATGTGATATTCATTTGCGCATATACAACGCAAAACAATTATACTTCAACTATGGGCTACTAAATATAATATGTATTTACATTTATCAATATGATATTTCAAGTAAACATAATATATATGCAAATAATTAGTTTCAAATTATTTTATCTATATAGATATATTTTATATATAATATATGGTATATACCATTTTCATTTCCCCAGAAACATTCGATCATCGTCATATATCTATATGATAGTAAATGTATACCATTTTTGTATATATTTATTTACATGGTATTTAAAATACACACAGAATTATTATTCATGTAGATTCATTCATTCATAAATATATCCCAAATACATAACCGTAAGCATAAATTTATAACTTTATTCAATCAAAATCGAAATATATTATTTAATGTACGAGTAGTATACGAGTAAAATAAATTAATAATTGCACAGAATTTATATATTATTGAAAAATTGATGATAAAATCAATGTGAAAAATAAACCATATTATTATATTTGCGGTAAAATTTCACAGAGCCATAAAATAATAAAATATAATAAAACTAATAAAATGTTTTTCATTTATAATAGATAAATAATTATTCATTAAAATTGAATGCAATCACGCACAGTTTTTCTATATCTCCATTAATTTATAGTATTGTGTATTTGTTTATATTTACGCATAATATATTTGTAATAGATTCCTCTCACCCAATGCTATCAAACTCATTTTTGTTACATTTTATTATGAAATTTATATTTATAAAATTGTATGCATAACATATATATTCTATGGATATATTTTATATTGTTAATGATATTCATTAAATTTTCTATGTTTTAATTAAATCTATATATATATATTAGATAACTTACCTTTTATGAATATAAAATTTTCCTATGTATAAATAAATTATTTAATGTTGGTAATAAATAAATATAAATTCTGATGTTGTTGATTGGTGTTAATTATAATTATATATATTTTCAACTTTAGTAATTTGGAAATAAAATTTTTAATAAACATGCGAAAAGTTGTTGCTTTTTTGTTTTTATGCGAAATATTTTTAATATAATAAATTCATAATATATATATAGGAACGACGACGAGATATACATATATAGTTTAAAGTCAAAGTTAACAAAGTTAAAAAAAAACTAAAGATACTTTTTTAGAGTACATAAAATAATTAACATATTGATTAATTTACTGTCGTCAATTATTTATATATAACACACAACATATAAACACAAACACCATATAGCTAAAATATATAGTAGTAGCAAATATTTCCTTAATATTTTAATCTTTTTATTTATTATTATCGTATAGATTTGTAATTATTTTCATTTATATATAGTTTTTTTTTTTGCTGTTCACTAGTAAATCAATGAACAATTATTTTTTTTATCAAATTTGGCACCATAATATATATATTTCATATAAATTTAAATATATAGAACATCCGAAATAATTGGCTATATCATCTATAATTTTTGATATGAATGTATATAGAAGTATTTTATTTTGTTTTTCTCTCTATACTAAATTAATGAAAACTGTTATTTTGGGTGTGTAATTCGATATTTGAAAATGTGCATTTAAATACGAATACTATATTACAATATAAATACATCAAATATATTGTATGTATATGTAATAAATACATATAATTTGATGTATATAACAAACAGATTAGATATCAACAAATGTACAACAAATTTTACATAACATCGATTAAATTCATTTCCTATATATTACAATATATATATAAAATAGATACTACTGCTATGTGAATGTGTGTGTATATATGTAAAGTTTATATATTGTTTTAATTACTTTTTCACTTGAATGAATATATAAACCAAATAATATATATATTTTATACATATCATATGTATAAAACTTAATGCATATATACGTAATATAATATTTGTATGTAGTTGTCAATATGCATATGGAATTTATTCATATATATATATTTATTAGATGGATTATAATATATATATAATTTGAACTATATATATATATATGCTGTATTATATACGATGATGATAAACATATTAAATATATACGAATTGCAATTATATAGACGTACGTGCCAATAAATGTATGTATTATAGGATGTAAACATATAATACGATATGATGATAAAACATACTAAATTATGTATTCTTGACTTCCTCAAGATAAAATATTAAAAAAAATGAAAATATATATATATATAGAAATATTTAGAACAAATATATAAATGAAAGGATATGCGTACAGATAGATATATATAGAAGTAAAAATATATATGATTTAACGCACACACACATATAGTATAGAAACATGATCGCAGCTGGATTTAATATTTTCTGATATCGAAATAGATGTATTTTTATTTTATTTTATTTTTTTTTCTTTTCAAACGATTTACAATTTATTTTTACGTTCTAATTTGCAGTGACGCAGCGCGTGTAAGTGCGTCATGATGTCAACTATTAAGGAAGTATTTTTAAAAAGTCCTTATTCTCAAAATAAACAAATATTTTATTAAAATATATATTTTCTAATAAACATATTTATTTTTTAACATTTTATAATATATTAGGTGCTTGTACATGCGTATATTTTCTATATGTTATAATAATTATTTTACATATTGGGAAAAAATTATTAAATACATATGCACGTCATCTAATGATTTTGGCTAGTTGATTTTCCAATTGTAATCTTTATGCCATATGCCATTGAATTTACTTCTTTTTATAGAAATAATTGTAGAGGCAATGTCAAATGAAGAAAAGCACGTGGGTAAAGGCTTACGGATCAACTATAAATCTCTGTTTCAAAGCCATAAATGTATGCCTATAGAAGACAATTTTACTGTGTGTGTGTGGGTGGGAATAAAAAATGGATAATATATACTTTGCTGATGCTTAAACCTAGTCGAAACTGTAAATGCAGAAAGATATAGAAGCGAAATCACTTAGCGGGTAGTAGTATGACTATATCCATTGCTAATTAATCAATAAAATCTGAGTTTAATTATCAAAATTTACAATTTTTTTTGGAAATTATTCGCTATGGTTTACAATTTGTTTGTTTATGAAATGAAAAAAACGAATATCTTTAAAAATATAATTATATATGACACAAATTTTATTGACAGGCTAATCAACTTTTAAAAAAAAATGTTTACTAAATGAATTGATGAAATTTTACAATACAGTTTATAATTGGGGGGTTTAAATGCATATTTGTTAAATAAAGTTGCTAATGTGGTGATTGATAAGGCAAAACTCTTCATACACGCAGTGTATCGTTTAACATAAATTATTTAACGATATTTGGTAAGAAAAAGATTACCTTAATAATATTCCCAATGTTTTATTTTCAAATTGTATTATTCTTTGTGTATACATAATAACTTATTGATATCGAAGCTTTTATAAGCTCGGGGAGTTTGAATGCGAATAAAAAAATTAAACCAATTCAATTAGAGTTAACGTAAAATTAAATGAAATGGCCAAAAATTAAAATGAATTTATAGTTTTTATAGAAAAATTAAAAATTTATAATAAAAGAAAACTTTTCATAATGCATCTATTGTTTTCCCATTTTGTTTAATCATTCGAAATATATATAGAAACAAACAAATTCTAATAAGCATAATTATATTATACACGTAACAATTTAACTTCTATATATATATAAAAAGAGCACACCCGTTAATTTTGGGTTTTTTTCCGTTTTCTATACCATATAATAATAATGAAATGAAAAACTCATACTTTTTACATATACAAATAAATTTTCATTTATTTTTATATTTTAACAGTTTTATTAAATTTTACATATATATACAACAAATTGTGTGTGCGCTGCTCTGCGCTCGCTCATCACATATTCAATTATAAACTTTTATTATTTTACATGTACATTAAATATGTACTCAAACTGAATATAAAAATTAAATGTGTGTTATGTATTATATAACTTTATATATATATATTATTTAATAAACTCATCCCAATATATGGTATACTATAAACAATATAGAGAATATAAAGTCGGCGACAAAATTGTTTAAATTTTAAATAAATCGTCGAAAACACAATGTATTATATTTAAATATTTCACAATAAAATATAATTTATATAACAAATTAAATTAAAGTTTATATATATTCACAACTAAATATATACTATTATTTATAATATTATTAATTTAAATTCAGTTTATATATTATTTTTAATAAACTCGTATAATAATTAAAATTGTATATTTTATTATATACGTACAGTTAACGAGTATATTAAATTTAGGAATAATTAGTGTATCTGCATGTCTACAGTCTGGAAACAGAATTTATTATATATTTATATTTAATTAAATTAAAATCTGTATATTATGTTTTTGTTAATGGTTAAAATTATGTTTAAGAATTTAAGAGATTCGTATGAGTATTGTATATAAAAATATAAAATAATATAACAATAACAATATGATAAATTATAAAATGTTTATAAAAACTTGAAAATATTACAATATAAACTAGCAGTCCGCAGAATAACCGGAATGGGCTAAGAAAAATTAATTAATTTTATTCGCTATATTATTTTTTAACTGAAATATACATTGATTGGCACATTCAACAAGTGCATTAAACGACTTATTTTTATGTTGTTGATTGGAAGGTTGTTGAGCCTATGACGGTCATTATAAATATTGAAATAAATTATTCAGTATACAAGTGTTTGTCAACAGCAGTCAATTTATGTGGAACAAATTTTGAATCCACCTTTCTTAGACGAAAATCTCATTAATTGTACTTTTTGTTATACGATTTCCATGAATCACTACAAACTTGTTGCTAAATTTCACTGAATCACCCATTATTTTAATGTTTTGCCACTGAAGAAAAAATCATGAACTTTTAACAGTATGTGAAAGTCGGTTAACAATACACAAATAAATCAATCAGCAGCCGCAATAGATAGCGATGCCATATCTGCATATAATATAGAAAAATATTTCGGTTATATTTCGGACATAAGGTGGAGTATATAATTCAAATGTATGTAATATTTATTGTATTTTATTTGTTTAACAATCCATAAAAATGTATATATGGTATAATATATTTTTTTGTACAGCAACCACCCTCATCCACTCAAATAAAATACAGTGAATTGGTAACAATAATTTTAGAGTAAAAAAAAATTCGTGTTTGTTTATTATTTGTTGTTTTTATTTTTGCAGAAAACGCACGTAATGTGCATAAAATAATATATGCAAAAATGTTCATTTATAATTTTTAGTTTACAATATATTCATATAAATATAATTTCTGTGTATTTTGTTATTTGTAAAATGTGTATCCTTTTAAAAATTTCCGTATAACGACAATGTACTATTTGACCAAAATTTTTTTAATATTATAATACACATAATATCGGATACAAAAGTTTGCTGAAAAAAAATTAACAGAACAAATGTTTTATGTTTACAACTAAAAGAATCATCATCACCATATAATTTAATAAACTTTTTAACTTTTTAAAATGTGAGCTTTTAACAATTTCAATGAATTTTTTTTTTTAAAAGAAAATTTTATATATATTAGTTTTCCGGAAACTTTTACAATTGTGCTTACAATAAAATTTGAGAAAATTGTGACAATAATAAAATAAAAATACAATAAAATAAAATGTTATGAATATGTAATTTCAGAAATTGTTTGTTTATTTATAACATTATTCCATTCACATTCGTATTTATATTATTGTGCATAGAGAGTGTGTGGTAGATAATAGAACACATTTATAATTTATGCGTTACATGGTGTTTTTTTTTTGCTTTTCTATTTTTATTACTATATATTTAAAAAATTATACAATTTTATATAAATCAAAAATTATATATTGTACAATTAAGGAAATTGTAAAATAATAATTAAAAAATTTATGCAATTTATTGGTTTTCTATATATAGGTGTGTGTGTAAATATTGTTATCTTCTGTTAGAATAATAAAATTTTGATCTTATATAGTTTTTTTCTATGATAAAGATTTCACAATTTTTTAAATCCTTCGAAAATATTGCATATGCACTATCATTATTTATTTATAACTCAGAAATAGGTGTATTGACATTATATTCGTATGTTTTATATATATATATAATTATTTTGCCTGTCTATAATGTCAATTTACACACCATTTCCTATACACATACGACTATATACCATATATATATATATATATATTGTGTATATATAATATAAATATTTATTTTTTTCTATATTTATACATGAGAATGGAAAACTTTTCGTCGCATTATAACTTTTTCTTTTTTTTTTCCATTTCTTTTTTATTTTTTTTTTTTTCATATTTTTATTTAATATTTTACCATCAACCACACACTGTTTAATATATTAAAATATAATGATATTTACGAGACTATGGGATAAAAGCACAAAAGTAAAAGGAAAAATGAAAAAAAATCGGCATTATATATAAAGCAGGTGATGATGATGATGCTGATGCTGATGATAATATTTTGTTTACGTACACATAGTATGAATGTGCCTTGGTTGGTACTGATGCGATACGGATGCGTTACTGTATAATCTAGTACAATTTAAGAAATAATATGATGAAAAAAGAAAATGCCTTATGTATATACAGAAAAAAAAAAATACATAACAAAAATTAAAATATGAAAATGGAAAAATGGGGAAAAATTTGCGCATCAATAAAATCATATATATATATATATATACCAACAAAATTGATTGTACTCTTGATTCAACAATCAAAATTTTATCTCTTAGTATTTTATATGGTAGTGCATAGCAGTCTTCTCCGTTAAATTCTCTAATGTAATGTATAATATATAACTATCATACAAACAACCAGTATATAATTCTTTATATATATTTTACACATATATAAAAAGATATTGAGACATGCGCCACACACTTCCAAAGATTTATTTCAGGACTCCAGCAACATCCAGATTTTACAAAGAGATACAGTTTGCATTATAACTCGTTATCAATAGCATACTTGAATAAAATAACAATAATATAATATAAATAGAAAATTCATAAAGCAACCGGTTAATAAAATAATAATAATAATAATGTTTTAGTTTTGTTAGTTTAGTTTTTTGTTTTAAATTTTGTAAATGTAATTGATTGTAAATTATATTAATATTATAATTGATATTTAAATATGTTAATAAGCTTTGTGTTATATGTAAATAACAAATAAATAGTATATATAATAGAGAATATTATATAAAAAAAAAATAAATATATATATATAAATTGAAAAAAGAAAAGTATAATAATAAATAATAAAGAAAATGGAAAAATTATTATTCTAAAATCTTAATGTGGGTGTGTGTGTGCGATTGTGTGTGTTTATAAATTTTCTGCGTGCGGATACATATAAATTTTGTGCCATAAATGATTAATTAAATAAAATTTTTCAAAAGAAAATATAAAATTAAGTTAAATTTTATTCTTTCTATTTTATTATTATTATTATTATTCCATCAATGAGAGAAAGTGTTTATGGGTTTTGTTTTCGCTAAAAATGGATTAAATAAATATTAGTATATAACAGACAAAACTTTTACAAATATTTATAGGTAAATATTAAAAATAATAAAAATTTCATTTCACAAATTTTTGAAGTAAAAAACTTTAAAAAAAAACTTTTTAAAACTTTACAATATAAAAAACATTTATAATTTATTTTATTATTGTGACCTAAAAGTCACATATATGGACATGTAATAAATGGCGTAAAAATATCATACATTTTTTTGTCTTATATATTTATACCAAAATAGAATTATTATAATTACACCGCCCCCGCCGAAAAACTACCCATTTTCTAATATATACAAATATTTTTTTTTTTTTTTATTGAATATTTATAAAGAAAATATATGAAACAAAAAATTGTTTTCATCTTTATTAAAATAAGCAAACCGAATTTTGTTATATAAAATATAAATAGGCTATTCATTATAATGTAACATATTTTATACTCATAAAAAAATATTATGTGAAACGATGAATATATCCAGCGGTGTGGCACTTTTTTTTTGCTTCGATTTTTATCGTTTGTATTTCAATACTATATCAATTTTTATACACGTGTAATACGATAATGTATGCGAACTCAAGTTTTACCATAATGATGATAACACAGTGCGTATAGTTGATATAGTGTAATATATTAGATCAAGTTCAGATATTATTGATCCACGCTTTCACGATAACTATATGTTTTTAGAATTGGAAATAAATTGAAAATAATTTTTCTATGGACACACGAGACAATGTTAATATTTTTAATGCGTGAAGAATTCAATCGATATATAAGACTTTACTTTTTTTTTAGTAAAATCCTATTATTCGTCTTTTAAATAAATAATTGATAAATTTAATAATTAAAATAAGAATATAAGACAGTGACGCTATATTCAATAGAGACATATCGGATTCAAATTACCGAAATTTACATGTGAAATTGTTTGTTATTTATTTTAAAATACAAAAAGGTGTCGTCAACTGCATATATTTTTGAAAATATTCAACGTGTTCAACGGGTACTCAAACATTACTTTTCGAAATAGCGTAAAACAATTGGTAACTTTTTATAAACTACCATGCGGAGCATTTTATCAACTTGACGACAATGCCTGTGTTTGGTAGATACCACATAAGCTCCGCTTGTACATAACAGAGTAACATGACTTGCGTATATACATATATATAATAAAACTGACATATTATGTTCGCAATTCCTTTTTAAATTTCGCTCATCATACATTCCCAAAACAGAAAAATAATCAAAATTAAATTTGATTCAAAATTTTGCCATAAATTCTATTGAAGGATTTTGCTTAAAATATATTTTTATTTAAATATAGAACGTGTCTCTTCGCTGTATAAACTATCTATAGCTAAATAGCATATAATAAAAAAAAAAAAATTAGGTTATTTTTCGTCGCTATATATTATTATATCCCTTCATATACGTATATATGTAATACGCGATTTATATATGAATGTTAACGTTAAAAAATAAATAAAAAGCGTCAATGTCACCAGCGAAATAAAAAAAAAAGGACATCTATTTTAAATAAAAAAAAAATTATGTATATATTTTTGACAAATTACTCAAACAAAACTGTTTATACATAATCCATTTCATCGCATGTAAAAATGAATACGCATACATAATATACAAAATATATACCATAATAATAAAAATAATAATAATAATACATACGTGACCAAAAGAATAAAAGTACTTTATTGTTTTCACAATTATTTAAAGTTATAAATGCTGTGTGAAGAAGGACTGTTCTCTAATAAAACATGATCCTTATTGCTGTTTTTTTTTTCCATAAATATACATTACATACAAACAGATATATGATAAAACTTGTTATTAAGTTATAATGACTTAATTCAGATTCTTTTATTCTGTCTATCTCGATATAACTTGACAGGAAGTTATTGTATCGGTAAGTCTTTAATGTAAAAATAGGTTATAACCATCATATGACTTGAAATTTCTCTAGTATATATATATACTATTTTAAAATTTATAATCTATATAACATTTATAAAGAAAAGCACTCAATATTATTATTTTGGCCACTACCATATTTTTTTTTTTACGATGAATATCTTATTATTTATATATGTATTTTATGACATTTAATAAAACCATATAAATATTTATCAGAGATAAATAATAATCAGAGTAAAATAAATATTTTCTTTTTTCTTTTTTTTTTTGTAATATGTTGTATGCGTAAATATGTTTCATATATTGAGAAATTGCCTCACTTTATTTATTTATACATGTCATATACTAAGTTTTATATAGACACAAATTCAAATTGGTATAAATATTCTGTTAAATGTATATATAAATCGACGCACATATGGTGGTATTATCATCATTTTGATCTCTGATGTATTATATTTTACATATATATATATATATAGATATTACAATTAAATTAATTGTACTATATATATATACATACACAATATATAATCTGTAATCTGTAATACACAAAATTGTATTTATATACTATATAAAACATATCATTGAACTATGTATATTAAATCGACTATATGATGTATATATCATATAAATTGTATATATACGTACTTATAAACAAGATTAAATATATTTGCTTATATATATGGATATTATATAATATCATACCTCTCTATATATGCAAACGATAGGCACATCTATATATATATATATCAATAACGTAATGTGCAATATATACATATTGTAATAATAAATAATTCTACATATATTGAGTATTTAATTCGTATTATTTACAGTTCCATAAACTCTTGATATTAAGATTATATTATATACGAATATAGTACATATTTATTATTGCATGTATATTCTGTAAATCACATCATAATTTATGTTCTATTATATTATAGCCTATCTATATAAATAGTATATATATGCACAAAGTTAACATTTAATATTAATTGATCACATATGTATTATATATACAATATTATATTTAATACTTTATGGAAATCAAGATGTAAATAATATAATTATTTGGTTTATACGATATATATATATGTTTATTTATATTACATACATTTTAGTGTTCTATATTTATTGTATGTTAAGTTAAGGTATTAAATAGAACTGATTATATAGCAACAAACAAATTTGATTATATATTAATTGATTGAATGCATCACATGTTGTTTAATTTAAAAAAAAAAATTATTATAAACCGTGTCTATAATACAATAACTATTCCATTAATACATTACGCTATAGGCAACTTAAATTATTTTAAGCGCAGTGGACCTTATAGAATCTATATATATATATACAAAACATTTATTGTACAGTCAATTTAGTATTATTTACTTCGGATTTTATAACAAATCATTCAACAATGGGTCTGTATTTATTGAAAAAATTAAAAAATATTATTTGTATATATGAGTGGATAAGGTTCAATGAGAAAAAATATAACAAACTTTGCTAAATGTCAGTTCAAAACTAAAAATAGAAATTTATCATTGAAGAATTTAGATACTGATTAGAATTTATTATTAAGCTTTCTAAGTAAAATTTATTAATTATAAAAACGATAAAGTTATACATGTGTGCAATGACTTTTCCATCTCCAGACCCGAAGACATTATATAAAGTCTGTTGTATACATAAAAATTGTGACAGATTTAAAAATTTTAATAAGAATTAAAATTTGACTTACGTTTCTAATCAATATTTAATTAATTAGAAAATTCATTGAAATTTTCTAATTAATTAAATATTGATTAGAAACAATATATATAACAACTCACATTTTAAATTTACAATTTCAATCTAATTAATTTCTGATAAAATTCCATGTATGTTATATAAGGATATTATGTATTATATTTGTATATAATTGATAATTTATGCAGAATGTAGTATATATTATTTTAAAAATTGCATATGTGTATGTGTACTAATATCCTTTTTATTTTCGGTATGATTATTTTATTATAATAATATTAGAATATAATCAGTTTGAATATTGGATTCAATTTTATATACATACAATATATATTTTAAATATAATTAATAATATTAAATGCGATATATTGTAGGCGAATGCTTGCCTTCCTTTCAATATAATTCAAATTTATATGTTGACATGTTTTTGTGGGTGTTTGCTATTCTATTTTATATAAAATTAGAAAATTATATTTAATATGAAAACATAAATATAGAATATGTATTATAAGGAGGTAGCGCGACCGCAAATAATTTTCCCTTATTTTTTTTTCTTTTTACTTTTTTATAGAATTATATTACAATTTTGCACGTCAGATAATACTACTACATCTATATACAATATTATATGCATATATAAAATATAATTTAATACATGATTTGTGTATGTGTGGGATATTTTGCTACTTTTTTCTCATATTTTCTTGTAATGCAAGGCAAATACAATAATTATAGGTATGGTGGGCAAATAATAGTGGGAAAATCGTGGGAAAATGGTTATATGAATTTTTAAAAGTTAATTATAGTATCGTGAAAGGTCAATTAATTTCATGATTAAAATAAAATCATATTCTTGTAATTCTATTTACATACGAGTATAGATAGATGGTTATGTAGAGGTGTCGGTGTATTATAAATATTTAATTTTGTTGTCATTTTATGCATAGATTTTCGACGTAAAAATTACAAAAATAAAATAATAAATATGTTAATTTGAATAATATTGAAAATTACTTATAAATGCGAATTACCATTTGTTCGTTAGAATAACAAATTAAATTAAATATTTTACAAATATTTTCGCATATAATTATATTTATTTATATCATTTATATAAATATACACGAACTATAAATAAATATATGCAAATGGTTTAGTTTTGTTATTGTAAAATTTGAAAAGTTTCTTTTGGTATATAACAAGTAGCAATTCTTAACTTTATAAAACTTTTTTTACTTATTCATAAATATATAAATCAGCAGTTTTTATATACATATACAGTGAAAATTTGATAATCCGGACACACGTAAAAGTAAGTTAATCGTAGCTTACAAAAACATAGTTTCACATTTTCAGAACAATTTACACTGATTAAATGATTAAATAAATTAAATATAAAAATTTTTAATTTATCCATACAACGACACAGTCACATAATAGCAGAGAATTAAAAAGGGATTCCATTAAAGTATTGACGTTTAAACGATCTATGACATTTCAAGGACTTTTAAGGATAACATTTTGTAAAGTAATGTGTTTCCATGAATGATAATCAAACAGGAAATTGAATAATATCAATACATATTACTGTACAATATCATTTATATAATATAAATTTATTGTAATTATATAAATAACAATGAACAATATAAATATTAAAGTTGATACATTTTTTTGCTGATTTAAATGTGTACTAAAATCTGTTTATGTTTCAACTAAATTTTATAATTATGCAAATATTATTATAACATATATTTTAAGGCGAATGAATATATAAATAATATAATATATTTATTGAAGCAAATGTCGTATGATAGTGTATAGCTGTATTTTGGAAAAAATTGTGGTTCTGTATTATATACAATTAACTAAATGTAACTATGTGACCATTATTAAAAAATATTATAATAATAATTTATTCATATAGGGCATTTACTTTGTGGAGAAATTCTTAGAGCGCAATTCATAGGACAGCAGAAGGACAGTAGGCCAACAAGTTGAAGTTGTAGTCATGGCAATTTTCTTATAAAATACAATTAGTATAGTATTCAAAAACTACACTATACAAATTTATATATTTAAATATTATCTCATTCTCATATTTTAATTTATTTGTATATTCATTTCAAGTTAAATATATATTTGTTTTTTTAATTAAACTGCGAAACTCAACATTTTAACATGATTATTTACTTTCATAAATTATTATTAGATATACTTTTTTAATTAATTTTTTCAATTAACTACATTTTCATTTTAAAATAATGCAATAAAAATGAAATAAAACTTATGTCTGTGTGTGTGTGTGTATAGAAATTATTATTTTTGTTATAATAATTCTAAAATAAATGAATATTAAAAATATATCCTTTTTATTGTCAGTAGATATGTACAAAATCTACTACTCTACAGATAGATACGAGAAAATTAATAAACAAATAATAAAAGTACTAATTGTGAGTGGGACACTTAATTTAATAGAAAATTTTTTTTGTAAAACCAAGAAAATAATTTTCCTCCTTATTTTTCAATTTGATAAAAAATATATATGTGCTTTTATGTTTTGATGTGGGTTAAACAAATACGATTTATATACAAAAATTTGGTTAACGATTGCAATTTTATATTTACCTACTACTACTACATATATATTATTTTCTATATAAAATATTAATTTATATTTTAAATATAAACACTTATTTTTTAATCATTATTCTTTAATTAGTCTCAAAAAATTTAATAGACAAATTACAAACAATATCCGAATTTAAATTAATTTGTTTTTTTTTTACGAAAAATTTCTATAATATAACACAAAAATGTATATAGTTTAAATGAAAATATAAAATGGCAAGGGTGTGGGAATTGATGGATGTATGAAAATATTTGAAAAATTAATTTATATTGTATATATTGGGTTTATAATACACACGTACCTAAAATATAATTATATATATATATATTAAATTACATTAAAAAGCTAAAAGCTCAAATTTTCATAACTTAATATATATATACACCATTATTATACTTTAGTTATTTGAATAACCTAATTTTGTATTAAAGGAGAACTATTGGATGAGAAGAGGTCAAATGAGTGGAGGGATACACATAATCGGATCATGAACAATAAAGCACTAATTTTTTAATCGATAGCTTTTGCAGAAGTAATAAATTTTGTTTTAGTTCAAAACCATTTCTAGTATGATTTGACGCAAAAATTTTGCTTTAAACATTTTTGCAAAATTATCAAAAATGTTTGCATAATAGCAAATAAGTGTTGTTCTGGTGTAAAATCAGAAAGTTGAATGGATAATTTTTGCACATATTTCATATAATCTTATTTTTTCAGAATACTTATAAACTTAAAAATCGTAAAATGAATTTATTGATTACGTTTAGTGTCATTTTGACATTTATAAATAAATATACCGAGAAAATAATTTTTGTATCGAGTTTTTTAAATAGATAACGTGTACAATGCACAAACATTAATCAATATTGTTATGACAAAAATTCATAAAATTTAAAGTTTTTAATAACTTTCATATAGTATAGTTTGCGTTATCATCAAGTATTGGAAATGTATATAGAATATATAAACATAAAAATTGTTGTCATTCCATACCATACTATATTTGAATATTTCATGTATAAACGAAAACTTTTTAATAATTAACAAAAATATTATATTATTTATAAATTTAGTTGTAGATTTGTTGGGAAATTCTTTTAATATTTTTGCAACATATATAACTATACAAAACTTTCTCGTAAATATTTTAAAGTATATGTATCCAAATGTAGTACAATAACATATAATCTATTGTAAAACTAAAATATATATTTGCTACATGTTCTCTCTATATATGCACGCACATATGTGGAACAACAATTTATATTTAAATATTCTCTAAATTCTCTTGTTAGATAAAATTAAAATAATATTAAACCACATAGACAAAATTCTAAACTAATTTGATATAAAAATAAAACAGTTGATTCATTAAATATAATTCCATTTTACGTGTACACAATCACATTGTTTTAATTTAGTGGGAAGCATACTTCAAGAACTTATTTTAAAATGTCCGCAGCTATATAAATTGATAAAAATCGACCCGGATCAAGCTATTATCTCTACTAAAAAATTGAATCGAATAAGACCAAGTTTATTATATAATGCAAAATACCTTCAAAAGGAGGATCCAGGTTAATCGCGTCAGATGAACGAAACCTATATATAACGCGAATTGATGGAATGCAACAGAAAACAACTGTTTACGCGGGAGCCAATTTATTGACTCACGGATAAAAAAAAATGAAATCCCAAAATGAAACAATACATTTAATTTAAAACATCAATTCATTTTCCATCTAATTATATAAATACAAATATAGAAAATCGAATATTTAAAACCTTAAAATTATATTTGGAATTTCATTATACGAAAACACATATAAAAATAATACACATACAAATCTGTAGGTGTATAACAGCAATGAGTAACATTTCATAATAATAATCAATCAATTACTCAAATTGACTGATTTTGTTTTGAAAATAAGGGTGTTTTTTTTCTTCTTTTCTATTTATTTAATATATTATTATGCGTTTTTTGTATACATAACCTTTTCTAATGTATATATACTCAAGAAATATAAAAGGTATTAAATTAATTTTGTAAAAGTATATATTATAAATAATATTTACAATTCACTATACAAAGAGTAACACACACACACACACAGTACCCTCGTCCTCATATTATTAAAATAAATTATTTAAAGTATATTGTTAATATATGGAATTTTTTAAAGAAAATGGTAAGGCGTACAAGCATACTCTTCAATAACAATTTCTGTATTCAAGAATATCTTTAAAAATGTTGATTTTAATTCGTTTCTTTTTATTTTTTTTTATATTTTTGTTGTTATACTTTCAAATTAAATCAAATATAATATATTATTGATTATAAATACTCGAATGCATCAATACAGTAATTTATTATTTATTCACTTGAGCTGACATATTATTATTATTATTATTATGCTTATTCATTAAACTGTATAAGGGTGAAACTTAAAGCCTCATTTGTGTATACACTTGGAAAATATTTCCGCTTAAGAACTTCCCGTAAAATGGCCTGAGGTGCCGAACAACCAAAAATAAACTATTCCAAATTTTAATTCCATATAAATGAAGATCGATTAAGAATTACAAAGTTCAGACCAAAAAACAATATGATAATAGATCATATGATGTGACGATGCACGAAATTTAATGTTTTTGTAAATATAGGTGAATTAGAGAACATAGGCACTTCCGCATTATACATCAATATAACAGAAGAGGAAAACTCAAATATAGATCATGATTAACGAGTAATATTTCATATAATTCACAGAATCAAAAGGCTTCTAGAAAAATCAAGAAGTACGCAAATCTACTTAATTTTATTTCATCAAACCGTGTGTTACCGGCCGGTACTGTTGAGAAGTGCACCGGTAGTGAAATTGTTATGTTTTTACCAAAAACCACATTGAAATTCACCAAGAAGTCTGCCATATTATAGTTAAAATCGAATTAATCTGCATTTTTTATTAAAATCTCAAAAATAAAAATGAAGGTTAAATGTAGATAGGATAAAAATCATATTAAATGAATCAAAATTTTTGTGTGTGCGTGTATTTAGCTCCTCGCTATACCATACTGCGAATTAAAACACTTGACGATGTAAAATAAAAATTTATAATTTATGATAATAAATGGAAGGGTTATTGGAAACAGAAATAAAGGGAAATCAATCACAGTAACACCATACATACATTAAACCACATTTACAAATGAGAAACGAATTATTTACCAATGTCGGAGGGTATCGGAGAACAGTTTACTATATACTATACGATATATTTATAGTATAATATTACAACATCAACAACAACAAAGACGACCTCAAACAATGAATTATATCAAAGAAAAACACGCATCGTAGTCACTTTTTAATATTATACTTTTTCTTCAGACTTTTTATTACACCTATTCAGAAAAAGTTTCTGTGTTTTTATACCAACAAAACCAAGTATAAAAAAGGAAAAAAAAAAAAATTAAAAAGAATTTGCAATAGTCATCCCTTAATTAATTTTAATATAGATGGATTTTTAATGTAAAAACTGATGAACCTTTATATCATTACATATACATAAAAATAAAATAAAATGGATATTGGTGTAGCTTATATCCTTTACACATACCGAGGTGTATCTGTATAGAAATAGAGCTATATATATATATATATACAACGAGGCGATGTATATTAATAATACATATAATATATTTTATATATTCATTAAACATATTTTATCTCATGTTTTTTAATGCTAAAAGTTTTCCATGCTATTTTTTTCTACATGTTTTCAGATTTGTTTTTTATATTAATATATACGCGGCGTATATTTTGTACAAAAATTCTCACTTTACTTTATGCATAGCTTAAAATATTCTTTTATACATATAATTCATATGTAAGTGCTTTATTGTATATAAATATATTTTCTTATACGTGTGTTTTGATGTGTATGTTTTTTGTGTGTGTACAATATATACAAAATTTCATAAAACACCGTAAATTATTTTCCTTTGTTTTTTTTATGTAAACCATATGCACCACCTACAACGATGTTTTTATGTTATGACGGTATATATATATATATTTATAAAGCACTTAACTGTGCATGATAGAAATTCATATATGTATATTATTTATGCCTATAGATATTGTCTATAAATGCCGATATGTCGAGTAATATATAGCAAAATAAAAAGCTTATAATATATGATATACGTGCACAAAAGGATTTAATAAACATGTCTAAAATATCATCACTTCAATAAAGAAACAATAAATACATAATAACTACATTATAAAATTTAAATTTAAATGAATTTATATGTAAACAAAAATGTTATAATATGTAATAAAATTATTATAACAACAAAAATGATAAGCTCGACTAATATCATATATCTTATAATTTATATAGTAAAACAGAAAGTTATATACAAGAAAATATTAATTTTTACATTTTAACATTCATAATACCTTCTCTAAAATCGTGTTAAATTGTGTTCTTATTATGATTATACATTATTTTACAGAATTTTGTATGAGATTGAATGATTATTACTTCATATGAGTTATGGAAAATCGTACAACCTTAAAATTCGATCAATTCTCATCCATAATCTTGGTAAAATTTTGTACGAATGCTGAAGGCAGAGATTATATGGATAGTTCAGTATTTAAATGAAATTTATGAGTTTACAATGAAATTTTAACGTTAGTTGCTTAAGAAGTTACTTTAAAATTTACTTGAATTTTTGGTATGCAGATTTAGTATAAGATTTGAAAATTAATTCCTAGGATATGTACAATATGTTGTAAATTGATAGGTTAATTCTGAAAACTAGAACCCATTACTGAATTTGATTAATTTTTTTACTTCTGTAAAAGAAATTTCGAATCCGTTAAAAAATGTTCCCTTATATATATTAAAAAAAAAAAGCATTCATTATATAAGCTCAAGTTTTGGTAAATTACTCTGCACATGGGTGTGCGTGCATACCAATTTACTAATCGATCGCTTATACACAAATTGAAAATTATAAAATAGATAAAATTTTAAGTGCATTTGTCAATACAATTATACTTTGGATACTAATATCAAAGTATATATGTATCAATAATTAAGATATATATTCTATTTATTACATTATATTATTGTTATATTGTATTACGTGTACGATCAATTTCTACTGTACAATATGTATCTTTTCGTCCATCTAAATTAGTTATAATAAGTGTAATAAAATAACAGAATTTTGTATTTCTATACATAATATACAGTATAATACACCATTTTATATATGGTATGGAAGAGATATAGAATATTTTTGTATTATTGCTTAAAAAGGATAAACGTCAATTACTAAATTTCCTTCAATAAATCTTATATAATATGTTCATTGTATCTACCTATATACAGATAAACTTATATACTTATATTGTATATATAATACAGCAACAAGAACATGGTTTTCTGTGTTGATAGAACAGGTCTTTAAATAGATATTGCTAATAATTTAATTCATGTAATTTAGAAAGTGGCATATTGGAAGAAATTGATTAATTCCACATCATTTATGAGGGTAGAATTCAACAAGATTTCCTTTTAATTTGTTTCTTTTTAGCTATACCATATTTATATTTTTTTTTACTTAATTATTGAATTATAACAAAAAGTATTTTTATTTATCGCAATCGATATAAATTTATATAGAATATATGTAAACGAGAATTATATATATATATATAAATTTATACAGTAAATGAATACAAATTTATAAATTTGCGCATTTATTCCATATATCATTCTACGTAAACATAAATTTCCATACAAAATTTTCAATAAATTGTTGGATTAAATGAATGAAAATGAAAAATTATAGAGACTTTTGTAATAAAATATCAATGTAATTTCAATAATTTATTTAATATATATTTGGTATTATATGTATAATGTTAAAAAAAAGAAGTCCGGTGTATGGTTAGTATGAAATTAAAAAAGTTTTGAATTAACATGTAATACGATTTTTCTCAGTCACTGGGATCATGAATTAAAATTTTTAAAATATTTTTTCTTTTTAAATTATATTATATACGTAATTGTTATTCAATATTGTAATGTAAAGATTATGTTAAGTTTATAATATAAAATGAATATATAAGAAATTTATTAACAGAGAAAGTATATTATAAATATAAACCCTTAGAATAAGCAAGTGAAATTATTTATTATTCATTATATAGTCAAGTTGGTAAATTATTTCGTATGGACGATTAAATAAAAATTCACCAATTGATTTGCAATTATCGAAATTTAGAGATGTTTCATTAATTCCATTATTTTGTATATGCGAGCGATTAGACCATATAACGATGTGTGCAAAAATTGGTAATTGCATTTGTTTTCACATCTATATATTGAACATGTGGTATTATACGATTGATTATCATGAATACTATATACCCATCACTACAGCGTCACTGCGTTTTATTATAGACCTTATTATAATGCATATAATATTTAGTTTTCCATATTATATAAAAATGATTTATAAATAATAAATTTAATTATTATCATATAAAAGCTTTTTATATATAAGATAAGAATATTTTACATATAATGCATTTAATATATAATAAGCAAAAGTTATTTGTATATATGTATTCATCGATTTTATATTATTTAAAAGTGTTCAAATTGAATTTTATATATCATTCTATTAATTTATAATACATATATTTCCTACACAAAATTATTCAATTTTCTACAAAAGATTTTTATTATTTTTTTTTTCAGCCAATATAATATTGTATATAAAATATAAATGGATGCGAAAAAGTTAGTAATTACATTTACCAATGCTAAGCCATTTTAAATATATAACAAACCTTGTTATAAAAATTACATTAAATGGAAATGTTTCTTTATTTTTTGTTTTTTTTTTTTTTGGTTTGTTTGTATAAAAAGTTTCTTTTTTTATTATTTCAAAGAAAAAAGTATTTGCGCAACAATGCAGAAAAAAAAAAAAATCTTTGTATAATTTTGTGTTGATGCTTTATTTAAATAAAATAAAGTATTGTAAATTTAGCTTTTTAATTTTTTAGTTTAGATTAGCAAAAATTCTGATTATTGAATAAAGTCAAGTTTTTAACTAAAATATCTAATTGTGTGATTGGCTGGGCGTATAGATTTTTCTGTGAAAACAATTTCAATGTTACGATTTTGTGTGACACTTATCAAATCGTATGGTATAAGTAAGTAATTCTCAATTTTCATCAAATTTTGCATATTCAAACTAAGATTTAGATAGATTGCAAATAAGAAATCAATTAGAATTGGTGTTTTAAGGATTAAGGAGCTTTAAAAATTTTTTGTAAATCTCCTTAATCCCTGAAACATCAACATCCACACAGTGCCTAGAAGTTCTCTTACTATATTCATTTATGTTCATTAAAAATAATATGAATTTTCATAAAATTTATGCAAAACATGTGACACCCTTTATCGAACCGTTTATATAGAGATGTAATTTGTGATCTACTTATTAAATTTTCAATGTAATATAAAATATTATTTATTGATAACGCAAGTATATACATTACTTTGCAATATGGCTCAATATAAGGCATTAATTTCAAAGTATTAGTTTACGATTATTTTATTGTTATAATGATAATAATATGGGTACAATAATTTCGAAAAGTTTGATATAACATAAAACTGTTAAAATAAAATATACAAAAAAAAACATTAAATATTAACACTCACACAATCATTTATGTGGTACAGTACATAGAAGAAAAAAAATACGTTTTTTCTATACATTACGAAAAGTTAACTCAAAATCATGACATTTATATTTTCAATTTGTATCGCCCATCATCAAATGATTTACTTTTATATAACAAAAAATTATATATATATATATAAAATTGTATATAAGTTGGCTGCTAATATACTTAAATCGTTAAAAATTGAAAAATAAAAAGAATGTTACAAAATAAAGTAAATTATCTATCGATGAATTTTTTTGTATCTCATCAGTTTTTGTAATACACTATATTATTTTAACATTTCCTATAGTAAAAAAAAATTTTTTTTTGGCATAATATGTATAGACGAATATTCCTTTGATAGCAAATGTGAGAGAAAGATAATTGGCCACCGCATGATAAATAAGTATTTATTAAAGGTACATCGCACATATATATAACCAAAAACCTATTATTAAAATAAATAACAAACCACTAAACACGCAAAATGAGAACTTCTTTTTTTTCATCACACGCAATGCAACAATTTCGTATAAAAGTAAATATTTAAAAGGCATCATTATTCTTGGTCTTATAATATTATTTTAATATAATTTTGTGTTATCCTCTTTCTTGCAATTGCGTATAGATAATTTTTTTTATTAAACGCAACCATCATCATCAGTATATTGAAAAACATAATGTTAAATTTATATAGAAATGTTTTAAATTTAATAAAATAATATATATCAAAAATGAAAGTTTATATAATAAATTGTGCAGGATGTATAAAATTAAAAAAACGGAAAATTAACTAGTAAATCTTCCTTTTTATACTTTTGTGTTAGTAAAAACTTTCAGTTAAGTAATTTTTTAAGTGAAAATTAAATTTTAATTTAATATAATCTCATTCGCATCATAATATATGCAATGAAAAATAAAGAAAACATGACACTTCAATAACATATACCAAACAAATAATATCGCATATATAGACGACTATTTACTTTGGGGAAAAATTATTTTTACTAAAATGAAATTTAATAATTCAGCATTTACAAAATTTTGCAAAAAAAAATACTTATAGAAACTTTTCAGTCAGGACGACGTATTGAATTTTGTATCATGGTTTATTTTTGGATCGGTTATTATTCGAGTGATATTTTATATTATTTCGCGTGAAATTACTTATATCCTTTACATTTTTCATTTCTCAACTCATATCAAAGAAATCATCATCAATTTATATATATATTTTATTTATATGCTTTAACATTTTAAACTTCTATATTATTTTGTTATATTATATTTATTTATATTTAAGATTCGCCAAAAAAAAGTAAATCACTTGATAAATAAAATCAGAAAAAAATATACACCTATTGCAAATATTCATTAATAATACAATATATTTACAATATACAATATAAATAGAGAAAAAGTTCAAAAGTTCAAATAAAATATTTTTTCCTTGCCTATTGAATTAGAAACAAAATAAATAAAATATAACTATTTGTAATATATATAGAAAACGTTGAAAATTGAACTTCGCCCAAATATGATCAAATAAAGTGAAATTAAGTAAATAAAATAAAATTTATATATATTTACGTACAATTGAATATATAATATGCATTTCAAACATTATTATACGATACACTTTTACGTCCTGGTACGCATCATTTGAATTGATATTAATTTCTTTAAGCTTTTTATTGGATTTTATTTATTTTTTAAATCATTGCCGTCGAATGTAAAATTTTTAAATGGGGAATATAAATTTTAAAACGATTTAATTTAAATTTGTCATTTGTCAACTATAGCTATATATCAAATCTTAAAATTCTGTAATATTTTAAAAACCAAATATCAAGGATATATATATCCTTTTATTTTACAAAAAAAAAAAAAAAAAAATTGGTTATTTGTTAATGAAAGGTGAAAGGGAAAACCTTGAAAAAAAAAACATTATTTAAAATTATGCGGTTACATATACGAGTTATGATTACATTTTCCAAATATTTATATACTCGAATTAAATTAGATTTGTGTTTTCCCAATGGAATGCCATATATTATTTTATATAAACGTGCAATAAAAAACCCCCATTTATTTTTTGGTATACATAAAAAGAAATGATTTTTTATGTCAATATATAAATGAAGCATAAAATGTTATTTAATAATTTATTTCAATAAAATATATGAGAGTATAAATCAAAATTAATTTCAATATCCATAACATATAGACACAAGAAAAATTTTCTTATTGTATATATTCATTTGAAATACTGAACTTTTTTCGTATTATGTAAATTATTTATTTTATATATATATATATTAACTAACTTTATACATAATATTATATAAATACGAGTATATAACGTTATATACATATGATATTATTATGTACAAAAGTTCTTTATTCTTTTTATAAATATATATTATATAGATATTTTCAATAAAAAAAAAAAAAGGTATTGTATTCAGTCAGAGATATATTTTATTGAATATTTTATATATTTGAATTTAAATTGAATAGAATCTATACGTGTATTTACGCCCCGACTATATTTTTGATCAATGAAACAAATCATCTTTTTATTGAAAACATATTGAATTTAAATAATTGGAAATATATATATATGAATACTTTTTACACTTAATTTAATTGCTTCCATAAATTGAAATATTATATGGCCTAATTATGTTAAAATCGAATGTTTTATGTACGAGTATATTATTTTTTTTAATATTAGTAGATATAAGAGAAATAAAATATAAAATATATTTGATACCAATAGCTTTTATTGTCTATTGTATTATAGTATTATTAATCACCGTCATATATAAGGCAGTAGAAGCACAGCTGCCAAAAATCAATAAATGCAAAAAAAAAAAAACACAATTATGTATTAGTTTTTCATATGAAATATTCATTTGAGTCAGGGATATTTAATTTTTATTTAGAATAGAAAATTTGCTATATATATCTGGTTTAACATCCACAATTTTCAGCATTTGGATGTAATCGTAAAAATATATAACTTTTAATATATTCTTATATCATTTTGATTGTGCATCAATATTTTAATTAAGTATATGTTAATTTTATGATGAGAAGAGCTAATAATTGTGGGTGGTAGAGGTTTCACATTAAATTTTGGAAAGGTAGTGGAAACATTATTAATTTTTATTTTATAATACCGGTAATGGAAAATATGTTTCAGATTTTGTCTTGACACTGTGGCCATTCATATGGTCAGTAGTGAATTGCATATATATACAAATAACAAAGATTTTTGAGATTTCTATTTATAACTTCTTACGATAAATGCAGTTCATCTTTGAAACATACCAACTCCACACATAGGCACATACATTGTTTATTTATGACTATAATTTTTAAGAGATTTTATTAACTTGCAAGGGTATCTTTGAAAATGTGATCATTATACGCAAAGATTAATAAACTCAGAATATACCATCATTCATATATATATATAAATACTGAGTGGCGTTGCGTGATTGTAAACAAGGTAAACAGTGTTTACCATAAAACTTTTTATTTTTTTACGAATACTTTGTATCAATATTTTTGATACTGCGGCTGTATTTTATATACAATTGGTTAAATTTTACTATAGTTTTTTCTTATATTATAAATTAAAATATATGTAAAATATCGCAAATATACTTTCCATAAACAAATAAATTCACATAATATATATTATATAATAAAACGATATAAACGATAATTAAAATATAATAAATAAAATGGTACTCACCAATTCACTTTTCCCCAAATAAGCCGCAATAGATAGGAGCCGGTAACAGAAGAATGAATATTCTGCACATACAGATCAATTTCCAATTACATTTCACAAATAACAAAAACAAACCGCGACGCACTATAGCTAAAAAGACAAAAAAAGAAATAAATTAATTTTATTATTATTATTATTATTAGGTAAATTTAATCAAATGTTGTACAAATCAAATATATTTATTTTATTACTTTTTTTTTCGAAATAATTTGGTACAATTTTAAACATAAATACAAAAACGAATTTGGTACAATTCTAAACATAAATACAAAAACGCAACAACAAGAACAACTACAATACCAACAACAATAAATGCTATATAAAAATTTCTGTTACCGCGGCGTCGCACAGACACATTTTTTTTTTTTGCGTATGCATATAGGAAAAAGTCAAAATACAATTACTGAAAATCTATACCATCTTTTCCAATAAAATTAATTATTTAATAAATTGATAATTATTGGGAAACAAATAAAATAAAAATAATTAAAACAATTACAATATTTAAATATATTAATGTATAAAATAAAAATGAATGAGGAGCACCACTTACTTGCGCATATCATTAACACAACCAAGGGAAAAAAGAGAAAGTTAAAATTTATTGTAGGCATTTTTTAAACACACGCTAATTAAACACTGTAATAATATATATAAAAAATAAAACTTTAATAATATTAAAGATTAATATTCGGTTTATAAATTGAAAATAATAGATTATCTACTTTACATTAATTATTAAATATGAAATAATTAAATGATTAATATGCGATTTTTTTTTTCCTATTTTCCATTTACTACGACGTGACTGACACAAGAAAAACAAAAACTAGCATTAATAAAAATCGAAATTATAAATGTGACATAAAAAATTGATGTGACACATGAGAAAGGAAAAAAAAAAACAATTGAATTTATTTCGCCTATATAAGAATTTCGAATTTATTTTTTATTATTATCGAAATTTTATTAATAATTTAACGAATTTTCAAATTTAAAAATTTGCTCTATTTTGAAAATTATTCCAATAGATGTTGTCACTTATGCGTATAATGATGATTTAATAATTTTATGTACTTTTATATAGTAATGAAATTTGAAAACAAAATAAATTTATCGATTTTGATATATATTATTTAATATTTTTCGCCTTAGATAATTTTGAGTTTTACCCTACTATAATTGAACCGCTCTTCCCGTAGTATGGTATGTACCAGGCAAGACTGCAGTCGGACATATATGCACGATGTCATTATAAAGATAAATCAACTATATGCCGCATTAACATGAATACAAAGAAAAAAATCATTGACATAGATGCTGCTAACAAACACAATTTAATTAATTAAATAATACTAACTTTTCCGCAGTAAAAATGTTTCTGCATAGCTGTTGCATAAATTTATGATTTGATAAATTTTTTTCTAAAAATGTAATTCTATATTGAATTTTAACGATAAACTATTTTTTTGCGATGGTATGAAAATAGGATTTGTTTACCTAAACGTAAAATTCAAGCGACGCCGCCGAAAATAATTGAATTAATGAAAATTCTATATCTGTCGATATTTGCAGAATAATAGGATATAATGAATGTTATATAATTAAGTGTGGCTTAATTTACCAACTTGACTATGTAATGAATGTTTGGTATACATGTCATAAGCCGCACTTGGAGTAACACGACTTACGCAAGAAGTGTGATAAAATGAAACAAACTTATTTCAATTGTTCGTACACCGGTACTGACTATAGTAAAGGAGCACATCTGCTGCAGGAATAGTCAGCATTCAATGTTTCTAGATAATTGTAATGAACTAAATAATTCATTCGGTTTTATTTTCTTTCCGAATTTATAAAGTATAGAAAGATTAAAAATCTTTGTCTCCGCATGTAATGTTTATCGATTTTCATTTTTCATTTTTTTATAATCAAAATTGCTGCAATATAGTTTTCTATACAAATTTACGAACTTTTCAACAATTGATCATTAGAATTTTTAAATCATATACATAGATAATTCAGTGTGGAACATTAGTGCAAAAATATTTAGTGTCACCTTTATAATTTTTAATTGATTGATGATGAAATAATTGGTATGGTATGGTTTATGTTAGATTGGGTTGATCACTGGATAAATTTGATTATTTCAGGTCAGAGGTCCGGGTCAATGTGTGATTACTCCTCAATCGTGGTACCTGGTAACAGTTTCTAAGACGAAACCCATGTATTTATAAACCTGTTTAAATCTGATTGAATGATTTTCTTGCTACCCGTTGTTCTAGCATTGCTAGCAATATTATACTCCAATAAATTTTAATCGACATCGCCATAGATTGAACACATACATAAATGCTTCAAAACTAAAGTAACATAAACTATTTATATGCTTCTTTAATATATAACATAAAATTCTTAACTTTGTATTAGATAAAATATCTTATATAGAACATAGATAATTTATTATTCAAAATCCAAAATTTATAAATATATGCGCATATTTAAATTTCATTAAAACGCAAATATAATAATGCCAGTTAAGAAATTATAAAATAAAACAAATATTTTTTCTGTATATATTTTGGTTATAACAACCAAAAAAAATTATATATAAAATAAAATATATATCACAGAATTTAATATATATTTACTCAAATGTGCATGGAACAGAATTTTTTTAAACATATATATATAAAATATAGATTATATGTTAAACAAATTTTTTCTTTAACATATTTCAGATAGTAAATAAAAACGTATTATATAAAATTTTTGCACAACAAAAAAAAATAAAAGAAAAGTTTCCATATATAGAAAAACGCTTTCACACATAACTCCATACAAATATATTAAAAATTCCAAAACGTTTATTTATTTATTTATTTATTTATTTATTTATTTATTTTTTATATCTTCAATTTTATTTTATTTTCAACGCACACACTAACATTAAATTTAAGGATATAGTATTATATACAGGACATGTACGTCAGTTGATGATAATATATACTATCTTTCTATATAATACAGTAGTATTGTAGATATACAAAAAATAAAAAGTTCACAAACTTTACAACATAAGGCATTTTATAACTTTTCAGTATTTACTATAGAGTATTTTTTATGTATTATATATTTATATAAAGGATATTGCTTATATATAGCTCTCTATATATAATAATTTTATATTTGTATATATACGCGATATTATTTTCTATATATATTCATAAAATATTTTAAATTATTTTCACGCATTTTCATTGTTATTATTATTATTATTATTATTATTATTATTATTATTAAAATTATGACGCCATGCCGCATACTTCAATCATACATTAACACATCTGTGAACATAAAAAGATATTTTCTTTATGTTTTTTGTTTTCACGCTCATGGAATGTGAATTGGTAATGTGGCGCGTATTTGTTAAATGTAAAATATTTTAAATAAAAAGGAAATTTATACTACAATATTTATATATTAGACGTGTAAAATTTATTCAATTATGTATTTTCATCATTATCACCATCATTATAAAATTATAGTATTAAAAATTTATAATAATACTGTGTCTGCTTGTATATACTGCATGTATTTTACATTATTATTATATATATATATAATAAGTATATGAAATTTAGTAGAAAATATATACATTTGAACATAATAATTTTAAATTTTCAAGTATCTTATAAATATACTAAAGTAAAATATATGTGTATACGCACGTAAATAAAATTAATTTACAAAATCTGTCTTGTTAAATTATTTACAACAATATATATAATTTACATATATATATAGAGATGTGTAAAGGAAAATATTTTTCATAAATTTATATAATAATTCATAAAGTTAATTAAATGCAATCGTGTTTTCACATATATTTAAAAAGTTTATAATTTATAAATAAGCATCAACGAAAAAGATATCACATTAAGGTATATTTGAATTTTTAACACATAGAAGATAAATTTTTAGCTGAACCGTTAACGAATGTCCAACAATTATCATACAATAACTTTTAATAATAAATATAATGTATATAATTTCCAATCCACAATAATATACATATAGGCAACTCATTTACGCATATGATATTTTTTAGGATAGACATCATATCATATCCATAGGATAACCATCCGATATACGATTTCTGTGCGATTTGAAAATGATAAAAAAAAACAGTAAACAGATATCTGGCTCATATCGAATTTTATAATTCGCACATTTTTTTTTAACATTTTGATGCTAAAATTTAATGGTTAAAATAAAATACAAATACAAATATGGTTTTGTGGATTCGTGAATCAAAAAATAAATACCATAAATTTGTGAATTTAAAAAAAATAATGCTATTTGTTACGTATTATTTGAAAACAAAATTAAATTCAGCATTTACAACATCCAATTCAATATTTTAAAAATGAAAATTCAGTATTTCAATAATAAACAGTTAAAAAATTGGATAAAAAAAGGTATTATAATTAATTAATGAATTGAATTAATGAAAAATAACATATAATTTTAATTTAATGCAAAGGTTAATGTTCAGAAACAGCTGATATGGCAATTTCATTGTCGTACCCAGAAAATAATTACTACAATTATCAGGAGTGATTGCATTCTCACAGATTCATCAATTATATTAAATTAAAATTCTAATTATTTAGGAATGGTATTTATCAAAAATTCGCCAACAATTGTCGAGTTTTGTTTTAGAAAAAAAAAACTTTTCCATTGGATTATCAGCATTGGAGAATATGATGAAAGTAAGACTAATGTATGATTCGTCACATTCATAATATTCAGCAGTTTTGAGTTTTGTGAATTTCTAAGTTGTCCCAAACTAACCATATCATTAATTATATTTTCTTTTTGCAGTTTATTAATTAATTCTTCGATGCTGTTCACAGATGAGGTAGTAATTAGTTTTTTATATAATATTCACTGAATATAGCAGCTATTAAAGATACGTTACGTCCTCGTACTATTGGCAGTTGTGTTTGCTTTGGATCGTGGTTTCGTTGGACGCATATGGTAATTAAAAACTTGCATGATGATCATGATCCGTCAAATTGATTTCATAAAATCTTCGTTTCATAATGATTTCAAGAGAATTTAATTGCTCGAAATTGATGCTCGCACATTTAAGTGTAATTCGTATTTTTTCAATGCATTATATTAATTGAAGTTAAACTTAAATGCACCCTTTCTGATTCCATAATTTTTTCGCAAATGTTATTTAATTTTATATATACACGAATTTCCTCCGGTATTGCATCGTGTGTAAATAAATGTATAAATTCTGCTATTTTAAGTGAATTGCTTTCGCCGCAGATCTATCCAAATATGCTTCATCAATTGATTGAAGGTATATAGCTCGAAATATATATGCTTGCGAATGTGTTTATGAAATGAAGTTGTTTTGTGAAATAAAAGTTTAACATATTGAGTTAAAATATGGTAATATAATATATCTCACAAAAAATAGAATATTAACTGACCGAAGACTGAGTCAGTGTATATTGTTTATTTATTATTCTGTCAATTCTTATAATTATAGGTTTATATATATATATATAGTTTTAGTTATATATTTTATATATGCAATATTGTTGTCAAACATATTTACTTTTACAACGAAATTATTATTTTATATTACAATGTATTTGACTAAATTTAATAATTATACATTATATATAACATATAGTTAAATATATTCCATAGTAATACAATTTTCAAAGTTTTCTGCCACTTTAATGTTATATATGATATAACGTAATGGTAGTGCTGTATATAGTTATTATATAAAACTATAATTATTTAATGTGATAATAGATAAAATATATTCTTAAGCTTTTAACAAAAATAACAAACAAATAATAAATAAAAATTATAACACTTATTTATTATATTTGGCTATATAGATTTTCATAATAATAATAATAATTAAATTTGTTTGTGTATAATATAAATATAAAGTGCACATAAAACTATATGTAATATGTTCAAAATTTTCGGACAAAGGCAATATATAATATTATAAAACTGTCTAATAATATGAAATTATTCACGAGTAAATTACACACATTTTAATATACATTATTAATACAAAAAAAGAGGAAAGTGAGGGTATAAAAGGATACGTGGATACGAATGTAGAATCGTTCAGTCAACATAGAAATATAATAAAATAGTGTTGTCTTTATGGTTTTCATTTTATACTACCTGTTTAAAGATTTTTTTCTGTGAAAAAATTTCGTTTTATTGACAAATATTGTTGATATTAAAAAAATAAATAAATTAGCCATTGGGAACGATTCCGAATTGGGGATTGAAATAATATGCGACAATATAGTAAAACTTTCAGTTTTATTAAAATTATCAATTGAACGATTCCATTTAATTGTTTTATCACCGCAATAATTTTCGCCATTTACAGAATTGTTTTGTGTTTGAAAATGAAAAAAAAAATGTTATAAAAAATAAAGGATCACCGCATAAGGATATTCTGGAACTTTTAACTATGTCTAAGAAATTTTGTGTGAAATTCTAAATACGTTAATCTGCATCTTCACCCTATATATATTATTATATGTTAATTTTAAAGTTAAATATTTATGAAACATTTTTATTTTGTAATATAAAATAAAATTACAAAGTTGTTCATAATTTTGTACATAAATAAAATGTTAATGAACTTTTAATTATACTTCTTACGTAAATAATGTATGTAAATGATGTTATGTGTTTTGTTAATTGTTTCGTATAGGTAAATAAAAAGGTGTATACATATTAATATAAATATATTCAATATATAAAGATCCACTCACAATTTATTTTCATTTATTATTTATTAATAATATTAATATTATCATGTTAAAATGCCGTTTAAATTTGTATGCAAGTAAATTTTAGAAAATAAAACTATTCAAATGTTGATTATATTTTATAATGAAACAATTTTAAAACGAAATTAAACTATGATTAAAAAAATTTCCGCGCAACCGATTCCATATGATATTTTATTTCAATCGAATGATTATACTAATATCAAATAAATTTGTATTTGGTATAAAAACGCTGCAATATTTAAGAATTCAATTCAAATAATTAATTGAAAAAGAAAATTACTTATTTACGATAATTAAATATAATTATATATAATATGGTAATTTATAAATTTTCTCCTTTAATTATATATAAATTAATTTATATACCATTTAATAAAATATATAAACAAACGTAACCTTTTCACATTTGAATTAGTGATAAAATTGAAATTACCTATTTATATATATTGTATAAGTAAGTATTTGTGGTAGATAATTCATATACGCATTATATAATTTACCTGTATAGTAAAATAGACGAGTAAACAATTATTCAGAATTACATTACATTATATTATATAGTTATTTTAATAACAAGTATTATACCCAGTTGTGAGTTGTTATAATATATAAAGTAAAATCATCAATTTAGATTCAAGACTTGAAGACTTACATATATAACTTATTATTAATTAATTAATTTGTAGAGTATTTTTATTTATTTATGCTTATTAAACTTGAAACACATGAAATATATTTTTATATTGAATGAATATAATAATGGAAAATTTATATAAAATATATTTACAAATATGAATATATATATTATATTTTTCAGATGTCAAACATATTATGAGAGTTATTGAACTCATATAAAAATAATTGAAATAAAATAATCAATACAAATAATTGCAGACCAATTGGTGAATTATTATTACATATTAGCATGCGACGTAATTCATCAACATAAGTGTAATAAATATATAGATGCCATATAAGCTCCACTTGAGGTTACATGACTTGAGCATAGTCAGAAAAAACAATCAATCCCATATATTTTTAAATAAAATATCAATAATTAAATTTTCTGTAATTTTTATGGTAACACAAATGAAAAGTAATTTATTGTAAATTAAAAAATTTTTCTGCATTTATATATATATTTGTTTACGAGTATATTGAAACGATTTTCTGCATTTGACGTTATTTTACCTTTTTATACCATATTATATTACGTATAGTATTTTTTTATATAATAATTAATATTCTGTTTATAAATTAGTTTGTGTAAACATATATTATCGTTTAAAAAAAAAAATAAATTTATGTTTGTATAGTGTTTTTAAGAGTCCTTTGTTTATATTTTTTTTCATATGCTTTTCAAACATACTCGTAAATAATATATTATTTTAAAATAATAATGTTAATGGTTGGTAATAAAAATTTTCTTATTTATTTACTATAATAACGTAAACATTTTCTATATATGTTTTATGTAACATAGTGAATGACTAGTTGAATATAGTTAATTGTATTTTTAAATTATATGTACTAGCGTATATAGTTATTGTATACTTATACCAAAAAAGCTCCATTTGCAAATAAATTGATATGAGATTATTTTAAAATTTTTATTATAAAATAACTTTGATATAACAACCTGATTTAAAAAACTTTCTTAACATTTTTCAAACATATAAGTTCAAACTTTTCTTTTCATACCATATGTATATCGAGATTATTCCATTTAAAAACCATATAATAACAAAAGGACATTTTCGTTTATATTGAAATTTTCATGGTTTATAGATATATAATATAATATTACACGACTAATTTAATTTTCTATTATATACGCGGTAAATACTATAGCATGAAACAACAATCAATTTGTTAAATTAAATTGTTAAATAAAAATAACTCATGTCAATTGTCAATTGAATTATCATTATCGGATTGTGTTTGTGTGTGTGTTAAAAATATGTTTTATTCATAATTTACAATATTATCGTTATATATACAATATATTATCAGCAAACTTAACCTTTTCAATCCAAAAACTTTCAAGTATATTTTCACAAAACGCATTTTCATAAATTTGGAAAAATAAATAAATAAAAACTTTGTAAAAAAAATAAATTCTTAACTATTTGAAAAATTGTATATAAGCTTGAAGTTGATTTATATATACATATTAATATATATTACATATTTTAATATATAGATATACTCTAACTCCTCGTCTCGTAAATAGTATAGGTTTCTATATATTGTAGTATACTCGTATTATTTTTGCTATATTTTTTTGTTGATTCATAATAAATAGCATCAAAATCATTATTATATATAGTCAATATTCTGTATATTATAAATAAATCATATCAGTCTATAAATATAATACGAATTTATATCTGTGGTCTGTGCAGATCTGTTTACAGATAAATATTATAATGTTCAGTTTATTTTCAACTCTATTATATATATTACCATTATATACTAATCATTGCATATATATACATATATTTTTATATTTAATGAATATGTATATACGCGGTATCATACGTGGACGGAACTATTTTGAGGGTAAAAATCTTATAGAGACGACGCTATTATATCTCAAATGCATTGTATTTATTTTATGCCGAGATTGCATACACAATTTCAGACATATAATAAAGGTCAATTAACTTTGTTTTGACGCACAGTCCTATTTTAAATAAACTTTTATTTTATTTGTTAAATTCGAAAATGAATTTAAAGTATTGATTACATACATTATTTTTTTTTGTGTAAAAAAATCCATCACACATAATCATCAAGATAATACACCTACCTATTCGCAAACATCCACATGCAAATTACATACGGATTACATTATTAATTGCTGTCACGCATCCACCGTATTCTCCACAATTACTAGCCACTATTTTAGAACATGATAAAAATGATATGTGAGTAGTTGGGTAAAGATTTGCAAACGATGCTACAAACGACTATATTTTGCAGACCACAACGAATCCGAATGTTATCTTTAATACAAATCCGCCCACTTATATATAGACAATATTTTAGGATTAAGTTTATTTTTATCTCCTGAATAGAATATTTCATTATATAATATATGTGCCTCTAAATATAGTATAACCAAATGCTGAGCTGTCGCAAAATTTATATACTACATTCGTACAATAAAAATAAAATATCAAAAATATTTTATATTAAACATATTTTTTTTTCTGTATGTCATATTGATAAGTATATAATTTTATTTTCTATGAATCCAGCGCATATATTGTACTATTATTATTATTATTATTATTATTATTATTATACAAAAGATTTATACAAATAGATACATATTTTAAATATAAATATACACAATCATGCAGAGATAGACATGTAAATTTTTGGTCCTTTTTATATACATATATTTAGAATTGGTATAGAATACACACACACACATATATAAATGTATATATCGAAACATGTATTCATAGAGTATATAATCAATAACATATATTATTCACAAAGGTTCTGGGATAAAAGTGCTATGAATATAAATGAATATTACATTGCATAATATTTTTATACGCACATATGCATATGTATGGGGCATGGCACATATAAATAAAATGTTATATAGAGACAGATTTCGACTGAGATTTAGAGCAATTTTTTTTATTTTTCTCGCTTGAATGTTGCAAATTTATGGTTACCTTTACATAAATAATTTTTTAATTTATAAAATTTATGATCATTTGAAAGTAGTAATTTTATTTCGTTTTTTATTTATTGTACAAATTATTAATTGTTTATATTTTTAATTTATTACAGATAAAAAATGTTAAATGCTGTGTGACATACGGAAAAAAAAATTCAAATACATTAAAACAACATGAAACAACATCTAAAAAAATGATGCGTACATCATATGTAGAATTGAATAATATTGATTTTCATACGTAAATTAATTACATTTTCCATATGCGGTGTTCAAGTGCATCAAAGATCGTATAATAAAAAAAAAATAAAATATAATAAAAGAATTTATATTTCATGTGTGTGTGTGTGTATACATTTTTAATCCAGTTCAATTAATATGTAAATATATCACTTAAATCTATATCGTATGATAAAATGAACAAATATTTAAAATGTGAAATACAACGAAATAATAAAGTGAAAAAATATTAATGCATGTAATATTAGAAATTTTTTTTCCAATTAATAACATATATGTAACTATCTGCCCATATAGAAAAGCCATGAAGTTACGAATAACTAGAATTTTATATATGTATGGTATAATTAATTTTAAAATGTCAACATTATATGCATGTAAGTATATTTTTATTTTATTCTATAACAATTAATAAATATAAACTTGTAAATTTTTGTTAATATTATATACGAACATTTTGTGTATAAAAATTAAAAAAATTATTTGAGCTTTACTTCATTATTTCACTGGAAAAAAGAGTGTTGCGAAAGTGCATCGTCCGTAATATTTATATATCATTATTTACTCAAAAAAATAGATCGCAAGATTACTGGAACAAGGTAATTTCTTTACTGACTTTAATTCCATTTGGGAAAAATATGGGTTTCTAAAGAGATTTAATGTATAATTTTTATGAAATTGATTGAAATTATAATGGCTAAAAATTGTAAAAATTGTATAGCTTAAGTGAGTATTATTTTCTAGAAAATTTAACAGAAAAATTTTTTCATAAAATTACATGCCAAATTCATCAAAAACGGTGTAAAAATATATCCAATAATATATAAATAGGTTTATTCTGGTGTCTTGTTTGGAAGCATATTCTGATTATCTGAAACTTCACAAAAATCATACTATCTCGTTATATATATAAAAAAAAAACTCTTTATTGCGAGTAACGGATAGAAGAAACATAGGATACCGTATATGTAAAATCGATGGGACCGCAAATATATATAAATATATATATACAAAAGTATAATAAAAGTAATGTGAAATGATCGAACAGTAAAAAAGCTCACTGTTCCATAATATTATGTAAGAAAAATTTAAATAAAGATGTTTCCTCTAAAACCATGTATTTGTTTTATATATAATTCGTATATCCATTATTATATCCGCAATATATTTATATATATATACAAATAACATTTTATATAAAATTTTATTAATCTCCCACACCCATAATACAAAATTTAACAATGATTTTTAATTCAAATATAAAATAAAATTCGCGAATATATATACTGTTTTATTCGTACATTGAATTTCATTTTATTTAAAATAATAAATCTATTACCACCACATTATTTTCAGCAATACTTACGTATACATATAGGATGCAAATATGTATTATATAAATATATAACTGAATCGAAACTTAAATAAAAAAAAAAAAGCTTAACAGTATTAAGATTTTCTCAATTGATATCACTTACTATTGTATATACGCTATACACTATACATAAGTATTTATATGTATATTATATGGAACAAAAAGAATTGTGGCGACTTGATATATTAAATCTATTTAAGTTTTTATCATATTGTATTAGATGTGTGTGTGTGTGTGTGTGTGTGTGTGTATACATTTATATAAATACGTATAATATACCATATACGTACTTATATAATGATAACGTACAAAATATAGAGACAATGATATAATCAATGACATCAAAAACCAAAAACTCGTTATAAACTTTATCGCAACTTTAAAATAAAATCGAATATATATATGATGCGGTTTAATGAAATAACGTAATAGAAAAAAAAATAATAGATAAAATAGAAATACAATGTATAGAATGAATTCTTTTCTTCCGGATTTTTTAGCATTAAATTTATTTTTCACTTAAATGTGTGACTCAAATTTAAAAAAATTTTAAAAAATAAATAAATTCCACCGTTTTATTAGCAAACGTAATTATTTCATAATTTGCTTATATTTCAATAGTTTATACGAATCAATTAACGAAGGAGAATTTTTATTAAAGTTTGTATAATATATACTATCCTTATCATGAAACAATCTATCGGATTTGATCATATCGCTTATAAATTTATAGAAGAACTGAATATGCAAAATTTTAAATATACGATTTCTACAAATCATATATAAAAAGTCGTATAGACAAAATTTCGTTTAAGTTATCGGACAATTAAAGGGACGACACAAAGCTATTATTATATCATATATATATGACTTATCCGATATAATGTGGAAAGTGGCTTTTTTTTAAACATATCATTATTTTGGAAGTATGTCAGTATATTTATTTGTTATTATTATTATTATTATTATTACTATTATTATTATTATTATGAAAAGTACGCTGTAAATAAATTTTTCGATTTTATTATACAAATAAATTCACTTCATACTTATTAAGTTATACATTTCGATCATGTACAACTCATAACACAATAATAAATAATAATGCATAAAAAATCTTTGTGAAAATTGCAAATAAAATATATATATGTATATGTGAATGATCTCTTACAATAGTTATTATATACATACACATCAAATCCATATGTACTCGTACACAAATGAATATATGATGATTTATCTACATCTTTTGGTATATGCTCTACATAGCTCTTATATCCTCTATATATATCCTTTATAATGTATATTCAAATATATAATATATCGGTTCATTGATTTGAATAGCAGATTGATATATAGTGTATAGAGAACATGATTTTGATAGATATATAAATACGGGGAAAAAATAATCAATAAAAGCAATAAATATATTTCTAAATAACTTTATTAATATATACATATTATGATGTGAAAGAATTTTTAAAATGTTATTAAAGAAATAAATTTCGAACAATGAAAAATATTATTACTTCAATCCAATATAAAATGTTATTATTTTTAAAATTTTAATTTAATTTTATATAATATGTTGTTATATATTGTTTCTTCTATACACATACCCACATATATATTGTATTGTATTGTAGTAGTATAATATAATATATACTACCTATTTTGTTTAATACACATTTTGTACATGTAATTAAACTTTGACATTTAAAATTTAAGCGAAAATTGTATAACAAATAAAACATATAAAAATATATATATATAAATTAATATATACACAAAATAAATATAAAACATTTTCATATTAAATCGTATATAAGCCGATATGTACTTTATATAAGAAAATTTTGAAAATCAGTTGTTCTTTGATCTTTCACAGATTATATAATTTTAATAATAAAATGTAATTTTATTATTCAAAAAAAAGAGAAAAATTTTGTTAATTTTATACAATTTAAAATAAATGAAAATTATATAATGTACAGACAGAGGGTAGTCTCGGATGAAACGTTTTACACAAGCAATTTCACTCAAAATATATATACACAAATTTTAGTTTTGTATATATATAGTCTCACTTATTCCTTAAACTGTGTATAACGTAAAGATTTTAAGATTCACAATTTATGCCAACATCATTCATTACAATAAGGAAAAATTCATGTTCTCGAAAAAATTTTAACTATATTTTTTATAGATTTGGATAGATTTTAAGAAAATACGTTTTAAAAATACAATAGTGAAAACCCATAGAATTAATCTGGGAAGGATAGCTGAAAGAATTCAAATTTGAGAAACCTGCAGTTATTATATATAATGACAATATATATATATATATAAACAAATATTGGTGTCCAATACAGAAAATGACACACTTCTTGGGCGACACCACCAATATTTTATCTATATAAATGTGTGAATATAACCATTTTATAAGCTATAAACAGACATGTGGTTTTATAATAAGGAAAATCTTAAAAAACAATTAAAATTATTTTGCTTCAATTATTCTACAATATAATATATATATATATATTTATATCGTTAGTTCACATGTACATGTGCTCGTATATGAGTACATGTATGGTGTGACATCAAAATTTTGCCAATATGATAAAGTTATATAATATTAATAATATTTATGTTATTATACATATTTGTGTAGAATGTTCATAGAAATTATTTTGTAAAATTTTCGTCTATATTAATATATATAAAATATACATACGAGTACATGTAAATATTTAAATAATATGGAAAATTATTTAAACAAAATTCCATTATTAATTTCTTACATTTCATTCATTTTATTTAACACTTTTTCAAGTTTATACAATGGAATTTTACCTCTAATATTATAACGAAAAAAATGCAGTATTAATAAAATTTGTACATAATATTTAAACATTATTATTGGGAGTAAAGCGATTATTTTAATGTTTTTTCAATGAATTTCATTCGCTTTAAATTAACATATTAACGTTAATGGGGTTACGGCCTAGGTATATTTTAAACGTGTTTAAAATTCGATCAAAGTTTTTAACACAAAAAATTATCAGTAAGTATATGGGAATTTTGTGTATTTCATTTTAAAAATAGATGGATAAATAAGAAATATTTAAATAATGTACAAACTGAAAACTGATTTTTTTAATTATTAGAATTTTTACACAAATTAATTTTTAGACAAAGTTTTTGTTAATTAATTTGTTAACAAATGTATATCTAAACTAAAAAAAATATATATATATAAAAACAACCATAAAATATAACTTTGTTAGAAAAAATAATACATTTAACCCATAATGTATGTATAATATTGTATTTATTAATACATATAATAAGTTGTTATTATTAATTAAAAGAAAATATGAGGAAAAACACTCTGTTGTTATATGTAACAAAAGAAAATTTATATAAAATATTATTTGGTTTTTCTACATTTTTTTTTTTTACTGTTTGAGTACGCATTTTTTTTTCGTTTATATAAGTTTTATTATTATTTATATACAGGAATCCCTTAACATGAGATATGCTGCGTTATTGTAACGTACATAAATTTAATTTATATTTTTAAATATATATCAATCGAACCACATGAGGAATCATGAAATAAGGCAACACATTTCATCAAAATTAAATGAAACAGCGATTTTAAATGAACATTGTCAATCAATAATTTATTTTTTTCAAATAGTTAATTTATATTATTAGTTCTGGAATAATAAGTGAAACAATATACCTTCAAAATATACAGTAAATTAAGGTAGAATTTCTATGATATCGGAATTTTTAACTAATTTTCATTCAAATTTGAAAATATAGCTATAAAATTTTAGATAATATTTACAATTATAGAAAAATGTTTATATGGAAAACTTATAGTCGAACACAGTTCTGGATAGTTAAGCAACTTCTGGAAATTTAAGAACTGAGCAAATTATCTCAACCTATATACCAAATTTGATTAAAATTTCTCAAGTTACATATACCGAATTTAATTAAAATTAGATTATAAACTACCCCAATTAATAAGTTGTTTACATAATATATTTCGGAAATCTGCTCTGAATATCTTTTTACCTATATGTAAACTTCATAAAAGGTGGTTTTTAAAAAAGCATACCGCATAATTCATGGTAGTGACTCAAATTTATATGATCACATAAAACCAAAAGCGTATAATTTAAGGTACGCCTGTACAATCATAATATAAAAATATACAACAAATACACATATGGACAAAATATTAAATATATATTTAATATGTGTATATTGGATATATATATATGTATTTTTTATGTATATTAATATATATATATATATATTAAACAATACAAAACATCACCATATTATTTCATAACACACAAGTTGTTTTATTTTATATTATTAAAATCTACGATGCAGACAAATCCAAAGGAAAAAAAAAACAAAAAAGCTAGGAAATAATTTTATTTTTTGCATTGTTTTTGTTGTGAAACTGAACTAATGAGAAATGCTTAGTTGTTATAATTCTATATTCAGAAGATAAATGTATATGTACGAAGAAAATATAAAGAAAATTACGTGATCGGTAAGTTTAAGTCTTGTGTACTTTTTCTACTTATATTATATAAATTTATACATAGGAAATACTAAACGTAAACATATATTGCTAACGGTAAACATTTATAATCCATGGATATGGTAAAATAATTTATTTATAGGAAAAATATTAAAAAAAATGTTTCTTATACCAATATATTGTATGATATGTATTTTATTTGTAATATTTAATATATATATATTGTAGCATGAAGAAATCCATTATATATATGCAATTTAAAACAGGAAATCACTGCGTAAACAGATTTATAAATAATAATATAATAAAGAACTTTGTTACATAATTTAAAATTTTAAATTCATCTAAATAAAATTTTATGGTATATAATATGTATGTATTGCGTGTTATATACAATATATAAACATTATAGTTATTAATGTCGATATATGGTAATTGTCGATATATGGTAATTTCGGGAAATGAGAGTGATGGTATTTCACAATCGATTAGATAAGAAATGCCATGCACTCTGCGTCACTGGTAAATAAATCTATATACTGCTCCTAATTTATGCCCACAATATATTATAATATAGTACATAAAATGATGATACAAATAATTAAAATAATTAATTAATTATTCTAAAAAGCATCTGTCTGGCTTAGAATTATCATCATCAGCATCATCATCTGAATCATCATCATAATCATTATAATCATCACCTTATCGTTATCATCATCATCATACAAAGATTATAAAGATATACATATAAAGTATATATAGATTTAATTAAATAAACTAGGTAAGATAAATTCCTTTTTGACAACGCATAGGTGTATATATATACTGAACTCATTCAAATTATTTAATTATATATATATATATAATATAGATACAAATATATATATGATATGTATTATGTAAACATAAAGTATATATACATTTTATATATACTCGAAGTTATATGTGTATGTATTAAAAGGAATAATTAAAAGAAGACGATGAAAATGAAAAACATAAATTCACAGACATGAAGAAGATTATTATAAATATGGTATATATGGAAATTTTTAGCTTTGAAATGTTATATTTAAATTTTAACTATATACATACGAGATTATATACGTACACAGTGTGTAAATTAGTTTTTAAGAACCACATCAGATGTCTGTCTAAGGTGCAAGTTTACAGGATAAGCAAACCTGAAATTATTGAAAAAGTGTGTGTCATCTAGTGGCAAATAATTCGCTGTGCGTCACTGAGAATGGTGAACATAAGTACCAATCTAAGAAACAATTCAAATCTCCTACTGCATAAAGATTTCGACAAATCATTTATGTGGTACATTTATTCTAAACTATACACAATGGACAAACATCCAAGAAAAGTCATTTCAATTTCGCAAAATAAACTGTAACAGAAATTCAAATCATTGTTATATATCACAAGTGAAAACAAGTGATATATATATATAATTTGACAGATCTAGTCATAAAATTTCTTAGACACACTGTGTATATGTGAACAAAATATATAAAGATTAAAATACTTAATAAATATTTATATACAATATTATAAATATAGGTGTACATTGAATAATAATAATTAAATTGGAATATTAATTGAAAAGAATACATATATTATAAAAATTTATTTAATTAAATTAAAGAATGAAAATATTGTATGTATTAATTTATTTAATTTTTTTAATTTAATATATACGCACGTAGAATATTATGTACTATTTGAATTCATTTATATTTAAACTTCAATAAATTAATGCCTCTATTATATGATTTTCAAATGCAAAATGATCAATCAAAAAACAACTCATTTTATAATTGGTTCGATAAATTGTATTGTATAATTATTAGGTGAACAAACAAAAGCTTTATTATTGCTAGTTTTAAATTTATATTAATATCATATATACAATATATTGTAGAATAAATTGATATGATACAGCAAATATATAAACATTTTTATATGAGAAAAAATACCAAATCGAAATTTTATAGAATGTCTATGGTGTAAAAATTTTGTATAAACATTTGCTACATAGCTGCGATAAGGTGATTATCATTTATGGTCAAAGATCATTATATTAATTATTACTATATTAAGGGATTCTTTCACTTATCTTATGACTTCTCTATATAATACACTCAATTACAACAACTTTGGAATATAAATATTTTCATCTAAAAATGAACTTGATCTTTGCTCCAAATTTATTTGTTACACAAAAAATTTTCGTATAAGTGTATTTAAATATTTGATATATATATAAAGTTTTGTCATTTATACAATATTTTATAACATTTAGTGAAAATTATTTCCACCCAATGCAGAAAATTACAAAATATACCTAAATTGTATATAAACAATAAAATTTACAATGATGTAAAGAATATTTAACAGATGCACTAATTTACACACAAGACATTTTTTTTTTTTTTGTTCTAAACAGACTTTGTATACTCATCATCATATCATTTATATTTATAAATCCTTGGCAATGTCCTTTTTTTCGCCAAACAAGCAAAAAAAAACTGTATATAACAATAGCAGATGTTTCTGATAAGTGTCAGATATTTTAACATTTTCTTATAAAATAAATATCATATGAATATACCCTCGTATACTAATTTTTATATATTGTTCATTTTATTATACACTCGGTACACAATATATACAAAAAGTTTATATAATAAATAATTAAAGTTTTTCCTTAATGTTATAATAAAAATAATTATATTAATATAATATTTTAAATTGGATAATGTAAATAATATTATTTTATTTTTTTTTTAAGTCATATATTGCTCGAGCTTTATGTCATCTAATAAACCTTTCATTACAGCCAAATTGGTAAATTACTCCGCATGGGAGTATATAACAATTTACCAATTGTACAACGAAAGATAGATGTTTTCAAAATACTATTTTTTTATGGTGTGTGTGTGTGTGCAGACATTGTTAATCTTTGAATAGCGTTCAACACAATATTTTCGAAGATATCCGTTTTTCATTTCATTCCATCAACGAACCAATGCTCACCCAGCAGAAAAATGTCTATATTAAAATAAATACCGAAAAATTTCCTATGAAAAATAGCAGAATTAAACCCGCTATATATCATGATTAATAATATATATTTGGGCGCTATGCAACTGTGCTACTGAGTGATTTTTAAATAATATACAGCGGTTAAAATTAATATGAAATGCACGCACACAGCGACAGTTATTGAATAATTATTGTGTATATTTATTTAAAGATATAAAGAAGCTATTTTATTCTAAATAGTAAAACTAAGCAAATGCTATAATAAAAAATTCGTGTAAACTACTAAATTTCCCAGGAATTTTACTATTATAATTATCCTTGTTTTGAATTTCACACCAAAAATTTATTAGATTTTTGTATTTGTTGATATATTATGAAAATTTAATCTGTATCAAAAAACTCAAATGGTAGAAAATTTTTAAATCACTCTGCAACGCTTTGGAAAATAAAGAAAATTTTTAAAAATTTATGTCATAATGAAAATTAAAACAAAAATAGACACTGTACACAAAATATCATTCAATGAAACCGAACAAATTCAATTAATTTTTTAATTGAATATAATAATATTTATTGAAATAGGTTTAAAATGGAAAATATATATAAAAAAAATATTGATCATGTAGTAACCATTACAAATCCGCAAGTATCCAATTATATTGCTATATACTTATACTAGCAAATAAGCTATATTCGTTCACAGTTCTTTTAAAATGAAAAGTAAAACTTGTTATTCTATTTATAAAGAATATTTTCAATTATATAATAGAAACTATTTTATTCTTTATATCTTTCTATATATTATTATACAAATTAAAATATATGGGCAAGATCATTTTAATCATTTTATTTTATTTCATATAGTACAATTTAGGATTATTTAAGAAACTTCACATTTTTCTAGGTTTCATATTATAAAATTTATATATAAATTCAGTTTTATTATATATTTTGGAATTGAAAATATTTATTAAGCAATATATAAATCATATGTTTTATTTATACCATACGTGCGAAAACAATCTATCATCAATTCATTATAAAATGACTCTGTACTTGACGGAAACGATGATATATAATACCATACGTATATAATACAAATAAACATAAAACATATAAATATATAGACAAACACGTATACAAACAATTCAAACTAATAATATGAGAATTTATTCAATTCACCATTCCTCAACTATATACTTCCTGCAGAAAGACAATAAACATATATATATATATCAAAAATAAATACATATTATATATATTTGTTTATGTATATATACATGTATACAGAGTGTCCTCGAGCAGTGTGCAATCTTTCAAGGATGGAGGACATATAATTCTTAATCGAAATTATTAGTTGACACTATTTCTTGTATTGATCTGTGTTGCAGATATATGAACAGTAAGAATTTTTCTCGGTAGTCTCATAATTAAAGTACATACTATATTTAAATTCGAAACTATAACATAATTATAGAAAAACATTTACTCAATTAAATTAATTAATTTATATGGTGTATTAAATAATTTTTTTTTCATTTAGTAGCGTGAATTTTCCATTCGCATGTTGTTGTTTCGAACAATTTTATAAATATTATTTTCTTATATTATTGGCTTATTTCAAAATCCATATCCAATATCTATAAACTAATCTATTTGCTAAAATCATTTTAGTACGAATTTTTTGAAAAAAAAATGAATATTTTTCAAATGTATTGTTCGATAACTGAAATGTAAAGCAAGTTATAAAAAAAAATTGTGTACGACAGATAGATTAGTAATTTAATTCTCCTCAAAATTGGCGAACTGACATATTCCTTAGTTTCGAAATTATAGCTACTTTAATGATTACTGTGAAAAACTATTGTATCTTAAAAACACACAGTTCTATATTAAAAAAAAAAAAAGTGCGTCAAATAGTAATTTCGACCTGGAATTATGTGTCCCATCTAACCGCTAAAGCACCCACCCTGTATATACTTACCATATGTATATAAATACATATATATATAATAAATAAAATATATACTTTAAGGGTATATAAATTTTATATAATACAAAAATCATTATATTTTATATATAAAATATTGTTCCGTAAATATATATATATTATTTTCTCATGTATTGTAGGTATATACAAAATACAAGTACATATTTTAGATATGTATGTTACAATATATATAAATAATATATATGAGGCACAATTACACTTCATATATAAAATATACACGTTAAAAACATACACACATATATAGAAATTTATTTCCTTCCTTTGCAATTACTCATCATGAAACTAGAAGTTATTTATTTAATTTAACTGAAAAGATATATGTATATATAGATTACATATAAGAAAAGCTTATATATGGAATGTATATTATATACAGAACTTTTACATTTATATATGGTACTAAAATGAAGAAATTGTTTATTTGTACAAATTTATACGTAGGCTTTTCAAAATTATACAATATATATTAAGGTTTATATTGTAGTATTAATTTCGCTGCTACGAGTATATTCATCAATACGCACATAGAAATTGATTTTATTTTTCAAAAACTCTATTTCTTTAATTGTAATAGTTACTTCAACATATATATGTTACACCAAAAGTACATATAATCATTCGATGGTTTTCTTTTTAATTAAAAAATCACCGAAAACTAATTCCCACACCAAATATATTTATTTATAAAATATATATTATAAGGAAATAAAAAAGGGACTATATATAACATGTATGTGAAAATAGATACAAAATACAGCAATAAACTTGAATAATATCATGTGATTAATTCAATGACATTTCACACACACAATCTTCTGCGTGTCAAAATTCTATTTTCAAAAGAATTTTTGTAACTCGCATATATATATATATATGTTCTGTAGATTTAAGGATATTTTAGGATTGTAATTTATCAGGATTTGTATAAAGGAAATTTTTTTTTCTTTATATATGTATATGTGTGTAATGTTATACGTAAATACAAATTGTTCAAATGTATATGTAATAAATGAAAGAAAAATATTGATTGAAATTCAATTTTTATTTTTCTGTTTATTTGGTAATTGATACACTTTAAAAATTCAATAATAAAAAATATGTAATGGTAATTTATGTAAAACCAGTCACATTACATCGTTGATTTATATTTCATCAATTCAGTTAGAAAATTACTATTAGTTTACATTAAATAATTCGTTATAATTATAGTCTATGCAGTTATCGAATGATGTAGATGTTTCATCAAACCAATTAATTTAATATTAGTTATTAGCGCACATGATAGAGAACGGCAGTGATAAGCTTCACTCTATATAACAACATGCATTTTCAAACATTTTCATTTTTTTTATCTCATACATATAAAATTACAAAAACTTTCTTACTTAAATTTTTAAGAATTGAACAAAGAATATAATTTAAATGATATGCACACAATTCTACCCTTATGTTTTATAAATAATATAATTGCACAAAAAAAAAATAGATTAACTGCAGTCCTGCATTAAAATAACGTTTGAATTTTTTTGTAATAACCCATAGCTAGTGTGTGAAAAGTGTAAGTAACGTTCTACATTTTACATATAAATACAGTCATATCAAAATTACTACTGAAAATACCTTTCGTTCTTATTATATTATTTTAAAAAATATATGCTAAAATAATTTATTTTAGTTGCTCGTGCACTTTGGAACATTCCTGTTAAAACTTATATATACTTTATTTAAATTTAAATATATGTATATCGGAAATAATCAATTATCATTAAAATATATATATAACACATGGTGTTATTTTTTAATTTCAATTTCTCATTAAATAGAAAAAAAAAAACAACAAAGTATCCCTGCGGCTAAAGGATGTATTCTATTATATTATTTGCATATTTTATTATGGAAAAATAAAAAAAAAACGAAATAATAATTCTATTTATAATTGACTATATTATATCAGCATACAAAAATACGCGTAGGATATAAATAATCTGAATAAATTAAATATTTCGTTTATTGTTTAATTTGAACAAAATAGCGTAAATATATACTTTAAGAAACTGTGTGTGTTAATGATAAATTAAAAATATATAACTAAACGAATTTTAAATCTAACAAAACACATAATATTTTCAAAGAATTTTGTTAACACCCTGAAGCCAGCCGCATAGTCTCACCGGCGGCGTATGATCATAAAAATTTTAATTAGAAAGTTTATAAATAGTATACAATTTAGAATATATATATGTTAAATTAATCATGAAATGCTATATATTATACTCGTATATTATACATACACAGTTCAACAAACTTTATTCTATATATATATATATATAGAGAGAAGTTATAATTGTTAATGATGCAAATTTTCCAAAAATATCAATTCATTTTTATATTTGTAAAAATAGATTAATATGTAAAATCTCTGTTAGCGTTCAAGAACAACAAATTCATGTAAACATTCTTTATATAATTTGAATTTTGTCAAATGTGTTTACTTTACAACGAATGGCATTCATGCATTGAATGATATATAGACATTGAGAATATGTGTTCGTGTTGCATTACTAAAGATACGCTGCACTGAAACTTAAAATTTAACTTATAAATTCACGTATTCATACCAACGACTGCATATATTTTAGTGAATTATAAAATAGAGACGCACATATATATATATATTGAAATTTGAATATTAAATTTAAAAAAATTTCCAATTTACATTTCATTTTTCATTATACATTATTTTTATTTTTCTTTTTTATAATTGTAGCAGAAAAATTTACAAAACCACGTGCTGGTGATCCATTTGATTCATATCCGAAAAATTTTTGGCAAGAATTTTCATCACCATTTACAGATTTACCAATTGATGAAGATGCCGACGAAACAGAAGAGACAACAACACAAGAACCATTTCCATATTTTGACGAGGACAATGCAATTGTAAATGTTACCACACATTTAGGCTATAATGTACATTTACATTGTCGTGTAAATGATTTGAATGGAAAAACGGTAATTATATAATAATTATATATATATATATATTGTAGTTTCTTTTCCTATGTATAACCTGGATAAAGTGAAATTCTATTGATTTCACATCAAATTATTTTATTTAAAAACAAGATCGTAGTGAAAAAAAACAATTTTCAGGAGTTTCGGTTAAGGAAAAAAGGGACCTACCCTAATTTACTTTTTCTATATAGATTAAAAAAAAAAGTCCACAGCACATGTGTAAATTTTATTGTTCAATAGAATACAATCAAAGTGAAAAAATTGAAAATTTCTTCTTAATAGAAACCCCAAATTTTTTTTTGGCTATACGATCTTGTTTATACATAAAATAAGACGATGGGAAGCGATTTAAAATCTTCATAAACAGAAAAAAATCACTCTATAATCACATTATATAATTTAAAAATGTGTATGTATACTATCAAAAATATGTCGATTTATCTATAGATAATTCTATCTAAAATAATCTATATTATATAATATAAGAAAAAAATAAAGTTCCCGTCATCATTTTAATACACAATTTTATGTATAATAATTAATCAATATAAATTTATATCTTAAAAGTTGTAATCATTTTACAATACATATCTAACATATACATATATATATATAGTATAAATTTGTACAATTTAAATTTGTAATGTTAAAATCAAATTGATCAGCATAAAAAAATAAGAAAAAAAAAAGAAATTATATTACAATAAAATGTAGATAAAAATACATAAGGAAAAAGTCAGTTTTTATTTTCACCATTCATTTATACCGCTCATGAAAAATATGTGTCTGTGAAAAATGTAATTTTTCATTACTCATATACACATTTATATATTCTTTATGTAATTATAGATATATTTACACAAACCAAAAACAATTTGGATCCGCGTGGTGCTTTCAAAAACAATTTATCATTCTTTTCAACAAGCATTCACAAAGTTTTGCGTCTCGGTGGTATATACTATCAGTAAATTATATGTGTATTATGTGTATTATACATTATATATATATACTTAATGAAATAGTCATTTATTTTAGTAATTTTATGGGATTGATGTGGTTCCTCGCAACGAGACACAAAATAGAATTTGCGGATTTCATCGTATATTATTTTATTTTATATATATTCATATAAATATATCCACACTTTGTTTCTAAGCTTACACATATTGTACATAATATAGTATATATATATATATTTATATATAGAGGTAAGTTTCAGTATATATATTACATATTATATAAATTAATGAAATTAGAGGAATGGAAATGTGAATCTTTTTGTAAATAAATCTGTTTGTATTTTGTATTAAATTATGGTGTATGTATAATAATTTATATTACAAAATTAAATATAAAATGAGAATTGCAACGTACTATGAGTATAGTTTGTATGCACACTTTAAAGCTATAATATCAAATAATTTTTATAATTATACCAATAGCAAAAAATTAAATAGTAATATATTGTAATAATCCTTTATAACATACCATATATCACTACAAAACATATAATGTTTTTAATGGAAACTTTATATTCATTATATTTAATACTTTTATATGTATATGCTGCACTGTATATCATAATTTATAAAATATATCTATATGTATATAGGTATAATGGGTATTGTTGCAATGAAGAGCTTTTGAAAAAAAAAAAAAATTAAAATTCCTTATAAAGAAAATATAATACAGAAAATATATCGTGAATAATAAGTGTTTTTGAAAGTATTCCACGTATACGATTCTTTTGGTTTTCCATATATATAATGAATATACAATATATACTAACTATATATATACTGACGTGTAGCACAGCCATATATAACTTATATAACATTTACTATATAACAATTATATTCAATGTTCGCGGAATTCAAGCATCATATTGTATATAAATTCATTTTCTACAAATTCCATTTTTCTATATATATTCTACAATATATATAAGAACATATGTATAATGTATGTTTATGTTTATGTATAACATATAATCAAATTAATATAAATTTTATGAAATCTTTTTTATATATACTATTAATATTCATTTCAATTAATATATACTATTTTTATTTATTACTATATATGAAAAACATATAGAAAATTTCTTCAATCAATAAATTAGCAATTGAATTAACATTTTTACACATTACATTGTGTGCTTTTTGGTGCACAATGAAATAACATTTATCATATACTTGTTAAAAAAAATTTAAAATAAAAATATTAAACGAAATTGAAAAAAACAAATTAAATATATATAATAAAAAAAGCTTTTGATTTAATGTAATAATATTGTAATACAGTGTGTTACATAATTGTATCCCATTTCTGTACCCATATTGAACCTACATATATATATATATATAGTAAGGTACTTCACAATCGATTAACTCTATATATACTCACAAATACAAGTCACCCACACATATATAGGACACAGAAAAAAAAAACAAATTTCGCTAAAATGATTGATTATTTTCAATTTAATAAAATAAATCAAATCAATTTATTGTGCTTAAATTTAAATTTTTAAAATACCATCAAAAATCAAGATCAAAACCATTGTTATTTAAATAAATGCAGAAAATCAAATTGAATTCCTATATATTAAATTTATTATAAAATATTTTGATTTAAAAACATTACTTTCACCATATACACACAATTAATTTTAAATAAAAATATACAGTTTTTTTTATTCAATATATACCGAAATTATATTGCGCTGATAAATTGTTAAAGTGCGATGGTTATTTATTTATATATTGATACAATTTGATTGTACATTTTTAATTTGTATAGTTAGTTTAGAATCTATCCTCAGCTCTATATACATATTATTAAAACTATTAATATGATGATATATTACTAGCACATACATTTCTATATATAAAAATAAGTAAAGTACTAAATATAACAATTTTAAAGATACAATTTTGAATTAGACATGTTGTACGGTCAACCAAATATTGTCAAAACAATCAAAATTAATGAATTGAGATGGCTTGGACACATAGTACGCATGGAGGAGGAACGTGTGCCGAAAAAACTGTTAAATTTGGAAACCAGAAGGTAGAAGGAGAGCCGGAAGAGCTAAGGCGAGATGGCTAGATGCAGTAAAGTGTGATATAAAGAACCTTAAAATTCAGTATTGGAAGACATTGACTGCGAATAAGTTTGGTTGGAAAAGCGTGTTGGAGATGGGTAAAACCGTACCTGGGTTATAACGCCATGGAGTAGTAAAGTACTAAATAAATACATGATTTAAGTTAAAATTTAACATATATAATTTTATATTTAAAATATATGTATATACACGTAATTCTGTTTTTACACGATATAGCCTGATAAATTCGTGTAAAAAAATTCGTGTAAAAATGACATTGTATTTATGGAAGAACGAATATTCAAATCAATCAAGTACTTTTTAAAAAACCATATAAAAAGACTATTTTAAGCTTTATTATTTTCATTTCAATAAAATTCATATATAATTTGTAATGAAAATGAAAAAAAATCTTAATGAACACAAAAAATATGTTTTATCATTTTTTTTTATTCATTTCCACTTTCTGACAATGATTGCGTACGACTGGAATATCATTGCTATCACTATAAATGTTGTGGACATCGTCTTCTGCCTCTATGTATAGTGATGATGATTTTTTTCTGTGGTATCTTTAGCAAAATCAGCATGAATCTCCTCTGGTTATAATGTTTTTAACCAGTTTCCAGACCTTATTATTTTATATTTTGTTAAAATGTTTATTCGCAATAAAAATAATTGTTCGATATATTGGATTGAAACGCTTGTGTTAAATCAAAATGACTCATGTAAAAAGAGAATGAAATTTTTTTTTGTGTGACAACAAATTCATGCAAAAATAGAATTATAGGAGTATTTATTTTCATCATATTATATGTACATGTACAAATACGAATTACATATATGATATGGGAATTGATATAATATACATATTATATAGTATTTATTATCATTGTTTTGTATCTAATATCTGTATATATACAATATATATTTATTTATATACGCCTTCTTTTGTCAATAACACAAGCTTTGAAAGATGCTGCTTTTCAAAACGATTCTCAACTCTCAAAAATATGTATATAATGGAATTCAATGTTGTTTACATGGCGGCTTTCGTTTCAATGCAAAATACCATAATGTAAATAAAAATATTTTGTTAAATTTTATTTTCATACTATATACACGAATATATATATATATAACAAATATATAGTATATGCAAATGATACAAAATATATAGATAATCTTAAAAGTAAGTATAGTAAGTACATGTACTTCATATATATATATACATTCATATAGCATAACAACAATATAATACTATATTAAGCATTGTATATTTTTATATTACATTATATATTGGAATTTCAATGTGGTACGTGTAGTATGGAATTTATAACATTAATGTAAATAGAATTTATTGTACATACATTTTGTGAATAAATTCCATCTTACATTCTAAATAAAGTTATATAAAATACAACAGCGCGCGTATATAAATATTACAATACGTACAAAAAATATATTCATCTCTTTATGTATTAATAAAATCCAACAAATATAATATATTATTATTTGATTTCAAAAAAATTATTTACATTTTTAAATAATCGTATTAATTTTTTATATATTTTATGTTAACCTAATGTAATGTAATGTAATTTTCAATGTTTTCGTAAAAATATATGGTATAAGTACCAACATTTTTCGGTAAATTCAAAGCATATTGTTTTTTTTTTTTTTTTGGAAGCTAAAAATTCACAATATATTTTTTATAAAGAAATTATGACTTTCGTACAGTAGTGTATTAAAAAATAATAAGAATATTTTCTGTATATAATATATTTACAAAAATAATAAAATATATTATTTTTTTTCGTTATTTGATTGAACTCAATTTCAATGTCAAAAAGAATGTACGTATATATTATCTATAAAATTCCAAAGAAAATATTTTTTCATAATATTTATTATTATTTTGATTTTTATTGAGATTATATATATTATTATATTGTACATATATTTTATTTAAGAATCTATTGAATTATTTATAAATTCAAAAATCCAATGCTAATAATAAATAATAGAAAAATAACTCTAAATATACATTCACTGGTTGTTAGATATGCGTGTTATGTTAAAATAAATATATAAATTTTAATATTTTTATTTATATGCAAATTACAATAGTCAGTGGCGCTGTGGGAGTGGGTAACGCTAATGCTAATAACTCGTTCCTTTTTGTTTGGAAATTTAGATGTGAAACTTTATAGTTGTGAAATAAAAAATAAAACGGACATATATCATTGAACATATAGTGTTGGACGTTACTTAAAAATTAACTATATTATGAACTAATCGCACTCACACATATTATATATTTAAATATATATGGAATTAAAGAAAAACATCTTTATAACATTTGACGTGAATTCGTGAATTGCTATTTATAATCCTATGCACACCGAAAATTTATCAACTTGACTGTAATGAAGGTTTGGTAATAGATGCCATAAGCTCTATACTTGGAGTAACATGATTTGAGTAAATATACATTATATAATATATTATTTATTACACAATATAATATACATTTATATATACAATTTTGCTAAAAGATATAAAGAATATTCACTGTATATAAGGTATACCTATGAATATATGTTATTGTTATACAAATATACTATATAAGTATATATAGTTTTTGAACAATTATCTACATTTATCTAAATTAAATTTAAAGTTTAAATTCATGTTCATTAACTGAATAAACATTTTCGGCTAATCTATAGGTATTATATAGAATTTAAATTTCCAACAACAATTTCAAATGTAACATACAAAACAAACTTATTTACTTATACATATATATAATATATAATATTTATGTACAATAGATACGGATAAGTAAAGAGTCTGTACATAATATATAAATAAAAGGTAAACATGCACATATACTCGTATATATAATAATACAAACCCTGCAGTAAATTTTGAAACTAGTTCCGTATAAAAATTAGTTCTGCAACAACTGTAAAAAGAACTAAGTACTTAACTTTTTACATTTGAATTAGTTCAATAATTGGTTACAAATTAACTAGTTGAAAAGTATTGCAGAAGAGGACAATCAGTCTTTTCGTAGGACATCTCCTTGTCAAAAGAACCGGGTCACAACATGTAAAAGGGTGGTTTAACGTGGAACCAGCACTATTTATTTTGTAACTAGTTATATTACTAGTAGTAGAACTAGTCCAGAACTTCCTGCAGGGAAATATTCATTTTATGTTGTATATATAAAATATACTTTTGTACTTGCATACACATTTAACTCACATTTAAACAATAATAATACTCTATCTATATTATATGCATACGGTAGATACGACGAGTATAATATAAATATATTGCTTGTATGAGGATTAATAAATTATTAACATTTCAGTACTTCAGTTTCATTATATTTAATATATGTATAATATTTTATATATTCATATAAAAAATAAATTATTATGGTGTTAGTTCGTGACCCATCTAAATATATTCATTATTATATGGCAAATGATATAAGAATTTATTAAAACACTGATAACAAGAAAAAAACTCTAATTGAAAGTTATTCCAACACATATATATTTATATTATAAATGTGATGCGGCATTGCAATAATTAATAAATTAAATTCTTATATTTATAAAATGGTATATATTGAAATGAAAAAAAAATCATTATACAAATGCTAGAGTTGAAAATTTATTTCGTATTATTACTCTGTCAAACCGAGTGTATATTACCAATATTACTCATAACATCTGCAATATTATATTAATCGCATAAACTTTTCGTAAGATCACTGTTATCGAAATGCGTTATTTGGTTACCCATAATATAATATAAATATAAATAAAATATTAATGAATATTAAAAGAATAACTTTGTGCCATCAATTTAAAAAATATTTCATTCTCAGGATCTTATATCTTTTAGCAACGATCAGCTAATTTTATTATTTTCGTATGTTTTTAATTTATATTTTAATATTCGCAGTATTTTATTTCAAAAGTACAATATTTTAATAAAAAAAAATTAGTAATTGCACGATTTTAACTATAATTTGTAAATTAAAAATAAAAAACTTTTGTTACTTTATGACAATATTTTGCAATAATTTAAAAGAATTTAACTATCATAAATTTCTCACTAAATTTCGATTTGTAATTAAACAAAAAAATTTTATTTAAACTTATTGACTATATGCCAATATAATTAATTATTTATCTTTAGGCATTTTGAATTTAATTTTTACAATAAAGAAAAATAACATAAATACATCCTTTGTGCGACAAACAACCGGATTAACTTTCTAATATATAGATCCTATAACAACCTGTATATTTTCCGTTTATAAATGTATAAATTGTGCACCGACTGTCAAAGTTTCTTAACGTTTCCTAAACTAAATTACAATGCATTAAGTGACAGTATAGATTATGTGAATCTCTCGAAAACTATGTCCAATATAAAAGAAAACAATAAATGTTTGCAGCTATAATAATATTTCAAACATTTCGGTCTTTATTATTATTATGCCTTGCAAAATGTGATACAATACGCTCGTAACAATAAAGAAAAAGTAAAACAATAAACACAAAAAAAGAACATAATAATAATAATTAAATAATTTTCCAGAAAAATAAATACAATGACGTAAAATGTATGAATAAAAAAAACGAGTATTATAAAAAGTTTAAAAACACTTTTTATTGAAATAAATTTTCCTTTTTGTTTCCATTAAGCCGCTACCGCATAACTGGCCGGCCATCGTTGGTGCGGTTTATATTTCCTGCAGTGATATTTAAATTGGCCTTAATTTTTTTTTATTATTATTATTATTTTTTTTTCACTTTTCTACACTAAATTCCATTAGAGTACGTAGTATACGTAATATTTCATAAATATATAAAGAAAAAGTTTATTTTTTCTTTAATTATTTTTTCTACGCATTTTAAATTAAGGGTTAAATTAAAGACAAAAAGAAAAAAAAATTGTTAATTGTAAAAAAAAAAAAAAAAGGATGCAGGATAAAAACGGAAAATTATTATAATATTTTTTTTGTTTCCTTTATTTCATATAATATTATTTTTTAATTTTAATATTAAAATCAGAACCAAAAATTATATAATCTATTCATATGTTGACAGTATTTTAACGATATTTTAAAGGATATAATAAGTATAGCTCTGCAACAAAATAAATGCAATTATATGCGTATGTATGCAAAATGGATGTTAGAGAAAATGCTGAAATAGTACTCATATTCAATAAAGTGAAATTATACTTACATGTACAGTATCTACAATATATGACAAAAAGGCATTTGATCAGGTGTGTTCATGTATACTCTTTGAATAAGCCAAGATATTCTTGAAGGCCTAACGCATATACTTTAGTAAATAATTTATGGACGTGTGTATATATATGTAAAGACTTTTTACGATTTTTGATAACGAATTTGGCTACACACCCTGATTTTTTCCCATTAATTGTTTACTAAACTATACTTTATGCCTTCATCTATGAATATTTTGATTTAATACCAGTTTTATTGTTACATATAATTTTTGTTTGTATAATACTGAAAAAAATTAATTCAAATAATACACGTCCCTTCAAGTTTCACATCAAAAGAATGTTTATTCGCCTATTTCCATAAATAAACCGAAAAGAAAAACTGTATATATATATCCTTACAAATGTTTTAGCACATATATTTTTATAAAATGAATATTTTTTTATATTTCCTTTAAAAATTTAACATTGTGTTCATTTCCACATCATGTTTTTTCTATATACGATGTACTTTATACTTTTTATACATAAAACATAATATATATGCTTTTATTTGTAAAAACTATATGCTAATAATATTATTTACAATAAAAATATGAAATAATTATATAATATTTATTTACCATGTTTCTATGTATATAGAAAATGTATTATATAAATATTAAAGTTAAAATTTTAATTCGAAAAGGGATTTTCAAAAAAGGAGAATATTTTTTTAATATGAAAATTATTGTATATATATAGTTTTATATATACTTTTATTATAATATATATATAGCATAGCTATGGTATAATGTGTATATATGGTACGTATTTAACTATAACCTATGTATTATAACCTTTTTCTTTATATGGAATATATTACTAATAGTAATACTACAATAACGTTTGAATTTTACTTTGAGATGTGAGTTGTTTTAACATTTTGTAAATAATTATTTTTGTGCATTGAAGTATTTATTATAAAAATGAAATATGATGTCAAAGCACTAGAGAATCCACACACACACACACACACACACGTCACCGGCTAAATATGCTATGTAAGAGAAATTAATATATTATGCAAAAAATATATGTGCGATTATGTTACCAATTATAAATTCAATTAGTAATATATAAAAGTATGTTTATTATAACAATGTAACTATAATATAATTTTAATTATAATTACAATATACTTTAAAAATGTATTGTATAATGTGATTTGTGTAACGTTCGAAAAGCATAAAAATTAAGTCTACTACAATTCAATTTTCATTTTCCAAAGATTTCCAATAATATACAATAAAAGATATTTGAGAATAATAATTTGATTCTAAATCAAATGAAGTATGTGTATTTGAATTAAGTTATATTTACATTAAAATTGAGTATTTGAATATCGAATGCGAACGGCTCTACGAAGCATTTAAAAAGAAAATTCAATTTGTTTGTTTTTGAATTTTAAGTATATGCATTTCTTTAAAAACAAAACATACTTAGAAACCTGTGTTTTATCCGAAAGAAATAAAAATTACTATGCTAAAGCAACAGAATTGCAAAGAAATAGATTTAATGTACGTGCATATACATGCTCTGAAAGTGTTACTGTGTGTATTGTGGAATTGGAAAGTACTTTACATCTGCTACGCAGCTTTTCAAACTATGTGAAACATTGAAACTGTTAAACTGCTGAAAGTTATTTTGCCAAATTATCAAATTTTATGATGTTCTTGATAGTAAAAAATCAATTCACAGACAACGGAAGGGTCTAAAACAATGTGGTTTTACTACATGTACGCATACAACAAAATCTGTCCATTTGATCTAATTGTCATTTTGGGCTGCGAAGAGTCCCTTCCGATTACAGTACCTATTTTCAAATAGATGTAGTCTGTGTTTGACCGACTACAGTTGTGAAAAATTTTTGAAAATTGCTTGATGAATATTTCGCTTTAAAACCGTGAAGTTTCTAAAATATATTCACACACCTAATATATATAAAAAATAATATATTGTAGATAGATAAGGTTATGTATTGTATATAAAGAATATATATTATAAATACAAATATATATAAATCTTATACAATTTTCATTTTTAACGTTTTATGTTGTTTTCGTTTAATTTTGCTCTGATTTTGTAAAAATAAAAATAAATAAATTTCAAAGTGAGATATTATACATCAAACGAATACCTTTAGGCAATTCAACAATTGAGTCTAAAATGTTTTTTTAAAAAAAAAAGAAATAAAAAAAAAGCATAAAAGAAATAATTTTGTTGACTTTTACTTTATATATACGCGACACCGACGCACAGATTCTATTTAAAAAATATGTTTTTCTTTTGATAAGCTCGTCTCGTTTATTTAAAAATTTAAACTAAATTGGTATATTTTCCATTTATAAACAGTAAACACAGACAACATAAAGAAATTTATTCACATATTTCTTGAATTATATATTCACACATACACATATTATTGTATATTTATAGTGAATGATGCCGCTTACATTGAAGTATATATTTAAGCTAAACTCTCCATTGTGATCATAAGTTACACTTTATATGGATATGACGTCAAAAATAAATTAATAAAATATGAAATTGATTCAATTCAGAATTGACAGCAAAATATTGTAATAGCGAGAACATGAACAAGATGACCATATTAATATTTTTATGATAATTTGTGTTGAAATATTGATTTGACTAAAAATATTTTGTAATTTTAAAATTACTCAACTTAATTGTTTGTTTAAATTTGGGTTAATTTTCTGGAAAATCGACTTTTTATATATATGAATCGTGGATCATATTTTTAAGTGATTTCTAATTTTTTGAATATATTTTTTAAATACAATAAATATCCAATATTTTTTTGGAAAAATTATTTAAAAACGTTACACGTGAATTTTCGCTGAACATAGAACGTCGTGTTAATCGTTAATCACTCACATAAATATTAATATCTATTAATATAATTACTGACCAATCGCTTAATTGTTTAATGTATACGAATTGATTTACCAACTTGACTATAAAATATAATATTTGGTATATAAATTATTAAATGTCACTTACTTTAGAAAGAAATATATAATGACGTTTAGTTGTTCAATATATGATTATATTATCTTAAGCTTAATTAAATAATATTGTTCGACATTCATCTATTCTAATATAACATTCAAATATCTGACCTATATTTATCTGCATACAATTACATATGGATTTCTTATAGTATATTAACTAAACAGAATTTATATACATTGTATTTATAAAATACTTGTATAAATGGAAAATTTTATGGAAAAACAAAATATGATAAAACTTTAAATAACTTTTGGTTCTATGGTTGAGATTAAAGATTAATATAGTTTTCTATTATTTATATATATATATATGATAAAATATTTATATGTTTATGTAAATTGTTTAATTTTATATAAATTGAAATCTATATATACATACATTTTATATATACAATATTTATATATAGATTTGTATATGTTTATGCAAATTGAAATTTACGTGTAGAAATAGTTTAGTTGTAATCATTTTGTGGTAAAATAAAATTGTTATGGTTGATACTACCGTATATAAATTTACAATTAAATGGAATTATTTTATGTGTTTTTGTTAAATATACTTATACTATGTTTAAATATAGTACATCGTCGTCATCATCATCATCATCATGAAGTGGTGCTATGCCAAATGGAGCATATATATATAGAATATACTAAACATACATTATATAACAATTCACAAATTATTCCGTAATTATGGAAAATTCAAAATAGGTTACGGAATTGGTATGGATTGAAAGAATACATATATAATGGATATTCGTCTATTTCCATTGTGTTATTACCCTGAACACCGGATTTACTTATCCGCATACGATGAGTATTTAACTTTTCACCAATTGATTTGTAATTTTATATATGTTTTCGTAGATGCTTTAAATATTTAATTAATTCTTATATTATATATTATTTAGTGATTTCATAAACAAATAAATGTGCGAATATTTCAAAAAAATTCCCACACGCACCTATATTGTTTCGACTTATAACTAATATTATTTATCGTGTCACTGTCGCAACCTTTTCACGGATACCATAGCAATTGAGAACACATTCATTATATATTTATCTATAAATATATACATATATTTATACAGAAATATACGTAAATATCTAAATATTATATACAAATATATATTAAAATTCCATCAATAGATATTCCAATTTATACTCAACAAGATTTTGCACTCTACAAACACATTGACTAAATAAACAAATTTATTTATAAATATACTTATTCGGTATATGCGAGTACACAATATATATAATATACAAATATACTTTTGCATCTATCTATCTATACCTATAACAGTATAGATACAATGTGCCATTCGATATTGTCATAAATATATAAATACTGGATACTTTATTATCCAATAAACACTTGGTCGCATAAAATCGTATATATATAATATGAATTGTACATGGAATCAATTTCCGTATAGAGACAATATTTTAATTCATATACTATAATATTTGTAAACACAAATACTGATACAATATCCGGATTGAATGTCCAATCATTCAACCACTAAGCTATTGAATTACCTTTGAACCCAACTTAAGCATTACATTTTTTGCACATTTTCATATATACGTAAATAGTAACAACAAAAGTAATTCAAGTATATTCAAATTTGAAAAATAAATATCTACCTTTATTCTATTATAATAATTAAATACCTTTAATACAATTAAAAATAATTTAATTTCTCTACATAAATTAAAAAATGGAATAATAATAATAAAAAATGAAATATGAAAAAGTCACACAAATTTTCATTTTGAAATACAAATACATAACAATTTGCTGTAAAATTTTATGAGGTCAGGTAAATCCGCTATATATGTATTTACATGACTTTTCCTATATATACGAGTATATAGTTTATAATGAATTGCTCTCCAGACCTTTGATGCAATATTTATAATACATAAATGCGTATATACATTAAAAAATCATCGCTTGTTTTAAAAAGTAACAAAATTCAAATATTTAATTAATGTATAATACCTTCCTAAGTATATATTGCGTTTTATATACCATATATATATAATATATATGTGGGCGAACATAAAAGTGTTATCCGCACCACAAAACTCTTTAGGGAATCAAAGTTACTTTTCTTTTTTTTTTTTTTTTTTTCTTAATATTTTATATAACAAAATATAAAAGCATATTTGTTAAGTGGAATTTTTTAAATTTATACTCGTATTACATAAAATGTATTTACAGTATATAGACATTTTGCGTATATAAACGAGGGCTGTTCAAATAGTTTCTACGCGTGTAATACTTTGTAAAAACTGTATTTGCTATCAAGTATTCAAAAAAGTATAAAAACAATCCGAATAAAACTATCTGCGAACAATGTTTGAATAATTTTAGAACGAATCCGATTGATTTTGTACGACGATTTTTAATGATCGAAACATGAATTGACACACAACAGAATCAAAGGAGTGGGCAAAACAATGGATAGAATCTGGAGGATGTGATACAAGGATGTCAAAAATAGTACATTCAGCATGCGATGTAAAAGATATTTTTTAGATTGATTATCTGGAACATACTAAGCAATAACCAGAGTAGCATTGAAACATTAAACTAATTTGGCTCCTGCCGTCTTACATCTGTTTCCAATTATTAAAAACTTGGTGAAAATCGTAATTTGCAGACCAGCAGGAAAATCTTAATAATATATGTTTTCATTTTCGTTACGCGATATTTTTAAACTGCCCACGTAAAACATAGCATAAACTTTTAATTTTTTTTTACATAGAATGACTTATATTTTATATTTCACATTTTTTTTTTAATATACCAATACTAAGTTTATACTGGCGTATATCGCATATATTTGTATGTATGTTGTATATATATGCAAATTTAAATACCTAATATAATTATTTAATAAAGCCAGCAATTGTTGTGGTTAAAAATGTAATAAAATGCCTTATAAAGTTCTTAAAATAAAACCATGATACATTTTTTTTTTGTGCGCCTATATTTTATAAAACCTATATAATATTATATTATTATATATTATATAATATATCTAATACATATAATAAGTATACGCGTATATACGCTTCAAACAAATTTAAACTATATAGAAACTTTGCATTGTATTTAATTTCTTAAGGGAATTTTCTTTCGTATCTTTTTTTCTTTTCGTTTTGTGTCTTTGCATTTGTGAAAGCCATAAAAGGGATTTACACTCTTTATATGTATATATTTATAATACTTATCCAAAATCATGTACTTATATTAGAATAAGCGCACAGGCACATATAACACCAGTTAAGTTATCAAGAGAGTATAAAAATAACTGGAAAAATAAAAAAAAAACGAAATCACTAAAATTCTACCCCCCCATTATTGTGTATAGAGTTATTTTTTCTCGTTACCATTATCATCTCCATATATTACAATGTACGTACAGCCACCGTCCGAAAAATAACCGGAATTGATCCTGTAAATAGGAAACAATTGGATTTATTCTCCCTCATCATCTGAAATACATTGAATCGTTAATGAAACTCAAAAAATTTTATGTTTTGGAATAAACAAACATTTTTCGACGGAAATTTTTTTAGTCTGTACTAAAGGTAAATGCCATTAAAAATTTTAAATTTTATTAAGATTGGTTCACAATACATAAAAACATTAGCAGCCTATAGTTCACGTTATACTAGATCCATTCCGGTTATTCTTCGGATAGAATATACATTTCTATAAATAAAGGCACCTACATAAATTCTTCCATTTTTCTCATCCTTGAAGTGACAAGCAATAAAAGAAGCTTTATTAAATGATAGCAATCGTTTCTCATATATTATGTACATACAAAATACTCTTACTATGTTTGGTATTTGAGGGTATACATTTTATTATATTCAAAATATTCATATATATATATAAATACATTCGTCCGTACATATTAATCACATATATATATCATATATATGTCATATATACTATATAAATATATATATATATAGAGAAATATATTTATATACAGGGTGTATTCAAAGTTATAAGTCAACAACAAATATTAGTACTGTATCAATGCTGATGAATTTAAATGTGAATTAATATATGATATTTTATTATGCAGACAGTAAAATTTTTGCTGAAAGTTTTATTTGGCAAATTGTTTGTCATATTATTGAAAATATCTTGAAAATAATTCTCACATAAACATTGAAAACATAAACACTGTTATAATAAAACGTTCTATTAAAATGTCTGAGCTTTTTATTTTCAAAGTTTACATATCGTTACGGATATTCCAGTTGAATGTATCATAAATATAGATTTTATGCAGTAGGACGACGGTGACCTAGTATCTGGATACTTTTTAATACACACACCCCGTACATATATATTGTATATATAATTTCTATTTCAAAATTGGATGACACGCGACGTATGCATAATAATAATAATAATAATATATGATATTATTAAATATATAACAAGAAATTTTTATTTGCATTATAAATTCATGAAAATATGTTTTTTCTTATACACGAGTATAACATTTAATAGGCTTTTGTCTACGTGCTTTGAAATTATAAAATTTACTCTTATATTCATATATAAATGGAAATTAAAAATTATAATATATTGTATTTATATATAAAATGTTATCATTCATAGGTATCATGGGTACGTCGTAAAGGTGATGAATTAAATCTAATAACATTTGGACGTCATACATATAGTAGTGATTCACGATATTCATTAGAATATCAAGCACCAAATGATTGGAAACTTTTAATACAATATGCAAATGAAAGGGATGAAGGACAATATGAATGTCAAGTATCATCATATCCATCTTTAGTTTTATTAGTTTATTTAACAGTTGTTGGTAAATATATTATACATAAATTATATTTATTTATTTTGCATATTTTTTTAATTAATTTATATATACGAGTATTTATTTGTATATTTTTATTTATTTACGTGGTAAAATGTGATATGATACACTGTCTTTATTTAAATGTTTGAAATGTTCAAAATTCCAAACGTTAACAAACACAGACGTGCTGTTATGAATTCGTTTCAAAAATATTTTATAGTATATATGGTATAGTTCTAACATGAAGGCAACATTGAATAATAAGTTTATTTGTTATATCATTGCTTTGTATGTCTATGCAATAGAAACAATTAGATCAACATAATAAAATAAACGGTGTAAAAGAAGTTAAAGAATATAGCACAGGGAAAAAAGTATTTCAGGTCATAATAGTAAGTCCTTCACTTCATTTGATGTTACTCATATATGGCCAATTGAGTGCAACGTCTTTAAAATCTTGTATATAAGATCACAAATAAAATATTTTTTTGTAAAATTCACAGTATCGAAAAGTTTAGCGTACCAGTAGTCAAAGTGTAAAAAAACAATATATCTTTCCTATATTATCGATATCAGTATGGTTGCTTAAGTTATATATCACATTATAGAGAATTTGCGTAGGTTAAGTAAACTCATTTTACCGTATATAATTTGCATATTGCTTATCTACAAATAAAATTTCAAAAATCAATTTATTTCATTTACAAATTATATAAATATCTTTTCAGTACCATATATTGTAATAGACGATGATCGAGGCGTATCAACACCAGAAAAATTCTATAGAGTAGGCAGTACTATTGAATTAAAATGTATTATTGAAAAAATTCCTCAACCAACTACTTATGTAATATGGAGACATGGTATTAGAATGTTAAATTATGATACAAGTCGTGGTGGTATAAGGTAAATATTTTTTTACATATATTTTCTATATCTGATTAGTCAATATATTAGATATGATATAAATATCTTAAGTATATCATCAAATAATATTATTTCAAGTGGATCATATATCGTAGCATATATAAAAAAAAAATTCATTATATAAATCACGGTAATAAATTAATCTGCATGTGCTTAAATAATAAAGTACTTTATCAATTGATGTGAAATAATCGAAAGATAATTATTTCCTTAATTCCATTATTTTTATAGAAGTGATTAGCCCAAAATATTGTGTGTTTCATCAAAATTGTGTAAGAAATGATCATGTTACAACCATGATGAGTTGGTATATCGATATTTCTGATATTCCTTCATTCAGGCACCGTTTTTATGCCGGCTCATTTATACTCACTCACACATAATATTCATAACAAATTAAATTAAATTTAAAATGAATAAGAAATTGTTTAGCAGAATTATAAAAGTTGAAATTTGTCTGAAATCGTTTTTTTTTCTTTTAAATTGTATTATAGTATTTTAATTATGAAATATTATTTATATAGAAATATTATTATTTACGATTATATGCGTCTGTGTCTGAAATCTTTTATAGTTTATTAATATTTTGTATCAATTTTTAACATTAAATTTTGCTTATATAAAATATTATGTATGAACTTTTAGTTTGATTTTAACCTTCTACGAATTTATACATAATAATATAAAATAATATGAATAGTGCATAAGTATTTTTTTCGTCTACTATAAAAGGTTAATGTGAATATAAAATAAAATTACTTTTGTTTCATATTTCATTATTTTTACTATCGCTTCTATATATAAATACATATTATAATATAGATAGTAAAATATAATAAGATGTTAGTAGACATGCCCCAAAGCAGATCGAGTTTATTTTATACAGAAAAATTATTACAATATTCATCCTATATTAAACTGTTTGTGTGTATATGCGTATATGTTAACATTAATTTGCCAGCCGAAATGGATGGATCTGCTGACGTCTCCTATTGATTGATTTATGTATTGTGAATTGATATTAACAAACTGTTAAAGTTTCATAAGATGTCCCTCAGTGTAAGTCAAAATACCAACGTATTAAGTGACACTAGTTTTTGTGCGTCTCACATTCAGTCGAAAAATGTATACAAAACAAAGAACTGTTAAAAAATTGGTAAAAATCCTATGCTTGAAATTATTTTTTCTATAATCCATTCCGGTTATTTTTGGAACAGAGTTTATATATGTATATATTTTACCAGACATTTTTTTCACGTATTTATAATTTATGTAACTCATAGAAGTTTTGGTCTGACTACGGGTAAAAAGAATTGTTTCTGTTTTGTTTCTTTTATGTACGTAATAATAATAATAATAATAATAATAATAATAATAATACTTTGTTACCCTTATTAAGCTTTTAAATGTTTTTACATATAGTGAAAGCACAAAAAAGGATTCAACCTTACCATAAGGCATTTTTCTCTCATAAAATTTGTTGTGATGTGTTCTTTTTTTTATAGCTTCTTTTTGTTTGTTAAATATTCAAATATTGCTTGGTGTTCTGTTCTGTACGTATACGCGATATGCATTATATTCTATAAGCATAAAATTAAACAGAAGTTTTTATAACAACAACACATTCAATATAATGTATTTTGTATATATTATATAATATACTCATATAAATATACAATTTTTATTTGTTGTTGGGGTAATATTTCTTTTTAATTATGCAAACAAAGAATACATATTATTGTATGCGCGCGTATGTGAATTTGTGTGATCCGAATGTATGCCCGTTATTTATGATATCTGCACTGAATAAAATAAAATAAATTTGAAAATGCAAAAATAAGAGTATTTGCGTTTGAATTACATTTTTTTATTTGCGATATTTGCATAGCATCAAAAAAAAAAATAAGTATATGCAAATGTTAAAGAGTATGTATCCGAATAATTTCTATATAATTTGTAAATTTTACATATTAACACATACACCTTGTGTCCGCAAAATAACCAAAATGACTTTATAATATATAGATCTCCAATCTCTGGTAACATCGCAACTATTATATTGACAGTCGATTGATTTATGTATTGCAAACCGACATTAATAAACTGGTCAAATTTCATGTAAATAAAATGGTGCATTTGATGCACTTGTTGAATGTACAAATCAATGTGTTTCCGTTAAGGTAAAATATTTCCTATATATAAATAAAATTATTGTTGCGTAAATATATAGCATGTTTTGGTTATTTTTTTTACTGCCTCCGATGTATATAGACAATAATTTTATTATAACGTATTCCGTTAATAAATTATAATAGCCACAAAAAAAAAAAAAATTGTTTTGTTTTAATTAAAAAAAATTATAATTATTTTCAAAATAAATAATTTCATTTTATATAATTACTATTATTAATATATCCAAAAATATATAATGTCAACAAAATATGCTGTGTTTTATCATATGTTATGTAAAAAAAAAATGAAATCAAAATGATATGGCGACAAATACGAAATTAAATCAATAAAAATTAATACCATGGTCATAATATCTTATGCGTATATATGTTAGTATGTGCTGATAGTGCTTCTATATTATTATAAATCCAACAATATTATAACCCATATAATGTTACAATTCGTTTTTATTACTATACCCAATTATGATGAACATTTAATCGGAAACACCAAATTATATATAAATATACATATATGTATCAGTGTGGCGAAACGTGAAAAAAGTAACATTTCAAATTAAAATATAATTAAATTTCGAGTTAAAAGTAAAGACTTTATTATGAAAAAAAGGAATGTATTTACCAACTAAATTTTCCGGAAAACTGAATTAGATGAATTATCATCTTTTTTTAATTACAGGTCATTTTGGATCTAACGGCACAAGTATTATTTAGGTGTCACAATTTATACAAAGTACCACATAAATATAACTTTGAATTTTCACCATAACATCGCATGGCTTATATTATTTCTGGAACGCATAAATCGATTTTAAATAATATGAACAGTTAATAATTAATAAATTTGTTAATTCATGTAAAATGTAAATCCGATAAATTATGACCTGTAATTACATAAAGATAATAATTCATAATTTAGGCTACTCCGCAACTTATATATGTTATTTCTTAAACTTCGCCACTAATATCCATTTACTATGAAATATATCGTATATCGTATACAAACACCCACTTAACAAATGCAAACAATCAAACAGAAAATATATGAACATAAATAAATAAATAAAAGAAAAAAAAAAAACAAAACATTTATTTGAAATCAAAGGAGTTTTGCGGGGTAAGAAAATGTGTTTAATATAATAACAATCTTATGATATGCGTACAAATATCTATATAAATGGTATACATACAATGGGTTATTAAGACCAAATGTCATATCATAAAAAGCTAATCTCAAATACCTATTATTGATATGTACAATATATATATAATAAAGATTATAGATAATAGGTTAGTATTAATATATATATTTATATTCTTATAGTCCTATATCCTTTTACTTTGAAAATATACGTATACACAAATACACTAGTATATCATAAATGGGCATTCATAAATATACAAATATTATATACATTGAAACATCTATCTACAATATATATATATTTTATTATAAATAACGTACAAACAATGACATAAAATATATTCATATCCATATATGAAGAAAATATATACTTTATGATGTCAATCAATAAAATATAAGAAATTATGTATTTATTTTTTATGATAATGTTCAAGAAGGATTTACCAAAATAATTGCAATTTGGAAAATATATTTATTATATTAAATTATACCTAACATATATATATATTATATACAGAATGATGTTCATTTGTATAAATATATTAAGAGACATTCTCGTGTGTGAGCTATACTTATGCGTAAAAAAAAAAACATAAAGGTATATATTATATAATCAATATAATGCTATTTTTATGTATATGAATTCGTATAATAAATTTTTTTACTTTATTATTTATTTACTCATTAAATAATATTTAATATTCCAGAAAAATAATATTCATTTTATAAGCACATACTTAAAGTCATAATAATTTTTATTTGTAAATGCGACATTTGTTCATTTAATCCATTCATTTGCAATACGGTTTTATGATGATGAAAGTCGTGCCACATTTATTGCGTACGAACATAATATAATACACAATAACATGATTTAATTTTCAATTAAATGAATCCATATATATATACGAGTATATATCAGTGACGAACAGTTTTTTTGAGTAGATGTTCTTGAGTTTCTTGCCCAATTTTGCAATCATAATTTAAGATCTTCATTAAGGAGATGTATACCCTTAAGTATTACTTCAATCAGCTGTAAGTATATTACTGTCAAAATTGCCAGTTCATTTCTGTGTTTATTGTAACTTTCATCTTTTTTAATGATAAATTCAAGACTTCTGTTTGTCGTAAGTCTGGCTATTTTCTTGCTACTCTATTTTTTTCCCAACATTACAAATTTGCAAAGTTATTTTCAAAAGCCAATTTTTATTTTATTAATACTAAATAAATTAATTGAATTCATAAAAACACTCAAAGTATTGTATAATAATAAATAAATATTATTTTTATATCATATAATAATTCATATACACTAAAAATTGCGAAAATCATATCAATAATGATAATAACATACATTACGATCATATATTTTAATTTGACAATACAAAATAATGAATTAAAATTACAAACAAATACATTTACACATTTCATATCCACCAAATATAGTATTTATGCCATATGTTTTTTGATGATACCATACACCATACAAAAAAGCTTTGCTGTTTCAGCTTCACATAAATTTTTTCCCCTTCATTAAACGTACCGAGCGCTGCTGTGTATATTTGTAATATGCGTATATATGTCATATATCAATATATATATATGAATTTATGGCTACTACCACTACTACTGAAATATAAAAGCTGCGCTAATACAAATAAAAATATGGTATATATAATAATACATGGGATATATATGGGTGATGATTGCCGTGTTGCGATCGCTGGTATTATTATATTTAATTAAAGTTATTTAAGTACTGCTTATATTTTTGTATATTTAAAATAAATATGTTTATGTTTATAAATATGTTTTTTAATGAATTGAAGAAAATATGTGTTTGTTTTATAATATATTCAAAATATATAATTGTTGAATTTGTTAAATGTAAATTAGAAAACTGTTTGGACAGCAGTGCGTACCCTGCTGCCGTGGACCAATCGGCACTGATGTATATATGTACATCGTTACTAAAACATAATACAAACATAATTAAATTTTTATATTCTTTTTATAGATTAACTCTAAATCAATATAAATATTCGCGAGTACTCTTTTATACACAATACCATACACGCGCGGCATATATAAAATATTGATAATATTTATATTTGATTTGTTAATTTCATTCTGGATATAACTGTTTCCAATAAAAATAAAACTAGTAATTGTAAATAAAATATAAATTTTTTCGAATTAATTATGAGGAAACTTAATTTATTCACATTTAAACTTTAATTTTAATGTATACATTTACGTCATATATAAGAACGATAAAATATCGCATTCAAAATATGTCATACATACATAATTGAAAGGTTAATTGCATCGAGAGGAATACTTCATAAATACGAGTATATAAATCAATTGGTTAACATTAAAATATCGGTGTTACAGTAAAATAGAAACAAACAATTTTTCAATAAGAAAATATAAAAGGATTCTCTATATACATATTATTTTCATTTAGAGCATTAATGAGAAGTGCATCATCGGAAGCAAGTATTGATGAAAGCAATTCGATTAATTATAATTAATGCCTATATAAATTAGAAATATATATACTATTTATGTATTGTATATTTAATATATATAATATTATATAATTTTATGAGGTTTAATCTATTTCACATGAATTTTGTCTTATGAATTTCTAAGTATTTAAATTATATTTACATTTTTACAATTAAATTTTCATGTAAAAGATTTATTTATATACTGAATAATAATAATAATAATAATAATTATAATAATAATATTAAAATTATTATTATTATTATTATTATAAATGTATACATAAGTTCTATATGATGTATACAAGTACAATATTTATATATATACAATTTACAATTTTATAATATATTCGCTTAAGTTTTACTTGTAAAATTTATGAACAATTTCCTAATTATATAATATATGCAATGAATTTTGTTATCGCGTATATACACGCAACATCATTTTAAAGTTTAATTATTCTCTTTTATATTCAAAATGTTTCTTATGTTTCTTTTTTTTTTTTTCTTTTTTTTAGTATATATATTATATTATAAGTGAATAAATATGCGAGTAAAATTAATTTATTATAGTATGTACGAGTATAATATTAAATATAATAAAATAATATGTAAACTCGTCGTGTACTGTATATAAACTAACTTCAATAAAATAAAATCATTTTAATTAAAAACTCATTATATTAATGAAGCTATACAGGGTGACCACGCGAGTGAAGTATAAACTTTGAAGGTGGTGATGGGTGGCATAATGCTAAATTACTAGTTAATAGTTAATTGTTATTAATTTTTATACGTTTGCATCATCTTTTCAAACACTTATAACTTATTGAAACTATTAGTACAAGTTAAATAAAATATTTTACATAATTATATGTTGAAAACAGAGTCCTAGAATTATTTCTACCATCATCTCCTTCACGATTTGCACTGCACTCGTGGACACCATGTATATAATGTATATACCATATATACTATACTATACAAACATTAAATTTCATATATATGTATGCAAATTTTAATATTAATTCTATATATATTACTTGTAAATATAAGAAATTAAATTATATTTAAATTTAAATATGTTGAATATATTGTGCACACACACACACATATATATTATTAATAACGATAAGAATTAGAAAATTTTATATGTGTAATCATATATATAAACACGAGTATTTGTACTTAATTTATAAAGATAAGAATTTAAGAATAAATTGGTTACATCATTAAATAACCATTACTATTAAAAATAATTGTTTACAGTGAATTTAACAAAAATTGTAAAAGATTTTCAAACCACATTTACAATTTTGATTATTTAAAATAAAATCGTTATTAATTTAGAGTACCATATTTAAATAATATAATTATAAAGTTTAAGATGACTATAATATTTTTCGTTTACCGAATCAGTTCACTGCAATTGATCAACTGTGTTCCCATCGCTTGAATTATATACCGGTTGTATTATTCAGACATTGTCCAAGTCATCCTCAAATATTCGCATTTAACATTGCCTACAGCAGTTGTTAATTTGATTCGTATGTAATTATATTTCAATATATCTTTTATTACTTTCATTATGTGTGAATTGTCTATAAGTATAGCGTTGCGTATGGAGACGTTTCTATTCTTTTTATTGCTTACTGAAATCTTCGTATACGTAAACACGAAACGTATATAAATATTTTATTACATATACGTAGTCGTGTATTATAATAAAACATAAATCTATTAAATATTATATGAATAATAGAAAATCATATTATAATATAAATATATGAAATTGTGTAAATGAAAGTATTGGCTATATGTTTTATTACATGTTTGTAAATATATGCACACACATTTCACACAACAAAATATTTCAAGAATTTATTCATCTATATCTATTTTATATCTATATATGTTATCTATAGTTTTTTATACACATTATAATAGCATATGTTACATATATTTGAATATTTCTATATACATTTTTTGTTGCCTTTAATACACATACAGCACCCAGCACGTTTCATCGATTATTATCAGAGTTTATATTGAGAATTTCTTTTATCAAATTTTATGCATCAATAAATCGGTTTTATATGCAAAAATATGTTACAATATTTTTTATCATATCTTCGTTTTGTGTTTTTAAACTGTTCATATAAAAATATATATTTATATACAAACAAATCAATATACAAATGAAAAAAAAAATGGACTGTATCACTATGTACAGAACATAACTATATATATATACCGTTTACATGAAGAAAAAACAGAGAATTTCCTGAAGCATAATTTTCCAATTTTCTTTTTTTTTTTTCGTATTTTAATTTATTTATTTTCAATTTTTGCACTATATGTTGCCCCTGCAATCTATGTACAATGAAAATCAAATTAAAATAAAATAGTATAGATAAAGTGCATTTATAACTATATTTAGGAACAAAAAAAAAAGCAAATCAATTGCATTTTTATGCCAAACCAACCGGTAGATAATATTTATAAAATATGATATCCTGTTTGTATGTATGCTATGTTTTTTCTCTAGGCTATTATATAAATATTATATGTATTTTGATTTTTATATTTATGTTTACCATTTTTTTTCTCTATTGTATGTTTAAAATATTAAATGCCATAAATCATTTAATTTATATTTTAATTAAAACTAACCGATATTTATATTTTAATATTTATATATTGCATACACAATATATATATAGTTTAAATATTAAAATAAATCTAATTATATGAAAATTAATTATAGTGTCAAAACTGATATGCATACAGGACGTGCTGTCAGCCGATTATATATTGCTAATGCAAATCGTTTTGATTCAGGCAATTATACGTGCGCTTTAGGTGATTTTGCCAAATCAACTGTAGCCGTTCATGTTATAAATGGTAAGTGGTTTAAATTTTATATGAATTTATCAATAATAAATTAAATTACTGCTAAATATAGACAGACAATAAATACATATAAATAATAAGTATAGTAAGTTTGCCAGAATTGTATACAGGTTATTTTTGTTAATGAAGAAGGTTTTTGTGAATATAGCATACAAAAATTTGAACACGTCAATCTTGATCACACTTTTTATTTGTATTATTTGTGTGGGTTATTATGAAAGTTCTATTTATATATAAAATATCAATGAGAGTAAAAGATAGTCCTATGGTCAATAATAAAAGATAGTGCTATGGTCAATAATTTTACATTTAGACGCTAAGTCATTATTTGTATTTTTATTTTAAAAACAAATTTTCACCTAAATTAAAAAAAATGTTTGTGCAACCAACAAAAGTCTAGCATGTGGCACACGCATCTGCATTTCAGTTTATATAGTTTTTCTATTGAAATCGTAAAAAGAATTTCTACAAGATAAATTAATTCTATTTGTAAAAACAGTAAGATAAAACAGACAAGCATCAGCTTTCGGTAACTGTACATATCGATTATCTTGAGAAAGGAAATCGCATAATCATAAAGAAAACATTATGTGCAGCGTAACCGGACAAGGACAAAATTGAATGGGTTGACAAATCGTATTATTTAAACGGTATCATCATAAATTTATTTTGAAGCTATTACATCAATTTCTATATCCATTTTCAAATATATATAAATATTTTTATATATGGTTAAATTATTTACAACAAAAATTCTAAATAAATATAAAAATAATTAATATTAATTATTTATAGAATAAAAAAAAAAAACAATTCATTTTCTTAAAAATGTAATCACTTCCATTATGTAATTTTTCTTTATTTTATTTTATAAAAAAAAAACCAATAAACTTTATTTTCTTCTCTTTATAAATACAAGAAAAAATAATCTAATTAAGAAAATTTATTTATGTGTAACATAACATACAAAAAAAAAAAAAAATTGGAACAAAGAAAATTACTTTTAAATTGGTTTCATCCCATCATATAACAATATCAATATATATAAAGATACGTCTACAGAGTCTAACAAAATATTATACATATATACTGGATGTCTAAGAATAAAAGGCTTAATGTTTTTTGGATGATTTTGTTTTGAAAATATGACATAACATTTTGGCATTCTTCTTCAATATCTCGATAAAATTCAATAACCAAGATTTTTCACTTATAAAATTTGATCAAGCTTAATCATCATTATAACTTTTTCTCGGCATAAGATCAAAAATTCATTTAAGGTACATTTTGATGATGAGACCAAAGTAGTTCCTCAGTATTCAAAAAAAAAAACCATAATACTCATTTATGCTTTCTATATATTGTTTTCGTACAATCTTTTTTCTTTAACAACTACATGAGTGAGCGATAATATATTATTTGTATTTATATTCGATTTAAAAACACCGAGAGAATTTAGTATTGACATATGACCGTCGTCACATTTTGAGACACCCTGTGTATATATACATTTAATGTGACAATAGAAAAGTTGCTTGGTTAAGTACATAATAATACAAACATATACATATAAATATATGACAACAACAAATATAAAACATTTACTATTATATTATATAATAGCGTAGAAAATTATCCTTTAGCATATCAGGACACGGCATGATTGTAATAATGTTATAAATTTCTTTTACATTTATTTTCATTATTGTTTCTTTTCCTTTTTTTTTTCTACTATAAATTATCATTTTATTGTTTGATTGTACTATATATACACTATAAATGTTGTTTGTATAATGTATATGAATATATATTTAGGAGAAAATCCAGCGGCAATGCAACATGCAAGCAGTATACGATGGACACCAATCAAATGGATTATATTGCTGACCTTAATGGGTTTATCAATGTTAAATTGGCGGTGACTATAACTATTAGTAAACGAATAGTAAACTATATGTTATATAAAAATATATAAATTATTTTAGAGAATACCAAAGATATACAAAATAAAGGAAGAAAACAGTATATATATATAAAATATTTTTTAATACTTATAATAATAAATTAAGTTTGATATTATTAGTAGGTATTTAAATAATAAAAAATATATTATAATTTAATGATTTAGTTTTTTTTTTTTTTCAATATGTAAATAATGATGAAATGAAAAGTAATTATATTATAAAAATTTAATAAATAATGTTATAATTTAAATTTGTATAATATTATTTATAGATAAATTATTAATCTGTTGTTATTATATTATATTATTAAAGCAAGATTTGCGGATGAAAATTAACAAAATATATTTACACAAAATTGGGATAAATAATTGTGATACTGTTAAACAAGTCATGTTACGCCAAGTAGTATCTATACCAAACATTAATATGGCGACAACTAATTTGGAAAATTACTTCGCACGGGGTTATATAATAAATGCTTCTTAATTCCATTATTTTTATAAGAATGATTGCAGATTATATTTTTTCGTGTCTTCGCATAATATTTTCAGATATATAATTTCAATATCCTTAACTTTCGTAGTAGCTGGTAGTGTGGGTATTTTCGAAATATTTAAATTATTCTAATTTAATTGCCAGCTAATTACCATATATTAATTATGAATATTCTTACACATCTTATAAAAATTTGAAATTCTGACATATAAAAAAAGATTAAATGGTATAAATTATTGAAATTTGTTTTACAGAAATTAGTGGTTTAAGTATTTTTTTATTTAATAAAAGTGGAAACGGCTTTGAGCCAATTTTAAATAAATATTAAAATTAAATAGCAAATACATAGTACATACACAAATTTTGATCAGAATTCAATGATAAAATAACCAAATTATCATGGTTTTCAAAATATCTTCTTTATGAAACCTGTTCCCACTGCGGATATCATTTTCTTTTAACAATTGCCCACATTATGTGACCGATTATATATAATGAGTCAATTTCAATTATTTATATATTGAAAAATTATACCATAATATGGCAATAGTGTTGTAAATGGATATTTAATTATATACAAATAATAATACAACTACATATATACCATATACCCATATAAACCGCATATTTGTATAATACATTATAAATAGGTGTATATTGTTGTGCATATATAAATATTTAATGGCATTGTTTTTAGCCGAAAATAATCAATATAATAAATATAAAAAAAAATTTTTTTTAATTTTTAATTAATTAAATTTTTAATGAAGTACCTATTTTATTTGTCATGCATAAACAACAATATATATAAAAAGTACACTAATAAATATATGGTCTATACAAAAAATATATTATAATACAATTATGCGTCTGATAAATTGATTGTTTAATCCAATTTATATTTATGTATTCATGGCTGCTTTAAAAAAAAAAAAAATAAACCCTGTTTTTATTATTTGAAATATTATTTTTTGAATTTTTAATTTTCTGACAGAATAATTTAATTATCAAAAAAAAAAAAAAGAAGAAATGACGATAAACATTATTTTGGGTTTTTCATGGTTCTTCTTTAATGCCTACAACATATACATTTTTATTATTATATTATTTCATTTCCATATATTTTCTGTACATTGTACAATCGCTTTTAGGTTATATCCGCTGAATATCATACAAAAAAAAAAAAAACTGTTGAAACTTAATCGATTTTTAAATAATTTGTTTTATAATTTACTTACATTATACTTTTACATTTCTTGGTAAAATCAATTATATTATAATCATATGCGATAATGTTTAAGTTTATTGTTTAGAAAATTGAATATTGATTCCATATATATATATGCATTAAATATATATATATGTAGAAACGTACTCGCAATTAATATGTTTTATTCGCATATTACACGCAATAAAAACGAAAAGATATGTGATTATAAAAAAATATATATGTGACGTAAACTAAATGCTATTAAAACAATAAATTTATTGGTATTTTATGTTCTTGTAATTTGCGTTAATAGAATTCCATATATTAAACTAAAATTGCTAACACATAAATTATATAGTTATTTTTTATATTACAATTAATATATGCATTATTGCTCAGCTAATACATATTTACAAATAATTAAATGAGCCCATTCGTTTTCGACTATATAATTTTGATAAATTACCATGTAAAATCTTAATTTCATTATATAAATTTATTGCATTGAATATGGTTCAAAATAAGATTGCAAACATATACATCAAAACATAGACCATATTTATGGAACCAAAGTAAATATTTATATAAGATTTATATTATTGATACAAGAATTTTTAGACTTTTTGACAAATTCTTTTTTGCGAATGTAATAATATAAATATATGTTCAACGTTTTAAAGAAAATTCCTATAAAGTAATTTTCGCATCATGACATGTGTCACAATGAGATATCAAAAAACCTTAGGATTGTGACAATTTCCCGTTTAATATTAATCAAATATCGCATGTAAGTTGATAATAAAATTATTTATGAAGAGTATTTAAAAAGTTCTTCAAAAAAATAATATTAGCAACAGATAGGTAAAATGTGAATAATTTGTTAAATTTTCAATTTAATTAGTTTATTTTTTAAATTTCATATGTTCACAATGTTGGGTCAACAAGTTGGATCAAGAAAAACTCTGTACACTATTTTTAAATTTTATTTTATTTTTATAAAAATTCTACAATATATATTTAGCGCCGGACAAACGGCACTTGTTATTTGGATCGCGAATGATTTAAGCAAAATTTCTACTATAAATTTAAATAAATTTTCATTTATATACGAATATTGTGTAATTTATGTAAATTTTAAATATAAATAAAATATGTATTTGACATTTGAAATTCTATTTGAATAAACGAAAATAGTTTCTGAATTCTCTACGCATTATTTTTCGGCACAAATTTTAAATAAATTTGTAAAATATTCAATTTTATAGAACATTCAAATTAAAATTTTCGTGTCCACATTTAATTCAATACAATTTATTTTTTGTATTATGTACATAAAGATAATAAATAAAAGTTGAAATATTAAATATTTTAATTATATTTGTTATATAAAAAACTAATAAAAGCAATAGTAATTTTGCGAAAATAATGTCATGTATCAAATATTAATTTTGCAATGTATAATGTGTAATGATTTGTTGATGGTTATATCGCATTTATATATTTAAAATATTTATATTAATGATTGCATATATATGAGAGCGTGAATAAAATTAATATTTGTATTATGAATGATACTAAATTTTTGTTAATATTCATTATTAAAATCAATATTTACTATGTTTTATATACGTACACTATGCCATGCAAAGAAACAAAAACTGATAAAAACTAACTATATTTTAATTCAATGTAATTAATATGCAGACTTGTTTCGAGAATGATACAATGTTTAATAAAGCACCCATTTCCAGGTCAATCTGAAATTAATGTACGAAATTTATGATCATTTTTGAGTTATTGATATATTCTGTTGCATGTAAAAGTATTTTGTTATTAATTGTTTTGATTTTTCTATTCTTATGACATGGTTCCGTTTCTGTTATTTTCTCATATTCATGTTCTACTAAAAATAGTTGCATTATTTGCCAGCCTTTTAAATTTAGTGGATACAATATACCAAAAATTATAAATGTAATAAATAAAACTGGATTTTTTAAATGCGTGCGACAAGATTCCTTTTTAAAGTATATGCAGAACACTGCGGTAGTAAATGTGTAACAACCCGTATTCATGTATTAAATAAATTATTATAATTTAATGTTAAATTTTTAATTTCAATTTCAATGAAACGAATGTTTTTATAATATATATGTAATGATATTGTATTGTATACTATCCCCATATACAATATATATATATACAAAATATGTATATTAAATACACACACATATAATTATTAATATTTAATAATTTAATTAATTTATTGAATATCAATAAAATTATATAAAATAAAAATGATTAAATAGGTGTACTTGTATAATATATGTGTACCGCACAATAAAATATACAATAATATATAAAAAAAACTCTAATTAAAAATTTGTATATTTATAAAAATAAAACCCAAATTTAAAAATCATAATGTAAATATAATAGGAAATAAAATCTATACACCATATATAGTAATAATAACAGATCACAATAATATACATATGTAAATTTATGTGTATATAATTAATAAAAAATATATAAAATTAAATTTATTTAAAAATGGATTATTTATTCTCCGTCCGGAATTGATCATTTTTATAATAATTTATTTTCATTTTTCTTTGCCATATTATATTTTGTTTATTATTAAAATATATTTAAAATATTTAAATGTGCATAAATATGGAAAAATGAAAAAATTGAAAATATTTTAGTATAATATGAGAAAAAAATTTTAAATTATAAATTATAGTTATATAAGAAATATTACATAATGTGTCAGATATGTTAAAATATAAAATTTATTATCATTTTCTTTTAATTTTAATTTAATTACTACTGATATGATTCCATTATATATCGTTACAAACGGGTTGAGTCGGATTGATAATGAAATAAATAATGTAAAAATTAAATAAATAAATAAATTACCTTTGTCATTTGTATACAGCGGGGTTAAGTGTTTCCATTTTTTTTTACACCAAAATACATATGTATATGTATGTTTCAAAGTTGCCTGTTGGTATGAAAAAATAAAGAAATTAATTTAATTATTCGTATTATTTCTCCGTGCGTATTTATATTATAATATAATTTAATTTTAAAATTTATATTGTAGTTTAATAAATAAAAATAAAAAAGTAAAAAATGTGTTAAATAAAAACACGATTTTTATATCTAATTTACGTTTGCAAACAAAAAATATTATGTAAATTTTTTAATCACATATCCTGTAATATGTATAATATACTAATGTCTGGTTATATTATATTATTATATTTATGCATATTAAATCTCGACCCGTTTTATGGATAATCGTACAATTTTATTTTATTTTTATTAAAATTATTATTATTATTATTATTATTATTATTATTATGAGAAAAAATAAAATAATAATATTAAATTTAATTACATAAAATTATGTAACCCCGCGAAAACAAAAAAAGAAACCAAATTGTAATAATAAATTAATATATATGAGAAAAATCATATTAAATTTAATAATGATTTAATTTTATTATATATATAAAAAACATAATACCTATAGAATTAATCATAATCTTTATCTTCTCTATTTCTATTTATGGTACGCATATATATGACAAAAAAAAACACCCAAAACAATTTCTATTAGATATAAATTATTATAATATAAGATTAGATAATATTTTTTATGTTTGCAAATTTTTTTATTTGTATATAATAATTATATAATAAATTTTATTAAATAAAAAATAAATTAAAATAAATGTGTACATAATTAATAAGTTCCATAAGATTCGAAAAATAAATAAAAAATTATTGTGGTTTATTTTACAAATATGTTTGTTTTTATATTAATATAATTTTTTTAATGTTATCTTTATAATTTTGTATCAGTTTTCAGTTTCTACAACATTCACAACCTATAATCTCAACAATTATGTATAAATGTTACTGTTCATGATCAATATGTGAGTATTAAATTAGTATATAGATTTGCTATTTATGACCTAATATTATTAAAATGTGGTGTTTCCTTAATCGAATTATTTTTATGTATTGGTAAATTTTATTATAATTATGTAAAATTTTGAGATAAAAAATTTTATACCCGTTTGTTTACGAAAAGAATTGAATTCAGTTATAGGACTTTATGGATGTATTCACTATATGTAAGTATCGCTATATTATACACCTATCCACAAATGTATGTACAATAAAATATATAAATTCGCAGGATTAAATGTATTGATACAGGATGGTCCATTTCCGATATGCGTGATTATCCGTTGAGATATTTTAAAATTTGGTATTTTAAAATATTCATTCAGGATGATAATTATAAACATATTAAGTTATATTAATTACAACAAATGTCAGTGCTAATTATTTAATTAATTAAATTACTGTAATATTTTACCACCCCAGAAAGACAATAAAAAACTCTATAACAAAGAAAAATGTTATAAGTTCACTTAAAATAAAATTTATTTATTTTGAACCGCAGAAATATTCTTTAAAAAAAATATATACTATTATTGTTACAATAAAAAAGAAATATATATCGAATTTATTTAAAAATCAAATTCGCAAAAATACTCGCATAATAATTAACCGCAATTGATTTGCAATATTATCAAAAGTTAATGAAGCAGCAGACATTGTTTATGTATTATAAATTAAGTCAACTGCAAAAATGTCGATTTATATAAAATAAAAATTGAAAAATATTTCATAAATAAATTTTGATAATTTAACCACTGTTCAATATCACTTTCGATTAACAATATTCATGAATCTATATACGCTAAACAAAATACTGTGTGACATTTGGACAAAATAAATTTTAATTAACTTCATGATAATATTTATATATTGTAGCAAACTTTTATAATAAATGCGTCACAAAAGGTTGTCTTTTATATTTATAATTCTGAATAATTACACAAACCATCAACAATTTATTACAATTAATCAGTGAATTTTAAAAATATTTTATTATGAAATATTGATTAAATCGCAAATACATTATTATAATCTCTTCCAACAAACATATGAAAAAAAAAAAAATTAATATATTTTTATATTTAATGCACAAAAATTGAAATCCTATTTATATTTACGTGAATACATAATGATTATATACATATATTTTGTGTTACATTTCAATTACATATATATATTTCTATACTTATACGAGGCAGAGAGAGGAGACATAGGTCTGTCAGATCTATTTAAATAAATATTTGTACGAATAAACTCTACATGAAAAACATAATATATTAATATTCTGATAAATATTAAATATACAATTTATATAATTTTGTCGGCGATTGCATATGAAATTTCAAAAAAAAAAAAACTATTTTAATAGCATTAAAATTAGCGAAACATGACTATGTTTACATGCGAGTAATAATAATATTCTATGGTTTTTTATTTATACAATGAAATTATGTATTTATACATTTGTACCCGCGCAGCATTGCAAATCATATCTATATAAAATTATAGAGATTTATAGTAAAACATATAAATATTAATAATTCGATGTATATTCTAATAAGAATATTAAATTTTGTTAGCTTTTTAAAATTTAATGTTATTTTGAAATCAATGTTTTTAAGAGAAAAATAATAATAATATATTTTTAATGAAAACAATATTTTTGTATATGAATTCTGGAAGTATGGAAAATCGATCTTTGAGTTACATATATCATCATAACTATCAAAGTTCAGTTATTATCAAATTATATATAAAAGTATAAGTATTTATTAATATTAGGAATTTAATAATACGAAAGTCGACTGTACGGTCTCGTCAGTCTAAAACCAGAATTCAAGTAGATTGTTTAAGATGATTTGATGATTTAATAAATTAATGTGTAAGCAAATTTTTAAAATTTAAATACTTTAGAATTATAATATATGCACAATTATATTATAGATAGAAATTAAAATAATTAATGGACAGAAAATAATTTGCTAAAGTATATATCATTTTTCAGACCATACATGGAAAACAATTAGTATAAATTATATGTTATAAGTCCTATATACTTACAGTTTGTTGTATATATATATTGTATATTTATATAAAAATTATATGAAAAAAAATTAATATATAGTTTTTAAAATAAAGAAGTTAAGAGGTTAACGTTTATGTCAAATGTTGTATATATATATATATATTGTATATTGTGTAAAATACTATAGTCGCAGTCGACATGAATACAATAAAATAAATTTTAATTTAAGGATCTATTATATAAATTACATTAAAACACATATACATATATGTATAGATAGATATATAGTTTTAACATAGAAAGTTACTTGAATATACTTAAAAATACAATATACAATATATGAAATAAAAAAAAATAATTTATTTAAATTTACAGGATAAAAAAAAATGGCAATGGAAAACTTTATTTTTTTGAATTAGGTATGTAAAGTCCTTACATAGAGATACATATATTATATATATGATATATATATAAATATAGGTACTTATACATTATACATTATGTATATGAACCAGTTATTGTTTTATATTTCCGTTTTGTATATATACACATACAAAAACACAGTAAGTACATGAACAATGAACAATGGACAAATAAATTACCTTTTCCTCTAAAATTACAATATATATATATATACATAAAGTTTATATACTTATTTACAAAATTCACTCGTATGTAGTAAAAACCATATTATTTCACTACTCTATATGTGTACATTTTATAATATATCCTTCTAAAATACATTATATATACCATATATATATATATATGGATATGTATATGCATGCGCATATATTATATATGTAAATGTTTATGTAATTTACATTTAAATTTGCATATTTTATATATATATGCTCTCATATAACATATATTATACAATTTATGCCAGTATTGGACTAAAATAAAATAAATTTAACTTTATATACAATATATATATATATATATTTTATACTATATATAATATTATAATATTACACCACTCGTATTGAAATATATATTCCAATTTTACATTAAGGGCGACTTTTCATTGTTTTATTGTATTTTAGAATAATATATAATGACCAAATGTACAAAATATTTATATAATATAATATAATATAATCCTCTTCTATAATTAGAAATCAGTTTTTAATTAAAATGTTTCTCTATATTATATTTGTACAAATATAAATAATATATTTATACGTACACACATGTACAATTTAAATAATTTGAGAAAATCCAGTATTATTCTATTTGTTATTGATAGTTTGTATAAAATGATTCCTTTATTTTGTATATACGTGTTACAATAACAATGTCATAAAATGTATAACAACCGGAAAAAGTTATATCATTTTATCGTATTATATAGGTGTAAACTGTGTTCATATATGTATCAATATTTGAAATACATTTCTATATAAATATTATATTTTTAATTATATTTTTATATATTTATACAACATTTTGAGGAAAAATATTTATTATATATTCTACATGCATTTGTGATTAGTAAACATGTTGCTGCATATAAACTGAAATTTATAGTTCTGTAATTTTATAAATAAATTTAATAAACAATAAATAATATAAAAAAAATTATTCAATGTGAAGATTGGTACTTTTAGTAGACTTAAGTAATATATATATTATTTATATAAAAAAAATATTGCAGCTACTTCAACATAATCTGATGTTTCTTTAAAATTTATATTATATATATAATAAAAGCTTTATCATATTAAAATATAAATCCATGATTTAAAATTTATATGTATGAGCATAATATTTATTTTTAATGAATATTTATATATTTATTAAAAATTAAAGAATAAACAAAATAATATAATAGAAAAACATATTGACAAGGTAAAATTGTCAAATATTAATATATATATATTATTTTTTTTTTCCCATATTTATTATATATTTTAATATAATCTTAATCTGATTTATAGCGCAATCAATTAGGATCAGTATTTTCCATTTTTCAACTAAATATAACAATAAATGTATACGTAGATTTGTGTGTATATTTTCTATAAACAATCCAATAATGTAACATACACATACAGTAATGTGTATATTTCAAAAAAAAAAAATATATATGCATGTACAAAACAATAATAAAAGAAATATATTGTATATGAAATGTGCAGTAAGATTTATACAAATAAAGCTTTTAATATGCTTAACAAGAAAATCTTTTTACCCAATGCAAGAAGCATATTGTGAATGAAATTTAAATGGAAAAATATTTATAAGTATATTTATGTGTGCATGCATATACACGAAAAATATTTATATATATATACGGAAATTAGATAAATCTTTTACAATTAAATCCACATATGTCTTTTAGACATTGAAATTGACTATAAATAACACTTTTTATATATATGCATGCACACAACATATGTGTATTGTATAGGATATTTACTTATATTTTAAAATAAATATTTAGTTAGTGTTGAAAACTTTATGTGGCGCGCATTTACAATATATAAAAGTTAAAATCAATTATTTCGATATACACGTACAAAAGTATAACATATATTTTAATACAATAATATACAATGCCATATATATATATTGTATTTTTGTAAATTTATACGATATATATTTATAATAAAATAAAATATATTCTATTAAAGTACTATAAATAAATCTACTTATATAGTAACAAAACTTTTCAACTCTATTAATTTCCTATCAATTTTCATGCAACACATACTACTACTAGTATATATTTACAAAATGTAAGACACACTACACACACACACACACACATAAGCAACACCGTTTTGGAAACGATAATATAAAATAAAAATGTTTTTGAAAATTATTTCAATGAAAAAAGAAATCATAAAATAAGAAAGTTTTTCTTTTAGTTATGCCACTCAACACACGAATATCCATCAATATCAATAAAATAACAAATTCATAAGCTACAATTTTTCATTCACTTTCAATATACATATCTACCCAATATATTGACACAATCACATTGGAATTTATATATTGTAATTATAAAATATATATTAGTAAATGTGTATAGAAAATGTTGATATTGAATTATATTTGAAATTCCATTAAAATATTTATTAATTCATATACTAAAAAACATAGATGCGTACACACAATTCCTAATTAGATAAAAAATTGTGAGCGGTATCAGAAGTGAGTGGTGTCAAATTAGCCTAATTCTATTATTTATATATAAAAATTCGAGAAATTGAAAATCGAGTCGATGTTACATTGTTATATGAAAAGCGTGAGTTTATATAGATATTTTTGAAATAATGCAAAGAGATAAAAAAAAAGAAAAAACTTGAAGAACTTGCTTATTAAAATTATATATTTTCCAAGAAATAATTAAATTTAATTTTGAATGAAAATTTGATATATATGAAATTATATAAAAATTATAATACATTTAAAACAATATATTATAAACATAAACACAATACAAAATATTTATAACATTAAAAGTTATAATAATTTTATTTATTTATTTATTTGTATTATTATTATTATTATTATTATTATTATTATTATTATTTTTACTCACACACACACACACACACAAATAAAACAATATTTTCTTAATTAAATTTTCCATTTAGACTTTAAACCATAAAGGAACAAATAAAAAAAACAAAAACAAAATGTAAATTTATGGAAAAACCAAAAGTAATTTTCCAATTACGTAGAAAATTGGTTATATACAAATGTATTTGAATAAATATAAATACACTGAAACTTGAATTTAAGCACAATTTTCTGGATAGATTTTAAGAAATAAAAACGCTATATAAGCGAATAAAGGATGTAGGTATAAAGTAAATTTTCATGTCCTCATTGGTATACTTCCATGAATCAAAATAGATAGAAAATTAGACCAAATTTTAAATAAAAGTTTATGAACTTAGCTTAATGGGTCACCTCAATTTTAATATCACATATTATGGAAATTATTTCATGTGGTTAATTTATTAAAATTAAATAAAATTTTTTAACATTATTGTTATATATAAATGATTAAATTTATATATCAACCTATTTATATGAAAATTGATCATAATTTTTAAAATTTGTTTAGTTACCACTTTAAGTGTAGAGATGAAACGAAACATTTATATATCTATGAGTGATGTGATGTACATACAATAAGAGAATTGTGCTTAAATATCAACTGTTCTGAAAAACAACGTTTTTACTGTAAATAAATATATAAATAAATATACCAACTTGATTACTAAACAACTTTTCGCCAAAATATCTTTTATCTCAAATACATAATAATTTCCTTCTTTGTAAATATAGCGAATTGTATATATAATATTTTGTCTATATACGAGTATATGTGAACACAGAATATAAAAAAAAACCAATTTCCATTTACCAAGCCAATTTACCCCATGGTATGAAAATTCTTCTTAAAATCCAGAAAAATACGGCCTCTTGAATTTGACATGAGGATTGTGTTTATAATGTCATTTAAGGAAAAGAACATAGAATTACTTTTTATTTATTGTATCGTTTTGTTTTTGTTTTGTTTATTTTTATTTATTTTGTGTTATGTGTGTGTGTGTGCAGAACTGCGTATATATGTATTTTTTTAAAGCTTATTTTCTGTTCGTCACCGTGTACTACATTTTCCATCATCATTCCATTTTCTATTTTCCTTCTTTTATTTGTTACTATTTCATTTGTAATGCTTATTACATGTATTTTCTATATATATATGATACATGTTATGTGTATATGGAACAAGTATCATCATCATATATGTACTTACCATATACATTACATAAATATATATATATATATATACATGGTATAGTTGGTATGATCGCGTGATGTGTTTATACGAGTTATTGTTGGTATTTTTAACACATATAATAATGTATATAAAATAAGAAAAAATATTATTATATTTTTTTTTTTTGCGTATACGAGTATATGACAAATAACAGGAAATTTTTCCACACATTAAATAAACAACTATACTATTTTATTTAAGAGAATATATCACCAGAAAACAATAGGAAAATATTTTGTTTTTTGTGTATAGTATATACAATTATATACTAAACTAATGGAACTAGTGTATAGTTAAATATATGAAATGTCATATAAATTTACATATATATTATTTTTTTAATTTATATAAGGATATTTTTCTTTTAAAATATCAATATCCATTTTTTTTCATAGTATATCTATAAGATATAAACATAATTGTGTATGACAATATTTTGTTATTTCATATATTAACTCACACTTGTTGAACTCAAATATTTAGTATATTATCTATAATTATTTCTATATATGAAAATTTAATTAACTTATATAATTCTAAATTTAATTTAATTCTAATTTATCTACAAATAATTTCTTCTATTTATTATATATTTTAATTGTTGATTTGCGTAATTTACTATAATATATGTATATTGCAACATTAAAAGTGTAATTAAGCTTATATATACAATATATATTAAGTGGTACCTACCACATATATATATATTAAGAATTATATGTACGAGTATATTTATTTAAATAATATTATATACTTTTTCAATATGTATATTAAAATATTTTATAAACCTGAATCTTTGAATAAATAGTTAATTACTCTATATAGTGTCTTTTGTGTCGTTAAGTGTTATATATAGCAAAATAGTATATAGTATATAAATAAATATATAATAAAGCTTTTTATACTAATATAAGAATATTTGTATTTGTATACACAAAATGGAATTTTATTATATAAATATATATATATAGACCGCATACAATTGTTCATATTACATATATACACGCACGTAAATAATAGTGTTTTTAAATGGAATAATGTACAAATACTATTAATCAAATGGAAGAAGATATATGATTTACCTATGGTGTTTTGTTATACATGTAAATGGTATAATTATACATAATATATATACTTTATTTATATTGCAATAATACAAGAAGAAAGATAAGACCCAGATGGTGTTTTAGCTATAAAGTATATAAAATGTATAAGAATTAATGTTACTATATAGAGATGGCATTTTAATGTACTATACCATATAGAATTACATTGGTTATATAAATAGATATAATATATTAGTATACATTTTGAAAAAATATATCACATAATTTAATATTTGTTGAAAAAAATATATCTATATTATTATTATAAATTTTATTGTATTCATATTTTCATCATATTATTGATAATATAAATCATAAATCATAAATAAACTAAAATTAAATTGTCGAAATTGATACTATATATTTATGAATAATATATACGATTAAATTACATTCTTTAAAATTTGATGTTTATTGCACAACGTTTGCATAAACAAGCTTGTGCACGGATTCGACTTTTTGTTTTAAACTAATGGAAATTGACATTATATATATATATGCGATTATTTATATTTGATTTCAATTTTAGTCAGAGATAACATTTTATTTCAAATATAATATTAAGAAATTTTTATTATTTACTTTTATTTAATTTTTTATATTGTATAAAATATTTTCTTTAAGTTTACATTAGTTTTAAATTAAAAGTATATAAAGGTTATATATAAAATTACTATCATCACCACTCATACACACAAGACAACACATTGAAATTTATTTTTAATCGATCGTAAACCAAAAGAAAATCATCTAATATATATTATGAATATCAAAATGATCATCCATCTAAATGCATATACATCTCATTTACAATTTTTCTTAAAGATTAACAAGTCTTACAGTTGGACAAGACAGTTTATATATTGTTGTGCTGCATATATATATATATTATATAGAGTGTCTGTGGTTGTCATATATATATATAGTAACAAATTGGTAATCTGCTAAAGCCATGTCTGCGGCGAATACCCCGAATTGGGTAACGCTTTATATGATCACCAAATGCATTTAATCTATATATAGTTAACAAAATGATTTTAATGTATTGTTATTTTTTGGGTTTTAAATATTTTATGAATTATTATCGGAACAAATCAGTATTAAAAGTTTTTCACACAGTTTTCCTCATTTGTTTTTCAGGCAGTTCATGTGTGACACCATTTATACTTGTACTGTATATATATTGTTGAAGGTTTCATATCAAATTTTATATATTATTTCTGTAAGAATTATATAATTTCATATTAAAAATTAACTAATTTCTCCAAGTATAGGTTTAGTTTCCTACATCTTTATTCCTACATCATTTGCAATATTTTGTTTTTATTTCAATCACATTATAATGAAAGAATAATACTACTACTATCCATATATACAATCAGTTACTTATTATACTATATTTAAAAAAAAACAAACAAACAAAAACAGTTGATACAGAAAACTGGGGGTGAAAACTTATCTTATCAAATCAAAACGAAAACCACAAAAAAAAAAAATACAACAAATAAAAGGTTCTATTAAATAGATTGGTTCGAAATGATGTCATTTTAATAAGATCTATCTTAAAAGTTTATGTTAGAGGAAAAAAAAAAACGAAAAAAAAAAAACGGAAAGAAAGAAAAAAATTATTTTAATCATACAACCCATAACAAAAAGCGAAATACTCGTAGTAAAAAAATATCCCATATCCAATTTAAAGAAAATATATAATAAAAAAAAAAAAAAGAAATTCCAATTTCAACTATAAAAACATTTCTTTGTACACGTACCACACACACACACACACACACACACATACGCATCATTCTTGTATATAGAAACAATATATTAATATATATAAAATACATATGATCGGTATGTTATATACGAGTATTCGCATATATATGAAAGTGTATGTATCATATTACTTATGTTTTTTTTTTCTTTATTTTAAAATATAGTTACCCATAATAGTATACACAAACATATATAGTCTTCCGCATTTTCCCAAGGGATCAAAAAACAGTTTAATTTAACGAAGAATAATACTAACTATATATACATAAATAAGAACTATTCTATGTTATGTATATCTAAATATAAACTTTATATGAACAGAATACGTAAAATATATATTATTATATTATATAATAACAAAAACATATTTTATTCGATGTACTCCTCAAACCATGCTTATGTATGGCGTTTGTATATTATGTATATAAATACATATTTTCGGTTACCAACAAACAAGGCATACAAGAAATATATATATATATGGTATACCTATATTAACTTTGAATAAATACTATATGCATTAATATAGAAATTTTATTATTCCTATATATATGAAAAATGAAAAACATTTATTAATTTTGTATATTATTTCTATATACATTTGTCTATGTATGTGTATAAAGACCATTACCATGAAGAAAAAAAAACAACGAGTATATTTTTATCGAATAACTTATTTTCAACATTTTTAATTTTATATCAAAAAGATCTTATTACATATAGCTAACAAATTTGATTTTCTCACAAACACTTGTTCTACCACTTTTTAAACTAAAACATTTTTAATCAATGCGTCGTCATATAAAATATTGTAGTTGTTTGAAATTTAACGAAATCCCTTTTATTTTTCCTTCAAATCGATCTCCGCGTTGCAATACTAACTAAACATCTAAACTATATATAAATCGGATGTGCGATCGATTTTTTTGTGACTTCCAAATCTATTCAACTATTATATATATCTGCGGCTTAAATGTAATACTATACATTGTATATATATATATAGACCATATATGGTTTTTAAGGATACCTAAAAATATTTAGAGGGTAGCCCATTAAATCGGAGATATCAAGATAAAAATTTCGGTTTATCTATATATAATGTACAATGTACATGTAAATATACCAACCATATTACTATAAATATATTGTATATACAATTCTTTATTTACGTATGTATATACATGCATTTATATATTTGTATTTACAATAGATTTATCTCTAAAATATATATGAGTAAATACAATAATAAAGAAATAGAGAAATGAAGGTTTTGTTGACACGACAACATATAATAATATACTATACAATATATAATATACAAAATGCGCCATCTTACTATATAAATGGAATCTATATATATATATATATATATATTATATACTATTATTATATACAATACATTATGATGTATACACCTAAATTTAATATATAAATAATATATATACAATAAATATACTTTAATACAGAAAAGTTTATAAATTTGCAAATAACAACGTAGTTTAAAACGAAAAAGCTCACTGAATAAATATTGCCTATATATAAATAGATATGTATGTATGTATTTATTATGTATATATGTCTATTGTTCGCACTATATATTATATATGTATATATATATATATACGGAAGCTACTGAACAGAATATTTAAATGTGTAAATATACAATTTTCTATATTTTATTTATATATATATATGGTATACATTCAACATTGGTTCATATAAATACACAGTGATATCTTTTGCATTTTAAGTAAAAATTGAAGATTTTCCTTTCAAAAAAAAATTTCTCCTATATACAAAAAATATATTTCTATTTAATATAGTATTATATATATATATATCCATTATATTTTTCTATCTATACAATATATATTATATATGCATTGTGCATGTATTTCTATATATACAATATAATAATATAAAAAAAATCAATGGCATAAGGCATAAGTGTGCATATATTTTATATATATACATAAATGAATAAGGACTATACGTATATTCAGCAATTCAACTGAATATTATTTAAAAATAAAATAGTTTTTTATCTACAAATATACAACCATAAACGAAATATATATAGACAAATATTCGTGTGATAGGAAATGAAAAATTCAAATTATTTATATATTAATATTGCAAAAGATGATAGGCAACAATACCGTCACAGCACTGGAATAGTAAAATAACACCTAAATCGTATCAATAACACAACCGATATAATCAAGCCTACAAAAATGTTACAATTATAGATACATAAAAAAATATATAAATAGCTTTTTTTAAAAATAATTGCAACTATTACATATATATTTCTAAAAAAAAGTGTGAAGAATACAGAAGAAATTTTCTGCGCAATGTTGAAAAATATTCGTCTATTCTATATATATTTTGTTTATGACATATTACTTATGATATACCATATATATGAACAAAATTCTGTATAATATACATTATCAGATTCTATGCGATATCATTGATATATCCCGTGCACTTTAAATTACCATAATAAATAAATGCAAGGTTGAATGATGGCAAATAGTACCAATGAATGAATAAATGAATTCAAATAAATCAAGAAAAATAAAAAGACCGATATACCGATAGGATATAATATTATAATATTTAAATATGTTTGCATCATCAAATTATTATATATATTTTTAAAAAAAAACTACACTTATATATTATTTATTTAATTTTTCAATTTATTTTCATAATTGAAAAAATTATACATAAATCAATAGAAATTTTTTGTTTCGCATTATACAATTTTATCTACAATCAATATATTTATTAATTATTATATACGCGTGAAATTTATAGATAATAAATACATTGTTTGTTGACATACTTTGTATTCGCGTATCATCTGTGTTGATGTTTATGTTCACAAAATATTTTCCTTTATTCATTGAAATTTTAACTATATTGTAAGTATAAAAACCATCGATTTTTTATAAATTACATATGACAATAAACATAAGCGAATAATAATTATAAATATTTATATAGGAAATGAAGAAATCAAATTTAAATATGAAAAAGATAATTACACACGCATCACCGAATAATAAAATATTGTCATCTAAAACGTATACCTAACAAATCCGAATACATGTCACAGCGAAGAAAGATAATGGAGAATAATTAATTTTCAGAATCACTAATTTTTCTTTTCCAATCGGTATGTATAAATTAAGTCTACTACACTTTTATAGCGCAATTCAATGCATATGATACAGTTTTAATTTTGTTGCAGAAATTTATACGATTATCATAGGAATTCAATTTTAAAATAGTGGTTTGGACGATTCAAGCAACTGCAATGATTTCAATATAGAGTAGTAAAATGATGAAAAACCACAAGGCTAGATCAAACCTATCATCGCATGGGATAAGTTATAAACATTTTACTGGAAACTCGCCTTATTCACCCTATAGCAAATTATAAAACTTTTTCCAATCGACAGAACAGTACTTATTATACAAAAATATCAAAAAAATGATTTGATGACTGCGGATTGCTTCAAAAGTAAACAAACTTTTTACTAACGGCAGGAAATTCATTTATTGTCCGAAACATTGGTTGTAACAAACTATTTATTTATGTACAATACTTTTAATAAATTTTTATTTAATATTTCAGATATAATCCCCAAAATAATTATCAATCCATATTTATATACAATTCCATAAACACTTTTGATTATATACATTTTCATTGTTATTTTTATTTATATATTATTATTGACACCTTATACTATATCAGCATACACAAACACACATGTATGTAAGATTGTATAAATATGTAGATAAAAATATTACAATATAAATTTATTACTTTTCTATATATTGTACACATACGATGTCGTATCAAAAAGTTTTCTTTATATATAAATATTATAATTTTCATTTATTATATATTTTTAACATAAAAACAGAAAGCAATTCAAAATACACGATTAATAAAAAAAAAAAAAAAAAAAAACTGACAAACAGTTCAATCAATAAAATGTGAAAATAAAAATAATAAAATTGAAATGAAAATCAACCAAAGTACATGTTAAAAAAAAATTTAATCATAGCACCGGGTGTCATATAATAAAGCATAAAAAAACATATTTTGTTTATAATATAATAAATATGATATACATATTCACACGAGTATATAAAGCACACAACCATATACATCCCTATCTATACCATATATACCAAATATTTTTCCAACCATTGAAATTGATTTTACAACAAGATGTTTTTATCAGTTCTTTTTCATTTTTTTTTTTTTTTTTATTGTATTTTATCGTCTCTCTCTCTGTGCGATATGACTAAAATATATTTTTTCTATTAAATCACATAAATACATATTACATGTACATATCATATACAACACGTCTTTTATGTATATATACCATATATATAGATGGTATATACAAGTGTATATAGGTATATAGGTATATATATATGATATATGATTTGTCATCAAAATCTAATAATTTTTTATGGATTTTATGACACTTAACTTTTCTTATTATATATATCGAATGTATGAGAATATATATAAACAATATATAAAGAATAAAGAAATGTATTTATTTTTATAAAATATAGACACATATAAAATATCATGTATAAATGTGTTAAAAGGGAAAATATTTTTGTTTTCAGTATATCCTTTTACAATGTGAATGTGTATTCCCCGAAAAAGCACATATAACGATGATATATATTCATTTATATATATTCAATGTATTGTATATTGTATTATTATTGCATTGTATATAAACAGATTATCTATTTTATTATTATTTGCTATATATATTGTATAAATATATATAAATATATATATCTTTTCCAATTACACATATTGTAATATACGTAATATAATTTTTACTGACACGTTGTTGTTTTGGTAAACACGTACGTGTAAAAATATTAAAATTACATTGATATTTTTATGATGTCGTTAAATATAGAAAAAATGTAAAAAATTTACTATTGTATATTACCACAAGAAGAATTTAAATATATAGCATATAAATACAGTGTACACATATATGTTAACTAAAATATCAATGTAAATATATATATATATAATATGCATATAATACACATACTCATAAATATAATGCATTTTTATATGTCCTCATAAATCCAAAATCATACACATTATATTATATGAAAATATTTTTATACAACCAGACTTTATTTATACAATATTCACCTATATATATATATATGTTGTATGAACTTAATATATATGATAAACTGAATATCTGCAAAATACATATATAAATAATATTTTTCACAGATTTTATAAACAAAGAGAAAAATATGATCGTACCTATATATATATAATATATTTTTTTTTATATAGCAGTATCATTCTATATACACGTAATAAATTTTCACATACGTTTACGGCGCGGTATGTAATATATATTATATAGATATATTAAAATTGAAATATATATATATGACAATATATTTCATATGTATACTTTTTCTATTATAATACTATATATATATACAATAAACACTTGTATTTATAAGTACATAAGCATAAAATACACTTATGCACTTTATATTACCATATATATAAATATATATGGATTATGGCACTTTAATTCAAAATTCAAAGTTCATAACCTTTTATATACATAAATTAATTGAGAACAAATAAATCAGAAAAATGTCAGAAAATATATATAAACTAATTGAAAAAATTTTGTTTAAAATTAAAAATTTGAATAATTTCTAATTAATATGTGTTATATGTATAAATACAGTAAAAATTTCGATTCATGTACACTCGATTCAAGCACAATTCGATTAATGCAAACTAATATTTACCGGCATCAATTTTTCATTTCATCTCTACAATTAATGCACACCATAATTTGCTATAACGTTAAAAATTATGGCCGCTATAGAAATTAATGTAAATAAATGCTAAATGATAGCTTGAATCTTAATCCCATTCTCAATTAACATACCAAATTTGATCAAAATTTATACCGATATGACAAAATTACCAGAAATTCTTGAAGCAAAGATCTCATCTGTGGACATCCATTGTTCCAGAAATTGTTGAATACGTAGTTTTATTTTGAACATATCTATTTAATTTATCAATAATAAAACATTTGTAATTCCAGAACTTCAATAATATTAAGTTTTTCCAAAAAAAAACAATTAATTTAATGGAATTAAGTTCAAGTTTTCATATTTAACATTTATTATACATTATTCTAGCTCTTCTGGTTCTTGATATATAGCGTGTGAAGAACATGAAAATTCGATTCACACATCATTTATTCGATTAATGCATCATAATCGATCCAGAAAATATGTGTGAATCGAATTTTTGCTGTATATATATTAAAGTATGAGGTGTAAAAACGGATTGTATTATAATGAAGATTTAACATATATGCGGAGATTCATTAACGCAAAATTATGGTTCTTTAATCTTAGAGATGAATCACATATGCCCATCAATATGGAGATTCTGAGTTTTATTGGAATTTATACTAACATTAAATTACATTACCATTTGTTCGTTTATGGATAAATTTTGAAAATATTTTATTCGCTATTTTATAACGCTATTCGCAGAGATAAACAATGTCTTCTTCCGAACAAACAGACATACAAACCGCTACGACCGTGATTTAACCATTAAAACTCATTGAATTAATAAAACATAGATATCTAAACATATATAATTGCAGTGAATTGTTATAATATATATTTAAATGTAATGTTAGAGATGAATACATATTTATTTTAGGTACGGCACAGTGAGTTAAGAAACGATTCGCTTAATTATCCTTAATAATTATTAATATTTTACTTTAATTTCAATATAATAATGTATAGAAAATGTATATGCTAACAAATATTTATGTTAATTTTTTCACAAATCTACAACAATATCACACATTTGTTATACAAATAGAAATTTAATTTACATAATTATATGTCAGTTGTTCATTTTTATAAATCAATTTTCCAAACAATAATTATATATATTATATAAAAATGTATTTGCGGTTATAAATAAAATAATTGTATGTCCTATATAGTCCTATTTTTTAACTTATATAAATAAACGAAGCTGATATGAGAATGTATATATATATAGTGCGGTATTGTACAATATAATCAAATATAAAATATTCTTATAATGACAAATTTTAATTAGAATTTGAGGATTATAACATTTATTTATATTTTTAATTATTTACGTGACTTCTCAATTTATATCAAAATTTTGTAATATAAAAAAATAATTAAAACAATTTAATTTTTTAATTGTGATATAGTGATTTATTGATTTTGTAAGAAAATATTTTGAATAATAATTATTAATTATATATAGAATAATTTTTGTACGAGAACGTGTAGATTAATTTAGTATTTTCTTTCAAATCGACAAACAGAACCTTTTATGATATGATGTTGTTTTGTTAAGTAAACATATACGCAGTTTCATATTGTCCCTAAATTATTGTTATCTTTGTTTTTTTTTTTTTCAAATATTTCCCAACCAAAATATCCGTATATATTTTAAGGTACCCCAATAAAAGTGTAATGATTTGTAATTTTATTGACAACACCATGATAAATTACTATATATACTATTTGCATATATACTATATACAATACAATACTATGTACAGTAAACTAAATTATATGCATAACAATATAACATCGCATATATACCGCAGTTAATATAAGAAAAAAGTACTATTATACTCGTTACTAGTATAAAATAACTTTTCAGCGCAATTTTTAAAAATGTTATCAGAATTTTTCATGAAAAATATTGAGAAAAAAAACATTCTATATAAATAAATTTTTTTGTTAATCATAAATCATCAAGTCATTAGTAAACAACTTAAAATTCAACTTCATTTTATTATATATTATATAATATATATCCGTATATAATATTGCATATATAGAACACAGACATTATGACAATCACTTTTAATTTTTTGCTTCAATGAATATGATTTTTTTTTTTTTTGTACTACATATACTTTTTCTTACCCCCTTTTTAAGGGAAAATAAAAAAAATATATATATTGTATTATATATACAAAAGCTATAAATATATAATATAAGGAAAAAATAAAGGAAAATTCTCAAAAGTAAATATATCCGCTCAAAACATAGAATAAAAAACAGTAAATAAAAATTTACATTACTAATCATTGATGATAAAGTGTATAGTAAATATAGTCGTGAAACAGGTTTGCGAGAGAATAATTTTTACATTATTCATATTATATATTTTATAATTTCACAAAAATGTTATGATAAGAAATATAATTTTATTATTATATATATAAAAAGGGGATGTTTTTATGTGTATATATATAAGTATAAGGAACAGCACACAGTAACGTTGCGGCTTCATATAGCTGAATACAATTTTCGTTTGTTAATTCCCAACATTGTTATATGCTGTTAAATGTTACAGTCATAATAAATAGCTAAAGATCGAGTAAGTAAGTATTTAATGTATGTATAGAATATCTAAGAGTATTCGAAATCTCGTAAACAGATATAAAAATATGTATACAATATATGGCTAAAAATTAAGATACAAGAAAATGAAATTCAATTCAATTGAGCTTTCTGAAAAAATACATTACATTTTCCTAATATATGACAGCTGACTGAGTTTTAAAACAATTAATTTAAATTCATTCGATGAACGCCACTGACATTCTTTAAACTAAATATATGTACAGTTAACACGGATGTATTAAATGGCGGGCAACAAGAAAAAATGTGTTTTTTTTTTTTTTTGTAACATGTTATAAAAGAAAAATCAGCATAAAATTTATTTTAAATTATATTTTTAGTTTTGATATATTATATACATGAACTTTTCGTTGTTCTTAAAATCAAATTATTCCTTTTTTTTTTTTCATATGCAATGAATGTAAAGCAATTGACTATGAAATTGATTTAATTTTTTTTTTTACCATAAAAATGTATGTCCATGAATATACATGTATATGTGTATACAAATACATATATATATAATACATAACTTTTTTGTTAATTTTTTGTATTTCAAAAGTTTGTGTTAAATTTATGGTATATACGAGTATATATGTTATATATATAGTTCACGCATCGATTGTATTTAAATATACGCTTTAACAGAAAATTTTACATTGATTGTGAATTAAATTAAAAATAATAATGTATTACATCATTTTTTTGTTGAAATAAAAATTTGTAATAAAATCAAAAACTTTTCAGTATAGAGAGAGAAGAATTATTATCGATTTTATTGTATAATGAATTTGTAATCATTCTGAATTCGTCTTCTATAAATATATATATATATAATTATTTATTAAATTCAATACACTATACGAAAAAATCAATAAAAATCACAAGACTATATAATTTGTTTCCTTAATTACATTTCCATTATTTTTATATGAATGATTATCCCATAATGTTATAGGTTATTATGAAGATATTATACAGAAAATATTGGCCAAAATTGTGAGATATGAACTGAACAGATTTCTTGATTTGCTGTTGTCCATTATGTCTACTAAATTAAAAGAAAATGTTTCCACGAACTGAATTTTACAATTTTTCAGACACAGCAACGATTCTCAGTATAACTTGTCTGCTGTAATCGTAAAATATGTTTATATAAATTATAAAATTATTATGTAGTAAAAGCAAAACGTAATATCTAATGTATATTATATGAGTCAACAAAATCTAATGTATAAGATGGGCGACATTTGTTTGTATCCTTTTCGCATCCTTTCTAACACAAACATTTTGGTAAGTTGAAAGAAAAACATTTTAATTTTAATAACATTTATAGAAACACAATTCCAAACTGTAGAAATAATAATTTTTACATTTTTCTTATATAAAAACATTGAACTGATGTGCCAATAAAAAAGTAAATATTCAACAATTGAAATATAAATATATAATTTATAGCATATTGTATTAGGACAAAATTTAAATTAGCATCAAATAATTTCATTATATAGATAAATGATCTAGAATCAGTAAATTTAATGGCAGAAACGAATCCAGGTTGCCCAGCAGTAATGAAACAAAATAATGAGAACAAATATTTAAAATAATGACTGTAACTTGTCAACGAAAAGCTCGTTTCCCTCAAACCGAATACGCGATCCTTGAAATTATAGCTTCTGTACCCAATATTGTTTTAAATTTTTTCTAAATTAACGTTATATAGTAATTTTGCAAAATAAAAATAAATCGTTTGGATAATTAAATTATTAAAATAGTAAATAAGTTATTATAATCCGTTTTTATTTTAAAAAATATGTATATATACAACAACATCAGAACAGATTAAAAGGAAAAACAAGTTATAATAATATACATATAATAATTACAATTTTAAGCCAACTAAATCAGTGTAGACAAAAGGAATTATTATAATGTAAATCCCCAGATAGTATACAATATAAGCATATAAAATCACTTGAAAATTATTATTGTACTGCTTTTAATTTTTTTATACATTATTGTTGGTTGATTTTCTTTTATACAGATATTATAAACAGTGACGAAGTGTAAAAAAATGTTTTCAGATTGCAATATCATTATATTTTTCTGCGGTAGCCGAGTTGTAAGTAGGACTACATTATGAAAAAAAATTGAATTTCCAATCTTTCATAGAAGAGATTTTTTAAAATCGATTCACACGTTGAAAAGATATGATCAATTTTCCCATTTGATGTTAATGTAATTTTGTATAAAATAAAGGTTGTGTAGAAATTTTTTGTACCATCACTTTATACAGTACCACAAATTTCTTTAAATTTTCTTTGCCATTGATTGGAAAATCGGTTATATATCTTTTGAACGAGTGAATCGATTGTAAAAATCTCTTCTATGAAAGATTGGAAATTGATTATAATTTTCAAAAATGTAAATCCATTATAACTATGACCCGCGTAATTAAAAAAGATGATAATTCATAAAAGTCCGGATTTTCCAGAAAATTTAGTAAGTGGACATTCCACGTTTTTTTTTTTTAATTTAGTTTAATCGCACCCAGGTTATAAGAAAAATATAGCGATATTGAAAACTGAATGCTACTTCATCAGCCTTCACCACTGATATTTTATATACATATAAATATATTTGAATGAAAATGGCATCAACATTTGTACATATATACAGATAATATACCTTTATTATATGAATTTTCTTCTTAAACCTTTCTTATTTATTGCCTATATATACCCTATACAATACAGCTATATAAATATTGTACATATATCCCTCGAATAACAATAGATTTGTTGATGCCGTGTTATAGGAAATTTGAATGGTAAATATTTACAAATTTGAAAATGCGTACGATGATACACATATGGAAACCAAAAACCCTTATTGCATAAAAGAATACTATTCTTTTTAATAACACATATTTTGTCATAATGTATTTTGCTACATTATTTCAAAGATGCGCTTTTTTATATTTAACGCACTAAAAATTTACCAAATCATTGGTATTTTTCCGATTTTTTTATGAAGAATATTTAAATGTTTTTTTTGTAATATTTTGATTTTGATAAAATGATTATAATTTCCTTTAAATTTGTTGGATATTCGACACTGTATTACATATTTGTGCCACAATCCTAATAGCATGTAATACGAACACCGTGTCATTGGGGTACGGTGTTACTGGAGTAATTTATGTATACTCTATTATATATATTATTAAGATTTTTGTACATTTTGCCAAAAAAAAAAAAAAACAGTTCCAGTCTACCTGACGCCACAACCACACAAATGTATGTATGAGTATATGTAATATTATTATATGTTTATATAAAAAATGATATATAATATGACTTAAGATAAATATTTTCTAGTATATGTAAAAATTTATCTAACCATTTCTATATATATAAAATATATATATATATACCAATTTTATCACATATTGTTTGGTTACAATATGTTGTACATTTTATATATCAAATTCCAAAATATATTCATTTACAGAATTTTTGATTTTCGATTCGAGAATTTTTAAATCTTATAGGAGTATAAAAAAAAAATGGAATATATGAAATGGAATGATATTTGTTGTTATTGTTATTATATATTATTGTATACTAATATCATATACCCTATTTTTTACAATAAAATTTCTTTCAATATATACTATATTACATTATATGCATACGCTTATTCCATATGTGTATATAATATATATATATATATATGCAGTGAATTTAAAGTTATTGGCACTTCCCATTAAATAATGTAAACAAACCACGTATATACCATACTTTTTTATCGAATTTCCATTATATTTCATTTTTTTTTTCCGACTATCTTCTCATAATCATGTATGCATACAATATTATATAGAAAAATTATTATTTTTTCCTAGAAATTTACCTTTCTCATATACTGTAAGCCATATCTATCTATCTATCTATAGCTAGCACATACTACTAATAGATACTTATGCACAACAAAAAAAAAAAATAACGAAAGGAAATAAAATATGACATATCCATAAAATTGTATATATAATATATTGTGCATACATTCGCATTCACATATACAATATTTATTTAATTTGTATATAGCATATGTATTAGAAAAATATTTACTTTAATTATTATTATAAAAATAGCTATATATAAAATATTGGTTAACAAAAATATATGCATTATCAATGTTTGTTCAGAGATTAAAGCAAAAATTTAAGCTATATAGAATTTTTTTTGTTATATAAAATTATTATATTCTGCATATACATTTATTAATTAGTATACAGGAGATTATAGCTATAATTTGTATTCGCGTATTTTCAACATTTCGAAAAAGAGATTTTCAAAAATCCCTTTACTCTATATATTCACATGATATACAAAGCCGATTTTGCATTCGACCACATTGTAATTTTTTCTATTTTTCTATGTACATATCATACAATATATAGGTAAAATGTAGTTCAATGTCCATATAATAAATTTAATATAGTTTTTAATCAATATAAAGACAATTTAATATCAATATAAAAATAAATAAATAAATTCTTAAACATAAAACCCATTCCATTTTATATAATCGTACATATATATATAACACAACATTTTTTGGCTTTAAATATGTATAAATGTATGTATATGTGTAACAGCAATAAATTATGATTAAATGTATAAGATATTTTACACTCGACACTTATCTTTATTACTTTCCACAAAATTGAATGTTGATTTACCAATTTAAAAACAGTTCAATTTTCAAATAGAATTTTCTAACTTTTCAATATATAAGTGCAATGTATATAATATATATATATATGAATATAGATATACAAATACATAGAATATATGTTGAAACGTTTACATACCGTCAACATAAAATAATGTAACACATATCCGTATTCAAGTTTTACGTATCTATAGTATATATATGAGAAAAATATTATTATACATACACGGTATATAAGTAAAAGTATAACGTTTTCACTGTATATATGGTATATATAAAGGTGATCCTGATCACGACATACAAACCATAGTATTATCGTTTAAAAAAACATTTACGTATATTTTATCACATTTTCATCTATCTCTATTGTAATACCATACCATACATGGTATTATATATATATAAGGAAAAAAAGAATTGCCATTTTACCATTTAACTCTAACTGTATGTTATATACATATCATATATATATATATACATATATGATTGTGTACATAAGAATATGTACACATTTATGTGCATTTGTTTTCGAATAATATGGTATAATAATAATAATAATATGTAAAATATAAAAAAAAGTATACCATTACATTATATTTTTATAATAACTTTTTTAGTTATTTTGTATATACTTTCATATAAATATGATTTTTTTATATATTTTCAAATTGTTTATTATAAATACAATAAAAAAAGAAAATTATATATCAAATTATTTATGTATCAAATTGTTTTAAAAACGTTTGACATGGAAATTTGTATAATATTATATTTTTGAAAATTAAAAAGAGAAAAATCAATTACTATCACTGTCACGAACATAAAATATATACAATAATTCAAAAAGAATTATTAACAAACAAAAAATGTAAAATAATATAAAATAATTCACTAAACTTTCATTATGGACATTTTATTTTATTTAAAAAAATGTTTTGTTTCTCTATATACAGAAATCGCAAGAGTTATTTTAACATTATACGCTCATTGGTTTTCCTCGATTTCAGCGACATTTATTTACCACCTGAATATAAAACTTAAACTTGAACTGTTTTATTATGAGCTAATTGGTATATACAACGCGGCGGATATAATTCTATAGTTTATTGCACCACAACTTCTTGAATGAAAGTCAAATAGAAAATCAAAAAATTATGCTAAAGAAAATGGTATACTACAAGCAACTGTATATGAGAGATTAAATTTTAACACTGCATTTTATGGTTTAGCAAAGCAATCTAAACTTTTTATATTCGGTGGGATCAGAAAAATATTGTGTAGTAACTATATAACGAAATGAATTTGGTACTACTTAACGCTACCGATAACCGCATCCATCAATTTCATTCCGCATTTTTTCACCTGAAAACGATAAGATTGGACCGCAAGACCCTGAAAAGTTATTTTTGCACATGCAATAATGCATAATCCATCACATACAGCAAACAATGCCTCTAATGTAATGTAATTACCGCAATTATTTCGCAAAAAATTGGAATGTTCACTTACTAAATTTTACAGAAAATGGACTTTTAAGAATTATCATCTTTTTTAATTTCGCGAGCCATAATGTTTTAATGGATTTTCAGTTTTGTAAACAGAATTGCAAATTATAATCAATTTCCAATCTTTCATTAGTAGAAAATTTTAAAATCAATTCACACGTATAAAAGATATGACCGATTTTCCGTTTAATATCAGTGAAATTTTGTCAAAAAAATTATCGTACTCTATATAAATTTTTTGTGTCATTTGAGTGTGAATCGATTTTAAAAATCTCTTCTATGATAGCTTAAAAATTAATTATAATTTGTAATTATGTACAAAAAAAAGAGGAAATCCTTTAAAAATATAACCCATAATTAAAAAAGATAATAATTTATAAAAGACGATTTATCGGAAAATTTAGTTAGGTGAAAATTTAGTTGATAATTTATCTAATTTCACCCATGTTATGAGAAAAATAAAGTGATATTAAATGCAGCACTTAAAAAATTATAAAGATAGTTTGAAAAGTGTTTTAACACAAAGGTTTGTATCAAACAGATAAAGTGTTTTTTTCGTATTTGTTAATTAAGCAGCATAAAAAAGTGTAGCATATATTTACTGCATTGCATTAAAATCAATGTTTAACAATATACAACATTTTGAATACAATTTTTTTTAACATTTTCTTTTAATAAACGTATATCTTATAATTTCTGATAAAGATTAAGTTTCTACCATCTGGTATAAAATACTATGTGCATTACTTTTAAAAATAAGTAGTATATAAAGTAGTTTATATATATACTTAAAATTCCTATTCTTCTATATTGTGTAACATATATATGTTACAACAAATATTATATTATATACACGCACACAACACACAAACACATATTTATGTAATTTAATGAACCGAAATATTTGCAAAAAAGTACATAAAAATTGAAATTTTTTTATTTCTTTTATTAAGCTATACACATCTATCTATACACAATAACATTCATTTGTATACATTCCCTTATTAAAACATACAATAATATACCATATATACGATATATGCATATAAAGAATATATACCATACCATACCATATATACACATTTTCACTTGACCCGAATTATTGAAAATAGCTGAACAGGAACAATTTACGGTGATGATAGAAAAACATTCATTTTACCATATACCAGCGTATATATACATAAAAAAAATGTATATTACATAAATATAGCCCTATATATTTATATATATGTATACATACAACCTTTTTTATATACGTATAATAATAACACATCAATTGAATACATATTGAAAGAAAAAATAAATTGTCAACAGTACCAATATAGGAATATTACATACAAATCTATATTATTATTATTATTATTATTATTATTATTATTTTTATAAACTCTGTTTTGAGAAAAGTTATATTAAATTGATTTTGATACATTTTTGATGCTATATATATATAGAGTTGTTTTGATTTTATATATACGTATATTTTGGGATTTTGGCAATTTTTTTCCCTTGTTTGCGATAACAATGTGATGTACACAATTTATATACATATTATACACACCACTTATACATAAATATATATGTTTATTAAATAGACAATAAATATATATTATTCTGAAGAATGGCTAACGAAACAAAAAAAAAAAAACATATATACAATATATAATATAGACAATTTACCTAATTGGAATTCTATATATGTGAATGAAATGTATAACATGAAAAGCACACATTGGTTAAATTCACATTTTATTTGTATAGCTTGTATAGGAAAAATATACACACAATAAATTAGTATATACAAATATTTTCGTAGGCATCATTAAAACTTGAAATATTTCTGATTATTTCATCATCAAATCATATAGTAATTTAAAATAATAATTTTTCATCTGAAAAAATATTTTCTATATTGTATAACAAGTAAATTTAAATCTGTTAATATTTGTTTAACAAATTTAAGTGTAGATTTTATTAGTAACAAAATATTATTGTTAATTTTTGGGCGAAATTAAAAGAGACGAGTATCTTAAATTATAAATATATTATTTCTATATTATTACACATATGTAACAGAAATTCCTGCTGTTATACATACACGGAAACCGCATATATAAATAAAAATAAATTATTATTATAAAATATATATAAAATATACTATTTTTTTTTTTTTTGTGATCATTTTTCAAAACAAAAGCTATTAGTAAACACGTAGTATACGACAACAACAAAATATATACTGAATATTATATATATATATATATATATATATATAAAATATATTGTAAAATAAATAGAATATATACACTTTAAAATCACAAGATTTCATTTTGACACCTAATACAAATAACTGAACATTTTTCATTCCGAAAGCGACAAGTAATATAAGAAAAAGCTCTATTAAATGATAGCAATCGGATTTTTTCTTTTACCATTATATATTTTATGCATTTATATACGAGTATATTTTCTTTTTAATAGAAATAGGGTTCATCGCTGTGTCGTTATATTTATTTATTTTTTATTTTGTTCTATATATATATATATATATGTGTGTGTGTGTGTGTGTGATATTAGATATCTGCCACCCAACATATTATATACTTATTTACCTTCACTTTTACTAATATATACCATAGTAGTACTTATAAAATAAATAAACTAAATATCATACAATCAAAATATATTGTATATGTAGGTGTATATTGGTTTTTTTATATATGGATGCATAAGAAGGGTATAATAAAATATAAGCTCATGTGATTATGTTTATATAGGAAACAAAAAGGAAAAAAAATCTATATATATATGTGTATGTACCAATAAATTATTAAAATTTGTTGTATATAAAAATACTATACATATATACTTAGCTAACACATACTTGAAAAAATATATACTAAACAACAGCAAACAGAATACTATATATACATTTATACAAAATTATATAATCAATTCGTATTCACAGTATTGTGCAGAAAGCATATGTATATAATAATATTTTATAGTATAAAACATATATACATATAATCGAATTTTGAAATCTGACCATATGTTACAATACGTGTTTTGAAAAGAAAATTAAATAATCTCTTTTCATATGTTACGTACCATATATTTAGTATATATACTAAAATTGTGTTATATATTTTTATTGAGATATATATATATATATATTCAATGCGCCTAAGATATATATATAATATTGTGAATCTCACATCATATATTTATAAATAGTATTAATGTAAAATACATTTATATATTATATATAGTAGACATGTACATAAATTTATACGCATACATATACCATATATATATATAGTTATGAGAATGACAATGTTGATATGATAAAATGTTGTCATCCTAATAATGTTCTATGATATTTATATACAAATATTCCATCTCAAATATTGTTGAATATTTATATATACAATATAAATGTATATACATGATTTTATATGTGCTTATATATATATAAATGTATAAGGATACAATGACTAGGATATATTTTGTATAGGCAAAGGCACATAAATAAATACATTTATGTATATAATACGTGTATATTATAATATACCTATATATAGAAATTCTTTTGTAACAAATATAGTATTATAAGAAAATATTTCCACAATAACATAATAATATTTATACAGATCCGTTTTAAAAAAACTATATTCGAAACTATGTATGCGATGGAAATTTAATTTCTATCTATACTATAATATGTTTTTTTGCATAAATATTGTAAATAAATATAGAAAAATTTTAATAATATTATATACGATTAATTAGTTATTTTATGTTAATTCTATTTTATATTAAAATGAACAAAGTTAAAAGGACGATTAATTTTAACGTGAGCAAAATAAGAAATTGTGAATTTTATAATTTTAATTCAAATTATATCTCGCCAATATATACAAGTTTTTGTAACTTTACGTTCGTTGACCTGAAAATATTGGTAATTAGAAGCACCTACTACATTATATAGACGTGGTGACTACAAATAAAAATTAACATTCAAATCAAATGACGAAAAGGCAAATAGAGAGGAAAAGCTCAATGTGGGAGCTTTTTTTATTAATATTTTATCTCAAAATCAAAACTTTTTATTTATATATATAAAAACGACGTCTCTGTTAATATTATATATATAAAAACGTTTGTTATATAAATATAATTGCCTAATACAAAATATATACGCCTTTCATATATAAATTTTCACAATAATCTCTTAAAATAATATAATTAAATTGTATATATATATTTAATATATAGTTTTGACTATATGTATATACCATATTTAGAAGTTTTTACTTTTATGTTTAAGTTATTATATAATAGTATGTGTTTTAGCATATTCCATATATTGTATTAATAAGATTAAATGAGTACATATATGGTACATTAGAATAATAAACTATAAACTTATATATGTAAAATAAATTATTTTAAATAAACACAAAATACATACATTGTGCATATAAACACGTACACAATACCTGTGTAAAGTGTATATATTGAAATATTTTTTTCTCAAGATATTATAAATAGAAAATAATATTATTTTGTAAAAAATACATGATAAATTTACAATAGTTAAAAATTAATTTCATTGTGTGTACATACTAAAATGTACATGACAATATATCACTGAATTATTAAGTCTAGATATTATATGGCAAAACATTAAACATAATTTGCATATATATGCATATACTTGACATATATGTGTATATGAATAAGTATAGCTCTATATAGATAGATAGATAGATAGATAGAGTATGAATAAAGACAGTTATACATATATTTATATTTCAGTATATATATTATAAATGCCATGTTTGAATGATGTGAAACATATATTTGTATTTATATATTAATACCAATTTATATATATATATTGAATAGGAAAATATTTCCTTTGTAACGCGTTTAACAAAAGAAGTGCATATACTTTTATACAAATATTCATATATTTGCTATAATATGTATAATATGTCTTCCTATTCGGATAATTTACAGTTGTATTGTAATTCCATCTTCAAATAATTATATTACGTTGATTTCGTAATTATTATTTCTTAATATCATATATTTCTAATATAATATTTAGCTATAAGTTTTCATATGGAATATATTTTATTATATAATTTTTGCCAGTGATTTAAATTTAATTCGAGAAATTAAAAAAAAACTGCGGTCCCAAAAACGGTTACAATATAGTTTTAAAATATTTTAAATTAAACAATTTATTAGAAATAAAAAAAAACAAGGAATATATTGAAAGAATAATATTTAATTTCTTTTGTCCGAAATCAATAATTGTGTTTTTTTTTATATAAAATTAAATAAATTTTGCTGAATATTAAAAGCTTTTTTTTTTTTTTTTCCTATAAAATCATCGAAAATATTTAGCGATAATAATTTTGATTAAATATCGAATCATATATAATTTAAAATCAAAAATATATAATATAATATATACTAGCGGTCCATAAAAAGTGTACAAATGAATAAAATGTAATGTGGAAATAATTTTGTATTCATTAATATATAGTTGATATCACATAAACTTGGAAATTGTCAGTTCAATTAATTTGGAGAATTTATACGTAGCTTCTGTTTGAAGTAGAAGAATATATTCTGAGTGTACACAGTTCGTCAATTCACCTATATACAAAATATACAATAATTTCGTAAACAAGGAAGTATTTTACAACATAAATACTAAATTTATTGCAAAATATAGAATTAAAATTATTGATTTACATCTCAAGTGAAGATAGAGAAACTGGTGTATATACAGAAGTACTTTAAATATATTAAACAAATATTAACGAAGTTAATAATTATATGAAAACACGATTTTCATCATTTTTCACAATTTCATTATATTTTTCGAGCTCCTGCAATTGTTAAACAGAAACCAATTTTTTTCATTTGTAAAACTTTTGATTGAACGCTAGTGTGCGCACACATATTTCAATGAAAATTTATGTGGGATTCATTTAATTACATTTTTATCTAATATTTTTTTTTAATAAATTACAAATGTGACATAGATTTTATTTGTGCACAATTGTTTTTTTTGTTGAGTTTTATTTGAATTATGGAGAAAATATATTATTATTATTAGTTTGTTTTTTTAAATATATTCGATGTATTATATTTTCCTTCTTCACATATTATATGTTTTAAAAATATTAAATTCGACCTAATAAGAAGAAAATTATATTATTATAATGAGCTTAAAATGGAAAATAAATATTAAATCGATTACAGAGAAAGAAATACATTTCGTTTTCTTATTATTTAAAATAATTATATGTCTTATAACAATTATGGTTTTTTTTTTATGGTATATGTATTATTATATTATGTATTATTATTATATTATACATAAAATTAATAAATACACAGCATATAATATTAAATACAAAATTAAGTCCATATGATAATTAAAATTAAATTTTAAGTAAACACTCAAGGCTTTTCATACACATATATATTTTATTTTAAAATGTATGTATACTACAGCGTTCATAATATACATCTATCTAAACATACTTATTTATAATAAATAATATATTATACTAATGGGATTACATTTTTTTCTTTCTTGCACTTATAATAAGTTAATAAAAATGATATGAAGAAGAAAAAAAAAACAAAAAAAAAACAAATTGAACTATATATACGAAAGGATTAAAAACTCATTTTTTTTCTCTCTTTATACATATATACGATCCAATATTGTTATATAAAAAGAATATATAATAATAATAATATCCTCTATATATATATGGGAAGAAACAAAAAAGGAATCCTTGTGCCAATATAAATCTGCATAAAATTTTTTCTGAGTTATCGTCTTTTGTTATTGCTTTTGACTATGGCAGATAAAGTTTCTGTTGTATACCATATACGTTATACATATATATATTTTATTATTTTATGTTATCCTTTATTTTATTTTTATATTTTTTTTTTTTTTTCTAACAATAAGCCTTGATGAAAAATGACGCAAGATGTTCATAGGAAAAAAAAAGTAAGTGGAAACTGACAAAAAAGGGCCAAAAAAATTCTATTGGAGTAAATTGATATAAATGAACAATTTAAGATAATACTTCATGGCTTTCGTATTTTTTTACAATCTTTTTCCAAAATTACATATATACTCTGCATGCAAACAAATACATACAAATACTCTACAATATAATATGTATAGAGAAGCAGTCGTAGCACATATACCTATTTTTATATGCATAATATAACATATATAACATCGTATATATATATATATATATATATATATATATATATTTAATATTATTACTAAACAAGGAGTTTTATATATATATATATAGAGATTGATGTATGTCAAATAAAATATTATCTGTATTTGCCATTATATATTGATGTAAATTTATTTTTATATACTTATTATTATTATTTTTCTTCATATAATAAATACATATATATACTATAAAGTTAACTGTTATAAAGTACATAAGAATATATATATATATATATATATAACGTATGCATTTTATATACACATAAACAATCAATATTTATTTATATGTAGTTTCATTTTTCTTCCTATATATTATATGGTCTATTGTATCCTATATATATAGATAGAAAATTTTAACAATAAACTTATTGCCAGAATATTTCTATATGCAACATACAATGAAGAAATAAATTATTTTAGATTGTATATATGTTAAAATTTACAGGTACATAAATATTGAATGATATATTATAGATATTTTAAATAAAGTAATGGAAATAAATTTTCTATTCTATACATTATTAGAAAAAATTATATATGTATATGGTTAAATAGCAGACTATTTGAATTTATATAAATTGCATGTGTATATATAGTTTTGCGAACAAACACACAAATTTATATATATATATTGTATATATGAAATGTCTTTATGGATGTTAACAATTTGATTAAATCAACATTAAATGTATCTAATGTATATTTATATTTATCTCTATATTTTTTTAAATAATATATGATTATATATAGATTAAAAATATGTTACTTATATTGTAAGCAGCTGTACTCTTTATTTATTAAAATTCTAATAGAATAGTTAAATTTACCATATATATTATATCTAACTAATTTTTGTAAATCATATTTGAATAATTTTGTGTATAGAAAAATTACTGATTCCATATATATGGAGCAAATTTTCACACCATGTTTACAGTAAATGTCTTTGAGACTGTATATATGGTACACCACCGCAGTGCATAACCTTTATTTCATGCCACCACCGAATACATAACAAATTCGAAGAATAATTACATTATATATTTACATGTGTGGCATTTAGTGCGTGTGCGTATAAATATGTATATGCTGCGCAAATACCTTTATATATTAAAGAAAATAATTTTAAAATTTTTGTAAAATTTTTCTAGTTTAGGTAAAAATTTATTAATAATTAAAATATAAATCTTTATATCTTTTTAGTTAAATAACTTTATATGGTATACATAACAGTTCCTGATTTCATAAATTTTCGTTAAACTTAATATTAATCCTCTATATTATATGTTATGTATAGTATATGTAATGGAATGTGTTATACGACATCAGGTAATGTGTATACAATACGTATATATGCGTGTATTATAAAGTGGTTTACATTTTATTAAATATTTTCAATGAGTATATTATACTCTTCGTATATATAAACGTCATAACATATATATACTTTGTTGTTTATATATTGAATTGTTCATATACAGATTCCGTTTTAATAACAATCAAAAAGAACTTTTAAGTTTAACGCATATACACGACATTGTGTTTGTCCTACACCTACACAAAACACATCTACACACACACACACGCATAGAAAATACAAATATTTTACATATTTTTGAATTATGCGTATGGATAGATATGCGTTTTATATATTGTATATATACTATAATATATTACCAGCATTTCTATATATATATATATATATATATATATATAAGTCTTCGTGTATATAATGCGTACATATTTTTAATAAAGGATGTGTTTGTTGGAAAAGAAGGAAAAAAAAGTTTTCAATTTTGTTATGTAAATTTTATATATTGTACATATAGCGCCAAAAGAAAAAAAACGAAGATATGTTTTTTTGTCGATTTTTATACTTATATATAAAAATACACATTATTGATAGTCTCCTGCAGTTGATTTTTTAAATATTTGAAAAACGAATCCAATGTATAAGAAAAGTACAAAAATATATAAGTGCAAACAAAATATTTTTATAACAATTCCAATATATATATAGTTTTATAAAATATGTGTTTACTAAAGGACTTGTGCAATATACAACTATATCCTGTGTATTATATTTTATATGCACATATTTGTTTCGATACATGAACATGAACAAAACCATATTTTTCTCATCAATATCATAACATCAAATAAATCTACTGTATCACATATTAATACATATATATATATACATAATATATAATACATATGTATATTGAATAAATACAATATATACAATATATTATATATAGGTATTATAGATAGATAGATATATTATATATATATATATATATATATATATGTGTGTTGAATTTTCTAAACAAATGTTACAAAAGATAATCCATTATTTTTACAGTTAAGCATAGTTAAGCTATTTTGTCAAATGTCACTTACAAAATATGATTGATTAATCGTTGTAAAGAAATTACACATCATATCCTAATATTTATATAACATAAAACTCTATATATATATATACAATATATAAAGCAATATTCATATGAAAAATAAATAAATAAATAAGTAAATAAGGATGTGTATATAGAATATTATACAATTTTAACATTTTATATATAACATCAATTTAATATCTTTAACATTACATTGATGAAAAAAAATAAATATATCCTCCTATAATATAAAATGAATTATATGTTATTTAAGATTAACATCAGTTTTGTTATTAATTTTTATTTAACTTCAAAATATATATTGTTATAAAAAATTGATTGTTCTATATGATTAAACAATCAATATAATATATTGTTTGTGTATGTGTTAAGTATATATATACTTTTCGATATAAATATAACTTATATTTTACAGATTACAACCGACTGCACTCATCATATACGTATAATTATTTATAGTCTCATACATATTGTGTACAATATAAGATTTATTTAAAAAAGTAAAAATGAATAAATGTAATTGGATTATATTTTTTGAAATTATAAAGAAATTTAAATTAATTCTTCCTGATAACATCAAATGTTAACCATTATATAAATTCATTTAAGCATATATATTAATATATATATACCTACTATAAAATTTAATTTATATAATTAACAGTAGTTTTTTTCTATCAACAATCTATGTGTAATTGTGTAAAAAAAATAATATACTAAATCTAGAAATAAATGTTAACTCTTTCGCTTTCCAACAACAAACGTACATATTTATACATATTCATTTCCAAATCAAATACTGACACTTTTATACATATTTTGAAATCCTTTTGCAATAAGAAAATGCTAAAATTGTTATATACACAATTTATAGTTTATATGGAAAAACTACATTACAAAATGATATCATATATACAATACTACAATTGAAGTTACGCCATATGAAAATCTTATTATAGAGAACATAAAATTTAAAATTTTTCTTTTGAAAATTTATCTTCTTTATTTGTAAAAAAAAAAACTAGATTTTTATTATATATAAATATTTTCCGTAATTCAGAGTATAATATTAGGTTGTCAACTATCTCCCTTCCGCCTTTTTGCTCTTTATTCAATGCTTTATAAAAAGTGTTACAGTAATCGGATTTAGTTCAAATATGCGCCGTTTTGTTCGATAATCTGTTTCCATCTAGACTGCAACTTCATAATACCTCCCTCGTAGAAGCCCCCCTCCTTATTTGCGAAGAACTCGGACAGCCACTTTTCACAAGCCTCTTTTGAGATCAACTTTACACCACCAAGGGCGTTCGCCATGGACAGGAACAGGTGGTAATCACTTGGCGCTATGTCCGGGCTATATGGTGGATGCGATAAAACCTCCCATCCGAGCTCCCGTAGCTTCTGACGAGTCATCAACGAAGTGTGTGGTCTGGCGTTGTCCTGGTGGAACACTACACCCTTCCTTTTGGCCAATTCTGGACGCTTCTGGTCGATCGCCTGCTTCAAGCGGTCCAGTTGTTCGCAGTAGATGGTAGAATTAAGCGTCTGGCCATATGGGAGCAGCTCATAGTGGATGATTCCCTTCCAATCCCACCAAACACACAGCAAAACCTTCCTGGCCGTCAATCCCGGCTTGGCCACTGTTTGGGACGATTCACCGGCCTGCGACCACGACCGTTTTCGCTTGATATTGTCGTATGTGATCCATTTTTCGTCGCCAGTCACCATCCGCTTCAAGAATGGGTCGAGTTCGTTCCGTTTCAGCAGCATTTCGCAAATGGAAATTCGGTCCATTAGATTTTTCACTGTTAATTTATGTGGCACCCAAACATCAAGCTTTTTTTTGTATCCAGCCTTCTGCAGATGGTTTAAAATGGTTTGGTGACTAACTCCCATCTCCTGGGCGATGTCACGAGATGCCACATGCCGGTCTAACTCGATGTATTCCATGATTTGATCGGTATTTGTCGTCACAGGTCTTCCGCCGGCTGGCTTATCCATGGTGTCGTTTTCACCGGCTCTGAATCGTCGAAACCATTCCTCCGCGGTTCGAAGTGATAGAGTACCATCCCCCAAAACACCATTAATCTCATGGAACGTTTCTCTAGCGGATTTGCCTTTAACGAAGGAAAACTTTAAAATAGCGCGAATTTCGGCGTTAGTGAACTCCATGTTTACACGTCTATAACTGTTGAACGCAATATCCAAACTAATCATACATAGCGTCGTTTTGTTTGTTATGTCAAGAGCTTTCAAATTATGTACAGTGTTGCCAGATACGAGCTCTGTAGCGCTTTGTACATAGCCGCGAAATTAAAAAGACAAAAAGGCGGAAGGGAGATATTTGACAACCTTATATATAAATGGTATTTTATTATAAAATTTTTGCCGGAATTTATATAAAAAATCCTATATATATTTTTTTTCAATTTAAATAAATTTATAATAATATTATAAAGATTTTTGTTACATATCTACATTTTATTTAAGCTTGTATATTACCAAGAATATAGGTAAACAAAATATTATCTGAATTAGAGTGATTTTTTATATAAATTTAATTTTCTTTACAAATATACACTAAAAAATATCCTGTTTATTTTTTTTTAATTTACATTTCTATAAATACGGCGTTATTCTGTGAAATAACTAAATAAAATTATGTTTGTATACAATTTTAAATTATATATACGACAATATTATAATACAGTATATAAGAGGTATGGCTATAAAATAATAAGATTGATGATTCTACAGAAGAACTTTGAATTCCATTGAAAATGAAACAACAAGTTGTTGGAAAATGTGATATCATGTGTTGAATCTTGGTTTTTCACTTATGATCCATAAACTAAGTGTAAATCCATACATTGAAGCTGGGAAAGAAGAAGTGACACGCCTAATGAAAGATCTCACCGGTAAAAACCTTCTATAGCATAGTTTTGAATAAAGGAAAATTCGCATATTATAGCTATAGTTACAGGATGGCTGTATATATTGAAGGGTATAATAGTTAAATATATTTTAATTTAAAATAAAATGTTTTACAACATTTGCCTCGTTATTCTATAGCCAAACCTTGTTTGTACACACCGTTTATATACACAAAGAATTATTTATATAATGAAAAATCTTGTATTATAGATATGCATCTAAAATGATTATTTACCCTCTGACAGTATATTTTCAAGAAAAATTATGAATATACAAAATGTTTAATTGTTAAGTAAAAAAAAAAAGCTTACAATTTTATAAGATAGAAAATTTAGATTATACATAAACAAAATATAAAAAAAAAAAACTTTCTTGCATACATTACTCTGTTTTTATTTGTATGTTATTAAAAAAGAAAAAAAAAAAAAAAGGTTAGACGACCCCTAATTATAAATAGAAGCGATTTGATAACAAACACATTTATCTAATCAAAAATGTAAATAAATGCTATCGCCGCAAGTCAATATAAAAGTATAGCATATCTGTTCGAAAAAAAAAAATGTTTCTCATTTCTCATCGAGGAATACAAAAAATCGAGAAAATACAAACCTTATCCGCAATCAATCCAAAAAAAAAAAATGTGCACTGTACCATGTGTGAAATTATGTGTTTAACTAAGAACTATCGTATCGACTATAACAGTGTACAGTCTGAAAGAATGGGTGCGTTGTAAGGAGAAAGCGTATAAAATATAATGGTACAGAAACATAGAATATGTAAATAGTTTGTTTTAGTGAACTTTCTCTGCGTTCACTCTCTGCAGTGTGCGTTTATTCACACCGCACTGCATGCATATGTCGTCAACTACATATTGTGTATTATTTATATATATGACGATTTAATAAATATAAATAGTTAACTCGCATTACATGATAAATAAACAATTTTCAATGCGTATTTATTTACAACAATACTATTCGTACATATACATATATTATATATAAAATATTTGAAACATTAACTTTCCACTCAGAAAGCAATGTGTGTGTGTCTTATTCAACATCGGTTAAATCTTTCTTTTGTTATATGATATTTAAATATTATTATATAGAAACGCATATATTATTTTACCAAAGTACAAACAAAAAAAATAGACGCTTATATACAAACATGACTTATAATAAATATATAAACAAACATTTTACATATACGAATATATTTATGCTATATATATATTTTTAGACATATGCATATAATATTTCTAACCACAATAAAAAAAAATTACTCTTTAGAGAGTTGTTTACAAAATTATCTTTATACTAATATGCCGATACTATATAGATACACCTATATATATGGTATAATATATAACAGAAATATATATTAAAATTATACATATATTATATTATGTTGTTAACGAAAATGTATCCGAATTCATCTCAGTTCTTTTAATACACTATACATATACAGGTATTTCTCTTATACCGTGATGAACCGTTCGTTATGCATGGAAACCGTGAAATCGGAAATTTTGATGAATATGGAATATATATACATACAATAAAAATTATATAAAAGTTTTATGCAAATCACTCTATTCATATGAAACCCAATTTCCTTCCTCTTATGCATATATTTTTCATTGCTCGATTAGACACAAATTTGTTGATTTACATTTAATAAATTTGCCAAATTGTTGTTGAATTTGTGCATATCGTCTCGAAATTATATGTATATTGAATCGATGGATCAAAAAATTAGATAAGATATGACAAAATTTCAATTAAGTTAATTATCAATGTTATTTAAAAAATTGTGTAATATGAAATGAAGCCAACGCAACCAAGACGCATAATGGCATAATTTTGATATACCGTGTTTTATATGATAACACAATTTATAGGGAGGTTTACTTGTACTAAATACGCACACAATACATGTAGGTTAGGTATATATATATATATATATATAAAAAACATTGTGCAATATTAAATGATTTTGATCCCTAAACTGTTATTTCATTTTATAATTTTATTATTATATTTAAAATTATATATACATCATATTATAAATATGTATACTACTAACTATATATAGAACGCAGTGATATTATTTAGTAAGAGAGTTTTAACCATTATTTGGTATTATAAATATTATTATAATATTCATATGATATATCTGCTGAACTATTATATGAAATTTTATATAGATGTATATATATATTTATAATTTACACGTGTATATTATTATATTTATTTTTAGAAAGATTCTTTATTCAAATTATAAATATATATATAATTTCAAAAGTGTCTGCTTTATATGCATATCATATATATATATATATTATATACCTTTGGGATGCTTTCATCAAACATTTCGGTTATACTGAATATATACCATATATACTTTTATAAACAAATATTACGCTCACAGATTATAATATTTTCTATAATAACAAAAATAAAATTATTAGACTATATACACACACACAAATTATGCAAAAAAGATTTTCGCATGTATATGATGTTAATAAATGATAAAATGATGTGCGCCGCATGTGAAATGTGTATATATATATATACGTTCAACATATATTCTATATGATGAGATAATTCTTATGCAAATATTATCATTTGATATGATATGATATATATATATATGTATGTCTTTTACACAACAGCAGCAAACTATAAATTTTCATGTTGTTCATGTACATTCTATATATATATGGTATAAATAGATATATAATAATAATAAAATAATGTAAATGTTTCAAGAATTTACAAAATAAAAAAAAAAAACCTCATTCATGAGTGTTACACCATTAAAATTTATATTTTTGGAATAGGAAGTTATTATTATATGTGTAAGTGAACCGACGTACGTATCAATCCTAAAATCTTCAATAAATTATATTATTGTGTTTTTACAGATATGCCAATGACATTTTATTTTAAATAAAGTTTTGCGCCGAACACATTAACATATAAATGGCGGCGATTCTGACCGGTACCTTCATTTTTATAGGATAAGAAAATTTTTAACAATTTACACAAAAATAAATAATATAATTATATAGGATATCAGCAAATCTTTGAATGTCTTACCACCAACCACATCACTCAATTTGAAATTGTAAAATTTGAAATGATTAAATAATACATAATTTGAATGTAGTATATAAAATATAAAAACAATGTTATATATATATATTAGTATTCTAACGAGAGTGGTGCCTAGATCATATAATTATATAGTGGTTATATACATAACATTGGTATATGTATTAAAATGAAACATAAGAAAATTCAAAGCAAAAGGGTAATTTTATATATTGTATATATCCACCACTTATAGAAATGGATAATAGACAATGGCATACTTAAAATTCAGTAGCATATTATGTATACAATACAAATATATAATATGATACATAATTTTATTTAACCTTAATTATATTGGTGGCATATTTATTACTCCTATTGCTAATTTTATTTGATCCATTCTCTTTATTTAAAATAGTATTATTATACATTTAAAATTAAATTATATATTCAGTATATTTTATGTACATAGTATGGTACACATATAGAGAATATTATATTTATATTAGTAAATATAAGGTATCTTTTTTTAATTGATTTATATCTTTTGAATTACTATATATTGGGTGCGGTATTTTTCAATTTATTTATGCAAATATATATATATATTTCTTTTATCCACTTACGGACCCGTCAATAAATAGCATTAGGTAAAAACAAAAAAAAATTCTGATGACAATTTACAATTTTTATACCCTAATGGTTCAAATTAGAAAGGAGAAATCTCTATTTTTATTACTATTTAAAAAATTCATAACTAAGTTCTAAAGTCGTTTCTATTAAATAGTAATTTTACACAGATTTTATTATGAAAATTTTATGAAAAATTTGAAATACTTCTTTTTTTTCATAAAATTCAATTTTAAATGTAATTCTGTTGTAAAAAATGATAACGTGATTCTATTATATTGATGACCGTCACTGTATAATACGAGTTCTTGCATATATAGTTTAGTTCTTATACTCATATATAACTATATACCTTAAATTTGTTATTTAATATTATATTATGTATAACTAATTTTGTATAATTAAATTGATTCAAAATGTGAATATTTAATGTAAAATTTTAGGGTTATTGCGTATTGTCCGTAAACCGCACGCAATGAATCTATAAACAAAATATGAAATGGAGAAAAAAAAAACATATAACATAATTAACAAGTGAATGTAAATTGTAAATATTTTTATGGTTTAATACAACAAAACAAACATAATAATTTATGAATACAATAGGAAAGGTTATTGTGTTATTTCAAAAGAATTTAAATGCGAAAGAAAAAAAGGTATATGTATTATAAAATAATAAACTAATAATAATAATAATTAAAAATTTATTATTTCAATATTCACCAATTATTTATAATAAAAATTCATAAATATTGAACAAAAATTATTGATTGTATTTTTCGTGTACAATTCAATGGTGTATTTTATATTTTTTTTTTCGTTTATTTATTGTATTGTTGATTAAAATTATATATATAAAACTTTATAAGAACAGTGCAAATATAATTGAATTTTATCAAAATTGAATTAGGAATTGTTAAGGTTTACGAAATTTACTACTTAAATTTTCCATTTTACAATAGTAACTTCTTACAGTAATTGTTGTGTCATATTATTCTCAATATACTTATAAAATATGATAAATATATTGTAAATTTGTCTACGTTTCCGAAAACTTCTCCAAGAATAATTTCTATATAGACATTTTTTTATACTATACAGAAAAAAAAAATTATATTTGGAAATGGAAAAGTTTCATTATTACAAAAAGCTATCTAAATATAGAAATCTTCCTCTCACGCACTTAATATATCTAAATTTAATAGAAACGACAGCAAAATAAAATAGCTTATATAAATTATGTAAAATTAATCCCGTATATAGATGAAAAAAATTGTATATGCCGTGTGTGATTATGATATTAAAAGTTGTATAATAGAATATTTATAAAAATTAAATTATATGTAAATATAAAATAATATTTAATATATTATATACGCAAAAATATATAATATATGTTTAAATATAAAATTATGTGTGACAGTGAGATTGTGGTGTGTATATAAAAGCTTATAAAATAGAATTTAAATTGATTTTACTATTTGGAAATTGCTAAAGTATATAAGAATATAGGATTTTATTTATAAATTGTAAAATGTAAAATGTTAGCTTAAGAGTTTATATATATTTTACTTATATTACTATATATATATATATATATATTACACAAACTATAGTACATAAACATATACCATATATACAAATAATATATTTAAATTATAATTATATATAAAAGGTTTTAAAGTTTTTATATGCAAACGAACGAGTGTATATAAATTTAAAATAAAAATAGAAAAATTTGAATAATGATTTCACTTTATCTTTATATCAAAAACACAAATATTTTTAGGTATAATTTTAAAGTTTGAGAGTATATATATTTTCCATATTATGTGCGGTTTTAATAAATTTAAACTAAATTAATTAAAATTAAGTGTATAAACGAGTATATATATATATATAATACAATATAATTTATATATTGTCGTTATGTGTTTTTTTTTTCCTGGATTAGTATAGAAAAACTACTATCCAGCAACTGATATTATAGCATTTTTTATATAAGTTTTTGAAAGTCCTATACATATTTTTAAATAATAAAACATTTAAATATAATATTATCCGTTTATATTCATATATATTTTTTAAATTAAATATTTCGGCGGATATATTAAATCAGAACGCTTCGATTTGATTAATTCGAGCAATTACTATTATTAAATATGCACTCTTAGTCAGTACAACTGCATCTGTGACTGCCAATATTGAATTTCAATGCAGAGTGAAAAATATAATACTTTTACATATATTGCGTCAATTTCCATTAGAAAATTACAATATATTTCTTATAACTATATCGTATATATTATTTACGAACAATATATGATAATTTGTTATCATATTTAATTGTTGATATACAACCGTGTTTATACTCTTTATCATTAGGATAAATTGTCATTTATAATAATAATTTTTATATATACAAAATAAAGCATCATCTTATCGTTTGACTATACGCTCAATACTCTATATTAAAATATATAATTTTGTATATACAACGGAGGGTATTAAAAAATACCATATAAAAATCATTTCGATAATATTGATTAGATTGTAATAATTCTGTAATATAATAAAATAATTTGAATTTATTATAATATACAATGATTATCGAATAATATAATTTTGAGGTGGAAAACAAAATACCAACAATTACCTTGTTATTTTTTATAAATTATATATAAAATTTCCGTAATGATAATTAAATGTAATATGCTAACATTGACTTTAGAATAAATCATAAAAGAATTAAAAAAAACCAATGGTAACTTTTAATACACCCTGTACAGTGTACATATATTATCCACCAAATCAGTATATACGACTAGTTGTAAGCATAAAAAAATCATAGTATATAAAATATTTAATATGGAAAAATAACAAGAACATTTTTTATATCGATAAAACAAAACTTTTCTCTATATATTATACCCCAAATAGAAAGTTAAATGAATTTACTATTAGAGTGTATTTGAAGTATATGAAACAAAAAAAAAAGAAGTGTTTTCCATTTTATTAGATGAAGTTGATTATATACAGTAGATTGTCTCGTTTATTTGAGATCATTTGAAGTTAAACTACAATATATATATATATATATATTATTAATATATTGTCATTATTATCGAAGAACTTAAATTTATTAATGTTTAATAAAAAAAGAAAAAAAAGTCTATTGTTGCAGACTATGAAGATGTAAGACTATGAAGATGTACGTATACAGAGCACGGTTCAATATGTATAATAATAGAGAAAAATTCTATGTAAAAACTACTCAACTGTAAGTACATTATATATAAAAAATACATATATTATCGTACTTATAGAATTTGTAAGTGTTTCGATATTATTAACTTTATAATAAATTTCAATCAGATAACATCAATATTGTCTGCACATTGTACCACTTGGGATAATCTTATTATTTATTAATTATGATTTTGTATACATATACGAGTATATGCATGTAATGTATAAATACCTATAAATACCATGTATATATTGTTTTATATATATATTGTAATAAATTATACAAATCTCCGTAGATATTATATTTCGTATATAAATGTACTCGTATTACATTGTTTAGTTTTTATAAATATATTTATTTATTGAGTTTATAAGGATAAATTGAAAATTACTGGTTTTAAGTATTTGATATATTTTTTTTTCTATAATATAATAAATAAGAAATATCATGCGAATACTTCGTTTTTAATATACCACCATTACTATAGCATAAATATCTATATTTATATAAATTTGAAACTATATTTATAATTAATTAAAAGTTTCATATTTTCATAACCTTTTTGTTATTTCATTTCATCATCTGCATATATGGATATAATAAAATACAATAAATACCCGCCATATAATTTGAGTTAAAGAACCTAATTTATATACCAAATAGACAAATTTATAATAATCAATAATTTATAACCAAAATAACTATTATAAAATATTAAACTTTAAATTACTTTCAGAATATAATAGATAAAAATTAGATACAATATATAAGCTGTTATCCTTTTTTTGTATCTAAATCAATAAAAACAAAAAAATAATTTATCGATTCGTCGACGAACAAAATATTAAAATTGTTCAGAGTAAACATCTTTTGAGACGGTGTAGATAGGTGCAACTATATAAATTGGTCGACATTGTATAACACATTCGAACCTATATAAGTACGTGTTTACACACACAAATAAAAATGAAAAGGATGCAAAATTCATATGCTATAAATATATAATAAAATGATATGCAATACATATAATGAATTTCAAGTTGTTTAAATGAATAATTTTATAAAACGCGCGCATATTATACGCTTTCTGAATAATTTTATTGAAATAATTACAAAATTAATTGGAAATTTCAGAAACTGCATTGAAATTTCATTAAATTATATAAAATTTTTATGTATATTATTAATATAAGTTATATAATTCAATGAAAAATATTATTGAACATTTTCCAGCATGTACACCGTACCGTTTATAGGGTGTGGTTTGATATGAATGGTAAAAACCGAAGATATAGCACTACCACAATTATCACCAAAATTATATTATAAAATTTCTATTGGCACCTCGTTACGTATCCACTTCAAAATGAATTATTTACTGTATTTCGTTGTGGTTGTACAAGTACACAAATACAATAATGTATCCCAGTATACAATAGCCAAATTACACAAATTACGTTTTGAATTGCTCCAATCATCTATACACATAACAAACACACAATTTGCAGATCTCATTCTATATATTATTACGCCGAAATTAAAAGACCCAATATTCATTAGATTGCATCATTATAAGAAATGTATTGAGAAGATTATTTTGAAAAATAAATTGATTAAAATGTAAGCAAAATTTCTTGTGTTATCTGTACATCTTCTTATCAAACCGTCCATGTATAAATTTTATTTAAAAGTTAAAGGAAAAATAAAAATTTTCATTCATTGCATTTATTTACAACTTTTTGCACAAAAAAAATAGTTTTAAAAGTATAAATTTATGAATGAATTATTTATATACACGTAGATCGCAGCAGTATAATACCACACACTTAACCACCATAAAAAGGCGTCTGTTAAAAAATTTCTGTGCCCATCAGGAATGAAATTGGATTTTCTGAAAATCTGATCTAATAAGTACTAATCACATATAATTTTCTAACAGTTATAATGGAGGAATTCCAAATTAGCTTTTGTGAAATGTAAATTAACAAGTAAATTATTCTTGTATAATTTGTTATTTTTTCTTAGCTTTGCAATTTTTACGATTTTTAAGATTCCAAATCTAGATTTTTATACATAGACTTTATGGCCGGCCATTATTTACTCACGTATGCACATAATTTTATATTTTTAAAATTATTAATATCTAGTCAAGTCATAGTATCAAAGTATATATTTTATATTTTTAATGTTTGCATTTTATAGAAAATATATATAATGTGTTTTGTGATTAAATAATATTAATAGTGCTTTTGTTCTACATATTGCGGTTACTATATCCGGTATTCGCACATAAATTAAAAAAAAAAAAAACTTTAAAAGATTGTCATAAATATAACACAATTTAATAATCTTTAGTATTTATACACATAGTTACATATAGAATTACACAACATATTTTCAATATAAATAATTAAATGTTTTTCCACTTTTTTTTTAGTTTATACTACAATATAAATTATAAAAGCTCTTCTCTCTCTGTGTGCGATAGTGTCATAAATTTTATTTATTGTTCTATGCATTTTAAAAGTATATTTTACATTCTTTTATGTGTATCAAATTTTAAATAAATAGATATAAACAAATAAAAATATAAAATAAATAACACAATATTACACTTAAGCTTCTATGGTATACGTATAATGAAAGATGTTTATATTTAATCGTGTATATATATATATAAATTCCATTATTTATGTATTTATGTGTATAAATATAAATATGCTAAATAGCCTTTAACATATATGTAAATTATTTGAATACACATAATATAATATACTTGTACAAATTTTAATTACATATACTATCAATAATAGTATAGATACTAAATTATATATAAATATTACGTTAACCATTTAGCAGTGACGAGACGACGAAAAATTCTGACTTTATTTTTTACCTTGTGATTTAAAATGATTAATTTAAATTAGCAGGAAAAATAAAAACTATATTTATCTGCGATGCATAATAGCTTTTCGTTCATATAATTCCACTGTTGCAAAACTACACGAGGTCAATTTTTTGATCAGGATTCATAAAGAAATAGCGAAATAGCAAAAAATTGTGGAAACGAACATTTTGGTTGCGTTGTTCCATAAATTGCATGAATGTGTATCTAATCTTATATTCAACCTATCTGCTAAATATCAACAAGTTAACTCAAGAAATATCAATAATATTAACATTTTATATAAAACTTCCATAATATCTGAAATCAAAGTTATTAAAGTTGAGCGGTGTGTTTCAAAATCGATTAAGAAAGTGTGCTTGAATCAATTTCTAGTGTATACCGATATATATGTGGAAATTTATATTGCAATACCTGCACCTGTTGATTAAAGAAAAATATATTTTTTTTTATTTTTTTTGTATTATGAGCGGTTGCATATTTTTAATGTTGTATATATTTCATATATATTTATAGCATACATTTTCAAAACAGATAGCACTAAATATTCTTATAAATATAATATATATATATAGTTTCTATACATAAAATAAGCTAAAAATAGCGCCCATCAATTAATGTTGTGCGATGCAAGAAAATATGCGAACAATACATTTATTTAGAATGTTCAATGTTATAATTCATAATACTTAACGAAACGAAAATCTACTCATATATTAAGCTGAAATTTATAAACAGTAAACGGATGAGTGTTTCGAATTGCCATCTTTGGTTCTATTGAAACTCTTTCTAATATGCGACAAAGTCTTCACCTCACGCTAGGTTTTACTCTGAGGTTTCGGCTTTGCGGTTATAACAATTCTCCACTATGTATCCTTTGGTTAGCGCACCTTTCTGCAACACCGTAGATCCAATCCTTTTGGATTTCCTTGTAATATTCACCGTGCTCTTCAATGTACGTTCGATCGATCCACATTTAAATTTTAATTATATACAACCAAATAAATATACAATATAAAAATAAACAATAATAATTTTACGATATACAATTCTGTTGAGAAAACTTTGTGATTCTTATAATGTATACATTTATTATATACAGTAAAATTGAACTTTAATAAAATTGAACTCATAAAACTAGAAATTTTAAAGAATTTTTGGTTTGCCATAATATTGTTGATTATTATTTATTTTTCGGAAAAATTTAATTAATCCACATCAGATTAACAGAAAGAAAAAAAAAATCATATATAAAACATTATAATATTTTTTTATTAATTTTTTAATTAAACTAAATAAATATATGGTAGCGTGTAATTTTATCAGTATATAAATCTGCGTAAATGTAAATTCTTTAATTTATTATATATATATATATTTGGAATATATTACATAATGAGCATAACCCACAACTTAAAGTATATATATATATATTATTTTATTATATAAAATTTTTCCTTTTATATATATATTCAGCATAAATTCAAATAAAATATTTTGCCGACTTTTCTACACATACTCATCATATATCGTCGTATATACAATATTGCAGCTCGTATATGTTTATTTTATGTTATAAAAGTTTTTCCAACATATAAAAGTCTTTTCTATTTGTACTTTTATATATTGTATATATATATATATATCCATATATAGTCATTCATTAGTATTTATTTTTGTACATAGACATAAACTTAATAAATAAGAATATACAATATATATTCTTATATATTATATATCTATACATATATTACAATATATATTGTATATATAATTTTATATATGATTTTATATACTTATTATTATTTTACTTTGTGTTATATTTTTGCTGGTACATAAAGCCGAAACGTATATATTGTTCTATTATATGTGTATACTAAAATATATAAAGATAAACATTAAATGACAATTAATTCTGGTTAATTTACAAAACATTAATGAATAAATAGGTTTTAATATATATATGTAAGATTACAATATAAATTGTTATATATATATAATATGTACTTATTATATGTATTATATACGAAATTGTAAGTCATGTTATTTATGTTTTGTATATATATATAAATATATATGTATTAAGGGTATGTATACAATATAATAAATATTTCAATTAGAAAAACTATAAAATATATACACACGTCTATGGGTAATAGTAGTACGTTTATAACAAGAATTAATATATTTTTAAATGTGAAACAAGAAAATCTATAAAATAGACATAAATGTAAATATTTGAAATATTTTTTTAAAATCAAAATTTTAAAGCTATTTATAAATTATATGTATAACATAACATTTCGTTTTATAGTCAAATTGCTATTTTGTGTTATTCGGATATAGTTGTAACAATATGTTTTGTATTTTGTATTAAATCTCGACTATCCATCAATATTCTTCGGTTACTTTTTCCATGGATATGTACATGTATTATATATATATATTGTAAAACCAATCTAATACCCGTCAGTCAAATTTTTGACATGTACCATATATATATTGTATATATTATAAAGTATTTTTTCGATATTTATATATATTTGTTTGAATACATATATAGGAAAACAAAAAAAAAATTAATGCAAATTGAATGTATTATATTTTATAGAGAAAAATGTTGAAATAAAGTGAAAGAAGAAAAAATGGGTAATAAATTGAACAAAAAAAAAACAAGCTCTATTACATACATTACACTGCGCTATTTATATATAAATATATTAAAATGCAGTTGCATAAATTTGCAACAATATGAAAAATGATTTGATAAAAGAAATATATATGTACATAAAATGTAAGGATATAAATTTAATATTATGCAAGCAACTGTAATTTATTCATTTTAAGGATATTATTGTTTTATATTATACTATATTTATATTGTGAAGTGGCAATTTATACAGTATATATGGAAAAATTATGTTAATATGCCTCTTATTATAATTATATATAGTGTGAAAATGAAATGTTTCTTTTATAATATTTTATTTATTTTACATATATATATATAGGGTGTTGCCACGAGCAGTGTAGTGTAAACTTGATAATACGAAAAAAACTTATTAATACTTTTCAATTTAGTAATCTATTTTCGAAATCGTATCCTTAATTTTTTCGGTGCTGCAATTTTCGACTATATAATTGTCAAAATAAATTAAATTTAATAATATGTTTTGCTATACATGTACAATATTTTTTATTTAACAATAAATGGACTATCAATTTAAATTAAATGTGTTACAAGTGTTTGACAAAGTTATTAAAAAGAGAATATGGTAGAAATGTATTATTAATTTTTAAACAATAATAAAAAAATATACAAAAATTATAATCATTGTTAAAGTTATAATATTTTAATTAGAACGAAAACCAACCAACACAACATTATCAACTGACGATTATGTGTACAAAGACTTAATAACTTAGTGAAGATATCTACGAAATTACAGAACATCAAATAGAAGATAAAATCGATTACAATAGGCAAAAATTTTAAATATTAATATTATAGTTTTATGATATATTTTCGTATGCAACGCACAGTTCATAAATTCATATATAATTTTAATTTGCATTATCACAATTTCTAGAGCAGAGTTGTCCACAATTATATAATCTATTTTTATCTTCGGTAAAAGCCGGTTGACGTAACTAGATAAAAGAGTTTGTATGCAGTGTCCAAAAATTATATGATATATTTAAAAATAATTAAGAGGATAGATTTTTTTTGTGGACGTAAATTTATTTTGAATATATTCCATAAGAAATATACATATAATTTAAACAATTTTAAATTAATAAAAAAACACTCGGTAGCGCAGTTGCATAAGCGCCGATATATATATTAATCATGAAATATAGCGGGTTCAAATCTGCTATTTTTCATAGGAAATTTTTCGGTATTTATTTTAATACTAAAATTTTTCTACTGGGTCACCATTTGTTCGTTGATGGAATAAAAAGAAAAACGGATATCTTTGAAAATATGGTGTTGGACGCTATTCAAAGATTAACAATGTCTGCACACACATAACTATGGGCTAATCACCCATATAAAAATAATAGTATTATGAAAACATCTATCTTTCGTTAATTACAGTACAGTACAGTACACAATTGGTAAATTGTTATATACTTCCATGCGGAGTAATTTACCAACTTGGTAGTAATGAAAGGTTTATCAGATGACATAAAAGCTCCACTAGGAGCAAAATATGAGTTTAAAAAAAAAAAAAAAAAAAAAATTTATAAACCATATTTTGCCAAACAAAATGTGAATATCAAAATACTATTATTAATCCAATTTATTAAATATATTTAATAAATTATAAAAAAAATCTCCTGTTTGAATAGTTATAAAAATATTTTTTCATTTAACAATTAACTAATGTGAAAAATGTAGTGTTACTAATTTCTCTGCCATTATTAAATAAACAAAATTGTGTTTAGATGTTTGCAAATGTTTTCAAAAAAAAAATAGTAGAAAAATCAAGTAATAGTGATTTAAAAATGTTAAACATATTCTATTCGGAAGGTCAATTTTTACATTTTATTAAAATTTCAATAATATATTGTGTATAGTTTTTTTTCTATAACTTTTTCTAAAATCATATAAATTTATAAAAAATTAAATCTCTTAATAAAAACATGTAAGAGAATAAATAAAAATAAAATGATTTTAAGTTGTCAAAGGTAGAAATAAATAAATAATTAAATTTAAAATTGTGTGAAACAAGGTTCGGCGTGTAATCCAAGCTAAAATTATAAATGGATAGTATAGAAAAAAAACTATCATAATTAGAAATACTTTTATCATCTTATTAGAACAAAACAATGTTTCGTATATAGATTTTAAAATATAAAGTACTCGCGCATTTTACAAAAGTGAAAATAAAAAAATATTGATATAAAAAATTTAATTTATAAATAAATAAACATATTTTTTTGTGAAAAATCGCTGTATCAATTCGATAAGATTTTAATTTAGTTTTTTTCTTTCTTTTGCATTTCTTACAAATACATTTTTTTTTAAATATATTATATTGTATAATTTATAGTATTCAATTTTTCTTTCCCAAATACATATATAGTTCATATTTTCTTCATTTTATATTTTTCTTATACTTATATGTAAGTTATATATATGACAGCTCGCAACGACGCGTTATCAAACATAAATTTTTTTAAAAATTATTCAAAGAAAGAATTTCTCATTATTTTCCCCACAAAGTAATATATCTATTTTCATTTTTTCATTCCTATTTAAAATTTATAAAATATTTTTCAATATTATATCTTGCGTATATGTGTATATGTGTATATAGGGAAAAGAAAATGTAATATAAAATATTGTATTAAAAGAATTATATCTATATAAGTATTAAGTATGTGTGTGTACGTGTTTTTTTTTTATACACACACATAATTTCAAGAAAAGTGATTTTTCTCAAAGAAATTTTTTTTGTTTGTTATCCAGCAAATGTATATGTATATTTATATTGCGAAAATATATGTATATATGCATATATTGTATATAATAAGTATATATATACTATGTATACTATAAAGAAACATAAAAAACCCCATTTTCTATTTATTTACAACTGATTTTATATTGTGATTATGTGAAAACTTGTTGACTTAAAGAGCTTTGCTTTTTATATACTATATGTATATTTGTTCGATTTCAACCAGTATTCTTTATATATATATATATAATATTTTCACCATATACACATTCTCGCACAAAAATTGTATAATAAAAATTGTTTATACATTTTATATATACGTTTGATTTGTAAAAAAAAAATATAAATAAATAAAAAAAATTTGAAAATAGTATAGGAAAAAAATAAAAATAAAATAAAGAACCAGGAACAAAAAAAAAATTGATAGAATTTTTCTTTTAAAAATTGTAATATTTTATAACAGATGTTTGTTTGTTTATATTGAAATGTGCCAGAAGAAAATTGAATTGAAAATAGCAGCGCAGTGAAATGAGTTTTATATATTTATTTAATATATAATTTATTTACTTATATTTATAATGTTTTTTTTTTTTTTTTTTGTCCTAATTATACTGAAATATTTTATCATCATGAAGAAAAAAAAAATATGAAAAGTACAACATATTTTTATAAATATTTATAAATGAAAACTAAACATATACAAATAAATAAGAAAATTCTTTTTAAAAATATATTCGTTTACATATATTATTGTTCGATTAATTTAAATGTTTGACAACACACCCATTTATATTTTAACGATACTATGTTTTATATTGTGATTTTATAAATTAATTAATTTAAAATAAAAATTAATAGTATAATTAACAATTTAATAGAATGTTGCTGACTATACATTATAACTGAAAAAATATATATAACATTTAAATGGTTATACAATTTTCTGTCCATTCTATACAATACAAAATCCACCGGTAATATTGTCAAATCAGGAAAAAATGTATGTCATCATAATATCTATAATATGATAAAATATCAAAAGTCAATAACAATAACACCATTAAAAAAAAAAGGCTTTATCTATAGACACATAAAAAGAAAATTATATAATGATAAAATAAATGAACAAAATAATGAAATAAATAACATTTTATATTTTCATATTTACCATAAGTATAAAAAATGCATATTGTTATTATTATTTTATTATTTTTTTATATGTCAAAAAAATAAATAGATAAATCATGAAAAGCGTGTTTATAGTTACGTTCTATTTATTTTTTTTTTCTGTTATTTAATGCATATATACCGCATACAGGAGTGGTGTCCAAAATATAGGTATACATATTTGAAAATGCATCAAATTTTATATACCTGTAAAGGATCTGTATATGAAAAAATATTTTTCTTAATATATACTATTTGAAAAATTGTCAAAAAAAAGACAACCTTCTTTAAAATACGCAAAATAACTTATTTATATATAAACTAATACAAAGATGTCGTATACGATTTATATTGTCTCACAGACTTATTTTATTATTTATATTGTTTGAAATAAATTGCTATTACTGAATAGTTAATATGAACTACGATTCATTGATCAATACATTATTTATAAACTCTAGTCTGCCCTAATAATATACACTATACTATGTGTGATATTTTCATAATGTACACCTACAACAATATGCATATTTTTTTTTTTTTTTTTAAATTAATGTACTTTTTTAGTCAATGTACCTAACCATTATGATCAAAAAATTCATTTGTCTTTTTTATAACATATTTGCAATATTTTAAAGTATTATTTCAATATATATAATTACATATATAGTATATAATTCATTGTATACTATCGTGTCACAGAGACAGAGATACAATGTTATCATATAATTTTATAATTATATAGTAAAATACAATACATTATATAATTTGATGTATCATCAGGTCGTGCTATTCAAAGTGAGGCTTATGCCCAACACACTACAAAACAAAAAAAAAAAAATAAAACATTCATTACAAATTAGTTGGTGAAAATTACTCAGCATGTGAGTATATCTATATATATAACAATTGATTTGCAATTATCGAAAGATATTTACAATATTCCATTATTTTTTTTTCTATGGTTAGCTACAATTTTATATAGAATTTATATAGGAATATTTTTTTGCCTAATAATTTCAATAACAATTTTTTTTTTTTAGTTTTATTTATTTCACGGTGTCATTTTTACACCTAAGTACAAATGTATATTTTTATTATATATTGTAACAAATATAACATAATGGCTTTTGTATATAACTGAAATATATTCATATACTGATTTATATCATCGAATTCACATGCATTCGTACACATAACACATTGGTATATAATTGAAAATTTTTTTATAGTTTTTCATAGCAATATCCTTTTATACATATATATTTGGGTATATAAAATATACAATGGAGAGTAAAATTATGTATTAAATAATTCATATACTATAAATATATATATAATATTGAAATTCATAAATGTTTTATATATAATAATATCTTCAAAAAAAAAAATAAAAAAAAAGTATTGTCAAGTGTTTTTTGTTTATTTTTTTCTTCTTTATATACTCTTAAAGATTTTTAATGTGGTTTTTCACGTGCAAAATAAACAAACAAATGCGCACCACACATAAAAGAAAAACAAGTGAGTTATATAAGGAAAGAAAAAAAAAAAACAAATGACTTTAGGCACCATAAATCAATGTGACATAATTCCCAAAAATATGTATGTGTATATAATTTTTTGTTGTTTTTTCATTTCACATATACGAGTATATATACTTACATTATATACACGTATATTTATATATGAAATATTAGACATGGTATATATGTATTTATAAATTACTTATATACTCGTATAGTATATAGTCTTTTATATACATATTGTATATACATACCATACATATACACTTACAAAAATTGCTTTAGGCCAATATGTTCCAAGAATGTCACATATTTCTATTTAAATTAATGGGATAGAGACATGATACAAAATTCCTTTTATTTCCATCTTATATATATAATATAATATACTATATATGTATACTTATATAAAAAATAAAGCTTATAATATATAAACACATTTATTCTTTGTAAAAAATATATATATATATATGCCATGTATACTCGTATATGTGTTATGTGTACATAAAGAAAATATTGACTGCTGCTTTATTTCAAGAATATTATTCTATATAAATATAATAAAATATATTTCCACTCTATATATAATATATATATATATTTAGTATATAATCGCATACCTATAAGTACACATATATATATATATATATAATAAAAGTTACAGATGTACGCTATATTATATTATTATATATACATATATTGAGAAAATTTACCACGTACAAATTTGATTTGAAATCAAATTATGGATTTATCATATTGATAAATATATAGTATAATATGTATTTTATTATGTACAATACACCTATGTATGCTTTATATATAATATGTATAGCAAGTTTATAAATAATATTTTTATAAATAATATATTGAGTTATATAATATATACAAACAATTTCTATATCTATAAATTTATATATATATATATATATATATATATATAAGAGTATATGTAACTATGATAACATATTGTGACAATAAATAATGTTAAAGATGCGCTTACCAGTAATAAAACTAGAATAATTTTTGATTCATATACTCATGGCATTTATTTATGTTTGTCATGTACTGCACTTATTTTTTATATATAGTACGAGTATATTATATTTACTATTACGAGTATAATAGACACATATGTATATATATACAAACAAATAGAGAAGAAGTTATAAATTTGCCACTATCACTTTATCACAATAAATTTATGATATATATTTGTAATACCTTTTTAGACATTAGACGATTTATTTCCATATTATGCTATATTCTATGTATATATAAATATATAAAATACATTATATTGTAATGGATATGGATAATTGAAAGATTTTGTTTAAATATATATACATTTATAGATAAGTATAAATTACTTTTTATTAGTGAACTACTGAACTACATATACAATAATAATAAGATTAAGTAATAAATTATAAAACCAATATAATAAATTTATTGCATGTATTTATATAGTGAGTTGGTTATCTTGTTTAAAAGATTTAGCAATCAGTCTTCGGATGTAAATCAATCGGATGGAATTTTTGTTATTGTTTACGTTTCTTATCTATTTCTTCGTATTTAAAATTTTTCCAATAATTGACTCTCTAAATAATTTTACAATATTATCGTAGATTAAATATAAATTGATTTGTGTATTGAACATTTATTTGTATTAGCTCAATTGCTAATAAGCTTTTATTTTTCAGTAGTAGTGGTAGTAGCATCATAAATTATATAGATATATACGACATAGACACAAATACAAAAACTCGTTATGATTATTGGAGGGGAAAAATTTACATGAAACCGTAAAAGCACAATTTTTCAGTAGTAGTCGTAGCATTCATATAGAAATACGACACATATACATATTACAAATTTATAACGTCTTATATGTGTTGATGAAAAAGTTTATATGAAGCTGAAACAGCAAAAATGTTTAAGCTTTTTCGTTTGGTGTATGGTGGCATAAAAAATCATATGGCATAAATATTATATTTGGTTGCACGTAGTGTATAAAATGTGTACTAGTATTTGTTGTTTATAATTTTAATTTTATATTTTATCTATATTCTAACAAAATAAAATAAGATCGTTATATTATCATTATTGATAAGGGGGTTTTTGCATTTTTTTATGTTTATGAATTATATATAATATAAAAATAACATTTTATTATAATTTGGATTTTTGGATATTTAAAAAAATACGATAGTAATTTTTATAATTAATTTGATGATATTTTACAACATATTTTATAGTATCCACTATTTAAATTTAAATTTACGAAGTATGTTTTTTATGAATTTAATTAATTTATTTAGTTTTTTAATAAAATAAAAATTGGACAAGAAACACCACAACATCGACTCAAAAACTGTGATGCATTTATCGGCAAAAGAAGAGAACTTGAGATACTGCCTGTGTGATCGTCACATGCCTTCATTGAACCGACTTCATATCATGAAATATATTCAAGAGGCAGGTCTGAAATGTATATACTGCAAAGATGACAATTACCATAACAAGGAATAAGGACGTTGGCTACAACAGACCTTAGTACTTTAAAACCACATCAAGATTAAAAAATTATTATTATCACTTATATTATGTGAGTGGATTTATTTATTGTTTGCTTTACTTTCTGCAATTTAATCTTGCTCTGATTAAATCGCGCAGTGATGGTGTCATATATATCATATATAAACATAACGCAGATATGATATGTTGACAAATAGTAAAAAGCACTTAAACAATTATCTAAAGATTAATTTTTATAATTTCTAAAAACGAAAAAAAAAAAGAATGAATTAAAAGAAAAGTTAATTTTATTGTAAGTAATTAGTAGAAAATTATAATAATATACCAATTATTGGAATGAAAAAGAGTAAAAAAGGTAGTATATATATTATATATCATAACATTAATATGTTTATGTCTTTTTGTATAAATGTTTACATTGAAAAAATACTTGAAACTTATTACTTTTTATATACTATTTAATTAATTCCATTTAGTAGAAATTTTAGCGCATGTAACTAAAATTATATATTATAAAAGTTTTTATATGTAGGAGTATAAAAATATAAATACAATAAATATTGTGTATACAAGCGATACACATAGTATAAGCGAATTTTAAACATAATTGGAACATAATTGGAAATACTGTGTTCAAGTGAATTTGTACAAAATATTGTATTCAATGGAATATTTTTATCGCCGTCAGTTTGAACTAAGTAAATACAATTCCACTATATATATATATATAGAAATAATATTATGTAGGAATTAAATGCTTATGTGAGATACATTCGAAATAAAAACGTTAAGTTAAAATACTTTATGTACCATATATATAATAACTATATAAAATCATCTAAATAATAAAATAATATACTCTTTTATGTTCCAATATTATTGATTTTCTTTTATATTATAAAGATTTATTTGTGTAATATAAGAATAATAATTCATATATAGAAATTCATATTTCTTTTCGCATTCATTTCGTTTTCTATTGTATACGAATAGATATAAAAAAAAAATTATAATAATTTTAAACGGAAGTATTGGCTATAAATTTTTTTAAGCATTCTTTTATATTATTCAATTGATGAATGGTCGATATACTATACACCTCTATATATATTTTAAAAAAAAAATTGTGAGTAGTGTAGAGGCATGATTAATCAGTCTCCATATACAAGAAAAAATATCATAACAATTAGTATGGTAATTTTTTCTTATAGGTGGGCTGAGTATTGGTGCCGCTACCCTATATAAGTAATATTATTGGTATATATTTGTTCGCTTAAATTATATAATATATGGTATATATATTTAGTATGTTCCAGGGATAGATATCAAATTTTTCTAAGTAACAATGAGAAGCAATAACAAAAACAAAAAATTAAATAGTACGCACACAAAGAAAAAAGCTCTTCCTATATAAATTATATATATATACATTCACACAAACATATATCAATATTACAATGAATTCTTTATAATCGGATTGAATGCGTCAATGGAATTTCTTTGAAAAAAATCCCCGCATATATTGTTAAAAAATTGTTTGTTTGTTAAAGTATAATATAATTCTTTTCAATATGTTTTTTTTTTTTTCTTAAATTATCGAATTTCTGTATATATATACAATTTTCGAGAGATTGTAATTTGTAATTATTTATATATTGTATATATATAATATATATATATTAGTTTTTAGCTATAGCATATAATCTTCAATTTGTATAAATATTTAAATAATAAATTTTAAATTATCTATAAAAGTATAATATTAAGTTAGATGTGATGGATAATCTAATTTTGTTTATTTTTCGAATTTCACACACATAAAACACTCATTAACTCTGTGTAAAGTGTTTGAAAATAAATAAATAAATAATAAATAAATTTTGTAAAATTCAATGTATACATGCAATTCATAAGAAAAATTTTATACTTATAAATAATGCAATATATAATATAATTACAATTGCACATTTTAAATATATTACAATATTTATACAGTAAATTATTTATATTTAAATCTTTTTATATATACTTCAACACATCAACATGATTATATTATAAGTTTACATTAATTAAGTATAAAGTATATTATATAAAATATATATATATATATAATTAAATTTTCACTGATACTATGATATGATATGATATGATATGTATATATTTATAAAGTGATATATATATATATAAAATCCTCATATAATAAGGAATTAATTTGATAAGTTACTTATATACTATTATAAAATATATGTGAATAAGCATAGTTGAAAATATTTATCACGTTTAAATTTTCTATACTCTATGGTACATTAAATGTATTATACATACACAAACTTATATATATATATATATATCCGCATATTCATGATACATACATATAAGCATATATCATGTGACATCCAGCAGCATATCCGGAAAATTTATTTAAAATAATATATGGAAAACAACAAATTAAATTATATGTGCGGGATACAGATTAAAAAAAAATAAAAAATAAAAATACCACATTTAATTAACTTTCAAAAAAATGATAAAACTTTTATGAATTAACAACACTCAATGGTATAAATGTATTTTTTGTTGAGGGTGGTAACACATATGAAAATTTTATACAAATTTTTTAAGTATTTCATATAATATAAATTTTGTATGTATTATATAAGCAAACGTAACTTTAACGTTAAAAATATTATTTTAAATTATTAAAAAATTATTATTTATCAGCGATTATTTGTAAAATATAGAGTATAAGTGCTATAATATTTTTTAAGTATTAATTTGAAATCAAAAAATGAATATCTATGAAAAACTTTAACTATATTTTAAATTGACATTCACAGTAATTTACCCAATTCAACTATAAATGCTTATAATCATGCGACGGATTGTCATAGTTAAATTTCGCAAAAATTGTCGAAAATTAAACAAACAAAAAATGTGTCAGATTAACTGATAAATGAATATAAAATATAGTCCACTAAATATTATCTATAAAATGAATAACCCAAAAAAAATGATTTTATTGCAGATTTGCAAACATCCTGTTACAATTCATTCATTTCTATTATATGGATATACTTGCTCATATCACTATATATATATTATATACACAGTGTTTTATTTATATAAATTTTTTAAATTTATATTTCGTTATCGATTAATATTTTATTGTGACATTTGAATAACAATAATAATAATAATTATTCAAATATTACCGCATATTATTATGGTCAATTTTACCTTTATAAATTTATTCAGGTCGAATATGAAAATTATCTAAATATGAACCAATAAATAAAACTATATATACATAAAAAGTTGTATTGTATTTTGTGTGTATGAATTGTATTATATATATATATTTTTATCATATATACAGACTAAAGAGTGATTATAAAAGCTGTATATATATACAAATGTTTGAGTCTGAGAGTGATTTTAAATGTTTCATTTTCTTTGAAGTTTCTTATCATTTTAATTATTTACATAATTATGTATAGACAACAATTATAAATGTGTTTATTTCCTGTTTTAACTTAAAATCACCCTATGTCCATAATTAAAATTTTTTTTTATTCATATATAAAATATATACTAATTTAAATACATTCGAATGATATCGATATAAACTGTAATTTATTTGTATATATGAATATCGAACATTTTAACATAAAATTAATAGTATATATATAATGTTTTATTAAATATTAGTATATTGTGTATACATATAGATATAGAGATACATTATACATTTTATAGTTAGTTATTCAAAATGAAAACGGTGTATATTTTAATATTAATGTTGCATGGAAATTAATACACACACATTTGAATTAATATGAAAATTATATATATGTTATAAATAAATTACTTCGTACACACGCATAATATATAGTTAAAATGTACAATGAATATTATATTAATGGGGTTTGTATTGTGTAAATATATATCACAATATATTTTATTTTCGTTTTCCATAAAATTGAAACTATATATTGACGTTTTGTATAAATTTGTGTTTCAGACATTGTTGTGGTTAACACACCGCACCAACTTTACAGATACAAAAATATCGGATTTTGCTTATAATTTAGAAAACTTCAACGTACAAGTAATAATTTCTTCTAAAAAAGCCGAAATGATTCGCGTGATTATAGACAAATATAGGAATTATAATAATAATAACAGCAGAAATTTTGCCAAAAAGATAAAATTGACTCTTATAAATTTGAAGCAAAATTCTATGCAGTTAAAAACTAAGAGAAAACGTACCTATTTGAAAATTTGAATAAATAGATTATACATTTTTATATAAATTGTTTTCAATTATCAATTATACAATCTCCATCCTTTTTTGTTACATCTTGCGAACGTTACACATATTTAATGATTCCAAATTGTTAGAGGAACAAATGGGATTTCATTCAAAGAAGTTGGGGTTAGGTAGTTTTTTAAATCTAATATTCTTCAGTCATTCCAAACAATTCTGATGCGATAGGCTGAAGTAACGATCTGGAGAGTATAGTGGATGCTGCAAAATTATAAATTTCAGCTCATTTGGTTGATGTTTTTTGTGTCACTTGCAAGACCATAATATGTTGGAAAATCAAAGCTTTTCAGTTGAATAAAATTTGATGTGTAATCTTTATTGCCTTATCCAATCTATATATAGTGATTTGTTCACGGTACTTGTCCGCTGTTATTGTTTCACCATCACGTTAAAATTATTCAAATATAGTGAAATATTCTACGCCCACATTTGTATCAAGTTTAGATGTGAAATCAAATACTTGACTGTATTTATTATTATCATTCCGAAATCTACCAAACCATCTTTTCTCATTTGTTTGGAGACCAGATGCTAAACTCACATATCAATCTGTCTGTTTTGTTGCTTATGCAACATAACAAAAAATATTATTTGGCTGTTTAGGATAGCAGAAAATTATATCGAATGGAAAACAGCAGCATTTCTACTGAATATGTAACTGAGTTATATTTGCGCTCATCGTAGAATTTTTTATTCAATTCACTCCGATCCTTGAATCGGCTGATGTTTGACCAAATTCGAAGTGGAAAATACTAAATAAATCTAAATATAAAAATTTCTGACTAATATTTACGAGTATACGTATATGTATTTAAAGGTACAAAATTTTACAATATTTTTCAACAAAATTATTAGTAGTTTCAACCAGTAATTATTTAATGTTTTGAAAAATGCTGTCAATAATCCGAAACGTTTTAAATTACTTTTAATAAAATATATACTTAAATAACATATAAAATAAGTAAATATAATATAGGTAAAATCATTATTCATGATTATTTATGTCCATATATATATATAGAAAAACAAATTAAAACATCTTGTTATATACGCATAAATAACTAACATATACACAAATTTACTTTGCAACTATATAATAAATGTAATAATAATTTATCACACACATATATTAAGTTATTATATAGAGAAAAGATGTTAACAAAATTATTTAAAAACTAATTTATATATGACATATTTAAAATGTTTCTATATATATTTGAAAGTAATTCGTTTTTCGTATCTATCCTTATAATAATACATAACATATATATGTATGTACGTATAAACAGTTTAGTAAATAAAAGGAAATACGAAATGAAAACATTGTATAAGGAGGAAAACCTTTTACTTTTTTTTTTATTTTATTACTTATTTTTTTATTTTTTTTTTTGAAGAAAATGTTTTAGGTTACACAAATGTTGTTTCATCAATTTGTAAATAATTTAAAAATCTGTACAGGAGCTTTTACTCAAATACATACAATTTATTATATTCTCTTTTAAAATTGATCAATTAAAGGATAACCCAAACAAATACAAATATGAATATATGTATGTATATATAAAAAAAAGGATTTAATGTTGCCTTTTTCCTTCCTTAACCATACACCATCCATTCACACACACACACACATAATATACACAAAATGTATTATTTATACATATAATATGTTTTGTACATTTATATACATATTTACAATGTATATTTAATAGTATATAGTGTTCAGAATTTGGTGTGTAGAATATTTTAACATATGTAACGTAAATATATGTGTTACACAACACTCGCATATATATAACTACTAACAATCAGTAAGTAAAACATTATTGTATATGTATTTTGTATATGAACAAACAAAAAGTTTTTGAATGAGTGCTTTTATAAAATAAATATAGAAAATGTTGGTTTTTTATTTGTTACAAAATAAGGGTATTTATATGTATCCGTTTGATAGGGGGTAATTCAGTTTTTTTTTATATATTTTCTAACTAAATATATATAAGATATATATGTATATATATATATATATATTGCACATATATGGTATATATATATAGTCATATATAGATTGTATTTTAATCGTATACATATGACACATATTATAATATATACATTGGAACAATTTAAAATTTAAATTTTCAAATTTAGCGTATAATTTTCTGGTTATAATGACGAAATTGTGGATATACATTGTTGACTTGTGTAACCTTTTGTATATATATTTATTTTAAATAGATTTTTACATATGCGTGTGCTGTGCGTATATAAACAAATAAATTTTAAAGTGTCGGGGAGGGAGGGAAAAAAAATGTAATTATTCAAAAATAAACGCAATGTATGTGTATGCGTGGAGATTGATGGAAACAAACAATGTTGTTGTTGATATACATATAATAAATATTGGTTTTTAATTTGTGATTTTTGTATTTATTTTTATATAGACATTGTTATGACTTAATAAAAAATCTGCGTATATATGAATTATTATTAAAATATTTTCATCTGAACAATTAATATATCATGCGGATTGCAATAACAATTGTATTATATATATATGCGAGGGTTCACTGACAGGTGTGTTAGGTATCTTAAAATTAAAATATAAGTATATGACCATCATATATAAAATAAATCAATATGTAAACTACATTATCCTTATAAATATATAGTATATGTTTATTGTTGTGTATAAATACTATATATATAAAATGTTAAACTATATATATTTTAGTGTGGTTATAGTTACAAATATACTTTTACGTATATGTGGTTTATATAAGGAAAAACCCAACTCGAAAAAGTTATATAAATTTGTGTGGTTTTTATTTTTTCATTCATTTATATAATATCCTTTCTTTATAAATAAATATATATATATAGTTCTATATATTGTATGGATATATTGTACATTTCTAAAACATTTACAAGAGTATAGAAAAAGTGTGTTTTTTAGACATTTAAAGTGAAATTTTATTTATTACTTTCGGACCCATATTCTAGTGAAAAAAAAAAAACTTTTTATTTTCACTTATTTTACTTTATAACTATATAATACAAGGTGATACTGCAATACAATGTACTTTATTTGGACAGTATTTTGGTAAACATGAATTTTAACAGTTTATATATATTTAGCAGTCGTAAAAAATATATATAGACTTATGGAAAACTTATGATTGGAATAATAATCGATAAATCAATGTGTTTTCATCAATTATTGTGACGAAGACTAGAAAATTACGTGAAATTTTGGGAAGCAAAAATGTGACATCAAACCCGGATTCGTTATTTATCGTTTAGTGGTGAAAGATTTTAAAGAAAGAGACTATGTAGTAAATTTGACACCATGTTCACTGGTGTTACGTTATCGTAATGGAATTACTGCAAGTAGTATAATCCTTCCCGACGAACACCCTATATTTTTGTACACACATATATGAACATATTTCATACTTGTATTATATATTATATATTATATAATGTGTACTCGAAGATGAAATCTACAATCATTATTGGGATTATTGCCAACAAATTTAAATGTATAGGTATGTGATATGTATAAATATGTACATGTTTTAGATTTATTAATTTTTATTAATATATTATGCAATAAAAATTTGTCTCATTTTATCTATTATATCTTTTACTTACTACCAAAAAATTATCTGAATATTTATATAAATTTTTATTTGAAAATTATGTAATATATACTACATTCAACTATATCTGTGAAATGTGCATATAAATAACTGTGAAAAAACAGGATGTAGAAAATAGCATATACAATATATCTATATATATATATATGTGTAAGTCTTTCCATATACTATACTTGAGCTAGATTTATATCCATTTGTTTAATATCTATATATTACATCAAACAATATATATATATATACATATTATTGAGTTAAGTATTAAGTAATTGCATATATATAGTTTTAGTAAATTATTTATGTATGTTTACACGTATTCGGATGGATATACATTCAATAACTGATCATAGCAAAAAGTTCTTACAATCATATAATGTGCAATGTTTAAACCTTTATCTTCAAAACTTCTTGAATGGTATAAGAATTTCAATAACGATGATGATGATCTTACTTATTTTTAGTTTTATATCGATAAAAACTAGATGTTTTATATGAATGTGTGAAAATATGAAGCCTATATGAAAGTTATATGGGAATACGTTATAAATATGGATAAAAAAGGACATTATATGCAATTACTTAACACTCAAACCTAAATATTATTTAAAGTTAATATTAATATCAAGAATATATTTATACAAAAAAAGTAAAAAAAAATCTCATATATAATATTACATAGTTAAATATAACATAAAATGCATCTCTATAGATAAGAATGTTTACATTTCACCTTATACCTTATTGTATTTACATATTCCGTATACATATACTTTTCATATATAGAATAGAATTTATATAGTGTATCAATAAAAAAGCACAAAAAATCAATTTATTTTTTTTTTATGGAAAATTTACATAACATAATATTGTGCAACATATATTTTATCAGAATCTATTATGACAATCTTACTTATGATGTATTTATCTTATATTTATATTTAAAAAAATTTTATATTGGTAACTTTCTGGTTCATTTGATATTCCAATTTCTATACATTTACTATCTCATGCAATTATGTTATAATAAATAGACAAAACAATATGCGCATTTATACACAAATATTTGCAATATTATTAATTATTGTACCGCAACAATACAGATTATAAAGCTGATTTATTAATGTTTGTATACATATAACATGTGGTATATATATACGGAGACAGACGACGGTTTAGAAAATGGTCAATCAATTGTATCTATAAATAGAATATAGGGTAGGTAGGATAAGGGATTATATATTTTGAATGAAAATTTTGTATAAATATTTATTCCTTTTTGTGTATACGTGAAACCATTGAAATTGTTTCCAAATTTTTCTAAATGCAATTCTCGTTATATGTGAAAATATACAATGTTAGGAATGTGTTGGTGCGCTCTATCATCAATATTGATATAGAAAAAAATGTTACAATTAAGATCTTATGTGCGCATATAGTTTCTAAACAATTTATTTGTTTATATAAACATTTCCCATTAAGATATACTTCAAAATTATTAAATTAAATTTCTTCAATCTGTGATGGTTATTTAAATTATTTTTCAATTCGGTAAAGTGGCTATAATTTATTTTAAATTGGTATCTGTAAAACTAAGCAAATTATTGCGGAAAAAAATGCGTTTAGTAAATTTTCTGGAAAATCGTCGTTTTTATGAATTATCCTTGTTTTTAGCAAAATAATTTTATTACATTTTTATTCTTTTCTCAATAATTTGCAATTTAGTTTCTACATTTAAATTAATTTTATAAATAAAAAAATAAATATGAAATATAGATTGAAAATTGAAAATTCAATAACCGCCACTCATTATTTCTAACAATACAATAATGAAAAATTGAAATATAAGTGGATATTGAGATTTATAGAACATATGCGATGTTCTTTACAATTTTATCGTTCCAGTCAAATTTATAATGTGCTGGGCAAAATCGTTTGTATTATATTCATATGTATAAGATAAGATAAAAATGTCCTTAATTGTGATACTATCTGACATAAATGTATACACTACCCTATATAATTTTTTAATATAGATTTTATCTAATCAAACCACATACAATTAAATTATATACGATATTCTACCAAACTCTATATATAGTCATTATCCCAATTTAACAATCTAAAAACCAAATAACTCTCTGCAATATATAGCGACGATATGATATTTTCTCATTTCATACAAAATTTTCTTTAAAAACAATTTCCATTAAATTTAATTAAATTAAAAATAATATCAAAAATGATATTGTATACAATATTTTGTATATAACAAAATAACATAACATTTAAAATTATTTGCAGAAATATTCAATAAATATATATATATGTTATTTATACATTCTCCTCTGTTCGTAAAATAACCGGAATTCATTTCTAATAATTATGAATCTGCACAAATTTTTCATGAAATTTTCTTCAGTCTGAGCTAAAATACAACGAATTGTCATTATAGTGTTTATTCGTCTGTCGCAAAATGTACTAAAGAACCATTTTAAAATTGATAAAAAAATGTGTCACACCAAAACTTTTGAAATGCTTGTGTGTTTATCCAAAACACAATTTTTTGTGCGAATTTGACAATTCAATGTATTTTCGTTGACGTAGAATAATACCTTTTTCTAAATCCGCATACAATGACCTTTCTATTAGTCTAAAAATAAATGAATTTTTTGTATTTTTTTCTTAATCAATTCCGATTATTTTTCGGACATATGATATATACATCGATAGTTTTTATAGTAAATAGATTTGATATGTTCTGTGTAAAACTATTATTATATACATTATAATGATTAAGATATGTATTATGAATTTTTTGATTAGGTCAAAGCAAACTTTTTTTGAATATATATTCGGAAGGGATATAAACATTACAACATCATTTTATAATAATAATAAATAACAAATTTCAACACAATTTAGAAAACTTAAATTATGTGAATAATATAATGTTATCCCGAAGATATAGGTTAGTTTTTTTTTTTATTACGTAATGATAATTATTTTTTAAAAATATGTATCGGCAGTCAATTTTAAAATTAAAAACGATTATCGTGGATTTTTTTTCTCAATCAGCTGTTAAAGCTATATTTGACTCTCTATGTTATCTTTTATCTGATAATAGCTATTCGATATTAATTATTGTATAAAATTATAAATTATTTTATACAATAATAATTTGATAGATAAATTAAATTAATTTTTATTTTTTGTATTTATAAACTTTTTTTTTAAATTATATATACATTTACAAAATTATATATCGAATAAAAAGACAAATTCATATATGCAAATAAATGTAAATATAAAATCAACAAGTTATAAAATTGATTGCATTCATTCACATAGATAAAGTATATTCCAACACTGTATATACAACATATTATATTCAATATTTAATCAAATATGGTATATAGAAAATTGACAAAATAGAAAATAATATTAAATTTGAAAACGAAATGATATATTATTATATGGTATATATTTTAGTATATAACTTTAATATATTATATCATTTCAACCATATATAGCTTACTGTGTATAAATATAATATATATATAATATATATATATATATATTTAAAAGGTAACATTGAATGTATATAATGTAAATGTAATACACACACACACACATATATATATATATATTTTATATTCAATAAAAATATGTTGTTGAATTTTATCAACATTCAAAAATAAATATATAGGAAAGGAAAATGTAAATTTGATCTTTTTATATATTATATACATATTTTTATTACATTATATTTTTTTGAATAATAGTATATATAAATATATTAAAGTTTTTTATTATATGTAGCATTGCATTCCTTCCGTATAAAAAACATCTATCCAGATATTATAGGTATATAATATAAAAATATAATATATCGATATAGGGATCTGTTTTATAAATATTAGGTATCTCATACATATATATTATTAAATATTAAATTTATTTGAAATAATATAACTAATTGGATTTTTTTATATACATTTATATATTTATGATCATAATTATATGCTGCTGCTGCTGCTCGTATAAAGTGCTACTATATAACTTCATTTAATCATATTTTTAAAAAAAAAAGAAAAACTTTAATTTTAGTTGAAGAATAAATAAATATAATATATAAATTTGTCATTTCTATGTAGCGCGAACACAATATTTTTATATCATTTTTTTTTCTTGTTATATTATATATATTTATCTTATTAAACTTTGAAATTGCGTTTCTGTTCATATATTAAAAATTCATAAATTTGTTTACTTTAATGTAGTGAATGAATATAATGTGATGATAAAAAGAGGGTTTGAAATGTAGCTTCCTTTTATTTTATTTTATTTTATTTTATTTTATTTTATTTTTTTTATTTATTTATTTATTTATTTTATTTATTTATTTATTTATTTAACAGAAAATTTATAGAAAAAAAAAAACAAAATACGAATTTTATTTATAATAAATAATATATAATATAGTATTAGATATGCGTGCGTACCTACGAGTAATATAAAAATGAAAATATATAAAAAAAGGATCATGAAATTTTAATTTTTAATACGCCATATAGTAATATTCAATTATATTGTTTGATGATTATTATATTTATTTAAATATATGACAGAATTTAAAATTTTATAACACAATTTATATATACAATAAAAGAAAGTAAAAAAAAAAACCCCAGAATAATATTTATTTTAAATGTTAATAAATGATATCAAGTAATAAACAATATGTATTACATTATTATAAATTAAAATATAAATATTATTAAAAAATTGTCAATGTTTAAGTATAAATTGCAATACATTTAATTTGGGTGTGTATACCTATGATTTCATTCTATTTTCGTTCTTTTTTTGATAAATAATCGATCTTGTTTCGAGATTCGTTTAATTGTTACTTTTAACAATTACTCTTTGCTACTATATAGTTGCATACGATTGAAGCATGCTCTCGCTGTACATTGTACTATTCAACAAATCAACAAATGTAAAAATACGGAAATTATTAAAAAACTTACTGACAAAACGATTACGCCAAATTTGTTCTGCAATAATTAATTGAACGAAAAAATTGTACAGGGTACGAAACAAAATTAAATTCTAAAAAAAATAGGACGGAATCATAGGCACACACCCAATACATTCAATATTTAATACTCAATATTTAATATTTGTATATTTAATTTTTAATGGTTTGCCAAATAACGATAACATTCAAATTATATTTAATTACAATAAGATCAACAGAAATACTTTTTAAAGCACTATACAATATAAATCAAAAATTCTTAATGTGGAAATGTATAATTGAATACGGGTATAATAATATAACAATTGTAAATAATTTAGTATTATAATTATAAAAATTAAATAATATTTTTAAATTGGTAAATAATTGATTTTGATATAAATAACATAATAAAATTAATTATTGAATTGCACACAAATAAATTGCGTTTTTTTTTAAAGGTAAAATATAATTTTTTAGTAGAATGAAATATATTTTAGTAATGTGTTGTGTTATGACGATCCGCATCGAATATGGCTTTGATTTTGGTTGTCATCAACTTCAACTGCGGACGACCTGTACGTTGGTCATCTTTGAGTGAGAAATTACCAGAACGAAATTTAGTAAACCAATTTTGACACTGTTGTTTTTATAAGACAACTTTGTCACCGTATACTCAGCTCATAATTTTTTTGTAAACTTGTGATGCGATGTTACCTTCGTGGAAGCAAAAAAGCTATATGCTCATTTTTTCAACACACAACCGGATTGATACAAAAAAATTTTACAGCTTAAAAATTAAAGTAGCAACTATAAAAAAATATGGTTTTACAATTAGAATACGTAATCTTCATCAACAGTCTGCTACATAAATGTGAAAATTGCAATTTATTAGTATGCAGAAATTTATCATTCATACGCTTACATTTTTTTGTTTATTTTTATTTATTTATTTATTTATTTATTTTTATATTTATTTATATATTTTTTTGCTAAAACCAATATAATTTTCGAAATTTTATCTAAAAATTGTATAATATGTATTTATATTTTTGATTTATTCGTTAGCTTCTATATATTTATGTTAATAATAAATATATATTCTCGTATACATATATAATTTTAAATCATTATCATTATTATACATTTATAGCCATTTCCCTTTCCATATATATAGACATAGAGTGGAGGATCCAAATTACGGACCATACCGTAAATTCGGCCACTCTACAAATATGCTGCTTATAATTATAATTATATATAAATTATTTATTATTTACTATAAAATCAAATAGTTATGGTGACACAACCTTCGATTTCGCTCCGCTTATCAAATTTTTTTTTTCTAATACACAGTTAAACGCAACTAATAATCTAATTTGTAATGTTTTTGAGTATGATAAAATTAATTTATTTATAACTGTCCAGTAATTGGGTATATATATTATTTTACAATTTCCAAAATCTGGCCACTTTGGTAAATCAATTATTTGAAATTAAGAACAAATAATGTGAGTATATAAAAAAAAATAGGCAATGAGATCGGTTTTTGTTGATGTTTGTTTTTTATTTTAAAAAGTATTAAATACTTTTCGTTTCTATTTGTTGTCTGGCAATTGGATTTTATGTGCGCGGAATTATAAAAAAGAAGTGACCCAAAATTAAGAGTCTTGTTGACGTTGCAATAAATTTAAATTATAGTTTTTAACTTAAAACATTTTTAGAAACTATGTGGTTTCAGTCAATTAGAATGATATTATGTATTATAAAAATAATAAATTAACGTGTAAACGCAGATTGTATATTTAAAGTTGGATTTGCTGGCTTAAGTTGCCGGAATTTGGGTCTTTTACCACATATAGCTATTTCATTTATATATTTGCACGAATATAAATAATAATAATTAATATTTACAATAAAAAAGAACACACACAAAATATATAATATGTAATTTATTTTCATAATTAAGTGCCAACAATTCATATAAATTTAAATTTAAATATTATATAAATTGTGTGTATATGTAGTACTACACTGTTTACATACACGAGTATTTATTATTATATATAAAATATAAATTTAAATATTATAAATAAATCATGTATAACAATAATAAATTATTTACGAATTTTATTCTACAAAAATGAGTGTGTTTTTTTTTCCACAATATATATTATATTGAAATTATTAAAAAATTATTAAAAACATACTTTTTATATAAATAAAAATAAATATTATCGTATATATCTTTCGTTTTTTTTTTAGGGATAATTGTTTATCAAATGTTATGTCCTCCATATCAAATTAAAAGAGTTATTCGAAAAATGCTATACAAATACCTAAATATATATTTATTAACAGTTTCTATACAATTTAACATAGACAATAATATAAAAAGCGATAAATATCTCTATATCACATACATGGACTTAACATATTTTGAATCCCACTACTGTGTGTGTGTGTTTGAATTTATAGTTGTTGTTATTAATTTATTATAAATATTATATATATAAAATTCAAAATCAAATTATAAATTGCATTATTATGATTCACAATACCATAGATAGAATAAACATACATAGAATAAATAACAATATATATGTGTTGCACATAATATAAATTACCATATTATAATAAAATAATGAAAGGATATATGTTAAACTATCCCAATGAAAACTAAAATGTATAATAATTATAAATATTTAATCAACTTGGGAAACATACACCGACTACTATATATAAAACACAACACAGGGTCCATCAAGAAAATTTTAAAATTGTGCAAATATACACAATACTTTTGCATTGAGGTTAAAATACTATTTTAAATATAATATTATTAAAATACTTTAAATAAATTATATAATTTTATATGCGGCTATCAAAGATTCTACGTATATTTGCTGATGTTTTTGAGACTGTACAACCGATTAAACGGAAAAACATTAATTTAGTCATTTAGTTAAATTGACTATAAAAAGTATATTTCAAATTTATTTAAAACTAAATTCAAGCAGTTGTAAATTACTTAAAAGTATTTGAAATACTTGATAAGGCAATGAATGATAGTATATATATATATATAAAGTTATGTCGCGCTGTAAATCCATATAATAATTAGATTTTCTATATATATGTATGGAATATTTATGACATATTACACATACATGATTGCAAACATGCGATAATATAAATATAAATATTCATTACACAAGGTGTGTTGTTAACAAGTATCAGCCGATGTAATAAATTCTTATAGTGAAAATTATAATATAATTTTTTTTTTCTATGATACCATTGATTTTTTTTAACGAAACATCACACCACTTCCAAAAACTTTTAGTATCTTGAAAAATTATTAATTTACATTGAAAGAAAGAAAAAGATTAATTTTTAATGAATAAAATTTTAAATAAATTATTAAACTTATAATTATTACTTAAAATAAACTTATATTATATGAGGGTTGCAATGTCTTATATATAAAAAGTAACAATAGCTCGTATAAATATATATAGAAATTTTGACATAGAAATTATCAGAGAATTAGTTCGGGGACGGTTAGCTAGGCGGATAAAATACAATACACTCTGTATATATTTAGTTTTACATTACAGTAACGATGCTGGTCATTATTATATTATTATATATATTATAATCAATGTTTTTGTATTACAGCTTATACGGCCAAACCTCGATAAGGGTAACATCCAATAAGAGCAACATATAATATAGGCAAAAAGAAAAATACATATTATAAGCAACAGTTTTATGAAAATAATAGCTAACTAAATACCTATAATTTAAAAATTCCTCGTCCGATTTTAATCAAATTTGGAATTTAAGCTTAATTTATACTAACACCAATTGGTAGTATCTACAAAATTTTAGCTTGATATGGCTTTCAAGATAACTTTCAATTACAATTTAAGCATTTCTCATCTAAATTTAATAAAATTTAGTATGCACATAGAGATAAGTATAATATGATGAGTCCTACTGCAATTCTGAAAAATCGATACTCAGGACAGATTATTCTACGAAGTTCTCAAATAACCTGACTAATTTGGCTATTTCTATTACGATTTTGATAAAATTTAGAATGTAGGTATAAAATCCCGGATTATAAGAACAATTTCAAAGGCGGTTTTGAAAAATCGATACTCAATAGAGAATTTTATTTCGTCCACGGAATCCTGTTGTGGTTTTCATGTTTACCAAACTTCATAAAAATTGATTCTGTTATTTATATTCCAAATTTTATCAAAATCGTACGAAATCCTGACTAAATTATATCTATATTTAGTTAAACATCATATTAGGAAAAAAAATTGCTTATAATTTTTGCTATAACCAACCGTTTTTGTCCTTTCAAGTTACTCTTATTGAGGTTTGGCTGTACATATAATAATTCAAATTTTATATATAACAACATTTAATAATTGTATTATTAAAATATAATTGCTGAACATATATATTTAAGTATTTATATAATAAAGTAATACAATTTACATATATTTATTTATTATTTAAATATTATGTGTTGACAATTATTTGCATTATATAGTTTTGTTGTCAAAGTAAAATTCTATAAAATTTATAGTAGATGGTGCGATAATATTATGTATACAATATTATGTATAATAAATCAAATAGAATAATAAAGTACGAAATTAGTTTAATTATTGTAATATATTTTACATTTTACATAGGTAACAAATAATAAGAGATTTTATTGTTCACCGTAATCTCATATTCTATAAACATATACTTGGAATTTTATATTAATGCATACTTAAATTTGTCGTAAATAACATATATAAATGTGTATCATAACATATTATATAAAACATTGTTCATATATTAATCAAAATTAAATGTACATTATACAATAAATATGTTACATAATTTTTTGATTCATTTTCAGTAAAAATTTATTGGTGCACATTAATAAAATATGTACAATCTATAATCATGTTATGTATCATGTACAGATACTATGTATATTTTATACATAACATATGTATACCATATAGCAGTAAAAACATTCACAGAATGTGATGTATTACATATTTGTACGTACTATATATATCATCAACATCAACATTATTACATATAGAATATATATTATATATATTATTATATATTATATATAGAATATAATATAATATATATATATATATAAAATACAAGTAAATAAATTATTCAACACATCGGCAAATGTTTAACCACAACCCTTGTCTAAAACGCAAGGTAATATCTATCATTATGTCAACGGCATTGATGAGTTTTACCACAAATTTTACATTTGAGTGAAATGTGTGTGGTTAACGCTTTTTAGTTTATCAAATCATTTAATATGTGTGTATATATGTACAATGTATGTGGTATATAAATAAATATACATATATTTTTCAAGTATATATATAAAAAATATATAAATAAAATCGGGATAGGTATATAACAAATAACTTTAATAAATCTGTATATATACAAAAGAAACTTTTAAGTATATTATATAAACATTTTTTTTTTGGTTTTTATATAAATAAATTTCATTAAAATAAAATTACACACTCAATTAAAACAATTTTATACTTTCTTTACATGATATAAGTGTAAATAGGATATAACATACATGAATTGTAATGTACCACATAATATTATATATACTATATTATATATAAATTAAAGAGATAAATTTGTATATTATGGTTAGATCAAAAAATAGATGTAATATTTCATTACTCCTCTGTTCATCAATCTATCAACATTGATATCACGATATCTATACAACTATAAGAGATACTAAAATAATAACGACGCACCATTTAAAAATTTTAATTTGGTTATATACTATTTGTGGTTATACTAGTGATATTGAGGTTTAAATTTTGTATCCATTGAGTTATTGATAAAAAGAAAAACGTATTTTTACATCAAATCACTATTTTAAATTAATAAGATATTTTAAATTCAATTAAATTATACTATTTTCTATCTACAATATATAGTATATTATTTTATTAATTATTACAATAAGTAATATAATATAATTTAATAATTTTATAATAACAATTTATAGTAAATTATATATATGTATCTATATTAAACCCACTTTTTAAAACTATGTATAAACATGAACATATACATTACATGTATATATATATATAATAACAGATAATATTACGTGGGCAAATTGAAAGTACCCGTTTTTTTGCAAAAGCTACACATTTATTCATTAATACAATATTAATATTTCAATCAAAATATAATCTTCATTAAAAGCTACCACCACGCGCCTTTTAAGACGATCCATTTATCGAGACAATTTCTGATGCTTTCCTATAAGAAGTTAATGGTACGTCTTAAATGGTTACCGGCATAAGTAGTAGTTTGAAGGAGCTACATATATACCTTGTGAATCCGCGGGTTGGTTCAGTCCTTGTAAATAGTTTTTAACGACATTTGCAGTATAAGGTTTGGTATTATAAAATAAATTTGTTATAACACATTTTGTTCGTTTTTCCATTACTGATTTCTTCAAACGCATTAGTTGTCGTCGGCGGACATCACCAGTTTTATTAGTTTTAGCAGCAATTTATAGTACAAAACATGTTTTTAATCCCACCGAAAATATACAGAGTATATAACCTTATCAGCATGAATATTTCGATTTGACTGTGATGGACCAGCTTCACCTACGCTGTAATCAAGCATTTTTACGCTTAGAATTCTCATAGTAAAATCATATTTCCACTCCAGTCAAATGTCGTATATTTGGTAAAAAAAAACAAAGTTGTTTATACTTTAACCAAATATTATGTAATACTACATTTTGAAGACTATAACGGAACTCTTCAAATAAACGTAATGCCGATTCACACGTAATACAAACAGTATGAGTTACACTATCTATTATTGGACGGGTATTTTCAATTTGCACATCCAAAAAATTGATATACCATATACGAATATATTCTATTCATATTTGTTTACATTAATACATTCTATATAAAGTTAGAATATTGTTACGACATTTTATATAAAATATATTATATTTACCCAAATACATAATGTATAATATAATTTTGAGATTAACTTTAACAATATCTAACTATATAATAGTAGTATATAAATAAATTTAACTATATGTATATTACCTGTAAACATATTATTTGTATATATAGATACCACATTATTTACAATATATATATATAATTACACAATATAACACACAAAATCACTCATTATGAAAATTATATACCTTAATAATACAAAACAATTATATACATTTACATACATAATTCTATTTACACGTGTATGTGTATATATACATAAATAATACATGAAAATAATTTATGTATTATATACTATTATGTATATAATATAGTAAATAATATATATATATATATTACTGAATAATTATAATATTGATTAACATAAGATTATACATATGTATTTTATTATGTAGATGAGTATATATATTTAATATTAAATTAATTTAAGTTAAGTTAACATATCTTATTTATACACAGTGAATATTATAAACAAGCGAATATTACATATTCAATTCAATATATAATTCCAAGTAATTTTCAATTAATATGAAAATAAATACTATGTTTTTTTGAGTTAAATTTTCATATCAAAAATATTGTTGGAAATGGAAATATTGTATTCATATTTGTTCAAAATATTGTATACAATGGAATATTTATGTTACCATAACAGTTTGGACTAAAATATTCACTGTATATATTGTATATATGTAATTTTCATGAAAATGTAATTGTAAACATATAAATGTTTTTATACTTTATCGTAGGAAAATTATTATAATCTTTTATATGAAGAATAAAAATCGTTTTAGAAAAATAAAGTAAATTGAAAAAATTATTCATATTCTTTGTATACATTGAAAAGTTTTAATTATATATACAATATATATTTATTTATACATGTATAAATAGCTTCAAAGAAGTTTAAAAATTATTATATCCTTATCAGAGAATTTTTTATTATAAAACATTATTTGCACAATATTTATTGTTTCATATTTAAGTGTTTCAATAATTTTATTAAACAGTAAATTAATATAATAACGACTAAACAATAATAGCGTCATATAGATGAATCAATTTATAAAGGATATGATATCTACAATATATATATTTATATACAAAATTTATCCACCTTAACATTATCTGAAACATTAAAATTGTAAATAATAAATATATAATACCGATTTATAAGTGAAACATTTATGTTATCCAATCAACATTATAGACAAATAATAACCAATATAAAATTATTTATTAACCTATTTAAAAATAAAGTCATATCCAGATATATATAATATATATATTATATATTATCATTAAACTTATACCATCTATATATAAATACTTATATATCATATTATTGATCGTTTTATTATATAGCACTCACTATACGTATAATTTCCATAAAAAAAAAAGAAGAAAATTCAAATACCTATTTATCGTATGTGTGTGTGTGTGTGTGTGTGTGTGTAGTAATATTAGAACATTTTTATATGTGAAAATAAACTTTAAAAAATAAAGCACTTTTATACATACTATACCCATTTTGTGCACGTAAAGCAATCATACAATTGTGTAACATACCGATATCGTTACATATAAGTGTTATTATTTTCTTTTTTCAATTTTATATTTCAATAGATATTTATACATAGGAATGAAATGGAAAAATTTTAAGAGAACATTATATTGCATTGAATGTTTTATAACTACGGATATACACATCCATATACTTTATATCTACATATATATATATGAAAATGAATAACAAGTCTTTAAAGTTTTCCTTATAATATGTACTTATAATAAGTATGTGTATTTGTATCTATATATAACTTATATACATTGTGAATTTTTATGATTTTATATACAATGTATTATAAAAATGTATGGTATGTTTAAAAAAAAAAAAAAACCAAAGTCTTTTACATAGTTTCTTGTTAACAAACTTTTTTTGAATTCAATGACATTAAAATGAAACTTTAACATACCTAAGAAAATCAAAAAAAAACGCGAAAAATATATCAATAACATCTTGTTATTTATATGCGCACATATAAAATTATATAAATAAATACTACAACAATATAAACTTATACGTTGTATATTGATACATTCAATTGTATAGTAGATTTAAATAAATTTCATATAAATAAAGTAGATGCAAACAAAATACCCGCGGTTTGAGTAAATGATAAATATATATGTAACGATAATTTTTATCATGAAAGTAAAGACTATATTATCTATTCTATTTTTATAAAAACTAATCATTTTTATCAATAAAAAATATATATCCTCTTATATTATATAAGGAAATGATCTAATAATTTCTCAACATAGATAATAATCTGTGCAGAACGAATCATCTGAAGAACACGTTGCATCCGCTTAGAACAAACATTTTTTTTATTTTTACATTTACATCTATGAAGCTTTTCATATTTAATATATCTAATATTATTAATATTTGACATTCGATCGAAATCTATATATTACAACCTGCGTTATAGTTTTATCTTGTTGCAAAAAGTATATACGCAGTGTTCCGGTTTGTAGAATATACATAGAAATTATAATTGAATAACTATCCTATAACTTTTGTGCTATCAAAGTATAGTTAATTGTTATAATGAAAAAATAAAAAACACGGATATTTGGTTTACCTCAACCCGAAATAACAATAATTTTAAATAAATTCAATCTTTACACACCCATTATATTTTTTTTGCACCAATATTTTTAAGAAATAATGTAACTTTTAAAATTGTTTCTATACAAATATTTATTAATAGCTTTTTTTTTATGATATTTAATCAAATTAGAATTTATGAATAATAAAATTATAATTTTCAATGTGTGTGTGTACGTTTGCCAAAATGTAACCTATGCACACATTTATTAATATCGTATACGGTAAATGTGTCAATAAAAATAGGAAGTGTGTCACTCAATTTATAATCCTTGTGTCTTTGTGATATTATGGATATACTAAAATGCTAATTTTCATATACGTTTTTTTCACATTTTTTTGATTTTTGTTCAAAATCTGATTTGTATCAATGACAAAATTATCCGCCGAGAAATTACTTCCTTTTTATATAACAGCTATACAAAAAATGTGCAAATTATTTATTAGAGCAGACTTTAAATTAAAAGTTATAACTTGAAATAAATAATGAAAACAAAATTATCATATATATTATTAAATAGAAAATTTTTGAACTATTTTTTATCAAATGGAAAATTTCTCTGATAGAAATTGAAATGAAAATAAATTCTATACAAAGAAAACGTTTATATGCAGAGAAATTATAACGTGTGCGTTTCAGTTACACACAAGAAGACTGTTATTAACTGCGTTGTTATATCAATAAAAATATATATATAAATTTTTGGTAATTATAAATAAATAGTAAAATTTTCATTAAATAATTATATTTTTTATATGTATAATTTATACATAAATAATATTTGTAGTTCATTTTTATTATAATATATATAATCAAATAATATTATATAATTTTTCATATATACTTTAATACACCAATGTATAGATAGTTTATAATTTATATTTACATTTAATTTCATATACATTTATATAAAAGTTTTTAAATTATCATATATATTATTTTTAAATATTAAAATAATAAGTTTTTTAAAACTATTTATAAACATATAATAACTTCGCTTGAGAGAAAATTATATAATTATTAGTTTGCGAATTCTATATATATATATAAATGATTTGATGTATATACATGTGTTCAAGTAAGGTGTCTAGTGGAATTATTCGACACGATTCCATAAAATTCGCATCAAATCTTTATTACAAATAATAAGTTCAAAACTCACCCAATATATCTTGATTTTGATGATTTTATTCCAGAAAATGTATTCATAAAAATCAGCACACCAAAGTTTCAATACGAAACTTCGAACTTTGAAACTGCTCTGTAGATTTAACAAACGCACACAAATTAAACTAAAACAGCACAACTCGTAGTGTGAACAATTAAATGTAATATCGATATTGGGTCAGTGCGACAACATATAGTGTAACAATTAAAACAAAATTTAAATATAATCATTTCGTTTGCATCATATACACATAACTCAAATAAATATATAATGTTTTTTTAATTGCACATTTTATAATTATTAAATTTTATAAAAATATAATAATATTAAAATTATAAAATTATTAAAAAAAAACACATATTTTTCAGTAAAATGGATAATAATAAAAACGAAACTTTTTAACGTTATCTTGAAAGAAATTATTTTTTATTTTCAATACATTATCGTTAATTAGTTGCAAATATATTTTAGCATTATATAACTCTTATAATGGGATGGATATAAAAATATATATCGTTATACTATAATAAATGTATAATCATATCAAACGTGATAGTGATAGAAAACTTTTATTCTTCAAATCTATACGAGTATATGGTATATAATTTTATATATAAAAGTTATATTTATTGTATATAAAAACATATTATCATACAGAAAAATGTTAAGTTCTTTTTGATTCGATAAGTATATAAGTTAAAAAGTTTAAATTCTCAATATACACTTATACAACAATGTTCTTATATTTTTATAGTTACAAAAAAATTTTACCACAAATGCGATGCACTTGTTTATACATATAAAATGTATAGGTACTTAAAAAAGTTTTATAATATTACAAAAAAAATTATTAGATTTTAATCATTAAACAATTAAAAACAGATATTATATGTGTGGCTGGTCTGTGTAACTACTAAATAAATAAATATACATAAAAGTATTGTATATGTTTTGTTCTGCACATAGAAAAATAAATGAAAATTTATATATAATTGATTAAAGTTTCAATTGTACCATTTGCCATTTTAGGTGTGGCGTAAGTAATATTATAAATAAATTATAGTTTTTAAAAATACTGTAAGTCTGCCATAGTAAATTTTTTTATAAAATTAAATACATTTGTTATTTGTGTGGTGTGTGTGTGTGTGTGTGAGAGATCTCATGAATTAAAAATCAAACTCTTATGTACCTTGTGTCTAAAAAGTAATGAGACTGGTTATTTTAAACATATTTGGCCAAAAATATTGTACAAAATTTTTCATACTATCGTAATGTTTCTAACATCTATCTAAAATTGTTGGTTTAGAAATAAACACTTGCTCTTGCTTATTTATTTAATCAATCCCTTTACTTTTTAGACACAAGGTATACGAATATTTGTATCAATCTTAATCATTTGTATATTATCACTTTTTGCATTCCGTTTCCGTAGATTATATATATTTGTACATAAAATTACAAGGATATTTTTAAATAATTACAATGTTAATTATAAAAAAAATAAATAATGGTTTTTCCGTAAATGAATTTTAATCGTATTTGTAAATATTTTATTTATTCTTATATTACATTTGCATATATTTTATATACGTATACACACATGTGTTGTTTTACAATCATGCATATATATCACTTCAACGAATAACATCGTATGGTATATACTTTCTATATATATTGGTATAATATAGATAAAACATACTTTTTGATCCAAACATTACATATATATATTTTATCTAAAGATGATAAAATTAAATAAGTTGATGAATAATCATATTTAAAGATACACGCAGTTATATATATATATATTTTTACATAAAGGATATAACATTTGGTTACTGCGCGATATAACTCTATGTATTATATATATTTTATTATATTATGTATTTAATTGTATATATATACAAAATATACATATTATTATTATTTTAGTTGAATATGGTTGAATATAATATAATATTGTGTATAATATACAAAATAACATTATAATATTACATATTTTGGTTAACTTAAGTTTTGTACAAATATACATTAATCTAGATTCACACTCTAAAACTTTGAATATATTTCCTTCCGAAAATATATTCACATCAGATTATATATAATATTTACATTTCTATATAGCATACATGCATCCCTTGAGATATGTATGTTATATTTGAAATATGAGGTATTGGTTGTATGCGAATACATATAAATTTCTTATCACTATATAACTTCAATTATACGACATATCGCGGTTTTGGTTTAACGCGATTTCTATCTCTATTAAAATGAATAATATGTTATTTGAAACCGCATAAAGTAAGAACAATGTTTGATATGAAATTGAACACTGTCCGAAAGCTTTATTTCTTTAGTTGATAATTCGATAATAACTTTATATATCTTGTAAGTTTTGGAAGCATATAAATTAAAAATTAATTTTCGTTAAAAAAAAACCCTCTTCAATATCGTAATTTCATATAACAAATTTCTAACAGATTCAAACTCAGAGTAATTTTCATATTTCTTCTATGTTACTAACATCAGAACATATGTTTCTTGTCAAACTTGGATCAAATTATGTATATATGCAAAGGTATATAATGAAATTTTTTTATGATCAATTTTCCTAATGCATTTATTTCTGACTAAACAACAAAATTTGATCAAAATTAGATAAAAAATAATGACGAAAAAAATGTACACTATGGCAAATTTTACTCATAAATAATATACAATACAAATTATACAAAACTATAATGTAATAAAAAATAAATCGAATAATACATTTATATCGCAATTTACTACAATATATGATGATATCTTTGTCCCGATGTAACAATAATATATTTTATAATTATTTTAAAAAAAGGATAAAATACATTAGAATGAAGGAAAACCAATTCACAAATATACACGATAGTCGTACTTATATGATGGACGTAAGTATTATAATGTATCGTACCTTAAACAAAATACAGTAAATAGCATAATGACTAGTAATAAGCATTAATATTATAAACAATAAGTCCAGTCAATTTCTCAAAACTTAATATAGTGTGACCGTACTTAACATTACCGCATTTATTAAGGGAAACCTGTATTTATATAAACATTTATGTCTAACAAATAAAATATATTCATTCACTATATACGTCTATACTCTATCTATATATATATAGATATTAATTCACATTTAGGACTATGAATAGGGTGAATCAAAGTCAGCGGCACAAAAAAATAGATGAAATAATTTACCGTCACAACAGTATTAAACTTTTAAGGATCTAAACTATACATTCATATATAATGTTTGATACACGACATTTTTGTGTTAGTTTTTAATACATCAAATTAGAAAATTATAAATATTAAGTTCTGTGAAAATCAATATGCATATTAAATAATATGTGAACTTTAAAAATAGACCGGGAAAATTTAAATGTTATATGAATTTTCACAAAAACGCACATTTAAACATCCTATTAAATTTATAATTATTTGTATATAGCGCTAGTCTATATGGAATATCATCCTGTATAAATGTACAATATATGCGGTATATATGTTCTAATAAATGTTATAACCAAATTCTAAATTCTAAAATATATATTAATTCAAATACTAAAACAATATGAAACAATAATATTAAATTAATAATACGCGGTATATATATGCCATATCTTTTAAATGTGAAATTTTAGATATAGTAACGCCGCTAATACTGAATATAAACATACTATGAATAGAAAAAAAAATTAAATTTAATCCGATGATACACTACCATCCATACATAATTAATATAAATTACATAAATGTTGTTAAAATAAGATTTAAAAAATTAAAACCACTATGTTTTATAGTTTTGTTCATTATTTACATTTTAAATATACTTAAATATATACACAATATATATATATAGGTAAAATAACATAAGGATATAAGTACACTTGTAAATGAACACATTTAAGTTAAAACCTTAAAAAAGTATATTATGTATATAGAGACAAAAAAAATTAACGTGATATGTACAATATGTAAATCTGTATATTTATAACTCTAATTAACACAAAAAAGTTTAAATCCTTAAAATGTTATACCGACCTTTTGAGTCTATAATTCATTTTGATAAAATATTCATTTAAGTATATATATATATATATATTTACATGTATTAGTATACGCATATAATAGTTAAGTATATAGAGGATAATATAAAAAAAAAAGCACAGAAAAGAAAATATATTATATATAATTTTTATCTTTTGTCGTTGTACGCTTTTGGTGGAAAAAGGATATTTTTCTCTGGCATGTATATAATATAAATTTTTTTTTTTTTTTAAAAATTATTAATGTTCACAAGAAGATTCAAAAAAAAAAAAAATAAAATAAAATAAAATAAAAATGTTTAATGATAAAAAGGATATAGATGGATTAAATTTTTACTCAGCCACGAATAAACGCAATGAATAAACTAGAAAAAGGTTATATATTATTTATATTCTATGTTTTTATATTATGTATTACATAAAATTAAATATATATATATATCTAACTCTTAAAAATATTATGCTTAAATAAATATTTTATCATTATTTTCTATATATGTGTGTGTGTGTGTGTGTGGGTTTATAAGTACATTGTTGAAGTTTTTCAAAGAAAAAGTAAATTTTAACTTTAGTCTGTTTGTTTATTTATTTTTTACCCCCAATGGAATGCATGCGTAAATATTTATAGACTATAGAAATTTAAATTATATTTAATTCATTTAACATTTTCACAAGTAATTATCTATATTATATTGGAAATAAATATTGCTTTAAAACCTTTTCAAATTTTTTATCACATTAAAATAACTTTATTAAATCATTTGTTTTTATATTGATAATATTAATGTTGTAATTAATTTAACACTTTAACACACTAAACTAATTTATTTATTACAGAAAAAAGAATGGTAAAAATTATCTTCACCTTTCAGATGAATTTCTGTTGAATTTCATTTTAATTATATTATTACTCTCATCAGAATCATTTTGAAAAACTATATTATAATTTAATTTTTCACTTTATTTTAATTTAAATAATGATAATATTAATTTGAAAGTGGTAAAGTTAATTAAAAATATACAATTTTACAAAAGTAAATTGATTTCTATCATATGTCAGTTTATGTTAGAAATAAAAAATTACTAAAACGTAAATTGTGTCAACAACAAGTAACTATTTTCGGATCAATGAGTCATTTTTTAATTAGTGAAATATGTTTTTATTGTCAGACAACCATTTCCGAGGAGATATTTAAAGATTTAAAGAATGTTCTTTATGAGAAACAATTATCAGTATTTGTCATACTAAAAATGAGTCAAAGCGAATTAATATTCATTTATGGTTAACATCTCTGAAAATAAATGGTATTGGAAGCAAATCAGAGATTAACAATATCGACTAAACTATTAATACATAACACTATACGGAGGAAAGAAAAGAACATGATTTCCGATAATAATTATGTTGTAACATTTATGATACAGTTCAATGGAATACGCTATTATATAATATATTATTTTTTATCACCCATAAAATATCACATAATTTGCGAATGTTGTACGGGCGCCTATTAAATATTTTTAGAAAATTATGTATCCTTGAAATTACACTAACAACATTATTCTACTTAAATTCTCAACAACGCCGCACTGACGTATGAATTATATATTGAAAAAAAAAAAACAAAAACAAAATATTAATATTTTTCACAAAAATGACAAGCAATTAATTACTGGACCAAAAAACTTTTTTGTCATAAACTTTTTCGAAAAAGTTTAGTATAGTTTTTTTTTTATTGTCGTTACATTTTATTAAAATAAAAAAACATGTTTCTTATACTTGTAAGAATTTTTTTTCCTTATGATTTATATGTTTGTAATAATATATGTATTTTCTTTCATTTTTATACCTATCTACACACTAATGATATATGGATTTTAACCGAAACCATCTTTAAATACACATATATTTAATCATCTTCTAATCTATATAAAGTTAGTCACTCTTAATACATCCTCTGTCCGATTTACAGATTGTGAACCGCGACCTTAACAAATTCTCAAAGTTTCATGACATTTTCTTCGGTGTAAAAAAATATAAAATACAATGCATTGAGTGACAGTGTATAGTTTTTGTGCGTCCTGTTTTGATATAAATGTATAAAAAAAACAAAGTACCAACATTAAATTTCATTTTAAACAGCTATATATGATGATAATTTTTTTGTCCATAAAACCAAAGCTTTTGGGTGGCATCTTATATTTTGTTAATACTTTGCGATTATTTTTCGGACAGAGTTTTGAATGCGCATTTATATAATGAAATAGACAGTCAGTATAAGAATTATATGAAAAGTTTTTCGGATAAAAATTAAATCAAAATAAATTTTTATATTAAATTACATAAAAAATTTATAAGAATAAAATTAAATTTTAAGAAAATTATTACTACAAATATTTGTTATATTATAGTTTTAATAATAAAATTAATATTTATATTATCTATTAGATTATTATGCGATCGATGTTATATATATACGAAGAATTTTTATAAATTTTATATAAAATATTTTAAATATTGTATATTTACTTACAATATATTTGTTAAATAAATATTATTGATATTTTTCATAAAAGCAGACAAAATATTTCCATCATTCAATAACATTTTTACCCTTTGGCGTTTATAATATTAAATAAATTAATAAAATATGAGTACGAGAAGTATGTACATTATTACAACATGGAATGATAAGTTTCCGGAATCAACCTATATATATATATATATATCTGAAATACCATCCTTCAAACGACTTCACTAATTAGTTTGTGACATACTGTAGTTAAGTGAATTTATATATAATTTTTTTAAAAAATAGAAAAACATCAAAATCCAATAAAATAAAAACTTCATTGAATGCAATTCTCTTGTCAGAGAACTTTAATTGTTGAAATTAAATTAAGAAGAAAGGACAACAAATTTTTATATTGATAAGTAATTTATTGGACCATCCTTTACATTTTTTTCATATAAGCATCAACATAATATTATCTTTTATTTATTTTTATCATATATATTACTCTTAGTTTATATAAATATTACTTTATCAATCATTTTTAAAGAAATCATTATATATCAAAGTTTTCTGATTTCTGATTTAATCTCATTTAATCCATATATATACGAGTATGGATATGATAGAATAGAACGTAAACAATTTTCAATAATAGTATACCTATCAAACAATATATATTAAATATATACAAGATTGTTATTTGAACTATATATCGTCATTATTAAACAGCTTCGACATTGTATGAAGTTTAGTTAGTGCTTTTGAACTTCTCTAACATAATATTTTATATATGCAGACAAATTTGTCGATATTAAGAATTGACGATTTAAAAATTATAGTAATTGTAAAGTGCTGTTCATATATGAATATTTGTATTTATATGATAAAACTTACAACAAGGTGTATTCTTATATGCAATGAGTCTTGAATTAGTCCGATGCAAATCGAACAAGGAACAGTTGTTTTTTTTTCGGAAAATGTGTTCCATAGTTCATGTGGGCTGATATTTTAGAATTTACTTATTATAAGATACACATATTTATGGCTTTCAGAAAAACATACATATTAAGAATTGGTTTATATACAATTATTTTGTGATACGTGAAATTTGTGATTTGCTGAAATGAAAATAATTTTTTACCAAATTGTTATTAGGAGTACAAATATGGTATTGAAAAATTTTTTGTTTACGATATACACGCAGTGAAATTTTTTTGTTTGTGTAAGACTTTAAAACGACTAATTGTGAACAAAATTTAACAGAACATTCAAAATTCAACTTTGATTAGATGCCTAAATCAACTATTATATATATATTCATTAATCTTCGCTCTTTCAAGTCTTACTCTTGTAATCAGTGCACCTATGTGAATATATATATTAGCTTTCTGTGATGCTTGTGATTTAAAACCTTCGAGATAAATAAACCGACAATTTTAAAATATATGTATAAAATTAAAAGTAGAATTGTTAGTAAAAATATTTTTAGTGTATAAGAAAACAAATAAAATAAACTCTTCCATTTGCAGGTACATTATCACATCGCTCGCATATGATATATTTTTGTTATCGATATTAAAATATTGAAAAAACTCAATATACAGAATCTTTTGTCATTAAAAATCAAATGGTATCAAAATCGATCCAGCGTTTGTAAAGCTTCTCTGTCCTGTATCGATTTCAAAAGTTTTTTGATAACGGTGAGTATAGAAAAATTATGTTTTTTTGGAAAATAGAATTTTTGAAAATCGAAAGGTATACTCTGTTATGATAACTCTAATATTATAAACACAAATAATAACAAACGCATTAATTGTACCATGATCACTTATTATTTCTTTCTATTGTATATATATATGCCGATATTCGATAGGGCGAGATTATATAAATTGTATGGAAATGTATTATTACTCTTGAGAATTCTATTGAAAATTACTTTTCCTTACATATATAATATATTTTCTTTTCCATTATCATTTTCATTCATATACAATATTGTCATTTTTCGTTAATATGTGAACAAACCAAAAATATACCAATATTTCTCTTGATATTAAAATTTCTAAAAATGATAAAAAAAAAAATAAGAATTGAATATAATTGATGTGTTTATTATACGGTATTTGAATACGATTTTATTCAGGTATGTATTATTATCACAGAGATAAATATATATAAATCGATAATAAAAATGCTGCATCTTTGATGTAAATTACATTACTACATATATCATAGAAGAAGAAGTTTCACATTTTAATATAAAAATATTTATATCCGCTTTTATATAAATAAAAGTGTAAAAAAATGTCAATATATTGTGTGTCGTAACATTATCGATTGACATCCTAAGATATATTGGTTTGTTCAAATAATAAATTTTAAACATATTATTAAGGAAACGTATGATCGCATAAAATACATTTAGATTTTAATTTCCTATATATTGAGAAAGAAGAAAATGCGACTGCGTTTTTATGTATGTTTTAGAAAATGGTACATATAAAAATAATATGTATTTAAATGCGTGGAGTAAAATATAAGATATTTTTTTTTTTTTTGAAAAAACGTGATTGGAATATTTTTGTATTTCTTTTTTTTTTTATTTTAAATTATTCCCATAGTTAAATAAACGTGATTCGAAAATTCTTTTCTTAATATTTCTCTATGTATATATTTTATATATGGTATATAAGAAGTATATAAACATATAAAAATATATATTAGAAATAAAAAATTAAAATCGACAATGATTACAAAAAATTTATTCTGTGGACACGTTAACATTAAATTTGTCGCAGTGATCAATTTTCTTTCCAATACCCAATATTTATATATTCATAATTTTGATTCGATTTAAATCTTTGCGCGTTAAAATCATATAAAAAAAAAAAAAAAACCCCGTGCAGTTATTTATTATTGGAATAGGAAAATTTTTACAATTTCGACATTTACCTATATATGAAAAATATATATATATAATTTTATATATTGCCGCTGTGCTATAATAAAATATATGTTATCGTCGTATTATAATAGCAAAAACAAATGTATTTACAATGTATAAAAATGTATATTCATTTTTCTATTTTTAACTATACAAGTTTTTGCTATCCATGGTGCCAGTAGATACAGTGGAGTAAACAAAAAATAATATATTATATAATAAAAATTAATAAATATAAACAATATATGAATATAATTTTATTTTCCTATAGTTTTTTTTCCATAAGTATTGTTGTGTGTAAAATATGTATAGTTTGTTTATAATATACATGTCAATAACCCAAATTTTCAATCTAATAACAATCTGATGATGGGTTTGTTTTTTTTTTTATATATAGTATATATTTAAAAGGAAAAGAAAAAAATGTTATAAATCATATTCACTTTTTTTTTTATATAGACGCACATATACTTATGACATATTTTTATATATGACAAAGAAAAATGTTTCTTTTTTTTCCTAAAGTTAAAATGATTCAAATATATAGAAAGAAATTCGTTTGCAGGGGAGATATGTATAAAAATTCTTCATACAACTATATTTGATAGCCATTATCATATAACAATGTCAACGAAGCTGCGTGTCAGTATATTTACAACATAAATATGAACCATATATTGTTATTCTAAATTGCATTTTTAAACATCCAGCCTATTATGTTTAATACCTAACTACTTAATGGTATAATAAATATTTCATATAATATTTAATTGTTATATTTTAAAATAAATCATTTACGTTAATATATTTATTTATTATTTATTGAATGAAAAAAAAAAAGGAGTTTTATTTATGTAAGTTTTACGTATAGATACATAGCGTTACCATATTATAGATCCACACGTTACCATATATTAGATATATACTCATATATATAATAAATAAAGTGTAACTATAAATAATGGTTGGGTTTTCTAACATAAAATAAAACGCGAAAACCCTTTCATTGCGAAATATACATAATATACAAATAAGAAGGATATAACTTCGACATTATATAAACAAATATAAACCCAATGGCCGAAAAATAACCAAAATGATTTTCCAATATATATGGTTCTGGTAAGCAGCCCTCTATTGGCTGCTGATCGATCTATATGTATTACGAACTGATCTTAATTAATTATTAACATTTCATGGCATTTCCTTCAGAGTAGACCAATATGAATAATATTCAAAAAAAGATAACACTTATTGTCAGTGGTGAAGTGCGAATCGTTGATGCCTATCAATTGTAAAGTAACAAATTCATTTCTCGTTCAATATTGTGCCTAATTGTACTAATTCTGAATGTCATATTTTCCACTAAACCACAACAGTATACTTTGAATCAGTAGTTCGTCACTTCTGATGAATATCAGCAGTTAGTTAAAAGCTTTTTCTGCAGCTATTCATATTTTCAAGTCAAATTCTCGATTTGCGAAAAATCACATTTCCAAATTAATACCGTTAATATATTTTTTTTTAATTATTTTTGCTGTATGAATTCGGGTGGATATTGTTGGAATTTGAAGTTATCCTTAATTTCCTTTGCTTTCCATCTTATACTACATTATTTTGCGTAATTTGTATGTAATCATTTGCTTTCATATTCCTTTCAACAGTTGCTATACCTACACCACTAGCTGCCATGCACTGCACAATATCACTTCCTTGAATGTTGATTCAACCCAATGATAGGCAAACTCTTCACTGTTCTTTCGCCAAACATACATACATACCAAATTCCCCCTATTTCAATTCTGCTTTTGTCCGACCGTAATATCCTCTTCCAGAAGTTTATATCTTTAAAAGCATTAATTTCATTAAATTTTCTTTAATTTTTGAAAATTAAATTTTGATAAGTACGTGCGGTAAAATTAATTAATTCAAGTAATCTTCGAATTACTGTGTCTCTTGAAACTTTCATGTTCAGTTGATATTGTATTGATTACGAATGTTGCCTATGTTGAACGAAATTTCTTATTTTTCTATCAATTCTCTTGGTTGTAGGTTTTGGACGACGCTTCTAAAGATATAAACTATTGAAAGATGATATTATGGTCAGACGAAAGCAAAGTTAAAAACAGATACCACCATGGTAAAATGTATGGTTGGCGATAGATGCTTGAATAGTTTGCATTTGAATGTGTTGAATCAGCGTTTAAGAGGCAAACAAACTATACGACAATAATTTGGAAGTGTTAAGTTGTAATCCACAAAAAATCGCGATTCGTCAGCAATCGAGAATTTGTAGAGCGATTTGAAAATACGTATAGCTGCATACAAGACATGAAATACCTGTTGACATCAATCAGGAGTTGTGAGCCAATGATTCATAGTAACGTTGTGATTGCGTAATTGCTTCACACGCAGTATTAGTATATTGGACTCAATGTCTAGTGATACTTTCATCATTAATCGCAAAATAGTTATATTTTTTTTTATTTAAACAAAAATCAATTGAAGATATTTTAAACAGTCAACGACCTGCATCATACTCACTAATATTCCAATCATAGCCATAAAGAAGTCACTCATTTGATGCACATGTTGAACGTGCAAATCAATCTATGTATTGTGTTTCAGTTGAGAAAGAGAATATTTCATATAAATTAAATTATTTTAGTAAAAATAACTTGTTTGCCTTTTTTTATAATTTCATTCCGGTTATTTTTTCGAACAACGGTTGTGTATTATAATATATATATTATCTATGAAATTATGAGCTTATACAATCGCGCTGTATATAACATTTTTCTTGTGATCGATTTTATGTTTTTTATGTTATATATTTTCTGCGTTACACATATATTATGTAATATTAAATATTAATGTTTTATCCATAGAATAAAGTAAGATTTAAAAAAATTATTTTAGGATAGAACTTTAAAAATATATATAGAGTAATTATTACATTATTGATCTCTATACAGAAAATCTCCTTCGTAAATTTTTATAAAAATTTACAATATTCATATGCTTTCAATTAAACGCTCCGTTAAAATTTGTTCTATAAAATAATGATTTTGTTTTTGTAATTGTAATATATAGCAACAATTTCAGTACCATAGTAAAGTACAAAAAAAAATAGAAAATATTTTAAATACGTATTATCGCGTATTATATATAAATTTTAAAACAAATTAATAAATATATTGTAAAATATAAAAAAAATGTAAAATATAAAAGATAAAAAAAAAATCACTCACCATTTACAATTCAACTCCCATCAAACATCATAATTATATATTGGATCATGATCATACCAATACAGTGACAGAACGCATGCAGCAGATGAAGATGCATTTTGTTCAATGGTTTAAAACCAAAATATATTTTACATATATTTATTTACACAATTACCGTCGTACCGAAACCGCAACACCGACACCGCGAACCACGGCGCACAAAAATTACATAAAAAACACGCACAGTAAAATGACGATGATTACTTTTTTTTATCCAATAAAAAAGAATCCTATTTTTATCAAATAAAAAAGAACCCTTTTTTTTATAGTCAATAATCATTACAAAATTGAAATTTTTTTTTCTTTCTAATTAGATATCATTTAATTTGGTGGTAGTTTATAAAAAAAACATTATGTATAGAAATAAAACAATAAAATATACCTTATTTTAATTAATGATACGAGAAAAAAAAATTTTTTACTTTGCATTTTAACATTAACACACACACACACACAGAAGCACTGCAATTAAATATAAAAAAATAACTATTTTATTAAATGATTTATAAATTATAATAAAATATAAAATAATTAACGAAAAGTATTTTATTCTAATTATCAATTAATAAATATATTTATAATTGTTTTTTTTGGCTAAAGAATTATTTAATTGCGACGCAAAACGTGTGCAAATATACTAAAATCACACACACATTGACAAAATACATATATTTCTTATATTCTATTCTAATTTTTTTTTTTTTTTTTTTTTCTAATTAAATATCATTTATGTAAATTGTAAAATAATTATTTATATAAATAAAATAATAAAACATACCTAATTTTAATTATTAATTATACAAAATATGTACAACCAAAAAATATATTTACTGTGAAAAAAAAAAATGCCATGAGGAAAACAAATTTTTTTGCATTGAATTTTTACATCTTATTTTTTATACACAAAAACACTGTATTTAAATATAAAACATAAACTATTTTATTAAATGATTTATAAACTATATTAAAATATAAAATAATTAACGAAAAGTATGTTAATCTACTAATTATGAATTAATAAAAATATATGTAATTTTTTTTTCTTACGAATTATTTTATTGAGACGCAAATCGTATGAAAATTAAACTAAAATGACATATAAAAAAAAACAATTGAATTTTGGTGTGCGTGTCAAATCAAGTTTTAAAATTGAGTATTTTTGTATTGCTTTGAATATAGGTGCGTCGTATTATTGAATGGATTATATGTATTGTGTTTATTTTTAACGATTTTACAAATGTATTTGAACAATTTAAAAACTAAATACTTATTTAAAATTATTTAATTATAAATTATAATTATTATTAGTATTTGTATTTTATATTTTACACATATTGATATTACAAAATTATAAAATTTAAAATGTATACAGAGTGTCTCTGCAATAAACCACATTATCAATTACAGAAATTATGAGTATTTAATATAGGGTATATTTTATATTAATTTCTTCCGATTCAGAGGTAACTATGGCAGACGTGACAATAAGAGTCAGCAGCACATTGATCATAGGAAGAATTGAAAAACCAGTCAAACGCTAGACTGTCCAAAAGGAAATGTTTAGTTAACGCGAGACAAATCCTACTCCAGCATTGGGAAATGGAAAGTTAACCCAGGTGGAAATTATGGATGAATAACCGACACAACATATAGAGGACAAAATATTCCATGCCATTATTGTAGCAGAATGGTGTTTTGTATAAGAATATTGCCAGTTCAAATTTTACTTTATTTATTGAATTGAAGTATTTGTTATTGATAATTATATTTTATATTATTATTATTAACAAAATGGATTGAAAATAAAAATCCTTATAGATGTTTCGCACACCTTATTGAACAATGCACTAGCTGCACCTTCAGTGGCTATATATAATAGGGGAATAACTTCCCGATTGATCTAACCAAGAATCGTTATATGTAAATTTGTAATATTCATTACATATATTCTATTAACTATTAGAACAGTTATTATTAGTATGTGATTTGATATATATGAACGATCACAAGTAACATACATGGGAGAATCTATGTTGATGAACATAGGAATATGAAAATCCTTAAATGTACCACATGATGCATTCAAAATAACTAGGAATTAGTTGCAGGATATTCAGTAGAATGTCATACCCATTGGGGAGCTAACACTGCAAACAGTGATTTACATTGTCGATCAAGGAGGAACATTCTATAATGATCATAATTCGTATTCAGTTGTTCGGTCATCAATACAAGAAGTTGTAAAATGTGTCAGCAACTAGCCTGTGATGGGCAACCTTTTATTTTTTCTTGTTTAGTGAGTTGTTAAATAAAATAATTAAATAATTACATATAATGTATTTCAACGAAGTGGTGTAAAAAACTGGAATAACCTAAAAAAGAATAAACAGAAAAAAGATGATGAGATAAAATTAATGCAAAAAAGGAAAGATACAATTTCTTATATATTATTTTTCCGGTGATTTATAGAAGATGAAACCATAAACGATGTAGATACATAGACGAATATTCCATTGAAAAAATAAGCAATAATAAATGAGAATAATTGCTTCAATATATTTCTCTTAGAAGTTTTTGGGAAAACTCTGTGTAGAAGCTATCTATATCATTTTGTTGTTTATGTAAGAATCTTTGTTAGACAATATTCGCCGATATTCGTTTATGAAAAAAATTATATCGCATTAAAATCTTTAGTTTCTTGTTAACTTAAGTAATTGCGTATTTGTACATTATATATAAAAAGAAATGTATAACCAACATTTTCCCTTCTTTTTCATTTTCATTTTATAGATAGTCTTACACCCCCCCCCCCCCCCCCTTCAACTTCCAAATAATGAAATAAGTGCGGTTTTATTTCTATACATAGTTATTTGATATTATAGATGATTGGCATAACTTCATGCTCCCATTTGAATACCAATGTTCTACTAACTTTTTGATTCCATGCTGAATTGAATAACAACGGCTTTCCTTCAAACAAGTTGTTGAGAGTCTCGTCGACGTCTTTATGTTCTTGCCATTCAAACTATTCTGTAGAAATCTAAATAGATGATATCATCAAACACACAGTAACACCTTCATTGAATGCATGGCAGCTTTAGTAATTGATTCTGCACAATCGTCTACTTTTTTCCAAATTCTCTTTCGTTGAACGTTGATGTGTATGAAAAAAGGCTAATTTTTATGCCACCTAGGAAGAGAAACAAGTCAGCCGATATTATATTCAGCTCATTGTTGCTTTTAGTCAATAAATATGTGGTACTCACATGTATCCAGTTAATCCAAACATCTCAATATGACGAAATGCGTTTGAATAATCAATGTTGAAGCTCTCAACGCCGCTGTACGGTGAAATTCCTTCTAACCAGTTAGGAAAACTAGGCACGATGTTATGCAATCACATAATGTACACATATAAAATGAAAATGAAAAAATAATAAAAACAAAAATAAATAAATATAAAAATATTGTGAGAAATAAATTAAGGAATTTCATTTTCCAACCTATTGAATTTAATGTAATTTTCTTTGTCATTTCTTATCGCCTTCGCAGAATACAAAAGCAAAAAAATATATTTCTTTTTTGTGTTCTTGGCACACAAAAACAATAACAAATAAAAAAACATCGGGATGGGACGTCGCCCGTGTATTTTTTATATATGTTTCGAAAAAGCAAAGAAAATATTTTTACTTGTAATTTTTTAAAATTCTTTTATAGCGCACCAACACCAAACCGATATATTATTGTACTACATCCAAAAATGATTCTTAATTAATTTTAAATTAATTTGGCCTAATATATAATTGCATTTCAAAAGACCCATATACATGCGAGCACTTGAAAATAAATTACAAAAAAGTTCCCAAATAACATAATTAACATATATAAAACGTTGGTGTGTATAGCCTTATTTTATATTATACAAATACATACTTTGATACTGTTTTAAAATATATATATAAGATGGATAGGACATAATTTTATTCAGTGCTGAGATGCTCATTTCACGTTAAGCAAAGCTGTGTGTCAATAAACAAAAATGATCCTACAATATGAACAGTATAATTTTCTTACCATGAATATTGTGTTTGGATGTGATCTTGATCGGTTCTCCTGGTTTACATTACGATTTTTTTTTCGTGTTGGATTATAATATTAAATTCACTTGACATCACCCGTTACAATTCTATGTAAAAAAAACACTTTTTCTTGTTTGTCTCTGAAATAACATTTCAAAGATGATTTTTCTGTTTTTTATCGCTGCCTTGAATTCACCCGATAATTTTTATTGTGAATCATTCCCATTGCTTTTAAACAATGCGATTATTGCAATTGTTGGGTAAAATTTAATAATTCTGCCACTTCATGTTATATTTGATATGGATCCTCATCCGGCAATGCTTCCAATTAATGATCTTTAAATTTTAATATTCAAATGAAATAATAATGAAAGATGCCGAATAGTACAAAAATGTACATATCGTGGCACTAAAACCCAATGGTCAGTTGTCGACTCCCGAAATTCAATGTATATTCCTATAATATTAATAAAATAAAGAATTATTTCTTTTGATCAAAAGAAACGTGATTTTATTTTAATTTATCTTTTTTACATAATGGTACACTTATTCCAAAGATATTACAATTGTTATTGTTGTGCATTGTCATGCGATGAAAAGGCATTATTTTAATTAGTCAATTTGCAAACACTAAAATGACACGGCATCATTCAATGCCACACATTGATTAATTATGTAGTGAAGAAGATGGTTAATTACTCAGCGCACATGGACTATATATATAACAATTCATAAATTTGGCTACGATTATCAAAAGATACAGTTGCTTTCTATAAATTCTATATTAATCATTAGGATTCTATTGTATGAAACTATGAAAGTCATTAATCCATAATGGTTATAATATATATGTACATTTGTAATTTAAACCAATTGCCGGACATTGAAATTGTTGTTACATTGTTTACCGGTTGAAGAAACTGTTTTCTTCCTTTTTGATATACACTGTTTTTCTGTTGCACCTGTTTCGACTATTTCTTTCTGCATCAGGTGTGATGAACTCATGTATTTAGCCATTGCTCTTTGCCAGATCGCCTATAACAATAATGAATTTAAATACCATAACATATTTATCGAACAACCCACATACCATTTATAATATACTTATAATATATTTGGCTTTATTATACGCACAATCTATAGCTATTATAATATTTCTATGTGTCTATGTCTATTATATTTTATATTTTTATTATAATACACTTTCTTAATATATCAACAATTTTGTTGGGTACCGATATATTTATCTAAAGATAAACATTTAATATATATAGAAAATAATTTTATATACAGCATTTATAAATAGTAAGTCAGCTGGAATGAAGTAATTATTTCTTGGAAATTGATTTATTATTTTTGCTTGCGTTGATATTATATTTAATTATAAAAGCTAAGTGTGTGTGTAGATTTTGTAGACGTAAACAGTGTTGAAGAGATACCAAAAATAAAATAAATAAATAAATAAAAATTAAATTAGTCTATAAGGTGCTAGCTGCTATATTTGTTTATAATTATATACCATAACTTTGGATAAGGAGTTAATAAATTATTAATATATAAAATTATAATTATGTACAAGGACATCATATATTATTAAATACATGGTATGGATAAATTCTCGGAATGGAACTTTTTACATATTATAAGTGTCCAAATTTTTAGCACCTTCAGAATAATTTAATTATTTGTTGAGTTCTGTAAGATAGATGCTTCTTCATGTTCGAAAACAAAAATAAATAGTCGCTGCGAGTGTCAAATCTGAAGAATATGGTGGAGCAATTAATAACACAATCACTGTTGCAATTTTCGATGAGATACTGATGCAGTTGTTTTTTTCTTTTAATTTCTTTGTTTAAACAATCTAATAATGATGAATAATATGAAATCGGTTTAAGCCTTACCTTTTTCCAAATAGTCTATAAATATTGTATAGCATATGTGTATTCCAAAAAATAATCAAGATAACCTTATCGGAGATTGATGTGATTGTTGTGTTTTTGGTTACTTTGGTTAACTTGTACTAGGTTCTAACCACAGACTGTGTGGATCGTTGTCTTGATTCAAGGTTTTTATGATGGATCCATATGTTTCATTAACATAGTTATGAATTGCGTTTTTGAGCTATTGTTAACACATCGTGCGACATTCATCTTTCTCATAGTTTTTTTATATATATAAATGATCATGTACTATTTACACACGTGTTGTTTTTAGAAGTTTTGCGATGTCAACAATCACGCTTAATTCCAATGTGATATCCTGGATTTTTTCATTCACTTCTTCAGTGGATATCTCATATAATTGGTCTTCCAGAATAACGTTCAGCATTAATTGTGCTTGCTAACGATCACATTTTAATTCATTACCACAGTTGTTTGTTCGTTGGATCATATGTACCCAAAGTTTTATTGAAGTCATCGATGATTTCTTGTGGCTTTAAGCATTTCAAAAATTGATACTTCATCAAACATTTCGGTTTTTTCTATTTCTTAACAAAATTAAAAGTTAATTATTAGTATATTATACGCTTAAATGAACAAGTAGCTAACAAACTAATCGATGAAATGCCATTAAATTTTGGCAGCAGTCGTTTAATGGATTGTAGTCATCTCAAAATAATATATCAGCTATATATGTGGTGATTCCGCGGAAACTTATCATACCATGTAGTATACAATATACAAACTTCTATTTAAATATAGTGAATATAGTCATGTATCTCTACCTACCTACAGACAGACAAAAGATTGTGTTTTGTATGATGAACTTGTACATTAAATAATTTTAACTTCATTATGGATTTCTTTTCTTACGTACGTAATACTCACATATAGATTTTAAAAATTACTTACAATTAGTTCATTAAAAAATAAAACAATATTATAAAAAAAAAATATGTCATTGTTGAAATTGGAAATATATAAAAAACGGATCAATATATTTGTTATCCTATATTTTATTTTAGATAAAAAACAATAAGAAAATTAAAAGAAAAGAACAAAAAACACAGGAAGGAAAACTAAAAGTTTAAAATTGTCTTTATATATATATATTTCATTGGACTTATATTATTTGAACAAAGTTCAGACAAACACTTATATATAGAAAAAAGTATACAAAGTTTATAGCTTCTATTCTTCAAATGTATATACAGTTACGGTTTAAATAATGAATATAGGTGCGTTAAAAAGAATTAACGTTTCCGAGTGTGTACTGTGACATGAGAAAAATACTTCATATTAAAATTACGGAGTATTAATTGAATTATCATTTGTTCGTTTATGGAATAAAAATCAACGAAAATAAGTTTTATGCGAAAAGTTATCCTAAAAAATCCTAATTTTTTTACACACTGCGCCTTGTATTTTGACCATAATTGTATAAATACGTTTTATATAATATTTCTTTCTTTTTGTAAATTGAGTATACCAATTGTTTACAACAATCAAGTTAAAGTAAATTTAATATTATTAAATTTTGGTTTTTTTTTTTTTTTCGTTTCACTCCCCCAGTTTTCAATATACTTTTTTCGTCAAATAAAATAATAAATTATTGTTTCAATACACAGGCACACACACACATATATATGACCTATTTACAAATGATTGGTTTAATTAAATTATCAATAGTACACCATATGTAATATAAATTAATATGTATCAGCAACAGCGACTCATTATCACCATCACAAATTAAAACCAAAAAAAAAAAGGTCCTCTGTGCAAACAAACAAATTTATATAAATAACATTAATTAAAATCATTGAAATTGTATGAGTTATTAAATTAGTTAAATATTAACATGAAATTCATAAAAATTGTTATGGGACATTATAGTTTCGGGTATTATATGAAACAGATGGAAATCCTATTTGAAGATACATATATAGGTACACTATATGGATATGCATAAACGACGAGAACATTGCACAGTCCATATTATATGTTATAATGTATGACTTTGACAAGCAAAAGGTTAAGCGGGTTATTAAAATTCACCTAAACGAATTGGATGGATATGTGATCCGGTTGTTCTTCAAACATATGGAAATGCGAGAGACCTCTCTGCTACAGAAGGATGACCTAATTTTCATCACGACATTCACCAACCTGCAGTATATTATAGTTCACTATCGGTATAACGGGATGTAAAGGTACCCAAATAGTAGGGTCATATTCGATATCTCCCGAACTATATACATTTCTCTAATTGTTAATTGATGATGATTTTTTTGATTTTATATATATTTAAATATTAATGCAGTATATGTGGATTATCTTTAATTAAGTTGTAATTGTAAATTGTTTACTTACATACTTACTCCAAGATGCGCTGTTAGCCTTCTAAAACCTGACCTATCTGCAACTAAAAGCTTCCCGAATTTTAAAGATCTTAATATCACAGTTCACTGCTCATCTATCTATCCATCTAGCTTTAGGTCATCCAGCTTTTCTTCTTCCTTCTATGGATTACTATTCAACAGTTTTTTCGACATACATTCCCTCTATTGATCTATTGATTTTGATTGTTTTTTTAACAATATTTGGTTCACCGTACAAGTGGTCTATTTCAAAATTGTATAGATTCGTCTTCAATGCCATTACGGTATGTTTGACGGGCGGACCAAATATTCCATATCTACTATCTTTCGTTCAAAAATCCGAAGTAATTGTTCCTGTAATTGTAAATTATTTGTATGTTTAGAAAAATATATATAAATAAATAAATAAATAAACAACATGTTGAAAATTAAGTTGAAATAAGAGAAAGTTTAATGAAAAATGGTAAACACAAAAAAAAGAAAACATCTTCAAATATATCATCCAATAAATTTTACGATATATATACCACAATCAACATCTTCATTCACATAAGCAAGAAGCTTCCTAACTAACGATATAACATATACACTCGAATATCTAGATATGTACTTTTATTGTTCTATATCTATTATATATATATATATATTGTACTATGTTCTATATAATACTAGTATACTATACTATAGTATTTAGAATAGAATACATAAGTACATATCTGTTTATTATATCTTCCACTATTTACATTATACATTAAAATACATATAATAAGAAATATTGTATGGGAAGTTATAAAATATTTTTCAGTCATGTAATAAAATTTTCCAAACAGCTCTCTTATGTCTAATTCATAACTTATTTGTATAATATAATATAGATAGATAATATAAATATATACGTTATTATAAATACGCGTAAATACAGAGGTTGGTATGGACGGTATATATATAACCACCACATAACAAACCGCACAAAAATAAGATTTCTTACATAACATTTTTTTATTCGGTTTTCTTCCAGTTTCAATTTTTTTCTGTTCTTTTTTCAGTTTCTCACAGAATCTCCTTTTGTGTTACACGTTTATTCTTTATTTTTTTTTTGAAAAATGAAATAATGCGGGAATGAATTGTTAAAATTAAAGGGGATTGAAATATATATTTATGTGTATAATTATACACACATAATACGTACACAAATACAGCCTATACTTCTATACTTTCTTATATATTATAAAAATAATTTTAAATTTATGTGGATTCCTTTTTTTTCTCTCCTGTTTTTTCCTTTCTTCCTAATTCATTTATCACAATAATAATTACATATTTTACGGAAGAAAAAAAAAAAAAAACTAAACTAAATGTATTTCATTCAATCACGGCAGTTCATCCATTCAATGAATATTGTATATATATAGGAAAAACAATGATTAACCTAATTAGGAATGAATTATAAATATTTTAAGACGGATAAAATACATAGTATAGGTATAGTAAATATATCTAGAATATGAATATAATTTAATGCCATAACTTATAGTACATAAGAGAAAATGTTAGATAAAATATGGTAAAATTTTGTTATTCTTTGTAAAATTATATTCATAAATTTTGTAAAAAAAATAATAAATGTAAAATGAATGTGTGTTTTGATTGTATATTAACGAGGGTTTAAAATTATTTGGAAAAATATACATTGATTCATCGCAATACGATATACAATACAACCGGTGTCCCATAACAAAACCGGAATGGATATGTGTGTAAACCATGGAACACATAGCGCTATAACTTAGTTTCTCCGTGATTATGCTGAATGTGAACGATCCTCAATAAAGTGCGTAAAAATTTCATGACATTATATTCACTATAAAGAAATGAAAATACCACACATAAAGTTACAACTGTTTTTGTGCACGTCAGTCGAAAAATGAATATAAAAACAAAGAGTCAACATTAAAAAAGTATTATTTTTTACGGTTTATAAAACCACTTCCGGCTCGATATAAGAACGTCCCATTCCTTTAACAATTACATAACAATTTCTACACAAATCGTTACGGATTCTAAAATTACAATAGATTATATAGATTAGATAATTAGATTAATATCTATATTATTTTAAAAATTACAGAAACCTAAATATAATACCAAATTTATTGTATCCCAATTGTAATGTTTTTCCATCCTTACGAATATAATTCTTCTGCGTCGATTTGTAAAATTGTATATGGAAAGATATTTTTGCAAATGTTTTCCAGTTCCACAAGTGTTTCAGTCACATTCCTAGGTCGGAAGTTATACCAAATGTTTCGTATGCCATCTGGTAAAATCAATTACACCTGTTTGATGCAGCCTATAAGTATTAAAGAGAGATTTATGATTAACGACATATTATAATTAATGTAAATTAATATATTTTTATAAATTTCAATATGGATTTGATTTCCTATAACATATAGCACTTCAACGGCACACATATACAAAGCAGTTAGTAATATATGACATTATCAGTATAAATGTATCTTCTAATGGACTTGGATACGGTTTGGCAGCGCTAAGGCAATAGGTAAAATATACTATCGGTCACATTTTGTTTGTCAAATTGCGGTTTGAAATAAAAGTATATTACTAAAAACAAACTATAAAAATACATTTACATATGCAGATATAAATGCAGTATATGCTTTAAGTTTACACAACACACTCTATTTTTTTTCTGCGTGGTATCCAAAATAACAGATCGCATATATTTCGCAAAGCATAACATTTATTATATTATAATAGTTATTTGTTGCTATTATATATTTATAGTACCATTTTTGTATTTATACAAAAATACTTTATACGTACACAAACGACCAAAACAAGAACAATTTATTGTATTGTCTGTAAAATAGCCAATTAAATGAAACCAAAAAAATAAAACAAATAAACGAAAAAAGAATAACGAAAAATCTACTAAAATACCAAATTGTATAGTTGTAGTAGGTATACATCCTGCTACCGCATTGTATAGCCAATATATATAAAATACAAAAAGAAATTTGAAGAGTCCTAAAGTTTTACCAACGCTTAATTTTCTGACCCGTATAAATATTTATTTGTTGTTTTGTTTGTTAAATATACATAGAAGGAAAAAAAAAAAAAAACCCCAACGAGTGAACAAAAACAATAAAGATTTTTCTATAACGCAAAAACAAAATACAAATCATTCAATATATTCTACATAGAACATATGGACGTCGGTCTACGTACATAAAGTATCATTTCAAACCAAATATATAGAGATCTCACATATTACAATATTGTATTGTGTGTACACAAACATCACATATAATTTAACACAATATCATAAATACATATAAATACAAATAAATAACCTTATTATATATTATCATCCTATCTTTTACACAAATATTGAACATATACAAAATTATGTACTACATAAACAACAACATATATGATTTAATGTGAAAAATTTAATTTAATCAAACAGTAAAATATTGATTATAGAACAAAATTTTATGCTTTTCTTATTATTATATTTATAGCCGTCAGTTAATATTAGCATACATAGTACTAGCATATTTTTTGATTGTTTGCATATAGATTACAAGGATTATTGTATTATTAATGTGAATTTTACATCCGTGTTTATTAAAGATTTTATAAAAATGGATATAGAAAACTATATACCAGGGGTGGGCAAAAGCCGGCCCGCGGGCCGGATCCGGCCCTTTTGCTAATTTTATCCGGCCCGTTGAAAAATTCCGCACATAAATTTTTTTAAACTCTTTTATGAGATTTTGTTGACATCAGCATTATTAGTGTGCGTACTGTATATATAATAGTCTTAATAAAATGGGCGGTCGGCTAACTACACTAGTGTGGACGATGTCGTGAGCTTGAAACAATCCTCGTGTGTTTCACACGGGTCGCTCGCGACGATCGCTCTCAGGGCGGTTTTTTCGTCAAACACAAAGGAGATCGCGCTAGGTTCGAAATGCCTGTGAGTACGGCATATGCTGCACTCCTCTCACTTTTCGAGGGACGACAGGTTGCACCACGTGTATTGTCAATTTTGATTTAGTACTGATCGCATACTCTTTTTTGTTCGAGTCTAATATTAGTTTGCAAATATAAAGTTGAAAAAGTGGACGCTTGTGCAAAGCATATGCGGTATAGTCCTCCGGCCCGGGAGACATTTTGAAAATTTCATTTTGGCCCGCGCATTAAAGTATTTGCCCACCCCTGCTATATACGATACCTATAATACAAAATTTTCAAATTACATTTTATTTTCTCTATATTTAGAACAAGAATTTTTAAATTTAAAATACAGATTTTTAAGGATTGTTATGTATATTAATTTTGTGGAGAAAGTATGTCATAAAATATAGTAATAATAATCGTGTACTTTTTAATTTTTGTTACCATATAAATTGTGTAAATAAAATTAGCAAAATTATAAAATTGCAAAAAAAAATACATACTCCTCACCTGTGCTCAGGCTATGTTGCATAATGTATATAACCAATACCAATATAAAGCAGCGAAGTAACATATAGCAGATCAATGTAAGAAAATATCCTTTTGAAAACTACACTTTTATAATTTACAAGAAATATCAATTATATAAAATTTCCTTGATTGGTTTTACAATATATGATGTCTATATCAATGCTGATCTAATCACATCCGATCAACATATCCCATATCGACGTTCTTGGTTCACCTATATGGTTGTACACATCACCACTTTTTCCTTTCTGTTATTCCCATATATTACATGTGGTGATATATAAATAGTGGCGATCCATCTATCATTTAATGTTGTTGATATTTTTTTCAAATGTAATATATTTTAAATTTTTCGTCATTCTTATTTCATATTTATGCATGTTGTAATTTGATAAAATATGTTGGAATCATCATAAATTTTATTTACAAATAAAATCAATGTTTTTTGCAGCAGAGCATGTGGTTTTAAATAAAAGTTTGAAGAAAACTTCCCAAATGTTCCTTTTTTATTGTCAAATTTTTTGTGCAATTCATATACACTTCAAAAACCAATGTTAAATATATGATGTATTTGTAGAATCCTTCTATTGACTACTGTAAACAAATAAAAATTAATAAATTAAATTATATTGTGAAAATGCGTATGGATCGTATATATACGTACACTCACTTCAAAGTGGTCATTACAAATATTTACATATACCATGGTTCTTTTCGTTGATGGTGTTTTGCTTAGACCAATGATAAAAACAATATGTAAGTAAACGTAGAATCAAATAAACAGTTACCATGTTGCAACAGCAACTGTTCTGGTGTATCCTTATGCAGGATCAAAAAATATAGATTATGTTCCTGTAAAAAATAATTATAATATTATTATTTCAAGATTGTATGTACTATATTTATTATACAAATTTACCAGAAGATCATCAGCAGTTTTCTGCTGTTTAGTCAAGTCGCTGCCTATATATGAGTATATCAATTTTAAATGAAGTTTATAGTATCCATGTCAACATCATTCAGAGAATTTCGTTATAGCTTCTGAGGTGGGATGGTAAGAAATCTATATTTTCTGGTTATAGTATTTAAATGCCAATTGTTTTAGAAAACTGAATTTAAAATATGTACAAAACAATATATATAGTCTAACCTAAATTTGACTTTACATATACTAAGAGTATAACAATAAAACACATATTAGGTTGTCAAATATCTTCCGCCTTTTTGTCTTTTTAATTTCGCGGCTATGTACAAAGCGCTACAGAGCTCGTATCTGGCAACACTGTACATAATTTGAAAGCTCTTGACATAACAAACAAAACGACGCTATGTATGATTAGTTTGGATATTGCGTTCAACAGTTATAGACGTGTAAACATGGAGTTCACTAACGCCGAAATTCGCGCTATTTTAAAGTTTTCCTTCGTTAAAGGCAAATCCGCTAGAGAAACGTTCCGTGAGATTAATGGTGTTTTGGGGGATGGTACTCTATCACTTCGAACCGCGGAGGAATGGTTTCGACGATTCAGAGCCGGTGAAAACGACACCATGGATAAGCCAGCCGGCGGAAGACCTGTGACGACAAATACCGATCAAATCATGGAATACATCGAGTTAGACCGGCATGTGGCATCTCGTGACATCGCCCAGGAGATGGGAGTTAGTCACCAAACCATTTTAAACCATCTGCAGAAGGCTGGATACAAAAAAAAGCTTGATGTTTGGGTGCCACATGAATTAACAGTGAAAAATCTAATGGGCCGAATTTCCATTTGCGAAATGCTGCTGAAACGGAACGAACTCGACCCATTCTTGAAGCGGATGGTGACTGGCGACGAAAAATGGATCACATACGACAATATCAAGCGAAAACGGTCGTGGTCGCAGGCCGGTGAATCGTCCCAAACAGTGGCCAAGCCGGGATTGACGGCCAGGAAGGTTTTGCTGTGTGTTTGGTGGGATTGGAAGGGAATCATCCACTATGAGCTGCTCCCATATGGCCAGACGCTTAATTCTACCATCTACTGCGAACAACTGGACCGCTTGAAGCAGGCGATCGACCAGAAGCGTCCAGAATTGGCCAAAAGGAAGGGTGTAGTGTTCCACCAGGACAACGCCAGACCACACACTTCGTTGATGACTCGTCAGAAGCTACGGGAGCTCGGATGGGAGGTTTTATCGCATCCACCATATAGCCCGGACATAGCGCCAAGTGATTACCACCTGTTCCTGTCCATGGCGAACGCCCTTGGTGGTGTAAAGTTGATCTCAAAAGAGGCTTGTGAAAAGTGGCTGTCCGAGTTCTTCGCAAATAAGGAGGGGGGCTTCTACGAGGGAGGTATTATGAAGTTGCAGTCTAGATGGAAACAGATTATCGAACAAAACGGCGCATATTTGAACTAAATCCGATTACTGTAACACTTTTTATAAAGCATTGAATAAAGAGCAAAAAGGCGGAAGGGAGATAGTTGACAACCTTATATTTCTGTATATTTTAAAATTGAAAAACCGAATATTTGTATAAAAACAAAAAAAAAATAGCAATATAAGTTTAAATTAGTTGAATGTCAAATTAATATGTAAAAACGTCGTATATCATCATGTGAAAATCATGAAATATACTCTACACACAAATATATTATTGTTATACGATCGAACTTATATTGAATTTTTGAAAAATATTTAAATGAAAAATAATATATAAAATATCTCTTATCTTTTATCATACATTGTAATACAAACAATATTAAAAACATTTTGAAAATAGTTGTTTTACATTGTAATACATTGACATATTTTAATACAATATAAGTTATAAGAAGCGAGCTGCGAGCGAAGATACAATTACTATTAAATTATAAAATATATATGGAAACAGTGTATAGATACAGATATATGCAATGCACATATTTACGTATATTATATATAGTTTTCAACTTGAATTGAAAAAGGAAAACTGTAGAAATAACATATTATTAAAATTTGATTTAGTATACAACAGAATGTATTAGACATATGTCAACTGTAAAATAAAAGAAAAACTTTTATTAGATTTTCTTATTCACATAAATATATGGTATATATATTTATAGGGTAGTGGCACCATTATTCAGTCCCTAATCAGTCTTCAGCTCTTAAAAATAAGCACAAAAATATCACAAACATTAGTGCTTCTTATAAGAAGCTGGAGATTGATTAGGGGCTGTGTACTGGTGCCACTACCCTATATAGATATATAGTTAAACTTTGTTATAATATAAACAAATAAGTTTTCATGTACTATACTACAATATAAGATTATATATATTCATTGTGAGATGTTGGGCCAACTAACCACAAAATAAAAACGTAAAATAGTCAACAATATTATATTATATACAAAGTGTTGTAGTACAAAATTATATGGTAAATATACATATATAAAAACACACAGCCAACAAAACACATAATATATATTATTTTATGGCTGTTTATATTATAGTAAAAGTTCACATATATTCACCAGGAATTCAATTCATTCAATTCTAACATACACTAAAAGCAAGAAATAAATATATGTGTGGTAAAGTCTTTTGTTTAATAGACCACCCCTACTCGTTGTGCTGAACGTATATTACATGTAGGTACATGTAATCTAATGTATATATGTCATATGTAGTATATAGAGTGGCGTCGACTGCGACCAAAATATATTCTGATAAATAGACAAAGTGTTTTAGAAAATAAGCTACTATTTTCAATTTTCGGGAAATTCGACAGTTTCTATATAAATTCAATCAATTTTTTTGTATTCGCATATATAAGAGATTTTTTAAAATCGATTTAAGCTTTCCTAAAAGAGATAGGATTGATTATCCATTCGATGTCAGTGAAAACTCTAAGAAACGATATAGAACGAATATGCCTATAAATGATCTAAAAACATATAATCATTTTTTAGCAAAAATTTGACATCAAATGGAAAATCGATTTTAAAAATATCTTTTATATTAAATAAATTGATTGGATATCCATTAAAACTATATGACCCCCGGCGTAATTAGACTTAAATGTTTTTTTTTTCACAATTTAATTAATTTTACAAACTATAGTATTCATAATATACAATATTTATAGTCATTCTAATATATAATTGTAGATATTTTTTTTAAACGATGCCACTGCGGTATCGTATGTACTACAATAGTCTGTTTTATTTATATTATATAGAACATATTATTATACAAACAATCGAAACATAATCATAGGTATACGTTAAAATATGCATGTAAGTGCGTATAAAAATATATAATATAAGACAGCGGGCCCAATCTCTGTCAATGTCCCATGGACAGTCATTTTTTAATTTAAACTGAATTATTATGAATAAATTAGCTCTTTGAATTTGCAGCAATACAATCAATTTGTGATTGTTCATTTAAATTACCAAAATACTGTCACATTGAAAATTATTAAATTAATACGATTGTGAAAAAGTAAAAGTTGACTTAACATAGCATCGATTGGGTTCACTACCTTAGAGGTGTTTTAGTGTTTTGTATATATTATATAACAAAAAATGACTTTTAACAAAAGTAGGTATATATACTAAAAATATGTACTTAAAATATAAGCGAATAAATGTATATTTGTTATTTGTATATGGTAGGTATAAATCGTATATATGTTATAGACGTAAGAACACAAACACATAATAATATCAGTATACCAATATGAAAGGGTCGATTATTTTGAAAATACTGGAAATCATTTTTTATTGAATATAATTACTGCATTTTCCAAGTTTTTTTGGAATCTATGAATACCGCATTAAAATAAAATTTCTGCTCTTTTGATGCGATCAAATAATCGCATTTATTTTTGTATGATTTCATAATTGTGAAATTGTTATGTGCACACAAAGTTCATAGGCCATCGATTTGCAAATCTATCTATCTGGTAATTTGATGGAGCAACATTTGGTGAATAAAGCTGATGTGGTAACACATACCATTCTTGCCACGTTTCTTTGACCGGTTTTTGCCGCAATGTCGACGAGAACTGCATTGTTGAAAAACCACTTTATATAGTGACTTTTTTTTTATTGCTTTTCTTATTACACTTTAAATTGATTAATTGTTAACAGTAGAATTCAATATTGACACCACTCCTTTCTGGTACTCCCAACTATTTGGTGAGATATTCAATATAACTATACTTTTGAAGAGTTAAAACCAATCTTTTCGCATTCTTTTAGATAACACTTTGTTCATCGCTTAAGCTTCGATGCTTTTCATCAGCATCAGTTTTCTTCAAATTGGAACAATAACAACAAAAATCCACTCCCCTGCAGACGACATTTTCAACAAGTCAAATTAATACGTGAGCAATCCTTTCACATTCGTATACCTATATTATATTATATGAATATAGAGTGTGTTATATTTTCGGTTATTCTTTGTATAAGTTATGTTCCTTTATTTCTCATTATATCTACAAATATACACTTGAATACGCACCCATATATGTAATTCATATATTATTTTTGTATATTTGTATATACTTAGGTACATTTCTTTATTTTTCACCATTTATTTCAAATGATTAATTATTTCTGTTATTTATTACTTAATCCAACACGTGTAAAAAACAACTTTATCTGCAAGTTGAATTATTATAAGTATTTTCTATATATACTTATATAGTTTATATGTGAATACGAATCTATATATTATAGTATATCACAGTATATAGTCTATATATTTTAGTGTACACTGGGGGATATATATACAATATATGATATGAGTATTTGTAACGAATCATATGGAATAAAGTGTTATGTATTATACATTCAGTATAGTTATATATACCATATATATATATATATAAACATATATACTAATAATATATACACAGCCTTTTCACAATTTATTCTCTTAACATTAACAATGCGTACAAATTGTTTTGTATATATAGTAATTTATTTTATTTACTATATACCGTGTATGGAGTAGTAGCGTAGTAGATTACACATATAAATAATTATGATGAGAAAGTATTTATTATTTATACATTTAAATCAATCTTTGAAAATATTAATTCATAATTAATATTAATGTGTGTTTGTGTGTTTGTGTGTGTCTATATTAAATAATATATAATAAAATTTACTATATACTAAAGTAATAATCATATGAAGCTGGACAAATTAACAATGCCATCAAAACCATTTCGAAAATGCAATGTGAATATGAATATGAATTTTATCACAATATTGCTAATCATCATATGGGATTTTCGAATCAATTAAAATATCTATTGTGCCAAAAATATTGATATAACGTGTGCTCCAACTAATTGTGTTGATATTAATTATAGATTGAATTCGGTCCATATCTAGTTATGACTCGTACGTTTTATGTATCTACCTGTATGTATATAAAACAAAAAGCATTTTAAAATTTATAATTACTTAAAATAGCATCTTTTAAGAGCGATATGAAAATCATTTTTACATATCAAGGAATATATATATAAATTTTATCTACATTTTTCCTGTCGATCACTTAATCTATACTGTATATAATAGTTGACGAAAGGATTTACCTATTGTACAAGTACAATTCAGAATGTATGTATGGACGAACCTCTATCCGCAATTTACCGCAACCTGACAGAATTGTTAGATGGATTCCCGAAGGCCACTATAGAGGAGAGATGATTTAAGTTATAGGAAGAGTATATGGTATATATTACAAGGTACTCCTTGGAGCAGAATCAATTCACAATAGAACGAGATGACACTTTTCTAATAATGTTGATAGGATGATGATGGACAAATATAACTTAAATCCAATACTCTGCTAATATATACTTTGATGAAAGATGAAAATTTGCAATACTATTTATAGAAAATGTATCTATTTTTATATTTCATATATTAGTTTGAAATGAAATGCATCATATATATATATATATATATTATTAGTATATAACAGATTGCGAATAATACATTTTATGTTGTTTATTATATCCATTATATTATAATTATTTGATTGACATAATAATTCAATTAATTTAAAATTATATATATGTAGATATAGTTATATAACATACACATATATATATAAAAGGATTTATTTTAACATTATAAATCAATTGAATAATGTCTGCGTTTAAATATTGAAAGGTATTTATTACATAACAGTACAAACCTAAATTGTATTTCAACTAGAGATATAGCAATTTCAATATTTGGATTAAAACGTATGCCTATACCTATATTTATGTTACAAAGTATCAACTTACTTATTTAAACGTTTGTATATAAACATTACGTGAAAGATATAAAAATAACAAACCACAAATCCTTGTTGTTTTCAAGGTTTTTCATTTCAAATTTAATCAATATAAATGTTTGTACTATATATCATGTATTACATCTAGGACATTTTCACAGGAAAATTTATCAAACTTTTATGTGGAATTTCATAACTATATCATCAATTTATACCGTAATTATATACCATTAAAATTTCCTTCCGTTTGGTCAATATAGATATTGTATAGGATATGCATTGAAGACATCAATATTAGAATTTATAGTAAAATGTATAAATAACAAAATAATATCCTGATGCGAATCTTCAATTTTACATTCAAATTATCCATCATATATGATGTACCGCCTCCACCGCTAAAAAATAACAAAATAATAGTTATATTAATAATCAAAATTACACAAAAAGTCAAATCTATTACACATCCCATTGCAGGATACTCGTACACAATTTTAATATGTTATATTTAGTATATACAATACATTTAATTATGGATTTGTTTACATATTAATTATATAATACTGACTGATGACCATATATGCAAAATATAATGTTCAATTAATAATTGATTGATAATAAATATACAAATTGATTTTATTTCAAACAAAATATCGCAATTAATATGAATATAAACGTCGTCCGCATTTGAACTGGACATGTGTGTGACGTGTGTATAGTATAATATTATTGTTATATAATGTTGACATGTTATTGAAATTCTTTTAAAATTTCAAGTTGATTGTCTCACTTGTATAGCAGGTTTTAAGTGTTATATTATTGTTTAAATAATTAATTTTCGGTGTCACTTATTTTTTTCTATTGTCTTATAGTGAATGCTATATGTATTAAAACACATTCTTTGAAGTGACATTTTGAGTTTATATATTGAACAGAAAAAAGTAATATCACTTGAATCCGGTGGATGTGTGTTCCGTTCCATTGTATATTGCTATTGTTTTTAGCCAGAAATTGTTGGATAATCTATTATTGTGCGTTGTCATAATGTAAAACCATTGATTTTCAAATATACAACAGCTGTATAAGCACAAATCGTTTCATATATAACACCACTATGGGTAACATTCTTTATTGATCCGAGCGTTTTATCTTTATCGAAAGAAATTCATGCTTTGATTTTTATTTTTTTTTAATGTTGATTGCCATACGTAGATTTTATTGATTCACGATCACTTTCAAAATTTGTACAGACGCCGCTCAGTTGTTGTGTGGTTCTCGATAGAACACGCAGCCCCATTATAGTTAATATTTTTAAATCAAATTCTTTATTTACTATAAAAGGAAAAAATTTCATAAATTAATATAAATTTGAAGAAACGTAAAAAAAATCTACTGATTGTGAGTGAGTGGTATTCAAGCCATGAGATTTTCATAGAGAATTTCAATATAACATATATATGTTTTATTTATGGTATCAAGTTTAAATAATGTGGCTGTGTATATTTTGATACTTCGGTAGTATATCGATATATATATTATATAAAATTGGGTAAAGGTCGATGTGGGTATATATATATAAGCAGAAAAGAAATACCTTTTATTTTCCATTTGTTTTATATTTATATATGTGTGTGTATGTGAAATGAATTGAATTAAAATATAAATTTAGTTTGAATATATATATAGAGAGAGTGAAAAAACATAATAAAAACTATAGGTAGTAGTGTATCGTATGTATATAGTGAAAAATATATAACCTTTCTTAGATTATTGAAAGAAAATATTTAAGTGTAACAAAATAAGACGACACGTCGATGGAATGCGACGAAAAAAAAAAATAAAAATACATATATATTCTCTGGTATAGTAAAGTTTAATAAAAAAAAAATAAAATAAGAAATCTGTGTTTTCCGTCCCTTGTCACCTTAACATATACCATATTATAACAAAGATAAAAGAAAAATGTCATGTTCGAAGTGACAAAAAAACAAGTATTTTAACCTTTTTCTTTAGAACAACAAAATATAGCAACAACATTACAAAAAAAAGTAACAAAACTATACAAAATAAACCTTTAGGCATCCATCACCTCGGTGCCTTATACAATACAATATATACATATACATATATTCAATCTAACAATAGCCGGTTTTAAAAGGTTAAACCACATTTCGATAGTTTTCCCTTATTCTATTTTTTTTAAATTTATTCATATTTTAGAGTTTTCTTTTTTTCTTTTCCGCTTTTCTTCTGAATATTACGATAATATCTTGTGAAAGTTCTTTACTATTTTTTTTCTTTTCTGCTAGGTTTTAATGTATAATAGATTTTTTTTTTTTTTTTATCCGATCTGCATATAGCAAATGTAACATTTCTCTTTATATGTAGTCATAAATCCTTTATAATTCTCTATGAAAATTTAAGGATGTTTTACACAAAAGATAGTTTTTTTAATATATAGCTGTCGCGGCGCCCCTGTATATAAACAAAAAAAAAAGAATTATATATTTGTGGATTATGTAATCAAGATTATTATTATGTGCATATAATTACTTATATAAAACAATAAATTAAGGATTTAATGTGCACACACACACACACACACACAGACATCTATCTATATCTATATTTACTATTACTATATATATGTAATATCAATTAAATAAATATCAAAGTGATGAATGATGAAAGTAAATTTTGCAGAAGACGGCAGAAGAAATACACTATTAAAATTAATGCAGAAGGGAGAATAAAAGCCGGACGTCATAGTAGGCAATTTAAAATTCGGGATAGGATGACGTTGGCTGCAGGAATAGCGCATTGGATAATGCTTAAACAACACCTGGGTTTCAGTGCCATACAGTAAACAGTATAGTAAGTAAATACCTCTTATTATTTGCTCTAACGATGTGAAACGCACCATTACAAAGAATAACAGGATGGAGTACAATAAATCTTATAGTAGGTATCCGTCATTATTTAAACCACCAGTTTTAATTTAATCTAATTTGGAATTTCTGATCAAATACTAATACATTTTACTGTCACTCAGAAAAAATATAAAAGTAAAAACCGTAAAAAGTAATACTAAAACTAATTAAAAGTTAACCATAACAAAAGTATCGAAAAAAAAACAGATACGTATAAGTATTTGAATACGTTTTTTTATCAGATACTTAGAATTATTTTCTGAGATAGTAACAAAAATACATTACACATAAATTTTAATTGAACAATATTTTTCAACATAAATAAATAGTATTTGTGTTTCTTAAATACCTCCACCTACCCTACACACCACACACACTTACAAAGTTTAACATAATTTGATAAAAATAAAAAACAAATTATCCAATGAAGGGTTAACCAACCGTTATTATTAATTCGGGATCAATAAAAACAACAACTTTATATTTCTAATCTATACACCACATTAAAATTTAAAGTTACTTTAAAATTAAATAAATCAAATTTTATTAAATTGTAAAAAATTCTTTGTCTTTAGATATTTTATTTTATTACATTTTGTATTCAAATGTATTCAAAATTCAAAATTATACTATAAATATTAATTAATTAATTTAAAATACATGTAATACTAAATTTATACAATAATAAGTATTGACGAAATAACAAATTAGACTATACAAAAAAAACCGCATATATTAATAAAACATTTTCTATCAAAAAGTTCAGTGCACGCAGATTACGAATTTCAGTGTCTGGTCTGCAGTTATAACAATCATTTATCTATAATTTATTTTCTATATCCAACAACATAATTCTTCAGTTTATAAACATTAAGTTTAATATAGTGATTTTCGTTGTACAATATATATAACTGTTTAAATATCCTGTGCACCATTGACATTTTTATCCGAAAATGTTTCTTGTATATACATGCATCTTTTTGTTATCGCAATGTGTTATTTTGTCAATGACATATGTGTAACCCAATTACCGAAGCATGAGCAATTGCATTCGGTTTTCAATATGAGTAAATAATTTCTGATAACCTGGTTGGAAATAAGACTACATTATGAAAATAAAATTGAATATTCACTGAACTAACTTTTCCGGGAAATCGACTTTTATGAATTTCAATCTCTTTTAATTACGGCCCCATATATCGTTTGGATTTTCATTTTGGTACACTAATTTACACCCAATCAATCGAATCTTTCATAGAAGAAATTTTTAAAATCGCTTTACAACGCTTTCAGTATTATATAATGGATATACCATCCATTAATTTTCCATTCGAAATCAGTGAAAATTTAATTTTCACACAAAAATTTCACTGACATCAAACGAAAAATTATATATCTTTTGAATGCGGGTAAAGAGCTCGTCAATAATATGCGATTGCGAATGTAAATGAAATAAAAAAGCATTACATTAGATGCACACAAACATTCTCCGATTCCGAATGAAACCACATTTCTATTTTCTATATTTTCATTCGACCTGCCCCCGCATTCGACTTTTGATAAATTGTAAATTTCACATAAATTGACGACATACAAATTTGCCAAAATAGTGGGATTAGCATTCTATTTTGTATTCTATTTGCATGTTTTAACATTCACATTCGCATTCGCCCATATAAAAAGAGATTCATAAAAGTTGATTTTCCAGAAAATTTAGTAAGTGAATATTCAAAATTGTTTTCATAATAATAAATATAGTCCATTTTTAACTAGGCTACTAGAAATATATATAGAATAAAAATTAATATTATAAATTATACTATTTTCGTATATAACATCACAATTTTAACTTATTATTAATTAATCTATAAAAAAAAAAATGATTTTAATTCAATAATTTACATTAAATCTTCTTCTTATTATGATATTTATAATTAGTAAAAATATAGACTATAAATTTCAATACCAAAATATTAGTGTAATATAGATTTTTAATAATGTGTTGTTGACAAACGATTTCTGGCTCGTTTTAAATATATATAAATTCCACCAATAAATAATAATAACAGCGGAACACCAACACCGATTGTTGAAACAATAATCACAAATTTGGAGAGTCGTTCTGTTGGCGCACCACCATAACCCAGTATAAATGTCCTTTTTTTATATTATTATTATTATTATTTAAAATACAGAATAAATAAAAATTTAAATTAATAAATTGAATAACATACCATGAATTATAATTAGTTTTTTCATAAAATCCATCTCCTGATACCCCATATGATACATTAAATCCTTGCACTAACAATTCATCTAACATATAACCATAATATACATATGCTAAACTACCATTTAATTCTGCCAATGGATCATCTAAATTAATTGGTATTGTGATATGTGTTTCAGTTGATGTAGACACATCACGTTCTTGATGTGTATAACATACTGGACGATATTGCATAAAAGTACCTGATATAAAAATAATATTTTATAAATTATATTTATTATTTATAATTTTTCAATTTTATATTGTATATGACTGTCTCTCTAAATGATGGATAACAAATAATAGATTTATGTTGAATATTAAAAATTAATAAAGGATTACATGTAAAATATATATTTTTCCTAATGTCACTACCTTATGTATAGTTAATAAATTGTGAAATATTATAACCAGTTTGAAAAATCGACTGTTTTGAAAAAGCCTGCAGCAAATTTTAAACACTTCTTCTAGCAATTACTGGAAACTGGTTATATTGTGTAATTTTATAATAAAAATACATACCAAATATGGTTTTTCAGGATATTCACCAACAGCCTGCGGAAAAAAGCGATAGAGAAAAGTTATATGCACAGCAATAAACGCACACATCATACATCCCCCGTGCAACAAAGAACATATATAGGAAAAACCATTTTTGCCATAATAATTATACCAATCCGAATAAGTAGGATTTTCATTTAGAAATTTAGTTCAATCAGTATGTGGACAGAAAGGAACTTCAAAATATTTATAAATAATAATATAATACAGAATACTTTTGTTTAGTGTATGTGTATATGTGACATCAATTTTACACTTAATACTAGAAATTCTTTCTAAATGTGTATCCGTAAGAATTCTATTGATCAGATTACACAACTGTCACTAATTTTCTAACCAATTTAGATGCAATTTATAATGCAAACAAAAAATATGATTTTAATAAGTTCTGATCAGTGACAACATATACATGTAGGTTTCAAGTAAAAATTAAGATTAATACGGACAGATAGTTTACTACTGAATACAGAGTTGCATTGCATATAAAGACAGAAAGTTCACTGTAAAATTATACATATTACAATATCTATAAAAAAATAAAATTAATTTTATAAAATAATAGAAAATGTGAAAATAATAAAAACACAAACCTCGAGATGCTTTAAAACTTTCTGGTGAAGCCACTTCAATCAATTCAAATATGCCTGGTGTATATTCATCGTCTAAACTTTTTCTATTAAGAATTGAAAACGATTCATCACCATTTTTCTGTTCATCTGTTATCAAGATAAATTCAGCTGCAAAACGTGCTGAATTAAATCTAGAATCAACTTTTATATTTTCAAAAACTAAATCGACTTGTGTTGTATTTTCTGAATGAAGTAAATGCGGAAAATCAATATCATGATCTCGTACATCAAAACATTTTAACTATATGTGGTGAATAAATAAGTAAGTATATAAATAATAATAATAATAATAAATAAATAAATAAATAAATATTATATACTTAAATTTATTATATATAGAAAAACAAAATCCCATAAATTTGGATATTATCAACAAAAACCAATCGAAAGTTTATTTATTTATTTTTTATTCTCTTTTCTTGTTACATGCGAGGAGATAATTTTAACTTTTTCGTTTATATAGGGACGACAAACCAACATCACCACCAACCACCACGCATCATCATTACTGCAACAATCTTCTTATATATATATAGTCAACCAAAGAAGATATAATACTTTTACTTCAATATGTATATATGTATAGCCTCTGTCCGAAAAACAACCGGAAGGACTTTCTAATATATTAATAACGTCATCTATTATGGCTGGCGGATGTATGTATTATGTGAACCGATTTTAACAAACATATTTCATTTAGCACGAGCTAAAATACAACGCCGTAAGTGATAGCAGTCTTTGTACGTCGGTCGAAAATTGTATAATGAACAAGAAATCGTTTTAAAATTGGTAGATATCCTTCCGAACCGCTTGAAATGCTTAAAATCACTAAAGTTGTTAATTGTTTTGTGTTTAAACATAAACGTTTCTTATTCGATTCCATATTTATGGTTATTTTTCGAACAAATGTTGTACATATAATATAAAATAAGTGAAATTTGGTGACACAAATAATAATAATAATAAATAAAATAAGTAGTAGTAAAATATACAGTGGTTTTTTTTTTAATACAAATATTACATATATTATTTATATAATACCGTTGTTTTTTCTTCCTTGAACCTTTTTCCTTCGCAAAAAAAAAGCACAAAAAACAAACCCTATATATATTTTCTATATATAAATTTATACTAACTTTTAATATAATATTTCCGTCTCCCAAAAAATATGCATTATCACCAGCTACAGTCAATCCCACTTCACGAACAGATTCATAAAAGTTTTTACGTATCCATGTGAAATTCTGTGTATCATATGTATTTATTTCACTTGAATTGGTAACAGAAAATGTTCCTGTGTCTTCCACATCATTGAATTCATATATCTAGAAATTACACATTTATCTTTTATTTTTTTTACTATATAATATTGTACATAATATTTGATAAAGTAAGAGTAAAATATTATTCTATTTATACTTATATATTACACACAGTGATATTAAAAAGTAAGTGTACAACATCAATTCATTAAAAATTATTTTAGCAAATATCTTTTGAAATAACTATTGGGTACCTAAGGGACTGCTTTGCCATTGTAGGTTCTGATGATATAATGTTTGAATGGCATAGACATACAATAAATGTTGACTATTTATTTCTGGGACTGCGAATATGTAATCCGTTTGCCAAAAAAAAACTGATGAATAGTGATAAGCAGAAGATAGAAGTGAAAGGTTTATATAGATGCAGTAAACTGTGATATTATTATTCCTTAAGAGATTTTAAAAAACGTTAGCTCCAGCTTAGTCAGAGAAGACTAAAATCGTCATACAGTAAGCATTAAGTTAGTACGATGTGCTCGGATTTTGCTGTTAGAGATTATTCCATTGTTGCTATTGGACACATCTGCAAATGGCACCATGTCTATTTGATCATTTGGCCTAACATTAAATCGTAATATTGTATATAATTGATTATTTAACCGTAAATGATTGCTGACCTTATATTTTCATCGTATATACATCCACAACAGTCTTGTATTGTGTTACATTATCATGTTTTGAGTGACGGATTTCTGCAAACCATTAACGTCAGCTAGGATTTGCTAGCCAAGATTTCAACGTGTTTTATTCCATATAAGAAGCTTTCTATCTATAATGTTACACATATTTAATAGATATTAAATTTCTTGTTTCTATGGTAACTCCCATCCGCCACCGTAGACTGTGACTATAGGTCTTAAGTTGAGTTCTTATAGTAAATTCTATTAGTGTAGATTAATCCATGATTCACATTGTTTGTTTATTTGATTTGCTTTATTCATCACATCACAGTGTATTCTGTAATATATAGTTAATCTAGCCATGCATAACAATGTCATTCCCATAAACAATGGCATCTTATGTTATGTTTAATTAGTTCAACCGTATAGCTATATATATTAATAATAAACCACATTATAAACATTTTCATATTTTCTTCATCCTCCTATAGTGGTATTTCTTTCCAATTGGAATGCAAATCTGTGCGCTGATGTTCAGCACTTCACACATTCATTTTGATGTGATGCCGTTCATCATACCTCTTTCATGAAATCCTTTAATTGGTCACAAGTGAGTTGTATCGCGTTGGTGAACTATCGACACGGAATAAACTTTTTATTAACATCAAAATGGTAATGAAAAATATTGTTATCATAAATGATGACAGAAATTTCACATAAAATATATTGATACCTCTATACCTCTTAATATAATTTAACTATCTTTTAGTTGTACACTTACTTTTGAACATGACTGTACATATATATATATATATAGATACGCATTTATAAATGATTCTTGTGTAATATTTTATATTACGTTATTATTATTGTATATTGTTATTTTTTATATTATATAAATGTGCAAGTGTATAGATAGATCTTTATATGTTATATATATTTGATGCATTTATTGTATTTATTTTATCATCTCATATTATATAGTTTCCTATTTTGTTTTTTTTTTTCTTTTATTTCTGTAGGTTATCAAACAAACCAAAAAATATAATAATAATAATAATAATAAAATACAACAATAACAAAAAAACAACAACACTATAATAAAACACATAACAAATATATCCTTTCGATTGCATATATGCTCGTAATATATAAATAATATAATATATGATACATACCTTATTAATAACAAGTGTAGCTGTATAAATTGGTTTTGTTGAAAAACTAATACTATCACTTATATGGTCGTCCATAAAATTGTCCCAATTTATTGAAAGGGTTGTATTTAAGGGTGTCAATGCTAGTAAAACGGTTGGTTTTCCTGTAAAATCCCATATATAATGTACACTATCATTTGATCCATTGGCTAATATATGGATTAATGTAATGATGGTTTCATTAACACAAATGTTTTTGGGACATCCTGGATTTAGAAAAGTTTCCAACTGTAATCATACACATAAATATAAATTTAATAGAGGTATATAGATAAATTTTATTATATATATATTTGTATGGTATTCCCCGTATTCGTATATTTTACAAAAACACAAGAAAACTTATATATGGATATTTTCATGTTATTAATTATAATATATATGTAACAGCACTTCGAAACATATAAACGCACACACATATGTTTTATATTAAATATAATATTTTGTTTTAGAATATTTTATAGTTAACTTTTTCTTCTTTTTTTTTACATAGAAACTTTATGGTCAAGTCAAAAAATAATTGCAACATTTAGCCCGAAAAATGTTATTCTATTTGAGAGAACTATGTTCAGCTTCAACAAAAATAATTATGTTAATTTATGGAATCAGAAAAATATTGTATTGGATGCTATTCATAGATTATAAAAAATGGAACGATATAATTTTTATCGGTAATTTGTTGTCCATTTTTATATATGACCTTTTGCTGCATGTTTCAAACGGCAGTTTCATAATTCCAATTCTGGTCGCTTTTCTTGATGTCAGTTTGGTTAATTGTTTATTGTACACATCTAAATTGATCGTTTAGTTGCACGATAAATGTTCTATAAATAGACAATTTCATATATTGTAATCTTGCCAAACTGATAATTTTCTTTTGATGAATATATATGGATTATGGATAAAATTAATCAACCCATTTTTCATCACCTCGTTCTCCTGTGTTAAAAATGGATGATTTTCGTTACGTTTCATATAAGAAAATAGCAGCGTTGTTAATGTGTTTGCGCATCGAATTGCTTGGTAATGTGCATATGATAAAAATAAGATATAAGATAAGCGATGAAAGCTAAGGGTTATTATATCCTTCCGAAATAGATGATATGGGTTGACACACAGACATTCGTTAAGCCATCCCACCACTACAGTGCATGTATTCCCATATAACATTCCATTCAATTCAATTATTCAGTATGTGAATATATATTTATAAAGATTCACCAATTGTTTGATCTGCATCTATTAGTATTAATTCAATTTTTCTTAAGGTTGAATCGCTCAAATAGTGTAGTGTGTGGTGTGGAGACATTGATAATCTCTGAATTCATATTGTTCATATTGTCACAGATATTCGATTTTTGGTTCCATATATACGATTTCAAATAAAGCAATTTTGATGTAAATTTTATTAAATATTCAATTCTTTTGCGAATCTGTTGAATGTTTTTCACTAAATATAAAGATTTAATAAATATTAGAAATAATTAATAATGAAAACGCTATATCAGAGTATAGCATGCACATAACTATCGGTTAGCTACGCTATGCGAAAGGCACTACATAATTTACAAAACTGAAATATTATTTATTTATATAAAAGATAACACATATTTTTTAACATTTGCTTATTTTTCAGCTATTCTTATTTCTCAATCTACATACTATTGTTTATTACAGCAGCACAATACAACATATAATAAACTTTATTTCATTTTATAAACTCATTTTTCATGTCAAATATATATATATATATATATCTATTAATACGTGTGTATCTGTATACAATTATTTGTATCATATGTATATTGGAGGGTTGCTTGATAATGAAGGTAAAATCCGATTGATTAGAAAACAATTCATAACGTAATATTCATAAGCAAATTTGATCATGGTAATTGCTAATGTGTGAGCTAGTTCATAATCATTACCTTTTTTTTACCATAAACATTACTCAAGAAATATAACTCTTTTAATCATTTTTCTTATTTTCATATGCATGCAAATGTTGTTGTAAAATAAAATCCTAGCATTCTTTTGAAATGTTAACGCTGTCGCCACACTACAATCTCATTTTACTTTAACTTTCGATAATTTTTAATATAAAAATATAATGGATATTTTTTATGTATTTGGTGTACAACCACTGTGCATGGTGTTTATCAGTTGTGCGCCTCATCAGTGGCGACACGTTCAAAATGAAATTCTGTAAACCCTATTATGAATAATTTCCATCCAACAGGCCGCGGATTAAATTAATCAAATTCTGTTTTTATTTCTGTAATGAAAAATGTTAACTTGAAATTAAATGGTTCGCCAATTTAACAAATAGCATAAAAATATTGTTTTACTTTTAATGTGGCTGCCAAAACAAAATTAATTTACATAAATATCTGTCTGAAATTGTTTAAAGATTTACTGATAACATTACAAACTCTTAGCTTTTTCACCTTCAATATATCAAGCCATCCTCTTACAAAAATGTTAGAATATACAATATATTGTATTTTTTTTTTTTTACATACGAAATAAGATTGGCATAAATGAATTAAAAGTCAGGAAAACAACCTCATACATATAACATTTTATTGATTTGATGAAATATAGTGTTACCAGAAAAAAAATAGCAACAACAACAACAACAACAGAATCAAACCATATATTAATATTAACCGGCAAAAAAGTGAATCAAGAAAAAAAAATGTATGTATACAGAAATGATGATATAAAACAGACAAAAACATAAACCATTTGGATGAGTAATTTATTGATGATTTTATTATCAATCATTTATATGTTTGTTGCAAAATTATATGGAATGGGTTGCATGCGTATACTGTGGCGGTACCATATATTGTAATACATATAATGAAAAGATAGATATACATGAGGATAAATAATGATGGTTAAATCTTTTTTCCTGTATAATTGTATAACAAATTATATATTATATGTTTTTATATTATAGTTATATAATACAATTAAACACATATTCAAAATCCTTTATATAGCAGCTATATATTTAGTGAATGTATATGACATGTTGATTTATAAAATCAATTAATATCATATATATTTGTTTAAATAAACAATATAATATATATTTATAGACAATTCGAACAGGATATATGTAATATTTATTATAATATCAAAATATTCAAACACAATTTTAATTGTATTTATCAAATAAATATCTAAATATTATAAATAAATAAACACAACACTGGTACAATAGAAATATGTATAGCCAAAACAAATATTTAAAATTATTATCTGTATTGCAGCATTAAAATATACACAATTAATTGATTATGATTAATTTAAATTATACACTCTATGTCCGAAATATAACCGAAATGACTTTCTAATAATATATGTCATAGAAAAAGAACAAAGAATCAACATTAGATTTTGTTTTTGTTTCTCAGTGGCATCGACAATTTAAAAAGTGACGTGAATATATGGGCTGATGAATAAAGTGCAACAGATTAACCATGAACAACGATTACCAAAACAAAACACCCAAAAGTGCGCATGTTTTAGTAAAAGTTATAACAAGAAATCTTCTGTGAGACTCATGCGAAAATGGAACTTAAAATACCAAAAACAATAATTCATAAGTATTTAATGTAATTGGTCTATATGAAAGGTGAATTCAAAATTTGTTACCAATCATGACTGATGATCAACAATTGCACCGAAGCGATATAATCTCATTTCAAAGATTACAATGTAAATCGAAGTTTATTAGTTTTGTTAGTTAGTTTTGAAACAAATAAAATGAAATGAAACTATTATGTTTTTAATCAATTCTGGTTATTTTTCGGACAGAGAGCTTATAATATATAATTTTATTTAATCTCTTTGTAATTATTATAATTATAAAGTTTATAAATAAAATTTTTATCAATTTTATGTTAACGTATAAATTAAATAAAAAATAATCTAAATATAGGTGCAGTCAATAAAATGGGCAGTTAAAAATAGTATTAGATTACAACTTTCGGAGATAATGTTCAATTTATGAAAAATAGTTCAAATTTGTTTACTTTGGAGGAATTCCAATATTTATAACTATTTCAAAAATGCAAGGCTTCGTTAAGGTGCGTCCCTTTTATATTAAATAATATATGATCTTCACAACTATATTCTACTTGAAATATACATATAATTAATTTCTCTGTAAAATAGACGCGGCGCCGATACAATAACTTCCTAGTTAAAGAGCGATCTAGAAAAAAAAAAAAAATTAAATAAACTATTGGAAAAACGTATGAGTATGAACATTTCTGGTATCGGTGATGTGTCTAGTGTCTAGGCATAGAAATTAGTGCTATATATATATTACAGGTACAAAAGCTGCGAAGAACATTATTTTTATAATATGCAATCATATTATTGGCTTACTCAGAACCGTGACAGATAACTCGTTCTATACAACATATATATATATATATAAGTAGTCACGTGAACCTTCATTGCCATCGCAATATATCCTGTAGTGCAAACGATGAAGTAAATTTGAGTAAACTATCAGGATTTTTATCATAATTTGTTGTGACTTTTCCAGTGAACAGTGATAAGTCGTATCACGACGTTAATAAACTATATTCAGTAAAGAAAAAATATATATCAATTTTGAACTAAATATGTTATCAATAAATTACAATTACAATAAAAGAAAAAAGTTCATTAACATTACGCACAGATAAAATAAATAAATAAAATGAAATTATCATCTATTTAAATAAACAACCCTAAAAAAAATGTGTATACTACCAAATGCTTTCATTAAATTAGCACAAGCCTATTTAGTTTGATTTTTGAACCTATTTTGGCTTTATTTTATGTATGGAGTATTTTAATGATTGACTGTCTATGTAATTATTTAGATGTACCATATCAAGCAATTACACAGTGAATGAATTCCTATTCAAAATTACCATATGATCTTTTGTTTTAATGTAAGCCTCTTTTTAGAGGATTCGACTTCTAGATATGTCTGGCTGCTAAAGTTTAAATCACTCTGGATAATATATAATAAAAATAATATGAATATACATATGTTTTCATATGAATAATATAATTATGATATTATTGTTAGAATTAAAAATTGTTTTCGTTTCAAAAGTGATAAGAAACACATATGTTAAAAAAACATACACACTATATAAAGTAATTATGTTAAAAGGCGGACTGTAATTATACTATAATTGTATAAAATAATTTATTCTAATGAGAGAATCACCCACGAAATGTCGAAAAATTAAATGAATTAATCATCATGCAGTAAAAAAAATGGATTGAATACAAGATCTAATTGGTGAAAAGATTTTTTTATATAAAAATGTACTTATATACCCGTTGTCCATTATCGATATCGATGGTTTTTGAAATAATGGTTTAATAAAAGTAATTAAAAGTAAGTAAAAGTAATTTTGTAAAATAACTATTATGGAAAATGTACCTATGTAATGCCTATCATTGTTTTATTTAATTTATATAAGAAATTTGGCACTGTGATTTCTAAACTAATAATACATGTAAATTGTATAGCACCCAGTTTTAACAAAAGCATTGCAATTTGCAAATACAATATTGCTGAAGTGTTTCTGTAATCGTTATTATCTCTATTAAAATGTAATAGAAAACTACGCAATAAACAAATAAATGAATCTTTTTCTAGTTCGTTCAGGTTCAGTCAGGTCAGTGTGTTAATGTTTTCTTTGTATTAGAATTTCTAGAAAAAGAAAATATTATATTTACGTCAATAATATGTAATTATAATTTATAAATGTAAATTATCAATTTTTAATTGATTGTAATACTAAAAACTTATATTTTATCTTAATATATATAAAAATTATTTTGTTTGTTCCTAAATATTGCTATGCAACGCAAAATATACAAAATATAATGACTAACCTTTCGTACATTATCAACATCATTGGATGGGCTAACAAAATCTATTATTATCTTTAAATATATTATTGAAAAAACTACAAATTTCATCTTTTTAGAATGTATTCATTTATTAATTAAATTTAAGTATTATTTCTTTTTTATTTAAAATAAAATCTTTAGGCAGAAAGTAAAAGTAATAGGGGTTAAATTATTATTTTCAGTTTCACAAACAAAATATTAAAAAAGTACTCGCATAAAAATAAAAATCACACTGCACGCAACGCAAACCAAATAAAATTATTTTCTCTTTTCTGTGCCTGTAGTACTGAGCGTACTGAGCATAAAATAAAATGTCAATCAATCGAAATGACGGAATTGTCAAAATTGAAAACTACTTTATCGATATTTTTTATACACCAATCAAGCCAATCGCGATGTATATAAATAATCATATGTCAGAAAAAATTCTCATTTTTAGTTTGATTTGGTAAATTTTTAGCTTTGAAAGTTTCTCTATATTTAATATTTTTTTATTTGCATTTGGATTTTGAATTAATAAATTTTCTGGTGTCTTTTTCTTTAATTTTTATTTGTAATAATTAAAATTTAATTGAAATAAAAATGGAATTTAAGAACAAATTCAATATAAATAATTATTGTCGAATATGTGGAATTCAACAAATTAAACTTAAATATCTAAATATTTATGACACATATTTAACACATAATAATGTTACAATTGCTGATGCTTTGAAAGATTTGATATCTGAAAAGGTATGTATTTTTTTCAATTTTCATAAATTTTATTATATTCTAAATAAAATTAAATTTGTAAATAATATTATTAGATTTCACAAAATGATGGATTATCGGTGCATGTGTGCGTAATTTGTAAAAATGAATTAAACGATGCATATAAATTAAAGAAAAAATTTGAAGATACCAGTAAAAAATTATTATTATTAAAATCACAACATCAAAATGTTAATTACAACGATAACAAAAATGATACTAATAATAATACTAATAATAAACAAGAACACAATGAATCTTTTGATATTGATATCTGCGAGTATAAGAAACAATTAAGAAATAGTCAAATTGGAATTACTACTAATGCCACTACTACAAATAATAATAATAATAATAATAATAATGGTAAAACAACAATGGTTAAAATAAATTACAACATAAATGATGTAAGTTCATTAAATAATGTAAAAAAAATGAATAATATGCATGTTAATAATAATGAAAAATTACATAATAATTTAATGGAAAGTAAAATTCAAACGGCCGCCAATGCCCATAATAATTCACATGAAGATATTATCCTATTAAATTCACTTCATGATAACCATAAAATTATTAATAAAGTAAAAAAAAATACATCTATTTTACTAAATCCAACAATTCAAACGACCAACTATACCAATTCAAATTCAATAAACATGGAAATTTCATCAGCACGAAATCGTCGTAGTAAAATTCTATTACCACATTTAAAAAGAAAATCTAAAAATAATATAAAACAAGGAAAACCAATTACTACTGAAAAATGGGATGCTGAAGATAATGTAACTATATCAAAATTACGATCTAAATTCCAATATGAAAAAAGTTATACAAATAAAACACAAAGTGAAATAGAATTATTATTAAATAAAGTAAATGAAGGCAATAGGAACAAAGATATTAATCAGCAGCAATCAAATAAACAAAATCAACAACATATAATGTATATTAAAGAAGATTCAACAGTTATTCCAACGGTAAATGAAACCGATGCCGTAAGTTTTGTATCAAATGAAGTTTTTTTAAAATTTATTGAATCGGATGAATCAAAAAAACTATCTGCTTATCGTAAACGTAAACATCCGTGTTTGGTGTGTGGTAAACGTTTTGCTGGCAAATCGAATTTAGTTGATCATTTACGTTTTCATGCTAATGTACGACCATATAAATGTTCATATTGTGATAAAACTTTTATACAATCAGCTAGTTTGAAATCACATACACGTGTACATACACGAGAACGTCCATATACTTGTTATATTTGTGAAAAAAGATTTAGTCAATCAAGTGCATTAAAAATTCACATTCGTACACATACAAATGAACGATTATTTAAATGTCCAATTTGTTCAAAAGCATTTATTAGCCAAAGTGATTTAAGTAAACATAAACGTATACATGATTTAATTAAAAAATTTCAATGTGTTGTTTGTCATCGAGGATTTGCCCAAAAATGTAATTTACAAAAACATCAATCGCTTATGCATCCAAAGGTCGCGATTGAAGATTATAATAATGTTAAAATAAAAGTTGAATTGAATTAATGAATTTTGCAAATGTATTCTTTTTATTATATTTATAACTTTATAGTTAAGTTGTTAAATAAGTTTCTATTCGAATGAATGAGTTTCTTCAATAAAATGTGAATTCAAATATAAACTATATAAATGTTATGCTTCATATGATATGTTATTTTTTTTTATTTTCTCTTGACAAATTTATTATTATTAAATGTTTCAGCCAGTCAGGTCAGTCTGCCCGAAATTAATAGAAAATAGTATATATTTTTCTTTTTTAGATTTTTTAGTAGCTAGCCACGAATAATCTCATTTTTTTTTTTTTTAAGTCATATTTTGTTCCAAGTGGAGCTTTTGTCATCTAATAAACCTTTCATTACAACCAAGTTGGTAAATTACTCCGCATGGGAGTATATAACAATTTACCAATTGTGTACTGTGCTATACTGTAATTAACGAAAGATAGTTGTTTTCAAAATACTATTATTTTTATATGGGTGATTAACCCATAGTTATGTGTGTGCAGACATTGCTAATCTTAGAATAGTGTCCAACACCATATTTTCAAAGATATCCGTTTTTCTTTTTATTCTATCAACGAACAAATGGTCACCCAGCAGAAAAATTTTAGTATTTAAATAAATACCGAAATATTTCCTATGAAAAATAGCGGATTTGAACCCGCTATATATTTCGGCGCTATGCAATTGCGCTACTCTGCGAATAATCCCATATCACGCTAATATTATAATATATAAATAAGTTGTCATGGATGTGATTTTATTGTATTTGTATAAATAAAACGTAAGTTTATATTTTTATTACACATATAGTCATTTATAGATCTTTTGCACACAAGTTCTAGACGACCAAATGTTGATACTTAAACGATTAGGATGGTATAATAAAATTTTAATCGTTAAAATTTTAAAATATAGTAACGTAATATGAAACTTAAAATGCTAGTTAACTTTAAATTATGCTAAACTGATATTCCCACGCTATGAAAGGTTATATATATATATATATATATACAATGCCATACATTTAACTTTGTATTTTTGATAAAAAGAAATATTGTTTTGCTTGTAAAAGCCTCCACTTTTGTATTTTTTGTATTTTTTCCATTTTTTCATTTTAATTGTAAACAAAATATCATAGGTTAAATTGTCAAAGTGTCAAACGATGAGAATGGCGAGTATAACAAAAATGAACAAATATTTGCGATTTTGGCTAATGCTCATGAACTCATGAACAAGTAGCTTAAAATGCATTCAATGAAAAATATATTCATGTAGTTTTAGTCAAGCTGAACTGTCAACTCTCGACTCAATAATTTTCCCTCTTTCTTTGCCACTTCTCATATAAATATTATAAAATAATAAATTTCAAAATGGCTGATGTTCCTGTGTATCGTGTGCGTGTTATTTCAATTTCTTTCTATTTTTTAATTAAAAAAAAATTAATTTTTATATAATTATAAACAATTATTGTATTCACGTAAACTTAGTAACTTTAGTTTTATAATTGTAATTTTTGATAATTGTAATTTTTTCTTAGATTTTTGCTTTTGTATTTGATTTTTGTTTTTTTTATTTGAAATTTTATTTTTATATTTGATTTTTGTTTTTTTATTGAATTTTTGTTTTTTTTTTTATTTGATTTTTGTTTTTTTTATTTGAATTTTATTTTTTTTTATTTTATTTTTGGTTTTTTTTATTTGAATTTAATTTTTTTTATTTGATTTTTTTTTTTTTGTGTTACTGTTGCTGTTGCAGAAGCAGATTACAAAAAAAAATAAATTCAATTAGAAAACGGATGAACAACAGCAAATATATGTAGAAAATAAAAAAAAAAAGAAAGAAGAAAACTAAGATTAAATCGGTAAATTATTTATATTATTTTTTCTTTAATTTTAATTTTATTTAAGTTCTAACAAATAACAACAGCGAATAGAAATATAAGTTTTCCAATTTATAAAAAAAACATAGTTTTGAAAGCAAATTTTGTTATACGACTAAAAAATTATGTGAGGTTATTGTGTAACTTTTTATTTGATTTTTGTTTTTTTTTTTTATTGGAGTTTTGTTTTTTTTTTTTATTAGATTTTTGTTTTTTTTTTATTGGATTTTTGTTTTTTTTTTTTATTGGAGTTTTTTTTTTTTTTTTTTATTGGATTTTTGTTTTTTTTTTATTGGATTTTTGTTTTTTTTATTTGAATTTAATTTTTTTTATCAGATTTTTATTTTTTTTTTAGTGTTGCTGTTGCTGTGGCAGAAGCAGATTACAAAATACATAAAATTCAATTGAAAATGGATGAACAACAGCAAATATATGTAGAAAATAAAAAAAAAAAAGCAAGAAGGAAACTAAGATGACTTTGACCATTAAATCGGTAAATTATTTAATATTTTTTCTTTAATTTTTATTTTACTTAAATTAAAACAAATAACATCAGCGAATAGAAATATAAGTTTTCCAATTTATAAAAAAAAGCATAGTTTTGAAAGCAAATTTTGTTGTACGCCTAAAAAATTATGTGAGGTTATTGTGTAACTTTTTATTTGATTTTTGTTTTTTTTTTATTAGATTTTTGTTTTTTTTTTTTTATTTGAGTTTTGTTTTTTTTTTTTTTATTGGATTTTTGTTTTTTTTTTATTGGATTTTTGTTTTTTTTATTTGAATTTTATTTTATCAGATTTTTATTTTTTTTTTTAGTGTTGCTGTTGCTGTAGCAGAAGCAGATTACAAAATACATAAAATTCAATTGAAAATGGATGAACAACAGCAAATATTTGTAGAAAATAAAAATAAAGCAAGACGAAAACTATGATGACTATGACCATTAAATCGGTAAATTATTTATATTATTTTTTCTTTAATTTTTATTTTACTTAAGTTCTAACAAATAACATCAGCGAATAGAAATATAAGTTTTCCAATATATAAAAAAAAGCATAGTTTTGAAAGCAAATTTTGTTGTACGCCTAAAAAATTATGTGAGGTTATTGTGTAACTTTTTATTTGATTTTTGTTTTTTTTTTTATTGGATTTTAGTTTTTTTCTTTATTGGATTTTAGTTTTTTTTTTTTTATTGGATTTTTGCATTTTTTTATTGGATTTTTGTTTTTTTTATTTGAATTTTATTTTTGTTTTAGTGTTGCTGTTGCTGTGGCAGAAGCAAATTACAAAATACATAAAATTCAATTGAAAATGGATGAATAACAGCAAATATATGTAGAAAATAAAAAAAAAAAAAGCAATAAGAAAACTAAGATGACTTTGACCATTAAATCGGTAAATTATTTATTATTTTTTCTTCAATTTTTATTTTACTTAAATTAAAACAAATAACATCAGCGAATAGAAATATAAGTCTTCCAATTTATAAAAAAAAGCATAGTTTTGAAAGCAAATTTTGCTGTACGCCTAAAAAATTATGTGAGGTTATTGTGTAACTTTTTATTTGATTTTTGTTTTTTTTTTTATTGGATTTTAGTTTTTTTCTTTATTGGATTTTAGTTTTTTTTTTTTATTGGATTTTTGCATTTTTTTATTGGATTTTTGTTTTTTTTATTTGAATTTTATTTTATCAGATTTTTATTTTTTTTTTTAGTGTTGCTGTTGCTGTAGCAGAAGCAGATTACAAAATACATAAAATTCAATTGAAAATGGATGAACAACAGCAAATATTTGTAGAAAATAAAAATAAAGCAAGACGAAAACTATGATGACTATGACCATTAAATCGGTAAATTATTTATATTATTTTTTCTTTAATTTTTATTTTACTTAAGTTCTAACAAATAACATCAGCGAATAGAAATATAAGTTTTCCAATATATAAAAAAAAGCATAGTTTTGAAAGCAAATTTTGTTGTACGCCTAAAAAATTATGTGAGGTTATTGTGTAACTTTTTATTTGATTTTTGTTTTTTTTTTTATTGGATTTTAGTTTTTTTCTTTATTGGATTTTAGTTTTTTTTTTTTTATTGGATTTTTGCATTTTTTTATTGGATTTTTGTTTTTTTTATTTGAATTTTATTTTTGTTTTAGTGTTGCTGTTGCTGTGGCAGAAGCAAATTACAAAATACATAAAATTCAATTGAAAATGGATGAATAACAGCAAATATATGTAGAAAATAAAAAAAAAAAAAGCAATAAGAAAACTAAGATGACTTTGACCATTAAATCGGTAAATTATTTATTATTTTTTCTTTAATTTTTATTTTACTTAAATTAAAACAAATAACATCAGCGAATAGAAATATAAGTCTTCCAATTTATAAAAAAAAGCATAGTTTTGAAAGCAAATTTTGCTGTACGCCTAAAAAATTATGTGAGGTTATTGTGTAACTTTTTATTTGATTTTTGTTTTTTTTTTTATTGGATTTTAGTTTTTTTCTTTATTGGATTTTAGTTTTTTTTTTTTATTGGATTTTTGCATTTTTTTATTGGATTTTTGTTTTTTTTATTTGAATTTTATTTTTGTTTTAGTGTTGCTGTTGCTGTGGCAGAAGCAAATTACAAAATACATAAAATTCAATTGAAAATGGATGAATAACAGCAAATATATGTAGAAAATAATAAAAAAAAGCAAGACGAAAACTATGATGACTATGACCATTAAATCGGTAAATTATTTATATTATTTTTTCTTTAATTTTTATTTTACTTAAGTTCTAACAAATAACATCAGCGAATAGAAATGTAAGTTTTCCAATTTATAAAAAAAAGCATAGTTTTGAAAGCAAATTTTGTTGTACGCCTAAAAAATTACTTGAGGTTATTGTGTAACTTTTTATTTGATTTTTGTTTTTTTTTTATTGGATTTTAGTTTTTTTTTTTTATTGGATTTTAGTTTTTTTTTTTTTTATTGGGTTTTAGTTTTTTTTTTTTTTTTGGATTTTAGTTTTCTTTTTTTATTGGATTTTTGTTTTTTTTATCAGATTTTTATTTTTTTTTAGTGTTGCTGTTGCTGTGGCAGAAGCAGATTACAAAATACATAAAATTCAATTGAAAACGGATGAACAACAGCAAATATATGTAGAAAATAAAAAAAAAAAAAGCAAGACGAAAACTATGATGACTTTGACCATTAAATCGGTAAATTATTTATTATTTTTTCTTTAATTTTTATTTTAGTTAAATTAAAACAAATAACATCAGCGAATAGAAATATAAGTTTTCCAATTTATAAAAGAAAGCATAGTTTTGAAAGCAAATTTTGCTGTACGCCTAAAAAATTATGTGAGGTTATTGTGTAACTTTTTATTTGATTTTTGTTTTTTTTTTTATTGGATTTTAGTTTCTTTTTTTATTGGATTTTATTTTTTTTTTTATTGGATTTTTGTTTTTTTTTTATTGGATTTTTGTTTTTTTTATTTGATATTTGTTTTATTTATGTGAATTTTATTTTTTTATCAGATTTTTATTTTTTTTTAGTGTTGCTGTTGCTGTGGCAGAAGCAGATTACAAAATACATAAAATTCAATTGAAAACGGATGAACAACAGCAAATATATGTAGAAAATAAAAAAAAAAAAAGCAAGACGAAAACTATGATGACTTTGACCATTAAATCGGTAAATTATTTATTATTTTTTCTTTAATTTTTATTTTAGTTAAATTAAAACAAATAACATCAGCGAATAGAAATATAAGTTTTCCAATTTATAAAAAAAAGCATAGTTTTGAAAGCAAATTTTGCTGTACGCCTAAAAAATTATGTGAGGTTATTGTGTAACTTTTTATTTGATTTTTGTTTTTTTTTTATTGGATTTTAGTTTCTTTTTTTATTGAATTTTATTTTTTTTTTTTATTGGATTTTTGTTTTTTTTTTAATGGATTTTTGTTTTTTTTATTTGATATTTGTTTTATTTATGTGAATTTTATTTTTTGTTATTAGATTTTTGTTTTTTTTTTTTTAGTATTACTGTTGCTGTTGAAGAAGCAGATTACAAAATACATAAAATTCAATTGAAAACGGATGAACAACAGCAAATATATGTAGAAAAAAAAAAAAAAAAGCAAGACGAAAACTATGATGACTGACCATTAAATCGGTAAATTATTTATATTATTTTTTCTTTAATTTTTTTTTACTTAAGTTTTTTCCAATTTATAAAAAAAGCATAGTTTTGAAAGCAAATTTTGTTGTACACCTAAAAAATTATGTGTAACTTTTTATTTGATTTTTGTTTTTTTTTTATTGGATTTTTGTTTTTTTTTTATTGGATTTTATTTTTTTTATCAGATTTTTATTTTTTTTTAGTGTTGCTGTTGCTGTGGCAGAAGCAGATTACAAAATACATAAAATTCAATTGAAAATGGATGAACAACAGCAAATATGTGTAGAAAATAAAAAAAAAAAGCAAGACGAAAACTATGATGACTATGACCATTAAATCGGTAAATTATTTATATTATTTTTTCTTTAATTTTTATTTTACTTAAGTTCTAACAAATAACATCAGCGAGTTTTCCAATTTATAAAAAAAAGCATAGTTTTGAAAGCAAATTTTGTTGTACACCTAAAAAATTATGTGTAACTTTTTATTTGATTTTTGTTTTTTTTTTATTGGATTTTATTTTTTTTTTTTTATTGGATTTTAGTTTTTTTTTTATTGGATTTTATTTTTTTTATCAGATTTTTATTTTTTTTTTAGTGTTGCTGTTGCTGTGGCAGAAGCAAATTACAAAATACATAAAATTCAATTGAAAATGGATGAACAACAGCAAATATATGTAGAAAATAAAAAAAAAAAGCAATAAGAAAACTAAGATGACTTTGACCATTAAATCGGTAAATTATTTATTATTTTTTCTTTAATTTTTATTTTACTTAAATTAAAACAAATAACATCAGCGAATAGAAATATAAGTCTTCCAATTTATAAAAAAAAGCATAGTTTTGAAAGCAAATTTTGCTGTACGCCTAAAATATTATGTGAGGTTATTGTGTAACTTTTTATTTGATTTTTGTTTTTCTTTTATTGGATTTTAGTTTCTTTTTTTATTGGATTTTATTTTTTTTTTTATTGGATTTTTGTTTTTTTTTTATTGGATTTTTGTTTTTTTTATTTGATATTTGTTTTATTTATGTGAATTTTATTTTTTGTTATTAGATTTTTGTTTTTATTTTTTTTTTAGTGTTGCTGTTGCTGTGGCAGAAGCAAATTACAAAATACATAAAATTCAATTGAAAATGGATGAATAACAGCAAATATATGTAGAAAATAAAAAAAAAAAAAGCAAGACGAAAACTATGATGACTTTGACCATTAAATCGGTAAATTATTTATATTATTTTACTTAAGTTCTAACAAATAACATCAGCGAATAGAAATATAAGTTTTCCAATTTATAAAAAAAAGCATAGTTTTGAAAGCAAATTTTGCTGTACGCCTAAAAAATTATGTGAGGTTATTGTGTAACTTTTTATTTGATTTTTGTTTTTTTTTTATTGGATTTTAGTTTCTTTTTTTATTGAATTTTATTTTTTTTTTTTATTGGATTTTTGTTTTTTTTTTATTGGATTTTTGTTTTTTTTATTTGATATTTGTTTTATTTATGTGAATTTTATTTTTTGTTATTAGATTTTTGTTTTTATTTTTTTTTAGTGTTGCTGTTGCTGTGGCAGAAGCAAATTACAAAATACATAAAATTCAATTGAAAATGGATGAATAACAGCAAATATATGTAGAAAATAAAAAAAAAAAAAAAAAAGCAAGAAGAAAACTAAGATGACTTTGACCATTAAATCGGTAAATTATTTATTTTTTTTTCTTTAATTTTTATTTTACTTAAATTAAAACAAATAACATCAGCGAATAGAAATATAAGTCTTCCAATTTATAAAAAAAGCATAGTTTTGAAAGCAAATTTTGTTGTATGCCTAGAAAATTATGTGAGGTTATTGTCTTGCTTTGGTCAAGTCGAAAAAATTCTTCAAAAATTTTACTAGATGAATGTAAACTATGATAAAACATGAATATTACTTATCATTAAATACCGTTCAATGGTAAATAAGTTTGTTCTAGATCTATTCCTCTACGCTTGGTTCTATTCTCTAGTAATTGTGTAATTGAAAAATTATTAATTTGATTTTAGTTACCTATTTTAAATTATTAAAACAATTATGATATCCATGGTTTTTTTTCTTTGATTTTAATTGTTTTTTATTTTTTTTATTGGATTTTTGTTTAATTTTTATTTGATTTATCTTTTTTTTATTTGATTTTTGTTTTTTTTTATTTGATATTTGTTTTATTTATGTGAATTTTATTTTTTGTTATTAGATTTTTGTTTTTTTTTTTTTAGTATTACTGTTGCTGTTGAAGAAGCAGATTACAAAATACATAAAATTCAATTGAAAACGGATGAACAACAGCAAATATATGTAGAAAAAAAAAAAAAAAGCAAGACGAAAACTATGATGACTGACCATTAAATCGGTAAATTATTTATATTATTTTTTCTTTAATTTTTTTTTACTTAAGTTTTTTCCAATTTATAAAAAAAAGCATAGTTTTGAAAGCAAATTTTGTTGTACACCTAAAAAATTATGTGTAACTTTTTATTTGATTTTTGTTTTTTTTTTATTGGATTTTATTTTATTTTTTTTATTGGATTTTAGTTTTTTTTTTATTGGATTTTATTTTTTTTATCAGATTTTTATTTTTTTTTTAGTGTTGCTGTTGCTGTGGCAGAAGCAAATTACAAAATACATAAAATTCAATTGAAAATGGATGAACAACAGCAAATATATGTAGAAAATAAAAAAAAAAAGCAATAAGAAAACTAAGATGACTTTGACCATTAAATCGGTAAATTATTTATTATTTTTTCTTTAATTTTTATTTTACTTAAATTAAAACAAATAACATCAGCGAATAGAAATATAAGTCTTCCAATTTATAAAAAAAAGCATAGTTTTGAAAGCAAATTTTGTTGTATGCCTAGAAAATTATGTGAGGTTATTGTCTTACTTTGGTCAAGTCGAAAAATTCTTCAAAAATTTTTTTAGATGAATGTAAACTATGATAAAACATGAATATTACTTATCATTAAATACCGTTCAATGGTAAATAAGTTTGTTCTAGATCTATTCCTCTACGCTTGGTTCTTACATACTTATTCCATGGTGTTGTAATCCAGGTGCGGTTTTAGCCTTCTTCAGCACGTTGCTCCAACCTGACCTATCCACAGTCAATGTCTTCCAATCCCGAATTTTAAGGATCTTTATGCCACAGTTTACTGCATCTAGCCCTCTTGCCTTTCTAACATTCCAAGATACAAGTTTTAAATCATTGTCCTTAATTGCTTGAGTCGTTGCCGTTTATCCTGTCCGATCCAAGACCGTCTTGTAGAATTCATAACTAGTTGTTTTTCCGAATTTGATAGTTAACCATACGCGGCTAATTCTTTATTCGTAGCTAACCCATTATATTATAAGCCGTTCCACTATCCGCAACCTGTGGACGCTTTCGGTCGCTACTGGCTTTAAAAGTATGCATACCATTCGAGACTTGATTCTATTCTCTAGTAATTCTGTAATTCAAAAATTGTTAATTTAGTAACTAAATAAGTAACTACAATACCTTATTTTATAATTATTAAAACAATTTTTTTTTTTTTTTTTTGTTAATTCTATTTTCTATTGGTCGTAAACACTAAATTCCATACAACTGAGTTTCGAAAAACAACAGAAAATACATAAAATAAAGATCAGGAAAGATAAGTTTAAAAACCCATAATATGAAAAGTTTCCATTATTTGAAAAAAAAATTGATCTCTTGTAGAAATATTCTAATTTACTTTGCTTAAATCTTCAATTTGTAGCAAATAAACAATTATTTTTGAATATATTTATTTTATAGATTTATCGGTGTTTTCTATAAAATTTAATAATATTAAAAATGTATTGTGTTTGGTATATTTATTTTAGCAATTTTATTATAACATAAACATTTTCAAGTCATTTTGTTACTCTAAGGTCTATACCATCTACTTCACACATGAAATAATTCATCAATTAGTATGTAATTATCCAAATATATTTGTTTTCTTAACTCCATAAATGAAAATAACATAATGTTTATGTTTAAAATAATTAATAATTTATAAACGCCACATAGAGTCAATAAATTCGATTTAAAATATTCTATTTTAACGTAAAAGTTATATAAATTTTTATGTTGTTCTATGAGACTCTACATTTTTCGAATATAATATGTTTGTGTTTATTTTCTAAACGATCGATTCAGGATTCCTCATACATCAGTACACATTTTCGTGTCATGCGATCGGTAAAAATGTATTCTGTAAATATCAGAACCATAGAGAAATATATTCGTGGGTTTTAAAATTAATTTAAATTATTACAATATAATATTTTATATGTACATGATGTTTCGTAGGCATAAATTATGTGGATTATAGTCGATATTGAGAGTGTAATTAATCAGTATGTGCCACTGGCTATCTTAACTGACGAAATCTACTATATCCCCAAGCGCATTGGCTTCTATCTCGATAATAAGTTCAGGATGAAATTCAGTTTTAACTGAAAGTATACGCATCCATAATAACAGATTAAAGTATTGCATGCAATACATTCGAAAATAAAATTAAACTATTTTTTACTATTTTTTTATTAACATTTTTTATTAATATTTTTACATTAATTATTTTTTGTTTCTTTTCAGACATAGAAACATTGAAAAAATAGATAATAAAATAACAAAATAATTTTAATATAATATTAAGTACAATTTTGTATATTATATAAGTAATAGTTATATATTATAAGTAATAATAAGTTATAAGTAATAATAAGTAATTCAAAAATTATTAATAGTCAAATTGGAATGGAAATATTTCTTAATCAATTCTACGTAACATATGCATTACTGGTTTTAGTCACAACTAGTATTTTAGGAAATACTCCTACTAATCGATCATTACACATGTATATTTAAAAAAAAAAAATTGTAATTTTTTATACGCGTAATTTATAGTTGCTATATTATTCTGTTTTTTTTTTTTTATTTACTCTTCATTAACCGCAGTTCAATACCGGTAATCAAACACACGACTTCACCGGAGGTGGTTAATTTGATTCCTGATATTTTCATGGCGAATAAAATGTTCAGTACCATATATTTTCATCAAAAACTATTCAACTAAATTATTATATTATAATTATTGTTCGTTTATGCAAACAGAAAGCGAATATCTATGGAAATATGTGTATGGTGTTTGTCGCTATTAAGATAATACAATATACGTTTGCACACAACACTATACCGACTTTATAGAATAATTGAATAAATAAGGTGTTTATAAAAGCATAATTACAGCAGCCTTGTCACGAAAGTGGCGACGAGTGTCCGAGAGAACACGCTTTATGTTTTCATCATATCGCGAAAACCGTATAGGTATTTGATATATTCACCATTATCTTTAAATTACTGTATTTCGATCATAAATTCTTATATTAAATTATTGAGCAGAGAAAAATATACTTCATTCGGAGTATTATAATATTGCCCTACGGTTTCATTCGAAAACCTGCAGAGCATAACTAATCATAAAAACTTATTATGAACATTTTACGTAGAATTTAACAAGAAATATATATTGTGTTTTAATAATTATTATTTAGTTTAATTAATTATTTATTAAGCTTTTAAAAAATTAAAATTAAAAATAACAACTATTTAGTTGGTGGTCATAGCGTATATAAAGTCATGTAATGTAAATCACTTTTTCCATCTAATGTAGTATATTGGACATAATATCATGATATTTTCTATCAGTAATGATTTAAATATCATATCTAATTGGGTAAAATTAAATTAAGTTAAATTTAACGCTTCTAAAACCAAAGCCTCTGTTTATTTACCAATAAACGAGTAGTAAATATTGACCCAATAGTTTTTGATAACATGCGTTATCAATCCAACTACCATTAATAATAATATTGTATCATTAATAGCTATAGTCATAAACTATATTATTGGAAAAAGTGAAATTTACATTTTGTCTTTATATTAAAAAATATATTTAAGCATACGAATAAGTATGAAATACTACAACAGGTATTTCAAGTTTCGTAACACATTACGATATTGGTATTTATACGCGTTTCGTTTTAACCGTTTATATAGAAAATTGTAATATCGAATCGGTTTATATTTGTGTTATTTTAACATATTACACGCGTTTTAAAATTACTGTGGATACATATAATCAATATGTGTGAAACATGTACACATTTATTTTCTATTTATTGAATTTATGGCCAGAACCGAGGCTAGACTGAAAATGACAACAGTTTATGTTTTCTTGTAAATTTAGTTTTATTTTCAACATAGTCTTCTATGTGATGGCTTTATACTCTAAAATTGATATGCCTTCCCAATTGTACCGATTTGTAAAACAAAAAATATACATTAATTTCAAGTACATTTTTATTTGGCTAGAAGTGATTGTTTTTCTCATTCATTGCAATAATGTTACGTAATATTCTCCTGTGATGGTTTTTCATTTATCATGAACAGTCGAAGAATATTGTATCATGCGTATCCTGTGAAAAATGTAAGAAATAGAAAAACGAATTTAACGAAACTTCTAATATCATACAGATAATATTACATCAAGTGAATCACATGTGGAATTTCAAAAAACGTTATAGTCATTTTATTTTTATTTTTATGTTAAAGGTTTTGCTTTAAGAAAAACAAACATTATATTTTACAATGGATTGAAGAAAATAGTGATACGCACACATCCACAAAAATGATAAATGACGATGAAGCATTTTGTGAAGCCTTTGAAGATTAATATAAAATGAAATTAAATAATAATACATGTAAATACAAGCTAATTATCACTAATTGTAATCTTTATTTATTCAGTTTATATACTTTACAATATTATTAAATGTATAATTAATTTAATTTAAAAAAAAAAAAAAATGTGTCTAATTATTTTATTAAGTTCATCAATAGTTCCCAACCTTCAACTTCCGTCCATTGAAAACTGAAAAGAGAAAAAAAAAAAAATTAACTTATAAAAAAATATCATTGCCTTGATTATGTCTCCGCCTGAGAAAACCAAAACATCAACAAAAAAAAAATGGTAAGTACAAAATAAAAACATAAATAATATATAATAAATAAATATTTCATATACAAAGTTCTACACCAACACAATATATATAAGAACGAGAAAAAACAAAAAAAAAAAAAAAAGCGACCCACATGTGCACACCTATAAAAAGTATAAATATTGGTCACCCATAATGTAATCCCCTATAAGAATATTTAAATTCAAAATTTTTGTAGCTTATATATCGGAACCGACATACTAATATCAATAACAAGTGTAGTGTATGAGGTAGAGGTGTAGCGAATATACATATGGGATATGAATTCGCCGGGTTCGAAATGCGATGATGGTCGCATAAAAAAAAAAAAAATTTCACATAGGTGGCTCCGGCCGCCTGTGTGAATTTACAATTTTAAAAAAATCCGAAAAAAAAATATGAAAAAAAGTAAATAGAAAAAAAAAAAAAGGTAAACAAGAAAAAGAAAAAAAAAAAAGGGAATTTCTTTTTTGCATTTTTTGCAGTCTTGAAAAAGAGTGATGGTTAAATGCCATTCCGACCGACCTCATCGCTCCGATCCAATTTATTTTTTCACAAAACGTAGAGCACGTCGATGCGCAGTTTATAGGTTAGCTCCGGACCCAGGGTCCCTCCGGGAGCGGAGTTATGGCCATTCTCCGGTACCGAATTTCCCAAGTTTGGGACCCCCTAACTCCGGGAATACTCAATATTTTCCAATGAGCTTATTACCAGTTATAGCCCCCACCTGGGTCTACAATTTATGGAGGAAAAGTTTTTCCTATCTACAACAGTTTTCCGGCTATGGCTGCCCAAAGTTGGGAAATCCAAATGTAGACATTTCTTCCGTTGGATGGAACTCTAGGAAATACTCAAATATCCAAAAATCTAATGATGCAGAAAGATAAAGGAAGGTTTATTCTTTACGATAAAATTTATTTTGGAATTTTCCGATGAGAAATGGGGATTTTCCTAGAACAACGAAAAACATCGATTTTCGCATGTTTTCCGATAGGGATATCCCGGCTTTCCCAACGGAATTTTCCAAAATCCTAATTATCCCATATAATAGACTATATGACACGTATTTTGAACTATAACACAAGTCTCTAAGTATTATAGTGTACCCACAATAATTGCTCAAAGTAAAGCTTACCAAAAAAAAACCAAATTGCAGCCCTTAATAACTCCGCCATTTTGGATTTCCCAGAAGTGGTCCCACTACAAAGTTGTGGTCCTTGTCCTCCTCTATTGGATTCCCAAAGGAAAAAGCTCTAGCTCTAAAACTCACGAAATCCGGTTTTTTCATATTTTGAGTCCGTTCCTTACATCACCACAAAAGTTATGAGACGATTTTCCACATTGTGTTTGAAATTCATTAAAATGTCCCAAAACTTATGTAAAAAGTGTTTTTTTTAACGTTTTGGACATTTAAATGTACCATTATGTGGTCAATTTCGGACATAACTTTTGCGGTGCCTTTTTTTTTAAATCGAATTAATGACCCGATTTGTCTGAAAATTTCCAATTATCTTAATTAAAATATTAGAAACACATTTTACCACTATGGAACATCGAGATTTTCACGGGTTTTCCAGAATTTTCATTTAAAGTTTTTCATATGTATGAAAAAAAAATTTTGTTTTTGTATGAAATTTCATGGGAAGAAATTGCTCGTTGAAGGAAAAACAATTGAAAAAATATTTGTGTGTGTGTGCGTGGTTTATTTGTAAAAAAAAAAATTTTTAAATAAAATTAATTACGAAAAACAACAAATACAAGTCATTTGTTTTTATTTAAATTTTTTTCTTTTCCATTCGAATTAAAGGTAAACAATAAAGAACAACAACATTGGTGCATGCGTAGCGTATTGCAGAATGCAATGGAAAAATGCACGTCGAATGAAAAACAATTACAAAAATATTTGTGTATGAATGTGTGTGTGTGTTTATTTATATGAAGAAAATTGGATATGCAAATAATTATTCTGGGAAATCCTGTTAAATTAATGGAGTTCCACTGTGGTAAAAAATGTTTCTAATAAAATATATTAAATAAATAAACAAAAAAAAAAGTAAATCAGAAAATCTATAATTTTGTTTGTGATATACCCGGCCGCGAACCATAGACCTGTAAATCACATAACAAAACAACCATTATTACTAAATTAAATTCACTTTATGATTTTGCCTATTTGTTGGTTAGTGTTTGTTCGTTTTATGCATGGATTTTACATTCAATTTAATTAACTTTGACTTATTACTATGTTTAACTTATTTCTATTTTACTATTTAAATTTTAAATGTGATGTTATCCCAACTAATATAATATAAAAATTTACGATATTAATTCAAATAAAAATTCCATTTAAATAATAGGATATTAAAACAATTTAAAAAACATACTAAAAAAATATGCGTTTTTATATGTGAATAGTTTTACTGACTATTCGGATTATCTCTTATTATCTCTTATAGTTAAGGGTTAACATTTTTGTTTGTAATTTATCTTATATACGTAACAGTAAAATAACATGCCAAAGTGATTCCCAAAGTTTAAATTCACAAAATCAAAAAATATGAGAAAAAAATAATATTTTGACAATGTCATTTGAAAAAAAAAAAACTTATATACAAATTAAAAAATAATGCTAAATTGAATACGTGATGATGCTGACAAATCTATATTATCTTATTTATTTATTATATATGTTATTGAATATATTATGGCAACTATTAAATCATTCAATTTATAATCATATATTACCTGCGATAATGAAAACATTTTATTGCATATTCTGATAACGCATATACCGGCACCAACACATTCTGATGAATACTTTGTTATGCACTACAAACTATAATTCAATAATAATAAATATAATTATGTAATAATATTAATTGCATTATTATTATTTATTTATTTGTTTTTTAATAAAATTAATTATAATATATTATATTCTATTTTGTTAAACACGAACTCGAAATATAAAAAGAAAATTAATGACGGAACAAAAAAAAAAAGAAACAAAAATTATTGGAATGTCAAAAGTTGTATTAATTTTCATATATTTAACTTTGACATTTTTGATGAAAAGTGACATTTTTACAATGGGAAAGCCCACGCTGTAATTTTTAGCATATATTTAAAAAAAAATATAAATTGAACTCAACCGGCCGCTCGGTGTTAAAAATGTCAATTATTAAATACGCTGCAGCTTGGCTTGGCATATGGCATTTTTTTTGTTGTTGTATGGTTTTCGGGGTTTTTGACTTTTGTATTGTTCATCTTTTCTATAAGTTTTTTTAATTACATTATACGTTTTATTCCAAAAATCCAAATGTTTTAAATGGTCGTGGAAACCTCACAAAGGTGTAACAGAAAAACGAAATCTCAGCGTTTACAAATAACAACACATAAAATTAAAAAAAATAAGAAATAGATAAAACCGAAAAACCTAAATTGTTTTACTGAAAATAACTAAATCGATTGAATATTTCAGTGTCAACACAGGCAATTTCTAATTCATACAAAATTGAAAACCAAAGCCAAAAATATAATGAACTCTTCTGTAAAATTCCAAGATTTGTGTCGAATATGTTTAACATCATTAAAATATGTAAAAAATTCTTCAAATATATATCAAACAAAATTTCGTATATCAACATCAAGTGGTGATGATGATAATGATAGTAATAGTAAAAATATTTTACTAAGTGATGCTATTGAAAAAATTACTTGTGTAAAGGTTTGTTTATTTGTTTTATAGGCTGTTATTTATTTTTCTCTTTTATTCGAACAAAAAAAAAAAAAAAACCCTAACGAAAGAAAGCCTAACAATGTCAGTTATTTTTTTGTTTACAATATTTAAATTAATTTCTAAATTATTTTGCAGTTAAACCAATATGCGGATATGCCAACAAATATTTGTGCAACTTGTGAAAAAAGTGTTATTAATGCATGTATATTAAAAGAACAGATGGTATATTCATCACGAAAATTAAATGCTTTATTAGATGGTGTTTCAGGTGAAACTTATAATTTAGTGACAGTTGAGGATCAAATTGAAATTGAATCAACAATAAAATCACAAGAGCCACAATTTAACGAATCTGAAATCAGTATTGAAAAAAATGACATCGATGAATCAGCAGCAGTAGAACTTAAAGAAAAAATACCAAAACACTCATCATCACCGACATCGACAGAGACACCCATAATATGGGATGTAAATAAAATAAATAGTTTAGAAGATATAGATCAAAAAGACTTTTCCGATGATAAAACAATTATTATAAAAAATTATAATGAAGAAAAAAATGCAAATAATGAATATATTGAAATAGTAATCGAACAAGTTGTGGGTAGTGATGGAAATATAGATATAAAAAAACCGGTGATAAAACCTCAACCAATTCAAAGTGTTAACAATTGCAATACTACATCGAAACAATTAAAAAGTAAAAATAAAAAACCTGAAGATGCCGTTAGTTTTCTTTCAAAAAAAAACTTTTTTAAAACTGAACGAGTAAAACCGGTTATTAATAAAATAAAAACGACATCGGCAACTGATGATCGAAAACATAAATGTCAAGTTTGTCATAGACAATTCCTACGAAAATCAAATTTAGTTGATCATTTGCGTTTACATGCCAATTTGAAATTATTTCAATGTGATTTATGTGAAAAATCATTTGTACAAGCTGGTAATTTTCGTGCACATTATCGAATTCATACTAAAGAACGCCCATATAAATGTAATATATGTTATAAAACATATAATCAATCGGGTGCATTAAAAGTACATATGAGAAATCATACGAATGAAAAAAATTATAAATGTAATGTTTGTGGCAAAGCATTTACAAATTCGTCTGATTTACATAAACACGAACGAATTCATGATGAGAAAAAAAAAGTTGCATGTCTACAGTGTAATAAACTGTTTGCACAAAAAAATAATTTAAGAAACCACGTTCTTGTTCACCATCCAATAGATGTTAATAACATTAAAATTGAATCTACTGAACAGAATCCAAAGAGTAAACGGAAATAAAAACAGTGTTTGTTGGGCTTCTATATGAAATATAGATATTTAACGATTATACAATGTTTTGTATTATAATAGCAAAATATATACTTAAGTACGATAATAAACAACAATATTTGTGTGTATCAAAACGTAATAATTATTGTTATTAGTTTAAACATTTGTTGCTAGGTACACTATATTCTTTTGCTTGTAATATTTCAGTATTAAGAACATTACCCGAATCGTCAACATCATTAAGAGTTATTAAAATTGTTTTCTTCTTACCTTTTTTTATATACTTTTTCATAACAGAAAAATTATCAATACTTTTTATTGATTCAATATGTAAATTATTATCCGATGAATTTTGAATTTCACTTATTTTATTTAAATTTTCTTCATCATTATCATCAACATCATCATCATCATCATCATCATCATCAACATCATCATCATCTTCATCGGAAGTTGTTGCGGCAACATTAATATTCGCTGTTGTTTTTGTATCAATACCAATATTATTACTATTAATATTATTATTATTATTATCATCATCATCATCATCATCGTCATCGTCGTCATGATTATCATTATTTCTTAAAACTTTTATCTCTAAACCTTTTTCAGTTGTTTGTAATTCGGATAATGAATATGTTACATTATTTAAATTTGATTTATCTGTATAGGATGGTGACATTATTTGTTTTGTAACTTCTAAACTTTCCATTCGCATTGTTTGTAAGCGATATAAGCCATCAGCATCTTGACGATATGAAAATCTGGAATAAGCTGATGGTAATTGAAAACCATGTATTTTAATTAAATGTTGTGTTAAACTCCAACTTAATTTATAACGTTTTTCACAACAATGACATGCATAATAAATTGAACCGTCACCATGTATTTCTCGTAGATGCTTTTATATATTAAAAATGTTTTATTAATTAAATTTCGAAGAAAATATTCCTGTTAATTTATATTTACAGATAAAAAAAAACATATATAATTATACCTTTTGTATAGTTATTAAATATCGGCATGTAAAAGCACATGACATTTCAGTGCATGTATATTTAATTTTTTCATGTTTAACAACGATATGCTTATTCAAATCAGTTTTGGTAACTGCTTTAAAATCACAATATAAACAGCTAAATGGGCGTTCATTAATATGTTTATAACGTATATGTGTTGCTAACCCAGATGGTGATGAACATGTCATATCACAAATAGCACATTTATTTGAATTTACATGTTTATACATATGACTTTTTAATAATCTTACAGTTGAAAATAATTTAAAACATAAGTCACACTGATATTCTTGTGCTATATAAATAAATGATATTTAATTATTATTATTAGCATATTGTAAGTATAAAATCGTTTTATATATAAGAAAAACAAAAATGATGTAAACATACTATTGTTACTTGCTTGACGAATTGAATGATCATAAAATTTTAAACATGTTCGAAATGTTGAACCACATTGTGGACATCCTACTAATTTTTCTTTTGTATGCGTCTGAATATGTTCATACAATTTTGGTATGGTTTTATAGGAATATTTACATCCAATCCAACCACATTTAATTGGTTTATGTTTAGTTGTTGGTCGCCGCATTGAAAATTCAAATGAACAATGTTTACGTACATGATCAAAGTATTCAAATATTTTATTATATGTACAATTACATGATTTCCATTGACATGCAAAATGTGAATTAATTTCAGGTAAATTATTACGTTGTCTAGAATCTAACACACACGGTGGTACTTTTTTACGTAACAATGCACTTTCACCCTCTGTTTTAATTTTTGTATGATAAATATGATAACAAATATGACGAACTATATGATTTTTGTCACTTGTACGAAATGTACATAAATCCCAATAACATTGATATTGTTTTCGTTTTAATTTATTAACGGTACCACCACCACCACCACCATCATCATCGTCATCATCATCATCTACTTCGTCGTCTTCGTCACTGTCTTTATTATTGTAATCATTAATTGCTTGATCAACGTGTACATTTATATGTTTTTGAAATTCTAAATATTCACAAGTTTCAAATGAACATTGTTCCCATTCGCATAATAAATTAATTATATACTTTCGTGCTTGTTTAATTGGAATACGACCTCTTTTAGATGGTTCCTATATAAATAATAAATTAAATAAATTATTAATTAATTAAAATATGTCAAATAATAAGTTATGATGTTTTTGTCTTTTAATTGCATTTTCATATAGAACATAAATTATGGTATTAGATGTACTTTAATTTATTTGTAAGTTATATTAATTAGTCTATAAAATTAAAATTTAGGTATACATAGAAAATAATGAAACAATTCCTTACAATTATTATAATTTCTTTGTCCTTTTTTACATCTGGATCTTGATTATTATTTGAGTTATCTAAATCATTATCATCTTCATTAATTATATTATATTTTGATATAGTTTTCTGCGATTCTATCCACTGTTTACATCTTTCTAATTTTTTAGTATTATTTTTAAAATATGTTGTTGTATTTAATTTTTTTAAACTAGTTATGTTGCAGTTTTTACTTGTAGTTGATGTTGTAGGTGCAGCAGCAACAGACACTGAAGAATTGCCTTTTAAAATGGATTTTTTTACTTTTTCGATTGGTTTTTTTTTACTTTTTATATTTCTTGGAGATTTTTTTTGTTTCTTTTGGCCAACCATCGTTCGTTTCTGAAGATTAATTAATTCTGGATAATTAAATTAGTATTAAGTCTAAATCTAAAACTAACTGCAACTGGAGTCTAGAGACACATTATTTCACTTTTTTTAAATTTATACAATTTAATCTTATTCACTTAATTTATTTTATTGAACATGTAAATGTTTCGATATTTTGTTTATTTATTTAACAGATGCACGAATCCAAATTTCAATATCATATATATTTTAGCGGTTATGTCAATTAAGAAGAACAAATCAAATTATTTATATCAATTTAAATTAATTAATTGCATTAAAAATTTGTCTAATATCTAAGAAATTTAATTGTACTAAATTTCAGAAATCAATGCTTAAGATAATATTAGCAAAACCTAAAATTTGAAATTATATTCAATAAAATAATGCAACATTTTTTGTTTGTGATCCTACAATCTTTCTTTTATCCTTATACACCTTATACACTTACCACACTTTAATTCAAATCCAACTGCATTGCCTCAGTGCAGTGCCTGCACCCAACTGCTGAAACCTGAAACTCCAACCAGCTGCAATAAAATCAAAATTTGACATTAAGTGCATTCAGCTATGATTTGGAAAAAAATCGACTTGACGTTTTATATCGGTATCGGATGTGCTGGTTGATGAGACGGAGTTTCATTGACGTTTCACGATTCTCAATCGCATGCAGTTGGCTGATTGGCTTGGCGTGTTTGACATTTCTTTCTCCTTTCTTCTCATACTGTATCTTTCATTTATTTATTTTCTTTCCGGTTGTCATTTGTTGATGTAAGTATCTGTTGGTCAATTTTACCATCTAAATTTATTTTTATCATCATTATCTAATAAAATTATTAAATTATTTTTTATAAAATTAGCTAGAAATACATAATGGTATTAATAAAATATATTATTTTTGCAATTTGTTAATTTTAAAAAATTATGTAAAACATAACCTTTACGTTATAACAAAACTTAGTGCTGATTGTATTTTTTTTATTTTTAACATTTTTACAGATTCTATATAATAATGCCAGTTCGTTACGAAATTTGTGTAGGCCTCCACAAAGGGCATAAAACTACTAAAATAAAGAATGTAAAATATACAGGCAATAAAAAAGTTAAGGGTTTACGTTCAAGCCGACTAAAAAATGTAAGTTTTATTTTTCTTATTTCTACTCTATACCATGTGAAAATGTATATGATGAAAACAAATATCCATTCACAGACAACGAGAATTTAATTAATTTTTTATTATCATGTATCAATATTCTTTTGATATTTTGTATATTAGAATTTTAGTTTTCTTGAAAATGGTTAAATTATGGTTCTGAGTAAAATGAATAAAAAAAAATTTTTTTTAATTGAAAGCATGCAATTATAAAATTATTAATAATTTTTTTTCGTGTTTTACAGATTCAAACTAAACATACAAAATTTGTAAGAGATTTGGTACGAGAAGTTGTTGGACACGCACCTTATGAAAAACGTTGTATGGAATTATTGAAAGTATCGAAAGATAAAAGAGCATTGAAGTTCTGTAAAGCTCGTTTAGGTACGCATATTCGTGGTAAAAGGAAACGTGATGAATTATCAAATATTTTGACACAAATGCGTAAGGCCGGACATACAAAATAGAAATTTTTTCTTTTTAATTTTTGAAAATAAATATTTCTATTAAAAATTGAAGTTTTTGTTGTTATTTTATCAATCACATTCACATGACGTAAAAATGTATTTAGTAGTATGAAAAACAATTTGAATACATAATAAAGGAAGGCAAATTAAGTAAAAAAAAAATGTACATACAATTTGTATTATGTTTGGCGGTATATCATTGAAAATAATGGGCTATTTCGACAACAGCTTGATTGACTTTATTATTACATATGTTTTATCTGATTATCTCAAGTCTGCTAATTATTAATAGCGTTGGTCATCATGCTACTCAAAAGTAGACATTGAATTAATCAATATTTAAATATCCATTATTAAGCCTACGCCAGCGAATAAAGAAAAATCCACCCAACCCATTAAGATCGAACTACGGTATATTTATATATAGGATCTATAAGGTTGCCACCCCTTTATAAAAAAAAATAAATAGCAATAACATTAGTAAATGTTTTCTTATGATGTTGGCTTCTATTACATCGAACCTATACAAGATCTAATGTTTTAGGAGTGATAGAAGTGCAATATTTCTGCTTGAAATAAGGATATTTTATAAGGGGTAAGCTCATTATTAAATTCTTAAAAATTCTTTTTATTTATCATAATAAAATCTATTTTTTATCACTTGTTTGTGAGCTCCTAGATTCTCTTATTGATGCTGAACGACGACGTTTTGCTTCTTCACGCTTTACTTTAGATTCTTTCTTACGTTGTGCTAATAATTTTGCATAATCGGCAGCTTGTAATTTAGCATTAACTTGTCGCTTCTTTTTCATCGCAATACGATGTCTTTTACGCTGTTGATAAGAAAAATTAAATTCAATCATTTTATTTCAAATAAATGCGTATAAAAAAAAAATTGTATTTTTATCTTCTTACTTGAAGCACATTTGGTGTAACTAGACGTTGAATTTTAGGTGCCTTATAACGTTGTTTTTTACCATCTTTAATTGGTAACGGACGCCGTAATACATATCGGCGAACATCATCGTCCTTTGTTAAATTATACAATTTACGAATTTTAGTAGCACGTTTAGGTGCAAGACGACGAGGTAAATTTGTATCGGTTAAACCGGGTACATGTTGTTCGCCTTTTTTAACAATTGTTAATGCTATTACAGACATATTTGCATCAACGATACATCCACGTACAGATTTACGTTTACGTTCACCAGTACGACGTGGGCGATAACATGAGTGACCCTTTTTTAATAGAAGACGTACACGTGCTATAAAAAAAAAACAAAAAAAAGTTTGTGTTTATTGGAAAGTTATTTTTTTACAAAATACATAAATTAATTAATAACAAATACATACTATGTGTAAGTACTCCTTGCTTCATGGGAAAGCCCTGCTTATCATTACCACCAGCTATACGTAAAATATAACCTTTCCATTCATCGCCAAGCTTATCGGCGGCCACTTCAGCTCCCATACGCTTTTCATAAAATATCTTCAATTTTTGTTCATCAACAACTTCAAACAGTTTTTGCGCTCCTGTAGCGCTGTACGCTATATTTAACTGTGAAAAACAATGTAAAAACAAAAAAGTAATTAACACATTTTTTCATTTTTATATTGACAAAAAAAAAAAAAAATATGTATAAGCGGATGACAATCTGTCAACCAATTTTTTTTCTTAATCACATTTTAAATCACTAAAATTATATATCATCAGCAATGAAAATTAACTAAATTTATAAATCACATAAAGTATATTCATTAAAGAATTTAATTAAATAAATATTTTTACAAAAAAATGTATAATTTTCAATAAATTAAATTATTACCTTCATTTTTACGTCTATATACCACAATCAAAATGGTGAGAAAGAACTTAACCAAACCTATGGAAAACGATATATTGAAAGATTAATAAATGTGGAAATAAAATCCATAACCAAAAAAAATCAAATGAATGTATATGGATGGTGTGTGACATTTTGAAATTAAATTGTATTTGGCGCATTATACAATATGAAATTTAAAAAATCAAATACAAAAAAAGGTAAAGTATTCTTTTAAAAATAATCAAGTGCAAAGATATTAATTTTAATTAATTCAAAATATAACAATTAATATGAAAATTATTTTTTTTATTAATATTATTATTAATTAATTAATACAATATAATTTATTTAATTTAAATTCATTAATTTTATTTATTTATTACTATTTGTTTTCCGTTAATTATATAAAGTCATCCATATACATATATATTTGATATTGATTTTTTTATTTACGTGTGTGTGTGTGTGTGTGTGTTTGAAAGCAAATTAAAAATATAAATTTCATTAAACAATAATCTAATAAGAAAAAAAAATTATAATTTTTTTTAAATTTGATTTGTTTTTTTTTTTTTTCTTATTTGTCCATAAACAAAAAATTGTTTTTGTGTTTTTTTTTTCCTCTTTTTTAAATATAACTCCTAACATTTTTAATTATTAATATTTATACTTGAGAAAATAATAATAAACATTTATATATTCAATTAATATTAATAATATTTAAAAAATAAAAGAGAAAGAAAAAATTATTTAATAAAAATAGTTTAATTGGAAATAAGAATTATATAAACTTTTATTTTTGATTCTGAATATATTACAGTCAGGAAATAATTAATTTTTTAAGTTATAAAATTATAATTATTAGTTAAAATAATTCAGAATCAATTTTTGTTCTTTTTGCTGTGTTATAATGATAACTTTTAACAAAATAATAATTAATTTGCTAATAATAATATGTTAATATAAAATATACATGATAAAGCTATATAATTATATTAAACTGATAATAATAATAATAATAATAATAATAATAACAATAATAATAATAATTATTATTATTGTATAATATAAAATAGATACATTTTCAAGTACAGATTTTATTATTTATAAAAAATAAAAATAAATAAATAAAAATATGTTTTAGTTAATCATTCAATTTTATGTTATAATCGTCATAATTTAACTAAAAACTAATTCAAATTATTAATCATTCTGTTGAATGAGTCACACATTATTACTCTCCTTTATTTATCTTAATAAATATACCATTTTTTGAATGATTACGTGTTATCAATGTCATTCCATTTTGTTTTATAAATATTAAAATTAGATAAACGGAAAATCATAGTTTTTTATTTTTAGAATATATAATAAAATGATGACAATATGCAGACGTCATCAAAACGCAGAAAAGGTTATAAAGATAAATTTTTTTTATTATTTATATTTTTATATTATTTTATATTTAATCTTGATAAATATATAAAGCTTAAAAAATATAACCACAGTGTATTTATATAAATAATAATTTTTTTTGAAAACATTTCAAAAGAATGACTTAAATTTGGACGTTTTTTTTTTTTTTTAATTTTTTACTTTTATTAAAATTAGATTTTTCTTTTTACTATGCTTTTTTTCTTGGGTGCAATATTAAAGTTTTATATAATAATTCTTATTATTCATTTTAGTAATTTCAGGATTATTATTATTATACGATTTATTTTGTTAATTGATAAATTGATCATCGAATTATTTTAATATCTAATATTAGAATTATTATTATTGTTATTATTATTATTATTATTAAATTGTGAACTTACAGCTGCACTAGCTGCATTTGCAGCAGCACGTTGTACATGTTGATTACGCATAAATTCATTAGTAAATTCAGCTTGTGCTTTATTAAAACTAACCGAATCTGAATGTCTATATATTGAATGAATCTATAAAATATAATAAATGAAATTTGTAAGAAGATAAATAAATTCAGAAATACAACAAAAATGTTGGTATATTACCTTTGTGATTAGCATTACATTTCCCGACGCACATACAGCAAATGCCATTGCAATTATTAATAATAATATTCCAACAATAATACCAGATGGTGTACCATCAAATTGTGATAATGCTGTTATAAATCCACAATATCCAGAACCAGGTATTCCAATTGTTTGTATAATCAATAAAATCATTTGAAAGAAAAATACAAAAAAGAATACCATAAAATTAAAACTTGAATCACTGCGAAATGCTTTATACGCTGGACGATACCTATATTTTTTTAAAAATGAAATTTTATTATTTTTATATGCAAGAGGTTAGGTGTAGAACAAACAATTGTAAATCTCACTTACCAACATAAAAATGATAAAGGTGTAAAAAGAAATGCATACATTATTGCTAAACCAAATACACTAAACGCTCCTGCGTGAAACATTAATATCATACCACCCAAAACATTGACACACATTATAAGAGCATAGACTGTATTCAATAAGAAAATAAAAAGAAATTCGTTAACATAATAGCATAAATAATATTTTTTTAACAACTTACACATCCATAAATAATATAATTGTCTAACAATTTTTTGAAATTCTGATGGTATATCTATATTTATGTCTTGATAAAAACAAGGTTGAAAACAACATTTTTCTGGTAATGGTGGCCAATTATTTCTACGTATACCTTGTGCACTATTACGCAATTCCTCTTCCCGACGATCTAACTCTTGTGCTTTACGTTCTAATTCTTCTTGTCGTCTCTAAATAAAAGATAAATAATTTAACATGATATGATTGCTTTTACACGGTTATTGCAATATTGAAAAACATAAAAATACAAAAATAAATCAATAAATAATAATTTACTTGTAATTCAGCTGTTGACATGTGAGCAGGTGGTGCACCACCACCAATATTACTATTACCTATACCCGAAGAACCATATGCTTGTTGTGAATTTTGATTATTTATATTATTATTGTATGCAGGAACATTTTGTTGTGTCGGTTGAAATATAGCCGGTTGTCCAATATTACCTTCCATATGTCTTTCATCTTCAAATGGATTAAAATCATCTAATACATTATTCATTGGTGGGGCATGTGAATGTGATGTTGTTGTTTTTGTTTGTGTTGGTTGTACAATAGGTGGGTCCTATAAATTAATTTATTTGTATACAAATTAATAAATTATTTTAAATAAATAAATAAACAAGAGAAAAGAAAAAAAAAAAATTGTTTTATTATGACGTACAGCAAAGGGATTATCGACCATTGGTTCACCAAATGGATTATCTTCAAATTTAGACATGTTGATTGTTGACTTTAATTTTGAAAATCACAAATTATAAATTATTATAAAATATTTATTAAATAATTAATTTTTTTTTCTTATTTTTGAATTTAATTGCGTAGAAAAAAAACATACAACTTCTTTTTATTTTCTTTTTTTCTACTTTTTACAATTAAATTTATAGAATTTTGAGATATGAAAATGAAAATTTTATATCGATAAATATAAATATGTGGAAATATGTCAGAAAATGATGACAAAACAAACAAATAAAAATGTTTTTGTAGATGCAGAGAGAAAGTGAACTACACTGTCACAAAAAGGAAAGGTGTTGGTTGAATTTTGTGGAGCGATGACTAATACTGAAATTAACCATTTATTGTGAATTTTTCGAATAGAAAATGAATGATTGAATAATTAGATTTGAACGATAATAACGGCATTCACATTTTCCTTTGATTGATAAAAGTTTTTGAAAGACATAAGTCATATAGTTTTGAATTGAAGGAAAACCTTAGAATTTTACTTTCACTACAATACAAAAACAATTATTGTATTGGAATCAATAATTAGTTTCAATTGTGCTATAAATACACAAAATGTATTTATATAATACTAAACACTTCAAATTTACCATGAATTTTTACAATTTTTCATATTATTTATTTTATTTTATAACAAATATTATTTAAAGATTATACTTTTCCATTAGAAAAATAACAACAGTGCTGCTAATATGTGACAGAAAAAAACACATCTATTGTGAACTATGATTTTATCTGTTGTCCCAATTTTGATATGTCAAATGAATATGATATTTTTTATAAAAAAAAAAAATAATCAAGAAAATCAACCAACACACGTGTGCCGTGCACAGTAAATTGTATAATAATAATTATTATTTAATATTATAATTAAACAAACAAAATTGAAAAGAAAATATGGGTAAATCTAAGAAAAATAAGAAAATTGGAAATGTATCAACTAAACCATCTTCGTTAGAGGACCAATTAACACAGGGTCGTGTTGTTAAACAAAAAAGTAAATTTAAAATTAGGTTACGTGCAGAAGAAGAAGATGTAAGTATTTTTATATTTAACTCTTCTATTTATTATCAAATAATGGAAAAAAAAGAAAAACTAACAATACCACAAATAATATCCATAGTATATTGATGCTAAAACATCACAAAAAATTCTATCTGTTGCACGACAACAACAACAAGCGGAATTTAACTTAAACGATGATGAATTTGGTCCATCATTATCTAATGGCGGGCCATCCCTATCGGCAACGACCCGTACTGAACATGGCCGTTATCTAAAACGCAATATTACCAAAAAATTACGTACTAATGATGATTCTGATTCCGATTATGATGCACATGATTATGATAACAAAGATGACATTAATCCAGATGATTTTTTTGATGATATTAAATTGAATAAGGAAGATGAAAAAGCTTTAGAATTATTTAAAAATAAGTAAATATTATTTTTATTTATTTATTTTATTTTTTTTTTTTGTATTAATTTTTAACACATTTTTATTATTATAGAGATGGCCAAAAAACTCGTAAATTAGCCGACCTTATAATGGATAAAATTGCTGAAAAGAAAACAGAATTGCATGAACAATTTTCTGAAATAGGTTCTATACAAATTGAAGATTTAGATCCAAGAATACGTGAAATGTATGAAGGTGTACGTGATGTTATGAAAAAATATCGTAGCGGTAAAGTACCAAAAGCATTTAAATTAATACCAAAATTAAAGAATTGGGAACAAATATTATATATAACTGAACCACATAATTGGAGTGCAGCGGCTATGTATCAAGGAGCTAGGTATATTTTAAATAAATAAATATAATCTATAAAATGTTGATTTTTCTTTTATAATAATAAAACTAATTTTTTTTTTTTACTAGAAATTTTGCATCAGTTTTAACTCAAAATATGGCACAACGTTTTTATAATTTAGTACTGTTGCCTCGCATACGTGATGATTTATGTGAATATAAAAGATTAAATCCACATTTGTATAATGCATTAAAAAAAGCATTATTTAAACCAGCTGCATTTATGAAAGGTATCATTTTACCATTGCTTGAGGTAAATTAAATTACACGCAACGGTTGTGTGTGTCTTTAAAACAATTTTATTAGATCGAATTATAAAGTTTTAATTCAAATTTTATTAGTCTGGTGATTGTACATTAAGAGAAGCCATTATATTTGGTAGTGTAATAGCACGACATCAAATTCCAGTATTGCATTCATCTGCATGTCTTTTGAAAATATGCGAAATGGAATATTCGGGTGCTAATTCAATATTTATAAGAATATTTTTAGATAAACGATATGCGTTACCGTATCGTGTTGTAGATGCAGCTGTTTATCATTTTTTAAGGTAAAAATTAATATTAATTGTGTTATTATAATTTTTTTGTACTCTTATTAGAATTTTTATGTAACTAAATAATCATTTATAGATTTGAACATGATAAAAGAGAAATGCCTGTATTATGGCATCAAAGTTTTTTAACATTCATACAAAGATATAAAAATGATATATCATCCGACCAAAAAGATGCACTTTATGAAGTATTGAGGTAAATTTATAATTTTATTAATATTTCTTTTAACTATTTAACTATTTTGTAAATATTCAATTAACAGAAAACAATATCATCCAAAAATTACACCTGAAATTCGCCGTGAATTACAAGCTGGACGATGTAGAGATTTACCAAAACAAACTGATTCAAATGCAGAACAAATGTCTGTACAAGATGAATTATCAGATATAGATATGAGCGATATTGATTGATAATGTAATGTTTGTATATTTTTATATAAATTAAATATTTCTTAAATTTATTGAAACTTTAATTATTATATGTTTACGATTGTTTACGATTCTTTACCAAAGACAGTATTTTTTTCAGCTAATTTATTCAATTTTTAATACATTCGTTAATTTAATATTAAAAAAGCGTTATTGTGCACATTTGTAACCATATAGAAATCCTTGCAAAATGGTTTATGCATAGAATATATTGCCAATAATAATAAATATGACATGCGTACAGTTATTACAATTTATATTTTTGGTGGATAAACAACAATCATTGTTAAAAAAAATAGCGTAGGTGGATAATACATATGATGAAACAATATATGAAAAGAAAGAATATACGAAAAATGATAATTTCTTTCTGTCTCTATATATAGTTTTTGTAGTGTTGTGCTACTGTGTGTCGTGTCGCGTGATAAAAGTGAAAAAGAAGGAAATTTTTCTTTTATTATTATAAATATACACATACCACTTCCACTTGCAATTTTCATAAGCAAAAGGATATTAAAGAAAATTCAGTCTTAGTGCCAAATAGAGTACCGTTGGGTTCGGTTGTTTTCTCTTTGTATATGCGCGCGTGTGTGTGTGTGTGTGTTTGCCCACCCAGAAATGTATTCGTTATTTTATTGATAATTTAAAAAAGAAAAAAAGATAAAAAGCCTTAAGCTAAACGAAAAAATTACATTGTAAAATTTTCCATTTATAATCCTAATTAAATTATATATGATTAGATTTATTTTTTTTTTTTAATAAAGTGATTTGATTGTGTTTTATTATTGTTATTGGTGAATAAATCAATAAATAAATATATATAGTAATATATATTCTAATTTATATTATTATAAAATCAAGTGTTATATATGTGAAGTTAAATTGAGAAATATATATTTTATTTTTAAATTTCGGTTGTTAATAAAAATTTTCAAAATTAATATAATAATTTTTCTAATTTTATATCTTCTTAATAATTATTATGGAATAAATTAAATTTATTTTTATTATTATTATTTTAATTTGATTTTAATTAATTTTATATTTTATTTATATTTATTTAAATGTTAATTTATTATATATGTTTGTGAAATTTTGTTCATCATTGTTATAATTACATAACATGTAATTTTACTGGAATATAATACGATTCTTCTAAATGTTGGATTATTTCCATCCAATACAATTGTGCATGAAAAGCGATCAATGTATGCGAAAATGTTAGAAATAAAAGGTGAAATTAATTTAGAAGTTAATCGTTTAAATTTTTTTTAAGTTAAATTTTTATGCATGAACATTCTTTTAGTTGTATCGTACTTCACTATTCTAATATTGTGGTGTTGTTAAAAATTCTAAAAACTTTTCTAATTATTATAGTTATCGAGGAGTAAAATATATGTGTGAACGGAAATGTTCAATTATTAATATGAGATTTTAAAACGCGATAATAATAAAATTTAAAATTGATAATAAATTTGTATTTACATATTTTATTTTCAATAAAATTTAATACAAAAAAAAAAATATAAATTAATAAATCTTATTTGGGAAAATTGAATCTTCTTACTTGTTGTAAGATTTTTTTTCTTTATAAAATTGCACATTTATTTTATATACCTTAAATATTTATGAGACGATTTGCAATTCGATTAAATTATTTTGCATATTTTATGGAAAAACTAAAAGTTTTGTCAAAACTTAAATAAGAAAAAAAGAAAAATTTGTTTTTCTTCTTTAAAGTTAGTTAAAAGTATAAAGACAATTTATTTTTTTTTAACAACTCTTTATTTGTCTCTGTAATTTATTATTAAAAAGTTAAAAATGAACTTTTATAATATATTTTGAATATTTACTGAGAATACATTTATTAATATTGTGCTCAGACAGTGCATCGATAAATATTAATATGATGGAAAAATCTATGGTTAATAGATCGGTTTGGGTGCATTTGGTTTCAACACCTTTGGTTTCCCATACTTTCTGTCCTGTGTATCAAAATCAATGAAATCTAAACCACTCTTTGTACAAGTTACATTTGATATGCGGAATGAAGTAGTACTAATACGAAAGATATATACAAACAAAAAAAATGTGTCCGAATCTTAAGTGAAAATTAATTTGTTTGGAACAATAATGTATAATCGAAATCTAAGATTCTGTACATTATCTAGTGCATCATTTTCAAAACGGTTTCTATGATATTTTAAACTAAAATATAGAAGTTTATAATAATAAAAGTATAGAAATTGTGCAATTTTAAAACATTCCTTACACCAAATCCACCTACCAGCCATAGGAGAAGAGATTCAAGCTATTATTTTAAACCAAAACAATGGTTTTGCAATCAATTCGCCAATACTGGAAAGGGAGACGGGGTTCACTTGGTTCGTGTCTCAGTAATATACTCGGTAAAGGTGATATGGATTCGATATCTAACGATATATATATAATAAATTAAAAACAATTTCTGTTAATAATATTTTCATTTCAAATCTTTTAATCTAATATTAAATATATAAGATATGAAAAATTATAATAAATTTTACAAAATTTTCAATTGAGTTGTTAAGTATTATATTAAATATATATATAGGTTTAGAAAAGTAATTTGAAAATTGTAAATGTATATGCTATAAATAAATAAAATAAATATACATTGTCTATATATTCTTATCACTTCGTCATTTCAAAATATTATCACTTTATCCGAACGAACAAATATTTTTATAAACACATTTTTAATTACTTTTTATATTATATTTTGTTCATTTTATAAATACATTATAATAAGTATTATATTTCTTCATGTATAAATTATAAATACATATATTAAAACATATAACATATACACAATGTGAAAATCTCAAAGAATTACTTTTTAATATAAAATGTATTTTAATTTATAAAAATTATATGTTATTTATATTTTACAATTTTGTACAAAGATTTTATTTGCGTTGGTTGTGGTTCTGTTGATGTTTAATTATTTCTTGTAATTTATTCGTAATATGATATAGTCTTGTTTTTTTTTTATTGTTGTATTCAAAGATTATCATTCACTTACAAGTGATGTCGTGTCATTGATGTGGTCGTCTCGTATCAAAGATGTTGTGGTTCTGTTGATATTTAATTATTTCTTGTAATTTATTCGGACTATGATATTAGTGTTGTTTTGTTTTACTGTTTTCAATCGTTATCGTTCACTCAAGTGATGTCGTGTGTTATTGTTTTGGTCGTCTACCATACAATTAGAGATATAATCAACGAGTATAGGAGGAATCACAAAAGGGTACAGTATGCGATACATTGAACGCAAAACAGAACAAGGCCCACACAGTAAGGTGATCAAGATGAATTATATTAACTAAAAATATGCATTATACACAAACATAATAAAAATAGTATAATATATGTTACAAAAACAAACATAATATAGAGAGGTCTATGATATTACTAAAAATTAAGTAGCTACTCTATTGTTTAGCTATTTCTAAATTAATTTACGTGCACCAATTGATTGCATATTATTTTACTACAAATATAGGTCCTAACAAATTGTTTAAAAAAGTATTATAATATATTGTAGATTGATCATTGATCATCCTATCTATACGAGTATGAGTATATAGAGTATAAATCTATAATAAATAATATAATATAATATTTATAAATGTTGTTATATCTATTTATTTGTGTATATAGTTTCATTTGTCATAATTCATTAACATTAACAACACATAATCGCATCGCATGATCGTAAAAATTATCTAAATTATATGCTATAAAAAGAAAATTGTACATAACTTTTATTATAAAAGTTATTAGCCGGAATTAATTGAATATATTATGTTTATTTATATGTATGTAGTTAAAATTAAAAATCTTATTTAATTTTAACACTACATGTCTACACAACACACACACACACATATATGTTATATGATATGTATAATATCTCACTTTATATTATATATAATATAATTTGTTTAATTTATATATCCATTATATACTAACCACTATCAAAAAAAATACCCAGTGTTTAAACTTGAAAACATGTACAATTGTTTTTCAACTGTTTGAATACACATTTTATTGAAATTTTTATGAGACATATCAAAATGCGTTCCTCAAAGTGATATTTTGAATCTGTATACTGCTGAACAGGGAAAAAGACCGCGTATAATAGGTGAATTCGTTAGATGTGTTGTCCCATTGAATTGGTTATTTGTTTTTAGATATGATGTAACATATTTAAAAAATCGAAGAAACGCAATAACTTTATGTAAACAACAAAAGATTACAAAAAGGCTATAATGAATTTCATACAATCAGACTGAGAGAACTTCAAATAATAATTGCATGCCTATAGGAAATGCAAATTAAACATGAATGGCGAGTTAAAATAGAGACGGACGGGTATTATTTTGGATAATGGGTAGTATATCTCCTAATATCATATTATTTACATTATCATTTGTATATATAGTGTGACATGAATTGAGGATAAGATATCATACTATATATATATATATATATATGCGTGTTATACACACATATGTATAATAAAACTAACTTGACTACACACAATATCATATAGAATATATGAATTTATTTTATATATATATATTGTTACGATTTCCTTTTTACATGACATAAATGTTGTTTGAATTTCTGCACGGGTGCGGAAATTCAGTAATGTTATATATTATATATATATTGTATATATACTTCCATGTGTGTAAATTTATAAACATATCGTATTTATATATAAAGGTATCGTATTTATATAATATATATATATATATATATAGAAATTCCAATATAAATATGTTATATATATAATATTATATTATATATGTAGTAGATAAATATGTCGATTTTCGACATCATGTTCTATCGATTGAATAAACCATATAAAATATATAGTATATTTATTCCTATATAAAAGCTTATATTAAGTTTTATTTATATATGCTGGGATAAGTACAAATAAAATGTTAAAGACAATATATAATTGTTAGGGGTTGCCAACAATGCTCACCATCACCCATTGAGATGCATCGGGTATGAAAACAGTTCCATTAATTTCTTAAGGATAACAATGAATCATATAGAAATAAAATATTGAGTTTGTAAATAAGGTGATAATTTTTATCTACAAATTAAGATAAAAATATGTTATGTTAAAGTGCTATCGAAATTCTTCAATATTTCAGTTTGTCAATTATAAGACGCCATACAAAAACATAATTTCTTTTAATGCATATAGTGAAAATATCGCGCATTTGAAAGCATTTGAGAGTGATATTTGTTTTCCTATTGTTTTATTTAAAGATAAGTATATACGTTGTGGTGCGATAACTTATGCCAAACATATACTTAAAAGGTCATAGTCCAAAGAATGATTTCAAGAGTATATACATATTATGGTATAAAAATATATAACATTCAAATAGTAGGCATAGTGGGTATTAATACCATCAAAGGTATATCATCTTATAAAAAAATTAAATATATTATATGGAAAAATATATGGGGCAATTCCCATAAAAAAAATTTTCAAGTATACCAAATAATATTTGATGACAAAATTTAAATTTGAAATGAGATAACATAAAAAGTATTTCATTTCGCATATATCTATTTGAATATTGTCGCCAATATTATATTTGAAAAAATACTTGAAAAAATGTTTGTACGGAGTTCCCTTACAAATTTTTCTTTATATGACATGAGATGCGGTTTTTCGGGGGCAATACAGAACAAATAATGGTAATAATGAAATGCAAATGTTTGGCAACCATAAAATAATTTTTCTTCAACACTATAATGTCGTCTCTATATATATATATATATATATGTTTTGTTATGGTACTTTGATGTACAAATACGTATATTAAATATATGAGGATATAATTTATATAGGATAATATTTATATACAGAGATAAATTAAATATGTATGTATAACAAAAATTACTTTTTGAAATAAAATTAATTATAAATTAGATACTTTTTTTTATTTCTTTGTGCGTGCGGTGATAATGCGTATATATTATATTCTGTTTATGCGTACGTATTGTAGTATACCATATACTTATGGAAAACATATACTTTTGAAAAGCAAATTATCTTTTACATTTTGGGGTTTTTTTATATACCTTAAATTTATATACGTATAAAAAAAAGGTGACTGAATGACTGATATTTATTTAAAAGTTTGTTACATTTGTTTTTCGTTTTTATTTTGTTGTATATAATAAATTTTAACTTTTTGAATGACAAATTTCAACAAAATTTTTATCTTTTAAATTAATCGATCCTAACTTAGACTATGTGTTATCTTTACATAGTGTATATACACATACAGGTAATAAAAACATATATAACTTTTTGAATATTTTACTTATATATTTAAGAGAATCATCAACAAATCTTTAAGTATTCTAAAATAAATGTATGTATGACAAAAAAAAAAAAAAAAATAAATAAAAACAAATCTTTCATAAACAGATAAAAAAGATTTTTTCTTTACCATAATATAAACATAATTTTATACATTACAATATAATATTACTTATGTTTCTACATACACACAATATTAATATTATTGTGTATGGTATAAAAGTTTATTTATTATAAATTTGTGCGGTACAAACAATTTTTATAGTGCTAAAAGGATTACGCAGACAAATATATATATATATTTCGATAAATGAAAATATATGCGTCAGATGTTTCAACTCAATATTTAAAAACAAAATCGATTTTACGAAAGTTCAAATAAAAAATATCATATTAATGAAGTATTCAAAGGTTACTAACCACAGAATAATATTCACAGTAACTTGACTCCATAATTCTCGGAATTTAAACACTTCTACAGTTCTTACATATATGTAAAATATCATATAATAAAATAAAAAGTAAATATAATGCATTCTTAATAGAAAATACGTCATTATATCAAATGATATAATAAAATTTTGTATACCACAAGTTTATATTTAAAATTTTGAGCAAATCCATTGTCATATATACACGAAATACGAATGGAATACAAATACAAACTATTGGATTCCTTTTTTTTTGCGTTCTTTATTAGATGAAACGTTTATAAAAACTATATTTTTTATTTTATTTTTTGGCATGCATAAGTGTATTCAAAGTATACAAAGAGTATATAATTATATTACGTGCGGTTATAGTCAAAACACTATAAACATATATTTTATATAATCATAATAATAATAACAATAAAATAAAATTTTAGTATAATAACATTTTCATAAATCTTGATTGGTTATCTAAGGACTATGACTGACTATCTTATCTTAAAATTCTTATGTATTTTATAAAACTAAATATATACTATTATAGATACCACAACCGATCTAAAATAAAAGCTATATATACCAAAAGTTATATATAAATTTATATATTAAAAAATATACTTAACAGCCAACAACAATATATAATGATAACTTTGTAACATTAACTTTTTGCTCAAACATATATAATACATAAGTACGTATATATGCCCATATATGCCATATATATGGTATATAAAATATATAGGATTTATATAGAAATATACTTAAAGCACTTGTCCATATTATGTATGCGTCTATATATTTATAGTATTATATAAAAAAATATTAAATACAAATTCAAACCGAGAAGGAAAATATGAAGAAACGAATAATATTTTCTGTGTCATATCAAGGAAAATTTATTTTAAAAAATATACCATTATATGCCTGTGTGTGTGTGTTTATGTGTCATATGTAATATTAGAATTAAAAGAAAATTATATATATATATATATATATATTATAATAATAAATAAGATATACAAATACGAGTATACATACAATATATGATACGAGATAAGTATAAAACCAAAAAATAAGGCAAAGAAAAATGAAGATTTAAAAGAAATTATCATATAAAATCCATTAAATGAATATAGAGATTACATATACTCGATATATATAAATATATAAATTACAAATTATCCATGCGGGCTTGTTATATTATATATTTACATATTTATAATATCAAATTATTTATATACAATATTTTAATACATAATATAGAATAAATCAATAGATATTCTCTAATGAAAATATAATATAAGAATAAATTATTTTAAATTATATTGATATTTATTATATAAAACGGATTAAATAGTGTATTTTACATTTAACAACACTATGTTCGTGTGTAAAACATGTAAATATATATACATATGATAAAATATAATAGAATATAAAGTTAGTCTGAGTGTTGATAAATTTCCCACACACAATTTGCATATATTTCTATTTTTAATTTATGAAATTTTGCAGATCAAATCGTATTGCATTTATTTTTCGATTGGCTGAGGCTTGAGGTTTAATTTTTTCCACCATATTATTTGTTAATGATAATTGTTAAAATTACGGCGTATATAGGGTTGATTAGCTGATTTTAGTGGTATTTATTGTTCAAATTCCTCTTATTCTGTTTATCTATTCGGTATATATAAATACATCCTGAAGTTGTGTTGCTACAACTATACACACCAATCTATGTGTGCCACCATATCCAGATTTTCATATATATTATATGATCATAATTTTAGTTTTTATTTAATATTTCATTTAGTCCCTTATACACCCAGTCCTATATACTTAATTTTGCTTAAATCTGCAATGGTTTTCTTTATTTTGGGTTTTTATCCTTAAAATTTTCTTATAATCTATTATGATAACAACTATTATTTTTACTTGCGTTGACCGTATTTCATAAAATTTAACTTATATCCTCATTTTTTAATTGCTAATTAAATATTAACAATCGATGTTTTTCTATTTTATATATCGTCGTTCCTAATATACGTGAGTTGATATTATGTAAATATATTATATTTACATATAGAAAGTCATATTACTACAAGTGGAGCTTATGGCATCTATTGCCAAACATTCATTATGGTCAATTTGGTAAATTACTTCGCCTGTGAGTAATTAACATTTCATCAATTGTATTGCAATTAACTAAACATAGATGTTTCCTTAATTCCATTATATATTATTTTAAATGAACACAAAAATTTCAATTATAACTTTTATATTTTTTATAATTTATATGATTTTTACTATAGATAAAAAAAATAATTTAATTAATCTGACCTAAAATTGTTTCGGTATTTCATCCGCTAACAAAAAATTAACTGAATATAAATTTGATATTTTGTTATAGATAGAAAAAAAAAACGAAGGAAAAAAAAAATGTTTTATTAATAAATTTAAAATTAAACCGACCGGAAACATTTTGCACATTATTGACCTCAAAAAATATTTCACAATACATGTTAACATTTTCAAATTGCTTTAAATTGTAATATATTTTATTGTGTATATAAATTGCAGAGGACTGATACGACACAATGGCAATGTAATGCATATAAATAACCTCTATAATATATATATATATATATATATATCACGTGCAAATATATATATATATATAATCTATATGCATTTATTGATTTATTTATATTTACAACAAATACAAAAATTTCGTTTATATATGAAATTTTAAAAATGCAATCAATTGAATTTTTATAATACATTATTAAATTATTAAATTTACAATTGTTATTCATTTTCCTAATTTTAAACTTACATATTTATTTTTATAAATATATAAAAGATTATTGTGTATACCAAAAAAAAAATATTTCCTCAATAACTTCCGCACCACACATTGATTTTTGGATATTTGTATTATATTGTTAATTTTGTCTGAATAGTTATCTAATCAATTGAAACATTGAGAATACAAATAAAAATTTCAGTGTATAGTTACGGAAGATTTGAACGATCCTCTTATACATATATATATACACATTTACTGTAAAGTACGTACTAATGAATGACTTACTTATGTATGAGAATAGGACAAATCTTCATAAGTTTTTCATGTCAAATTATTATATTTTTCAAGATATTGTTTTATATAAAAATTTAAAATTATAACATACATTTTTTATATGTATATTTTTGTATATTAGAGAAAATTTCCAAACTATTTTACAAGTTTTTGTTAATTTTATTATGTAATAATTTAACATCGAAACTCATTGTGCATATTATTATGTGTATACGTAGACAGGCTAGCTTTTATATTATATATGAAATTTTTAAAGAATGATAGAACGGTTTTCATTCCATAAATTATAATTAAAAACTTTATGAGAAATGTACGACATTTCCTGTGTAATACAAAATATTATATAGCACGTGTACCTTATAAATATTTTGAGAATATTTTTCCATAATACATTTATAATAGTTTTGTGATGAAAATAATTACATATATTATGAGTTTTATATTTTTACTGAATTATAAATCATTCTATATAAATTTATGTAGAGATGAGGAGATGAGAATATTTATTTTGCACAAGTTATAGAAAAAAAAACTATCCCATTTTATAAAATTTATAATCGAATTTTCACATAAAATTAATTGAATTTTGTTATTTGTATAATAGACGTTGAATTATTTCCGGAAATATTTGATATCTACAACAATTACTTTTGTGGTGACTGTTTTTTGTTAACTTATTTATGTATTTAGAAAAAAAATATTGCAAAAAGATTGTTGGTCTTTATATGGGACACCTGAAATTATGTCATTATGTTAAAATCAGTTTTTAATTATTATAAATGGAATTCTTACTTATGGTATATTGTTAGTAAGCAATTATTGATTAAAACAGGAAAAGTTTGTCTATATGTAATACTACAAATCTGAAGAATACGGTAAATGAGTAAGCAGTTCAAAATGTAATTCACATGGGATTTCAATCAGGACGATATACAATATCAAGAATTTGTTGAATAATTCTGATATCTCACCTTATTTTCAACATTTTTAGTCCTGTAAATATTAAATATTTGTATTTTGTATATGAAAAATTAGATTAAACATTTATTTAAATTATATTCCATCATTGGATCAATGAAGGTTGTTAATGATTCCTTTCTTGATTGCTCATATACGTGCTGCACTTCATTATACCCATTATAGAATTGTACTGTGCGGTTTACCAAGTTTCATATTACTTTGTTTTTTGTTATTTTTTTGCTATAACTTCATGCTAACACAGTCTCACAATAATACGGATCTGATGAGTGTAGAAGTTTGTTTCTTTAATGGCAAACTGTGTTTATCTTTATGCTCATTTTGATGGGCATATTTTGTTTAGGACATACATATGTATTATATTCAGAATTATAAATTATATATATATAGAAAAATAGTATTTAACTTATAATCTAAGAAAAACAATTCACAATCAATAATTATCATCATCAGTAGCACGATGAACAGCACAAACATCAAAAAGTTTTTCCAAATATAAGTATTTGCAATGAAAAAATACAATGGTGTATGTATATACAAAATAAAAGTTTCCCATATATTAAGTACTGACTTATATTTATTTTTTTGTTATCCCTTCCAAGACTTTCTTTCCGTATATACAATTCACACAGATACATAGTAACATCTCTTTAATTTTTATAATATAGTATATAATTTAACATTTATTTAATCAACTTTTTCTTTTATTCATTGATCTTAAGATATTTATATATGTGTGCCGAAAATCAATACAGATACCACTATATATATCAATACAATTGAGTTATAAATGAAAAAGTTTTTCATTATATTTGTAATTAATACAGGATGTATTAAAAAGAAAATAAAAACGAAAAATATATACTGCAGCAGTTAACGATCCAGTGCTGAGATTCAAGTCGACATTACTACATCATAAGCATTTTTATGATTTAACCATTTGCGTTTTATAGGAAATAAAATCTCTGTATATTCTTCTGCCAGTCTTCTGCGTATATATGGAAAATTTTCAAAAAATAATATGTTAAATGAAATTAGAAAAAGGTTATGCTATACGTTTACACGAAAGCGAACAGTAACTGTCTCGTGTGGACAACTTGAAGACACACTCTTATAGAAGTTAATTTTTATATTTATATATAACTGAATATTTTATTATGACACATGGGTCATATAGCGGTAGCCGTTAGGTATATATATATATATATATTATGGTATCTTTCAATACAACATATATATACACTTGCACATACATAGACTATATCGAAGATACATAAAAATATGAATATAGAAATATATAGATGGAAAGAATATTCATATAAAGAAAATTTATGTACATCCTTCCTTATCAAACAATTTTTTTTTGTTTTATTAAATATTATTTTTTCATTACCTTTTTATAGATTTATTCATAAAAAGGAAACAAAAAATAATAAAATAAAATAAAATAAATAAATGATTGTATTAGTTTGAGTATTTCTCTCTATACAAGAAAATTATAAACTTATGTATTATATATTTACACACAATATAGTATAAACGCACATATATGTTTTATAACTACATATATAACTATATATGGTAGCGAACATATACTGCATCCACCCACATTTATTAAATATATGTTCATATCCCAATATATATGCCAATAATATTTTATGCGATTTTATATTGTATATATTTGGAATGGATGATAAAATCTAAATTCTCGTATATTGATAATAGATTTTCATTGTCAAATTGTCATCGTATAGATTCAGTATTAGAATGTAGCGCCTATATACTATACTGTAACTAAATGTTGCAGAATATGATCTTCCCAATTTTCGTTAAAAATTCTTACACATGTTTTTTTAATTTTAGATAAAAATATCTTTTAAATAATAGGATTCGTTGAGTTGTTGCTGCATTGATTACTTTGGCATTTGGCATGAAAATCTCTTTCCAACTATTATATATAGAGATACTTTTTGATGTTCGGAAAAGGAAATTGGTAGTTGGTTGCACAATCTGAATAATACACTGTATGTGGAAACATTTGATAACGTAATTAATTTAATTTTGACATGATGTATGAGATGGGAGCAACATTTCTTCTTTTATACATTCTAATAATGCTGAATAATATACAATCGGTTTTCTAAATATTCCATGAATATTATATACCATTAAAAAAAAATGTAGTTAACATAACACCTTAGAAGTTGATTGTTTAATTGCACAAGGTTTTTACAGCACCGTGCAGACTATTGTGTTGATTCTGGTGTGTTATGATGGATTCATGTTTCATTAACAGTTATGCAAGAATTTATATGGATATTACTTTTAAACTAATATGCAAACATTAACTTTGAAGTTGTCACATGCCGATTGAAATTTAGATCGATTGTTAGCATATACGCGGCAATTAACATCTTAACATAAGAGCTTTTTTCATATATGTACGAGTACGCAAATGTTTATGTGTAAAATGTGATTCCAACGAACTTTTAAGATGTTTACGATGTCTCAGCAATCTCGTTTAACTTCAACTTTTGATCTTTCAAAATGATATCCTAATTTTTTTTAGTCATTTCTTGAATTGTTACCTCAATTGTGCTTATATAATAATGATTACTTACTTGTTATTATATAGAGAGAAATAGTATGTCCATATATGTTTGTTCACCATATACAAATTGTAGGAGCAGTTGTTTTCGATGTGGACCAATTGTTCATCGATGATTTCTTGTATGGCTTTAAGCCTTTCAAAAATTATCTGCACAAATTTCGGTTTTTTTCCATTTCTTAACAAAACTTAAAAATAAATTCACCTTTAAATGACTATATTTTTTGCAAGCAAACTCGATCGATGAAATGTTATTAAATTTAGACAACATTCTCGTTTGCAGAATTGTCTATTATTTATGTGATGTCGTATGGCTATATGTTGATTCCGAAAACTTATCTTCCCAAATAATATTTTGATTTTAAAATACATACGATCGACATATTGTGTGACCCATATATTTATATTAACTGCTGCTATATGCAAAATTCTAACAATTAAAGTAACGCAGAGAGTGAACATACTTCGCAGAATTAACTACTACACTGCAGTATTATATATGCGTCTTCATCATTAAGTATATTAGTATACTGTAAATACATTTATATTATTTTTACTTTGGTTTTTACTTTATTTTACGTTTTACATTATAATATTATATTAGTATACGTATTACAACATTTTTCCAATCTAGATATTTATAAATACTATATTGTGTGTATTGCATATATATGTATATAGGGATTTCTATAATTTGATAAAACAAAGTTATATGGTATACGGTTTTACAAAGGACTATATTCATATCATATACTTATATGTGTTTGTTATTAATTTTATGGGATAAATAACATATACTTATATTTTTATATTGCATATAATAAATAGTATGTATAAATGTACATAAAGCTGGGACATATAAAATAAAGTGTTTGTGTTAATACATCAATAAATTTGGTATATGTGTAACTAACTATAGAATACTATTGTCGATATACTCGTTCAAATGTTTACAATATTATATTTTCAAAATGTATATTATCTACAATAGATATAAAATACATATCTATATTATGGAAACAAAACAACAAAAAAATTCCGAAAGAAAAAACCTAAAATATGCGAATCTATCTGTTATATATGGATATGTGTGTGTGTGTATATAAAATAATATATATAAATTTATATATATATAAAAAAAAATATGTATTATATAATAATGTGTTGAAAATATATAGAAGATCCTAATAAATTTGTTTGCAATAGGATGGATATTGTGAATTTTCTTCTTGATTTTATTATTATTTATTTATTTATTTAGTTATTTTTATTTTTTTTGTATTTTGAGACAGACAAAATGAATGGGATTGTTATGATGTTAATATAATTTATACATGTTGTGAATAATAATATTATTGCAGCACATATTCATGTCGATTACATATATTTGGTGTGCGTATATATATATATATACACTTCACTTTTACTATATGGTAGGTATACTGTACATATTTATGTATATTAGGCAAATATATTATATATTGGGTATTATTAAATTTATCTGTATTATATCAGTGTTTCACCAATATGCGTCGTCCTATATAGCAACAGTTATAAACTTTATGAGTTATACAGAATAAGCATATATGATTACTTAGGAAAGATTTGCTTTCTTTTAACATCTGTTTTTTGTTTGTAATTTTAGAATTTCAATGAATATTTTAAATTTTAAATTTATATATTTTGTCTTTATTATATAGTCCCAAAACATTGATCAAATGATGGAATATATATAAAATATATAATAATATATAAAAATAAAATTTAGGTTTGAAAATAAAACGAGGCATCTATCAATAAAATAACATTTTAAATTATACTCGCACCCCGCAATATAACATATATAAGCAGTATAAATTAAATAAATAATTTCTCAAAGGATTATATGTCATTTCAATAATGTAATCGGTGCTGTATATATGAACGATAGACGCGTGGGACGATATAATATACATATATTGTATATGCATGTGCAGATATGCGGGACTCTACGCATATATATATATATTATATTATTTTTAGCTATATATTGTGAAGATAAAAAATTAGAAGGTAAATTATATATGGTATAAGATGGTAATATCTTTATATAAATCGAGAGTTATTATATAGGGTGTTATTAAATTAACTGTATTTATATAGGTAATTTAATTTAAGACACTAACATTAAGTAGGAATTTTCAAAGTAATTTAATTAATTACAAAATGCTTATCAACTTATGGATTATTTTTCTTTAATTCAATGTTAAATATTTGAAAAATTGTTGTTCAATGTGTAAAAAGTATAAAGATTATTATAAATTTAATAAAGAAAAAAAAAACATAATATATACAAGGTGTTCGGTTTTTTTTCTGGGAACGGAACCGGATATATTTGAAAATTTGTTCAAAATTATATTTCACGCCTATCATATATATTATTATTTAGTAAAATATGTATATATTTTATATAGATATTCATAAAAAAAAATGTTATTTCCTTAATATTTTTGTACATATGCGTTGATTACCCGAATAAACGCCATTCCCAGCTCAATAGTGCTCTAAACGGCAATTTATCTAAAGATACAATCAAGTTGATAAATTACTTCGCATGTGTTATAACAATTAACCATTTGATCAACAATTATGTTCCGATATAGACACTTTATTATATTCTTATAATAGATATTGTAAATCTTTGATAGGTGTCCAACATATCATAAACCAACATATCTATGGTATAAATCATTTGAGTAATTTACAGTATGAAAAACATTTGAACTATTTAATATATCCGGATTGATGGATCGGTGCCATCTGAATTATTTCTATTGTGTTAATGTCAATATAATTCACAGCCATTTTTGTTAAACGAAAATCATCTGTCGTCAACGTATTGAATAATATTGTATTGTGATTTCTTTAACTTCTAGAATTCAGTAATTATTCGACCGCCGGAATTAATAAATTATATAAGCTTGTAAAATTACAATTACAAAAGTGAATCGATTCAAATACGATGGCTAACACTTGGATTAAAAAAATTTAATTATTATACTATAGAGAAAAATGTATAATTGCAAGTTTATTGTTATGGAAAAAATATAGGTATTTTTTTTTTTACATTGAATACTGCATACAAAGGTAAATTTGCAAATGTTAATGTTATCTAAATATTATGCCTATATATTGTTTAGGCTATACGACGCATATATACATCGGTTCTCTATTAAATCATAAATTTAATAATTTATTAACATAATGGTATTACATATTAGATAGGGCATAAAAATAACAAAATTTATAGTATATGGTAATTTACATTTTCTTAAGCATAGATAAATACATAACACACATTTACTCATAAATAGTAATGATAACATGAAAAAACAATAAACAAAAAAACAAGCAAAACAAGCAAAACAAATATAAAACATTTCGAAAAGAAAGTATATTTATTCACTTTACATTATGTGTACGGTGCCTGCCCTCCGGGGAAATTTATAATATAATTTATTTATAATAATGAAACAATAACATCTAAAATTCAAAAGAAATAATTATTTTTTTTTTATATTATTATAGAAATCTATTTTAAAAGAATATATTGTCATATTGTTTTTTTAAATGGATTTATATAAAATATATAGAAAAATTAAAAATTTGTGTAGACAGAAATTGAAAATTATAAATTTTATTATTACCTATATATATAGAGAAAATCATTAAATAAAATTAATACTATATATATACACTGATCACGATCATTATATACATCTGTAATTTGTATATAGATATGTACCATTAAATATAGCTATATATAAATAGAGTGTATATATATAGTTAAATTGTTTCTTCCTTTTCCATATGTTGGTATATATCAAGGAAAAATAAGTCCTCTTTCACCGCACAGTACATTCATTTATGTATATTATAAGTAAAGTATATATATAAATATATAAAATATAATACTCATTGCATCACATGTACTTGAGTTCTTGAGTGAGAGAGTAGGTCATGGTTTATAACAAACTCTTTTGTGTGCAAAAAAAAAAAAACATAATATAAAGTTGTTGGTTGAAAAAAATGCATAATTATTTTTGCATTAAAAAAAAACATACACGTATATGGTACAATAAAATTTAATAGTAATTATACTTTACACAGGTATTGTCGAACATATAATACTATAATAGGTATAGTGTAAATATATTTTTGTTATATTTATATATTAAAACAACATCTGATCTGATAAACGAATTCGAATTTTAAAACTCAATGGTAAATTTCACATTTTCATATACAAAATAATATAATTCATGTATAGAATATTAATTTGATTAACTATCAGTGACGCAGTGTGAGCATATGGTTCATATATGGTAATCAATCGTGAAATTATAAATGTCAAATGCATGTATTTTCAAATTTTTCAGTTATATGTGGATTAGTATTTCTTATAGTTTATAGAATTAAAAAAAAAAACGTACAGATATCTTTGAAAATTTATGGTGTTGGACGCTACTCAAAGATTAACAATGCATAAATAATTCACAGATCATTATTACGCGGGCTAAACATAATCATCACTCATATTTATAAATAATGGAATTAAGGAAACATACTACTATAGGTTTTGATAATTGTAAATCAATTCGTGTATTGTTATTATATAATTTCGCATGCGGAGCAATTTACCAAACCTAAATTTATATATATAATGATTTAATGAATGTTTCGTAGATGTGACATAAGAACCAATTGGAGTTACATACTCGTATATTTTCCATGATATGAGTGTAAGTATACTCATATTTATTTATAGTAACATTATTTAATCGATATTGGTTTTTTATTTTCTATCTATAATATTGTCTGAATGGAAAATTTTTTCGTTTATATTTCAGCTATTTATTTATTTATTTTTTCAAAAGTCTTAACGCATAATATCAATTTATAATATATTATATATACAATATATATAATGATATAATAAAAATAATGATAATAATATAATAAAAACAATAATACTGAAAATGAAATAAAAGATTTTATTTTTCTAAATACATTTTTCGATTTTTATTCTATATACATTATTATTTTATACATAAATATACAGCATAAATCTATGCACGCGCAAGAAGAAAAACCTACAAAATTTATTGTTCAGTTGATTTAACTTTGAGCACTCAAATTTATATATATTGTATATGTTTGTTGTAATATATATAAGGCGAAGTAAAGCTTTTTCAGTTCTTTGAATGTTTTTCTTTTCTTTGTATATTATTTATACTCTCGGTATGTATTTCTATTTGGTTATTTTTATTTTTTTTTATTATTAGATAAATTACCAGCTCAGCCCACAAGCGGTTTTTTTATTACTTGATTTATTCGAACATTTTTCTATTTCAACTCATTTTGAATATATAATTTATAATGCATTATATATTATATATGTATATGATGACTATATAAATATATGGTATAATGTATATACTGTACACAGTTAGTTACATATATTATGCAATATAACACTATATATATATACATCCATATATTATTATATTGCGAGTACGCAGACAACAGACTATATGTTATTCGGCGAAGAATTACACAATGTATATTATCATTATATGTATAATACATATAGAAACATTTATAAATATAAATGTACAGGGTGTGCGCAGGGAATGTTTACTAGTAATGTCATTGTAACATTGGCTGTATGTGAAGTTGTACCATCTTGTTGGAACCATATATATGTTAATCAATAATTAGGCTGATCTTCTGATATGTTGTGGTTCAGTCTTATGTTTATCTGCTACATAGAGCTCTTTCTTATGGAAAATCTTACACTACACGATTTTACGTAATTCCCTATAGTCATCACAATAATTGATGAAACATGTTGGTTTATCGAGTATTATACTTCACAACTATCAAATATGAACTGACAAAATCCATGTTTACCAAAATGACGACCAAACAAAGTATTTTGTAAACATTTTCCGGCGAACACCCTATCCATATATACCACAACAGCTCATAGGAATGGTGTATGACTATATTGTCAGCTATAGTTATGTACACAAATGTATACGTACAAATACTTTTCAAATTCATACAATAAATATATAAAGTAGTTTATGCGTCAAAAAGGAAATTAAAAACCACTTTACATTTTAATTTTCTTAATTGTATATATGAAATTAAACGGTATATCCCTTTTGTAAATAAAATGTGTTTGTATATATATATATATAGAAGTTAAGATTTCTTCGGAAAATTTTTCGTTGTTTATGAAAATAATGTACACTACAATATATATTTAGAAACTTATTTTGCAATATAAATTTATTTCATGGATTTAAAATTAAATTATTTATTACACGCATTTTAATTATTATATATGAACGTTTGTTCTTGAATTAATATATTGTAAAAAATAACCTTTTTCAACGTCGATTTTTTAATTATTAGCTATAGGTATGTATGTCAGTTAATTGTAATTCTATATATATTAATTGTATTATTATAAAATAGGTATATACGTAAGTGGAATAATTAAATTAAGCTCTCAATTAACTTTTATTATTCATTTTTGGTAATTTAGCTGATAGATTACCAATAGAATGCCATTGACGATATAGCGACAAATAATTTTCGACTCTTGGAAAATTTATACGCACTCAATTGAAATTAAAAAAAATTATTTCAAATGTGTAACACAAAGAACGCCGTCGTTAATATAATTCTATCATTATAACTCAATTCAAATATTTGATCACGTGTGAAGAATACAAAGACAATCATTATATATTGTATATAGTTGGTAAATAATACTCTGCAAACAAGAGAGTATCTACTTCTTCTGGTAAATGAACAAATGGTAACTTAATTGAAAAATTTCTTATGAAAAATTTATATATATATATATATAAAAATAAAAACAAATTCCCATCTTACAATTCTGTATCTTTCGATTTAGTAATAACCATTGTGTGTAACAAACGACAATTTGTAAATTAATAGCTATAATTAAAACGATAATAAAAAATTATAAGTACAATATATATTGACAAAGTGACAAACATTTTCTGTATATATATAAACATTAAAATTATATAATAGTCACGTATTTCTCATTTCCATTTAATAGTACTGTTAAAGTATATCATTAAATTATATAATATAATTAATTCTTTATGTGCGATGCCGCCGCCCAAGTTTTTCATTAAAAATTAAATTATAAATAATTTTCCAAAACAAAAAATTCATATTACATATGTTCGAATTAAATTTATGATCATTTTTAATATTCTTTGATTATTTCGCTAACTTTTTATAATACAGTTGTCAACCATCGTTTTAATTGTAATATATACAGATCAATTGATGAATTCACTCGTTCGTATATGCGAAGTAATGTGCTAACTTGACTATATGTAATGGTAGATAGTTATGCGGTTTTGCAATTGTATAATAGTATAGAAGTAATTATACATGAATATATTTAAATTTAAAATCAACACATCAAATCAACATAAAGCAAATATTTTGTTGTCACTAAATGTATATTCATAGATGTATAAGCGTAAAAAAAATAATGAAACACTTTATTTATAACCTCTAAACGTCTAACCTAATATTCGAATTTGGAAACATAAAATTAATTATACTAAAACGGTTATAATCAATAAAATAAGATTGTATAATAAAACCATAACATTTCACAAAATGAAATAATGTATCAAATATCATACACACAAACAATATATGTTTGGTATATATATAGAGATTAAAACAAATACCATATAATATATACTTTGTATATATTCTATATAGAGTAAAAAGGTGATTAATAAAATCTCTACAATATATTGTATTATAATATAATATGTATCTGGTATATATATAATATATGTATCTGATACATATATACTTGTACATATATACGATGACATATCATACTTGTTCACTTCTGTTTCTTCTTCAAATCCACCCCAACATTTATATTTATTTAATCTATTGTAATTGTAAATATATATATATAATATATATATGTATAACATATACGTATATATATAGCATAATATTAAACTATATATAGGACATAGGGATATATATATATATATATATATATATAGTTTATATATACATATAAAGACTGAAAATCCTTTTTGTCTAACTTTCTTAAACTTATAACATATAATACAATAGTTCAAAAAGTTATAATAAAGTTTTTGAAGTGAATAATGGATCAAAAATATATAGGTATATATATAGGTACACTATACACACATAAACACATTTCTTAACACACATTCAAATTTAGTCAGTCATGAATTTATGCAATCATTCAATTATATAATTTTTTTATTTTCGTGGCAATATTGGGTGTATGCACAAGTAAATTCCGTTTTTTAATAGATGGCGAAAACCTTCTGATAGGTATGTGTACAGAATTTGGTAATACATATGCTTTTGAAAATTCTCTTATATAATGAATATACACAAAACAAATTAATTTTTCTATACTTGACAATGTCAAACCTCATGCAACTGAAAATGTTGTTAAAACCTATGTGTAAGAACAGAATTTAGAAGTTTTATCCATCTGGCGAATATAAATTATTCCTTCGGATTATTATTTATTCTGGTCGATGCAGTTAGTTAAAAATTGGCTTGACCAATGACGGATGGATCGCTTCAAAAGACGTCAACTTCTACAAACAGGTAAATTGTGCTAAATAATCATTAAATTGTAACAAAAAAAAAAAACGGAACTTACTTTTACATATATCCATTATACGCATACATATATGTTACAATATTTAGTTATTGTGCAATTTGATGTCATGGCCAGATAACATGAAAAATAGTAGTACGTAAAATAATATAAATGCGTTATTTAAAAGTTATTATATTCAATTTTCTATTTTTGATGGAAAAAGTATTTCTAATAATATAATATTTTAAAAATCATCAAATATTTTAATGGAAAATTATAAACATTATACATGATTTAGTATTCAATGTGTATGTGAAATTAATTTTTATATATTTTATATAAATCCTAACTATATATATATACCTAAAATGGCAACGTTAAATAAGAATTTATTGTATATATGGAATTTATTGTATATATGGAATTTATTAGTACTAGTATAAAAATACTATAAAAATCATTGTAATAGGTATGATAACAATAAACGAAATTGTTTATATAAAATCTTACAAAATTAAGTAAATATTTTAAGCACTTAAAATTTTGGCGAACAATTTGATCATTTAAATAAATTTAAAATTAAAATTAAACTTTTATTTACATTAAAATTTTATATACAAATATATATTTTCGGAATGTGTGAATTTATTCGTACATAACTATGTCTGTCTATAATTTGTATTTCGAACAATTGATTTTCCAAATATATTTCTAAAAGATAAACGAACCGTATTTTAATGCTAATAAAATAACATTTTCAAATAAAATACAATAACCCAACACGATTATATGATTTCTTAAAACATTTTCTTAAAGGAAAAAAAAGGACGAACGCAAAAAAAAAACATCACATTTTTATGTAATCGATATATGTATGAAGAAAATAATTTATTGATACAAAATTTTACATTTCACTGGTATATATATTTTTGTTGAAAAGAATATAGTAATATATAATTTTTATTCATTCATATATGATTTATGGTTTGTTTATGTTTTCATTTTTTTATAGTACAGCCATGTGCACGAGAAAGAACTAAAAAAAAAGCACAACCAATATATAATTTTGTATTTTTATTATAGTGTATGTTATAATTAATAAAATGTATATAAATAACGATCTGCTCTCATTAAAATAGCATCGAGAAATATTTTTTCAAGACCTTCAATAATGATATAGAGTAACATACATTACGATCTTATTTTATTTTGACAAAATATAGAATTAAAATTATAAACAAATACATTTACACATATTATACAACAGGACTATGATACCGAATATAGTATTTATGACATATAGCTTTTAAAACCAAAATACACCATGCAAAAAAGCTCAAAATAATAGAATTTTGCTGTTTTAGCTTCATATACATTTTTCCCCTCCATTAAATATACCGAACTTTTATATTTGTAATAATATGTGTGTGTGTCGTAAATCTATAAACGGATTTATGGCTACTATCGAAAAATAAAAGCGCTGCTAGTGTAATGCATACAAATAAAAATATGCGTTCGCAGGTATTTTTATATTTAATATTATTTGGCTGCTGCTTATATTAGAAAAATTAATTTTTTTAAACTGAGGCGAATTCACGCAAATTTTTATATCATTGCGTTTAAAGAAGGCATTATAATAGTACATTACTATTTTCATGCACATGACTGTGCGCATTATTGTATAAGTGTTAGATTTTTATTTTCTTATACGTATCCATTCAATGTGTTCATATATAGAAATGGTAATATTTTTTTAAGTATTTTATATTATATGCTTTCCGAAAACTATTATTATCAGATACTGTACTAATTTTTTTTTTTTACAAATCAACAATGTATTATAATAAATTATAAAAATTTGTTGAATACATAACTATATACGAAAAAGATTTTCCTAAAATAGCACGGTTATGTAATTTTATATAAAATTTATTATTTACATGTGGTAAATAATTAATATATTATTATATAGTTTTGTGATTCGTCCTTTATGGGCCTATTTGAAAAAATAAAAAAAATAACTAGTCGTGGCACGTGTGAGCTCTACACTTTCTCGGTGGTTTTGATAAAAAAAAATCTTTATTAAAACCTTTTTTTATATTAAATGATTCGGATATTTCTGATCATGTTGTAAACAAGCATAAATATAAATTGAAATATGACATATTATAATTTAGTCAAAACAACACATTATTGCACCTATATAGAATGTCACTAATATCTTTAAAAAGGTATATTTCGTAAATTAAACCTTTTCTCATGACCAAGATAGAAAAACTAAGATATAATTTTTGACATTATATAAAATTAAGGACACTTTAATTTCAGAGCATAATCATATATACATAAGGCTATAGCCGTATGCGACAACCTCTGTTTATATATTCGTGATGAAACGCAATTAGAAGTGTTAACGTATATATACGCACACACCTGGGTACTGCATATTTTATTTTTTGAATCAGAAAATATAAAATTGCATTAATTTACCACATAAAAATAAATCTATGTGATAGATGATCCCATTTATTTATTTATTGTATTATATACATGAAAAATAAATTGGTTCAATTCATCTCTGTTATATATAACTCCATATATATTATATATATTATTCTATTTGTTTATATGTAAAATGGAGTGTGGTATAGGTTAACTCATATATAGTCAACGAACGCACTACTATATTGTATAAGTGCTGTATTTCATTTCAGTTTGTGGTTTTTATTTTTTTTTTCTCGATGTAAATCAAAATCAAGATATTAAATTTATTTCTATCAATTTATCTATTTATTGCTATGGACATATATTTATATTAATGTTAAATTCATACGGATACACATATACCGATACACCTATAATAATATAATAAATCTATAACCTGTGGCAATTGCTGAACAACATTTGAATCAGTCAAATTCTATAAATAATAAATTGAATGAAATCACTTGAATAACGTACATAATTAATGTTAATATTGATGTTGCGATAATTGTTCGCACTAATAAATTTAAAATACACAAATTTTTCCATATAAATAATACATTGACAAAAATATACATTTATATTTAAATTGCAGTTTATACACATATATCAAAAATTTATAAATAATTTACATTTAAACTCTATGTATATTTAAAAAGAATTCAATTATATAGAATTTATGACATATACACAACAATGTTTGTATTTATTTAAATTAATTTTAACCAGTTGATATTGCTGTTGTAGATTTTGACGTTTCATTCAATATCCGTATATATGTGCAAATGCATATACACAAAGTGTATTTTGTCAGAAAACAAGAAAATTGAATTTATATAATATATATAAATAATATATGCTATATGAATATATCATATAATGTTGTATATATTGTGTACAGTATACTAAAGTATACATTGATTACATAAAAATATAAAATATACATAAAACATACATATAATGTGAAAATTTAATAATTGAAAATTGAGATATACCAATGAAAAACATAATATATATATAGTACGATATTCGTATTTATATGGCATGTATTATATTGTACTTGTTATTATAATGTTATATACTGTTAATGGTTTATAAAATGTTATTACCACAAATTATTATCAAAAGTGTAAATGACTCTCGTTTACGCATATTTAGGTATACTATATATACATACTCGTATTTATTGTGCACACTTACTTAAACACATATTAATTCAACTTTACGATAATCTAATTTTTAGTATTTATAAAAATAGGTATTTAATATAAAAACATTTGTTTTTTTTCCGTAAATAGTATAATGAAGTATATAAAAAAAAAAAAAAGATGTTTAAAATCACAAAATTAAATGAATTATAAATTAAAGTGAAAAGAAAATGTAATATAAAAGTTAAATAGAATATCAGACAATGTCAAGACAAAATAAAAATTATGTATATAATTAAAGTATATATGTAGCAAAACGTATAGGTTATAATATATTTATAAATATAATGGAATAAATACTACTCACTTATTATTAGTCAGCAAAATCAACGTTCGATATTTTTCATATAAATTGTTTAATATAGACTCAATTTCGACAATTTTGCCATCATAAATCTGTAAAAAAAGTAAAATAGGATAGAATAAAAATTTATTAATTATATAACATTGAAATATAAAGATGTATAGCAATAACAATAAATTTTAAACGAATAAATAAAATTGAATTAATATAAGTCGACGAATTTGATTAATATAAATTGTAAAACATTTTAAATAAATCATTGAGCTTAAAAGTTTTAATTTTTTCAACATAATTATAAAAGTATATAGTGAGTGATATTCTTATTTTTTTAATTAAGAGTTGAGTCAGAATTGAACATAATTTATAGGTGCGTATAATAAATTATATAAAATGTGCACTTGTTATGTAAAATAGTGCTGCATTTTTGTACAAATATCAAGCGGGAGTTATTACAGTATATGAGAATATATAGATTTTAAGTTTTCCATTACTATTTTCCTAATTGTGTACAAAAACATTGGAAAATAAAAGATTAAACAAGAAATAAAATAATAATTATTTTTATTTATTTATGTGTGTAATTTGGTAAAATGGTATTAACTAAAATGGTGATAAGTTGTGAACTATAAATTTGAATTTTACTAACCATATATATGCGTATTATAGAATAATTAAATTTTTTCAATAGCATTTACAATGGAATGGTTCAGAAGAATATAGATTTCTTTAAATATAATTATAATAATTAATCTTCTCACAACTCTTAAGTTTTAATTATCTAATATAATATTTTAAAATTAAAGTTTTCAATACATTTTACAATACATTTTATTTTCATATTAATATAAATTATATGTTTTGTATTAAAGATTTATATTGTAGATCCAAATTAATTTTTTTATTAAAGTTATACACCAAAATATACTGTATTTTTTCCCACATTGTATTCAATAAAATAATAATAATAATAAAAAAAAAACTCTATAAATATTTTATAAAATCGTATATTTAAAAAATTGAAATTTATTATCAACAAAATGTTATTCAATTATGCAAATATATTCGCATAATATTCAAATTTTCAAAGGTTTATTAACCTTTTAAATAAAGATTAGTATACTAAATAGAAAAATTAAAATAAAAGAAATTTGTTTCCAAATATTCTAATATACTATATTAAAATTTATATAAACCGCACCGCATGGTACGGTGTCCCCAGCGCACAGCATCACATATAAAGTTAACAAATTAAAACGAAGCAAAAAAAAACCAATAATAAATAAATCATTTTTATTAAATTTAATTTTTGTATGTATTTACATTTTTATAAAATGAAAAAAAAAACAATTCCCATCAAATTTCAAATGAATTATTAATAGAACGTGCTATTTTTTTTCCCTTGAATTTATTATATGTATCTAGTACATTCAAAAGTAATATACAATTTAAAGAAGAAGACATTATTATCGATTATTATATATAAAATATAAATTTCTTTGATAATTTTTATATAAAATATATGTTTATATATTTATAAATACTGTCGGTATGTATATAGATAGATGCAGATATTTTTGTATACAATATGCATTGTTGTATACATACACACACACACCTATAATATTACAAATAATATATTGCTTATATATTATACGAAAATAAAAATATTTATATATCAAAAAAATAAGTTAAAAATACATTACTATACATTTATTTATTGTATATTGATATATTTATAGGTATAAAAAAAAATGTAAAAAATTAATGTATATTTTGTCGCGTTTTATTGATTTTGGTGCAATAGACATATAAATTGAGATTATGTAATGACAATATATTGATTGTAATATACATATAAATAGATATAGACTAACAAATTTTGAAAATTGTATAAAAACAATTCAAACAAGCCTCTAGAGAATATTGTATATTTTTATACTAAAACTCATCAACAATCAAGAAACACAATATGACAGCAATATCAAATGACAATTCATATGATATTCTTAAAATAACTGCAATGCCCTCATTTTATTCTATATCAAGTTTCTATATAATATAATTTTTTTGCTGTATATAAAATATTTTATAAATTCATGTATTTTCTGGTTATATCGCGCCAACAAAATTTAATCATAAATTATTATTACAATGTATATTTTGAAGATCTTATACACAAATGTATACTATATACCAATGATTTGATTTATATAATATGTTATACTAAATAATAACATATATTGTTATACATTATATATTTACACATGTATTTATATTTATATTATTTTGTTAAGGAATGCGATAATTATATTATGATTTGAAAACACCCACATAATTTATTTATCGTATATATATAAAATATAATTATCTGATATTGATATGTTTTATTAAATTATAATTAAGGAGGAGGAAGTACGTGTGTGTGCAGTATAATAGGTATATAATAATCAATATTATCATTAAATATGTATATTTTAGTATACATATTAAATATAAATATAAGAATATATATATATATGACGAAATTTATACTTGTTTTTATATATAAAATCAATCGATTTTCATAATATTATTGTTAATAATAATTAAATTCAATTAAAGATCTTCGCAATCATTATATATACAATATATAAATTCGAAATTGCCAATAATTATTATATTTACTTATAGATAATAAAAAAAATAATGTTCGTCCCTAAAGATCCCATATTGGTATAAATGCGAAATACAAATTATAATAATATATAAGTTTTCTCCAAAATAAATATATATTTAATTTTAATTAATTTGACCTTTTCAAATTGTTCAATAATGATTGATATATTAAGATATGTATGGCACATATGTAATATATAATTAGTTTTATATCGAATAGAGGTATAAAAATGTTTGTATAAAAGTATAGAAAATTTTGTTATTATAATATACGTTTACGTGATACACAATAGAATTTAAAATAAATAAAATGATTAAATAAATATTATGCAAATGTTAATAATAATAATCGATAAAGGGATCGAATAATAATACTATTTATATATAAAGATTTTATATTGCATATTATATCATCATATCAACATTTATTATTTATACATATATGTATGTATGGTATATTTATTAGGTCCATAATTTATGTAAATATATGATAAAATTTTAAAATACAGTCAGTGTATTATGAAAATCACACAGTTAAAAAATTAATAGAATTTTCAAGTGTGCGTACAATAATTGATCAAATTTTTTTTCGTAAAAAAAACCAGTTAATTATAATAGAAGAAATAAAGTGGAGTTTATTTGAAAAAAAATCATTAGTAAATTATGAAAAAATTGGGTGTTTAACCGATTTCTATTTTTGTATACAGTATTGTAAATTATAGTCAATTTCCAATCTTTCATAGAGAAGATTTTAAAAATCGATTAACGCTATCAAAAGATATAACAGATTTTCCAATAGATGGTAAAGAAAATATAAAAAATTTATGGTACTATATATATTGAACAGAAAAGTGTATATTATTTCATATAAAATTTCATTGACATTAAATGAAAAATCACAGTCATACGTTTTGCAGGCATGAATCGATTCTAAAAATCTCTTCTATGAAAGATTGGACCTTCATAATAATTTTAAAATAAAGTACACAAAAATGAAAATCCATTAAAACTATGGCCCGTAATTCATAAAAAAATATTATAATAAGAATATACGCAATTTTTAGATTATTGTAGAAATAGTCAAAAGTGTCAAGTATCTATATTCTGGAAAACGTATATCTAGTACATTATTTTCTATAGGAATTCGCACTCAAATATTTATTCATTTTTATTGCATACTATCGTTTGAACATCATTTCCTTAATTTGCCCTACATGTCGTTTTTATAGCACCGTAACATATTGTCTGAAAATTAATTTTTAAAAAAGAATGGTACAATATTTAAAATGAAATAGAGAAAAAAAGTTGCATGGTAAATGAATGAAATGCTCACTAAAACTAAAGCAATACAATACATTTAACATATACATGTATTGTATATATATATATATAGTAGATATGATATCCTTGTGCGTATTATGAAATATATTTAAAAATAATTCTGTTTAAAAAAAATTGTATATAGGTAAAAAGATAAAAATTTTTCTATAACAAATGATTTATTTCGATGAAAACACTTTTTCTCTATATGTATCCTAATAGAAGATGCTGTTTGTTGTACAAAACAAAAAAAACTGTAACAAATTTTTAATAAGAGTATATTATGAAATAAGAAAACAAAAAAAAAAAAAAAAAGGTTTTTTTTTCTTCCGCTTATATTTTACATAAATTGATTGGCAATTTATCTAAATAAATACATATATATTTATGTTTTGAACTCAAATTCGCATAGCAATCAAACAAAATAAATTAAAACTTTTTTTATACACATAATATTGTGGAAATGTTTCTGTTATTGTATACACATGAATAATCATACATATATACGTGAAACATTTTAATGAATTAATATTTCACAAATTAAGCTGTACTTATAAAATTTATCGCAATATATATACTCGTATATTTACTTATTTTTTTAAATAAAAAAACTAAATATAATAAACACATAATTATTCTCAAAGATATATAAACATAACAAACATCCCTATATAAAATTTCTGAAAATGTATGTAGGTGTATGCTAAACATAATATTTATATAAACGAAAAGGTTAACAAGAAACTAAATTATATGTTTAACATCTCTACATATATATATATATATATATGAAATATAAAGTTTGAGATCTATATGTATATAGTATGATGTTATAAAAATATAAGAAGGAAGCATATGTTAACTCTATATACATTTATATATACAAAACAAAAAAATACATATATAATAAAAAAAAATTTTTTTTTCTTGGTAATATTACTTCTATTTAACGAATTTAGTGTGAAAGGGTTAAATAGACATAAAAACAAACTTTATATATATATATATATATAATAAATATATGTATATAAGGATACGACGCGTATTATATATATATATATAAATGTACTATAAAATAAACCATTATATATAAATTGCGTAATATATATAAAATATAATATTATATATAAGAAAGAACTTCAGTTCACAAAGTAAATAACATATATATATATATATTTTATTATACACACATATTTATTCACATAAGAAAATTGTTAGGTGTGAAATAAATATATATATATATATTTTAGTATATAATATAAAAGAATGTATATAAAGTGTTTTATACATTTATGTATTATAGGCGAAAACTTGAAAGGATATGGTTTTATAAACGTAATAACATTAGGTATTACTTATTAATGCAAGTAAGTATATGGGTATTATATATGTATTTATTATATATAATATTAATATTTGCGTTCTTATATAATACTTGCACACACACATATAATATAATGTTTCATATATTATTTTTTTATAAATATATGGTATAATATTATTTATGGTTTCATAAATAAATATGAAAACAAAAATAATATTATGGTTTTTTTTTTTTTATTCACAGTATTTTATATATATTTTGTAATACATACACCCACGACATACCGCATTAACTATATATATATATATATATATATAACAACAACATAGGAAACGGAATGGGAAAGTGCAATTTATATTGTATATATATATGGTATAAAAAGAAACGAAAACAATAAAACTGAACAAAAAAAAAAAAAAACCATAATTTGTATTCTCTTTTAAACAGCTTACAATTAGTGTGATTGTGGTTATATATAGAGGTTTAGAACCAATTATATATTTATTTAAATATATAGTTATATACTAGTGTACATATACATCTATTGTATAATTTATAGTTTGTTATATAACATTTTTAAAAACAACGACAATTTTATGCTATATGAGAGAAATGAAGAAATGAATTTTTTTTCTTTGTCATTGTCATACAATAAAAGATTATATATTATTATTTATATTTGTTGTGTGTTGTTATATAAATAAATCCATATATATTCTAACTATATATTATATAGTTATTGTTTGTGTAGGTTAAATTTGTATTTGTACATATTATTATCATAAAACAAAAGAGCCAAATTAAATCTATATACTATACTTTAATTTTTTTATTTTTAATTTATTATCACATGTATTAATATACAATATAGTATTTATATTAAAAAATTTGATTGCTGAAAAATTGTGTATTGTGATAAAAAAATGTTACTTGTAATTTTATTAATTTTCAAATTTTCATATGCAACCGCCCCAGCACATCCAACACAATTTTTATTTTGAATCTATTATGTATACTTTTCTTCCCACTACTACTACTACTACTACTACTACTACTACTACTACTACTACTACTACTAACACAAATTAATGGACTGGTCAAAAGAAAGAAAATTAAAACTTATAAAAAGTGCAAAAGACTTAATAAAACTAAAAACTATATATAGTTTAAAAGAAAAAAAAACTGAAATTCGTATAAGGTCTATCAGATCTGTTACAGATTGTATTTATTATTATATTATATATAATGTGGAATTAAGGTATTATATTATATAATTTATACATATACATATTTTTTGGTGTTATTACGAAAATAATAATAATAATACATAAGAAATAATATTTTTGGCAATAGGTTTTTATAGGTCTATAAAAAAAAAAAAAAATAATAAAAAAAAATAGAAGAAATAAAAATGTGAAAAACTGAGAAATTACATTATTATGTTGACAACATTTAATAAATGTGAGCTTTTATATTGTTGAGTGAACAATATATATGCATAAATACAGTGTTGGAAATACGCATATGTAAGTGAACGAATAAATAAATATATATAGTTATCACTACAGTGCAAAATAATTGTATATAAGGCAATCATAAGACCAGTATGGACTTATGGTATAGAACTATGGGGAGCCACATGTACATCAAATATAGATATAATAGAAAGATTTCAATCAAAGGTGCTCCGTAGTATAGTTAATGCACCATGGTATGTGCGCAACGATCTTTTAAGAAAGGACCTCAACATTTGTTCGGTTAAAGATTTAATTACATCTAAAAGTACATCTTATTATAAAAGACTGCATGAACATCCAAATCAACTTGTGATGAAATTTTTAAAAGCCAACGAACATGCACGAAGATTAAAAAGACATATTCCATCAGAATTAATAACAAGATTTAAATAAACAACACCCATCCTAATAAAACAATGATTATTAATGTTTATGGTTAATTAAGGGTAATTGGATCACTGGATCCATTACTAACATTTCATATAGTAAATCAAAATAAATAATTTAAATATCAAATAAAATTACTTAATATCTTTGGTTCTTACAGTATACAGTAAGAAACTAATATGTAAGATAGATTGTAAAGATGCTGAAACAAATAAAAAAAAAAAAAAATATATAGAAGATGGTTCAAATTGCTTTTGCATGAGGCAAACTTGTGTTTTCTTAATCTGTGACGCCTCCTGACCAATATTTAAAATAAGCTTATTACAAATATATTTTTTCTAAAGTTACTAATAATAATTAATAAATTGTAAAATATTAGCTATCGGATGCCAATGGCAAATTTCCTGGAAAATGAGTATATATTGTAGAATTTTAAACTCAATGTGTGTGTATAAAAAAAATTAAGTAATACGATTAAAGCTCTACAAAAATAACATAAAATATTTTGTTTCTTCTACGAGAATATTTATAAAGAATAATATATATTAATTATTTACATATATTAAATCAATATACATCATATCACATATGCAATTAAATTATTGCATTTATAATATTTCATCAATGTGTGGTGGTGGATGGAAAATAATTTATGCAATTTGTACTATTGCACATAGGATATGGAAAAGAAAAAAAAAACACTAGACACATGTCACAGAATTAAAACATTTATGCACACAATCAGAAATTTAATTTTAATATTATTCAAACTATATTATAACATATACTATATTTAATATATAATATATACTATTCGGTTTTTCGCAGAACAATTGATTGTTACAACTTATAAATTCGCAGTAACATATTTTTTCGGTTTTTAAAAAATTTATGTAAATTTAACAATTTAAAAACATTATCATATTGTGAAAACATCTGTTTTTTTTTTTCTCTGTACCTAAATTTTATGGGTGGGTATTAATATATTCTGTGTTAAATTATGTTATTTTCAGTTATACTATAATCTACTACTATATGAAATATGCATACAATATTTAATAAATAAGGTATTAATATTATAATATAAAACATAAAAAAAAAAAAAATAATCATACAAGTCATTGAATTGGAAAAATTATTTATGTATATTTTGAGCATATGATGACGCATAAATTTTTTCTGATCTTGAAACTGAAAAATTCGATTACAATTACTATACAATATAAAAAAAATTAAATAAATATTCAAAAATACTATTAACAATTAGACTATCGCACACAAATATATACAAAGTTTCTTATTGTAACAACATTCAATTCAATTGATTTCGTATTATAAAATTTAATTTGTAATTATATTATAATATAATACTTACTACAAATAAAAAAATATATAAAACAACATTCTCCATCTCCATTTAGCGGATAATGTAGAAAGAATCATATATATATATATTTCAATATAATAAATCTAACTATATCATATATATATATATATTGTAAGACTTTAGCGTATATAAGCGTATGAGTGTACATTTGTATAATTTATATTAAGAAAATCAAATTAAGATTTCCATTAGTATATTATTTTTTTAAATAATATATATTTGATTTTTCTTTCTTTATATGTATACAATATATAATAATACAACAACCTTCAGTGTATATATAAAATATAATAAGCTTATGTGCAGAATATCATTTCATTTTAAGTGTGTGTGTGTGTGTAACTAAATATAATTTATTTAATGAAATTATTTTAAATTATAAAAATGAAAAGAAAAAAGGATATCTTTCATATGTTTTCTTTAGCGAGAGGTAAATATTGTATATAAGAGTATTATATTATAATGTTAGTTTCCATTACGAAAATATGTTAATTAATTTAATTGACCAATGAGAATTTTATACTGTATTTGATACTATTTGTATTTGTATATATATATATTTCATTAAAACAAGAATACTCGTATATATTGTATATATATTGTTGAGTCGAAGAAGATATATGTGGTGTAGCAGGTAATGAAACACATATATATTTTAAATAAATAATTTTTTTAGTTACATAATATTTAAAATACAGCATTTTACCATTTTTTATATAAATATTATTTATTAAATATATATTTTAATGTTATCACTTATATTCATTATGAGTATAGAAAATAAAATATTTTATATAAATATGTTGGGTATACTCTGCATTACGATTTAACGATTTAACCCCCCCTCCCGCCAAAAATACTCACATGTGTAAATAAGAAGAAAAAAAAAACAAAAATTGATGGTCAGCAAACAAATCTTTAATATATATAGCACTTAATTTGAGAGGTTTTCTTTTTTTCTATATAAATACACATACCATATATATCTGCGCGTATCATCTAATGTATTTTAATACAATATATGGTATATGCGTTTATAAAATATATGTATAAGAAATCATTTAGATTGAAAAGTATATTTAATCTACAAATAATAATATAAAAATAAAGAAATATGATTATTGTGCAAATAAATATTTTGAGCAAAAAAAATTTTTTATGTTTATATTTTTTGTGTATTTTTGTGTTTGCTGAAATATTTATATTTATCTATAATGATATACAATATAACATATATATATATATATATATGGTACATGGATGCTTTCTGAAATATCCAAATACAAAATCGAATCTGTAAAATATTTTGATAAATTATATTAAACGTAAAATATCATCAATATTTTTCGAGTATACATTAGATAGTTTTTCTATATATATGGTATATGTTACATAATAATATAGAGCACACCACACCATATATTTTCGTTAATATATTTTAGTTTTTATTATTATTATTATAGTGTTATGATATGCTATTAGTTATTATTATTGAAAATATCTTTTCGGAAAAAAAAAAACATAAATTAATATAATAAATATTTTATACAATATATATTTTTTTTTCTTCTCATTTCAGATATGTGAACGTAAAGTGCGGTGGTCCATAGGAGGTGGTTGTGTATTTGTGTGTGAATGTGTGTGTCAGTTCTAGTTTTTTAGTTTTATGTATAAATCGTATATATATTTTTAATATATAACATATATATATATATAGACAAAATATTATATAAACAAACACACATGCATTAATAATATATATGAAAAATAATAGCCGCGATCAACCATATATATATACAACAAAAATATTAAATTATTAAGCAAATATTGATCCAATCTGAGTTATAATATATATATATATATATATATTACATTTAATATAGTAGCTGCATCATAATTTTAATAGTTTCCACGTACATCAACATAATTTTGTTAAATTATAAAAAAATATATATTTTACTATTATGCTATAGATGGTAGAAATTTCTCACAATATCTTACAAAATTATGTTAGCCATTCAATGTAATGTCATCATTTTATATGTAAAATTTAAATATCAATATCACAGAAATTATATTTTTGAACCAACAAAGTAATAGTTAATTCCATACAATAATTGGTGTTTTTAAATTGAATATTTTCTAATCAATTATTGAAAATTTATTTATTATTATAAAATTTATAGTCATCGTGTGCCACAGAAATACCAGATAATTTAATAAAAATTATTAATTTTAATATAAATATGTAAAAAAATAAAAATAATTAAGCAGGACCTTTTTTTGAGATAGTAGTGTCTAATAAATGGTATTACTAACTAATACGTATACGAATTTCTATGTGTAATTATCTATATATATTAATATAATATTATATAGGGGTATTTTTTTTTGTATATAAATATCATATTTAACTTTACAATTAGTATAAATATTAATTTAATGATTTGTTAAAAAATATATAATTTAGTATTTTCCTATATGTGAGTGTGTAGCTGTGTTCAAATAATTTCAAATTTGTTTTCCTAAAATTATATTATTATATACGAAAAATGAAGAAATATATCTTTGTTTTGTCATAAAAATTTAATTTAAATTTTTATTATTAAAATTAAAAATAATCTATAAATTTATTATTAATGTATATATTTTAATAATTTTTATAAATTGTGTTTATTTCTATAATACACACAATTGGTATATATATATATATATATATATAAATGTATGTATGGATATAATATATAGTGATGATCGATGTATATAATAAAATACAATTTAAATATAATTATTGGATTTCAAGATAAAAATGAAATTAAGTGTCAGTGCATATCGCGCACATGCATCAGCACACAAAAAAATCCTTTCAAACAGCTATCAGGCATCGCTCAATTACGGGAGTACATCGGCCTCAAGTTCAACACCAACACCAACAACATTATTTTCAGTAAGTGTAAATTTTATATTATATTTGCGTATATAATACTATAAATATCTAATATTTATATAATTATTATATGGACACATAGTGTGTTAAAGATTTTGTGTCTCAAGTAATATGTGAATAATTTAAGCTATTATATATAGGTTTTTTTTTTTTTAAATTCATACACAGCACACATTTTCTGTATATGTATTTGTATTTTTATGTTATATACCATATATAGTTTTTTGAATGAGTCAGCTGATATTTTTCCTCTGCGGTATATATATGTATAAAATATTAAAGCAAATATATTGTATATATATGGTATATATATATATAATTATTGACATATTTAATACATATATATTTATATATAGTGTATATTATATATATAATTTAAAGGAGGATAAAAAAAAATTCAAAAACCATGAGTATGTCTAACAATATAAATTTATTCTTTTGGTATAAATGTATTGATTATTATATTTATATATTTTTTTCACCAAAACTTTTGATAGATATTCTTTTTTTTTTCTTATATATTGTATCTGTCTATGTCGCATATATATATATATACTATCTTTATATTTTTATATATGTCTTCAATACTTATATACATTATATTATATTTTATATATACAAAGAACATATATATTGTAGTACATATATTTATATATATAATAAAAATAGAAGAAAACTGAAAGCACAAGAAAAAACGATGAACTATGAAAAATGAAGAAAATAGATATATTATATAAGAAGCGACATACAAAATGAAAGTTTGCAAGGACAACTTTATTACTGTATACATATATATATATATATGGTACATACAACAACATCGTCAACAATAACACCATATATTGTATATAAATATATAGCTATATATATAACAGACCAGCAAATTTTTAGAATCCAGATCGAGATTTGTTGCTACTTCATGTCATATATAAAACTATATTATGGAAAAAAAAATTGTTTGTTGTTGGTTATGTATATTTATATACATACAGTCAATATATATATATATTACTTTACTATGTGTATTTTATAAGTTCCCTCTTCAATTTTTGTATCATCATATAGAATTTATCCATATATATACCATATATATATATATATATAGAAAATATTATGTTAGACATATATATATATATAAAATTGTATATACAATATATAGATATATGTATTTACTATATATGGATACATTCGATTTGTGCGTTATATTGTTGACGACACGACATATATATATATAAAAAAAAGTATATTAGTAGTAACATACCGTCAGAAATACGGCGCCCAAAAAGATATCTATTTTAATGTTAAGAAACATAAAAATTTCTTGAAAAATCATAATATAATAGTATTATAAATAAACATATATAATATAATATATAATATATATATGTTTATTATTATATATTGTATATATGTATGTATCAAAATAACATATTAGAAAATTTTAAATACATATTAAGTATATACGGGTGTAGAGATAAAAGTTAAAATATTTCTTATTAAAAGATAACACTTCTCCTATATCCTTATGCATACATATTATATTTATTTACTCATATATATATATATATATATATAAAATTAACCACATATATAATGACTTGCAGCGTATATGTGAAACAAAGTGTCAAAAATTTATAATTATACATGCCATAAATAAATAAATAAATATATGAAAAAATTTAACGTTTAATTAACATATAAAAAATAAATGTTTGTGAGAGGATGAGGCAAAAAAAAATAATTACGTTTCATATTAATATAACAATTATATTTATTGACGAATAACTCAAACGAAATGTATATTATGAAAAAAAATTTGTACTAAATTTTCCGGAAAATCGGATTTTAAGAATTAATAATGTTTTTGAATTACGGGTTATAATGGATTTCCATTTTTGCATACAGAATTACAAATTATAATCAATTTCCAATATTTCATAGAAGAGATTTTTAAAATCGATTCACGGGCGTTCAAAGAATATTTACGTTTTATGTCAGTGAAATTTTGTATGTATATTTTATTTTATATATGTATAAGATACTGTATAAATTTATATAAATTTTCTCTGTCATCTCTGTCATTGGAAAATCGGTCAAAGCTTTTGAATACGTGAATCGATTTTACAAAATATCTTCTATGAAAGATTGAAAATTGATTATAATTTGAAATTCTATATATGTACAAACATGGAAATCGGTTAAATAATAATTCGTAAAGACCAATTTTCCGGCAAATTTCACCCACATTTTTTTTTTTTCATAATTTAGTCTACTATCACTCAAGTTTATAAGAAAAATATATTGATTGGAATTGAAGTCTATTTCTCTGGCTTCGTCTATATACATATAGTAAATGCTCTCCGCTTTTTTTAATATATGTTATATAAAATATGTTATGAAAGACTATAATATGAAAAAATTGATAATATGACAAATTATATATTTTTATTGATTTAATTAAATCGAATTTTGTTACTTAGAAAATGTTGTAAATTTTATTAAATTACGTAGTATTTACTTTTTCATGAATAGAAAAATATTATATGTGACCCAATACCAATATTTTCTATACTATTTTATAGTTATATGTATTGATACTATATTAAAATATCAAAATTATAAATGAAAAATTTCTATTTTGTTGTTATTTATATACTCGGCGTATATATATAGGAAATAAATAATTATACATTTATATACCATAAATATATATAAAACACAAACACATATATAAAATACCAAATACATAACATACCAATACATAAAAAAAACAATAAACTTTATTTTCAATAAATTGTTTTTTGCTATATGCATATATTGTCTATTATTTAGCAAAAATATATATATATATATATTGTTAAAATGTTATATATCAATAATAACACAGTGTAGGCTTCATCGCTGGCAGGATTGCCTGAATTTAATGTTATGACACTTTATTAAAATTTCTCAAAAATATATGGCCGGTTTTTGCATTCGATGTCATTAACAGTTTGTTTTGAAAAAATTATATAGTGTATTCAAAAAATTAAAAATAATTAAAAAAAAATATACATCTAAATAACGATACTAAATTTCAATCAAATGGAAAATTGGCTATATATTTTCTGGACAAACATTTCTTTAATTATTGACTGCCTATTATGATTAGAATTTGCAAAGTGTGCGTAAACAAAAATACAAATCCTTTAAACTTAATTCTAAAATATGATAATTCATATAAGTAAAAAAAATGTGCTAATAATCTCCCAATTCGTTTATTCAAATTTTTTTCTATTTGCATATACAGTAATTGTATTTTATATATTATAATTGTAGTTATTTTCTTACGTAACGCCTCTGCCTGTCCTTTATATATATATATATACATTTTTTTTTCATTGAAGTAAGCAATCTATTATAAGATGAGCAAACCTTTTTTTTTTTTTTTCATTTCAATGGCTGTAGGTATTTTATTGAAATTTTTTTTTGTATTCTCCATACTTTCTTTCTTTTTTTTTTTTTGTATTCTTTAGCCTATATATGCAGATAAGAAATAGGTTCAATGGTGGTGTTGGACGCTAAATATTTTACACACAATATATACAATATTATAAAAGCACATCAAGACCACTAATATTATAAACAGGAGCAAATCTGGGATAGTATATAAGTATTTATATATTTAATAAATCGAGATTCTGAAGTATTCAAATACGAAAAATAGTTCAATAAATAAAAGTAAAATGTAAAATTTTATTTTATAAGATTTTCTTTACATATATTTCCAATTGCGTGCGGATAAATATATATATGGTATATATAGTTGGTATGGTATCGGGTATGGTAATGGTATATATATATGAAATATTAAAATAGGTCATATTTTATTTAATCTTCTTCCTTCACATATAAGTAATAAGTATATAGACGATATTTTATAATTTTAATTAAAACCAATATATGTGTTTTATAAATGTTGTCATCATCAGAATAATCGCCAGAAATCGTACGATATTAAATGAAATTTAATTAAATTGATTAGACAATATTCTTAATACAGTATACATAAAGTAAATAATTTATGGAATAAAAGACATAGATACTAAAAATATAAGCAAATTCAATTCAATTTATAAAAAAGAATTTATTTTTAAAATCAATATAAAATACGCGTTAAAAAAATATGGTCGATTTTTTATATACGAATTAAAGATGTGAAATTCGAGAACATCATTATTGTTTAAAATTATTTAAATATATTGAATACAAATCTATGCTTTGCGTTCCGTAATATTTTATCTATAAGATATCTATTTTTTACATATATAAGTATATTTTATTTTATTTTATAAAGATAAAAATATGATCTACAATATTTATAAATTTCAAAATATACCTAGAAATGAGTAAGATATATTTATCAACTAAAATTTTTGTATTTTAAAAATTCCAATAAAGTTAATACAATTTTTGTATAAATAAAAGAATTAAAAATATTTATATTCAATGTAAAATGAATATATGCTATCAAAGTATTATACAATTTCTGTATAATTGACGTGGTCGAAGACTATATATATATAGATAGGCAAGATCTGGTGATTTGTATTTTATTGATGTTCACTACTCCCCATAGAGTTACTGTTGACGATGATTATTCTACAATCAATCATTGCAATTATATATAAACAACATTTGTTACATATAAATTTATTATTCTATATATTTTATAACATAGTCATTCAAGTCATTCAATTTCATGATTAAAAAAATATTTATTTTTAGAAATTCATAATGACAAATTTATACACAATATACATCTACATGTTTGTCTGTTTACAACGTAAATCTTATAAGAATATTATCTATATACGTATGATAATATATATAAAGTGAATATTGTATTTAGTCCAAAATGATGGTAATAAAAATATTCCATTGAATACGTATTTTTTTTAAAAATTTAATTCAAATCGTTGCTATTTTTTTAGTTTTTATTTTCATATTAATTGAATGTGATGTGGATTATATATTATATTGGACTTGAATGCAATATTCGTTTATATTTGTGTATCACTTGTATGAAATATTCACTATACACACACATATATCTAGAATTTACAATCGTGTCACAGTATATTATATAATAAATAAAATATTTATTTAAATTCCTTATTTTGAGTAAAAGTAAATATGATTTAATGTAAAAAATATTGATTTATATAAAATATATACAAATATATTCTTGAAATTTAAATTTTTCTGCATATACAAATAGATAATATTTTATTATATAACTATATAATATTTGTATGTAATGCACATTTAATATTATATATAATATATAGATAAATTGTCTGCATAAATATTATTATAAAATATAATATTATTTTCAGGTCATATCACATTATGTGAAAATATATTTACAGTAGATTTAATACGCGCGTATGTAATATTAATAATAATAATATATGTATAAATTTGAAATTTATATCAACATATATATATATATGTTGGAGAAGTATACACATAAATAATTTATAATGTAATTTCTTCATTTTATTTAAACTATATATTTATTATATGATATGATGATAAATGTTTAACGAAAAATATTGATATATTACATATATAGATATAGTCTGAAAAGCTTCTCCCACATATATGTATTATATTCTTTATATTATTAAATAATACCACACAATAATATATGCATGCTAAAATAGATATGGTAAATATATACAATATTTAAATAATATTCAGAAAAAAAATTACATTACAAATTTATTTTTGTAATATATTAGTAATTTGATTGACTTAATCAAAATATATATAAATTCTAATGGGTACAGTAGTTTATAGGGAAACATATATGGACCATAGAATTTTATAAATACAAAAAGGGTGTAGGCGTGAGTAACATGAGTGTGTAATTTTTACATTACATTATAATTATAATGTTATAAATAATATTTAATTTAACGATTTGTGTAAATGCATCTCTGCTGCGTATGCTATACCAACAATTGATACAGAAGTGACAAAAGAAAATTCATTTAATCGTCTTTCATTTCATCCAATATATATTTTTTCATATATATTTTACAATATAAGAAAATAAACAAACATTTACGAGTCTTATACATCATATAGTCTATTTTCTGTTTGCTTTTACCACTATTAGTATAGTAACAGCTATATAACATACAATCTATAAATTCTATATAATGTTATATTGACGACAGTCTGTGAATATTCAATGTCGTTGAACGCGGATCTTATATACATCATCATATGTATGTGTGTGAATATAATCGATTCTATATATTTTTATTATTACACTTAAATATGATCCTTTAGTAGTTAGATACATTTTTATTTTTTTATTTTCAATATAAATATATTTATTATAAAATATGCGAAAAGAACATATTGTAATAGAATAAAAATATATAATATAATAATTATATAGAAAATTAAAATATGGTTATTATCACACACAAAGTGTTTATTTTATTTTTTTTATTATAGATATATTAAAAACATAATCAAAATGAATGAAAAAATACAAAAAAATAAATTTAAACACACTCTATATGAAAAATAACAGGAGTTTCTTAAAATGATTATCTGTATTTGGTAATGTCATAACAAATTAGCTACTCATTTATTTATGTGTTGTTAGACGCCCTTAACTACCAAAATTTTCATGACATTACCTTTAAAGGGTTCGGTCAAAATATAATGCCGTATTAAGTGACAGTATAGTTTTTACGCATGCCGATCGAAAAATGTATATATAAAGACCAAACATTAAATTTTGGTAAAAAAAAGAATGTTACAGAAGATTATCTAAACCACACAAGTGACAATACAATGTATGTTCAGTTGAGGGAGTATAAATGCGTTGTGCGAAAAATAATGTTTCTATTAATTGTAATAATTATTTTTTTTGCCTGTTTTTATCCTAATTCATTCAGGATATTTTTCGAACAGATGGTGTGTGTGTGTGTGTGTCTGTGTAATAATATTATCTGAAAAAATATCAAAAATCCGATAATATTTTTATTTTTAAATAAAAATTTTCATTTATTATATATTGTATATCGACAATTATTTAATGGATAACCAACCAACACCACCACTATTTATAGATATAGTATATATTTTTATAACCGCCGGTAATGAAATAATTTTATTTTCGCATCGATGTCCTGTGCTGTATAATTTGAGGAGGTTATGTTTTGTTTTGTTTTTATTTTTTTTTATTACACAATTTGTGTGTTTTCTTCATTATCATTTTCCTTTTATAATTTCCCTTTATTTTTTTTTCGTATACGCTTTGTTTTTTGCTTACTATAGGCAATTGTTTTAAGTGCGGCATATATATACAAATACGGATGGATAATATGGAAAAACACAACAAGAGAGGGGTGATTAAGCAATTTGTAAAAGTTAAACAAGAAATTTTGATTAGTTCTGCTTCAATAATCGGGTTATTATATAATAAATACACAGATATATACGTAATATGTATATACATAAATTATTAATGTAAGTTAAATACATAAATGTACATATTCAACCGTAACTATATATACGAATATATATATATAAAATACACAGATAGATGATGAAAATTACGTGTATATATCCTTTCTGTGAATGTGTTTGTCTCTCTGTCTATATACACATAACAATAAGTGTATATAATAAATAAAAGGATTTTTGTTGAAGTGTAAAATATCGGGTTTATTTTTTTTTATTGGGAAAACATACGACGCCTCTTTCAATAAAATTATATATATATTCACATAGTAATATATTATGAAATGTCAATAGTCAAGTCATTGCGTATATGTATTAATGTATTTATATAAAATATATATATATATATATACGTTATTTATGATATTTATATATAATATCCAACAGACGACACACATACACATTTTTTGTTTGAACATATTTATTTAGGTCAATGTAATTTTATTTCAATTCATTTAAAATTAAAAAATCTTAATATGATATAATTATAGGTATAATGTGTATTAATATATATAAATAGGTATATAGAGGAAGATAGGTCGATATATATAATGGATAATGCGTATGTGTGTGTGAGTGTGTGTAGATTAGGTATAATAACTCATTTAATAAATATAAATATGTATAATCAAAACGATGAGAAATCAATAATCAATATCAGAATAATTAAAAAAAATATAACAGATGTAATTTACCAAAGTTAAGCTATTATCAATAATAAAAGTTTTATGATGTATTATACATATTTTATAAAAAACTACTAATATTAAAATTTTTATAACGTTCTTGAAATGAATCAATAAGCTATACGTCATCACAGTCATTTTAAAGAACAATGTCAATGTCTTCAATTGATAGCGTGTATAATTATAACATTTTCTTGTATGAAATCTGTATTTTTAATAGTATGTTGTTGGTGTTGGACGCTATACTCTTCAATTAACTACGTCGTTTCAAACAAAACAGTATATAACACCAATTAACTCATATATCAGAATTATTGATTGAAATATTATTGTAAATAAATTGGTTAAAATACTAACATACGGAGTAATTGACCAAATTTGACTGTATTAATTGTTAAATGACAATTGAATGAATTGAAATCGAAATAAATTAAATTTTATCTATTACATATCCAATTTGACTACTATATATTCTATATATTATAGTATTTTACATAGTATGTATATAAATGAAGGCAAAGTTCATGTGTCGTATTCAATTTATAATAAAAATATTGCTTTGTCGGAAAATGTAAAATGATGAAATTTTTTGCAATATTTCATATTATATTTGTTACAAAAAATACATGAGAGCACATAAAATAGAAATAGGCATATTTATTTTTTCTTATCTATATGTGATTGAAATTTAAAACGGTTGTCGTTCGTGTCGATAAGATTTATGTGTTATATATACAGATAAGATAAGATAAGATAAGATAAGATAAAAGTAATACATATTTTTTTATATATTTTGCTAATTTTTCCTTTTGTTCTTTCAGCATAAAATGCACCAGATAAAATAAATAATAAAATATATATATATATAATATGATATATAACGTTATATTATATAACATTATATCAGTAATATATATATAATTGTATTGTTTCTTTTTTCATCACTGTGAGTTTTATACATATATATATATGTCGGTTGCCATTAAATTCAAAATCAAAGATTGCTCTATATTCAATGGAACGTTGCCGCGTAACACGTATTGATTTTTTTTTTTATTTAGATTTTTTTCAGAGAAAAGTTTTTATTATTATTTTTATTTTGGTGGAATTTGTGCCTTTATAAATAATCTATAGTAATAATAAATAAATAAAATTTGTATAATTTTTAAAGTTTTTCATTTCATTTCATTTCTTGATTATTTTATTATTTTAAAAATAAAACATATTTACCATAAATAGATATGTCAAAAAATATATAATTTGGCATTTTCTATATATAGCATTTGCATACAATAGATCTGACAAAGGTTGATTTTTAATTGAAAACGATATATAGATATTTTGTTTTTAATACAATAAAATAGGTCATAATATTTGTATAACAAAATTCACTTGAATCTACATATTCTACTAATGTCTATTCTAATATTCAAATGAATCTATAGATAATAAAAATATCATCTGAAAATTATCAGAATCATAACAATAAATAAAACAAAGAAAATTATATATGTACATATATAAAAGAAATGCTAAATGTTAGCGAAACCTTTTAAATTACAATTTAATAACATTATTGTTTAATTCAATACATATACGTTAATATAAAATATACACGAATATTCATATGAGAAAGAAACTACACTCTATATATTGTATATATGATATTGGAGGACTGTATGATGCGGAAAATTATATATTAGAGAATTCAAACTCATTTATTGCAAATTTTTAAGAACCATATTTTCACAATGCGGGAAAATGAATATTGACTATTAGCAAAATTATGTGATATGTTGTTCAACACATGACCGTTTTTCTGGTTATCGTACATGTGTTTTAAATTATATTTCTGAATATAGACAATACTAATTCATATGTAATGTAATGTGAATAATAATGTAGTATTCGTGAAACTTATCCTGAATCAGATATATGGTTCGCAACTCCTATATATTTTCATTCGAAATAGTATATACCGAAATACCGAAATTTTCCTTATTGATATAATTTATTCTCCGTTTATATATGCATTGATTTACATTTAAACAAATTTGGATCCAAAGCAGTAGTGGTGACACAATTTATAATATATAGTTGCAAATTGTATTACAATGTTATATATAGAATATGTGTCAGTAAACATTTACATATAACATATATGAATTAATTATATGCATATACATTATCGATTCTACTATATATATATATATTTTTTAGTTTGAATATCGTGTAACTGAAGAAAGTAATAAATATATTGGAAAAAAAATATATATATATATAATAAAATAAAAAATAAAAGCTTAGAAGCATTAGAAAAATTCTATTATATATATAATTTTTTTTAATATATATATACAATATTATTCTCATAATATTAAATGTGTGTTATTATTATATAATGAGATAAGTCAATTTTTATAATTAATGATTTTTGATATTTGTCAACTATTATTATATATAAATTATCGTAAAATTTCAATACAATGTATTTAGATTTTTATTTTTATAACACCTTTTTTTTTTTTATTGATTTATTTAAAAAATATAAAATATCTCATGCGGTTGAGTAAATTTTATTATATTATTTATAAATTATATATTTATAGAGAAAATTTCCATATTTTATATATTTTAGATAATGATAACAATATAATTTACTAGTATAAAAATATATACGGTAAATCACATTTATACAATAATTTATAGTATGGGAAAAAAAAGGAAATCACGCACTGTTAATTTTAATACGATTATATACCAAAAACCAAAATCATTTTATCAAAGACCAAACAAATTGATTTTGACAATATTATACGCATAGATTATCTGATCTGTTTCCTTTTTTTTTATTTATATTATTACATCTCTATGTAGGCTATTATTATTATTTTTCTATTATTATTATTTTTCAGTAAATACAAATATTTAAATAATGATTACAGTACAATTGGTAAATTGTTATATACTTCATTTGAATTCATATATCCTACATTTGAATTTTTACATACACAATACAATATTATATATACATAAATTTTTTTACACGTATAATATATTAATTGTTATGTATTTTTATTTCGAATATATGGTATATTATTCAACCAATCACAAATACACAACTTTATGAACAACAATTTAACTACATTGTATTGTATATATAAGTAAGCATAAAATTTGTGCGCATAATAAAATGTATAATAATAAAATAATAGCTCGACATATAAATTTCAATCGTCAACGACAAGCGCCAAAACATATTAAATTATAAATGTTCTTAATATGGATATGACAATATATTATATTTATTATTATTTGAAAATAATAATTTTATTGTTAATAATATTTATATATATATATAAAATTTAGTTTATAAAATTAATCGATCGATATGTGTACTAAAAAAAAAAATTGACCAAGTCGTATAGAATTTTGTGTAAATATGGACAGTGATGGACAATTTGCAGATTCTATCATATACGCATTTTTACCATTTCAATTCATTTTAACAATTAAGTAAATATAGTAAAATAAATATGTGTATAAATCTTAAACTTAATTCAATTTTTTTTCTTATTATTTTATTATATCCCATATAATACTAATTTTTATTATTCCCAAATGAAATTTTAACATTAATATATAAATATCATACATATATGGGATTATTGTTTTATGTTTTATATACATTTAAAATTTCTTATTGAATTTATTTGTGTAAATGTTCGCATATTATACAATTGTAGATTATATTACATTTTATTTTCCAAATCTTCATTCATATACAATATAAATACAATTGTACACATATTGTACGAGTATATTTATACGATATTCAAATGTATATCTATATAAACATATATATACCATATATGAAATACAAATATTTATCTAACACATACACATTTCATATATACGAATATAAACATTGCTTATTTAATTAAATATACTCGTTGGATACATGCGTTTTATATATATGGTATATATGATGATAATACTAAAAATGTATAAGTATATAAAGTGAATTAAGCTAAATAGTGTAATGTAAATGATTTATCTTTAACTCTTTGGTATACAACGTATTTGGTATACATAGTTCTATTCTGCGTGTATATATATACAATATAGACATTTAACTAAATTCATTTATTAAATTTTATGCGGTTAAATATTTTAAATGTAATTTGTTGTTATTATTTAAATAAAATGATTGTTCCTTTTTTGTTAACATTAATACATTGCGGTATATCATATATATATATATATGGAATATAACAAACATATGTATTTTACATATATACACAATAAATTGTATATATTATGTTAGATAACTCAATTGGTGAAATTGTTATATAAATATCCATATATAACTAATTATAATCGTTTTAAAATTAATCTTATATAATTATATTATTATTATTATTATTATTATTATTATTATAGTGAAATAATTATTTAATGAATGAATTAAATATATAAATTTTCAAATATAGCATATAATTGTTATATATATACCCATAGAATATATAGAGATAATATATTTAGAAAAGGAAAAGAAGCCATTTTAATGCTACAGAAATTTTATATTATTTTAAGATTAACTTGATTTTGAAGTGATTTGGTACGTACTTACATTGTGGTTCATTTCGTTAACAAAATATTACTATGTATACAAAAAAAAAAAATAGTATATATGTATATTGTTCTTTATCTACATAATACAACTGTTTGTTATACATAACAATTTGTATTTTTTCGCATATTTTTAATTGTTTTACATTTTAAATTTTGCGGTTGTTAACTAAATTTGTGTGTGGATAATTTAATAATATACATACAGATTTTAGTAATACAATTTTATAGTTAACATATACTTTTATATATGGAAAATAAAAATGTGTATTTATTTATACTTATTTACTTTTCATCTATAAACTAATAGTATATGAATCTAATAGCATAAAAAAATAAAATTTGTATATACCCGCAATATTTATTAGTATTTCACAGAGTACCTATACATATTAATATAAGCATAAAGAAATAAATTTTATTACAAAAAGGGTTTATTTTATATATACGTTATTAATATGTGAAAATGCCGAGAAAGTTATTTATAGATTAAATGAAGTTTAATTGGATACTGTTTGTAATACAAAAAAAAAAAAAAATAAAATAAAAAAGAAACAACAACAAAAACAAAACCCTTTTTTTTGAACCTTTATAAAAAATTCATTATAACCTATACATGTATACCCCGTCGTCAAATATAATATAAATCCTTATAAAATATGCCAATCCATAAACATGAATATCTTTTCATTTAACAATATCTTTTTTATATATAATATATATATTTTACCAACACAATTTTTTTGTGTATATGTATTTTTGTTCTCTAAGTAATTATTAAACAATTTAAAACTGCATAATTAGTTGACATAATTTTATATTTATATATTTATTTATGTAAATTTATAAACAAAAAGTAAAAAACATTTATTAGCCAAAAAAAAATACGTTATAAATTTATGTTCATTATAATATACTCGCATATATACAGAAGCGAATATTATCATATTATATAGATCATAATTTAATATTTAATAATAAAAGTATGTACAGCCTCTACCGATATATGAAGTTACACACACACACACATACACGTACGTACATTTATCGTATTTTATTATGAAAATTATATTATAATTTTATGTTATTTCGTATTTTGTTTGATAAACTGAATATTATATGTATATTTATGTGAGACAGGGTCAAATGTGTGTGTGATGAATGCGCGCATTAATATTTAACGAATGTTTTAATATTTATTTTCAAAATATTTATGGTTGAATTTAAAACCAAATTAAATTTAAATAAATGTATATTATATATATATATATATATATATATTTACTATATACCATATACACATACATTCATATATACAACATAACACATAAAAATATATATAAGGTATTATTTCGTAACACTATTGCGTTACATGAAAAATATTATTTCCATATATATTTTATTATATAGGGCACATTTCTTCTAAATATACGTATGTTATTCTCTTCCTCATCGGCTAAGATGTGCGTATATGTAATACTAAATATAGATTAGTGAATATATATATTAAGAACCTTCAAATACAATTCTCATTTTTTCCATAACAACTTTTCCACCATCTTTTTGGGAATGTATGAAGTTGCACTTACGTGTATTGAATACTTATTTCTTTGCATACATTTTTCTGCCGTATATATACGAATACGAAATAGTAATTATCCCATTACATTACTATATTATGTGATATTTTATATTAGTGTATACATATAAGGTAATTTTATATGTCACATTATATATATAAAATATAACTAATTTTCAAGTATATAGTAAAAATTTATAATTATATTTTACCTCATTTTTATAATAATAATAATAATAATAATAATAATAATAATAATAATAATATAAATATAAATTATTCATAATTTTCTCTTATTACATATATACCATAATAACTATATATGTGTGGGTATACCCATTTACAACAATCTTCAAATAATTTGTTTTACCATTTTCATTACATATATAAATACATGCTGTTATTTCTATATAGTTATATTATTTTTCTATTTGTTTACATATGTATTAATTATGTATATATATGGTATATCTATTTATACATATAAACAATATATAGTTTATATATATATATGCGAGTACATTACATAACAATATAACATATAATACCCATTATTTTTATGTTTACCTTTTCATATAAGGTATTTTATATCAATGTATATCGTAAATAGTCATGTAAATAGTACAATATAATATTATATACATAAAGCTATTCCTTTTACATAAGGTTATTCAGTTTATATATACATACGTGTAATGTGTATTATAAATGTTCTCATGTTCTATAAATAAATAATGTATATATTATGAGTATCTATGAGTATATACATGTAATATGTAATATACTAATATATAATACCTTTATATATATATATATATATATGTCTAATATGGGTTTTTCGAAATTGAAATAAAAAATAGTCCATGTATAAAATACAATAACAACATATTATTGAATTGAAACGAATAACAAAATAAAAAATCCTATTTTTCTATATATTTTTTAAATATAAAGGTATTTTATTTTATATATATTTTCTCAAACACAAATGTATTTATTCTAAATATATTTTTTTTGTCATTGTTATTTTTTATATTATATTATTTATAAATTTATTTATTTATTTATTTATTTATTTATTTATTTATTTTATTATTTCACAGTGTTGTTGTTGTTTCATTTCATTCATAAATTGATGATCCTTAAATGGTTTCTATATATTATTTTAAAACTATAAGAACGAATAAAATTTTGTTGGTTGGTTTTTTTTCTTTTCTTTGTACTATTTCTCGTCCGTGTTTATAAAAAACAATAAAAATAAATGCTTGAACTTGTGTCTCTGTATACAATGTATTAATGTATTTTATATGTAATATCCATTTTTTTTTATTGTTTACGAATTTTTATTGTATATGTAGAGACTATAATATCATTTTCGTTTTTCCATCTCATATATGTGTGTGTGTGCAGTATATATTTGGTTGATTTTATTGCAGCACATATATTTTAGTGCAAAGATATGTGGGAGGTGGTACTAGAGTATTACAAAATGTATTATATTGTTTGGGTTTTTTTTTTTATTCTATTTTTTTGGTACATAAATTTTTAAGAATATGCTTTTATGCTTGAAAATCATTATTTTTGAATAAAATTTTATTTATTTATTACTCTATATATTATATTATATTGGCACCGCCGTCGTTACTCTCAGATGATGCATAATGTCAATATGTAAAGTTAAAAATACATAAATAATATGTCTTTTAAATATAGGGAAAATTTTATGATTTTATAAATTAAAAATATTTTATTAGATGTTTTATATTTTCCGGTTGAAAATACAAGTATATTATTATTATCATCACCAGCACAACACGCTCGTCATCATTAACACATGTTACTCGATAAGTGTGTGAAATATATTACAACGAAAACATAATTTTCTAAACGAATTATTGATAAATTTCAATTTTGGTATTTTAACGAAATAAATATTATTACATTTCTTTACTATATGACAAAATATTATGTAAAAATAATAAAAATGTTTCTTTGTTTGACATAATAAAAATCATTCCGGTTGCGTAGAGTGAATTTTCCCCAAAAAAAAAAACCTACATAACGCACTATGAATTACTAAGTATTTTCTTCGAAATAAATACAATAATTTTTTAATTCAATTTGTTTTTTCTTTTCAAATATAAAATAAAAAATGTTTATAAATTGTAAAAGTTTACCATATATATTTTAATAGTAAATAATATATTTCAACACTTTAATAAATTTTGATTATGACACTATCTATATATATACAATATATGGGATAAGTATATTGTATATTGAAAAATTTACAATAAAATTCAATCGTGTGAAAGTTGTATATTAAGTTTATATACTACTCAAAGTTCAAACAATATAGTATACACTAACTTATAACAATATATATAAATAACATATAACATCCAATACCAAAAAAATGTGTTTTCGTTTTACAATCTTTTACGTTTTTCATGTATTTTTACCACTTTTCAATTTATAGAGGTTATACATATATTGTATATAGCGAGTTGTCTTATTAATAATGAACTGTTTTCAGACTAAATACTAATTTACACCTATTTTTCGACATATAATAAAAAAAAAAAAGTTTAAAGATAAAGAATATCATTTTATTGAATTAATGAAATTTTTATACAATCAATTTTAAAAGAATTTATATACATATAACAATAATATATAGAATCGAAGATTTTTTTGGCACTGGATGTGGCATATAGTAGTTGTATATAAAACGTTAAAACATATATATAACATATAACACATAAGGTGTGGTTTCAAAAGAGATTTAAAAAGTTTATCTCCTTTTTTTCTTTTTTATTTTATTTTATCTATATATTTTGTAATCCATATGATCTCATAGCTATATATATATATAGATGGTATATGGTTCAGGGATTGTGGGAAAGATTTTGAAATATCTATATTATGTAATTTTGAATCTTAATAACTACACACAATGTATAAAAAATTACGTGTATAGCATTTGAGAAGAAACATAAAAATTTGATGTGATAGATTTGAAACTTTATTTTATATAGTATTGTATATATACGATGACATATATAAAACGCGACCTGGATTAGGTGGGGCATTATAGGAACAATTTTGAATATATCGATTGGGAAAACTTCATTGCAATTGTTTTTTTTGTCATTAGATTTATTCATTGTGTTTACAAAAATAACAAAATTGATAGTGAAAAGAAATAATATTAGATTTAATTAAAAGAATTATTTCTAATTCGGAAAGAAAATTTATTATAATTACATAAATTTAAAATTCCGCACGAAAATTTTTATTTTAAGATATTTAATTTATTTACGTATGTAATGTATTCGACGGCGCGAAATGACACCAATGAAGTTTAACCTTTTAAACAGCAATTGCAATGATTGAAATGAAAATTGTCTCCAACTGATAAAAAATTGATATTGATTTATATATAATATTTATTTGTTGTTGTTGATCTATAGATATTAACCAATTGTCATTTACATTAAACTTATTAATTTTAATTCTGGCATAATTTTCGTCAGGTATATGAAAACAATGAATTTTTTAAAATTTGAGTTAGTTATATACAAAAAAATGTTATATGGTATACTTCTTATTATAGTGTTAATAATATTATTATCGGTTTGTATATAGTATATCTTTATATTACATATATACTATGTTTTAGTGAGGTATAATAAATTTCAAAAAATATTAATTGATTTCAAGTTTTGTTATTAAACAAAATTTCAACATCCTTTACATTTTATATTTATTTAACAAAATAAATTTATCTAAAATATTTGAATTTGTTTTTCTTGTGCCTATATAAAGAATATAGTATATATAGAGAACTCTCCAGGTTTTCAGTTTTATTTTTATTGCTTTTCATATATTTTTTTAACTCAAATATTGAAATATTTTCTATGTATAAAGGCTAAGGAAAAAAAAAATGTACTTTTTCTTCTTAATTTTAATTTGTAGTATATAGATACTCCAATGAAATTTATTAAATATTTCATTTATTATGTTTTAAATGACTTATAATATAATATGATATATATAATTATATAAAATGTACTTGTCGCTTGTGATATATAGGTAAAGTATTGAAAAAGTTTTTGCAATTTTATGAAAATTAAATATTCAAAGTTTTGTTTATTTTCTCATCATAAGAAATTTCTTTCATTGATTTCATATTTTTCATTTGTTTGTGGAAATGTTTTACTCTTTAATATATGAAAAGTAAATCACAAAGCAAGCAACAATATATTTTAAATTTATCATTATATGCTTTCGCTATATATAATTTGTGTGTATATTTTAATATTCCTCTAATACAATAAACAATGTATACTGAAAAGTTTTGAATATCTATTTATGGTTAATAATATTATATACCACACCGTATATGGAAAATTAGTTATTTATAACAAATAATTTTACATGTTTTATATGTAATCAGTTGGTATTTCGTTTTGTTAACAGTCTTAAAATTAACATAAAAATCAAAATAAATTTTGTACATAAGAACCATAAAATCAAAACTTTACATATAAAAAGAAATCAATTATTTTATTTTATAATATATACATGCGATAAATAAAAAAAAAAATTTATGAAAAACTAATAAAATTAAATTTTAATTTATATGGAAATATTCAGTGGCGTTGCGTACATGTAAACAAGGTAAACAGTGTTTACCATAAAACAAATATTTTATATTTTGTATCAATATTTTTGACACTGACTGTATTTTATATTCAATTGGTTAAAGTTTACTATAGTTTTTTCTTATATTATAAATTAAAATATAGGTAAAATATCGCAAATATACTTTTCATAAAAAATTAAAGTCATATATGTTATATAATAAAATGATATAAACGATATTTAAAAAAATATAATAAATAAAAGAGTACTCACCAATTCACTTTTCCCCAAATTAGCCGCAATAGATAGGAGCCGGTAACAGAAGAATGAATATTCTGCACATACAGTTCAATTTACAATTTCATTTCACAAATAACGAAAACAAACCGCGACACACTATAGCTAAAAAGACAAAAAAAGAAATAAATTAATTTTATTATTTATTATTGTTATTCGGTAAATTTAAATAAATGTATCAAATCAAATTAAATATATTTATTTTATTACTTTTTTATTCGAAATATTTTGGTACAATTTTAAACATACAATAAATACGAAAACGAATTTGGTACAATTTTAAACATAAATACAAAAATGCAGCAACAAGAACAACTACAATTACAACAACAACAATAAATGCTATATACAAATTTCTGTCACCGCGGCGTCACACAGACACCATCTCTTTTTTTTTTTTTTGCGCATGAATATAGGAAAAAGTTAAAATTTAATTATTAAAAAACTAAAATTCTATACCATCTTTTCCAATAAAATAAATTATTGAATAATTAGATAATTGTTGTGAAACAAATAAAATAAAAATAATTAAAACAACTACAATATTTAATGTATAAAATATAAGTAAATGAGGAGCACTTACGCATATCATTAGCTAACAAGGGAAAAAGAAAGTTACGATTTATTGTATAGGCATTTTTTAAACACTCACAAACTAAACACTGTAATAATTTATAGACAATAAAACTTAAATAATATTAAACATTAATGTTTGGTTTATAAATTTAAAATAATAGATTATCTTTTACATTGATTATTAAATATAAATTATAATAAAATGATTAATATGCAAATTTTTTTTTTTTTTTCTTCCTATTTTTTCATTTACTACGACGTGACTGACACAAGAAAAACAAAAACTAGCAATAATAAAAATCGAAATTATAAATGTGACATAAAAAATTGATGTGACACATGAAAAACGAAAAAAACAATTGAATTTATTTCGACTATATAAAAAATTCGAATATATTTTTTATTATTATCTTAATTTTATTATTATTTAACGAATTTTCAAATTTAAAAATTTGCTCTTTTTTGAAATTTATTCCAATAGATGTTGTCACCTATGCTTATAAGGATGTTTTAATAATTTGATATACTTTTATAGTAATGAAATTTGCTTACAAAGTAAATTTATCGATTTTGATATTATTTAATATTATTTACATTTTTGGAGCTTATAAATTTTGAGTTTTACCCTTCTATAATTGAACCGCTCTTCTCGTGGTATGGTATGTACCAGACCAGACTGTCGGACCTATATGCACGATGCCATTATAGAGAAAAAATCAATTATATGCCACCTAAACATAAATTCAAAGAAATAATCATTGACATAGATGCTGCTAACAAACAAAGAATATTTATGTAATGCGATGAAAATAGGATTTGTTTAACTAATCAAAAAATTGAAGCGATGCCGCTGGAAATATTGTTATATAGTTACTTTAGTTTTCATAAATGTGTGAATATATAATGAAGTATACTCTATAGTCTATTATTTTACTTATGCATAATTTTAAAATAGTTATTAAAATATTTAAATATATAAAATCAAATGTTTACATAATAATTCATTTCTATATATATAGAATGAATATTGTATATTAAAACGTATATGTAACACTCAGTGCCGTACGCAGAGGACATAAACGAATCGATAGTGTTATGTACCGGATTCAAAAAAAACATCCATCGTCAGTGCGACGGTTTTATTTTTTGTTCGAGAATAAAATTAACATAATTTGCATTTCATATAATTTAAGTTTTAAAATTATCCACATATATAACATATAAACTATATTTAAAGGAGATAATTATGAAAATCTATACATCTGAATTAATTATATATGTAATAATATATATAGTAGTCATCAACTTGTACACTCGCATTGTCAAATTCTATACATTATACATTATTTTATTTTAAAATCAGGATCTGTAAGCAAAGGTTATTGTATTTTGTATGTGACATAAAATATATAATATAAATACGCAGCTATAATAATATGAAAAAAAAAAATAGATTATATAGAACCTTTTTATCACATAAATACACAGACATAAATATTTGTATAAGCTAAAATGATGTATATACAATATATATATACGGGACGGGTATTCTACATTATGCATATATAAATAAATATATGAATAAAGAACAATTTAAAGGTTATATGGTGACAATCATCTGTCCATGTTGAATAATAAATAAATTTTATTGATAAAATTATGGCTATAGAAAAAAAAAAACCAAGACTATAATATTATGCATAGACATACATAAACAGGGTGGATATATTAACATGTACCAGTCGCATTGCGATCCTGTACTGATTTTAGAAGTAACTATATATTCAATAAATTATTAATATATATAAAAGACCCACAGATAATTTTATATATAGTTTTAAAATCTATAAGTATTTAAAGATTCTAACTATCGATATTTGCGTTAGAGCATAAGACCCATATAAATATCATGAATATATTCGCATCGATGAATAATTCTCTATATACATAATATAGATTTATGACATGTGTTATGAGAAGTTTCCCGATACAATTAAAAGATTATAAACCGCATAGTATAGAAAATATTTCATTGACTATATCCCATAATATATATATATATATATGAAAACAGCGAATGAGTATATCAGCATCATATATCAGAATCATACTATGGATTGTTTGTTAGTAAATTGTATATGTGCACTATATAAACTTGTATAAAATAATAACATTGAGAAAAAAAATTTTTTTATTTATATTCTGTGTTTATTTCCTTTTTCCTTTAAAATGTAACCATACCCCAATTACCATACAAATATATACATAATAAAGGATGTACTTATTATATACATACACATACACACATGCACATATATATATTTTATTTGCATATTTTGAAAATACATGTAGTTTGATTATATTTTGCTATATATTCTCGTAAATATGCGAATATTAGTAATTCACTATTTCATTTCATTTCAAATATTTTCATTCTGTAATTGTATTATATATATACACCCACATTTAATATATATATATTTACATAATAATAATGACGTATAATAATAATATGAATAATATTATTTATTTGAATCCTTTTTCAACTATTTATAGTGAATAATTTAAATTATATATGATTGCATTATAGTCATGGAATTATTTATGAAATCTAAAATTTGTTTTGAAATAAGAATGTTAATCTACTCTCCATTCCATAAGTGATACAGTATAGTGCGCAGTGGTTTAAGATTTAAAAACATTTGTCACTAAATTCGGATCGGCAACTATTTCGTTTCGCATGAAAAACAAATTTTTCAGTATTTTTACTAATAAATGTTACAGCTACATATGAATTATTATTTCATCGTTTATGAAATTATAGACAAGAAAATCCTTGAAAATTTTGTTTGTTGAATGATATATTCAAAGATAAACAATATTATATACACACAACACCATGGACTGGACTATTCACCTATCTATTGTACATAAAATATATATAATATAATTTCAGATCAATTAGCGAATAATTAAATAATAAAAAAGTAATTTACCATCGTATAAATACTGAAATCTCCATATAGTAAAAAGTCTTTCACCAACTTTAAATCTCTGTTTTTAAGTTACAAAATACAGACACACACCAAAAATTGTATTCATCAAATTACTTGCATTAAATTACGCACTGCGCTTTGGATAACTATATACAAAATGGTGCATTGAAATTCAAAATTTATATTATAAATTGGCACTTTCGTTTAGATAATATACAATAACTACACCACATAACATATATAAAGTCTAAATTTATTATAAATTTTAATTAATTTTTGTATAAAATGAAACGTGAATAATGCGATAGTAGTAAAAATTTATGTTGAAATCATAAAATAAATTATGTATAGTATAAGTATAAAGACCGACTATGTGTACTACTGCTATTATACTATTAACTAATCTATATATACTGCGGTACCTATATGTTAAATACTGATAAAAATGTATAACTAAATATTGAATTTTTTCGATAATATTATGTAAAAAAAATAGGGAAATCATTTTCAACAAAATATTTTACATATAATTATATATTTCAGTATATTAAATATTTAATTAAAAAATATATAATTAATTATTTCAGTATATTTTATATGAAACTTTTTTTTTTTTAATTAGTATTTAAAATGAATTATATAAAAACAATTATTCACATTACACATACAAGTTTATTGTATTTAATCGAATGCGTGACGTCGTAAAATCAATTATATGAAACGTAAATAATGTTAAATTTGCAATTATTATGTTTGTGATATAAAACATAAAAAAAAAATATATATATAATTTTATATAAAACGACAGATTTCTGATCAATATTATTACAATTACATATATAAAAAATATCTATTTTAAATAAAATGGTATATATTTTTGTAATTGTAAAAAGAAAATATTATTGATATTCATTTAAAAATAATATTATGTATAATATGGAATCGAACAAAAAAATATGAAAAATATAATATGAGGTTTCAAAGTAAACTTATATATGTTATTTGAAATTAAAATCTCATTATTTAATGCTACGAGTATCGTCGTATACGCGGATGGTATTAAGAAAAACAATTTTATTTTATATATTTTTTTTTTTTACAATATTCCTTAATAATATCCATATTTATTTATTTATATAATATAAACTCATAATTTTTAATATTTGAAAATAAATATTAATTTTCATTATATACATATATTATATATAATAATAATAATAATAATGTATTATACGAATATACAGTTGATATTATGTATTATGTTTATATGTACTATGTCTACTCTGCTTATTATATACAAAATATAGACGCGCATTATATATATATATATATATATACCGCATATAGACTCATATAAGTGAGTAATTCAAAAGCATATATAAGTGAAGTGAATCGAATGAGATTTTAAGAAAACAATGGCTTATCTACTTCAAGCAACTTGCTGCCTATAAACAGCAACATCAATAACAACAACAAATAATAACAAAATCATCATGAATAATAAGAATGCTATATAATATTACAATTTATTTAAAAAAAATTGTATATATATAAATATTTATGTGATATAAAGAAGCTTTCCTATATACAATATATGGTATATAAATCTTTATATACACAAATATGTATATAGATATAAAAATGTATTATGTGTTATATATTATATTAATATTAATAACAATAAGTGCTTTATATATAACCTACTTTTAAATTGTTTATAAATAATTGGATGTTTTTGAAATAAGATTATACACCTATATATTATTATTTATATATACATTTATTTACATGATTTAATATTATATATATATAAACATAATACATAGATAGTAACATATGTATATAATCTATTATATATTAATAATTATAATATACAATGAAGATGAAAAAATTGCAATTATATTCTATAGACGTTTGTGTATGATAATTAAGGTGAGAATGGTAATATATATTAATAAAATTCGTTAAATTTGCTATTTATTTTATTATATGGTTTATTAATTATTTAGTGTATGTGAGGAAAGTGTAAATGATTTTCTTATAACATTGAAAATCACTTTTTAGTTTCAAGTATATGTGAATAGTCGCATTCGGACCAAAGTGTTATAATTATACATACCTCTATGCGTATATACAATTCGACTGTATATATATATGATAAAAATTAGATACATATATGGCCTTTGATTTTAAAATCTATACAGGGTCGTCTTTATATATAGCGCACCACTGTTAAGTGCTAATACAGTTTGATTAAATAACAATTAAATAAAATGCGACTAATAGTAGTAATAGCATCAGAACTCAGTTCCTAACCAGACTATTGTTAGTGGCTGAGTACTAGCATCACTATCCTATAAAATTTTTGCTATTAATTTTACCCTGAAATTGGTATATTATAGATATGTAGTTTATTACTTATCAAACAACGCATTAATTTCAAATATATATTACATAATCTATCTACATTTATGCATATTTTATATAAATATTGAATATACAATATACATTGAAAATTAAATAAAGTAAATATTTGAAAATAAGATTATTAATATATTAATAAATAAATTAATTATAATGAGATTTTATAATAATTAGTTGTTTTATACTCAATTAGTTATATTATATATTGAAATATTTTAGCTGTATTATATATGTATATTGGAAACATAACAACAACTTGTGTTTGAATTAATCAATAATGGAATAGCTTTTTTTTTCATGTTTGTTAATTTTTGCATTCTAAAATAATGAATACATATATAAATAAGTTATATTTTTAAAGTTGCCCCATATAAGATTCTTTAAAAATCAATGTAATTTTGTGGAAAATATACTATTAAAAATTGTACATATAAATTTTGGGTTTGCAAATTGTCGACACATATATGTTTATCCTTAATTTCATTTTTTATATATTGCCACAGACCGCATAACAATGTGTGTCAAACATTGATAATCTGGAACGTATGGATCAAACACAAATGTTTGTAATTTAAAGACACAAACTTAATTGTATTGTAAATATATTGTAAATTTTTTATATTACTTGTAAATTATAAAAACTACTCTCAAACACAATTCCATCATACCACCACTAACTTAATTTGTGGATAAAAAAATAAATAATAATAAAGTAAATTTTTCAACTTTCAACTTCACTAATTACAAATTTTTTATAAAATTATTAAAAATATACATTATATTGTATTTTATATCTTACAAAAATTAATTTGATTATCTTTACAAAAAGTATATTCATATGCAAATATTTGTAATTTAAAATTTCGTATATAGTACAATATAAATTCTTTGGTATATACATATTTTACACTAAACAATGAACTTTTAAAATTCAATTTCGTTTATAATATATATTATTTGCACATATGTTAAAAGTTATCTATAAAATGCATATCATCATCAATACAATACTTTACTACATATATATATATATATATTTGTATAGTCATATATCTAGTCGTATATAAAATGGATATGCTTGAAAGTATGTCAAAAGAAGACATGATTTTTTGTTAAATAAAAGACAGATTTTAATAAACTTTAACATAAATTGTGTTACATATTTACTTTCAGATTGCAGATTATATTCTTATTATATATTTTATTTGACATACATATACCGCATTTACACTAAGCGACCCATTAAATGTAACAGAATAAAACAAAATTGTTTTTGAATACTTACGTCTTCTAGCATAAAAAAAAAACAATTACTTTTATAATTTATATTGAAATATATTGTGAATGTAAAAAATATTCCCGTAAAATAAAATTGTTATTATTTTCAAATAAATTACAAAATTGTTGAAGAATTATCCAAAGTATTTGTTATGGAATTTATGTAGGAATATTATTTGGTATATTATTTCAATTTACAACAATTTGTTGTTGTTTCAGTTTTTTTGCATTTCATGTGTCGCTTAGTGTACTTTATGTTAGTGTAGAGATTCCAAAACTTAAAGACATTACAAAAATATATCATTTTTTTATATTATTAGATTATGATAATTTTAAAAATGACAAAACATGTTTAATTTTAAATAAATAACATTTTAACCATATATTTTTTATCGGAGTCTATGATTACACATTAAATTCCCAAATAATATCGGTTATGTTAAGGCATCATCTATTAATACATATTATTCAGTTGTATATATATAAAAAAATTATAAAAATGAATGTATTAATATTATAATTGTATACATAATTTACATACAAATAAAATAAAACAAATATAGAAATTTGAGTAATTTTCTCACAATATCTTCACCACATTTATAATATGATTAACCAAAAATATTACAAAAACAAAAAAAAAAAACGAAACGCAATTATTTCTTTAACATATAATTTATTCCATTCAATTATAGTATAATCCTTATAGAAATCCATTTTCTTGATACTCTCTAGGATTAAATGTTCTTTTAAAAAACAACTATGCCAATTTATATGGATATTTGTATTTGTATTTGTATTATATATTTATATAGAACTCGAATAGTATAGAAAAGAAAATATTTAAGGTTCAAACAAAATATTGTAGAAAATAAAATATTATATTACATAAATTTGGGAAATATAATTTAAGAGAAACTCTGGTTTTTTCTTTTATATATAATTTAATATTGTATTGTATTATATACTTTAAAAATGTAAAATTAAATTAAAATTATGTTTAATACAACATTTAGTATATATTGCGATGGATTATTATTGATGTCGAACGCAGCTGTAATAATTTCATATATATTTGTAAAATTTTGTAAATTGTTTCAATAACTCATGTGAATGGCGTTAAGAAATATTATTATTTGTAATATAATCAATATTTGGTAAAAGTTATACTAAAAATATTAATCGGTTTTAACGCATCATTATGAGCACATCGTTTTTATTGTATGCTCAAATATATATATAATTTATTATAGATAATATTATAAACTATATAAAATAATATAATATATTTAATGATGTCGATTAATTTTTCCCACATCAATATAATAAATAAAGTTTTGATAATTGTTATAATACAAAATTTTATATATATAAAATAATATATAATATTTATATTGTCATTTTATAATAAAAATTTTCCATTCTTTCGCAAACCATATAACCATATATAACAAAAAGGATCATATAAATCTTGTTATATAGGCATATAATTCTATTGATAAATAGTATAATTTGTTATTATATTGACTATCTTTATTATATACAATATATATATATTTTTTATACTTATATTATTTATAATCAACACAGATGGAAAATAATTTTGATTTTATTATTAGAAAAAAATATTTCGTTTTTATATAATATTCAAATAAAAAACATAATAATAATAATAATAATAATAATAATAATAATAATAATAATAATAATAATAATAATAATAAATGAATCAACTGGCAATAAATAAATATGTATTTCGGTATATATAGATATGATATGATTTTGGGTCCAGAAAATAACATTTCTATAATTCCCGGGAAAAGAAATATATTGATGTTTGTGTGTGTCTGCGTATATTACACATAGTGCGTATACATTTAATATATATGCTAAAAAGCCCTCCTTTAGTGTATAAATTGCATATATGTATATTTTGAGAGTGCGTCGATGTCGATCATATTCTTGAACAACTGTTATCAAACACATTTTTACAGAAGCATTTGGAATAATGAAAAAAATATACTGCTATTTTTTCTAGTTCCTCATCCTCTTTCCTTTTTTATTTTTACTTTCGTTTTGTATTTATTTTTGTATATATGTATTTCTTATATACAAATATATATTATGTATATAGTATATACATACACATACAATTATATATAGTTATTTTAAATGTTGGTGACAATGCTAGCAACGACAATATTTGGTTATATATATATATACATAAAATGTATATGTACATACAGAGTCTTTAACAAAATGAAATCATATAAAAAAAAGCTAATTTAGCTATAAATAAAGTTAGAAATTTGAAAATGACGATATAATACAATACTCACATATATATATATATATATATATAGGACGAGTGTATACCGACAGGGTGTATATAGAACGGTGAATTATATATATGATACTATCAAAAAATATAATGCATTGAACATGAAAAATGTTGTAGTATTATTATAATTTTTTGGCTAAAAAATAAATCGATTTCATTGGCTGGTATGTTTTATAACACACTGTTTGTTTGTACCATAAACTTTAAAAATATATACAATAAAAATCTTTTTATTCATTTGTTTTTTATGTTATGTTTTTTATATGTACAATTTAAGCATATATTAAATATATGTTTTTTTTGGTAATATGTATTTATGTATTCGTTCGTGTTGTGTATATAAATATGTATATAAATATGTATATATATTCTGGAAATAAATGGTCCAATTGTTAAATAAATTTGATAGCAATCACCAATCAGGAATATTTAATGAATATAAATATACTGACTTATACATATACCTATATATATATATTATTATATAGCATAGGATGATTCTAAGAATTAAGAGTATACAAAAATTATAAACGATAAATTTTATGAAAAAAGTAAAACTGATTTTATTTCTATATAGAATTCACTATGGTTCAATCTTCTCATTTTACTAAGTGCTTGAAATTTTGTAAACTCAAACTTCACACGGTATCATTGGTGCACATCCTACAGAAACACTGAATTTAATATGGTATATCAGTTGAAATTTACTTAAATGACAGTTGTCCAAATGGTATCCGGTGAGCAGCTTTTTCAAAAGTGGATTTTTTTTTACAAATATCCGCAATGATATTCTGATAAATAAAAACTATATGCGCCTGTAAATTCAATCTTGCTTCCATTACATACATACATATTCGCATGCAATTTTTTCTGTTTATGATTACATCGCTTATATGTTACATATCGCAGTCGTATCTCTTTTATAATAATAGCATATCTTTTAGAATCATCCTATTTATTTTAAATTTAAAATGGGTATCATATAATTTATATATAATGAATATATATTATATACGCTACATATATTACATATATATTAGTATGTTTATACATATTTAAATATTTATCTGCTAAATATATATATATATACTCAAAATAAATTATTGATTTTATATATATATGTAAGAAAATATAAAATTGAAATTTAACGAATTTCTTGTACGCATACAGCATATCGTGTTATCGTTATTCAATTTTTAATTATCTAATACAATATATACCATATACTAACGAATAATTCAAAAAATATATGATATAGATTAAAATTTGTCCAATAAATCAAACATATTTGTCTGATATCAAAGATCTAAAAGATATGTTACAATTAAAATTAAGAAAAATTCTAAACCAACAAAATATAACTTATATAATATTATAAAATGTTTATATTCTTTGTAGAACATCTAACATTTTTATGAATGTTTTACTGTATAATATATATTGTGCATTAACAACATATTTTTCCATTGATTTCAACATAAATACATAGATATATATATATATATATATATATGGATAAAATGATTGAAAAGATAAAAAAAAAATCTTTTGAAGAATCTTTTGAAACGTTACAAATTAAATTATACCTTATATCGACAATATGGTAAATGAAAAATAAAATTTATTTGATATATTAAATTAAAAAGACGACAATTTATAAAATATGTTCTTAAGATCTTCTTACATATAAATGCTATGCTATATATATTTATGCTTTATATACAAATTTGAATGATATATGAATAAGGAAAAAAAAATAAAAATTGATTGAATTTTAAATATAATTGAGTTTCAAAGTCGTACGATATAAAATAAATATATCAAAATAATTTTAATATATACGCACCCGCATTGCAATAAAAAAAAAAGTATATATACGAACTTGAAAAATTAGACTGCTTTTTTTTCTTTTTTTTGGAAATATCATATGTCGTAATAAAGTAAGAAAAATATATAGAATAAATTATACATATAATCTTAGCCGCTCTCCATCTTTTTTTGAAAGCTATAGTTTCGCGAAAAAATTTGCAATTCAATTTAATAAAAAAAAGGTCAATATTTTCTGTATATATGCAAAGAGCAGTTTTTTAACATATAGCAAACGAAAATGTGCCTATGTATGATTTTTTCAAGATCGTACATTTTTATTACACTGGGTGTACATATGTATATATAAAAAATAAATTTGTCATATGTGAGAATATGTGTGTATTTATATACGTAAACAAATAAAGATTGACGTGCGTTTGCAAATTTGTAACATATTTTTATCACATTAGAGCGTACATACAGAGTATATACACAAAAAACGCATAACTTATAATAATATAATCCATTAAATTTACATTCAATATAAAGTATAACTTTATGTTCTATATGTTTTATATTGATGAAATAGTTAATATGCCTCGTATCCAGAAATATTATAATATTAGGTTGTCAACTATCTCCCTTCCGCCTTTTTGCTCTTTATTCAATGCTTTATAAAAAGTGTTACAGTAATCGGATTTAGTTCAAATATGCGCCGTTTTGTTCGATAATCTGTTTCCATCTAGACTGCAACTTCATAATACCTCCCTCGTAGAAGCCCCCCTCCTTATTTGCGAAGAACTCGGACAGCCACTTTTCACAAGCCTCTTTTGAGATCAACTTTACACCACCAAGGGCGTTCGCCATGGACAGGAACAGGTGGTAATCACTTGGCGCTATGTCCGGGCTATATGGTGGATGCGATAAAACCTCCCATCCGAGCTCCCGTAGCTTCTGACGAGTCATCAACGAAGTGTGTGGTCTGGCGTTGTCCTGGTGGAACACTACACCCTTCCTTTTGGCCAATTCTGGACGCTTCTGGTCGATCGCCTGCTTCAAGCGGTCCAGTTGTTCGCAGTAGATGGTAGAATTAAGCGTCTGGCCATATGGGAGCAGCTCATATTGGATGATTCCCTTCCAATCCCACCAAACACACAGCAAAACCTTCCTGGCCGTCAATCCCGGCTTGGCCACTGTTTGGGACGATTCACCGGCCTGCGACCACGACCGTTTTCGCTTGATATTGTCGTATGTGATCCATTTTTCGTCGCCAGTCACCATCCGCTTCAAGAATGGGTCGAGTTCGTTCCGTTTCAGCAGCATTTCGCAAATGGAAATTCGGTCCATTAGATTTTTCACTGTTAATTCATGTGGCACCCAAACATCAAGCTTTTTTTTGTATCCAGCCTTCTGCAGATGGTTTAAAATGGTTTGGTGACTAACTCCCATCTCCTGGGCGATGTCACGAGATGCCACATGCCGGTCTAACTCGATGTATTCCATGATTTGATCGGTATTTGTCGTCACAGGTCTTCCGCCGGCTGGCTTATCCATGGTGTCGTTTTCACCGGCTCTGAATCGTCGAAACCATTCCTCCGCGGTTCGAAGTGATAGAGTACCATCCCCCAAAACACCATTAATCTCACGGAACGTTTCTCTAGCGGATTTGCCTTTAACGAAGGAAAACTTTAAAATAGCGCGAATTTCGGCGTTAGTGAACTCCATGTTTACACGTCTATAACTGTTGAACGCAATATCCAAACTAATCATACATAGCGTCGTTTTGTTTGTTATGTCAAGAGCTTTCAAATTATGTACAGTGTTGCCAGATACGAGCTCTGTAGCGCTTTGTACATAGCCGCGAAATTAAAAAGACAAAAAGGCGGAAGGGAGATATTTGACAACCTTATATTTATATAATTTAATATATGACGATAATAACAAATATATCATATTGTAAATAAATCTTTTCCATTCACTCTAATAACATTTTTCGTAAAATTATTTATCATAAATTATTAAATTTTGTTTATAATATATATGAGCTTTTTCCGCATATATATACACACTTTCTTAAACAGCAGAAAAATTATTAAACAAACACAAAAGGAAGATATGTCGACATAATGAACACACACAGATTTATGAACTAATTTTATAAACATCCCCCTTTACAGAACATTTATTATTATACTAATTTTCTTTATACTTGTGTGCTCTATTACACAACAATGTACAATGTACATTGTAAATACATACACAAAAACAATAGAATTATATATTTTATTTTAATTTCATTCAAAAAAGGGTTGTTGTATGAAATATGAGAAATTATATATTGTATGTTATATACAAACATTTAAACATTTAAAAATATATTTTTGGAAATATTCTTCCTATAGCGACCTTATTAAATACAATATTATAAATGAATTTGAACGAGTATATTGTATATTTCTTTAAAGTCACTGAAATTACAGCACGCAGAGACATGTAAAGTTATATATTGTATATATATAGAAAATAGTTTGTTATATAGAAAATGTTTATATATGTTTTTGGTTTGTACACATAAACTAAAATAAAATACCATATCGAAAATTTATATTATTAATACTTTCGGATTGGTTATTTAAGTTCGTACTATTTATACAGAAATGTATAAGCGTAAATTTTGTTAAACAAAAAAAAAAAAAAAAACAGGATAGCGAACAATAAGTAAAAAAAAAATAGTACTTTATACATTTTTTATAAATATGTACAAAAATATTGATCAAATATTGATTTTATTTATTATTTATACGGAAAAATCAACAAAAATTTATCTAAAATTTATTATTGTACAATATTATAATGAAATAACAAATTGTATATAAATGCTTCTTTCATATATATATACGCATAGGATACAATAAGAGTCTAAAACCGGATATAATTTTAAAAATTTTTTTATATAAAATGGTTGCATATATATACGGTATAACATTACCATTATTACTATATACTCCAATTATATATAAATAACAAATTTTGTTAATTAAAATGTTCCATTTGAAAATGTTACTTAATTATTCATTTTAACATATACACATAATAACGTATATATGTACATTTTTAACATTTTAACATTTTAATGTTTCCTATACAGTCAATATTTGTTTTATACTCATTTTTTATACACAAGTTATATTTATACTAACTATTATTATAATATATATATATATATACGATATATTATATAATAATAATTAAATTTAAACCGATTTTATTTTAAAATTTTATTATTATTTTGTATTTATTTAATTATATAAATTTAACTGATTACTATAAAAACACTCAGTAGCAGCACAGTGGTATAGTGCTGATGTTTATTAATCATGAAAGTGACTATTTGTGTAGTTTATGGAATAGAAAGTAAAACGGATATTTTTAAAAATATGGTGTTGGACGACGCTGTTCAAAGATTATAAAAATGTATGCACACACATACACACACATCACCCAAATAAAAATAATAGAATTATAGAAACATCTATATCTTTCGTTAATTGCAGTACAATTATGGTGAATTGTTATATACTGCCATGCAGAGGAATTTACCAACTTGGCTGTAATGTGTAATATATAATTTGAAAAAGAATTACTAAAATGCTATATATAATTAAATATTAAACGAAATAATAAATAATAATAATAATATAATAACAAAATAGCACTTGTAGTGATGTACTTCTGGTGTTCTATAAGACGTTTCTATATCCATATTATATATTTATATATATATATATGCTAAGTTTATCCGCGTGCGAGATGATAAATAATTATTTTTTAAAAAAAAAATTTAATTAAAGGATTTATAAAAAAAATTACAAAATTATATTACAAATAATTGACTATTTTAATTTTTATTTATTAAAATTTAAATTATTTTTATATTTTATTTAATATAATTTTATGTGTCTATAAAAATTTTCACATAGGATTAGTGTTTTTTAAGTAAAATCGTTTTTTATTCGTAGATTTAGCAAAAAAAAATAATAATTTATAATTTTAAAAATTATTTTAAAAGCTCAATTAATTGTTTTTATATTAGTTTATAAACTCATATATTAAATTATATACCTTTATATAGTATACTTTCTATTATAAATATGTATGAAAAAATTACATAACTATAGAACTCGCATATATTCATTTCATGTACATAGTAAAATATAGAATTAGGTCAATTTTTATTGTTCTATAATAACTATAAATAGTATATAGTAGGAGGAAACGTATTAATTTATTAGTGGTTTTGCTCAACATATATATATATATATTTGTATTTGTGAAAAGTCTAAAGCTAAACAATTTAGTGAGTATAAAACAAAAAAAAAACCACAGAAATTTCATTTAATTATTTTATATTCAATCAATTATGATATACAATATATTTATATTTGTATTTTAATATTGAACAAGGATATGTATCGCATACATTATCTAATTGAACCGTGTATTTAATTACATTTTGTTATTATATATTGAAGAAGAATATTTTCTATATTATTTTATGTAAATGTAGCATATTATGTAATTATATTGCATAATATTATTAATATTACATACATTTATACGCACGCACATATTATATTTGCTCTATATACGTATATTGATAGTATATGTCGCGTTATACATGTTGAAATACAATAAAAAATAATGTACTTCATATTAAATAAAAAAGATAAAAGGACTATTATTATAAATTGAAATAAAAATATAATAATACTTTTACTAAACAATACCTGTGTTTATAATAATTTAATTTTCTTTTACAAATATCCTTTGACATAAAAAATAATAATTTATTATTTAAAATATAAACTTTTTATATGTTTAACGAAAAGTTTTAACCCTTTTTCGGTCTTCTATTATTTTTATTGAAGTTAAAAAAAATGTCTGCATTAGAAAGAGATTCGTTGTGGATCATAATATAACAAAAGATATAATAGAAAATTTTCCGCTAAGTCGGTACAATTGTATGTCCTTTAGAATGGAGACGCCAATACCGGAACGGTTAATATATACATAAATATATATATTTTTAATTATTATTATTATTATTATTTCAACACCTTTCTTTTTCCTTTTTTTAGTAAATGCTGCTCACATTATTTTTTATTTATATTTATTTATTTTTTTGATACAACAATATTATTTATATATAATTTATATAAATAAATACACATATACCCTTTTAAAAGATATATATTGTGGTATCGGTTACACAAATAAATTATATACCTATATATTTCTATACCTATAGACGGGGACGATGTATTATAAAAAAAAATTAACCGGAAAAACAGAATGATAAAAAGAAAAATTATTATTATTATTATTATTTGTTTGAATTGTGTAACAAAAAAGGTATTATACAACAAATTGAAAACATCTAAAGATTATATTATGCATTTATTTATTGTATATATATATACCATATAATATATAGTAATATTTATATAATATTATATCGTCATATTGAGGTATATATATGTTATGTGATGTTGGTATTTTTGATATAGTGGTGTTATGATGAAATTTTATACCTAAGGCAATACAAAATAAACATCGTTATTATCACATAATACATAGACGTGTAAGAGATGAAAATATAATACAAATGATTTTAAAAATACAAATAAAATATATGAAAATTCATTTGTTCATATAATCATAGATTTTATTTTGTAATTATACATAAAATGTTATAGATAATAAATATGTTTTGTTGCGTATAAATAAATTTAATATCAATTGTAAGTATGGCAGCAACAATGTTGTTAACAATTCAATTTTTAAATATTCATAAATTTATGTACAAAATATAAAGAGACCGCTATTCATAATATCATAAAAACAATGAAAAATTAGACGAATTTTTTTGTAATAAATATATTTTAACATATATGTAAAAATCGGCTGAAAGATAATTCCATCAGAGCAGAGCTTTTTTGTACGATTTTTTTTTTATAAGACATTCAGTAGCAATTATTCTCAAAAAAAGAATTTTTCTGTGACATATCTGGTGATTTGTTTTTCAATATAGATTTTGTTATCTATGATATACGCAGTAAGTATATTATTATTATATATAATTATATATCAAAAGTAATATTCGTCTATCAATGGATACATTGTATTTGCCAATATATACTTTATTTATATATTATATATACGAGTACGTATATGTAAAGATTTTATTTATTTATACTTTTATGCGTTCCGTAAAATAAAAAATTAAATTGTGTTGTGTATACGAATGTAATTTATGGTTTTTGTTATAAGTTTGTAAATATACACATAATGTTACGTTCAAATTATTTACCATATATATTTCATTTTTAAACGTATGTAATGTGTACCTATATACCAGTATATGCCAGTAATAATTTCAAAGAATTTATTCTTTAAAATGAAACGATAAATTACACGAATGTTATTGTTTGTGTTATTTTGGTTGCCAGTAAAGTAATATTGAAATAATAACTATATATTATATTTTTTATTGTGACCTTGAGAAGGTTACAATTATTAAACGTCATACGACCGCTATTTTGATCGCAGTGGGATCAGTACGAATTTCACAATAATATTAAAATTGTAATGGCATAATTTAAAATAGATTAAATAACTTAATATTATCGCATATATTTGAATTTATGGAGTAAATATGTGTGTATGCTTAAAATATATATTAAAAAGTTATGTGTATATACAAATTTATATAAATACATTTATACAATACTTTACTAATCTATACATATATTGTATATTTATATATTATATATAGTAATTTCTTTGCAAGCAAAGAATATGTATAATTTTATTTATTTATTTCACATATATATTATATACTAATAAAATTAATGTAAAAATTACTATATTAAAATTATTCATACAATACATATGAATTATACTAAATTACTTAAATTGTATATTTGTCTGCAACCATAAAAGTACTTTGATAGTTAATATAGGACGGTAAAAGAATCAGTTACCAACTGCGACAAATTTCCTATTTAATATTTTACATTTACCAACGATACCAATATATTTACAATTTCAACATTATATTCTCTAATATGTCAACAGTCTGACATCGAATTCTTAATGCATTCATCGCCACCGCATATATTTTGTTTTGTTTGACGATTCGAAAGTTTCCTTAACACATCACCATATTTTGATCCATTCGGTTTACATCATCTGCATAAGCCAAAATGGTTGACCCGATTTTGTAAAAATCGTTTCATGAAATAACTTATATATATATATATAAGATTAACACAATAACAGTTCCTATATAATATGAAATAATTTTTTTGGTTTTTCAATTTAGATCATTATTTTGGCCACACAAATATATGTATTTGGTATATTGGAGAAAAACCAACATCTTTAATTTCAAAGTAATTAATCCAGTAATGTATAATTATATGGTATATATAGTTACACCAACGCTGTTGCACAATAATTTTTGAAATGAGATAAATAATTTTATAATTATATTATATCGTATACCAACATTGTTATCATGTTCATTGTATTTAATTATATTTTCACACAAATTCTGTTGTGGGTAGATAATCTATATATATATATAAATATATACAATATATGCAATACACATCTATATATATTTACATAATTTTAAAGCATGACATAGCAAATTATATACATTTCAATTGGCAAATGATGAACATATATATATATATATATTTGTATTATAAAACATATAAATAGGTATATATATTTATGAATTTAGGATGAATTATTCTATAAATGATATTTTATGGTGAATTGTGAAATATGAAAATTTATCTTTATAATTAAAGCATATAATAATTAAAGTAAAGATTAAATATTACTATAATCTCTGGTCCTCTTACATCAATAATTTAATTCAATGAAAAACCTATTTTTATTTAAATGTTTTTAAATTAAATATATATATATTATAACTTTAAGGATAATTGTATATATATGAAATGTTATATATACATAAAGTTCATCCTTATAAATTACGTGCGTGAATTTTATATTATTTATGTACCAAATTTTTATATACACATAATTATTATGTATGCGGTTTATATATTCCCAATAGTATTTATACGAATTAGATTTTTCGATAAATGTTATTACGATATTATTGTATAATAATACATTCATATTTCTATATAATATATATGGAATAGATAATCACTCGATGATATTTTGATAAATAGATATATAAATCTATTTTCCATATCTATATTATAATAGATATATTTTACACGCTTTTCTTTTTTCATATCATATAGTTATATAAATAAGAATTATATATTGGTACGAATGTACGTATACATAAAATTAATAAATCATATTTCGAAAAATTGTTGTCAAATTCACGTCAAATGGTATTTGCTTATGCAATAGAAAAAAGTCTTTAGTTTATTTTATTTTTGATAAATGATTTGTCTATATGTATATTCTATTGAAATCGTCATTCATGCATAAATATCCACCTATATATTATATCTATCGGCAAATTTTATTATATAATATAATAGAATATTTTTTATACTTATTATTTAAATGTATTAAACAAATATTTTTCTATTTTATTGTATTATATGTTATTTGCTGTTCGCACTTAAATAGTTTTTTTATGTAAAATTATATTTATTATAAATATTTTAACTATATTTAAAATTATTGTTATCACAATAAGAATTTAAATCGTTTGAGTTATTTGTTCAAAAACTACATGTATATACAATAAATGCCCGCATGTAAATATAATAGAACCGTAAATCATGTAAATAAATATGACTAAATGTACGTAATGTTGTATTAATCTGATTCATAATCTAACTAAATAGAACAAAATATAATTAGGTTATATGAAAATTTATAAATAATTCTTTATATTTTTACAATACAGGAAAGAAAAAAGTTCCTTAAAAACAACAATATTTCTCTTCAAAATAATAAATAATAAATGCACGCCTATATATTAAAAAATAATTTAAAACAGGTAAAAATATTTAGTTTTACAAAATGATTTGTAAATAAAATTATTTATTTATTTATTTAATTATTCCAAAGACAAATTCAAATTCTTTTCATTTGTAAGTGGGAGAGAAGCAATAAGAAAAAAAAATTTGTGATGTTATTGGATGCGAATAAACAAAAGTATTCCAACTGATTAAATTCATTGTGACTTTCATAAAATTCTCTTATATAGGCAATAAGAAGAATTATTAAAAAAAAAAAAAACTGGCACGAATTTTTATACAATAAAATCACTCATCATACTCATATATCATATAATTATTAATAATATGTATATCTATGTATGTAAAAAAGAAAGAAGCTTAATGTTGTTGTCAAAAGGTTTCCAATTTTTCTCATTAAATTCAAGTTTTTTTATTTTCCTATTATATGAAAAAAAAAAATTAAAATCTCATTTATCATTTAACAAAGTGGCTTTCCGACTTTTTTTTTTATGTAAACGGCGATATACCTATATATATATATGTTATTTAAAATAAAAATCATATTCCATAACGAGCACCACCACCCCACCCACCCACTACTCATACCAAAAACAAAAAAAAACAACCTATAAACCATATCGTATAGTATCCCGCATTACTATCAAGTAAAACGATTAATAAATTATATGTTTACAAAATTGTATAAGAAGGTGTACTTGTGTGCTTGTAGATAGAGGAATAAATTAACTTATAAAATATAAGCGTTCAAGAGAGAGGAAAAAACAAAGCGTTTTAATTTTATTATAAAATAAATCTTGTTTTAAAATTTTAATAATTTATTGATAAATAAAAATATGGAATAAATAATTGAACATGGGAATTTATGTGCAGTATTACTTGATTTTACATATGTATATTTATAGATAATTAAATACACATATATATATATATATATAATCGTCGTTTAAAAGACAAAATCAGACACGTTAATCATCGATTCACAATGAATTATTATTCATTAAAATATATATAAAATATAATAACAAATATTAAACAAATGCAAAATTTATATTTACTTTGGTGTTATAGTTACGCGTATAGAAAATATATAATATAATTTCTTAACTTTATATACGAGTATATGTTAAACTTTATTGAAGGTTTCAAGATGAAAAGGATTAATTATAAATTTACTTACGTATACACAAACACATGTACATTACATATATGTATATTTTATAGTATAAAAGAAATTTTATTTAATGATATTTTATATTTTCCTGTAATCTTATATTATACACAATATATATATATATATATATATATACAGATAGTGTATACCACCACCATGTAAACATATACTAATTGCTTCCTCAATGGAATTTTATTTGTGCGAAATTTAACTTTATTTATATATTTATATTGTGAATGCAAAGCATCATCATATATAGAATTATGTACGAGTAGATGGTATATAATTATACCTTCTGTCTCAAAAAATGCGGAATTTTTCTGAAAAAATCTCATAAACCAGAAGAGGTGATATGTGATATTAGTAGAAATGTAAGTCTTTTTGACTGATGTTGTGTCAACATTTCATGACATTCCAAAATTTGTTTGCAAACAAAGTTATTGCGTGTGTGGTCAAACCATTATAGTCTATTAGTGACATCGGAATAAAAAGCTGTGATATTTTAAATTTTGTTTTAAACTTTGAAAAACATTTTCCGAAAATTCGCAAATTTTTGAGACAGACGGTGTTCTATATGATTATAATGTTGTTGTGGTTTTAATTAAAAAAAAAAAAATGAATATGGAAAATTTATGATACGATTATGAAATAATAATTAAAATAAATATTTTCCAACAAAATCGTAATTATTTTTTTGCATTTTTAATAATTTAAAAATATTAAATAAACAGAAACATATGCGCGCGTAAATAGTAATTTATTTATGATTTTAAAAATAATAAATAAATCGTCTATATATATATATATAAATTAGTATAAAGGTTGCCGCCATAACAATGTTGTTTTCACTTTGCATATAGAAGAATTAAACTGTTTTGTTTTTTGTGCTGCAGTTATAATCATTTTATTTCCTGATGCTGTTTGTGCCACGAAAATTTTAAAAATACATGCGAACATACAAACAATTATAAAGTTTTATTCCTTATTCATTGTCAATTAAAATTTATGTGGTAATAAAATTAAAATGATGATAATCATATAGAAATTATTTGTTGATTGTTTTAAACATTGTTATATAAAATAATATATTATATAATAATATAAAATCAATAATATTCATAAAATAAATTAATTTTATAAATAAGTTAAAGTTAAATAAAATTGATGCAGTTTTCATTCTATATATATTTCATATATATATATAAATAGTTATAAAATAAACAATGTGTGACCCAATTAAATAAAATTATATCATACAACAAACAGACCATTTATAGATTTAGAATAGAAATTGAAATACATATATTATTTATCTGTTTCAAAATGATTATATCATTTTTAAATAAAATAAATTATTGATTATATTGTCAAATCAAATATTACTATATTATAATGCATTACAGAAATTTTCAACTGCAGTATAATATTTAAATTTTAAATATATCTTTGTACATTATTATTTTACAAATTATACAAAAATGAAATGAAATTAAAAATTGCAAATAAAAATAAAAGTCTGTAATATATAAATGTAAAAACCGAAAATAAAACCTAAATTATCATCAAGATAAACTGTTCAAATATAATATAAATCACGCATTAATAACCCATTACATGATATTGATAAAGGTTTTTAGATATTATAGGATATTATTTTCGGAAGAATTCATTTTTTTTTTTTTCTTCCTTTTTTGGGCAAAGCGAAAACAAAATCAAGTTCAAAAAATAATACACATAGCAATGAAAATAATATAATAACCGATATATGAATGAACATTACCTCTTTGTATATATATATATAATCATAGTATATATACTACAAATATTATATATATATATATATACTATATACTATTATATTATATACATTTGTATATAATGTTGTTTTAATATTGTATGTGATATACATAAATTTGATTTCAGGTCAAGCAGAACGTAGTTATATTTTTTTAGATAAAATAATAATAACCATATATAATATATCTATTTATATATATGGAAAAGTTAAACGAACGATAAAAAATGATAAACGAAGTCAATAATGTTGATATCGACGAATATTACGGAAAAAAAAATAAATAGATAAATAAATAGATAAATAAATAAATAAATAGCATATATTATATGTTATACGCAGATAAAGAGATAAAATTACATTTGTATATATATAATATAGGAGATGATCATAGGCTATTTATTCATTTCATTAGATTTTCGACACATATCATCAACATCATCATCATCGTCATCATAAAGTTATTTAACTCAAAGTGAAGCTTATATGTTATCTATACCCAACAAACATTCATTATGCATAAGAAATTACTGAATATTTATTTTAAACCATACGCTCCGGGATCAAGAAATAATTACCCAAATGTTTACAAATTCAATTTATCTGAAAATGCTTGTTTCATTAAATATTTTGCTAGCAATAATTTTGACACTGACTATATTTTATATATATATATTTGCTTACACTTTAACCATTCAGTTTTTTTTTCCATAAATTATAAATATCTTACAAAATAAAATATTGATAGAATAACGCGTTATAATTTCCATAAACAATAAACAAATAATAAATAAATAAACAATTCAAATAAAATAAAAAAAATAAAAGTGTACTCACCAATTCACCTTTCCCGATACTATCCGCAATAGAGTAGGAGCCTGTAGATGATTCTGCTCTAGCATCCGCATAGTCCACTTTAATTTTACAATATTATATATTTTTCTATATACAATATTCGATTTAATTTCACAAATCACAAAGACCGAAACCCGACGTACAGACATTCTATAAAAACCAAAGAAATAAAAATAATTTTAACCATTAAAAAAAAATGAAAATTTCTATTTTAAATATAAATATAAAAAATTATAAAGGACGAAATCATTAACATAAACAATATGCTAACAAACTATACATAGAATTGACTTTATGCACGTATGGTAAAAGTTTTAAATTAATTAATCTAGCACATTTTTTTCCAGCAACATTGTTTGTCTACATATAGCACATTTTTTTGTTATTATGCATACGAATTTAGCTGTACATATTTGATTTGATAAATTTTTCTTTCAACATTTAAATTGTATCAAATTTTAATGAAAAATTATTTCGATTTATTATAATTGTGGAACGAAAATAGAGTATATACATATAACTAATTGAAATTTGCATACAACACCACTGACTATTTCATTCAGTGTAGAAAACTTATTCAAAACGTATATGATTCAATTACTTTTATATATTTCTATTTTTAATAAAATAACAACAAAAAAAAAACGTTTTGAGTGTGATGTTTTTAATACAATAAAATTCAATTTATAATTTATATTATAATTATAAAAATATTCTATAAAATATTCGGTGAAATAATCGTTATATAGAATAGTTTAATATATTTATGACCCATATTTCTATATATATATATCTAATACATATCAAAAGGTTGATACAAAATTATCCTTTCTTTTAGCCTCTATCTAATCCTCTAAATGGAGGGTGCCGATGCGGACGACTTTTTGTAAAGCAATAAACCAAATGTTTTGCGCACAGTGGAAATACTATAAAGTCTATAGTCTACATCTATATGGTATATTACCCCAATTTACAATACAATTCCTTGCCATTTTAAGAAGAAAAAATTTAATTTCTTCCGCATAATATTTGAAAATGGATAACAATTTACTATCTCCATCCATTTGTACATTAGTTATCGTATATTATAACATTACTATATACGATATAGCATCACCCTGTGTACATATATACTATTTTTTTTACAATAAATTCACTTAAATATATTTGTTATATATATTTAGGTATAATACATTGGTATATAAATAATACTTATATACCTAGAGTAAATTAAATTTTGTTTCGACAAATACATAAATTTTACCTTTTCCCAAAAACGAAAAAAAATAGGTTAACAGTAAAAAAAAAAAAAAAATATAAAATAAAAAAAGGAGTAAATTCCTAAATAATATTGAAAAACTTTGATTTTGTACCGAAATGTACATAAATGAATTTCGTAACACTTATATTTTTATATATTGTATATATGTACCATACAAAGAAAAGTAACATATATAGACTATTTTGGAAATATATCTTTATACATAGGTGATTTTCTTTCCATAAAATCTCTATCGAACTGCAATATTTATATATACAATACAGATCGTAAGTAAAGTAAAGTACAACATCTATATAAATAATACTTATTGGTATATATAAATAAAATATATAGTATATTATTTATAGCGCGAATAGAGTTATCGACATCGATATACTACTAAATGATAAAATGTATCGCAAAAAATAAAAACTGATTGTGAGTTTTATATTGTTTGTATATACATTATTTAAGTCGAGTACATATTTGTATTTATAGGTGTATTCGTAGATGTATGTATTCGACGAACAATTTAATCTTGACAGGAGTAAAATTTATTATATCGTTATTATATACCATATATAGAGTTTGTAAAAAGAAAATATAAAGAAATAGTTATTTAGTAAATTTGCTGATTTTAGAAATTAAATTAATTTATATAGAGATTTGTTTTTTATTTTTTAAATTGTTAATCCACAACATATGTGGAACGTTTCTATATATATATATATATATATACAGAGACAGGGATCATTTAAATTACCACTGCGGTATATAAAAACCTTGAAAACAATTGCATAATGATTTTATATAGAGAAAGAATTGCAAATGAATGAATCATATGTGCATACATAAATATGTTCAAACATATCAAACATATATGGTACATATAAATATTTATATATCATATGAAAGTTTCCGTATATAGTTGCTGTGCAATAACAATATTAAAATAATATAAAAAGTTTTGAATTAAAAAAAAAAGTTGAACTAGTATAAATACTTAATAACTGACAAAAACATTATGCGACAACAAAGTATTTATTTTTATTATTTAATAAAATTGTTATGTTTCAAAAACAAATGGTTTTTATTATTAAAATATATTATATTATAGTATACAAATACTTATTTAATTTTCTTAAATACTACAATCTGCGCTACAGTATATAATAGTAAATTTTCTCAAAAAATTGCCTTCTACCATATTGGTATATAGTAACAGTATACTTAAAAATTAAATGTTAAATGAACAACATATTCTATATAGTAGTTTTATCATATATCAAATCAATTTTATCTCTGTGAAGTGAACTTTTATGTATGGCATAACGATAATAAAAATTTAGTAAATGGTTTTAGTATTTAGTATTAAGATTATAACATATATTATATACGGATACAATATATATACTTAGAAAAAAAAACTATAACAAGTTCATTTATTATATAGATGACTCGGTATTTCTTCACTTATACTATTTATTTATATATTTTACACGTCAGCTGCAAATACCGAAAAATGAAGTATTTTGAATATATAGTAGCTATATATATATTAGTGGATGGAAATAGAGTTATATCTATAGAAATAAACCAAACATCACTCATGCACTGCTTTTTCTTTAACCTTTGTTATGTAAATACTCTTTGGTTTCATATATTAGAAAAATAAAATTAACCATTTCATTCGCATAGCTGTACAACATATTGTTTTCTAATTTATTTATGTGTTATTTAATGGAATTAATCAATTTTAAAACAATAATAATTTTCAATTATAGGTGTATAAACACCACTTTAATTTATATATAAATTATATATAATATTGTAATATTTACTTTCAACCCATCTTGGCGGGAGTGTTGTGTTATTTTATATTTTATTAAAGATACATTTTTATATTTTTAAATAGATCCTTGAAATTGTTAAAATTTTTCGATCAATAACTATTTGAACAAAACCAAAAATTAGCAATTGTAAAGATTACCATTAATACCACCGATTACCGTTGCGAAGAGAATTTTTGGAAATTTAAATTTTTTATTTGTCTGTTGTCTGTTGAAAAAAAAAAATGTTTTTATTTTGACGAGCTATTCAATGCATAGCGTTAAGCTATTATTTCAACAAATATTATGAAAACAATTAAATATTTTGTATATAATTACCAGTGTCAATATTACACTCTCACTCATTTTGTTCATATAAGTACAATATATTTGATTATATATTTAAGAGTTATAAATCATATTGAATATATAGTATATATATTTGCATAATACATGCTTAAATACATACATACTAATATTGCACCCATATATATATATCCGACGACAAATATATATACTTAATATATTGTTTAATCTAAACTAATATATATGGAGAGTATAATTGAATCACACTTTATTTAGATTTTAGTTATATACTATACATGAATTTACATATAAATTATTATCCACTTAAATGGAAATCTCAACTTCATATATAAATGTATATATATATATATACATTACTAACAATTTAAGTATTATAAAATACCTCACTTTAATACTCGCATATATATATATATAGCAAACGAATGCATTATTGCGCATAATGTATATAATTAAGTTGAATATATATGTTAATCGTATACAAATAAAATTAATGTAAAGAATGAAAGATTATTTATAATGGAATGACAGTATAATTATAATTTTATACATAATAGCATAACTTTTTTCGTAATAATTTAGTTATACATACTTGTAAAATAGTTAGTTAGATACTTAAATAAAGTATAAACCAAATTGATTACATAAGAATGTATAATAATAATAATAATAATAATATAAATGAATTGCGTTTGGTTACATATATTATAATGTTTTGTATGCAAATTTATAGTAAGTTTTTGATTTATTTACTTTAAAAACTCAATATTTCTGTCGGTGAGATTAAATTATTAAAATTTTTAAATTAATATTTACATTTGTACGTATACGTATTAGTGTATTATTATAAGTACATTAATTTTAGTGAAAAATATTAAAATAACTTCCATTAACACTAACCCATAATATCCAGCAGACTTATAAACAAAGTATATTATTTAAATAATCTATCTCTTTATAATAGATTTAGTGTATATAGGGTAAATAAAATATACATTAAATATTATGTATATGAAAGTTTATATTTATTCAAATTAGGTTCCATTATCGAATCAACAATATAATGGCGTCAACTATTGCATGTATGCGGTATTCAATTTATGTATTTCAGCACTTACGGCTGCCTTAAATGAATGGAACATTATCATACAACCACCCATCATTTATTGCAATTTCAGTGTTGGTAAAATAGTTGTATATTTTTTGTTATATTGCAAGTCCGCATGTATACAACCGATAATAAGGATTGAAAACTATATATATATTTATTTAGTTCAAAATCAATTTTCATAAATCTTTAAATAACTATAAAGTTAAAAATATTTGAAATATTATCGGTTTTATTACATATTACATTTTTAAAATTGAATTTTTCATTTTTGTCATTGCATTATAAAATCTTTCGTATTAAACTATATGTAAACTCTCAGCTAAATGCCGTACAAATAATACAAAAACCATATATAGAAAAGAAAAAAAACGTACACGTACATAAAAAATCATAATTCTCGTAAAAAATTTATCATAAATATTACAAATTTTTATCACAAAAACTTTACCACACTCGTTAAACTAATGCGATTGTACCATTTTTTTTTTACGTTTCTTTAAGAATATATATATATTTAAAATCTTTGACTATCTATTTATATTATAACTTGACACAAAACAAAACAAAAAACATAAAAAAAAAATGAACACAAACAAAAGTAAATGACAAAATAGAAAGCGAGATAAATAATCCAAAAGCTTTTTTGTTTACACAACAAATTTAACACTTTTTTTTTTTTTTTTTTACTTTATCTTCCCTCGAGTATAAAAACGCGTCCATAGACTTCAACAGATTGAAGTGTGTATTTATTATATATTCGCATTCACATAATATATTTGCGTGCTCCATTATAAAACTCACACATAATAATGTATACAACTATATATTTATATATAGACGCAGACATACAATGAATGTGTGCGGATCCATATATATATATATTCCTATAAAAATCTGTGAATACAATATTTTTGGAGAATTACCCGAAAAAATGAACTGGAAAAAAACAAGAAAAACCAAAAACAAAGAAATTTAAATATTACCAATTTATTTATATTTATTATATTATATACGATGCGAGTATAAATGTATTAGTGTAAATTTATGTCATGAGAAAAAAGGTTCAGTTATAACTATATGGAAATATTTTTGAAAATGAATAGCATATATACTATTACAATTTTGTAACAAAAATAATACAAACACCACAAAATACCTATATATGTAGTACGAAATACAATGAAGAAATGTCAATATATATATATATTGGAAAAAGTAATAACAATAAAATGAATCAATATTTTTTTGGTAATTTTCTTATTGTAAGTTTAAGTATATTGTGACAATTTCTTTGTCGTAATATGTTATATCGTATTTTATATGGTACATAGAGACACCTGCTGTTACAAAAGAAAAAATAACATATGCGACATTATTCAATGAAGCTTATTTATATATATATATATATATATTGATGTTCTTATGTGTACATAAGAACAATATGAAATGTGAAAAACTATTATATATATTGAATTTAAGATTTGAATTGAAAGTATGTAAAATTGTAAATGTATTTTATAAGAATATTAAAGTTTTTAATATTGTATAACGATTGATAATAAAATCGATATATACTATCTATTTTTCGTAGTGAAAAATTCATTTTCGAAATTGTAATATAATAATATACTATGAAAAACAAATGATAGTAATTTAATTAATATATAGTATATAAATAGTATATATATACTCTACATATATATACTCTATATATATAATAAAATATCCGCATCTTATATATTATACTATGCAATTTAAGAATATTAACAAACAATTATTGCTTTGTACATTTTTCATTAATACAAAAATATTTCATTATATTATTATATGAGTACAACTGACACTTTTATTAATTTTAGTAAGTTTACATTAACCCTTTTTAAATAGATATACTAACTATAAAAATCACAACTTTATATATTTTTGTTTCTTCTAAATATAACATAATAATATATTATACTCATTCAAAAAATGAAAATAAATTAATTATTATATATGTAACAAAAATGTCAACTAATATTTATCACAAAAAATTACTTATTTGCATATAATGAAACATATATAACAACAAGCACTTACGTTATAAATAATAATATATTTTTATAGTTAACAAATAAATAATATGTTAACTAAATATTGATTAAATAATAAATAGATTTTATAGTATATAATTTAAAATTTTTGTTTAAAAAAAGTGCATCAAGTATATATGAATATATTATATAATATATAACAAATGTATGTTAACTGTACGGGTTAAATATACAATGCTATAAGACAGTTAAGAAAACATAAAGTTTAGTTGTTATATAAAATATTAAAGATATTTTAAAAAGAATATTTTACAAAATATATACGGCTAGCTCAACACAAAAGTCTATGTTTTGTAATAATTAATAATAAAACTAAGAAATACAATATATGGAATGTACGACGGTTTAAAATATTTGTTTATGAAATATTAAGAAAATGTATATAAGATAATTAATTTCCTTTTCTTTATATTTTGTATATATTTTTAAGTTTTCTTATAATACTTATAATTCATATATAACATCCGCATATAGTACTTGCGAGTCCTTGTTTTTATCTATCTATATATAAAAATACATAAATATAATTAAAAATGAGAACAAAATTGTTTAAAATTAATTTAAACTTTATGTTATATTGTTCTGTAATTTTTGTACATCTTTGCGTGCATACTGTCTTATATATAGATAATTACCATATAACATACACATAAAAAAATATATATATATATATTAAATAAATAAAAAATGTTAATACATACTATTTGATCAATTATTAATATATTTTGTATTTTGTAAAATTTATAAAGTTATTAATGTATTTCGAACAGAATGCAAATATTATTTTTATTCTGGTCTTATTTTTAGAATAATAATCTATTTTGTAACTAACTAACTTTTAATATATTGTATATACAAAATAATTTGTTTTTAAAATGATTCATTCGAAATTATTGTACGGGAAAATACTTTTATTAACTGAAATAAAAACTTTTTTCTGTTCATTCAAATTCAATTCAAAAAATTCATTTTTGTTAATAAAATTCCTCTACCTAATAGTTTTAAAAAAACGATCATTTGTTTATTATTTAAAAATTATTTGGTATCAAAAGTTAGTGATACAAAAAATGTTATTAATCTATCGAGAAGAAGAAAAAAAAAACAATTTTATTCTGTTATTATGTGGCTTATGCCTGAAAATAGAGTATAAATATTATACTATATAAAAAAAAAAGTAATGTATGTGTGTCATGTTTGTTGATATATATATGGCAATAACAATAAATATAATTTTTCATGTCAATATGGAGTAATATACCATATATGCGTGCGTACAATTGTACTTATATATATATATATATTAAAATATACATATATGAAAAAGGAAAAACAATTCAAAAAATCGAATACAGAATATAAATATATATAAGGAAATATTTTGAAACAATTTAAATGACAAATTTGAACTCATATTTTTTATTATAGAAATAAATTTCTATATCTATGTAATAACACAAAAAATATAAAAGACTTATTTTTTTTTTTTTTGTTGTTCCATATAGACATATACAAAAAAAAAATATTCGCATGAGACGCATTATCTTGAAACATACACCCACATACACCTACCATATATATATATAGACTATAAGTTTTCATAGTGATTCATATATATATATATTCTATTCACATAAATATAGAATATTAGAATAGCATAAAAAATATATACTATATATACGCACACGCATTACTCGTGTCGGTCTTCATACATAATGTATATGTATCTATAACTATAACCATACATATAATATGTGCGTATATATATATATATATCGAACGACTTTTGAAAAAGAAAATATATACCATATATATATATACAAATCGGATTTTCATATCAATGTCAAAACAGAGAATTAGCCAGTTCATTTGCGACATGTAATTTATACGACGACAATATATATTGGTATATAACAACTTTTGTTAAAAAGAAAAATTTATTGTATATATAGATACACTTCTTGGTAAATAAACTAAAGAATACGTATACCACACCACATCACATACGTATGGTATACAAAATTTCATAACTTTTTTGATCTAATATTATATATATTTTATAAAGATATTTTCTACATGTAACATACATATAAATAAGTAGGATGTTGTTTTGTTGTACACCGATGATAACGGTACAGTGCACTTTAAGAAAAAAATTGTTACATATTTTTTTACGTAATGCATGGTATATTTATGTATAAAACAACTCACGAATCTTTAAATAATAAATAAAACTATATATTTTATATTATATGCATTTTGTAGGAAGATATTACTGCTATACATTATGCACATGAATTCAACGAACCAAATCCCTGTACAATAGCATTTGACAAACAGAGAGTACACATATCATATAATAAGTAATGTAGAATACAACCTGCTACAACTATGTCATATATATATAATACGTTTTTTATTTATAATACATTATTATATCAATGTACAATTTTTATGCTGTACTTGTACAATGTACTTACAAAGTACCTATATATATATGTATATTATAATACAAGACATATATATATATATATATGGATGGACATAATATATAACGTCAAACTTACAACAAAAAATCAAATTTAAATTATGGAAATGTTTTTATATACACATATATTCCAATTAAAATAATGTTGAATATCCATTTAGAATACATATATATGTATGTTTAATGATAATACTAAAATAAATTATGCTAAATATAATATATATATGTTTTTATGGGAAATAATTAAAAAATAAACTATATATACTCGTATAATAATAATTATATGAACCCATGTGAAAATTTACAAATGAAATACAATTATAAAAAAAATGTACAAATATTACAAAAATTGTGTTTGACGTTTGCGGGCACATTGTTTTCAATGTATAATATACTGTGTAATATTAATTTCGGTGTTGTCGATGCGTAAACCCAAACGTTATATAAAAATATCTTGAAATGTTAGAAAGACAAGATGGTTAGATGCAGTATTATTAAAAGACATTGACTGCGAATAGCTCTGGTTGGAGAAGCTTGTTCTGCGGAATAGGCTAAAACCGCATCTGGTTTATAATGCCATCGAGTAAGCCAGTAAGTAAGTATTATATATGTGAATTGTTGTGAATGTCTAATTTTAGGACAATTTCCTTTATTTTATTCAAAACTTTTTGCATACGAATATTACACAATATTATAAAATTTGTTATCCAAAGACATACATAAAAAAAAAAAGAAAAAACGGAATTTATGATTATGTGTATGAATATTTAAGTTATATAAATATAGGCATAACATGATGTATAATAGAAAATAAATGTGATAACATACACAAAAATTGATTTAACAATAAAAAATAAACATATAAATTACATTTTGTGCGTAAAAATATATATTATTATTATTATTATTCATATTATTATATTACTCGTATATATATATTGTACTTATATGTATTTATAGGTATGTATATAATAATTTCGAATTTCAAGGACGTACGCGAATATTTGCAAGGATAAAAATTATATTAATATAAAATTTAGGTCCGCTTGTTTATTATTAGTAAGTAGTAAATCGATATTACCACAATATTATCTCGAAAGGAACAAACCACGAAAATTTCAAAGAAATGTTTAATATTTTTAATTTAAAAGATCTCGTTGATAAACTGATAATAAAAATGAAAGTTAAATGTAAATGTATTAAAATGCAGTCGACTCTCTGTGTGGATTTTAACTTTCAATGGACCAAAAAAATTTATTTAATACATTTACAGCATATTTTAAATGGAAACATTTTTAAGGGAAATTTTGTTTTTATTATACAGACAAAGTTAACTGAATACAAAATTTATTACAAACAAAATCGACTGTATATTATAATATTATATATTGATACATTTGTAAATATTGTATATCTCTTAATTCCATTTAATATTAATTATTATACTACATAATATCTAACATATATCAATATTTACTATATATAGTATAATACTAATACATATACATGTAAATTATATATATATTGTATATGTATAATAAAATTATATGTTTTTATCCCAAATTGAGAAAATGTTATCAATCATTTTTTTATTGACAATAAAGTGTCATATACAATCACTATATGTTATATTCAAACATAAACGTATACGATATTATGAATATTTTTACACGTGTATACAAGAATGTTGTTGTAAATAAAAATTTTTTCCGACATACAAATGGAGTACATAAAAGAAATATTTATTCAATATTGAATTATTTAATATTTTTTTTTACTTTTTTTTATCAATCGCTTTATAATTAAATCTTAAAATATATTATAAACAACAAACTTTAGAATTTGAAATGTATAGAAATATTTTATCTAATTTTGTGTAATTTTTGATCAGATACAATGGACATTTTTCAATATATTTTTTATACTCTATATAAATTATAATCAACTGCGAATTATCGCATTTCTTCATATGTAACATATATGGGAATTTTTAAATTTGAATTATAATGAAATGAAATAATAACAATTTCTAAATACGAAGTTAAGCGTCTAGGGAAATATAAAAGTACATATACTGAAACAATTTACCAACTCAACTGTAATGGTATAGATGCCATAAAAAAATGACTGACTGACACTATTGCCGGTGGTTGAATTGGTGTTTATTTATTTCCATAATCAATTAACATAGTTTCGTTGCCAGCGAGACAACGGCGGCGATTCAGGAAAAACGCAATGAGCCTATCTATTTATATATAGTTTAAGTTTATCAATTTGTCCTATTATTTAGAGTTAATTATATATGGGGAATTTAATTTTAAATATGAATATAAAATATTCATGACTGATTTAAAATAAAACAAAAATAATATGCATTCAATTATAAAATATTATAAAACAATATAGTTACAAATATATATATTGCGTACCAATATATTCAATTATAAAATATAATCAAATTTGTGTACAATTACAAATCAATATGGATTTTATTTTTAAAATAATTGTAAATATGTATTATTATCATAATAATAATATAAATATTTTGGAACTAAACATAAATAGCTTATTATTTTATCAGAATTTATGTATTCATATAATTATTTATATTTATATTATGTATATAACAAAATTGTCTATATATCTAATTAGTTCTAAAAATTTAAAAATCTACAGTGATTGTTAGTTATGGGGAAAAAAAAAAACCCCAATGAATACTGTTTTATTAATATGGAATTTAATAAATTAAATAAAATTATATTCTATATATATTATATTTTAAATATCTAAATATTTATAAATTTATATTATAATCTTTCGGTGTGTATGACAGAAAACATATATATTGCTTGATTTATGTTATTTATTTATGAAAATTGTTATATAATAACTAAAATAAATATAATTTTATATAAATTCAAAGTTTTTATTATAATATTTGTATGAAAATCAGAAACAATTAACATTGGGTATGTTATTATACATGGTCGCAAACGGCATGTATGAATTTTAATTAGATTGTATACACTATCTGTACATACAATAGTTGAGGTTACATATATACATTGCAAAAATAAATAAATTTAATTTTAAAGTAATAAAAATATATTAAACATAAATATGAACAACAACAATCGTACACAACGCGTATAACGAATAATAATAATAATATAATTATGTGCTATTATTATATGTTATTCTGGGAAATTCAATTACTATATATGGTACAAGAAAATATATATATATACATAAATGTGATGAGAATATTATATTGTAGAATACTATTATTTATATGTAGATCACGTAAACTCTTCACATATTATTACATGTGTTTTGTGTATATATGATATATATATATATACTTTGTGTATATCATCTCAGGTGTATATATAATACAATACCTATAATTAATTACATGATATATATAGTGTAAATGCATAAAAATATACAGGGTATGACCGTGACTATAGATGTCCTAGATAATTAAAGCAAATTAAAATTTCACACGGGACCTAATTTTCTCTCCATACACAAAGCCGTGTAACTCGATGAGTAATAAAGTAATGTAATAGATCTGTTGTTGAAACAGAAAATTATATATCATACGTACATAGAAGAAATCGGACAACGAGTTTGTCTTTTAACATTATAAAATATTCTTATGGTTGATTTTTGTAACCCATCTTTCAATGACAATTATATATTTTTTTATTTTTTTAACAGTTTCTCCGAGACCACTCTGTATTAAAAAATAATACAATACTTGGCATAAATAATAAAATTATTAAAATGATACAATAATTGTATATAGTTAACTAACTATTAAAAATCTATGTGTTAAAATTAACATTTTGTTTTTCCGTTTTTGTAGATTGAACCAACTGATACAAATAAGATGATTACAGCTAATCCTCATTCAACGTGTCCGACAACAATACCGAATAGTACACAAAGTGGTTGTCCTAGTATTGCAGCAATTAATACTGCTACAACAACAACTACTACAACGGTTATCCTTTGCCCATCTGAAACAATATTATCGCCTGGTGATACACGCACAGGATCGATGGTAACATCGAAAGAAGAAGAAGAAGATTCAAGTAATGCAGCATCATCAGATAGTAAAAGTCCTGGTCAACGGTATGTAAATTATTTGTTACTGATTGAAAATGGTTTTTTTTTTTGCTTTTGTTACATATGTATATAAGAGCTGCAATATTGCTGCTATTATATATATGATTTGTATATATATATGTATAAATAATCATATAATGTAAATAATATATTATAAAAACATAATATTTATACGCAATTTAATTTATTTTCATTTTGTTAAATTTTATATTAATTTGCATAATTGCAATTTTAAAGTATTTATATATTATTTTGAGAGAAAGACAAAAAAAAAAACCCATCGCAATACAAAATAAAATAAATAATATTAAAAATATTGTACACAAAATTTTCATACAAAATATACACACGGCGAATTATAAAAGCCATACAGTTTACAATTTTAATGATTATTTTTAAGTAAGTAAAACGTCATTTATGATATCAGAAAGACAATTACCTTGAATCTTTGAAAATCTTTCTAAACACAAAATAGTATATATGGGCGATCCATATCAGAATAAATGATTTAATAAAAAATCTGTACGAAGTTATTCACAAACTTAACTGCAATTTTAAATGGATGACGTTGTATAGGTGTATGAATTGAAATATGGACTAGGGAGAACACAATCAATTTATTTATCTATGTATCTAATAGTAATTCTAATTATAATAATGTTTATCTATACAAACAACAAATTTGACCCATAAATAAAATTCCAGTATTCCGTTTCGTTTTAATTAACTGCCGTCAGAAAAGTTATTGACTATAATATCAGAACATCTGATTTAATTGAATTAATTTTATTAAATGAATATTACTAGAAAAGATAATATCAAAAAAATCGTGTATAACCTTATTATTAGTTGCTAATTAATTATATCGCATTAAATGTGTATATATACTTAAAACTATTCATTTCTTTAAAAACTGTGTGGCTTATTATTATAATTAGCAAGTTGTTGTTATAATACATTAACACACCGCATTCAAATATAAATGACACAATGTGTTTTGCGATATTTATATATATATTTTTTTGTTTTTTTAAAGAAAATCAATATTAATTTATTATTTTTTATAATTTTATGTGTATCCTTCTATCTTCTACCATATAAAAAGGTTATACATAAAATCAATATAAATAATAAAATAAAAATGCAAATTAAAATAATAAAAATGGGTTAAGTTATAGCTACATCTATATTACATGACTTTTAATTAATTTTACAAGACATTTCATAATCTATATACAAAATATTAAATATATATATATACGATAATGTATACAATATACGAATATAAGTTTGTCTTTCCAAAAGATTTAATCATTTTTATATATATTAATATATTCATATTTCATATATGTATTGTATGTATATTTTGTTTGTATATATATATATATATATATATTGTATAAATATTTATTATTGTTACTATTTATACGATTGCCTCAATGTATAAATCTGTTGTATATATATTTATATAGTACATTAATTTTATGTTTGGTATATAACAAACAATAAATTTATATATATTTTGAAAAAGATATGATAAAAGTTTTTATTTTATTATTATAGATAATAATTTAGCACACAATTTAATATTTCAATTTAATTATTATAATATATGCATTGTATAAAATAAAAAAAAAAGGAAGTTTTATTTGAATGTTTCTTGTTTTTTTTTTTTCTTCCAAATTATAATAAATATATAATTATATTAGATCAAGATATGAATATATATTTATTTTTCTTTTCCATTTACCTATACATATACTAATAAATTAATATTATATAAATAAATTAAATTTTAGCATTCAACTTTTAATTATATAATAACACCTATAATTTTTAATAATTTCTGACACCATTCATATAACCATTCATTTTTATACTCTAAAAACAATAAATGGCATCAATTAAATACGCAGTCAAGTTAGTATATAAAGTATCACTCGCATTGGGAGTCTATAATAGTTCCCAAATTGATCTACAAATATCGAGTAATAATTAAATTATAATTAATTTTGTCATATAGTTTCAATAAAAATCATACTCTCATAAATACAACATCAACTTAACCCATTTTTCTTATAATTTTTATTATTTTTTTTTATTGTATATGAAACAAAACAATTTTAAGTAATAAATATTATTATTACTCCGTATCGATCATTATACTTGTAAATATACATATTTATATATACGCATATGCATACACCCATTTCACACAAACACCGTGGATATACTTTTATACCTTTATTATTATTGTATAATTTTATTTTAATTAATTTACATATATTAAATTTAAAAAAACATCACATTTATTTTTATAATAAGCTTTGCATTAAATAAAAAAAAAAAAAAAAAAAAAAACTCATGTAGTTCTAGTGCCATTCATCTATTTGCACCATCAACATCATTGGCATCACCACAATCAAGTTTAGAAATAATATTGGAAAGTCCAAATCAATATCGATATGAGATGAAAAAAAATGAATATGAAGATATAACAAATAGTGAACAACAAAATTATAAATCAATAGGAAATAATAATAGTAGTAAAGGATCACAAGGTTGGCGAAATGTCAGAGCAGTTATGGCATACTACTGTTCGTTGAGAAAAATAAAGAGGCACGGTGCACTATATATATATATATATATATATATTTATTATATATATTTGTATATCTTTACAAAAAAACTATATAATAATAAATAATAATTAATAATAATAAATAGAAAATAATAAATCATTTTTATGTGTGTTATGAATGTCACTATATCTTTTATATAATACATAAAATAACGTATATATATATATATCTCTATTATTATTATGTATTTCACTTTATCAATGTTAATAATATATATATATATATATATGTAACTTATTATTTTTTCATCAATATCTTTGATTGGATATATTCTTAGAAAGTATAACATTTATTTACTTATATACATATATATATATACTAATAATAATTATATATATATATATATATGATATACATGAGTAATTACTATTGTATATATATGTACTTCTACCTATTTTTTTTTATAGTATACACCTAACATTATACAATAAAATTCTGTCTAAACTATATATTTTCATCACTATATTATATATATATATATATTATACAATTTCACATAAATTATATAACTCTATCTATACAGTTATACATACTACAAATAGCTAAGGCATGTTAAATTGCAAGTAATGTTGCCGGAACATTTCTTTTAATATTTATATATATATAACATTATATACAAACACACACACACACACACACACACACATACATTTATTATACATATTTTATACTTTGTATATACTACTATACTATATATTGTAAATATAGTGTATCTGATTATGTTGAAGAGATGTTCATCATTAAGAATATGTACATGTTTGTTATAGGAAGAATGACATAAACATTTCTACATTTTTTAATATATGTATATTTGCTATAAGTATATATCACTGGTATAATGTATATAATGTGGCATATATAAAATATGTGTAGAGAAAATATTGCAATATATACAAATATACGCGTATATAAACACATGTATTCTGAATAAAAACAGCTATATTATTCGTATATATACGTATAATATATATATATATGAACATATATAAAACTATATATACCAATATAGTTTTTCTCCTTTAACATAATAGCTATTATAATATTATAGTATACTCACAAACAGTATAAATAATGTACTTTTCATCCCCAAAAAATATATAATGTCATAAAATTAATGATAAGAATGTTTTACTTTTTCCTTTTTCCTTTTTTTTTTCTATCATACACATATACAATATGCAAACCCTGTGTCCCAAAAATAATGAGAATATGGACATTGATGTGGTTTGAAGTTTTGTATTTTTCGGCTTTCGTTGACCGTATTTTATCGGTTAAAATTTGATGAATTGTTGTTCGGTAAATTCTTCCGGAATGGTTGACCTGGACGTTCATCATCACTTATATATATATTTATATATAGCTTTAAAACCTTCTGTAAATCGTTTATACTATCTAAAAAATTATTCTTTTGACATACATAACTATCACCATACGCACCATGAGTAGTGCTTTATTATCAATTTTAAAACAAAACATTAATATTGTTTCTTTTATTTTTATATTTATATTTTCGACTGAGGCACGCAAAAACTGTTATCATTTAATGCGTTGTATTTTCGCTTACACTGAACGAAATTTCATAAATCTATATATAATAGTTTGTTAGGGTCACAGTTTACACTACATAAATCAATTAGTATACTATATAGCTATAACGCAGATGGGTTCTCTATATATACAATATATAATAAAGCTCTATATTATCATCATTTTTGGGACAAACGGTGTATATACCCCTATCATATATATATATATATATATTATAATTTAGAATAACATATATACATTAGTATAACTTTCTATTATGATACATGGCAATATTTTTAATAATGTATTTCAACATATATATTAGTTTTCTTATAATAATACTATATACCATATACCATATATAGTGTGCGTTATAATTAATTAAAATATAATAATTAATTATACGCAACAAAAAAAAATAAATAATATTTAACGTATCCTATTCTTTAAATCTATAGTATATGTTAGAGAATATATTTATACTTTTATATACTTTTTCTATAAATATTATACTATTTTTGTGTGTGCATACTACTTTAATTTCCAAATTTAAATAAAAACAATGTGCGTGCAGTAGTACTATGTCAACCATATATTAATTCACTTATATATATAACAATATATAGTTTTATAAATAAATTCAAGAAATGAATGTCTTTTATTTTTTTATATAGAATAAATTTTAATTTATAGTATGATTAATTAATCAAATTTAACACTTTTCAACTTATCTCTGAAAATCTATTATAATACTGATTACTCATTATTTTGTGCGCGCATGTATATTATATCCTTTATATAGAACTATATACCAACAAATGCTTTAGTTAATTTAGAATATCTATAAATTTTTTATATATATATAGCTATTTTTATTTATTAATTTAAAGTAATTATATACAAATGATTACCGCATATTACATATTATAACTATAAATGACTGGAATGTATAATATTGTATAATTAAATAGACATTTATTGCATATATATGGTGGGTGGGGAAGGGAACGAGTACTTATATGTACTAATAATAAATTAGATAGATTTACTAACAAAATAATATTCTATTCGTTTTAATGACACACGTAATTCATATATTAAATTATATGAAATTTTAATAATTTTTTTATGGTCAATAATTAAAGTGTTTAATTATATAATTTTTAATAAAATAATATATATAATTTAAAATTTATATAGTTCTACTTACATAACAATTTATCGGTATGGTATAATTCAGAAGAACATTGCTCTTAAATATATATATAAAATTTCATATTTATAATGCGATGGTAAAGAGGAGGAGTGAGTGAGTGTAATTTATCCAGTCGTCTGAAAATGATGAATGAGAAGAAAAACGATTAATTAATTATATTTACAATAAAAAATTAACACTATATTTTTTTATTTTTTTTTTATAATTTGCACAAAAATATACTTAAAAAAATAAATATATAATTTATGCGCTTTTTTTTTTTTATATAATTATATAAATTATTATTGTTTTTTTAATTTAATATTTTCATATATATCATATGGGATATTGTTTTGATATACACAAAAGCACTGCCGCACACCACACATTTATTTACATAAAAAATACAATAATAAAAAAAGTATTTCAAATATCAATAATTATCGAATGGAAATTTATCAAAAAATCGTTATTATTACTTATTTTTTACAGATAAATTTCAACGTGCTATTATAAAATTCGAAAACTCTATAAATAATATGTAAGTTATGTATATAATTTAGTTTTGTATATATTGTGTGTATTGTATATATATATATATATATATATATAACATAGTCATTAAAATATTATTATTATTTATTATTAATATATTAATTATAAAATTATTTAAATTTAATAATAATAATTTTTACAATATATTAATATTATATTTTTTTATTATTATTATTGTTATTATTATGCCATATTCAATTAGTCAGAATTAATTTAATTAATTAAATGTATTTCAAAACAAAATCCCATATAAACATATTGGCGCGTATTTAATTTAAATTGTGTTATTATTATTATTATTCTATCGTTTTTAAGTAATAAAATAATTTTAAATGATTTTGAGGAAAAAAAAAAAAGGGTTGGTAAGTTTGTTATACATAGTTTTGTGTGGTGGTTCCCTGAATCGAAAAATACACATATAAACACAGCGTGTATAATTTAGAATTTCATAATATATATTGAGCATTCGTAAAATAAGAATTCGTCGATACCTTGATAATTACAATAACAATATGATGTGTACCATATTTTTATTAAATAAAATTTATTTTACAATGAATCAGATAATTTAAGTTCATACGTTCATATGGAACAGGAACTCTTAAGACAATGTTTTATGTCTGAATGAAAAATTTTCGAATTTATCCAAATATTGTTTGATTAAAATTTTAAATTATACATTTTCACATTGATATGCTTAAAAATTAATTACCATATACCATATATAACATAATATAAAAATCATCATAAATATAAAATTGTGCATTGTAAAACAGAATTCACATTTTTAAATATATTAAATTTATATACAACAAAAATTTCTTTTTTAATGTTAGCACTCTCTTTTAAGTGCCCAACAATTTTAACAATCATATTCATCTTTAAAATATACTGTGTTGTTGTTTGCATAGCGTATGCAGAATATAACAACACTTAATATTTTTATTTAGATTACCACATTTTTATTAATATTATATAATCAAATTATATTTTTTCTTCTTCATTATTAATATAAAGTTTATCTACAATTCTATAAAAATTTAACATTTAAATAATAATTTCTATAATTATTATACAATAATATAAAATGTTTTGGGCATATGGCCAATAATTTTATTTCAAATATATATGAATAAAAAATCAAAATATTACATGTTATAAAAGCTTTGGAAATGAAAAAATGTTTCTGTCTATATATTTGGTATCATTAACATTATTCTATTATTATATGGTTTTAATGGTTTCAGTTATTTTGTTCATTAATTTTTTTCAAATATATTTTATTTTTAATATTAGTATATATAATATTAGTTATATAATATATTACAATTGAAATAAAATACTATATATAAGTTATTTTCTATAAGCAATTGTTATCTTTAATTGAAGTGGATAATTTCCTATCTTTTCAGACAGTAATAATTGTAGTCGTGATTAAGAACTAATATGTTGTTAAATATAATTAGATAAAAGAATTTAAGTGTACCACATTACATAATATTTATGCGAAAATATTTTCTCTTAATGTAATATACAATCTATTCATATGATGTAAATAAAATATATACAAAATTTGTTTACATGCACTTTTCTCCTCTATGTTAAACTACTTATTTCCATATATAGAATATGATTCATTATAAATAGGTCAATCATATCAATAAAAAACATATTGTATTTAATAATAATCTTTACTCTATAATGTTTTATATGTATAGTCAATAATAAAATAAGTAAATAAGTAATATATAGATAGACAGAGATATTATTTACATGCAATATAACATATGTATATTGATTTGTTTTTATAAAATATATAACAAACAAACAAACAAAATTATATTTTCATATTGATTTTATTTTATTTGTACTCAAATACATATATTGTATAATTACCATTGAATTTTAACATATTGTGCGACAGATAAAAAAAAACTAATTGAAAGCTTTATGGTAAAAATTTTATAAAATCTAATAATATAAAAATAAAAAAACTATATCTCAAGATTATACACATCGTATCAGAATATATAGTATATTCACATATTTGGTTTTATCACCACAAAACCCTATATATATATATATATATAGCTGCAATATAACTGTTACATAATGTTAAATCGTATTTATATATTTATATTTGATTATTCATTATACACTTAAGTTCTATTAGTATTTCATTCAACATATTTTTATATATCATATGTTTTTTTTTCTATATATAAATATGCAATAATATTTTGTTGGTTAAAAAATTGTTATCTTATACCATTTAACTTTTCGGTTTTTTTGTAACTCTTGATAAGTTTTATTTATTCGTAATATATAGAAAGCGCATTAAAAGTTTGTATGTATGTACATTATATTTAAAACAGATTAAAAAGAATGATTTTTCAGTTGACCTCAAAACAAATATACCATCACTTTATCTATACACTAATATAGAGATTACAATTTTAAAATAATAATAATATATAAATAAATAGTAATTAAAATAAGAGTCAAATAAAAAAATTTTTAACTCTGTTAACGTGTGCTATTAAAAAAATATATAATTAACATTTTAATTTCATTTCGTTTTTATATTTTCTCAAATAAATTATTTGTGTTGAATTTAAAAATATATAAGAATTTAAGAATTCTATCACAAATTTTAGGTAATCACATTATTTAAAATCATTATCATATATGAGAATTATAATACGATTAACAACAATTTTATTTAAATATATTGTGAAACAATATTATATTATAATAATAAATAAGTGGTTAAGGAATTATATAATTGATCCATCTCTGTATATAAATATACATAAATTAAGGAAATTTAGTATATGTAAAAATATATTTAACATCCGTTCAAAAAACAAAGCAAATTTATGTATAAATGAATATATGAAATTGGTTATTCGATATGTCATATATAATACTTATACGTAAAATTTTTATATGTCGCTATATTGTTATATAATTTCATATATATATAACCGATATGTTTCATAATTTATTATACGATATTTCCATATTTTTGTTTTAATTAATTGAAATTGATATAATAAAAAGCGTATCGTATAGCCAGACATTGCATTATTGTATGTAGTCTATATAATAGTAAATATATATATATATAGAGGAATATGTATATACTAAATTAATCATATCTAAACATCAATATAAATTTTAAATAAAAATAATGATTAATGGTGACCATATTTATTTAGTGATAGCCGAAAAAAAAATTATAGTGTGTTAAAAAAATTATTTTTTTTTAAGATTTCACTAAAAAAACATCCATAATACTTTCGGAGCTATTGTGCGATTAATTAAAAAAAAGTTATTATGAAGATATTTCTGTTTTAATTTTTGTTTTATAGCTACAGTAAAGATCTCCAGCTCAATTAAATAATATATGCACCGCAGTAATTTCTTCTCTGCATATATATATAGACATTATATAAACCGATACAATAAATATCAAATTATAGCGAATAAAATAAGAAGTGGAGGTCATTATTTTTAACTATATATTGTATAAAAAATATATAGTTGATTAAATATGTGATTTTAAAAGTATTGTCTATTTTGCTGTATATAACATAGTATTATAGTATAATTTAAGATACATGTGCTCTAATACAATTCAAATACATAAAAATTACTATTATATAAATCCCATCATCATTAATTTTAATATTTAATTTTAAATAATTATTTATTTGTTCATATGTGGATATATTGAAAATATATTATATACTAAATAATTGATATATAGATAGATATATTGATCAATTACACACACACACGTGTCGTACAAAATCGAATAGAATAAAAATAAAATATTGATTTTCTTGATATTTTTACTTATTTATTTAAAAAAAACGAATACCTACTCATATATATATATATAAATATAAATGCAGTTAACAATCAATACATATGATTTATTTATACCACACGACTATATATTTTATATATAGAGTTTTTTCTAGAAAGAAAATATACTCATAGATAGTTTATAAGATAGTTAAAATAGAATTTATTATAGAATTTCTTTTCAAACAGATGATTTTGTTTGAAATATATTAGGTAAATAATTATTATTATTATTATCCGATCGATAGATATATATATATAGTACACAAGTAATATATTTATAAAATTGTTATGGTAAATCTATATATTAGTTATATAGTTATAGATTTAGTTATATATAAATAAATTCGTTTGTAACACCTCCATATTTGTACCATATACCATATAAAAATTATAAAATTTAATTATGAAAATTCTAAGTTGCTGTGCCTTGCGTATGTATTCCATAACATTACAATATTATTATTATAATTCACAATTCACTATAACCTATTTAGATACAGATTCATATATCATTTTCAAGAGATAGATAAAAGTATAATCCGTTGATTTTAACGCAATCAAATATATTTATTTTTTATTAAAAAATTAATTAAATAAATGTATTCCCAAACTATCAATATATAAAAAACTAATATCAATATTATTTATGTTTATTATTTGTTTCCAATAAGTTTAACATTTTTCTGTTATTAATGCATAAAATGAAATGTAGATAATATATTATATATATGTTTTTGCGAGTAACCTTTTTATCCATACACTTCTATGTAACATATTAAAATTCTATAAATATCTTTTATTTATTATTATAATATGCAACTGATTATATGTTTATAAAAAAAATACATCTATATTTTGTATCATTTTCTAAATTGTATGTATTTTAATATAGTATTTTAATTATATTTTTTTATTTATATAAAATTCTTATGTATTTTTAGTATTTTTTTGCTATAAATAATTAATTATAAATGTATTTTATTATTTTTTTTTCTTGCTTGACAATTTTTCAAAATTTTATTTATTTATTTATTTATTTATTTATTTATTTATTAACAAAAAATGAATATGTGTACACATATTTATATAAAATATTATATTGAAAATTAAAAATAATATTTATAGTATAATATATAATAAATTTAACACAGGACGAAATCAAATCAACGATGGATGAAATTAAGAACAACTGTACAAATATCTTCAGCTATTCAAAAGAAACCACCATTAAAACGAGAGGATTCTTTTTTAAAAAGATTTTCTACACGTCAGATACCAGAAACTCAGGTAAAAAAGAAATATTATGATGACATTTAAAGAAAATCCTTTTTTTTCCTTTTATTTTGTTTTAATTCTGCGTATTCTATTTTATATATTATTTTTTATTTTATATTTTCAAGGGAATTTTTAATGTATATATAAAGTTTTATGACATATTTTTATTATATAAATATATAAATTTGGACAGTTATTATGCATCAATGGGTTTACACGATGTATACAAATTTCTATTTCTAATTCTTATTATATTATTATTAAAATTATAGTTGTGGTGGTGAAACAACTTTTCTTTAAATTAAATTTTATTTACCAAATGTTTTATGTATATTAATTAACAAATACCAAATTAAATATTTGAATAGGCTGTGTGCTTAACCTATTAAACATATATAAATATTATTAATAGACAGGAAACTAATATAGTAGATCGGCCCATCCAATTTATAATATATTTATTAACTATAAATTATAATTTAATAAATTTATTTTAACTCGATAAAAAAAATTGATAATTTTTACATCTATAAAAAAGTTGAGCAAATTTAAAACATTTATATAACACTTGCTACAGATATATGAAAAGAATGAATATATACGAGTATGTATTTTATATGTTTTTATTATCGCTGTATACGTATATATATTTGCATGCGTATACTTATATAAAAATAAAAAAATTCAAATTCTATTTCTGTCATATTTTTTATGATATAGGTTCAAAAAAAGGATAGAAAGTAATTTTTTTATTGAAAAAAAAAATTTAATCTTTTCAATAAAATACACGTGTTTTCTCTGGAGAGAAAATTATATATATATATATGTATTGTAGATACGAAAAAATAAAAAAAAGTAAAACCATATTATTTAATGTTAATAATAATATAATTGTTTGAGTGTTTTTTTTTATTTTTTCAATAAAAAAATATTCTTTCATTCTCAAACGGGAGCTATACTTATATCATATCTATACACAATATAAATGTCAGTATAATGAAAACGTAAAATAAATTACAGATTTTGATATGAATGAACATTTATATAATTAATGTATACAACTCATAACGTATTGTATTATTAGATGCTACTGTATCGACCGTAATAATTGCGATGAAGATGTTGAATAGCGTACAGAGAGATGCGACGTAACACTTCCCAGTTAAATATTTCTAAAAAAATATCCTTGACCCGTTTGCCTTGTCAGTCATGCTGTAGAATAATCTTGTCCAGTCTTTTTTGAGTATTTTAACTTCTTGAATATTTTATAAATATTACAATAAATTCATATTACATAAATATACTCGGATATATATTATAAAAAAAAAATTGTTGTTAAAATATCCATAAATTATATAATTCTATACATAATGTTATTTCGGAAAAAATGTTTTTTCTTCTTAATTTTATAAAGATTTTAAATATTTAATGGAAATTTAAAGGTAATAAAATAAATGTATAAAAATAAATAAATATAATATTTAATATATTGTGATAATGGAAAATATTACAAGATAATACATAGTTGAAATTGTTGATTTATGCACATAAATATTTTGGTATAATACACGGAAGAAAACAAAAAATATAATGAAAACTTATATAAATTACATTTTGTTACAGTAATACTTTAATAATCCGAATAAAAAGGAACGAATTTTTATCAAAATGAATAATAAATGGTATGATAACAATGACATAATATTAATTTAAAAGCATGGTGTCAAAATTTTATATAGCTCATATATAATATGACAAAAAGTATATATAAATATATATATAAATTATAGAAATTTATGCAAAAAATAATTACATCAAAGATTGTTTCGTTAAATTAGAAGAACTTTTTTCCCATATTTTCCATATATATACTTCGTATATATTTAATTTACTTCTGGTTCACATTATCGAATTATAACTGCATATAATATATAACTTTATATACGACCACCGTACATAATCTTTGTTTATGATTATAACATTGTTGATACATATTTAATTTTGTTAAATAATAACTTTCTATTATAAACGTATATATATTTCTTATTTATTTTTGTTTCTGTTTTTACACGCATAATATATATATTGTACAATATATACGTCGAGCGCTATATGGAGATGAAAAGTGAAACATCCTAAATATACACCAATATATATATATACCAAATAAAAGTTATATAATATAGCATTAACAATTCATTTTTCATGAATCATAAAATTATATCTAAAATATAAATGGTTATATTATATTGTATATATCCACTTTAAATTCGGATATATACACCTACTATATTTAAATAAAATTCACAAATTTTCTTTGTACTTTTTTTTTCACACACACACACACACACACACACATATATATGATTTTTATATATTTTTATTATATATTATAAATATATGTTGGATATATGTACTTTGCATTTTATAAATTTACTAAATTGAAAATGTATATATGTAGAAGAAACTGTTTTGCATATAATGTTACATTTCACTTTCACTTATATCCTTTTGTTTTTTTTTGGTATATATAGTATAATATTCATATTAGTGCGTTTCCTTTTGTGCGATATGTAAAATGTATCATCATGACGGGAATAAGTAAAACGGATTCTATATAATATATATAATTTACCTTTTATTGAATGTCGTAAATATACGTAATACTACACAATATATAATAGATTCACTATTTATTTTAAATATAAAAACAGTTAAAATATATATAATCAAATTTAGGTTATTTCTCATCTAACACCAAACATTATGTGCATCAATTAAATGTTTTTTTAAAAAATACAGCGAAGTTAACTTATATGATATGATAAACATATATGTAAATTAAAATATACATATTCCTTCGATAATTTAATTGTAATGATCATATTCTCTGGATCACGATATTACTTATACTCTGTCCGTATAAGGTATAACAAAAAATAATCCAATTCCGGAAAAAAATTATGATGTAGAAGTTGAAAATATCAGTTTTATAATTAATAATATACATTTATTTCACCTATATAATATTTAATTTACGAAACTTATTTGGCAAATGAAAATCCCGAAAGCTTTGGAAAGCAATGGAACTAATCCAATGATACATTTAACATAAATTTCATGAGTTCAGTTTTTAAGGAAAATAAACCATAAACAATTACAGTTGTTATAAAGAAATTCTACATAATGGAAATGTTCAGAATAATGAAGAATGCATAGTTGGATAAATTGCTTTTGTAAATAGCACAGAAACCGGTAGCCAGAGTATGAAATGGTTTTTATGTCCATTATGAAAATGTTCAAAACGAATATAATAACAAACCAAAAACCAAAAAAAATTAGATTCAAAAAACAATGATCCGGCGCGATATAATATATCCATTAATGAATATACGTATATTAAACATTTTATGACTGAATATTATTTATTTTAATATTATATGTGTGCAGAATAAATAATTTAAAAATTATTAACAGTTTGCAATATATTTATTTTGTTCTTTCACATAACTTTGCATGAATGGATATATTATTTTAAAATTATATATGATTATATTTTTGTTTTTTGCTTCATTGAAACGCCACTCACTACCTTATATACACCCTATATATATTTATATAAAGGCACATAACATATATATATATACCATATACCATATCCCATATATATTGATATTTATATATATATATATATTACAATATATTTATTATAATTTAATAAATCATCTTCAAATCCATAAAAGCACATTTATCATATATACATTTATATCTTATTTTCTTTATTCTATTGTATATCTTATTTATAGAGAAGGTAAAAATGCTACAAATAATTCAGTATATTCTCATATAGTGACAGAAAAAAAAAATAAAAATATATATATGAAAAAGATAAGTGACATATACTAAAATAACATAAAGAAAAATTCATTTAGAACAAACAATAACAACGCTAGCATTTTTTGTCTAATATATATATATATATATATATATACTCTACTCGGTATATTATATGTGTTGACGACTACATCATACATAGAATTTCTATTATATTTATTTAGAAAGCGCATATATAACAGAGGTATATTGTTTTATATTATCTATATATTTGCATATATATGTATATATAGGAAATTCTTAATAAACACAAGCTACATGTACAAAAAAAAAATATATATATATATATAGAGTGAAGAGTGTTGGTATTATATGATGCATAAGCTTTTATATATCATATATGCATATAGGATATATATAAAAAAAAATTTTTCTGTAATGTGAATGGAAAAAGTTATCACAAAATACATTTTATTTCCCTACTATACGGAGAATATATATATAGATTTGCATTTATTTGAAATTTTTCAAGTAAATAATACATATATAGTTATATTATATAGTGTATTATAATAATTTTCTTATTATCATCATTATCGTAATCATTTTCTATTTTTATAAGCTATATATATTTTGCATACATATACTCATAATATATGATTAGATTTTTTTTTAAGTGAATTTGCATAATGTATATTACATAATTCTATATATAACTAATATATATATATATGTATATGTTATATGCATTAAATATATGTTGGTCCCATGTTGGTCCTTACACATATACCTATATCATATTTTCATTACATATGCGTAAATAAATTATGTTTATATTGTAAAAAGTAAATATATAGAAGTATATAGATGTGTATTTAAAAAATATGATGGAAAACAATGTTTAATTTATGCGATTAAACGCCAGCCTGTGTTTTGTGAGCACAACTACGGTATCGTAAAATGGGTAAAAAAAAAAACAAATATTGAACATTAAAATACAAAATGCTTAATGCAAAACCACACAAGTTCTTGAGTAACATATAATCATTTTAAGACAACGGTCGTGATATATGATGATCGTGGTAACTACACATTGGCTACCAAAACCAATAATTATTGTATAGAATTTGTGAAAATTTCGAAACAATAGCAAAAAGATAATTACAAATACCGAAAATAATATTTCATCGTATATCGTTTATATAACTGAAGGTTTTTTTTTACCTTTAAAAAGGGTAAATTTAATATTCTATATTATGTTATTTAATATTCTATATATACATATAATCACTATATGGCATTGAATTCGTGTGATTATTATCGCTATTTCAAAAATTTAATTTGGCAATGAAATGTAATTGTTGAAAATTTATACATTCATTAAATTATCGCTCATTACATTAGTATATGTTATGTTATGTGATTAAATAAAAAATCTATTATTTCAAAATATTCTGAGTGTTTCATTCAAATTAATTTACGTTTATTTATGGAAAATGGAACATATATACATACGATGGGGCTGTGTATATCTATTTTATATTATGGTATTAAAAATACCATACGGATGATGGTAATATACAATAACTTTTATGTATATATATTAAAATAAAAAACCTATATAAAAAAAAAATTACACACTTCAATACAAAAAATTTAACAAAGAGTTAAAAGAGTAAAAGGAGATGGAAATAAATAAAATAAAATAATTTATTTAATGGAAAAAATCGTTCATGAATTTTACATATACAAAATATAGAATTCATACATTTAAACAAAAATATGATAAGAATAAGGGTCATGGTATTTTTTTTATTATACAAATATGATAATAAATAATTAAAATTGTATAAAATATATTTTACTTTATATATATTTATTTGAATATCCTATTATTGCTGCTATTATAGTATATTTGTAATATATTTGAAAAAGTCAAGTTATATGTGTATATAAAAAATGATAATATGTATGCGATTATACAATAAATATAGAACAATGTTAAAAAAAATAAAATTCAGGAATTAAAACAACTTATATATGTTTTTTTCTAATATGATTTTGAAATCGAATTCTTCGGAATAATTCTATTTGTAAAAAAATCATATATATAAACAAATATACATATAGAGAAAAATTCAAAATTATTCCATCTATAATTATAATCTTAGATAAAAACGTTTTGAAGAAAAATGAGTTAATATATTTTTTTCTTCCAATAAATAAAATTTATATATCATTAGGTGCGGTGGTTGAACCAAATTCGTGTGCAGTACATACGGATGAATGGGAGGAGGATATATGCATATTCTTCTTTGAAAATTATTCTCTTATTATTCTTATATTATTTTGCTCACATATTATAAACTTTTTACATGAATTGATTTTGACACACCATTCCAAAAAAAAAATAGGGAAAAAAAGAAAAACATTAAATTAAATAACTCGTATAATAAAATATGATTTTCTTTTCAAATCGTATTATGTGGGTATTATATTATTATTATTATTATTATTATAGAGGTGTAATAATATTTTCATAAATATATCACATAATTCGTACAACGAAAATTTATTTCTATATTATAAGTCTTTTTTATTTTCCTAAAAAAACATACGAATAAGCTCACCTTTTATTGTATATTGTATAATGTTGGTTGTTATATAACCATTATCAGAAAAGCATTCAACAAATTGAACTGCGTTATCTGCGGTGATATATTTATAATATTGTACATATATTTTTATATAAGTACATAAGTACACAAATACACACGTTAAAATATCTATATATATATATATATAATTTACGGATCAGTATACCCATATAACAAATCTCTTCAACAATAAATCAACAATAATTTTTACACACATATACATTAACACAGGTATATAGAAAAATTGATTTTCATATTATGAATGAAAATTGTCAATTTATACATAGTATATGATTTCTTAATACAAATCTATCGGTATATATAATTTTCTTTTGGTATCCTTTTTATGTTTTTATTATGTCTCCATATGCTCGATTCAAGCATTATACACGCGTGAAAGTCTTATGTGGGTAAATTTGGTTGACAAAAGAAAAATATATTACAATTTTCTATACAGTAGTTTATTAAAATTTAATGTTGGGTAAATTTATTGTACATATATTGGTATTATTGTATTATAAAATAAAAGGGATTTCCAATAAATAAATAATATGGTACCAATTAATAATCCATCTTATTGTATTGTATTGTTTTTTAATTAATAATATTCAATGTAAAATAAAGAGTCGAAATAAATGTAGGCGATATTTTTATATTTTTGAAATATAGTATTAACAGAAATTTCCAATTTTAAATATATGGGCGATGCCAGAATCATAAAGGACGTCATATTATTAGAAAAAATTGTATTGACTTTTTGGAGTCTTTCGGATATGTTAAAGCGAATTGTTGTCCAAATTATTTTGCATGCGAAATAACTGTTTTTATATGAAAACTATTTAATATATGCGCAATAACTTTGTCAAAATATTAGTGCTATTATAATCATAATATGTAATCTTCACAGCTGTTTTTGTATATATCTAATTTATAGGACAATATTTCAGTTGAAGACAACTCCCATTATATGTATAGAATACAATTATATTATCTTAAAATTTAATATAATATGTATACAAAATGATTTACATTTACGCGATTTATATATATTATATATGGTACACTGTTTTAATTCTATAAAAGAAAACATGCTTATGTGTCCTTTTACAGATTTAAATATAAAGATTATAAAAATGAGAATTTTATTTTAAAATTATATTAAGTATACGTAGAGTACGAGTATATATTAGAAATGTATTTATATTATAAAGATGCTTATGTAAATATATACATAAAATATAATATTATATAACATATAGATTATATACATATACACACTGGTATAAATAATATTTGACTTTTTGTTAAATTGTATACACACAACAATATATAAATTATTCATTTTAATCTTAACGGAAATTATTATGACAAAATAGCAATAATGATATTGCCCTTTAGCAATATATTCTCTATATTGTATCTGTTTAGTTATGTGTATGAATATATATATATATATAATTACATATATACAGCCATCCATATATTATATAAGATGAGATACAATACGAGTATATGTATATAGACACTAAATATATCATATATACAAAACAGAATATTTTATATATAGATAAAAATCGTCTCGTTTGTTATTTACATTATTTTATTAGAAATTTTCGTTTTATTATATTTTTTTCAAAATACCTATCTATGTATGTATATACAATATTATGTACATATAAATATATTGATAGTTATACATATATGTGGATATTTATGCATAGCTATACAGCAGTGGCGAGCGATAAACATTCGTATTGGGTAAACAGAACAAGATTAAATTGCAGAAAGTAAAGCAAACTGTTTGCTTGTTTGCTACTTAAATTTAACACATTTTTGATAATGTAACGATTTTCTTCCTAACATTGCAAATCTTTAAAATGAATGCACACAGTTATAGCGAAAAATAATTTTCAAAAGTCAATTATAACTTTATTAAAACTAAATTAATTAATTACTTTCATTAAAACACACGAGATATTTAAATTTGAATAGTAGATACTATAATATGTTGTAAAATATTATCATAATAATTATAAAATGTTATTTTTTTTGTATAATTAAATTCATAAACACTAAAAATTTCAAATATCTTATCAATAATGATAATAACATACCGTATACTATTTTATTTTATTTTGTCAAAAATATACCATATGCGCGGTTTTAATGATACCATACAAAAAAAGCTTAAATAAAATATATATAAACTTTTTCACCTACCATACACACATATATAAGAAGATATAAAATTTGTAATATGTATATGTATCGTATTTTTTAAATATATGAATTTTACGACTTCTACTGTATATAAAGCAGATATATTGCGTTGCTGCAACGGCTTCATATAAATTCATATTTCCCCTCCATTAAATATACCGAGCTTTTTTATTTGTAATATGGTATGTGTATATGTCGTATATTTATATGTATTTATATGGCTGCTAGTGTAACGCTACAAATGGTATATAGGCGATATATTTTGATTATATATATATCTGCTCCTACTACTACATACTTGCAAATATTAATCTATTTTGTTATTTATAAATTAAATTTTATATAGGATATTATAAGTTTACATAATACATATTAATTTTCATAAATATTATTCAAATTAAAATGTACTTTATGTATCTGATACGTTTATGTCCAAAAATATATATGTAATATAAATTACGAATATATAAATGTATTTAATAAGTAAGTAAAAATGTTATATGGGTTAATTCTTATTATAAACATGAACGTTTTTTTAATGTACGTGAGTTTATCATTTCTTCACATTTGTGTATATATACGTTTGTTATTTATACTTGCAATCTTAAATATTATACATAAAACACAACATTTCGAAAACATGAACATAGTTTTATTACAACCAAAAGCTGTGTTTTCGGTTAGATTTATATATATATATATATAAAGTATAAATAATTTAGATCATTTCTTTGCCACAATTATAAACAAAACAAAGTACTTATATAGATCCTGCTTTTTTTCTATATATATATATTAATATTATAAATATTATATACCAAAGATGTAATTTGTTATATGCAATATGAATTTACCCAGCAATATAGATCTTAATATATATATATATATATGTATTATTGTTATGGTTGTTATAAAATCATTTTTTATATAATATAATATAAAAATACAATATATATATATATATAATATTATAGTGATATATAATACTATATACATAACAATATAATATAAAAAATGAAGATACATTTTTCCCTTCGCTTCTTTTCCGCATTTTATTTTTTTTTTCTTTATGTTGTGATTTATTTTATAACATGAAATTTGACACAATATTAATAAATGTATGAAAGTATTTACAAAAATAATAGAAAAATGCTTATGTAAGAAAAAAAAATAGATTTAAAGAAAGATTTTCTAAATTTATAATAATATAAGGTTGTCAAATATCTCCCTTCCGCCTTTTTGTCTTTTTAATTTCGCGGCTATGTACAAAGCGCTACAGAGCTCGTATCTGGCAACACTGTACATAATTTGAAAGCTCTTGACATAACAAACAAAACGACGCTATGTATGATTAGTTTGGATATTGCGTTCAACAGTTATAGACGTGTAAACATGGAGTTCACTAACGCCGAAATTCGCGCTATTTTAAAGTTTTCCTTCGTTAAAGGCAAATCCGCTAGAGAAACGTTCCGTGAGATTAATGGTGTTTTGGGGGATGGTACTCTATCACTTCGAACCGCGGAGGAATGGTTTCGACGATTCAGAGCCGGTGAAAACGACACCATGGATAAGCCAGCCGGCGGAAGACCTGTGACGACAAATACCGATCAAATCATGGAATACATCGAGTTAGACCGGCATGTGGCATCTCGTGACATCGCCCAGGAGATGGGAGTTAGTCACCAAACCATTTTAAACCATCTGCAGAAGGCTGGATACAAAAAAAAGCTTGATGTTTGGGTGCCACATGAATTAACAGTGAAAAATCTAATGGACCGAATTTCCATTTGCGAAATGCTGCTGAAACGGAACGAACTCGACCCATTCTTGAAGCGGATGGTGACTGGCGACGAAAAATGGATCACATACGACAATATCAAGCGAAAACGGTCGTGGTCGCAGGCCGGTGAATCGTCCCAAACAGTGGCCAAGCCGGGATTGACGGCCAGGAAGGTTTTGCTGTGTGTTTGGTGGGATTGGAAGGGAATCATACACTATGAGCTGCTCCCATATGGCCAGACGCTTAATTCTACCATCTACTGCGAACAACTGGACCGCTTGAAGCAGGCGATCGACCAGAAGCGTCCAGAATTGGCCAAAAGGAAGGGTGTAGTGTTCCACCAGGACAACGCCAGACCACACACTTCGTTGATGACTCGTCAGAAGCTACGGGAGCTCGGATGGGAGGTTTTATCGCATCCACCATATAGCCCGGACATAGCGCCAAGTGATTACCACCTGTTCCTGTCCATGGCGAACGCCCTTGGTGGTGTAAAGTTGATCTCAAAAGAGGCTTGTGAAAAGTGGCTGTCCGAGTTCTTCGCAAATAAGGAGGGGGGCTTCTACGAGGGAGGTATTATGAAGTTGCAGTCTAGATGGAAACAGATTATCGAACAAAACGGCGCATATTTGAACTAAATCCGATTACTGTAACACTTTTTATAAAGCATTGAATAAAGAGCAAAAAGGCGGAAGGGAGATAGTTGACAACCTAATATAAAATATATTTAGCTTCTCTATCTATGATATATACAGACGATATAAAATATACTTATCTTCTTGTATAAGAGACAACAAATTAATTGAATAATATTATATGAAATAAAATAAAACACACAAGGATATATTTTGTATTGTATAGATTAAATTATATAAAGTTTTTAAATTTGAAATAAATATAATTAATATGCATTACATAAATACTTATTTAAACTAGGTTAAAACTTTGAAATTAGAAACCACATTGTCAAACACATACGCATACATATATATTTTAAATAATATTATATGCTCTTTTCTAATCTACAAAGAAAATAGTTTTAATTTTTTGGTTTAATTTTGAATTGCATAAATTCTATTCTAAGTACAATAGTATTATATCTTTAATATTTAACTTTGTAAATAGTTCTGGTTTATAAATATAGACTATAAGAACAAATAACATATAAGAATATCAATAGTAAAATAATATTATAAATACATGACAACATTTATTATAACTATAACTGACCTAAAAAAAAAAAAACCCGTGCATAGAAACATTTTATTAATTTTAATTTTAACCAAACAAACACGAAACGAAATTTTGTATAATACATTAAAATTTTCATTTATGTAAAATATTTTATATATACTTTCTAATATCGATACCACAATTATAATATCTTTCTATATCATTATACATATACATATATATATTGTATTATTATATACATTTATTTAGGAAACAATGGAAGAAACAGGATCAGAAAGTACATCTGGTGATCCAGATAAAACATTAAAAAGACGTAGACGTTATATTCAAAAACGAATATCGGTTGTTAATCCAGATGAAAATTTTTATTTTTATTGGTTAATGGTGGTTACTGTATGTATATTATATAATTTATGGGCCTTAATTGTACGTCAAAGTTTTCCGGAATTACAGGTAGATCTATATATTGTAAAATTAATAATATATATTTTGTATATAAAATCAATTCAATTCAATTTCAATTATTATTTATTTTTATATTTTAATTTTTATATAAGGATCTAATACCAAAATTTTGGTTTTTATGCGATTGTATTAGTGATTTAATATTTATTATGGATGTTGCAGTACAATTAAGAACCGGTTATCTGGAACAGGGTTTAATGGTAAATTGTAATTTAATATTAAATATATAATAAAATATTAATTTTTATTATAATACAAATTATTAAAATTTAAGTTTAAAATAATAAATATATATTATAATATATTATTAATTCAAAATCGACTATAATATAGACAGTGATAAAAGGTCATGGTTTTGGCGGCTATAGTAATTTTCATCAAAATCTATACACATATTTTAACCCTAACTTAATTTAGATTATCCCTTTTACAATAACCCTTTTTATTTATTATATATAAATATATCTATATATGTATATAATATTGTGCTACAAAATCATTATATTAAACTTTCTAGTCTAACACTTTCTTATATATATACAATAAATATTATATATGTGCACAACAGCGTAACATTACGTACGCACTTTGTTTTATTTTAATATAATAAATCAGAAATGATGTTACCTGTTTATAATTTATTTATTTGTAACATTTATACAGGAAAAACGATTTTGTGTTACCCGCTAAGCAACAACAATTATTAATGATCATAAATTATAAGGTCAAAATATACGTATATCAATTGGTTATATTTTATGAAATTATTGTAATGGAAATATTTGTTAATATATGTATTTTACACACACAATGAATTTCCAATAGAAAAGGTTTTGTGTTTTTTTCATTGGACATGAGGTTAAGAGAACACGTCTATTAAAATTGTCTATTAATATTTATGTTTATATTTTCAACAATAAATATTGTATAAATACACAATATACTTATCAGAAACAATAAATGTAATTTTTTTTTATCGCTTCAGATATAAAAGAAGAAAATCCTAAATCATTTTCTATTGAAAACTCACTGGTTTAATTTTATTTAAAAGTGACAAAAATTTTTGATATAATTATATATATTTAGTATGAATACATAATATACCATGTATACATTATATAACACAACCGTTAAAATAATATACTTTTTAAATCAATTACAACCCTTTATCAAAAACACTTATTTTTATATCCATATTGTCAATTAATTATTATCCATATAAAATTTTATGAATAATTTTCGTTCATAAAACCATTTATATAAATTTCAAATGACATTATTATATTGTACAGAGACGATGGCTGTGTATATACATAAATATAGTGTATCTTTGTATATATTTATATATAGTTATATATATTATAACAATTTTAGAGTTAATTAAATGTGGCAAGATTCTTTGTATAATAGCCTTTTAAATATCTATATAGGTGTTTAAAATGTATATAAGGTTTATATATAATACACCTTTTGGTTACAATAATAGTAATTATAAATGGAATGTTTAAAACAAATTAGAAAATAATTTATAATTAATTTATGTAAATTGTTTTAAACTGCGTATACACCATAATTGCGTTATTGTTAATAGTAACATAACGTATTTTACACATATAAATTGAATTATTTTAACACTTTTTTGTTATTCTGTAATATATAATAAGTATATAAGTATATAAGATTTGACAGTTTGACAGTCTCATATAAAATCAATTTATATATAAATTACACTATTTGTAGATTCGTCAAATATTTGGCGTTTCCTTTTTACAATTATATGAGTGAATAACCAATATAATTCGTGGTGGCCGTATGGCATGAAGCTTTGAGTAGCGGTTCAAACACCATATTTTTATAGGTTTTATTCCATAAACGAACGAATTTATTTTAATTTAAATAAAAGCTTATAATGTAAATTTATTGTAATTTCATAATTTCAGTTTCCGAAAAAGTGTATATAGAGATTGTTATAGAGAAGATTAATAATAATTAACCTACATAAATATAGATAATTTTCTATTTTATAAACATATATATATGTAAATTTAATAAATATTATCTTATATTTAAATATAATTTCTATAAGAAAAGTATCTATATACGGAAGTTACTTATTAATATAATATATGATATAAACAATTTATACGAGTATGTAATTTATACACACACATAATAACATACATATGCAGGGATTTTACTACACAACGTTATGAATAAGTAATTATTTACGCACCATATATACATTGTATGGGTAACAGATAGTAAGGATTTGCTATGTTCCTTATTATTCCTATTATATTATATACAAATACGTAATATTATGTTACTTTTTAAATTAACATTTGCATTTAAATATGCTTTCGATGTGGATAATAATTATATTTTTCAACATGATAACTTACATGTCCCCAAACATAGTTATCATAGCATAGAAACTATATTGGTCTTGATTATTATAAAATAATTTTTACTAAAACTTAAACTTGAGGAACGGAAAATTAAAGTGTCACTCACGGGAAATTTATTAATGATATCACAGAGGTTTATACATATATATATATAGGAGTTGGAGCGCAGGAGATTACAAAAATTATTATATGGAAAATTTTTACAATACAAATATTGAAAATATTAAGTGTCTAAATTTTTAATAATAATAGTTCCATCCAATGCCATAAATAAATAAATATTAATTTAAATAATTCACTAATAACTTTTTATTTTATTATATTTATTTGTTTTGCTCTCAAATAAACAGGTATATGATGATAAAAAACTAGCAGTCCATTATATGCGCTCAAGAGAATTTTTATTAGATTTAGCAGCTTTAATACCTTTAGATTTTCTTCAATTAAAATTAGGAATACAACCTATGTTAAGATTTCCACGTTTTTTAAAAGTATGTTTGTTTTTTTAAATTTTTTTTGTAAAACCATATTAATATCATATTTTTACAATATAAAAATAAAACTTATTTATTTATAATAAAATATTTTGTAAAATTAATAAATTTTAAGATTATTATAATTAACTATATTTTATATTAGAATTTTATTGATTGATTGCAAATTTTATCAAATTAATTTATTAAATATATATATAAAATATAATAATTTACAATAATATTATAAAAAAAAAAACCAAATCTTTATGGACAATATAATTGTAAATGTGTTAATATATTGTATTATAATTCAGGTTTATAGATCTGTAAAATTTTATTATATTGTTGAAAGTAGGACAGTATGGCCAAATTTATGGCGTGTAGTTAATTTAATTCATATACTATTAATATTGGCACATTGGTTTGGATGCTTTTATTTCTTATTATCCGAAGCCGAAGGATTTCAGGTATGCTAATATTAAAACATATATTATATTAAATATAATTTTATAAATAATACAATCATTAAATTGTTATTAAATGTATATGCATAATGTATTTATGCAATGCATATAGGGAGATTGGGTTTATCCTTATCGACCAGGTGATTATGCAACATTAACTAGAAAATATTTAGGCAGTTTATATTGGTCAACGTTAACACTTACAACAATTGGTGATCTACCAACACCGGAAACAAATGCTGAGTATGATAATGGTTTTTTTTTTTTTTTATTAAAATTACTTTTAATTTTAATTTTAAAATATTATTAAACTTTAATTTATTATATAATATAGGAAAATTTAGGAAATTAAATAATATTTTTTGAATAACATCTTATTTAATTTTTAAATTAAATAATTTATATGTTATAGTTTATTTGCCACATAAAATAGTCTTTCATTTGAACGTGTTTATCTGTTTCCGTATACAATATGTTATATATATAAATTCAAATGTATAGTTAAATTTATATTCTCGTCACTAAACTCTATTATAAAAAAAATAAAAAAATATATATATATAGGGAAATTTACTGATATTCAAAATTCATCCATATATTTTATATTTACATAATGTTTATATGTAAATATTTATACATATTGTAATACATAATATGTATATAAATAAAATTACACACATCACACAGGTATCTATCTATCTATCTATAATATGTATATATTTTCAAAAAAAGAGTTGTAACTGAAATATATAACACAGAACCGTTGTCTTCTTAAATAATATATTAGAAAATGCTAAAATAAATATATTTATCTTATATAGATTTCAAACATTTGAAACATAAATCACGCAATGGTATATATGGTATATATGAGAATAACCCTTATATACATATAAATATATATAATATGTATTTATATGTTAAATGCAAATTTATTATAGATAGAAAATACAAAATAAAATGAATTCATTGTTGTTGTTATATATATTGAATATATGTTAAATATATATTAAAATTTAAATTTTATACGTACACAGCATATAAATTACTATCCTTTTGAACATATATATATATATATTTTAAATTATATATGTATATTTGTATATAACAAAGATTATATACTACATATAGATAAAACATAATTGTTAATTTTATGAACAATTTTTATATTATTATATACACATTTTCTATTTTATTACTTTATATACTAAATTCTATGTATAGCAATATATTAACTAATGATAAAATAATATTCGCTGTTATATATTAATATAATTCTGCAATTATACTCAAAATGTAATTAATCCAAAAACAAATATAGGATATTTATTATTTATGCTTTTATATATTGTAGTTAGTTTATTGTACCTTTTCTCATACGCTAAACCTTTATAATATATAAATATATAATCATTTCAAATTTTCTGTAATCTGGTTCATATAAATTATCAATAAAATTTTATATGAACATATATATTTTCCATATAAACAACAAAAGCAAAACCGAATAAATATATATTTTTTAATTATTGTTATTTATAATTGCACATTTTCGAGATATATGCGATATATTGTAATAGAAAAAAAAAACTCTACATATATTATATATATTGTAAACGATAGATTACTCTCGTCGCATATAAAAGGAAATTTAATTAACCTAATTATACCATATATTTTATCTTTTATTTACTTATACATTTTTTTTTTATATTGTATATATAAAAATTAACACTTTATTTTGTAAATGTCATCTGCACAAAGAATAAACGCGTATAATCATAAATTATATGTAATAATCTCTCACATAATATATCTATAAACATATACATACACAGTATACCATATAATAAATACGACACGACAAAAACAATAGAGGAAATACATAAGAAGAAATTATTTCTGAATTGTAAAACTTTTATTAAGAATATTATTATTCTTAAAAAAATTATACAATAATATATAAAAAAAAACCAAGAAATTCGCATATCTTTCATATATATCTTTTTTATATCTCTTTTAATGTGCGTAAATTGCGTATATATATATATTATATATATATAAAATACAATAATTACCATATTACTATATATTTGCGAATGTTTAGTATTTATATAAATATAACTTTTAAGACTTCCTGCACGCACATTTTTGTTTTTGCGGAGAAGTGTGATAAACGACAAATTAATGAATTTTATTATATATAATTATGTTTTTTTTAAGTAAACATTTTTTATATACACCTTCTTCAATTGTTGCAATAAAAATACATTAATTATTATATAATGTAGTATATAAAATAGACTCCATAAATCATAAAAATTATATATAATCATCAAAAACTGCGTTTCGCATATATAAAATTATATAGTGTATAACTGATTTTTAAACAACAATTTATATATAAAATATATGTAATTTTATAATTAGAATTTTAAAATTAATTAAAATTAATTAAAATTTTGTTTTGTGTTTTGTGTCCTTTTGTTTTTTTGGTTTTTTTCGTTTTTTTATTTTCTTTTCTATGCGTCAAAAGACCATCATCATCGGCGGACGGTCCCAGATCACTACCTAGACGTGGTTTAAAATCACGTTTACTTCAATTTGCTTCAAACTATGGGTATACATATAGATACGCATTTATATATATATATATATATATAACCTAAAAACAATTTATATCTCGCGCCGCACTCATATTAAATATATGTTTTATAAAAATCAAAAATGTTACTATAATATACAAATATTTATATATACATAAAATTAAATAATAATAATAATATATGCCATATGATTTGGAGGTTGTCCGCCGATTAATATAAATATATTTATATATATTTTTTCTTATAGACATATTTTCACAATGGGTCGATTCTCAAATATATTTTAAACTTAAAGTGGATATATGAAATACATATAACAACGAAAATTTAATAATTTAATAGATTACAAAAAATTTCTCCCATAGGCGAGAAAATTATATATATATATATTACCTTTTTTGTTATATTAAATTTCATTACTCTTTATAACATACTTTTTTTATACATACTATACTACTATTTTAAATAAAAACATACAAATAATTAAATTAATTAATTAATAATGTTTAGAAAATAATTTTAAAAAAAAATCAAAGTTTTCGAATAACTGACAGCCTTCATATCTGTTTCTAAAAAATATTTTCATTTTTATATAAAATATTGAATGTGTGTACTAACATTCATTAATAAATTTTACATAATATTTTAAATGAAATTATAAAATTTTTATTTGTGTATATATAAATATATGATGCGCGATATGATACCATTAAAATATATAATATATATAGACATAAATATATATATATATATATATATATATATATAGATGCATATTTATATTCGAAAACTTTGAGGTTAAAAGATTATATTATAAATTTAAATAATGTTTTTCAATTTAATTATTACATAAATTATAGGTTATTCGAAATAAATAATAAACAGAAAAAATTTGGTTTTTATTAAAAATTCATTGGATTTTATTTTACCTTCAATAATTAATGGATTTTTATTATTTATATATTATTTTCAATTAATTATTAATTCATTTAATTCATAGACACCAAATTTCAGTATACATATATAAAATCAAACACGGCGCCGTACTTTACCATATTTCTTCAGCATATTTATTTAATTTTATATATAACTTTTTAATTTTATCGTTGAGATTTATATAGATCGTACATAAAAAAACATATATAGTAATATAACAAAAACCACCACCGATTTTAATATACAATAATAATAATAATAATAATACGAATAACCTATAAACATTTAATTTTCCTTAATATTTTGGAAAATAATTTTTATATTGTAATATTTCTATATAAATGTTTTTTTTTTCTTATTATACAAATTTCAGATATATTTTTACAATTGTTAGTTATTTAATTGGTGTTTTTATATTTGCCACAATTGTTGGACAAGTTGGAAATGTTATAACAAATAGAAATGCTAATCGTTTAGAATTCGAACGTTTATTAGATGGTGCCAAAACTTATATGCGACATCATAAGGTAATTTATAGTATAATTAATTTACACAGAATATAGATATATGTATGAGATGTATCGTTTTCTTAAGAATGTTATACGTGTAGTTTGAATTTTATTTTATGTATTTAAAAAAATATTCTAAAAACATCATTTCCGATAAAACCCGTATAAAAATTCTAAATATTGATGAGATCACAATTTATATTTGATTTTCGATGATGCGTACAACCAATTTGTTGTCAATGTCACAAGAATTTATGAATTAGCATTTGATATTCATGCATATTATAAAAAAAACATTATTATATGTGTCCTTATAATTTTCGGCCCATTGTTGTGTGCTACACGCTTTAAGTAAATCAGTATACCATATATATGGACAACATAAAGGAAATAATATATATTATATTTAAATATATAATCTAGTTCTATATGAACTTTTATATATATAAATATATTATTCTGTTTATAGATTTTAAATCTAATACTCTCAGTGCATATTGAAATTTTGTTAGCCACCCTTCCAACGTCCAACGTTAATATTAATAATTAAAAATAATTTTTGATGTAAATATTAAATTAATATTTCAATGCACCAACCCATTTTCCATATAAATCCATCACATAGACGTATAAAACAAACATATGATTGTTTGTTATTTATTTTTACATATTATTTTACATTCTTATTTACACTCAGCCAAAAAAAAAGCATTCTATATGGAATTTAATGTTAAATGATAAATAAATATTTGTTTAGGTACCAGGTGGTATGAAAAGGCGTGTATTACGATGGTATGATTATAGTTGGTCAAGAGGACGGATACAAGGTGGCGGTGACATAAATACAGCTTTAGGTCTTTTACCCGATAAATTAAAAACTGAATTAGCGTTACATGTTAATTTAAGTGTTTTGAAAAAGGTATTTGTTATAAATTTATATGTATGAAAAAAAAAAACTATCATCAAAAACTATCATCAACATTTTTTATCTATAGTATTTAAAATACAATATATAAAAAAAATAAATAATTAAATTAAATTTATTATAATTTCTGAGAATTTTTTACTAAAACAAAATTGGTATATCAACAAATTTTTTATACATTATAGTTAAAGTAACATTAAATAAATTCCCATAAAAACAATCAATATTTACTTACACATACATAACTTATTATTTCATTGCAAAATAATAAATTAGATAAAATAAATTGCACGTAACATAGAAATTATCTTTAGAAATTGCATCACATTATAAAAAAAAATTCAATGACGTTCCGTTTTATTTTCCTTTAACTTTCCATATATACACTTTAATATAATATTTATATAAAAACCCATGGTATATCAATTAGATGTGAATCGAATTGCAATGTCACAAATGGAAACAAATATTATCTTATTTTTTTAAAGTAAAATTGAACTCTATATATATATATATATATTGGAACATTGTAATGCAATATGTAATTTAACATCTGATGATATAAAATACACTTTAGTTTAATAAATATATTCACAACAAAAAATTATAAATGTAAAATATTTTTATTATAAATTCGGTGATGAAATTTTCATTTTATTATAAATATAAATGATGTCCCGATTTGTCTTTTTTTTGTATTTCCTTAATCGTCCGTGTGTATAATATTTTAAATGTATATACTACTTTAAAATTGTTCATACACACATATATAGGAAAACGTAAATATGTATAAAAATTATAGATTCTTATTTTATGATTCATATTCATATAAACATTTATATTAAATTTATTGCTGGCAAACAGTTTCGTTGTAAATAATAACGATTATATACTGCATTTTAACATTTATACAGAAAAAAACATATTATTTATTTTATTATTATATATATAAATATAAATATACGAGTATATATAACAATGATAATAATTTAAATATATATGCCATCCAGACAGATAAAATCCCACACTTTACATATAATTTGTAAAATGTATATCATAAAAATTCATATAAAATATATAATATTGTATATATAAATTGATAAGAAGATGTTTCGGAAAATAGAATTACATATATATTCTATAATATTATATTTTATTCAAATTATAATGACCTATTTTCCATATAACATCCTATAAAAATAAGCAATAGATTAACATACACTTATTTATTATATGTAATAATAATAATAATAATAATAATAATAATAATAATTATAATTTGGTATATAATGTATTTACTGCATGTTGCATAATTTTTTTAAAAATTTATTTAATTAATATAGAAAATTTAATTGATAATTGATAATATAAAATTCTCTCTAACAACATTTCCAAAACGATATCATTATAAAATATATCGCATTGTATACAATACAATAGAGTAATAAAAAACGTAGTTATATTTTATGTATATATTTCACTATACATATTTATACAATATATAAATAATCACATAAGAGAAATAAATAAGACAAAATAAGATCCCCCATATAAAAATAAAAAAAAAATAATAAATATACTTTCTAATATATATACACTTTAGGTTACTATATTTCAAGAGTGTCAACCTGAATTCCTTCATGATTTGGTACTTAAAATGAAAGCCTATATATTTACACCAGGTGATTCAATTTGTCGTAAAGGTGAAGTAGCCAGAGAAATGTTTATTATAGCTGATGGTATATTAGAGGTGTTAAGTGAAACGGGTAAAGTTTTAACAACAATGAAGGCTGGTGATTTTTTTGGTGAAATTGGTATATTAAATTTAGATGGTTTAAATAAGTAAGTTATACAAAATTTATATACGCAATATTTATTATATTTAGTATATTAATAGCGTTTTGTTTTTCTTCATTTTTCAATAGACGCACCGCCGACGTACGATCTGTTGGCTATTCAGAACTATTTTCGTTGTCACGTGAAGATGTTTTAGCCGCTATGAAAGACTATCCTGAAGCTCAAGAGATTCTACAAACACTGGGCCGTAAACGATTAATGGAAGTACGCTGTGTAAATAAAAAACATGCAAAACATATAGCGGATAAAGAAAGTCTTGCAAGTAATATTCAACATGCTCAATTTGATAATAATACTGAAAATAGCACATCTAAACGTATTGTAGATAAACTTCGAAGCGATGTCAAGGGTATTAAAAATGTTTTGAAAAAAACAAGGTAATATATACATACATTCCTACTAATATATACCGTGTTTGAGTAGTAATTTACTATTATTTAAATATATATCATAAATTTATTCATCTATATAATAAAATTTAATATGTATAAAAAGGGCGAACCGAAAAAGTAATGAATCAATAGAATTACAACCATTACATGGCATCTCAAATATAACATTAAAACAACCAAAAGGTGTACTACGTAGAATGCCACGAGTGCGGTCTGATGATTTTAATGCTGACACAGAAGAACTGTCATCCGATCATAAAGATACAACGCCTAGTCCAATTGGTGCTGGATTACCTTTGTTACAGCGATTACGTCTACTTAAGGAAAAACAAGTCAGTTATTGTTTTGTTTTTTTTTTTTATTATTTGGTATAGGAATAGAAATTTATATAATTCACAAAATTTATATAATAATAAAAAAAAAAACTTCTAAATGATTGACACAAAAACACTTTTTATCGTTAAGAAATAATAAATAATAAATACAATTGAATAAAAAAACGTATTTACATAAGGTAGTTGTTCACAATATGATTTTTATATAAAGACAGAAATTATATATGTAAATAATAAATATATATATAGTCGTAGGGTAACTGCACGTTATTTGCTATAACATATGACATAAATATTTGCTTTAGTCTTACATAGATATGTGTGTGATAGACACTATATATCTGAATTTTCCAATAGAATTTTTGCACAGTATATATACAAATTGTTTTTAATTTAATTTTAATATAAATTTTCTACTAGTATATATACTTAATTTATTATTTCACTATTTATATACAATATAATAATATATGGGAAATGTAACCTTTTATTTACAGTGCGCGTTTTCATAACATTAGAAAATGAAATACAAATTACAGAAAGAGTTAAAAAAGAACAAAAAATAAATATAAATATGTGAAAATATAATAAAAATTGTCTATAATATAAAATAAAGGTTACGCATATAAACAAAATTCATTATAGAACAATATTTATAATCATTTATTATTATAGCGCTCTAGTAATTTAATATTAACTATTTATATATATTATATATATGTATTTAGTTAATACACACCGCACCTATAGATACCATTCATCCTTAGTTTTTGTGTGTTTTTGTATTTTGTTTTGCAATATGCACGTTTAGGATCGCGAAGAGCGAGCTGTTAAATCATCTGCACCTCCAATGATATCACCTCCTCATACTCATGTTACTGCTGTTTTACCACAGCTATCCATACAAGAACAACCAGAGCATGAAGTTATTGGTGCTGGTTTACCATTATTACAAAGACTGAAACTATTAAAAGCAAAAGAAGAACGGTTGGCAAAAGAATGCCATTCAAAGGTAAGAAAATGATGAATTAAAAAACATTTGAATAATAAATTAATTTAATTTCAAAAATCTATTTTTTCTTGTATACACACTTTTATTATAATTATATAGCATTAATTTATTATTATTAATTAATTTATATTAGGCATGAAACAAATTTTTGAAATTACTTTAATTATATTTAACATGGAAAAATTAAATGTAAAAATAATAATAATAAAATATTATATTTAAGTTACATTTACAAGCAATTCAAGCAACAATTGGAACATCAGCTATGCCAACAATTAGCAGTACAACATTAATGAAAGGATTATCTAGTCCATCAACTAGCGTAGCTGGTATAATTCCGTCCCCGGTTGGAAAAACCTTAAAGGTATCGTTTCGTGATCGAATAAAGGCTATGCAACAACAACCACTACCACCAGAACAACAAGACACCAATATTAAATTTGTAGACAAAGAAAACAATAATAATAATAATAATAATAATAATAATAGTAATAATAATAGTAATAATAAGAAAATTAGTAATATAATAACAAGTGATATGATGGAACAATTAATATGTAGTAGTAGTGCATCATCATCTATAAATAATAAAACTATTAGTAAACCGTCCACACTATCCATTAAAAATAAATTCAAACAATTAGGTCAAGCCACAACACAACAACATCAGCATACTCCACGAATTGATGAACCACTTAAACCATGGTCAAAATTAAAATTGGCAACTGTTGTTAGTACTGGTTCTACATATGCTAGTTTTAATAACAGTATAGAAGATGGTTTTCCTCAATATGAATTGAATGTAAATAAAAAAACCATACCGATAACAAAAGCAACAACAGCAGCTAAAACAATTACAACCATGACAACACCTATTACTGCTGCTAGCAATACCAATACTCAATATTTAACAATTGCACAACAACAACCACCCCAACAACAGATATACAAACAACACCAACAACAACATAATAAACTAAAAAGTGACCGAGTTTGTTCAAGTGATAGCGAAATAAAAAATTACGAATACGTGCCAAAATTTAAATTTAAAACGAAACCACCATCACACGTACAATGTGAACCGAAAAACTATAGTTCTGTGGACGATTTATCACCGGAATATAGTGGCCTTCCATTTGTGAAAAAATTAAAAATTTTAAATGAACGACAAAAACTTGCCGAATTAGAATCGGTTATGCAAACAAGAAGTTTTAGTTTAGACTGTACGGAATCAGTTGATAGTACTGATTTTATTGAACCACTGATACGAAGTCGAAGTGAAGCATCTGGTGTGGGACGACCATTAATTATAGGAAATACATCGTATTCAATAGCACCATTAAAAATTCCACATTGCATGTCACAATCACCGCTTAGTCCAGAATCAAATGAAACTTTGGAGAGACGAAATTTAAAAAGTATTTTAAAAAAACTATCGGAAGAGAAAATTTTGCAACAACCAAATGTCGGCGAGGATAACCGAAATAATGCGGCGCCGGAAGATTTACGAGGTTTAATGAAAGCACCAACAGTAGAAGGGTACGTCGCTAGACACAGCAAATTTATGAAGAGCGTAACCTTCAATTCAACTCTTTCTAGTCCACCGAATAGTGCTCATAGTGCCATTGAAACGATAGACGAACGAAGCCGTTTTCCACTACTTAACGTAAGAGAAGAACAGCAGCCACAGCAGCAACAACAGCAGCAAAAGCAAGCGCAACCACAACAGCATAATCGTTCCGAACACAATAAAGATGAATCATATTTTCATTATCATCCAACTTATCCGGCTACTGTGCCAACCACAGACCAAACATTAGATGATAGTACAAATATTAGTTTACAAAATGAAGATAATTTAAAATATTTTAGTAATGGTGATAGTGATGTAACGATGTCAACAAAAACAACACCGATACTATCTAAGAAATTTTTTAAAGGTAATTTTTAGTATATATTTATGATACAGTCAATCTATTGAATACATACAGATAGAATTATAATTTTTATATTATATTTATTATTAATAATAATAATATTAAAACTTAATAATATTATTCTATATATATTTTTTTTATTATGTAAACATATATCCTCTACTAAATATATCATTAGATTTTACAGATTTTCTACTGCTTTTATCAAATGAATGGCTTTTTATTCAAATAAAACCAATCAATATAATATAGAAAAGAAAAACAAATACGCGCGCACACATAACTTTCTTATGCACACCAAACACACACAACACATATATTACACTCCCACTATATACGTGCTCAAAATATATATAAATCATCTTATTTTATTTTACAGACATTATTTAAACACACGCAAATGACACATATTTAAATAAATATATTTATTTCCTTACTATTTATTATTTAAATAATTTTAAATTTCTTTCCTATCAGAATTATTATTCCTTTAATTTATTTTTATAGTATTTTTTCAATATTTATATTTTAAATTTTTATATATCTTCAAAATAAACAAAATCAAATATCCATGCACAATAATACGAAAATAAAAACAATTTTTTTCAAATTATACTATCATCAATGTGGGATTTCATATTGAATTAATTTAGGATCAATAGAAGAACATGAATATTTTGGTGAAGTATTAATTGGAATTAAACATGTGATACAAAATCATTTAAGAGATGTGCAAGTAAAATTTCATGATAAATGTACAACATTAGAATTGGAATTAAAACAACGTGATGAAATAATTGATCATTTACAAAATCGTATCAATGAATTAGAAAATTTACCCATAAACAATAAAAAAAATAGCTCTTCGGAAACAGGCAGTTCGTCTTCAATTGAAATACCATTTATGGTAAAAATTTCTAATAATAATTGTATTAAAATTATAAATATTTATATAGTTTTTGTTTTTTTTTTTTTTCGGTTTCTTTGATTTTTTAAGCGAGGTGATTCATTAGACACAATATTTGCATCGTCACCAACATCAGAAATCGAACGTTCACGTACTAAACAGAAATCAAAAAAACGTAGTTCACCAAGACGACGAATTTTAAGAAATACTTCGCGTGAAGAAAGCACAGATCAAGAAAATTCTTTATATACAAAGGAATCACTGAATTCAGCAGCGTACACTGCAGGAATGGCAATATCTAATATAACAGGAAATCTAACACGTCTATCAGATTCGGTTATATTAAATATTGAGAATAGTTCTTGTGCAAGTTCTAGTTCAGGAGAGTCACATATAGACTATGAAAATATAGATAATGATCGTAATATTGCTGAAGATTATGGTGGTGGTGGTGGTGGTGGTGATATTACTGATAATGTCGCCGGTGATAAAATTGTTAAAAAGAATGCTCATGAAGATGATGATGACGACGATTTAGATGATGATGAAGTTGAAGATGACGATGAAGATGATGATGGTGAAAACGATGAGGAATTACATTGTGATGATTGGGAAATACGTATGTTAGCGGCTGAATTAAATCGAAGAGAGAGTAGAAGAGAGGATATTAATTCTGAACGTATTAGCAGCGATATCGATGAAGACGGACAATTATTAAGACAACGAAGAAAATATGGCGGTGGTATTGTCGCAACGGTAGCCGAAACAACAGAAGCAACAACAACAAATTTTGCAACATCAACAGCAACAGCAACAACAACAGCAACAACAACAACTATTGATACAGATACAGATATCAGTGATAATGATAACGAATTATTAAATCGACCGCGTGCATCCAGTTTAGATCCAAATAATATGGGACGTCCAAAATCTAAGGGTGTATTTAAAGCAATGAGTTTTGATCGAGACAAAGATCGACTTTGAAATTTAAGTTATAACATATGTATATATTATAGTAGTTTTGGTATTATGCATAAATTTAATAAATATTAGATTATAATTTAATAAATAAAAATAAAAAAAATATATAAAAACAAAAAGCAAAAAAAAAATAAAAATAAACGGAAATAATTTTGTAAAAAATAAAATTAAATTAATATTAATAATAATTTGTAGCAGTTATTGCACATTTTCAATTTTACTAAATTATAATATTTATAAATAATTTGTATAATTATATAATAATATTATAAATTAATTTATTGTTTAATTTTTTTTCTTTTTTTTTTACTGCGGTATACAAATAATAATCTAAAATTATTAAATATAAATATTATTATATTTTGTATAGTATAAAAATTAATTAATATAAATCACATGAACTCACGGGCAGTATAAGAAAAAAAAAACAAAAAAAAAAGTGACCACACATTTATAGGATATAAATTTATTTAGATATTCAAAAATAAGTAAATTAATTAATTAATAACTAAAAAACCGAACAACTAACTTATAACAATGCTTTAAATAATTATAAATTATAAATAATTAATTTTAATTATATATTTATGACAAAAACTTTTTTTAAAAGATATTAGGTTATAAAAAAATATATATATAATAATTTAGAAGTTTAATTAAATTAATATAATATAAATATTCAGAGTGCAAGACAGACCGAGAGAGATAGAGAGATAGAGAGACTGATATTTATCACAAAGTATTTATTTTAATCCACAAACATTTTACACTTAATAATGGGAGTCCTTGTATTTGAACTGAACTCATCAGTGGATTAAAATTAATATAAAACGATAAATAATCAGTCCTTAAACAGTTACTAATCCATAATTAAACTAATACCAATAAAAAAGGAACAAGAAAATCGTGTGCGACGATTATGAACTATGTCGTGTCAGAACATATAAGGAACAATAATAACAAATAATTTAATAAATTATTTTAATTTATATGAAAAACTACATCATTTTAATTTTAATTCTATAATAAAGAAAACTAATATTAAAGAGGAGATACTCATTTAATTTTAAGTCTGTCACAATATTTATTTTTAGTTAATTATATTTTCTATTTTTATTTTTAGAAATTTTTAAAATGTTGTCAATTATTTTAATGTTTTTGTAAAAGTGCCTCAAATTTTTGGAATTTAGGAAGTTAAGAGCATTTTAAGTTTTATATTTTTTATCAATCACATATATTTTGAAGTCACGATAATCAATCCCCAATATTTGTCAAAATTTATATTACATATAGGATTTTGAATAAAACAATTTACTGGCGACCATATAAAAATAGAATTGATACGCGTGTGTCATTGATACAACGATTCACCCTTCACATTGAATTTAAATGGTCAACAACATCAAAATCAATCGGGCCGCGGGTGTGTACACAAAACACATCATACAAACAAAATGTAATTGATAATTCATGATTTTGATTTTTTACTTCTAAGAATTTTTATTTGTTTATTAATTCTTTTATGTTTTAATTAAAATTATGTTAAAATAGTACGTTAGAATTAAAATTATAATTATGAAGTTCTTTGTATTATATAGAAAAGAAAAAGTGTTAGATAATTTTAAATAAAAAAAAAAAAAAAAAAATGCTGAGAAAAAGGTTATGATAGAAATATTTTATATTAAAAATTGAACAATAATATGGGTAACACATAATCATGTATGTATATATTTAAGCTATCTTCACAACACTCACTCAGTAAAGAATGCAGCTGATAAAACGTTTATGCTAATCAATCAATTGAAATAACAAAATTTAAAGGTGAAATGTTTCGATTTTATTTTAATACTAAAATTTATATTTACCATCCTGCCGTTACCACCTTTCGTTCGTTTATGGAGACATATTATCATAGAGTTTGTACAAGAGATGTGTTTAATCTCCAGGCAGTAGTAGTTCTAGAATTTCTGTCTGATGTATTCAAGAATTTAAAATTCAGTGTATGAGACATATTATCATAGAGTTTGTACAAGAGATGTGTATAATCTCCAGGCAGTAGTAGTTCTAGAATTTCTTTCTCGTGTATTCAAGAATTTAAAATTCAGTGTATGAGACATATTATCATAGAGTTTGTACAAGAGATGTGTTTAATCTCCAAGCAATAATAATAAATAATAAATAATTTGAATAATACGTTATTTGTTAATGGTGCAGACATAATTTTCCAATTATTACATTGTTACTCAAATAATTATTAAACTATTGCCGTTTTCGGAATGAAAATTTCAAAACTGCAGCTTTAGTCACCTTTTGATTGTGCTGCTTCGGATAAATACTTCATTTGATAATATTCGCTATAGTATTTATTGTCAAAAAAAAAAGGAGCTGCTAATGAAGCTGCTGATTGAAATTTTGATTTCGAAAATAGTACAAATAATTGTATATATAAGAAATATTAAAATCTTTTTCTCAGCATTTCTATTTATATATTTATTTGCAATATATAATTTTGTCTGTGATACCCCAGAAATCAATAATAAAATTGCAATAAAATAACAACAACAACAACAATTAAGTAAAAAAAAAGCCCATATTAATTTTCATTTAAAACAAATACTCATAATTTAACAAAAAAAAATGATCCATATTTATTGTAAAATTATATTTAGTTAAAAATAAATATTTTTTTTTAATAAATAATATGTTGTGGACATATCATATAAATTACGGATTGATCGAAACTCTAAGTCAATTTAAGAATAATTAAATAAATAAAAACCAAAAAATTAACCAACTAATTTAATTTAAGTTATATAACCAAATAAAATCTATTCTATAATAAAATAATATTAAAAATCTTTATAATTTTACAAAATATGGATCAAATCAAATTTTAAAAATTAAAAAAAAATATATATAATAAATACATTTAAAATTAATGTTTTTTTTTTTTAAATTAAAAAAATATTTATTTTAAAATAAATAATAAAAAAAAATAAAAATAAATATAAAAACATAAACATAAAAAAAGGAAAAAGAATAAATTAAATGAAATTAATTAATTTGCTCAGAGAAAAAATGGTGCCAAACGAAAAGAAAAACAAAGTTTATTTTTTGAATTTTTATTTTTATTAAGCTATTTTATCTCAGACCACAACGGTGGTAAAGTCGTAAACCGATCTATATATCGCCAAAATATTCAAATCAATGCGGTATCCTTTTGATGATAATACTATAATTTTTATCATTTTCTTCTGACTGTTAATTAGCGGTGCATAAAGCAGATGACCGCTGCTATTGTATATTGCTTCAAACGAATTCGGCAGGAAATTTTTAACACAATTCTGTTCTGTTTGCAAATTCAATGACTATATGTAAAGTCTCGATGGTTATACTATACAAGAATCCTGTGACAATTTGCGATCCGGATAGCTTTATTAACAGTACATAAATTATACTGAGCATTTACTTTAAATAAATTTAGTGCATATTTTGATATCACCTTTAATAATTAATTTTACTATAAATTAAATAACATAAATATTTCAATTAAAACATATTTTTCATATAAAAACATTTAATATTGAAACAATTAAAATATTACAGAATCTTTAGCGAAAATGCGGTGTAGAAGATGAGTGTCGTAAAGGTTACGTTGATAAATAGCAAAGCAATAATCATTGGACTGACACGTGATATTCCTGCTGATGTTTCCCATATTTTAAATTTAAACAATTTTAAAATGCATCGAACTGAAGAAACAGATTTGGCTAAAAATAAAATTCATTTTCAACGTATGCAACCGAATATAATTGTGTATATTTTACATTAACAGTATGCTAATTTAAACAAATCACTCAGCTCGACATTTTCCTTATAAATAAGAGATGCAAATATTTCTTATTCTTTTAATCAATTTTCTGACACGTATACGTTTCAAAAGATTTTATTCAATAGAAAAATCTTGATGTATTATAGAAAATTAAGTTTTTAAAATAATTGATTGAGTAAATGAACGTTTTTTACTTTAATATTATGCGATAACGATATTTTTATATTAAATTAAATACGCATACAATTTTTAAATTAATTATTAAGATATCTAAGATGTTTTTTTCGTATACTTTTAATTATAGGTCATTGATATATTATTTATGTTCCATAAAAATTTATTATTTTTATAATATATCAATTTAAATGAAATTTTATAGCATAAATTTATAAATTCAGAAAATAAACTTACTAATTAATATATGAATAAAACCATTCACAAAAAAAGATAGTAAATATTTAAAAATCAATTAAATTTCAAATAAGTATATGTTAAAAAAAAAAAAATACTCAATATAGGTTAAATTGTGTTTTAAAAAGAAAAAAAAAATAATATTTAAATACTCCATCATCTACTATATATTCGCATCGTCAAAAGCTTCTTCGTATTCGTATAGTTGCAAAAATAAATCTTCCATTCGACTAAATATTTCAATTATAAATCTTATAAGAAATTAATGTAGAGTGTACCCCACACCGAATTTGATAAAAAAAAAGATAAATAGATAATTAATTACTAATTGTAAGAATATTCATATTGCATATGTTGTCTATAACTAAATGGAATATGTACCTTTCCTGCTGATATATCTCTTAAATGTTATACGAATATATGATTCAAATAAATAGGAATAAATTTTAAAATAATATTAAAATAAATACTTTGAGTATATAGCAACGTTTTGAGTTAACTAAACTAACTTTTGACGATGGTAATTGGTATAATTATTTTTCTATATAGAATAATATTTAATAATATAAAATAAATACATATACCGCATATTATTCAGTCTATAAATATAATATAGGTATTGAATTTTAAATTTTTTTCCATTTTTTTAATATATAAATAAAATCAAATTTAAAATCTATTATTATTATTTATTTCAACATTATAATAAATTTTAACAAAATTCTATTACAACAATATTTTAACACTAACCATAATTCCCACACTTCACATACCATATACCTATACTAACCATATCGTAACTGATCATTTGATCATTTGTATGAAATTGGTGCACATTAACATACACAACAAACTCATTACTCACTAAATACAATAATATATGAAAGAATAATTTTAAACTTTTATACCGCGGTCATCATTTGACACCGGCTCCGGTATACGCGGTTAGTGTAAATATATTATATATATGTGGGTGTAGTGTACGTAAAATTATGTATAAAAATAATAATAATAATGAGATTTTAAAGATGCCAAAAAAAAAAAACACACACAAAGTCGCAAACATTGAGTATACAATAAAAAATTAATTTTTGAATATTTAATTTATAAACAATATTATAATGAATAAATAATTAAAATGTTAATTTTAGACATTCAAATAAATTATTAAAAAAAAATACCAACAATTTCATAATTATATAAAAATTAAATAAAAAAGAAGAACCTAATAATAAATATAGATTTAAAAATTACTTATATTATAAATATTATTTATATATATTTAAAAGAAAATTTAAAATAATTTAAATAGTGATATGTAATATTAAAAACAGAAAACTCAATATATTTCTAAAAAATAAACAAAAAAACCAAAAAGAAAAAAGGATCACACACATTCAATAAAAGGAAGAAAAAAAAAAACATAAAAATAGAAAAAATATATAAATTGTTAAAAAAAAAATAAACCGGAAATTATTATTATTATATTTTATTATAAACTCGGGTTCATATTATATACATCCCTCTCAAATAATTATCCTCAGCATAACTTATTTATTTGTTCATGTCTCCAATTTTCCATAATAAATTATCTCGCACTATATACACTTTTAATCCTTTTTAAATATAAACATATGTTTTATGTAATTAATTTCCAATATATATAAAAAAAACTATACCGAAAATGATATATCACTGTGTTTTTCTATTAATTTTTATTTCGACAATATGTCACTGCGGATATCCTTCCCTATTCTATCACCATTAATATTTCCTATACATATTCAGGCTTTCCCTTGTGCCTTCCTTCAATTGCCTTCACCGATAAGAATAAAAACTCGTAAAATAAATTATTTCAAAGTGTCAGGTCGATCCACACATATGAACATAATTCTAAACGGATATTAGTAATATTCAGGAATAAATATTGAAGCCACAGCAGGCGAGTGGCATTTGCCTCCACTAAACTTTAGTAGTTTTAATTATTAAATAATTATATGAATAAAATTTCAAAAAATATCGAAAAATATGTGATTCTTTAGTATATGTATATATAACATTCTAAATGTATATGCGCGGATCTTCTAAAGGATAGGGAGTCGGTTAGTATCTACTTGCTTCTACTAAACTTTAGAACTTATCGCAAAGCACTTATGTTGCTAATTTAAAAAAAAAACTGATGATTCCTTAGTAATTCTCGGAGATGGTGCGGGGTTAATATCACCAGCCTCCACTAAACTTTTATTTATACTATAATTAAATACACATATATTCTAATTTTAACGTAAATCTTATAAATGATTCTCTATATAATTATTCCAATGCGAATATTAAGGTTATATATGGATAAGAATTTATGGTTGTTTGCAAAAATCTCTTTCTAGCTATTCAGTTCAAAAACTGAAATGCTATTTTGAAGACCTCGCTGTTTGAATGAGTCGTCGGATCTGGTTAATTTTTAATCATAGCTACTAGCTTATATTCAAAAATTCATAAATTAAGCCATTCCCCAAATTGTTTGGCAGTATATATCCTCATCATAGAGATATGACACCAAAAAGCGACAAAAATGTCGTTCAAACTTATTTTGATTCCAAGCAAATCGGACATAAACATGGATATTTTATGTCTTAACTTCTTTCGCCTTGGAATGCATCCTTATTTTTGGGAAACGAGAAGCAATCGACTTAATAGAAAATTGTACATTTATATATAATATAATATATAAAGTGATAAACTGATAAATACATTTGGAATAATTACGTGTAGCAATTCATTTTATATTCTTAATTTACAATTGCCGAATCCTCGGTCGAGTTATAATAAAGTGCGGTCGATGGATGGAATAATGTGGATTTTCTCGTCATCTAATATAACAAACTGGTTCATTTATTGATTCAAGAAAATTATTAAATAATACTACTGTACAATGAAATAAAATAAATTAATACAGAATTAATAGCAACGCCTAAAAATATATCTTATATTGGGTGATTGAAATAAATTGTTAATGAGTTTTATTTCAATCGAATTGAATCGCACACCATTGCATTGGTGGCCATTTTTATTTAAGGTGAATAAAAAGGATAGCACGGTCTCTGGTGGTGGTACAAAAAAAATTACCGCCGCGGCGTTATATACATCTGTCAAATAATGACAATATCAAATAAAAAGAAAAGAAAATAACAAAGCAAATTTTCTGTAATCTATCGTAATTTGTATTTTGTGTAATATATAAATAATTATATATTAAAATAAATTAGAAATTAACAACATAAAATTATAAATTATAAATAAAAGAAAAGTAATTGTAAATAAAATAAAAATATAATTGTAAATTTCGAAATAAAACAAAATACCGAATCAACAATAATAATATCAGTACAGTATGTCTTCTTATTCCTATTGAAAAAGAAGCATAGTGCAGAAGAAACAATAAAATATGTAAATTTTAATTTGTTTAATTTTCCTTAACATCAAAGGTGTTTATATTAATTTTAATTTTATTCTATTAAATCCTTTTTTTTTAATTTATATTTTTACTATTTGATTATTTATTTATTATTATTATTTTATTTTTGTTTAATATATTTGCTCTAGCAAAAGTTTTTGTGCCGAAATAAAACATTATTTAGATTAGAAAAATGTTTGTCTACAAAAATTGTTTATAGTGTGATTGTTTTTGTATTGCAATTATCTACACTTGAATTTTAACATACGTAAATATATTGAATTGTAAATTGTATTATTGTATAGTAATCGTATTCAGCTGTAACTTCAATTATTTTTATTGTTATTAATTTAATTGAATTAATTTTATAATAAAAAAAAATGAAACAACTATAAAATATGGTGTAGCATAATTTTGTAAAATTTGTTATTTTTATTGTATACATAATATTTCACATAATATCGTTTCTTTTAAGATATTAAATCAATTTTTATTCTTATACTAAATAGAACATTTTATTATAGTTATGCTGATGGTAACATATGTCGGCAATAAAATATCTTAGTAATCAAGAGCATAATTACATTAATTATTTTACCATACCGTCAGACAATTAATTTACTTTTTTTTTATTTTTTTTGCTTCATTTATTATTTATTTATTTATTTATTTATTTATTTATTTATTTATTTATTTATTTATGTTTGTTATTTTTATTTTTCTTTTGGTTCATTTTTAGTCGGAAATAATATTTTGTTCATTTAAGTTAAAAAAAAAAAATTATTATGGATAATTATTCATCTCTTTATTCTCATATTCAGAGTACTGATAATATAATACAATTAACTAAATGTGATATAGCAAATATAGAAAGATCACTAATGACAGATTATCAAGATTCAATAATAACAACACCATTTACACCAACATCAACCGTAACCGCGACAAATGTTAATGCAGGCCATATGCATAATCAACAAAATTATGAATATAACAAAAATTTGCCTACACAAACGGTAATAGCTGAAACAATATCATCTGTACAGCAGTCACCGATTATCGAAAATAATATTTGTATGGTAAATAATATTAATAATGATCATATTCAGATAATTGAAAATAATCATTTAATAAACAATCTAAACGATGGACTATCAACTATAAATTATTTACAATTAAATGATGGTGGTACATCTAAAATACAACATATTGTAATAGATAATAATAGTGCACAAGAAAGTCTTCCGTTAGTAAATAGTAAACAAGAAAATAAATTAAATAGTGTTATACAACAAAATTATGATCATAATAAGTCTAAAGAAATTACAACCAAAACTAATGATGGTGATAAAAATGAATTAACAATTGCCATACCAGTTAATTATTACTATGACAAAGGGGATAATATTATATTGTGGAATCCTAATATAAATCCAAATGAAAGTGGTGGTGATATTGTCAGTAATGTTGGAACTGTTATCACCACCATTCATAAAAATCCCCAACACTCTCATGAAAACGCACAACAAGAACAACAAAATAATATAACACACTATCACGTACCCATTGAATTGGAAAATTCAGTTGTAACAACAAATCAGCTATCATCATTAAATTGTAATATTTCTAATACGGATCATAATTCATCATTCACTTACAATAATAATAATAGTTGTATTAGTAATGATAATATAAATATAAATATAAATATAAATGATAATAATAATCAAAACATTGCATTTCATACAGAAATTAATGAAAATTCCACGGTGTTATTTCCTACCGACAATATTCATTCAACAAATATAATTTTAGCAACAGAAAATAATCCAATTTATACACAAGAAAATATAAATGATCATCATCACACAGTAACAACATCATCATCGTCGTTCTTATTATCAAATATAAAACCTGAAAATAATATTGAAAAACATTATATAAATGAAGTAATAGATGCTGTGCGACAACGTAAAAGAAGAAGACGAATTTATTTGTTAAATAATGAAAAAGATGACCAAAGTAGTGATGAGGATAAAATTGAAAGAGAAAGAATTTTAAAAACTGCATCACCAATACCAAATGTACAACAAATTTTGCCATACACCGCAGAAGATTTAGAACGTGTTACGATCATTGAAAATGAGAAACCTGGACCAAAATCAAAAAAACAAAGCACACAAATTTTAAAGGAATTACAAACACGTGCACTTTTACAAAATGCTATTGTTATACCAGCAGCAACGGATGTTGATAGTGTCGATGTTAAACGACGAAAAAACCGTATAATCACCGATAGTGATGAAGATGAAAGTTTAAATGTTGATGGAATTGGTTTACCAGATGACATTACGACAAATGATGATTTTATATCATCTGGAAATATATTAATTAGTGAAAACGAAAATCTATCATGTGAAAGTATAATTATTGATAATATTGATAATGTTATATCAATTGAAAATCCAATATTACCACAAGAAGAATACGATACAAATCATTATCATCTGGTGGATCATGATATTTTGTCAGAAAATACAGAACAATCAATAGAAAACCATATAAATGTTATTACTAATGAACAACAACTACAACAACATCATCAGCAACTACAGCAATATACAGTAACTACTGTGGAACAATCAATTCCTAATAATCAGTTAAATATTATAGATTCAAATATAAATTATGTCGATAATTCATATGATCCATCACCGAATTTAAATCATCAAATTGATCAAAAATATAATATGAAAACAATTCCATTAACAACTACAACAACAACAATGACAAATACACATGATATCGATGAAAATAATATTTATATAGGAAATATAAAATGTGAAAATGCATTCAATGAACATGATATTAATAGAAATGATGATGATCAAAATTTTGAATCGATGACATTAACTGATTATGGAATAACTGATTCAATTGAATTTATAACAAATAATATGCCACAAACTGATAATATCATAAGAGATTCAGGCAATAGTACAGACAGTACTGAAAATAATGCACAAGATCCATTTCTACAATATAATTTTGAAAATAATAAGTATAAAAATATGATTTTTAAAATTAGTATTCTGAAATTCTCTATTGTTTTTTTTTTTTTTTTTCTTATATTCAATTACAGTCCATTTAAAATATGTTCATCATCGTCCAGTACTGAAGATGAATTTATTCCAAATGAAATTTATTTTGGCACACCCGATAAAGCAACATTTAGGTATTAAAATATTTAATTTATTTTCTATTAATATTAATTGAAAACATATTATTTTAGGTAGTATAGGATTTCATTTTTTTTTTCAAATAAAATTTCAGTAATAATAAGATTAATCTAGCATTATTTTAGTCCACCTAGGTACCGTGGTAGACCTCGTGGGCGTCCACCTTTACATACGTCTGTACCACGTTCAAGTATTGACATAGTAAAACAAAAAGATAAAACAATGGTACGTAGTGCAGTACGAGGTCGACGTGGGCGACCATATGTTAACAACAAATTAGTTATCGATAAAAAGTGATTAACTATATTATAAATTTAACAATATATATAATAAATAATGTTTATGATTATTTTTAGTTCTTCGGTATCAGGCACATCGTCATCATCAGATACAGATTCAGATAATACATCAACATATGAACTGTATAAGAATAATAAGAATAAACCAAAATCGCATTCATCATATGAATATCTCGATAAAAAAAAAAATAAAAACAAGAAATATCGATCAAAAAATATTCCAAATGAAATTTATTTTGGTGATGTACAAGGTTATTTAAAATCTTTATTTTATCAATAATAATATTTATATTTACATTTGAATTAATAAATAATAATTATAAAATATTTATATAGTTCCTTTGCATGTTCTTCATTCATATGAAGGATCGAGTTATACTGAATCATATAGTTCTGATACAGAACCAGAACAACGTATTGTTGTAATCAATAAGCAAAAATTAAATCGTAGTCATGCTCCTGTCAAAATAAAATCACCGAACAAACCATCTACTTCAATAGCCGTACCACAAAAAATTAGTAAACCGAAAATTAATAACAGTAAAAGGTATGGGTGTGTTTGTTTTTTTTTTATCATTAAAATTATTGGTAAAATAATTAATTTATAGAGGACGTCCACCGGTTGTAAGCCATACAAATATTAGTCCTAGTGGTGATAGCATTATAAAAACAATGAAAACATTTCTAAAAGCAGCTGGTATTAAACGAGTGAAATTCAATAAACTTTGGGAAGGTGAATTTAATAATTTGAATTTTTATTATTTTACATTAATTAATTAATTTAATTATATATATTTATATAATTTAATATTAATAATATTTTATAACTAAAACCTTTTTTTTGCCCATAGGCTGTAAGTCTAATGCAGAGCGAGCAAATAAAATATTAGAACTATTAAGAGACAAAGGATTACAAGGTGAACCAACAATATTGAAATGTAAACAATTAAGAAAAGAAATATTAACTAAAAAAGAAATTGAAGATTTAGATCCAAATTTAATAATACAGGCAGAAGGTAAACAAGAGTTTAGTAGAAAGAAAAAAAAAAAGATATTTAATAGAAATTATGATTTGTGATTGATAATAATTTGTTTTATTAAATATATATATATATATGTGTGTATTAAAATAGGAAGAACCAGACGAAGTGCACGAGCAGCAACACATAGAAATTATACATACGATGAAGATGGTAATTATCTTGGTAGTTTTAGTGTCACTGGTAATGATACCGTTGTTAATAATACTTTTAACAATGAAACATTAATGAAATTAAAAAAAGTTATTGATAGCGATTCGGATTTGGATTAAACACAAAATCATATATAAGTTTATCTCTTGAATTTTCTCATATTAAGGAAATTTTTTTTTATCTATACAAATAAATAAAATGCGAAAGAATAAATATATAGTAAGAAGTTATATTATGTTAGAATAGTTTTATGCATTTTTCTTTTTTCGTATTTGTTTTTTTTTTTTTTTTTTAGTATGTACATTACAATTTATACTTGACTACTCTATAATTTTAACTTTTAGTTATTATGAAGTATTAATATAAAAATGGTATTATTATAGAAATAAGTAATATTATCGTATATCAAGTGTTATCAAGTGTTTGCACACATGTGCACACAACCGTAACAGGCGGTAGCCAAGAAGTTAATAATCAAGAAGGCGTTAATTATTGTATTTAACGATGTTGATATAAGTAAGCAATGTTATGAAGAAAGAAGGCAGTAATCAAGAATGGTTATAACACCATAAATTGACCTGCATTTATATTTATCGATTTGCGGAAAAAATTGCAAAAATAATACAATGTTCATATGTGTTTGCTACAATATAAGAATGTATGTTAAATCCAGTTTTCGTTATTATATCCATTCTTGATTATAGCCTTCTGCATTAATTAATATTATATTATTATTATCAATATAGGTGTCACATTGTCGACCTACACCAAACAAATAATTCCATGTTTGATGTTTGTGTATTTGTTAAATTCAGGTGTGTTTTCGTTGTTATAACTATTCTACTTGATTATATAGCCTTCTATTGCGTATTAATAACATTATTGCTTATCAACTGCGTTGTTAAATACAATAATTTTCGTGATTATCGATTATTGCAAATATGTATATCATTATTAATATTATATATTATAATTTACAATAGATGTGATTGGTATATTATTGGTAGGAAAAATGCTATTAAATAATTTCCGTTTTTGTTTTGTTTTTTTTTTTTTTTTACTAGAACCAACAAATAATAATATTACCCATGCTCTGCAATGTTTGAAATAAGCTGTGCACAACATAAATAATATAATATTTGCGTATATAATTATATATAGATCGTCAAAAAATATCACAACATTAATTTCTAAGTCTATAGTGATTTTACTTAAATAGATAGATATGTGTGAAAATTATCTGTGTATATTGTTAATTGTTAACCAGAAAGAAAATTAGAATTGAATTTAGTATTATGATTAATAATATACAAATCCGTTAATTTCTGTCAGAATAATTATTATATTATATAGTGGGTTCATGTTATCATCAGTACCTCTTATTGCTTGCGTATTTTTAATCAATGAAAATTATTATATTATTATATGAATATAAATTATGATAATTAATTAATATTGTACGATATCTCATCACTTTATTACTTTATAATATTTTGTTTGTTGATAATAATAACATATGCACAGATAATTTTCCCACACATCTCTATGAAATCCAGTGTAAAATCACTGAACTTATAATATGATTGTTGTGATATTTAAGTATGTCCTATATATAATATATAATAACCATAGGCGAACAGTTTGTACAGGTTCTATCAAAATGACGGATTCTCGATTATATAGTAAAACATTTTTTTAATGAATAACGTATAATTTTGATTTTTAAATTTATACCTAATATACCTAAGTGTACTAACAACATATTGATATACGTGTAGTTTTATATATATAAATATATATTTCGATATTGCTTATGTAATTTGTTAAAATAAAATAAGAAAAGTATAGGTGTAATTGCAATACTTTTTTTTTTTTCTTAAATATATTTGCTGCGTAACAACATTTGATTTTAAAAGAAAAAAAAAAAGAAAAAACAATTGTAGTAATTTTATCAATTTATATATTATTAATTAAATAATATATATAATTATATCGTATTTTTTATTATTAGATGAATGAATCTCAACAACAACAACAAAAAATCCTATTATTAATCAATTTTATTTTGTGCCAGATTAAATATTAAATATATATATATTTTTAACAATTAAATTTTTATATTTTTCTTTTTTCATTAAACTTAATCGCAAGTATGTGTGCGTATATAATATATATATTAAAATTAATAAATCGATGCAATCATATTTTATGAGAATAAATTAGTGAAACAGACAAAATCAACTGATTGATTACTGCCACCCATGGTTCAGAATATCTAAATACAATTGTGATAATACAAATAGGCGATAATGTTTAGATTAAATTTTTATTTTAAAAGTGAGATTATACATTTCACATAACACATAAATTTATTTAACATTTGACAGATATGATCAATATTTGATGATAATACCATACTTTTAATATGATTATTTATTCTATATAATTATAAATAATAATAATTTATTATTCTTCGACTCATATATTTATGTTGAGTGCATCAATTAACACATATGAGTACCGTAGATTATATTCAGACAATTATTTAGTATAATTTTATGCGAACAAAAATTATATACCAATTTGTTTAAGTATATATAGTAATTATATTTATAATGATCCTCTAACAATAATATTTTATATTGTTATATGCCATGGGGTACTGAGTATATATTTGAAAACAAAGTTTATAACATATATATATATATATTAACTAACTATATGTGTAAATGTTTATTAATTGTTTGCCAACAGTTGTAGATATAATACATGATATATATATATATATATGCAATTTATATATATTTATATATAGATTAATCTAAATAGCACCACTTACTTAATATAAGATAATTCGATTATTGTATTGTGTATAATGTATGTATAAATATAATATCAATGTTAATATATATAGTAGCTCAAAAATGATTTTCAAATACACACAGATATTAGATATTATATAATAATTTATATTTATTTATTTAACAATACCGCATTAATTAAGTAACCTCAAATAATACTATACACAGATAATATATATAATTTTTATGATTATAAGAATATTATAGTATTACCTCACACACTATTCGAGACACATTAATTGACACATATGGTTTTTCGTTATCATTATATAATTGGATTGATTTTATTTCCAAAATTATAGATAAGTATTTGATTTTGTTATATGCCATATATAGATGATCAGTTCAGTTCAGTAATAATATTGTACTATAATGACGACATGTATACGCAAGTTCATATAGTTAGTTAAAAAATATATTTTAAGGAAAAATAAGGTCAGTATATTTATAGTATATAAGAAAATATATAACGATATCTTGATTGCCATGCAGCCCTCATTTACCCTCGTCGTTTGGGTACCAGCACATATATAGGCGACATGTACAAACAATATTAAAGCTTATTTATTAATAACTACCATTTACTTTTTATGCACATAATTTTTTCCGAGATTTTAAACAATAGCTTGAAAAATTACCAAATACGACAATACTTATCATTCGATTCAATTGAACTGGACGACAGTGTTACATGATAACGATAGAAATCAAATCAAAATCAAATGAGTATCAAGTGGAACACAAAATATATGGGTTGTCATTAAGTGTAATACAAAATAATTTTTAATCTATTGTTGTATACCTTGGGATCAAATTGTGAACCAAATTGATACTCTCGTTTTTAAATTGACTAAAAATTTTTGTACTCCACTCACTACATATTACAAATTACAAATTTTTGTTTATATTAATAATGGTTGTTCTTATATTATATTATTAAGTTAAAATGTCTTTAAATGCGGCTAAACTATACGGAACCCACACGTCCAATATATGTATATGATCGATTCACAAAAGTGTTTATTAGATTTTATCAATGTCACTTCAATAGATCTGATTATATATGATATTCATTAAAAATATTGTTGTTGATTGTTATACACGTAAAATATGGACAAATTTACTATATGTACAACGATTTGGCTGCTCCGATTGTCAAATTTATATAAACTGACACAGAGAATCAAAACGCAAAATCCTCTAAAAATATTAATTATTATTATTATTATTATTATTTTAAGATAACCCGATAAGAGAAGAGAAAATTTAATTAATTATATATATATAAATTGTATATATAGTACAATTCTAAAGTATATAGATGTATAAATGCGGTATATAATAAATTTTTAAATGTAGGTTTAACAATAAATATTATGTTATCGCAAACGTATATTGTTATAATACTTATCAGTTTATAAAAATAATAATTATATAAATCTATATATACAAAATTATATAATCACGTATAAGACATAGATTGTAACATATTTTATTGTGTTAAGGTAGTAAAAAAAAAAAACAACAAATTTGATAAGAATAACTAATTAAACAATTATAAATTATATATACACTTTTAGAAAAGTTATACTGACTACTAATAATTTGTTTATATCATTACACATACTGGAGTATTTTGAAAAAAAAACCACCCTATATTTATCCCAATAAAATATTTAAAAACATTATTCTAACCCTGGGGTGGGCAAAAGCCGGCCCGCGGGCCGGATCCGGCCCTTTTGCTAATTTTATCCGGCCCGTTGAAAAATTCCGCACATAAATTTTTTTAAACTCTTTTATGAGATTTTGTTGACATCAGCATTATTAGTGTGCGTACTGTATATATAATAGTCTTAATAAAATGGGCGGTCGGCTAACTACACTAGTGTGGACGATGTCGTGAGCTTGAAACAATCCTCGTGTGTTTCACACGGGTCGCTCGCGACGATCGCTCTCAGGGCGTCAAACACAAAGGAGATCGCGCTAGGTTCGAAATGCCTGTGAGTACGGCATATGCTGCACTCCTCTCACTTTTCGAGGGACGACAGGTCGCACCACGTGTATTGTTAATTTTGATTTAGTACTGATCGCATACTCTTTTTTGTTCGAGTCTAATATTAGTTTGCAAATATAAAATTGAAAAAGTGGACTTTTTGTAAGTAAAATTTTAAAACATTGGTTTTATTTTATTGTATTAATTAAATTATAGGTTTGTAGACCTTTGTAAAATGAGTCAATCTAAAAAAAGAAAAGTTGATTTGGAATGCAGAAACTTCAATGAAGCTTGGACGGTAAAATATCTTTTTACAAACATAAATAAGAAAGCAATTTGTTTAGTTTGTCAGGAAACAATTGCTGTTTTTAAAGAATACAATTTAAACAGGCACTTTACAACAAAACATCCAAAATATGCATCACATTCATTAAAAGAACTTCAAACTGTAGCAGAAAACTTAGCAAAAAACTTGAATAAGCAACAAAATATATTTTTGAAAATGTAAGCCTTTCAAGAAGAACAATAGTACGACGGATTGAAAATATTTCAGGAAACTTACTTGACCAGCTAAGAACAAAAATTGCTGATTTTACCTATTGTTCTCTGGCTTTAGATGAGTCCTGCGATATTACTGATACAAGTCAATTATTAATATTTATTCGCGGCATTAACAAGAAATGCGAAATTAGCGAGGAACTTCTTAGTGTGCATCCAATGAAAGATACAACTACTGGTGAAGACTTTTTTCTCGCTCTTGAAGAGTGTTTAGTTAAAGTAAGTTTAACTTGGAATAAAATAGTAAGCGTCACTACGGATGGTTGTCCTAGTTTAACAGGGAAAAATGTAGGCTTACTTAAACGAATTCGCGACAAAGTAAAAAAGTTACAACCAGAACACGATATATTATTTTTGCACTGCATTATTCATCAAGAAGTGCTATGCAGAAAGGTTTTAAAACTGAATCACGTCGTTACTGTTGTGACCAAAGTTGTGAATTTTATTCGAGGACGTGCCGTAAACCATCGACAGTTTGTTGAATTTTTGAAAGAAATTGAAAGTGACTTCTATGAAATTCCTTATTACACTGAAGTGAGATGGCTTAGCATTGGTAAAGTTTTGGACAGATTTCAATATTTGCTTGATGAAATAGTATCCTTCTTGTCGATAAAAGAAAAACTACATGATTTTCCTGAATTGCAAAATAGAGCTTGGCTAAACGATTTCTCATTTTTAGTAGATATCGTAAAATATTTGAATGAACTAAATATAAATCTACAAGGGAAAAAACAATTCGCTTTCAATATGCACTCAAACGTCAAAGCATTTATGACAAAACTAAATTTATTTGCTGAAAACTTTAATAATAAATTATTAAATCATTTCCCCTCATTGCAAGCACGGCGAGAATCATTGAAAAATACAGATTTTTTTAAATATAGTACAATAACACAAGACCTGCATTCTGAATTCCAAAGAAGATTTCAAGATTTCAAAGCTATTGAAAAACCTTTATCATTAATTAGCCAACCTTTCAATTTCGATGTGCAAGAAGCCCCTGTTGAAATTCAACTAGAACTAATTGACTTACAATCAAATATTTTACTAAAAGAAAATTTTCACTCAAACGAATTGAGTGCTTTCTATGGCGCTTTGAATGATGAACATTTCAAACATTTTTTGAACTATGTTCAAAAATACCTTGTTTTATTTGGTTCGACATATATTTGTGAAAGAACTTTTTCTTTAATGGTTTCCACGAAAAATAAATATCGATCACAAATTACTGACGAAAATCTACACTCGGTATTAAGGATTGCTGCAAGTGATTTGGAACCCAATTTTGAAGAAATAATGTTAGATGAACATTCGAGATTTCACGTTTCGCATTAACTTTAAATATTTATTTTACCGTTTGATGTATTTCTTTTCTTTTTTGAATTCTATTTACTATTATATTTACGAAATGCAATATAAATGTTAAATTGTAATAACTATGTGTCAATATAAAATAATTTGTATCATTAAGACATAAATAAGTAACAAAATAAAATGTTTCATTGACTGGTTTATCTAATAGGCATTTATTTATAAAAATATTTCTTTAAAAATTACGTGACATATTTTATTCAAATTGAAATGATACTTAGTGTTTTTGTCAAAAAAAAATTGGCAGGGAAAAAACTCCATCCAAAACATCCGCTTGTGCAAAGCATATGCGGTATAGTCCTCCGGCCCGGGAGACATTTTGAAAATTTCATTTTGGCCCGCGCTTTAAAGTATTTGCCCACCCCTGTTCTAACCGATCCTCATTGTAACTATATGTTATATGTTAAATTAACAAATAATCAGTTATTGTTTATCTTTACAAATAATTCTATTTATATATAAACATATATGAATTTGTATATAATAATAATATAAAATTTTCTTTCCTATACATATGGGAATAAAAACACGTGCTTTTATTTATGCGATGACAGTATATATGTATATTGTTTGTTTCCTTTCGTTCTACTCTACATATAATTTATATATACTAAATTTTCAATTTTCATTTCAAAATATTATTGTAACTATATCTATGTTATTATATATAATAAAAAATTATATAATAAGTATATAATGTGTATATATTATATATATATATTATATATATATGTGTATTATTATGTATAAATATGCTGTACCATAATTTCTGATTGTATGTGTTATTATTTGCAAAAATTATGTTGCACATTTGTATACATATATGATAATGTCGGAAAATTTAAATCGGAAAATTTCATATAACAATGCGTCACACCCTTTTTTTTTTTTTGTTATACATATACCACCATTAAAAACAAATATTTTTCCATTTTCATTATATACTTTTGTATATACAATAATAATACATATTATATATATATATATATATATATACAAAGAAACAATGAGATGTGTGTATTTGTATAGTAAATTATACAAATTGTGTATAATTGTATTATATACAGTGTATAGGCAAAGCCCACTAAATTTGATAGCCGTAAATTATAGTACAAAAAAAAATACTATTTTGAACAAAATTAAACTTGAAATTGTTCAATAAAATTCGAACAATAACATCGAAAGCTAATTTGACAATTATATCAAAATAATGTAAAAATTGTAAAATTGTCATTGATCATAGTAGAGAAAATATTCGAAGTGATTAATTGATGTTAAAACATTGCTGCGTTAGCAAAGTTATAAAATTTTCGTTTAAATATCCTTATTATGTTTAAAAAGAAATGTATAATACATTTAACAGCCTATCCAACTATATATAGCTAATGAAACATTAGCTTATAAATTTTGATATTTATATGTACTAACAATACAACATTTCACACATCTATCACAAAAACTAGTATTTGAATCAACTGCATATTTGATTTTGGTTGGACACAACAATTTATTTGACCCATTGACGCAGATATAGTTTATTCGGTATATATATATATTTTTATAAATCCCATGTATATGAATATTTAGTATAAAATTGTGATATTATACTTCATGGCTTTCTAGTTTTTAGTTGGCTTTATAAAAATATATCACACAGCTACATTTATAAAATATTCAATGATTTATATTTCTATACAAGAAAATTCGAAATACACATGCACACACATACACAGCGAAACAAAGATTGAAATTGGTACGCCGTCGCGCGATGCCTCTTTTCCTCCTCTAAATAACATATATAATTTTCAATTTTCATTATATACCATATAACATAACACATAACATATTGGTATATAATAATAGAAAAAGTAGAAAAAATAAAACCTTTCTTAAACATTAGATAGAGGTAAGACTGTGATGTGTGCAGTAAAAACGAAAAGAAAAAAAAAAAAAAACTATGGAAAATATATAATTTAAAATAAAATAAATTTATAAAAAAATAAAACAATTAGTTAATTCAGTAATTTAACATAAAAAGTCTGTACGCGCAGTTAATGTGTACGAGGTGTGTTTAATTTGCATAAAAAATAAAAAAATGAACGATCAAAGTGAAAAACGAAAACATCTAATGAAAAATTTGGATAAATCTAATATATAATAAAATATATATTGCTTGAAAATTGGTAATCTTAGTTTTTTTTTTTCATTTATCTTTGATGTTTTTCTGTTTTGTGTTTTTATAATTTTCATTTTCATTTTCATTTTTTTTCATTTTCTTTCACAAATTGTATATAATAAATATTTCTCAATGATTGAAAAATAATTTATGTTTTGTTATGTGAATATGAGAAAAAATTAAATTGCATCATATATAATTTAAAATTTATATAATGTGTGTGGGTGAAGAATAGTGATTTTAATTTAATAAATTGTGATGATTTTATGTTGTTAATGTTTTCACATATAATATATGAGAACAGAATTATTATATATACACATCAAAACGCATTTAAAATATACAATATCCAAAATATAATATACGCACAACAGCTATTAAACAATTGTGTTTGCGATGTCATTGGCATTGGAGTCCACACAGGAGAGATTATATTTTTTATAGATAATTTTTATTTTACTTGTATCGTTTTTATTTTGCACAACTTTAGGTAATTTATAAATAGAATTATAATTTTAACAATAAACATTTGTGTACAATTTTACACGCAATTTTTATATTTAAATACGCGCAAAACACAACGTGTGTGTCAAATATTATTCATCATTATTTTATTATATTATATATATACACCTATATTGTATGATACAAAAATTAAAAATCTAATATCGCATCATATAATGTAAACATAAATAAATTAATATTTATACTATATATATATGTATATAATAAACATATATTAAAAATTTAATAATTATGTAATGGTAATATTTATTTTAAATATTTTGAAGGGCCTCCACACTAACTCTATATATCTATATATATATACCTATAAGAGATTATATATAAGTACTATTACTATTTATTTATATATTTATGCGTATATACTATTAATTATTATTTTTGTATTCTATAAAGGTCTCGATTGCACATTGATACATATATAATTATTGTGCGTGATTTCTGTACATACTAAATCCAAGCAACACTAAGCAACGCAACTAACATATCCATATAGAAATTGTATTTTTAAAATATAACTTGTGTGTGTGGTGTGTGAAAATAATAAACATAAAAATTTTAATTTTATATTTAGTTTTTCGATGAAATATTATAATTATAATTATAATAATTCAATTAAAAAGAAAGTTTAAAAAAAAAATAAAATATATAAGTGACTGTGTAACATTTTTATATAAAAACTATTTTGTCTAAAGTTGCATATATATTAAATTTCGATTTACGTGATCAAAAATAATTGACTTATTATGTAATCATACAATATATAACAAATAAATATAGTCATTACTAAACAAAATAATAATTATACGATTTAAAGTTACTATAAAAATGACCATATGTGCGATTACTATATATATTTATTCATATTCATACTTTAGCCATATTGGAATAACTATATTTTGTGTAGTTAATTAATTTTTATTTATTTTAATTATATTAAAAACTATTGATATTTAACAATCAATAAACAAATTCACGCATATGGCTGATAAAAATATTAAACAATATTCTAAATTATTTTATTAATTATAGAAAAATTAATATAAATAAGTCATAAACTTTATCATCAAATGATAATGCTAATAAAACTATAATAAATCCGTACAGTTGTTTGTTGATGATAATAATTCTTGTAGATATTAAATGGGATATAATTTGAAATTAAAATACATCTATAATTATCTGATTATTTTTAAAAATATCCGACAGATATACGTCTGTTGAAAACTTAATTATCTTTTGCTATATATATATATATTTACATTTAACAAAATTGTAGTAATTAAATGATAGTCTGTGTGTGTGTGTGTGTGTGGTGGTGGAAATTAGTAATTGTTATACAATATTAACGTCAATAATGATTAAATAGTATAAATACATATATATATATATTTATGAAATATTTAGTATTAAATAGCATTTTTTACAATACAAGTAAATGTATTTTTTTTTAAAAATGTGAAAAAGTGATTATGTAAAATTTACTCACTTTTTTCTAATAACAAATTAGAATGAATATAACAAAAAAAAACCCCGTATAGAAGAGGTGGACTACAGAATTAAATTCATATCCAATTAAAACCGAACCGAAACCGCTTTAACCAAATTTTTTATAACAATTTTACTTTTTATTTTATATAAATTTTTAAAAATAATCTATTCTTGCCTGTATCACAAAGGTTTACTCCGTTCGTCTTCCTTTAATCCGGTTTTAAATTTCAGATTAAATGGTAATGTAATTGAATAATAAACTATATAATATAAAACATTCCATTTTTAATCGTATAATTTCTATATGAATTTAGGATAGATAAATAAAGGTATAACAGATTCAACTTTATAGTTAAATTATATGTTAATGGCAATATGTACACAGTGTACTTACAACACATGATACAATATGATAAACTTGTATTCTATTAAATTGCATCCAGTACCAAAAAGGAGAGTATGTATGTGAATATGATTCCAAACTTGTTGATGTTCAATTTTTTAAAATTGAATATTGAAGATACAAAAACACTTATTTTTTGTTTTATCGTTATTACAAAGTATTTTAACTTACGATATTAAAATGAAGAAAAATTAGTATACCGTTTAAGATAATTTAATATATTAAAGACTAAAAGATAAATTTATAGGTTGTTCTATATAAACTATAAATATCTGCATTATTAGCGCTAATCACTTATGTATTATATTATATATAAAAATAATATAAAATTATGGAAACATATAATAAAGAGTATAATTTAACAATTTGACTGTAATGAAAATGTCTGCCAAATATTTGCTTTTATATAATAATTGACTTTTAAATATCACATTTATATTGTTCATAAACATTGTTAATCGGTATAAATCTATCTATAGAAAACTACGACGATACAAATGTGAAATGAAAAATTATACTATATTATATTATTGTGGTGTGGTTAAAACTACAATAGTTTTTAGAACATATACTAAATATTATCTGTTCTCTATTGATTTTTTCTGTCTTCTTACAACAAGACCATAATTGAAATAATACTCTATACATAAACATATATACAATTTTTATATTATATAAATATATATTATATAAACGTGTAATCCAGGACTCCCGCATGTCCTAGTTTTAATAATATATATATATTTATTTTTTTTTTTTTATTAGAACATTCATAAAATAATGTCCTCTCATTTAATCCGGACTTTTTTTTGTTTTTTTTTGTAAAACAATTTCATGCTAATATATAATATTCCGCGCGTTAACCATTTAATAATTTTTTGCGTCAACACAAATATTTTCTATATTTAAACTATGAAATTTTGTTTTTTTGTATTTATTTATCGTGTTAAATTTTCTATATAAAAAGGCTAAAGCTGATTAAAGCTTCTCTATATAGTTAAATATGGGGATTTAAAATTATGTATGCGTAAAGTTTGGTTGATGAGATCGGGGTAACCACAACTATATATATATATATATATTATTTATGACTTGTTGTTATATAATTAAGTATTGTTATATATATATAGTACATATTTACATGTACGCACCCACGTCAATATATAATTCAAATTTAATGTAATATAATAAATTAACATAAAAAATAAATTAATATAAACTTACCGAATTTATATAACACTTGACATTTGATTGCTGAAGTTTGCCAAAAAAAACCGCCTGATCGAAACACTGCCAAAGCAGATATATTGATATTTGAGAAAATTCCTACAAATAAATAAAATAAATAAATTATTAATTATTATTTAATGAAATTTTTGAATATTTTTTTAAAATTAAAAAATTAATAAAATTGATGAATGCACAATTATAATTATGTATATGGTTCTAAATAAATTCGCAAGCATAAATAATTTTGCGATGAATTTGAGTATACGATACGATGATTTTGAATACGATTTCTATTGGGAAAGAATTAGTAAAAGAATAAAAGGAAATTTGATGATGGATTTTATGAGAAAATAATAAAGAAATTTAGTTTACTGAAAGATCGAAGGATATATAGATTTAATTTATTAAAAATAAATAATTGAGATATACTCAACAAATTCTATATCAAATTCGTGTCGAGGCGATGCTAATGACTACGGATTTAAACCGTTGCGAATAATATCCGATGTTCTATGGTATTAAAATCGTTCCATAATGGACTAAATTATTATTTTTATTTAATTCAAAAAATTAAAAAACCCTCGGTAAAGCGTACTCGTTATTTTGCATAAATTTTAAAAATCGTACTCCTAAAATTTGCCAATATAACAATTACAATTTTAAATTAAGCTTACACGCAATATAGCATAATTAAACATCGCGTCATTAATACTAAAATTTACATTAATTAATATAATTATATATGAAGCGACTATTATAATAATTTCATTGGATTCATATATATTCTATTCATATAAATAAAATTTCTATTATAATCATTATATTGTTTTTCGGTCTAAATAGAATATGAATAGTCCTTATATGATGATTATCCTTTAAATATATATATATTTTAATATAACAAATAAACAATATAAACAAACAAAATAATAATAATAATAATAATAATAATAATAATAATAATAATAATAATGACATGATTAAAAGATTAGAAAATGTATTGTATTAAATTTACCAAAAAAAAAAAATATAGAATGACATTTTCAAACAAAAATATCCATTTATATACAAATTAATGGTTATCTGTCCTTATTAATAAGATTAGTGTTTTGGTAAACGTTTATGCAATATATAAATATAAATATATATTTTATGAGGTTTTATTTATATATATTTTTTTGTTTAATTTGTATCCTTGTGAATAATAAATTTGCTATATATATAAAATAGAACAAATTGTTCTATTGTATATATACCGCTCCTCACCGCGACCATATTTCATATATTAGTGTTTGTATCTCATATAATAATCTTTTTTTATATGTTATAACATATATATTGTTTGTATATTATCATTATTGTTATTTGTTAATATATTAATAATGTGATAGACACATATATTTATTTAGTTTTGTTGTTCAAATTTTATTTTATGATAAATAAATACACGTACATTACGCATTTTGGTCGATTTAATTAAATTAATAAATGGATTGTGTTTTGGGTGTATATATTATTAATCATAAATTATATATAAATAAAAATTTTAATTAAATTTATTGCACATAAATTGAAATAATTTATTGTATCCCCAAATGTGAATCTACAATTTTTAATATATTTACTGTACATTTTCAACATTTAACATTTGTTGCTCGCTTGAGTCCAATAAGAAAAAAAACATTTTTTATATATTCTATTCAAATGAATATTTAAATTTCTAATTATAAAAGTTACGAAAATAATACAATATTAATTGTAAACATGTTGTATGTGAAATTTTCATATAATTAAAGAAAATTTATATACACATAAATTTGTGTTCATAAATAATGATAGGATAATTAAAAAATTAATTAATTGTAAACTTTAATTATAAAGTTTTTACCTATATTTATATATATTATATATATATAACAGGGTACCCATGGTATTTATAAATATATTCATATTAACACAAAATTTTCTTATTCTTCTCAAAATATATTATGAATAATATATTTAATTTGATGTTTCTCAAGTGGTTTAAATTTCAATTATTATTTTTTTTTCGTTTTTTTGTATTTTAATTGAATTTGTTTTTCAAATATATTTTATATATATTTTTAGTTTAATGTAATATATAATTTATTTTATTTACAATATTAGGGTTTAATGTGATAAATAAGGGTGTGTTTGTATCTATATACACCTACATATATTTTATCATATATACGCAAATAGAAGATCATCGCATCAGATAATTTAATGTAAAATCTAAAAATAATATTGTGTGTATAAATATTATAACAATTAATTGTTATATGTTATTTATGCGTGTATGTTTTAAATTTAAATAAATTAATTAGTATAGTAGACACATATTAAATTATTATTGTATATATAATTAAATTAAGCCAACTGGTTGATTATAAAAGTTTTTGTGATTTAATTTAATGCGCCCCCCATATACAATATGTATGGTTCGCATCAATTATGGAAAACTTTATATTTAGTATTCATTAAATTAATGCCAGAAAAATCATTAAATATATATAAATTATATAAACAAATAATATATTATATCTTATTATATATTCTCCTGAGTTTATTCACATTGTATATATGTATAATTTACCGTATAAATCTCAAAAATTTCTATACCTTATTATGTAAAAATATATTTGGAAGGATAAGTGATATTTAACGATCTCTATATATACAAATATGTTGATATTATATATAATTGTATATAGGATCATGAATACACGATTTAATTTGAATGTTTATTAATAAATATTAAAACCCTTAGACAACGAAGGCATCGTTAGGGGACGCATTTAACTTGATTAACAACACCAACATAATAGATTTACCAACTGTTCATTGTATATATATATGGTATAATCATATCAGCAGTAAACTATGCGTAGTTGCCTATATGACTGATGAGTTCTTAAATCAAAAACAATGGAATATCATATAGAATTCATCATATAATCGTTGACTGAATATATATCTTTTAAAAATATATAATAGTCAATAGTTAATCCCATTTTAAATTATTTAAAAATATATGTGTACTTTTTGTAACAGTCATATAAATCAGATACTTTAATATATTTGTATATCCCATATTGTTTAGTCATTTTTAATTTAATCAGACTTGTAAACGCAGCACGTTTATTCTAATTAAATATGACACACATATGCTTTAGTGATTTTAACTCAAATATTCCTCAAACTCATGCAAAGCCAATGTCAAAGTCAAATTAAATATATACAACGACAAAAAACCAAATGTTTTTATACGTGTTGACTTATTATTTTAGATGTGGACATTTATGCCTATATGTAAAACTATAACTATTGTATATATATTTTCCGGCATGCGTATCGAAACCAACATTATATTATGCATTATTATTATTATTATTATTATTATTATTATGGTAATATGGTATATATGAATATTGTTGTAATTTAGTTGAACTACTGATTTAATTAATATTTATACCATTATAAATTCTCTCTATATTATTAAAAGGATATATTAACAAATATTAACCTTGACAATACATGCAATTATGCTAATCGTTTTCGTTTATATATATATATATATATATATAAAATAGCTATTTAAAACATACTCCACAAATATACGATACAAAATACTCATAAACATTTTACAATATATAACTTTCTTTTCATTTTGTATTGTACATAATATAATAAATTAACTTTTATATGCATAAAATATTATAAATAATAGTCATCATAATAGAGGTATGTCATTTTATGTATATATCAAATAAAAATCACGATAAATAATGGCATAGAACTTTTTAAAAGAAAATACTTGATGTTATCACGAAACATTATATATGGAGACAAAGAATATATATTGTATATATATAGCATTTAGAATAGTAATATATATATATATGGAAGTATAAAAATGAAAACAAAATAAATCAAAATACATCAGTGTCGTTATACAAAAGTATTCCCCATTTCTTTTTTTTTTCTTTTTTGGGTATTTTAACACGCAAACTTACACATAATATACTTAACAATAACATTGATAAGAAAATATATATATAAAATACACATAGATATATATTGTATTGAATTAATAATATTTTCATTATAAAAGTGATTTATTTTTTGCTTTATTCCCGCAAAACGTTATATATTATAAAAAAAAATATATTTTATAATCCAAAAATCTATTTTGAATATATTAATTTTAAATCACAAAATTATATCTAGAACATTTGTCCATTTAACGCTAAGCAATAGAAAAATAATTAAATAATTTAATCAATCAAACATTAATTACCAACAAGTGTATACAAATTAGAGTGAATGGAAATGTGTGTGTGTGGATCAATTCATTTATTTGGTTTATGTTTTGATAAACATTTCCTTAATTCAATGAGTATAATTGTGAGTTGTTTTCATTATAAAAATGCTATAAATTTTCTCATGCAAATTTTGTTAATTAAATTATCGGTACTACATATATACACACACACACACACGATGGTTTGCCATTTATGTCATTTGTGATATCCTTTCAATTATCTATTCTATATATCTTATATATTATATATGTATTTATATTTATATTAAGGATCCTTTAAATTTTGATAAATTTTGAAAATAAATCAGTCAGAAGAATATATGACAGAGTATTTAATGTAACATGAAAGATCAAAAAGTAATAAAAATTAATTGAGGAAATTAACTGCGAACGCGACCTACATATTTTTGATAAATAAAATTGTACATTCATTATTATATTTATAATACAAAACAAATGAACTCTCTGTTCGTTTGTGTGTAGGTACACATATATAATTATCAAAAATATCCATAATATAATATAATAAAATATCCATAATATACAATATATAATATTTGTATCAAAGCCATATTATATCATAATATTTCATATAGAAGTGTTGTATGCGACTTTTTATTATATCTTTCTATAGGTGGTTGACTCTATTATTTGTAATAATAAATTGTATATATATAAATAATATTTTAACAAATAAAATTGTATACATCTTCTAATATTTTTATTGTATATTTTATATTTATATTTGTATTTATATATTTGTTCAAACAATTTTCTACCCCTAATAATATTCATCATAATTATGTAAATATATAAAATGACAAAATTTGTAAATATATATATATATTGACGATAAATAATAGGTACAATTTATAATTATATCATCTTATTTTATTGTATTTACTATATTTTGTGTTTCAATTCGGATAACGATGTCGTAATAGTTATATATGTACCAATTAGAGATATTAAATTGTATCAATGTATCGGTAATTACTATAAACAATTCTTAATTCATTTTAATTTAATTGTATTATATAAATATAAACGATTATATAAATACAAAAAATCTAAATAAATGTTACTATGGCGTCTACTTATTAATAACACAATTGATAGAAATTATTACGTTTTTCCATTACACTGGATTTATGACACTCGACACATTATAATAATAATTCACATATACCTGAAAAAGAAACTCAAAAATTTATAAATTAACGTATTAATTTTATTAATTCATCATTTTAATCATTTGATAAACTAAATATTTGTTTATACTGTGACTCTTATGGGTTTTTTTAATTTGTTTTGAGATGTTTCAATTAAAAGAATTTTAAAGCTATTCATTAATACAGTTCGACGAGTTATTTTTCATGTATTTAGAAAACATATAAAATGCCAAAATGTATAAAAGTATTAAAATTGTAAATATTGTAAGATTAATTAATGGAAAAAGTTATATTGTATTTCAAATATATTTATTTATTTATTTATTTATTTATTTATTTATATACGTTTCGGTTATTCTATTCTAAATATATCAAAATCCCTATATAGCGACATATTTTAAATGTATATAAGTATTAACGACATAAATGATAATCTATCACGAAAATTTGAGATAAATTAAAATGATATTCCTATGAGAATATATAGAAAATATTTATAGTACCTTTCTAATATTTCATAGAAAATTTATACAATTTTTTTTATTTATATACATTTTCATATTGTATTACACATTTATTACGCAATATCGTAACAATAAATAAATAAATATATTAAAGTATAAACAAATATCAAAATTTATATTATGGTATTAGTATTTATACAGAAGAGATCTTGTACAATAAAAATATATTTATTTACTTTTAGTCGTAGCAGCAAATTAAAAAAGAAAATTTTCAGAATTTTCATTAATCATGAGGAAGTTGTTCTGCAAAAGAGACACACCCCATATAATCTAAAAAATTGTCCTTTATAGTCTGTATAACATTCAGTATTTAATGATATGTAAACTGTTCTAGATATATAATTTTATATTGTATAATACAATAAATTAAAGAAAACGGATTCTATAAAAATATGAATATTTTATTAATTAATGTATATATAAATTTTAAAAAATGATTAAATTAAATTAATCTATTTATTTATTTATTTTTTTATATACAATAAATTATATAGTTTGAAATAATGTTGTTATGGCGTTACGAGGTTGGCGATTCATTGGAGTGGCCGGTACAATTATTGTTTATGTTGCTGGTATATTAGTATTATCTATAGTTAGTTTAAATAGTCCGAATCCAAGACGATCACGTGCTGGCCGATTTGGAGAAGTATTTATATATGCATGCCATTGATAACCAAATTGTTTTTAAATATAATTATTTATTTATTTCATTCATACGAATACGCATATAAAATACTATAAATATATATTTAGTTTGAACATATTAATAAACAACGTGAATCGAATTTATTGGGAAAACGTCAACCATTACAATGGTGTCAAGAGTTAAAGTTCAAAGATAACATTAATAACATTAAAAATAATGCTGTGTTACATTCAAGCCAGAAACCAATTAAAGTAATGCAAACATTTCCAGGACATTTTGTTCGATACAATAAATATGTAGTACTGCGAAATTTAAATGAAAAATTTGATGATAAATTTATTGATAATTCTGTAGCAATTGAAAGTAAACAACGAATAAATAATGAAATAAAATTAAATGTTGAAAAATTATGGCAGTCTAATAAAGAGAAAACAATTTTAGAACAACAAAATGATATACGGAAAAATATAGATAAAGATAATAATAATAATAATAATATTAAATTACCACCACCAAAATTAATAGCACTTGCATCATTTCCAGGTAGTGGAAATACATGGTTAAGATATTTATTACAACAATCAACAGGTTAGCATACAAAAACATATATATTGGTGCATTGATACATTGATGTCAATTTATTTATATATTTTAGGAATATTAACCGGTAGTGTTTATAAAGATTTTGGTTTATTAAAAAGTGGATTTCCTGGTGAACATGTTTTTAATTCATCGGTAAAATATATTATATGTATTTTATTTATTATTGTAATTTAACCAAAAAAATATATAATAAAAAAGTTTTTTTTTATATATATAGCAATTAATTTAATTAATCTAAAATTCTTTATATGATAAATAAGGTACTTGTTGTTAAAACACATGAATGGGGTCCAAATTCATGGGGAAATTTTTCAAAAGCAATACTTTTAATACGTGATCCGGATAAAGCTATTTTAGCTGAATTTAATCGACAAAGTGGTGGTCATGTTGGTTTTGCATCACCTGATCGTTATAAACGTACAAAAGGACGATGTAAAAAAAATATTAATTAACTCTATTCTTGTCAGTCAGGCTATATTACTAATATATATATTCTATCCAATATTTGAAAAGTAACTCAATGTCGACGATGGTCGGGTGATGACAAGAATAGAATTAATTTTCGTATGATTTAATATATAATAATATTTAAAATTAATTATAATATCACATATTCTATATAGATTGGCAACAATTTGTAACTAATAAACTGTGGGCATGGGAACAAATGAATATGCAATGGGCTAAAAATTTTACCGGCGATGTTTTAATTGTTTATTATGACGATTTAGTTGAAAATGTTGAAGTATTATTAAGAAAAATATTAAATTTTATTAATTTTCCCATTGATGAGGTGAGTAATATTATATTCTTTATTGTTTGTACAAATATATCGGTTAATATCAAATTATATAATATAATTATGTAAAACCGCATCATCATTTAGGATTATAGATATAAATTAAATATAAATTCATGACTGAATTAATATATTATATATTAATCATAAAAATTGTTTATAATATTTATTTATTCCGAATTTTCTGTAGGAACTATTATCGTGTGCATTATTACGAAAAGAAGGAATTTATAGACGAAAAAAACGTATGAATAGTTTTGATCCATATACACCAGAAATGCATAGAGCTTTAAATGAAATACAAAAAGAAGTTTATACAGCACTTGGAAGATTTTAATTCTTTACACACTAAACATACGTTTTTTTTGGTTTTTTTTTTATATATATACAAAACAAATACATGACACAAATAAAATTAATAATAATAATAATAATCAAATTAAAATGAAAAGATAGTTAGATCATTCTAGTCTTTAGTTCTAATTGTATGTTTATAGGTGTATAATAATATATAGTAATTTATAATTTATATAAAAATTTATTTATTATTAGTGTATTGTATTATATTTTATGATAACAAAATACGAATATGTTGCGTATTGTGTACGTATATGGCCAGTAGAATATCGTGGAAAAAATGTTTTTAGATTACAATATCACCATTTTTTTTTCAGGTAGTTCAGTTGAAAGTAGAATGGAAAAAAACGATCATATCTTTTTAACGTTTAAAGACATTTCTTTGCCAGGAAAGGTTGGCGATTGATTAAATTGGTTAATTCAGTTAACAAAAATAGAAATCCGTTAAAACCGTATGGACCGTAATTGATGATAAATCATGTATGTTGATTTTCCGGAAAATTTTTCACAATTCATATAGTGATATTAAAAACTAAATGCTAATTCTCACGAGTCGACACACTGCAGGTATATGCGTATTATATTTATTATTTAAAAAATATAAAATGGCCTAAACTTTAAAATAATTTAATAATTATGTGTATATTAATGTAAAAAAAAACATGGATTGGACGAATACGATATTCCTCGTTACAATATATGTATAGGGAATATAATTTTAAATAGATATTAAAATAATAAAAACATTAGATTTACAAAATTCAATTCATTTTCATTTTTCATCTCGTTTCTAAATATAGGATAACACATACTTTTGCTTCCATATTATCTTATTTTGTATCTTAATATATTACAGATAATTAATAAAATATATAGTTTTTTAATACAGGAAGACAAAAATGTATTGAAAATACAATAAAATTGTGTAAATAATTTATTGTTTGTTTTTTTTTTTTTTTTTTGTACATATTGTTGTAGGGTCAAATATTAAGTGATTTTATATTATTATTAATTTATTATTATGTATTATTAAGACTGGCAAATAATAATTATAATTATATATTTATATTTTCATTCATATAATTATAATCAAAATATTGTATATTGGATATTGTATTTTTGTATGTACATGTAATATAGCTATATTATTTAATATAGAATATTTATAATAAATTTGTGTGTAGATTGTTTATAAAATATATATATATATATATAGTCGTATTATATATATATAATTAATATATTATAGATAAAACGAATGATTAACGAAAATATTAAATATATGTGGTGTATGTGCACGAAAAGCAAAAAAAAATTATAATTAAACTACCACTTTTCATAACCATTTTTAAGACATTATTATGTTTATTTTCTAAATATGTACATCATTCCATACCATGTTATACCATATTTATCTCTATATTATATTATTAAAACGTATAACTATATACAATAATATTATAACAATTATATCCAATTCGCAATAAATGTAAAGTAATTGATAAGATTTATAAGAAAAAAAAAACAAATATATTCAAAATAATTTGACGTTATCATTATAGTAAAAACCGTAAATATCCTATTGAAAAGTTAAATATATACTTAATAGAAATTCGAAAAGAAATAATAATATGTAACCGTTGAATATTAGCATCAGTATTCTTCATAATATAAATATATAAAAAAAATACGGCGTAAACACGTAATCCTACGGCGTTACAAAGGTTTACGTACGATGCGTGGTTTTATTAAACCATAATTTAATTTATTTTATATAAATGACGTAAAAAAAATGAATGGTCAGCTTTAAAATATGAAATAAACTCCGCAGTTAATGCGATGCATAAATTTTCACTATTGAAATTCATTTTCATATAATTTACATAATAATACCATCACACGTTGCTATAACAACAATTAATTCAAATGGAGCCGATAATAATACAAAAATTTTGCATTTTAACTATTCTGTTGAACATTTGTTAAAGTATTAGAATTTTAGTTAGATCTGCAGGATCGCATGTAAAGATAGTTCTCGTAAAAAAATGCATTCTCATATAAGATAAAATTTAAAAAAAAAAAATAAATAGAAATAACAAATTCAAATTGTTCATAAGGACAATTGCTGAATGATTTTCCAGCATTACCCAAAAATAAGCATAAAACTTCTTATATGAAAGGGAATTAAATGCTGGTATATGTAGTGAAATTAATGCACATGCAATTATATTGTGATAGTAATGCATCCGCACAAAAACAAACGGAAAATTACTTCGGGTATTAATTGTTAAACTGTGTTTTCTTGAAGGGTATATAAACACATATTTTAAATCCCCTTTACATAATAATTCTTGCAGTTCATATAATGAGTATCCTTATATTAATTCCTTTATCCATATTTTTACTAACAATATAGTTAATTTTTGTTTTGCTGTTGCTAATAATATAAATACAAAATCAAATGATCATCATAAGTATATTTTTTTGGATAAAAAAAAAAGTCTAATTTATTAAATGTAATAAATATATTCATTTTTGTAACGAAGAAAATCGAATTAATGTAAAAAAAAAATTTGAAATATTTTTTTATAACATTTTCAATTATTTAATTATATTTATTTCCTATATTAATTTAACTTAATTAATTTAGTATTATAATATTAAAGAAAACATTATCTTCCATATTATTTATACACTCACAAATATAATCACAGGCAGCATATAACATAAATAAAACAATAATATATTAATTATATATTATTAACATAATACAAAATGAGTGTAAAATGTAAATTATATATTATTAATTATGAATAAAATACACATATATTGTTAAAATGAATATAACAATTAATTGAAATTATTTTTCTATTATTGTTTAATATAAAAAAAAAAAAAGAAAGGATGGCTCCTACTATTATTATTTTTCTAAGAAAATATTATAAGGAATTTCACGTATAAAATATAAATAGCATACACTATCAAAAGAAAAACAAATCTAAGTAACGAACAACTCAATAATTTAATCTTACGATTCGATATCTGCAGATGTTTATAGATAAATTAATTAAATCATGCACTAATTACAATCCTGATACGTTAACGAATTCAATTAGCAACATTTTCCTGAGAAATGTTTCCATATTTTCACTTACTATAAAAAAAACATCAATGCAGATAAATTTAATGAATATGTTTTGATGTATTTCTCAATGTGGAGGAATTTGGTAAATGTCTTATATGTTCGTTCCATATGTTAAAATTAAATCAAATAATAAAGAATAAAATAAATATAAGAAAAACTTACAGAATTATGTTACGCATTGAAAATGTTGACCAAATAATACATTTTATAAATTATAAATAAATAATAAAATGCATTTGTGTTACACGGTTTTCCTGCAGCGATCGGTAATAATATTAAAAATATTATTTTTTAATATCTTTCTTCTTCTATGATTCGATTTTCTGTAAAAAAAAAAAAAAAAAACGATATATTAATTATAAAAAACGAAATTGCGTTGGCAATTAATTTTATATTATATTACTCATATTATTTTATATGGAATTTGTATATAAAATTCTAACAGTTACTATGTAAAGCTTCTCTACCAATACCACTCTACCTCTTTGCCTATGTTAAAACGCCATTTTGATTTTAAATTGCTATAAGAACATTCGCAAATAATTTTTTTATTAAATGTGTTACGTTGTAATGGCAATATGTATGAAAAAAGTATGGGCTAATTATTCAATTTTTATATACTCCGATGTATGGAATAATTCATAAACTTAATTGTACAATGAATACCTTGTAGAAGCATGCATCATTTGGTTGCAATTAAAATATAAATGTATGATAGATATTAATTCCATTTTTATTGTACGTACTAGCAAAAATCGACAGTCTAATTATAATCGACTTTTAAAGTCATAAAAACACCTTTACATTTACTATTATAATAAAATAACTACAAACATATTTTCATAGTGTTAATTATTATACTATTTTATCTACTTCTTCTACTTTAACATTAAAAATTGTATCAAAAAGATATTTTTTTTTTTATAGTGTCTACTATAATAATATAAAAAAAAACTAAGGCTACGTCCACCAGCGGCTACGCACAAAGTAAATTTTATTCTTACCTTGGATAATTTTTGTGATGAATAATTAAATTATATATGTATATTCAATTAACATTTATTACATTGGTATTTATTATTTATAATTATAATTAATTTAATTTATTTGAACAAATTGTAGGAAAGATTTTTTAATTGCAATATTCTTCTATAAAATATGATTTCTTTTTTTTCCATTCTTTTGTTTTTTCTTTACAGTACCTCACTTCACTACTTCACTTCACGCACTATAACATTTTATTTCATAGAAAATGATAGAAAATAAATGTGGGAAAAGAAATACATGGGCGAAAGAAGCAGAAAAGCGAAATAATTTCATCTAGCAACACAAGATTCATTTACTCTTGTTTATTATAGTTCATTATTTATACGAGAATTTGAGAATCTGTCAAATGTCATTTTTGCTAAAGCTAACAAATAAAACGTTTGATTCACGTTACCCTTGTGTAGTAAAGTACAAGTTTTTGTTTGTATTATTTTTCAGTGGATTATTTATTTTGTAAATTAATTAAATAAAATTTAACCTTTCTTTTATTTATTGGATTTATTGTGTTGTTTAATTAATTTTCACTTGAAAAACTTTAATTAAGTTAAATTAATTTATATAAAAAAAAATACAAATAAATAGAATAAAATGTCTATTGGTGTTCCTATTAAAGTTTTACATGAAGCCGAAGGCCATATTGTAACCTGTGAAACAATAACCGGTGAAGTATATCGTGGAAAATTAATTGAAGCTGAAGATAATATGAATTGTCAAATGACCGGTGTTACAGTAACATATCGAGATGGACGAACAACTGTTCTAGAAAATGTTTATATACGGGGATCTAAAATACGTTTCATGGTATTACCGGATATGTTAAAAAATGCGCCTATGTTTAAGAAACAAGGTCCGAAAGCCGGAACAGCTGGCCGAGGAAAATCTGCAATGTTACGTGCACAAAGTAATTTTAACATTTTTTTTTAATACAATATATATAGAAACTAAAAAAAATTTATCAATTTTAATTACAGCGAGTAGAGGAGGTCGCGGTCGTGGTGGTCCGCCTGGAAGAGGTGCACCTGGTATGGCGGGACGCGGTGGCCCTTGGCAAGGTGGCCCTACTGGAGGACGAGGAAGGGGTGGATTGTAAGGTTATACAATTTTTTTTTTTTTATTTTTTTTTTAGATTTATTTTAAATTTTCCGTATCGAATTATCACAAAATAATTTATAATTTTTTTTTTATAATAAAATACAAAAATAGTTTATACGAAAAAAAAATCGTTTTTGGAATATATTGTATAAATAAATAAAATTAAAATAATAATATAGGGTAATTATTATGATGATATTAATATATTTGGTACAATGGAATGAACAATATTAAAACCTTTGTGCAATATACAAACTTTTGATACACCACAATCCACTAAAAATTTAGAAAACTATAAAGATATTAAATTAGATTATCATTATTTTAAAACCACTATTGTATTAGAATATTAGTATTTACCAAAATTGCATTTTCATGTATCGTACTAACTATGATTACAATTTTATTCGTTAACTTTTTCTCCAAATCGGGAACATTAAGAGATTCTAAGCGAACGTCACCCAATTGAACAGATGTAAACGGAATATTTACACTATCAATTATATGTTTTCGTTGAAATCTATAAAGAAAAAAGAAAATCATTTAATATTATGCCAATACTTCACTGTATTTATTTACTCAATGCTGTTACGAAGATCAATAATTATTTTATTTTCAAATTTCCTAATTATCATTTTTTTAACATCTCTAGCACTAATGCGTGGACATACTTCTCGTTGTAAATCACTTAATTCCACATCACTTATATCCTACATCAATATAATAATATTATATTTTTTTTGTTAATTATTAAATAAACCTAAATTAAATTAAATTACATACAAATTCAGTTGGTTCACATTCATGTATAACATTTTTACGAAATGTTACACTCTTTGGTGTTGTCAAATACATTTTTTGTGATTCAATAACACACGTTTCCATTACAATATCAGGTAAATCGGAAAATAATAAAATGCATTCATTAAAACCGGATGCCAATAATGTTGCTTTCAATTGTTTTAATATTGATATACCAATTAATAATGGATAAGAATTATCACCTAATATTAATTTATCCCATAAATGTATAATTTTATGTAATGGTAAAACATCTGAAATTGTAATTGTATTTTAAATATTAAAATGATATATGAACCTCAATAATATATCATATATATAATTGAAATACGTGAGAACATTGTTAAAAACCATGGTATTGCAAATAACTCGGGTATAAAATTAATTGAATTCAAATGTTTTGATAAAACGGGTTCATGAAATGCTGTTAATTGTGAAAATTTACACAAATATTCTTTAATTACAGCTGAATTATCTTGCAAAAAAAACCAATGTAAATATTTTGGTATAAATTTATGCAAACTTAGAAATGCACGTGCTAAAAATAAAAATATATAATCAAATGATTTACAATTCTATGTACAAAAAAACAGACAGAATTTACCTTCATTATTAAAATTTAAATATAAGAATGGTGCTGTTAGTGAATCTAAGCCCTGCCAATAAACATATTGTGGATGATATGTAACCCAGGCTTTTAATAAACGTTTTAATTTCTTATGACCCTCAGGTGATGATAATAATTCATCGTATTGATGACAACGCGGTATATCAACTTCAATTTGACGATCTGTTGAATTTGGTTTTATTTTATCAATTAATTCATATGTATTGAATTTTTCATTAACACCAAGTAAACATGCCCAAATTTCGCCACGTAAAAATGGTGGTATATCAATTTCAGCTTCTTTAATGATTAATTTTCGTGTATATGGATAACCTTTGAGCATTCTTGTAAATAACATAACACGATAAAATTGATATTCTGTATGTCTTTCTCGTATCACTAATGGTAGTTCTTCCATTTCTACACAATACTTTTCCGAAAATAATGGCGTATGTATTAATGGAAAAAATGCACTTTGTTTAACCGTTGATAAACGTTCTGTTAAATTTGATAAACTCAATATAACAATACGATTATCAAACATATAACTTTGGTTACGATTCGATATTATTGTTTGACCATTTAATAAAATTACTCTGAAATATATATAAGATTTATATAAATTAAAAAATACATATACAATTCATATATTTCATACAGTAAAATAAAATAATTATATTACTTTGGCATTGATAAAATAGGAGCTTCACTTCGTATTAAACCTTCCTTTCTTAATTCACTTACTACATCACCGCCGGCCAATTGCCATAAATAATAAATTTGTGTTAACGGTAATTGCATAAGCATGGATTTTGGTGGTGGATTTTCTTGATACATTACATTTTCTATATTTGTTTGACTAACTAATTGCTGCATAATTGCATGTGGTAAAAAACGTTCACGTGGTGATATTGTTAAACATTTTTCTAATAATTCCTTTAAATTTTTATCTATTTTTTCATATTTTTCTAAACAATTATTTTCTCTACTAATTTTTTCTAACACATTTTTTGTATTACATAAACTTAATATTTTTCTCATAATCTGTGAATTTTGTAACCAATGTATATTGTATTGGTGAATTAGAATTAATTAAATTGAAATTGATTTAAATTTAATAATTATATAAATGAATTAACCTGTACTAAATTTAATGATGGCCATAATGTACATTGAAATATTAATTCAGTTATAATTATACCAAGACTCCAGACATCACTTTTTATATTATCTTTTGAACCGAGAAATTTTTCTGGTGCCATATAACGTACATTTCCAATTGGAAATGATACATAATCACCTTCTTTTGTCATATAATATAAACCAAAATTAAATAATTTTGTATTATTCAAATTATCAATTAATATATTATTTGGTTCTAAATTATGATTTACAAATCCATTATTATAAATAAAATTTAAACCATTTGCAATTTGATAAAATATTTTCAATATTATTTCCGTAGTAAAACGTGACGATGTCTTTGTAATTTGATTAAGGGGCGTGCCAAAATATTCTGATACAATAATTGTTCTTTCTAAAAAAAGATAATAATGTAATTTCAGATAATTATTTTTATGTATAATATAATCTTAATGTTTACCATGCTGTCCTCTTATAACATCCAAATATTGACATAAATTTGGATGCTCATAGGTTTTTAAAATTTGTGAACGACCTAATATTGCAATTGAATTTGGTGTTAATGGTAAACCATTACTTCCACACACATCTCCCAGATGACTTTTTGCAAAAAATGTAATAGCCGCTAAATTTGGAATATTACTAGATACGCAAGGAGACATTTATAATATTTTATTTATTTATTAAATTTCGTTGTTTTTATATTTTATAGATCAAGAGCAAAACTTGTTTATAAAAATAATATTTATGTGATTTGATTAGTTTTTTTACAACAAAACAAATAAAAATGGGTTACATGTTGCCTTTGCCCAAATGAATTTTAACATGTCATGTCAAAAATCAAATATTAGTTTTAAGGTTAGATTGGTTGGTATAAGAAAACGTATTAACACAGAATGGTATAAATTACATGTAAATTTTGAACGCAACATTTCTCGATTTCATTTTCAAAACTTCCAAAACATATATCAATCTCAGTCTAACAAAATGAATTCGTTAGTTTGATTGACGCAGCCGTATACGCTACTCTAAAAAAGGCAACAGCAACAGCACATCAATTCATTTGATTCAATCATTCAACTTCAACATGTAAAAAAAAATAGATATTGCAAAAATTAGTGAAAATATTAAATAAAAAGATAATAAATAAAAATTTATTAAAAATTAAATTATGTTTTAGTTGATTGAATTCGTATCTGTAGTAAGTCGATATTTTATTATCCAAAGGTGTAAACGTACGTGTGGTATAGTAGTTGTTAATAGGTGCACCTGCACGGTGAAAATTATAATTTTTTTTATTGTAATTATTTTAATTTTGGTCATTTGTGTCGCGAAAAATTTTTTATGTATATGAAGAAAATATAATATAAAAGAAATTATATATATATATACAGTTACAGACAATTGGCTTAGTGGCCAGCCAGAATCGGTGGTCAGTGAATGTGGTGTTACTGGCTGTGCATGTGTAGAATTATAACGAGTGTGCATGTGTGTGTGTGTGCGTGTGTGGGTACCGACCGACAAACCGACGTGAACCTTAACGCGTGAGGGTGGTGTGATTTATTTTTATAAGAACAGAAAAACATGTGTTGTATTCAATTTTATTTCTACTAACTAATTAAACAATTTATTATTAATGGAAATTATTAATATTATTTATTAAATAGTGCTTATTGAATTACATTTTAAATACATATTTATAGAATAATTAAATACAAAAATATTAAAATGGGTTTATTTTATGAAATATCAAATACATTTTGGTCAACAAAAGTTTGGCTGCCGCCAAATACAACATGGGCCGATATTGCACCTGGTTCACGAAAAGATGTAAATCATGCTGATTATAAAGATTTAATATGGCCATTACCATTAGCATTAGTTATGATTTTACTTCGACATTTGGTTGAAAAGTAAGTTGTAAAATAATAATTGTAAAAATATACCGTTAAAAATATAAATATTAATTACATACATATTTGTACATAACCTAAAAAAAAACAGAAAAGAAAAAAATCTAGGAAACGCCCTTATATTTCGATATAAATATTATAAATGAACATTTATGTGCAATATAAATATGTATTTAAATTATTATTTATAATTTTAACAAATCTTACAATAATTTTTATCTATATCATTATTAATAATATAGTAAATAAATATATATATAAATATGTATAAATAGACATCGTTCGTTATTGTTAATCGAGACAACAAAACGCGTTAACAGTATCTCTGTTATATTCATTAAATGCAAATTTTATTAGATAATATCTGGATTTCTAAAAAATTTACATAATTAACATTAATGTCAATATTTTTATTGTATGTATTAAATACATACATTGAAATATTACTAAAAACATATATGGTATCGATTATATTGAATGTTTCTTTTATATACAAGAGTCTATGCATGTGAAATGCTATGGACAAGTAATGATAAGACAAAAAATTAGTCACAATAAAGAACATACAGATATAGACTAATGCATTTATTCTATATTTTTCTGTCAAGGATAAATATCTGAATTTCAAATTTGATATTAATATATATATATATAATTATTGAATAAAATCTTGTTTTCTAGATACATATGTATCGGTATTTCAAAGTTGAAACGCTCTCATAATTTTTAAACATACTATATTACAACTTTAATTCCAGTTTATTCTTATTTGATATTGTCATGGAAAAATAGATTATTTATTGACATGCATTTTATTGTTCGGCATTGGGTGCAAGATAAGAATTCGCCTGGAGTGCTCATGTTATTAAATTATATATTTGTCTATGAATTTGTTAACTTATTTATTTCTTTAGACATTTATTATTATAAAAATGTAAAACATGAAACGATAAAATATTTAATATAGATATACAATTTCCCTTTAAAATACACATATTTTCATAATATATAATTATTTTTATATGTTCGTGATTTCATGTAATTACCACTCAATATTTTTTAATCTGTTATCAATATTATTATCGTGACCATAATAATCATAAAATAATCATTTTTATTATAAATTATAACCTTGCACACCTTCATTATTTATTATGTTATTTGAACTATTTTAGTGTCAATACAAATAAGTCTATTGTGTCAAATTGGAAAAATTGGAAACATTTTCTTATTGCTTCTTGCAAACAATATAAAACTTTATATTTTCATATGCCTGTCCTTTGCAATTTTATTCTTTTAAATTTAATATTTATTTTACACTGTTTATACCAAAATAATCAATAATTTTACACACATATTCAGACAATCACTTGTTTACATGTGAATTCTATTTGTTAGTTCATTAACTGATGTGTGTGTAAAATGTATAATTAATTTCTGGATAGCAAAAAGTTCGTCATTGATTTCATGAATGGTTTTTCTACTTAATTAATTTTGATAAGAGTTAATATTAAATGTCTCATACACATAATATGTACAATATTTTTATGAACATGTGGTATACTCGTATTATAATTAAACATTTTAATTGTACCTATAACTATAATTAATGTTTATTTATTATTTTACTATTTGCAAATGAATCAATTATTATTTTGAATAATTTTGATGGGATTCACTTTTTTCAATGTGTTTGAATGCCTTAAATTTTACATAAATGATTCATAATCATATTATATAGTAATACAGTAATACAAAACGCGATAACGTTGGGAACATTGAAAAATAATAATTATATTATTTGATTGTAAATTTAAAATTGGTATGTAGAGATAAAAATATATCGGTTTAACATTCACGTAGATGATATGAGTAATTTTATTGTCCTTTAAAATATTGTTAGTCTTTTAAATGTTTATGATATGATATGATATGATGAAAACTGGGTAATCAGTTTTTGACTATTTCATGTTTATAAAGAATATGACAAATAAATAACAATTTTGAAATTTACTACATATATGTATTTAATTATATAAATAATGTAAAATTGTAAAACAATGATTATTAAATTTACAATTTTTGTATTTGCAAATATCCTATTGTGAAAGCATTCTTTTTCCATTTAATCAAGTCTATCAATTTCCGGTTAAAATGAGTCTACTATACTAAAATTTATGTATCACCGTTTAAATGTATACTATTCGAGTCGATGGTAAAGTTCCATAATACTCATACACAATTTTGTATGTATGGTTGACAACCATTGATTTTGTTAGTGATATCACCCTATCTAATCTACAATGTAAATAGTTAGCATAGTGTCATAGGACGCCAGTTTAGAGTTCATTAAATTATTCTTAGACAATAACATCACCACATATACAAAGGTACGCATAACATTATAATATTAATTTTATTAATATATTATAATCAAAATTAAAAAAAAATAATGTGTGTTGCTGTTCTTTGGCTTAATTCAAATATATTTTATATTGTTTTGGAAATTTTTATAATTAAATGAGCTGCGGTTTAAAGAATTTCGCAATAATGTATTTTATTTGTATCGTATTGTAGTTGTGTAGTAATTAATAGGTAATACTAAATAAAATGTTTGTACATATTAACTTATGGTGTTGGTAAAATACCTATAATAATATTAAGAATTATCATAAGTAAATAAATAATCGAAGTACACCTATTATTGAAAACATTTATTGAATATTTGTCTGTTTGGACTCTGTAGTGAATAAAAGAAGAGTTTGTATGTGAGATCTATTGGGTTTTTTTATATATATATATTATTCATTTAAAGAAATTAATAACTAATGTATGGGGAAATGTAAATTATGAAAAGTTATTTATTATATATCTATCGATTTTTAATTATAATTGTTATTCAATATTACCAAATATTACTGAATTAATTATATTCATTTAACGATAGATAGATAATATGTTAAAATGTTAAAATTTCATGCTACTTGTTATTTATGAATTATGTCAAAATTTCGTTGATATAATTATTACATAAAAAATTATTAAATTCATCTTGATTAATATAAATTTATTTTCATACCGTGTCCAAAGAAATATTGAATTAATAAAATAAATGATTTTAATGATGAACAAATGTATATGTATCGGAATAAAATGTCACCTAAAACTCTTTTCACTATAGTTTCACAAACACTTTTCAAAACCATTTACAAGCGTCACTATCAAATTCGCAAGATAGACTTTCATGATCTGTAATAAATTTGTGATCTAGCAAATTGTAAATCTTTTTGACAGCATGCATATTCTGCAAAACTTAATGTTTATGATATGCAACCATGATTTTAATTCTCTGTTATATTGTTTGTTTTTTATTTTCAAATAGATTCCAAAAAACCATTAGCAAAGCTACATTTTATATTGTGCTTGACTCTTCAAGACTTTGACAACAACTTTATATAGCAATATTGATACTGAATCATGGAACTATAATTACAAACTGTGTAATCGATAAAGCAAACATGTAATAGTAAATTTTTGACTCACAATAAGTACGCACAAGTTTACAATCACAATATCATATAAATTATGCTAATAGTGTATGAGAATGTATCGGACACAATGTATATAATTTCATAATAATAATTTTCAACTTAATTGTTGTTAAATAAACTATACCAATATTCTGGTTTATTTCAATTAACATAAGTGCATAAGTCAAAATTAAATTATGTGGGATGTTGTAAATTATATGTATGAATATTAGATAAGAAAAAATACTTAAGTTTTGGTGTCAATTTAAATGGTCACACATTTTTACTATTTAACGCTACACAGACAATACACTATGCCGTGCGTTTAAGACATATACTAAGGAGTTAAAGATCATTTCTTTAATATGGAGCAAACTTTGACGTAGCCTTTGTATAAGTTCAATTTTAATTCAATTACTATTTTAAAAGTTATCCTGAAAATAAAAACCCATTCTTATTATTATTTTTGTCACCAAATGTATATGTTTCAAATGTCGTTTCTTATTCTGATTTTCACGAAAATTTATTTAACAATTAATTTTAAAATTCGTTCGTATTTTAAATATTATTTTTATTCAGTTTTCGTATATAAGTGTAATATCAATACTCAAATATAATTTGAAGAATATTGTAAAATCACCTTGAAACTGAATAAATGAAGAGATTGCTGTAATTAATATTTAGAATGTTTGTTATTTTTTCCATCATTAACATTTTATAAATTCTTCCATATGAGAACGCGAAGGCTATTAAATTATTAAATTATAATACAATCAACATATGTATTTCAAATAATAAAACAGAAAACCTAATGTAATCTCTTTTTCTATTTATTATTTTAACCATACGTTTTTGTTTTGTTTTTTTCGTTTGCGGACTTATTATTTATTTTATGAATTTTGTTGTCATTGATTTATTTTCCATATCGCAATTGTTATGCATTTGATGTTTTTATAACATGTTCATTAATTTCATGTTAAAAAAAACATTCTATTTGATATTATGTAGAAAATTAATTGCTTTGCATGTGCGTCGTTTAGATTTATTTACAATTATTATTTTTTATTCGTTTTATCATGTGAATTTGAATTTATTTATATTATTATTATTATTGTTATCTATTTGTTAAATTTTTAATCAATCAATAATAACACATTCCGTGTGTATGGATAAAAAATAATTATCACGTTTTTTCGAATTTCCTGTTAACCAACAACATATCGAAAATTATGTAATATTTTATTAATTTAAATTGGTACAATGTTTAACTGTTATCCTTTTGTTTTGAGATCTCAACATCTGTGCATTGTGGTTATGTTAATCGATCTTTGTGGTTTGTGGTTATGGATGCCACTCAAAGATTAACAATATCTGAACACACAAATATGGGTTTAACATTCATATAAAATGAAGTGAATTTAGGAAACAATAACCTTTCGATAATTACTGCACACTTTAATTGGTGACTAATTATTATACTTTCATGCAGAGTAATTTACTAATTACACTGTAATAAATGTTTACTTCATATCCGCAAAATATCTAAAATTAATTAATTTTGTTTTTTATTTCATTTATTTATAGTTATTGGGTAACACCTATTGGAAAATCATTAGGAATCAAAAGTACAAGATCAAAACGTGCAACACCAAACCCTATATTGGAAGCAGCTTATAATGAATGTAGTAAATTGCGACATAAAGCAGTAAGTATTAAATAACTATTATTAACTATTAACCATTATACAACTTGTTTATTTAGTATATTAAATGATTAAAAATCGCTGTTTAGACTGTCAAAAGCATGACTTTGAATAGAATAGAATTGGCACAGGCGAATGTTAAGAGTTTTCTCAGGGAAATGATACATCAGACTGTCATACTTCTGCGCAATGTTTTCAGTCTAAATTCAATTCCATAACCATGACGGCACAATACACAATGTGTTTACATTAATAACAATTTATATAGACAGTCGATCTGAATTACAAGCAGTTACACTTGTGTACGGATTTACTAAAAATGAAACCATACGTCAATATATATGTAAATTTGGTCACACCTTGGTATGGTTAACGAACATCGCGGCTTTATTATGTAAACAAAAAAGCTAATGAAGTGTCTGGACATGAAATTTATGCCTTCATCAAGCCGGTCAACAAGAAATTTATAGAGAAAATCTCAGTTGGTTAACGAATAACTGCAGAATTTTACTGTGACATTTTGTATATCAATTTATTATTACGCAATTTTTAATTGAAAATTTATTTCATTGAATTAAAGCGAATTTTTGATAGTGGTAAAATACGAAAAGTCTATACTCACCTACAATAGAGATTGTATGCATGTATAGAAGAAATGGTTAGGTTAAATAAAGTGCAATCACAACAAACAAATAGGAGTGGAAATACTTGAGTTTTATCTAGATTCTTGACATAACATACCATTTATTTTTATCATTTAAAATTTAACATATTATCACATCATTTGATTTTATTGCATTTCAACGTGGGCAATTATACTCGAAACAGTTTATTTGTCCATTTATCATAGATTCTATACTTTTGCCTTATATCGATTTGTATCTGTTGTAGAACAGCTTTTAGTTAAACTTTTTATTTTGAAATGTTAAATGACATTGTGTTTTATATTTCTTATGCATAAATAAACACAGTTTCTATTGAAGGGTATTTAATTAAACCGTATACGATAGATTACTTGTAATTGTGCATAGAAGAAGTAATCATAGAAGGTCATTTGCAAACATTTTAATTTATTCTTAATATAATATTAAAAAGGAATTACTGGTTTTTTTTATAAACATATTTTGTTCTACAATTATGCATTGCATAATTTTCAATTATATTTGGTTTAATTATTATTATTATTTGAAGAAAAAAACAAGACATATATACGCAGATACTAATAAAAATATAAATAATAAACACTACTCTATCTTATATGGTATTTGGTATCGTATATTGTAGTGTGTTATTAAATTTCGGAACAAAATAAAATAATTAAATTAATATTTATTGATTTTTATTTTTATGTTTTGTTGTATGTATATGAAAGTATATGTTTTACGCATGCAGTATATCTCTATATAAAATTGAACACAAATGCTAAACACTGTTTCGGATTTCATCGATGTAAAAAATAATAAAAATTTAATTTTCTGTAACGCAAAATGTCACAAATGATACAGCCTAATGAACTATAGCACTGCTGTGTGTATGGTAAATCACCAAGTTTTTTATTATTGAATATTAAATGAATGAATATATTAAATATTTAGTTGTGTACGCACAATGGACTTAATAATGTGTATAGTATTTCTTACACTATGGAACCAAGAAATTTATGTGTGCCTAATTTTTCGAATAAATGTCATTAAAAATAAAATTAATTGGCACAACTATTTTTTATATCCATTGACATCACTCGATTGTAATTAGATAATGATTTTAAAAAGGGAAAATTATTTTCGACACTTACGCACTTCTGTAATTTAATTAAATTTTATATTATAAGAATACAACCTTCTTTGCCCGCATATATTGCTGATAAATTTCTGTGCGCTTCGAAGTGTGTTTATATAAATGACTAAACTTTAAAAATGTGTAAAAGAAATTTCTTAATCGCTTCTTTTTTAATGATCTCTTTACGAAATATTTTTAGATTTACATAATTTACATATACAAAAAACTATAAAATAAACACACTTTTTTAATTAACCAAATCGAAAAACAGAAAAAAACTCAACTCAATCGACGATGTTTTTTGTTTATATAAAAATAATCTTAAAAGATTCAAAATAAAATTTGTAAGATATTCATTTTATTTCTCATAAACATTTATTAATATTTTTCTATATTAATATCAAATTGTGTGTGTGTTTCTCTGGAAGTGTGTTTTTTATTCGTTTATGTTCCTTCATTACTACAAGATTGAGATAAAATTAATTTTTTAAATAATTTATACACGTACTCGGTATGATAAACAACCTCTGCCCGAAAAATAGTCGATCGGAATGATCATCAAAAATTGGTCAAGTTTCATGACATTTGTTTCTGTGTAAGCCAACAGACAATGGCCATTGACGATTCAAAGATGGCACCGAAGATGTGTATGATTATGAATGGTCGATCATATCCACAGCTCGATTACGAAAAAAAATCATTGAAGAATTGTTTGATTTTGTTAAATTTAGCAAGAAATTTTCATAGTGAAATTCACAGGGAAATTAAATGAATTAATAAGATTTAACTAATATAATTGGTCTACAAACGTTGAATTCAAAATTTGCTTCTTTCTTAATTTATTCCGCGGTTATTTTTTGGACAGAGAGTGTATATGTGCGTAACATTTATAAAAAAAAAAACTATCAATCACAATTAACCAATTAATTTTTTTTTTATGAATAAACCAATATATGTGAAAAAATTATTGAAATTGTATATGCCTTGGATTGGGTGGGTCTTCTTTATATAATACAAAAATTGAGTCTTTAATTTCCAATTAATTTTAAATAATTTCATTTTTTTCATTTTATCAATTTGTTTATTTATTTAATTTGGTTTATTATTTGTATATATAGAAATTCTATGGCTGCGGACGCCCATACAATTTTGAAAATATTAATTTAAATTGCAATTAATATTTGTATGGAATTGCCAGGAAAATATTTGTTATGTGATTATATACAGTGAACTGCCTCTATACGGGTCTTTCCATATAGTAGAAAATCATAAAATAGTGGATTTTTGTATAAGGATATAGAGCTACGTTCTCGATCTGGACATAAATCAGTAACATAATACCAATATTGTGTTCATCTTGCGTATATGAAGATGTAAATACATTAATTTATGTCTTATGTTGCTTCACACGACATTATTTTATTGTTTCAATGTTAAAGTTTATTAATTTTTTAATTTCTTTTTTATACTTAGGTCTGGTTGTTGTCTGGAATATTTGTTAATGATATGTCATTTTTTATATAGAAATTGATTTGCAAAGCATGAGATTGTTAAAATATTGATAGAAACATTGTAATTCAAATCAGAATGCAGAACTGGATGATTCTCTATTTCTCAGAATTAGAAGAAATTTATTATAAAAAAAAAAGGACATTTTCTTGTGAACTCGCAACAAAAATTCAGTGAGTTCTGCAATCGATTTTCCAGAATTTCCATATAGAAACTAGGATATACAAAATTCCAACATAATATTATCAAAATTCATACAGGAATAGCAAAATTTCAAAATTGAGTTGAAGTTGAAAAAATTTATATATGAGCTGCCTCAACATCGAAATAACTATATACATTTAAATGTGTATAGTATAATAAAAACAGCTAACTCACGTACATGTAAATAACCCACAGCACAGTGTAGTTATGGAATGATACGGCAATGCTTTATAATCAATGATTCATTATAATGGGAAAAAACGTATATATTTTAATTTGTAATAGCAACTTTGAAAACGTATTATTGTGAAAAAAATATATAGAAATAAATAATATTTTCCTGCAAATATGGAAACAGCAGTTATAGCAACATTAATATATATATAAGTATAAATGCTTATTGGACAATATAGATAAATTATAAAAATCCCATATATTATCACTTCACGTTTCTGTAATGTTTTTTTTTTTAAAACGCAGGTATTTCCCTCATTTCTTTTTTTAAATTCCAAAATGTGGGAATATTATCAATATTTCAATTTGCTTATCTAACAATTTACTATTTATTTTACAATACAATTTTATTTAATATCGTAATCGTTATCGTTATATACAATATATATATATATATATCAGTACACACACAAAGTTTATGTACTTTAAAGATTATATATATAAATACAAATACAATGTAAAATTGATAAGCCCGCCGTACACGAATTCAAAGTATATATATTTTTTTGTTAATTTATGTATTTAACTATGATTCTGTCCTCTTTTAAGACACATATATATAATGTTATTGTGAACGGGTTTGTTTCACAGTGCTCAGTTCAATTGGATTAATTGTTGTTTGGTAAAATGATCAGCTGCGTGATTATATTTTTATTTCAACAGCTGCAACAATTCTTAGAATATAATGCAAAACATTCGGTTCTATGGTTCTTTGTAAATAAGGAAATTATAATTATTGAATTGATTCAATTTAAGACACATACAACCTTTGATAAATAAAACATATTTTTATTGTTTGATGTGAAGAAAACGTCTGTTTGAAAGTTATCACAAAATTTTTCTACGTTACTACTGTCAATATATTGTAATCAAGTATTGCAATAATCAATTGGATGGAAGATTTAGTATAAACGAAATTAACAAAATAAAAAGGATGGAATCATAGAAATACGCGTAGTATTCGTTAACATTTTTAGTAGGGCTACATTAGCGAACGTCTACTGTTTATATATGAACATGAATTGACAAAAAAATTATTTTTAAATAGATTTGTATAAATGCGGCATTTGATTACAGCATATTATTACAACATAATGTTTTTTTTTTTTTCTTTATCTTTATTACTATTTAATATACAAATTATACAAAAAAATGTTTAATAATTAGTTGTAGAAATTATATACTTTCGACTTTTCTCTAATTTATAAATGAAATTGTGTATTTCTGTATTCGCAAGAAATTTTTTTCAATGTCATTTTGTATAATTTCTTTAGGTGTTTTTTTTCTCGACCGTTTTTTACGAAATCATTATGCTAATCGTATTTTTTTACCAAAAATAATATTTTTATCGTATAAAAGTTTATTGACATTCTTTTATATTTGCAGTGAAAAAAGTTGAAAATATTATTATAATAAGAAACGAAATATATATAAATATATATTCGCTTATAATTAAACCATAACATATTTTATGTATAACAATAACATATAATTAATGGAATTCTATTATCTATCTATATTGGTTCAACGGGGTGCAGTCGAGTTATTTTTAAAGATATTATATATTATTGTTATAATGGTAGTTTTGTATGCATATATATATTTTCTGTATTTAATAAGAGTAACTAAAGCATTAAATATACAGTGACGCAATAATAATCGTTTATTAGCAATGTCTGCATATGTGCATATACCAATTCTTACTTCTGCTCTTCTCACTTTTTTGTGATTATAGTTGTGTATGGTGTGGTGGCATGGTAAATCTAAATAATCCACGATTTAATATTTTTACGTTGAAAATACTGAAATCCTCATTTGACAAATGATCTACCTCCGCCATTTACTTTTCACATTGCTGCGATATTAATTATATTCCTATATTCGTTTCTTCGTCACTTATGTTCTTCATAAAGTTCATTAATCAATGAAATACGATAAACTAATTTTCTATATTAATCAATATGAAAAAAAAACTAATAACATATAAATTTCTTAGTAAAAAAAAAAATCACGTGCCTTTAATTTATTTTCGGTAAAACAACATTATCGCACAGTTCCAGCAAATTTATAATGTGTAATTTTTTTTTATCTTTATAATAATTGTATATATACGAACACATAAATAATAAAATAATTATTGTATTAACAACTTATCATCGTCCGTCATAAGAACATACACGCATTTTATATTAATAATATATAGATTTTTTTCATTTTTATGAATTATTTGATTCTTTACACTACACACACACACAAAAAAGCAATTATCAATTCAATTAAGTTAATTTAATAAATTCTATTTCTTTATATACATTTTTTTTATTATGTAATTTTATATATGTTAATTTATTATTTCTACTATGGTATTAATAACACATTTATTAGTTACAATTATATGTATGTAAATAAATAATATAAATTATAATAACCATGACCTAGTTTGCAGATGCAGATATAGTTTTCCTTTCGCCATATAGTTTGTTGTTTTGCAAATGGAAAAAAATAAAGGCTAAAATCAAATCAAACGATAAATAAATGTGTGTTTATATTATGTCATAACATTATTATATGGATATTACAACAAATTATTTAATCATTTAAATTACCAGAGTACATGTATAATAAAACTAACAACTCATAATTATACAGTATCTATAAAAGTAAACAATATATATGTGAAAATACCAATGTAGTTATGTATTATTAATAATAATAATAATAATAAAGTATACCTACATATTTTAAACTAAATAATTGTAAAATATATCATATACTATTGAAGTTACAATAAATTTAGAGACATACGCCAAAGATAAAAATTACATATATATATCAAACTTCTTCTATACACTCAATTTTCGTAATCGTAAAAAAATCTCTTTTTTTTTTACGTTTTGCAAGTTGTTTTATTATTTATATCAAAAAACCAACCAACTTAACTGCAATAAAATTATATAAATAAAAGATAACACAAAATATGTGTAATATCTTTTTCATGTTATCAATTTTTATTGATTTTATATTGTTAAAATGAAAATCAAAAAAAAATTAATAAATATATGCTTAATCATTTTTTTAATTTTATTTTGATAGATTTGAAATGTCCTACTTTTCCATTTGTGTGTAGTTGTTGTCCAACATTTTGTTACGGCATACATTTGAAATGCATCATTTTATGTATATAGCCAATGTTCGATTACTAAAGACTAGTTAGAACAGCATATATAATATACGCATATACCGTATAACATATCCTTTAATTGTAATCGGTGTGGAGCGTATATGAACAAACATTGCACTTTATTTCTGCTCTAAAAAATTAGCATTTTAAAAATTGAAATTTATTTATTTATTTTATCCAGAAGTGAAAATGTACAAATTTTTAAATAATTTTATTTTTTTCTATTAATTAATAGGTAATAGGACTAACAAAACAATTAGATATGACAGAAAGACAAATTGAAAGATGGTGGCGATATAGAAGGGCTCAAGATAAACCATCAACTTTAGTTAAATTTTGTGAAAATTCATGGCGTTGCCTTTATTATACATATAGTTTTGTATATGGTGTTATCATATTATGGGATAAACCGTGGTTTTGGGATATTAAACAATGTTGGTATGGTTATCCTCATCAGGTAATTTTATTTTATTAATAATTTCTATTTCTATGTATCGTACATAAAGTCGTTAATTTTTTTAAATAACAATAGTAGTGTACATTAAAATTTGTAAAAACTTGCTCTACAGTTTTTTTTCCATATCCTATACCTGATTTTGATGTTTATGTGCACAATACTCTGTAAATTATACTATAGAAATATATACAAAGTCTTTTTATAACGTATTAGTATCGAATTCTTATATTAATTATATTAAATATATGTTATCATGAATTTAGAGGTGTATAGATAACATTAATCGTATGACGTTATGTTTATAGCACATACATATATACGTACAGACTGACTATTTCATTCAAATACACATATCTATTGATTTCTGACAAAATTTGTTTTAAAGCTGCAGCGCATAGTATAAAAAATTTGTTGTTGATTGCGTTCAACGGTAACGCACAGTATCACTTAGTTCAGAAAAAAGTATTTTTGTTGAAATGATACAAAAAAAAATAACGATGCACTTTGAAAGAGTGGTGACATTAATATGAAACTGTATGATGGTTCATTACATGACCATCTCCTAATTGATACAAGTTTATCAAATAATTATAATTGATTATTAACATTCGTATTGCATAATAATAGTATACGTATGAATTCACTACTGACTCATTTCAAAATGATCGAATGATGTCGAATGAACAGTAACGATTTTTTTTTAGATTACATATTTGGACATGATTTCAACTCAATATTAAATCTAAATTTAAATGTTTAAATTTAATAATAATAATAATAATAATTTAAATTTTATAATATTTTAATTTTTATATAGTCTGTAGCAAATGATGTTTGGTGGTACTATATGATATCAATGTCATTTTATTGGGCATTAACTGTTACACAATTTTTTGATATTAAACGTAAAGATTTCTGGCAAATGTTTGCTCATCATATGGTAACATTATTATTGTTGGCATTAAGTTGGGTATGTAATTTACATCGTGTTGGTTCATTAGTTTTAGTTGTACATGATTGTGCTGATATTTTCCTAGAGGTTAGTATACTATATTATTTTTTTTTAAAATATACAATTTATTAACTATTAATTATTTAATGGTTTACTTCAATTTTTCATTTCACCCGTTTAGGCTGCTAAAATTACAAAATATGCAAATTATCAAAAAATATGTGATTGTATATTTGCATTTTTTACTGTTATATGGTTAGTTACACGATTAGGATGTTATCCAAGAATTATATATAGTTCATCGGTTGAAGCACCAAAAATACTTCCAATGTTTCCGGCCTATTATATTTTCAACAGTTTATTAATATTATTATTATGTTTGCATATAGCATGGACATATTTAATATTACAAATAGCATATAAAGCTATAAAATCTGGACAAGTAAAATTAATCAATATAATTTATAATTTTGTTATTTAAATATATTTATTTATTTATTTTTTTTTTTTCTATTTTTATATCTAAAATCAGATGGAAGGTGATATTAGATCAAGTTCATCCGATGAAATATCAGATAGTTCAGAAAATGCAAGGCAACTTTTAAATGGTTCACCAAAAAGGAAAATACATAATATTAATAATAATAATAATAGTAATAATTCAAAAATTACAAATTCAAATTCACCAAAGTCATCATCGTCTGTAGATACAAAAAAATTGAAATAAAATTAATTTATAAATAAGAGAAAAATTAAACAAAAAAAAATAATTGAGTGCCTCTAAACAAAATAAAAATTAAAAATTTATAGAAAAGATAAAAATTTAACAATACCACACTACCACAATACACCTTGAAAAATAGATCAAATGATTTTAAATATATTTTTCTTTTTATTAATTTATTATTTTTTTTTTTATATTATTATAATTTTTATTATTGTTTTTTGTAAAAGACTTTTTCAATCTTTTTTTTTTTTTTTACTAATTAATATTTTGAAATTAATTGTTACACACTATTATAATAAATGTTGTCATTCCATAATAATAATAATAATAATAACAATAATAAAAATAATAAAAATAATATAATAAAAATAATAATAATAATAATAAAAATAATAATAATAATAATTATAATTAAATTTTTAATTATTTAAAAAATTAAGAAAAAGGAAAGAAATGCTATATTTGTACAATTTTTATCTCATATGATTTGTGTGAGACAAAGAATGTGTCTGTGTGTGTGTGTCTGATGAGTGAAACTAGTGTGCATGTTTTGTATGTATATAAAAATATAAAAAATGAACTTTTTTTTCTATTATTATTATTATTATTATTATGTTAAAAAATATATATAATAAAAACCATAAAAAAATAACTTAAAATCAAAATAAAAATAAAAACAAGAAATAAATTTAAATTGTAATGATAAAGGAAACATATATTACTTATATACTGTTCAACTATTTTACAATTGATACGGTTGAGCGGCGATGACTTGTCAAAAGTGTATTATGAACATGTTGAGTCGCCAGCAAATTTTATTTTCTATTTTACCAGGCGTTTTTAAAATGGTTATGGGCAAATTTTCATCAAATTTTTAATCTGATGACGGTTACAATTTTTGGATTTTTCTAAAATAATATTAATGTTTTAAAAATGATAAAATAAATAAAATTATAAAGAAAACAAAATGCCACGTAACGCTTGATAATTGTAAATAAATTAATTTATGATTCAAACGACAAGTCTTCGCCGCGGTAATAAACGCTTAAATTGTGTTTAATCGCTTTGTGTGCGCTTTTTAGTTTTTAAATGTCGCGCGCAACCGGGTCGATTGTAGCTGGACAGTTATAAAACCGCATCCTTATATATATAGCTATGTGAATCAGTCGTAGCGCGGACATGCATCAGTCATCGGACACTTATTTCCATTAAAAAACAAATCAAAAATAAACCACCAAATGTTTTTTCTCATGTCAAGGTGATGAAATTGTATTAGTAAAAATAAAAATAAAAATTTCATATAGTATTTTTCCAAATCACACGACTTTGTCATAAGAATAATGCGTTAATTTAATTAAATAATTGTGAAAAACATTTAGGAGTATATTTTAACACGAATTTTAAGACAATAAATCTGTAATCTTAAACGCTACCAATTAATGTTAATTACAATTAATTTAGCTACCAAAAATTTAAATATTATTTAATTATTTCCAATGCTATATCTTTGACTTTGAATGTTTTTTTGTAAATTATATTATTTGAAATTATTAAACAACAAAATATTATATTTTAATTCGAATTTGGTTCGATAATAATTAATTTAATAGTTTAGATTATCTGCGAAAGACGTTTCAAAGCATCACAAAAATGACAAAACAGGGTCCGACCAAAACTATAATGTAAATTACGCTTTATATATATATATATATATATAATTTAAGGTATTTATAAATAATAACAAATATATATTTAACACTGAGCTTAGATATACATTGCTGTAAATATTAATTTTAAATATTTATATTAATATAATAAAATAAGATTAATAGCATCGAATTGAAATATAAAATTAATATTAACTGTCCGAAGATTGATGCAACACGCCGTATCCTAATTACCTATATATATATTTTAAATGATATTTTATGTATTTGAAATAAATAGATTTTATTTGTAATATAATTTTTAATTTATGTTATATTTTTCATTTAAATATAATATATTAAAATTATAATTTATTATTATAATTGTATTTAAAAATCTATTGAATTAAAATTCAAATTCATTATTTTTCCTTTTAAATATGGATCTATTGTAGTAGTGATTAGAACGTATTAAAAGGACACATACACACAAATTTAATCAATGACTACGCGACGACTATAATCACTAATTATTGTTCCAACAATAGCAAACAATTTTATTGATAATCTTTATTTTCTATTATTAATTTAAATTTAAGTAAATAAAATTTGGGACCAAAAATTATAAACATCACATTATTCATTATTTAGTAATGGATATTGCTTGAAAATAATTGAATGATTTTAATGAAGAGTTTTTTTTTTTTTTTTTTTCAAATACAAATATCATTTATTTTTAAAAATATTTCCAAAATGCTTTGCTTTTACATCTTTATTTAAATTTTATTTTGAAAAATTCATTTTTGTAATTCTAAATACCAAACTATTAAAATAAATAAAAATCGAATTATATTTAAAATAATTTTTTGTATTGAGATAACATTTTATTTTTTAAATGTTTATTATATATTATATAAAATAAAAATTATATATATGTGAAACTCGATAAAATTATTATAATAAATGTATGCAGAAATATTAAAATAATATATAGTTGAAATAAAAAGAAACAATAAACTACATTTTGATTGGATATAAAAAAAAAAAACAGAGAAAAAAAAAATATTAAATAAATTTACTTAAGATTTATATTAACTTTTTGTTGTGTGATTTATTTGAATTATTTATTATTATAAAATAATATATATTCTTAATTTTGCTTTTGATATTAAAATGAAATTAAACAAATTATTAATAAAAATAAATAATAAAAAATTTTAAATGTGAAAAAAGAAATCAATGAAAAATATATTGTTTACATCGTCTCAAAATATATTTGTGTATTTTATCATCGCTGTTGCATACACACAATTAGGACAACCAAAAATATGCACGAATAAATTAGTTGAATAGAGAACAAAAATTAAATAATTTTAAATAATAATATCCAAATATTTAATATATTTTTTGCATAAATAGATATATGATATATTTAATGGTTAAGTTTACTTTTAAAATGTAAATATTTATATAATTAGCGATATCTGTTCTATAGTTTCAATGATAATTCGAAAACATACGTTTTCTAGGATTATTGCCATTTATCAAATTCAAATTCATTAAAATTTAGCACATAAAATTATTAATTAACAATGGCAAATCGTTTTTACATACACTTTATAAAGTTTAAACATTTCAAAGCACACTCACCGTGCTTTATTAAAACAAATGAAAATGGATCAAGATTAATTGTTTTCCCAATGTATATACATTTACACTGTATATTAGTGTAGCTGTAACTGATCGGATTGCTTTCGAAAAGGTGTGAATGATGTATCTGTTTCATTGGAAACTGTATATGTTTCTTCAACATCCACGTAATTAGCGAAGGGTATGGAGAGCGGGTCATGACGTTTGTTATGAACTCACGCTGGATTTCAATGCACTCTCCTATATTAATGCTATGTTTTTTTTATGAAAATTCTATAAATTGATATACTGAACTATTTACTAAATTTATATTTCATGATCTTAAATAACTTATATACGCTTTTATAACCGAAAACATGCTAAAATTCAGTCAAATTTACTACTGTTTAACGTCATATTTTTGGTTGGCCTTTAAATTCATAAACATTAGGTCTGAAAACTAATAATTAAATTCTATATTCAATCAAACTAAACTGTGTGAATTATTGTATTATTATAATTTTTTTATTTAATTGTCAAAATTTTGTTATTTATTTATTCTTTTTTTTTTTTTTTTTAAAAATAAAACAAATAAATTATTGTTTTATTATCATAAAATTCCGGGGTTGCTCGTATGTATGTATGTGTATGTACGAGCGCGTTACTAATCAAAATATCGATATAAATATATACAATAAATACACTAACAAACTATTTTAAAAAAAGGGAAGAATAGATAAAAAAAAAAAGGCAGACACAAATTAAGAAAATATTTATTTGATCAATAATATAAATTATTAAAAATTAAAAGAAAGGCATTAATAATAATTTCTCAACGGTGTAGTTGCCTTTTTTTTTTTATACACATACAATTTGTACTATAAATATTAACACCAAAAAAATGCCTACCGAAAAAGTGGCTACAAAAAAATTAAAAAGTTTGAATAAAAATTATGTAAATGATGGTGCTATTGTAAAAGTCAGTAAACGTGTAACACAAAAAAAATATATTCCTGGCATTTATGAACATCATCAGTAAGTTAATGAAATTAAAATTTTCATATAATAATATTACACATAATTTTATATAATATATATATCTATTTTTTTAAAAACAATAATAAATATATAGTCCTTCACAATGTGAACATATGTTACGTTCACGTCCAATACATTTAAAACTGGAAAAGGCAACCGATGGAAAGGATTTGGTAAAAATTATATCACGTGAAAATATACGTGATCTTTTAATACCAGGCAACGATATAAATGTATATCCTGCAATATGGCAACAACAAGAATTACATCGTATACGTGATGCCGGTAAAATTATATCGAATGCAGAACGACAACGTGAAATTGAATATAATGAAATGGTTAAAAAGCGATTAGAAAATGAATGTGAAAAACGTAAAGAATTTTTAAAAATAATTGATGAAAAAAATGAAAAGAAAAAATTACTATTAAATAATAATGGTAATGATGACGGTGGTGTTGGTGGTGGTGATGATGATAGTAAAATAATTGATAGAGCATTTTTGGCAAAACAAGAAGAGGTACACAAAATCAATTTATTTCAGTTTATATAATTTATTCTTAAAAATGTATAATAATTTATATTTTTATTTCAGTGTGAAGAAGTAAAACAAGCTAATCGATTAATTTTGGCAACCAAATGTCATGTAATACGTGATGCACAAATTGCCGAAAAAAATGTATGGAAATTGGGTTTTTTTTTTGTTTTTGTTAAATAATATTTTGTGTTTTATAAAGTTAACGCCGTTTTTTTTTTCGTTCTGTCTATCTCTCTCTACGTTATTATACAGGAAATTGATCGTGAATTGAAGGAAGAAAATTTACGTTTGGAAAAAATGATGTTACAAGAACGTGATAAGGCGTTACGTACGGACGATGAAAATCGTGAAAAATTAAAAGAATTTAATGAAAAACATGCAATTGAAATTAAAAATCAATTATGTGAACGTGAAAAATTAAAAATGATGGAAGCCGAACGTATTGATGAAGAAGCAAAAAAAATTGCAAATGCACAAATTATCATAACATTGGATATGATGGAAAAACAGAAACGGGCTATGGAAAAAAAATTAAAAATACGTAATGAATTACAAAAACATAATGAAATAAATGAATATATAAAAAATTTAGCATTTGAAGAACAACGTATCGCCGATATGAAGGCACAAGAATATATGCGAATGAAACAGGAACGTGACAGACAAATTGAAATTGAAAAACGTTTGGTGACGGAACAAAAACAACGTGAAGCCGATCGATTATTAAAATTACAAACAAAATTATTGGAAACCAAAAATGAACAAGCCGATATGAATATGAGACGTACACAAGAAGAAAAAGAACGTGAATTTCGGCGTAAAGAAAAAGAGGCGGTTAAAAAGCGAAAAGAACATGAAAAACAATTATTGGCCACACGTACAGCACAATTAGAAGAAATTAAACGTATGCGTGCCCTACAATTGGCCAAAGATGAAAATGATTTTCAATGTGTTGTAAATAAATTAAAAGAAATGGAATTAAAGGAACAACACCAACAACAAATTGAAAATGTAAATCGTAAAAAATATCGAGAAGGTAATTTAAATTAAATTATAATTAAATAGAATAGAATATTAACAATTTTGTTATACATTTTCATTGTTTTTGATCGTCGCGTGTTGTAGATGTTATCAAACAAATTAATGAAAATGATATAAACAAACGTGAAATGAAACGTCGCAATAAAACGGAATATTATGCTGAATTGGAAAAAGAACAACAACGTAATAAAAATATAAAAAATGTTATTGCAATGAAAATTAAAAGTATGAAAGATGCTAAAATTCCAGATAAATTTATTAAAGATGTTGAACGGCAATTAAAAGTTACATTAGAAAATTAATAATAATTAATATTATTTAACTAATTGTTTACACAATTAATTTCATTTTTAACTGTGTGCATTTTTATTAACTATAAATACTTAATAATTGTGTGTGTGTGTGTTTTTTTTTTGTTACATAAAATAAATAATTAATTTATCTTATTATTAATATATATTAATCACTTATATAAAAATAATTGGATTGTGGAAACATCTACTATGTTTTCATAATTGCAGATCAATTGATTAATTATTATATACTGCTAAGTAATTTACCAATTTGACTGTAATGAATGATTGGTAGATGTCATAATACATTAACTACAACCAGTTATTAAACAAATAAAACAAAATATAGCTTTTAATATTAATTAAATTATTTCAGATAAATAATACTATTTATGTTTAATTTTAATTCTATTTTTAATTAGTTTCTATTCGTCAAGATTCGAACAGAACATTTTTTGATGCGCCATTATTTCATATACGATTGTTTAAGGTGCTGTTTTATGTTGGAACACGCACCAATTGCAGCATCCTTGAAAACTTTAAACTTATTAATTAAAAATGGTTTGAGTCCTGGGTAAATCAAAACTAATTAGTAGTAGATAAATTTATTAATTTTTATTTTACAATGAAAACAGTAACGCTGTTAAATAAACTTGCGTTTAACTGGTGTCCATATATATCTTCCACATTTATTATAACATAATTAATTTAATTTTTTAATATTTTATAGTTAATATATATTACACAGTACACACGCTTTATTGACAAAATCTATATACAAGTAATATAATATGTGTGTGTGTGTGTGTGTGTGTAGTATATAAAAAATTAATTATCATAATATAATAATAGTGATTCCCTCCAACAAGTCTATGTAATTCAATATAATCCATATAATTTATTATTTAAAAATATAATTGTTTATTTATAAAATATTGTATTGTAAAAGCCATACAAAATTACTAATAATATCTATTTTATTATGAAAGTTACAAGTATTTAATTACATCGCGCAGATTTTACCCTCTCGTGTTTATCATAAAATACTATATATAGTAGAAAAATATATTGAATATAAATTCAGTGTGTGGCTATAATACGGAGAGTATTCACATTATACGATATTAAATTTTCAATTTTACTCCTTTGAAATCTATAATAAATATTTTACCAACCCGGGAACACACACACACACACACATTTTCTCTTAGCAACCATGGAACTAAATGTATATGAAAAATAAAATATTAACATATTAAAATAAAATTAACCCTCTCTCATATATTGAAAATTTAATATGTGTGTTTTTGTTATCCTTTGATATATATATATATATATATATACAAAAAAAGAACAATAAATAATACATTTTATTTGATTTTATTTTCCATTTTTAGTTGAAACAAAAATATCCTGCAAACACGCACACACACACACACAAACAAGCACACAGAGTAAGGAGAGACCACACTCGGCGAAAAGAGTATGGTTTTTGTGGTGTGACACATATATGTATATTATGTAAATTAAATTTTCCGGCATCGCATTTATAAGTTGATCCTTGAACAGACAAAAATAAGGATATTATTCATATTGTGTTTTGTATTAAAAAGGTGAAGAACATTGGAAAAAAAAAAAAAAAAAACTATGATATAATAAAATTTTGATTTAAAAAATTAATGTTATTTATTTTTTCGTTTTTAGATATATAGAAAAATTTTAATAAATTAAAAATATGATAAGTGATAGTAATAGTAATAGTGGAGCCAGTGAAAGTAGTAAATATTCTTCAATTATATGTAAAGAAGTATTTGATGAGGGTTATCAACCATCAAATGAAGGTAAAAATATGTTATAGTTTTTTTATTTTTTTGTGTGTAAAGGCACTTATAATTTATTATAATGATTATTTATTATATTCTATGATAAAAAAAAATTGCTGGTGGGGCGGCGGCGACGTCAGTGGCATTTTCACCAGTTTTTTTTTTACGTTTTTCATAATTTATTTGATTAGTAATTTATGTTTTTTTTTTTACTGAGTAGATTTTTTTTATTCTTTTGTATGACAATTTTCATTATATTTTAGTAAAAGTAGTTTTATTATATTATTATTATTATTATTGTGTGTGTGTGTTAATTTTCTTGTATACATTATTTATGTTATTGATTTATTATCTGTTTTTTTTTTTTTTTTATTTTATTACTATCCATAAAATTTTAATTACTTAATAATAAGACTTTTTTTTTTTTTTCTGTAATAAAATTAAGATTAAATGTTATATAATATTATTTGATGGACACATTTTTCCATAACATATATATTAATTTGAAATAATGTAAAGGTATAATAAATTCTATTGATAGGTTTAAGAAAAAATACACGTAATTATTGAATAATAATAATCAGAGCAGCAGTAAATGAAATAGCTGTACATATTGTTTGATATAATGACAAGACAAAAAAAAAAAGGGCATTTAATAATAATAATAATAATAATATATTCAAAAGTAAAAATCAATAATGATAATGCATTCAGAAGGTTTTCATATTGTATATACAATCACCACTTCTTCGCTGCTGGTGTATATTTGTAGAGACATGCTCTGCGGATATATATATATGATATCTGTAGGTAGAAGAATTTTTTTTTTGTTTTGCGTAGGATGTACAAATAATTTTACTTATTTTCTGTTGTCATATATGTTTTTTGTAATAATAATAATAATAATAATTGTACAAAATATAAATATGAAAATTTTTCATGTGCCGACAAAAAGAAAGTCGACTACATTTATTATTAAACGAAAAATATGGTAATTTTTATAGGCCTTCCGCTCCTTTATTTATTTATTATTTTCTTTTTTTTTTTTTTTGTGTATTATTTTTAAGTCTACAAAAAAAATTAAATAATCTTTAATTATAAATACTAAAACGTTAGCCCAAATTATGGTTTAATTAATATTTCTATTAATTTATTAGTTCCAACCTTATATTGTTGGATACATATATAATTATACACGAGTATTAACTGTTTTGTATATTAATATACCGATGCCTAATATCATCCACACCAATTAGAATCACAAATCAAAATAAACGAATAAATGTTTAGTAATTAATCATATATATATTTGAATGTTAAATAAATAATCAAAGTTAATATGATATGCTTTTCTGTCAACGTAATAATATTCGAAATTATTCTTTTGCACAGCAATGTTCTTTGGTTAATTTTTGAATAGGTCCAATAAACAATTTATTAATTTTTTAAAGATATTCTAATTGTCGGATTCGTTTTTCAGCAATGATAATTCAATGTATCAATATCGCATCGAGAGAATCAAACTCGAACCGCGGATAAACTGACACATTTGTGTGCTTTTTATATAACCACTGCGCCACCAAATCATTTAAATTTTAACACTTTTATTACAAATTTAATTTATTCAATTAATTTTTTATATCATTCATATGTTAACACAAATAAGTTAATGACTTTGAATATTATTAAATATTTATATTTTAAGTAGTATTATAAGTATATATATATATGTGTGTGTGCCAGGAGTCTAAACTAATAATAATAATAATATAATAATCAGTATTAGTAACAACTTGTGTATAACGAAATATTTTTTAAATTAATCCAATAATTATGTTTAAAATTATTTTGTAGAATTAAAAAATATTTTTTTATTATATTATAACCATAATCAAATCAGATATTGTTATATACAAGTAGAGCATATGTATGCTATATAAAAAAGCATTATAGTTATTGGCACCTTGGAAAATTACTTCGCATTGCATATCGTAATATAATAATTCATCAATTGGTCTCTGCAATTATAGAAAGACATTTCTTTAATTCCAATATTTTTTTAATATAAATGAGTAATTATTGTTCATATAATGGTGTATACATACATTGTTAATCTTTGTGTGTAGCGTCCAACACCATATTTAATAAGCATCCAATTATTTTAATCCATAAACGGTATAATTGAATCCTCTCTATGTAAAAATGTTCACGATATCAATTGACATATGGAAACCGATATATATATATATATGCAAGTCAATAGTGTACGCACTATTTAAATGTGATGATAAAGTAAATTCGATAATTTGTGCAAGTGAATCGTAGCAGAATGTTCATATACATACATTTTATATGCAGTATATATGTACGCCTTTATTTTGATTTACATCGTACCTTACCACAGAGACATTAAAACTTAATTAATATAATAGATATTTAGGCTATATTTATTATATAATATATTAAATTATATATGCAAATAGTATCAGGTAACCATTATGGGAATGTATACCTCTGATCCATTGGGAAATCAAATCGTACAAATATTTTTATTTTTTTTCATGTATATACTTTTGATGTTTGTATAATATTTTAATTGTATTGAAAATTTAGTAGTTGAAATTATTTCCAGTAGCACCATTAAAATGTGGATAATTAATTATTGTAAATAATTTATAATTAAATTATAGATTTATAAGATAGCAATTACCCCATATATTGTTAACATTTTCAAGTTGCAATATGGTTCCTGTATGGTAAAATAAAGAATAATTTTTCATTATACCTATACGATACAGTCTCACGCTCAACCAAATATCTTTGTTCGATTTTATCACTATTTTTCATTCATTAGAATTGTGTACTCTTAGCCTTTTGCTATATACCTAAACTAACTATACTGTTTTTGCATATAGTTTCTTACAAAAAAATATATTTCAAATAGAAAAATACACCCTAAGGCATTCGAAATGCGACAATGATATTAAATTTAACCGTATTTTTGTACACATAATTTAAATGTATATAGATAAGTGCATTAAGTGAGTTAAGAACTTTTACCCAGATTTATTAAATGTGTATACGCAATATGGCAATGTATTTTTTTATAAGAAAAAATTGCATTTTTATTTTATTTAAAAATCAATTATCAAAAAATAAATACTTCAGCATAGAATTCTTCTATAAGTGTCGTTTTTTTTTTTTTTTTATATTATATTTTACGTAATTTATCTTGTTTTATTTTCAAAAAACATCAAAAACATTTATTATATTGTTATTCATATTTCAAAACATATAAAATTATGTTATTTTTAAGGTGGTTTTTTTGTTCATTCCCATTTTTTTTTTTCTTTCTTTTTTCTTTTATGTACTATAGAAATCAATGACTATGCAATAAAAATTGGCATAGATCCAGAAAAAGAACCGCATCTATTGTATTTAGCAAAAGATGGACTTATGCAAGCATTACCACGTGATTGGCAAATATGGTAAAATACAAAAAAAAAAAAATAACTAAATAAATAAATTACAAAAAAAAAAATATGAAAGAAAAAAGATAAAATTTCATTAATTTTATTAATTATTCTTTTTATTTTCTTTTGATGATATTCAACACACGACCTACGATGCCAAAATATATATTTTATTATTTTGAATTATATTGAATTTGTATAAATTTTGAAGTTATGATGAAAAAGTTCGTGCATATTATTATTTTAATACATCAACAAAATTAAGTCAATGGGATCATCCACTTGATGCTGAATATTCAGAATTAGTTGAAAGTGCAAGAAAACAATATAATTCAAATGATTTATCGGAAGATGCATCTCAAATTGATTCGGGTATACGAAGTTTACAAGGCAACGAAGACTCGGAATTGTTAACCGATATATCACCGATAATTTCTTATAAAATGGATAATACATTATATGGTAATAAATTTTTGTTACCAATTGATAAAGGTAGTAGTAACGATTTTGGTGGTGGTGTTGGTGTTGGTGTTGGTGCTGGTAGTATTAGTAGTAATAATTATCAACAATTTGATATTATAAGAAATAAACGTTTTGAAATAACAAATTATCCAAATAATAATATACCACCACCACAAATTGGTTTATCAATAAAATCGAATACAGAATCATTAAATACATTACAAAAAAAAGAAAAATTGACGCCAGCGCCACCACCACCACCAACAACAACAACATCAACATCATCAACGTTGTCTGGTGGTGGTGTTAAAGGAGGATTTACTTTAACCGGTACTGGTTCAATGTTTTTAAAATCAAAAACAACAAATAAACCATCAATTGTTATTGATAATGATAAGAAGAAAAAACAAAGTGATATTAATAATACAGGCGCAGGAGCGGTAGTAAATAATAATATAAATTATAGCATTAGTAGTAATGGGAATACAAGTAATGTTAAAGGAATTTTAAGAGATTCTAGTTTAACAGATGTTCGACATAAATTTAATAATGGTAATAATATAGATTCAAAATTATCCACAGACATGGAAAATGAAGATCGTACGAAAATTGTACGATTTAATTTAAATTCAAATGAAATTAATACTGATAAAAAAAGTAATTTTGTTGATAGAAAATTATTAACCAATAAATCAAGTGAAGATAGAGACGGTGATGATGATGAAGTTGATAATGACGAGGATAGTTATGATGACGATAATGATAATGATGTTAATGATGAAAATTATAATTATCCTAGAAATAATGATTTAGAAGACGATGGATGGGATTTTACAAACGGTAATGAAATTCCCAATAATAATATTAAAGTAACATTTAATAATAAATCATCATCATCAGCTACCATAAAACCAACATTAAAATCTCAAAAATCTTTTGATATTGGTCAAAATAAATTGCCGCATCAATCAGTACACAATAATAAATACAATAATATAAACATGGCTTTAAATGATAAACCAAATTTATTAAAATTATTTGAAAGGCAAACAGAAAATGGAAATGGTAATCAAACAATTATTAAACCATTATATGAAAATACAGACACTGAATCGGATGATAGATCTGGCAATGATGACAATAATGTTATGATGGCACAAAAACATAATAATATTACAAAATTACAACAATTAGAACAACAAGAACAAATGGAAATCGAACAATTAAAATTTGCAATGAATGAACGAATGGTAGAAATGAAAAATAATTTACTAAATGAACAACAAAAAATTAAACAACGTCTTCATGACGATATGAATACCGAATTAGAAATGCAAAAGAATCATTTAATTGAACAAAATAAAAATAAATTTGAAATTTTTGAAAAAGAATATAATAGTAAAAATGAAAATACATTGGCAGCTACTACACACGATGAAAATGAACGATTTGAAGAACAAAAACAAATTTTAATAAAAGAATTACAAAATGAACATAAAAATATGATTGAATTAGAATTACAAAAAGAACGTGATGAATTAAAACAGCAATTGGAAATTAAACGTACCGAATTGATAGCGGACAATGAAAAATGTATAATGGAAATAAAAAATATGCTAAATGAACAATTAGAAAATTTAAAATTAAATTTAAAAACAGAAAATACAAATGAAATGGAAAAATTTAATGAACAACTAAAATTAGAGTTTGAAGAGCAACGAAAAGAAATTATTATGAAACATAAAAGTTCTGTTGAATTATTACAAAAAAATCATAATGAAATTTTAGACGATTTAGAAAGAGATCTAAAAACCGAAGAAGAACTGTTGCGTAAAGAACATACAACCAATTTAATTCAATTAAAAGATAAATTAAATCATGAATTGGAAATGGAACGCCAACGAATGCGTGAAACTGGTGAAAATCGTTTATATGAAAAAATTCGGTGTGAAAAACGATTATTAGAAGATAAATATCGTTGTTTAAAAGAAAAATATGCACGCTTAAAAACCGATGTAAAATTAACGGTTGAACGTCGTAATCGGCGTCGTGAACAACAAACCACTGGTTCGGAAACAGAACGTACTAATAATTCTAATAATAATAATCATAATAAATATCATACAATTGGTAATAACAGTGATGTACGAAACAATTTAATGTCATCAACAAATTATCATGATTATGATGGTGGTGACACTACTGGTGCTAAACCACCAATAACACCAAAATTATCAGCCAAATTTATACATGAACAAAATTTTATGAATAAATCAACAACAGCAGATAATCATCATTATCATCATACAGATGATCATAATAATATTATTCAAAAAGAGAAAAAATTTGGTGCAGCCGCTAAATATATATCACACATTCAACAATATCATGATGACACAACATCAATAAGTCAAAGTGATACAACAATTTCAAATAATTATAATAATAATAATAATCGTAATAATCGATATTTACCAATACATTCGACATTAGGTGATAATGGTAATTCTGATTCAGAATCATTTCGATGTAATCAAGATAATAATAATAATAATAATAATAATAATAACAACAACACCAACACTAACAATTTTAGAGATAATAATACACCTGGACGTCAACGTAAAAAAGTATTTACACGTATGAAATCAGCCTCAACATCGCGTTTAAATTCAAATACACGCATGGAACAACAACAACAGCAGCAACAACTTGTTACACGTCCATGTACACCAGTTGAAAATTTACGAAGGCAATTACAAAAATTAGAAGATTTAGAAGATCAATTTCCAGACAATTCGTTAGATACAACGTATCATTTACGTTATCCATTTTCGGACACTACGATAAAAGATTATAAAACTGTTGATGGTGGTAATAGTAGTGAATTGGAATTTTTTAAACATCGTATACATTTGGAACGTGATTCGGTACGACGTGCCAAAGATTCGTTACGCACACAACGCATTAATTTTCGTTCTAAACAACAGGAAATTAAACAGCGTCATCATAAAAATTCAAATCGACATACAATTGAACAATTATTTCAAGAAGAAAAAGAATTAACGGAAATGGAAGTTAATTTACATCGTACACGTGCATTATTAGGTGAAAAAGTGATACGTTTGCGGCATCTTCAAGAATCACTAAATCGTGCATTTGAAAAGGAAAAACATATTGATTTTTTATCCGATGAAAACCCATTAAAATGTAGTGGTGGTGGTGGTGGTGGTGTTGGTGTTGGTATTATGGGTCATTATAAAGATGATGTAACATTAAGTGATTTATCATCACATTCTAGTTCCGGTTTTAGTAGTACTGATTTTTGTGGTGGTGGTAGTGAAACAAATCCAGGACAACATTTAATGTTGAAACAACGTAAAGAAATAATGTATCAAGAACCATCGGAAATCATTCAAAATGTTGAACAATTAAATGCTGAAATTCGTGAAATCTGGGAAATATTAAGTAAACGTCAAGCACATGGTAATCATTTTTATTTATTATATACTTTAGTTTATAATTTCCAGTTTCCACTTATTATTGGAACACCCTCAATTTCGTAATTAGATCATCCATAATTATTAAAATATCTCCATTTCTAAACATCCCGCTATCATTTAAAGTACGTGAAAATTACTGGTAGGAATGCTTCCTTTTTAATTTTTTTTGAGCATACACTTAAACAAAAGTGATATTTCTGATTCGAATCATTTTTATTCTGTTCGAAACGGAATACCATTTCAATTAAACCGCGACCGGGGAACTCTATAGAAATGACTTAAAATATATATTAATATTTTAATTAATTTTATAAAATTCTATAGGTTTACCACCGCCACCATTATCATCAACATCAATGCTATATCAACATCAAGAAATTGGTGGATGGCCATCATCATTAACAACAGCAAATTCAGCAATACCATCAACACAATTAACACAACAAACATTACCGTCATCATCAATAACATCATCAACATTTTTACAACATCAACAATCACAACCGATACCAACGTTAGCCGACCGATTGGAAACATATCGTCAATTGGCAGCTAATCGTTTAACTGCATCATTAACGGGTGGTACTACTATTGCTGCTGCTGCATCTGTAGCCAAAATTAGTAATTCTTCGTCAACTGGCAATAATATAATTTCTTCAACTTTAGTACCACCTGTTGTACAACAATCTGCACCGTCACCAGGTAATCCAGCCCATACAATTGTTTCACAATCCTCATTTAGTGGTGGCGGTTATACAACAAGTTTAGTCGAACGTACACAAGAAATGAGAAATTGGTTACGATTAGCAAAAAATGAACATGAACTTTTAAATAATAATGGTCATCATCAAACTAATTTATAAATAAATAAATGATAAAAGTGAAAAAGTTAAAAATTAAAATTAAAAATATATTATATTTATTAAAAAACAAATGATGATTTTCAATGTTATATTTATTTATTTATAATAAATATTAATATATATATTTATATTATATGGTTGAATATATATAATTATATGTACTCCTCGTATATGTGTGTGTAGTATTGTGTATAGTGAGCACAAAACTGTGATAGATAAAATTTAAAATTTAATTATTTGTGTGTTTATAGTAATTTATAAACAAATAAAATGCATCCAAATATTATATAATTTAAATTAATAAAACAGCACAAGGTACAATTAATGCACAATAAATCACAATAATAAAATAAAATATTTAATTTTTCTTAATTTCTATATAAAATGCACAAATATATATTATAATTAAAATATCCTTTTATTTATTTTATGGAACATATTATTATTTAATTTTATTTAAGAAAAACATAATTAAGTCTATTGAATTAATGAATAAATTTATAAGAATTAGAAATTCATACGTACATTTTTAAAATCTATCTCTATATAATTAAAATTATATAAATTACTCCTCTACTATACAAGCCGAATAGATTTCATATATGTAATATTAAATTAATCTAAGTAACTAAGGACCTAATCAAAATTTATAAAATCTATCTATATTTCTTCTATTTTACCCTTGTAGTTTTTATTTTTATTAAATATTTAAATCTGTGTTACAATAATATATAATTTCATTGAACAGAGAAAAAAAAATGCTCAATTCATAAACAAATAATTTGTAATTGTATTTTTTTTTTTTTTTTTTGATAATAGTTATTAAACGCTATTATAAAAACAGGTGAAAATTTAATTGCTCATTATAATTTTCTCATTTTAAAATCATATATTCAGAAATATATATATAGAAAATATTTATTATTTTATTTATTTAACAACTGACGACATTTTTTTAAATTAACATAACATTTTTGTTGTGTTGTTAAAATAAAGTTATTTTTTCAAATACATAAAGACTGCGGATTGTTTAAAAAAAATAACTAAAATAAAATTAATATTTAAACATCTAATTATTGTATTGGGTATCCCATTTAAATTAAAAAATTAAATACTTATATAAATGTAAATAAATAAAACCAGAATTTATGTGTTACTTATATCTATTTATATTAACACAGTTTTTCCTAATTATATTTTGTGTGTTTTTAAATATAAATAATATTATAATAATTAAAATATAGTTAATTCAATACCATTAAAAATATTGCAATAATATAATAATAAAATTAAATTATAAATTTAAAAAGAAAAAAGAAATTAAATCCTCCCTCTAAATGCCTTAAATTTTATTATTTTAATTGGTATTTAGTTAAAAAACAAACAAAGCCGAAATGCAAAAAGATTATTTTCGAATAATATAATTTAAAATAATTATTTTTAAAAATCTATAATTTATGTTTTACATTATTTAAATATAAATAATATTAAATTGGAAGCATTTAAAAAAAATTAATAATACAGTGAATATTGAATATATTATTCATTGAATACAATATTCGCTTTTGAATATAATATTTCCATCAATAACGTAACTCAAAACTTTGCTATACAAAAAGTATATTTGTTTTCATATTAATTGAATGCGTGAGCCATAGCATGGATTATATTGGACTGAATGCAATATTCACTATATATATAATAATATATTTTTAAGTTTAATTTAATGACAATACACCCAGAGTAAAATTGACGATATACATTTTTATATTATGTAGAGAATATAGCAGCACGACTACAAAATATATATTCTCTCATCACAATAAAATAATTAAATAAATTATATTTAAATTAAATCGGAACATATTATCTTTCTCAATTTGAAAGTATTCGTAAATTAATGAAAATATATATCATATATTTTTTTCTCATTGTAAGGTTTACGCATAAACGCAGTAACAAAAATGTTTCATCAGCAGATGATTGAAATTAGAAAGTATTGGTTTTATAAACTTTATGGCATTATATTGTATATATAATTTGTCATATATGAATTGGTCAGATAATCGCCAACAATATATGCATATATTCATTTCTATGTCATCAATCAAATTAATATTTAATATTTCGACTTTATTTAATCGTTCAAAGATAACCTACTACTCCTCAGTACGAAAAGCAATAATCGTTACTGCAATACTCGACAGTTTCACATATGAAACAATGCTATTTACTGTCATGTGTGCATATGGTAAGATATGACCAGGAGCCCAACAGAATATGACCCAATATTTTCAGATATAGTTTTAAATATCTTTAAATAATCCTGTACACAAATCATTATGACTTTATTATATGTTATATTATAGCTCAGTACCTCCAATACAGCTATCCGACTGTTCACATTAACGTTTATATAAACTTAAGACATAAAAATATTAATTATTCAATATTCAAATATCATTATAATTTGATTTATTAACCAATTGGACTGGAATTCATGCGGAATAATATTATGTCGTATACTCTGTACACAATAGCATAAATTCAAAAATAACCGCAGTATATGAAATTGTATTTTATATTAAAAACTAAATGCCACAATTGAAATTGATAATAAAAACACACTTTCCATTTAATGAACAAACAAAAATTGATAATAAAATTTCTACTATAATTTTTTCACATTAATTATTATATGCAAAAATATGCAAGATAATTATTATTTAGTTTTTTTAAATATATATTTCCGATTCAAAAATAATATTTATTTTGAGTTTATGGAATTATATATTTCTTTTATTATTTATTAGTTTGTTGTATTTCGCCGGATTTAACAGACCGGAATTAATATGTAATATCATTATTTATTTTATTTTCAATAATAATTATATACATTTTCACTTAACTATATATTTATTTTGATATGGATAAATAAATAAATAAATAAATACATTTTTTTGCTTAAATATAATAATTATATTGATATAATGAAAGATATTAAAATATAAATTAATTAATAAAAAAAATAATGGAATTAAAAATGTTTGTAATGAAGTTAATTTTTAGAAATGGTTTACATAATTATATTAAAATTTATTTCTTAACAACAAAGCTTAATGCAAAAAATCAATTTAATATATAATTTATTTAAATTTTCTAAATCTATTATAATAATTTAATTAAGTATTCATCTATCTATACTAATATTATTATTGGATAAATATACTGCTGGCGTACTGTCTATGTTTACACGGTCTACGTGTATTGTATTTGTACATCTATATATATATATATATTTTTACTATCTATTCACTCACTATAAATAAACAATAAGATTTAAAATTTAATAATAAAAATTTATTTTATATATATTTATTTCTCATTAAATTATTTATAAAATATGGTGGTACTACGTCCAAAATTTCACAATCATTTAAAAAATTTAAAAAAAAATAAATAAAAACGATATGTATATATTTTAAGAATATATAAATTATATTAAAAATATAATACTTAATTATTTTAATAATTTAAAAATTAGATAATATATTATAAAAATTATTATTGTAATCACATTTAATTTACTTGTAAAAATTATGTATTACACACTATTTAATATTAGGTGAAATATTTTAACTTATAAAAACAACACCCACACGTCGATATACTTATACTTTACAACATATTCAATTTGAAATTGAATTAATTACCAATTAAATACCAAAAATATATAATATATAGGCGCTCCCTTAAATAATGACGCCGAAAATTTAAATTCCATTAATATATTTTCGCTTTTAATTTAAGATAAATTTGGCCATTTATAGTGTTGTATTTATATTAAAATATACACATTCAGGACACTATATAATGTACGCTGGATGTACTAAATTTTAAGACACCATACAACATGATTTATATAGACACTTCTCTAACAGAATCAAATTTCAGAAATTGTTATGTTTCTATACATTACTTTAGCGATATAGCAGCAAGCACAAATTGCCCAAATGCTCCCCAAATACGTATAAAATACATATCTAGTGATCTGAATATATCTTTCCGAATAGCTATAAACATTGATTCAAGATGGCATGAAATTATCATTAAAAGATTAAATTGTTTATCGTTTTTATAAATTTTCTATTATTTATTTATTTAACAAAACAATTGGCTATAAAACAAACCAAATAATAATATAAAATCAATCTTATTTAATCGATAATAGAGTGTTTTTATAATAAAACCTAAGAATATTTGGCCTGACTAAATTAAATGTTAATCATTCAAAAATTATACTAACCTTTAAATCTTATATTTTCTCACATCAAAAATTGTTATATTAATTAAATATATTATTTTTATTTTTTATTAAAATAGTAAAATCTATTTTAAATAAAAGAAAATTAAATTATTAATTATATTAAAATAAGATATATGTTTAATTAAAAAAAAATATAATTTTAGAATAAAATAAATATTGTAATTATATTATTATTTCATTATTTTGAAGAAAACACAATGTATGTTGAGGCAATAAGTAAATAATCATCAACCCCTGGCGGATGTACATACAATTTTAACGAAACTTGTTAATAAACAGCTTTATAATCCCATTCCAATCCTATGCATTGCAAATTTCATCGAAATTGGTCGATACAGTTGTGTAATCTAATCGATAGAGCTGACGTGTACCATCAATTTTAAAGAAACTTGTTAATAAACTCATTTATAATGCCATTCCTATCCTGTATATACCAGATTTCATCGAAACTGTCTGATTCAGTTGTGTAATCTAATGGATAGAGCTGTCCTGTGAATTAATTTTAAAGAAATATGTTATGTAGCACCTGTATAATCCCATTCCACACCTAAATACTAAAGTTCATCGAAATTGGCCAAGAGATCATTAATTGTACACTTAATAAAGCTACCCTGTGTTACAATTTTAAAGAAACTGGTTAATAAATACCTGTATAATCTTATTCCAAATCTACATACCAAATTTCATCGAAATTGGTGAAGAAATGACGAAGTTATGTCCATCCCAAGAAATGCGTAGCATTACGTATATATACACGCACCCATTCATACAATACACACGCACACATAGAAAGGCCAAAAAATTCGAAAAAACAACCAAAATATACGATTTTTCGAGCTGATGTATTAGGCAATCATAATCATATGCTAGTGGTAATATTATTTATTTTTATTTATTTGTAAACATTACAATTTCAAATATTTAAAATCCATAGAATAAAAGACTAACAAATGCTAAACTTTATATAAGATTGTTGTCTGTGCTAAATTGAAAAAAATTTTCTACGAAATAATTTTCTATGAAAAACCTTTGCTATATGATAGAATGGTTTGGATTTGTGTTAGTGGAAAATATAAAAAAAAAATCAGTATTTTAAAACTGATTATGCTCGCCTAATACCTCATCTCAAAAAATCGTATATTTTGCATGGTTTTTTTATTTTTTTGGCCTTTCTATGTGTGCGTGTGTATTGTATGAATGGGTGCGTATATATATACGTAATGCTATGCATTTCTTGACATGGACATAACTTCGTCATTTCTTCACCAATTTCGATGAAATTTGGTATGTAGATTTGAAATAAGATTATACAGGTATTTATTAACTAGTTTCTTTAAAAATGTAACACAGGGTAGCTTTATTAAGTGTACAATTAATGATCTCTTGGCCAATTTCGATGAACTTTAGTATTTAGGTGTGGAATGGGATTATACAGGTGCTACATAACATATTTCTTTAAAATTAATTCACAGGACAGCTCTATCCATTAGATCACACAACTGAATCAAACAATTTCGATGAAATTTGGTATGTATTGGATTGGAATGGGATTATAAAGTTGTTTATTAACAAGTTCCTTTAAAATTCATGGTACAGGACAGCTCTATTGATCAGATTACACAACTGAAATCATTAATTTCAAAGAAATTTGGTATGTAGGTTTCAGTTTGGATTACACATGTATTGATAAACAAGTTTCTTCAAAAATTGATGGTACAGGACAGCGTTATTTATTGTACAACTGAATCATCTCTGAACCTAACTTCGTTAAAATTTTGTACATAGATTTTGAATGGAATTGAATCAATCTTTTCCACATTTAAATTAAAATATAATTTTTATTATTATTTATTGTATTATTTGTAAAGAAATTACATATGTATATTTATTTTATTACTAATTTTAATTTATTTATATTTATACATCAACACCAGGTGATGGTGGTGGTGGTGGTGGTGATGAATCGTATAATTGAGAAACTTCTATTATACATACATCTTTACGATGACAAGTAAATCTTAATAAATTGTCATCAGCTTTTATGATACTCTCATCAATTCATATGATATTATTTTCGAACATTTTATTTTATAATAACATAAATGTATTGTTAAATACAAGCAAGGTTCGTGATCACAACACCAATTGATAATATTATTTAGGCAATATATTCAAATCAATAGTGGATCACCATCGTCTGTATTTAAATTTAAATTCCATAAATAATAGTCTATTAATACAATTCATTTCATTTTAATTTGATTGAACATATAAAATAATAATTTGTTTATTTAAAATTAGAATTTAAATCAATTCATAATTCAGTTTTTATGGTCATCACACACAAAGTGATGTGAAAGTGTATGATATTGTGGTCAGTCTTTAAAATCTACATACAGTGCAAACATGTAAATTGTGTGTACTTTACATTACAAATTTAATAAATATACGTTAATTTATTTCGCTTAAAATTAAAATAATAAATTATATAATTTATTTTTAGTTTTATGTTATTTTTGTTTTGTTTTTTTTTTTTTTTTTTTATACAATTTATTTAAAATTATTAAAATTACAAATTGACATTATAAATCGGTATTTGAAATCAATAATATTATGTGTTATTAATTAATACTTATTTTTTTACATTAAAATTATGTATCCTTATTTATTTATTTAATATACGAGTTTATATATAATTATGTTTATATATAAAAATATTAATTATTATTATTATTATTATTAAATATTATTTCGTTTTACGCATTTCCATATATAACATTAAAACAAAAACGCAATTCTAACATTATTTAAATTTATTCGATTTTTATCTAAAATTATTACAACAAGTGTAATATTTAAAAAAAAAAAAATAAAAATATTAATAATAAACGAAACGAAAGCCCCTCTCTCTCTCCTCTCGTTCGTTAATTATATATGAATTTATTCGAAAATTTGTAAATACTATATATATATATAAAATATAATTTATACAATATATTTAAAAACGAAAACTGGGAAAGATAATTTAAAAATATATATATAATCAACAAAAAAAACAATAATAATAATAATAATAATAATAATAATAATAATAAACTTACAGATTAAGTACATGATATTTTAAAAAAATAATTAAAAAAAAAAAGGATTAATAATATAATTATTATAAAATATGTATATATTTGTATTTTTTTCTATATTATAAATAATATAAAATATGGTATACATATATTTTTATATATACCCTGGAATGCCTTTGGTTATTTAAAAATTTAAAAACACAATATTATATTATTTTACATCATAAAAATAATTATTTTATATTTTTATTAATTTTTAATATATTTGCTTTCGTTATATGATGAGCTCTATATATTTTTTCATTTATATTTCTATCTATTTATTTCTTCATTAAATAAATATCAATATAATAATTGGATTATATTATTATCATATAAATATAAATTATATGTGTCACAATATATTAAATTACATATATTATATTTAATTTAAAGTTTTTCTTATTTATTATTTATTATATTTATATATCGTTTATTTACAATCAAAGAGAATATATTATAAAAAATAGAATAATAATTATTTATAAAACTTCGTAATTGCTGAGTTTATCACCACCATCATCGTCTCTGTGTGTGTGTGTGTGTGTGTGTATGTGTTCGAAGAAGAAAAAAGAAAAAAACCAATAATATGTAATTGTAATTATTTAAAAATAACATAAAACACACAATTAAACATTAAAATATTTATATAATTTAAAAATATATATATACCAATAATTTATGTGGCATATTTTCCAACACCAACAATGTGTGTAATTACATTTTTAATGAAAATAATTATTCTAAACCATTTTATATTATTCAATTAATTATTCACAATAAAATATTGTATATTATTTAAATTCGCTATGCCCAAGTTAACATTTCAGGTATTACAAAAAAAAAAAAATTAAGTACATTTTAGTAGAATAAGTAGAGTATCAGTGAAATGATAAACATCAGACATCTTATAATATACAATATAATAACATTGGTTACTTTTGCTGTGTGAGGACGGCTGTTGTCATGCAGCAATATGACTGATTGCACAATATACACAATATAGTTATTAGATTCGATTCGATTAGATTCGATATAGTGGTATTACATAACAATTTAAATCAAATCAAATCGAATATGAGTATCGGAATCGTATTGCAAATAATCAATATATGGCTCTTACGAAAATATAATATATAATTTATTATTTCAATTGTAATAATTTTGCGAATCAATAATGTTAACCATTATTTATTTTACTATTTATCTATTATTTATATATTCCCTTTGATTTTATATGTAATAATATAATATATTATATTTATCGGTTTTTGTTATGTAATTGCTATTTAAATAAAAATGATGTGTGTGTGTAAAGGCGTGATAATTATTTTACCATATAATTTATAATAATCTTCTTTTTTTTTTTTTTATTATTTGGTATGTACTAGATAAAAATGTTTTGTTGTCATATTAACACTTAAAATAAGCTGCACTCAAATTAATATGTATTAAAAAATGGAAGTAAAACTGTTCTATAATATATTATTATTTTTTTTTTTTTGTATAATTCTAACAGATCTCTAGATATTAATATACAGTGAAACCTATGAAGTAGATAACCACTATAATCTGACCGTATACAAATTACTATATTATATAATTCAATGGTAACAATTTATAAACTGTTTTAATATAAGGCAGGATTAATATATGTGTTACCGTTAATTACACTACTATTGTATTTGAAACGAGGTCGGTATTACTGTAGAATATATAAAAAAAACTATAAAATTAATATGAATGAATTTGTAAATTACTACGATAATAATGTTACGTATTTAATGTGTGGTCCCAGTTCCCAACAGAATTACATATAGCTGCCGATTTCATTGTATATATATTATAGTTATTATAAAAAAGAAATAAAATTTAAAATATATCTGATAATAAAAGTTGCGTTACTATTCGATATAGGGTAGTGTGATATGGGTGATATCAGCAATAAATCGTAATGAGTATAGTATTTTCAACATCGTAAAATGACAAATAATTTAATTATTTTCAAATATGAAAAACTAAGTACTTTTTTTTTATTTCTTATTATATAATCGTGTCGATTTATTTTACAATATGATATATACTTTTACTATACAATGATATTTTACATCATTAATACATCAACCGGGCATCGAAATAATAAAAGATTTGTTCGGGAGGCTTGCAAAATATGCGCATTGGTTTCGCATGTACTGCGTAAACATTGAAGCAGATTACGTATGTAAACAGGTCCATACAATGGTTAGAAGTGATAATTTTGCTAATAGCTTTCTTATATTCAAATATTTGTGCACGGTGTTGTGTCAACTATTTCATAATCGTTCAAAACTATAGAATGGATTTTTGTTTGTTCATTTCTATAGTAGTCATTTTTTTTGAATAATATGGTGATGGTATATTCTTTCTGTGCATGTACGAACACAATAAACTATTAACGGGTCATATAAATTGACCGAGGGTAATCCGTATAAATACCGTATAGGATCTAGTATAGACGTCAACTATTACTACTACTTTTCTCATTTTTTTTAAACCGACTTCAGATTCGTTTTTTATGTTGGAAAAAAAATTTTATGTTAGAAAAAAAAAATTTTCAATTAATTAATTAATTAATTATAGCTAAGTATTTAAAATGCTTAAAATTTAAATAATCAATTTCCTTAAAACATATCATATTTCTTATTTTCATTTGTTTAGCAGCAATTACAAAAATCATATAACAATAACATATGTAACAAGTAAAGAATATAATATGCGTAGTGTGTATTAAAAATAAATTAATTAGCTGCCGCAGGTCAGTTAAAAAAGAAATTATACTTATTATCTAATTAATAATTATTTATAATAACAATAAAAAATAATGAATATATTTTGTTAAATATATTTACAACACACACACACACACACACATATATATATTAATTGAAATTATATGAAAAATATATTAATAATAAAAAAAATTGCTTTTGTTAATACTGAAAACATTCAAAATATTTTTAACAGATCTTGGAAGGGGTCCGCGTGCACACACACATATATAAAATAAACAAAAAGAACGCACATATTCAATACTTGCATGCACACACATCTTAATTCTTAATTAAATTAATTAAAATGTTATAATAGTTATAATATATAGAAAAAATATTTTAAGGCACAAAAATTTCTTTTTAGTATTATTTTTACGTTAATTATATTTTTTAACAATATAATATTTATAGTATTATTATTATTATTATTATTATTATTATTATTATTATTATTATTATTACGTTCTATTCTTTTATTTCTTTCTTCCGTTTTTAATATAAAACAAAACAAATATTCATCTTGATAAATAAATAACAAGGACGGTTCACAAAAAAAACAGACAAATAATAATTAATTAAAAAATAAAATATAAATAAAAATATACAAAACGATTAAAATAAAAAACATCAAATAATTTAACAATTATTTTTTATCTTACATTACGCATTAATGGTACGAGTAACGATGGCGAACCAGCCAAACGTGTAAATGGATGTTCTAATAATTCATGAGCGGTTGCACGTTGTGATGGATCACGTACCAGCATACGATCTAAAAATGATTGTAATTTTTGTGATACTTTATGAGCATTTTTTAATGTTGGTGGTTTGGTATCGCGTATGCGTCGCATTGCTTGTAACGGTGGTTCATTGAAAAATGGCGGTTCACCATCAACCATTTCAATAACCATTATGCCAAGTGACCATATATCAACTTCTGGACCGTATGGTAAACGTGATATGACCTCTGGTGACATCCAATATGGTGTACCAACTAATGATTTACGTTTTGGCAACTCTTGTGACACCTGTGCACAAAAACCAAAATCTGATAATTTTACACGTCCGTCAGATGCCAATAATATTGAATCTGATTTTATATCACGATGAATTACACCCTACAATAAAAAAAAATTAAAGTGTAAGTAATGATTTTTTTTTTCACAAGTTATTCTTTTTAAAAATATTAAAAATATTATTAGACTTTTATTTCTAAAAATATGTAGCAGACAGATCTCACCACAATATTTGTATAATGATATACCGCGACCTTATATAATTAAGTAAGCGAATTTACTATTATATAATTTATATCGTCTCATTAATATTACACAAACTGGTAACTTATTGTACTTGCAAATACCATCAAGGTAACTGTTGGCTCACATTTTGTATACAAGAATTTGAATATATTGATATCGATACAAACGCTTTGGTATAGAGTTGAGAACTGGATTTAGACATGTATATAATTATGTAGCAGCGTTATTGTTTGTATATTCCGTACGCTTTTTAACAACCTAAACAAAGATTTTCTTTGGAAGGTTTTAACAAAATATGCGTGGCCAGTAAAGTTATCAAACAAGATTACAGAGTATTGCTTCGCGGTAAACATGAAACACCATATCCAAGATATAATGTACAGGATTGTATCCTTTCACCACTATTATTAATCATCGTTGGTGACTATACCATGAAATGAGTTAATAGACGTTCTCCTGGTGTATTTTACTTAAGTCAGTAAAATAATGCCAATAATATCTACTTGCTCGTATATATATGAGATGACATTCAAAGTAAACTACAAGATTAACGTGACGAAAACTAATTTACTGCATTTGAGAAACAGCCTAAGCGCATTATGAACCGATAGAATACTTAAGTAGATTGATGGATTTTACTATCTTGGTAGTATATGGTAACAAATGATGGTGGTGATGTGGAATTTATGGTTTATACAAATTAGAAAAAACAAAACCCGGTCGATGCATTTAATATGTTGGCCAAAAACAAATCCTAATACCAAATTGTGAATATTTTATGCTAATGTCAATTTGTGAATATTTTATGCTAATGTCAATTATGATTTATTTTATACTGATTATACGCAAGTGAAACCCTGAAAGATCACGACTGTGACTATAGTTTTTTTTTTAAATAAATGCATTTGAAGGCTGGCCTAACGCGGTAATGCCGAGGCTCTCTGAACGAAGTGTCAATAAATATAAATTGATGTACAAATCAAACGACCAAATATGGAGATGGCCCGAACGTATTTCGAAGAATAGTGTGGTGGACATAACAAGGGAATCCTTGTAGTGGAACTGTAGTTGAATAAAGAATTTATACTTTTTTTAAAAAAAAAACAATAATGTGAGATTAAGCATTTCGGTGTATAAATGCCGAAATCATATCAACACACATTTTTAAATATGAAAGTTCATTACTACAATTAAAATGGGTTTATCAAAAAACACCAATTCCTTTGCATAGGATGAAGAAAACAATAACTTACAAATAGACAACCATATAACGTGTGTTAAATCAATACGACGAATTGTTGTTACAGAAATTTAAATTATAAAAATACAAAAGACAATTTTAACTATATACATAAAATAAGTTAATAAATATAGATACCTGAGAATGTAAATATTCTAATGCTTTTAAACATTGCTTACAAACTGTAGCTATTTGTTCTTCGTCCATACGTGAACGTGTTACAATATCAGTTAATGCACCACCTTCTAAATATTCCATAACAACCCATAATTCATCATTTACCAAATAACTGCTATAGGTTTCAACAATATTTAAATGATGATAATCACGCATTATAACAACTTCGTTAAATAATAATTCACGACGTTGCTGTTTACGTAAATTCATTTTTTTAACAGCTACTTGGCGACCTATTTATTACATTTATTTATTAAAAGTCGACAGATATAAATTTTATTATAAATTTATTACCTGTCCGTTTATCTGTTCCAATGCATACGGTACCCGTAGAGCCTTCACCAATTTTCATAAAATTTTCTAAATTCTCACGTGGATCACCGGCTGATACGACCATTTGTAATGCTTGTCGAAACTGAAATAAAAAGGTTGGTTAAAATAAAATTTTCAATTTTCAGGTTTTATTTATGATTTTTTATAATATTAGAATAGAAAAAAATGTATTTACCGTATTTGTTTTAGTCGTTTCTAAATCTATTATTCAAACTATTATATTTTTACAAAAATATACAAACTATATTTACCTGTTCATGAGTTAAACGTTGATCTTGTTTAGCAACAACCGGAGTAGGTCCAATATTTTGTGTACTACCACTAATTCCAGTACTATTTGCAACACCACCGCCGCCACCAATACTTCCGCCTCCAATACTTTGAACCGTAGACGCATTTCCACCACTTGAACTTGAAGCTCTTGAATTTGCTTTGGGATTACCTACATTATGATGTTGTTGTTGTGAGATATGAACATTTTGTTGTTCATTATTCAATGACGTTGGTAAGTGTTTATTGTTTACTATTTGTTGCTGCTGTTGTTGTTGTTGTTGCTGCTGAGGATTATGTTGAAACTGTTGTTGCAAGTGTTGAGATATTTGATTAGTTCCTTGTTGTTGTAATTGTAATGGAAATGCATTTGGTTGTGGTGGTTGAAAATTAGAATTTATTCCTTGTGGCTGTTGATTTTGTAATCGTTGTGTACTGCCACTGCCTACTGAACCAACTGGTGATGTTTGTTGAGGTCTTTTAAATAAAACAATATATACATATAAATTATTATAAATTAAATAATGACAAATTCAAAACATAAAAATATACAATTACATATTCAAACAATAGAACATTTCAATTGATTTTTTTAATTTTATTATTTTTATCTCGGTTGAAAAAAAATAATTATTCATTTACCTAACATATGGTACTTGTAAATCTGTTTGTACATTTAATGCACCAATCGATGCATTTCCATTTATTCCTTGCACATTATTTTGGTACATAGTTTGATTGTCACCAAAATATTGACTGCCTGACGATGGATGTTGTGGTGGTTGTTGTTGTTGTTGAATTATTGCGGATTGACGATTCCAATCTTGTTGTTGATGCACATGTGGATGCTGATTATGATGATGATGGTGATGTTGAGGATTAATTGTAGATGATGATGCTGATGATGTTTGTTGAGATAATGGTGGATGTTGTATATGATGATGAGTATTCGGTTGTTGTGGTTGTGGTTTTGATAATTGTCCACTAATATCACGCCGCATATTTGGAAATTGTGATAATTGTTGTTGCTGCTGTTGCTGTTGTTGCGTTGTTGTCGGTTCCTCTGGTACAGATGGTGGAACATTTGCATTCCCACGTATATCACGTCGAACACGTGGTGGACTTGAACTACGTAATGAATTTGAACGTGCAACATGTGAAGTTTTTGGTAAGATTATGCCATTAGGTGATTGGGTTGAAATTGATAATGTTTGTGACGATGAATCATCGTGTATTTTATTAATCATATTATTAATATTAGTTTTATTATTTAAATGTGGTCGTACAATAGTTTTTAAATCTAATATATCTGTTGGCGTTATTTCCGATGGATCAACTAATGGTAATGGACGATTTATTGATTTTAAAATTTGATTACTACCTACAATTGATGCCCATTGTAATGGTAAACCAATATAACGGCCTTCACGTTTATCAAATCCCGTATGTACACGATGTTCAAAATTGCTAGGTAATGAGATTTGAGGTTTCTTTTTCTTTTTTGTAAACATGTTGGATTTTATGTTAAGCTCATTACTTTTCTTTCTATAATTATTTTAATGTTTTTTCTTCTTTTTTTTTTTATAAAGTTATTAATTTCTAATAAAAAACACACAACACAAATTACAATAAATTTATGTAGAGCAAACGCCAGACAGATAATAATAAATAAAAAAACGCACAAACCAATAATTCGATCAAACAATAAATTTTATGTATTTCAATTTTTCAATTTTCTAAACACGTTTTGTTATTTTTCGTTGCTAATATAAATTTCAGCACATTTTCTTTTTGAAATTATATTATGAACAATAAAAAAAAATATGCAGCAGGAGCGACTCACACACCAAATTGACAGGTCATTTTATTACAGAACACAAAATATTTGATTTTCTTACATTTACATTTTTGGGTACACCCAAAATTCGAATACACTTTGCATACAAATTACCGTGTTCATTCAATCATTAACATAACAATAAAATTAAAAAATAATGAAATAATAACGGATTTATGTGGTCAAATAATAATAAAAAAAAAAACACAAATTAGAAAATAAAAACATCAAGCACCATTTACTTAATGAATTGAATTTGATTATAAGAATTTTTTTACCTTGCGTTTCACATGGCGTTTACGAACGGCAACGCTCTGTACTGACATTGGAATTTATACGATTAAAATTGTTCGAAATAGGTTTTTTGATTTGGTAAGAGAGATGGTTCATATATATACTAAAATTCTCTTTTCAAATTGTACCAGTATTATTCAACGTTTTTTTTAACAAAAAATAGATTGTTTAGAAATATATTTTCCGTTTGAAAAAGATAATAGATTAAAATGCAAATACCTGTTAAAAGATACAAATAAGGTAATTTTAATTTGTACCTTCAGTACAGGTTTCAGTATGTTCATTATATGTAGATTTGCTCTTTTATTTGTTAATAGTGGGACTTGGAAGGGTTCGAAAAATTACGTGATTTGGAACTTAATACGTATTTCATAATTTTTAAAAATAATTAAATGTATGTTTTAATATTTGTTGTTAACTTTTTTTATTAATTATTTAATGTGATATCAAATGGACTCCACCAATCAGCAAATTGTTTAACTTTTTGTATAATATTTTTTTCCTTACGCGGTTTACGCCAACACCTTGCATCTAATTCTAATATACCACAAATAATTTGTTGAGCAAAATTACTACTAAAAGTTTGCTGTTCTTCAATAACATGTGCAAATCCAATAGTCATTCCAAATTGTACCCAAAAATATGGTAAACCTCTTGGTACAGCACGTCGTACGTTACTATTTTTTAAATCGATTACTTGTTTGTTTGTTGACCATTCTGCTTCGGATTCTTGAATTGCTTTTTTAAAATAAAATGGTGCCAATTCAAATTTATTGCTTGGTACACAATGAATGGTCATGTGTGGACGTTGATTTAAATAACTTACAGTTTCAAAAAATATAACATGTAGTTTGAGTGAAGTAAACATTTCATTTAAGGCTTGCCGAAAATCCTAAAAATTAAGTATTTAGTTTAAGGAAAAAAGAAAACATCATATATATATTTGTATATTGTGTAAAACTTACTTGAACTTCATTCCACACATCTTCATCTAATTGTGTTGAACATGCTATATGTTGTATTGGTATGATTAAACAATGCCCTGCAGTTAATCCTTCATAAGATGGTAATGATAAATATACATTTTTTCCTATGGCAATAATAAATTCTGGTTTTGCTTGACATTTTTCACATTTATCAAGAGCACGAGTTAATTGTTCATTTTGATGCATTGCACGTTGTACTTCTTTTTTATCTAAATTCGTAATATTTGTTCGTATTTTATCAGCAAATATATCTTCTAAATCATCATTACTAATTTTATGTTTACCGGCAAGATTTATAAATTGTTCATCTTGTTCAGCTGCCGTAATGAATTTTTCTCTTTCAAACTAAGAGTTTAAATAAAAATTGAAATTGATGTTATTTATTAATAATAATAATATAAAAATGTATTTATTACCATTTGCTTAATATCATATTTATCATCATCTGCAAAGTATCGTACCCTATCACCATCGACATGAGTTTCAACTTTTTTACCCTTTTTTCGTCCTCCCCATCGATCATCACCATTTTGCAGATGAGGTCGATGATGTTGTTGTAATGGTCGACTAATTCCTTTGGAATTTGTGGTTGTAAGTAATATATGTTCTTCATCGGACTGTTTACTCTGTTTATGAATATGCGATTTATTCAGAAGATTTATTTTATGAGAATTCCGATTATTGCGTGCATTTTCTAATTTTTTTTGTAACTCTGTTGCTAATGTAGTATTGCCTAAAATTTCGGCTTTTATTAATTTCGCACCAATTTCATTCATTTGTCGATCGGTAAGAATAACATTTTCGTATGGTTCTTCAGTTATTTCTTTTGATGTAACTTTATTCTCATCTGAACTATCTGAAGAAGATGAGATATGTTTTTTCTTTGATTTTAATTTATGTTTAGGTGGAGTCGGTGATCGACTGTTTAGACCATCAGGTGATTTAGATTTTTTACGTGCTGTATTATGTGATCGAAATTTACTTTCGTTTTTAAACATTTTCGCATCATTTGCAGTCGAGTAATTGGTTTTTTTCCAATTTCCTTTTAAATTAGATTTGTTTAGTTCCATTTGTGTACTATTTGTTTCATATTCTAAAGGTTTTTTAAAAGGTGGTAAGCCAATACCACCGTCTCTCCAATATGGATTTAATTCTCTATTACTTTTCGATGGATCATATGAATTTATAATATTATCTGCTCTTTTCGGTTGTTGATCCGGTTTTGAAAATGTTGGAAGTAACATGCCTGACATCCAATCGTCTCGAACTAATGATTGAGAATTATCTTTTGATTGAATATTTGTTTTCTCAATCCATTCCGTTTCACTATCATCAGAATCATTACTTGAACTTTTATTTCTTTTATGTTTTTTTTTCTTTTCCTTTTGCATCAATAATTCATCTGAAGATGATTCATCAGAATCCCTAGAATGATGTTTACGCTTTTTAGATTTCTTATGTTTTTTCTGTTTTTTAGCTTTCTTTGTTTTTTTTTGTAAAACATTGGAATCAGTAACGCACCCATCCATTTCATCTATTCTTTTAGAAACAGATGGTAACATCCATTTATCATCACCGCGCAATTTTTTTTGTGCAAATTGTTCATCCCGCTTTTTTGATTTTAATTCAGCCTAAAAAAAAAACAATTATAATAATAATAATAATAATAATAATCGATATTGGGAAATTTTTGTAATTTTAATACCTGCTTTAATAAATTAGCACGTTCCTCCCGAAGTTCTTGGCGTGCTTTTTCCTTTTCAGTAGCACTTTCAAATTGTATAAAAGACATTCTAACTTTTTTATTGTTCGAAAAACTCTGATTATAAATATTTTTGATAATTATCTATTATTATTATTATTTTGAAAATTGAATATGTAAAGAAACTTCAACCAAGAACAAACTCAAACTTACCACTCCACGTATTATTATTATTATTATTATTATTAATATTATTATTATTATTATTATTATTATTATTATTATTAATTATTATTATTAATTATTATTATTAATTATTAATATTAATTATTATTATTAATTATTAATATTAATTATTATTATTAATTATTAATATTAATTATTATTATTAATTATTAATATTAATTTTATTATTAATTATTAATTATTAATTTTAACTCCTGGCAAAGTTCACTCACGTATTATTATTATTATTATTTATTAATTTATACTTCTGGTAGTTTTGACCATATCGACCATATAGAGTTCACTCACGTATGTTGTTTTGCTTTTATACAATACCAAATGTCAAAAATAAGAAATACTGATTTTTTTAAAATGGGGTTTCCAAATTACATTTGTACCTAAACATGTACATTGAATATACTAATTACTTTATAAAAATACTCCGACAATGCGTCATCAGCTCAAGCGTCATCGTGTTTCGCTGTTTTGACATTGCATTTGACGTGTTTAATTATTCTCTTTTTCTTTCTCTTTCCGGTTTTTGTACACATCGTACGTCAAGGTAATTTTTTCCCATATTTCTTTTATTTTTTTCTATATTGCGATAGAATATAAATTTAATAAATTGTGAATAAAAATAAATATTTAAAAAGGTATATTGGGACCACACATTAAATAAATACCGTGTTTTTTTGATTTCCCATTATTATTTTTAACCTTAACCGTTTAAGATACACGAAAGCATGTTTGCATCTTACATGTGGACTACTGTGCCTGAATTTAATTTTTTTTTTATTTTTTACAATTGCAGATGCCCGGTGTAACAGTTAAAGATGTTGAACAGGCTGCTGTTGTTAAGGCCGTATCTGTATTTTTAAAGAAGTATGTGCAATGATTTTTAATTGAAATATACATTTTTTTAGTTTTTTTAACGTAAACAAATATTTATTTGCAAATATTTTTCTTATAGATCAGGAAAACTGAAAGTTCCTGAACAAATGGATATTATCAAGAGTGCTAAATATAAAGAATTAGCCCCCGATGATGCTGATTGGTTTTATATTCGTTGTGCATCCATTTTACGACATTTATACCATCGTAGCCCGGCTGGTGTTGGAGCAATAACTAAAATTTATGGTGGTCGTAAACGTAATGGTGTACATCCATCACATTTCTGTAGATCCGCTGATGGTGCTGCACGTAAAGCATTACAAGCTTTGGAAGCAGTAAAATTAATTGAGAAACACCCAGATGGGGGTAGAAAATTAACACCACAAGGACAAAGAGATTTAGATCGCATTGCCAATCAAATTGTAACAAAACAAAGAGCTGCTGTAAAAGCAGCATCTGCTGTTATTATAACCACATAAAAAAATTGATAATAAACACGTTTACTATTAACATCTAAATCAAAATTGTTTTTTTTTTATGTATGAACTCTTACCTGAAATGATTTTGTAGATTAAAAAACAACTTTTTTTTTACAATAAATTAAAATTTAATAAAGGAAATTATAAAAAAATTAAAGTGGATAACAAAATAGAATAACATATTCTACAATTGCTCATATTGTGATGAACGATTGTCTTGAAAATTAATCCAATCTGGTACATGAGAATATTTTGCATAAGTTTCCTTTGTAAGAGATCGTGTTTGAATTAATTTTGTTCCTCCATATATTGATCCTATCAAAGATTTATAATGCTTAAATAAATTTTTGAATATTCAGTAACAACTAACCTCCCAACCAAGCAGTAAAATTTGGTTTTGATGGTGCAGTATGAAATTTTACAACATTAAAAAACAAAGCATTTCTATAAATATCCGATTGCAATAAAGCTAATAGCTCGCTCTTTAATCGCGAATATAATCCCATTATCATTGTTGTGCCACCAATTAGTATTATATTTTCTGCAAGTTGTCGTCGCATATCTAATGGACATTTCATTATAGAATCTAATATAATATAAGGTAATCCTGAACGATCATTATCATCTGGAAATAACACTTCAAATACTGTTTCACGAAGGCGGCCAGAAATTTTTATTATTTCTTTACCATTTACAGGATAATTAACGTCTGGACATGGATTAGGAAGCGTATTGTTTTTATATTGTTTTGAGCGTTCAAATGTTGTAACAAAACATAATCGAACTGAAACGATATATCAAAAATTAAGTTTTTTTTCTAACTATATAAAACATTTTTAACCTTTAATATCTTCTAAAACTTCATCCGTTAATAAATTACTGTTTATTCCACTATCTATTAGTTGACGCTTTATTTCGTTATGAACTGCTTCAGAAGCTAACGGTTGCGCCTGCCAAGCATGTACGACTTGAACACCAATATAAACTGGTATAACAATAGCTTCTTTATAACCAATATCGATTACAAGTGCAGTGTCAACAGCTAATGTTGCTAATACAACTAAATGTGTTGGTACGAAAAAAATCGATAATACTTCAAAATGTCTGAAGAGAACTTTAGCTAAAATTTCACGTATTTCCGTAGGACATAATATATTTTCAACAATTACTATTTTACGTTCTTTTGGACTAACTAATGCATATCTAAAAATAAGAAATAAATATATATAATATACATTAATAGGGTGATTAATGATTTTTGGCAAGATTTACTTGAAAAACAACTTTTCAATAAATTCCACAATTTGATCATAAAAGTTTTGTTGTTTATTATATGAAAATATATTTTTCTTAATTCCAGTATCAATGTCGTGAACTTCAGATGAAATTATTGCTCTGGGATATGCTTCAGATGCAAATCCAACCCTATAAATTGTTGAAAATGAAAAGGATTGTAGTTGTATATAATCATAAAATTGTATTTATTTGATATAAAATATACATACTTGGTATAGGCATATCCAATTTCAAACACTACTGGAGCCGATTCATAAACAGGCATGTCTATAAATTATTTGAAATTCTTTAAAATAATACAATAGAGATAATATAAATATAGTTGATAATTCCTTGCCTTCTTCCTTGAATTTTGTGTATTGTGTACAAACACTGTACAACAATCAAGCATTAAATGCAATGCAATGACGTAATATGAATAAATTGTAAGAAAATTTCAGAATTCATTAGTAAAATTCATTTCAAATCATATATTTGTCAGTTTACGTTTGGCACATTTTACATTTGTTTTTGTTTACATTCTTAAAATATAGGAAATACAAATTTTAGCTGGATGCGTCTTGAAAGAAATATAAATAAACCATGCAAAAAGCAATTAAATAATTGAAAACTGCTGTTGTTCAATAATATAAAATACAATAAAGTTAATTCAATTTTATAATCTCTATTCTATCGATAGTGTTTTAAACATATATTAAAAATTTCATAAATGAATTGTCAATATTACCAAGATTAAAAATTAAATAATGTTTCGGAAAATTGCTGTTGGAATTTCTGGTGGTGTTGATAGTGCTGTAGCAGCTAAAATATTAAAAAGCCGAGGTATATGTAACCGAAAAAGATACAATAAATATAACATCAGCTTAATTTAATTTGATTTAAGGTTTTAATTTGCAGGGAGTATTTATGAAAAATTGGGATTTAATTGATGAAAGTGGTCGTTGTTCAGTAGAAGCTGATTGGGAGGATGCACAATGGGTATGTCAAAAATTAAAAATTCCCATATTAGAAGTAAATTTTGTTAAAGAATATTGGAACGAAATATTTGGGTAACATATAGGATTTAGATTGTTTTTTTATTATGATGGTTTTTCCCAAAATTGCATATAACTAACTATATGTTCTATTTATTATTTTAGAAAATTTCTTCATGATTATGAAAGTGGTTTAACACCAAATCCGGATATTTTATGTAATAAATATATAAAATTCGATGCATTTTTTAAATATGCAATGAATCATTTACAAGTAGATGCTATTGCAACTGGTCATTATGCATGTTCATCATTCGGACAGTTTCTAGAGAATTATAAAGCAAATCAAAGTATTAAACATATAATTGTATTTCCGTAAATTAAATGCCTAACTAATTTTTGGTAAACTTGTAATAATTAATAATTTATGAATATATATAGATGCGAAATTATTATGCTCAACTGATACATTTAAAGATCAAACATTTTTTTTATCTGAAATACCACAAACAACTCTTCAGAAAACAATGTTTCCATTGGGAAATCTTAAAAAGGAACAAATAAAACAAATTGCAATTGAAAGTGGATTAGATCGGATTGCATTGAAAAAAGAAAGTACAGGCATATGTTTTGTGGGTAAACGAAATTTTCAAGAATTTATATCCGAGGTAAATGTTATTAAATAGAAAATAGATATTTAATCTTTATTTTTCCTATACCCAATGCTATTTATTTTACACAAAATAGTATGTACCCGATAAACCAGGTGATTTTATAAATATAGATACCGGCGAAATAGTTGGCAAACATGATGGTATTCATTATTGGACAATTGGTCAACGTTGTCGTATATTTAGTGCCGATAAACCATATTTTGTATTAATTAAAAATAATAAAACAAATACGATATATGTAGCAAAAGGAACCGATCATCCGTCACTGTTTTCAAATATTGTATATACCGAAAAACCGTACTGGATCGACAAATGTCCATTTATTGGTAATAATAATAATCAAATTGTCAAATGTAAATTTAGATTTCAACATACGAAACCACTTTTAAATTGTACAATTACACAAAATGAACATAATTTATTAATAAATCTAAACTATCCATTACGTGCTCTAACACCCGGACAATATGCAGTTTTTTATCATAATAATGAATGTTTAGGTGCTGCAAGAATTTTAAAACCAGGCCCATCAATGAAATACGCAACCGATAATGAATTGAAAAAATTTCAAACATTATTAAATCAATTAAAAGAAAATAATAATATTTTTATTGAAACATAAATGATATTTATATAGAAGTGATTCAACGTTCAAATAAATAGAATATTTGAAAAAAAATATATGATAATTTTATGTGTTCATATTTGCAACATTGTTGTTATTGTTGCGTTTTGCAAATTGCTATATGGCGTAGTTTTGCGCGTTTTCTGTTGGGCAGATGGTAGCTCCGGAAAAATCATGGGAAAAATCTGGATGATTTATTTTCCTTTCTCTTTTCAGATTAATGGCTTTTCTTTAAATTTCATTTATTTTTAATTTATTTAATTAAATTTAATTTAATTAAAAATTAATTAAACTTTAAATATAATATAGAATAATTGAGAATATACTTAAGATTACATTAATCCATAATATTACTTAATATCACTTTTTCATTTATATATTAAATTTATATTCCAAAAAGGTCGCTTGTCCAATTAACAGGTTACATTTAACCATTACAGTTTTTTGTTTATATATGATGCTGTTGTATGCGATGGTGTTACAAAATCTGTATATTATTAATTATACATTATAATTAATATATTAAGGGAACAGCTAAATCATTTATTTTATAACAATTACCTGTGATAATCATATCATCATATTTCTACTACACAACATAATTTTTCATTCATCTTGTATATAAACCTTATACATTTTCAACACTGTTTCCCCACAAAATATAAAAGCACTTGCCCTCAACCAAGACTGTTTAAATGTTGGGTCGATCTTCATCTGATCAATTGATCAAATATATTTATTTTTATTTTTATTCACAATGTGAACCTCGTGTCATACTTCAACATTTGTCAGAAATTTATTCTTTATTCGCGCCTTTTACTGGATGTATTGGAAATATTTAAATAAATTTTGAAGTAATGATAACTTGCACATGTCCTTTGTTTTTTTTTCCTTTTGTGTTGTTTGTAAAATGATGAAGTTGAACTTCAACATACAATAAATGTATACAAAACAAAATAAATAAATTAATTTAATAAATTACATTAAAAATTACTAATTTAAATTAATAATAATAGTACAATTAAGTTAACATAAATGTTTTATTTGTTTTATTAAAAAAAATATGTTTATACAAGATTTAAGAAATGATTTTTTTAATCTATTGATTGGAAAACGGATTTTGGTTATAGTTAATTATGACATTGATGGAATTTGTGCAAGTAAAATATTACAATCGTTATTTAAATATGATCAAATGCTATATTCTGTGGTACCAATAATGGGTGTAACCGGATTACAAAGAGCATTTAATGAAAATAAAGATGATATAAAATATGTGGTGCTAATTAATTGTGGTGGTTGTATTGATATTGTAGAAGTGCTTCAACCCGATGACGATGTAGTATTTTTTGTTTGCGATTCCCATCGACCGATGGATGTTTGTAATATTTATAGTGACAGTCAAGTGAGTATTTACATTTTTTGAATTCAATTTTAGTTTTCTTTTCATTTGATTATTTCCTTTCTTTATTTAATTAAAATTTATAATATTATATATATTACTATAGGGATTAGATGACTGTTAGTTATAATGAGTATATTTTCTAGATATTTCGGTTATTGATATATTATCAATCAAAGATTTTTTTTTATTACAATGTATATTATCAAAACACCGCTCACTTATAATATATATTTTTTTTCATATTCAATTTATTTCTATTACCGTTGCTAAAACCACTAGTAAAAGTATTGTTCTTACTTATATAACAATCAGCAGATACTTTGACCAAACATTTTTCCTATTAATGTATTTATTCTTTAAATAATATTATATTATCACTAACCTACTAGTTTGTCTGACCACTTTATATGACTTGAGGTGTTGTTCCATATTGAAAAATAATTGTTTATTTACTTATCGGCTACATTATATACTTATAATTTATTATTTTTTAAAAAATCAAAAATACTTAAAAAACAAAAAATATTGATATTTTTCTAGATAAGAATATTAGGTGATTTAAACCCGGACGAAGGAATTCCTGAATTTGATAAAATTTTTCGAGATGACGACACAACTGATATAGTTGATGGTAGTGAAGGTGGTGGCGACGGTGATGATGATGGCGATAATGATAATACTCAAAATAATGCTGTTGTGGATGATAATTCGGATAATGAAAGAAATGATGTACTACTTAATCGTGCCGATCAATTTGAACGGCAAATACAAAAGCGACGTGAAAAACGAAAATGGGAAGAAGAACGTAATAAATTAATGTTTAATTACTCACAATATAGTTATTATGGTAAAAGTTCGGCTATGTTAATTTTTGAATTAGCATGGAAATTATCAAAAGATTCAATGGACTTACTGTGGTGGGCTATTGTCGGTATCACCGAACAATTAATATTAGGTAAAATTGAAAGTTCTTCATATACATTAGAAAGTGATCGTATAAAATCACATGTATCCCGTTTAATAAATAAAATTAATGATCAAACCGTACAAACAACTGTGAAAATAAATTTTGAACATGATTTACATTTAGCATTGTATCGTCATTGGAATGTACATGATTCGATAAAACATTCAATGTATTCGTCGTGTAAATTAAAATTATGGACATTACGTGGTGAAAAAAAATTACTAGAATTATTGGTTGAAATGGGATTACCGTTAGCCCAAGCAAATCAAACATTTTCGTCAATGGATTTGGTGTTGCGTAAAGAATTTTTTCAAATGATTGAAAAAGTTGCCGATAAATATCATTTACCAGATATTATTTATGGTTCATTTACATTACAATATGGTTATCGTAATCGATATTCAGCTGCCGATTATGTTTATTCAATGTTAGCCATATTAGAATCCATAAAAAAGGATCGTACACCAGAGCATTGTTTTTTAGAGGCATTAGATAGTTTAACACGTACAAATAAATTAATATTAGATGCAGGCATTGATAAGGCAAAAAAATTTCTTAGTGCAATATTTAAACAAGTTCAACAATGTTTAGCAATGCGACACATACATTCGGCCGGTCCATTTTTATATTATATTTTGCAAGAAGAAAATTCATATTTTTCATGCCCATATGGTTTATTATTGTTAGCAAAGTTTATGTTACGCGGTCATGTAACAATATCAAGAAATCGACGTGCACCTGAATTGCCATTAATAGTTAGCTGTCCAATTGATATTGAACGTGAATTATATTTATTAATTGGTGTACCACCAATATGTGAAGATTCACCAAAACATTTTTTTGGCAAAGCATTTGAACAGGCAGCCGTCAAAAGTAATGCAATTATATCACAAGATTTTTTTGAAACATCAATTATACAAATTAAACAATCTGATTTAACGAAATTTCTTGATGGATTAACTGTATTATTAAGTTAATATATATTAAGTATTTATTAAAAAGAAGAAGCGACTGAGTGGAAAATTGTGTGTATTTCTTTCATTGTTTTGTTGTGTTTGTATATAAATAAATTTTGTCTTCATATTCTAATATTACTATTGATAGGTGAGTTCTCGATTTTTTTATTAGATTATTTTATAATTATATGATTTAAATTTATAATTTAATAATAAATTATTTTTCCAAGAATTTTTGGTGTTTTCAAATTTAATTTAATTTTACAATTATACAAACTTTTTTGCCAACATAAAATGAGATATAATGAGTAGAAAAAATGATATTAGATCATTTATTAGCAAACTATATGTTATTTAAAAAATTATAAAACTTATTAAATTTTAATAAAATTAGTTGGTTTTTTTTTTACATTTATGATATAAATTAAAATATATAATTAATTATTAGGACATAGTATTTAATGTATAATAAACTATAAACTGTAAATGATTATAAATTTAACAATTTTGTTGTCGTCTACATTTACTTTATGAGAGTCGTATTATTTTTTTCTGTAAATAATGTTGCTTGTTGTAAAGATGGTTTAAAAATATTAATATTGTTTTTTTTTCAATTTATTGCTTACTTTAAAAATTAAAAGGAAAGAAATTATATTGTCCTTAGCAGCCTTTTTTTGGTTTTTTCTTTTAATTTATTTTATTGTTATTTTTAAAAATATCACAAAATGCATCGCATTTCTTTTTTATTTAGTTTCTAAAATATTAATGAACATAAAACAATAAATAAAATCATCAAATATACGAATATATGAATATTTTATTAATATTTTATGTTTCTGCTGTTGTTTGTTCTAGGTTATCTATTTCAATTTTAATATATTTAATTGAAGTAGCAACAGTTTGTTGTGAATGTATTTGTTGTTGTTCAATTTGTTCTTGTTCCAGATTTTGTTGTTCTGGTGAGAAAAAGTTTTGCAGTGTTGGTTCAGGATGTGGTGATGGTGTTGGTGCTACTACTGATGATGATGATACTGATGATAATAATAATGACGGCACTATAACTGATATTGGTTGATTTAAATCTTCAGAAGGTAATTGTGAAGACGGGATATCATGTGTTATAAGATTTTGTCTATTTTGTTGCAATTGAAAATGTATCGCTGCATGTGTTCGTAATTCGTTTTGTAAACGAAAGGCTGCTGGACACTGAGAACACTGATATGTATTGTCGCCAACGTGTGAACGTGTATGTTTTACTAAATCATTACTTTGAGCAAATGCACGCTCACAATATTTACATTTATATGGTTTTTCACCAGTATGTGTACGCATATGTCTTTTAACATGATCAGATGAATTAAATCGCATATCACACATTTCACATGCATACGGACGTTCACCAGTGTGTATACGTTTATGTTTACGCAGTGAGTATGGTTTTGTAAAGGATGAACCACATATATCACATATATATGGTTTTAAACCAGTATGTATTGCTATGTGAGATTTTAAACCGCCTAGAATTATTATTATTATTATTATTATTATTATAACATTTAAAATCAATATGCATTTAAACTTTATGTTAGGAATAAAATTAAGGAAATTCAAACAGTAGTATTTTTTGAAAGTTGTATAAAATATTTGAATATTTTTTGTTTTTTTTTTACCTTTACAACTAAATCGACTCGGACATTCTGTACAAAAAAATGGTTTAATGCCAGTGTGTCGCATTAAATGTTGTCTTAAATTACTACCGTTATTAAAAACTTTACCACATTCTGAACATAAAAATGGAGTTTCGCCATTATGCGTCCTTAAGTGATCTTTTAATGTACACGATTGTGTAAAACCTACAATTAGAATCAAAAATATTCACATCATCATTATCAACTATTATAATTTATGTAAAAATTATTATTATTGTAATAAAATCAAACCTTTTTTACAAATTGGACATACATGTGGCTTTAAACCTCTGTGTTTATTTAAATGATCAATTAGTTGTCCACCTAACGAAAATGTACGTTCACATAAATTACATTTATGTGATTTAGCTTCATCATGAATTTTTGTATGTCGTGTCAATGAATTTAATTTTGGAAAAGTTTTCGGACAATATTCACATAAATATTCTTTTATACCGATATCATTTTTATGTGTTTTCATATGTGATGATAATGATTCTTGTTTTATAAATTCACGTGTACATTCTGTACACTTATAGACTCTCGGTTTAACATTAATTCTTGTTGTTGATGATGTTAATATATCTGTATGTTTAATTGTATGACGCACTAGACTACTTTCGGCTGCAAAACGATGTTTACACACATCACATTCATAGGGTTTACCAACTGTATTATGTACATTTGAATGCCGCAATAATCTATAATTTTTATCAAATATTTTACCACAAACCAAACATTCAAATTTCTTCTTTGTTCTGGGCATTTTATTTATTTTTATTTGCCCTTTGGATTTTTTAAATCTTTTTTTAAAAGTAACATCGTTATTATTTGAATTATCATCAACATTTGAATTATTATTATTGTGTGCTAACAATTCAGGTGTTTCAGAAATTATTGTATTTTCAACATCATTATCGTTATCATCAAAATCAATATCATTTTCCGGATCCGCATCATATTCAATATTTTCAATTAATTCAGTATCAGATTCTACTTTAGGTTTAATATCATCATCTATTGATTCATTACCAACATTTTGAGTTAAACTTTTTAAAATTGTATCTTCAATTTTATCGTTATTTAAAATTTCTTTATTATCTAATTCATTTACTGGAAGTGGAACTAGTAGATGCTCTAGGTTTAACTCAGATCCATTTAATTCTAATGCTGATCTTAATTTTTGATCTGTTTGTATACACAATAATTGAAATTTATAAGATGTTATCAAATTTCTTTTGCAATTTTTACAAATTTTTTCTGGTAAACCATCATTTAATGATATTTTTAAAGGTGTGCACGCATTGAACATATCAACTAAATATGATTCTTGATATTGTGTCTCAAATATTAAATTGAATTGCTCTCGATCAGGTACTTTATTGGAGCACACCCGACAAATATTTTTATTATTATTTTGTTTAATTTCCATTTTTGTATGCAATAATTATTAATTTTATTATATATTGAATAAATTAAAATTCTTAATAAAATTATTAAAAAATAATTAAATACATTGTAAATAAGATAAATAAGAATAATTTCAATAATAAAAATAAAAAAAAAAAAAAATACCATTTAAAAGCCTTAAAATTTATAAAAAAAAAAACTATTAAACTGAATTGTCATATTGCGACGATTGACAACTGAGATTTGACAATTGTCATCGCTACAGCGATATGACAAATTGTATTATGTTTGTCTAAATTTGCCATAACCAAAATAGACGAAACAAAACAATTTTTTTTCTTAACAAATTTATTTTATTGTTTATACTAATTACAATATTATTTTTGCTTTCAGAAAATTCTTTATTCGATTATATTTTATTCTTGATTGCCTAAGCAGTTACATGACTTCTACTGCTTCTACGTTGGCGCCAAACTCCTGCTAAAATAGTCTTGAAAAATGGATTCACATGAAGTTGTTAATATGAGTCGTCGTGTATTTCCAGCATAATAATTATGCTAAAATCAATCAAGTAATTTTAGCGTCATGTATTTTTGTGTTTGTATAAATATTTTTAATGCTTTTTATAGTAATCTCAATTCAATATAATTGGCAATAAATAATAATAATTTAATTATAATAATAAATTAAATAATAATAAATATTATATATAGTGTAGTGTAGTGAACGGACAGCATTTTTGTTATATTTAAATTTATGAATTATAAATGTCTTTCTATAAAACCATCATCAATTTACTCCATCAACGCGATCCGCAAGAAATAATTTATAATTTAAATGCATCACATTCAGATAAAAATACAGTAAAATTATCAATAAATAGTAATTCAAGAGGCTTACAAGATGTAAATGAAAAACAGGAGCCGATTCGTAGCGATACAGGATCTGTAGGATATGTACAGGATCAGGTTAGAGAACATTTTGTATTTCCTATAAGAAAAAATGTATTGCTTAATCATAAATACATATTTACATATTTTTTTTATAGGATACTCAAGAAATTGAAATAATTGATCCATTAACATATTGTTGCGATGCATCCACTAAAAATGTAAAAAATTCTGTATATTTTTGTGAGTTTTGCTATGCAAATTTTAAAAGCAACACTGAATGTGAATTGCATAAAAAAATATGTAACAATGATAATTTTTTTAATGACATTAATACTGAAACAACAACACCATCACCAGCACCAGCAATAAAAAAAAAACATAAAATATTAATTTGTGAATATTGTGATTTACAATTTAAACGTGAATATTGGTATAAAAAACATTTAGAGAAATTACATAAACCACTTGTTATAGAAAATTATAACATTAGCTCGTCAGATTCCAAAACTTTAGCTGATAATGACAAAACACTTAATACAAATTCATCCATCTCAATTGATAATATAATTGATGAAACTAAAACTATATTCCATAAATCAATTCAATCACAAACCGAAATTTTACATAAATTTACCGAAGTTATTCAAGATAAAATTAACCATCAAAATTCATTATTTTTAAAACAAAAATATTTATTCAATAATAATATCGATAAATGTCAAATAAATGCAATTAAAGGAACATTAGAAAAACAATATGCAGACATTCAATTTCAAAAACAATTATTAAATGATATATTTTCGACATTAAAAAAAGAAACAAATGAAATTGAAAGTTTTATAACTGGATTGATGAAAGCAATTAAAAAATCTAAAACATTTATCGATATTAATTTAATAAAAGATAATAATAATAATAATAATTCGTTAAATGATTCTGTTGAAAATTTAGAATCTAAAGAAAACGAAGAAATTCTAACATTACATAATATTAATGTTGAAGAAATTAATTTAAATAATAGTGATATTGAAATTATTGATACATATTCAATAAATAGCAACAATATTAATAAGGAAATGATTGTTACTAATGGTAATAATGATTATATTAATAATAATGCAATTGATAGCTCCGTTGGCCAACAAAATAATATTTATATAGAATCTGCTAACGCTACTGTAAATGAAATACAAAATTTTGATGTAACATCTGATACTGATGCTAGAAATAAGGAAAACTGTATTGATAGCATTAAGAAAGATAAAAATAAAACTTTAAATAATACAATAAAAATAATTAAGAATACTAAAACTAATAAAAAATCAAATCTAAAACAAATCATAAAATTTAATAAACCAAATAACAAAAAAGAAGATACTGTTACTGCAAATGAACAGAATTTGTTTTCAAATGAAAATGCTTCTATTCCAAATGAAAGCGATGCCATACCAAATAATAATTGTTTTACAAATGAAAAAAACAGAATCAGAAATGTTCAATTAAAATATACACAATTATCAATTGACAATATAATCTATGCAGTACAACAAAATGTTGATAAAACATTTCAATGCACTTTATGTAAAGTATCTTTTAAAAATCTATGTAGTTTAAAACCACATATTTTACGTGTGCATACAAAACAGAAAACGAAAAGTTGTCCTCATTGTAAACGTACATTTGCTACCACTGGTGATTTAACACGTCACATACGTATCCACACTGGTGATAGACCATTTAAATGTAAATATCCAAATTGTAAATTTGAATTTATATCCTCAGGTGATTTATATAAACATGCACGACGCCATATAAATATACGCAATAATATTGGTGATAATGTGACAAAAGATTCGAACATAGTATAGTATTGCCGCACCCGTAATGAAAGTGATCCAAATTATAAATGTTTGTGAATATTGTGCGAAAACATTTCATGTAAAGTGCAATATAGTGTACATGTTGAACGTGTTTATCTTCATATTAGTTCTATAATAATTATTAATTAAAATATGACGCAAGTTAGTTTTATTTAAAATTATTCATATTTATTTTCGTATTTATATAAAAAAGATAAAAAAGTACATTATGAATAAATTGGAATAAGAAAAATAGTCTGCATTATAATTTTGTACATTTTTTTATTTATTGGTTATTAACAAAAACAAAAAAAAAAAAAAACATTCAATACTCAACAGATTTTGTTTGTTTTAATTAACTAGAGGTATAATCTGTTGTTTCAATAACCACTAAATTAGAAAGTAAAATTAAATTCAAGATTTTACAAGTAAAAAAAAAAAAATTATAAAATAGCTAAATTTTATCTAAAATGTAATTTTAAGAATTCGTTTATTTTTTATTTCATCTTCGTTGATTTGTCGTTTATATGGAGATGCACCAATACGTATATTTGCATCACATAATACTCCAGTTGATTTCCGCTGTATTGTTGTATTTGCAATTGTGGCATATTCATTTAATTGGTTTGCATGCCATAAATCTAATACTATTTGCGGATGCATTGTTTTTAAATGTTTATAAGCTTCCCTAGTAAAAAAGAACGAAAATACATAAAAAACAAAGATAAAATTTCCTAGTATAAATAACAACATAAAAAATGCTAATAAAATAAGAGATCGATCCTCAGATATGTATCGTGGAACCGTAACTATTCCCATTATATAGGAATGATCTGCTTGAATATTTAAACTCTTCATTATATATCACTTACTAACGGATAATGTTCAGTTATGTATTGTTTGCTCTTTAGATAAATTGTTATGTTGCAATATTTTTAAAATCGAGAATTATTCTGAAATTTGTGGTCGCGTTGTTTCTACTAGCATTTATTAAACACAGGTAGCGTGTTCTATGGTTTTAATCGAATTTATTTTTAGTGATGATTTTTAACAGAACTTTGACTGGTGATGGTAATATGTTATCTGGTTACTTGTAAACAATCATTTCAATAACTGTTATAATTGATTATATTTCAAGTCATGTTACAACTCTCTAAGTGGACATATACCAAAAACTTACAGTCATTTTGGAAAATTACTAACTCCACTGTAATATATTTGCAAGATCAATAATAAACTATTATTAAAATTAAATAACTATACTATATACTTACAGCAATGTACATTTTCGAATTTTCATTAGATATGCCATAACCAATAATATACATGTATCTACACCATTTGTATCAATTATTAAGATTGTATGATATGCATGATTTAATGCATTATCAATAAATTTTGTACTTTTTGCACAGTTTGATGTAATAAATGGATTTTCTAAAAAATTTATATGTAATATTTCAATTTCATTACTAATATGATTTTGCGATCTTATATCATATCTGGAACTATTTGCATCTTTTGTGATATATATTATGTGCGTGAATCCAAATGTGCGAATTTTTTCATCATTCCATATATTTAAATAATTACTAAAATAAATTCTTGCAACTATTGATTTTACTTCATTACTATGAACATGCAATTTAGACAGTAATCTTCTTGGTTCAATTAGTGCAGCACTACTATGTGGGGAAACAGGCATCAGCTAAAAGTATAAACATAAAGACAATAATTAAATATATGCGGTAAATTTAATATTATTATAACACTTCATTTCAGACGCCAATATAATAAATAGTCCATGATTAAAGCATAATAATTATGTATTATTTTTAAACTCTAGTATGGGTAATATTTAGAAACGTAAAATCTGAGCTGTTGCAATCGTAGTAACTCAAAAAGGATATATATAATACAATTGTATTTACCACAAAAAAACTGCACATATAGACCAATTACACAATCTAAATTTTAGTAAATTGGACAGGACAATATTGTTTATTTTCATTTCGCGCACAAATTTTCTATGGTGTTTTTCGCGTGCATAATAAGCATTCCTAACCTTATTTTATTTTTTAAGAAACCATTTTTTTTTTTTTTGTGACATCTTATCAATTAATTTTTAATTATACTTACATCAATATCTTTTAATTTTTGTTTAACTTCAGTTAATCTAAGTGAAGAATTATATGATGAACACATATTTATAAATTATAATTATTATTAATAAAATATTTAAATAACCATCACAATAATAAAACCATAACAAATCAACGGCCTACAAATGAACGAAAACGCTACGACGGCTTTATTTATCTGAATGCAAGCATTTGCATATTATTTATAAACTCTTACTCGTATTCTGTGTACAGTCGTGCACAAAACCCACAAATAGGCAACAATTACTCTCCGCACGTACGCTACACTCATACAAATACTGACTGCCATTGCTGCTGTATAGAATAAAAATTCAGAGAGTCGTCGTTTCGTTTTGCATAAAATTTGACAGCCTTATTTGATCGCCGCGTCGTTTCCATATTTTTGCCATAATTCCGTGTCTAGATTCAACTTTAGAAGTTACCATAGTAGAGAGCGAGACAAGTGAAAAACATTTGTTTTTATTTATTATTTATTATAGATATATTATATTATATATATTTTCGTATAAATAACATAATATATCAATAAATATATATATATTTGCATTAAAACAAATCTAAAAGCAAAAGCTAATTAATTAATAATTAAAAAATGGAAATAAAATTGGAAAATTTTAAATATGTGTGTCGTACATGTTTACAATCTATAAATTCTCAAGATTCACAATCAAAACGTGATCAAAACACAGATAATTCATCCCAAACGTTCATGACGTCAATACATAATTATTTTAAATTAAATACAACTTCACAAATTCAAATAATTGAAATGATTTTAAGCTGTTCATCTATTGAAGTAATTATTAAAGTTATATTTAATACGTATAATGTTTATATGTAATAAAAAAAATTATAGAACATAACCTAAAATAACTAATTTTTATTTTGGTTGATTATATATATAGATTAATCCTAATTATCCTCAACAAATATGCCGTGAATGTTTACAAAAATTAAATTTAGCATTTGAATTTCGTAAACAAATTGAACATTCAGACAGTATTTTAAAAATACTTTTAAATCAAATAACGACTGCAACAGTAGCATCTTCCGATACCATTAATATTATTAATAATAATAATAATAATAATAATAATAACAATAAAAATAACAATGCTAATAATAACTATATTAATAATACATTAATATATTCGGTTGGAAAAGATTTTAGTATAATAAACATCGAAGAAACACATGATAATAAAAATATTTCTAAATTACAAGATACTAATTTTCAAATAAACAATGAACAAAATAATATTGAAATATCTTATATACTTCCGGAAATAATTGATAATAATTTAACAAATGTTTATAATACAACGATAAATACAATAGAAAATTATTGTATTGAAGAATCCGCTGATAAGAATGAAATAATTACTGAAACAACTCTTCCATCAATTATAAATAAGAGTAATACAAATTCAAATTTATTTTTATTTTATATATTTGATATTTATACTTTTTGTTTTGTTATATGATGTTAGCTGAATTTATGTGTAAAATTTGTAAAATGATTTTAGTATCCGATCATGAATTAAATAAACATATGTGTCAAGATAAAAATGAAAAAATTAAATTAGAAAAAACAAAAGAAAAAGTATGCTGCAAAATTTGTAATAAACTATTTTGTAATATAAAAAATATGCAATTACATATTAAAAATCAGCATTCACCATTATCATTAAATACGTAATTATAAATATATTACTATTATAATTTATATTTTATTTAAAATAATTTTACATATTTATATCGTTTTTTTTTTTTTTAATATTTAGTTCTGAGGAATTTTTAAAACCATATGATTGTGTAGAATGTAATTTATCATTTCGATATGATGAAATTATAAAACATTTAAAAACACATCCAACGGTTAAATGTATTGTGTGTAAAAAAAAATTTACTGGAAAAATAAAATTGCAACGACATTTATCAATTAAGCATTATGTTAGAACAAATGAAAATGTTTTTAAACCATTTCAATGTGATAACTGTGATAAAGCCTATACAACATATGCAAATCTAGCACTTCATAAAGCAACACATTCAGGACATAAACCATATAAATGTGAAATATGTGATCGCGGATTTTATAAGAAAAATTCATTGCCTTCACATATGGCTTTACATACTGGAATTCGAAAACATTTATGTAGTGAATGTGGTCGTAGTTTTACATCAGCAAATATTTTACAACAACATAAAAAAACTCATTCGCATATACGAGCACATGTTTGTAATGTATGTTTTAAAGGATTTCATACATCAAATGGTAAACGATATGTGCAAAATCATATACGTTTTTTTTTATGAAATTAATTTAATAGATAATTTTATCATTTGTATAAATTTATAGATTTAAGAGTACATTATCGTACGCATACCGGTGAACGACCATTTTTATGTAGTGTATGTGGACGTGGATTTTCAAGAGTTACCCATCTTAATATTCATTTTCGTAATAAATAATGTTTTGTGAATTTTTTGTTTCTATTAACAAAATTAAAATATTTATAAATTGTTAAATATTTTTTTAGGAACTCATTCTGGTGAAAAACCATATGCATGTACAACATGTGATAAAGCATTTTCCCAATCGGGTGATCTGAAGGCACATATTCGAACACACACCGGTGAAAAACCGTATGTTTGTAAAGTTTGTAATAAGAGGTAATTTTATAAATACTTTTTTCTTCTCATAAATTATTCACAATAATTATTTATAACTAAAATAATATTATTTGTGTTGCAATTAGATTCAATCAATCTAGTGGTTTAGCATCACACTTAAAATCTCATACCGGTGAACGGAATTATTTATGTGAAGCATGTAATAAATCATTTACACAATCTAGTAGTCTTGTACGACATATGAAATCTCATCGGAAATAATTTTATACGTACGTTATTTTAATAGTAACAATTAAGAATTTCATTGTATAGTATAGGGTAACGAAATACAATACCTGAGGGGATGGATCGTGAAAAAAAGAAAGTGATTTATATACATAAAAAAAATATTTATATTTTTTCAAATTGTCAATTAATAAAGTAACAACATTTTTAAACAAATACTTATCATATGATATAATTCTTTTTAAAGATTACGATTCATTTTTAATTTTTTTTGGTATTTTTGCAGCACGCAAATATGGATTATCTATTGTAGGACTATTATTTAATGTAATATTATTATCAATTTGTGATCCGTTATCTTCCGGTTTAATATCTTTATCTAGTTTTTCGGTTTTTATGTCATCATTATCGTCATCATCATCATCATCTATTTAAAATGTAAAATAATATTTATTTTTTTTTTAAATGTTTTGTAAAATAATGTCTATATTTTGTTTATATATACCTTTACTTGTCACATCTTCTGTACGATTTGCAACTTGATAATGGTATTCCAATTCCTCAAAATCAAATACTTGATCAGTAGGATTTAATGCATCCAAATATGATGGAAATGATGGTTTACAAGCAATTACTAAATATAGGAAAAGAAATAAAAAATATACGTAAAAAGATGTATACATAATTATAAAATAATATATTTTTATGTACATGGAAACATTTGATTATCTTCTGCATCGAAAAGACTATGTGTTTCACTTGTTTTTGCCAAAAATTTAGTTAAAGCTTTTTCTATATCTCTTTTTTGATTTGCTGCTTTTTCCCTGATTGCTTCATATTCAGTAACTGGTTGTTTGTGCGTCTATCAATATTAATGAATAAAATATAAAATTTAAATTTAACATTAAAAACGTAAATAATGTTATTGTATTACAGGTGTACGTATATAAGCATGCGGATCTGGCAAAACCGGTAAATGATTTGGAATATATGGCGGATGTAAACTTTTAGTTCCCGCTTGTAATAAATTAATTTGTTTTTGTGCACCCATTTGTGTTGGTGTTGGAATTAAATGTCTATTATCACGTTTAGCAAATGTTTCGATTCCTTGTAAACTGATTCCCATATTAATTAAAGCAACAATTACATCGCCAATAACCGGTTGTGTACGTCCAGATAATTCACAGTAATTTCTAGATGATTGACCAATTTCAACAATAACTTTTGTCAAAAAAAAAACAGAAACAAAATTATAACTGTTAGGTATATTCTCAGAATTATATAAATTATTATTTATTTATAATTTATACTTACGGCTTTGTACCATTTCTACTAATGATTCTAGGCATTGTTTGTCGCATTTTTCAACACCTTTTTCTAATAATAAACTACAAACTGACATTTTCAAAACCGATCTTCTAGGATTTGAAACAGAGAGGTTATCTTGCTTATCCATTTTTGAATAATAAAATATTTATTCAATTTTTTATTATTATTATTATCATTAGTTTGTGGAGTTTCCTCTGGCTGATATTGTTTTTTATAGATATATATTATATTTTGTTTTATATTTATATATTTTATCGATGGTTTACTATTTACTTTTTTTTATAGAAATTAATCGAGTGAATTATTGTCTGTCGCAACTGTTATCAAATGTCAACGTCTAGTTGCAGTGAATCTCACGAATCATAAAACGATGCGATGATTTATGACATTATGAATATGTCAAACAAAAGAGCAAAAATTGCAAAGACTGCAGGTGTTGGCTGAATTGGATACAATTTTTTTAAATAAAAAAAAAAACAAAAGCAATTTAACATGAGAGACTTGAAAAAACATGGCGGACGAGTTACTACACTATCACTGCTTCGTATTTTTCCAGCTCAAGACAAAAGAAAAATTAAAACAATTATTATTCCTAAGCGAAATAGACGAAACTTATCTTGAAGAAACGAGTTAAAGTTAAGGTGAACTATAGTTTATATATGAATTAAATAAAAGAAATATTTTTACAAAATTATTTTATATATATTAAAATAATATTTTATATTTTTAATATCTTAATTTTATTTCAAATAAAATAATAATGAACCTTAAATATAATAATCCATTATAATAATAAAATTATTTATATTAGACGCGTGTAAATTTTATATATAATATTTATTGATAATAATATTATAAATTTGATTAGAAATGTGAGTATAAATATTAATATTCTTCCATTTTTTATATCGTTCTTTTATTCAATTTTAGCCGGAATAAGCACACAAATAATCACTTCCTTTCGTTCATTTAATAGTTCCCATTTAACTTTAACGGTTACCTATAAAACATAATATAATAATAATTTATTACATCATATTAACAAAATAATAAAAAATGATTTTAATTTTATTATACTTTTGGATATTTTTTTAATACAGATAACGTTGCTTCATATTTGTATGATGAACCCTTTTCTATTGGACATGTAATTCCACTGTTTACACAACCATCTGGATTTTGTAATGGAAATGGCCAAGGAACATCCATAATAATTCCATGAACAACCGTAGTAACAGCAGAGCACGAATCTTCAGATACTATATGTAAATATATATATGGATATAAATAATTATTGATAATAATAAGTAATTTCTTAGTGAATTTTACACACCTAATTCAAAATCAATTGATATAGTTGCATTCGTTCCTCTTTTCAAAGCACAATACGTTTTTGATTGATCACAATCAGATACATCTACTCGACTATATTTTCCAATTTTTGAACCTATCAACAAAAAATATTTAATCTAAATAATTAAAATAATTTAAAACTTTTTAAATTATAGCCAAAATATGGGTTTTTAGTAAATACTAATTGACATTGAAGTCAAACCAATGTTTGGTAATTATAATTGTTGTGTGTAGCTATATAATGCTACTCGACTATAGTCACATCATAGCGAGAGTAAGCTTAAGATGCTGATGTATTAGCATGAGGCCGATTTTGTATATCATATAAACAATTTATTTTTTATTCTTCAGTGTAGCTAATTAAATGTGTGATTAAGTCAAAATTATCGTAAGACTTTCTTTGGGTTATACCTATAAAATGCTTGTATAGGTAGTTATTAGATTCTATAGTATAAATATCTTGTTAAGAATTTAAGAATGTGACATTTTTAAATAAACACAGTAAACATGTGTATATGTTGTGGCTGGTACGTTCTAATACAATCTGTATAATACACCTAAAATAGATGCCAACTAATTTAAATGTAATATAATACAATATATATTGTTTATATTTATTAAAACATAATATACTATTTATTTTTGTAACTATATGTTGTATTATATTTATTGTTTTGTTCTGTATTAAGTAAATACATATTTATTTTAATAACATAAAATATTAAAACGTAGCATTTGAAAACCTTAATATTATAAATATATATCATTTAATAATATATGTACACAAATTTGGTATTATTATTATTGTTATTGTTATATTTTGAATTTATATTTATACAAAATATTTCCATTCATCCATATAGATTTGAACGCTATTCAACATGATTAACAATGTTTCGCCACATAGTACATAGTCTATAGGAAATTTTCATTCCTAAGAATAGTTGATAATTAATAAAACATCTATCGATAAACATATAAATGCAGACTAATAATTTTTATATAATCACATGCGGAGTAATGGACTGCAATGTGTTTGATAGTTATGCGCCAAAACATCGCATCACCTAGTGACGACTTTTGCGTGTGGATCATATATATATATGACAAAATTTAAAAAGTGTAATTCATATTTTTATCATAGACGAAAATTGTCTTATACACTTTAAGCAAATAACAAAAATATTGGTGATACACCCGCATCCGATACAATAGAAATTAATTCGCACAGTATGTGTACGTTTTCAGAAATTTCCCCGTTTTAAATGAACAAATCAAAATAAATTTTTGCAGTTGTGGTTTATATAAATAATTATAGGAAAGCGATTCCATTTAATAATATAATATATGTGATGGTTTAACATTTTCTAATGGCATGTATGTATTGTATGTACAATGTTTTATAAATTTACTATTGTATTGTGTATTAATTATTTTTGATATAAAAGCCTAATAAGCTAACGGAGGTATGAATTTAAAAATTTACGAAGTAGTTTTGTAATTTACTAAATTATTAATTTATCATATAAACAAACTATCGCTTATTCTTTTATATAACTTTATTATTTAAGTGAATATGAATATATGGCAATTGTTATAGGAGTTCATATGCTATCCATTCACGAAATTTAGAAGATTTAATTACCGATCCCGATATTGATAAGAGCAACTTCTCGATATATATTATAAAGATATACACTCTCGCGTTCTTGCAAACTTTTGATTCGGTTTGATGTGAAATAATAACCTTGCAACCTCAAAATATTTGTGCAATGAGTTCATAGGTATGTTATTTTTAAAGAATATACACACAATACAATGTATAATATATATTAGATAAATAAAATATAATATATCTCTTAAGCCTTAAACTAAATATATTAGTATTTATTTATTTTTTTTATCTTTATTCTATATATAATTATTAATAGTGATATTTATTTGTTTATATATCCATATTCTAGTTCCGCTAGATAAGAACTAGTATATATATAGATATCATACATTGTAGCTATATCTATTATATATTAATGGTATCTACTCTATGTTTAAAAAAATAGAAGATATTTTAAAAACAAAAAAAAGACTAAAAAATTAATAATATTAAATATATTCAAGGTCAATTTAATTAAATTGTATCTATATACGTTTTGTAATTTTAAAAGTGTGTTAGTTTAATATATATATATTATTTATAATTTGTATTGATTCAGTTTTTGATGTAGTCCCTTAATTTATATTTTTTTTTTTTTTTTTTTACTATCATACGCAAACACAAACACAATTTACATATTTATTATTAGCAACAAAAGAAAAATTAAATTGATATAATTAATCATAATTGAATAATTGATATATGGATGGGAACAAAAGAAAAATATATAATTATATTATATTTTAAGAAACGCATCTATGTTTTTTGTCGTATATTATAATTTAAAAAAATATGTATACTACTTTATTAATACCTACCACAATCGATAAATTCAATTGCATTTATATGAGAAAATGTTGTAACACAAAATACAATACAAATTAAGAATAAATATTTCATTTTAATTAATTAATTTTAATTTATATATATAAAGAAATTTATACTTTTAAGTCGCGGTATTTAAAAAAAATTATATTTTACTTTATTACACGCTGTACACACACTTTACAGTACACTGAACTGATTGATACTGGGTATACAATGATATTGATAATGGAATATATATATATATAATTTAATAATATTATATATGTCGTGATCGTGTTGCTCTTTTACATAAATAAAAAAAACTGACTGGCTGATTAATTTATGACCAAAAGATGTACACTGACAAAAGTACTTATTAAAAATTATACAACATAAAAAATAGAAAATGATTTATATATTCCGGACAATTATTTTTATTTGTACTTTATATAGCATTTTTAAAATCATTTTTGTTTTAAATAATATTACAGTTGCAATCTATTATTTCAAATAATTTTTAATTTTCAAGATATTTTAGGTGAATATGTTGTAACTTGAAATTAACAGCATTTATTTCTTACAATTTTATTCCATCTGGCTATCGATATATACAATTTGTCATATATAGCAAATCTTATGACATTTCAAAGTGTCATATCTGTCACATTTGTTGTTTTTTTTTACAAAATTTATTGCTACGTGGATACGCGCATTGGTGAATGTACAACTTTTTATTTAAAAAAGAAGTTCGCATTATTATATATATATATATATATATATATAAATTTCTATCAATATTCATACGATTCATGTTTTATTACTGTGTTGTGTTTAAGTTGAATGAGTTGTGTGTAAATTGTGTTCGAGTGATCTAGCAATTGTCTTCACCAGTAGAAAGTATTCAATAAAGTATAAAATAATAATATAATTATATAGTAAGTTGATTTTTGTTATATTTAATTCTTAAATCCTTATGATATTAATTTTTTGTTCCTATGAACCATGAAAAATTTTCTTTTTATCATAAGTATATAGGAATGAATAATACGTAGATCTAAATATATATATATATATATATTTTAAATATAAAATTTATATTTGTTTATATTAGAAATGGATCAAGTTATTAAATTTTGTGAACCAGGACGTGTTTTTGCTAAGGATTCCATAAGATTAATAAAACGATGCACAAAACCAGATCGAAGAGAATTCCAAAAAATTGCTATAGCTACAGCTATTGGATTTTGTATAATGGGTTTCATTGGATTTTTTGTTAAACTAATTCATATTCCAATTAATAATATAATTGTTGGTTCATAAATCAATTGCATATTTATTCAGAAATATTACAAAAAAACGTAAATTATAATTGATATAAATATAATATACAAATTAATATTATTTTAAGTTAAATTCAGATTTCTTCTCATTATTTTGTTTTTGTTCATGTTAATTTAATAAAATAAAATTTCATTTAAAATTAAATATATTTTTTTTTTTACTATTGTTATTTTTAATTAGATTATGTTAAATCAAAATAGCTATATTAGAATATTAAAGAAAGTTAAGTCGATTGCTCCAAGTGGTTATTGTGTGTGTGGCATTATGTGATTTGTTACGTGAATACTTTTTAATGTTGATATTAGAAAATCAAAAAAATGATAAATAAATTTATAGTGCCTGCTATTTTATCACCACACTCGGACATGTGGTGGAGTAGAGTGTGTTCTAATGTCACTTTATAAAATCGTTTTAAAACAATGCGATATTTAAATTATTGTGTGAAGCAGAGCTTTTTAATAAAATGTTCTGGAAAATTGTTCCATTGTATGGAGATGACGTCTAATAGGTATTATTTTATAATGAGGGAGGAATTACTTTTTCTATATTACTATCAAAGAAATATTCCTATGTTTATATGATTTTTGATACACAGATCAAGGAATTGTGTATTGACAAACGATGACATTTCTGCAGTACTAAAGTTATTTGTTTGTATACATTGTGAATAGGCCAACCTTTAAAATTTTTAAATCTTTAATGAACGTGCTTCCAAGATATCATATATATATATAATGTCAAATAAGTCAGATCATGATAAGTCAAAATTAATTTTGCTTCCACATGGCTTCCACATATGTTTTCTTTCATTTTCTTTTCATACATTCCTTAATCTTCTCTTTTTTGTCTACGGCACAGCACGGCTGACGAATACCAACGTAATTCGCGTAGGCGCAGCTTCGTTTTTCACATTTCATATTTTCTTATTTTATTACAATCATAAAAAAAATAAAATAAAATATGTATTCCTAAGAAAAAGGAATAATTAGTGATTTGTAGGTATTATTTGGTGCCGGTTTAAAATATTTCAGTTTTTTTTAATACTTTATATAAGTTTTTTATTGAGAAACAAATTTAGTTAAATTGTAGTGCGTTTACACTTAAATGCTGTTGCTGAAAATTGCATTGCTTGAAAAAAATACATTTTTTATATAAAAACATGGAGGACGATGCAAATAGATCAGCCGATCGTCGATTGTCCGACATTTTATTAGGTGTTGCATCTGGACAAGCCAATGATCAAGAATCATTTGATTCAGGTAAATTAAGTTAAAGAATATATATATATATTTTTTTTTTAACTCATTGTGCTCCAAGTAGAGCTTTATCTCATCTAATAAACCTTTCATTACATCCAAGTTGGTAAATTACTTTGCATGGGAATATATAACAATTTATCAATTGTATTGTGATTAAAGAAATGTAGATGTTTTGATAATTATATTATTTTTATATGGGTGATCATCCCATAGTGATGTATGTGCAGACATTGTTAATATGTGAGTAACGTGCAACACCATATTTTCAAAGATATCCGTTCTTTTTATTCCATAATCGAACAAATGGTCACCCAGTAGAAAATTTTCAGTATAAAAATATAAACCGAAAAATAGTGGAATTGAACCCGCTATATTATTTAATAAACATCGGCGCTATACCACTGCTCTGCTGAGTGTTTTTTTAGACAATTTTGTAATCTTTTAATTTTATAATAAAAACCATGAAACATTATAAGGAATAAAAGAACAAACGAAAAGAAATCGGAGTTCAAGATCAAAATCACGAGGAAGAGATGATAAATCACCAAATCGTAATCGCAGACGAAGAAGTTATAGTAGAAGTAGAAGTCGTGGATTTAGCAGTGACCGTGACAGACGTAGAAGAAGGTATAATATATCCATAAATTAGAAAAAATGATTTATGTTAAAGTGTATTTATGTTATAGGTATGAAGAAAGAGATCCTCGATTAAGACAACGACCGGCAAGAGGACGTGGCAGATCACCACTTCGGTTACGAGATCGTAGAGATCGAAGTTTTTCGAGAGAGCGAAGTCGTTCGAATAGTCGAAATAGAAATATGCAACAACCATGGTCACCCAATAAAAAAGGTCCTGTATCACCTCCGATACCGCAACCACCACAACCACCAACTATTATGAATCCTGCATATAATATGAATCAACCACCACCACAATTATATAATGAAAATTATAATTATTCAAATCCAGTTCAATATGGGCCATCAATACCAAATACACAATATCCACCATATGATTATACAATGCAACAACAACAGCCATTTGTTGGTTATCAACAACCTCCAGTTCAATTACAACCAGTTCCGCCAGGTAAATTTTAATTATTTATTAAATTAAATTTTTATTTATTTTCAATAACTTCATTATAAGAAGTATGAAGTATGGTATATACATTTTTTTTTTCTTTAATAAAATAAATTATTTAGGTGACGATTTTGCGAATTCGCAATGGAATGTGCAACAAAATACTCTTGTTCCTCCACCGCCTATAATTATGACTCAACAACAAACAGTTCCTGTATCAATGCCGATTATACAAGAATCTGAAGAAGATATAAAAAAACGTAATGGTATGTAAAATAAAAGAACGAATTTACTTTTTATTCATGTTTAAATATTAATTAATGTTTCAATAATAAGTAGGTATATATGAATTCAGTAATAATATTATGATATCAATCAAGTTATTGTCTATTGATTTAGTATCAAAAGAATTTAAATTTAATTATTTTTGATCTTAGAACGATGTTTTGCAATTATCAACAGTAATGTTAATGTTACACAGCTTATCTTAAATATTTTGAATATTCATTCTATCTGTACAATGCAGAAAAAATGTATATTATTTTTTTCTGTATCAATTTATATATGTTAAAATGTATATAGGAATATTAATTAATTATATTTTGAGAAAGTTATCATTATTTGGTAAGATCCGACCTGTGAATCTGTGGATAAATATATTTTATAAAAAATTGTTGTTTTGTTTAGTTGTGAATTAAAAATACGATTGAAATTTAATTTTGATTTTAGCTGCAATTGCTGAAGAGAAAAAAAATCAACGTGCTACATTGCGTAAACAACGTGAGGACTACAAAAGGCGTTTGACAGCTTTAAATAGGGAATTAAAAATATTGCAGGTCCAACGTGGTGATTTAGTGTCAAGTGGTGATCCACCAAGTCCAACCACTAAAGGATTTTTAAAAGAAAATGATCGTTTACAGGTAACACAATTAATTGAAATTTTTATTCTAAAATGTTTACATATATTTTTATTAGGAATTTTTTTTTTTCATGAAATAATTCGTATAAAAAATGAAACATTAAATTGTAGTTTATTATGAATTATTTATTTTTAAAAAAAAAATTCTAAAACAAATTCATCCTTACCACTATTCTGTCAACATATTTCTCAAATTTTTCGCAGCTTTACTGGTCATTATTTCAAATAGTAAATGCTCTTAATTTATATAAATAATTAAATAAAATGAACACAAAGTCCCGGGCAAAAAAGGAATTTCTTTTGAGTGGAAACTTCATCCGCAGATGTTTTGAATTTTTTTTTTTTTTTAAGTGTTGAATAGAATTTAAGATCAATTTTGTACAGTAATTTAATGTTCACTTAACATTAAAATTTATAAGCAATTTATTTACTTTTTTTTAATTTTTTTGTTTTTAAAGTAATTAAAAATTATGATAATTTTAATACTGTTGTGACAAATTAATAATAGAAATTGCTTTAACTTCTAATGTTCGGTTTACAAAAAAAAAAAATAAATAAAAAAATAGAGTATAAGTAAAAACATGTAAATCTTTTGGTGAGTATATTATATCTCATCAAAAGACATTAGAAAATTACAAGAATACAGCACAAAAAATGTACGGATGTATTATGTTTGGGTTGAATTTTGTTGCAGCATACAAAAATAATTATTAAAACAATATTAATATGTATTCGAATTTGGTTAGACCTTTGATGTAAAAGCAAGTTTTTTTAAAATTGAAAGAATGCAAAATTATAGAAACTAAATAATATATAATTAATTTTATTTCTAATATATAGTCTCAAATTGAAAATAAAATCAGCACAATTGAAAGTGTTATCGATATGTTAACCGGTATTATTGGAAATGATAAATCACCGACACCACCATCAACTTCATTATCTAGTTCATCATCGTCTAGAAAATCTAAAAAGAAAACTGTAAAATCTGAAGATGATAGCTCACCGGAACGTTTAAAAACAAAAGCAATGGAAACAATAAAGAAGAAAGGAGATACTAAATCAAGTGACAAAGACAAAGAAAAAGAAAAAGATAAAGATAAGGAAAAAGAAGTGAAAGATAAGGAAAAAGAAAATAAAAAGGAAAAGAAAATTCATGAAAATTCTTCTGGAGATACAAGAACAATGAAAGCAGATAAGTATGTAATTTTATTGTTAAATCTTGATACAGACAAAACAACAATGAATATAATAATAATGATAATTTTTTTTCTTGTTAATATTCTAGGATTCCCGAGGAAGTAAAGGTTGCAAATCAAATTAATTATGTTCATTATGATCCTGAAATGCATTGGTGTAAGTTGTGTGATGTTTTTCCAAAGACTGCCAAAGATTATTTGACACATTTACATACTAAAGAACATCAAAATAATCAGAAAACCTTTGAATCACCATGGCACGAAAAACCATTTAAAGATGTAAGTATTTGTACAATATTTGTTCTCATGGAAATCGTTTCTTCAATTTCACATAACAAAAGTAGTTGAATTTTTCATATTGAATAAATGTAGAAATATAAAAATTGTATTTATTATATTTATTAGTCTTTATTTTACGATGTAAATAATTTGAGTGCTGTATTACAACACAAATTTGTTGAAGAACTACATGTTTCAGAGAGATTACATTGAAAAATTTTAATACAAGCTAATATTTTTTCCAAGTAAAATCTTTTGGAATTCAACAAACAGTACAATAAAATTGTGTTTATTTTATAGGAACGCTTCCACATCTTACAATAATGATAAAAATATTATTAATTAAATTGAATTTCATTTTGTAATGGTTTTAGGAAATGCCAAATTATCCTGGAGCACAAACAAAACGAACACCTATTCGTGGTTTACAATTTTTCGTTCCATCAACAGGTTGGTATTGTAAATTATGTTCAATTTGGATGGGTGATTTGCATTGTGCGTCTTTACATCTTAAATCTCAAACTCATGCTGATAAATATTATGTAAGCTTACGACATATTTGCATTTCAACAATTTTTTTCTATATTAATTTTTATATCGTTTTCCATTTAAGGATTATGCGACACAAAATCCTCATTTCGAAATTGATTGGATGGCTGATCGTCAAAAAGCATATGAGAATTTACGTGAAAATCCAGTTCAAGTACCCGCACCACCTTCTATCGTTCCAGCACCTTCGCCCGCTGCTCATTTAAATGCAATGTTAATACCAACACCGGTACCACCACCTCCAAATATACTAGATAGTATACCACTTCAATTACAAATAAATAACCAAAAATTAAAATTACCAATTATTGAACCGGATGTAATAAAGGATAGTGAAAAAAAGAAAAAGAAAAAGAAAAAACACGATGAGAAGAAAGAAAAGAAAAAAAAGAAACGATCCAAAAAACGAAAACATGAAACATCATCTAGTTCATCGTCCAGCGACAACTCATCGGATTCAGATGTGGAAAAATCAAATTTAGAGAAAAATAAAGAAGATACTTCTCATTCAATACGTGTAGCAATGCGAAATTTACTAAAAAAGCAAACTGAAACATCACATGCTGAAGATACAGGTGGTAAATGGACAGTTGTACAACCGGCTCAATTAACAGCAGCTCCGCCACCACCTGTCGCAGTTAATGCTAATGGTCGTGAAAATAATGTAAGGGATGATATTATTATAAACCAATGGAATGTTCCGGAACCAATAATTACCGATAAAGAAAAGCAATTATTGGAACAATTGAAAGGTCGTTTGAAGAATCGTACCAATGAAAAAGATACGAAAACGGAAGTAGAGGCTAATGACAAATTAAAAGTTGAGAAAAAAATTGAACGCGATAGAGACCGTGAACGTGAACGTGAACGTGATCATGATAAAGATCGAGATCGTGACAGAGAAACAAAACGTAGTCGAGATGGCAGTAGAGATAGACGTCGCGATAGAAGTCGTAGTAGGAGTCGTGATAGGCATATGTGGCGCAGTCGATCACGCAATAGGAGAACCAGAAGCAGAAGTCGTAGCGGTGGTCGTTATGGACGCAGACGAACACGTTCTCGTTCAAGAGGTCGACGACTTGAAAAAGCTATTGTAAGATATCCTGAATTTCGGCCAAGAGTACCAGAAAAAGAAAAAGAAAAAGAAAAAGATAAAGATAAAAAAAAAGTAGTAAAATCTGATAGCAGTAAAGATCGCAAAAAGTCTCCAAGTAGTAAAAAATCCGCATCTGGTAGTATACCAACAAGTACAACAAATACAACATCAAGTACTAGTACTTATAGTGGTAATACTAATACTACGGCAACAAATACCAGTGCATCTTTAACTTCTTCTGCAACGACGAAAAAGCTTCCATTCATTGGACGAATGCCTGTATTCAAAAAACAAACAAATGGTAATGAAATTTTCTCGAAAATAAAAAAAAAACTGTTTATCAACATTTAATAAATTACTTTTTAATTACAGAAGAAGAAATACCGATAAATAAAAAAGTTGAAACTGTGACTCCTACATTTAATAATCATCAATATAGTGGTTCTTCTTACTCGTATGATAATATGCAACCCATGATGATGGACGATTATGATGATTTAATGCCTGATCCAATGCAATTTGTGTCGTTAATGGGAGCACCACCACCACCTCCGATGGTACCTCCACCAATAATCGAAGAAGGTCCGGTATTGCCACCAGGTATGTACCTTTGTTTTCATTGTTTATTTATTTATTTATTTATTATTAAGTTAGTTACCTATTTCTATAGTCACATTTTATGCATTCAATATACACCATAATGACAGTTCACTAACAATATTGTTTTATCCGATATATATTAAATTTTGATGAAATTACTGTTTTTTAAAATTTGTTTTTACTATGGAACTTTTGAATATACTGATTCATTTCGTTAATATCGGTTGAACCGTTCCCAGTTGTTTTATCGATGATATTCAGTTGGCATTACCAGTAGGTTTGGTTATTGTCACACTTAGCTTTAGTTAACAACTTCAAAAATTAAAATACGTTATTGTGTCCGCACTAGAATTGTCACGTTTGACGTCGGCACTTTGTGCAGTACAATAACTCAACTATATACATTTTTATTAAATTTAAACCTCTTGATTTGATTTGTACAAATAATACTAATACCACCCACAAAATAAACATTAACAATAATATATATATTTCATAATGCACACAAAACAACACAGTAATTACACACAATGGTTCAATACGACAATTTGGGTACACCAACCTAACCAGATATGATACATTTATTATAAAATAAATCAATTTTTAGGTATTGATGAAGCCGATGCTGATCTAGTACCTAAACCAATTAGTGATGCACCTTTACCACGTCGTGGTCCATTACCACAAGATTTCCAGGATGCTCTAAGTATAATATTTCCTGGTGAAAAAAAGCAAAGTCCAACTCCCGAAGAAGAAAAGGAAAAAGAAAATGAAAATGAAAATTTAACAAATATAGAAGATCCACAAATGATTTTAATGCCGGATGAACATGTTCAACATAACATGGATATCTATGTATCATTTCCAATGGTATCAGCACAACCTATGCCCGCAGATGTACCCATTATTATTAGTACAGATGCACCGCCTCCACCGCCAGAAGATATACCTATTCCGGATGATTGTGTGATCGGTAATGAAGGTTTCATTGATCGTAATGATGAACATCAGAAAAATTTGGAAGATTTAGCAATGTTAGGTATAGATGCTGATGATTTAGCTGCTCAATGTATGTAAAAGGCATAATTTGCCTACAAAATAGGGTTCATTTTGAGAAAGTTTAACACAATTTTTGTTTTTTAATCAAAATAAGTAATATATGATTTGCAAAACATTTATTAATTGTATCAAAATATATAATTTTTTTTTGTGAAATTTTGTTTGTTGTTGTTTGGTGTAGATTTTCAAATCACAATATTTTTGATAATTTATAATACCATCTGTGTCATGTTAGTATTTAAGTATTAAAATGGTTGCTTCAGTGTTTTGTGGGTTTTGTCCTGAAACAAATTGATTTTGATTGTGCACTAAAGTATGTTCTTAAATTGTTTTTAGTTACAAACTCTGTTACTAAATTTTTCATGTCTGCAGATTAGGCATGGCACTTTTCCAGTGAATGCATGACATTTGTGAAGTACAGTGCAGACTTGGTGTTTATAGAGAATACCCTAAGTCTACAATGAATGCATCATTTATAAGAAGTGTTTCTGGTTTTTGATGACCTTTGTCCATCTTTCAGTTAACAGCATGATCCGAGCTCATAGAACTTCTGATGCTTTTCGACAAAAAACTGAACCAAGTGCGTTTTACCATCATCATATGTTTATTGACATTTTTAACATTCAAGAAGTTTTGCAAACTTCGAAATACATGCTCATCTGACGGTGCAAGGTCTGGACTATATAGTGGTAGCGGCAACACTTGCCAACCAAGCGCCAATAATGTTTGACAAGTGACCAAAGATGTGTTTGGCCTTGCATTGGCATTGCCATGGTGGAACACAATAACTTTTAGATTTGCCAATTCTGGTAGCTTTTCTTGAAATGGATTGTTCAATTTGGTTATATTTGTTGTATTGATGGTTTGGTTGCGTGGTAAAATTCAAAATAAACAATTGCCTTCGTAATCCCACCAAACTGATAACTTATCTGATTTAGATGTTGTTTGCGCTGGTACATCTTCCTAGATCCACGATATTTTTTAATTTATATTGTTGGAAACAATCCATTTTTCATCCCGTTATTAATCGTTTCAAAAATGGACCATTTTCGTTCCGTTTCATAAGCAAATCGCTTACGGAAATGTGTTAAGTGAAATTCACATAATTGTTTATGAGCTTGTGATCAGTTGTTTCCTTCGTGGAAGCAAAAAAATGAAATATGATGAAGAAAATGCTTATTTTGATTTCCCATTTGAAACAAAAACAACAAAAACTAAACAAAAAATACATAAGATACAAAAGTTTTTACAGATTGACGTACCAAGTACCAACTATTGAAAAAAAATTGGTTTGACATTTCGAAGACGTTAATATAACTCAAAATTCATCAAAAAAAATTGATTGCATGTGTGAAAAAAACGACACTAACTATGTTGCCAATGTTTTCAAAACCGTCGCAATTGGGAGTGGAACTGGGATATCAGTCTACCGAATGAGGAAAATACAAGAGAAAATTCGAATAATCCAGACGAATCAATTAATATTCATAGAATAATAAATTGTACGTAATATTTCTTCGCGTATACGTACGTAAAGCTAACGCACAAAACGTAAGTAAATTGTCAAAACAGAATTCATTTTGTATACGCATACGCAGTCGCATGGTGCACTGACAATAGACACTATACATCATGAAGGTACAATACACACTAGGTGTTGTACGCGCTGACATATATTTTTATATGCATTTTGAAATTTGGATTGGATTTTTTCTTTTTGTTTTTTTTATGACTTTTCTTTCGCTTTCGTTTCGTGTGGTGTCAGTGTGTTTTGTTCGGCCATGTTAAAATAAGAAAATTTTTTTTTATCGTGTGTGAAAAAGTAAAATAAAAATAAAAATTGTTTAATCTTTAAAATATACAAGTTAATATAAAATTAAATATTTTGAAAACAATAACTATTAAATTATACAACAAAATAACAAATAATTAAACTTATGAAATGGTTGATCATGATTTAAATGTGGATAATTTAATAACACGATTATTAGAAGGTAAGTGTTTCTATTTTTTTCTTCTATATAGTATTTAATTTTACTACAATTACAATTCACTTTTTTTTTTTCGTCTTCCTAACTATTTTTTGCAACATCGCAGCCTTTTTTTTTTCGTTTTTTTTTTTGCATATATTTTTTTTTTAACTAAATATATTTTCATTTTACTTTTTTTTTTTTTTTTTTGTTTAAAGAAAAGCCTATTTTTTTTCTGTTAATTTTAGCATGAAATATATTATTTATTTTTATAATAGTACTAAAATTAACACATATTAATTATGATTAAACGAAGCGCAACGCAAGCATGGTAAATCAAATTGATTAGGTTTAATTGAAAAGAACGCTTTGGACACAAATATATATAACACATTAATAATTCGTGAATTTCTGATTCATTGTAATATAAAAAAAAATTGATAAAATGGTTGTTAGACGTTTTCTTATTTTTTCACCACAACAAAACTATTTAGTAGCTAAAAAATTTCCTTTTTGGAACAGATAGAAATGAACACATTTCCATATTTAGATAAACAAAATGGAACCTAATAAAATAAATAATTTATTTTACTTAAAAAAATACATTTATTTTTTAATCAAAATATTTACTAATTAAAACATAAATATATATGTTTAACCTTCTGTTGGAATTCTGTAGAATTTATACGATATATACAAAATACAACAACAAAATATATTATTAATCAATTAAAAAATATATATTGTATAATATCGCATTCACATCACAATCACATATTATGTACTACATTTACAGATGGAACAGAATTTTATATCGTTTCAAATACGCATGTAATACATTAGGTGAATATAGAAAAAACTAAACAAAAACAAACAATTTGCAATAGTAAAGTGCAAAAAATTATTGGAAATTGTCAGAAACTTTTCATTTTTAATGAAATATAAATAAAAAAAAATGTTCCATAGTTGATTTAACCAAATTTAATATAAACAAAGAAATATATAAAAGATAATTCATGTAAAACTGTGAACATTTTGTATGCATCATATTTTTGCTACATATTATAAATCATATAAATATGCAAATACATTTTGCATAAATTAAATTGAATATTATTTTTAATTAAACTTATTTAACATCTGCAATTCATTCTAGATTACGCCTGTTAACGTATCAATATATAAAATAATTAATGATATGATACACGGTTAAAAAATGGGTGACTTTGGGAAAAGTATGCACACAATTAATTTGTTTCACTATGTGGTGCTCTTTTGTATATTATTTGGTTTTTTTTTTTTTTTTTGGATAGACACGTGAAGTATAATTTGCAGTTTAAATTGGTATAAGTTTCAAATTCACTGCGAATTCTAGAAAATAATTAATAGATTTATTTCACCGGTTTATACATATATATTTCATAGATAATTTTTCAATGGTATCAAATTAAAGATTATTATAGTTTACTTTTTCAAAGTTATCATCATAAATATTTCTTCTATTTTTTTTTATTTTGCCACGATAATATAATTAATATTATAACGAACGGAAATCTTTTTATTTATTTATTTATTTATTTATTTTTTTTTCTTGTTATCAGATAAAAATTATGATTCAATTTCAAAAAATAATTGTGATGGTTAAAAACGTTATCATTTTATACACCATGCGTAATATAATGTATACACCTATAGAAAAAACCTTCTTTATTTCGATAAATTATTGTATTCTTGTAGGCACACGGACATACTATCATTTTCAATAAATTAATACATATGTATTATGGTATTAGTTAATTATTATTTATAAATAGATAAGCAAATTTTTCTTATTTCAAAAAAAAAAAAAATAATAATTAAGTATAAATGACATTATTTTTAGTTGTTTTCACATTATATTACTTAATTGTTATAATATCATTACATTCAAGTTGGTAAATTACTCTGCATGGGCGTATAAACCAATTTACCAATTGGTCTACGAAATTATCAAAAGGTACATACTTGCTAATGTCCATTATTTTTATGTGATTGAGGGATGTTGATGCATAAGACGGACGCCGGTAAACGTTAAATTTCCTCAAGGTGAATTTAAGAAGACATTGTTTAACCCTAACAGATACACTATTTTTGTATTTACAATCTGTATGTAAACTTGGGCTAGTTAATACAATAAAATGTAGATTTTGCATTATATGCCTCGCATACCCAAAAACTATGGATAAGTATAAAAATAGTAGATTACTTCATTATGTCACAGTGCTATGAGATTCAATTCTGTGCCGTCTTTTTTATTGCCTAATAATTGATAACCAAAGAATATTATGGTCGATACGGTTCATACTATTTATATTATATTATTTTATATTTGAAACCACAACCACAAAATCACACCGGCGACAACTGTAATTTACAAATATTATTTGATTATAAAGAAATTTATAAATATAATAAATTGTTTAGAGCCGCCGGCTACTATTCCACCTATATGTGGTTATTGTGTCGGTGTATGCGAATTGATTATTAATTCCAAAACAAACATTTTGTGTGTCAGTATTTATAATATGATTTAACTATAATATTCCTATATATAGTATTCATTAAATAATGAGATAAAAATAAAATAGAAATTGATAATTATTAAATTCTGGAAATAAATTAACATAATAAATGTGTATGACAATAGAATATTCAGTATAGTAAATTTAAATTCTTTACATCTGTGATTCACAACAATTATTACAAACTATTAACCTATTTTCTATTTTTTTTTTTATTTTTCTTTTTGCCTAATGTAAATTTATTTATAGTTTTATGATACATTTTATTCTTATTAAATCCATATGATTATTTTAGTATATGTTTTAAATGTTTCGGTTCTGTAAATGTATATAAAAGTAACTACGAAAGTATAATAATTTTCACACATTCATATACATGTAATAATAAAATATGACAAATGTTTAAAACAAATTGTATAGTGTAAATTGTTTAATTGTCGATCACAATTAACAATTAAGTAAGACTTTATCATCGTAACAACAGAGGTCGACAAACTATTGTTTTTTTTTTTTTTACGTAGCTTTTCGTCTTCAGGCAATAATTTGTCTCCCATTTTCGATATCGTATATATTTTGTTTATTAAAATACTTAACTTTGTCATTAACGCAAACAGAAAATCATTCATATGATATAAGTTTATAATTTAACCATTTGTTTGCCTGTGTGTGTGTGTGTAATGTTGTATGTATTTTATTTTTCTAATTCAATAAATTTTAAGTATTAAATGTTTAATTAATTTAATAATAATATGACCATGAACTACACAAGCCAAACCCATTCTTATTATATATATTTTATGTAACAATGATAAAATATATACAGTATAATCTGCTCACCAACCCCTGCTCAATTTGTAGACCGGTAGCTAGGTTTTTTGTTACACATCTTCAACTCATGTTACACCAAATGGACCGTATGCTATATATCTACCAAACACACTTTACAATCAAGTTGATAAATTATTCTACGCATTGGATTGTTTAATTGGTTTGGTGTCGATAATTGGTGGTTAGGGATTCAAAATCGTATGAGATTTCTGTAACCCATGAACTATATCTGTTGTTATCTTTTCGTCTGGTCGATTATGCAGGAAACTCTTCCTTGATGCACAAGTGTATGTATTGCCTTCTCATGACGATCACCGAATGATTAATGCTGGAAGAGTAAGCAAAACGGTATCCTATGAAGACATTCTCTAAGGTGCATTTAAGGAAGCAATTGAAGTCCAGAAGTATGTGTTCTTGTATATAAAAGCTCAGCTACAATTTTGCGGGGGCTCAATAGATGTTTTAGGTCGCAGTGCAAAATGAATGGATACGATTTCTTGTGCGCTTAAAATTTTCTTAAATCTCATTTCACCAAATTGTCTACAAAGTGCAATTATCAAAAAATAAATATATATAGTTCTTTAATTCCATTCCATATTTATATAAGAGTAATATTGTATAAAGTCATCTGAAAAAAAAGGTGCATAGGTTGCAACAATCATTCTCGCATACTAATGTCGCCGCAAAACCGGACAAATAAATAATGGGAAGCATTTGTTATCACACCAACCTTATTTACCAGATATATTGTTCCATAAGATTATCACTTTTTCAGATGTATATGACACATAGACTATGTACATGGCACAACACTTTCCATTTTTGAAGTACACACGTACCGGCATAGTTGAATCGAAGCTCGCTATAATTTTATGCGGACCAGTTCACTTTATCGAAGCTTCTACTTTACTTATTATAAATAATATTGTACATATAATTTATTAGTGTTCTATACAAATACATATACACAATATAATATTATATAAAATGACTAATTAAATCCGTTTGATTTTATTTGATATCTATTTAATAAACAATTATAGGCTAATTGTAAATTGTAAATAATAAATTTTATATTTTATTATTATACGTACAAATGATGATTATTATGTTTTAATTAAAATATAGGTCAATTTTTTGTATTTCTATGATGAAGATACTAATAATAATTATTGTATATATATATTTATCTTTATTATAATATAATATAGAATAGATTTAAAAATTAACATTGATATTTGTTTGTATTCTATATATATATATATATTTCTTTTAATATTATATTATATTCATCATCATCATCGTCATCATCATCATCATCGTCGTCGTCGTCGTTGTCATTATCATTAGACCAGCGAAGAAAATATCTTATAAATTTCATATAGAAAATCAGAAAATCTGTTCATTCACCAAATACCATACAATTTCTTCTCTATTTTATACACATTAATTTTTATAGGTTGTATATAAGAAGCAATCATTTTATTTTTTCTCCGATATTAAATAATAAATGTTTAAAAATAGATTTTGATTCATAATATAATACATGTGTAGAAAAAAAAAAAGAAAAAAACTCAAGTTTTTCGGTTGAAGAAAGTAGAGATTTTCCTTGTTCAATTTTCATGTATTACAACGAGTGGAAATAAAAACATTTTTTAAAAAAAAAAAAATTAATTTATCATAATTTTTGCCTTAGTTTTTGTTGTACATACGTACAATTACAATAGATATTTGTACATTTGATTGTCTATCTATAGCTATACCATATGAAAAGCTATTGTAAAGACTATAGATAGATAGACAGATAGAGAGTTTGCAGTTGTTTAGATATATTAAAACAAATGTATAATTACATACGTTTACAATATTTTATAATTAATATTGACACATTGAATTCGCTATAGTTTAGAAATATTTTCTTTATAAAACCACAGAGCACAATTAATATGAACAAATAACTCTAATAATTTTGTTTTTTTATTAATTGTTTATAAAGAAAAAAATAATAAATATTGAAGATAACACAATAAATTGATATTATAAATTATATATTATTTGAAAATTGTGTTGTGATGATGATGATGATGATGATGATTATTTCCTATATAAATTTTGCAAAGTGAAATATAATTTAATATTTGTTAAATTTAGCAAAATAAGATTTTTTTTTATTGGTTTTGTGATTTTCATTTGGTTCAATTCAATTTCAAATATATAATACATAAATTAACAATATTTTATATATACAATTTTGCGTGTGATAAGAAATAAATATTTATTAAAAAAAATAAAATGCTTCAATTTATTGCTTTAATTGTTTATTGCATTCTTTACAATTATTATTTATATATGAATTATATTTGTTTATATATAAATTGATATTTTGATATTGTACAAATTTTGTTTACACAAACATTGGTTTATGAATCATATGGTGTGTGTGTGTGTGATTTTTGATAGGTTTTAAGCCGATAATTAAGTTTAGAAATAAAAAAAATAAAGCTTATCTTAACTTATAAATTGATTTGAAAAATTATATATTAAATTAATTGGCGACTACCACCACCACTACTGTATACATAAACTCTAGAGTCTACAGATAGATAACATCTTATCTGTGTAATATTATTCGAATTTATAAAATTGTTTATGTTTAATACGATTTCTATATTTATTTATTTATTTATTTTAAGTACACTTACTATAAGTTAAGTACTTGCACGTAACTACAAAAATGTTGAATTCTCCTTTTTTTTTTAATATATAGATATTGAAACATTGAATTCAATTTTTTAAAATACAATGACATGTAATTTATTGGAGTAATGAGTCGTTCACAAGCTAAACATTGATTAACTCTGCACAAAATGCAAATAAAAAACAGATAAAATATAATTGATTAATTTATTTTAAATTAAAATAAACGTTTTTTTTTTTTTTTTTTGAATGTATCACGTGTAAAGCTTTTATCTGCAATGATAATTTATAATTATAAATTTAAATATATGTTGAACTAATCGTTATTATATATATATGAGATGAGCATAATTCTTATATATTAATTATATAGGCAGTTATTATGAAATTATGGTGTTAAATACAATATTCAAAGATTAACAATAACTATACACGCACCCACAGATCACTATGATCTAATCACTCATCTAAAAATAATGAAATTATGTAATCATTTACCTTTCGATAATTGCAGACTAATATTGGTGAATGATTATATACTCGCATGCGGCGTAATTTACAAATTTGGCTGTAATGAATGAAACAGAAATCTGGTATTAGAAAAAGTCCTTCCGCGGTTATTTTTCGAACAGTTTAAAACACTGTATAGTGATGCAATTTTGATATCATCCTGTGTATTTTTTAAAATAATTTATATATAAAATTTTTTCAAATTATATTTTTGCTGATTAATACGCAGCTGATATAAATTATAAAATTTCGTCATATCATATGGATATTAATTGCGGTGTCACAGAGACCGTAAACAAGAACATTATATATATGATCGACCTCCTCCCAATACCAAATTGTTTGGGGGGCGAAATTACTTAATTAATAATAAATACATTTTTGTTGTTCAATGGATCAAGAGATCATCTATCTATCTATCTGGCAATCAAAATTGTTGCGGGCGGGCGAGGTGTCTGTGAGTGGTTGAAGTGTATATGGAGTTTTAAAATTTATTTATATAGAAACGAAAGAAATTCTCATACCCACGTCATGTTTCTTACCATCGTGCCTGTTTTCAAATATTTTTTGTGTATTTTATATCTATAATTTTAATATTATTTATACCACAAACATTAACATTTCTATGTAAAATTGTTTTTGTTTATAATAATTATACATAAAAGTAAAGGAGATTATAAAAAAAACACGGGCAAGCAATATTATAAATATTTATATTTCTTCTATGTAGACGTCAATAAAAAAAATAAAACCCATTTCACAGTAAATATTTAATTAATTTCTCCATTTAAAATCCATTCAATAATTATAATGTAATAAAAATAATAATAATAATATTAATTATATATTTGTTTGAAGAAAATTGAAAATTTAATGGTTTATTATTTATTGTATTATAATTTTTCATATAATAAATAAGCTTTTCATATATATATATGGAAATATAGGTATCTGTTACAAAAATAGAATAATTTTCCTATATAATATAAATGTGTATGTGTTTAAGTGTAACATAAAAACATTGCTTTGAGTTTGATAAAGAGTGTTGATTTATGTTGAATAAACACAAAAAAAATAATATATATATATTAAATTTAAATGGAAATTATGTACAAATATTTTTTTTTACCTTTTATTTACAAAAATAGACTAAAATGAAAATGATGTATTTGCGATGTAAAATAGAAATGTTCTTTACACCCCATCTTGACTGGATTCATTTTGCGGCCGGCTTCAAATTTTAGCATGCCACTTAATCGCGTCTTGCTTTTTTTGTTGAAAAAATTATTGTCAAGAACAGAACATTCGAACTATTCATATATTTTAATTTTTTCGTTCATGCTATACAAATCAAGATCTTTGCGGAATATACCGAAAATCCAGAGGACAGAGAATGGTTTTTATTGGTAAATTATCGTATGAAAATTCAAATTGAATCCAGCCGAGATGTGGGATATTACTTTTTATTATATATCATTTGTGTGTACACTTTTTAAAGTGTACATTATTTAAAAATAGAAGTATATTTATATAATAAATACAACGTAACAGTGACGGCTCTTGACGGTCGTATTAGAATAAATCTATTTCAAATATCAATTTCCTCAATCTTTCATAGAAGAAACTATATTGTCGATGTAAGAGAAATTAAAACAAAAATAATGGTACTGTATTTCAAGTATTAAAAAAATGATGCAAAAAAATTATCATTATATTTTCATATACAAAATTTCAATGCCATCGATTGGAAAATCGACTATATTTTCTGAGTGCGTAAAGCAATTTTAGCAAATTGCTTCTATGAAAGACTGGAAATTGATTGCATATAATAATAATAATTAGTTCTGTAATAAAAATTGAAAATCCATTAAAACTATATGGCTCGTAATTAGAAAATTTGATAATTCATGAAAAGCGATTTTCCGCAAAATTAGCCATTGTTTGGTTAATATTTTACAATTTATCGGGTATTAGTAATGACTTTAGGAAAAATATATATAGGTTCAATTTATTTTCACACCGCACCGCACCTGCAATTGTATAATAAATAAAAATAATAAGAGGTTTTTATTTTACACAAACAATAACAATTTTCTTTTTACGGTTTCACTTTTTTTGCTCGTACATAAAAATGTATATATATTTAACGTATAGGAGGTACTTGTTGGCCATCATCATCGTCATCATGCAAATTTTTTAAAAATGTTAATTCCATATCATTATCTCCATATAGTTATCCTTTGTAATATTGCTGTAATATGTACCTTGAAAATAGAAAACAGAAAAAACATTATTATTGGGAACAATGTCTCAATAAATATGTACTGTTTCAAGATCAAAATAATTTAAATTAAAATTCTTTTATTTTAATTTAAATTTGTTTATTTTTTTTCTTTTTTAATCTTATTAGTATTTTATTTTTTTTTTTTATTTAATTATTAATACATTATATTTGTTGCGAGTATATTTAATCAATCTAATGATTAATTATATTATATGATTTATGAATTTGTGTAAACGTTTCATGTTATACATTTTTCTGATTTTTAATTGTTGGTTTTACATATTGGACATATGCAAATGATATTGTGTACTATGAATATGTTGAAATCATCTGAAACTGTCACTGGTGATGTCTACCGACGACAACTAATACGATTGAAAGCAGCACTGATGAAAATACGACTAGAATGGGTGAATAGACTCAACACATTTTTCAACATGATAATAACAAATAACATACTGTAAATTTTGTTAAATATCTATTTACAAAGACAGAACTGGGAAGGTATAACCGCCATAATCGCCAGACATTGTTCCTTCGCATTACTATTTATTCCGGTCGATGCATTCAGTCTTTCATGACCGTATGATTTACATCTTATATGAAAGTATCAAAAATTTGCTTGACAAATGGATGGAAAGCTTGTGGCTCCTAATGGGGAGCATACTTTGCACCACTTTTATGTATAGTTGTTAAATAAACATGTAATTTTAACCAACAAACGGAACTTAATTTTACATATACGGAATTGTATGCAATTTTACTATAAAATACAATTGCGACTCGGCTCAATTTCAAATTAAAATGTAAAAAATTAATTAATTTCAATTATTTCATGTGTCGTAAGCTCTGTGCTCAACCTCACGTACATTTATAAAACACTATTATTCACTTCTAAAGTATACCAAATGTTGAAAGAAAAATTAAATTAAATGCTTTTTATATAATTATATGTCAATTGAACACTTATTGTCAGTGTGGCGAGCAGTGGGTAGAGCTAATCAGGCTATAATCAATAGTGAAATACGTGGGTTTATTTTCAGAAATATATATATTAGACATTTTTCTATATTTATTTTAATACCACAACTGTTCAGTTGCGGGATATCATTTTGTTACATCTTATTGAAAATATGATGTTGAACACTGTTTGGTAGATGCTATATATAAGCTCCACTTTAACTAATGCCAAATGACTTGTCCGTATCAATCATATCATACTGCGAAGCACGTATTATAGATTTTTATTGATAAAATTAAATAACTTTATATTTATATAATAAATTTAAAACTTTTATTTGCAACTCAATGTGTAACACAACAGGAGGATTAACTATTATTTATATTCATTGATTTTCTATAATAATATACTTAACATTATATTATTTATATATTTTTAATGATTTTCTAATATGTCACATCTGGAAATGTGTATGGTGCTCATATGTTGTTCTATATTTACTATTATTAATGTGTATTTAATTTTTCTCTTACCATATATATATATATGTAGACCACTGTGTGTATACATGCATATGTACCATATGACAACAGTAGTGTGAAGACACGAATAATCTTTGTTGTGACGTATTCTAAGTTGTTGCGGTATGAATTTTTGTACCACAAAGAATTGTTGACAGATGATCCCAATCTGCATAATAGAAATTATATATATTATACAATTAATTTTTTACTTATTGTTTTTGAAAAATATTACTCATTTCACTATAAATATAATATACTTTATTATATAATAATATATACAATATATTATAGAACATATATATGTAGATCGTTCATTAATATATAATTGTGTTCGATCAGAGAGACCACGGAAAACGTCAAACAACCATTTACCGATTTTTTTTTTACGTTTAATTTTGTTTTATAATATTATAATAATAATTATAATTAATTAATTTGGTATATTTGTTTTTAAAATTTTCGTTTGATTTTCATATTTGTATGTACACACATTATTTACTATATGTGTAATATAATGAGTAACAGAAGACCGGAATATTTTCTATCACATCATACAATATAATAATATAAATTGCCATATGCTGCTGTTGCGTATTTATTTTTTCCTATAATTAAATTATAATAATAAATGTACAATGATTATAAGGCTATATAAAAGGACATTCATATATACGCGTAATTTATATGGAAACGCATATAGCCTCTAATAAATGCATGCTAATAAATATATATAATACAACAGACAGAGGTGCACCATTAACCCATTGTTAAAAAAACTGCCACATTAAGTTTTGATTACAATCTATAACATTTCGCGGCGACATATTACCCAATTGATAAAAAATTGTCTTCAGATATTATGATGGAGAACGTTCTTTTTTCACTATTATATCAAGTCATAAGTATCGGTTAACATTTCATATATACCATACATTAAAATAATGATCTTCGCGCATAGTTCATGTTGAACTTGAACACATGCTAATGGCTAAAAGGCTCTTAATTGCCTCTAGATATATTCGGATTAATTAACAATAAAATTTATATGTCTATGTAGGTGTGCGGTGCGATATATGCTTCTGTTGCTGTATTTTTTGTTTGTTTGTTTACGCGTAAAACGAAAATTAAATTAAAATTTGTATAATGAAAACAAAAAAACCTATACTAATTAGTTAATTACAATTAGAAACATTTTTTTTTTTTTTAATAAAACTGGATAGTTACACGCGACCGATATATATAGTTGATCAATAATTTTTTTTCTATTCCTAAATCATAATGAATGAGGTCGACGAAAAATATGGGCTGGCAACTAATTAATTGTGTGTGTTTTTTTTTTTTTTTTAATTAAAACATATCGCAATTTTTTTACTAAAACCGAAATATATTTATTAAATAATGTATAGTGAATTTTGTTATCATATTTCTTGTGTAACATCATAATTCTGTGCTCATAAAATTTCTATATAGTTCTTATTGTCAAAAAAACTGGATTAATTGCGTTTTGACATCATCATGATCAATTGCATTTCAAATGTGGATCATTTTCGTTACGATTTCATAGGCTAATCGCAGATGTTAAGTTCAACAACCCAATTCTATTGCACCGTCGTTTTGTTAAGGTCGTTCATCATCACAAATACAGTACATAGTGTTTTGTGTGGTTGTGATCATCTTTCGTTCCTTTTTGGACATATAACGAAAATACTCATTTTGATTTTATCAAAAATGTAATGCACAATCGAACGATACAAAATTTTTTTTACTGAATCAGTAAAAGTATGTAAATGCGCAATTTATTTGTTGCCAATCCATTATACTTAATTATATATAGCCCGCATCATTGGACCACTGATCTTTTATAATAATATTTTATTTGGGTAATTTATTATTACGTGTATATTACGTGATTTTACACAACCAATTTTTCAATCGATAGAAACAATTTAAAGGTGTTGGCAAATGTATTCCACCAACGAAATTGTAAATGGTCATGATGTGCGTGCAGTAACGTGCTATACGTTCAATTTATAAAAGATAATTCACGATCATTGTAATACAAATAATATTTGATTATATTAGAAACACCATCGATTAAATGTTCCACATGCCCTGTGTTTTAATTAAATCCATGCGTGCATTTGTGCCAAAAAGAAAAACAAAATCGAAACAATTAACAAATACTTAATTGTGTAAATAAGAAAATTAACAGAAAAAATAAAATTAAGAAACTATAGAAATTTTCCTTCTTTACATATTTATACACAAACACCCGCACACATATATAGAAATTAATATGTAAATTTGTAAATAATATATTTTAATATTTATTTTTTAAATATTGTAATTATTTACGTTTTGTTTTTTTTTTTTTTTTCTTTTATTTATTTATTTAATTTATTTTAATTATTTTTTATTTTTTTCTCTCCTTGTGCTGCTTTGTGTGTGCAATCTCATCATAATCTTTATAATATATACAAATCGGCCGTATATATATATATATTTTTAATATATATAAATTTTAAATATTATATATATTTAATTTATTTTTTATATATTTAAATTTTATTTTTGAATATTTTTAATTTTCTAATTGTGTATATTTTTTAAAAATGTTATTTTATAAAATGTGTGTGTGTGTGTGTGTGGTGTATTTGTATGTGCGTGTGTTATTATTGTATAATAATTTGCAAAAAAAAATTTAAATATAATTAAATGAAAAATAATATATTTTATTGTATTATATTTTTTTATATTCAACGATATGTCGAAAAATATAATATTAAAATAAATAAATTAATTGTGTTAAAAATTGAAACGAAAACAATATATCAAATATCAATTAATAAAAAAAATAAAAATAAATATATTTATTTACCGGTGGGGTGTTTAATTACACACCTACAAATTTATTATTGTTTTTTTTTTATTTTTTATTTTTATATTACAAAATGTGGTTTTTTTATATTTTTATATTTATTTACATTTATTGGGAAAATAAATAAAAAAAAAAAAAAAAAAAAAATGTATGTGATTTTGTGATTTTATTTTTTTTGAATTATTATTTATTTTTCCTACGTTTTAAAAAACTACATTTATATATGTATATTTCTTAAACCACACATAAACAATTTAAAAATAAAATAATAATAAAAATAAAACAACAACAACAAATAAAATTAATTATGCATTAAAGCTTATAAGTTACAACAAGAACAAACACAGGAGCCAGCAACAATAAAGAAAAAAGGAAAATTAAAAGAATTATTTTCGCCAGATTTTGGTATTTAGAAAAGAAATAAAAAAATATTAAATATATATAAAATATAGAAAAAATAATAATAATAATAATAATAATATAATTAAAATTATTTTCTTTATTTTTATTTATTTATTTATTTATTTTTGTTTTTTTTTTTGTGACTTTAAATTTTGTTTTTATTTTATTTTTTCTTATTTTATTTTATATAAATAAAAATTATTTTGTTAATAAAAATATAAAAAGAGTGTTCCAAAAATATGAGTTAACTTTTTAATTAATTTTAACATATTTTAAAACACATAATTTATGATATCTTTATTGAATGTTATTAAAGTATAGACATGTGTTGCGGTTAATTATTGATCAGTGTTCACAAGCCTTCAATTGTTTTTGATAAAATATCCCATCACATTTTCACATAATTGTGATTCAATTTAAATGATTTGTTTAATAATATTTTCTTTCAGATGTTGAATGGTTTGAGGAGGATTGCGTTTGAAAGAAAAAAAAAAAAAACCCCCACAAAAAATACTCTAAAATGTTGTTAGATCGCATGATCTTACCAATTAATTAATTATTTTATTTGATAACAAAAATTTCTAAATTCAAAATATCGATTGTTTTCCCGTTGTTGTATAGGACGCGTGTTGTACATCGTCCGATGTATGAAACCACATATTATTCATTTTAATATGGTCCATTGCATCTCATAAAAATATTTATGCATCATCGCAATTTCGTTCGATATCTAGTGATGTACTATCACTAACAACTGTAATACATATATTTAATTGTGAACGTAGTGGTAGATGGTTAATATTATTTCTTTGATCTTCAATTGTGAACACCACTATCTTCAAATATATTCACACTATTTTTTGAAAGATGCTGTTTTATTGGACAATTTGTTTTTCCATATTTTGTATAACATTTCGTTCCAACTTCTTCATAATTTTTATAAAATTTAAAATAAATTTTTTGTCAAAATAAGACGCTTTATACCAACCGTGCTCTTTATTTGTACTTAACACATGTACAAGAAAAATTAATTATTATATTAAAAAAATAAAACACAAATTAAAAAGTTAACTCAAATTTAATCTAATTTAATCTAATATCGAGTAAAACTATTTATTCACTTATTTTTTCATTTAATAATAATAATAATAATAATAATAATAATAATAATAATAATAATAATAATATTGAATATACCCTTATTTAAATTAATTGAAAATGTATAATAATAAAATTAAAATAAAATATTCGATTAAAAATGTCGAATATTATCCTCTTTTTTTAATTTAATTGGATATGCATGCTAATTATTGTTGATAATAAGCACGACATAATTTATATATATATTGATACGACGTGTATTATTATTTAAAATACTTTAATTTATAGTTAATAATTACAATATAAATTCTAATTTATATAAAAATCAATTCAATATTATAATGAAAGAATAAAAATCAAAATCAAATATCAAATGAAATTATAGAAAAATGAAAAATTTAAGGATCAAATTATAACAGTTCTATTATTGTGTTATATTATATAATTTATATAAAAATAATAGAATAATGAAAACATCTATCTTACGTTAATTGCAGTATACAATTGTTAATTGTTATATACTCCCATGCAGAGTAATTTACCAACTTGACTATAATGAATGTTTAGCAGATGGCATAAGCTTCACTTGGTGTAATATTACTTGCTATTATTATAAAATTCATTGTAATTAAAAATTTAAATGTAATCATTTCGGTTCAATCATATACGGAAAGGATTAATATGTATATGGACTAGATGTACTTTTCACACGACTTGACAAACAATGCATTGTAAATCGATGCATTAAAATAGGCTTGCCTTAAATAAAAGACGTTAACGTTACAAAGAGTTTTCGTTTGTACAATGTTGGCGCATAGTTGTTCTGCATAGAAACACCAATCTCATTATTTTATAGCCACTTCTATAGTAATTTTACGAATTTAGAAAAAAAAATAAAAAATACCTTATCGCATAAATTAACAATGAAACGAATTTTTAATTATGTACATGTTTTATTATATTAATATTTACAATTTAAAATTTGTTTTGATGCAATATTATTTCTTTATATTATTTATACAAAACTAAAAATAGTATATAATAATATATTTTATTTATGGATGTGTGTGAAAAAGGAACACGATATTATAATATGGTAAAATTTTCATAAATAATTAATATGTTAAATAGGTAATAAAAGGAAAAATAAAATGTTATTCTATATTTTCTTATAATACATTGTAATGAATACGCATTCATACAGAGAAAATCGTATTCAATGTTATGATGGCAAGGGATTGTGCGTGTTATATGGAGGAAATTTTACTGCAATAACGATATGTGTAAAAGGAAATGAAACTGAAAGGATCTTTTGTTGATTGCTATGGGAGGAATTCATTTGTATTGAAATACCACTGTATATTATATTTTGTACTTATAATTCATTTCAAAAATTAATTATTTATAATATATTTTTATTATTTTACACAGTGAATTTCAAAACACCATATTTTTTTTACATTTTTTGTATATATGAAAAAGTAGACATTTGATAATATTACAATTCAATTTTATTGTTAATAGCAAAAAAAATAGGAAAATTATTTTTATATATAATTTTAATCTATATATAAATATTAATATATAATATAACGCGCTCATGCACACAAATCCGATAAACGTTTATGATACGATTTCCCTGTGTATAAAGTAAAAGTATTTTAAAATTTCACTTTATATCTTTGTAATCTAGAATTCAACATAATAAATTTGTTGCAGAAAAAGTTTTTCTGTTCTAACTTTTTCAAAACAATATAATTTAGAAAACTTGTATGTTGTTACACAATATTTATACATAATATGTTTATATATCGGTTTGTTTGAGTTACTGTATATATAATATATTGTATATGGAATATATTTATGCAAGATCTATATCTAAAATTATAACAGCATATATGGAAAACTGTCATGCCATGTCTAAATATAGGTGTATAAATAAAAAGAAAGAAAAAAGAAAATTGTATTTTTATACATAATTTCTTTTATATTTTCTAAAAAAAAATAGAAAAAAAAAATGTATTCTATATAATGTTCTAACAACCACCACTACCACCACCACCACCACCGCCTCCGCCACCAACCGTGTTTTTGTTTATTTTTCATTATATTTTATATTGTACATATGTATCCTAACTAAATATATATGCATTGTATTAGGTGTACCGAAAAATTCTATCCATTTCGGTTACAACCAATTTCAACAAGTATATACACATATTTGGGTTTATCACAGAATGTATACATTCACTGACCTATGTCCTAAGACCTATGACCTAAGAACTAAAACAAAGATGATTCGCATGTATTAACAAGTGATCGTGTAACCATAGCTATACTGATAAAATTCATTTACGACACTGTATTATATCATGTAGTGTATTTGGTGAGGTGAGATATTCAAGAACAAATACATTTTGAGCTGTTGTTCAATAGAAAGGACATTATACTGCTTCATGCGATAATACCAGACCACTGACTGCATTAGGAACGTCGTCAGAAACACACCGAGCTAGGCTATGGGATATACTGTTACTACCACCATACACTGGCGGATCTAGCATCCACTTGTTTCTGTCCTTAATTGTTTTACTATTAATTGTTAAACCATTTCAAATACGAAGAAGATATCAGCAATGGTTCAATTTTTCGACTCTATATAAGGATAAGGCATTTTTTTTTTTTTATTAAAATGGGATATACATAAATTGTGATCGTGATCTCACGCTGGCAAAAGGTCATATAAATTATGATGGAAATTATATCAGTCCAATACAGTGTTCAGAACTTTCCGGTACACCTATAATAATATTTATATGTAAAAAAGATAGGTATAAAATAGAATTTTTATATATTTTGTTGTTTTTGTTGTGTGTGTGTGTGTATTCCCTTGAAAATCGGTAACTGAAATGAAAAATAAAAAAAAATCTATTTTATTTATTTATTTTTAATGTGGGTTTATGGTTTCTTTTCTATATATATATATATATTGTACACAATATTAATCAAGTTGTTTATTGTGTAAAATAAAACATATACATTTTTTTTTTCAAATTTATGTAAAAATATTATGTGTGTTGCTATTATAAATATCATATGTTTGTTTATTTTCCCTTGAATTTAAAATAATAATAATTTATAATAATTTTTATAAATTATTTTTTCCAATAAAAAACAATTAATTTTCATTTTTTTTTAATTCTTGTAATATCACCTTTAATAATTGCGGCGGCGAGCGTTAGAAATAATTAATAAATTGTATTGTAATTAATAATTTGTAATGTTGATTGATTTTATTTTAAACTATTATATTATATAGTAAAATGACACTGGCAGCAAATATTATAACAATTTAGTATCTCTTAAATTTGACAATTGATGTTAAAATCTACTATATAATGACACATATCGCACGTTAAACCTCTATTGGTATAGATAGGTTTTTATTTGCAACACATAACATATTATTTTTTTTTGCTAATGATCGCTTATCAGAAGATGACGACTACTTTAGACCAGTGAATCTGTAAATTTTCTGAAAGATAGGCAAAGGTTGTGGCTTCTGATGACGAGCATAATTTAATTAATGTACCAATTGGTATACACACTTGTTAAATATTAATGTAATGTAATTTTAACCAAAGAACGGAACTTATTTTTGCATATATCCAATACATGTAAAGTTGTTACATATTTCTCTATAGGAATATATCAATTTTTATTGATTTCGAATGGTATATTATAAAAAATTGAACTGGAAATAATTTTTGACCGTGGCGAAATCAAAACGTAATGAATAAACAAAAGATCGTTGCAACACCTATTACTTACTGTAGTACGTGTGAAGTAATAAAACGTGTAAAAATTATCAAATAATCATGTTATCACGAGATATAATACATAATTTAATTATTTTTTTTGTTAAAATTATCATTGATGATGATATGAGATGATAGGAGGTTTGTGTGTAGGTGTAGTTTGAAAAAATATAAATAATTTGTTATGTGATTGACACAAAATATATGTGTAGCTGACTATCGGTTTAATATCTCGCGTTATCATTATACTTGACCGACCTTTATACATTTATTAATTACCTGTAACAATTCGCTACTTCACAGATAAATAATTAATATTTATTTATTTATTTATTTATTAATTTATTTATTATTTATAAATTTAAAATACAATTATTATTTTAATATAATCACACACATATTTTGTTGTCTGTTTAATTTTGAAAATTATTTTTATTATCAACATCATATGTTTTTGGTTCTTTTTATATTGTTTATGCGTGTGTGAAACCGAGTTTTGTTTTTTTAATTTTTTTTTCTTATATTAGATAAAATTATAAAAATACATTAAATGTATTTATTTTTATATAAACCATTTTACGAAATGTACGTATACAAGATTGTGGTGGGTACACTTAATTGATCTGTAATTATATTCTCTATATTACATACAACACCACCACCACCTATTAAAGTTTTGTGTATTTACCTGTTTCATGTATTATTTATATAAAAATATATTGTAACTATTTTTTCGAATTTAGAATTTAGTTTGTACGTTGTTTTTATTTTTTTGAGAAAATTCACATTACTTACAAAGTATTATTTTAAATATGATATTTTTAGTATAGATTTTCCCATTAAAAAAAAAATATAATGTAAATTTAAAAAAGAAAAGGAGATGTTCATATGGTTTGAAGTAATTTGCGCCAGTTTTTTCGTTTAGAATTTAATTTTTTACATTTTTTTTTGTAAAATCTATAAGGCGATATTTTCCATTTTAATTTGTTATGATTTTTTTTATTTTTAAAACATAATCATTAAAAATAAATAATAGGAAAAACAGGTGATTTTTTATGTTCCATTTAAATACTCACACACACACACACACACACACATATAATTGTAATGTTTTTAAAAGTATTTATTTAGTTTTTTATTTTTGTTCTTCAAAAGAAAATAGCAAAAACAATATTATTATAATTGCAACGCTATAATTAAATATAAATAAAAATAGCAAAATTATTTGTTAATTATTATAAATATATTATTTTTTTTTCTATGTCACATGTATTTTAATGAGATTTATAAATTATATTCACATTTTTAAATATTCAATTTTAATATATGACTAAATATAAAAATATATTGTACAATGTTGTGAAGGGTTTTTATTTCTATAGTAATTAATTTTCTATATATGTACAAGATAAACTAATAAACTATATTTGTCATATGTGTACAATGCATGTACTGAAACGTGAAACGTTGTTCGTTAAACAATAATGTGAATTTAATTTTAATTAATATTTACATATACCATTTCTTTTTCAATATAGAATATTTAAATTAATGAGTTTTTCAATATAAAATCAATCGTAAAATATCGAAATGTACAATTTTTTTTTTGTAATTATTTTAATGCTGGAATTTTTTGAACTGCAGCTTACCATTTGTTTTTTTATGTAAAATTAATATATCTTTGAAATACTGGAACACTATACTCAAATATTAACAATGTCATTTATGGGCTTATAATCACCATTCATATAAAAATAATGAAATTAGGAAAACATTTACCTTTCGTTAATATTACAAATCAATGTTTATGAATTGTTTTATACTTGGTAAAAAAAGGAATATGAATTTTATTTGTTTCTGCAAATTTTGTGCAGGTGTTTTTTTCATTTTCAATTCATTCTGAGAAAATTACATAACACTTGACTAATATATATAGTCACATATGTCTTCAAACGGATAGATAGAAAGATATATAGATAGATAAATAGATAGATAAATAGATAGATAAATAGATAAATACATAGATAGATAGATAAATAGTGATGGAGAAAGTAATTCAAAATAATAAAATTATATTAAGAACTTATTAATAAACAATTAATGATTTAAGTTAGGACTACAAAAAAACACCAAGTGATATTAAGTGGTGCCTTGGTTAGAGTGATGGTTACAAGTTTAATTCCCCCGGTACTAATATGCGAGTAAAATTTATTCGGTAGTTTACTTCCACTTGAATTGTGCATCAACTACACCGAATATCTTTGTGAAAATATGATATTGATCGTTATTCATAGATTGAGGATGTCACAACAGCCGACGCTATATACGGGCAATTCTGCAATTAATAAATGTGTCTGTTAACGAAATAAAAATGATGTACATATGATATAATAATTTACAAACTTGATTGGCAATGTAAATTTGTCGGAGTAATAAATGCGTTATAATCACGTGATTGGGACACAATATATAGATATCTTATTATTGGTCCGCAGCTAATCCTTTTGTAACATTTCACATTTGCGTGTAACGTATGTAGATTTTAAAAAGAAATAATAATTTATAATACAAATTTTTATTTATTTTACATTTATTTAAAATTTAATTTAATTTAAAAAAACTCATTTCTTGTACTTTGTATAAACTGAATTGTACTATATAGATCATCAGTAGTGTCCTTGTATAATATTTTGCGTAGGTGGTTGTGTGTCGCATTCACCATTCACAATATTCCGATCTCAAAATGATACGAAATTTACTATATATATAATTTTATCTATTTTATATATATTCGAATGAAGATATCACCACAAATTTACGGTACCGCAATGGAAATGGTTTTTCTTTCTATGTTGAGAGGTTTATGCAACAATGCGACCATATATGTGCGTAAAAACTTTAATGACGTTAACCATATTAAAGCATATATAGAATCTACGTTTAGCGATGATTATTGCAGTGTTGGCATATAACTGTTCAATAGCATAAGCTCCGCGAACAACATTTCCACATATACCTACAAAAATTGTTGTGGTTTCAAAAAGTACTAACCGTATCCGTGTGGTATAAAAATATTATTTTGTTATATACGGAACTGAATTAAACTCAAATTTTATCCAAAATATAGTCAATAAAGACGGTTGTTTAATATCAATAATATTCAATCATCAAACACTTTGAGCGCCTATACATTTTTAATCAATTTGAATTATATAAAGATAGAATTTTATTGTTTAAATTAATTTGAAATTGTGATCAGTTTTTTTTATTTAGTTAATCGTGTGTAATTAAACAAATGAAATATATATATGAAATGTATTTTTTTACTGATATTAAGAAGGTGATTGGGCAATAGAGTTCCTTTTAATATATTTTCTTTTTAAAGATATATATATATAGTTATAGGCCGGCTCCGCTGATGGCAATTTAAATGACATTGTATAATTTCATTTAATTTTTTTATTGTCCTATAATTATACTATATATATATTTCTATGTTTTATATAGCACTCGTAAAGGTATATATCGCTGTTTGAATTAAATCTACATTACATATAAAATGAATAGTATAGATACGTTCAAGTTCAAGTACTTAATATATATATACAAAATTTAAAAGTAACAAAAAATTATCATTAAAATATAATAAGTGGTAAATATACCATATATAATTGTTGAGTTTATTTAAATATAGATATCAAATTGTAAATCAAAGGTTAATCATTTTAAAAACAATTTAAACGAAAAAATAAATATACTTATAAAATGATTTGCTATATAATATATTTAAATAGTATGTTTAGCTGCTGCGTATGCTACGGAAATGCGTATTTTAATTTTATATTATTTATAGTAATTATTTTAGTAGTGAGAAGTGTTTGTGGTGATGATGATGATGATGATGATGATGATGATAATGATGATATTTATATTTAGTACAAATGTATATAGAGAATAATAAACTGCAAAAACATATATAAGTTATATATCAACAAATCATATACCCCACACTTTTACTACTACGAATATTATATATTCTATGATAATCACTTTCACATTTTAAAATACCACAAAAAAAATAAAAGAGTTTTTCAATCTATAAAATTTATTTAAATATTATATTTATTATAATTTATTTAAGACACATATTTCAATAGCGTTTTGTTTTATTCGTGGTCGTTTTCTTTTTAAATTTATTGTATTTTAGGTATTTTATATCTGCAAATAATATATAATTTTGTATACAAAATATAATTAATTATTTTAAAAATTAATTTCACACAAAATTTTTAATTTAACTTTTAGGAAATTGATTTTAATATTAAATTGGAAATTTTTATTACATTATTAGAAAATATTATTATATGAAAATAATTGGTAAATAAGAATGAATGGAATTGAGTTATTAATATTTTTTTAGATTTACAATTATCCAATTCAAAATGAAAATCTCATAAAAAAAATGTAACTTGACTATAGCCACCTATTTCTTGTGCTATATATACAGCTAATGGTTTGATTCACCACTATATCATTGGGTAAATTTAAGAAATAAACAGAATATCAAGCTACTCGATGAGATTTTCATTTCAAATTGGGTATAAATATTGAATTTTGGACTCCTCTATTCAAAATATGTTTTAAATTTTGTATATTTTAATGATACGATGGGATCATTTTCATGCGTGTATATACTTTATCTTACGTATTTATATATTATTATATATATGTAATACAAATATATGCATTTATATATATATTTTTGATCTTGGTTGGATATATTCAAGTTAATTTGGCAATTTGACAAAATCATAAAAAATTTCTATTTTTATAAGAAAATAAAACAAAAATTGTAAATTTTTAATTAAGAAAATGTTTTAATTATTATTTTTTAATAATCTTATATACTTATACAATATTCGTATATAAAATTAATATAAAATGTATTATAAAAAAAATGATAAATCGATTTTAATTATAAAATTTTTTTTAAATAATTCATTAAAAATATTAAAATAAAAATAATATATGGATTATTATATTTATTTTTTTTTTATAAATGTTGCTTGCTAAAACTAAATAATTTTATGTAATATTATATATAGCTTTTATTTTTATGTTTATTTTTCGTAATTATAAATTGTTTTTTTATTTATGAATTTAAAATATTTAAAATTTAATAATATTTTTTTCCTTAATTATAAAACAAAAAAAAAAAAAAAAAAAATACAAAAAAAAAAATTATTTTAGTACGAGGATGTCGACCCGGAAAATCCGTACAAATGAGTGAACAAGAGGTCAGAGGATTATGCTTAAGATCACGTGAAATATTTTTGCAACAACCAATTTTACTGGAATTGGAAGCACCATTAATTATTTGTGGTATGTCTGATTTAAATTGAGTATATTTTTTATGAATTTTAAATATGAAATATTAATTGATAATTTTGTTTTGTTTTCTAATTTTTTTGTAGGAGATATTCATGGACAATATACCGATCTTTTAAGATTATTTGAATATGGTGGTTTTCCTCCAGCCGCTAATTATCTATTCCTTGGCGACTATGTTGACCGAGGAAAACAATCATTAGAAACAATATGTTTATTACTTGCATATAAAATTAAATATCCTGAAAATTTCTTTTTATTACGTGGAAATCATGAATGCGCCAGTATTAATAGAATATATGGTAAAAATGTTTAAAAATATATTAATTTTAATGATAATGAAAAAAAAAAAAAAAAAGAAAATATATAGAGAATTTTTGTCCCATGAAAAACCATGCTGAGATAGATCAACGATTTCGCAAACATTTTCATATATATATAAGTTTTTACGTTGGTTTTTATTTAATAAAAGTGTAATAAGTTGTGTCCTTATTATTGTATTTATGACGACAAAAATTTGGAAAAAAAAAACGAGACAAGTTCTTTAGAGGTCAATACAGACACACACACCCACAAATCTATTTCACATAAAAATGATTGAATCGTTGAATTTGATTTTCAATAAATTGATTGTTGATGTAGTTGAAGTGGTATTGTATGTGACACTGTGTTACCGGAATACCATGTCGTAATAATAATTGACTAATTATTGTTCTGTAACGATCACGATTTACCGTAACAACAGCTGGTTCATGATTTCGGAAAGAATACGGACCGATTATGGCACCAGTGAATAATCAACACCATGTAGTCAATTTTTGTAAATATAAATTGCACTTTATATATGGAAATTTTTGTATGGTCAACTGAAAATTATAGAAATGTTTATTATTTTACCACTTCATACATGCAAACACGTTAAAATAAAATAGTATTTTTCTATGTTTTAGTTTATACATATATATATAAATATATATTGAAGTGTCCTTCGGCCAGTTGATGTGTATGAAGTGGTTAATATTTCGTGTGCATCGATATTATTATATAAATAAAGGATAATTTCAATTTTTATAAAATTAATCTAATGTTTATACACATTGAGACCACCCAATATTTCGGATATGGTTTTGTCGAACCCTATTTACAAAAATGGAATTCTTAATTTAAAATTATTTCAATTTAACTTATAGGACAAATCGGCTATAATCCTTATAAAATTTTATCTATATGTTTGTGGTTTGTATTATTTCTGATAATAAAATATTGTTTTTTATTTTTTTTTAGGATTCTATGATGAATGCAAACGAAGATATAATATAAAATTATGGAAAACATTTACAGATTGTTTTAATTGTTTACCGATTGTTGCGATTGTTGATGAAAAAATATTTTGTTGTCATGGTGGTTTAAGTCCTGATCTACAAAATATGGATCAAATTCGACGAATAAATCGACCAACAGATGTGCCCGATACAGGATTATTATGTGATTTATTATGGAGTGATCCAGATAAAGATGTACAGGTAAATCAATATTCATTTATATATTAATTTTACTATACAATTTGTGATTCAGTGGTTAATGCCCAGCAACCATTCAAATATCAGTCTGTGACGTATATGTTTTGGTTTGTTATTTACGATTTAGGAGATATATATTATTATTCGTGGGGAAATATCTTTTGCATATTTTAATTTATAATTGGTTTCTTTAAGAATATATTTAGAAATAAATTGATGAATTGTTAAATACTCTAACATTCAGCAACTTTACTTTAATGGTATTGGTAGAGATGTCTTCTAAAAATGAATGAAGATTTTTTATTGCTTGCACATTCAATTTGCATAATCCATTTCGTTCAATAGGTTTCAAAGGAGTAATTCCACTCGACGCACATAATGATGATGATCAATATTTTATGTGAAAGAACATTCTAAAAATGTTCATCATACAATTGAGTAATATGTGTTTAGGAGAGCAGAAAGTGTAATATATTTTTTACGATTTTTGAAAATGTCAAATTTTGTAATAAAAAAACGTAAGATTTGTTTGTTTTGTTTCTTATTAATTTAAAACTGCTCTTTAACTGAAAGAATGTGTCAATGCTGTTTTCAATTGTTCAATAGCCTAGATTTATGTTGTGTGAAACAGCATGGCAAACATATTTTTAAAAATTCAATGTTACAAGAAGACGACTCAGATCGATGGCATATGGACTATCTGAAAAGCGTTTGAAGACGTTTAAAAATAACTTTATTCTTGGCACACAAATGGTAATGATAAATTGGGAAAAATAAATTGTGTAGCTGCTAACGATTGTTAATCCAATCCAATAAATTATTACTTTCAGTTTTTCCCCCAATTAAACGTTGTTTTCCTTTCAAAAAACCGCAAATCCATACTTGTAAATATAATATTAACAAAAAATTTTTGGTTTTTCTTTTGTTGTTGTCAATAGGGTTGGGGTGAAAATGATCGAGGTGTTAGTTTTACATTTGGAGCTGATATTGTATATAAATTTTTAAACAAACATGATATGGATTTAATATGTAGAGCACATCAGGTATTTATGGTTTTTAATTTATTTAATATTTTGTTGTAAATAACTATCATTTTTCTCTTCGATTAAATGGTGCAACAGGTGGTCGAAGATGGTTATGAATTTTTTGCAAAACGACAATTGGTTACATTATTCTCAGCACCAAATTATTGTGGTGAATTTGATAATGCCGGCGGTATGATGTCTGTGGATAAAAATCTTATGTGTTCTTTTCAGGTAATATTAAAATAATAATATTGGCGAATTCCATTAAAAAAAATATGATTTTTAATTATTATTTTTAAATTTCGTTTCAAAAAATAACTACGCGCGCACAGATATTAAAACCTTCCGAAAAGAAAGCTAAATATCAATATAGTGGTATAAATTCAGGTCGACCAGCAACACCGCAAAGAAATCCACCGGACGTAGGTACAAATAAAAAGAAATAATATTTATGTTATTATTAAATAAAATAAATAATACAAAAAAAAATATAATAATAATAATAATAATAATAATTAAAATAAAAATAAAATATATATATAAAAAAAAAAAAAAAAAAACAGAAAAAAAGAACAAAAAAATATTAAAATAGATTTTATTTATTAAAAAAAATTAAAAAAAAAAACAAAAAAAATAAAATATAGATTAATTTAAATTAAATGAATATATAATATTTCGAAGAATAATAAATTAAGAATTCACACAGAATGCAAAAGAAAAAAAAAAATAAATAAAGAAAAAGAAAAACAAATATTAATTTTGAATCGTAATTTTTGTTTTCATCTTTTATTTTATTAATTTTTTTTTTTTTTTTATATTTTATTTTATAACTTTGTTAATTTTTAAATATATTTATTTACAATATATAATTAATTAATTTTATAATAAAAACGCAGATTCACATTTAAAATTAAAATAAATAAATATATAAATATATATATATATTTCAACAATAATTTTAACGTAAACGTTATATAAATTAATTAAATTTTAATTATTATTAAAAAATATTAAATGTTTTTAAAAAAAAAAAAATAAAAGAAAAACTCTCTACAAATACATTTGCCGAAATGCAATCCAAAAATTTAACAAATTGCGGCTGGCCACCTTACCGCGCCAAGATTTTTAAAATTTGAACATTGTTCAAATGTTATTTAATACACAAATGTTGTATAGATTAAATTAGATTTGCAAAACAATTAATAATTAAATAATTAATAGCTTTAATTTAAATATTTAATTTATAAAATAGTTTTTTTTTTATATATAACATATGGGTAAAGAAATCCGGGCCTAATCAACAAATTGCGCTTCTAACGAAATATCCGTATGATTTTTTTAATAATGCCAAATCTGCAAAAGATATATTTATCAAAATTTCATAACAACCCAACCATTAGTTTAGAAGTTACACACTGGTTTAATTTACACTTTGATTTTTGCGAAAAATGGATTCAAAACAGTTTTGTGTGTTTATTTATTGTTGTTTTTTAATGGGAAAAAATACCATTCAAGCAGCATTTTCAGTATTATATACACAAACATTTGAGTATGAAAAAGTTGGTTTCCAAATTGGGTGCTCAAATCAGAACAAAACAAAACAACAACGAATTAATGATTAATGATTCAGAACACTGTTTGGCGACATGTTTAAGTGGAATAATAAGTATGAGTTTTTGCATCGGGTTTTTGATCACAATGGATGAAACATGTCGATCCACAACATTTCACTCCAGAATCCAGAATTTAGAATTAACACACAAAACTGTTTTGAATCCATTTTTCTCAATAATAACAAAGTGTCAATTAATCCACTGCGTAACATCTATTAACTTCGATTGTTATGACAATTGATGTTTTCTTTGAGTAATCGTTAAGTACATATAAGTACTTATTTAGCAGTGACAAAAACCTGCCAAAAGAACACTCAATTTAAATTTCTGCAGAAATGAAAAATAATCTAAAAATGCAAAAAGTGGTTATTTTTTTTTCCAATGCAATTTTATTAAATTAAATTAAATTTTAATTAATTAAACAAAAGAAAAACATCATAAGAGTTATCAACATGTCAAAAAAATTATATACCTTTCCTTATGAGATTTGTTACTCTACTAACTACTTGCAAGTAAATCAAAAGAAAAAGTACGACTAGGTAGAAGTATAAAAATCATCATTTACTTAAACCAAATTACTTATAAGTACTTGGCGATTACCAAAAGAAAACAACTAATATATCTTTTGAAGATTTGGTCCTATTGAAATATCATAAGGATATTTCGTTTGTGGTGCCATCTGGTGGTTAGGTCTATATATATATATATTTTATAAATTAAATATTTAAATTAAAGGTATTATTTAATTTTTAATTGTTTTTTTAAATATTTTAATCTATAATATGTGTTAATAAATTGATATTAACATAATGCCGCTCTTAATGAGGCACTCATTCTCATTATGCTACGACTAAATACTAGAAATTTGCCGTTACTTACTATTAACAATTTAGCTGCGCTAATGAAACGACTTGTTAAATTTTTGAATTGGAATTCGGCAATCCCAATTAAAATTGATGTTAATAATTATATTATATATATTTTTTTTTTTTTTTAAATATGTAATTTTGAGAAATAATGAATAATTAAAGAGAGATATGCAAAAAATGATAAAACAACAACAACACGAACAAGAAATTAATAAATTGCAATAATAAAAAAAAAAAAACCAAATAATTCAAAATCAAAATTTCATAAAATTAATTAGTTAATAATTTAAATTGCTTGTCATATATAAAATAATTAAACAAAAAAAAAAAAAACAATTTCTTTACGCATTAAAATATTTATTTATTTATATTATTTTTTTTTTTTTTAATTTATTCCAGTAATATTTATTAATTTTAATAATTTATTTGTTTTATTTTTTTTTTTTCATTCATTCTAAAAATTAACATTTTATTTTTAAATATTTCATAAAATATAAATATAAATAAATAAAAAAAAAAACAATTAAATACATACACCCCCATTCATCACCACCCAACCTTCCATGTTTCATTTAATATGTGTTTTTATTTTCTATTGCTTTTCGATAACAAATCCAATCGCCGCCAGCTATTCTTCACATAAAATATACATATATTTTAGGTAATTAGTAATTAATAATATTATATATTTAAAAAAAAATATAAAATTAATGTCTTGTTTATTTTATTTTAGTTTTTTTTTTTTTTTTTTCTTTATTATAAAATGTTATTTGTTTTTTATAATATAATAAAAAAAGAAAAAAAATATTAAAACTTCATTTGTTAATTTATTATTTTAAAATTAGCTTTTTAATGTGTAATAATGTGTATTATTATTTTTTTTTTAATTTTATTTTATTCTATTCTAAATAGTAATAAATATACATAAAAACAAAAATCGTTTAGAATTAAAAATATCATTCAATAATTGTATTAAAAAAATAAAAATTAAATAATAAAAATAAAATAAAATACATTAGAATTTAATTAAAAAAAAGTAATTAACAAACATTAGGTTAATAATTTTTTTTCCATTTTAATTTTTGGTTAGTGTTAATTAATATTGATAAATTAAAATTCAATAATTGTTAATATTATTTTTTAATTGTTGCTATGTACTTGCGCTAAGGGGGACGGCGGGGGTCTATCTCTCCCACAAATTGTATTATTATTTTATATTACGATTCAAAATTATTTTATGTTAGTCAATTTTCGTTGTTGTTTTATTATTTCAATATATTATAATAATAAATAATAATAATAAATAATAATATTAATTTCATTGTATAAATATTATTTAAAAACAATTCAAAATAAATACAAATAATTAAAAAATAAATAAACCACCACACCTTTATAAGAAAAAAAAAAACAAATCCTGTAGTCCAACATTTTTTATATATTTTTTTTTCTTTTAATGCTATTTTTGTAAAATAAAATCGTTCCATTTTCAAATGACAATCAATTGTATTGTTTTTTTTTTTTTTTTATAATAAAATTAAATTGAATAACATTTGAAAATTATAACAACAATTCCATTTGTTGATTGCAATTTATATGTACTATATGTTACTGCTATGAGTATAACATGACTTGAAAATGATTATATATTGGATAGAAGCATCAGTAACCGGACACATATACCGAATTAAGATTTCATTAGCTACTAATTTAAAAAAAATACTAAGAAAATAAATAATAAATATAACCAAAATATTAATAAGTACTAAAAAAAACTATAAGCAATTTCGAACAAATAATTTTAAATGGATAATATTGACGCATATATTATCATTATTAGCGCAGCCTCTTCATTAACACAAACTGATTGTGCTATGGTTAAATGTTTATTTTCCCATTATTAAATGACAAAAGCAGCTAATGAAAAATTCTGTATGGGTTATTAACTGTTAAAGTAAAAAATATTATGAATAAAAATAATATAATTAAAGTTCTATAGCATTTCATAAGAGAATATTTTGAAAATTTTAATTCATCATTATTTTTTTACTTAAACAAGTAAGTTCCGGCTACTGGTACCTGTCCGGTTATTGATGCTTCTACGCTATGCAAATATAGTTTCATTAACTGAAAGGAAAATGATAAAGTTGAATCTTCTTGACACACGCCGAGATAATTAAATGTTTGTTAAAACAGAAACAAAATTATATATGAACGATTTTATTAAATCCAAATAAAATATGTTGAAAAATTATAAAAAATAAAAAACTCAACTTAAAATTTATAATTTCAATTATTAATAATGCTTTCTAAATTAATTAATTAATTTTTTATTTATTTTAATTACAAAAACAAAACAAAAAAAAAACTATGCTTTTGCCAAAAAAATAAAAAATAATAAAAATAATAAATGAAAATAAGTGAAAAGTATAAGGAAAAATTGAATATTTCTTAAAATTGTAATATTGTACATATACAAAAAAATGATTTTTGAATCTTCTACACTTTATTAATAAAAATTTTAATATTATTATCGTTTAGTAAAAATAATCATCTCTGTCGTCATTAGTATTCAGTGTATAAAAATTATTAAATTTACTTTCGCTATGCATTTAAAAATTTTTTTAAAATACTAAATATGTTTTATTTCCTAATTGTTTTTTTTTTTTTTTTATATTAATTTTTTTATATTATTTTATTTTTTATTTTTAAAATTGTGCTATTTTTTGTAACAAAAATTATACCACATTCGAGAATTAATGCGATACAAACAAAATCTGGAAATACAATGTTTTTTTTTCTGTTTTTAAGAAAAACGCTATGAAAAAATAAACATTTAACAATAAAAAACAAATAATAAGAAAAAAATAAATATAAAAATATATAAGAAAATTAATTGTATGTATATTGTATTATTTCAAGGATATTTTAATAATAGGCAATAATAATAATATAAATAATAATAATAATAATAATAATAATAATAATAATAATAATAATAATAATAATAATAAATATAATAATAATGATAATAATAATAATACTAATAATAATAATAATAATAATAATAATAATAATAATAATATAAAAGTAATTAACTAAAATATTTTATTAAATTTTGCACACCTACACACACACACACCTTTATATTTTATTCATCAATATATATTATCGATATATAGTACAGAAATTATCCATTCATAAAATGTATTAAAAATGTCAATTAGGATCAAAAATATAGATGATTTATTTAATTTGGATATAAAATGCATTATTTTTATTATTATTATTATTTAAAATTTATGTGAATTTATGAATTTTGATAAATTTAAAAAAATATTTATTTAAGAATGTTGCCCCAGTATTTAGAAACCCAAAAAAACGACGCGGGATCAACACAAATCAACAATAAATTATAGTCACATAGTTATTTATATAAAATTGCAGTTAAGAAATTTGTGTCACTCTGTAGTGTTAGTGTAGACGATAAAATGTCGATTTTTCGTCGAAACGTTTACGGTCATAAATATTTGGTAATTATTAAAGTTAGTATATTAAGATGTGGTGAGGTACATTACAATTTTTAAGTATTTGGGGTAGTTGCTTGGTTTCTTTTTTTTAAATTTGTTTCTTGTAAATGATGATAATAATATTTGCCATTTGAATCATATATCGGTGGTCCACGGTTTTGCAGATATTTCTGCATTTATTCTAGTTTTTGTTTATAAGTTATTCCGTAATAATAAAATGTAATAATTTAAAGTAAGAACTACAAAACTTATTATTACTTTTTGTTAAGAAAAATAAGTGACCAAACTTACAAAATACAATATGGAAATATCATGCTGAACGATTGACTTCCACTCCATAGTTCAAGTGGTAAAAATTATTCGTTTTTAAATCCTTTACACAAAACAAAGGTGAAAACAAATTTTTGGTTACCATTGCAAATGCCTCACGCTAAAATTAAATTATTACAGTCGGCTACAGCTCAGAATAATTAATAAACTATTTTGTGAAATGATATAGTAAACATATTCGTATACAAATAAAGCGCCTATGTTGTTAAAGGCGAGGGTAAACATTTTGACGAATTAATAAGAAAAGTATTAAATTAATTTGTACATTTATATTATAATATAAAATTAAATGAAATTCAATAACAAATAAAATAAAGTATGAAATAAATCAAATCACATCACATTTCTTTGACTAAAAAGTTGGTGAATTTTGATTTAGGCATATTGTAAACTTGACGTTATATATATTTTAAGAATGGTATACAGATTTGGTACTGGAGTAAAACAAGGTTATATCCATTAACCACTATTATTATATCGTTGACTGTATAATGCGATTCGTTAATATCAATTCTTGTGGCATTGACTGAGGTGACTATTCAATCGACTTGACGACATCGATATTTGCTTGTCGATTCAAACAAGGAATGACATGCATGTATGAAATACAACTGTTGCAAGAGTATATTCTAAAATCAATCGGGATCTTACGATCAATATGTGTAGAAAACTAGGAGGATCAGTGATTTCATTTAGTCCACAGGTTTTTGTAAATAAATATCTTCAAAAAATCCTTCAGGTTCGATTGCCTGAAACAATTGGTAATAAGGAGCTTTGGATGCGGTGCAACCAAATAAGTATTGATATTTAGATTAGGGTTCAGAAATGGGTATATATGGAGCACACGTTAAGAAGTGGTGTGGAACACATAACAACCTTGGAATGGAATTAACAAGGCAGTGTGATGTGGGATGAGACCATGTTTTACATGGCGTACAAATGTGGTTGCTGAAACCGAAGCTCAGGGCAAAACCTGGAAAGATGTGAAGACTTATATCAAATTATTAATTTTTTAATACAAATTTGCAATCTATTATTATTAAAATCATGGTTTAAAATTTTAAATGATTTTTTTTTTTCCGCTTTGATAAATAATATATATCGCTTGAATCCAGCGTCGGCTTTAAAATAATAAAATTCTAGTACGTTAAAAATGGTATTTTGACTGAATTAAAATTTATACCATTTATTATTATACTATTTATTGAGAGTTGCATATATTTCTCGCGGGCCGGCAACAAATAATCTTGAGAGAATTTCTATTTTGACTTTTTTGTTTTGATCGAACGATTGATAATGTGAAATTTGGTTAAGATTTTATTATTTTATTTATTTATTTCCTAATTTAATGTTAATATTTGGGCAAATTATAATAAAAAATATAAAAACAATTACGAATGAAATGTTATTAATTTGAATTGTAACTTATAGCTGCAGCAAAATAATCTTAAAAATAATTTTACCATGAAGTGTATTTTATTGGGACAAAATGCAAGAAGTAATATCCTGTTTTTATTTTAAATTAATAATTTATTAAATATTTTATTAAAATTCAAAATAAATCAATTATGTTTTTAGTATTAACTAAAGCAATTCATTCATTTTCACGTATTGGCAGTGAATTATTTATTGAAGCCCATCAAAATGGTTTATCTTTGCGAACAGTAAATAATGCAAGATCCGCATTTTCTATTATAACATTTTCACCCGAATTTTTTACTGAATATCATTCTACAACTATTGCAGATAATCCTGATGATATTGAATTTGAAAATAAATGCAAAGTATCTATAAAATCATGTTTGGATGTATTAAAAAATATGAAACAAGTAATATTATATGTCATATATTAATACACTTATAATATAATAATATAAAATAATATATAAATGGAAATCCCAAAATTCTATAAATCAATTTTAGGTTGAAATTTGTAAAATTACAATAAATACAAAAACATCGAGATTAATAATACAATTAAAATGTAAATTAGAAACTAAAAAAACGCATTATATATCTATATTAGAACAAGAAACATTAACAGCATCGTATACAATTGAAAATGCACCAAATAAGTAAATTTTAATTAAAATTAATTTACATTTTTGTTTTTACTCATTTTATAAATGTGTGGGAGCATACATTTTATTAATAAATAATTACTTAAAATTGTGACAGATTGAAAGCATCACATAAATTATTTGCTGATATTATTAATAATTTTCAAATCAATACTGAAGAATTAACATTCGAATTAAATACAAGAAAATTAATTGTTAAAAATTATGTTGAAGGAACACATGTTGATCAACGTTACATGAGATCACAGATAACTATACAGTAAGTGTAAATTTGTTAAACGATTATTAAATATTTGTTTTATTTGTGTCAGTCACATTTTACTCTAGCTAGTACCTACCAAAAATAGGTGATTGACAATTTTTAATTTCTATTATTCCAATTAGAATGTATATTATTTTCGTTTGCTTTTAACTTTGTTTTTTATTTTAAATCAAATGTCAATAAAAGTAGTTTTTTTTGGAACATTTGACTAGTGACTAGTTAAATTTAATTTTAATTTGGTAAATTAAAGCACTTGAATTCAGAACTTGATTTTATAATAAGTATTTAGGAAATTTATTTGAACTGTAAACTCCCACTTCCAATAGTTTACAGTTTATTTTATATAATTTATATTTAAATATATTTATTTATACTTTATTTTAATATAAAATAATATTAATTAATTTAATTTATAAATATTTTTTTTAGACCCGATGAATTTGACATTTATAAAGTAACCGAATTTATTTCAATTACATTTTGTTTAAGAGAATTACGTTCATTTTTGTATTTTGCTGAATCCTTAAATTTAGATTTTACAGTTAATTTTGATAAAGGTGGCAGGTAATGTCATTTACATATAATAGTTTTAGGATGTGTATGTGTGAATTTCCTCTATTAATCTATTGATGGCTTTGGTCACAAATTAAATCAAATTGATGACAATAATTTGTCATAAAGTAATTTTAGTAATTTAATTTAGTTACAATTTCGCAAATGAAAGTATTTTTATTATTGCCAAAAAAATAGAGGAAATTAACGGATAATATTTCAAATGCTATAATGTTTTTTAATTATTCACAAAATATGATAATTTTTTCTTTTTGTTCCTTCAGACCAATTGGATTTATAATAAAGAACAAAGATTTATATGAAGGTAATTTAATAATGGCAACATTAGCACCCGAAGATATTCAAAATGATTGTATTAGCGATGAAACACGAAATACAGTACGTAATAATAAGAAACGTAAAAAAATGCTGACTGACGACGAAGATGAAACAATTGAAATTGATGATGATACCGAAACAATTTATATAACAGGTAAAAAAAATGATGTGGAAAATGATAATAGGAATGAAAGTACCAATGATGGATTATTATTTAATTTTAATAAAACTAAACCCAATAAGCCATCAATTTTATTAAATAATAATACAGAAAATGAAAATTTAAATAATGTTCAATGCAACAGTAAAACAATTATTAGTCAAACTATTCAGACTAATAAAACATCTATAGAAATTAATACTGATAAAATTGAATCCGATAATATTTCAGTTATATTTCAAGATGAATCAAATGAAAAAATAATCATTGATAGAAATAAAGAAAATCAATTGAATAATATACCACCACTAATTTTATCAGATGATTCAGATGATGTTATTTTAAATATAAATGAAGAAAGATTTAGTAATAATAATATCAGTAGTAGTAATCGTGAACCGATTAATCCAGATATCTTAAAACAAAGAAAAATATTACGAAAATTATTTCAACGATGTTTTGAATCAACACAGAATACATTTAATGAATTATCACCAAGTGAAATTTTAGCATTAAATTCTGATGATGATGAAGAAAATAGTGATTAATTAAGATTTATTATGAAACAAAAATAATTCAACGCAAAAAATGTAAAAAATTATAAAGAATATTTATTAATGTAATTGTAAAAAATTATATTTAAATTTAAAAGCAAAAAAAATAAAAGAAACAATGGATTTCATTCAACTTTTGCACCAGCATGTGTTGTCACATTTGCACAATTCATACCACCATCAACTGCTATACAAACACCAGTTATATAATTTGCTAGTTCACTTGCTAGAAATGCAATTGCATACGATGTATCAGCAACTATACCAACACGTCCAAGAGGTATTGCATCTTTTGTTTTTTCTAAAAAATGTTCATAATCATTTGGTTTCATACCACCGGCCAATTGAAAATTTGTTATTATTAAACCAGGATTAACAGAATTGACTCGTATACCTTTCGGTGCCAATTCCATAGCTATACATTTTGTAAATTGATCTAATGCTGATTTTGACATAGAATATGGTAATTTATTTGTATACGAACGTAAACCAACAACACTCGATATATTTATTATATTTCCTTTGGTTTTGGCTAAGTGTGGTATCGCTAATTTTGTTAATAGAAATGCAGCCCGTATATTTGTATTCATACATGAATCAAACGTTTCTATTGTAGCTGTTTCAATTGAACCCCAACCGTGTGCTGCCGCATTATTCACTAATACATCTAGTTTACCAAAATATTTTATCGTTTCATATATAATTGTTTCACTATCTTTTGTAACATCAGCAACAATATATAGTGGTCTTTTCACAATACCATTAATTGTACATTTTTTGGTTACAATTTTTAAATTTTCTTCATTACGACCAACCAATACTAATAGTCCACCTAATTTTGAAAAATATACAGCTACATCAGCACCAATACCAGAACTAGCACCGGTTATTAATATTACTTTATTTTTAAAATCCATTTTTTTATTTTCACTTTATAAAACGCTGCACTAACAACTGATACAAATCAATTCAACTAACATTAAAATTGTAAACACAACCGTTTTTATATTATAGCGGAAAAAATATTTTTGCAAAATATTTATAAATAAATTAATCTAATCAATGTATATTTATTTATAGTATAATTAGCGCACGGTCTGTGTTATTTATATTTATCTAAGTATAGGAAGTAAAATTGTACTTAACTATTAATTCTAAAATGATTTATATGTCGTAAAATCTGTTAATATTACTATGATTATATTGTCTAAATTTTCATTATTATATTGTCTTCGATTTATGTAAGATTGAATTAATAATTTCTGGTTCACTAACACATTTTTTAATTTTTTTATTGTTGTTATGGTTATTATGTGTTTTGAAATAATGATTGATTAATTATCGTGTTACTTACTTTATATAGTTTAGCCATAAAAACAAATAATGCATGTAATCTCAATAAAAAAAATATCGTGCGAACTATTAATTACAAATTATGGCATTAAATATAGTCTAAAAATAAAATCAATATCATATAAAATCTATTAAATTTTCGACTATATCGATAAGATATTATAAATTGGGTTGGCAAGAACGTCAATTATGTATTTTTCATGTACCATCTTTCTGGCAAGTTCATGAGTGTCCGTTGACTCTGAACTTCGGGTTCTTATCAGCAGAATATTGAAAACAAGTGCGTTTTCAGATCATTGGATCATTGATGTAAGTTTTACTATTTAAATAAAAAGAGTTTTGCAGACTTTGAAATAAATACCGTGTGATCTTGCATTGTTTGTGTTTGTGTGAATTGATAATTTCCGATTGATATTAATATTGAATACATTCCATCCATCATCATCACACAATGATTATACGATACAAAAATGGTTCGAATTCATTGCACTTGAAATGTATTTCGCAAATATTGAATCGCACCTGTTTGCATTCCCTTGTTTAAATTGACACTGGAAACTGGTCTAACAGTTGTAAACAATTTAACGTATGATTTTCTTGCAATTTGATTTGTGAAAACCGAAATTAACCAACTCAATGTGCAGTAGTGAAGTACTATAAATTAGGTCCAGCATTAAACCGTTGAATACATTAAGATTGACATGACGCGATATCTACAAACCGATGAACCACATTTAATCTATTGTGTTACCGTGATATTGATATTCAGGTAGCATTTAAATTATTACTTTATATGGTATTGTGAAACACGATTTCCAATAATTCAATAAATAAAACATATATATTTATATACTTTTGATAATTTCATCTAATTTCGTTTTATCGCAATATTTTTGTTGTTTTGCAGAATGAATTTTATATAAATTAAAACTATATTATCATAATAAAAAAAAAGTTATGATATATGATATTTTAATAGATGTTAAATGCAAGTTTATCACGACATGTTCATAAAAATATTTATGGTTTATCAACCATTCAATATTAATTAATATTGTTGATTAAATTGATATTGATATATGTTATTAATTATATATTATCACAAATATTACAGCTGCCACCGGATAACCATCAACAATATATTAAAAACTTATATACACATAATTTTCGTTGCTCTATTGTACTCGAATCTATCTGCGAATCATTATATTGTCTTCTCTCAAACTAAGAAAATAATGTGAATATCTTATAATTAGCAATTCTATTATTAAATGGGTATATATAACAATTCACGAATTGTATCTGCCATTATGTCCCCACAGATTTTTTTTAAAACAATGATTAGTATGGGTGTATTACCCGTAGTCAATCATCTGCCGTAAAATCGAATATGAGAAAAGAATAGACGAAGTATACATACATTTTGAAATTAAAATATGCCAGGATTTTACTTGAAAAAATAATTTTATATATTTTAAATTTAATTATATGAAAAATAATACACACAAACATAAAATTTCAAACAAAATACTTTAATTTTTTTATTATTTTTATAGTTTATAAAATGAATAAAAAATAATATGTGCTGCCTATATATAATCGTAATTCCAGAATTCTAGAAATTTACATAACATGGGTACCGCCATCAACGGGTAAACAAACGCCAGTTATAAAACCTGAATCGTCACTGGCCAAAAATCCAATTGCACGAGCAATGTCGGCAACAAAACCAACGCGACGTAATGGTGATGTACGTTTTGTATTTTCAACAAAATTATCATACGTCGTTTTATCCATACCACCAGTAATTTGAAAATCAGTAATAATTAATCCAGGATTAACAGAATTAACACGAACACCTTTTGGTCCTAATTCCATTGCTGAACATTTTGTTAATTGATCTAATGCTGATTTTGACATAGAATAAGGTAATTTATCTGTATATGAACGTATGCCCACAATGCTCGATACATTAACAATATTTCCTTTAGTTTTAAGTAAATGTGGTACAGCCAATTGTGTTAGTTTAAATACGGAACGTACATTGGTGTTTGTACACTGATCATATGTATCCATAGTTGCCGTTTCAATTGAACCGTAACCATGTCGACCGGCATTATTTACTAATATATTTAATTTGCCAAAATATTTGATTGTTTCATTAATAATTTTTTCACAATCCTTTGTGACATCAGCCACAATATACAGTGGTGATTTAACACCTTTAATTGTACATTTATTGGCAACAGTTTTTAAATTTTCTTCATTACGTCCAACCAGTGCTAATTGTCCGCCTAATTTTGAAAAATATTCAGCTGTAGCAGCACCAATACCAGCACTAGCACCAGTTATTAATATTACTTTATCGTTGAATTCCATTTCTTAATGTTTGAAATTGAGAAAAAAAAACCACCTGATATATTTTTTATAGTTAAAATTTAATAATTTATTAATTTTTAATTCTTTTCTGTTTTTAGGCTTAATCACACAACACACTGCACACAAAATAAGTAATGAATAATGAACAAATATAGTCTATTAAAATTAGTTTTAATTATTTTTTTCAACAAAAAAAAATGTAGCTGATAAATTAGATGAAGAGAACCACAAAAAAAAACAAAAAGGTATAGATAATTTTATCGCTTATATTTTATTATAAAAAAAACACACACTTACTATTATTTTGCGAAAAGAAAAAAAATTATATATATTTTTTTATCAACAATAATATTTTGTTCAGTCATCACTCGAAAACTTAACGATCTTGTCCAAAATTATCAGATATTTATTAGAAAATTTCATCTTCAGTATGTTTATTATTTTATGTTTTAACGCAGTAGCAAGGGCGTCTCGTGAAAAACTAAACGAGGATTACAATATCATAAATAAATAAACGATTTTAAAAATCACTGTTCCATGAAAGATTGGAAATTGATTGAATTTATATAAACTGCTCAAAAAATTGTTAATACGTTAAAGTAATTGCCCATACTATTTAAAGATTATTCATTAATGTCAAGTTTCTCGATGCACAATTAGATTTTTTTTCCATAAATTATTTACTAACACTTATGCTTTCAAGAATAACTAAAAAGTTTTATGCCATGCCGACCCGATATCTGAGGAGGAACCACTTTTTGAGTAGTAGCTAGTAGGACCGCTTTGTTCAGGATAAAGTAAACTATATAATGTATTCGCTGGCCATTTGCTGAATCCTAAACTATTTAATTCAATATCTTATTACATTTTACAAGATATAATTCTAATATTATACACAAACTTAAACTAATACTCTGCGCACAAAATAATGAATATGCTTAATTATATGATTAATTAATTTAATAATAGGGTGTAGTGTCATAACACTACAGTTCATATTATTTTCTCAAATAGTTATATATTCAATTAAAATTTTATTACTGAAAATACTCTTTGATTCCACGTTTGCCTAATAGTTTCGACCACAACTATAAATTTATATTATTAATTTATAGACAAAGAGATACATATAAACATAGTTGTAAAATATAATATTAATATCGCTTGACTGTTTACGTGCTATCATAATAAAATGTATATTTTTAGCTTCATAATGGTTAGTATCGATACATAAATAAAAGCGTAAAGTATTTTATTTTTAATTTAAAAATTCGAGTTAAGATCATATGTTAAAAATTACACCTAAAATTAGATTATCAGTACAGCAATATACATAGTATAGTATGGGTGCCTTTATGGCACAGTGGGTTAAAGCCCATTTTATCCAATCCACTAGATCATGTGTTCAATTTTCAGTATTTCGTTAAGAAAAATTTTTCAGACTGAAAAGTTAGTTAACTATATGAATTATCATTTGTTCGTGTTTATTGAATTAAAAAGCCCAACGCACGGGCTTCCATAGGTACGTGAAATGTCCTGGATCCTTGAAACGCCAGTTCTACTCGATAGCCTTTTTAATTCTTTTTTTATATGAGGTATTGCATCGAATATGCTTAAATTCAAAAATTATCCTAGGCCTCGCTGTATTATCGAATTTAGTATTTGTGGATATCAGGATTAACAAGTGTCTGTATTAATTAGTAAATTAGTTCACACACATGTGTAAGTTAAAATAATTATATCCCTATCTCGATTATTTGAAAAAATATTTGCGAAGTCTGCAACGACTTTGATTTAAAGTTATTTATTGGATCGTACTGTTTGAATAATTTAAACTATTTCGTTTTTCTTTCACTGCTCACATGAATAAAATGCTTTAACATTTACTTTTTCTTACATATATTATTTCAATAACGGCTCGTGTTTCTTTACTTTGGTAAGGTGTTTAAACTATTAATACCACAGAAATTTATTTATTGATTATATATTTGAAAGATTTCAACACCTTAGACACAAACCCATAATCATCATCATCAGTTATTCCATGACATCTAATTTGGTAAATTACATGTGCGAGTATATATAACAATTTACTAATTTACCTGTAGTTATTAAACGATAGATTCCACGTTAAGTCCATTTTGAAAGAGTAGTGATGTAATGGGGAAATGGGACCATTTTACAAACTAATTAACCAAAACATTGGTAAACATTTCAAATAATATGATTAATTTTAACAATAATACATTCATAGGCTGACCGTAAATGATAATCGTATATATATTCCTATATGTATGTATGTATTCTATTTATTATAATATATATATGGAATTCTTTATCAAAAATTAATTTGAAAATTCAATCTATATTATATTTGTTTTATTTTATCAAAGTTATTTCAATTACACAGACTCGTGATAAAATATGATTTACATAATATAAATTGCTTCGGCAAAGGTTTTTTGTTTAAATTACAATGTATAAAATATAATATATTTTCCAAGCATTGACTTTATCAATCCTTTCAATATTTTAATTGCAAAAAATAGAAAGTCAACAATTTTATTTATAATTTATTTATTTATATTTTTAATCAATTAATATGATAAGGAATATCCTATATTTTTATCATTATTGTTTATCGTGGACACAAATTATGTTTACCCCCATCAATTGGTAGACAAACGCCGGTCATAAAACTAGCCGAATCACTTGCTAAAAAGCCAATGACACCGGTCACTTCATTAACATTACCAACACGTCCCATCGCATGAGTGGTTTTCGAATGTTCTAAATAATTTTGGTAGATTTCATCGGTCATACCGCCACGTTTATGAATTTCCGTTACAATAACACCTGGATTAATAGCATTACAACGTACACCTTTTGGTGCCAATTCTAATGCAATACAACGTGTAAATTGATCAATTGCTGATTTTGACATACAATATACTAATGCATTTTGGAACGAACGTAAACCACCAACACTTGATACATTTATAATATTGCCTTTAGTTTTTATTAAATGCGGTACGGCTAACATCGTTATATGATATACAGAACGTACATTTACATTCATTAGCGTATCGTATTGTTCTAATGTAACAGTTTCAATTAAACCGGCTGCACCAATTAATATACCAGCATTATTTATTAAAATATCTAATTTACCAAAATGTTGGATTGTTGTATCAATAATTCGTTCAGCATCTGTTGTAACATCGGCTATTATTGATAAAGGTGGTAATTTTTGGGTCATATCATTTGTACATTTTTTCACTGTTTCATTAAGATTCGTTTCATTGCGACCAACAAGTGCCAAAGCAGCACCAAATTTAGAAAAATATTCAGCTGCTGCTGCACCAATACCTGAACTAGCACCTGTTATTAATATTACTTTATCCAAAAAATTCATTATAATTTTTTTGTTTCTATTTTATAATCCACTAAAAATGATTGTATATATACCGTGCTATGTCGTTTCGACACACGCAAACGACACACGTACACACGTTGGCTGCTGTGTCGTAAAACTAAAAGTATACAAATTTTAAAAATGATAAATGAAAAAAAAATTAATTTTTGTGCGTATTAGTTTTAAAAAATATACTAATAAATTTAATAATATAATACAGTGATGGAAATGCTAATAATAACAGTCTTTCTATATTGTGAAATCGCTCCACAATTACATCGAAATATTTCGATGGACCACAAATTTTGATTCAAATTTATAACTTGGTAAATAATGAAAAGCTGGTTATATAATTCAAATTTTAAGATGTATACAGGTTTCTCTATATAGGTTTCTCATATTATTCCAAGTGGTACGAGCTTTTGGTATCTCTGCCAAACATTCATTACACGACAAGTCAGTAAATTACACCACATGCGATTAAATAATAATTCACCAACGTAAATGTGTAAGGTATATATTAATTCCTTACTTCACTACTTGATAAAAATATTGCATAATTTATATTTTTCTGAAATTCGGGTTGTTTAAATGACAGCCACACTACCACAGTCAATTCTATAATAATATTAAATCGGGTTTATGAATAATATGGTGGGTATATACGGGGTGGTTAACGAATTGTCGTACGCAATTTTCTATAATTTACTTTACATAATGTATTTTTTATTTTTATTAATTAATTAATTTTATTATTATTATTATAATATAATTTAAACAATTTATAAATCGTAATATAAACAAAAATAATTAAAAAAGCAACAACCTCTTCTAAATATTAACATATACAAGGATATTCTATTTATTATATCTTGTGTACTTCGCATTATAACAAGATAAATAATTAGTTTGGACCCATTAAATGTCGTCCGCCATCAACAGGTAAACAAACACCCGTAATAAATGAAGCTTTATCACTGGCCAAAAATTCAATACAGAAATTTCAACAAGTTGACAGTTACGTCCGAGTGCATGACGTGATGCTTCTAATTCTATCATTTTATCAACCTGTTCGTCATTCATCCCGTCCCTATTAAATATTGGTGTTCTTACTAATCCAGGATTAATAGCATTAGCACGAACACCTTTTGGTGCCAAATCTATGGCAATGGATTTTGTAAAATGATCAATAGCCGCCTTTGATACAGAATATGCTAACAATCTAGGAGCTGGTATTACAGAAGTAATACTAGATACATTCACTATATTTCCTTTAGTTTTAATTAGGTGTGGTACAGCCAACATTGTTATATGAAACATTGAACGTAAATTAGTATTCATTACTTCATCATATTGTTCTAATGATGTTGATTCTATTGTACCATTTTTTCCCATTCCAGCATTATTTATTAATATATCTAATTTACCAAAATACTTAATAGTTTCATCAATAATTTTGGCTGCATCCACATTAATGTCGGCAACAATTTCTAATGGTTGTAATTTACCATTTTTTTTACAATCAATTATTGTTTGATGTAAATTTTTTGAATTTCGTCCAGTTAGCGATAATGAAGCGCCTAAATTTGATAAATGTATTGCTAAATGAGCACCAATACCAGAACTAGCACCTGTTATTAGTACAACTTTTCCACAAAATTCCATATTTTATGTTATTAAATAGGTATTTAATTTTTATATTATATATTATAACTATATTGATATGAATTAACTCTATACTTGATTAATTGTTTTCTTTTAACAACGCTTCCAGTTAATATGGTTCATTCAAATGGATGATTATTTATACATTTGTAATATTATGTAACTATAATATAATCAATAATTATTAATTATAAAATTATATAATACCAAAAAACACAATAGGCTGATGATAATCAGATCAGATAGTAGTTGTTTTCAAAATTATATATTACATATTTTATTGATATAGCAAGTCATTAAAATCTCAAACAAAAATCTTAACAAGCAATTACAATAATGATAGTTGCATTAAAATAATTGTATACTAATTATATTTATGATAATGTGTATATGTATAAGTTAGTAAACACAAATACATGGTGTCGAAGTAAAGGTACGCCGTCCGTATTGGTAAATTAAACGTTCGGAAATTATTTTGTATAACATTTTAGATATATTATTATATTAAATGAGAATATATCAGATATTATATAAATTATAATATCTATATATAGTTGCGGTGTTTAAATTAAATTAAATTTGAATATTGGTAATAACATATTAAAGCAAGAAGAAAACATACCCCCTATTTAAATAATTGAAAACCCATTCAAATTAAAACGAAAATGTTCTTTTTTATGCATTTATATATTATTATATTAATTAACTTTACTAAAATATAACATTTATAATATACCAATGAATAACTAGAAACTATCATAACGCTCTATATATTCCAGCATATATTCTATATCTATTTGCATATTGTTACACATATATTTTATTTTAAATGTTCCCAATAGTAATAATTGCGATATCATAATTTCTACATCTGACAATAATAAAGAAATTATTAAAAATTAAATTGAAATAATATTTTTAACATTTAATTATTATGATGTCCATTAAAAATTCTATTAAGAGTATTTGTGGATATCTGTACGAATCTTAATATATGTGAACTAACAATATGATGTTATATCATATTATTATTATTATTATTATAATTTAATGTTAAAAAATATTATTCCAAATCAATATTTATAAATCGTAAAATGTACAAAAATAATAAAAAAAAAAAAACAACAACCTCTTATAAATATTTACGCACATATATATTCTATTTATTATATCCTCTATTTCACATTATATCTAGATAAATAATTATTTTGGACCCATTAAATGTCGTCCGCCATCGACAGCCAAACAAACACCCGTAATAAATGATGCTTTATCACTGGCCAAAAATTCAATTACATTAGATACTTCAACAAGTTGACCGATACGTCCAAGTGCATGTCGTGATGCTTCTAATTCTAAATGTTTATCAACTTGTTCGTCATTAAACCCAGCCCGATTAAGTATTTGTGTTTTTACAAATCCAGGATTAATAGCATTAGCACGAACACCTTTTGGTGCCAAATCTATGGCAATGGCTCTTGTAAAATGATCAATAGCCGCTTTTGAAACACAATATGTCAAAAATCCAGGTATTGGTATTACAGCACTAATACTAGATACATTCACTATATTTCCTTTAGTTTTAATTAGGTGTGGCACAGCCAACATTGTTAAATGATACATTGAACGTAAATTAGTATTCATTATTTCATCATATTGTTCTAATGATGTTGATTCTATTGTACCATATTTTCCCATTCCAGCATTATTTATTAATATATCTAATTTACCAAAATATTTAATAGTTTCATCAATAATTTTGGCTGCATCCACATTAATGTCGGCAACAATTTCTAATGGTTGTAATTTACCATTTTTTTTACAATCAATTATTGTTTGATGTAAATTTTTTGAATTTCGTCCAGTTAGCGATAATGAAGCACCTAAATTTGATAAATGTATTGCTAAATGAGCACCAATGCCAGAACTAGCACCTGTTATTAGTACAACTTTTCCACAAAATTCCATATTTAGGTATTTATAACTGTGTCTATCTATCAAATGAACGGGTGTAAAAACACTACTTATTTTTCTCTTTAATATTATGATACTTTTTTACAAAGTTTTTTTAGTCAACTAATTTAACGTTTTATTTTTAACAGTTTGTGCAGTAATATTTAAATTTACAATTTAACCACTATATATTGTTCATTTTTTTGGATACATATATATAAATATATATATCAAATATTTATATTATTATATAGTGGAGAGTGGGTGTCATCCGGTCCACATATGGGTATTACAAAATATTATTTCCATAAGATTATCTCCGAAAGAGATACGGTTTGATTGCCAAATATTCCCCGATTAAATTAGCAGGGAAAAACTTTATAATTAGTATGAATGACACATCGATATTTTCTGGATTATTATTCTGAAAATATTAGAGTTATTAACAGCGCAGAATTAAATTCCCAACCCTATGCGTTTCATGTATTATATAAATATTATGCTTTGTGATTTTAAATCCGGTGGGATTACATAAAAGGCGAATACTTTATGTAACATTTTACTCCATTCCATTTAGTAGTGGCATGATTAAATAGTAGCTTTCATTAACATTTAACATTACTAAAACTTAAAATAGAAAAATGGTTATATATACAGATTACTTCGAATAACCCCATATTCCTTTTACCGATGTTTATAAACAGAACTTGCTGAAACGGATAGTTTTTTGTTTTTTTTGTAATTTTGTGTATATGCGTAAATATTATTTATATTACGAAAACATATATTATTATAATTAGCATCCAAAAGACTGATACGAATACAGGGGTGGTTAGGAAAGTCTTTGCATTTACACATTGTTATTGACTTTTTTATCGTTTAATTCCAGACGGATTAATGTCAAGTAAGATTATACGCAATTCAATATAACACAAACATATTTCATATTTACATTTCGTATGTGTGATCACTTGTGATCGTATATGATGAAGGGTTGTTCGATGATAATAAATACCATATTTCAATTACATTTGTTTTCGTTAACTATCTATCAATATTGTTTCCTTTTGTTTTACAGCCTGCTGGTTTTTTTTTACCTTTATTTATATTTATTAGTCTTTTGACAAAACATTCAATCGTATAAAATACATATTGCAGAGAGAAATCTGCGTAAACCACCTTATTCAATTTTTAGTATCACACATTAATATTGTATATATGAAATACGAAGTGAATTATTGTTTGATACAAAATCATTCTATAGTTTATCCACCATTTAACAGCAAATGTTTTCCTGTTTCCCTATAGGAAGCGTTTGGACAATAAATAATAATTTTTTTTTTTTTTACCATAAACTATATCAAACTGACCTCGGACATATTTATAATAAAAATCATTTAAATTAATATATGTATTTGTATATGCAATTCTAATTTAATATCAAAATATATAATTTTTAAAATATAATAATACCAATTTCATCTGCGATGGAATGACGCGATATAAAAAATATAAAATCTTCGAGACTAGAATTTAAAATTTAATAGTTTCAGTTTTATTTACAATAAAATGTTTGTACAATAAACTATTATTTATTTTATAGTTTTTATGGTTGAACATATATATGTTTTTGATAATTTATAATTAAAATATTAATTATAAAACATAAAAAATTATTTTTATATATTATATTTTTAATGCCGCGTCCACCGTAATAGATTTTAATTTAATTGAATAATTATTGAGAGTTATTGGTAATAATAATAAATGCTATAGATGGAAAATATATACATAGATTCAAACCACATCTCCATAAATATTCAAAAGTCCAAATTCTATTGAAGTTGATAGAGAGGTGTATGTTAAAATATAAGTATATGCGGAACAATTGGGTTTATTCATTTCATAGAATAATTTATTGTTAAGAGAATCGTTATTTTTATATGATAAATTACAGTATTATAGCGTTAAGATTCACATTTTGTGTGTGTACATAATTTATTTAGCATACAAATTATTTATTAATAGATCCTATGGTTGTGGTTTCGATCTATTATATGTTAATTTATGAATATTGTAGGTTAATCTCTTCAGACAGCTAGTGACCAGTCTAGCCATACGACTAATTTTTAGTGTCGTGAAAAATGAACACATGAAAGGAACCTAATTATAATAACTAAATTACTAATTGACACATTTTCCTTTTAGATTTCTCTGCTTTTGAGATACAGAATTAGAAATTATAGTAGAAATTAACTAATAATGGAAATCAATTTAAAATTATTTAAAATTAAGTGTAGGCGAGGGACAAATTAAATAAATAGTTTTTACCATTTAGAGTTAACTTAGTGGATTAAATATTACATACTTTGTTGCAAACAATTTTACGTTTCTTTATAATTATTGTTCATCGCATAAATCGCATATTATCCAAAAATTTAACAGTAATTAATATTATTTTTTCTGTTTCCTATGAAGCATTGACGCAAACCTTCGCATATAATGTTGACCTTTGCGTTATCGTAAACAATATAAATATCAAACTGACCTCGTATATTTATCCATAATCATTTAAATTTGTATATTAATTCAGAATTTTTTGGAAATATAAATAATAATTTAATGCGTGCGATATATAAAAAAACATTCTACTCTGAAAATTAATTATTTTAATTTTGATTATATTAACAATATATCTTATCATATTATTCCGATAACATATAATTATTAATATTTATAATCACGGTTTTTCATTTGTATTCTTATCTTTAATCTTATCTTATCGTGTGTTTCTTAATATAATCATTATTATATAATGAAAAGAACTAACAATATAATTTTAATGCATAATGGGAACTTTTTGCAGAATGTTATGTATATATAAATGAGGTTCTCAACACATTTTAACATGTGTTACCCGATTTTGTTTCGCTTTTATCTTGTGCGATAAAAATAATCGAAAACTAAAAACTTTATTTTTACGCTTAAATAATTATTTTTTTTAATAATGCATTATAACTAAAAATTAAAAAGTAACAATGTAACAATGTTTTTTTTTTAAACAATTAACAAATGTATATTATTATTATATGATCATAAAATAATATTGTACGCGCTGTCGATAATATATGATAATAAATGCATAATAACAATTTCATATGATGGAATGACGTAAAAAATATAAAATCTTCGAGATCCGAATTTAATTTAAAAATAATATATGTTTTATTCCACATATATATATTTATAATTTTGTATTCACGTCTTCTATATTTCTCTCTGACTGGTATATTGCGTAGATTATTCCTATATTTCGTTTACTTCAATTTCAACAATATATATAATACCTAGATGAGTTTTGTCCTATTAATATTTTACCGAGTTGTTCCACATGTAAGATGATAGAAGATCCTTGCCATATGAATATAGTAATTATATAATAATCTGATTTTGTATAATATATTCCAAGGACTTAGGACTTAGGAATGATATTCGATTCCTTAATGGATGTGGTAGTGATGAACTTCTTAATACTAATTGAATTCACAAATGGTATATTTGATTAAATGAGTGTAATTTATTTGGCCTAAAAATGAAGACATACCCTATAAGAGCAAAAGAGTCAATTATTGGATTATAATATATACACATATTTTATTAGTTTAATTAATATTTATTTATAAATGTATAAAATATTAAAATAATTAGTAAAATATAAAATCTATAGCACAAGCACATACAAAGTTAACCAAAAATTTATGTAACAGCATATTATAGTTTTCATCTCAAAATTCATTAAAAAACACAAAGAGGATTTAAATTTTCAAATAAAAAATATTGTTTATGTACAAATTCAATTTAAACTTTATTAATCACTGTTTTGTTTTATAGACTTTGCATTATCAATGTGCATTTTGCAATGAAAATAAGCATATACGCGGTTAGATAAACTTGCGTTTAACTTTTGTGTATTCGCCTAATTACCCAGAATGAATAAGTAAAATTTAAAATAATCTAAAATATTATATAAACTTCATTATATGTGTAACAAACGATAAATTATGTTGGACCCATTAAATGTCGTCCGCCATCAACAGCCAAACAAACACCCGTAATAAATGATGCTTTATCACTTGCCAAAAATTCGATTGCATTGGATACATCAACAAGTTGAGCAATACGTCCAAGTGCATGTCGTTTTGCTTCTATTTCAAATTGTTTATCAACCTGTTCATCAGTAAAACCGGCTCTTTTAAATATTTGTGTTCTTACAAATCCAGGATTAATACCATTAGCACGAACACCTTTTGGTGCCAAATCTATGGCAATGGATTTTGTAAAATGATCAATAGCCGCTTTTGAAACAGAATATGCTAACAATCCAGGATATGGTATTATACCATTAATACTAGATACATTCACTATATTTCCTTTAGTTTTAATGAGGTGTGGTACAGCCAACATTGTTAAATGATACATTGAACGTAAATTAGTATTCATTATTTCATCATATTGTTCTAATGATGTTGTTTCTATAGTACCATATTTTCCCATTCCAGCATTATTTATTAATATATCTAATTTACCAAAATACTTAATAGTTTCATCAATAATTTTGGCTGCATCCTCATTAATGTCAGCAACAATTTCTAATGGTTGTAATTGACCATTTGTTTTGCAATTAATTGCTGTTTGATGTAAATTTTCTGAATTTCGTCCAGTTAGCGATAATGAAGCACCTAAATTCGATAAATGTATTGCTAAATGAGCACCAATACCAGAACTAGCACCTGTTATTAGTACAACTTTTCCACAAAATGCCATATTTTATATTATATTATATTATGTGCACTAAGGTGTATGTATTAATCTTTATTTTATAATTATATTGATATGAATCAATTCTACAAATTTTGCTATTTATAGACTGATCGTTGAAAAACCCACAACACTACTGTTAATTTTATTTAATATAGATTCATATTCTTCACAAAAATTTTTGGTTAACTAATTCTATTTTTGATTTTCAAGGTTTTATGTTATTAATTTTTATAAATATACTCGTATATTATTTATATATAGCGGAGATTGAAGTAATTTGGAAAATGCTGAGGGTATCTGATGTAGCATGATTTTCACATGGTCAATCTTTTGTAAGAATCTTTATACTAATATACATGATTTTAAATATTAGGGTTGCGTGGTTTGGGACAATTATTTTGGAAGGATTAAGTTTTCATTAGCACTTAAAAATTCAGTCTTATATATTACATATTATAAAACCGCGTTCAAAATAACCTCAACCTTCCTGTATTAAGATGAACTTTGTTGTCTAAACAAAACTAGTTTTTTTGATTCGGTTATTTTTATTTACAACATATGTTTTTTATGTTTGTAGTACTAGAAATATATTAAAGTTTTTATAGTGGAATATGTTTGATAATTATTTGTAATTTAAATATTAATTAAATAATTTAAAATGCTCATATCATAGTATTAATATTATCATATTAATCAATATATAGTCTGTAATAATAATGGTATAATATCCATATTATTTAAATTGGTGGAAAAAGCATTTCAAATTATTTTTTCATAACACCAACACACCCTCACCAAATTAAATAATTATTGTAAATAAAAAAATTATATTTGTTAATTGTATTTAACATTTATTATTTCTGTTGTATGCATATTGTATTTTAGATGTTAAATGATAAGCTACTTATAATCAATATATAGTTACATTAAATTAAATAACAAAATACATTATTATGTAAGAAAATACCTTATTGTCTGCGTATGAACCGGTTCTGCCAACCAAACATTTTTAAAGCAACATTAAAAGTCTTATAAAAGCTTCCGAATGTGCAGACTACTAGATTTCTTTTGGGTGGATCATATTACTAATGATGAAGTTATTCAACGTATTGGTCGAAAACCTGATCTATTAAATAAAATAAAATAACGAAAACTGGAAAACTTCTTTGGACATATCATGAGGAATGACAAATATCGAATTCTACAAGTTATTATATTAGGAAGGGTTGAAGGTCGTAGAGGATCAGGATCAAATCTGCGAAAATAGTTTGAAGTCAATGCCATAGAATTATTTCGAATTGCAGCCAATAAAGTAAAAATTGCCATGATTATAGTCAACATCCGGAACGGATACACCAATTAAAGTACAAGATTGACGTTTTCTATATTTCCCTATGACTCGTATATTGCAAAAATAATACCTAGGTCAGTTTTGTTCTATCAATATTTTAGCCTATGAGAGCAAAAGAGTCAATTATTGGATTATAATATATACACATATTTTATTAGTTTAATTAATATTTATTTATAAATGCACAAAATATTAAAATAATTTGTAAAATATAAAATATATAGCAAAAGCACACACAAAGTTAATCAAAGTATATTTAACAGTATGTTATAGTTTTAATTTCAAAATTCTCTTTAAAACACAATAAGGATTTGGATTTACAAACAAAAAATATGGTTTATGTACAAATTCAATTTAATTGAATCAATTTAAACTTTATTAATCACTGTTTTGTTTTATAGACCTTGCATTATCAATGTGCATTTTACAATGAAACTAAGCAGATAAGCGGTTAGATAAACTTGCGTTTAACTTATGTGAATTAGTGTTAGCCGAATTACCCAGAATGAATAAGTAAAATTTAAAAAAATATAATATTATATATAAACTTCATTATATGTGTAACAAGCGATAAATTATGTTGGACTCATTAAATGTCGTCCGCCATCAACAGCTAAACAAACACCCGTAATAAATGATGCTTTATCACTGGCTAAAAATTCGATTGCATTAGATACTTCAATAAGTAAACCAATACGTCCAAGTGCATGTCGTGATGCTTCCTTTTCTAAATGTTTATCAACCTGTTCGTTATTAAATCCGGCCCGATAAAGTATTTGTGTTCTTACATATCCAGGATTAATAGCATTAGCACGAACACCTTTTGGTGCCAAATCTATGGCAATGGATTTTGTAAAATGATCAATAGCCGCTTTTGAAACAGAATATGCTAACAATCCAGGAGCTGGTATTACAGCACTAATACTAGATACATTCACTATATTTCCTTTAGTTTTAATTAGATGTGGTACAGCCAACATTGTTAAATGATACATTGAACGTAAATTAGTATTCATTATTTCATCATATTGTTCTAATGATGTTGTTTCTATTGTACCATATTTTCCCATTCCAGCATTATTTATTAATATATCTAATTTACCAAAATACTTAATAGTTTCATTAATAATTTTGGCTGCATCCTCATTGATGTCGGCAACAATTTCTAATGGTTGTAATTGACCATTTGTTTTGCAATTAATTGCTGTTTGATGTAAATTTTCTGAATTTCGTCCAGTTAGCGATAATGAAGCACCTAAATTTGATAAATGTATTGCTAAATGAGCACCAATACCAGAACTAGCACCTGTTATTAGTACAACTTTTCCACAAAATTCCATATTTTATATTATATTATATTATGTGCACTAAGGTGTATGTATTAATCTTTATATTATAATTATATTGATATGAATTAACTTTATAAATTTTGCTATTTATAGACTGATCGTTGAAAAACCCACAACACTACTGTTAATTTTATTTAATATAGATTCTGATTCTTCACAAAGATTTTTGGCTAACTAATTTTATTTTTGATTTTCAAGGCTTTTTGTTATTAATTTTTATATATTATATACTCTTCGTATATTATTTATATATAGCGAAGAGTGGAGCAATTTAGAAAATGCTGAGGGAATGTGATGTAACATGATTTTCATACAGTCAATCTTTTGTAAGAATCTTTATACTAATATACATGATTTTAAATATTAGGGTTGCGTGGTTTGGGACATTTATTTTGGAATGATTAAGTTTTCATTAGCACTTAAAAATTTAGTCTCATATATTACATATTATAAAACCGCGTTCAAAATAACCTCAACCTTCCTGTATTAAGATGAACTTTGTTGTGCAAACAAAACTAGTTTTTTTGATTCGTTGAAATTTGTTTATGCTTAAATTATACTGGCACCACAAATATATGTTTTATACATGGTGCATAAATACTCCTACATATGGGTGTTTGAAAAGTTTTCTGTATATTGATGCGATAGCCTTAACGGTTTTATTTACTGAATATAAGTATATTATATATAATATATGTAATGTGTAATGTGGTTCATGCTAATTTGTGTATATAAAAAATGTATGTGCTATAGGTTGGGGCCCGTGGAGTGGAACTTTATATATTATGTATTTTTGCTTGATTACCTATTGCGGAGATTTTTATGTTTAATACCGCGTCCTTTAACTTATCACCATATCGTATTACTCAATTATTTGTAGATTTCTGAATTTAAACCACCATATAAAATCAAGTATGTTTCAATGATAATGCACTGCACGTGTAAACCAATTGCAACGGATAAAATTATTGACAAAGATGCATATTGGTTTTATTTTAATGTAAATGTTTGTCATATGAAACAATAATGTTTATTTTATTTCACTAGAATAGAAAACTTTTAATCTGACCTCAAAATTCATAACATATAAATCACCTATTTTGATATTGATATTATGTATTCACGCTGGAAATTTTGGATTAAGAATTAAAATAGCTGATTTGAATATATAATTCAATCAATATATAATAAATAATAACATAAAATAAGAATTTGTATGTGGAATCAAGTAATGAAAAAAAATGCTTAGTTTTAAGAGATCATTTTCAAAAATTTGTCTTATTTATAATATTCAAGCAAAATATTAATGTTTCATTCATCGTCATGGAATTTAAAAATGTTTAAATATTTCATTTATTAACATTTTTATTTCCTGATGTAATTATTACTTGATTTTTGCATATACTAATAACGTATCAAAAAAGAACTATATGATGTATTGAATTACTAACAAAATAAAGAATTGGAAATCTTTTATTAGAATTAAGCGCCTTGAAAAATTGAGGTAACGAATATAGCTGTCGAAATCGCTAATATATATACCCTGAGACTTGTTTTTTCGATCTAAATGTCTGACGTTTTATACTTAACATTCTGGAGAGGCTTGTCGGTAAACTCATTGCCAATCTCAAACATATATAGATATATAAGCATATCGTATCGATACATTTATAGGGTTCTTCTCAAAATCTTTTCTCTTGTTTCATCTTTGATATCAAACGCTTGGACGAGTAACCCGTTACGCAGAGTTTCACTTATATGTGGAACCACTGTTGTGGTTAAGTTAAATAAACTTACATTTGCATTCATAATATGTACAACTAAACTGTCCTAATGATGTAGTTTCGATTAAACCATTTTTATTAATACCAGCAGAATACATTTAATTTGTCAAATTAAAAATATCTACATTTATAGTAACGTAATAAGCTATATATTCTATTGGTTAATATTTTAATAGAAATAACCATCTGCAATATATTACAATTAATTATTGATTAAACATCTAATAAACTATTTAGGTGATTAACAATTAAGGTGGATTCATTGCATGACGACCACCATCAATAGGTAGTAGAGCACCGGTAATAAATGACGACAAGTCACTTGCTAAAAATGCTATGGCTGCAGCTACTTCGGAAATTTCACCGACACGTCCCAATGCATGTGTTGTTTTAGAATGTTCTAAATATCTTGCAATCGCTTCTTCATCCATACCACTTCGTTTTTGAATTGCAGTTAAAATAACACCGGGATTAACAGAATTACAACGTACACCTTTCGCAGCCAATTCTAATGCAACACAACGTGTAAATTGATCAACAGTTGATTTTGACATACAATACGCAAGCACACCAGCAAATGAACGAATTCCATTAACACTTGATACATTAACAATATTTCCCTTTGATTTAATTAAATGTGGTGTGGCCAACATTGTTAAATGAAATAGGGAACGAACATTCGTATTCATAATACGATCATATTGTTCTAATGATGTCGTTTCCATTGTGCCAAGTTTAAAGATCCCAGCATTATTTATTACAACATCAATTTTTCCATAAGTTTCAATTGTTTTATCTATAATTCGAATAGCATCCTGTTCTTGTAATACATCAGCAATAATTTCTAATGGTTTGATTTTCTTAGGACTATTGTTTGCACATTCATTACCAACTTTTTTTAAATTTTCTGAATTTCGTCCAGTTATTACAACCGTTCCACCCAATTTACTTAAATAAATTGCAGTTCCTGCACCAATACCGGAACTAGCACCGGTTATTAGTACAACCTTTCCACTAAATTCCATTAAATAATTTTATATATATTATTATATATGAATTTACACTATACACTATACACTACGACTGATCACTTTATTTTTAATGTTAATTCTTTGCACAGGTTTTTATTAATCAACATATTTAATTTTTTTTTTTAATAGTTATAAAAGTTTTATCGATTTGTTTATTTTCTGTATATTATACATAGAGAGTGGGGAGTGGACCAATTTGAAAAGTAAGAAAATGCTTTCGAGATTTTTTATAGATTAACATTAATCGGTCTCTTGTATGCTAGCGCATACGAATACGTAATATTTTATGTTTACAAGATTTTTTTAAATAATGTTCGAATTTGATGTAATTTTGGTTTTGCCTTACTTTTGTGTAGATTCAACAAACAGTAATATAATAATGATCAAAATATAAACAATCAAAATGGTAATTTACTTGAGTATTCAGTATGAAAAATATTCAACATTCTCATTCATTCACATCTCATCTCTAAACGCACAAATCCACCAGATTGAATGTAGACTAATAATTTATAATCAACTAAACAAAACGTATGTAAAGTTTGAGTTTTTTAAGTTCGTTTATACCTAGTTAATTATCTAATTATTAATAAAATTAGTAAAATTAATGCTAAACCTCCTAATTTTATGAATATAAATGAAAAAGTCTCTATTGAACCCTGATTATATTTCCTAGTGTGCCACGTGACATATAATGTTATCTAATATTTTATTGAGTGTGATTTTGAAGTGCCTTGATTCATATTTTCGCCCCGATTCATATTTTGTAAAAATCTATGCTAAAACAATATGTTAAGTATTAGTTGCGTTTAGAGGTTAGGGGACAATTGTAGTGTGTGTATATATGCTTTTTATATTAGTATTTATTAATGAGGTGTATAAAATTACTATGAAAAAAATATAAAAAAATTCATATAATATTGTATTTCAAAAAAACACTTATTAACATTTATATTGGATAATAAAAATAATTATTAACGAGGACACATTGCATGTCGTCCGCCATCAATTGGTAATTGAACACCAGTTATAAAAGATGAACTATCACTGGCCAAAAACGCAATAGCTGCAGCTACTTCGGAAACATCACCGGCACGTCCTAATGCATGTGTTGTTTTAGAATGTTCTAAAAATTTTTGATAATTGACATCATCTAAACCGCCACGTTTATGAAGTTCTGTTACAATAACACCAGGATTAACTGAATTACAGCGAACACCTTTTGGTGCTAATTCTAATGCAACACATCGTGTAAATTGATCAATAGCTGATTTTGACATATTATAAGCTAATACATTAGGAAATGAACGAATTCCAGTAACACTTGATACATTGATAATGTTACCCTTAGTTTCAATTAAATATGGAACAGCTATTGTAGTTAAATAAAATACAGCTCTAACATTTGTATTCATAACTCGATCATACTGTGCTAATGATGTTGTTTCGATTGAACCATTTTCAATAATACCGGCACAATTTATAAGCACATTTAATTTACTAAATTTATTAATTGTAATATCAATGATACGTTTAGCATCTTCTTCATTATTAACGTCAGCAATTATTTTAAATGGTTTCGGTTGGCCATCAGAAACAATACATTTATCAATTGTTTCTTGTAAATTTTTTTCATTACGTCCAGTTAAAATTAATGTTGCACCTAATTTAGCCAAATATATTGAAGTACCTGCACCAATTCCTGAACTAGCTCCAGTTATTAAAATTACTTTGCCATTAAAATCCATGTTTTTTTTTTTTTATTATTCAATTTAACTATTTTGGAATCTGTAATTAGAGAAAAAAAATGAGTAAAATTGAATAAAATTATATATATTAAAACAATTAAAAATAAAAAAAAAAACTGAATTTGCTTGCATAATTAATTAAAACAATTTGGTTTCAAATTAGAAAAGAAAGCTGTAAATATTTTATTTGATAATATTTTAATACAGTTAAACATTAATTTATAACAATAAATAATTTAAATAAATGAACTATTTAGATGATTAACAATTAACGTGGGCACATTGCATGACGACCACCATCAATAGGTAGTTGAGCACCGGTAATAAATGACGACAAGTCACTTGCTAAAAATGCTATAGCTGCAGCTACTTCGGAAACTTCACCGACACGTCCTAATGCATGTGTTGTTTTAGAATGTTCTAAAAATTTTGCATACACTTCATCATCCATGCCACCTCGTTTTTGTATTTCTGTTAAAATAACGCCGGGATTAACAGAATTACAACGTACACCTTTCGCAGCCAATTCTAATGCAACACAACGTGTAAATTGATCAACAGTTGATTTTGACATACAATACGCAAGCACACCAGCAAATGAACGAATCCCATTAACACTTGATACATTAACAATATTTCCCTTTGATTTAATTAAATGTGGTGTGGCCAACATTGTTAAATGAAATAGGGAACGAACATTCGTATTCATGACACGATCATATTGATCTAACGATGTTGTTTCAATTGAACCAATTTCAAGAATACCGGCATTATTTATTAAAACATCAATTTTTCCATAAGTTTCAATTGTTTTATCTATAATTCGAATAGCATCCTGTTCTTGTAATACATCAGCAATCATTTCTAATGGTTTGATTTTCTTAGGACTATTGTTTGCACATTCATCACCAATTTTTTTTAAATTTTCTGAATTTCGTCCAGTTATTACAACCGTTCCACCCAATTTACTTAGATAAATTGCAGTGCCTGCACCAATACCGGAACTAGCGCCGGTTATTATTATAACTTTACCATTAAAATCCATTATCTGTAATGATTTTATATTTTCATTAGAAAAGGTAAATTGTTTTAGTTAGATTTTTTAAGCTTCTTTCATTTTGAATGAACTATTTATCTGCACATTAGTATTATATTATTCAAAGTATTTTTTTTGGAATTGGAAAGCTAATATTTTTGTAAAAATATAGTGTTGTAGAATAATTGAATTAATAATCTATCTATCGAAACATTGTAAATTATATACTCATATACGGAGTAATCTACCATTAACTTGACTGCAAAAGTATATGGATACCAAAGTGAAACTATAGTGGACGGATGGTTCAGTGTATGCCTGACAACACGTATAGTCTGGTTGATAGGGAGACTAAAAGTGACTGGAATGCTAATCTGATTTGCTATCCCCCAAATTATATTTATGGACAGTCTGTAATCGATATGTTTGATTTTACAATGAAATATATTATTTATGACTACAATCACTACGATAAACTAATAATTCTTGAAAAAATTAATTACACTTTTTTTAAATTAATTCCTTATATGGTTACTTTCAGATTTTCAATCCAGCCGGTGTATAACTATATATGTATAAGATGCATCTGATGAAACCAAAAAGAGAGATGAATTATAAACATTTATTTGTAAGTTATGATTTTTTATTATAATTATTCCTAAGTAATATTTTGTAAAATTATCAAGAATTCGAGTTTAGAAAAAAAAAGCTGTAATTCTACTTATGGTCAGATATTTCTGTTAACCATTAAATACTCCAAAATATAAAAGTTCTCGATAATCAAGAAACTTAGCCAAAAATTTAAAACAATTAATAACAATTAATAATGAAGTGATGTGAGTTTAATTTTAGTGGATAAATATATTATATTGATGCATATATTATAATAAGATCAATGTTTAACACTTTCTCCGTAATCTTTTTAAATCCCATGTATAATAAATATATATAATGATATACATGTATATATAGAAATATAATTATATATAATTACGGGTTACGTGGGATTGTTTGCTTAGATTTAAATTGCGGTATATTTACGAAAGCAAGGTCATTATAGTTTCTTTTTATTTATTTCACATTCATATAATGATTGAATATAGAAATCGAAATGAAGAATTTTTCTAGTATAAATTACTTACATTAAATTTTTGTAGATATTTCTTGAATAATACACACTTTTTGCTCCTTTTTAATTAATATGTAATTATATTTGAAGATAATATGTGTGAATGAATATTGAAACGTTATCAGTTTATCACTTGCTCTTCAGTTTATCAATTTCAAATTCAATTCAATATCAATATTATCATATTAAAATAATATAAAAACAAACCATACAAAAACAATTACTAAATACATACGCAAATATTTTTTTTTTTTTGAGTTTGACATTTTGATCGTTTCATTTGTAAAATGTACTAGATTTTCTAAATGGTCGAAAATATTTTTATTTTTTTTTTTTGCCATAGCCCCAATAAGAAAAACAAAAGCATATTTTACAATATATAATTTTTTTATTTATAAATTCATAAGTGCGATATATAACAAAATAATTAATTTCTTAATAAACACTTTATAAATGCAGATTAATTGAAATGCATATAATTGGCGACTTGTTTCGCATACGATGCAATATTTGATATTTCACATTTTATCTTGGGCACATTGCATGTCGTCCACCATCAACAGGTAAACTTGCTCCAGTAATAAAACTAGCAGAATCACTGGCCAAAAAAGCTATTGCAGCAGCTAATTCACTTGCTTGTCCTGGACGTCCCATTGCATGTGTTGTTTTTGAATGTTCCAAAAACTTTGCATATGCCTCTTCATTCATACCGCCACGTTTATGTAAATTGGTAATTGTTACGCCAGGATTAACGGAGTTACAACGAACACCTTTCGCAGCCAATTCTAAGGCAACGCATCGTGTAAATTGATCAACAGAAGTTTTTGATAAATTATAGGCTAACACACCGGGAAATGAACGAATTCCATTAACACTGGATACATTAACAATATTTCCTTTGGTTTTAATTAAATGTGGTACAGCCAACATTGTTAAATGATAAATTGATCGTACATTTGTATTCATGACACGATCATATTGTTCTAATGATGTCGTTTCAATTGTACCAGTTTCAATGATACCAGCATTATTTATTAAAACATCTAATTTACCAAATTTTTTAATGGTTTCATTTAAAATTCGTTCCGTATCCGATTCCTTGGTTATATCACCGACAGCTATATACTTTTCTTTCGTTTCACATTTTTCAGCAATTGATTTTAAATTATCTGCATTGCGTCCGGTTAATGATAGTGTTGCGCCTAATTTCGCTAAATGAATTGCTGTAGCAGCACCAATTCCAGAACTTGAACCAGTCAATAATACAACTTTACCGGCAAATGACATTTTCTCTATTAGAAGTTATATTGAACTATTATGTATTATCATTTCATATACTGAATTATATTTGTAAAATACTATGCATACTTACATACTTTTAATATATTTTTTTCTAAATTTAATCTAGATAGAAAAAAAAGAGATCAACAACAATAACATATCAGAAATCTTATGTAAACAATCAAGTTTCAATTTCAAGAATATTCTACTCACAATTTAACCGATAACACAGTACAGAACAGCAGAGGTCAAGGTAATTTCTATTTCTATTTTATTTTTATTTTATTCAGTTTTTAATAATTAATAAAATAAAGAAACACAAAAAATTGTCGCAAGTAAAACTTATATCACTTCACTTTATATTTGTTATTTTGATAATATTTTGACTTCTTTTCTAAAAAAAAACAATAACAATAAAAAATTTTTTATAAATACATATGTATGTAATCTGTCACAATTTGATATATGTATGCATATTGTATATGTATATAAAAACAACAATATTCGAGAAATATTGAATTCTTGAAGCCTTATAAATTTATTACATATTTCATATAGCAAGTGGTTTGAATATAAGCTGATGATCAATTAAAAAAAAAAAGAGGTTTACAAAAAATCTATTCTTCTATTAATTACGTAGATTTTATATTTTATACGTTTTGTTTTTAGATATTTATACCATTCAATTCAATTCTGTGCAACAAGTTAATTTTTTTATTTGACTTCTCAGTTTGCACTATTGTGTATTGGAAAAATGCATTCTAAAACAAAAGTTGCAATAATGAAGTTTAGTTTGGTAATAAAATAAATTAAATTAAAATTTCAAGGAACTTAAAATGAATAAAACTAAAATAAATAAAATGGTAAGTTCATTTTCCAATATTTTATATATTGAATAATGATTAAAAAGATCAATTGATAAATTTAGTTTAATGTGAGAGTAATGGGTTTTAAAAAGACACTTATTGTCCGCCAATATTACTTTGCCAATAATTTATAGATAGAACATAGTCGAATCATTCACTGAATGCTCTTCATCCATTTTATTTATGTTGCTATAATATTATCTCACATTAAAAATATACGTTTTTTTTTTTACTAATTGTATCTAAATAAATATGATAACAATATTTCGAATTTAATTAATCCATTATAGATAAACTTAATGCAGATGCAAGTTTACATGCAACAATTTTATGTTTACTATAATGATAAGACCTAAATAGTACCAATAGATGATTTAAGATAAAAAAAAAAAATGGAAAAAGAATAAAACTAAAAGACAATGGTGAGTTTATTTTTCATTATTTTAAAAATATAGATATATATATTTTATATATAGAGAAGATAAAACAGGTGGTGCATGCTCCTCATCCATTATAATTAAAATATTTGCTATAATAAGTTCGCATAAAAAATATGCGTTTTTATTTATTGTGTTAAAATACAGTGTCCGTCAGAATACTTTTTAAAATGTACAAAATACTTTTGAAATAAAGTATTTATTTGAAATACTTTATCAAATACATATTCTTAAGTATTTCTGATAAATTTTAGTTATATTGTGTACTGTGGTGTGGTGTTAGTTAGTTAGGTTAGATGTTAAAATTCACTAGAAAGTTGATTGTAAAATGTATCGTACTATGTATTATGAGTTTTTTAAGTCAATATATAATAATTTCATATCGAAATACTAAAACAAATAGTTCAGTTCAACTTCAAATATCAATTAAAGAGTAAATTTAATCATGTAGAAGTGAAACAATATAAGGATAATTATATATGTAATTATAAAATTACATTCATATGAGGATCATACTGTCTATTATTTGTTGATCAATGGCAAAACTCATAATCGAAAATTATAGAAATATTTTAATTGGGAATCTATAACTGTATTTATTTACTAACGTTTGATTGTATATTAATTGTCGCATATTAAATAGATGTCGAAATTAGCACGTCGCATTTTTTTTAAACTTATATGATTAAATAAACTCCAACAGTATTTCTGAGGTAAAGTTTTTTTTTTTCAGAACGATGTGTGTGTGTGTGTGTGTGGAAAATTCTGTTGTCATTTCTTTAATTATATGGTTGCCTTTAATGAATGTTTGGCCAATGTGCATAAGGTTCCCTTATAGGAACATAACTTGATGATCAGGTCGCATACATACACGTATTTAGTAATTCAATAACTTATAATTATATTAAATTAACGAAATATGGGTTTTTTCTACATAACAAAAAATTATTATAATAGATGTACTGTGTACGTTTCCAATAAATCAGTGTTTCTGCCAAATGTTATAGAACAATTTAATTTAATAAATTGATTATCAATTCCTACTATAGATACTCTCCATAAAAATACATTCTTTTACTTACAAATATTAATACGTTTGTGCAAATATTAATGTAAATATAAACATACATACAATTGCTACAAACCATTACATCATAATAAAAAATCATTTTGTTTATAATGAAGTTGTACTCTGTAATTAATGGTAATTTAATTGAAGCTTTTGTATTTATATACCTACTAATATATAATTTTTTTTTTGTAAATATATATATTTTCTTTCTTGCCACGCATAAACATAAACAATTATATTACCTATATAGCTTGGTTTTTCATATTTATAATAAACAGAAGAGATGAATGCAATGAAATAATAATTCCATACACGTTTGCTATATATAAATTATTATATTCTGAAGGAAAAATATATATACATATGAATAGTTTTCGTTTTCATTTTTTCAGATTTCTATAGAAATTATAATAAATATGAGTATGAGCATATATTTATATGTGTATAGCGTTAGTATTCAGTAGCGTACCGGTAATACGATTGTTTGTATAGTGATAATTTAACTATGAAGAAAGAAGAAGCATATTCTTTTAATGATGATAATAACAAGAAAGTGTATTTAAATAGTGCTTGGCTAATCTGTCCTCAAACATAACTTTCAGGAATATCAGATTGTAAATGTGTGAACGTGATCATATAACTACTTAAATCATATGCATAAAACAAATACAATTATTATAAATACTAATTGCAAATAAATGCAGTATATGAGTTAAATTATTAATTTCCTCACTGTAGGCGTATAGTTTAGCATACGAATATTAGATACATTATTATATTTCAATTGATTTCAGAATAAAGGACATGCATGCATAATTGTGAACAAGATGGCAATTTGAATTCATTGACAATGATCCGGAGAGAGATTTGGATTCAGTTAAACCACCGCAGTGAACGAATTGTATACCATAGTCACAAGGAGCCACCATATCCAATACTATAAACGCGACCAATAATACGCACAAACCAAAACGATTAAAATGTAATTCCCTTTATATAAAACACTTGATTCGAATCAAACTTTTTATTTTTCATTCCGCCTCATAAGCGAGATTACGCAATCATATTATATCCATATATGGACGATACTGTCTATAAATTATACAACACACATATGTCGAATGTTATTAGATAAAATATGAATTTTATTTATATACAAAATACAAATAAATACATTATGATTACATACAAATATATACAAAATATATTATAAAGAAAGATTGAATATAAAAGAAAATCTTTCATTTAATTTTATATATAGTTTATTTGAACATTGTATAGTTATTTTCATTTGCATTGTATATGGGTGTAATACAATATGTTCATAATATTCATAAATATCAACCATATACTAAAATATAAATGAATGATATTTGAATGAAATGTTTGGCATATGTTTGTGTCTTTTAATAATTACCATTTACAAAGTATTTCTTTTATAATGTTGATATTACTTTATTAAAATTATTCTATATAAATACGAGTACGCAGTATTATATAAAGAATGAATATATATATATCTACTATTTGTATATAGATCAAAGTGGTACCGGGAAAAAACTTTTCCATGTTATATAACGTTATACTATAAATATAACATATAAATTTATGTATATTATAGGAATGGTTCTTTTATTATATAAATATTTGAAATAGTCCTCCCATCGTCAATTTTATCCCTAAACTTTTTATTTTTTTTTTATGTAATATTGAATACAAGATCGTACTCAAAATGGTAGAGTCAATTAATGGGAAAAGGTGGATCGCGTCAAACCTCAAAATTGAGGTGGTGGTTGTCCCACAACAATACGAAATTAGTAAATTAACACAAACTTTTGCAAAAGCGACAAATTTTTAGTTGCAATCATAATTTTACAATTTTAAGGATAACAAAAATTACGGTATTGGGTTAGCAAGTATGGGGTGGGGGAGGAGGGGACGATAGGGGATCGTTTACTACAAGTATATAAGGTGATAAAATCAACGTAAAAACACCATATTGAGGATTGAGCTTTTGTCGTCCATTGAAACCTTAAATCAGTACGCGGTTGTTTGAATTTTTTCTATACAAACTATTTTAATTAAATGATAATGTTTTCTTTATTTATTTAAATAAAAATAAATCCTATAAATATTAGAAATATGTGACATTAAATTGGAAAAAAAAAATACAAATATATACGTATAAGAAAATAATAATGTAACAAAACAAATCAAAAGTTATATTTTATGAAAAAGTTTTATTTTTGTCCTTTTTTTCATTTTCATTTTCATTTTTTATATTATTTCTCACAACAGGCGGCATGAGTTTTTTTTTTCTATTTTTTTAATACATGATTATAATCATTTTGATCTGATATAAAACTATTTCATTATATAAATATATATATGTTTATGATTTTATGTATGGTATATATGTATAGACTATAGACAGACAGAATACATAAAATATCATGAAAAAGCATATACATTTTTGTCTAAAAAGATTTATGATTTTTTATATTTCTAATAGTAAAACGTGTATATTTGACATAGAATAGAACATTATATATATATATTTTACACGTTAATATATAGAATAATATATTTTTGTTAAAATGTGATAACAGAGCAATTCAAATATGATATAATAATATATGTATATGTGTTTTGTTAGTATACATTCACAGTGTTTTCCATTAAGTGCAGTCGAACATTAAATTGAAATAACAAATAACAACTTTAAAGTTTATATATATACAATTTGAATAAGTATATGGAATATTGTTCATCATCATCAAATAATCGTAGCCGAAGAATTTTGTTGACACGCAATTTTGACAACAAAAAGATCAACGTGACAAAATGAATATCTGATTGAAGTAAAATTGCAGAATTTATGATGACAGCAATCCACAAACAATTAATAATGCATCCAGAAAAATTTAGTATATGTGTATTTTTGGTCATTGTAGCATCAATTGGTCAATTTTTCTTTAATGTACACATAGTTACTGCGCTATAATGGACAACGTTATGCTTAGTCAATGATAAAGTTGTTCAAAAATTTATGAATTTAACGATATTTACTACTGAAACTATTTCAATTGACTATACCATAATAATTATATGCCACATATAAACCTGTTAGACTTCTGTTTTGACAACAAATCATAAATAAATAATAAATACATTACGAGACAACATTGAACAATGTTATCGCTGAAATGCTTCTAAATTTAAAGAATACAATGTTATTATATGGAACGTTGTTGTGGTGGTCATGGTCATTTAAATGTTGATATTATATTCCTCAAATATATTTAATACGAATATTAAATTAAATATGCTTTACACAAAATCTAAAGTTTACTCGTTGAAATTGTATATTGTTGTTGTTATTTATTTCAATGCAAAATTCGATTGAAGACCATTTTTATGTAGAACATAATGTTATCGATATAGATTTTTAAAATGTATGTCAATTCAATTCGATTGGTAAAAATATATTTTAGTTGTGTGAAACATTTATTTTTATAGTCTTCTTATATAATACATATTTTTATGTTTTAATGTTTTGTGCATAAAAAAATAATACGGAATAATGGGGATGGACTTTATAGACACCGAAACAAAAATATTAAATGTTATTTCACCGTGTACCTATTTTTGATGTTTTCCAATGCAATTTATTTTAATGTGAGCTATATTTTACCTATATACCTAAATGAATAGTTACGAAAATTTACACATGATGACACAAAATTAAATGCTAACATTGCAAATATTTATGTTTATAAAATCAATTTTTTCTATTGCAAAACTATAAAACTGAAAAAATTTCTTGTTATTATAATCGATACAAAAATGTGAACACCACCAACTGGTAAGAATAAAAAAGACATACGATGTTATATAAATATTTTGGGTGATATCGAATCAGACCACTATTTGGGTACATTTTCGTCCGTCTACCGAGTGATACATATTGGTTGATTACTCATGGTTAACCATAGGTCATTATCACATAAATTCGTTTCACTTTACGTTATAACTAACATTGCAGTCAAGTTGATCAATTACTCTGTATGTGAATATATAACAATTCACCAATTGGTCTGTATATTTATGCATTTCGATAGATGTTTTATCAATTCAATTATTCTTGTGAGTGTGAATCGCCAATATGGCTTTGTGTATGCAGAGACATTGTTAATCGTCCGCATATATTTTCAAAGATATACGAATAATTTTTTACTGTGAAAAATACTGAAAATTTTTTCATATAACAATACTATGAATCTAACCCGCAATCGCTGGACTGAATGGCATGCTCTTTTAATATATTATACCACTCTACATCTAAGTGGATCGGTCTATAAGTTATTTTGTTTTGCTGTCAACGAGGCGGGTTAAATGTAGTTTCGAGAAAAACTATAGTTTAACATTTTATTCTCATCGTTTACTTACTCGTATAATAAATGATAAATGAAATTGTCATACTTTTTGTTAATATATTTCGAATTTCGACACTTGTGATTTACAACATGTACATAATCTTATAAAAGTTCAAAGTATTTAAAAACAACATTGTTCAATAAGCTAACCCCCTTTACTTACATTTATATTATTATAAAAAATAACAGATATAAATTAAAATTTAAATGCAAAGACAAACAATTATTCTTATCAAATATAATATTTTGCGATGATTAATTTATTTTTGTTTACCTTCACTATGTGTTATTCTCATATTGATGCTATATATTACTCGGATTTTCAATAATAAGAATTTAGTATATTGTATTTATTTTTTTATTATTAAAACGTATATATTTATTGATTATAATACAATATAAACGTAAACAAATACATTATTAATTTGTTTTTCATTTTTAATGTTTTTAATTGTGTAGACTTTGTATAGAGTAGAATCACCAGTACTCAGCCAGCCTCTAACTCTATATAGGCTCCAACTGCTTATAAGAAAAATAGTATGTTCATTAGTATATACTAATGTTTTTGATATTTTTTCTTACATTGAGGCTGGAGGCTATGGTTGGGGGCTCGCCACAGGTGTCTCTATCATATGTGTAACAAAAAATCGTTTTTATTTTTATACAATACTATATTATTGAAATGATTTTCAAATTCATTATTATATAAAAGAGCTAGATATACAATATCTATGGCAAATATGAATATCAAATAAACTGATTTGAGTATATAGTTCTTTAAAGATATGTAAAGGTATATGTTTAATAAATATATGTGATCACAGGTTGGGCGTGTGACCAGCTGAGACTTTTTATCATTCTGATCTATCTATATTAAAATTTAAAATATCATTCAAATATCAATTGATTTAAATCTGTTTATTGTTACTATAATTCACACAAAATTTAATTGTAATATAGTTTTTGTATAACATTTTTACACATTAGTGTAGCGATGGTCTATTGAACACGTTCAAAACAATGACATTTTTATTCAGGCTGTATAAATATAATATAAAAAAATGTTATAAAAGATATCAATCAAAATTGAATATATTTTTATATCTAGCAATATACTGTAGTTGTTGACTTTATTAGCATATATACAATAGATATATTAGATAGATTTAGGTATAGCTATTGCTATCCTATAGAGATATATAAAGAACATATTTAACATAATGTGAAAAGTGAAATGCAGTGAAAAATGAAATAAATATAAAATATGTAAATATATATATATAGACATGGAGAGATGCCAATCAAAAGGATACATTTACACACAGCTGATATATTGTGTTGAGTATATGATGGTAATTGCATATTTCTTACGAAAATAAAACATGATATGGCATGTTAAGTTCGATGATTGTACACTTACTTCTTGTCAGCACTACTCCATTCTCGTAATACTTTCTAGATTACTTTTCTACTGAGATATCATTGGTGGTAAGTACTTCTTCTCTAGTGCATTTGTTCATGGGTTTGGAATGGGTGGATATTACATGTGTACACTATAAATTCAACAAATTCGCTGCTGAATTCTTTTATGAAATTAGAACTACTAAATTCACAGATAAATGCACCGATAAATTCTTTGGTAAATATTTTGATGAATTAATTGATGAGTTCATTGGTGAATTCATTCATGAAATTAGAAGTACTTACAATTTATGTATGCATTCATTGAAGAAATTGCAACTACATACAAAAAGTCGCACTCGGAATCTTACTCAGTTATGTTAGGTTAGATGTGATATTATTGAGTTCTAATAATTTTTTCAGTTGTCTAATTATATTTAACAAATATTTGATTAAAAATTTGACTTATGTATGTTCTATATTATTTATTTATTTTAATATAATACCCGGCTTCATTTTACGTTTTGCTTTAAATTATATTTTGTCAGTTTTTATTTTTCTTATATTTATAGACTCAACTGTATCTTGGCTTTTCTTTCAGTTACTTAATATCTCTCAAGAATAGAACATTAGCGCTTTTTCAATGAAAAAGAGTTTTGTATTTTGTAATTAATATTATAATGTTTAAAGAATTATTTTTAACGATTATCGAGTACATTTTTGCATTGTATAATATAAAACAACGTGAACTTAATAATTAGAACAAAGGACATAGTAAAAAAAAGAGCTTTTTCATTGGGAACGCTTCTTGTTTTTTCGTCATTTTTAAAATTTAAATTTGATTTTGTGGCTTGATACAAATGAAGGTTCTTTGCAGCAAGACCCATCATTCAGAGTGAATTTCATAGGTTAATTTTCTGTATATCAAGATACAAATTGTGTTCTGTGGAGGTTTCGCCACTCGGATAACAAAACAAAAAAACAACATCCAAAAATTTAATGATCTATTTTAAAATATTTATTTATTTATTTAATTATTATTTTGATTATTAATTCCCGCACAAGATAATCATTTTTTTTTCGGGTCATAATACAATATTAATTTTATATTTTTTATTATGTTTAAAAATTAAACCTAATATAACGCTAAACTATATATAAAACCTTAAATCGAATGGTTTTTATTGTTTGAGTAGTTTCAATGAATTAATTAATTAATTAATTAACAGGGAAATATTTTGATATGGATAATTAATAATTAAATTGAGTAGTATTGGTTAAATTTAAATTGTTAGAATATTAGATTTTAATTAATGTATGTATTTATTAAAAAAAAAAAAGTAATTATAAATATTCGAAAACAATTTTCTTTAAATTAAAATAAATGTAATACTATTTTTTTTTTTTTAAACGAAAACGAAAACATAAAATACAAATCACACACTTATTATAAATATAAAAAAGTATTATTATTATTATTATATCTTAAAATATTACAACAAATATACATCAATTCCTAATTTTTTTTTGCTTTAAATTATTTACAAAAATTATAAATTAAATTTTTAACATTTTCTATTTCTTGCTATTTACTAATTTAAGTATTTTTTTTTTTTTTTATATATTTTACCATATATTTAATATTTATTATATTGTGTAACATTATATGGATTGGTTTTCCAACTACGTTCCAGTGAATTATTAAATGTACATGTTTTGTTTACTTTTACCATTCTTGATCCTGTCGAATCTTTTACCGCATGCCAATAAACAATTTGAACAGCATTTCTGGCTGTATTAAATCTGATCGTACTGCCAACCAACATTTTTAGTATTTTTAGTATTTTTATTCGGTATTTACTTAATAACAATATATTTTGTACACACAATTTTTTGGATTATTTCTTTTCAAATTTGTCAATTTTAAACTATTTTTCTCTGTAAATATTTATTTATTTATTTATTTTATAAATTACTTTCTTTTATATATTTATTATGAATTTGTGATATTCAGCAACTGAATGTTTTACTGGATTTGATTGTTTGCATTACAATTACATTCATTATATATAGAAAAATTTTCATTATATATGTTTATTTGTGTTATCAATTATAATTGTGACGTAATTACGACTCGGTATCATCGTTTTATATTTATCGCATCATGTCCGCACATATATAAAATATATAATAATGTAATTTATAAAAATTGATACTAATATTAGTTGGAAAAATACTGACTAATTTGATAATAAATAAAACCATATATGAATGTGTATACTACTACATTACTTGCATACATGTACAACTACAATGTATTATTTTATATATATTTTATGGTTTTGTTTTGTTTACTAAACAACACTAGCGCTGTATAATATACAAAAAATATATTAAATAATTTATTATAACCTGTTGATGATTAAAAATAAAAATAAAAAAAAACCAAAAGATGGAGGTCATTCAATTTTGTATTATTTTAGGGATTATTTTTATATAGTATTTATTTGTGTAATTTTCCATATTGTACATGTGTTCTGTGGATGTAAGCTAAATGGTTAAATAAATGTATGTACTTATATATAATTAATTATAATGTTTACTTGAGCATATAATATATACTTTAAATTTTTGGTTATGGAAAATTACATTTTAAAAACATTTATGTATGATAATAAAAACCTCTTGAAGAAAATGTAAAAATAAAATATATTTATAATGACCGAATGACATATGAAAATGTTTTATATATATTAGATTATAATCGTGGTATATGAAAGATAATAGTTAATAATTATACTAGTCGTCTATATATAAATGACATAATAATTATTTATCATCAACGTTAATAATTTTAGAAAAAATATGATTTTGATTAATAGTATATAATTTTTTTCAATATTAGATGGATACATATTTATCTGATAATAGTTTATTAATTATAGTATATAAAACTATCGTACTGTAACAATCTCTGAGACGTATGGTCCTGACGAAGATGAAACTATAACTTATATTTTTAAAATTACTTATTATACATATAATGTTGGAGCAAACCACATTTGTTTATATATATATAATGTCCATAATAAAAACATATATACATTTGATTGTCGAATTTTTGATGCTTAAACTTTTAGTTATAAAGTATCCCCACCCAATATTCAAAAAGTTCAATCTGTATATAAAGTGTTTTCCAAATAGAGATCCGCATTCATTAACATTCTGCTGTGGCAATATTACAAATCTATATATATCATCAACATTTATGTTACATTTAAAATATTGTCATGTAGTTCAACATGTGATACAGAAGATACAGTAGAAGCAAACAAAAAAAAAATATAGAGCAAAGAGCGAAGAACAGTATGTCGTATGAAGATGACGACCGATGGGAATTGATCACCGTGGTCGATTACCATAAACTTTACCCATTGCGTCATTTTATGTATAAAAATACAAGTACTTTTAGTACATAATACATTTTCAATCGGTTATTTATGACTACAAAATGAAATGTTGCATTTCGTAATCATACTGTATGCTTATAAATTATAATCAACCAAATTAATCGGATTGATATTGATATAGTTGTGGATTTAATGTAATTAAACTAAATTTAAAAATTGCTGATGATTCATAATATATGGTAGCTGAAGGGCGTCCATGTACAGATTAACAAATTTACAAATTGTTAATGGCCGACGACTATGTAGATGATAGATATGTGAGAAATGATATAATTTGTATCAGTACACATTTTGAGTGACCAAATTTGGATTTAAATCCAAAATGAATTTCGAAATCATTGAACTTTTTTCGCAAAAAAAAAAATAAATAAAATATGTTTTTATTATTCATATCAATTTCTATACTCATCGAAATGCGTTCCACTATTAAAAAATCACTTTGAAGGTAAACCGTTTTGATCGCATTGCAATTCGACGAATGAGCTCTGATGGCCATACAAAAAGTTCTATAGTGATTTGGTGGTTGGAAATGTGAATGGATAATTAAAAGAAATAGGTTGCAAAGAACCACACCAAACAGTAGAAGCACACTTGGTTGGAAAGTGTGTTATGCAATGTCCGTGTTATATTCGCACCAGCCATGTAGATCCAATATAGATTAACACCCGTTTCTATCGCTTATACTGAGAAATAATATAATTTTCCCTGTCGTGTACAGTGTACACAGTGAATACTTAAAATTCTCGGGTATAGTGCCAACGAATGTTTGCAGAATCAATCAAAATTAAAATATTTTTAAAATTCATATTTATGTGGAATTTAGGCACTGCAGTTTAGTATTTCCTACGAGCCTAAAATGTAAACAACATTTTTTTTTTGTTTGTTCAAAATATCGTATTTTGTACCAGAAAAATGTGGTTTGCAGTCGGTTTATTGTTGTTTAATTTGATGAGAATTGCTTCTGAAAGTCATCCAATGCAAAAATAAAGGAAAACAAGGTTTTGTTGTGTATTTGGGCGTTGTATGTTATGAATTTTTGAAAGCTGTTTAAACTATCATACGCTATACAAATAACAATTGATTGAATTGAATTGTGTATTAATGAAAGACACACATGAAAAAGTGATTCTTTTGTCGCGGACAAGACTCGTCTTTATGTATTGTATATATAGCAAAATCGAACAAAAATACCTTGTAAGTATTTGGATGGGATGTCTTAAACCACCCCAGTCGTATTCATCAGATGTTTGTCCATCAGATTATCGCACTTGTTCAGATCACACGGCACATGGACTAGAACTGAACAGCTGATGATATTCATAAACTACCAACAAATTATTACATATTTATATACCTATTAGTATTGTAAGCTATAGTAACTAACTATATATATATATTGTATATAAAATATACATCTAAAATACAATACAAAATGATTTTGAACATGTGGTAATCATATGGGCAGTATATTTAGTATATCATAAATGATACATCAACACTTAAAAAAGTATAAAGTATAAACAAATAAATAAACGAAAACATTATACAAAAAAAATCTCTAACATTTGTTTATTTATTTATTTATTTATTTTACTTTACTTTGGTCGCAATTACCGATAAAAACAATCCCATCCCATCATATATATATTTGATAGTACTACATATGTAGTTAATTATACTATGTTTGATATAAACATTTAATTAAATTTATAAAAAATTTATAAATTTATTATCTGAAATTTATAAAACTGACCCATACAATTGTAATTGACATTTGTTGTTCATAACATTGTTATTATTATTTATAAATAAATTGCGTACGCGTATGAGACAATCAAACTTTTATAGATATTATAGCAAAAGGAACAATGTATATAAGACACCCGAAGACGTCATATTATATAATGATGAAAATCATGAGCTCATTGAATGATTTTCTTTTTGAAAATAGGACAGCCAACTTGATAATGTTTGGGTCAACAATAAAAATTATTTTGTTATTTTTTTTTTTTTGTTTTGAACACCTGATAACGCGAAATTTTTGTGGAAATTTTTTTATTTTTATAATATAAAGACATATACGATAATTGTTGTCATGTAAATGCTGTATAATTACAACACTTGATTGATTGTATGATATCAAATTTATTGTAAACAAAAAAATAAATAAATAAATGAACAAAAACAGTGACGACATTGAACTTTATAAATGAGATTTTTCAATTCTTCTATAATTATTATATTGTATATATATGGTATATTGATCACACTGCATAGGAATATACAAATATACATATTTAAAACCAACCAGAGTACCTATTTAGGTTGGCATTATTCTATCTCGTATGTGGAGACATGTAGGTTCGTCTACGTTGTTTTCGAATCATTTTAAAGTTATATACAATCGTGATAACATTTCTAAATTACTATACACATATAATCGCCATAGGCAGATGTTAAAATATCTTGTTTATTTTTGGTATTAATTTTTTCGGAATACAGTGGAAATTTTTGTTTATACATATCTTTTTAAGTGTCTTTTATTATACCCCGGGAATGGCATAAAAACATAAATATTGATTACATAAATATACTCATTATAAATAACACAATATATTATTAATAATAAATTCAAGTATAATTATTTGTGTTTATTTATTAATATACTCGTAGATAAAAATATCTATTCTTAAAACATTATTATTTTTCATATCATATCATATGGAGTTTTTTTGTTGTTGATCATATAATTTGATATATGTTCGTATAAATATTTGATAGACATAATAAGATAATGACTATTATAAAGACCAATAAAAATAATAATCAAAATAAGGAAATCGTTATTTATAAATTTGTTTATTGTATTAAAAAAATATTTTAAATAAAAAATTAACACCGGTGTCTAAAGTTCAAAATGTTTATTATTTACAAATTTTATTATTCTTTGCTGTTTAGTTTATATACCAATTAATGTTTTTATTTTGGTTTTTCGCGCCACTATTATTTATATATTATCGTTGCCCATTGTATGTTATGTGATCCGTTAATTACAATTTCTCGTATTATTACCGGATGCAGAATTAAGGAGTTCGAATAATTCTGCTGCCTCGGTAATATGCGGTAACAATTGATGGTGGTGTGCAAAGGGATATGCGAAATAGAATATGCAAACCTCCTTGTTGCATATCATATGCTAAATAATATCTGTGACTTGGAGTGCCACACATCTGTGCGATCACATATTGCCATCAAGTTTTTGTAAATAAGTTCCTATGTCATTCGTGTTCGATGGTTTTAAACAAATAGTTTGAGAAAAAGTCTGGTGGATATTGCAAGGGAATGCTGGAAATGGAATCCACATGGTCACATAACTATCATTTCCGAAGCCGAAGCTCAGGGTAAAACTAAGAGCTTCACTCAAAATATATTAAGGTGGCATTGTTTTTCATTAATGCTCTAGCCGATTTATTATCCCACATTTTATTTGCTTAACAATCATTTTATTTAATTTATTAAATCCGTTAAATTATTTCACAATAAATATATACATTTTTTCTCTATATACCATTGATTTGCGAATTATCTGAATTTTAAATTTATCTTCCAAAATGTCCACTAAAAATTGTTCACTGCTCCTATATGTCGAAAGCGGCTATATAAATTTTAATTATATTCATAACAATTATTAATTAGTACTAAAATAAATTGAGATTGTGAAGTCAATGTATTGTTTTCACTAAATAAAATTTGACGGAACAATAAGTTGGTACTTTTTTGGGTACCGTTTCATTTAGGCATTGTTGAAAATTTGTAGAATACACCCTCTATATGCTTAGACAATGAATGAATAGATAATAAGACGTGTTTCTGATTTAATATCTCTAAATAGAAATTGTTTCATATGTTCCATAGGGTATGATTTACATGACACTTTGATGTATGACTCATTTATACTTATATAAAATAAAATATATAATTAGAATGTCCACCACGACTATACGTTTCCAAAGCATCGATGCCGGTAGTCATGTTTGTTAATGACTTTTTCCCACACGCATGTATTATTCGCAATAAAAAAATGTCCTTTTTGTATAATCCTTATATACTAATATTTTTATTATTATAATTTTAAATTAAAACATTTATTATTTGTTTTGTATTATTTTATTATTAACATTTAATGTTATCATTCATTGTTATACATAACATTTATTCACAATTCAGAAGTTAAAAAAATAATATCAATATTAAAAAAGATTTAATTCTAATTAAAAAAAAAAAATTTCTATAATATTTAACCCACTTATAATCACGCCGCCGTTAAAATATTAAATTAAATTATTTACATAATATAAATATTAACAATTAGAATAAAAAAAATGGGGGAATAAACACAAATAGTTTAATTATTATTAATAGGTATACTTTCATGTGTCCATGTTTTAGGGCCATCTTCAACAAAATCGGTGACTACATGATCAGTGCCGCTTAGAATCCATTTTGTTGTAAGTAAACCTTCAACGCCAACGGGTCCCCGTGCATGAATACGTGCCGTTGATATACCCACTTCAGCACCCAAACCAAAACGAAAACCATCCGCAAATCTTGAGCTTGCGTTGTGAAATACACATGCACTATCTACCTGTTTTTGAAACTGTAATGCTGTTTCATCTGCATATTTAGAGAAATATAATTGTTAGAAATTTTTGTTATATCATAATATAGTTAATATAATGTTTATCTAACCATTTTCTGTTACAATAACATCTGTATGGCTACTACCATATTTATGAATATGATTTATAGCATCATCAATATTCTTAACAATTTCAATTGTTGCGTCTAACGAACCATATTCATGTTTTAATGATTTTGCTTGTGGTGGTCCAAATGTTAATTTTTGATTAAGTTTTGGTCCCGAATAAATTGTAACACCTTCCATTTTTAACATTTTACATATTTCATGAAAGAATGTTGTATCCATTAAATCTTCGTGTATTAATAATGTTTCCATTGCATTACAAGCTATTTGTAATTGAAATATTTTTATTAATAATTTATTATATTATGTTTGTTTGTTTTACAATATATACAATATATATATTGTAGTATTTACATACCTGCCGGATAATCACATTTTGAATCACGTATGATTCGTAAAGTTTTTTCTAAATTTGCATCACGATCAACATACACATGACAAATGCCTTCAGCATGACCTAAAACCGGTATGTGTTGAGATTGTTTTTGGATTGAACGTACCAATTCGGATGAACCACGTGGTATTATTAAATCTATATGTTTTTCCATTGATAATAAATCACTAATTTCTTCACGTGTTGACACCAATGAAATTGCATTTTCTGCACCAATTGCAGCCAGTGATTCATTAACCAATCCCATTAATGCTGTATTACTATGACCTGCTTCTTTACCACCTTTTAACAGTAAACCATTTGCTGATGCCATTGCTAATGCAGCTACTTGTGGTAATGAATCGGGTCGTGATTCAAATATAACAAGTAAAACACCAATTGGTACTGTAATTTGTGTTAAATCTAAATTTGCGGCTAATTTTGTACGACGCAAAACTCTTCCAACATTCTATATAATTAATTATACATATATTTGTAATAAATTCAAATTGACAATAAAATATTTTTTGTGAAAGTATTTTAATTTTGTAAAATTATTATAAACTTAACAATAAACAATAAACAATGAGAAAAAGTATGAAAAATTTAAATTTCTTAAAATTAGTTTAAAATAAAAACTTTTTTTATTGTATAATACATACGAGTATTAAAAATTGTTATAAACAAATATAAAAGACATTAACAACTAAAATTTTGTATATAGTTTTAGACGAAATGAAATTTTTTTTGATCCTTTCGGAAATTGTATCCTTCTTCAGTGTATACACATTTTATGTATTGTATAAATATATAGTTTAGAGTAGAAAAAGCAATTTATTATAAATAAAATACTATACAGAAATAATAAATTATATTGAATAAATTTATATATTCACGTTGCGCGCGTCTATAATTAGAAATACATAGAAATATAAAATAATAAAAATAAACAATTTTAGAGATTTCGAATTTCTATGAACTTGTGATGGAAATACGAAATTTTTCAACGGATGTTACAACAAAAAGTAATACACAACCGATTGAAATATAAATTACTGGATGATAATTGAAGTACCAACAATCTATACACCAAACAAAGAATACGTATACATTCTTAAAAATTCAACTAAAAAAATATATAATTTTCAATTATTTAGTACCAGTACACCCATATAAATTTATTATACTTTTGCCATTTCATAATGTTTAAAGTGTGCACCTAACAACATAAGAATAACAATAATTTGATAATAATTTATTAATTCATTTTGAATTTTGTCATATCAAATTAGTTAGTATTTATTTCGAAATTTAATATTATATATACGTGAAGTTATGCAAGAAATTGTTTTATTATATGTTATACCGGTTGATTAGCTATAAATACATTAAAATATAAATTTTAATGCTAGCCTATAAATGGATTTAGCAATTTTTCCAACCATATAAGATGAAACATAAGTTCAAATTATGATTTATTTCTAATATATAAATATGTTGTTCGAATATAATATATTTTATTGAAACATATAAAGAATAAATTTTCCAAAAAAAAATAAAAATATAAATGATGAGCTTTATACATTTTAAATATATCCATGTTTTGCCTGTTTCCTGTCTAGAGATAAAGAGGAATTATTATTTTTATGTTATAGCTTTTAGCTTTCGAATTTCTATTTATGTATATACATATTTAATATATATTAGAAAAATATATGTATTAAAATGATAAAATATAATATATATGTTGTATGACATCAGCCGAAAGTGGCTGGAAGGTTATACACAACAATATAATAAATACTTTATGACATATGACATATCATTTTTTTTTAACATTCAATGTTGAATTTATTTATGGAGAAAAGTACCATATATATGTAAGAATGTAGGAGTATATATATTTATTTATATATATTGTATCTCGATTCAATTTTTCATTATGACAAAACTAAATACATATATGAAATATGACAAAAATTTTAAAATTAAATAGAAATTTCTTTGATATAAAAATATCAAATATAAATATATATACAAATTTTATATGTGGGGTTGCACGGCCGTATAGCTTTGAAGTTTTGATATATGATTTTCATTATATTAGCACAATATAATATGGATAGGTGTATTTATTATATGTTGAATAACGAACGCATGGTAAAAAAATAATATTGGCAAAAGAAATATTTAGTTTTATTAATTTTTTTGTGTTTTTCTTTTTAAATTTAAAATAGCTTTAAATAGTTTTTTATTTTTTTTTTTTGGGTATTGTACACGCTACATAAAACTAGGTTATTATATAGTATTACGTATACGAGTATGAATTTCGAATATATTATCTATATCTATGCGCTAAAACTTTTAATCTAACTAAAAGCTTATTACATACATTTTTTGCGTGTACATACGTATGTAGTGACGTCGCTTTAAAAAATTGTTTCCATTTATTATTCTCAATGTAAAAATAAGAAAATTTTCTGGAAAATCATAATAATATTATAAATTATATTAAATGTAGACCGATTTTTATGCGACGCCTTTGCGAATGAATATATGTATTTTATATTGTGTGTGCAGTAATATATCCTTGCAGGAAAGAGGATTAGTTCTACTACTACTAATATAACTATTTACAATAGAAATTGTACTGGTGCCACACTAAACCCCTTTTACATGTAGTAAACTGGTTCTTTTAACATGGAGATGTCCTACGAAAAGACAATTGCTCTCTGCTGCATTAATTTTCTACTAGTTGAAGAACTAGTTAATTTATAATCAATTACTGAACTATTTCAAATGTAAACAGTTAAGTACTAGTACTAGCTCTGCTAAGACTAGTTACTGAACTGGTTAATTTTAATTTGAATTCCATATTATTGTTGGAACAATCTTCCGCCACAAAATTCTCGTTATATACAATATGTTCTTCCGCTGCACTAAAATTATCGAATATTTTGGAAATATAATAGTTAAAAAAAAAATGTTGGTGTTTCTTTTCATTTCGTTATATCGTTGTATTATTGTGTATTTAATATTGTTCATATCTGCATCACCACTTTAGTTTCTTTATACACTAGTTGCAAAACTAGTTTTTTTTTTACAGAACTATTATCAAAATTAACTTCTGGGATATTTTATAACTAAAAAATAAAATAATAAAAATATATACCTTATGGCTTGAATCGGCTATTTGTTTTAATCCAATTGATAAACTTTTTAGTTTTGTTGGTGTTAATGATAATCGTGACAGTAATGGTTTAGATAAACCAGTTTTACTAGCTTCATCTAAATCTAATGCATTTGCATCTAATATTTGTGATTGTTTAGTCAGTAATAATTCAGATAGTTGATAAACACTTGCTGCACGTTCTTCGGGCGATAAACTTTGTAACGTTCGGCTACCATTTCGTGCTACAATTATAATAATAACATAATTATTTACAAAAATTTAAATTAATAATAAATATATTATGTTATTTATATATTGTTTGTTCATTTGCGTACGCATCTAAACGATTTAATTAAAGTATATGTATCCCATATTTAGTTTTCATATAGTTTTCATAATATATTTATATTATGGTAATTTATTTGTTATCCATCCTGTATATGTATTTTAAATAAAATGTGTATAAATAGAGACTATAGCATTCTATTTTATATGTGTGTTTTAATTTTAATAAATGGCAAAATATCGTTTAAATATATATATATAGAAAATGATAACACACAGAGTTTGCATTATGTGTATAAAGTTTTCTAAACTAAAAATTAGTTTTTCAAATCCATATGTTTTCTTTCGTCCTACATTGGAATTTCATATACATAAACTTCAGACATTATTATACATTTTGTCATAAAAAGTTAAAACTTCTATATTTATTCTTTTATATGGCTTTAAATAAATTTCTAAAAATACCTCTTCATACATGTATGTAAGTATATATGTGTTATATGTTAAGTAAGTAAGTGGTTAAGATAACTATCAATGAATGATTGTAAAATATATTTTCCATACTACATTATTTTTATATAATGAGGTATTGTGAAACTTTTAAGATTGAAAATGTTCATTTATTAATTTGTACTATATTATATAAGCATTACTGTATGAAAATGAACAAAAAAAATTGCATATAAATATGATTGAGATAGTTTTCAATCAATATTTTTAATACTATATATAGAGTACAATAATTAATATATATATATAATGAAAACTATATGCTTTTTAATACATCTTGTAAATAATTTTGATAATGAGTTACACATTTTTTTCAATTGTTATTATAAAGCATCGCTATAATGTTTTCAAATTTATATAATAAGTGATTTATAGACAATATTTAAATTAGTATATAAATAAACTAAATGTACCATTTTCTGCTAATGTATCGACAGGTGCTGGTCCGCCACCATCTTTTAATTCTGTAAAAAATGTACCAACTTTTCTGCCACCAATAATAGTTTTAATGGCTTTCTCTTGTGTTCCATTACATATGACAACCGATACACCACGCTCTAAAGCCCATGTTGCTGCACTTACTTTTGAATCCATACCGCCGGTTCCAACCTAATACACACATATAATATATATATATATATTATTATTATTTATACATTATATAAATACAAATTTATCAATAATTTTACCTTTGATTTTTGTCCAAATTCTACAGAATTTTTATCCTGTACTGTATATGTATGCATTAAACGTGCACCATCCTCCCACGGTGGTTTATTATAAATACCATTAACATCTGACATTAAAATTAAAAGATCTGCTTGTATTTCGGCGGCTAACATTGCAGCTAAACTATCATTATCATTAATTGCAATAAGCTGAATTTTTTTTTTTAAATATTTTAAAAATAGAAATTGTAAATTGGAAAAATTTATTAAATTAAATCATATATATATAAATATATTAAATATAAATGAAGGCGAAAGAAACTAATTCAAAAATGTATGATATGAAATTTAAAAAAATATATTTTAAGAACGCGCAGCGCATTTTCATTATTGTAATATATAAATATGTATAATAGAAAAATTTATTATGCTGATCTTAACATATACGGACACACACCACCACTAAATATATGTATACATAAAAAATTTTTTTTTACCCAAAATAACACAAATTGTATTCGTATTTTTTTTTGTTTGTATTTAAAATGATTACGTCTCCATATGCAGATAAACACATATATAATGATGTTGTCTAACATTTCAATAAGCTTTTGAATAGTTTTGCAAATTATATATAGATATATAGATATTTATATGATGACAATAATGATAATGATTTGGCGACTATAAATTTGATAACAATTAAAATGAAATGATTATGAATTATTTATGATAAAAAAATTGGAGTTGAATATGTTTTAATTTCGATTTATGTAAAAAAATATATTTTTGCCAAATATTTATTTTAAATATTTATTTAAATTAAATGTACAATTAATTTATATTTGTTTATTTATATACTTATTATATTACATTCATATACATTATATATTCGAAAATATAATACACAAACTTATATAATTATATTATGAATCACATATTAACATCACAATTTATACAATATGTAATATATTACATCAAATACATACCTGATTGTTGAATACATTTGATAAATTATTCCCTAATTTTAATTTTGCTATCCTCTGTACAACCTATATTTGTTTAATTAACAATTAATATATAAGTCGCGGTTACTACCAAACATTCAATTATGTTGTTAAATTATTTCACATGCGATCGATAACAATATATGTATATTTGATGATTACCCAAACATATGTCAACATCTCCCCCCAAAAATAGTGTCACTTCTTTTGTAAGCCATGCCATGGTATTAATGCATGAGTATTTAACAATTTATTAATTGTTCTGTAATTATGAATTTTTATATATGCTTTTAATTATTCAATTATTCTTATATTTGTTAATCATTCGAATAGCACACCATATTTTCAAAGATATTTGCCTTCTCATTTCATATAAAAAAGCAACCAAATAATAATTCATAGTTGTGTAATTTTTAGTATGAAAATAATAATTCATAGTTGTGTAATTTTTAGTATGAAAATAATAATTCATAGTTGTGTAATTTTTAGTATGAAAATAATAATTCATAGTTGAGTAATTTTTAGTATAAAAATCGTATTGAAATCGAAAGCGTTACCCGTCCGAATTGAATATCATGTCCGATCCAATCACTATGCATTGTGCCCGTACTGAATTACATATGTAATTTGTCTACAAATATCGGAATACAGATGTTTTCTTAATTCCATTATTTTTTGACATATATTAGTGCGTGACTTTAGTTCTTATAATTTAACGAATAAATCATGTTAAATATATATTAAATATAAAATTTAACTTTTAGCAATATATAGAGTTTTATGTACATAATACATACCAATATCGGATATGTGCGGTTAACATTGTCAATCTCTGAATAAAAATCAATTGTCTAATTTTTATAATGTAACTATATTCGTGTTTTTTTTCCTTACAGAAACAAATAAATAGTTGCTGCTGCTGCTGCTGCATGGTGAAAAATATATTTAAATTACATTTTACCATCATTTGAGATGTTTTCTGTTTCACTGCAAGAAATGTATTCTCAGGTTATTATGAGAAATTCTACTATAGTCTACTATTTTTATATTGGTGAGTTTAATATTTGTATTTTATTTTAATTATATTTTATATATTATATATACAATTCCAATAATTTTAAAATGATCATACACAAACATAAGTTAATATGACTGAAAAATCGAAATCGAAACTATAATTTTTTTGTAATTTAATTTAAAATATTGAAATTCCGATATAAATATATGAAAAATTGTTGATTGTGAGAAGAATATAATAATAATTTAGAAAAAAAAAACGTGTTCTATAATCTCGTAATGGTTGCGATGAATTTATTAAAACATCTATTATTGATTTACAGAGTGCTTAAATAATTAATGTCCCATTACTTTAATACATTCTATATAAATATAATGATTTGCATTAGTCGTCGTGTGTAAGAATTAATTTATTTCGACAATATATTGTCGAAATATATTACAAATCATTGACAATATATAGAGTTTAATAATAAAACATGAATATTATTAATAGAATTTAAATGCAATTTTTTGTGCTATGACTAATTTTACTATAATGTGTCGAAAGGATATCATTTAAATATTATTTAACTAAATATTGAATAATATACAAATTCTTTATATAATAAGTTTGGATATGACCATTTATAATTTTCAAAGATATTGTGTCGAATTGATATACATTTTTTACTATATATGGAAAATGTTTGTATTACTAATTGTTGTCATTACTATAGTTAATGTTTTTTGTTCCGTAAAAGGACAATCTTCAAATCTTTTGTGTTTTATATATATTATTTATTATAAATTTTGTGCTTTATATAATTTTTGTTTTATAACACAGTTAATTTCTTTATATATCCTTGGCAATTTCTGTTTCATCGTTGATATTTTTCCATCAAATTATATTCCTCCTAAAAGCTATATATTTCCTTTTTTGTCATTTTTCTACAAAAATTGCTCTCCTTATCCTTTGTTTTTTCATATTATAATGTATACATACGTAGATAACCAACGCTTTTATACGTGATTTAAATTTATATGTTTTATATTTCAGCATATATTGATATTTTAATATGATTGTTGCAATCCATAAAATTATCTCAAACATATTTTCACATCACATTTTACTTTTTTAAATTATATGAACAAACTTTAAAATAATTATATATAATTAAGATAAATATAAATACAAAATGTTACATAATATTTTGATGTTATTTATGTATTCGCATGTGTTAAAAAGCCATTAAAAACAAAAATCTATTAAAATATACACGAAATACATATACATTTTCATTATTATCTGGTGTATATATGCGTATTATAATGTACCTTTAATTTAATTAATTATATATATATATTGTACAAACACTCACTTAATAAAAACAAAAATTTAGAAATTAAGCTTATTGCAATATTAAAATGAAATGTTTTTAGACATTAGCAATTGAAAAACGAAAAAAAAAAAAAAAATGAAATTGTAATTTTGAAACGATTTAAAAAAAAAAGCACGAAATTTGCGAAATATTTATCATCGATTATTTTCTTTATGAATGCATTATCTGATTAATATTTATTTATTTATTTTAATTATTATTTAATTGTTTTTTTTTTTTTTAATATTTATTATGAATTAAAAATGGTTTTTGACAAATTTTATATAAATCGAAATTAATACCAACCCTTTTTGAACCTACCCCAGATACTTCATCATTTTCAACAAGCATTGGTGGTGATACCGCATCATTTGTATTTATTATTGGCACAATATTTAAACTGATTAATTCCGATATTGTACAAAATAGATTTTTTCTCGTATTTTCATTATAAAAATCTGGTTTGGTAACTAATACCTAATTTAGAAAATATAAAATAAATATATACTTATTATTATTTGTTGTCTTTATAATGTGCAAATATATAATCTTTGTGTTAATGAGATAAGATGACACGTATTTGTACAAACGCCAAAAATTTGTTATTTTTGAATAAATAAAAATGACTCCAGACAATGTATAATCAGCAAATAAGCATTTATTTGATCATGTTTTGTACAAATAATTATTTGATTGTCTATACCAAACAATAGAGACAAAATATATTTGTAGTGTTTGTCACATTTGATCCTATTTTCTAAACAGATCAAATAAAATATATACAAATATTTCATCAAATGTACAAAATAATGTAATATATCCAAAGAATATATATTTGGTAAATACCAAATTTTCGCCAAATTTTAGTTGGCAAATATTTGGCGTGTGCATACATACAAATAGTGTAATCTTACTTTTACACATTTTTATGCCAAACGTTGTTAATTTAATACATTGATAATAATATTAACAACGTTCTTATATAACATATGTGTGTGTGAGGGAAGTAATGTGAATTGCCTATAATATTAATACTATGCCTTTATTTGATGTAAACATAAAAATAAAAATAATGGAAAAAGTTTTACTTGTGCAATTTTAACACCATATTGTGCAAACATAGCATCATAAAGTGACATAAGACCTGATTGACCTACTGCAGCTGCTGCTCTTGGTTCTAGTAAAGTACCAGCATCCTATATACAAACAATTACATAATAATAGAAAATAAAATATCCTTTTAATAATTATTTTTGATTTTTAAAACATATTGATATTATATTATTATATTGTACAATATTATTAATATTATTTCATTTATATATTATAATTAATTATATATACCTCACGTGTATGATCCTTTGGTGATAAAGTTTCTCGCATTGATAATGACATCAATAGTTCTTGTGTTAATTTTTGTTTGCCAAATGCAACTGCACCACTAGTTACCATAATACATTCTCTACCTTCTAATTGACATTCAGCTACCTACAATTTTAATTTTATATTTATTTTTTTATATTAAAATATACTCGTACTAGGTAAATGCAAAATATAATAGAATAAAATCAATCAATAAACAATTTAAATGCAATCAATAAATATATATTTGCATTACACATGTGCTGATATATGTACACGAAGAAAATTCTAAACATTTTTATGGTTTTTTTTTCTCATTAAACTATAACTGAATGAATTTCTATTTTATATTAATTCTTACATTTAAGTGTATAGAAGCAAAGGAAATATGTGATATGTGAAAGTAAAATATAATATTTGCTTTTGAAAATATTACAAAGTTAATTTTGTTGATATTATATTATTTTATTTGACATGTCAATATATACATTCATCCAATTTTACAATATCATATAAAAACAATTGTTTAATTTAGAATTTATATGAATTTAATTTTATAATGTTTTATAGTACATTGTTTTTATTATGTTTTTTTCCTATGAATGTATTTATATTAAATTAATTATATAAATATGAAAGATATAGCAATATCTTTTTATTTTACGATAAATGCGATGATAACTATATATTGAAAAATATGTTTATAATATCACAGATATGTCTGTTGAAAATTATACTGGATATGAGTAATTCATGAATAAAATTCTGGCATCGAAATTTCTGTATTACTTACTTTGCGTAACCGAAACACATCGATTTGCGATGAAATTGAATGTAGTGCTATACAATTGGAAATGTTAATGACACCTCTATAATATATGTAGTTGTGAAATTTTTTTTTAGAGATGTTTTGACTAACATTTAGAAACATTATTTCATCACGTCATTCAAATCAATTGGCTAACAATTCAATTCAATTCAAGCACTTCATTTCAAAATTTTATGATTATCGAATAAATATGTATATTCGATTTAGTGATATAGATATTTTTTAAAATGTGTCACTCTTGCATGGAAAGGATGTCATTGAGATTGATTTGTATACATACGAATTGAGGAGTACAATAGGTTATCAGAATTTGCTAATCTTCAAACTTAGTTGACCTTTTATAAATAAAATAAAACTGTATTCAATAAAAAATCTGTAATGTAATTTGTAAATATTTGGATGGATTTTTAAACAATAATGATACTCACAACAGACTATATATATTTAATATAATATACAAAAAGTATAAAAGATAATATATAGTATATAGTTGAAATAAATATATAGTATTTAGTATATTATACTTTTAGTTGTACGACCATATATTAGGTTGTCAACTATCTCCCTTCCGCCTTTTTGCTCTTTATTCAATGCTTTATAAAAAGTGTTACAGTAATCGGATTTAGTTCAAATATGCGCCGTTTTGTTCGATAATCTGTTTCCATCTAGACTGCAACTTCATAATACCTCCCTCGTAGAAGCCCCCCTCCTTATTTGCGAAGAACTCGGACAGCCACTTTTCACAAGCCTCTTTTGAGATCAACTTTACACCACCAAGGGCGTTCGCCATGGACAGGAACAGGTGGTAATCACTTGGCGCTATGTCCGGGCTATATGGTGGATGCGATAAAACCTCCCATCCGAGCTCTCGTAGCTTCTGACGAGTCATCAACGAAGTGTGTGGTCTGGCGTTGTCCTGGTGGAACACTACACCCTTCCTTTTGGCCAATTCTGGACGCTTCTGGTCGATCGCCTGCTTCAAGCGGTCCAGTTGTTCGCAGTAGATGGTAGAATTAAGCGTCTGGCCATATGGGAGCAGCTCATAGTGGATGATTCCCTTCCAATCCCACCAAACACACAGCAAAACCTTCCTGGCCGTCAATCCCGGCTTGGCCACTGTTTGGGACGATTCACCGGCCTGCGACCACGACCGTTTTCGCTTGATATTGTCGTATGTGATCCATTTTTCGTCGCCAGTCACCATCCGCTTCAAGAATGGGTCGAGTTCGTTCCGTTTCAGCAGCATTTCGCAAATGGAAATTCGGTCCATTAGATTTTTCACTGTTAATTCATGTGGCACCCAAACATCAAGCTTTTTTTTGTATCCAGCCTTCTGCAGATGGTTTAAAATGGTTTGGTGACTAACTCCCATCTCCTGGGCGATGTCACGAGATGCCACATGCCGGTCTAACTCGATGTATTCCATGATTTGATCGGTATTTGTCGTCACAGGTCTTCCGCCGGCTGGCTTATCCATGGTGTCGTTTTCACCGGCTCTGAATCGTCGAAACCATTCCTCCGCGGTTCGAAGTGATAGAGTACCATCCCCCAAAACACCATTAATCTCACGGAACGTTTCTCTAGCGGATTTGCCTTTAACGAAGGAAAACTTTAAAATAGCGCGAATTTCGGCGTTAGTGAACTCCATGTTTACACGTCTATAACTGTTGAACGCAATATCCAAACTAATCATACATAGCGTCGTTTTGTTTGTTATGTCAAGAGCTTTCAAATTATGTACAGTGTTGCCAGATACGAGCTCTGTAGCGCTTTGTACATAGCCGCGAAATTAAAAAGACAAAAAGGCGGAAGGGAGATATTTGACAACCTTATATATTTACCTATGTAACATATACATTATAAAGTGTAAATATATTTTATGCTCTATTATATAACACAAATACATAAATTGAAAAACATAATAAAATCAAATGAAAAGTTTTGATGTTGAAAAATTAAATTTATATATCATGTGTCCATATGTATTTGATAGAAAATGCAGCCAATGTATGAGCTGACAACATACATTTTGGTTTTGTATAAATATAAAATGTATATCAAATGTGAAAATTATATGATATGAATTGTAATAGGGATATTATTTCAGTTTTTATATTACATAATTGTATATGTGTTACTGAAGCGTCGTTGCTGACAATAGCATACGTACCTATATACAATATATATATTTCAAAATAAAATATTATGTATTAGAAATCATTAAAGTGATTCTATAAAGTGTGCGCACATATACTATACTTACATAATATGTGATTGATGCAATAAATCGTACGTGAATCATTTAAATTAGTGCATTTCGTTAGAATAGAATGGAAAAATATAATGTTAATGTCTTATTATAAATATTGTAACAGGATACTTAATCTGTTTTTCTATATTCGTTCAAATGTAAATTAAATGTTTAAAATGAAATATATTTTTCTTCTCACTTGGCAGCTTTTACTACTAATTTCCAAGCATAGGAGGGTGTATTTGAACGAACTATACTACTGTGAATGAATTGTTATTATATGTTATAGTATATGAAATATTTTTATACACTCTGTGTTTAATAGTATAATACAAATAATATCGCATTGAAGTTAAAATCCAACAAAATATAAGAAAAAAAAAAAACTTTGTATTATTTTATTTTTATAAATACAATTCACGTACGGTATAATACTAAAAAGGATTTTATGTTCAGCACATGATTGAGTTTAATAATGATGGAATAACATATTTTTTTATCGATATAATTATATTATTATAAAAGTAAAACATTAACATTATAAACAGTTTTTTTCTCGCTATATTATATTTATTTATTTATATAATATTTATAGTTTTTATTGCCCCTTTATGTTAACCATTAAAAACATATTATTTTTAAATACATATAATATATATGTGTGTGTGGTAACTTACCTGTTCAACTATTGAAGCTAATCGGCCAAGTGCTAAACCATCTTCATCTTCACGTGTTATAACAGCGCTGCCCAATTTAATAACTAAACGACGTGCAAATTTTAAATCACTTCTATCTGAAAATGTTAAACTTTGTTGACGATCTGGTGTTTGTAATGTTCTTTTTTCATGTTGATTTGTCTATATATAAAATGTATAATAATAATAATGATAATAAATATATATAGATACTTTTATTATACATTCAGCCAAATAAGTACCCGGAAATTCTCATTTTTAATTTTCTCTCTGAGAATATTTAAAAAAAATTTTTTTCTCAGGTTGACACAACTGTCAGCCACCATTCTGTGAATTTTTATTGCTATGTGTGATTTAGTTTGCTTACGGCGTCATTAGGAACAAGTCAACCTTTTGTGTGCGTTGCGATTTTTACTATGGATAAAAATATCGATCAAAGAGTTTGTGTGAAATTTTGTGTTTCAAACGAAATTTCTTGTGTCAAAACATTGGAAATGTTGAAAAAAACATTTGGTGATTCAACCATGTCGAAAACTCAAGTTTACGATTGGTATAAATCGTTCAAAGAGGGGCGAGAAGAAGTGAACGATTTGCCACGTTCAGGACGGCCTTCGACCTCTTCAACTGAAGAAAACGTCGACAAAATAAAGGTAATGGTGCTCGAAAATCGTCATAATAGTTTGCGAGAGATAGCCAAAGAAATGAACATGTCTCATGAGACCGCTCGTCATATTTTGGTTGATGTTTTGGGTATGCGGAAAGTCGCAGCGCGATTGGTGCCAAAAGATCTGAATTTTCTTCAAAAAATGAATCGCAGTAAGGTGGCTGAAGACATGCTTGAACGCGTAAATTCAGATCCAACGTTCATCGAACGCATCATAACTGGTGACGAGACATGGGTTTACGAGTACGACATGCAAACAAGTCAACAATCATCGGAATGGCGCGCCAAAAATGAGCCGAAACCGAAAAAACCGCGCCAAAGCAAATCGAAAATCAAGGTGATGCTGACCGTTTTCTTCGATATTCGTGGTGTTGTTCATTCGGAATTCTTACCGGAGGGACAAACCGTCAATAAAGAATATTATCTTGGCGTTATGAAGCGTTTGAGAGAGAATGTTCGTCGCAAAAGACCAGATTTGTGGCGGAACAACAGTTGGATTTTGCACCACGATAATGCACCAGCGCACAAAGCGATCATTGTTAACGAGTTTTTGAACAAAAATTCAACAAATATCATCGAACAACCACCGTACTCTCCAGATATGGCACCATGTGACTTTTTCCTGTTTCCAAAACTCAAATTACCACTTCGTGGAACCCGTTTTGAGAGCATTGAAGACATCAAAACTAATTCGCAACGAGAATTGAAGGCCATCTCGGAATATAGCTTTAAAAAGTGTTTCGATGATTGGATTGTTCGTTGGAAGAAGTGTATTGCCTCAGAAGGGGCCTATTTTGAAGGGGATATAATAAATTTAGATGATTGATAAGTTGTTTGTGTTTTATTTCAAATTTCCGGGTACTTATTTGACTGAATGTAGATACAATATTATAATGTGAATTTTAATAAACACTCATCATTTTCATCATTTATTTATCTAAACTTTATTAATCTTTTGATCTTAATTAAATGATGACATAAAATTATTTATTTGCAAGTGTTATTATATTGGTATTATAATAAAATAAATAGAGTGAGAAAATCATTAAAATGTTCATGTTAAAAGGAAAGTAATTTATTTATGGAGTTAATTATAAGAAAAAATAAAACAAATAATAAATATTATACTAACGAAAATGTGTCTTTATAATTTATGTTAAATTTAATTAATTTTTGTATAATATAATTATATATACTAATTGATGTATATATATATATATACGGCACGCGGTATAGACATTTAATGAATAATTAAAGACGCACGCTATAACGTTCGCACACCACAGTATAGTAATACATAATATACATTATATTATATTTATAAAATACATAATTTAATAATAAAATATTTATCAATAATTAATATAGACAAAATAAAAACATGTATATTTATAAATATATTAATATATAATTAATATAATATTATTGTATTTAGGTTAAAATGTATATGTATATGTATTTCGGAAAATGTATTGATGTAAGGAAAAACAATTAGTATATACATAAAACATCATATATTCATAGACATCGTGACCATTGTACTCCCATCCCATACAAACAATGAGATTCGATAAATATACTATAATTCGATTTACTAGTTTTAAATAAAATGTTGTGAACTTGAAACTGGTGCAAAAAGTAAAATCATAAAATTAAATTCAAAACGTATGGCGTAATCGAAAAAAAAAACAAAGGCAGATCACAAAATAGTATCAAATTCGCAGATGATTCACCAAGTCATATACACAATTTTCAGTTTTTATGAAATGTCTCCTATATACAACATATATATTCTCTGTAAAATTTCCGAATGTGGTTTAACTTTAATTTTAAGTTTTCTTATGTTCTTTAAATCGCTATCATATATCAACAACTTTTGTACCTCATGTATTGTATATATACCAAATTATTTTCATTTCCACAAATCATCCCAATAACTGATAATATATTTACTTCTTTATTTGAATATCAAACACCAATAATTTTAGCGAACATGCATTATCTGAATATATTTGAATTTATTGTATCAATCGAATTTTTTAGATTATTATCATATGGATATGAAATTACATTATAACTCACTCGCAGATAGAGGTGATGCTAGCCACTGAATAAAGTATTCTAAAAAAAATATGTTATAATACGTTTAATATGATGATGACACATACGAAAACCAAAAATACAATTTCATCCATAGAATTTTTAGAATATTATCATATTAAAAATATTAAACTAAAAATTTCAATGTCAGATAAAGATATAACCTCGTCCGTCCGTCCGTAAAAAACTAAAAAACAATAAATATTACATAATATATAAAATTAAATGGTAATTTTTTTATTATTTATAATAAATTGATAATAAAGTCTAGCAAGTTGTAACATAATAAAATTAATTAAAAATTTTTTGTAAAAACATTGATAATTATATTATGGAATAATATAAATTGTAATATTTTTCTGCGGTATTATTTAATATTATAGTGTTATTTGATTTTTGAAAGTGTTATTTAAATTTTTTTTATATTTATATATAAATTGTATTTTATTATATTTATATTATATCAGAAAAGAAATGTTTGCGTAGTTATATAAGGAAATCAATATATGGTATATAGAAATGATAACTATTCATAATTACGCTTCAATTCAATAACCTTTCGTTTTCTTCAATGAACTTTACAAATTACAAGTACATTTATATACAGTTTATTATATTTGTTGTTTAAACGGTTGAAACGATAACAAATATCTATATAACATAAATATATAGTATTTTATTTTAATATTACTGACGTTGTCAAGTAATAAAATATATAGATCATTTAATGAATTCATCTATTGTATATATATATATATTAAATTTGGTTGAATACAAAGTCATTGCATTTTTTTTGTATTTTTAATAGAACAAAATGAAATTGTTTTCATCGAACAAAATTGAGCTCATAGAACTTTTAGTTCTTATAAGTAAAAAAACTATAGTTTGACATGATCATCAGTTATGAAATTCATAATATATTCAAGAAGTTTTGCAAATCTCAATCTATTCGCCACACAAAATACTTTTTCAATATATCGATTCTAGTCCCTTTTCTTAAATTATACAGTCAGATCAGTTTAGTTATTTGTTGATGGTATATACATATGAATTGATTGTTTTGTTGCATTTGAATGTTGTTTGCGTTGGCATTTATCTTGTTTGCTCTACGACAATTTTTTGATTTTACATTATTGTATACAAACCATTATGCTTCTCTCCAGTTATCAATCGTTTCATATAAGCGTATCGCAAATGGAAATGCAACCTCTGCGATCGATAAAAATTTTGAATGCGATAATATTGTTGGATATTGACATTCGAATATGTAAACATATATAGATATAAAAATAAAGAACAATGATCAGTGAAATGTACTTGAAATAACTTAATTGCAAACCCATAACACATTGTATATGCATTTTGTTATCTTTAACCGCGTAAACAATTATAAATTATAAAAATATGAAAGTAAATACTACTTAATTTCTTCATATGTTTTGTACTATAAAATATTTTAATTATTTATATCAATTGTATCTGAATATATAGTGATAGATAACATTCTACTAAAACGATTTCAGAAATATTTAAATCCATATATTATTATATGATATTGATGGATTTATAATATAAATATAGAGTATATTTTCTAAATTGATTTAATTTATTTTAAGTATGGTATCGCAAGATGTAATATTGACAGAAAACACACATTTTTAATTTAAAATTCTACTGATTCTTAAAGTATATAGTATAGAATTATACAGCACTCAATTTCTTCCTTGAAGCCGTTGGTGGTTTTGTGGGCTTGTTGCCAAAAACCGTAAAACTACAAAAAAGTTCAACAGCGTTAAATCGCGCGCATGATCTGGGCGACCAATTCTGATCATTCTGACACGATGTGGACACATTTGTTTGTCAACAACTATACTCGTGCATCTTTTGAGACAATTTTTACGTTTAACTAACGAAACCATCAACATGATTGCTGAAAATAATTTTTGTTTGTTTAAAAACAGCATCATCCACTTGTTGGCAATTTAAATTCAATTTTAAAATAAAGATTCAGTTTAAATAAGAAAAAAAAAAATTGATATCATAAAATACTAAAAACGATTAATTTTATTACAAGTAATAGTAGAACATATGAAATAAATTTTTCATTATTTTATGGTATTTGACTGACTATATATACAAAAATCGAGATAAATACGATAATAATATATAAAATTTGATAATATCAATTTCGAATTTAAATCAATTTAAATATTTGTTCGTAAATCATATATTTTATATTCTTCTTTTATTGATTGAAGATTATATTTACTATATGATGACTATATATATTGTTTTATTATTGGTATACAGAAAACAGTATGTGCTACATATATGTAGTAGTATAATATATGGAAATAGTGACTGAAGAAGAGATATTTTAAGAATAAAATATATTTAGTTGCAGATATAGTTAAAAGCAAAATAAACATTTGAAAAATAAAATTGACTAAATACGAGTAAATATAAGTACTAAAAAAATTATATGAATATGGGTTTGTTTATGTATAGATAGGGTATAGTATGTCCTATCGTCGACCACATCCTTTGAGTACTTTGGTATTTGAAATAAATTTTGTAAACACACTGTTACCACGTTTGAAATGTTTTTTCTCGGTTTTTTTTAATATTTATTTATGGGTATTTATTGGTAACATATTTCGCGAATCGTAAAATAATACATTTGTTTTTTAAATAGATCAGTAAAACGTTCAATCTGTATAATAATACATCCTAAAATGTTATTCGCTCTTTAAATACGTCTTCCAAGATAATAATTATGTACATATGGAAACGGTTATTGTTTATTTCCAATACGATATATATAATTTAATGAATTATTCAATGATTTTGTGTTGATTGAAAACACATAAATATACGTTTTATTTTTTGATTTACATTTGATTTTTATTGAAACGATACACTCAATCAATTTATTTTACATATAACAATAAATTTTATTATGTTTAATAAAAATTATTTAAATAACTTTACCAAATGTTTTCCTATCAAAATTAACATTAAATGTTGTAATTTAAATAAGCCAAAAATAAAAAGTGTACGAACACATGCAAGCTTTAGATGTTATGTGTGGTGGCCGAATGCTTAGCGCAAAGCTTTGAATATATTTATTAAATTTATTCATTATTTTTATTATATGCACTGTGTTTATAATATGTAGTAGTGAATAGTGTTTATTTTTATTGGACAATGTAATTAACAAACTAACTACGTATATAAGAAATGTTTATTAAATGGTCGAAGACTTGAGACTGTACCCTATATAGTTTATTCCATATATATATACATTGCTGCATAACATGTATCTACAATATTTTATGTATATAACAATATTTAAATATATAATTTACAACTTAACATCATCCCGAATTTTATCATATATATAATATTTAAAATAATATATACTATACACTTAAATTATTTACTTGAAATTTAGGTTTTTATTTGTTTTTATATATTTTATGTCGGTATATATTTGTATTATATATTACTTAAATTATATAATAAATTTATACAATAATTATACAATATATGAAAGCAAAAATAATAAGTCTTTGAGTATTCTTGTATTCATATCAAGTATATTTATTATAAAATCTAATTCTTTATATGTGAATTATATATATTTTTATGTAGATACTTATAATAATAAATACAAGTTGTGTCTACACACATAAATTGGTATATACGAGTATAATAATTAGATCATTTGGATGAATGTTTTATACCTTTTTTTTAAATATATACACTATACACTATACAGTATATTTACCACTGTACGCAGATGGTATATGGACTATCAAATAATATAAACCAATATATAGTATTGAAATAAACCCATCGTATTAAAATAAACATTATAGTAATATTAAATTAAATTTCACTGATTTTTAAAATTTAATTTTATAAGGATATTTTTTTGTAATACCTTATACATATATACGAGTCTATAAATTATAAATAGATCTTCTAGATACATTAAATTGTTTCAAAAAAAAAAGGTATACCTGAATTAAAGGGCAACTGTATTGAATTGTGTCACAAATCAAATATTACTATATATTTTAATGTATTTCAATTACGTAAAAATCTCTCTCTAATATATTTTATTAAATTATGATTTGTAAAAATTCGATAGTACAATAAATAAATATTTGACAATGAGTATAGAATTTATAGTATAAATATAATATATATATAGCAATTGTTTGTTCTTTATCTTTTTGAAGATCATTTACTTAAATTTTTCAAAATAACAGATAATTAAATGTATTTATATATTGGTATATTGTGAGTAACAAAAAATATAAAATATATAAATGGTACATTGAATTATTGTCGTTTATTCCATAGATAAATGTAAATTAAATTATCATTTGAGAATATATTTTTGGTATATATATTGTAATATAGAATAATCAAATATTTAGTTTATTTACTTTATCTATTTTTTTTTTATCTATACAAATATCTCATCTAATTATTGTATTAAATTATTATAAACCTTTTTTATGTGCGTATATATAATTAAAACTTATATTATTTGTCTGATGCTTTTTTTTTTTTTATTCAAGAATACGAATAAAATTTATAAAAGTAAATGCGTATAATATAAAAATCAATAAAATAAAATAAATATTAATAGGATTTCTATATATTCGAATTACAACCTTCACCACAATGTCAAATAGATTCATTTTCTAATTAATCAAATTATTTACGCTATATACGAATACACAATAGTTTAATTTAATTTAATTTTCTTTTCGTTTCTATATAAAATATAAATTATATTATTTTTTTATAGAGAAATAATTCAATTTCCTTAATTTCCTTGGTTAAATTAATATGAAAAATATAAAAGCAACCATAATATTTTCACTATGATACTAGGCGTTTTTAACATTTATAGAAACATTCTGTCTTTGTTTACATTTATAATTTCTAATTGAATATCCTATTTAGAAATATATGTGTAACATTGGAATATAAGTAAATAATCCGAACGGAAAAATTAAATATTTTTATTTCGCAAATTTTCTGCAACAACATTTTTATATTTTAACTCGCATTTACATATATTTATTTTGTGTATACCAAAATAATATTTTAACAATTAATTATAATCATCTATTTGTTCAATAAAAACAAACAAAAATTTATCTTAAAACATTTCATTTTATTAAATTATTTGGTATATAATAATTTAATTATTAACGTTATCATAAATTTTATTGTAATTAGGTTCGTTATAATGAAATATGTATATAAATATAATGCGGGTAGTTATGTATATGGCGAAGTCCTTCAACACCAATACATTGTCACTATTCGTACTTGTAACTTTTAACAAAAATATATGTGTGTGTGTGTGTGATGAACGGAGGGTGGCATACAAAAATATTTGTTTATTGTTAATTAAACCACATTTTTATAAATAATATTATATGTAATTTTTTATGTATTATTATGTATTATATAAACATAGTACAGGATGTTTCAAATAATCCTTTTATATTTAGTGAATGAGAGGAATTTGCCAACATATAATCAAGACATGTTAGTTGCTAGGTGTGAAACATTCAATATACATTCATGTTATGGTTAATTACTGTGTGTATATATGTATGAAAATGGATCATGTAACAATTAACCAAATTGGTCAATTCAAATCTTTTTTCAAAATTTCTATCTAAGCGATATTCTATATTTTACTATAACAAATTAACTTTAAATGTGTATATATTATGAATCCTTAATATAAATATATATAAATATGATGTTCTCCCTTTTATTATACAATATAAATTACATTTAACGTAGAATCACTTTCTGTATAGGTTAGGTATATGTATATCTATCTATACCTATAATTTGCGTAGCAAAATTTACACATTTTTATCATTTCTGTAACATTGTATTTTTGTATAAACAAAATATGCCAATATCATACCTTTTTTGTGTCGCAATTGTGTGTCCGCTATTGTTCTCTATACTTTAGAGTTTTTAAATAAAATTTTTTTGTTTTTCATTGTTTGTTTATATTTATTGTGTTTTTTTTTTTTTTTATTGTTTTAATAAAAATTTATTTCTATAAAATTTTTTACGAGTATTTATATTTTAATATCGCCAATTGTAAATAATATATTTTAATGTATAACAAAAACCCTTGCGCTTATATATGCGACGACAATTTTCAATTATATTAAATTTTTATATTTTGTATAACTTTTTTTTTTGAAATGATATTACTGAAACTGTAAGGATTTGGATTAGAAGTATATAGCAGTCACTCTGACAATATAAAAATAATAGTCATTAAATTGTATATAAAGTTTAAATCGGTCGTTGTGTACTGCCACTTAACAAAAATCATATCTCGAAGACCGGTAGTATAGTGCCTATAAATATATATATAAAACTAATCGTATTCGATGGCCAGAAACATTTGTTTGTATAGTGTAAACAAACAAGAATTGATATTCAAATGGCTTGAGTAGATGTTATAAAAGGCGATTTCTACGGAGTTAAATTCACAGGATAGCAGGCAGGAAGGTGGTTATGTCACGTATGAATATAATGGACAAAGTCGAAGACTGCAGGTTAAGCGTTAGGTGAAGACTATGACTCAAATTGCAGAAAAGATGACAATTTTATTTTTTTATAGATACTCTATGGCTATGCTCTCTCACGTGGAGTAACGTGCCATTATATTTAAAAGATACTGATACCTGATTTTAAAACTTTAAATTATTTATACGTAAAATAACATACATAAATTATAAATAGATTTAAAAGTATAAAACTTTTTATTAAAATTATGTATTAATATTTAAAATACAAACATTTATTAATACATATATTGTTTTTTGCAATATACTCGTTACGTATATATTACATGTACGAGTGTAGTTTGAAAAGTTTCCTGTATAGTGAAATGAGAAATTTTTCTTTAAACAATATGTTACTGTTTGTTTGGCCATCACTAATGTGTGGAAATTGTGGTGCATTGTCATGGTAAAAATTTCCATTTTTTGCCAACGATTTAATTTTTCGATCAATCTAATAATACACATTCAATGTATTCTATTCTAAATTTTATAGTGCGTGTTTATTATTCATTGCACAATTTAACAATTATTTTTTTTTATATATTAACTTATAAATATTAATTACAATTTTGATTATAAAAATCTAATTGTAAATTAATTTATATAATATTAGATAAACAATTACAAATACCACATAAATTATTTCAAGGTCATAATAAAAATTCGTTTCATAATGCATTCACAAAGTATGAGTTCTATTTTAAATTATAATAGAATCCGACGAACTATATAAACAACAATGATTGTTTTCATGTTGATGCTGCCCGTTTTTTCCATATGGGTATGCAAGTTTGGTATATTATTCGGTTTTATTATCAAACAGAAACAATGTCAATATAATTTTAATTCTATGCTTATATAGATTGTTAAAAAAGTAAACATCCTTTGAAATCCGATTGATTAATACAGAAAACTTTCCAAACTACCCGAACCGAATATATCATTATGATTCATTTTTATTAAAATAGTATTTCAAAGGAATATTTTATGTGTCTTTTAAAATTATTATTCTTTTTCCTATATATTATATGCGGATGGTATAATATTATTATTTTTTTTCTCTATATAATTTATAATACAATATTTATAAAGTTTTTCTAGTTTTTAGTTTTTATGTATATGTATTGCGCATATTAATAATTAATGAAAATAGTTCTGTTTTTATCATATTATTATGAAACTATGTTTTATTGTCAAAAGGATATTTTTTACATTTTTTTTAAAAATATACAATATCATATTATCATACGGAAAAAAAAAACATGTACTGTATAATAATAACAAATGATTATAATACATACACTCAACTATTTTCAAGAACAATTTCCAGTACATTTATCCATCCAAAATGTTTATAACATTTATGTTTTAATATAACAATATTCTATGTACGACAAATTTAAAATATAATATTTCTTTATATGTAAAAATACTATATTATTAATAAATTATAATCTCTTATTTTTTTTTGATTGCGAATTTTTCCTTCTTTTCATTTAATTATATATTGAATCGTAATTTCTAATTATATTTTAATATTTTATATGTAATTTAATAATAATAATAATCATGAACAACAATCAAAATGACCTCTGTGTGTGAAAGGAGAAAATATATATGAAAAAAAAAATAAAATAAATATGATATTAAAATTTTGATAAGAAACACACGATTCCAAAGTAGATTCTGCGTGAGAAAAACAAGTGATAATAATTTTTTTTTATTTTTTCTTTATAATTTTTGCAAATAAAATACACTGTTGTTAGAAAAGAACGTAATTTAAATCTGAATCTATTTGAGATTAATAAAATAGAATTTTTTTTTTTTTTGTTGATAAATTAATTAAACATTTTCTGATATCGCTTCTATTTGACATTTTTATATTTAACACAAAATGTGTAAACATTATATATTTAACACAAAATAATAAATTAATCAAAATAATAAATTAATTAAAATATTAGCTTACGCCATGTGGTAATCTATGACCTGTTACATTTGATGCTGTTCTAGATATATTAGTTGAATATCTATTAGAAATTATATCTCTAATATTAGTTTGTTTTTTTAATATTCTATCAACACCACTATCACTAATTCTAACACTTTTAATACCAGATAATAATCTATGTTTATATATTATTCGATTTAAATTTATTAATCGTTTTGTTATTAGACTATTAAAATACATTTTTAAATAGTATCGAATTCTTTGATATATTTATATATAAAAATTAAATTACTTTTTGAAAATGTGTATTTCTGGGCTTTAAATTAAATAATTAAATAAATTTTGTATATAATATATGCACAAATACATTTAGTATATTATTATATATGTTATTTCAACGAAGCGAATTAAACAACTAATTATTAAAATAAATAAATTTAATAATAATAACAATTTCGTTTGATTAAATAAAAATTTTTATTATTTATAATTTTGTAAATACTATCGTTAATACATTTTTAACATTATTTGTCTATATATTGAAATAAATATGCACATATATATAGAGTATAGTAGTAGTACATAAATATATATATATATATATAATTTAATACTTATAGATAACGATATAAATAAATACCCTACAAACAAATATTATATGTAGATGAGTAACGTCAACGTCACAACGTGATTGAATTGAAAGATATATCGTCAAGTTTATATGAAAAAATAAACATTAAATTATAATTATTGCTAGCACATGTGATTTCTATTAAATTATATAAATATTGTATTATTAATAATTTGTGTGGTTAAAAATACAGAGAGAGAAAATTAAAAATGGGTCTGTCTCTAGGGGTCCATTTATGCAAATACATTTACTGTACGTATTTTTGTGGATTTCTAATTATTTTGTGTGTGTGTGGGTGTGTAAACTTATGACTATTTGATTGAGGTGATCGTCAACATAAGCACATTTGTATTATTTTAACAATTCAAGCATAGGCCGAGAATATAAAAATGAAAATAAAATAAGTTTTAACAATACAGTACACCATAAAATTAAATTGTTTGTGGGGGTGTGTATATGTGTTTAGTACAAAACAGTGTCTTTGTTTAATAATACTATGGGTTTTTTTTTGTCTATGAATATTTCATCACAATTTACGTACAGAATATCGTGTCTCTATAACCTTAATTACAATGAAAAAATTTCACATAAAAACTTTGTACATAATTTTGATATGCAATTATAATAATATTTTCCATGAGATGTTACTTTATATAGTTTTACATAAATGAAATACTTTTGTCAATATATATATGGAAAATTTATTAAATACTTTATTACTTAACTCCCACTTAATGTGTTATAGTTAGTTTTAATACAGATATAGTTGTCATATGAATCATATTATACACAATGTATAAAAAAATGAGAGGACAACATTATGTGCTAATTGAATTTAAACTAGTTCATTATTACAACTCAAAACAACAACAACATCTACAAATGTGTAACTAATTTAAAGTGGAAAAATTTTTACTATAATCTTTTAATGTTTTTAGATTTTTCAACTATTTTGAAAATATTTGTAATTTATAAAACTATAGACCGCATGGCTATTTGTAATCAAAATAAAATTACTTGCCGAATTTACTATAAATATGTAAATTTTTATTATTATGTTTACATTATACACATGATAATAGATTTTGAAATACCGGATCCAAACATTTTTCGGTATTTATATTTTAATACGGAAATTTTTCAGCTGGGATATCATTTTATTTGTTTATGGAATGAAAACATTCCAAAGATCATATATATATATATACAATAATAATGTTTGCATACACATTATGGTCTCTAATTAGTCATATAAAAATAATTGAAAATTAAGTTAACCATCTATTCTATATTATTTAATAACTATATACATTTGGTGATTTGTTACAATATATATTATATATTCGCATGTGTGAAGAGTAATTTACCAACTTTTACTATAATACAAATATTTCGTATACACATACTTTACATTGTCAGTGACATGATTTGATGATATGTTAAGGTATTATTTTATATATTTATATCCATATACATAATAACACAATCTTGGTGTGAAAATGATGATATAAAAATATCTTTCGAAATGCTAATTGGAAAAAATAATAATAAATTAAATAAAATGTATTTATACATATAATAATTGAAATATTTATATAAACGGCTTTATATAGACAACAGGTGATTATTGTATTAATAGTACAATTGATTTAAATTAATCTACACATCATCAGGATACCAATGTAATTTCAATTTATATATAATTTTGAATTTTACTTTTAAATCAAACGGAATTGGTTTTAGTTTTGTGTTACACTGCAAGCATCAAGTGCATAGATTTAATACAGTAACACTATTTTATCAAAATTTTGTATATTTTTTCACTAAACAATTACACAATTTTACAATAAATGTATATTTGTATTTATTACTTCGAATGTTTAAAAATCGATATATACACCACGTCACGTCTTGCGTTCGTGATTTTATTTAATTATATTTATGTATTTATAACAAAAAAAAAAAAAATTCTCATTGAAAATAACGCATTAGTAATACTCGTATTTGATAAATTCAGTTTAATGGATTATATGTTATTGGACATTTGGGGGCGGGAGTGGGGTGTGTGGCATATAAGATTAATCCTCTATTTAGTTAGTATATATGTGTATGGTAGTAGTTGTTGTCCACTTGTAATAACTATACGTATATTATTTGTTTGTTATAATGAGTTACATACCATATATATATATATATATATATATAAAATCATCAATAATATACAGGGTGTCCCAATTTTCGAGGGCAATACGAAAACAGTAGATTCTCTGGGTCATTTTGCGTCGAAAATATCATATAACATTTTGGCCGATTCGACTTCGGTACGAAGTTACACGCAAATAACCAAACTTTCATACAGACCATTTTTGCACTCTACTGGGATCAATATCTCAATAACTAATTAACCAATTTTAAATTTTTGATGCACTTAATAGTGTATCACGGTTCTGGATAAAACCAAAAAAAGATAAAATTTGTCCATAGCGAAAATCAATTTTATGCCTACATCGTTGTAGTTATTTGTGTATATCTTTGGAACCAGTTGACACCTATCGTAATGTTATAGCTTAAACAAAAGCTTATGAATGTGGCAAGTTTTTAAACTTATACCGAAAAAAATTTTTCATTATGATTTTTCGACTTATGCTTGAACAAACTTTTAAAAAGAAAAATGGCGTTCAGCTAACTGTCAACATTTCTGTAAGTATCTGGATAACCACATGTCCGAATTGCCTTCTTTTAACGTCAAATTAAAGATCTCGGTATGCTAATGCTAATAGTGTATCAAAAATTTTAAATCGGTTAATTAATTATTGAGATATTGATCCCAGTAGAGTGCAAAACATGGTCTCATTGAAAATTTGGTTATTTGCGTGTAACTTCGTACCGAAGTCGAATCGGCCAAAATGTTATATGATATTTTCGGCGCAAAATGACCCAGAGAATCTACTGTTTTCGTATTGCCGTCGAAAATTAGGACACCCTGTATACACATTCTCAATAACATTTATTATGAATTTTTATAATAATGTGTTATTTAGTCGTACATTGAAATGATAAGAAAAAAACGATCAATTTTGTTATCATTTTGAGACGTCTATTTACAAATGTGTATAAGAATGTTATGTATACAATGTTTTATATATATAGTATATACAATATATAATACATAAATTATTATAGTGAATGCATTATTTATACATCCTATATATATGTTATATACAATTTATATATATATATATAGACTGCCGGTCAGCTGTTATTATATATTAATATTATTATATGTTACAATTTATTTATTTATTTTATTTTATTATGGAATACAACATATATGTGATTTATTATTATTATTATTATTATTTTATAATTGACCTCTGCTATTACAATATATATAAAAAAAATATCTTTTCAAGTTTTTATCAGTTTATTTTTTTTGAAGTACATACATATTTATTTTGTAAAAAATAATTTCATCTACACAAAAAATAACATATAACCAATAAAAATTTTGTTACTCTTTTTTTTTTCTTTTAATAATAATTAAAGTTAATCGACTCGTATCGTATATTTTTCTATTCGCATATGAAAACAATAATTTATTATTATCAATTTTATATATTGTATAGAAAGTCATGCCTCTCAACATATCCATATATTCCAATCTAATTTATATGTTAAGTATTAACTAAAATTAATTTTTATAATACACGAACTTATTGTATGGTATTATAATTGAAGTGAGTTTATATATGTGAATGGTTTTTTAAATTATTAAATTAATTTAATTATTATTTAATTTAAAAATCCGGTTTTTATTTAACTATAAATACCGTTTAATTTAATCATACTATAATTAATTGTTATATTACGATAGAATTAATTAATTTTTAAATTAGTTACTATTTATTAACACGTTAATCGCCATGTCAGTCATATGTGTCTGACACTAAGAAGTTCTACATGAGCCATGTCAGACATATATGTCTGACGTACGCGATTTGGTAGAAGGCCACGTCAATCACAGATGTCCGACGCAAACGATACATTTGCATTATGTTTCGAAAGCCGACCTATATGAAATAAACATAGTTATATAATGGTATAAATAAAGTTACCATGGTCCATGTGAAAATTTTTCTGATATTATCGTGGCGATTAACGTGTTAATTACTGAAAATATTAATAACTTTAAAAATTATATTACTATCCATATTAAATGTATCGGTTTCTCGGTTGTGTGTTATGTGTTATCTTATATATCATGACAATAACCATATATACGACTAATAATAATACATTTAATCATTCATTATTAAAAAAAAATAATCAAAAACTATTATATAAAGCAATTTTATATTAATATATTGTATTTTTATACAGCTATAATATAAATTGCTAAAATTTGTGCATAATATAATAATAATTATAATAAAATTTCCGGTATAATTTTCATTTACTAAATGCCATGTGATGTGATGTAAATATACCGGCGTCGGCCGTTCTATAAATTGAACAATTTGTTTTTTTCGAAAATATTTTATTGTAAATCTCTTTCGTTCGCTGGGCTGCTATAAAGGAAAACTTTTTTTTTTTTTGAACCACTCCATAACATAAACTCATTATTATCAAATTTCATAATGTTAAAATTTTTTGTTATTCTTATAACATATATTTTTATTTTGTGTATATGTTTTTTTTTACCATTATATTGTAGTACACGATAATATGTTTATCTTTCCTTCAGTATTTTTCTGCTATATAATATTATATAATATATATGTGTGTCTGTGTATGTAAATGTATGTGTATAGTATCCTGCATGAATAATAACAATATAAAATTGTATGTATATAAAAGAAGAGGTTTTATTTTATTTATATACCAAATAAGGGAAAAAGGGATTGTATCTCTTTTTAAATAAGTTTATGAATAAGAAGAGTGTTTGATGGCAGATAATGTATGAAAGAAAAAAAAGTAAAAGTTTTATTTTATTTGTTTATTTTTATTTATTTATTTATTTATTTTTTTTTTTCGCCGTCTCTCCCATCAACATATTAACCCAAGTCATGATGTGACAACATTATGCGTTAAGTTTAACATATTTTTTTTTTTATATATATTATATTATAAATACATTTACTCGTTACATATTTATATGTTACCACTACTGTTTATTATTATTTTTTTTTCCATTAACAATATACTGTTTTTGGTGGAGTATATTATTTTTTCGGTTATTATAATGGGATACAAAATTTTATAAAATATGTATTAGATGGAAACCCATATGATATGAAATATAGAAATATAGAAAAAGAAATGAAAATGACAAAAAAATGGGATAGGAAAATAGAAAAACTAAATAAATCAAAATATTATAAATTATTTTTAATTTTACTGTGTAAATTTATTATTATTTTTTTCTTATATTATGGTGAAAAGAACATAGGTGATCCGCCTTTGGAGACATGCTCTGCACAGTAAATTGTAATAATACAATACAAATGTGTGAAAGTATATTTCCTTCGTTTTATTTTTTGTTATATAGATTGCGCGTTATATATAGCCACCATACGTGTTATGATGCGGTATTATATTGTATTATCAACTGGATGGTTATGTCTTTATATACTAATTACTTTATTCATATATGTTTGCACAATTTTGTGTTAATTTTTGTGATTTAATTACTAAATGATAATTATGATTTATTAATAGTAAGTATCTACGAATTTGCTATTCATATATAAATTTTGTTGATAACAGTATACATTTCAATACTCATATATAATATACAAAATACCATGCTAATTACGGTACAAGTGTGTATAGTGAATTCCTTGGATCATGATATCTTTTACCAATGAATATTTAAATATTATATATATATAATTAACACTACTATAACGAATGTCTTGCAATTTTCCAACAAATGTCTATGGTAATATACGGTATCTGCAATATGTAATATATAGGTATAAGTGGCGAGCGGTGAACATTCGTATTGCGTAAGCATAGAGTAAGATTAAATTGCAGAAATTAATGCAAACAATAAATAAATCAATTCAATATATTATAAATGGTCACAAAAATTTTAAATCTTGCTGTGTAATATAACATATAACTGAAAATCTGTGGTCTAAAATATCGTATTGTACCCAATGCCCTAATTTCTTGTTATGATAATTTCCATCTATTTAATGGATACAACATTCTTTTTCTTACCCAAAATTTTGCAATGCTATTTAAATTTAACATTTTGTTTTTGATAATGAAACAATTTTCTTCTCAATATTAAAAATTTTTAAAATTAATTCCCGCAGTCATAGCATATAAAAATGATTTTCAAAATCTAATTTTCATTTTATTAAAACTAAATATTAATTAATTAAATTATATAAAATTGCACGAAGTATTTTTAAATTTATGTAAATTTAAATAGTGGATAGTAATTTTAAATCGTATTCTATTTTGTTAATATGCAAAAATTTCAATACTAAAATGTTATATTTTTATTGAATTACATAATATACACTAAAAATTTAAAATATTTTATCAATAATAATAATAACATATTATACGATCATATTTTATTTTCAGAATATACGAAATACAAAATCTAGCATTAAAATTATAAATATTAAATGCATGTATACGTTTTATACATTTCCATGTTACCAAATATCAATAGTATTTATGCCATATAGCTTTTAATGCTATCAATACAAAAAAGCTTAAAATGTTAATACTTTAAATGCTTAAATTCGTTGATTATAATTTATCTAAAACTCGAATTTTTGAGTAACCACAATCTATGTCAATTCAATTTTTATTAAATTTATTGTAATATTATCGATGTTTCATGGTTCCTATGTATTTGGAGAACGGTTGTCGTTTGTATTTAATTTTAAGCTTTTATATTATATTTTATTATATTAGATTAAATTAAATTAAAATTAATAAATATATAATATGAGAATCGTATTTGTTTATGAATTATGTATATTTATACATAAATTATGTGTCCCATAAATTTAAATTTAAATTAAAAATTCGATATTGGTATATATAGACATCTAGAATTGAATTGAAAATTATTTCGTATATCCGTATATACTTAGGGATGGTACATATAAAAAATATACAAATACAAATATGTATTTTTTCACCGCGAATACACACATATTAAACTACAAATAAGCGCTAATAATGCCAAAAAATTATTTGTAATACAATTTTAAAGAAACATATTATAACAACATTTGTCAACATTTCCTTTTTTTCTTTGAATATACGCTAAATTGCGATCCCTTGTATTTTCTTTTTACTATGCCATGTCCTTAAATATATATATATATATACCTAAATTACTATGTGGTGCAATTTCAGTATAATTATTTACTCCTTACGGAGTAGCCTATACATATATATGACAAGAATTGTGGGTTAAAATAATTTGTTTCATATATATATATAATAAAATTAGATGAATTTAAAAAGACATATTTTTGTAAAAGATTTGTCAAGCGACGAAGAGATTTATAATTTAATTATATTTTAACACTTTCTATGGTTATATAATATTTATAACATATATTTATACGCGTCTATATTAACATAAAAGAAATTTATATACACAAAAATAATATATCTTTCCTTTCATTCATTTTCTTTATCACATTTTTAAAAAGTTTTCTTTTCAAAAAATTCTCTAAATATATATACAATTCGCGCTACAATATATGAAAAATTATATAGGTATTTATTTAAAATACCTATTTACTAACGAAAAATATAATAAAAAAACAACATGCAATTTATTGTTTCCTTTAACACTAAACTTTTATACGGTTCTTTTATTTTCTTCATCGCATTTTCTTGTGCCTATGTGTGTGTGTGTGTTTGTTCTTAATACTTTTCTATTTTATTTGTTTAACCTTGCAAAGCAAAAAAAAAAAAAAAACAAAAAGGAAAAGAAAATGGTTAAGGCGATTACTGTTTTTTAAAAGTCAGTTTTTTTTTTTAAAGTATTGCGCATACATATACAAAAGATTACATTATAAAGCTTTCAAGTTTCGTTTGATTTAAATAAATGTAATTTATCGTTTCCTTTTTCTAATTTATTATATTAATATAATTTCGTATAATTTGTTTGACGTATTATTATAAATAATAGTAATAAGATTGTAATAATATATAAATTTTTAAATTTAACAATAATTTTTTGGTTTTTGGATATTGCGAGACAAATTGTAAAACAAAACAAATTAATAAATTTACAATAATAATTTGTATGCTGTTACATAATACATTAAAAGTTAAACTGATGATTAGGGAATAGCCATATAAAAATGTGAATATTAAATATAAAATAACGTATTACATATATAGTCTATATATGATGATGTTGATGATGCTGATGATGATGATGAGATTATATATAAAATAGTATATTTGTGATTTTTCTCTTTTATTTAATAGGATTATATATTTTTATTTTACATTTAAATTACATATTATGTTGTCTAGACTATGTCAAAAAATATTTTTATTGTTATGTATATGCATTCCCTAATAAATATATATAATATATTTTAGGTATAATGGCGACATGCATACAATACAATTCAAGTCATAAATAATATCCACATAATACATATGTAGTACACGTACGTATACGTATAATATCAATTTAATAAAATAACTTCGATACACATAGGTGTAAACTTATAAAATAAATACGTGAACAGATCTATATATGTACTGTACAGGTAAAAATAAAATAACTTTCTACAAAAATCAATTTGATTTTCGACATAATCTCCTTTTAGTTGTATATACATATTTTTTAAAAACGGTATTCCAATCTTTTAACCCCATCAGCATAGTAGGATTCGTTGGGTTCTGTCGTCAAAATACAACAAAACTTGTTTTGCTTATTCAAACATATAAAGAATATAATAATAATGAAAGATTTTGACGTGAAAATAATATCGGTTTGGTGATATTAGCTGCATCTGTTTTGATTTAAACTTTCAAAATAGATCGCCTCCCACGCATTTATTGCATATGTACAATATATTAACATAATATATTGAAAAATATATACACACATTTATAATCTTTGTAATTTTTGCAAAAAAACATTTCTAGTTTCGAAACCGAATTTAAATTTTATATTGAAATACAATTTATAGTATGTATGTGATGTTAAAATCTTATTTATATATACGTTTTTCTTTAGTAAAAAAAAGGTATATTATTTTGATTTAACCCGAAAATGATATAATACATATTTTATATTTATTCAAGATAAGTTCATTTATAAATACAGTGGCGGTGAACTTTGGTATTGTATATATGATATATGGTATGATTTGTTTTCTTCCTATTTGCATAACTTTAATATTTTATTACCAAAGAGATTATAATGGTAATTGCCATTCATTATTGGCATCTGTAACCACTTTCTAAAAACAATCCAACGATATTTTTATAATTATAATATAAGGTTGTCAAATATCTCCCTTCCGCCTTTTTGTCTTTTTAATTTCGCGGCTATGTACAAAGCGCTACAGAGCTCGTATCTGGCAACACTGTACATAATTTGAAAGCTCTTGACATAACAAACAAAACGACGCTATGTATGATTAGTTTGGATATTGCGTTCAACAGTTATAGACGTGTAAACATGGAGTTCACTAACGCCGAAATTCGCACTATTTTAAAGTTTTCCTTCGTTAAAGGCAAATCCGCTAGAGAAACGTTCCGTGAGATTAATGGTGTTTTGGGGGATGGTACTCTATCACTTCGAACCGCGGAGGAATGGTTTCGACGATTCAGAGCCGGTGAAAACGACACCATGGATAAGCCAGCCGGCGGAAGACCTGTGACGACAAATACCGATCAAATCATGGAATACATCGAGTTAGACCGGGATGTGGCATCTCGTGACATCGCCCAGGAGATGGGAGTTAGTCACCAAACCATTTTAAACCATCTGCAGAAGGCTGGATACAAAAAAAAGCTTGATGTTTGGGTGCCACATGAATTAACAGTGAAAAATCTAATGGACCGAATTTCCATTTGCGAAATGCTGCTGAAACGGAACGAACTCGACCCATTCTTGAAGCGGATGGTGACTGGCGACGAAAAATGGATCACATACGACAATATCAAGCGAAAACGGTCGTGGTCGCAGGCCGGTGAATCGTCCCAAACAGTGGCCAAGCCGGGATTGACGGCCAGGAAGGTTTTGCTGTGTGTTTGGTGGGATTGGAAGGGAATCATCCACTATGAGCTGCTCCCATATGGCCAGACGCTTAATTCTACCATCTACTGCGAACAACTGGACCGCTTGAAGCAGGCGATCGACCAGAAGCGTCCAGAATTGGCCAAAAGGAAGGGTGTAGTGTTCCACCAGGACAACGCCAGACCACACACTTCGTTGATGACTCGTCAGAAGCTACGGGAGCTCGGATGGGAGGTTTTATCGCATCCACCATATAGCCCGGACATAGCGCCAAGTGATTACCACCTGTTCCTGTCCATGGCGAACGCCCTTGGTGGTGTAAAGTTGATCTCAAAAGAGGCTTGTGAAAAGTGGCTGTCCGAGTTCTTCGCAAATAAGGAGGGGGGCTTCTACGAGGGAGGTATTATGAAGTTGCAGTCTAGATGGAAACAGATTATCGAACAAAACGGCGCATATTTGAACTAAATCCGATTACTGTAACACTTTTTATAAAGCATTGAATAAAGAGCAAAAAGGCGGAAGGGAGATAGTTGACAACCTTATATATTGTTTAAGTTTATCAATGATTTTTCGAACAGATTGGCCACATCGTTCTTGCAGTACTGCTGAACAGTGACTCAAGAAATATTCTATAAACACAATTTCTTCTTATTTACCAGTTCCAAAAGTACAGTCTGTAATCACTTTATCTGCCTTTTTGTATCCAGTCACATCACTGTGGACTATATATCGAAACCGAATTTTCTATCATCATATTGGTATATGACATCTACTAAACATTTTCATTAAATTATAGTTTGTAAATTATACATTGGTTGGCAGTTTCTTTATATGTATATATAACCTGATATGACTATACGTTTTAACATCATTTTGACAAATGAACTAATAATAGCTATATATAGTTTATTATAATTAATATACTGTACCTATATTATAGGTTTGAAATTAAGTAATTAAAATTCATTTTATAACTATATTATCAATAGGTACGTGACATCAAATAAAATATACTAAAATGTGTGAATTTAATAAATGAATTGTAAATTAGGCACGTAAATTTTAAATAATTATGTTATATTTATTGTTGCGATGCGGTCGTCGTCGTCGTCTGCGTCGTCGTCGTCAACATATTCAAATATAATTTTAAATAATATATTTTAGAAATTTATCTATTAATTAACACATATTGTTTTCAATTTCCCCATATATTAATAATTTAATTGACTGTGATAAATTCAAATATTGAAATTTTATTATAAATATAGATTTAAAAATTTCAATACTAATTTTTTTGCATATATAATTTAACTATTTTTTTTAATTAATAAATATACTATTATATATTGAAGGACATTTTTAAGTCTAACGACGTAATTGAAATAAATTTCATGTTTCGTTCAAAAAACATATATTGTTTATATTGTGTGTTGACTAGTCGTTGATATACCTTATCGAATAGTTTCACCACTTTCATTGTGATTTATAATTTTACTGACGATTTGAATAAAATTGAAAAAATATATACAGTACCATTTGAGCAGCATTTGAGGATTAAATATAAAATATATGAGTGAGAAATATTTAAAAATACGATTTGCTAAGCCTTTTTTTCAAAGAGAAATTTTTATAGGTATATACATAAAATTCTGTTAAATGTTAAATTTAATGGATTACATATTAATACACCCGCACGCATAATATCACATATCCTTAAATTATTTATAAATCATGAATAAAAGTGTTTTTTTTTTATTTTTCTTTTACATATATCCATTTTTTTTTTCTAACATAAAATTTAATTATCAAGAAACTGAAGATATATATTCTGTCGAATTTTATGTATTATGTAATACGAGCATAAATGGCAAAAGAGTATATGTATGTGTTAACCAAATCAAATCATATAGAAATACTATGATATCACCATGTTGTAATCTCATTTCATCAATGAACAATGAATATTTATGTAGATACACCATCAGTCCGAAAAATAATAAGGTTAAGAAAAAAGCATTTCGTTTGATTTTCGGACGCGTTTATTGTCTCTCAACTGAAATACATTGATTTGATTATAAACATTTTGGATTTTTACCAATTTTAAAATGTTGCGTTGTGTATTTTGGTTTACACTCGTTGAAGGAAACGTTATAAGATCGGTTTATAATACACATAAATCGACAATACCAGATCCATATATTAGAAAAGTATTCCGGTTATTTTTCGGTCCAAGGGTATGTACGACTATATCATATATTATACTAATATTATATGTAAATATTATACATAAATATATATTTACTTCATTCAGATAGAAAAATATAATAAAATTAATGAAGTGAATTTGTTCGGTGATTATTATCAATGACAAAAAGAAAAAAAGAAAAACACTCATCTTTCTAATGATCTACTTATAATGTATAGTATAGATAATAAAATAAAAAATAAAATAGTTATAATCACTCGCTAGATATTCTTTTATTTAACACAGAAAAATACTTGCGGACACAATTTCACAAATATAAAAGTTAATATATAGAACACAGGCAAACGATAATTCCAATTTATATATAACAAAAAATATAATAAGAACAATTGGTTATAAAACAAAAAATTATTGACATATCAAAATAGAAATGTTAAATCGTATCGCTTGCTAGAATATAGGTTAAATTTTGTTTTTCATATGGTATAAATATGTAATGGGAAATTTTAATAAATTCATATTCACATGTAGAAGTATATGTAATTGTTTTTATCCGATTTTTGGTCAATGCAATACGATAGGTCCCTTGGCACAACATCATTGTCTAGTTAGTCCTTTTTTTTTTTCCATCTTAAAAACGAGTCTGGTAAATAAATCGTATTTTATTTATTCACATTGGTAGAAGAAAAATAATAATAACATTTTATGTTATCTTATACATTTGTTATTCAATTGTTATGTGTATCAGTACTTGTATATGCGAGCTGATGATTTACGTATATATTTCAATTTTTATTATAATATAACTTTAATAATGACACTACAAATATAATAATAATATTGATATTTATTATTTGTTATGTAAAAAAAAAAGTTGAATTACTTTTTTTTTCCTATTCCTTTTTATACCGATGAAGATTTGATTTTATATAGCAGAGATATGTATTTGAAATGTCTATTTTCTATTTCTATTATTTGACTATTTCCCATCATTTTGACAAATGATTAATTAAGTTTGAGCTGCATCGATCTAAATATAAGTGGTAGTCAAGTCATGTGAATACAAGTTAAGGTATATAAAGTATCCCATCCAAATATGTTTTTGGATTGGTTTTACAACATGTGGTCTGGGTATTGTCGTGGAGCGAAATAATTTGTTTCGTTGTCTATTGACCCATTCCGATAGTTTTTCTTTCAATGCACACGTTTCAATATCAATCAATATTGTTTTTAGTATAGCGATTAACATATTTTGTAATCGTGTTTCACTATATATTAGTTTGGTTCATAATATTCACAACGGTCATAGTGTTTACTGCGGTTGATGTTTCGTCAGCGTTCACCATTTAGGCATTGTCGAAATACATGAATACATAACTTTTCACTTTGAGTCAGTAATAATTCGACTCAAAAAACACTTTTTTTTTTGTGTTGTTTTGCAGCAAAATTTTTGCTTTCTTTCAATTTATACGATAAATATTTTTCTTCTTTTTGGATCTTTTTCACGTTTTATGGTAAACGTCTGGAAATATTTTTGTAGCAGACAACATTTATGTATAATTTTGCTGTCAATTTTTTTTAGTTTCTCTCCAGTTGTCATCCACAGTAAAACTTGTAAAACTACATATATATTCAAATTTTGTCAGTATTTTTGCAGCTGCTAAACTAACGTTTACAAATTTTTTGAGCTAACACATTTTCGCCATATGCTTCCTGTAATTTTTTTTTTAAATGAATGAACACCGTGGTCGTGCCAATGCTCTGGTATCTGGCACAAAACTAGACAATACAAATTAATGATAATCTAAACGACATTTTTTTTATTATTGCCACAAAACATATATGTTTTATGGAATCCGTTTGTTAGCGAAATCAACATTTCATATGCATACACTTATTATATACAATATATAAAACTCACATACTGCTGCTGCGGTCTTGTCATCAAAATTATATTTTGATTTAATAAATTCTGGATATAATATATTTTTTTTATTATTATATTTTTATCATTTATATTTTATATTTATTTATTATTATACGTAAATTACAAATTTATAAAAATATCATTTATTTTACCTAAAATAATAGCCTTATGTTGTTGTGTGTGTGTATATGTAATAATAAAACATACCATTGGTATATAAATATGCTCCTGGAAAATATTATTTCTGTGAGTAATGTGTATTATTATATTTTATATTCAGTAAATAGATATTTATATATTTTCAGATACTGTAACGATTTTATTGATTTATTTCTCTTATACGAAATATATAATATAAGATTTATAATAGAGAATGAAATATATAATTTTCATTAAATTTATATTGTATGCGATAATCTAAAAGTTGCCAATGATTTTTGGTCGTTGTAATTTTATTTAATTATAAGTTCTATAATTTAACTATTGACCTATATATTTATATATTTATATATGGTATAATCGCACATTTACTTAAATATATATCGCCTTATAGTTTTTTTAATCTATGATTATGTTTGTGTTAATATTTAATCGCAGGTCCAATATATTCATATTTGATTGATAATAACTAAGAAAAGTTCTATATAATATATATAATTTAATTCTTAATAACATATTTATTTATTGTTAGTTAAATATATATATTAAATATAATATTACATTATTGTATAATTAATTACTATTCAATTGTTTGTCTAATACTTTTGCCAATTGATATTATAAATTCTTTAATTTGACTTTATAAATACAATCAATAATTTCAGGTGCACATTTAAATCTATAAATTTAATCAGTATAACAAATAAATACTATTATTCAATCATTGGCCTATGTTATTGATAATAATTTCACTTATAGAATCACTATAGTAACATATTGACTATAACTAATCAGTTTTTGACGATTTTATAAGGTTTTGTAAATATAATTTATTATTCATATAAATATATGTTAAGGTCAATGGATGGATATATATTTATATAAACATTCACAGAGATTAGATGACAAGAAGATTAACGAGACAACTTATTTTTTATACTTTATATACATTATAATAATTCATAGTATTTCTATTGATATAGTTTATGGAAAAACTTTTGCCTAATTAAACTATACATTATCGTTAACCTTTAACGCTATGCAAAAGAGCTTATATAAATAAAATTGATTAAAATACTAATTAAAAAAATTAAATAAAATCAAATGCCTTTTATTATTCATGCCTGAATTATAAGTATACGATAAATAGATAAAATGCAATTATATAAATAGATACTTTTATTTGCGCCGATATATATATTATGGTCATATATGTTATAAACAAATTTTGAAGTTGTAATTTTATATAACCATCGAGGTGTTTTTGTCACAATAAATCTAGTTATATATATATGGGGGATGTTTATGTATATAATATTTATATAATCGTATATTACATGTATCCATAATGTTAATTTTATATATATTATAGTCAGATATTCAGGTCGTCATACATTGTATAGTTATTTTATCTATACATTTATTATATTTTACATATATATATATAGTACAACTTTCAAGAGAATATAATACTTAATTAAAATGTTATATCACAAATTCATGATAATACATATATATGTATATATATATATTTTATGCACAGACATATTACATAATTCAGGTATATAACATATATGGTATTTTGTATATATAAACTATGAAAGAGATTAGTGGATGGTATATAATTTAAATCGTATTTATATACATACCATACATTTATGTTTGTATGTGCTGTGTTGTGTGCTTTATATACGAATATGTATAGTATTTATTTTTATATAAACCCATATAATATATACGCAATAGTCTATAAAACGATGAAATTGTTATTGAGTTATAATTTTAACAAAATTCCGATGAGTTCGGTTCAATTAATTTATGTTTAAAATTTATGTATACATTTATAATATATTAACATATATATTTATAAATATATATTATAATGCAATTATAGTTTCTCAGTATATTAAATTTGTGAATGGAATGTATTAACGATAAAATAATTGGAAACATATAATTTAAAATTAAAATATATTTTGGTTCAATACGAATATGTATATGATTTGTTTGAACCTGGCCAGGGTATAGTTATATGCAGCGACGTCATTTATCGATTAGCTAAACAAATCCTATATTTTCATCTCATTACCTAAAAATATCGTTATCGTTAAAATATAATACAATTGCAATTTTAACAAATAAATGTATGTAACAGCTACAGAGCTATGTGCGTATATGCAATAACCAAAAAAAGGATGTATTGAAACATTTTTACAGTGAAAAAGTTATTATTATTTAATTATTTAAAGTTTGTTTGTTAGCAGCATCTATATGTGAAAGATTTTTTCTTTGAATTCATGTTTATGCGATATATAATTGATTTTTCTCTATAATGATATCGTCGTACATAGGTCCGACAGTCTTGCCTGGTACATACCATTACAAGAAGAACGGTTCAATTATAGCAAGCTAAAAAACTCAAAATTATCTAATGCCAAAAATTTAAATAATATTAAATAATATAAAAATCGATAAATTTATTTTGTATGCAAATTTCATTACTATATAAGAGGACATAAAATTAAAAATCATTATTATAAGTGACAACATCATCTATTGGAATAAATTTTCAAAAAAGAGCAAATTTTTAAATTTGAAAATTCGTTAAATTATAAATAAAATTTCGATAATAATAAAAAATAAATTCGAATTTCTAATATAGGCGAAATAAATTCATTTGTTTTTTGATGTGTCACATCAATTTTTTATGTCACATTTATAATTTCGATTTTTATTATTTCTAGTTTTTGTTTTTCTTGTGTCAGTCACGTCGTAGTAAATGAAAAAATAGCAAAAAAAATTGCATATTAATATTTTAATTATTTTATATTTTAATAATTAATGTAAAGTAGATAGTTTATTATTTTAAATTTATAAACCGACGACTAATCTTTAATATTATTAAAGTTTTATTTTCTATATACAAATTACAGTGTTTAATTAGTGTGTGTTTAAAAAATGCCTACAATAAATTTAACTTTCTCTTTTTTCCCTTGGTTGTGTTTAATGATATACGTAAGTAAGTGGTGCTCCTCATTTCTTTTTATTTTATACATCAAATATTGTAATTGTTTTAATTATTTTTATTTTATTTGTTTACCAACAACTATCAATTTATTCAATAATTAATTTTATTGGAAAAGATGGTATAGATTTTTAGTTTTTTAATAATTAAATTTTAACTTTTTCCTATATAAAAAAATATTTCCTATATAAAAAAAAAATGTGATTGTGTCTGTGTGACGCCGCAGTTAAACGAAATTTTTATATATAGCATTTATTGTTGTTGTCATTGTAGTTGTTCTTGTTGCTGCGTTTTTGTATTTATGTTTAAAATTGTACCAAACTTTTTCGAAACGGAAAAAGTAATAAAATAAATATATTTAATTTGATTTGATACTACATTTTTTTAAATTTATCTAATAATAACATTAATATTAAAATTAATTTATTTATCTTTTTCTCTTTTCAGCTATAGTGTGTCGTTGTTGAATTTTGTTATTTGTGCAATGAAATTGAATTGCACTCTGTATGTGCAAAATATTCATTCTTCTGTTACCGGCTCCTATCTATTGCGGCTAATTTGGAGAAAAGTGAATTGGTGAGTACCCTTTTATTTATTAAATTTTAATTATCGTTTATATCATTTTATTATATAATATGGCTTGTTTATGGAAAGTATATTTGCGATATTTTACCTCATTTTAATTTATAACATAAGAAAAAGCTAACTTTAACTCTATTGTACATAAAATACAGTCAGTGTTAAAAGTATTCGTTTAAAAACCTTTTTTTTTATTGTAAACACTGTTTATCTTGTTTACATGCACACAATGTCACTGGTTATATGGTTTTTGTATATAACAATCATTTTTATTTGTATAATATTGAATGTTTGTAATTTTATCTTATATATCATGATATCATTTCTATTCAAAACAGTTTTCAAAATTGTTTATTAATTAAAAAATAAATGAATATATTATGTGTTTTGTTAAAAGAAAAAAATATGATTAATTTGCCTAATGCTTTATTTTTAACATACGCACAATTTTATTATTGTTGTGGCTAATTGATTTTTACTATACAATATATATTTTATTTATGACGAAAAATTTTAAAATACTTTTTCCACCAGATTATACATATGCACATCATATCATTAAACTATTATAGATAAATAATAATTTTATAGTATTAAGCAGGAATACTCTAATTATTTCAGTTGAGAAATTTCAGATGGACACTATTTTAATTAAATTAAATATATATTATTGTAAATAAGAATATTAATGTACTTCTTAAAAGCTTAATTTTGAATTCAATGTTCTTATAAGAGAAAGACATTAGTAAAATTTTATAGAAAAATGATGAAAATTGAGATTTGATTGCACGTTTGTTTCTGCAGGTACTTTTTCAGATCGATGACAAGCTACGTATATTAAACAACACGTCTATATTATGGATGATGAATAATACAATATTAAAATTTTACTTATTATTTATATTCTTTCTCTTTGTAAATATATTTATAATGTATATCGTATTATACGTTGAATGAATGAATATTTTAAGTAATGATATATAATGCGAATATAGATTTACAATAATTATATATTTTTTTTGTGAAGTTAGTGTTATGTGACGAACAATTTTCCACCAGTTTATTTGTTTTATGTTCATTGTTATTTTAAATAATGTGATTAATTGTAATCAAAATCAAAAAATTGTATTTTTTTGATCTAATTGATTTTATTGTAATTTTTCATCTAATAATATATATAATAATAAATAATTCGATGGGGTGAAATCTAAATAATGTATAAGGCAATTAGTGACATTTTTGACATATTCTTCTTCCCCCGCACAAAATAAGTCAACAATGAGTAACAAAAATATAGATTGTTATAGTCATCTGCACTAATTGCCTTACACATAATTCTACCTTTAAGATTCTTCATATTCATTATTTTTTTACAATATTTATAATTATTATATTGTAAAAGGATATTTTCATATATATTTAAAATATAATTCAAATATTTTTATGTCATTAATCTTCTAGAATAATTACAATGTTTCTCGATGTATATAATAATATAGTTTTCTTTGAAAACGTTTACATATTCTATTAATATTAAAATATGGTCTGTATATGTTGTTCTGTATATGCACATAAAAAAGGAAATATAGGAAAAATTCATGTTGATATATTTAACAAAATTGCATAAATATACTTTGTAGTTATATTGTAATATATGCACATGCACTATTTGCTTGAATATTATAAAGGTATGTTTTTGTTTTCTGCTTTCGTACCATATATTTATTTATATAAATATATAAAATATAAAATATAGAACTTCATATTATTGTATAACATATAAATACATATTTATAAATATATATAAATTCATATCTCGTCACATATCTATATATATATGTAAGTTCACAGGGTGTTTTAAAAAATATATATATATTGCAGTCAAAGACCCGCCAGTACTTTTAAAATTTTAAGTTGTAATTTGTCCTATATAATATTTACGACATACTGTCTCTGGCAATGCATTTGATATAGTCCAATCAGGAAAATTCTCGTAACTTTGATACGGAAAGAATATAAATAAATGACAAATAAAAACTATATATATAGAATGGAAAACACTCTGTGTGTGTGTGTGTGAATGATATAAACTGGAACGATAAATTGGAAATAATTTTTTTTTTATATATATTGTATTGCATTACCCATGTTGTTGTAGAACATTTTTATTTATACTAAACGATATTGTATAAAATATTTTGTGATACTTTTGAATTTTTAACGTACTGTTTTTATAAAGTACAAACATAACATATGTAACACATATAAAATATATACTCTTTATGGTGTTATTTTGTGTTTATATATCAAAAAAATGAAGCTGGTTTCATTACATATATGGTATATTACTCGTATATATATGGCACCTATATCCATCTACATGATACGATAACATTTTTCTATATAAATGAAAATATTTCTTTGCGCGCTCACACAACAAGAAAATATGATATTGTGAAATGTGTTTATGTTTGTGTTTTGTAATATATATAATACGAAATTATATTATATTTTCCATTCTAAAAGAAATATACATAAATTTAAATATGATATAGACCAACAACAATAATCTAAAACAAAAATACCTGCTATTATATATTTTATATATTGATTGCATTTGATTCTTGGTAATTTATTTTCTTCTTCTTTTACTAAAAAATTTAATAATCAAAAGAAAATGTCAGAAAATATATATAATAAATTTTATATTTTAGATTTACACCTCTCAAAGTGTAATACTTTTTTAATTGCATTTATTTGAAATTTAATATTATTTAATATTGAAATATTGATATTATATATATGTACACGCAGTGTTGGGAAATTTATATTATTTATAAATATTCAGTATTTAAAATAAATATATGTATAGCTGAATGTGTTGAATGTTGTAGGAGAAAATGTAATCCTTTTCGAAATAGGTACGAAATGACATTTTTAAAAAGATATATGTTACCTATATTAATATATGGGACGTTTTGGCCAGATCGCATAAATAAATAATAATTTGTTTCCATAATATTGTTTCGGTTTTGTTAGAATTTTTTGAATTTCGTCTGCAATTCTGATTTTATCAACGTATTTTCCGAAATACAATAACTCAATATTTTATAGAAAGTTATTTTCGCATATTATAGTCGTGACTGCGTGCATGGAAAGTGGATGCGCGTGTTGATGCGAAAATTTAGTGCTAAATATATAAAATAAAATTATGTTTTAAACAAACATTTTTTCACACGTTTTCGTCGATAAAAAAAATTATTTAATTTTAATTATGCTGTAAAAAAAAAAATATTCCATATCCATTTCTCATTTCCAAAAAATATTCAATAGTGATATCCGTGCCGTGCCGCATCGATTCATATACAATAAATTTAATTAAAAATAAATGACAATATCCAACGAGACGATACCAATAAAATATTATCAAATTATATTTTTTTTTTTTTTTTTTTTTGTCATCAACGATTTTTGATTAACATTTCTTTTTTCTTTTTTTTTTTTTTTTCATTTCAAAAGTATAAATTTCCAATTCTCCTGAAAATTAAGTTACTTTTTGTTTGTGGAAAAATTTTTATTTATATTTTAAATGTAATATAAAAAAATGATAGATTCGCAAAAAATATTGTATTACAATATTTGATATGATTGAAAATCAGAATTGTTATTATATTTTGTTATATTTGATATGGACACATTTTATTTCTCTTTATACAATATCTATGGGTTAACACTTAAATTAGGAATATTAATTCGTACTTATGTTATAATGGACAAAATTTAGAAATACGTTGTTTTTCACATTAGTTTAGCAACTGCACACTATATATACTTTTACGATGTGTGAATTAAAATTACGATAATTAATAAATTATGTATTAAAATTTTCAGGTTATATATAAAGTATTGATTTTATTATACAATTTTTGACAAAACCATTGAAATTTTGTTTGAAATCTTAGAATATAGGATTATATGAAATAGTTCCTCTAAGAAATTCTAGAATATCGATACACATATCCACTTTCCTATATTCGTGAGTATATATTATAGAGAAATCTGACATTTTGGTTAATACTCATAGAATTTGGTATATGAATATAGTTTTATAATAAAATTACAATAATAGTATCTATGACAAATTCTGGAAAATCGTTGCACTGGATAATTTTTTGTTGAACACTTTTAATTTTTGAATTGACAATTGACAATTTTCACATATATTGCACCCAATTGATAAAAACAAAAATGGTATCAAATTTCACACAATGTAAGAAAAGTGCCTCTAAAATTTAAACATATTTCATGTAATTTTGATGAATCTTTGTATTTTCATATATATTCTCATATACAATATGTTATGCATGTACAATTTTTAAATAGGACTATTTCTCATGTGAAACGATTATAAGACTTCATGCACAATAATATATTAATAATAATTATTTATTATTTAATGAATATAATTATAAACGGAATTGAGTATTGATCATATTTCAAGGATTTGGGACGGTTACATAGACTTTATAACGATAAGATGCTGCATATTATATTTAAAGAATGAAACAACGAATTGAATAGTATTCATGTTTCTAGAATCAATAACATTTCAAGGATCTTATAAAGATAATCAATATACTATAACATTGCTAAATTACCATATTATATCAAATTGATTATACAAAAATATAATTTTATATTTTTTTTTGATCGATTGTTGTAAAATAAATATTTTCAATTTGATTTTTATAATAAAATTTAAATGAAAAAAATATACAAAATTTTGATGACTTTGATTTTATGTAAAATACTATTGTGTCTGTATATGTAAATCAATTGCATTGAATATTTTCAATAGTAATACTTTGTTTTTTTGTTATGTTATAACAACAATATAGTTAAAATAAATAATTTTATTAAATACATATTTGTTTATCGCAAATTTTATTATGGTTGTCAATATTTTATGTATCATATTTCAAAGGGGCTGTTTCAATAAATTATTTATACATACACACACATACATAAATTTATTTATGTTTAATAAAAATGTTTCAATTATTACAAATCGTTAAATGCAGTCAATAAACATAAATTTAAAAAAATATTAATTTGTATCGGGTAAATGAATACTATGTAACGTGTCGATAATATTCTTTTATTACATTTATATATATAAATATTAAAATTGTGTTTAATGGCAATAGATTTTGTAATTATGTGATAAAAATATTTCGTGTTTATTTACCTAACTTTACCTATACGTTACCTATACCATACAAATAATATATAATTAAAGTATAAATACTTAAGTTATTATACTCTATGGTCTCTATGTATGTTGTGTATAATATACATAAATAAATTTTTATTATGAAATATTTTAAAATTTATTTGGTTGTCTGACTTTTTAAGACTAAAAATATAAGATAAGATAAAAAAAAAAACAGTAATAATAATTCTTTTCATGAATTAAATTCTTTATACTAAAGGACTTTTCTATTTTAAGGTTAAACAATATATTTTCATTTATTTTATATATGTTTTTATATATTGTATGTCCAATATATTCATTATACCAAATATATATACTTTCTATATATATTTATATACTATTTTAAATGTACGATATACGATGAGTAGTAACAAAAGTTAGAACGTCGTCGTATGATGATGAAGTACTTAAAATGCTATATATATATATATAGCATAAAAAAAACAAAATAAACAGGAAAGAAAAAAAAGCTGTTCGCCGCTTATAGAGAAGAAGATGATGGAAAATAGAATTATAATTTTCCAGGATATGAAGTAAAATACGTGTAGTGAATAATTAAAATAAAACTGTTCAAAAAACAAAAAAAAAAAAAAACAGAAACAAAAGATATTTAATTGTAAACGGAAAAAAAAACCGGCAACCTTTTTTTTTTCTATATATTTTGTATACTTTCCTAGAAAACAAAACTTTTTTTTTTCTAAATAAATAAATTCTCTATGCGAGAGTATAAAGATTCTATTCTATTTATATATAAATATAATAATAAAATCTACCAAATACTACAATATAACACATTGTTCATCGCATATGATGGGATTCACATTTAAATTTTAATTTAATGAATGTGAAAATAATTCTAAAACAAAAAAAATTTATATATAAATAAAAGAATTAAATATATAAGAATTGAAATTGTATATATATGGCAATTAAATGTGTGTATAGGCGAGTTTGAAATGCGCAAATTTCTTTTGTTGAATATTATGCATTTCCAAAGCATTAACAAAAAAAAGTACATATATTGTTAAGTTTTAAAACAATTATTACCATTAAAAAATTAAATGATAAAAATATCCTGTATATAGGATACCCTTATTTATTATAAATTTTATATATAATAAGAATAAGATTAAGATTATAGAATTAAATTTGTATGGTTTTAATATATGCATATTTATATAATATTATTTATATATAGTTTAACTTCTAAAATAATGTCTAATCAAGTTTTAACTATTTATATACTCACTCATTAACATAATTTTTTCTCTTTATCGACTAAAAACCATGAGTCGACCAGTTAAATTATGGAATGGAAAACTTGAAAAAATCGGGAAATATAATATTATAAGGTTATATATAATGGTGACATATGCTGTATTTATGTTGCAACAAAATATATAACCATTACGGTAAAATCGATTCACGTGTTCACAAGATATGACCGATTTTCTATTTGATGTCATTGAAATGTTTGTATGAAATAATGGTACAGTATAAATTTTTTTGTACCATTCGATTGTCAACAACTCTGCCATCGATTGGAAAATCGGTTATATCTTTTTAATGCGTGAATCGATTTTAAATATTTCTTCTATGAAAGATTGGAAATTGATTATAATTAGTAATTAATGTATAATATAAAAAAGTGAAAATCTCCAGTAATTAAAAAAGATGATAATTCATAGAAGTCGATTTTCCGGAACCATTAATTCGGTAATCACCCAGATTTTTTGTTCATAATTTAGTTTAATTTCACCCAGGTTTTAAGAAAAATATAGCGATATTGAAAACTGAATGCAATTTCTCAGCCTTCGCCACTGCAAATTCTTATATTTCTTGAAACCCATCCACATATTAAGTATGTTTATGTAACATGTATATTATGATCCTCCGCAGTCCTACACTTGCAATGTGAAAACGTCGTCACATACAAATTTATTTTTTTCATATCTGAAAAGCAAAAACCATAAATAATTATGTATAAAAATAAATATCAAAAATTAATTATAAAAATCTGGTCAAAATAATCTATTATGTTTCATATAGTAATGAATATATTCTTTCTGGTTATAACCAATTTGAAAATCTGGTAAATACAAAAAATTTCTGATCATCTGTCCACACTGTAACGTGATATGGATATGAAAATAATTAATTCGTTCATAAATTTTATCATATAAATACATATCTGTATAATTATACAATATATAGATAGAGATACTGTAATTCTAACCAATACATGATAAAATATGTTAATGAAATAAGTAAAAAAAAAATATGTTTATAAAATTATTCGAAAATTTAATTAGTAAAAGTTATATACTGCACCTATTTACATATATTGTCTATATATTAGCATACTATGTAATTAATTTATAAACATAATAATCATATAATTTTATATGGAAAATTATTAGTACATATATTGTTTTATTTTGAAAAAAGAACAATCTTAATATATATTATATTATATATAAACTCATTCATGTCAATCATAAGTTTTACCATTTTACGGTCATATATAATATATCTTTACATCATTTTATTTATATATACAAATTACACATATATTTTCACAAAACACTACATAATATTATTAAAGTTATTAATTTGAAAAAGTTCGTTAAACATTATATTGTAAATGGTATATATAATATAAAAGTTATATTACATTTAAATACTTATAATAAATGTATAAATACAGCGAATATTATATATTGTCCAAAAGGTGACGGCGACGACAAAAATATTCCATTGAATATAATATTTTGAATAAATTCGCTTGAATGCAATATTTTTAACATGAAAATTTACCACACAAAACGTTGCTATACATTGGATTAAATGTAATATTTTCTTATATCTTGTATCGCTTTTGTTTACCATATTCACTGTAAATATATATTCAAATGTTATTCACATATATCCGTATTATATATACAGAATAAATAAATATATATAAATACATAACATGTTAAGGATATATATTTAGTATTTACTATATAAAAAGGATTACATATACATATGTGTGACTTTTTTTTTTTTTTTTTAGTATGTATATAATTAAGTATATTAATATTAATACATGATACTTTTTTTTATTATATGTTTGCAAGTTTTATATAATAATAACATAAATTTATGTACATACATATATAATTTCAAATAAAATACGAGTATCTGTCTATCTACGCATTTCTGTCAGAATAAATTTATATATACGTATAGACGTACGTATATAATAAAAAAAATATTAGTATATAATAAAAGGATAAAATGATCTTTGGCATTTAATGTACAAAATACACATCGGTATAGGTATTTAAGAAAAATGTGGAAGACGAAACATAAGATTTTTAATATACCCTTATATGTACTTATCGGCATACTAGTATGTAAGTGTAATAAAAATAGCACCTTCATCACGTACACACATATATATATAGTTTTGTTTTGTTTATCTAAACTATTTGTGATTCTTTTATTTTGCATTTATTGCCTCGTAGTTTTATCAAATGTCATTTCTCGAAGAGACTTTTTAAGTCTACTGAAAAGTAGACACAGGAACGTATATTATATATATATAGGTGAAGTCAGTAAATGCCCCATTGTATTGGTATTATTTTTTTTCCATGAAATAGTTTAATAATCAATGCATTATTATTATTATTATTGCGGTATCGCATATGATGGAAAATCCACTAATTGTTTTTTCATAAATATACGATCTTATCAAACGTACCACATTTTCACGCAAACATTTATACTGATATTGAAAACTAATGGCCTTTAGAAAACTATACATTTGCCAGAGTATATGCTCGTTAATCAATTTTAGTGGTAAATATGTATACAAAACGATAAATATTCGTACATATGTATAAAAGTAATGTTCTGATTATCTATTTATAGCTTATAGCTTAAATGTTCATCAATAGATAATATTTTTTATTATCTTTATCTTTATCTATAGATATTTACAGTGTTATTTTTGCTCAATTTATCTATTATTGATATAGAAATTTCAGAAAATTAGCATACACTTGACGATTTCCTTTTTTCAATTTTTTCTCCATTTTTTCATTTGTATATTTAAGCTTCACCGTTCGCTCGCTCATGTGATACATATATTTTTTGTGTGTAATGTTTTTTTACAATTACTTAATATCATCATATTTTTATATTTATTCAATTAAAATTAAAATTTTTTCAAGTATTATTGTGTATAAAAACCATTTTTAGAGAATACTTATGTTTGGTAAACCTCTTTTTGCATATAAAATATGTATTCTCTACAAAATAATGAACATAATTAATACACATATTGTAAAATATCTATACTCTCGCATATATTGAATGTATTACTATGTACATTGTACTTGTACATTGAAGTATGAAATACTTAAAAAAAAATAAATATGTTTTCCGATTTTGTTTTAAATTTATGTATTTTTTTTTTTTTAACCTTATACTGTAAAAACAACGCTGTTCGGTTTAGAAGAGAAGATGTGTGTTAATTTATTTAACAAACGTATACTTCATATACAAACTATTATATATATAAAAATTTTGTTTATATACACACTTAATTTATAAATATTACCCTAATGGTATCACATCCACCACCACCACCACCACACATATGTTCATTATGTTTTCAATTAATTTATTTAAATTTTCTAGAAATGAAAACATATATTTATATGTATAACATAAAAGCATCTCATTCGCGTATTGTAATTTAAATTATATATTTTTATTGAATATACATGTACTTTTTTTTTGTTTTTATTATTAAATTGACTTTTACACATTATATGGAGTAAAATGCTATTAACAATATAGTACAGTATCTGGCCATGAAAGTTGAACACATTTTTGAAAAATTACGTTGTTATTTTCTTATAATATTATACTATATCTGGAAGATAATATAAATTGACGCTAGAATATTTAAACAACAAATATTTTTGTATTGTATAGACGATTATTATATAATATATGTTCATATGTGTGATAAGTATTTTGGTTGATATTTTGTCTAATTATTCATATTTTTTCCACATTGAAATTATTTATCTCACAGGGCGTTTAGTATTTACACTTATTTATCAGACCAATATCATATGTTGCTTAAAAGGGTCAGTAGGATTTTTTTTAAAAATTTAAAATCATAGTTTTTTTTCTGCAAAAATATCGCTCTATTTATTTCAGATATAAAGAAATTTTTTTTATATAATTAAACGAGACTTTACAAACACAAAATGTAAATTAGTAATGAAAGCAGAAATTTCTTTATACAAAATAATTTGATTGATTTGACAATATCTCCCAAAATATAATATTGCTTATATCACTACTCAATGTACAATATAACCGATTATGAACATTTTATATAATATAGAATTCATCTAGAAATATTTTAATATTTGTTGTTTTTAATCCATTTCAATATAATAATTATTATCATACGAGGTTTAACAAAAAAAAAAATTTTTTTTCAACTGTGCCAAGTTTCATTGGCCAGTAACTGTTTCGGCATTTCTTGATATACATATGTAATATGTTAAAAATTACAAATCTCATTCGCTTATTGTTATTCTTATTTATATATTTGCTAAATAATATATAAAACATAAACATTCTATATATACCAGATATTGTACATATAATATATATTTTTATCATTTTAAATTTGTAAATATTTTATACAATATATTTTATATATTGGTATATATATGTGTGTGTGTGTGTGTGTGTGTGTCTGTATCGTATGCGTTATATAAAAACCTTTATTTTAACTTAAAAAGCATAAAAAAGTTTATTTCATTATGTACATGTATGAACATATATATCTTGTTTGTGTATAGTATAATGATGGAATCTGTATACAGTTTGTGGATATTTAATTGTGTATATAAGATTAAAAATTATTCCTTTATATTATTGTATATTATAGAGATGAAGATTTAAGAAAATTATACATTTTTTTATAATAAATAAATTTCATAGTAACAATTAATTTCAATCCATAACATTTTATTTAACCATATTTTGTATTGTGCAGACTTTTAATAAAAAGTGATTATTGTATATATATGGTTCATTAATTTTACTTGCATTATATCAATTTTATATAATATGCGAAATCACCTATTATGTATTTATACAAGTAGTGATTATATATATTTACTTAGATAAATACATACAATATGGTATATATGGTTTTTGCTTGTACAAAAAACAACAACGTTTTAAATAACAATTAAAATACATATTGTTTGATCACAAACTGTATATGTCTATATATAAAAATGTACATATATAAATACATACAGAAATTGAGTTGTAAAAACAAACATGTAAATGATCCCCCATGTGCTTGTTTTTGTTTGTGAGACTACATTAAAATATTTCAATTTCGTATATATACCATACAATATATATTTTCTTGGAAAATTTACATATAAATTCATTATTAAGAAATATTATTAAAATTTTGAAATACTAATACATATATGTACAATGTACAGCACCATATATATATATGGTATGGTAACGATGATGGCATATAAATGTATACAATATATCTATATATACTTTCTATTTACTAAACATACATATATATTTATGTTATGTATTGTATTATATACATGAGGATTGTGGTTATATGTTATTATTGCTTATGTTAAACTACTATATATGGTATTTATATAAATATATATATGAAGAATTTAATTTCAAAGTTCATTATTATTATGTTATATTTAATTTTATTTTAATTATATATATATATATATGAATATAACAATAATATAATTTTCATATAGGACATATTTAGTTCTATGTGTATGTGTATTGATTTTAAAATAAACATGTTTACATAGATATAAATATTCTACTTGATATTATTGCTAATTTTATAATTCAATAATTTATGTTTCACATATCATTTTATTCTTTTATATATCAACAAACATAACAAATTTAATTTAAATGTTATAATTTTAATTTAAAAGCTAAACTTTGTATTTATTCAAAATCGAAACATAATTTATTTATTTATTTATTTGTCAAATAATATTAAATAATTATATAATGTGTAAATTAAACTAAAATTATAAAAATAACATTTATAAAATCTATAACACGGTTTTAACTCTCCACAATCGACCATATCAATATATTTTTGGTATATGATGATGTCAGCGTAATATGAAAACAATTACTATAATTTCCCCCAAATTTTTATATAGTATTAATATTAAAAAGGATTTTAGTAAAAATACTATATAGGACATATATTGGATATTGGGAATGATACTTTTTAATTGCCTTTACTTATTTATGGAAATCCGAAAATTTGATCAATTCTCCTCCTACAATGATATGATGCAATTTTATATAAAAACTTATAAAGAAATAGAATTCCTATGAAAATAATTTGTAAAATCGATACCATGCATGACAGTTTTTTTTCAGTAATTTCTATAGTATAATAACATTTCACTCGTCATCAAAAAGCTTCCGTATTCTCAATACTTTTTTTTCGATTCCTTAATTGTCTTATACACTGTATTTTATATTTTGTTTCATTTAATTTCTATTCTATGATAATCTGATGTATTGTATATATGTATTGATAAAATAAAATATATTATTCCATTCTGTATAATATTGTATATATTATCTGTGCTCAGGAAAAGACACTAAATTCAAGAAATAGAGCATTCAATATTCATTTCCGAGATAATAATAAAAAAAAAATATCGTACATCCTGTGAATTTTCAATATAAAAATAAAAATGTTTCAAATGTATTATATATGTTTATTTTCTCATATATATGTAATACAAATATATTTATTAAATATATTGTAGTATTTAACAAAAAAATATTCTATTTTTCAATGTATTTGACAGTTGTTTAAATTTAATTTTATTTTGTATATATATATAGTCTCTATCACATATGATGATTTTTGGGAATGTAACAAGAAAATTTAAATTGTGTATGATATAAAAAAATGTATATAAAATGTATTTTAGTTGATATAGATCTTCTTTTTTTTTTTCTATCTTGGTTATCTGCGTGATGTTGTGACAAGAATAAAATAACTTTAGGAAATTAATTTATATAAGAAACTGAAAATTTTTCTAAATAATATATTTGTATGATGAGATGTGTGTCATTGTCATTGTGCAAAAAAGGTGTATAGTGTAGTATAGTCTTTTGGTATATTTATATAAATAATGAAAATTTAAAATTAATTATATGATTTGACATCAATCTCAAGATGCTGCATCCGCATTACATTATACCGTATATAGTTGCGAGATAACATTGAAATTAATTGCGGTTATGGTGCTTTTTACTCTATATTAGATTTTTCCAGCACATTGTGTAATCAACTGCGTTGTCAACTATGGTCGTAATGAAGTTGATGTGACATAAATTCAAACTACTTTAAGGCAGTTTAAGGAGACACGAGCTACTGGAAAAATAATTACTTTAGATACTTAATATATTTATAGATAAATTGCTTAACAAATGATTAAAAATATTTTTTCTATTATATTGGTGATTATAAATAGAAAATAATTTTTTTCGTACGCAATGTTACTTTTGATTTCAAATTTCTAATAGCAATATAAAAAATTATACAGATCATGTTGTTAAATTGTTATATATATTTTCGATTTAGAATTCATAGTATTGAATAAATACCGCCATATATCGATCATTGGTCCGGTATATAAAATGCGGTATATACATGTTTTAATACAATTCTCTGGTATATGTTGTTAACATTAATGACATTTACAAAATATATTCGTATATATGTTTTGTTTATTTATAAGCATATATTTCCTATATATATTAAAATTGGAATGATGTACACATATAGACATATATGACATATGTTTAATGGTCAATATACACTTATACACATTTTATAGCTTTTTTGATGACCACATTACAAATACATACCATTATATTTCTATATAGAACAAAGAACAAAACGATAAAAATCATCCCTATCTATTTTGTAACATTGACAAATTACCTTAGATTTTATATATTTTATTTTTATTTCAACATCGAAATGATAATAAGATTTCATCAATTTTCTCCAACGATTTGTTTATTATTGTGTGTGTGTGTATATGTTTAAATGATAATAGTTATTTATACATTTTTACTTTTACGAGTTATGTGTAAAAAATGTTTATTATTTTATTTGAAAATTTATAAATACGGCTTGTAATTGTAATGTTAAATTATGAATCATATATGATACATATTATATAAAGCAGTGTATTATGTACAAATTAATTTATCTTATATACTTAATTCTATATAAATATTGTTATAATTTTATTTATATATATATATATATTTTGTTTCTCATTTCCTATCAAAGGAATATTTGTCTATATCTATACTTTGTTTTTTATGGTATATATAACCATAACGTATTCCATTGTAATATAAAAATTGACATGATGTGAATTTGAATGAATAAAAAAACTTTATTATATTGTATATATATTTTAAATATATATAGTATTTGTTTGACTTATATATATCATATATACCATATTTTACCATAATTTTGTAGTATATATATATATATTTGGTAAAATATATTCACTTTGTATTTCAATATTTGATATTTTAACAAAAGTATTTATATGTTTTTTTTTTTATTTCATTTCATTTCAATACAATACAATCATTTTTTTTTTTTTTTGTTTTCGTTTGTGGTGTTTTATTACAGTGAAAGGAAAGACACAAATAATTTACAGAAATGCTAAAGGCAAAAAAGCTCAAATTATTGATTGTTATATAAATTGATAAGGGAATATATATTTTTGGGTGGATATTTAACTTTTGTGTATTTTATATCAATATATTATATTGTATATATATAATATACTACAATATGTAAATATTAACTAAAAGATTATATTGCTATTTATATAAATTCTAAACGTATAAAATATTTTATATATTTATGTATATTATATTACACTCATAAGCATAATTATTTTTTTAGATATATACGCAATGTGTAAAGCAGAATTTATCATATTATTTTCATAAAATATAGATAATAGTAAAATGCGAAATTAAAATTCAAAATATTACTTATTACATTTCGTGTCACAATTGTATATAATTAGTTTTTGGTGTCAAATATTCCTTTCCTATGGAGTTTCCCTTAATTATAGTAAACAAATTGTTTAAATTTTACATGGAGTAATTTGTGTTATTATTACAAGTTTATATATCGAATAATTTGGTTATATATTTTTAGTACAATAAATCGACAGAATATATTGAAAAATTTACGATATACTGAAAATGCACATAGACAAAATTTTTTTCTGTTGACACTTCATTGATATATGTACAAAAACTTCCTGTATAGTTATTAAATAAAGTATATTCTTATTTTCATAACTTTTTTCAATAATTTTTGGACATATCTTATACATACGTCGATTATATTTCTGTATATTTTGACTTTAGATTTTATATTATAATAAATATTTTGTGAACAATAGTGACAAATTTGTTTTATTAAAATAATTATGCCTACGAGTGTATATAATATAAAATATATTTGTAGGTCTAAATTTACAAATTTTCATTCAAATTCAATAGGTATATTTGTGTATATAATGTATAGTATTAAATCCATGTATAAATCTTATCTACTTATATTGTACTATAGATACATATATATATATAGAATAGAATTTAAAAAAATATGAATATTATATTGTTGCTTTTGCTCAACCAAATACGTATATTTGAATTCTATATAAGAACGCATATATAGGGATTGTATATAAATGGACTGATGGATTGGATTATTGAAAAAAAAATAAAAATATAATACATAATTCAGTGGTATTGCGTGAGAAAATATTTGTATTTAATATAAAGTTATATTCTGAAAAACTATCAATAGTATAAAAATAAGAAAATTTTCCAAATTTGACCATTCATCTATGCTAAATTTTTCGAAAATTTATAGTAAAGAAATTTTTTTTTTTTAAATACGTTCCCATATTTTTAATGGAATTCCAATTTTTTCTTTTAAATTTAAAGTTTAAAGTACAAATGGAACAAGGCAATTCTGCAGTATTATCATTTTCTATACAAACATTGAATGACTTCTTCAGTTATAGAAAATCGGTTACAGTTTCTGTGTATAGTTTTAAATCAATTTTAAAAAAACACTGTTTTCGTATAATACCAAAATTGCTAAATTATTTATAAAGGAAAATTTTCCGGATAAATTTAGCACCAAGGCGAACGGTCAATTTTTTTTCGAAAAAGTTTTTATATTTTTAACACATGTGTGGCGCGTCATCAGATTATTATATGGGGAATATATTACATTCCAGCATTTTCTTATACACAACGCCACTGGTACAATTGTATATACGAGTATAATAAATGTATTATTATGTGTTATATGGTTAACATTCAGGTATTATTATATGATGAGTGAGATTATATACACAATAAATATATATATACGATATATACAATATATAGGTAATAATTTAAGAAATTCATTGAATTTTCATTTTTGATTATAAAATGTGATGAACCTTATAATATTTACATTCATAATAACTAATAAGTTCAATTTGATAAAACATGTGTAGAATACAGATAGAGTTTAAATATTAATATATGGTATGTGCATACATATACATTCAGAAACGCATAATAATAAGTATATATATTATATAATAAACGTAATGTTATTACTTTATCTATATATTATACTAATACTAATTCTAATATATATACGGCAATCCTGTAATATTACCGGAAGCCTACGTCGAAACTTTTTTTTTTCCATATTATTATTTACTTTAATACATTATATACGTAAACATAAACGTATATATATATATAGTAAATATACATAATATTAAAATAAACAAATTCATTTATATATTTTCCAGTAATAATATACAAATAATTTTATTTCAAATTAAATTATAATATATGATATATAAATATACAAAAATACATGTACATTATTCGAAGTGAAATCAAGCTCATATATATTGCTTTTAACATTTCCACAATTTTATATTATTTCATTGAATCGATGAGACCCTATATCATAAAAAGAATTTTTTATATGTCAATCAAATCAAACACTGTACGTATATAAATAATATTATCTATGATTTAAAAATGTATATGTTGTGTATTATGTACAATTTATTCTCTACGATGGTGTAGTATTTTATAGAAAATATAAAATTATAAGGGTATTCAGTTGATTCACATATAAATATAATATCGATTGTTTATAACTATATATATGTCATGCCATATATAAATATAATATATGATATATATGTATATGGACAAATAATTTGGGAAATAATGTGTTTTATAATATATATCTTATATATGTAGGACACATAATTGTGTATCTGTCTATAGTGTCTGTGTGTATACTAATCTAATTTTTGTATAGTTCAACTATAATCATCAAATTATCTCAGTTCATATAAAGAAATTTTGTATAGCCGTACATAATCATAATTATATTGTTCAATTAACGTGGTTTTTTTTGTATTTTTTGGTTATTTAATTATATGTGCGTGACGACAGTGATCACAATTTTATATATATGTAGATACCAACAATAACACAATTCACACACCACAGCTACCACATCATATGTTTTTCCATTTTCCGTGCTATATCCATGCATATGCCTCATTTTATATATTATATATAAATATATATATATATACGTGTGTGCGTATGTTGATTGGATTAATATAAATAAATATATTTTTTGTGGAGAATAACAAAACCTCTAACTAAAGCTAAACCGCAATTAAATGTATAATGACTTATGATGACATATATGTTTTTAGTAAATTTATTTTAAATGGGTTTTTTTTTTCAGTTGTCCATCGTTTACGGCAGTTTGTTTCGGACAATAAATGAATGTTTGTTTCTTTTGCTAAGCGATCCCATTATGAAAACGGTTTTTGATATATTCGTTTGAACAGACTGCGTCTGAAGTAGAACCTCCTGCAACCAATTGTTGATAAAATATTTATTTACTGGCACTTGTAACAACATGAGAATCTTGCTTATCATTATATATAACTAAATTTTAACATAAAGAAACATAATAAGATATTTGTAAAAAAAAAAAATCCCGGTTTTTAATTGAAACATCTAAAATTAAATTAAACTAGTAGTTTTAATAAAAAGGAAATAAATTAAAATAATTCAATCCATTTGATTTTATAGTTATAACTGAAGTGAATTCCAAGAAATAATTTCTAATATATTATTATATATTATTTAATAAAACAAACCATATCATCTTATGTTTTATCTATCATCTTATCTTTTATCTGAGAGATACCATGAAAATATCAACAACATCAACAGTAATTTTATAGAAATTTTACATATGAAATATATTGAGTGACATATTTTCACATGCGTGTGTTTCGCTGCTTCAATTGAAAATACAATAGGATATTGAGTTTGATTAGCATTATACTAAATATTAATATTATACTATAAAAACAAGATAAGAATATATGTGAAATATTCAGAACAGCAGATACTCGATACGTGAATATTTTTGGTTTAAAATCGTATGTGTAAGTATAAAAGATTGATATAATGGGATTAAATTATATACAGTTTTTATGATTTTTATACCCAATAAACTAAATATATGGTTCTTTAAGTGTAGCGATTAAACTCGAAAAGTTAATACCTCCCTCCAGAATGACGATATGCAATAGATAAATTTGTGCTTAAATCAATATGTTTGCGTTTATTATATAAAGAGACAATTACTTTAGTTTAATTTTCATTTCTTGACAAAATAATTGTTGTAATGCGTAACTAATTCTATAATAAAATTTTGTAATTTTTACTTGTTGCCAAACAGTTACATTTAATTATTTTATGTGTATTATTTTATCATTTAATTTAAATTCGGTGTATATTGAATTGATGTCTCTTAATGGTAATATGAATATATATATAGCAAAAAAATTAAAATTTAAATTATAAATTTCTAAATGTTAAGATACACTACGTATAGAATTAATTAAGATCAAGATTGAAAAAATAGAAAGAAAGAAAAACAGTTCTTTAATGTTAAAAAATTATTTTTTCCTTTTTTATTTTATAAAGCAACAAGTTTATAATATATTCATATAAAGTATCTTTAAAAAAAAAAAAAATTATAAATAAATTCTTTCAAGTATCACACATATATTTTTGTAGCTTTTATTTGCTCTGCTATATATATATATGTCCAATGGATATTATCCAGGTACAGACCACTCCCGATGTAACAACCTTTCAAAATGATACGGGAAATTACGTTGATACAAAGGGAGTTTGTTGAGAAACTTAGAAAAATTTGCATAGTAAATTTAATTCATTTTCTAATATCTTTTAGTATACAATTTTAAATTTACTCATTTTTAAATATGATTAGTTTTACTTTTGTAAAAAAAAAAGCTGATAATAGAACAAATAGAGATTAAAAGTATTCATTTGCGTATGTATGAAAATTCCTAATAATGGTATTTTCTACGTTTCTTTATACATTGAGCGTTGCTATACATTAATTTGCATATATATATATATATATTTGAATAGGAAGTGTTATACAACGAAAGATTAAGTTATCGAAGGGACTGAATTGACAAGTTATTGATGCATCGGGAGTGGTCTGTATTTATTTATGTATACGGAAGAAGTTAAATAAATGTTTTCTAATGTTTCGTGTGAAAATGGTATATGATGTTATAAAAAATTATATATACTAACAAACACATTACGCACATAAAATAGCAAGTAGAATTTTTTACATTATATGGTATATACCCTTAGGTCATAAAGATTTTTGTTTTAGTTTTTTTTTTGTGTTAAATTATATATCTTAAGCTGTTGTTTTATCTACCTTAAGTATATCCCTCCTTATATGGTATATATTTTTAATTTGACCTATTTATATTTATATTTTTTTCATAGATATATTTATTATATAAATATCTCAAAGGTATTATTTAGTTAAAGATTTTATGTACGTTATATATATATATATAGAGGCCCTCCTCAACGCTTCCTTATGTATAATTAAACATTTATTATTATTATATTTTTTTTTTTCTATTTATTATATGACTTAATCGATGGTATATAAATATTGCGTAATATCTTCTTCTGCGCTTTTTTCGTCTTTAAAATTTATTGCCATTAATTTATTAGAGTAAATTAATTTTTATATTAAATATTAACATGATATTTATGGAAATTATATTTATTTTGAAGAAAATAATACATATGTTTCTAATGATCTTTATTTATATATATTTATGCAATACAAAATAATAAATTTATGAAAGGTTATTTTAATACGTGTTTATACAACTTTTTTTTATCAGTATAATTTTTAAACTATGTATTTAACATTGTTTGTATTTTATCTATTTTATATATTTATTGTTTATTAAGTAATTTTCAATAATTTTTTCTTATTTAATTCAATATCAATTTAATTTCAAATAGAGTTAAATATTATAATTCTGAATGTTTGTAAATTATTTTATTAAATACAAATTGAAGTACTTTCCATACAAAAAACTTTTGATAAATGTATCTGTTGAATAAACATAATATATAAAGGTCTGCACACTACTCTATTTTGTTGTAAAGAGAATTTCCTTTTAACATTTAAAATTCTCATATATATTTTGATAAATACTGTATTTATGTCATTATATATATATAATATTATACAATATAATACATTCATTCAGATATATATCTTTATTATTTATTTATGTGTTATATAAATGTGTGTCATTAAAAATAATATATACAAATATAAGAAGGTTCTTATATATATATATAAAAAAGATTTTATCAAAAGTGTAATTTCATAAATGGTATATAATACTCTATTCGGGCAGGTATATATATATACATTTATAGCGTTATATTTTACACATCCATAGAATCCTTTTGATATTCAAATATATTTCATTGGTGTAACATCAATTTTATATCTCAAAAATATGATTTAAAAGAATACATTTTTTAAAAAAATATTTATAAAATATTTATTTAAAAACATAACATGAAAGAAAATTTTATCATATTTGGGTTATTTTTTTCATATTTTATAATGTTTTGATTTTAATCATATTATACAATAGTTATATTTTTATAAATTTACATAGCACAAACACATTTTAATTTTAATTAAATCTATATTTAAATTAAAATTTTAACATTTATACTATATATAATATATAGGTATTCTGAGAATATGTTAACAACGTCAGAAATTTCTATATGACATTATATTATAATTATTCCAATTTTTTCCTGAATGTATTGGGGTTTATATGTAATTCAACGAATATGGATACACACAAGTTTAGTTAATAACATTTTTGTTATTATTATCTCTTAGAAACAAAAATATGTGGGGCATTCTAACTAACCACTTACAAACCATTTTTAATTAATAAATTTTATGTTTTAAAAGAATTTTGCTGCAATGATTATCTAGCAGATTGTTAAATAAACTTACGTTTAACTTTTATGTAAAAATATATATGTGAGATGAATTACCATTATTATAAATATTGTATATACCACTTAATGTTAATACATGATAACATTCAAATCATTCATATATTATAAGCCTTTTTATAAATCCACCACTTCACTGTTTCTTAAAATAAATGTTATATATATACATTTTATACTTATTTTATTATATGCGATATAAAGTATAAACATTTTATATTTGTATTATGATTGTGATTTTAGAATAAACGTCTATATATTCGCAATTCGCATATATAATAGTTATACAAAAATCTGTATACCAGAGTAATTATAAGAGTATAATTTAATTAAAATTTAATCATAAAGTTATATCGCGTCAACGGTGATGGTAGACGATTGTGACATTATGATTTTTATGGGTAATAATTTAATTTAATTATTTTTATATATTTATGTTTTCTATATAATATAAAAAACCGCCCCGGCCACCTGCAAACGTATATCATCTTTACGCTCATCCATATATAGTTGATGTTAATTGAAGTAATATTGTTAAAGAAAGAATTTCTTATATAATGTCGAATATTGTTCATATATACACACTGGAGTTATAAATCTTTAAAATGCATAGTAAAACTATAGTTAATAACATTTCCGACTAATGTATTGTATATTTATATATTACAATTATATGAACTAAAATCTTTGGATTTTATAGTTCTATAATTGTTCACGTGTAATGATGGATATGAAGAAGTAGAATAAGGTTAGCGTTAATCATCATTATTGTCGTATGTTTATATAGTAAATATTTTAATCATAATTACTGCAAAGATGATTAAACTAAATATAGTAATTTTATATAGTCACCTGTCTATAGAACATAAGCTAATATATATATATATATATATATATATATATATATACACATTCACCACACAGTTTCGTGCGCGACTCCATAAAACAATAAAAATCTATTGTTTTAACTTAATTTTTATATACAATATTTTGGTTGCTAAAAATTTTTTATGTAAATTTTTTAAATCATAAAGTTATGTTTTCTTATATATAAAATAAATAAAAATAAAAATAAATAGAAAAAAATTCATTTGGTTACAGTATAAAAATTAAATTAATTTTTTATCGTTGTGTTCTTCATTCCATTAGTATATAATTAAAATTTAATTTAATTCAAATTTTTATGAATATATAAATATAAATTCTACTCACGAATAATATTATTTTTTGCATAACATATACCAGCATTATACCATATATATCTATACAACTGAAAATGTATAGTTATGTAATATATATTATTTTTTTTTGTCTATATATACATCAGACACGAAGCTTGAACGCCTTTTAACGACTGGATTTTATTACAATTACATGTGTCCTTTAAAGATACGGAAAAGTGCATTTTTTTTACTAAATTTCGCTTGTAATTTTTCTCTGAATATTATTTAAATTTAATAGTATTTCCAATATATGATGGAAATTATTAAACTATATTACCACAAATAAAATTTATATAAATGATTTAGAATAATTGATGTCAGCAAAAATTTGTTTAATTTTCAAGCATTATTATGATGATGTAAAAGTTTCTTTTACGCTGACATGGAATATGTTAAGCATGTTACAACTTTAGATTGCATCGATTATATTATGAAACAAATAGAAAATACTTAAAATTTATTAATTTTGTTTTTCAACTAAACAAAACAGTATTTAATTAATATCATATATATCAAGACATATACTAAAACTAGTATTTAATTAGCATTATTTTTTTTTGAGTACATTTTCTATGTATTATATTTAATAGATATTATATATTTATCATATATTTCATATTAATATTAATTATATTATATATATAGTCTGTGATATTAGTATGCATTTATATATTTTGTGTATAATTAAATTGAATTCTATTTTTAATCTATACATTATATAAAGTACAAAATGTAAATACAATGTATCGTAAATCTATTTCTATAATATATACCATATATATGCGGCCAGACAGACAATTAATAAATACAGGTTGTTCGTCGGAAAAGTTTACTATACCTTTACGGTGTTTATCCATTGTAACATTGGTTGTATATGTAAAGTTTCATCGTCTTGTTTGGAACCATACAACCTCAAAGCATACAATTGTGGTGTCAAAAAGTCAATTATCAATCATGTTACGATAAAGTAACGGGTTGAGCACCGTATCGAATTTAAGTTGATGTATTGTTTTGAAGACATTCAAGGGCAACAACAATGCTTTTAGTACATATTCTTGTACTTTGTGGCCCAGGTTTATTATCTATACAGAGCCTCTTTCTTCATAATTTTTCACACTTACGATACATTAAATTTACCAAAAATTTCACGTAATTTTCTAGTTGTCCTCGTCACAATAATTAATGAAAACGCGTTGGTTTGGAAAAAGCAAACAAAATATAGTAAACATTTCCGGTCGATCAACTTCTTTCAGATAAAAATTTCATCTTAAAAATAAATCATAATATAAATATACTTAATTCTATTTTATATTAAATTTTTTGAAATATTTACATCTTAACGAACTAAAAATAAAATTTATTTTTCTTATATACAATATATCGCAACTACAACAATCCCTTATCTCAAACAAAATCTAATCTTAAGATTGTTTTGCAATATACCATCACGTCTCTATTTTATATTATATAATCTTGTGGTAAATTATATTATACGATACGTTACTTAAAAATTGAAAATGTCGTGGTACATTACATTACATTACTTTACATATTTATAGCATATATATATATATATATATAGTTATGTATTGTATACGATAAACATTTTTAACTATATAATAGTATTCAGTAAAATTTAATAACTATTGCATATAATAATATAAATGCAATATAAAAATTGTTTGTAAAATATAAGAATTATTTTTGTGGTATATGCGACAAAATGAATAGTAAAAAATAAAGTTATCAATAATTTTATAACAACATAAATATACATACAATTATACGTATACCTATCTATCTATATGCAGTAGTTAAGTTATATATGGACTGTAATTTTTTTTTGTTTGAACAAGCTCTTCATATACACTTTATTTTTTTTTTTCCTTTTTTATTACATAAAATAAACTATAAAGAATAAACATATAAATAATCCTATTTTTATATTAAAATTATGTGTGTAACGTTACGTGTAACAATTTATTTATTTTATATATTTTTATAACGTTTGCATATATGCAAAAAAATATATTGTATATCACTTGATATAAATAAAATATGTTTATATGTTAATTTTATATAGAGATTATATGTAATTTATTATACGTTTATATTTATATATAGAGCACCATTTTTACTTTATATATGTATAAGCATTTTTTTAACATATTTTTGCTATTTATGTACCACTGGCTGCGTATGTGGTAAATGAAATTGTATACAAAAGTTTAGAATCACCATTCTAAAATCATTAGATATACGATTATTTTTTTGTAATCCGCGCCCGACTTAACTTAAGGATTAGATTGTTTTTTTTTACAATAATTGTATGGTAACAAAAATAGTAATTTTATGTTAGTACATATAAAATTATGTAATAATAAAAGTCAGAATGAGAAAATTTTAGAATATCTATTAAATCTCAATAAAATGTATCATATAAAATTCGAACGTAAATGTAAAACATGTAAAGCTCAAAAAAGTATTATATTTTAAGTTATAATTTCATTTTAATTTCTTTTGAGTATGTTAATACATATATAGTAAAAATAGTATAAGTACTATGTTTCTGTAAGGTTTAATTAAAAATTAGCATATCAAATCAAACAATATATATGTATGATGCCGTGTAATTTCATCTCATGTGATACTTCAAACTTTAAATTTGTTTTTTTTAAATATATCATTTTGGATTTTATGTGTAGTTGTTTTTTTTTCGTCTTACAAACGACATTTTATAATCAAAACGATCATTTTCAGTTTAACATATACATATTTATGCATAAGAGTATATATATTGTATATCATTATTAAATTATACACATGGATTAGATTGCAAAATTCTATACACGATTTTATTGTTAGCTTGTATATTTTAAAAATACGATATAATAGTAAGATAGGATACAATTTACGAGTACATCATATGTATTATATTTATATGGAAAGAAATAGAATACACTTATAGTTGTTTATACTAGTAATATTAGTATATTTTACAGAATATAATTAAAATAATATATGGTAATGTATACGAGTATTTTTGATATAGTTATATTATACCTTAATTTTATATATATTTTGTTTATAAATATAATAATCTTACTTTTCGTTAAACCTTTATTTGAAATATTTGTATATAGATGACATTTTCATATTTATTTAAATACAAATATAAATTGAATTTAATTTGTAATTTGTAGGTTAATTTCTGTATTAACCTTTAAAATAAACTGTATCTCTTTTTGTCAATGATTTTTTATGTATAACGACAGTATGGTTTAATATATATTCAAGTAATATGTTATTTCTTATACAACGTATTTGTTGAAACGAAGGAGTATTTTTAATATCGGTGTGACAATGAAATATTGTTTTGTGTTTAAAATAGAAGAAAAAACAGTTTGTTATTTTTTTTGGGATTATTTATCTATAATTCTATAAGTATAAATTGGTTGTGTGGTATATATGCACTCTATATGTCTATAAACCAGGCTTTATATTTGACAATTTATCATCATTAAAATATTCTATTTACTTTGACAATGAATAAAAATATATTTAAATAATCAAATTTACTAAAAAGTTTTATTATGTTATGTGCGGACGGACGGTAACGATATATATATATAGGCACATACATTACACACATATCGTACATACAATAAAGGTTAGTATATAACATATATATATAATATATATGTATTAATCTAATAAATGTAATATTGATGTAAAACCCACACATAATATATGCACTCTAAATAAATAGATAGGTGTATGAAATTGAGTTTATTTTTATACAATTTGCGGATAAATCTATATATTTATATTTATATACGAGTTACCAACAATCATTCTAAAAATAATTCATCTTTGTTTTATAAATAAAAGAAAAAGGTTTTTGTACTTTGTGTACTGATGATTTATGTGGTATATATACTCTTTCATAAATTTAATCTTATTGATAAATAGGTATGTACTATGTACGAGTATGTGTACCATATATGAATGTTAAGAAAAATATTGTCCACAATAAATAAAATAGATGATACTATTTTAAATGTATCTATATATACACGCTCGGATATAACATAGAAAATATATTTATACCAAAGCATGAATAAGATTTAAAAGAATTTTATTTGGTTTAAGAAAAACAAAATAATAAATAAATCTCAATCTTTTTCTATGTTACAAATTATTATTTATATATTTATATAGAGTGGCTCACATATGATATAACAATTCGTTTATATAAACATTATGTTTGTTATCTCTATGTAGAATACAAAATAGCATCCATTGGCAATATAAATAAAGTTAAAAATGAAAACAACATAAAATTCCAAAAACTAACATACACTAATACACATTATAAATTATAAATTAAAATATTAAATTACTTATTATGTATATGTACGCACGTAATAATAAACTAAACGAATCGAGTCGGTTTCAAAAGTTTTATATTTTCTACACGTTACAAACATTAATTGTATAATAAAATATATTTAATATGTAATAATGGAGTCAAAATTATATTAAAAAATTAATCTAAATTTGGTTATATTTTATGTATAAACATGTGAAAAATTCTCTTATATAATTACTCAGCTCTCATCTCATCATATCATCATTCAATTATTATAGGCTATACAAACGTTTACAGTCACAATATTATTTATATATAGTTCTTATCGTTATTTTTATTTAATTTACTAATTTATTTTATTTTAAATTATATTGAGTTCAATAAAAAAAACATATTGCCAACATATATAATTTATGTTGGCCGACGAAAATATATACATATTATTATTCTGATATTCTTCAAATAGATTTTTATCATATTTGTTAAACATTTTTATATGTACAATATTAAGAGTTCACAACTTGGAAATTATTCAAGTTATAATAAAACATAAAATTGCAAATAATACAAATTTGATTTAATGTGTAGATAAATTCAATAAAATTATACCATTTATGTGTTCAAAATAATAAATATATATACCAAAACATTTTCAATAAATATTTTATACACAATAGCATAAAATAGATTAAAGATATCTTGATTTTCATTAATATTTTAATAAATTTATTACAAAAATATAACATTTTATTATACATTGGATTAAAATATATTTGTATTATCTTAAGTGGTTAAATTTTCCTTTTTAAAATCCTGTAACTATATAGTAGCTTAGCATCCGTTCGTTTTGTGTACAAAGTTTATTTTATTTCAAATTAATTTTCTATATTTCTACATTTCATAATTTAACCTGTTGTGCATTAATCACGAGTCTGACTCGTGTAAACTTATGTTGACTTTGTAAATCAATCACGAGTCTGACTCGTGTAAACTTATTTTTACTTTGTAAATCAATCACGAGTCTGACTCGTGTAAACTTATTTTTACTTTGTGAAAGTATCACGAGTACTACTCGTATAAATATAAATTTACTTTGTGATAACAATATAAATGAAATAATCCACTAAAACTACAAGGGGTTAAATACAATATCAGTATTTCATACAAAATTTTACTGGCTTCAAATGGTCATATATTTTAAACGTGTGAATCGATTTTAAAAATCTCTTCTATCAAAGATTGGAAATGGCATAGCAAAGCGAATGTGACATTGTACTGGTATCGCAATTTCATTTTTCTTATTCTTGGTTCTTTCCCAAAAGCCGATTTACGATAACTTTTGAAAAAATAAATAATTTCTCACATACAATTTTCAAATTATAATTATACTTAAAAATAAATTCCTTATTTTTATATAAATTTTTTCAATGTTTTTTTTATTTTTTTATTTTTAGCTTGATAAAACTGTGCAGAACTTTATTTATTATTGCTGATATAAGATAATGGAAGGTGTCCCATCACGCATCTAGACCAGAAACGACGAATATTATTTCAAATTGGTGAGTACATTATAATTTACTATATATTAATATTTTTGATTATATATTTATTAATCTGAATTATAATCGCGATGAACCTTTACAAGTGCAATATCATATCGTTAAACATAATTTTACACATTATTACATTTGAAAAAACATATTAACATTTTCATTTGTATGAAGTTATTAATTTTATTTTAATATGAAAATTGAAGAAATATTTATCCTTCATTATTCTCTGCGCTTATATACGGGCACCAATGTAATAATTATTTTAAGGACTTAATATATTTGAAATTAAGTTAAATAACATCACATATATCGTATTTATATCAATACAATACAACCGTTATGGTGGTAAATAAAATTAACCTCCCTTGTGTATTTGATTAAAAACGATTCCCTTTTACTTTATATCTTCCGCAGTCATGTGTATAATATAGTGAAAAGGACTTTTGATGACAGATAATTTAGAATGAGAATGGTATTTATTATATATATATATATAATAGCATTCGATATAAATATATTGAAATTTAGTGCGTCAGATATCAAAGAAAATTCTTTACATAAAAATGTTCTTATTCTAACAACGCAGTTATTTAATACATAATATTTGTAAATATTTTTGTATTTATATCAATATATCTATTATTCTATTGTCTATTTCTGTAATATATATATAAATATATATATGCGAATTGTAATAACTTACACGAGTACATCTACCTACATAATGTACCCTTATTATAAGTTCGTCATAGTTAAAGGTTAAAATTGTCTATTGAAATTATATATTAATCCATATATTATATTGTTTTTACATTATGTATAACTCTTTTATATATTTAATACAACTCCTACACACAACTTTTATCTATTTAAATTAAATATTTATTTAATATATTCATGTACGATATTATATAATCACATGTAAATGTGTATGGTCAATACTACATATATGTACCTATAATGAAATTAACCACATATTAAAATATTTACAAATATAAAAGGTTTATAAATTTAAATTATATATGAGGCACACTTAAATATATATAACACGCTAGTGCCCACATTTTTATAGTCAGTGATTAAGAGTAACATTGCATTGATCGTTTATCCAAAAAAAAACCATGTGTTTTTTAGCTCGACCGGTGTGTATATAAGTTGCTTGCGGTTACCTATCGTCTGTCGGCCGGCACCGATAATAAACTAAGCCGTGGATTTTTATAATATCCTCTTCGAAACAGCAGTTTTCAGTACAATTTAAGGATTAATGTTAAAACTATATATATAATAAAATATATATCCTTATATTTATATACCACATATATTGTGAATTTATTGTTATATATATATAGTTTAAAATGAAATGATATAACAATAAAAATAATTCATATATAATAATATATTTATATAGTTAAAGGTTGAATGATTTTGAATTGCAATTTTAATGCCGACACAAAAATAAATTATATATACCTATGCTATGCTAATGGAATTAAAATATATCTAAATATATAATATATTCGCATATTATAAAATTAAACTTATTTATATTATAAATTTGTTCTTCTACATTTAATTGTAATATTATCTAAAACCATATTTATAATAATTATCTGTATTTTGTTTGAATATAACGTACATTATTATAATAATATACATATATAAAATATTCACAAAGGTTTTTGTCTGACAATGGATAATACATAAATGAATAAAATTATTATATTACATAATATTAGTTTGAAATTTATCGTCATCACTAAATTTTATTTTTAACAAAAAAGCTTTTTTTTTTTACACAAATTTGTACAAAACTCAATCGGTTTTCAACTACATTGTGGAAATTCTATACATATAGCTATAATTCGATAAACTCTCGAATCCTCGGTAAAATCCGATAATTGGTACATCTTAAAATCAATTGTTAAGTGTGCGTGTATACATATGATGCATATCGCAAAAAAATTAAATTGGGATTTAATGGAATGGATTTTTCATAGATTAAGGATTTATAAGGATAATTTTTACATTTATTTTTGTTGTATCTATAATTTAATTAAACGGGGTATTGAGCAGTATTTATATTGTTTCTAAAAATTAACGATCTGATAAAAAGACACATCATAAATGTTGTATTTTTTTTATGACATAAAATTAAACAAGAAATTTAGTATATATAACGGAAATATTTAGATTTAGCCGTGCTGTCCCTCATATGAATGAAAATCAATCGAGGATTTGCTGTGTATTAATATTTTTTTTAAATCGAGTTCTATATATATAGAAATTGTTTTGCTTGTAACCTCCGAAAGCTTTATATTAATTATTAAAATAATATAAGTTTTTGTTATAAGCAAATAAATAGTTAGTTTAGATATCACTGGAAATAATATAAAAATATTTTTAATGACATAAAAAATCTATTTCAAAAATATAATTCGTTTGAAATAACTTTTTGTGAAATTATTTATATACAAGTTTTTTTTTATTTTATTTAACAATTCGTTACCATGTCTATGTTGTATATGTAAAGTAAGTGTAAATATATATATTATCAAATTTAAAAAAAATATATTATAAAAAAAACTTTTATATATACAAACAAAGTTGTTGTAATTTTCAATTTTCAATTTTCAAAAAAAAAAAACACTTCGAAGAATATACAATAAAAAGCATTTTCTACTATAAAATAATATATAATTTCATGTAAAATGAATGCTCCTGAATTATGTGCTAAATAGATAAAAATAATAAAACAAAAACTTCAAATATTGTTAAAATAATTTCTATTTTGCGGAATTTTTATTGTGCTTTTCTACAATATATATATATAAGTTTATATTAAAGATTTAAAATTAATTATTGAATGCTTTCGGCATTACATTATTTTATATAATGTTATATATGCATTCATCATATTATCATATCTTATGTATATGTACTATGTATATCTTATATATATGTACTATGTATATATTATGTATTATGTATATGATATATTATATATATATATATAGCAAATTATGTAAACAATATAAAACATAAAGAATATAACATGAGTGCAAACACCTTTTGTTTTTTATGTACTTATATATATATTGTGTTGTGTTGTGTTATTATTATTATTATTATTATTATTATTATTATTATTATTATTACAATATTATCATTATCATAGAGTGGAAACAGTGGAAGTAAAGATGAATGTGATAATATCCATATATAAAATAACAAAGTTATACATAGTAAATTTAAATAAGTTTACGTGTCTAGAATATTTCTTAATATATTAATCATAATATATATATATATACGTATTTATTTGCATTATATAGCGAATAGATTTATATTGTATATTGATATACTCTTAGATCGTAGTATATTTTATTATAACGCTATGCTACATCATTCAATGTTACTATATATCAATAATAAATTATAATATATACTTGGTATATATTTACGCATATACACATATATTAATATTGTTACGAACATATTGACATAAAATAATGATTGTATTGTAACTTAAAATTATATAATATAACTAAATATACAATATATATATATATATATAGATTATTTACGAAGGAGATGCTTAAGATTTTGTATATACGTGTGTGTGTGTATACATGTACTTATTTATACATGTCATGTATAGGCAAATATATATATTGAAATAACAACAGTGTCATCGCTATAATTATACCATTCTATGGATCATGGATCAAATGCCAAAATATTATAAGATTGTAACAAAATGTTGTATATTTGTTTAATGTGTGTCTAATTTAGTATTGCGATAGTAGTCTCTATAGACACAATAGCAATTTAAAAATAATATTTAATAGTTGATTATATACATATAATATGGATTGACTTCGAGATTATTATTATTTGTGGTGCTGTCTAACCTGCAACCTGTAACATTTCATGTTGTGTAAAATGTTACAACCATTTCAGCTAATGACAATTAAAAATACTATAGATAAATAAAATGAAATTATCTCAAATTTGCAATTGCAATTTAATTCCAAAAATAATTGTATAGATTTAGAAAATCGTGTGGTGACAAACGAACACGAAAAAACCGAGATTATTCCTTGGATAATCCTCTGTAGTGTGTCTCTAGTATATTACCGCGTTGTTTGTAGTTTATCTCTATATTTACAATAAATATAATAGAAAATCATTTGCGTGAATTACATGTGTGTCTTTGTTTATCAATACATATATATAATATTTATTTAACTTTTATGTTATATGCACATCATTAACTAATCTAATATATATATATTACAGTACATATATAATTAATTTAATTTAAATTAAATATACATAATATATATGAATGACTAAAAGATATAATATTTATTTAATAAGTCATTTGAGCTAAGCTTTCTCATTGAGATTTAACTTAAATTGACTTTTATTTTATATATTGATATAAAAATCGATTCTTATAGTGTCGTATAATTATCGTATAAAATTGCAAAATAATAAGTAAATAACTGCAGATAGATATTTATTTGTTTCTTTATATAAAATTTACTAATTTTTATTTTTAAAATTCTGGCTGTATGTGCGCGAGAAGAATTTTTATATTATAATGACAATCAATTTTAATATTTTCCAACACATATCAGATTTCTTTTAACTAATTGAAATATCCAAAATTACATCGCGTACATCGTTTATATAACCACATCCAAATCCAACGAATGAGATTTAAGAGAATTATTATATATGAAATGAGAACTTGATTATTACACCTCTTTATAAATAGGAAAGATTCTAATTATAGTTGTAAAAATACATTAAAATCATCAGCAGTAAATGAGCCATATGTATTGTACAGAATCCAATCTAACTGTACCAATATTTGTCATGTTTTTTCACAATTTGCATATAGTTAGTAGAAGACGCATTGATAGGCGAGAGTTGCATATATAATATTTTGGAATTTCGCTTTGAATTGGTGACATAATTTCTTAGTTATATAGTTAGTTAAACAGCAAATACAGTTCATTTATATGAATTATTATTGTCTCAGTTCTCTGGCTGCATGATATAAAGGTATATTATATTTATCTGGAAAAATAATAAAATATTAATAAAATATATGTTACAAAAATTGTAAAATATATATAAATATTGTATAAAAATTATAATTATTATTATTATTATAATTTCTTTATATTTAGTAATTTGAATTTTAATAAATAATGTTTTTATGATATTAATTTTCCTATGTATACAAAAATTTGTTCATATTTGTTTGGAAAATATTCCATATACAAATATTTTTATAATAATTTATAAAAATTTATAATTTATTTATAATCAATTACAAACGATTAAATTTATTTATTTTAATCTTTTGCATTATATATTACTCGCATATACATACAAAATTATGTATAATTTCAATTAAAATCATAATATTAATTTCTATATAATTTGCATTTGTTTGTATATATACGTGAATTACATATGCATCATGTAAATAATATAGACATAGTCTGTCCCAAAAATAATACAAATAGAACCAGTAACGCCATCGGTTAATTACTAATTGATTTATGTACCGTGAATTGATCTTAACAAATTTTCATAAATATCAAAAACCAGCCATAGTTTGAGATTACAGCATTATAATTCACATTCATATCGAACAAATATAATGATTTATTTTGGTTAAAATTACATTAATTATTTGTGTTTTTCTCTTATCCATTTTCAATATTTTTGGGACAGAGGTTGTTGTATATATGCATATTATTATTATTTTTCAGGTGAAACTATATAACATAAATGTTAACATTACAAATTTTGTAACCACATATGTGTATACCCTATTATAATTTATAATATACTTATTATAATAATATACGAATATTCGGTGAGCGTGTATAATATATATATAGAAAACATTTTTAACAGGATATTATTGTCAGGAAAACTGACTCTTTGTTAAACGGATGCTGTTTGGTATATAAATACATCCGCATTTATAAATAACATTATAATTGTTCAGTATACAAAAAGGTTTGAAAGTTTAACGTTAAATATATAATTAATAAAGTTATATATGCGTGTATGTGTCGTGCTGCGATGAATATAGATAGTGTATAAAGTTAAAACAGTTTATTTATACTTTTATTGATTTTTGGATGCGGTAAAGTTTATACCAATTATTGTCTAATGTGTTTTTTTTTTGTGATGAAAATAGTAATATCGACTTTCAACCACCACACCATATCTATTTAATATAACCTAATAAATATATGCTATAACAATTTTGGTTTCTTAAATATCACACATTTAACGAATACAGATTTTATATCCCTAATTATATGTAATTTATATTTATATTTTATAATTTAAAAGTACCACCGATATTCCATTCATCAGATTTGACGTCGTCCTATTTCCGCCAATAAATACATATATATTTATATATTCATAACTTAACATAAATCTATATCGGATTGAGAAAGTAGAAAATCTCAAATGAGACTGTGATTTTATTCAACAAAAAACATCTCCCAATGATATAAATTAAAACTACTCAGATAGACTAACTATTTTTTTTTTTGCAGTATAACATGTTTATTTAAATCGTACGGTCATCCATGATTGCTCATATACTGCATCCTAATTGTAAGTCGAACGGTTTAGTTTTTTTTAATCTTATAATTATGTAATTATTAGCCGTTAACATCTTACACATTAACATATTGACAAAGACTAACCATATGTGTTTGGCCGCATATTTTTTTTACTTCTTTTTACTTCGAATCTATACCAAGGTACATTCACTATATACAGTTCGCAATATCATATATTGGAATGTTTGTACGCTTCTAAAATATGCATCTGTTTGGCACATCTCTGTATGTGACGGCGATACACGCAAGCTGATTTTACGTAATCTTTTTGTATATAAAAACCTTATTGTATATATTGACCTATTCGATTTACGTCCTAAGAGCCAATATATACATTTCTCTTCATATTTGTATTTTCTTTAAAATGATATGTGTGCGTGTGTAAAAAAAAAAACTACAAAGGAAAAAATTAATAAATTTTCACATTTCCTTTTATTTTGAAATAAATACTGTATCAATTTTATTATTTTGTGTATTTACATTTTTTTTTTTTCTATTTAACAAAATACATATATATTTAAATAAAAAGGTATATGAAGGCGTAAAAAATTTATAGGCACAGGTCAGAGAGATCAAAAGAAAATAGTATAGTTTTTTTTTTTTTTTTTTGTAATATTTTATAACAATCAAATATTTCAATTTATTGGAAACTAGAAGAACTATACCTATATAAATATTTTTCTTTTTATCTGGTGGTTGCATTAATAGTTGGCTGTTCATTTGATTAACATCTATTCTGATCAATGCTATTCGCTATATAGTATTTTAGCCATTATTCATTTCAATAAGTTTATATTTGTTAATGCGGATTGAATCAAAAGACATATAATAATATAAATCAGAAAAGTTTGAAAAAGATGCGAGTGCAACAAATACTTAATAATAATTGAAATAAATATTAAAACAGCGGCTTTCAATGCAACCTACTAATAAACATACACCTACACCACACATATTTATAAATATACTATGTATAGGTAAAGAAATTTATTCGCATTTATGCTAACCAGCATCATCAATGCACTACGCATATTATATTAAAGCACATGTTTTTCTACAATTTCTCACATAATTTTTCCTGTTTTTAAATTTTTTCACTGTTCTGATACCATTTACATATACAAAAATATAACAGAGAGAATTTGAGTTAATATTAATTTATTATTTTTTTTCCCCTTTTTTGCGCATTCGCATTTAAAGGATACATTTTCTTTCAATAAAGTTCTCATTTATATATCATGTGCACGTGAAAAGCTTTTCGAACTTATTCTATTTTGGAATATATGAAAATGAAATGAAATTCTATATATAAAAACCCCTTATAATAAAAAAGGAGAAAATTTACATTACATTTTATTTGTATATAGTAAATTTTACCAACGAAATAAAATACATGAAAATATGAAAAGGATATTTCAAATGAAATTATATGTGTATATATTGAAATAATATAGAAAATTGTTTTAGTATTAAATTGAACGGTATGTTATAAGGATGTTCTTTTGAATATATCAATCTATATATATAATTATGTTTGTTTTTAAATTTTACAGTCAGTATTAAAAATTCAAAAATTCATATAATAAAATAATTAATAAATTTTATGAAAATATATACTATAATTTTTCGGTTATTATGTGCGAATATGATTATTTCAATTGGTGTTATTTTATAAATTGTTGTTTAACCAATTAATTAATAAATATATATATATTTACGTTTATCGAATATGTGTGCGTGTTTAATTGATTATGTGAAATTACTATATGATAAATAATGTTGTTGTTATTTTATTTATTTATTTATTCAGTTTTTTTTTATAATTCATCTTTCATTGGTCCATCATAAATAAAAATATATATATATGTGTGATGTATTATTCGAGATATATATATATATACCCCAAAATGGGTGCTATTGATATTAATATTATTTTGTTATAACATTATACTATATATAATTGATCATCAATCAAATTCGTATAAAGATTTAATATTACGTATATACTACGCCATAAGTATTTTTACTTGTAATTATAAATATATATAGTACAATATATGTAGTATATATATAAATAATAAATGATATATAAAATCAAATGTATATTATAATAAATAAAAAATAATTCTGTTTAAGCCATATGCCATATGTATGTGTGTAATGTGTACCGATGGATATATAGAAAAATAATTTATTTTAATATATATTCGTATATATATTTATTGTAGATCAAATAAATATTAATTAATTAAAATAACACAAAAAAATAAATAAATAATCTGAGTGGTGTGTACTGCGGTACTGCGGTGTATAATATCTAATTATATTCTTTTATTATTATTTATTTATTTATTTATTTTTTTTTTATTGTGATGGATTGCATGCGTTTTAAAAAGTTTCAATATATTATGTTCAAAAATAGGAAGATATAACATAAACATATAATAGAATATTTTATCTGATATTGTTGAATTATACCCTTGTGTTTTAACTTGTAGAGTGAGTGTATGTGCGTGTGTTTGTCAAATATATATAAATATTGTTTTCGAAAAAAAAAAAAATTTCAGTGACACTGTGCTATGTCAATTTTTTTTATTAAAAAAAATTCCCATCTGTGTAATATATTAAAGTATGGTATATATATATATATGAAAATATATAAAATAAAATACCAATGTGTGTGTGTATAAGTGAAAAATTATATTCTATACTTTAATTACATAGTCATATATTTGTTTATGCGAACGTCAAGTTGTTAATATATAAACATTTTGGTCTATAAGGTATTTACAAATTTTATTAATTATTCAATATATTTTGTTTTTAAACGTTAATACACGCGTATAAAAAATATATTAATTTAATTTGAAAATTTTTATTCAAACTTATATATAATGAGTCACGTCATATTATATACAAAACAGAATATGTTTATAATATATATATTTATGTTTTCATATATATATAAAAAATCAATTCAATATAAACTATATTTTGAAATTAGTTATTTTTATATAGTTAGTTTTTTTTTTTTATATAAGCAATGAATATTTATATTTAATAACTGAAATCATGAGAAAATTGATTGGAAATTAAATTTTAAATAAAAAAATTTTTTATATAGAAAATATATTTTTGATATTAAATTTTATGTATATAAGGAAATTTGATTTTAAAAGTAATAGAAAATTACTTATTTTAAAAGTTACAATTTGTTGTTATAATATATACTTTATTTATACTTTTTATACTGCTTGCGTATGTATACACGTCGTATATGTTTATTATATTATAATTTATGTTTGTACTTCAGCTTTGACAATATATAGCTCAAAACATTTCGAAAAGCAATAGTAAAAGAATATAAATTTATGAAAAAATTATAAAATTTTCAGTCAATTCATTCACTAGTGTAGCGTGTATAAACAAAAATTATTAATAATTAATTTTTTTATCGAAAAAGAAAATCATTCATTAACCAACAAATAATTTTATATTGAAATTTTTATATAGAAATTTATTTATCTTATTTTTTTGTCTTCAAAAATGTTTCCATATTGATAAAAATTACAATTTTTTCTTGAATTAATCACTTGGGAATGTCTATATTTTTCTATACGTGTATATCCAACAAAAGATAAAAAACGACCCACTGTATTATATTTTGTTAAAGAAAATTAATGTATATATATATATTATAACAAAAATTCATTTCGTTTTTCTACCGCATATACAATATATATATGTTGTATATGCTGCTGTTCAGTCAGTCATTCATTTTAATAATGATAAAATAAAATAATAGAATTTTTTATTTGAATTTATTTATTTCCTTCCTTGTAATATTATCTTTTGTCATTTTTATCATATATACACTTGAATATATAATATACAGACAGAGTCTATAGAGGCAGCATCAGCGCATTAAAAATGCATAAGACTATATAAATGAGAAAAAAAGTGTATATTTACTTCATTTTTGATAGACAAAAAATGTTTACTTTTTATTCATATAATATACAATATATAAATGTGAAATTTTATATAAATTAATTATTTTAATCTTAATGTATTTGTTTATTTATATTCTAATGAATTAAAATTAATTTGATTTCTTATTATCTTCATATTTTCTTTACATCATAAAACGATAAATGTTTCAATAATAAAATTCATATATGTTTTAAGAGCTTTAACACTCTAAATTTTATAATTTAATTATTTTAAAGTAACACATTGTATGGCGGCATGCATCGGTTATATATACATTACATTGTCTCATTGGGTTGCACTAAAATGCTTCGTCTTATCCCATAATAAATCTATAATGAACTGGTTTGATTTTTCAAAATTACGCCAATTTAAACCTCAACAATATATAGTTGCATAAATGATAAGATAATATCACACATTGAATAATTTTGGTTGAACATCTTTTTAGGATCGTCTGCATTCAATTAACATATATACATATCCTCATAAAGGATAATGTCTAATATTGGGTTAGGAAATAAATATCAAGAATTAGCGATATATCGGAAAATTTTGAAAGAAACATAATTACTATTTTTCTGTTTGTCGTTCATATCATCCAATTTATTACCATAATGTTAGTTATAGACAACCCAATTTTATTTATTACGTACCAATAATATATTCATTGCGATTCATTGCTTGTTTCCATGAATTTGTTGTTTTTATGTCACACCATTCAATTTTCAGATCAGGAGATAAATAAAAATTGAGATTGTTGCGTATATAAATAACGAAATTCTTCATGAGTGTGTGGTAATTCATAAAATTGAATATTTCTTATAATTAACTAATTATTTTAAAATTATTATACGTACACGCTAAGATTGAGAAAGAAAAAATAGCAAAAAATGATTGTAGATTCCAATGGCTCTGAAATATTTTATTTATTTAATTTCAATGCGAATTATAAACCAATTTTTTATGTATTTTCAAAATAAATATTTTTCGATTCTATATACAACCTTTTTTCTCGATGGATCGCTTCGCTAATAATTTATATAATTTTTTTATATAACCAAAATAAATTATTAATGCGGTAAAATATTGCTTAAAACATTATTTTCTAAAATTATTTATTTTTTTTTTTTTTTAAATACTATTTTAAACTCTGCGACAACAAATATTTATATTCTATATGGTAAAAAGAACAAAATTCCTCATTGGTTGCGACTAAAATTCTACATGCTGACACATAATATTTTTGTTTATATATATAGTTGAACAACGTGTAGAAAGAATTCCGTCATTAATTTATACATATAATTTGTCAATAAATTGTATGATAACAAAAAATATGAATTAACCTCTAACTACTACATCTACATAAAATACAAGTAATTTATTAATATTATTGATTTAATATTCATTGATTATTTATATATAAATATATTTTCATTTGTGATTGTGATAACAAAATAATATACTAATAAAAACTATATATAAAGATTTATTATGTTATTTTTTTATTGTATTTAATAATAATAATAATAATAATAACAAAACAATGAATATAATGTTTTTTTTTTTGGTATATTAGTTTTTTTAATTAGTTCATATTATTTTAATATATACAGTGGAAATTGAATCCACAATAATCTCCGGATTGAATGACATTCGCTTTTACCACTACGCCATTTGAACCTTCACACTTAACATATGTTAAATAACATCTTATTACCAATTTACGAACGTTTTATTCAAACATCAAAAGTGTTTTATTAGATGCATGCGATACCATGACACAGAAACAAATTGTCTTCGATGAATGCCTCGTGTACGATGCTTGGTCTAAAACAATTTGTAAATCAAGGTGCTTTCGGTCAAAATGAAAATAAATAAAAATTGATATAGAAATCAAAGTGATGAAAATGGGTATGGATTGGATATAGTTTGTCGTACAAGAGAATGCTGGAAGAGGAATTCATAGGGCAGGGTAAAACCTGACCAAAAGTGAAGACTGATTAAATAACATAATTAATATACATGATTACTTTTCTATATAAATATATATAATGTGTGTTGTTTTATATTTATATAAAAATCTATTGCATTATATTCAAAAATTATCCATCATATGAATATTGTGAAAATTAAACGATTTCATATACACTACGTACGTACATTTATTATAAAAAGTAAAATATATCTATGTGTATGTTTATTATAAATGTTGATTTAAAAACTTTAAGCTCAAACGATATATATATATATATATTTATTAAATGAAGATAAAGCTTATCTTTATATCTTTGTTATATAAATGTACATAAATAAATATAAAAATAAATATATTTTTCATATATGTACCATTTATTAGTGTATTAAATATTTATATATTATATATGTAGTTGTATTTAGTATATAAAATATATACGCTACGTGTATTTATTGCTTGGTACATACATACATACATAGGATTTAGAATAAGAATGAGATTTTTTCGTGATCAGAAAGAATAAAGTACCATATACGCGAGTATCTATATAATAATCTTTAGCGATGTTTGCTATTTACTTTTCTATATACATAAATATATTTTTATTTTTTTAAATGAGAAAATAAAGTATATATATATGTCTTTAAAAATATATAATAATTTCATACGTTTTTTCATAATATATTTTTCCCATGTATATGATGGATGACTATAAAATGTTGATCAAGCTATAGCTATAGATTGTTATATATGTATTAAAATTATATGGATAATTTATAAGTAATTTAAAAGTTATATAAATATTCCTGATATTATATTTGGGTGTGTTTTGTCATATGATAATAATTTTCACATTATAGATACAATACGGCAAATGTATATTTATAATTTAATTTCTATATATAATCGTAATACATCGTCAGTTGATTATAGAAAAATGTCCATATATTTTTTATATATATAGTTATATAGAGTTTTGTAATGCGGTTACTTAAAAAAATATAAATGCACGATACCCTTATCGTATATATTAGAATTAAGTTTAATATTATGGAAAAATAAATAATTTTATGAATTACTAAATAAAAAATTATTTAAAAAAATTTTAATTTAAAACATATATAAACATCGCCGCCGCACACTCCACTTGTTAAAACATATCTTCAACATGCATGAACAATTAAAAGTATAGATAATATATATGGTATATCTTTAAAGTATTATAATTGTTACAATATATATATAATTTTGTGTAATAATTTTAACTTAATTATAAATTTAATTTGATATATGCTACAAATATCAATTTGTTATATATATAAATTTGTCATCTTATTGAAATATTTACCTTTGTATAATAAATACGTTTTACTTGTACTTTATATATACATTGTCGTTTATTATATAGTTATATATTATAAATATATACATATTTTAGCTACATACACATATGTATTGTATGTAATATATATGTATAATGCCATATATATATATAACGTCGTGTATTAAGGTAAACATAAAATTAAAATTTTTTAATTGAGTTTTATCTTTTTCATGTATATAATATGATATTAAATTATCATTTGATTTAATATGAATTTGTTTAGATAAAGTATTGTGTGTTTAGTATATATATATAGTATGAGTATATGTATCGCATGTATGATCAAATTAATATATGATTTTATTTCCATTTTAACTATATATATAAATTATCTTTATCTTTATCTCCTATCTGTATCATATATAAATATATATTTTGTATTATTTCATTAAAACTTAATATAAATACATTTTATAATAATAATTTTCTTTGATAATTTAAGTTGTAAACATATACATATAAGATTTTTCGTTGATATTCTTTAATTAAAATCATCTAACAGATATTATTATTATATATGAAAATTAAATTAATCTATTTAATACAAATTATTATTATAGATATATTTATATATATATATATATTCAATGTACCAGTATACTTTATGAATATATTATATTCACACACATATACACTCAATTAAATTTGACATAGCTTTTCACAATCCATTATATTTTATTATAAAAGATTAAATATGATGGAAATTTTATACTTTTCGTTTTCCATGTATATAACATTTATTATCTATATATATATTTATTATATATAAAATAATATTGGTAGTGAGTGTATAATATATCAAATAAATATGCCTATATATTTATAGTATATGTTATATTACTATATAATAAACACTAGATTACAAATGAAAGTTTTTATTTCAATATTTCTCCACATGCATATATAGAGTAGATAGTTGTTAATTCAGTTAAAATTAATTCTTAATATTCAACTAAAATTCAACCACAATTAATTATAATTAATACTCCATATATAACTTCATTATTTATTCATATGTTCTTCTTTATATAAGATAAATAAAACATTAACACTTCTGTCCTTGTAAATTTTTTACTTTATCAGTCTTCTTC